>OV815294.1:30772713-35772713 GCA_929108145.2 Limnephilus rhombicus
AAGAAGCATAACATGGCCCAGATCGAGCGGTTAAGATTCTTGACTTTGGATCCAAAGGTCGCGGATTAATTGCAGATCGACGGGTGACGGTTTGGGAGCTCTGTGATGTGATCCGTGATGTCTGTAAGACCATTTTTGATAAGATTTTGACAGAAAATTTGGGAGACCACAAAGTCTGGTCCAAAAATGCTCACCGAAGATTACAAATAAAAACAGGTTTATGCAACCCGCGGATTCTTTGAGTGCTACAACCCTGATGGTGAAGAATTCTTGGACTCAATTGTGATTGGGGATGAGACCCGCATTCACTACACGACACCAGAGACAAAGGAACAATCCCAGTGGCGTTATTCCGATTCGCCGAAGCAGAGTTTAAAAACGAATTGCAAAGCGTAACTCAAACCTGGCGGATGCGGCGAGTGGAACCTCCATCGCGAACGGCTGCCACGCCGAGACTAAGAATCCCAGAGGATGCAACCGGGTGGAGATTTGGCAAGAGGAAACCAGGCTACATGCTTGTGTTGCAGTTTCTCGCTTAAAATCGTTCCTCGCAACCGCAGCACCTCGGAGACCTTATTCTACGGACAGCCCTTGTATTTACATACATGTCTCCGCCTTTTTTATACGAGCATTGCTCTAAAAAGGGTGTTTTACGATTTCTGTTATGTGTTTTTAAAAATTCGAAAAAACTTTACATCATGATATAATTTTAGATTTTCACAGCCAAAAATATTAAAGTGATTTATTTTTAGGGTGTAATGCCATGTTGCGCTACCTCCTTCTTTAGCAAACGATTCGGACACTGTAAATAAGAAGGTAACGCAACACGGCATAATGCCTCAAAAAAATAATCACTGTAGCTATATACAGTGAATGTAAATATGTTATTTGTACCATAAATATTTAAAAAATATATAATATTACATCAATTACATGATATTTATACGAACGTATTCAAGTGCGCCTTAATATAGGCAAATTTACTAGCATTGAAGAACACTAAAATTACTCGTAAGTGCGCCTAAATATAGGCAATTCAACTAGCATTTGCGTTCTGACATTTTTGAAAGATATTGATAATTTTTAATAAATTGATAAATCTTTTGTACTTTCTGTATTTGTTTGAAGGTGTTTTCTCTCAAGTCATCCTTGCGTTCTCTGCTCTATCCAACACGGAGAAGATAATGAAGACGGAGGAATCATCAAAAGATGCCATCAACTGTATACATGGACTCAGGTAATGATTAAATCACTTTTCCCAATAATTATACATAGTTTATGCAGAAACCTACTGAAAGGGTCTGGTCTGGTCCTTCTGGTCGTCCCTAATATTTTCAAACAGAGACAAAATAAACCGTTGCTGTTTCAGAGTGCCAAAATTTTACCTGTTAAGGCAATACTTTGGCACAAAATTATAATTCAGCATTTATTTACCCCGCAGCATAAAGAGAAATTAGAACATAAATACAGCACTAGATTCACGCGTAATGACGGGTTAATAGTTCCGAAATTTAACAATAAGTACGGACAGAGAACGTTTCAATATATCATACCGAAGATATTTAATTTATTACCTGACACTTTAAAGCAATGTAATTCTATGAATAAGGTTAAATATATGGTGAAAAATTGGCTATCGGAAAAAAAAGATTTATATTGATTTTGATATGTATGAAAAAATGTTGAATCTGTAGATATAAGATGTAAATTTTAAATTTTAAAAATGTATAAATATGTAACTAAAATATAAGCACCTGTTGACAAGCCGATTCAATTGGCTTAGCAGGACTTGTTTGTTGATTATATTATGTATTATCTATTATTTCAATAAAAAAAAGAAGATAAATTAATAACATATGTAGTAGATCAGGGCTAGTATCAACGCTCCGTTGTCGACTGTTAGCATCGATTTCTTCAATTTTAATTTTCAACCGTTTTTTAATTGACTATTGATTTATTTTTAACTAACTGAAGTCCCGGGCAATGCCCGGGTTTTACACAAAGTTTTCAAAATAAAATGTAAATAATGACTTTCCTCTTGTTTTGAAGGTCATATGAGCAAAATTTCATCAATTTCGGCATAAAACGGCACCACCTGTTTGTCAACCCTCTCGTCCACCACAAACAGACATGCTCCTTTATATTTCAACCAACAAAACACAAAACCTTGACAAATTATTTACGTAAACCTTCCTCACGAATCACTCTATCTATTGGTGAAAACCGCATGAAAATTTGTTCAGTAGTTTTTGAGTTAATTGCGGACCGACAGGAAGACGCGGCGGACGACTTTAATTTATAATATATATGTAGAGATTTTGCGAAAGGAAAGGCTGATTGAGCTATTGAATGAAAGAAGGGTAATTGTAGGTAACTCCATTAACGGAGGACTAAACGCGGTTGGCGTTAACAAAAAAATGTCCTAATAAGAGGCTGGCTAGCAGTCCAATGGAATGCTGGTACCTACCACGATGTACGTCATTTTGGCCTGAAACATGCAAGGCGAAGGATGAATGAAGACGGAATGCTATTGAAATGAAATCCCCGATGTAAGCATAGTAAGAAAGGAACTCTCAGATGGTTTGGGCTTGTAGAGCAAATAAACGAAGAAAGTAGTATAAGGAGAATATAAAAAAAAAACAAATGTAAATGGTAGATGAAGAGGAAAACTTTGGAAGATTAAGTGAATAAGATACTAGAGTGCCTATGCAAAAATATTAATGAGCAAGGAGTATGTGCAAAGGCCTAGTAAGCCTAAGTAAGCCTACCCCTTTGGAGAAACAGCGTGTTGGTAAGTTAGATAGTCAGTTAATTGAAATGAAACCTTTAATTAGTTCGTGGTTTAATTTCATTTTAATTTGACTTTTTATTAATGAAAACACTGTGTAACTTTCTTTCACTTTTTTATTAATGACCATCTGAGGATAAATATTCCATGGAGATTATTCTGATGTGTTCCCATTATAATAAAATATTTTACCAATTAACCTACGCCAATATGCCTGGTTATTCTATAGTTCATATAACTTGAGAATCAAACAACAATCATGACCTCAAGCCATGTCTCCTGCGACCTCCGACATGAACATTCGCTTGAAAATTACTACAAACTTTGTCTTGTAATGTAATTATAAAAATAATAATAATAATTGGCTAATTTATATAGCGCCGTTTTCGTTGAAAATCAAATAATATATAAAAGAATTAACATTACTGGCTTAAAACTAAGATTTACAATTACAACTAGTGACTTACATCTAAGACTTATAGCTACTTATATTACTGGATTACAACAAAGCTTTACAATTATAACTAGTGACTTACATCTAAGATTTATAGCTAGTGACTTATGACTAAGACATAGATTCTAACCTAAAACTGGTGACTTATTAACACACATATTTACAATTAAGATAAGCGCCAGAAGAAGTAGGGAGTTTTTACATAATATTACAATTCGAGAATACGGTTGCAAAAAGTATAATGAAGGTTAACTGGATTTACGGGAAGGTATAGATATTTTAAATAAATTAATAAATTTAATAGTCGATCCTTACTGCATTAAGGTGATTCATCGCTCACCAGTAAACAGATTGAGGTATCACAATTAACAGATTACATTAAACAGATTGAGTTAACTATAAACAAAGAGAAAAGAGGAAAAAAAACTATTAAAAATTGCAAAGTATAAATAGAATGATGAATTTATGGAAAGCAGTATCGGAAAAAGTGAGTTTTCTGTTTGGATCTAAATTCCGCTGAGTTGGTTATGCATCTCAATTCCATATGAAATTTATTCCAAGCTTTGGGGCCGGATACTGCGAATGCACGATCACCAAACTTAGTGTTCAGATTTCGCTTAGGTTCTTTCAACCTTCCAATTGCAGAAGATGTCGCTGATCTAAGAGTTGACTGCCTTAGACCAATATTTTCCGGAATGCATAGTTCAGAGATATAGGGAGGAGCCATTTCATTGATAGATTTAAACACCATCCAGCATAACTTGTATTGGATCCTTTCAGGACACTTCAGCCAGTGAAGATTTCGGAGGTGTTCCGAAATGTGCGAAAATTTGGGTACTCCAGTGATAAGTCGTGCTGCGGCGTTGAAAACTGATTGTAGTTTGTCAGTTTGACTTTAGGAAGACTTTTGGAAGAATTATGTGAAAGATGTATAAAATTACACATGGGTAGTCATAATGTAACATGAAGAAAAAGTATGTGTAAGTGTAATGTGTAACCTGTAAAATGATACATGAATAAAGATGTGCCCAAAAGAAATGAAAGATGGCTAGCTCAGATAAAACATCGTATCAATTTATTACAAAATTTACAAGGACATTAATAATGCAAAATTAGCAATAAGCATGTGACTCTAAATATTAAAAGGTATTCTTAAGAAATATCTCAAGGTCGCCTAAGGCTCCAAGATAACCTTAGTTACGAGTTAATTGTTAAATAAGAATAATAATATGTTACGTGATAAATTCTAGAAAAGATCTAATCGGCATTTAAGAGAAGTGTGGACGCCATCTCATTGCAATTTTATATCCCAATAAGAAAGGATAGTGAGATTAAATTTAAGAGTAAACCATGACAGAATAAAATAAACTTAGATATTATATTACGTAGTAGACGCTCGCGATCTCGCGTTTGCAAATCGTCGGCCGATGTTGGAATTCTGGATTCTTGGGAGATCCAAGTCGCAGCTCGCTCTTAGACTGGCTCATTCTAGAAATCTTTCTCCCTTTCCTCGCCTTCCGGTGTCGCTGCAAGCATTTAGTGTGGCCCGCACCCATTGTATTTCCACGGTAAATTAAATATTGCCATCGTAGCGGTAGGAACTGCTACAGGCTTTGAACAATTCCGGTGGCCGGTGGAAAATATTCTCCTACCGGGTGAAAAGGGGAAGGCCGGTGGGGGGGATTGGCTAATTTTTTCATAGCAGCCGTGCGACACGGTCACTCGTGGAGAATAAATCGAACGAGTTTCTAGGGTCAACTGCGTGAAATACTGTCGTAATGGATGATTATTTCTATCGTGAACTCACCTGTAAATAAAGTCGCTTATTTTATGTGTGGAGGACTCATAAAATTATGAAACAATTTATGATATTACTTATTGTTTCGAAATTTAAAATGGTACATTTAGGTATTTTACAAATGCTAGAAAAGGGAAATATTAGTGTAATGCCAATTCGTATTTCTGCTGATGTTTTCTTGCACATGTAGTATAATTAAACCCAGTTCCTCAATGTCGGTTTCAGAGACACGGAATCATAATTAATAAAAAATCGGTATTCTATTCTTAATTCTTATCGCCAAAACCGCAAGAATTTCTTCCCCATCAGAACTTGACGTTTTTGTTGTATACGTAATTATTTACGTCGACGAAATTCTTAAACGGTATTTAATCTTGAACTTGAATGTGAATGGCTGTTTCTAACTCTATTTGTACTTTACTTTTTTTGTTTTTCTGGTTTTTACATCGTATATCGATCTTTTTTTATCTTTGTCATCTCTATATTTTATCATTACTATTTTTGTTATCTCTTTTTATACCTCTGTTTATATTTCGCTATTTCTAATTTTTGTTAACTTCTATGTATACATAGCGAAAAACAACTATTAAACTGTGCATTCTGTGAATATTTTTAAGTGGACTATTGACATCTACGCTTTTTACAATGCTAATCTAATGACTTTTTTGTGTTAATACTCTGTAAATGTTTCAAAACAATAAATAAATAAACATTTAGGTCGTGTAATAATCGATATTAGCCAGAAATCTTTCCTGATAAATAAATATATATTAAAATATCAAAGAAATCTGTGTTTTTTTCCCTGATGAAGCATCTCTTCCTCGTCAGAACTCATCTTGACATTTACGTAAACGTCAAGTGTTTAGTTCGTAAATGTAGAGACGTTCTCACCACACACGACTAGACGAAATGTGTGTGGCTATGCCCTTACTTACTTCGCCCCAACGTTTCAACCATGTTTCAACAAACGGAGGAGACAGAAAATAATGAAAAAATTTCATAGTAATGTTAAAGCAAATTGTTCATGTTGGAGGTCGCAAGAGACCTGGCTTCAGTTGGACAACTTTCTAACTAAAATTTCTCTCAAAAATTAACATTGAATGCGAAACCATTTCTTTTGCTCATTCCTATAACCAAAATAATTTTCAGACCAATCATTTCCAGAGATACTTGTATGACGAAGTTTTACCGTAAAATTTTTAAATCTTCCATTTATTTTACAAGGTTCTAACATCTCTAAAAACCTTTTGAATTTGCCATTTTGCTTGTATTTGATAGTTGTTTGTTTTTACGAGTTGCAGTTCATCACTTTAATTGGGTAGCGTTCTAACTTCATCTTACTACGTTCTGAGGTGTCAAAGTTTACCTAGGCGAACTCTCTCAATCTATTTAACAATTTTGGATTTAACGAGCTATTTTGGTTTAACATATTTCGAAGGAATATTATTAATTAATTATTATAAAAACTCTCTTGTTACAACTTTTGAAGGTTATTCCCATCAATATTGAAGAATAAGATAGTACTGATATATAAGTTTAAACTAAACGAAAATATGAAAAAGAATAAGGATACAGAAAAATAAAAAGATTACAGTCGTAGCTGGGACACGAACCCAAAATCTCTCGTCTTACTCTCGTCCCAGTTGCGATGGTAATATTTTTATTTTCGTTGTCTTGAGGTTTTTCATATCTTCGTTTTGATTATTAGTATTGCCTTCTTCTTTAATAAAAGCATTTAATTGCCATGTGCAAAATTATACTTACAATGGAACCGGAGGTAAATTTTCATAACTTCGGGAGATGAATTTAAATGACGGTAATAGTAAAAAAGTTTTACAGTACAAAAAAAACATTTCATGGTAGTTTTCAGATAAAAAAAAGTTGAATAGCTCGTAAGAAAAAAAAATTAAATTTTCAATGGATAAAAATCAATGGAAAGTACTTTGAAATAGTGATTTATCTTTTTTAATTCTACCATCGCGTAGTTTGCGCATCTGTAGAATCGCATCATGTATATTGGTTTCACATATTTTATTGTTTTCCAATAAAATAAATCTCCTAAGGCTACCTCTGTTCTCACTATAAAGATATCTCAGTGCTCCACCGAGGTACATGCAATATTCAATAGTGCAGTGGGCGATGCATTTTGCAGTGCGGTCGGCAGTGCAGGGTGCACCGGAGTGTTCACGTGGATTAATGGTCACTAGAATTTGCACTTTAATGCAAACTTAATTTAAAGAAATTCTTCAACCGAACAAAATTAGATTGAGTAAAAATCTGCAAAAATACCAAAGAATCATCCTAGTCGTCCAAAAGCGTTGACAGGGAAGGTCCTTCACCGTATTTTCGTTTTATCTGATTAAAATCACAAAAATACGTACATGCCGATTGTTCGTCTAGGTCTTGGCGGCGGATGCGTCTGCCTACCTACTGCGTTGCGGGCCGGATCGAGCGTGGTGTACCCGCTCAAAAATAAGAAGATGGAGAGATATGTAAATAGGAATGTTAGAGATAGAGCGCGCTAATATTTAAAACGTAAATATTTAAGCGAAAATGTTAAAATAGAGAAAAAATCTCGTGAAGATTGTCTAAAATAGAATATATCTTTTAAAATAACTGAAAAAAAACGGGTTTATAATAATTTTCGGAGTATACTTAGCGATTTTTTTCTATCGAGGGAATTTCATATAATTGCCGTTTCGGCGCGGGCTTGGGGAATGTGTAGATGATATTATCTTCAAGAATAACAATTATGTTTTTAAAAGCTTTAAAACTTAAAATATTTAAGGAAAGTATTATATAAATCGGCAGAAACGCGGTAGGACGGGCCTTAAGTCTTTAGACATCTCCAGCCGGACTCTCTCGACCACATGCGTGCCATACACCGCAACCAAAGATATTCAATTGACACATTTTGTTCCAACTCCTTTATGTAACACCGCACCGCAACGAGGGATGGATTCGTACGTCCACCACTACTGGACACACTGACCTTCAGATTCCTCCCTACCCTTCATAGCCTTTTCCTTCAGAGAACTTCCACTCCTTCCTTTCCTTAACCCCTCAGACTAATTTTTTCGCTTTTCGGAACAACTCTTTTGAGTTGTAAGTTGAAGTCGTTGTCTCCCTTACTATCATGGTTAGAAATATAGTCTAGACGGCGTTAGAAAGAGAAAACACCGGTAACCGACGAGTTCATCGAAAATCAATTCATCGAAAGCAAATTCATCGAAAACGAGTTCATCGAAAATCAATTCATCGAAAATCAATTCATCGAATGATCAATTCATCGAATCGCCGATTCATCGAAAAAATTTTTTTGTAGATATTAGAGCTGTCAAAATTAAATACCCAAAAAGGTCAGTTTAACTGAGTTAAATGTGTTTAGCAACTGTCAGTTTCGTAGTGACAATGTAAAATTTATAGGTTATCTCTTCGATTTCCGATTGTCTGATACTGCAAGAAAGGGATATCTAAGGAACGGTGACCAGACAACTCTTAATGAAACTAACTCATAAACAAAACGAGTGATGATAAAAAAATATTTAAAAATTGGTTAAATAGGTTGAGTTAGGTTAGGTTAGGTTAGGTTAGGTTAGGTTAGGTTAGGTTAGGTTAGTTTAGGTTGTCTAAGGTTAGGTTAGGTTAGGTTGGGTTAGGTTAGTTTAGGTTAGATTAGGTTAGTTTAGGTTGACCAATGCTTTGCTCGGCATTTCTCTCAAATATCAACAAAATATATTTTTTCGATGAATTGGCGATTCAATGAATTGATCATTCGATGAATGAGTTTTCGATGAATTAATTTTCGATGAATTGGTTTTTGATGAACTCGTTTTCGATGAATTTGCTTTCTATGAATTGATTTTCGATGAATTGATTTTCGATGAATTCGTTTTCGATGAACTCGTCGTGAACCGAAAACACCAAGCTTTATATTCAAAATAAAAAAAAAATTAACCACAATTTTTTTTATGAAACCAAAGTTTCCTACCGCAATTTGAAAAAAAGTTTGTGTAACTTTGGAATTTTTTTAATTAATTTTTTTTTACAAGAAACGACAAAAAGTGAGTTGACCATATCATTTATAATACATTCACCTAAAACATGCCTTCGTTTTTATTTTTATTTTGCGTTACAGGTTAGAAAAAAATTAAGATGAGATATTTTCAAAACTTTTTTGATTGCCCTGAAAGATTATAATATACTCGTATTTCAAAAAGAAGGGTGAAAATACCCTCCTCAAAGCATCCCCAAGATGACACTGAGGAAAATTATTTTCCTCAGAGCCTCCTGATACAATAATATGGTTAGTCAAAAACCATCATGTGAAAGACAAAATAGGCCCGAGGCCTGAAGGGTGAAAAATACCCTCCTCAAAGCATCCCTTAGATGACACTGAGGGAAATTATTTTTCAAAGATTTGTTTTTGTTTATTATTTATTTTAATTGTAAAAAATTGATGTTTCAATAACAAAACACGTATATACACTTTGGAATGTAATGATAGTTATGCACAATACGTACGAGTAGGTGTTGTTAAGTAGATTATTACTACGTTGGGAGTCATTTGTTAAATAGAATGTTAAATAGTTAGAATGGGTGAGGTGCTATTTATTAAATAAACACAGTATGTGTGGGAGACTAAAGTATAAGATGCAAGTCAATTTCATCTCTCTCCCGCTAACCACAAATCAACTTTGATTCGGATAGAATCTGGGACGCCAATCCACGACTAGGTATATAGTCGTGGAATGTCGATCTGCAGCAGTCACGAGACTCTCCTTTCACGGCGTGGGCATATCTTATTATGACAATCCTGGAAAGGTTCAGGGTAGTCGGTCTACACCATTAAAACCCAGTATTAAGTGAGAACATAAATATAGTATATTGTGCAAAAAAGGACCTGTGACAGAATCATAATAATTACAATGACTCACTCGGGACCAACGAATCCACCTAACCTAAACTATCTACCTCTGCGGATTGCCGGTTCTCCTGATTCCTCGACGCTAACTTCTCAATCCTGCCCAAATGGTAGCGACACTCTCTCTCGGAAAACGGTGAGTAACCATGAAATGAAGTTCTCCACCGGGCACGCTGGCCACGGGAAATGAAAATTATGTGCGTAACGCTTTATATCACGTCGGGATGGCTCCGATCGTTACTGATCTCAATAACTGAGAGACCCGCCACAATAACACGCGGTAGAATTTTGCCCGCGTTCGTCATACACGAACTCACTCGCGTATTTTTGAGGGTTTCAATGTGAAAACCATTGTTTAACTAAATAGAAATCTATTGCCGCCGCGTATACTCGATTCCAAAATTTCCCGAACAATTAGCACATTCTTCACTAGCAATATGTGACCAGTCGATTTAAAAGCGGGCCGCTCTTTTCGCTTCCAAATCAATAAGTAAGAGGAACCGGAAAACGCTCCCCGTGCTTCGCATAGACAAAAAGAATCAAGAAAGTTTCGCCAACATTATCATTTTTTCTTTAAAAGCCGCAGCTTACGAAAGTACTAGAAGGAATAAAAATATTTAAAATTGCTTCATAACAGTATGACCACTAGAAATTTTATGATTAAATCAGAGAACATGAACTTTGTTTACGAAATAAAAACTATTACGAGTTTGCTAACCATTTAATAGAGACAGGCCATAGCTTCAACAAAGAAAAAACGAAATTTCATCAATCTAATATAAATACTTGTAATTATTTTAATTTGTGCGCCTTAGAAAGCTTATAAATAAACTAATTTTTTTTTTTTTATTTAGTTAATAAAATAATAGTATCCTGTAAATCGCCTTCTTAATAATGTTCCCACGTAATATTGACTCCTCCCACCGTTCAGTCCCTCCCCAAAATCACCCCTCCCGCTACCCCCTCCTAAATAAATCTAATCATTTCTGTAGTTGTAAATAATTTTGAAAAATTAAAATTTAAGTAACAAATGTACATGAAAAGTAAAACACTTCAAAACAAAAATGTCTAAAAATTGTTACATGGTTAATGCCATGTACTTTTTTATTTTCAATAATATCATTATCAAACTGACAGACAGTTTTATAATGCCTTCAGAAGGCGAAACAGCTATCACGCATAATAATAATTACACAGCAGAACTTGATTAAAAATAAACTGTTTTTATTAATTCAATAATAATATTATTGAAAATATAAAAGAAATTAAAATTTAAATGAAGTTCTACAAATTAAACTCGATAACAATAAATAAAAAAATATTGTGGTGCAAAGCTGGAATATGACAGATTCTGAAAGCTGTGTAGAATTACGGGCTCCAGTACATGTTTTAATTATATATGTAATATTATTAAAGTCATTCTAACTAAAATAACAGTTATTTATTTATCTTTTTATAGTTACTTTATGGTTAAAATAGTTTTCTTAGTTTTAATTTTTCAATGCCCGCTACCTAATATGTAATGTCACAAGTAGCTTACTTTTATCGTTTATTGCAAAAAACCACGTTTAATAATAGAAATGGAGTTAACAAATATTTATATTGGTTTAATGAGTTTAATAGATATGATTTTTTTAAAGCGGAGACGGATTACCATTGGTTCCCGTGAGTACTTAGGCCATGGGCCCATTGTACTTTCTCCCATTTTACCTCAATCCTTTAACAATAACCCAGTTCCTTTAATAAAGTTCACCAGAGTTGTTATCGGATATGTGGCTAGGTCTTCTGGTTCTACAACATGTCTCCCAGGTATCTGAGCCTAGTTCCCACCAGGGCAAGACATTGGCACCATAAGTGAATTAGAGTCTCTTCATCCTCTTCACATTTTCTACATCTACTAGTGCTTTCCACTCCCAATAGCTGCATGTGTTTCCTGAGATCGCAGTGTCCCGTTAGTAGGCCTACCAGTTCCCTCAGCGAGTTTCTGTCCATATCGAGTAGTTTCCTGGTCCGTCTGGGGTCGGGTCCTTTTATGAGTACTTTGGATTGTCTCATTCCAGGTGCCCTCTCCCATTCCTTCCAGTGCTGGGATTTGACCCACCTCTCGATATGTAATTTGGTGTGACAAGCTGCTACTCCTACGGCCGGCGCAGATCCCGCAAGTGGTGCTTTCGCCCCTTTCCTTGCTAGTTCGTCAGCCCGCTCGTTGCCCTCAATACCCTTATATCCTGGTACCCATATCAGGGTTATTTTATTGATGGTAGCGAGTTCTGTAAGAACGGTTCTACATTCCATCACCAGTCTGGAGTCGCATCGGTTACTTTCCAGTGCCATAAGGGCTGCCTGGCTATCAGAACAAATAGTTATGTTCTTATTCCTGTACCCGATACGTATATTCTCCTGTGCACAGGCCAAGATGGCTTTCATCTCAGCCTGAAACAATAGATATGTTTTTTTTTTTTTTTTTCAATTATTTCTGGCTTTCACCCTTCAAGGGTGTTCTAGGCCATCATTTATAATTACAGAGAAAGGAAAGGTGAATTTATATATTAATTTTATTTAAATGTGCAAATTTCAGAATTTTATGGAAGATTGGAGTAGAGTTCAGACTTAGAAGAGATGAGATGTTGAATGGAGGAGAGGCAATTTTTGATAACGCTTGATAGAAGAGAGGATATTTATTTAGAGAGGGACAATCAAAAAATATGTGATCTAAAGTTCCCACATCTAGACCACAGAACGTACAATCTGGGGAGTCAAGCACATGAATTTTATAAAGGTGAGAAGGAACGGAACAATGTCCGATTCTCATACGAATAAGTAAGGAAATTTCTTTTTTGGAAAAATGGGGGAATTTTTGAAACCACGGTTTTGATAGGATAGTCCTTTGTATTGAGGCGTAGCGGGCACCCTTGGATTGACTAGCAATGTTCCAATACTCTGTCCAAACATTGCGGGATCTATCTTTGATGATGGAAAAAATATCAGACAGGGGAATATGGTTTACGAGGGTAACGGTAGGGTTAGACGCTCCTTGTTTTGCCAAGGAATCAGCAATATCATTACCCACTATGCCAACATGTCCAGGAATCCAAATCAGAGTGACAGTTTTTCCAGAGCTTTGAATGGAGGTTATCAATACTCGAATAAGACATACAAAGTGATCATCAGGATGAAGAAGAGGACTTGTTTTAAGTTTTTGGAGGGAACTGAGAGAGTCAGAGAGAACAAGAGAATGTTCAAAATTATTTTTTATTATATATTTGAGAGATTCAATAATCGCAATGCACTCGGCAGAAAATATTGAAAATTGGTTTGAAATTGAATAAAATATTCTTTCATTAGAATTATTGTGGTAAACGTTAATACCAATACCACAGTTAGGAGAGTCCGGAGATTTGGAGCCATCAGTAAATAAAAGAGAAGAGTTGGGCCATTTAGAAGAAATAATGTCATTGAACATATTATTGACAGTACGGGCTGGGAGATTGGAATGACTTTTAAGGATGCCGATCCCCTCTAAAATCGTTGGGGATAGGGTGACGTGACTATATTTTAATTTGTACAAAGGAAGAATATCATTTTTGATAATTTGAAGCTCTGAGAGAGAGCGAAAATTTTTACAAATGGCAGGGAGAGGTTTAGTTCGAGCTCTGATTGTAGATGAATGTGTTGAGTCGTTGAACAACGAGACTCTGGGAATAATCTGATGACTTTTAGAATTTAAACATTTAAGAACAAATTTGTCAGCAAATAATTGACGCCTTAAATAAAGAGGAGGATCAGAACATTCTACTTGAAGGGAATTGATGGGCGACGATTGCATCGCGCCAGTTATTATTCGCAATGACTTAGATTGAATTTTGTCTAATTTACTGAGTGCATTTTTGGATGCAGTACTAAAAAGTGGGCAGGCATAGTCGAGATGACTTCGAATAAGTGCATTGTAGAGCAACTTAATGCAGATAGGATGAGCACCCCACCAAACGCCAGTCAATGATCTGATAATATTTAAATTTTTTTCACATTTAGTAACTATATTATTAATGTGGGAAGACCATTTAAGTTTCCTATCAAATGTTACTCCCAAAAATTTTACTTCGGAAGCATTGGGGATTGGCGAGTTTTTAAATAAAATTTGAACAGGGGGATTATTATGACGATTTGAGAAGGTAACACACTGACTCTTTTGTACTGAAAGTTCAAGACCATTTAAAGTAAGCCATGTGCAAAGGGCATCCATGGCTTCATTAAGATATTTGACGGCGGATGGAATGATTTTGGATGATAAGAAGAAAGCTATGTCATCTGCGAACTCAACGACTTTTACTTGAGGGGGAATGGTGACATGCATATCGTGTGTGTATATATTATACAGTAAGGGGGATAATACATCGCCTTGGGGTAAACCCTTCCAAATTGACCTACTCTGAGGAGTAACATCTGGTAGCTCAATGAAAATTTTCCTATCGAGAAAAAGATTAATAATAGATTGGACAAACATGAGGGGTAAGCCAAGGCCTAAAAGTTTTTTTTTAAGAATTGGGATGGAAACATTGTCAAAGGCGCCTTCTATGTCTATAAAGACTGCAAGACATACTTCTTTGTTAGAAATGGATAAATTAATATCAGTGCTGATGATGGCAAGGTTATCTTGTGTAGATTTCTTTTTCCTAAATCCAAATTGGGATGGAGAGAGAAGATGATTACTCTCGACGAAAAATTCTAACCGGTTTTTAATTAATTTTTCATAAATTTTACTAAGGGTGGATGAAAGAGCAATTGGCCTTTAGTTGGATCCAGAATTGGGTGATTTGTTTAATTTTAGAATTGGGATGATTATTTGAGAACTCCAGTCATCAGGTATAATGCCAGTCTGGAAGATTTTATTTAAGATGCTTAAAAAGTGATTTAGAACATTATCATTACTATTTTTGATAATGCTATAAGGTATACCATCTCTGCCTGGAGATGAGTCCTTGACTGTTGATAAACAATTTTTTAATTCAATTAAAGTGAATGGAGAGTCAAGCCAATGATCAGACATAGGAGTGTTGTGGATTGGAGTTATTTCATCTAAGTTAGGTACAGAAGGGGGGGCAATTTTGTCCAAGAACTCGTCCATCCATTTAGAATGAGAAGCTCGAGGAGATGTTGGACTGAAGGAGGATCGAAATCTTCGAATCATAGACCAAACTTCCGAAATTGGAGTGTTCGGAGATACTGAACTGCAGAAGTTGTACCACCCGGATTTTTTTTTTGACCTCAATACCCTTTTGGCATTCGCTTCGGCATTTTTGTATATGAGATAGTTCTCCATAGTCATATTGTGACGATAGGAAAGAGATTTAGCTTTCCGAATTCTCACTACTTTGGAACATTCCTCATCCCACCAGGGAGTTGGAGGGAGTTTTTTGAGAGATTTGGTTTTAGGGGGAGGATTTGATTTATTGATTGCAGTTACGAGCATTGATTTGAAGTTATCGTAGTCATCTTTGACAGATAATGTATCGGTATAGGATAAATTTTGTATAAACTTATCCATATGTGAGTTAAATTCGTCCCATTTGGTGTGTTTTGTTTTAATCTTTGTCGAAATATGGGACTTGTCTGAATGGAAAGAAGTTTGATAAGTGATGGTGATCGGGAAATGATCACTGGAGCAAGGGTCGGGGGACACCACCCACGAGGAGAGAGGTGCCAGATTAATAGAGCATATGGAGAGATCCACTGCACTGGGGTTTGTGTTGGGGCGAGAGATTCTAGTAGGAGATCCGTCATTCAAAAGAAAAAGGTTGGATTCATCTAGGAAATCCATCACACTTCGACCGTCTCGATCACAGAAAGCAGAACCCCAGACGGGAGAATGGGCATTAAAATCACCCAATAAAAAGAAAGGAGGGCTTAGTTGACGGACAATTTGCAACCACGCTTGTTTATTGAAGTGCGATGTTGGGGGAAGATAGATAGAAACAAAGGAAGTGTCCTTTATTTTAGCTGCAACCATTTGAAAGTCAGCATTGGGGGGTTTGATATTATTTATTGGGAAAAACGGAAGGGATTTTTTAATAAAAAGGGCAGCACCTCCGCCCGTACCTTCCGGGCGATCATCGCGGAGACAGGAGTACCCTCCCACATTAAAGTGGGTGGATGGAGTAAACCATGTCTCCGAGACAGCAGCCACAGAAACAAGGTTTGAATTTAATAGGTTAAGAAGGTTTGATTTGTTAGAAATAGCACTGCGGCTATTCCACTGAAGAATTCTGACATCTTGAAGAGCCATTTTGAATAAATGATTTTAATGTGGAAATAATAGAAGCAGCGTTGGACGGTAGATTAGTTTGAGAAGAAATTAGGTCAATTAGAAGCATAATAAGAGTTTGAATAAATGAAGAATTATCTTGGGAGAGTTGTTCAGAAAGCTTTTGACAGTTTGTTGAGGATGAATTATAATTGTTTGCGCACCCATTTGTGGCGTGTGAAAGAGGAGAACCATTGGGATTTAAGAGAAGTGAGTTGTGTTGTTGCTGATCGTATCCACGAGCCTGTTTAGAGATAGGGTTTTTGTATGTGAATTTTGTTGAACGGGAAGATGTTGAGGAGGAGGCGAGAGGGTTGGATGAAGAGTTACTGGATAAAACCTCGGAAAATGATTTTTTGACAGGCGGGAATAATTTAGAAGCCTGCAGAAAAGACAAGTTCTCAGAGGCCATAGAAATTTTTATATTTTTTTGCCGAGATTGTTCGGGGCAAGAAGAGTTAATGGCGGAATGAGCGCCTAAGCAGTTAAAACATTTAGGTGAAGAGAGAGAAGAACATTGGTCAGCCGAGTGGTTTTCTCCACATTTGAAACATCTGGGAGGGGATCTGCATGCAGCTTTGGTATGACCAAAACGGCAGCAGTTCGTCGCCCGAGTTCTTAATTGTCCAAACTACCATTTGCGTATTTTACAGGAGGAGGTTTTCTTTGATTATTTCAATGAAAAATTATGATAGGTGTGTAAAACGAAGCTATTTACGTAAAGGTAAAGGTCTCATAAGTTGAAATAATTCTTAATAAGGTGACTTATTATCGTTTTTGATACTTTATTTTTAATTTTAAAATGGAGATTGAGCAAGAATGCAAAATCAAAATTATTCTTAAGGAGATTGACCACACTAAAATGGAGATAGAGCAAATTCTGCATAAATATTTTCCGTGCTTAATTGTGCAAACGACCATCTCAAGTTATATACAGGATGAGTTTATTTTCAATATATCTCTTTGTGATATGGACAATTGTGGTGGGTATATATATATATAAAAACTTATTAATTATGTAGCTTGTCTGTCCGTCATTATTTTCTCTTCCATTTAACCGGTTGTGATGAAACTTTGGGTAGTTATTGTGCGCTTGCACGCTAAAACTTCTATGTATAATGGTGAGCTCTGACTATGAAATTTGCACACATATTCCCTTATTATTTTCTGTACCATTCATCCGATTCCGATGATACTTTCGTGAGATGTTTTACGCATGCCCGCGAAGGTTTCAATATATAATGATAAGTTCTGGTGTTATCAAATTTGCAATTAAGTGAGTTTTGGTGTTATTAAATTTTCCTTAATTATTTCCTAAACTATTCATCCGATTGCGATGAAACTTTGGTGAGGTATTGTGCGCACGCCTGCGAAAATTTCTAAATATAACAATTATTACAAGCAATAATTGTCAGCCTGAAACACTCATTTACATTGAAAAATCTTCCGAGAAAAGATACTTGCCGCCAACGGGACTTGAACCCGTGTCCTTCCGATTGCCGGTCGTTTCTATATATAATGGTCATTCATTTCTATATATAATGTCGGTCGGTCATTTCTATATATAATGATGAGCTCTGGCGTTATGTAATTTTCATAAAAATTACCTTATTATTTTCTGCGCTTCCCGTGAAACTTTGGTGAGTTTTTTTACGAACGGCAGCGAAGGTCTCTGTTAAGATTTCAGGTACTGAAATATAATTTTTTTGTGATTGTCACCCTAATGGTTGTGGCAACATTTTTTTTGTGTTAGCGATTGCCAGGGCGATTTCGTATTGCCACGGATTTTTTAATTTCTTCTTCTCTTGTTACCATCCGCCTTGGGCGGGTCGTTTTTAGCAAAACGTCTGCTGCCAGGTTTTCACTTCATGTGGGTTATAAAAACCACGGAGAGAGATAGCATTATTGGGCTCACCATACATGAGCTACCCTACGGGTCTTTTTATTGTTTGAATAAAGACCAATATTCAAGTGCTGGAGTTATTATTGAAGAGTTACTCCAGCCACACTTCCTTTCGGAATCAGGTGTTACCACGCCGGATTGCTCTGTCAGGAGAGCGGAAGTTGAGATCCTGAACATATGTAATGGTCAGATCTGGGGTTATGAAATTTGCTTAAAATTATCTTATTATTTCCTACACAATTTAACCGATTGTGGTGAAACTTTGGTCAGTTGTTGTGCTGAAACCGCGAAGGTTTCTATCTATAATGGTGAGGTCTGACTTCATGATATTTATTTAAAAAAAAATACATTAGGCGGCTCGCGAGTTGTTTGAAAAATGTGTGTATTTTAAAAAGTTAAGCGGTAGGGGGGAAGGGGGGGTGGGGAATCTGGGAGGGAGGAAGGAAGGAACGAAGCCGAGGAAGTCGCGGGAGTGAAACAAGGGAGGGGCGACGGGGAAAGTGGAAGCGGGAGGGGGGAGGGGTTGGAAGGTGAAAGGGGAACGCGGAAGGGACCGTGGAAGGGGGACGGGGCGGGAACGAGAACGCATGGGAATGGACGTGCAGCGATAATTATTTAAAAAAATACCATAGCTATAATTCAAACACATTAAAATTTGTTAAAAATTTATTGAAATGCGTTTTCGTGAGAAAAATACAAACAATCTGAGAATAAGGCAGAGGGGACGCCTGAGGGGAACATGGCGGGAACGGGAACGCTTTGAAAAGGTCATGCAAAGATTATTAAAAAAATATATTAAAACTATAATTGAAACACATTAAAATATTTTTAGAATTTTTTTTTTTGTGAGGAAAATAAAAACCATATGAGAATAATGAATTAAAACATTTTTATACCGATTTCAATAATCTTAATCTTGAATACAGATGAAAATGGCGTTACCGCGTAAATGAATTAATTTAAACATAATGAATATGTTGAATGCCTATTTTTTTAATGTTTTTTGTCTCTCCCGACATAAATACTCACTTTGCGTGATAATAAAGATAAATCTAACTGTTTGAATAAGAAATATTGCGTATTACCAGACGGTCGGCGTAGTGCAGCGGTAAGGCGCCTGACTAGTATTCCGAAGGTCGCGGGATCGAATCCCGGCGTGGCAAATAAATTTTATTTGATTAATTTGTGTAATTCACAATTTATTCATTTAAAATAATATATAGTATATTTGCGGTACGTTCCAGAGTGGAAGATACTCTCAGTATCGCCCTGATGTAAGACCACCATTCAGAATTGAAACGTGGCTTGAAATGGCTTCTGCCGTGTTTGGTGACCAGATCTGAATAGCCAGGTACTTCCCCACCTTCCTATTCCCTATCTCCTTCCCCTCCCCACTACCTACAGCTTCACAACATACCCCAATTGGGGATGCCACAGTCCCACTGGCTCCAGACGGGAGCAGTTGGGACTCTTGTGCGGTATTCATGTAAAAAAAGCGGCGTAATTCATAAATAATAAAACATTTTTCACAGAGTCAATAGTTATTGAGTTATAATTAAAATCCTGGAAAAACTCTTTTTTTTTCATGTTCTTTAGCTAAAACTCAAATCCCAACCATATTTTTGTTGGCGAAACTCGGATCACCCCACAACACATAAATGAGGAAAAAATCAGAACTGCACCAGAATTTATATCAACAAACTGCCTAATGACAGGACTTATTCTTAAATGTCAAACAAAGGCTTCATACAAATACGGATAAACTGACAATTTCGAATCGAACTTCTAACTTTAATATGAAATGATAATCAACAAAACTGATTTCGACAATAAAAACTCTCGGAAAGGAGAACTGTGTTAAAACCGAAAAATGAACACGCTGTATTACAAAGTTCCTTGCCATTTATAAAACAAAACTGAAACGTCATTGATAAAGATACTTAAAACTAATACTAACCGCTCTATTTCAGCACTGCTGCGTATGTATGATCTTTTGTCAATAGTTTTAGACATTTTGTTGTAATTTCGTTATTCAAAAACTCACTTGTAATACAATTAAATGCCTTTTGCTTCCTCGTAACACACCACAATAACAAAAACAATGTGAAGTAAACAAACAACATGGCGGCGCGGTATCGTGTATCGGCGTGCTGTGATTGGTCGATTGGTGGAGTTTGACTAATCTAGCCCGCAAATTTTATTTCGCGGCAACTGAGATTGAACTAAGAAGGAGTTTAACTAATTAAGAACTCACTTTTAGAATATTGTTGTGGACATTGACATTTTAAAAAGCTTGTAATTAATTGTATATGGCTCGTAAAACTTTTTTTTATTTATCTAACGATGCGAAATTTTATCCTTAACATGATTGCATTTAAAACTCATTTTCGATAAAATGGTAGTTTGCACAATTAAGAACTCGGGCGACGAGTTGTAACATTGAGTGGTGGGATAAGTGTACATTTCAACTGGTAAGGAGTTGAAAAATAAATAAATATGGGAGGGAAGAGATTGTCCTTCGAATGTGATGACGACAGATTGGGAGGGCTTCCAGGAAACGATGCCCTCAGAGGTGTCCTTATAATTTAGCCTCCTGGCTTTTATGGGATTGCCGATATGTTGGGGGGTTGAAAGTGAGGACAGGATTTCTGGAATGGACAGATCGGTCGAGATACCCCTGACCAGGCCCATTCGAGTGACATTGAAAGTTGGGATGTACGCCTTGAATTTAGAATTTGATGAAATAAATATATTTTTGATAAAGTTGTTGGCGGCTGAACCTGACAGGAATTCAACAGAGATTCGGAAGCGACCCTCGGCTTTAACACCTCCAGGTTTAATCGAAAGGTTCTTGTTATTTGAAAGAAATTTACCAAATTCAAGAGGATGGATGGTTTTACCTTGTTCAGTTTTTTGCGCATATACAATGTAGGGGCCACGGGAATGAGTAGAGTAAAAGATTGTTGGAGGAGGTTGAGGAAGAGCTGGAGGGGACTGAGAAGACAAAGGCGAATCATGTTTTTTTGGGGAAAGGGGACTAAATTTTCTTTTTTTAATTGAGGTTAGGATGACAGATTCATTGTCTGAAATGTTTGAATGTTCTGAAAAGTCTATTTTATCTGAAATGTCTCCATCTGGAGGGTCAGGAGGGGGATCTGGGGGCTTTGTAAGGGGTACAGGAGGGAAATCCTCCTCCATTGTTCAAAAAATTACAGCTAATATAAAAAGTGACAGAAGTAAAAAAATTATATAAATATCTGAAAATGAGCAGCAAGAAGTGACTCCTGGAAGATCAGGGGGGAGAAGATTCCAACGCACTAAACTTTTTACAGCCAAAACACAATAAAAAGATTGGCTTAAGAATATTTTTTGAAAGAGCAAAACAAAAGAACTGATGACAGCCAAATGTTATTGTTGCGAGTCGGATAGATATGTTAATAGATCTGAAAATCTTTGTACTTTCCCACTTTTTCTTTTCAACCTCCTTCCCCTCCGCACTACTTTCAGCCACACATTACACCCCGATTGCGGATGCCATATCATCACTGGCTCCAGACGCACATAACTAAATTAATTTAAAACAAAGTTAATTGGAGAATTCTAGATATATATATATATATATATATTTATATATTTTTTTTACATTCACTCCACATAGGAGGCCTTGAGGAAAATAATTTCCCTCAGGGCCTATGTTATCTGGGATGCTGTATGGAGGGCCTAATTTAATTTATTAATTGTTGTTTCACAGATTATTTATTTAAAATAATAATTACTATATTTGTGGCAGATTTCACACTGGTAGATCAGATCTGAATATCCACGTACTTTCCCGCCTTTCTCTTCCCCGTCTACTTTCCTTCCACACTATCTTCAGCCTCTCAACGTACCCCTATTGGGGATGCCATATCATCACTGGCTCCAGACGCTTGTGCGGTGTTCACATAAAATAAGTGAAATTTTAAAAATATATATTTAGTTTTCTATCACACTATTTTATAGGTAGGTACCTTCTTTATTCCTTTAGAAACACGGATAAGGTATTATAAATATTTATCTTGAAAAGACCCATCTAGGGTTCTATTCTGAAAGCTTTTCATGCCAGCAGCTTAAATTTCGTCGTAAAACTGGGAAAATCTTCGCTGTATTTTATTTCTAGTAGAATGCTTAGGTAGATGGCCGTAGAGTTCGGATAGAAAAATGTGTCGACGTACTAGTACTGGAGCAACCGTCAATATATTTTTATGTATCGATGCTTTTACTGTAGATATTAATAGCTATTTTAAGATTATACGTAATTTCAGGTTACTACTTTCAATAATATATACTTATAGCCACAATTTTCAAAAATGTTTATTTACTTATTTATTTATGTTCAAATACTTTTAAATAAAGAATAAAACATGTTAGATAAAAATGGATTGCAAAACAATTATATGGTGTAAACACGTGATTTAAATTAACAAAAAAATATGTAATTTTGGAAACAAAATGTAAATTTGTTTACAAAAAATATGTGAAATTTCTTTTTTAAGTTCATTCGGTGTTATTGAAAATACGTGCTACTTATGCATATTGATGACCTTAGCCGTTAAAAGCGTTCTTAAAGGTATTGAAATGATTTTCGCAGTGAAAGATATTTTTAGTTCGTGTGACTCTATGAGGAGCATTAAATGAAATCAATAGGCCACTTGCATCACATTTTTTTTTAAATTCCGGTTTAGACAAATATTCTAAGACATTGTATATTTTTTTTATCGTATTTTTGCAACCCTGAGGATATTTTGAAAATTTCAATCCGAAAAATCAGACCATTTTTTTTAAACCGGAAAGACGGGACATAATTTTATAGGTGCGAAAAAACGATAATTACACAGCCGAAAATCATTTAAAAAAAAATAACGTTTTCCACACGAATGGCACAGGAGAAACGAGGCATACCAAAAATATTACATCTCATAAATATTTTTTTCCTTGATCCATCTTATTGATCATAAATCATTATAATGTACAACGTATATATTACTAAATTCAATTTAATATACCTACTTGTACTTGTAAATTATAATAATAATAAGAATATTATAAAATTTGATTTTCTTAAAATCAGCACCATAACCATTATATCTCTAAAACACGTACCGACTTCTAAAATGTACGGGGTTTTCTTCAGAACATCTGTCAAAAAGTCAAACCAAATGATAAGTTTGCAGAGAACAAACAATAAATCTAGTGAACGAATTAAAAAATTCGCCTGAAATCAAAGTGATGCCATATTAAAAAAATTAATCAGTGTGGAATTTTGCAAAATTAATAGGAACATTTTCGGAGACGGGACATTTTCATGTAGTGATGTCACGAGCCCAAATGGATTTATTTTTTTTAAATAAAAAAAACTGTACATTTCTAATAAATTTTAGTAACATTTTCGCAATCTTAATAAAAAGATCTATCCACGCGATTTTTTCCAAGTCGTTATGAATTCAATGCAAGTGGCCTATTGCAATAATGCAGGGCTGCCAGTAAGGTTGATTTTAAAATGAAAAATGACATCAGATGCCAATGTTCTGTTGGATAGCTTTATTTATTTTAGATTTTTCATTGGACAGTTTTAGTTTACATTTTCAAAGCAATATTAAGTTTATATTTTACATGTCATAGAATCTGAGTGAACTTTATAATGCGGTGACCAAATGGGCGAGTTATATTCAATTGGGCTTCTGACTAATGAAGTATTCAAAAACTTTAAAGTAGATACATTACAAAAGCCGTTTCAAGCAATGTTTTAAATCTGAATGGTAGTCTTACACCAGGAATCACTCTGGAACATGCTGCAGATACAGGGTGTTAAGGGACGTACTTGACTTACTTTAACCAGTGATTCCTGACATTATTTGGAGTAAAAAATGTAATTAAAATTTTGGTCTCCGGTGACATTTTTGATTTTTTTTTTTTTTTTTTTTCTACAAAAACATTAAAAAATGGTAGTTGTTGAGCAGTTGGAGGCGGGGTAAGGGGTTCGTCGGACACCCAGCTGAGTGACCAATGACGACATGCAGAAGAATTTTTTTTTGTTTGATTTTGAAAAAAAAAAAAGTCACCGGAGACCAAAATTTCATTTACATTTTTTACTCCAAATAATGTCAGGAATCACTGGTTAAAGTAAGTCAAGAACGTCCCTTAACACCCTGTATACTATATTATTTTAAATGAATAAATTGTGAAATAACCCAATTAATCAAAAAAAATATATTTCCTCGCGGCAGAGTTTGAACCCATGATCAAATAGGCCGTCAAAAATATAAGAATATAAATAATATAAGGATTATTAGTGGTTTCAAAATTAAAAAAAAAAAAATTAACGTGTTGAACGTGGGATAGTATTTCGAAAAACCGCGCGATAATTACCTTGATGACTTCTGGTAAAATATAGATATTAAAACAAAGCTATTGTTTTTTGGGATTGTTTTCTGTTTACCAGAAAATATATCTTAGTACTCATGTATATTCCATGATAATATCGTAAGAACTTTTTTCAGAAAAGCTAACTAACAAAAAAAAGATTAATAAATCTCCCATTTTGGAAATAATTGTCAAAAAATATATTCATACAAAAAATATAATTTGATTTTATTAATTCTACAAAAATCTGAATACATACCTACTATAAAAAATCACAATTCAAAAGGAGTTTGCATAGAAAAAATAACCTTTTTGGGCTCTCCTCACGACACTGCCTGCAGAGAGCATGGGTTTGAGCGAACTAGCGCTGTCTCGTTTGTTAAAGTGCCGCTAGAACGAGACGCATGCAGGCACTCTCTGCGGCAGAGTCCCTGGATGCAGTGTCGTGAGGAGAGCCTATTATCTATACTCATTTGAAAACGTAAACGTAACTTTGACAGCTGACAAAAGCCACCCGCAAATTTCATAAAAAATCTTTAAAAATAATTCAGAGTAGCTACAACAATCAAATACTACTTAGGTCCTAGATTGGTATTGGCGCAAGCGATTCTGACTTTGTCCTTCACAACAGTTTCTTTTTACATAACGGTTAAAATCCTGCCTCGTTTCAGCTTACGTATTTATTACTAAAATGATATTTATTTCAGGTTCCTCTCACTGGCATGGGTAGTGATGGTACACACCTATCTGCAGTTGTTCTCGGTGGCAGACAACAAGACGCTCAGAACAGTCATCGAAAGGAACTTTTTCTACCAAACTGTTGGAAACGCCTCCTACTCTGTGGATACCTTCTTTTTTATCAGGTAGAACATTTTATTTTCTTCTACTTCTTACACGAGAAAAATTATTAGTTGACTTGCATAGTAGTTCTATTTTTGTGAATGGCAGGCAAAAGTAAGTCACATGAAATTTATGTGACCCCTTAGTAGCAGTTGGTCCCCAAAATTATAATTATCATAAAGTTACAAAGTTTAGTGCATTATTTGCCTAAACTATAACTAGTAGTTAAAAACCCGCTTCGCAGCTTTTTACTGCTAGGCCTTACGGACGGCTTTTTGTTCGGCTTTGCCCATTTAGTGTTGCTGATCATTTTATAAATCCAATGGGAACTGGTACCACAAATAGCCCGTTCCTCGTATCCTCTGTGAACGTGGCAACCAGTGATGGCTAGCCACCGCGAAAAAATAACAGGGTCGGGCGATGACGTCATATCTAATATACAGCCGCTTGATACAACCGTATTACCGCCAATCTTTAGAAATCCGGGAGATATTCCAGGTTAACAAATTCGTAGAACTTATTCCTTGGAAAGACACGTCCCCTATGCGTCTTGCCTACGAAAGTGGTGACATTTTGTGATGAATTAATGAATTAGAAACTGAATTACAATGATAGCTTTGTCTGAAAATTCACGTACACAGATGTTCGAAACCGGGTTCTGAAATTTAACCGCGCAGACGCTACGGTATTAATAACGTTCGATTGGCTTATTTATATAGCACCGTTTTTGTAAGAAATCACCTCAAGGGCTCTATAAGTGTTATCATTATGAATTTGAAAGAAAATATATTTCATACTTTTATTATTTGGTGGTACATCCTTTCTTCATACTCCTTCTGGAGCATTTAGTTATATTTTGTGTAAGTAGGTATACCATATTTTCCTAAAAAATGTATTTTTTATTTAATTTAATGATTTCTTTAACATATCAATCAGGAAGTAACTCACAAAGAAGATTTGTGAAGCTCATTTTGTTTTCGAATGAACACCATTAGTTAATAATAATAATAATAATATTTTGATGATTTATATAGCGCCGTTTTTGTGAAAAATCACCTCAAGGGCGCTGTACAAACTTATAATACATTTCTAAAATCTAAAAAACTACAAGCTAGGCAAACAATTATAAACAACTTATGGCTAAAAATTGCATACATCGGTTCATTGACCACCGATACGAAAATATGTGTATGTGTACACTATTTTGACCAATGAACGCGATGCTGCCTAAAATTTAATGAAAACAGGACCATACTTACCTGGGAGGTCGCTTGAAATTAACACTGTATATTGTCCATTTAAAGAAAATTAGATAGAGTTCGCAGAGGACATTATTGGGAACACATGTTATTTAATCCTGAAAAATATTTTAATATTAATATGTAAAGTATTTTGACGAGTGTATTTTGGAAAGTAAAGGCAACACGTAAAGGTGGGTGGTGCAGTACTACCTATAAGGATTTGATCTTTCTAAATGTGATTCGTCAAGAGACAGATTGATGTGTAAGGAATCGAGTAATTTTAATTCAGTAAAAAAAGTGTGATTAAGACATATCATAGACAATACAAGTATGATACTCTCAAATAGGTATATTTAAATTACGGGTATGAGAGCCCAAAAAGGAAGGTTTTTAGTTTGGACCTAAACTCTGTTGGGCTTGTTATGCATCTTAATTCCGGAGGGAGTCTATACCAAGCCTTAGGCCCAGATACTCCGAAAGCACGATCTCCAAACATAGTATTTGGCTTTCTTTTAGGTTCTATTAGTCTGCCTTTAGCAGATGAAGTTGCTGATCTAAGGGTTAATTGTCTCGGACCGGTATTTTCCGGGACGCATAATTCGGAGATGTAAGGTGGGGCCATTTCTTAGATTGATTTAAAAACCATCCAGCATAATTTGTACTGGATTCTCTCAGGGCACTTGAGCCAGTGAAGGTTACGAAGGTGTTCTGAAATATGCGAATATTTAGAAACCCCAGTTATGAGCCTTGCTGTGAGTAACTCGAAAAATTACGATAGCTGTCTAAAATTTAAGCAAACGAAATACACAAATATTATTTTACTAGCTGACCCGGCCACGCGTTGCTGTGGCTAATAAAACATAAAGACATCCAACCTTTATAACCACCGCCGTCTTTAAGTCTATCGCGAAGAGACAGACAGATGCCGCGGAGGACTTTAATTTATAATGCGTAGAAATGGTGTGAAAGATTATAATAATGTGCATGAAATGCTTAGGGTAACTAACATATTTATGTTAAAAAGGATTAATACTGTAACCGTCTAAATAACTTTTCATTTACCGCAATGTACGTGACCATTTTTTTAGAAGATAGAGTAGACATGGTAAGCTATCCGTAAAAGATAGATATATGCCTTCGCGAACTTTTTTGTTGATCTATAAAAGAGGAATATCCCACCATGCATTGTTTTGTTATATCCAGAAAGGATTATGCAGCGTTTTCGATGAAAGCTACCAGGCGGCTTGACTTTTTCCGACACTTCTAACAATTATCGTTGTTTCAACCAATTTACACAAATCCTTGATAAATTATATACGTAAACCTTCCTCACGAAACACTCTATCTATTGGTGAAAACCGCATGAAAATCTGTTCAGTAGTTTTCGAGTTTTTCGCGAACAGACAGACAGACGACACGAAGGACTTTAATTTATAATATGTAGAGAAGAGATGTAGAGATTAAAACGTTACCTACTTTATCGTCTGCCCAAAATTGTTCCATCAATTAATTTTAATTTTGGAAAGTAAAATAAATCCCAGAGATGATTTCATTGAATCCGAATTACACATAGACACAGGTATACTCCACTGAAATTATTATGTTGTCCGTTAAACAGTGAGTATTTCCTTCCGCCCCATGATTATCAAATATTATTATGGTGCTTTTACCCTTGTTTCCAAAACAGAAATACCACTCGGACCCATTGTTCTTTACGATAATTTATTGTTGGCTGACATACGTAATAATACGTATGATATAGCAGGCGTACCTGATTTATTAAAATTTATTGTTACATACCTCTACGCAAGTAATTGTTGTAAATTCAGTAAAATTTTGTGACAAAATTATAAATAATGCAATTACGTAAACAAAAATAATTGTGGTGTTATTAATGAGCCATAAATATTAGGTCCTTACATATGAAATTGGCGTTTTGCCGTACTCGCAACTTTGATCTCAAATATCTTCTCTTTCGTTAGGAATTCCAAATTCAAATTTATACAGCTATTTACTCATGTATTTGTGTTTCAAAAATTATAATTCATTTGTTTTTTCCTTAATTTTATTTTTTCTTTGCGTCACTTAGTTTACAAAATGGAAAACTTGAAATATCGCGTTATTTACGAGTACGAGTTCCACCGAGGCACCAGTGCTGCAGAAACGGCTCGAAAGATTAATGATGTGTATGGCGACGGTGCCGCAAAAGAAAACACAGTTGTGTTTTTTTTTAAATGTTTTTTTTTTCAATAAAGGGATCGATGAACTACCTATGAGATGGCAAAAATGCATAGACAGCAATGGCACATACTTTGATTAAAAAAATATATTATATTAAAAAAATCGACTTTGTGTTCCTCCCATACAAAACGCCAATTTCATATGTAAGGACCTAATATTGTATACCAGACCACCCACTAACAAGCCATAAAGCCGGAAAATAATTATTTGTTCGTTGTTTTTCCTTTCCACCGTCGATATTATCTTTATTTTTTTTTAGTAGTTACCTAGGCCATTTTCTTTACCATTCAGAAAAGTTTTTTTACATTAGCTCCTCTCTCATTAGCTATTAGGTCAGAAGACAAAAAATACTTCAGGGCCCATGTCATCTATAGGAATGCTTTTTGGAGGGTATTTTTTTTTTTTACATGAATACCGCACAAGAGTCCTAACTGCTCCCGTCTGGAGCCAGTGAGACTATGGCATCCCCAATCGGGGTATGTTGTGAGGCTGAAGGTAGTGGGGAGGGAAGGAGATAGGGAAGAGGAAGGTGGGGAAGCACCTGGCTATTCAGATCTGGTCACCAAACACGGCGAAAGCCACTTCAGGCAACGTTTCAATTCTGAATGGTGGTCTTACACCAGGGCGATACTGAGAGTATCTTCCACTATGGAGCGTGCCGCAAATATACTATATATTATTTTAAATGAATAAATTGTGAAATACATAAATTAATCAAATAAAATGTATTTGCCACGCCGGGATTCGATCCCGCGACCTTCGGAGTGCGAGTCAAGCGCCTTACCGCTGCACTACGCCGGCCGTCAAAATATTGAAAATGGAAAAGAGGGAGAGGAAGTTCTGGGAAGGAAAAAGGTACGAGGGATGGGTGGGAATATGGGGCTCAATGTGGCCAGGAGTGACTTATGAATTAATCCCTCCCAATGCGGTGCAAGGGGACGGGTCGAGAGGGTCCGACAGAAGTAGTCAAAAGATCTCCCTCAACTAGTCTCTCTCGATCCAGCCCGCCACGCAGTAGGTGGGAAAACGCATCCGCCACCAAGACCTAGACAAATGTCACGTCATGAACTATAAATATGTATGCTAAGTCACTCGCAACTTAGCGTACCAATTAATTAATATTATGAAACAACAAAATCTATCCAATGGTGAGCTCTTGCGTCATTAAAATTGCATTGCTTGACGTTACATTACAATTCATGCAATCTACGCCATATCAGCGTTATAATAATGCTAAAAATTGATTCAAATGATTGCCCTAAAGTTTAAAGCATAGAAAAATATTGAAATATGCAAATATTTTATGAAGTCTAAAATTTCCATCGTTAAGTCGCATATTATCCATATTTACTTGTTAAAAGAAATAACAATTGCAAACAAACAATGTACAGTACATTATTATTTGTGTACGTTAAAAGTAATGTTTGACTTAAATACTTGACGAGTTATAATCTGAAAACGTTGTGAAACATCTGGAAGCATCGTTCATCATATCTTTAAAACCGTTTAAGGAAATGTCACTTTCCAAAATGTTGTAAAAGTTGTGTAAACATCGATTCTTGTTTTTGTTGTAAGCAAAAAAGAAAACTGAAAGGAAAATTTATAATATGTATTCCATTAATATTGGCTCTACAAGAATCTTCCTAGATAATATTCAAAATTCCTGTAATTATGCAAAATATGTTTATTCGATCATGTACAATTCTGATCAGATGGTAAAGCTACGAAACATTTAATGTATTTCTCTAAACAGGTCTAATATAAACAGAGGGAGATATCGCATGGAAGCATGTTTCTGTGGTGACCAAACCCCAATTTTGAAGGCATGTATAAGTACCGCAGAACCGGGAACCATATATTGGATAACCAACACCTTTGCCATAGGTCACCCCAAGTGGATTGCTACGTTTTGTGACTGCAGAGGTTCACGGGGTGAAGTTTTACTACATCTTGGTGGCAGACGCGTCTGTCTGGTTATTGCGTGGCGGACCGGATCGGGAAATACTGGTTGAAGGAGATCATTTGGCCTCTCCAGCAGGACTTTTATCGACCCATCGCCTCGCACCGCAGTGGGAGGAATGGGTTTATACATCCGTCACTCCTGGACACAATGATCCGCAGATTCCAAACCACCCCTCATACCCTTTCTCTTTCCAAGAACTTCCACCGTTTCCTTTCCCTAAAAAGACCCTCCATACAGCGTCCCCAAAGATGATATAGATCCCGAGGGAAATTGTTTTCTTCAGGGCGTCCTGCGTGAAGATAATTAAAGAAAAAAAATCTTGTTTCCGATTTATTTTATAACTAACTAACCATCAAGCCGTTTTTCATAGGGGTAGGCAGAGAGCACGGACCGCCAAAAAACTCGGTCTTGACACACACTCTTTGCCTCATTCACATTCATACATCTCTCATACACACCCTTCTATTATTCTGACTCTTGACATGGCCCGACACAAGTATCTGATACACTTGATCGTGCCATATCTTCCTCGGGTGTCCCCGACTTCTTTGACCATTCACATTTTCGTCATAAATTTTTCTTACACTACTTTCTTTGTTCATTCGCTTTATTCATTCGCATTTTATTATTATTTTTAAGACAAGCGATACATAATTAAAATGATTAATTAAGTGAATTAAGTGGTAAACGTTTACGACATTTTAGAGATTATTACAAGGATCCCTATCAACGACATATCTATATGAAATATCTGGCGAATAGGTGCTAGGGAATGTTTAGTGGCAAAGAGCTAAGTATATTACTTTTAAAAAATCCAAGCAAGAGGTGGCCAGACGCATCCGCCGCCAAGATCCGGGCATCCCTGCTAAGTCACCAATTGTTTTGCAGATCAAGTGAGCAAAATAACATCAATCTTGGAATAAAACTGATGATTTGTATAAAAATCAAACAAACTAAAATAGCTGGGCAGTAGGCACCCCTGCTGAATCACCAAACATCGCAAACCACTTGGGGAGACCTATGGCAGAGTTGTTTGTTATCCAATGGACACTTTTATATTTACCGTGACGATTCACGGTAACGGTACCGTGACGGCATAAAAAAGGCAATAAACGTGCGTTCCTTATCACACTATTGCTGCAGCCCTTTCAAAAGAAGAGATACACAATTTACATACGTCCGTTTCCTCGAAAGGAAAAAGTCATCATTTTCTTGCATCTCTCTCACACATCACACCGTGACGTCACCGTAGACCCCTACCAATACTACTTGCCGTGACGATAATTTTGAAAGTATCCAAAAATTAAAAAAACGTCAAATGTCAGTGCTCTGATGGTTTTGATTCTGTTCTTAAACATATAATACTGCCGCTCTTTCTTACACACTAAATGACAACAGTCAAAAATGAGACAAACGGTGAAGATCTGCACTCTCCCAAAGGAAATAATATACAATCATTTTCAGACATCTCCCTCACACGTATAAAGAAAAATAAACGCAATTCCCGTTGCAGAAAAGTAGTAGGTACTTTGGAGGAAATAGTTGCACATATTTTGTGTGTCTTACCATCATAGCATGTCTGACGCCACGCCATACGCGTCGTGCCACAAATAACATCTGTATACGTAGAATTTAAAACAAAGTTACCTTTGTAATTCGGTTTCGAATTTGACATGCCCCCTTTAGATATATGTACTACGAATTAGTGAATTTGTAGCGTCTCTCCGGATTTGATAGGAAAGATTGACCGTAGTACCTACTTAGTTGTATCACGCGGCTACATATGTATTTTTTTAATTGCCGGCAACCCGGGCGTTTATTGAAATAACATTACCATATACAAACAAGTTAGTAACCCGCCTCACTAGACAAGGTCTCTTCTGAGGCGGGTACATATAATTTTTTTTAATTTTTTTAATTAGTTTTTACATACATATACATGTAATATAATCATGAGTAATTACATTTTCAGGTTACAATCAGATTAAACTCAAATCATTAAATACTAACATGCAACATTGATTAGAAACAGTATAAACATATATATGTATATAATATATAACCTTTACGAGAGTGTAACTACTCGTATGTAAAGGGAAGAGAAAATATATTTTTTTTTAAATAAAATTTTTTTAATTAAAAATTATAACACATACATTATAAATACGTACCTACGTAAATCAAATGTAATAAAAAAATGAAATAATATAAAATAAATTATTGAATAAGTATTGTTAGTTAAAGGTTAATGCGGTTCTAGGTGGCTAAATTATTTAAGATATTATTGTTTAATTTATTTTTGAATTTATTGTAGTCAGGTTCTAATCTCAGCTCTATTGCTAGTTGATTAAACCACACCACTCCATTGTACATGTAGTAGTAAATGCATACATATACACAGACATACACACATACACATATGTACACGCATGCATTCATATAATAATAAAAACATAAGTATATAGAATCTATATAAAATTATTGGAAATTGTTGATGGTTATAGTGGGATGTACATAATGTAATAAAACCAAAAATATGAAAAGAATTATTGAAAATTGTTATAAGGTTATCATGGAATGTACATAGTGTCATAAAACCAAAAATCTTAACAAAATTAATGGAAATTGTTATAAGGTTATCATGGAATGTACATAGTGCCATAAAACCAAAAATCTTAACAAAATTAATGGAAATTGTTATAAGGTTATCATGGAATGTACATAGTGTCATAAAACCAAAAATCTTAACAAAATTAATGGAAATTGTTATAAGGCTATCATGGAATGTACATAGTATCATAAAACCAAAAATCTTAACAAAATTAATGGAAATTGTTATAAGGTTATCATGGAATGTACATAGTGTCATAAAACCAAAAATCTTAACAAAATTAATGGAAATTGTTATAAGGTTATCATGGAATGTACATAGTGTCATAAAACCAAAAATCTTAACAGAATTAATGGAAATTGTTATAAGTTTTTCATGGAATGTATATGTCTGGTCAGTGGTTGAGTGGGCATAGCGCTTGGGTCCCACCCGAGCGTCGCGTGTTCGATTCCTCGACTGGCTAAGTCCTCCATCACAACACAAGCAACATTTTCGGCTTTCTGTGGTGGTAGTAGGAGATTTTCAAACATTGTTGGGTTATTCGTAACCCGGGAATGTTTGTCTTTCTTTTTAAAAAATTTAAAAAAGTAAAATTAAATATAATTTCATAAAATCAATAATTTCGTTAAAACTTAAAAAACACATAGCAATGCCATTCAGCAAAATAATATAACTAACCGAATGAGTTAATAATAAACTTATCGTGCGTTAAACATAAGCAGCAAAGGAAAAAATAAATCTCTTTAAATAAAATAACACATATATGAACATAGGGAATGAAAATAAGATTATATATTTTTTTTAATGTCATTTATATTAATTATCTAGGCTTCTGACTCACATAATGTTGTCATTTTTTGTCTCATCTGTTTTTAAATTATAATACTATCATTATTATCTCTAATGATCTTTAAAAGGTACTTAGTCCTTTTATATTCATTTCGCATTAAAAAATCAATGATATATATATTACATATGACGTCATTGCCCGTCCCTGTTAATTTGTCCCGGTGACTAGCTATCACTGGATGACAGTGGATCAGGGGAACGGGCTATTTTTGGAACCAGTTCCTGTTGGATTTATAAAATGGTCACCAATACTAACTGGGAGAAGCCGCACGAAAATCCGCCCGCAGGGCCAAGCTGGTAGTTTTATTATTATTTTTTAAGGATGACAAATATTCCTGACAATATTTGAAAATCTCTTACTACCACCACATTAAGCGGAAAAAGTTGCTTATGTCGTAATGGAAGACTTAGCTAGCTTAAATCAATTAAAGCTTAAATCGAACAAGTGACGCCCGAGTGTGACCCAAACGCGATTTCAACTAAGCCACCGACTATTTTTAATGTGTAATAAAGACCACATTTAATGTGTAATAAAGATTTTTGTATTAAAACGCTTTAGGTATTTTGCTATTTTTTGTTTGTTTATTGATATGATTGATCATTAAGGCATCTCAAACAAACATAAAAACCTTATGTAGTTCATAAATCAAAAAGTTATATAAAAATGTTTACATGCATGTCGATTACGAACACTTACTCCACGTGCGGGGTAAGTATTCGCATACCGTAGAGAAGTGTTCAAATCAGATTAGTAGTTATCTTTAATAGAATTATCACTTTGCACCCGTGTAACTAACAATATTTTACCAAAAATTATCAAAGACCACATCGCTTTGACTCAGTTGGTTACACAATAGCACACATCGGTAAGCAAACATGTCAAGTAATTTACCTACCAATTTTTATTTTCAAATGAGGATTCACTGTACTCATATCCTGCTTCAATGCGACCGAAAACGCTGCTGAATTAAGGAACGTGCGGGCGCGAAACAGGCACGATCACCTAGAAAACATCATTGCGAACACTTACACTCTGCGTACGGTTACCCCACGTGACTCTACAGAGATAAGGAACGTATGTTTATTGCATTTGAATTGTGAATCATCACGGTAAATATAAAAGCGCCCAATAAATGGTTCCCGGGGCAGTGATACACATTCGCACCTCCCAAATTGTCTAATTGGAAACATAAATCATTAGTGAATAACATATTCTATGTGGTTTTCACTAGGTTCTATATCCGCATTAGTTATCTTGTTCATAACATACGTAAACGCAATAAATTAGCTTTAATATTTCGTTTTTATTTTGTTCTCAACAAATAAGTTTCTTCCGAGTTACTTGTTTCCCAGTTTCCGCTTCCAATCGATCATAATATTATGTGGGAACCAGATGGTGCGTAGTTATTAAGCTACAGCATTGATATTGAATATGGGTTATTTAATTGTATATTGGTATATCTATAATATAAAAATGAATCACTAAATGTGTTGGTAAGCGCAAATCTCGAGATCAGCTGAACCGATTTCGCTAATTCTTTTTTTGAATATTCCTTGAAATACGAGGATGGTTTTTACGGAGAGAAAAATTAAGAAAATTGCGCAAAAAATTGGATAATTTCAGAAAACATGAGCATGTTTGACAGTTCGCGTATTTGAGAATGACATTTTGCAAAACATTGATTTTTCAATCAGGATTCTATTTTTGAAAATCTTTAATAAATTTATTTAAAGTAGGTACTCCCCTAATAGCTTGAATCGAATCAAGAATTTTAGATATTTTAAATAGGTACCAAATTTAATATACATGAAAAATGGAAATTTGAATAAACATTGAAAAAGGTGGCACACGGGCTGTTTAATAACTGAATGTACTGGGATTGAATATATGGAACGCGGGAGGAGGGTTGACAGGACGAGGGAAGAGGGAAGGCGGGGAAGGTGGAAGGGGACGTGTGAGGGGGGAGGGGGGTTCGTGGGACGGGGGAAGGGGGGGAGTGGAGTGGGGAGAGGGAAGGTGGAGGTGACGGATGGGAACGCGAGAGGGGAAGAGGACGCAGGAGAAGAAGGGGAGGCGGAAGGGGAAAGGGAAGAACGGGAAAGGACACTCAGGGAGAAACAATTTCTTTATTAAATGGCAGAGCAACGCATGCCGGGACCAGCTAGTATTATAATAAAACGAATATAAAACTTTATTCCACTTAATTTTATTTGACCGTAACCGGTTTCAGCTTGTTAAAGCCATCTTCAGACTGGTACAAATAATTCTTAGTCTACGGTTTATATACACAACATATTGGGGAGGGGGAGAGGGGTGGTCTACAAAGATTTTAATCAATTATTATAATTATATATGTTGCTAAGTCGTTTAAGACTATCGAATTTCTAAATATTTTGGTAATTCCAGTAAGCTAATTACATTGGGTTTGCAGCTCACTTCAATGATGATTAGGGAAAAAATCTTTCAAGTAATATGAGTTACTAATGACCTAATTTTATTGTCAAATCGTTATTATATTTATGAAGAATGGTATTTTTTATTGCTTTTTGAAGTGAGCTGCAAACCCAATGTAATTAGCTTACTGGAATTACCAAAATATTTAGAAATTCGATAGTCTTCTAAAACGACTTAGCAACAAATATAATTATTATAATTGATTAAAATCCTTGTAGACCACCCCTCTTCCCCTCCCCAATATGTTGTGTATATAAACCGTAGACTTAGAAATATTTGTACCAGTCTAAAGATGGCTTTAACGAGCTGAAACCGGTTACCGTCGAATAAAATTAAGTGGAATAAAGTTTTATACTCGTTTTATTATAATATATTATAATGGAATTCCACCATGAATTATCACTCTCAAAAATAGAAATATTATATTGGTAAATATAACAGTATTATTTTTGGCACAAAACACCCTTTTTTATATAAATACCGGACAAGAGTCCCGACTACTCCCGTCTGAAGCCAGTAAGACTATGGCATCCCCAATTGGGGTATGTTGTGAGGCCGAAGGTAGTGGGGAGGGGAAGGAGATAGGGAAGAAGAAGGTAGGGAAGTACCTGGCTATTCAGATCTGGTAACCAAATACGGCTAATGCCATTTCAATCAACGTTTCAATTCTGAATGGTGGTCTAACACCAGGGCGATACTGAGAGTATCTTCCACTCTGGAACGTGCCGCAAATATACTATATATTATTTTAAATGAATAAATTGTGAAATAACACAAATTTATTTGCCACGTCGGGATTCGATCCCGCGACCTTCGGAATGCGAATCAAGAGCTTTTCCGCTGGACGTCCGCGAGGTGCCCGGGTTCAAGTGGTGAGGTTTGTCGGGGTCTTGGCGGAGGATACATCTGCCCACCAGCTGCATGGTAGGCAGGATCGGGAGAGAATGGTTGAGGGAGTCTCTTTGACATCTCCAACCGTACTCTCTCGGAACATCACCTTGCATCGCAATGGGAGGGATGGATTCATACGTTCATGACTCCTGAACATACTGACCCCCAGATTCCTATCCGCCCCTAATACCCATTTCCTTTTCAGAACTTCATCTCCTTCCTTTCCTAAAAATACCCTACACACAGCATCCTTAAACATGACATAGGCCCTGAGGGGAATTGTTTTCCGTAGAGCCTCCTGTGTGAAGCTAATTTTAAAAAAAAAGAATTAAAACTAAAATTCTTGGAGAACGTAAAAATAAATTTGATTTATTTAGAAAAATGAAACAATACAACTTTGTATAGACCACTTATATGATGTGCAAATCCGACCGGTTTCGGAACAAACGTTCCTTCGTCAGGGAAAGCTTATACTAATTTGACAGTTTAGAACGATGTTTTATTGTGGTAGGGGTGGAGCCGTTGTTAGTTAATAATGTAGATTGGGTGGGTAGGTATTAGTGTAGAGTGGGTGGGTAGGGGAACAAATCCATGATTGGGCTATATGACAATATTTTTTGTTTTTTGATAATAGATTCATTATTTTTAAGGGATTTTTTAATTTCCAAAGCTTCTAAGTTATCTAAACGTTTTCCTTTATACATAATAATTTTTCTAATAATAATTTCCTTTCTGAACTTTCTATAATAAAACAAATTGCTATAAATAACGGATATGAACCAAAATTAATTGATGACATCCTAAATAAAAAACTTAGCAAAATTTCAAAAAATAAATATCTATACAATTCTAATAATATTATTGATAAAGAATGGCGTAAAATTTTGTATATTAATAATTTTTCAGTTCGGTAATTTTTTGAGAAATACTAAAGATAAAGACCATAAATTGACTAATTCCGGAATATATAAACTCAAATGCAATGATTGTCCCTCATTTTATATTGGAAAAACAACTCGTAATTTTGAAATCAGAATCAAAGAACATTTAAGGTGTCTTAATAATAATAATTTTTCTGAGTTCGCTAACCATATCATTGAAAATAACCACAGTTTTGAAAAAAACACAGGGATAAATATTCTTCATATTAATCATAAAGGAAAACGTTTAGATAACTTAGAAGCTTTGGAAATTAAAAAATCCCTTAAAAATAATGAATCTATTATCAACAAACAAAAAATATTGTCATATAGCCCAATCATGGATTTGTTCCCCTACCCACCCACTCTACACTAATACCTACCCACCCAATCTACATTATTAACTAACAACGGCTCCACCCCTACCACAATAAAACATTGTTCTAAACTGTCAAATTAGTATAAGCTTTCCCTGACGAAGGAACGTTTGTTCCGAAACCGGTCGGATTTGCACATTATATAAGTGGTTTATACAAAGTTGTATTGTTTCATTTTTCTATAATGGATAACCACAAAGTAATAGCTACATTCAAAAATATTGATTTATTTACATTAATTGAAAAATAAAAATAGAATTCTTCGAATTAAACACGATGGACGTGTTTTAATTATTGACTGAACTGTTTAAATTATTGACTGAAAGACGAGTTTTAATTTTTTTTTGTACAACTGTTTAATGTGTGGAAAACAGTTGTTTATCAGTTGTATAAAATTCAAAACACGTTTATTAATTAGGAGAATAACAATTTATAGGGTATAGTTTCAAAGATGCACGAGTACGAACAGAATGTTGTTAACTTCGTCCTGCAATGGTGAATGTTATTCACATATTCCGTAAAATACCAACTTCCTTGAAAGTTTTCCTGCTCCATCATCCAAACTGACACCGAAAGTCTTGCAACATGTGTTTATAACGGATCGATCGCTTCTTCTCAATAACATCACAAATATATAAAATAACATACAATAAAAAACAATTATGGCGTTATGGCGAACTACGACACCCTTTTAAAATATGCTTTAACTGTCAGACAGAAAGATTTTCACTGACTTGGTATTTCTATATAAAATTTTAAATGATGTAGTTGATTGTCCAGAATTGCTTGCATTAACAAGCTTTCGAATTCCACTGCGTAATAGTAGAAGTCGGGATTTATTTCAGTGCAGAAATTCTGAGACTAACTACCTTATGTATTCCTCTTCCCTGAATTCTACTAACCCTAGAAAGATAATCTTATTTTTACCTACGTTAAATATCATCTTAGAGACGTACTGAAGTTTAAAAGTGTATTATTGACGTATTATCATACTTCTACAGCTTAAATGTAGTTGAATAATTAGTTTAAGGTTTCGTACTTTAAATTAAACCAAAATAATTATAAAAAATATATTGTAATTAGAAAAATAAGAAAATTCTGTAAACCTCTTATAAATCAACTACAAAATATTAAGATTTTTTCAAAATGAAAAATAATATTTCATTTTATGTCTACATCGTATTTTTTTAATATATCTTTAATGAAATTTTAAATGCTGATTAGTCGTTATACTTGAAAATATTTGTTTGCTAAATCACATTTATACCAGCAAGACCGAAAGTTACACAAAAGATAATCATACGTCTTTCGGACGTATTGTGTATGCATGTATTTGTACTTACCGTGACAGAACCGCCCCGCACAAGCTCTGCTCGGCAACTGAGCTAACTGAAATAGACAGCGCACTACATAAAAAATACAGCAATTCTTGTGTATCGCTTACGTCGCTAAGACGAAGATTATCTTTCTAGGGTTAAGGACATCATTATATTAAGTTAGTGGACATCTTGAATTTATCACTAAACAAATAGTAAATGTTATTACTGAGGCAGTTCAATTAGCCAATCCGCTCATGAAAAAACAAAAAAAAAACAGTTGGCAACTCAATCACTTTCCACAGGAAAGCAACTTAGGCCGGTTACAGTGCACGACCGACGGTCGATGCGTACGTCGGTCGCGCTTGTCATTTGTATGAAAATTCATAAATCGTTCAGTGCAGGACCGACCGTACGCATGCGTATATTGCTACGTAGTGCGTACGAAAATCGTCGGTTGAGCGCGTGCGCATGCGGACCGTCAGTCGACCGATGAGCTAGATCCCCTTGAAATGCTCTTTGGGCGACGATCGGGTGTACGTGATATCTACGTTTTCTGTTCCTAATACGTCTACGAAGATAATAAGCAGCAATTAAACTATTCGTAAACGCGTCCATTTCGCGTAAGATGTCCGGTCAGCTTGTTGGTCAAGCGTGAACTGACGGTACGCACCGACGGTTGGTCAGTGGTATGCGATCGTCGGGACCGACCGTACGCACCGACCATCGGTCATGCACTGCAACCGGCCTTAAGAATTTCACTGACGTTCCGCACATAGGTAACATCTCAAAGAGCCGTTGTCAAGGGCGACGCAACCGGTCATTAGCAACCGCCGTGCGAGTCGCCGCGGCTGGCGCGTTTCAGGTGCCAGGTCAAGTTTTCAGGTTTTCAAAAAATTTGGGATATAACAGAGCAGGAAAATATCAATTTTGTTCAGGGGTTTGATAAATTATTATTATATGTTAAGGTCGATAATAATTGACAAATTTGTAATAAATTATATTTTTGTTAAGCTGATATAATTACTGAAATCATTGAGTTGAGCCGTGTGGGAAACTTTTTAAAGTTGCCAACCAGTTTTAGTTGGGTTTCGGTTTTTCCATGAGAGAAGGGCCTTATTTAAGTTGATGACAAAAAATAAAAATGTGAAAAGGTACAACGTCTTTTGTTGTTAAGAATTGCTTAAATTAATTGTAATTTATATATTTATAAGTTCATAAGTATTAAAGTATGTTTTTGGTTTGACCTAAAATAAACCTAAAATCATTATTAATGGCTCATTATTATAAATCTTTTTTCAGTGGCTTACTGGTGACATTCCTGTACTACAAATCATTGGAGAATAAGAAAAAATCGGCCGCTAAGAGAAACGCCAAACTGCCACCGCAAAACGCTGGAAACCAAACGAACGACAGCCATTTTGGAACAACTGTCAACGGCGATCACGCCAAAATTCAAATGCACCAATACGCGTATGTCAACCACGCAATGGTGACGCAGAGCCACGCTGTGATTGGCCGAACAAATTCAAACCAGCCAATCACACACCAGGATCAGTTTCAAGCGTCCAATACCTTGTTTACCCGGCAAACATGCACTAAAGAAGTCAAAGACAACATTTTTGAATTTACAAAACTCCTCTTTTATAGAATTGTTCGCTTGACTCCTGCATATTTGTTTGTGATTGGATTCAATGAGTTAGTTTTGAGATACAGCCATAATAATTCTGTCTTCGAACCGACGATCATCGACCACGTTACTTGTGACAAATATTGGTGGAGAAATGTGCTGTATATCAATAATCTGTTTCCTCAGTCTGAGATGTGTATGATTTGGTCTTGGTACATGGCTAACGACACCCAGTTTTTTATAATTGGCATTACTTTGCTGTTGATTTCCAAAAGGTGAGTAAATTTTTTTGATACTTTTAACTAATAAACTGTTCTTCAAGCAAACTGTTCAAGCGAGGCTCTCGTAAGCCTAGCCGGTTCCATGGAAGTGGGAAGTGTTAATGGGAAGTGGGAAATAATACGTTTTTATCACTTAGGGCAGGTCCATATATATTCATATGTCCATAGTCCTGAAGTATATTTCATACCGCTAGGTGATTAGGGTGTCCCTAATTTTATTTCATCATATGTTTGTGTCCGCAAAACTCGGAAATTAATCGAAGGATTGACTAAATTGTTGTACAGAAAATTGCATTTTAGCAGAAGAATATTTCTATATATAATGATAAGTTCTGGAGTTATGAAATTTGTATAAAAAATGACTACGTGCGGGAGTGATTTGGAAGTGTGTGTATTTCTATTTAAGCGGCAGGGAGGGCCAGCAGGAGGGGAAGGGAACCGAAGGAGGTGGGGTTCAATGGAAGGGTGACGAGGGAGGGAGAAGGCGAGGAAGGTTTAAAGGGAACGCAGGAAGGGAAGGGGATGCGGGAGGGGAACGGGGAGGCATGAGAATGGACCAGCAGAGAGAAACAATTTATTTCTTTGAAAGGCATTGCAAAGCATGCCAGGCTAGTATTTAATATATCTGTATGGGATATGTCGAGGCATTCGCTTACATTCCATCGCCATTTTAAAAGATTATCTGCATCAATACTTCTTGGCGTAGTCTTCTTACAGAAGAATAGAGAATACATTTTTAACTTTAGAAAGCAGTAAATACATGGTGGCGCAAAATTAATCATCCAAATTTATTTTTGAATAACATTTTTACAAAATAAAAATAAAAAGATTTTGACTAATAGAAATCTTTATTTGGACTGTTAAATTTTTTTCTGTTGAGTGGAAAAGATGATATCCGTCAAGTGGCTGCCGTTTGTGCTCGTTTTATCACTTTTTCTATGACTTTCCGCAAGATTTCCGGTGATAACTGTTCGCATTCCTGTCGAACATTCTTCTTAACGGCTGCGATTGTCTGAGGCTTGTTGGCATAAACCCGCGACTTCAAATAGCCCCAAAGAAAGAAGTCTGGAATGGTTAAATCGGGCGATCTTGCTATACCGGCTATACCAAATCGCCAAAACGAGAGATTACGCGACCAGGAAACGTTTCCTTCACAATATCCCTTGTGGCTAGTGCTGTGTGTGCGGGTGCACCGTCTTGTTGAAACCACATGTTCACCAAGCCCTGCTCATCCAATTCCGGAAGTAAAAAGTCGTTTATCATGGCCCTGTGGCTTTGAGTGGATGTAATGGCTTTTGGTGTATCACACGCGGATTTTCAGTGCCCCAGAAACGAATATTATGCTTATTGATGTAACCGTTTAAGTGGAAATGCGCCTCGTCGCTCATGGTGACTTTCGACACAAAATCGCTAAAAGCGTTAAAGCTATAGCGTTAGAGCGTTTAGCGCTCCATTGCTTGTCTATTTGTATTCTGCAGCTGTCTAGTTCACAAATGTCAAATATGATTGACGTACGACACCATTTGCAAAAATTATAACATCTCCCGATAGGGTGATTAATTTTCCGCCACCCTGTATAAATGCGATAGACTAAAAGTACTACGTTTATCTCTCTTTGAAATTGTAATGTGTGAATTCCAGCTGGAATCGGACCAACTTCCGACATAATCTATAATGCAAGTCGAATGAATAGGAACTGAATGTCAAACTGAGTGAATATCTTAAGAAGAATAAAATTAATGCTACCGCTTTGCGACTGACTGCAATAATATATTCTTACTTCATTATTCACCACCAGAATATTGGTCTGTTCTTTAGACCGTTTTACCAAGTTGCGAGAATCGAGCTTTACAGCCAATGACGTTATATGAATAGACTCGCCATATTCTCACACGCTCGCAAAATAATGTGGCAAGTAAGCAACACTCTTTTGTTTTCATCGGTTTTCAGTAATTTCTTAATTCAAAAGTTATTCATGTTTTAAAAAGTTATGCTACTTCCACACTGAAGCCAAACTTCCAACTCTATCTTCCGACACATGAACTACCCTTCTACGCAATCGTCCGAAAGTTTGAAATTGGAAGTTGGCCTCAGTGTGGCCTTACCATAAGACAATCAAAGAATGTGTTTTTTTCTCTAATGACATACAAAATTGTCGGACGGGGAACGTGAAAATTAATTGTATTGCTTATAATAATCGATAATAATAAGTAATTTGTTATTTCTTCACTTTTACTAATGTTTGCCGTGTAATGGAAATATTTTCTCATCATACAGGAGGTGACAGGAGGGCATTTTGGCGCTTTTTAAATGCAATTTTCCTACTGGTAAGACATGACCTTACTTGACGAGTGACAGTTTAGTACTAAAGTAATAGAAATCGAGACCAGTGCAATTGTCTTTCCTTTGGCTTCCCACTTTGAGATTTCTACCCCGCGTCTAAAGTATGTAACGTCTTTGTTTATAGCTCAATTTTTCGGTTGGATGGGATATCATTATGTTCATCAATATCTATATATATGTTTCCCTTAACGCCACAATTTCAGACCGACCTTACCTATTTCATTAAATTTTTTTTAATAAATTTCTAATACTTTGTAGAAGGTTATTAGATAATTGAATAATTTCAGAAAACTTAACGACTATTTAAACTTCGCGCGTTTGACAGTTCGCGCGTATAATGAAATTTAATTTAGCAGCAATTTCAAAATGTACTTTTAGTCTATATTTTTTTGTAACAAAATAATTGTCTATAGATTTTTTAAATTATAGATATTTTAAATAGGTACCCATGTTAGTTACCAGATTTGATTGATTGTTCATATACTACACAAAAATGAATATTTGCAATATATGAAAAATGAAAATTTGAATAAAAAAATTGTAATAGATGGCACGCGAGCTGTTTGAAAACTCAACATATGGAACGCGTGAGGGGGGTTGATAACGGATAGGCGGGGATGGTGGAAGGGGAACGCGGAAGTGGAAGAGGATGCGGGAGGGGAACGGGGACGCACGGGTAAGGACATGCAGGGAGAAACAATTTGAATATGGCAATGCAACGCATGCCAAGATCCAGCTAGTAACTTATAAATTCCAGTTTTACATGAGATTTGTACACTGTTTTGATTTTATTGACTCATTTTGTGTTCTATATCCACAGAACACCAACCTTTTTTTTCATTTTTGCGGATGAAGAATAAATTATAAACAATGAACAAACCAATACCATTTTTATCTATTTTTTTACAAAATAACTGAGTACCGATTGCTTTGTTCTTCGTCCACGATATTCCAAGCGATCAGCTCAATGCCATTGGTAAAATAGATGCGTAACAGGGAATGACGATTTTTGACGTTTTTTTTAAAGAAAGACAAATAAATAACGTGACGACATTTGAAAATCTCCTACTACCACCACAGTAAGCAGAAAATATTGCTTATGTCAGGACTTAGCCAGTCGAGAAATTGAACACACGACGCCTGGACAGCCATTGACCGGTCAAATTATTAATATTGTTTGGTTCTACAACCGGATATGGAACAAACAAGTACAATATATGCGTTTTTATGGATTTGGAAAAAGCCCTTAAAACTTTTTAAACTTTTGTCTTTTTACTAGAGGCGTTGTTATTTTTTTAAATGAGCTTACGACCGTGTAACCGGTTTTTTTGAATATTTATTGATGTAAAAACTTCTTTAGAACCGTTGTAATTTGAGACTCGATTAAACGGAAGCGAGCGACACTTAAAAGACAAACACATACATTTATAGGATTTTGCCTGCAAGAGAATGATATAGCAATAAAACATTTATTTTATTCACGGGTACTAGGTTCCAATATAATACGATAAATCCACGGTCCTACGTAGGTTCTACGCAGGCCCCCTTAGTGTAGTGGTATGAACCGCCTGGCAAATATTTGCAGACATTCAGCCAACCAGGGGTCGAACCTTACGAAAACAAAAAAAAAAGTTTTTTAATTTTTGTAAAATCAATATTCAATCTTCAAACCTCTCCAAAATGAATAGACAAAATAAAACGACATCTAGCGACTCCGAAGAAGAAACCACAAATACGAATAAGACAACCAAATGTACAGGAAAGGGTGCACTGGAATTCGACAACAAAAATATGGAAAAAAATCATGTTTCACATTGATAAAAAAAGTGCTTAGAAGTCTCCCCACTCTTATCTACTTTAGTTTTCTGGAGGTTTTATTCATTTAGTTTATAGAAGGTGAATTGCACACTCTGTTTTTTGTTAGTATATTTTTAATTAGCCAGTTGTTATATATATTATTACCCTTTAAAGAATTTTCTAATAAAATTTTGTCTGTCTGTCAATTTCTTTGTGTGTTCCTTATCCGGTCAAGATGGTAGCCGTGTTGGATAGTACCTTTTTAATCCACCAGAGTTTGCATAATGTGTAAAATCGGATCATAATCAACATTACGCCAGGTCTACTATTCACAGAATTACTAGTTATCATGTTTTGAAGTACAATTATAATATACGAAAATTCAAGTAGACAATTTTCCTTAAAGAATATTATAGCTTTGTGACTCCGGGGAATAGGCCACTTGCATCATATTTTTTAAAAAAAAATTTCCGGTTAAAGCAAATATTCTAAGACATTCCGTATTTTTTTATCGTATTTTTGAAACCCAGGCGATTTTTTGAAAATTTCAATCCGATAAATCAGACCATTTTTTATAAACCGGAAAAACGGGACATAATTTTATGGTTGCGAAAAAACGATAACTACATAGCCAAAAATCATTTTTTAAAAAGAAAGTTTTCCACACGAATGGCACAGGAGAATAACGAGGTATACCAAAAATATTGCATCCCATAAATATTTTTTTCCTTGATCCATCTTATTAATCATAAATCATTATAATGTTCAACGTCTATATTACTAAATTGAATGTAATATACTTAATTATAATAATAGTAAGAATATTATAAAATTTGATTTTGTTAAAATCAACACCATTACTATTATACCTCTAAAACACATGCAGATAACATAAATGTACGGGGTTCTCTTCATAACATCTGTCAAAAAGTCAAACCAAATGATTAGTTCGCAGAGAACAAACAATAAATCTAGTGAAGGTTAAATGTCAAATTCAAAAAGTCGTATGAAATCAAAGTGTAGCCATATAAAAAAAAAATCAGTGTTGAATTTTACAAAATTAATAGAAACATTTTCGGAGACGGGATATTTTCATGTAGTGACGTCACGAGCCCAAATAATGGATTTATTTATTGAAAAAGAAAAAAAACTGTAAATTTCTAAAAAAATTTACCAACATTTTAGTAATCTTAGTAAAAAAATCTATTCATACGATTTTTTCCAAGTCGTTATGAAATCCATGCAATTGACCTATTACTTTGCTAATGAAGACTTACGAATTTAAATAAAGCTTTAAACAGACGCGAAAGTTCTATCTGTAATTTCAACTCATAAGTCCAAGAATAGGAAATTCCCCTGAAACTTTAATACGTTTCTAGGAATTACTAGAGTTGAAAAGTTTAACAACTGTATTCGAAGGCACAGTTGTGTCCGAAACTTGTTAGCAGTTAACTCAAACAAAGTTGCGCATACGATGATATAAATGTTACAGCAGAATGTTACCAATGCATCATTAATGCAAACTGTATGAAACCGCACTAGACTATGCTTTACCCAGTGTTGGGAAACTGATGGAAGTAGGAAGAACGTCAAACTCATCAGATCTAGTAAACAAACACTAAAGTAGTGGATCTAGTAACTAAACACCGCTCGGAGCTCCAGTCTACTAAAGTCTATTACTATTACTATTCTGGTATAGCCTACTAAGTTCTCTATTTCAACGGTTGCTAGAGTAAAAGTAAGGGTGGGTTTTTGAGGTAAAACTTCTTTAATTTTTCAAAAGAAGCAAACACATTGTGACTTGACATTTTAAATAAATAAAAAGAAAATATTATTTTTTAATTTATAAACTAACGTTTAGACAAGATTTTTATGCAAAGCACAAAGGGTAACAATTATTACAAGCAATAATTGTCAGCCTGAAACACTCATTTACATTGAAAAATCTCCCGAGAAAAGATACTTGCCGCCAATGGGACTTGAACCCGTGTCCTTCCGATTGCCGGTCGAATGCTCTGACCACTGAGCTATGAGGGCTTATCAAATACCCGCCAAATAAGGACACGGGTTCAAGTCCCGTTGGCGGCAAGTATCTTTTCTCGGGAGATTTTTCAATGTAAATGAGTGTTTCAGGCTGACAATTATTGCTTGTAATAATTGTTAAAAATAAAATACTTTGTTTTAATTCACTTTATTGTTATTCAGTCCTGATGAAGGTACGGAGGTACCGAAACCGGTAGACGGAAAAAATAATAATGAAGTGACTTAAAACAAAGTATTTTCTTTTTATTTATTTAAAACTTCTTTACGCACGCTTGACTTGGGAAGTAAGCTGGCGAATGCGTGACGAGAGCGTTACGAAAAGTGGCGAACGGTTGAGAGGGAGATATAAGTTAGGGAAGATAGAAAGAGAGAGAGTTACGTTTCGTATATTACTGTAGGGGTAAGATAGAGATAGGTGCGAGCACACATTTTCTTTCTCACTTTCTCTCATAGCCAGTTACGTAAGACACAGTGCAGGCCTATTGTCTGTACATATAGATGAAGCTAAATAAGTTTTACTTCAGTCGTGTGGTCTTAAGCACACTCGCTTTTTTTCATTTACCGAGAATGCTAAATGCAATGCTAATTGTAAAGGTTTATAGTAAAATTCATAGAAATGAGTTTTTTCTTTTGACATTTACCGTTTACTTTTACCTAGAATCTTACAAGCCACCAATCGTGGCCGAAAATGCTAATGTAAAGGTAACCAACATGGCAGTCGTTGTCTAAATATCACTTTGGTGGCAGTTCAGATATAAGGGATTATTTTCTAGCAATCTGTTTTACTAGCATGTTTTCATAATCATCATTATGTTCGCGACAAGTGACTGTTCGTCTAGTCAAGTCAATCAGAGGATGAACCTATAATTAATTTTATGACACGAAGACTTAAATTTCGTATGCCGTTTTCGCGTAAAGAAACTGCTCGATTTTTGACTATTTCATTAATTGCAGATATGATATGTACTCCCAGTGGTAAGTAATGGTTCTTCTTCTTGGTGTGCCGTATCAGGTCCCCCCGACGTTGGCGATCACTCTTGAGAATGTCTCTCTGTCTTGCGCTGCCCGGAATAGCTCCTCCACACTTCTAATGCCGGTCCACTCTCGTATATTACGCAGCCAAGACATTTGTCTCCTACCAGGCCCTCGGCGACCCTCTATCTTGCCTTTCAGTATCAAATGGAGCAAGTGATACTTCTCCCCTCGAAGTATATGACCCATGAATGAAATTAGAATGATGATATGACCCCAGATATGAAATTTTCCTGATTTTTATTAATGTAATCAGTTCTCTATCTGCTCTAGCCCGCCTGAGAATTTCTGTGTTGGTGATCATGTCGGTCCATGGGACCTTGAGCATTCTCCAATAAATTATAAATAATCAACTAAATCTAACATTCAGCCCTATTATAAGTATGTTTCCCGTTATCCCACTCTCTCCTCCCCCACTTCCCTCCCACAACTGACGCACTGTCCCACTCTAATTTACTGTCTCTTTTTTGCTTAAATATTTCCGCACTGTCCCACTCTAATTCATTGTCTCTTTCTTTCACAATTTGTATATATATATATGTGTAGTAACCCGTATTTGTTAGTATTTTAATATTCAGTCCTGATGAAGGTACGGAGTTAATGTAATAAAGTAATTGTTGATAAAGTGTAATTTCAAATATTTATTGAAATGACATGACGTAAATAAAATGAAGCTTCTGTAATGTGTTATCTCCTCTGTTAGAAATAATGCTGTCAAACCATCTGAGCAGTTGTTATTGGCTTTGTGGTTGTGTACGATTAGGTCAATGCAGATAGTACTCGGAGATATTGCAAATACACACAAAAGTACAGTTTTAATGTGTCAAAGGCCATAGCATTACTCAGCAAAAAAATTTTTATCAATGCCTTGAAGTGACACTGAAATGTTGAAAAATAATGTGAAATTTGACATTTATTGTGTGAGTTGCCATATGAATAAAATATAAAAACAGTTCCCAATACGAAAGTATCAAAATTAGATTAGTTACCATGCTGTTTACTTTTACTTTAGCAGTTGGCGTCATGAAAAAACTCATTTTTCCGAAGGTAAATGTCAAATAATGTACTGTCAAAAGTAACTGTAAACTGCACAGCTAAAAGTAGAGGTAAATGAAAAAACCACCCTAAGAGTGAAAGTAATTGCTATAGTTAAATATCGTAAAAATGCATTTTCCAAACAATTATAATGTCAAACTATATGGTAGGTACAACTTTTACACATTAAAATATATAGGCTGACTGTAGGTATATTTTGATGGAGACCAATTTTGTTTGACAACAAACAATGGTTATATTATTGTATATGTAAAATAAACTTTTTTTTTCAATTTTTGATGCTCTTTTTTACATTAGCTCCGCACACGAGGCCCTGAGAAACAAAATCCCCCAGGGCTTAAATCTGGGATGCTTTGTGAAGGGTATTTTTTTATGATGGCTAGGAATCTGGGGTTGATGTATCCAGGAGAAACGACGGTATGAATCCATCCCTCCCACTTCCATGTAAGGCGATGAGCTGGAGAGGTCAAAAGGTTTCCCTCAACTAGCCTCTCTCGCAGTAGGTGGGCAAACGCATCCGCTGCCAAGACCTAGACAAAACTTCCCCAATAAACCCAACAGACATACTACGATAATCACGCAATAGAAAAATGTGCCTGCTAGGTAACCAGATTAAATAGAACAGAGCATTCTAAATTAATAGGTTGGGCTAAGTAATTTATGTTTTTCCTTCTTTACTTAACCTGGGCCTCTTCAAGACCAGCATTAATAAATCCCTTCCTATAACACCTACCTTTACACTGTCCAGACAATGGAACTCTTGGAATGAGGTCTCACTTGAAAAATTCCGTTAGGTTACATTGGTTGTTGTTTTTGTGGTTACTTTTATAATTTGTCTTGGAATCGACTGTTCTTGTGATTTGATCAACACACTTTTTCAGGCATTTCAAAGTCTCTTCAGCAATTTTGATCGTCTTGCTTATCAGCTCGTGGTTCACAACCGGATACATCTCCATTGCAAACAACTACAGAGCCAAAATCCAACAGCCTTTTGAGATGTTCGACCAACTCTACGACAAGCCATGGTCTAGATTAGGACCTTACCTTGTCGGTAAGTACAATAATTCATGTTTATTTCCTTTGAGAATGGGACGTTTTGGGCTAGTACATCCACGCCTATTTTTCTTTGCGATTTTTTCATGTGAAGGGGGGTTTTCATTAAAATCAATTAAGTGTTCAGCAGAACCAAGTCAGTAAACAAAGCTTAAATGCAAAACAAGTTATTGTCCATAAAATATCTGGAATACAATCACTATCAAAATATTTACAAATATTTTTTAAGCTCACAATAATATTTAATCTTTAAGTTTTAATTTTTTTAAATTTTTAAATATACCTACTGAATTTTAAGGTAATTATCTTTTCTTCAGTATTTTTGACATCTTAAAGGTACATATTTGTACAAGATACGTATTTTATAAGGTACAGATTTTTAAAAGAATATTGTTTAACTAAGTTGGAGTTTTTCAAAATAATTAGTAGAGTAAACGATTATTTCTTGTTAGATTATCAGTAAAGAAGATAATAATAATAAATTTAAATGAAAATTTAAAAAAACAACTGTCGCAACTGTTCGATTCTGCGTGTTCTCGCAGTTGCGACTCGTACCGAGGATCTCTCGTCTTATCGGGATAAGCGCCCCAACCAGCTCAAGTCTTTGAGATATCTTATTTTTGTCAATTTCATATTTCAAATTCAGAACTGACATGTCCTAATTATAAAAAAAAATAAAAGATATCTTCGATTAGTTTCTTTCCCACTTTTTTGCCAGCCTTTTTTTTTAAATTTCCACAATTTTCAAAGAATGGTTTGTAACCCATATATTGTCCCGGATACACATATCCGATTTTATTTATATGGGACATCTTTTTCTAAAAGTCCAAACGAATACTCAATTTTATTAGACTATGTTATTTAATAGCCTTTGAAGATTACTATATTTTATTATAAAGGCCTCAGACTGACCTAACCGACCGTTACCTTTTTATTTTTCTGCGTCTCGTTGTTTTTCATATTTTCGTTTTGCTTTATTCGTATTGCCTTCTTCTTCAGTGATTTATTACATTGATAGGAATAACCGCCAAGAGTAATTGTAAAGAGAGTTATTCTCATAAAAATTGATTATTTCTTGTGCTGTGAGCTGTACAACTGTATTAACCGACATTCCATTGTGTATTCAATTTGTTATTTGATTGCTATTTCTCAAGAAAGGGTCTGCATAGTTCCCGTACGCACTGGTTATTTAACAGGTCCATTGTGTTTACTTTCATGCTTAGAAGTTATTTCCTTTGCAGTCCCTAGTACCTTTTATAAAGTGCACTGGGGATATTATTGCAATAATTGGCAATGTTTCCTAGATCCACAACCTAGCTTCTCACCTACTATGATGGTAAAGTTTTCAATTTTCCTGTTCTATTTTAACTTTTGTTTTCAGGGATGATGACAGGTTGCTACTTATGGCGTAGACGAAACAACCTCACCCTACCCACTTGGGTTGTGGTCATCGGGTGGCCTTGCGCCATGTGTACCATGGCTTCCATAGTCTATGGCATGCGACACGGTCACTTAGAGCTGTGGCCCACGGCATTCTATGTCAGCATTGGACATACTGGTATGTTAACAGACTTCATCACTTGATAACTCTGCTATGGTATAAATTCCTCTTAAAAGAACTGAAAACTTTAGAAATACCTACATTCAAAAGTGACTGCGTATCATGTGGGCAGAGAGCATGACTGATATACCCTTTATTTTATAATTTTGGAGAGCCGTCTTTATTAAAAAATATGAAAAGGTGGGGTGGCCTTGCAACCTGAAGGGATTTGCCAGCTTAGTAAGGGTAAGGACCACCAATAAACGTATTTGAGGGAGGTCTGTTTCCATAATTGAACACTAAAAGATTATTGAAGAATATGAAGGCAACAACCTGTTTGTGGTGTTAATAGCCGTAAAAACAGGAATTTTAAATAAAAGAGGACCTAACGATGAACCTTGTGGAACCCCAAAAAATCTCTTTTACTATTTGCTTACTTCTTTAGACTGTAATTTTCTGTCATCAGCTTTTTCTATGTAAATACATTACGGACAGCAGGACCTTCCAAGACCACAAGAAAACTGTAATCCTAAATGAAACAGATCCAAAAGCTCCTACAAAGTTTTGGAATCAAACGATATTTCTTTTCACAATCAGCCAAAAATTCACAATTTTTTTGGGTTCTATGCCGTGTTGCGCTTTCTCCTCATTCATACAGAGTTTAGGACAGCGCTACAGTGTCCATCATTCACATCTACCCTGATAATGGACTACAAGGTATTAAACCCAAAAATGAATCCTCCACAAATGTTCTTCCCTGTCATTCACTTTCAGTCCCTCGACTTTCCCGACCTGCTCCAATCCTTCTCCAGGAAGTCTATTCACCTCTTGGTCGGTCTGATGTCGGTTTTTTGATAGGATTCCGGTTGTTGCGTAAATAACTCTGTCACTAGTTTGGCTACAATATTTATGCATTTTGTTCAGCTTGGAGTGCTGCCACCGCCTGGGTAGTGATTTGCTGCGTCTGCCACAGGGGAGGGCTGGTGACGCGTGTTCTCTCCTACCGAGGCGTCCTACCTTTAAGCAGACTGGCCTACTGCGCCTACTTGGTCCATCCCACCGTCATGATGCTATCGGCCTACCAGATTGACGGACCAGTGCATCTGCACAATGGGATGGTGGTAAATCTGTCACACTATTAAATAAAAGGATAGGAAAAATGATAGTTTTACAGTAAAGCTGTTTCAATTCTGAGGAGTTGTCAGAGGGAGGGAACACAGAGGCATAGCAATATTTTTAACAATTTACCACCTATATCATAGGTCACCCCAAGCGGTTCGCTACGTTTGGTGACTTAGCAGGGGTACCAGGGTTTATGCGATGAGGTTTGTTCGTATCTTGGCGGTGGATGCGTCAGACCATCAACTATGTGGATGGCCGTATCGGCAGAGACTGGTTGAGGGAGGCCTTTTGATCTCTCCAGCAGGACTCTCTTAAAACATTTCACCCCAGTGGGAAAGATGGATTCGTATGTCCGTTATTCTTGGACCTACCGTCCCTACCCACCCTTCGTACCTTTTTCCTCTCCACAACTTCCTCTCCTTGCTTTTCTGTAAAGAACCTTCACACAGCATCCCCGAAGATGACATGGGAATCATTTTTCTCAGGACCTCCTGAATGGAGCTAATGCAAAATCTCAGTACACGATTTTTCCTCTCACAAAACGTTTTTATTTTTCTTTAAAAATTACGTTTAATTTATCCACATCCACTTATTTTGTTTCAGAAATATAATGAAATAAAATGATAAACAGAGATGTAATAAAATAGATAAAACATGATTAAGATTAGGTTAGGTTAGGAGACGAGTTGGGTTCTGCGACAAAATATCCCAGACAAAATATCCCCGACAAAATATCCTACGGACAAAACATCTCCCTAAACCTAACCTAAATTAACAAAAAATAGGAAAAAAATATGTAATACAAACATCCTGTAAAGACAATAAATTATTGTTCGAAAACAGTAAAATGCGAAAAAATAATACAGACATCCTGTAAACTTAGGTTAGGTTAGGTTTTAGTAGATATTTTGTTGGAGGATGTTTTGTCGGGGAAATTTTGTCAGGGATATTTTGTCGGGAATATTTTGTCGGGGATGTTTTGTTTGAGATATTTTGTCTGGGATATTTTATCAGGGATATTTTGTCGGGGATATTTTGTCTGGGATATTTTGTCTGGGATATTTTGTCGGGGATATTTTGTCAGGGATATTTTGTCGGGGATTTAAAATATCCTACGGACAAAACATCTCCCTTAACCTAACCTATATTATGATATTTTGTCGGGGTTGATAAAAACGTGCATTACCGACGAGTTTTTTTTTCTTCACCTGCCTTCGCTTTTCTTTATTTAACGTTCGTTTCTTTAATGTATTGTTCCGTTTTAACGCTGTTCTATTTTCTCACGAAACCATTATATATATTGTATATTTTGTTGCAGCTCATCATATACGCAGGAAACACCGTCATGAGCTACCTGATGTCTTTAGCCATTTCCCTGGCCTTTGAGGCTCCGGTCGTGAGGCTACTCAAAATCAACTTCACATCATCGAGAAACAAAAATAAATAAGATATTGTTACTTAAAATTGGGCTCAAATTAATATTTATGGATTTATTTTTAAGGCAGTGTTTTATATCTAGTGAATAGAAAATTACAATAATTGAGGAGCTTTTCACAAAGAGAAATATCTATCCCAAACAGTTTTTTTTGTTTTAATTCTTATTCTCTATACAGTACCCATTTAATTATTTTTTTATTAAAAAACAAAAATACGTTGTTTCTAAACCACTAATTGTAATATTTTAATTAATGTAGACAGTACTATCGAAACTTAATCGAAAATCTGAAACAGTAAATCAGAAATGAATGATACGGTCACATCTGGGGCTGGAATCCAGGACTTACGCCTTGCCGGGGCAGAACTCTACCAACTGTACTAATGTCTTCCTATCCGATTCGGTCATATTTAACTGTATCATGACTGAGAACTACCAACATTTTCTTCATTTTCCTAACGCATATTTTTTTTGCTGCTATCTTTATTTATTTATTTTTTTTTTTTTAATTTTCAACGCACTGATATAATTTATTGTGAAAGAATATCATTGGACAGCAAAATGAAATCTACATTTATTACTTCAAATATGCTCAGAAATTCCTAGTTAAATTTTTTCTGGTTAATGCTGTTGCACCTTTTATATGTGTCTACGAAATGGTTAATTCAGTATATATAATGTCATTATGTGTATTCGAAAATGTTATTATTTTTAAAAGAGAAATCACTAGGTAGGTATATAATATGAAAGATTAATTATTACCTTATTTCAAAAATGTTAATATATCCGAATAGGCGCACAATAGACCACTTGCATTACATTTTTAAAAATTTATTTCCGGTTTAGGCAAATATTCTAAGACATTCTAAAATTTCAGACATATATATTTTTTTATCTTATTTTTGAAACCCTGGCAATTTAAAAAAAATTTCAATCCGAAAATCAGACTATTTTTTACAAACTGGAAAGACAGGACATAATTTTATGGGTGCGAAAAAACGGTAATTACATAGCCGAAAATATTTTTAAAAAAAATAACGTTTTCCACACGAATGGCACAAGAGAAAAACGAGGCATACCAAAAATTATACATCTCATAAATATTTTTTTCCTTGATCCATCTTATTGATCATTAATCATTATAATGTTCAACGTCTATATATTACTAAATGTAATATACTTGTGCTTGTAAATTATAATAATAATAATATATTGCAAAATTTGATTTTGTTAAAATCAGCACCATTATCATTACACCTCTAAAACAGGTACAGAAGGCATAAAATGTACGGGGTTCTCTTCGTAACGTCTATCAAAACGTCAAACCAAATGATAAGTTCGCAGAGAACAAACAATAAATCTAGTGAATGTAAAAAGTCAAATTAAAAAATTCGCCTGAAATCAGTGTTACCATTTTACAAAATTAATAGAACATTATCGGAGACGGAACATTTTCATGTAGTGATGTCACGAGCCCAAATAATGGATTTATTTATTTAAAAACAAAAAACCGTACATTTCTAAAAAAAATTATTAACATTTTCGTAATCTTAGTAAAAAAATCTATCCACACGATTTCGAAGTCGTCATGAAATCATATCTTATGATTCCCTAACACATATTTTGTCTAGGTGTGACGAAGGTATTCTAGCCTAGAAGCCCATTAATTTTGATGGTCATTAAAAAAACATTAATATTTTTACTATACGTACGAGTATTTTTACAATGTATTTGTTATTATTTTAAGAATTGACAAAAATTTCTTCAAAAAATATATTATATTTCACAAAGTTCACGCAGTTGAAGTAGAGAGGGGAAAAAAAGAGCATGTCCATCTTGTCACGATTTCAACCCTTCTGGTCATCAGAAAAATAGAAAATGGCAGATTCTTTATCAGTACACATGTCATTATGGTAGGAACCAACAAAAATTAAAAAAAAAAAAATTCTCGTAAATGACAGCAACTCAAAAAAAGGTGATTGTTTCTGTTTTTTTTTCGAATTTAAAAACAATAGTATTTTTTTTTTGTTAGTTGCTACTATAGAGGGATATTTCAACAAAATTCAAGCCAAATTTCAAGAAAATCGGTCAATTAGAACTTGAGATTTCGTGACAAACGTTTCGAAAGAAGTAGTTTCGATAAAAAGCGTTTTCTGTTTAGATTCCAGCTAGATTCCGTAGGAACCGGTCGATTTGTCACGACACTAAAATGGCTATAACTTTTAAAATAATTCGAATTTTTGAAAATTCTTTATAGAAGATATTTTTGAATATCTAAACTATCAAAATATGAAGAAGAAAAAAATCTACCTCTGGAATACCCCCCAGCAACGTAAGCAGATATATACGTTAAAAATACGATAGCAGCAAGTACAATAAGCGTGTGTATACGTCAACGCGTGTGTCTCCATAGAAATCATTCTGAATCCGTTATCGTTTTAGTGACATCCCTAAAACAAAAAATAAAAGATTGATAGTGGATCAAGCTATACATCCCTATCGAGTTGTCCATAGAAATACATAACAAGAATATTCTGTCAGACGCGCGGTTGTCACATATTTTACCCGCCAAATCGCCTACTGGCCGCTTGACATTGTTAATTTTATTAAATATTTTTATATGAAATGATAAAAAAGCGAGGTGACAAAAGTGTTTATTATACATTTTTACAATAGAATAAGTATTGTTGTTTACATAATCTGTGATTTTAGTACCGTTTTTACACAAAAATATCACGTGAGTCATTTTTACATTTTTTTAATGTGTGCATTCTAAATTTAAATATTTACAAATGTTAATATTTATTTTATATATACCAATTTGAAAGCTTATTTTGTAACCTTTTTAAAACAGTTTTTATTATTCGGCTACGTTCAGAAATGTTTCATTTATAGAGCTTTAATTGTGAAGCGGTAATAACACTAATAAGTGAATATTTGCGATTTTCGGAGGGGTTAAGCATTTTTTGTGGATTTTGAAATTCAAATTAGCAAACAATTATAATTATTTTTTATTAGTTAGGTATACAAAAAGACAAACCAACATTTATTATTGTTTTAGCATTTTAAAGAGTATGTGTATATTTTATTAAAAGATATTTCGCTTAATTGAATCTGCATTTAAAGATTATCATAAAATTTTGGCTCCCGCTCCCATTCAATTAAAACTAACTCAGGAATTTTTTTTTACGTATTTTTGTTTGTGAAAACACTTCTCAGTTATCAAATAATTGATTATTTGTGTGTGTACCTGTAATATGTGAATTTTGTATATTTTTATGTGTTTAATGCTATCAATAATATATTATTTTTTTTATAATGTTTAATTTTTAGTACCCCGATCTAATTTTGAGTTTTCATTTGATGTATTTAAAAATATTGTTTCTCTATGTAGAAGAAAGATATTGCTGAAAAATCTAAATGAACATGAAACAGAACACGACACAGAAAATAAAAAGATAACGGTCGCATCTATGTCTTAACGGGACAACTCGGCCATTGCACCTAATTTTTTACTCAATCTCATATTTCAAATTCAAAAGCAACAATATTATAATCTTAAATTAATTTATGGCCAAGTTGGTTGAGGCGTTTTGCCAGTAAGATAGAGACCCTGGGTTCGATTCCCTGTTGCAACCGTTACCTTTTAATTTTCTATGCCTTGTTCTATTTCACATTTCGTTTAGATTTATGAGTTTTTTTTTTGAAAGATTAATATTACATTGATGATTACAACCTTTAAAAGTTGTCATATATAAAAAATGAATCGCTGAATGTGTTGCTAAGCACATTACTTTCGAACGACTGCACCAAATTGGATAATTCTTTTTTTGTGTGTTTGATGTTATTGTCAGGACAAGGTTTTTATAAAACTTCCGGTGAGCTCTGGCATTATGAAATTTGTATAAAAAAATTGCTATTGTTGGCACGCGAGGAAGCGGCTATTGCTGTGGAAAGCGGGAGGGAGGGAGACATGGGGGAGGAGAACCAGGGAGGGGGAGGGGAACTTGGGAGGGGGGAGGGGGACCTGGGAGGGGGTAAAGCTAGTTCCAAATAAAATTGAATATTATTTCTATTCAATTAAAAGTGTTATTTTAAACAAGTTGCCCCGGGAACCTTTATTGGATAACCAACATCTCTGCCATAGGTCACCCCAAGTGGATCGCTACGTTTGGTGATTTAGCAGGGGTGCCCGGGTTCATGGGGTGAGGTTTGTCTAGGTCTTGGAGGCGGATGACTAGGACATACTGAACCCCAGATTCCTACCCACCCCTCAAACCCTTTTCCTTCCCAGAACTCTCCTCTCCTTCCTTTCCTAAAAAACCCTCCACATAGCATCCCCAAAGATGACATAGGCTCCGAGGGAAATTATTTTCCTCAGGGCCTCCTGTGTGGAGCTCATATAAAAAAAATAAATAAAAAAAAACCGGTTCGTAGTCGAAAAATGCCGAACAGCCAAGACGTATGTACACGGTTGATATGTATCCCATGAGAACGGGTCGTTTCTACTAATGATTTTTGAGTTTAACGGCTATGCTGTGGAATGATTTCCCGGCCTCTTTGTTTTCTCCCTCCTACAACACGGGTCTCTTTAAGATTCCACTCCTTCCTTTCCTCTAAAAGACCATCTACAAGGCATCTACAAAGATGACAGGCCCTGAGGGAATTTTTTTTACTAAGGGCCTCCTAGGGGAATTAAAATAAAAAAAAAGTTCTGCTGTGAAATTAATAATAATATAAATATTAATATATTAGTATAGTATAAAACACTTTGATAATTCCGTTGGAAAGTGAAGCAGCTTGTCATGTGAAGATATCAGTAATATTACACTGAAGAATTTTTTTTATAAATACACCAATTTTTTAAATTGTATAAAAATGTATTATTGAATATAAAAGCCTTCAAATTAATTTGTCAATAATTGGTTGTAAAAATATAAAAACATAAAGTTTGGTTTAATAATCAACAAATAAGGCGACCCTACTTTAATGCCCCGATTGTTGGGCCCCCGAAATATAATTATTTTGAAAATATTATTTGTTGTGTATTATTTATCAATTTTCTTACAAAAAATTGTAAAACTTTAAAGTAAGTTGGTGTGGATATCAAACGAATTTATTTACGGTGGTAATTTATTTTGCGCTTGTCAAAGTCACTTCAATATCATCTAGGGTGGTGGACCTTTTATTGTAAAACACTTTTTTTACTGAAGAGTCGTTTTATTTACAAACACTTTTGAGTAACAATGAAATCAACACTTTTTGAAGCTAATTTTGGCCCGGACCTCGCCTGGGCAACACGGGGTCTATACTCTAAGTATCGGTTAATGCGAGAGAAGGAAATATTTGAGTAGCACCTCTTTTATACTGCTAAAAACTGTAAAAATACCGTCTTTCAGACTGTTAAAAGACAAGAATAATAAATAATGGCACTAAACAACTACTGGGTTACGTGCTCTAATTTAGTTGGTCGGTAATACTAGCTTCTATAAAATTCCTACAGAGGTCTCTAATATGCATACTCTTTTAATAAACTAAGAATAATTAAACCATTGGGATTAACTACAGTATTTATCTCATAGATGTCACTATTCTTAACAGCGCTTATACGCTATAGACAAGTAGTTATATACTTGATGCGTTTGAATGAAAAAAAGTAGTATGCTTGTGTTATTCGGTGGTACATCCTCTCTGCACACCCCTTCGGCATTAATTTAATGATGAATTAATTATTTTTTGTGTATGTAGGTATTTTCCCGAAATTGACTGTATATTGTTTATTAGTATGCTCGGGGGCCAACTGTCGGGGGATCAACTGTCATGTAATCAGAAAATAATATTTAATGAATGAAGACAATATTAGCGAAACTTAATCGGATTAAGTTTCGCTAAGATTGTCTTCGTTCATTAAATATTACAATTTGAGATTATACTCATTAAGTCAAAAATAAAATAAAATAATATGTTAGAATGATTGTCGATCAAAAAGCGAACACTACACGTTCAATATTTATTGTGATTCTTCAAAATTTATAAAATATCGTGATATTTATTGAACGTATAGGCTAGCACAAAGATATTGAAATATAAGTAGATGTGCTATCTGCTATTTTTACTATGTGGGTCTGCGCTTCCGGGAGTCGCCGATATTGTTTACCAATTAACAAATAAACTAAAAGAACAAATAATTAACGAATAAACCAAACGAATGTTAAACTAAATGAACGAACTCTTTCCTTATTCAAAATATATTGTTAACGAATATTAATGCACATTTTCAAAAAATCAACGAAATGAACAAATTCTTTTTGTATAAAAACTACGCTAATTAGCGCGTAGTCCGGCGACAGTTGCGCGGACACCATAGCATATCTCTTCTGTATTTGAATATCTTTGGGCTAGCACCTGCAAGGACCTTGTCCGAAAGGCGTGCAAGATGGATCGGCCATGTAATACGACAAGAAGTCCTATTGCATGCCATAATGGAGGGTTTGACCGAGGGGACAAACTCTAGGGGACGCCCACGCCGAGAGTACCTGGAGGACCTGCTGGTGGACGTGCGCTGCTCATCATATGCAGACTTCAAAAGAGCCGCATAAGACAGGGAAGAATGGAAGAGAAGAATAGAGGAAATTAAGAAAATAAAGGAAATTGCTGCAAGCCAATCCCAGGATTGAAACCAGAGAGAGAGAGGCTAGCATATTGACAGATCACAGATGCCTAGATTCCTGAATTACATATCCAGAACCCACGGATCGAGACAAATATTGACGGATCACAATAAATATTCAACGTAGAGTCTACATATCAATATTTATTACGATCCGAGGGCGGGTTCACGAAACGGAATTCAAGAATCTAGACACTTGTGATACATATTGTGATCCGTCAATACGCTAGCCTACACGTTCAATTTAATATCGCGATATTTGATAAATATTGACGGATCTCAATAAATATTGAACGTTTAGGATAGAATAATTCTGATCTTGAAACAGCTTTGGAACTAAACCTATTTCCCAAAGTCCATTGTTATTCATCTCCCTTTATTCCTTTCCGTTCCTACAAGGCCCTACCTAGTATAAAAAGAAGAAGAAGACGAAGACTACCTACTTGGCTAATGCACAATTATTGCAAAAAAAATGAAAATACCTACATTTTTGTCAGTCGAAAATTGTCGCGATCTGGTTTACATATGTAATGAGCATTATTTTTTAATTGATAAACTAATGTTTAAAACAAAATTTTTATACATAGCACAAAGGGTAACAATTAAGTAATAATTGTTAAGTAATAATTATTAGCCTGAAACACTCATTTACATTGAAAAAATCTCCCGAGAAAAGATACACGCCGCCGACGGGACTCGAACCCGCGTCCTTCTGATATCCGGTCAACTGCTATTTAACCACTGAACTACGTCGGCTTATTCCTACCCGCCAAATTAATCAACACATACGAGTGTTTAATTCAACAATTACTGCTTATTACATTTTTCCTCCTGCAAACAATCAACTTTTTATTTTTTTTGTTGTTGGTTGTCTGCAGGTGGAAAAATGTAAAAGGCAGTATTTTTTTAATGAAATACTAGTATATATTAAAGAAAGCAGTTGACCGGGTATCAGAAGGACGCGGGTTCGAGTCCCGTCGGCGGCATGTATCTTTTCTCGGGAGATTTTTTCAATGTAGATGAGTGTTACAGGCTAATAATTATTACTTCTAATAATTTCTAATGAGCTCTGTCTTGAAATTCGTATCAAAATACTACCCAAAACATATAAAGTGAAGGTGAAATTGAACCAATGCTTGTGCCATTCAACCTGGAAGATCAACCATCAGCAATATTGGATACAAGCAGCAGATGACTCCATGAAAGGTAGGGCTTTTTCCCTTCAAATATCTCATCCTGTGGTTGATTTAAAAACGCCATCAATTGTCTTCCATCAATTGTCTTTACAGATTTACCGTACACTCTCGAGTGTCACGATATCGGTCGTGATACGTGTAGTCTAGGCCTAAGCGCCTCATACTAATAAGTTTACAATAGACATACATTTTATAAGTAGATACGTTTTAAGATTTTCACGACCAAAAGTATCTATTTTCGTTATCTGTTTTTGGAGTGTTATACCGTGTTGCGCTACCTCCTTCTTTAGCCAACGTGTCCATCATCAGGGCAAATCCGGCAAATCCGGCAGATTCGGTAGATGTGTAATTTTTAGTGGTGAAATGTGTGCTTATTTACTTGGAATTGACGGCTACACCAAAGCTAAACCCAAAAAATCATGTCTAAGTATACAGTAGTATTGGCTTAATTCGCTTTAACCATTGTAATTCTAATTTTAATATTCTTACCATTGTGATTTCTAATTTTAGAATTCGTTGAAAGATGGAGCCACTTCCGTCGGCAATTTGCAAATGGACGTGCCCCAGGCTAGCATAAATACCACGATTTAGTGAACTCTCTATTCCGCTCCGCGGCAATGACGCCACTGCTTGTCGCGGTTATTTTCTACCGGTGACTAGTGGAGCTGGCGACACGGTATTGCTTCCAAGTAAATAAGCACACATTTCAACACTAAAAATTACACATCTACCGGATCTGCCCTGATGATGGACACTGCAACGCTGTTCGAAACGTTGGCTAAAGAAGGAGGTAGCGCAACACCCCAAAAACAAATAATGAAAATGTCATATGAAATTTTTACTCTTTTTTACAATAAATTTCCATGCCATATTTCCGTCTGTTCCTTTATCTATGGTTCCACTACCATTATCAGAAAACATGGTTATGATCTAAAAAAATATAACATTATAACAAAAATCTTTTCCAGTATTTTTCACCCGATGTCGATGCGTCATTGTTAGATTAATGGAGTTTTTGGACCCCGCGAAGTTAATTGAATTATTAATTTAAAATCGGAATACTCGTGTCATGTCAGGTTCATAACATGCATAACAGTGAAAACCAACCAAATACCTGAACCAAACTAGGTTGGCCTTTCACCCCCTGTCTAGGGTCAACTTTTATTAGTCTGCTTGCTCTGCTGCTGTCAAAAATTGTAGTTATAAATGCAGGGTGCTGCGATAGTTGAAGGAAAAAGGGTTTGTATTTAACTCCCCCGCAGCCATTATATCTACTTAAATACATGAAATATATTTTTAGTATTTTAGGTATTCCTGCGTTAAGAATTTATAGGTACCTACATAATGTGCTGTTGTGCAAAAAATTTCGAAAATATCGTTAACCTTTCCCTTACTGCGCTAAAAAAATACGCGCGCTCCGGTGCTGTGTAATCAATTCACGTGTTAAAATCATCGATTTTATATCGGAAATATATGAACATTCATAGCTAATCACTTTTGTTTTTCGTAATTTGTGTTACAAGTGATAAAAATTGTAATTTAATTGCTGAAAACATGAAAAAACCATCATCCGTTGCTCAAAAAACGGGCGAGGAGACCATCTCAAAGGATTGCCCGCGAACGACTGAGGCGCTGGCCGCTGGGCTGCTACCCAATACATACATACAGCTATGTATGTTGCTACTACGCGGTCGTAGGTATCGACGGTCGAAACACAACACGGCGGTCTCTGTTTCTCGTGTTCCCGTATAGCAAAGTAGAGCCAGACGTCACATAGCGTGTCATCTCCCCCCGCACACTCTTTGCGTATCACGGTCCACACTGGCACACGGTTGATTGTATTTGTGGTTTATTCCCGATATTTAACAAAATATCTCTGATTTTGAATTAAATTTGCTAATTATTTAAAATATTATTTTTTAATTCAGTGTGTAAATGTATAACGGAGGAATACCTAAAATCTGAACCCAGAATTCATTACATTTATAGAGATATAAAAGTTATTAGAAGCAATGTGTAGTATTTACGCATTACAGACCAGGAAAGGTTAATCGTAGGAAAAAATATTTTGTCAAATATAGGTAACTAGCTGGCCCGACAAACGTTGTTCTGCCATATAAATTATTTCTATTTAATATTTTGGTTGTTAGATAAAAAATAACGAATGTATTGTAAGTGTGTGGGGATGGGATCTACGACAGAAAGAAGAATTAAGCGCTGTAGATGACTGCCGATAAAAACAAAAAAAAAACACCAACTAAAGTAGGAAAAAGAAGTAAAGAAAATCAATATGTGTTTCGAAGAACAATTGAGTGTACGATATTTTTTGTCAGTCCGTCTTCAGCCAACACAAATAAGCTCGATGGTTTGCCCACGCGAGAACATGATGCCGAATGAAATAAAATATGAAATATTTAATGTGAATGTCTTGCGCGTGTGTGGATGAAAGTTCTATGAGGCGGACGTAGTCTGTCATTCAACAACATAAATAATTTCGTTCTGTTGGAAATACGAAAGACGGTTAAATTTGTTCATACAAAAATTTAAAAATGGGAGGGAGGGGGTAGGAGAGGTAAAATTTGAGGTTATAGGTATTTTTTGATGCCAAATTAAAAAAAATACAAAATAAAAATTTTGTAAAAAAAAAAGTTTTTTTGCTGGATAGGGACCCCTAATTACTAAGCGGTATGAAATATACTTTAAAACATATTCTCATACCTACCAAATTTATATTAAAAAAAATCATACAAATCGGTCAAGCCGTTACGGAGGAGTGCGACCACAAACACCGTGACACGAGATTTTCATATATAAGATATTCCCTGCCCAATAACAAAAAAATGTTTATTTAAAAAAATAAAAGGGATTTCTATTGTTTAAATGCCAAAAAAATTGCAAGGGGTCATCGGCCGACCCACATGGTTACGGACGTTGTGTTTGGCATCTTGTCCCGTCGAGTGTTAAAAAATGTATATTATATCTAAGGAAGGCCTCGGTGATCAAGGGGCAAGTCTCGGAGGCCTCGGGTTTAAATCCTGCAGTACGCAAATTAATTGTATTTTACTTTATGTTATTTCAAAATGTATGAATTTAAATTAATGTACAGTATATTTGAGGCTCGTGCCAGAGCGGAAGATACTCTTAGTATTTGATGATCAGATATGAATAGCCGGATACTTCCCCACCTTTCTTTTCCCCATCTCGTTCCTCTTCCCACTACATACAACACGTCAAACGCGCGTCCAACATCCGTGCACGATTGATATTCGGGGTCGTTTCTACCACTCTATCTTGAGTTCAACAGCTTGGCTGAGGAACAATTTGCCGGCCTCTGTGTTTCTGCTCTCCTACAATATGGGTCTCTTCGATACCAATGTGCACTCATTCCTTTTAACAAAAAGACCCTCCTAACGGTGTCCCCAAAGATGCTGTGTGAAAATAATGTAAATAAAAGCCTCACATCATACCCCAATTGGGTCATAGTCTCACAGGCTCTAGACCCGTGGTCGTCAAACTGCGGCCCGCGGGCCGCATGCGGCCCGCGGCGGGTATTTGTGCGGCCCGCACAAATACCAGCCGCTTTCTTTTTAAATATTTTTTTTTCACGTGCAATTATATAATCCAGCTTTTTTTCAAATATTTTGTGTACCTTATGATTTTAAAACGTTAATTTTAATTATATAATGAATAACAGATCAGTGGTTTATACAAAGTGATCTGTTATTCATTATATAATTAATGATGCCACAAAGTAATTTTGCGAAGTTTGAAGAATTAATTTTAATTGATTGACATTTGATTTTAAAATGCTCAGCTGGTTTTTGACCACATCCTAAGTCGATTATAATCGTGCGTAATGTACTTTTTTCAACGTGCGCATTAACGCCCCCTTATGGGCGTTTGAGACTTTCAGGGGGGCAGTAGAAGACCCAGAGAAAATTAGATATCATTGAGATGGCACAGTGAAGGCGTAGGCAGGGAAAAAATGGTCTAAAAAAGACAAAAAAAACATGCTAGTCGCGTACTAATAAAGCATAATAAACATAAATATTGGTTAATTTTTGTTATTGCAAGTATTGTAATCCACCTGTCTCGACACAGGTGAAACAGGCATCGAAAAACCTAACATAAACTTACTTTTTATTGAGATAAATAAACAATCATTCAACGTATTTCGATAGTTAGTTCGGGAAGTGGATGAAAATTGAACTGAAAGATTCCATTACAGATCTACACAATTATCACTTAATATTGTCATTATTAAAGAATTGATACTATATCATGAATAGAGGAAGGAAGGAGGTAGCAACTTGGAAAGAATTGTCTTTTTAACATGCTTAACAAAAAGGTACAACATCACCCCCCCCCCCCCCCCCCCCCCCGCCGCCAATTCACAATTGTGCGGCCCGCGGTGATACCTCACATTGTCCTATTTGGCCCTTGACCAGAAAAGTGTGACGACCACTGCTCTAGACGGTTGGGAGCAATTGGGACTCTTGTACGTTATTCACATAAAAATAGATTAATTACTCATCTTGTTTTTAAATACAAATCGATACTATGATGATAGAATTTTCTATAATGAAAGAAACCTTTGTGAAATGAAATAAAACAGTGGAAAAAGCACATATTCGTAGCATTAAAAAACATTGAGAGAATTTAAGATTACAACATTTTTCAATTTCTTACATTTATTCTAAATTTTGTTATAATTTGTGTAGGTAGCCATGGATAATAAAAAATGTTCCTTATAATTTCATCAAATTTATTGGTAGATTGTAACGTAAAAATTGCGGTCTTTTCCACTTGTCATCTTGATAATGAAAGCGAGTTTTCAAAGTTGGAATATTATTTTTTTTAGGATGGTTTTTAAATGTTGGGCTCATCTAGTGTTCTCTATTTCAGTGCATTCTGGCCGGGCAGAATTTCATGATGAAATATTGGTTTTTCTGCAGTCTCATGTGATTTGTTCCGACCTCATTTCAAGTCCATTGTTCGGCCTAAATCAACTTCCATTGGAAACTTTTCCACGGAAAAACGAGGACTCGTTATTTAGACGACAATTAAAAATACATTTGAAGTGAAAACTTCTTTAGCACCGTTGTGATTTGAAACTCGATGAAACGAAAAAGCGACACCAAGACAAATACTTACTTCAGAGAATGAAATGGTATAATCGGTCTCATCGAAAGGAGCCTCTCTTCTTCCCAGGTAAGGCATTGAAGGAAAAGAGATGACAATATTTTAAACAGGACCAAGCTTTTGTAAAGGTCATTTCATAAAGATTCTTCAGCCCTTAAGTGTCTTAAATTCTCCAGTCTTTCAAAATAAATATCAACCCTGCTTTTGTAATGTTCAGTGTTTTAAATATAATATCCTTCGCGTGCAAAGCCGTATCTTCTCCAAGCATAAACTTTCTCATTAAAGTGTGTTAATCAGAAGTGACCTGCCAGGTAAGTAAATTTTCTGTATCTATGTAAATAATAAAATTAGATAGAGCGTAAAAATTAACAACGAATTATACAGAGCCCTTGAGGTGATTTTTCACAAAAACAGCGCTCTCAAAATTATTCTATTATTATTATTTCGGGTATGGAACAGTCCCAAAACTATTAAAATATTAAACGGCATGAAACTACTCGTTTTTCTGTTTACCCCTGTGTTCGCTTTTAGCGATATCCCCACTATTTCCAATGCTTGATATATTCCGTTTTACCTGTGGGTGCATTGAGTGACCCGGTTGAATTTGTAATACACTAGCTGACACAACTTCATCTACTGGATGGTTATCACCACCGCCGTCTTTGAGTTTATCGCAAAGAGACAGACAGATGCCGAGGAGGATCTTAATTTATAATTCGTAGAGATGGTGTGAAAGATTATAATAATGTGCTTGGTAACTAAAGTATTTAAGTTAATAAGGATTAATACTGTATCCGTCTAAATAACTTTTCAATTGCCGCATTGTACGTGACCATTTTTTTAGAAGATAGAATGGGTATAGTAAGCTATCCGTAAAAGATAGATATATGCTTTTGCGGACTTTTTTGTAGATCTATAAAAGAGGAATATCCCACCATGCATTGTTTTGTTATATCCCAAAAGGATTAGGCAGCGTTTTCGATGAAAGCTAAAAGGCGGCTTGACTTTTTCCGAGCCTTCTAACAATTATCGTTATGTTTCAACCAATTTACACAAATCCTTGACAAATTACCTATTTAAACCTTCCTCACAAAACACTCTATCTATTAGTGAAAACCGCATAAAAATCCGTTCAGTAGTTTTAGAGTTTATCGCGAATAGACAGACAGACAGACTACGCGGAGGACTTTAATTTATAATATGTATAGATAGAGATTGGTTTTATTTCATAGTTCTTGGTTTTATTTAATTGCTTTTGATAATATTACACATCCTAAACAAATTTATAAAATATCCTACCGACAAAATCAATAATTACTATGAATTCACACTTTAAACTTTGCAAAAAAGGAACATAACATTTACACAAAGAATTTAAATAATAAAATCTGCTGTACCGAACTTCTACCCCAAATTAATTTTAATATTTCTTTGAGACATACATGCATTGACCTATGATTTGATCTAATAATTTAATCTAATGCCATACAGCACTATTTCACATGCTTAACTATAACAAAACAATTTTCCAATTAACAGTGTTCTTCATAAGTTCAATAATATTTTCCTAAACTCTAAGGCTGGGCGCATACACACGTTTTCCTTATTCGATTTCCTAATGCGGAATTTCGATTTGGAATTCTGTGAGACTAGCGTAAACGTTCGGTTTTCTTCATTCGGAATGTATACACGTCAGTACAGATTGTGATAGCGTGGTGAACGCACGACGATGGAGAACGACGATTTATTAGCAATTGCATTTCTGTTAAAAATGAAGAAGAAAAAAATAATGAAATGATAAAAAATAATGAATTAATAGTGAAAGTTTCTGCCTCACACATTATCGTGTTGCGATTCTATGCGTAACAAATACAAAAAATACGTCCGATATACGCGGTGCGGGTGCGATACTGAATCTGAATAGAAATTTCCGAACCTGTGCGCCGGCACAAACAAAATGTATGCAAGCGCTGCGTTCCGCATGACGTCATTAGGTTTTTTCCAGTAGGTTTCTCCGAACGCGCCAGCTTGCATTCGAAACGTACGTACGGAATTTGTTACGTTCAGAAAAAAAGCGAACATGTGCGTCAGTTAATGTATTTTCTACTGATTCCATGCATTCCATGAAAACGAATTCGGAAATCGAATGCAGAAAACGTGTGTATGCGCCTAACCTAGGACTGACATTTTCTCGAAAGCACTTCCCAGATTTAAAAGGAGCATCACGTCAAGGATATAAACTGCTTAATGCGCATACATAACCCTTTTCTCACACCTGCAAACATACTCACATATACACAAATACACCGATAGACCACGCACATCCTCAAGTAATTACTAACATACACACCACCAATAAGATATTACAAAGAAACACATCTTGTGTACCCACTATGAATTACCGATTTACTGTTTATTTCTATCATATTTATTTATTTAAGGAACATAAACAGTCTTAGTAATAAAATATACATAAGAGAATGGCAAAAAACAGACCAATTAATAATGTTCACAGATAGGTATTTAGAGACATAAAAGTAACTGAATGTAACCTAGAACATTTAAGAAAAACCAAAAAAATAAAAACAGAACTAAGCAGCAATTTAAATATATAATAATAAAGATGTAAATTCAACAAGAGATAAACATGTAATAGACAACAATAAAAAATACGATTATAACCATACTTAAAAAGACTGCGAAATGGGTATTTGGGTTGGGACGGGTAAGGGGAGGAGAGGGATAAGGTAAAGTTGCCACGCAAGTAATACATATAAAAATATTAGGTACAATTAAATTAATCGTCATGAATATGTGTGATGTGTTATTCGCACCTAGAATGTGATAAAATGAAATTCTGTAGCGACAGTAACTAGCAGTGAATATGTCAGCAAGTGTGTTTATATTTGCAAATTTATTGTTGTAGTAGTTACATGTTCTTTGTATAAATTAATTTTGGTTTGGATTGATGTTGCATCTATCTATCTATCTATGTAGAAAAGGGTATTTTGTCTGTTGTATCGAGTCGACGCGTGGAAATTTATTTTATTTAGCAGCTCAGGGCAGTCAACTTTTGAGTTAATAATTTTATACAGGAATTGATCATAAATCATTATAATGTACAACGTATATATTACTAAATCCAATGTAATATACTTGTACTTGTAAATTATAATAATAATAAAAATATTATAAAATTTGATTTTGTTAAAATCAGCACCATAACCATTATACCTCTAAAATACGTACCGACTTCTAAAATGTACTGGGTTCTCTTCGCAACATCTGTCAAAAATTCAAACCAAATGATAAGTTCGCAGAGAATAAACAATAAATCTTTAAACGTTAAATGTCAAATTCGAAAATTCGCCTGAAATCAAAGTGATGCAATATAAAAAAAAAATCAGTGTGGAATTTTACAAAGTTAATAGGAACATTTTCGGAGACGGTACATTTTCATGTAGTGACGTCACATAAAAAAACTGTACATTTCTAAAAATTTTTAATAACATTTTCGTAATCTTAATAAAAAGATATATCCACACGATTTTTTCCAAGTCGTTATAAAATCCATGCAAGTGGCCTATTGCAGTGAATTGTAGTGTATTAATAATTAAAACGTTTAAATGCATTTATCATTGGCGTGCATTGTTCTACTACGAAAGCTGCACGTATTTTATCGGGTTCATGTATGTTTTTTCATGCGTTGAATATTTAACGTGACTATCTATTTAATGATTTTCCTCTCATTGAAATAAATATTTGCTTAAGTTATTTCATAAATATTTGCGAATTTGTTTAAGATTAACTTATTTTTCATCACGGAAAATTTTGAAAGAATTTGTAAATATCTGATAGGTGTTAAACTTTTTCCAAGTATTAGAAAGTATTAAATTAGTCTTTTTTTAAAATGAAGGCATAACTATTCTGCCTTTATGGAATAAACTGGGCTATCAGATTCTTAAATAGTCAACAGCTGCTAACCTTGTAAAAATCACAAGTATGTCTAACAATTGAATGTGGCTATCACCTCTGGGTTGATGCTTGATAAACTTATTAGCTTCTGTCTAAAAAGATCGAAAATCCTTTTTTAATAACCGATTGGCATCTCTAATGCACAGACGCAATTTAGGCGGGCTGAGTCTGTCGTTCGGGTTTTTCAATAGAACCTGCTTAATGAAACTTTTTCTTCTTCTTTGCGTGCCGTATCAGGTCCCCCCGACGTTGGCGATCACTCTTGAGAATGTCTTGCGCTGCCCGGAATAGCTCCTCCACACTTCTAATTCCGGTCCACTCTCGTATATTACGCAGCCAAGACATTTGTCTCCTACCAGGCCCTCGGCGACCCTCTATCTTGCCTTTCAATATCAAATGGAGCAAGTGATACTTCTCCCCTCGAAGTATATGACCCAGATACGAAATTTTCCTGATTTTTATTAATGTAAGCAGTTCTCTATCTGCTCTAGCCCGCCTGACAATTTCTGTGTTGGTGATCATGTCGGTCCATGGGACCTTGAGCATTCTCCGGTGAAGCCACATTTCAAAAGCCTCTAACCTGTTCATGGTATTTACTTTCAAGGTCCATGTTTCACATCCATAGAGCAAGACCGACCACACATAACATTTTAGCATTCTCTGTCTTAGTTTTAAGCTGATATTGTAATTGCAGAAGAGGGATTTCATTTTAATGAATGCAGTTCTTGCTGCTTCAATTCTGCATCTAACCTCCACATCTGGGTCAAGAGTCTCCGTGAGAATACTGCCGAGGTATCTAAAGCTTCCCACCTTTTCGACATTGTAACCATTTAACAGTATCACTGATTCAGAGTGATCTAGTGGTCCAAATGTCATCCATTTAGTTTTATTGACGTTGATTGTTAGGCCCAGTTGCTCACCAGCATTATTAACAAGATTTAATAGGTATATATATTTTATTAAATATATTTAATATTTAATGAAACTAGCAGCATTAATCCTGTGTGAAAAGTCCACGGACACGAGCGGAACACCCGTTCGTAGTTGATGTTGACTTCCTGAGAAAGGCTCGTTTCTTCGGATCGTTTTTGTGTAAGTAGACTCGTGTGAGAAACGAGCTACCTACGACTCTTTTTCATCTTCAAGACGCGCATCACAACGCTGTCCGACTGGGTGGGGACATGATTCCCATGTCTTTACACTATACAGAAGGAGCGCTATAGTGAAGTGAAGCACGAAAACAACAAAATAAACCTACCACCCCTATCTTATCCCGCCTCACAACGCTGTCCAACTGGTTTCAACATGGTTCCCATGTCTTTACACTATACAGAAGGAGCGCTATTGTGAAGTGAAGCACGAAAAAAACAAAATAAACCTACCACTCCTATCTTATCCCGCCTCATAACGCTGTCCAACTAGGTGGCGACATGATTCCTATGTCTTTACACTATACAGAAGGAACGCTATTGTGAAGTGAAGCACGAAAACAACAAAATAAATCTACCATCCCTATCTTATCCCGCCTCACAACGCTGTCCAACTGGGTGGCGACATGATTTACATGTATTTACACTATACAGAAGGAGTGCTATTGTGAAGTGAAGCACGAAAACAACAAAATAAACCTATCACTCCTATCTTATCCCGCCTCATAACGCTGTCCAACTGGGTGGCGACATGATTCCCATGTCTTTACACTATACAGAAGGAGCGCTATTGTGAAATGAAGCACGAAAACAACAAAATAAACCTACCACCCCTATCTTATCCCGCCTCACAACGCTGTCCAACTGGTTTCAACATGGTTCCCATGTCTTTACACTATACAGAAGGAGCGCTATTGTGAAGTGAAGCACGAAAAAAACAAAATAAACCTACCACTCCTATCTTATCCCGCCTCATAACGCTGTCCAACTGGGTGACGAGATGGTTCCCCTGTCTGTACACTACACAGAAAGGGGCGCTATTGTGAAGTGAAGCACGAAAACAACAAAATAAAAACTATTTACATAATGTAGTTCTAAATGCATTTCAGTAGGTAAACAAGTTTTGTAATTAAAATGTTTAGATGAAATTGTAAGCAATTTGTCGAGTTAGAACAGGACTTCGCTACACTGTGTCAATAATTTTTTTTTTTATGCTGAAGATTTTGAAAAAAATCGTAACCTTGTATATGAACAAATGTAGAAACGAACTCATGCGAACATTCTCAGTATGAGTAAAAGGAAGAAAAATGGATGTACATAAGTCGTAGCGTATGTGGGACATATTATCACAAACGACCTGAAAGACATCGAGAATACAGAAAGACAAAGAAGAGCGATATCCGTTGGAGAAGGTATTCTTTCAAGACTTTTGCAGTACAAATGTCAAAGGGATCCTTTTCAATGCATTCTACATATCGCTTTACAAGGCCATTTTCAATATGTCATGTCAGTTTGAAAATGGCTTTGTAAGCCGAAATAGCTGGAACAAAAATAAAAACTAAAATACTCGTAGAACTTGATAATAACATTATCCTATTAATATTATAAAGTCGAAAGTTTGTATGGATGTACGTTTGTTATTCTTTCACGCAAAAAATACTATATGGACTTTAAAAAATTCAACTTTTTGTATGAAGATATACTGAAAATCTTAGTACAAAATATTGTAGAATGTTCACAAAAGTTTCATTCATTTTGATTTCATTGCAAAGCGGAAATATTTTTACCTACCGACAAAATACGCCCGAATTTTGAAGGGTTGCCATTATCGATATGAAATTTGACCTAATATTCGCTTCAAGCTCACATAAGAATTATAATATATCCTTTGATTAATTGTGTCTCGGAAAGGAAACAAGACAGGACAAACACGACAAACCTATTAGGTTCTTGAAACATGATGGATCGACTGCCTACAGTCTACTGAATAATTCATATGAAATGTTAAATACCTCCTACGTATTGCTTTATGTTCACAACTGACCTCAGCATACAATTAATGTAGCAACATAAGAATAATGTGAACTATATATAGTGCACACTTAAACTCTCTAATATTTAAACTCGCGTTCCAGATATTCAGTCCCAGTACATTCAGATTTCAAACAGCTCGCGTGCTACCTATTACATTTTTATGTTCATATTTTCATTTTTCATGTATTACAAACATTCATTTTTGAATATTATAAGAACAATCAATCACATTTGGCGCCTAAAACACGTATAATTCTTACTTACTTGGTTTTTTCAATCGATGGTTTGCAAAATTCATACTCAAATTGTGACATTTTTGACAGTTTCGTAAGAGTTTTTGTAATGATTTAAAAAAACATTTTAGATGGTACCATTTTCGATTTTCACAGCCAAAAGTATTTTTGTTATTAGTTTTTGGGATATTATGCCGTGTTTCGCAACCTCCTTCTTTAGCCAACGTTTCGGACAGCGTTACAGTGTCCATCATCACCACACATCTGCCCTGGTGATGGACACTGCAACGCTGTCCGAAACGTTGGCTAAAGGAGGAGATAGCGCAACACGGCATAATATCCCAAAAACTAATAACAACAAAAAAACATTTTAGATGTATTACCAGTGGTTGTAATAATCCAGAAACCTTCGTTAGAGTGGAAGGAAGGTGTTTTAAAAGTTTCAAACATTTCCTACGCTTAATACAGCAATACATAGATAACTCACATATACACATAGAAATATATATTGATTTACATGGTTAACGGCGAGTTCATCGAAAATCAATTCATCAAAACCAATTCATCGAAAACCAATTCATCGAAAACCAATTCATCGAATGATCAATTTAGCGAATCGCCAATTCATCGAAAAAAATATTTTGTAGATATCTTAGAGAAATGCCGAGCGGACCGGGAAGTTCAAAAAGCATTGAACAATAAAAGTTGACAATAAATTTTCGTTATTTGTTTTTGGGGTGTTATGCCGTGTTGCGCTACCTCCTTCTTTAGCCAACGTTTCGGACAGCGTTGCAGTGTCCATCATCAGGACAGATCCGGTGGATGTGACATATCTTCCGGATCTGCCGTGATGATGGACACTGCAACGCTGTCCGAAACGTTGGCTAAAGAAGGAGGTAGCGCAACACCCCAAAAATAAATAACGAAAATTCTTTTGGCCGTGAAAATCTTAAAACGTATCCGACAATAAATTTATACATAAAAAAAATCATAATAAAACTTTGGACAATGAGACTAACCAAACCTAACCTAACCTTTTTTTCGATGAATTGGCGAATCGAAGAATTGATCATTCGATTAATTGGTTTTCGATGAATTGGTTTTTGATGAATTGGTTTTCGATTAACTCGTTTTCGATGAACTCGGTTTCGATGAACTTGTTTTCAATGTTGCTTTCGATGAATTGATTTTCGATGAACGTCGGTTACCGATTTATATATATATATATATATATATATAAATAAATAATTAAAGAAAGTGTAACTATTATTCTCTCCTTGTATAATTCCGTCCACGTGTAATTTTGACTATGACATATTGGTAAGTAAGTACGTGAAATTCTAGCCAGTGTATTTTCACACTGTACCCTTGTATCCCTACTACAATACACAACATTCTTAATTAATTGGCTAAATCTCCAAACATGACACGTTCAACTATTCATGATATGTAATACATATCATGAATAGCTGTGCTATTCGTTGATAGATTTATTCAAACATCATGAGTTTCCTGTTTCCTGAAACACAGGAAAGCACCCTCCATTGGACCATATATTGTGTCTTTCTAATTAATATGCTGTAGCGCAGTGATTCTTAACGGGGGCGACAGCGCCCCCTTGTGGGCGTTTTGGAGATCTGGGGGGGGGGCGTTTTTAAATTTTTAGCATTTAGGCGGCGCTGCAGAAGTTTGAGTGGGCCTCGTGTCATATAGATAAACATAAATTTTAACAAAACAAAAAAACGACTTCAAAAAATGCACTAAAAAGTAAAAAAATAATTTTGTATTCTTCTACAACTTTATAATCAACTTACTTTTTCTAATCATCAATATGTAGTTACGATTGTTACTTTTGGAGTCGGTGTCGAGGTAGGTTTGTAACTACATACATAGTTATAGGTGAGATGTGCTTGTGTCGCACAAGCGACTTGCTGACACCGACTCCAAAAAATAACAATCATACCTACATATCGATGATTAGAAAAAGTAAGTTGATTATGAAGTTGTAAAAGAATACAAAATTATTTTTTTACTTTTTAGTACATTTTTTGAAGTATTTTTTTTGTTTTGTTAAAATTTTTGTTTATTTTTTGATTTTTAGTGAATCTGAAGTACACTTACTAATTTGTCTGAATATGGGTAAACCTACTAAACGTGCTGCTCATATGAGACAGACATAATTTGACCATAACGACGTTAGGGTCAAATTAAGAGATTCGGCCGAGTTTCGTTAATTTGTCATGGATCCGATAATCAGAACCTAATCAAACTCTCATCAAATTACCCTTAAAGTACATCCTTTCCAATAAAAAAAGAGTCATCGAAATCGGTTGGCGTAATATTGAGTTATTCGTCCATTTTTCGCGCACATACTTAATGCAAATTTAAGACTTATATGGTTTTCTCATGGATGCCATTGTCGGAATCAAACCAAATTAAAATGGGACTATACGGAAAGCACCACCTTTCAAATAAAAAAAGAATCATCAATATCAGTTCACCCAGTCAAAAGTTCTGAGGTAACAAATATTTAAAAAAAAAAAAATACAGTCGAATAGGCCACTTGCATTGTCATTATTTTTTTAATCGTATTTTTGTAACCCTGGCGATTTTTTGAAAATTTCAATCTGAAAAATCAGACCATTTTTTATAAACCGGAAAGACGGGACATAATTTTATAGGTGCGAAAAAACGATAATTACATAGCCGAAAATCATTTTTAAAAAAAGAACGATTTCCAGAAGTAAGGGCCCAGGAGAATAACGAGGCATACCAAAAATATTACATCTCATAAATATTTTATTCCTCGATCCATCTTTTTGTTCATAAATCATTATAATGTACAACGTCTATATTACTTAATCCAATGTAATATACATATACTTGTAAATTATAATATTAATAAGAATATTATAAAATTTTATTTTGTTAAAATTAGCACCACAACCATTTTACCTCTGAAACACTTACGGACAACATTAAATGTACGGGGTTCTCTTCATTACATCTGTCAAAAGGTCAAACCAAATGATAAGTTCGCAGAGAACACAAACAATAAATCTAGTGAACGTTAAATGTCAAATTAAAAAATTCGCCTGAAATCAAAGTGATGCCATATAAAAAAAATAAATCAGTGTGGAATTTTACAAAATTAATAGGAACATTTTCGGAGACGGTACATTTTCATGTAGTGACCTCACGAGCCCAAATAATAGATCTATTTATTTAAAAATAAAAATAAAACTGTAGCTTACTAAAAAAATTTAGAGCCAATTAGTAATCTTAGTAAAAAAATCTATCCACTCGATTTTTTCCAAGTCGTTATGAAATCCATGCAAGTGGCCTATTGAGAACCTCCTCCTTTTTGAATTCGTTTAAAAATAAGCTCATTCACGTACTATTCACACTGATACACTGACACACTTTCTTTAGGTGCAACGATTTGACAAGTTTTGTTATAAACTACACTTTGGGGGGGGGGGGGGGGGCTCATAAATTTTACTGTGGTAAAGGGGGCTCTTTTTAGACAGTAAATGGAAAATACCTAGTAGTATTATCTTCACCAATTTTTTTAAAAAAGCTGATATATGTGTTTTGGAAAATCAACTTTTTTTTACATTAGCTCCACAGCTAAGAAAAATAATTTCCTTCGGGGAGCTTTGGGGATGATGTGTGGAGGGTCTTTTTAAGCAAATAAGAAGAAGAGGTTCTGATAAGGAAAAGGGGAAGAGGGGTGGGTAGGAATCTTGGGTTCAGTGTGTCTAGATCATCTGCCACCAGATCCAGACAAACTTCACCCATGAACCCGGCCACCCCTGCTAAGTCACCAAGCGTAGCGAACCAATTGGTTTTCCAATAAATGGTTCCCAGGGCGGTGGTACCCATTCCCGCCTCGCAAATTGAAATTTTTACATACATAATAAACTTATAAACGATACACATAAAATTTAATGACTGATTTTCACATAAAAATAAAATTACAACAAAAAGCGGGGGGTTCAGTACACGTGGGCTAAAATATGTATTAAAAAAATACAAATATTAATAATTAATAAAAATACAATGGGCTACAAATAAATAACGTAGGTCACCACAAGTGGTTGGTGACTTAGCAGGGGTGCTCGGGTTCAGGAAGTGAGGTTTGTCTAGGTCTTCGCGGCGAATGTGTTTGCCCACATTCTGCGTGGCAGGCCGGATCGAGAAAGGCTGCTTGCAAGAGATCTAACCTAAACCTCTCCAGCCGGACTGTCGAATGACCCATCGCCTTGCAATGCAGTGGGAGGGATGGGTTCACACGTCCGTCACTCCTGGACACATTAATCCCCAGATTCTTACCCACCCCTTCATACCCTTTACCTTCCCAGAACTTCTTCCTCCTACCCCTCCCCATTACCTTCAGCCTCACAACATACCCCGATTGGGAATTCCATAATCTCACTGGCTCCAGACGGGAGCAGCTGAGACTCTTGTGAGGTATTCATAAAAAAAATAAAAAATTTAAAAAACAGGTGTGCGGCCCGCAGTGATACCTTACATTGTCCTATATGGCCCTTAAGAGGTTAGAGTCTAATATCTACACATTTCTCAGATGCCATACCATAAGCTCTACATTAGTCTACACCGGTGGTTTTCAACCTGTGGTACGCGTATCCCTTGGGGTACGCGACGCAAGATTGGGGGTACGCGGCACGAATGTAGGATTTAAAACTCAGCTCAACGTTTTCAAACTTTGGCGGTCTACAGTCAGTGGTTTTACAGCCTGCCGCAACGTCATACATCAGTCAGTCGGTCAGCTCAGTTAAGAGATTTTTTTGAAAGCAAACAGAAACATTTAACTTTCAATATAGTTTCGCTTTTCTCAAGAGCTACTAAAGCACAGGAAACAGCTCTGGAAGCATCATACAGAATAAGTTATCGCATTGCTAAATCAGAAAAAATCATACAATTGCAGAGGATTTAATTACACCGTGTGCCAAAGACATTGTCCGATGCAAGCTCGGCAACGAAATATCAAAGAAAATAACAAACACACCGCTGTTACACCGGACTGTTTCCCGGCGAATTCAGGAAATGTCGAGATGTCAGTTGAAGGTAGAGTAAAAGAGAGTAAATATTTTTCTCTGTAAGTAGGAAAGTACAGACATTTCAAATCAGACCGAACTTATTGTTTTTGTGCGCCATATTCATCATATTGTAATTGGGGGGGGGGGGGGGTGACATCAATACTAGTTACGGGGTACAACCAATTTGTAGTAAAGGTCAAGGGATACGCAGGCTCAAAAGGTTGAAAACCGCTGGTCTACACTATTAATCCCTAAAATAGTATAGATTTTGTAGCAAATTCAAGGCGGCGCGGCACTCTAATTGGTATAATTAGCATATTTGATTCCCGATCACGCGCTCCAAAGCACGTAGTGAGTGGCTTGCCGCCCGGAGCTCCGTTGTGTCAGCCAAAAACCCGTCAGGGGTCCCTCCGGGGTAGGCAAAGGGACCAGGTGTCTGACTGGCAAGGGATTATCCCGTCACGCTTTCAATAATAGCTATATAATTAGTTATCTGCTGCCGATGATCAAATAACTTTAGAAGTATCTGTTAGCTTACTATGATCTAAAACCATGTAAAATAAATAATTAAAGTACTCCCTTTTCTATTCAAATTTTCAGAGATACCAAGATGAACGCAAAAATCGAAACAATAAAAGTATTTTATCAATGAAAACGTTGGTTTTAACGTGATTTTTGATTTATTATTCGTGTTTCTCTGGACAGCGCTACAGTATCCATCAACAGGGCATGTGTGTAGGCTGTTGTGAAGCATGTTTATGTTTGTAAAAATGATGCCGTATTGCAAGCTTTAATCCTATTTTTGTGGTTTTCCGTGTTTGGTTTTCTGTATCTTAGAAGCCGTCTAATAACGGATGCCGATACCAATCTCACACACCGCACGTGAAGTCTCCGTAGACCCCTACCAATATTAATTGCCGTGACGATAATTTTGAAAGCATGTAATATAGTAGTAACAATGATAATATTGAAGTGTGAATAAATTCCAAAAATTCAAAAGCGTCAAATGTCAATGCGCTGATGGTTTTGCTTTTTTTCTTAAACATATAATGCTGCCCCTCTTTCTTACATACTAAATGACAACGGTCGAAAATGAGACAAACGGTGAACGTATGTCTGCACCCTCAAAAGAAACATAAAATCATTTTCATACATCTCCCTCACACGTATAAAGAAAATGAAACGCAATTCCCGTCACAAAAAAGTAGTACTTTTGAGGAAACGGTCACACGTATTTTGTGTGTCTCACCATTATTTAATGTATAAGAAAGAGCTGCAGTATTCTAGCAATAAGGAATGTACGTGTATTGCCTTTTTTGCCGTCACGGTACCGTTACCGTGGATGGTCACGGTAAATATAAAAGTTTCCATTTTTTTACATTAGCTCCTCACAGGAGGCCCTGAGGAAAATAATTCCCCACAATGTCATCTTTGGTGATGCTGTAAGGAGGGTCTTTTTTGGGAAAGAAAGGAGAGGAAGTCGTCGAAAGGAAAAAGGTATGAGGGGTCGGTATTAATCTGGAGGTCGGTGTGTCCAGGAGTGACGGACGTATGAATCAATACGAGTTCTGCTGGATAGGTCTACAGGTCGTCCTCAACCAGTATTTCCCGATCCGGCCTGAAACGCATTTGGTGGACAGACGCATCCGCCGCCAAGATCCGGACAAACTTCACCCCATGAACCCTGGCACCCCTGCTAAGTCACAAAACGTAGCGAACCACTTGGGGTGACCTATGGCAGGGGTGTTGGTAATCCAATAAGTGGTTCCAAATTGGCCTATTGCCGGGTGGCCGAGTTTGCACGCTTTAAAACGTTTTTCTCACACTATTCAAACATCTTCTCAACCGATTATGTTCAAAATTAGAACAGATCAAATCTAATGAGATAGACGGAGCATAATTTCATCTATTTGCTGTTTTCTCCCATCTGACTTAATCTTGTAGTTAAACCGTTTGAGCACGTATCGATTTAGGCTTATTTTCTGACACCGATGATGTGATTAATTTACTAACGAATTTGATTAATGGGTCAGAAGCAGGTACACAGGGCTCTGTTTCAATTATAATTATTAATTGTTCATCTGAAATAGACCATCTAGCAGCCGACAAACTCCTCAATTATATCTATCCCAACATTCGGGTAATTTAATTCCTTTGCCAATTCAATCCAACTGAGCGGTTTCAATGAACCTTCGCGTCATTTCATTATAGGGGTAGGCATAGAGGATAGATTGCCATTCAAATTACACCTGATACCCTTTTATAAGGGTCCAAGCATGGACATATGAATAATAATAATAATAATATATATCTTTATTGAACAAAAATTTAAAGATTTATAATTACAAAAAAAAGTATACAATACTTTAAAGGTTGCATAAGTACAAAAGTTAATAATGGAAAACAATATACATATAAACAGTAGGTACTTAAAGAATAGAGATTTATAATTATTATAATAACTAGGCTAGTCTTTGTTGAGGCAGTAATTTTACGTCAATTTATAATTCTGTGAACGTACCTACACCTACATTAGAATATAATCGCACAATAGATTGGTTGCATTAATAATAAGAATAACATAGGTACAATAGTGACAGCGTTGGTTCATTACTAATTTAGAATTTTCGTAAATGCCCTATCATTATTTTTTATCCAAACTTTTATGTTTTTTTTTAAATATTTTTTTTTAATCACTTTTTTTATACTAATTGGAAGAATGTTGTAAAGTCTTGTTGCAAGGTATCTTAAGCTTCTTTGACCAAAAGTAGTACGAGTTATGGGAATTTGTAGTAATTCTTTGTTATTGTTTCGAAGTTTCATTAAAATCCATTCTGTAAAGTAGGAATTAGTATTTTATACATATTTGAATTTTATCATCAAAGGGATGTCCATAGTAACCTAATTAAAAAAAACATCGTATCAAAAACACACACACACACACACACACCTTCCCACTACATACATCACCCGGAAAATTAAATAAACATAGACCATAAATAAGACACTACAATGAAACACATAATTCGTACCCACAATGAAATATACTTCTTAATTGTATTATTTTTTTTCACCAATGTATCTAATGTACTGTTTGTTTCTGTTTATAAATCAATAAATAAATTATAGATTCCACTTAAGCTGATTGCAATCTTTAGAGCCCAGTCGTCAAGAAGGTATGCTGCCCTTAATCTACCGGTATTACAATGGAAGATGCTCCGAGAAACTGGCGTCAATGATCCCTTCGGCACCGGTGCATATTTTGGAAACACGGCCCCCAACATATGTACACCTTTGATATTTGTCACAAGAGAACGAGTCTCTCCCACGACTCGTTCTTGAGTTCAACAGTTCGGCTATGGAACAATTAGTCAGCCTCTGTTTTTCCTCCCTCCTACAACATGGGTCTCTTCACGACCCATGTTCACTCATTCATCTCTTCAAAAAGACCCTACACATAGCATCTTCATACATGATATGGGCCCTGAGGGAGGAAGGCTCCTCGGGGCTGCCTGTGTGGAGTTATGCGAAAAAAATTGAATGGGACAATTCTGTGGTATAAAATTATATCTCAGGATATGAAAAGCCTTATATACATACAATATCCGTTTTACGCTAAATGAAGGACTAATTGTACCTAAGCACTTAAACAAATATGGACAAAGAACGATGCGACTACATGATACCAAATTTATTAAATATGTTACCTGCTGAAATTAAAAAATGTATAAATGGTAAAACAAATATTATGTTGAAGAATTCTTGCCTCGCCGAGAGAAAAACATTGTATTAGACACTAACACAAAAATTTTAACTGCAAAATAAAGTAAAATAAGTTTATTTATATCTTCAAAGTAAAAGCACCCATTAACAAACTACTAAAAAGTAGTATATTCAGACTTTTCTTTTTCTGTAAAATATTTATATTTTTTCCTGTCATATTGTACTACCTTGTCTTCATAATAAATGAATAAAAAATAAATAAAAAATAAAAAATAAAACATTATTAAATATGAAAAGAAAAAAAATAAAATTAAAATTGTGTTCTAGAAATTTACTTAAAAAATAATTTCCTATAAATATATTTCCTGCCAAAATATTGTCGGAAAAAAGCACTTAGTTACCGGAGGAGTTGAATGGGCGGTGCCTGGGTGGGAACCAAAGGCATTAATCAACTTAGCCACTAACCGGTCGATAATATTTCATATAGGTATACCCTCACATTTTTCGTATTTGACAAGTTTTCACACCCGTACATTTTATTGCATATAGTCTAACTGAAACGTGTGTTAAAGAGTAATAAAATGAAAGAACGGATTCTGTCATAAACGGATTAAACTGCAATGGTCAGCAGTTCTTCGGAAGCATAAAAGTGACATAAAATGCACCCCATTTTCTGACAAGTGAAGTCCTTTTATTTACACAGGCTTGCAGTTGTCTAGTATCTTCAATTTTACAGACGTGTCATGACTAGTGACTAGTCCCTGGAAATTATTTTTAAGGAATATTACCAAAAATTTTGCGTGATTTTTCATCCACATGTTGCAATCCCTAGGAGGTTGCCTCCTAAATTTCATATTATTAACAATGTTAATCCCAATGATTAAGACTACTTGAAATGTGTTAGGAAACTTCCAAATAAGATCGAGGTTCGTTGAGATTACAAGTTGCTTTATTAACGTTATCGTAAAGTTTACAATGAATATTGAACTGGATCAGACGTCTTAACTCTAGCAGGCTCTAAGTTATTTTGTCGCTGCGGGACGCCAGACTGATGGCGTCTGCTCCAGATTTCCAGATGCCTTCGGATCATCGAAATTTAGACACGAACGTCGATAGATGATATTATTCTAAAATAACACTTAATTGACATCTTTTTGAGATACCGCAAAACTTTGTATAACTAACTAATTAACGACATCTATTGGAGGATGTTTAAACTACATGACTAACAACGTACAACACAAAAGCAGGGGTGTTTTAAAGTACTTTCTCGAACCTAAATGAAATTACCAAAAATTTTCATAGATACTTCTAGCATTAATCCCCAGACACAAACATTGACATTGGTGTTGAATTACCATTTCCCATCTCGCTGGATGTAATCTATTTTTTACAATAGCTCGACTCAGGAGGCCCTGAGGTAAATAATTTCTCTATCAGGGCCTATGTCACCTTTGGGGATGCTGTGTGGAGGGTTTTTAAAGGAAAGGAAGGAGAGGAAGTCCAAGGGAATGAAAAGGTGTGAGGAATGGGTAATAGGAATCTGGAGGTTAGAGGGTCCAGGGTACCTAGCATGGTCGATCGATATAGGTTTTATCGAAAATGTCGGTAACTTGTAATCGCTCCTGAGCACGGCTGCAGGCCGCTAATGAACAAATAATAGTTCACGTCAAATAAATTAGGAAACCTTAGTCATTGTGAACTGTTATTTGTTCGTTAGCGGCCTGCAGTCGTGCTCAGGAGCGATTACAAGTTACCGACATTTTCGATAAAACCTATATCGATCGACCATGCTAGGTACCCAGGAGTGTCGGAGCCTTGAGGAAAATAATTTCACTCCCAGGGCCTATGTCGCCTTTGAAAGGAAAGAGCGAACGTTTTGGGATGGAAAAAAGCTATAAAAAATGGATGGGTTTCTGGGGAGCAGTAGGTCCAGGTCCGGGACATATGAATCCATCCCTCCCACTGCAGTATAAGGCGATAGGTCGAGAGAATTCGGCTGAAGATGCCAATTGGTCTCCCTCAATAAGTCTCTCCCGGTCTGGCCCGCCACGCAGTAAGTGGGCAGACGCATCCGCCACCAACACCTTGAACTTGTTGAACTTAATTCTATTAACTTGTTTGAACTTAACTCTATTAACCCAGGCACCCATAATGATTTACCAATTTAGCAAACCACTTGGGGTGACTTATGGCGGAGGTGTTAGTGACCTGTAGTTAATAAATGGTTCCCGGCCGCAATCCGACGCTGTCATCCGACTCTGTTTCAGATGCTTTGAAATGGCAATCTGCAGGAGTTTGTTCAGTAGGATATCTAGTTCCAAAAACGTCCGCTCGCGATCGCTGATTTGCTGGTTAAACACTCTTAATATTTCATTGATTTCTGTGTTTTTATTTTTTTTTAGTTCACCACATTTTCTCTCCTACTTTTAGCAGTTCTACTTTAAATAATATCACTTCCTGAAAGATATTATTGATATCTATTAAAATTTAAAAATGTAAACCCTCAAAAAATTTCATTTAACGCTTTTTGTAGATTTAAGTAAGAAAATCCACTGTATCAGAATTGTTTATATCAGATATAGCTATTGTTGTGTTTTTTTTTAATCATGGTTCTAAATTTCAATTTGTCATTATTTTATTGGTCAATGGCATACATATTATTATCACTGTCATTTATGTATTTATAAAGACTGTTTATAACGCTAATAAATAAAATAAAATAAGGATTTAACGATAAAAAAGTTTTTTTTTTTGGAAATACAAAAAATTCAAGTACATAAAAAGTTTTTTTTTACATGAACTCCACACTGGAGGCCCTGAGGAAAATAATTTTCCACAGGGCCTATGTCATTTTTGGGGATGCTGTGCGGAGGGATTTTTTAGGGAAAGGGAGGAGAGGAGAGTTCTGGGAAGAAAAAGGGTTTAAGGGGGTGGGTATATGGGTGGGAATCTAGGGTTCAGCATATCCTGGTCATCCGCCTCCAAGACCTAGACAAACCTCGCCCTGCTAAATCACCAAACGTAGCGAACCACTTGGGGTTGTCTCTGTAGACCTACATACACCACAAATAAAATTTGGTTCAATTCAAATACCTTCAGGTCTCCCACAAGATTCCTAAAGTTTATGATTTTCTTCAAAATAGAATTTTTCCACATTTTTTACAACGACTGTAAAACCAAAAAATCAGTTTTTCACTTGACAAAATAATAATGTAAGATTCTGTATGATTTAGGAAGCGGGTATGGGTATCACCACCCCGGGAACTATTTATTGGATAACCAACACTTCTGCCACAGATCACCCCAAGTGGTTCCGCTATTCTGGACTAATGAATGCAACCTGCCCGCTGCGGTGCAACAGACCTACTGAAGAGATCAAAAGGTCTTCCCCAGCCAGTCTTTCTCGTTCCAGCCTGCCACGCAGTTGGTGGGCAGACGCTCCGCCGCCAATACCCGGACAAACCTGACCCCGTGAACCCGGGCACCCCTGCTAAGTCAATAAACGTAGCGAACCACTTGGGGTGACCTATAGCAGATGTTAGCATATAATTTAGTACGCTAATGTTAAAAAAAGATTTTTTATTCCCAGCTCCATTGGCTCATTTATTAAAAATACTTAATTTCCGGCTAAGTGAGAGAGACTTAAACCTTGTATTAGAGTATTTTGTAAAATGCGGTTTACTAGCGGCTTAAATTTTTGGAAAAAAAATCTCATATCTACCAAAACTTGGTTAAAATCGATATCTTAGGAAAATTATAACTTTGGGCTTCTTACTACCTAAATTCTTTTAAATTGGCTAAATTTTGAGGGGAATTTTGGTCCATGGAGACAACAAAAAACCTTCCACACAGCATCCCCAAAGATGACATAGGTGCTGAGGAAAATTATTTTCCCAAGGGCCTCCTGTGTGAAGCTCAAGTAAAAAAAAACTTTTATCACCTTGAAATTTAAAAATTTAAAAAAATATATTTTCGAATACATCCACATTGTTCAGCTAATTTTATGACACATAAAGAAGACATTTAGAACACAAATTACAAAAATATTTTAACTTAAACCAATTTAATAACATAAAAGTATGAAAGGAGGTTTGAATCAGTTAAATGAGCGATGAATTCTAAAAGAACAACTAATTAAATATTTACTTAAATTCGACAACACTTCAGTTCCAATAACTTGTCCTAGTCATGCACTATTCTGTAGTAAAATGCAAAATTTATGAAGGAAGATAATATTCTGCATTTTCAAAATGACTTTTCCATTACCTTAAATTAGTTTTACCATCTGAGTAGGAATGACTGTGCCAGTTTTCTTTGTCCGCGCGACTGTGAACGAAAATGACAATTGGCAAAATTCCGGGGACTTCATTTCTGTAAGTAAAAATATTACCCTTTCTGTTTCTGTCTCCCTAATGCTAAAATTTCTAGATTACTAAATTCTCGTGATAATATGCTCACTTTGGTATATTTGTATACTCAGAGGTATATTTAGATTTATTATTACATACTTGTAGATAATATTAGTGTTTTATTTATTTATTTATTTATTAACGCCCTTTTTCGGGGCTTTTACATATGAATAGTAAGAAATATATAGTATTTATTGTACATAACCAAAGATATTCAAATACAGAAGACATATGCTATGGTGTCCGCGCAACTGTCGCCGTACTACGCGCTAATTAGCGTAGTTTTCATACAAAAAGAATTTGTTCATTTCGTTGATTTTTTGAAAATGTGCATTAATATTGGTTAACAATATATTTTGAATAAGGAAAGAATTCGTTCATTTAGTTTAACGTTCGTTTGGTTTATTCGTTACTTATTTGTTCTTTTAGTTTATTTGTTAATTGGTAAACAATATCGGCGACACGCGGAAGCGCAGACCCACATAGTAAAAACAGCAGATAGCACATCTACTTATATTTCAATATCTTTGTACATAACTGAACTGCCTTCGTAACAATTTTTTATATTTGTTTAAAGATAAATTGAAAATGTCCACTGACTTGTTATAATTGTTTCCCTGCATTAGTTTTCTGGGCAAAGAGGAATACATACGGTAGTAAGTTCCAGAATTACTGCACTGAAATAAATCCTGACTTCTAGTATTACGAAGTAGAATACAGAAGTTTATCAATTCGAGAAATACCGGACTGTCAACCAAATCATTTAGAATTTTATATACAAATACCAAGTCAGTGAAAATTCTTCTGTCGGTCAATTTGAGCATATTCATATCATTTAAAATAGTGTTGTAGTTCAACATAATTGCTGGAATACCCATTTTAAAATTTAGAAAATCTAAGAATTTGTTTTGTATTTTTTCAACAGCTTGTACATGCATAATGTGGATTCCAGACGGGAGAATTGTACTCAAGTTGACTTCTAACATAGGCAAAATATAACAATTTAATATACTTTATATTATTTTAAGCAATAATTAACAGCCTGAAACACTCATCAACATTGAAAAATCTTCCGAGAAAAGATACTTGTCGCCAACGGGACTTGAACCCGTGTATTTGGCGGGTATTTGATAAGCCCCCATAGCTCAGTGGTCAAGAGCAGCTGACTGGCAATCAGAAGGACACGGGTTCAAGTCCCGTTGGCGGCAAGTATCTTTTCTCGGAAGATTTTTCAATGTTGATGAGTGTTTCAGGCTGATAATTATTGCTTATAATAATTGTTACCCTTTGTGCTATGCATAAAAATCTTGTCTTAACGTTAGTTTATAAATTGAAAATAATAATTAATACTTTATATTGTAAAAATTTCTACTTAGTCTAGTTATAAATCCTAACATTTTTAAGGCCTTATTAGAAATTCCTTTTATGTGGTTAACAAATGAAAGATTTGATTGAAAAGTGATGCCCATGTCTTTAATTCATGTTAATGTCTCCAGAGTATTGTTATCAATGCTGTAATCAAAAATCACTGTATTTTTTATTCGAGAAAATCTAACTATATGAAATTTTGAGATATTTAAGTCTATTTTCATTACACTAAATTAACAATTTGTTGATATTATCTTGAAGAATGTTGCAATGGTAAATATTTTGAATTAATCAAAAAAATTTGAGGTCATCAGCAAAAAGTAAGATAAATACATCATGAAATATTTTTGTAAGATCATTTATAAACAAGATAAATAATATTAGGGCAAGGTGTGAACCCTGTGGAACTTGTAATATTTCTCTTTTTCTACTCTCTTGTATTTGTCTGTATTTTATTTACTCCTGGGCACTTGGCACCAGTCGTAATGTTCTGTCTTTTCTCTTGGCTCTGATCGATATTTAAATTCTTAAGGCTTTGCATATGTGTGGTAGGGATGGAAAATTCCTCCCCTACGTCACACAAGCCTTTATGGAATTGGACCCTTATTTCCTCTGATAACTACAGAAAGCTACTTAAAGCTCCCTTGTACTACATACCTTTAGAGATATATGTACTTAACTAATAAATACGTTATTTACGACTTTGAACGTAAATATTTTCGTATTTAGGTTGTAATTAAACTCCATCAAACGTTGTGTAATTTTTTTGATTTATGATATAGGACTTTAATTACTTTAAATTTTGTGGTAACCCTCTTGATTCTAAACAGAGTGTTGAATTTCAAACTGTATTGGTCTCTCTCTTGCAAATTTAACCTTAAGTAATTTCTCTAAATGAACTAACTTCCCTTTGACGTTTATTATGATTCCCTACATCCTAATGAATTCATGAATAAGCAATACTAATCGAAACTACACATGACTAATTGAACAGATAATTAAATATAACTCAAATGGTTAAATGTTAGTAAATTTGATTATGATTGTATCTTGTATCTGCTGGGCGCCCCTCCGTTTTGATTCAGCTGCTATAAGGTACATATAAAGATGGATTTAGTAGGTTAATGTAATTAGTTAATTGCATATTTGACGAACTCAGAATAACCCTTTTTCTGGCAAAATTTGGCTCCTGCCTCCATCAAGTAAGCAGGGTGATCAGGAGTCAACCCAAAATTCGCACAGTCTTTTGGCACGGTTCAATTGATTGATACCTAAGTTATCGCGTCCCAAATGAACCTTCCTTCGCCATCATGCACTGCCTTCAGGTCTTCCCCCGAGCCCAGATACCTCCAAATTCCTACTCCTCCAAAGTTTACTATTTACTTAGGGCGAACCGGTTTCGTCCTATATGCAATCATATACTCACGGGTTTGTGTGGAGTTACGGGTCGTGAATCCTCCCTCCACGTTCAAGAAATGAGACGAGAGTGACCCGACAGGCCTAAAGCACTAATTGTAAGTGAGTTCGTTTCATTCAATGAACAGTACATAAAAAGATATATATGTAAACATACGTCTTGGGAAGGTTTATAACTCGCAATACGAAACTACTTGCAACGCATCCCGAGCTCGGATCTCGCCCATCAATTCTGCGAAATTTTCAGATTGATACCGAATATATACGTAAGAATAGTGTGAAATATAAATACATATTGGTACATTAAGATCTTATCTGGCGATGTGTTCTGGAGATTCGCCATAACTCTAAGCTTTTGTTTGGTTTTGTTGACGGTTTTGTTTGAGAGATCCGCCATCTCTATGGTTTGATTAATGGACCTTGTTATAGAAGCGACCACTGCCTTCTGTTGGTTGAACTGTATTTTTTTTTTCTTTCCCTCCCCTCCAATGTTCAACTTTTGATAAATTCTTGCTATCCCGTGATTCTCAATTGAATCATGTAAATCCTCATTACCCCTTATTAAGCTATCCCGTGATTTTTTCAACTGTTTCATGTAAGTCTTCAATACACCCTATTAAACTATCCCGTGATTTACCAACTGTTTCATGTTAGTCTTCAATACACCCTATTAAGCTATCCCGTGATTTATCAAATGTTTCATGTAAATCTTCAATACACCTTTTTGAACTATCCCGTGATTTATCAACTGTTTCATGTAAATCTTCAACACACCTTTTTGAACTATCCCGTGATTTATCAACTGTTTCATGTAAATCTTCAACACACCTTTTTGAACTATCCCGTGATTTATCAACTGTTTCATGTAAATCTTCAACACACCTTTTTGAACTATCCCGTGATTTATCAACTGTTTCATGTAAATCTTCAATACACCTTTTTGATCTGCTATAATAAATCTGTTAATTTTCAATTGCTTAGGTCTGTAGATACCTCTTTACGTTCAAATTAAAAATAGTGTTTAATTTTTTTTTTTCTTTTGTTCCTAATAATTGCGCAATATAATAATTTTATCCCGTTCCTAGAAGTTAATACCTAAGTACGATATCCACTAATCAAGGTCATTTTTTTTTCTTTTTACTGTATTCGAACTAGTGTCCCAGTGACCGACTTATTTTGTAAACAATTTGAGCTTTGTAAACATTCTCGACGGCCTCGTGACCTAGATTCAAGCGTATGAGGTATGTTTATTTTAGACATTCCGGAGACGTGTGAGATGACTCTAAAAATTTATCTTTGTTTGATAATGATGTACTTAGTGCAATTGTCTAGTCTGATACCCGATTACGTATACATATTTATTCATTTATATATACTTTGTTTCAATAAATAATTTATAATATTGATATGTAGAATTATATTATGATTGAAAATAATTTCTAATATCATAACTTATTTCAAATGCTCTGGATTTTCTGAAATTATATTAATACAAACATAACATTAAATATAAAATATTGATTTGTAAATTTATCACACATAACTACTTTTAATAGTTATTGATGAATTCAGAGGTAGGAATCGATACCCTTTTCCTCTTTTTATATAAGTGTTTTTCTTTTTTGATTAAAATTTTTCTTGGGAACAAAATTACATATATATATGTTTATATACATACATATATAAATATTTAAAATATACTTATTATACTTATAATATTTTAATATAGTTACATATCACATATTAAGAGAGTAATATCTTGGTCAAATAATTAATCCAAATACCAATGTTTGCTGCATTCCGCCTTCTCCTTGGAATCTGTAAAATTTTATAACGGAAAAGACTTACCCCTACCAAGGTTTTTTCCGACCGGGAAATACACGGTAACCTTGCTGCGATTTTCCTAAATTAACTTTTATTTTCCTAAATTTAATTAAATCTTTTTGAATTCAATTTTTTTTTTTTTTTTCATTTAATCTAATTAATTAAAATGATGCATGAACTCTATCGTTCTAAACTGTATTTTATCTCAAAACTCGTTGGTTAGATAACACTTTAAATGATAGTTACTTCACGATTAATTTAGAGATGGTAAATTGTTGTTAAATTAAATTTTTATCCCTCCGAACTTTTATGTATTAATAAACTATTATTTTGTTTTATTATTATTATTTAAGATAATTAGTTTAAATATTTATTATTTGTTAGAACACTTTCACTTAGATTGAACACACGTATTTAATTATAACTTCTTCACGCTAAATTATCACATCACTTCAGTTATTTATTGCACTAATATTAGACGCGAAATTTCTAAGTTTAAAAATACGATATTAAGTGATTATAAAATCCGAATTTTCCACTAAAACAAATTGTATTTATCACGAGCTCTTTTATTTTTCACAAGTAATTAATGCGTTGGCTTTATTTTTTATTTTCACTGCTTCTAACTGCAAAGTATTTTTTTTTTTTTTTGTAGATCACTGACTAGAATGTGAAATTTTTCTAAGTATCAAAAATAATTATCACTTAGAATTTTCCAACTTTAAATCACCCACCGTTTCGTCACGTTCCGCGAAGTTACAACTTTTTCGACCACGACGTAGACTGTCCTCAACTGGCATTTGTCTAGACTTTTATACCCCTCTCAGGTCCAAAAGATCGTATCTGAATCTCCTGTAATAAACCAATCTAATTACTATCAACTCGTAATTTCTTGAAACCTCTCCATTATTGTCGAATGCGGTCTCTTAGTACCTTCCGTGTTTGATACTTTAAATTCTGTCTCGTACTTCCATACTTACAAGATCCGGATTTAGTAAGATCCATGTTTAATGGCCCAACTTCCTTTGTCCTGGTGTTCATACAAAATTAGCTTGAATTTAATAATTTTAAAGTTCCATTTTCATCTATTTCGTAACATGTCCGTGCGTACGGCATCTACCATATGTTCCAAATCTGTCCCCAAATTCGCCTATCAGAGATATCTTCATGTCGAAGCCTTTCTCGCAAATTGTTCATTTTTATTTTATTATTTTTCCTCGAGTTTTTCTGTATTCTATATGAACCTTTCCATTTAAAACCGAATTTTCTCTATTTACGTCGTATATTTGAATTTTCCATTTTTTCTCGAATTTTCTTTTATTCACGACACTCTTTCCATGAATTTCCTTATTTATCCTTACGCTATTGTTCATATCTCTATAGATTTTTATATTTCAAGCCGTATTTATTTTATTCACTGTTAATCTAAGATTTCCTTTGTTTTTCTCTGTCGTATCTCCTTTCCCCTCACTTCCCTGTACTTCCCTGATATAACCATATCGTTTTTTGATGTTTGCTGCCTCTTGGAAAATTTCATTTTCTATTTGTTATTAATAAATATATCATTTTTAACATCTTTATAGGAGATACCCCCACTTCGGCCCTTAAATTCCTGTCATTTTTATTGCTTCATAGAGATCGTCCCCCAAACTTTGTCCCATTCTTACGCAAAATCCCATAAACCATATGCCTTGACAGCTGTATACATTAATTCCTGTACCCACCTGGCAATAAATCCTTTTTTATTTCAGTGTCGTTAACTTTTATGAGAATTCTTTAATGTAAATATTTCATAAGACCCATGATAATTTTTATAGCTCTTTTAACGACTAATTGCCCTTATATAAACAATTTTCATGTTCGAATATTCCTTGTTTATCACAACAAAATACATCTGAAATCGACAACCATTGTAATGCCTCATTTTTATCTGCAACCGCGTACTATGTTACTCTATAAACTCCATTTTAATTACGTAAAATGACTCCTTTTCCTGAGTTTTTCTATCGCAATGTTTTTCAGCATTTTCCACTCCCCTCCGTACTGCACTCTATTTTCTTCTCTAACACTTGTTACTGCTCTAGACCTCTGAAATGTACCCTCGCCTATCCTTTAAAACTCTCATTTTTTTTTGACGTTTCCTCCCTAAATCTTTCATCGTAATATCCTAGCTCCGTCTAGAATTGATAACAATAATTTTCCATTGTTTTTTCAACATTTCCATTTCCTTTAGCACGTTTTCCCTCGAATCGATCATCTCCGGTCGTCACAAACAATCGTATTATAGATGGAAATCTCCCTAACACCTTACAACACGTTTTCGTCACTTGCTATGCAATTTTTCACTTAAACTTTTCCGTCGTTGTTTACGTGTATCCTTTTTTCCGCACCTGATATGCTTTAATGCGTTCGAGAACTAGGGTTTCTGATCCCTGGAATGTACCGGTTAATCACAACATTTCTTGGGGTCACCGTACTTTTGTCCCTGAACAGATTATTTCTTCCCATGGAGTTTATTCACCTCTCGGTTTGGTGGGAACGTCAAACTCATTAATTACATTCTTAATTGCCAAGTCCAAAGGTCGTTCCTTTGTTCTAAAAATGGGCTCGGCCCTCTTCCCGTTGATAGGTTGAATTGGTTTTTAATCGCTTTTGCTGCAATTCAATTGGCTGTCAATATATCACGGTCTAAAGTATATTGGGGAGTCCCTGTTTCTGATTATTTGTTGATACCATCTGTGATCCTTTCATCAATACTCGTCTCACTTTGTCTAATTATAGATCCCTACCGTAAATATGAATTCACTTTACTCTAATCCGATAGATGTCGTAGACGTGTCCGTTTTATAAGTAATTGATATTTTCTCTTTAAATTAAAGTGGGAAGCTACGATATTTCCTAATTTTCACTGTTGATCAATGCAATTCATCACAGTTCCCTCCTCTGAACTCAATTTGCTGTGGCTAACGTTGTATTTTATTTTAATGTCCTCTTCTTTTTTTTTTTTTTTTTTTTTTTTTTTATTTTTTGGTTAGAACCCGAAATTGTGTTCAAATTTAGACTAGCTATCTTCCCCTCCTCATTTGGTTATCCCCTATCTCTACTCCGTGTCATATTACTACCTATCTCCCCCTCCTCATTTTGTTATCCCCTATCTCTTTTCCGTATCCTATTACTTCCTATCTCCCCCTCCTCATTTTGTTATCCCCTATCTTTTTTCCGTATCCTATTACTTCCTATCTCCCCCTCCTCATTTTGTTATCCCCTATCCTTTTTCCGTATCCTATTACTTCCTATCTCCCCCTCCTCATTTTGTTATCCCCTATCCTTTTTCCGTATCCTATTACTTCCTATCTCCCCCTCCTCTTTTGCTCGGATTGTTAACAATCTTGAATTTGAATCTCATTGTATTCTTTATTTTCTTTTCGCGTAGATTTTACTTTATGAAATTTTCTTTAATTTTGATAGATTCAAAATTAATTTCTTTTTGCTGGAACACGCCCCTCGACTCGCGTGTTTTGGTGGTCCCCAACCAAATTGGACTAAGACCTCCCTTACAATGATTTAAGTAAAGATTGTTTACGATCTCGCGGCCTTTCGAACAACTGAAAAGCGGGTGGTCTCTTGGTGTGCAATTAATTGTTTTTTGTTTTGTAAGTATGAATATTTTTTGTGAAATGTGTGTTTTCGCACGACCTCACCCAATCCGACAATCAGTGGTATACATGTTTCATATAAATTTTCCAGCATTTTTTTTTTTTTCTTTATTTATTTAAACTTTATTTTATAATTCTTAATTTCTAATTGTAATTTCTTAATTCATCCAAAGTTGTTCTAGCCTAAGTGTTGTCCACTCTAATATTTAAATTTTTATAAATGTTCTTTATTATCCTCAAATTGGTTCAGCGTTCCCTTTTTTCGCTTTTTTTTTTTTTTTTGAAATCTAAACTATTTATACCTTAATTCAAATGTTACCTTTTTATCTCTATACTTAATGTCTACCCTATATCTATAGATAAACTTTCTTATTTCAATATTTCAAAAAAAAATTCCTAAGCATTGTTTATTTTTCAAAATGTCCCTTTTGTGTGCCATATAATATCTCTAATTCTCTCCTTTTGAGTGTTCTTACTTATCTAACTTTCTTTTTTTTTTTTTTTTTTTTCTCACTAACACATAAAAAAATCAATTTTTTTTTTTTTTTTTTTTCCCATCTAGAAAATCAAAATTAACGAATTTTATTTGCCTTACTCTATTTCAATAATTGAATATGATTGTCGCTTATTAAGAACTTGTCCACTCACCCTCAAAGACTTGACGACGATCCGCCCCTCGCAAGCAATCTGATAATCTAATATTTTAGTAATTTTCTTTCTTCCCCCTCCCCAATTATAATGTACCCTAACATATTTTTATTTGTATTTCTCAATCGTTTATTTATTTATTAACATTTACAAATATTTCTAAACTTCGCACTCTATCCGTTGATTTCCACTAACTGTAAACCTGATTTTTGTTTCTTATTACTTGTGTAATATCTCGCTAAATGTAAAGCGCTATAATCTCCTTTTATCTCCCGAGTTACCGGATCAATTAGGGTATATGTGTTACTGTAAACTACTGAACCGATGACGTACGGTCCTTCGTAAATTAAACCGAATTTCTTGATCTGTTTGCGCAAAAAACTTGATTGTGTAATCTTTTTCAACTTGACCATGGTTCCGATTTCATAGGTAACTAGTCTTTTATTGAGATTATAATATTTTTGTCGATTTGTAGCGCTTTTCTCCAAATTCTTTTGAACTGTTAACCTAATTTCATCTATTGTTTTCGTAGGTTTTCCACACCCTTGAGTATACTTGTCTAAACTATAAGTTGGCGATTTCCCGAAAGCTATTTCATTTGGTGAAAATCCTGTTGAACAATGTATTGAGTTATTGTAGGTCTGCTCTATTTCTTTTAGAAAAGCTGCCCATTTTGTGTGTTTCTCGTGACAGTAAATACGAAAAATTCTTCCTAGTTCTTTATTTACGCGTTCAGTTATATTCGGTCCAGGATTTCGCACTGAAGTATGTACGATTCTTATGCCCATCCTATTCATGTGGCTTTCCCATTTTTTTGATGTAAATTGAGATCCGTTGTCAGTTAACAAAGCATCTATTTGTATGGTTTTATTAAAATCCTCTACACAATTTAACACGGTCTTAGTACTTGCTATCCTTAATTTATATAATTTTACAAATCTGCTGAAAGAATCTTGGATCACAAATATGTATTTCACGCCTCCCACTCCTCTCGGTAATGGTCCGTATAGATCTGCCATAGCCAATTGTCCTACTTCTTTGGTCATAATTGATTTACTCGGCCCTACATTCGGTCGAATTTCGCGCTTCGCCAGCTGACAAAGGTGACATTCTCTTACTATGCGCTTTATATCTTGATTCATACCCGGCCAGTAGTACCTGTCTCCCATAGCTGATCCTGTTTTAAAAATTCCCCCATGCCCAATTTCTAAATGTATCATTTTTATTAGCTCTTCAGTCAACTCCTGGGGTACTGCTAACACCGTTTTGTTTAGTCCTGTGGTGTAATACAAAGTCTTACCTATTTTTTTGTAATTTTTTAAATACTTATTTACTCTTTTTGTTGGTGGTCCGAATTTTCCCTTGCGCAAATACCCGAAAATTTCTCCCAAAAATGTGTCCTGCTTCTGTAGCTCCGTTATATTTTCTAAGTGTTTTCGAATTTGTTGTCTACCTTTAACCGCAAAAGCTGCTATTTCTGGACATGTGTTTTTCTCCTCCTGAACGTTTTCCGCATCACAAGAGTAACGAGATAAAATGTCAGGTCCTATATTTTCTTTTCCTTTAACGTACTCTACAGTGAAGTTAAATTGATTTAAATACAAAATCCACCGAGTCAGGCGACCACTGTACATCTTCCAGCTCTTCAAAAACGTCAGTGCTTGATGATCTGTTCTAATTATCAAATGTACTCCTCTTAAATATGTCTCAAACTTATGTAAAGCATATATTATCGCCCACAACTCTTGTTCCGATGTGGTCCATTTCAACTCCGGTCCCCTTAAAGCTTTGCTAATAAATCCAATAACGTGGTGATTTCCTTCGGCATCTAGCTGGTATAGCTCCCCCCCTATTGCGAATCCCGAACTGTCTGTCTGTAGGTAGTATGTACTATTTGGATCATGATGGTGTAAAATAACTGTCTCTAAAAATAATGTTTTCACCTTCTCGAATGCACGCTGTTCTGAGTCACCCCACCTCCAAGTTCTATTTTTCTGAAGTAAATCACATAAAACTCGTGTTGATTCCCCATATTTATTCGCGAATCTACGGTAATAATTGCAAAGTCCAAGGAAAGCTCTAACTTGTTTGATTTTCTTGGGTACCGGAAAATTTTTTATCGCGTCTATTTTTTCCGGATCCATCTGAACTCCCAAAGGCGTTATAATGTGTCCTAACATACGCACTTCGGTGAATAAAAATTGACATTTTTCGAGTTTACAAGTCATGTTTGCTGCCTCTAACCTCTCAAGTACCGCGCCTACATGTTCAAAATGATATTCTTGGCTCCCACACGTATATATTATTAAATCATCCAAGTAATTAGCGCAGAATTCTCTCAGTCCTGGTCCTAGGATTTTGTCAATTCCCCTTGAAAAACTCCCAACTGATGTCTTTAACCCCTGCGGTAATACCTTGTATACATATGATTTTCCATTGTATACAAACCCTGTATATTTGCGACTTTCTGGACTGATAGGTATCTGAAAATAAGCTGAATTGAGATCTATCGTGGTGATAAATTTTACGCCATGATAACGCTGTATTATCTCAGAAGTTAAAGGTGGTTTCTCTACTTCGGCAATCATTCTAGTATTTAAAAACCTAGCATCCAAAAGTATCCTGACTGTTCCGTCCTTTTTTAAAGTAAATGTTAGAGGACTAGAAAACTGTGTGGCCTCTCTACTGATGATTCCGAGTAACTCCAATTCTCTAATTTTTTCGTCAACTTTATCTCTATAAGCAAAAGGTACAGGATAAGATCGCTTAACGAAGGGCGTCTCGTCCGTCATCTTTATTTCGTGAGTGTATAAAGTTGTGAGACCCGGTCTGTCTCTAAATACATTTTTATGTTTGGTTAAAATCTTTTCCAACCCTTCTTTTCCTTTTAAATCTAAATCTAGCCCGGACACAAATGTCGTTATTCTACGCTCGAGACACGCCGTATTATTTTTTTCGGGGTTTACTTCAATGCTAATTAATTTTCCACTTGCGCAATTTTGACCGCTAATCTCACCTTTAGATTTCCTATAAGTTATCGATGAATTTACCAACTCTATATCCTTTTTACCATTTTCTGTTTTTATTTTTAACTTTCTATTTTCGCCACACTTAAATTCAGCTATATATTCGTCTAACCAATTGATTCCTAATATAATGGGCCTGATCAACTTGGGTATTATTAAACATGGTGTATTTATCGTAACATTTTCAAATCGCAGTGGTACTAAAACCAATCTAGATATCCTCTGACTTTTGTGTCCTACGGCTACCCTGATCTGAATAGCTGTTACAGGCATAATCGGATAAAGTGTTTGATCATTTAAATAATTTTCGTAGAATTCTTGTGCTACACACGTGATCTGACTTCCGGTGTCTATTAAACAATGAACTTCCGTGTTATCTATATGTGCTTTGGCTTCCGGTAATGACGGTAAAGTGCTACCCTTTTCTCCTTCCTCATAATCTCGGTCCTCAAAAATGTTGTTAAACCCCCTGACTTCCCTACCCACTTTTTCTTCAATCATTTCCAATTTATTCCATTCATCAGTTATTTGTTGTAGTAAATTGACGCATCCTTCCACACGCATTTCCTCCTCCGTTCTCGTTTCTTCCGCTCCATCCTTTCGTCTCCTTACATTCCGTTCAGCTTTTACTGGGGCAGTCATCCCTTGTTCACTTTTCCCCAATCCTTTCGTTGGATTCCATCCCCACTTCAGCATAATCTTCAATGCAGTGCTGTGTCTTGGTGCCGGCGTCCCTCTTCCTGTGTGAGTCGTATCCATCAGGACTAATGAATCAACCCCCGTCCGTTTCCCGAGTTGTCTGCGACCACTAGCTCCTTCCCGGTTGTAGTTATTGTAGAATTTTCTTTTGGTGAACTGTTAACTTCGGTGCACTTGCTGCAACTAGCGTTTTCGCCCACACTTTCAATTGCGTGTATCCTCCTTTTTATGGCGCGGTAACGGTCACGGTATTTGTCCTTCTTGCTGGATTCCTCCCCACTCCTCTTCTTCATGTTCCGTTCTTCTGGTGTACATACCATTGTATCTAGTTTTCGTAGAAACTCAGCGGCGACAATCTCATCTCCTGATTGCCCCGAAAACCATAGCGATTGAATTTCCTTCGGATAATGTCTCATAATTTCGTCAACTATGCCCAACGGTGTGTCAGTAATCTTTAAAGCCTTCGCTAGCTCCCAATAGTTTGCGAAATGAGTGAGCATGGATATATTTTTCTTGGCATCATATACCCCTTCTGCAAGACGACGGCGAACTTCATTTTTCTTTATGTCTCCCCAATAGGTAGCTAAAAAATCTCGTTCGAAATCTAACATAGTCTCCCATCGTTTATTGTACAATTTTGCCCACGATTTAGCTTCCCCTTTCAAATTTTCCCGTACGACGACTAAAGGATCCGTTCGTTTCACCTTTCTAGTGTATTCTTTTAAATCTTCCAGGAAACTAATGGGATTTTGATTTCCACCGGAGAATGATGGTCGTTCCTGCTGTGGTAACATTTCCACTACTTGGAGAACGCTTTTCGGCGCACTATCCTCTCCTATCACCGCCACTGTTGCTGGGCTTTCCAATTGTTTCTCGAGTTCTTGCATCTTATTGACGAGCGGTGCCAAAGCTGCCTGAATTATTGTAGTTATATCTCCTATGTTTATTGTTGAAGTCTCGGTTGTGACATTTTCCCCGATTGCTGTCACTAAAGCCTGGGCTCGCCTACTTGTTCCACGTTTCCCAACCATTTTCTTTATTTTCCGAGTGCCGCCTGGTTAATGTTTATATTTTATCTTATTAAGCGACAACCTTATAATCTCTATTTTAATTTTCTAAATTACCTTATGTAAATTATGTTGCCTTCCTTATTCTATTGATTTATTTTTTTTTTCAATTTTCTCGTTTTTCTATATTTTTTATTTTATTTTATTATTTTTTTTTTTTTTCCTTTTACTTCGTTAACTTTTCTTGTTCCTTTTCCTCGGGTTTTTCCTGTAACATACCATGTGTGAGTCTCTCTTCACACTCTCGCTTATTTTCGCCCTGTTCCTCCGATTTTGTGTCGGTCTCCCCCTCTGGCTGAACGACTTCTATCATATCCTCGACTCGTAACTTAGACCTCTTTGAACGTCTAAATATCTCCCGTAATTCATCTCCCGACGGTATTTCTTTAGCTTCTAATTCCGTCGCATCCACTTTCCTTTTTTCCGCCATTTTTTGTTTAAAATTTTTAATGAATTTAACTCAATACCAACTATTTATTATAAATATACCTATATATATTTATAATTTATTTTATTTTATTTTATTTTTTTTTTTTTTTTTGGAACCTGTCCCCCTATAAAACACAATATTTTTAATTATTTATATTTGTTTGCATGATGATTGTAACCCAAATTAGATCAACTCTACCATCACTCTTCATTTCAAATAAATGTAGGTAATTGCAAAAAAAACGGAATGAATATTGTTACTCCAATGTTAATGAATATCCCGTGATTTTCGTTCAACCAATAATTACTTATTGTTTAGAATGCCAACCATTCCTTCAAGTTCCGCAATACCTACGATATTTTCGCAAAATCTGTTTAGAGTTCGCAATACCTATCGTGATGTTATTTCGTCAAATCCCCTCCTTTTTTGGTCCGAATGATCAAATGTTCCCTTAAATAGGTATATACCTATAAAACATTCGTCTGTGATATTAAAGTTCTCAACTCGACACTATCCCCAATCAAATATTTTATGTTATTTTTATTTTATGTTCCTTATCTTTTATGTTATGACTTTTTATGTGATAATCCTCACATACAAACCCACAACATTAACTATAAACAAAGGGTCACTTTATGTAGGTAAGTTCCCCCGTTTTTATCTGTAAAGTCTGTTTATTTTTTCCGTAACCGAGTGTTGATATCATTTTCGAGTTTGTTTATTCTACAATCTCTTATAGCGATACGCGTTACCCCCGATGTCGCCTACTTCAAAATTTTCGATGTTTTGTTATCACTTTCGATGCTTACAAACACCGCGTTATCTCGTATCAGATTGTTTACATTACGGTCATTAACATTCTGGATTCAGGAATGTCAATACCATTATTCTGTCAATTTATGGCCTGCCTTGAATAAACTGTTTACGCTTGTATCTGACCTACATTCTTTGTTACGATATTTATAATCTCATAAGCAATCAACAAATTCATGGTCACTTGATTTAAACTTTATATCGACACTTTTATAAATTATTTTAAAACATGTAGAGTTTATTCGTTAACACTTTTTTTAATATTTAAATGTATTGTTTATATATTTATTTTCGTATATTTATTTATTTATATATTTTTTTCGTGTTTATTTAACGGCGCACTGTTCTGATTTTTATTTTATTTTTATTATCACTTCATTTAACAAAACGTCCTACTTATTATTATTATTATTTTTTTCACTTTTTTTTTTTTTGCAATAGATTGACCAATAAAAGTTTTTTTTTTTTTTTTTCTAAAACAACTTGTAAAACTCTGATCTCCTGTCACGGCTGTGCAGTTGTAATATTTCTCTTTTTCTACTCTCTTGTATTTGTCTGTATTTTATTTACTCCTGGGCACTTGGCACCAGTCGTAATGTTCTGTCTTTTCTCTTGGCTCTGATCGATATTTAAATTCTTAAGGCTTTGCATATGTGTGGTAGGGATGGAAAATTCCTCCCCTACGTCACACAAGCCTTTATGGAATTGGACCCTTATTTCCTCTGATAACTACAGAAAGCTACTTAAAGCTCCCTTGTACTACATACCTTTAGAGATATATGTACTTAACTAATAAATACGTTATTTACGACTTTGAACGTAAATATTTTCGTATTTAGGTTGTAATTAAACTCCATCAAACGTTGTGTAATTTTTTTGATTTATGATATAGGACTTTAATTACTTTAAATTTTGTGGTAACCCTCTTGATTCTAAACAGAGTGTTGAATTTCAAACTGTATTGGTCTCTCTCTTGCAAATTTAACCTTAAGTAATTTCTCTAAATGAACTAACTTCCCTTTGACGTTTATTATGATTCCCTACATCCTAATGAATTCATGAATAAGCAATACTAATCGAAACTACACATGACTAATTGAACAGATAATTAAATATAACTCAATGGTTAAATGTTAGTAAATTTGATTATGATTGTATCTTGTATCTGCTGGGCGCCCCTCCGTTTTGATTCAGCTGCTATAAGGTACATATAAAGATGGATTTAGTAGGTTAATGTAATTAGTTAATTGCATATTTGACGAACTCAGAATAACCCTTTTTCTGGCAAAATTTGGCTCCTGCCTCCATCAAGTAAGCAGGGTGATCAGGAGTCAACCCAAAATTCGCACAGTCTTTTGGCACGGTTCAATTGATTGATACCTAAGTTATCGCGTCCCAAATGAACCTTCCTTCGCCATCATGCACTGCCTTCAGGTCTTCCCCCGAGCCCAGATACCTCCAAATTCCTACTCCTCCAAAGTTTACTATTTACTTAGGGCGAACCGGTTTCGTCCTATATGCAATCATATACTCACGGGTTTGTGTGGAGTTACGGGTCGTGAATCCTCCCTCCACGTTCAAGAAATGAGACGAGAGTGACCCGACAGGCCTAAAGCACTAATTGTAAGTGAGTTCGTTTCATTCAATGAACAGTACATAAAAAGATATATATGTAAACATACGTCTTGGGAAGGTTTATAACTCGCAATACGAAACTACTTGCAACGCATCCCGAGCTCGGATCTCGCCCATCAATTCTGCGAAATTTTCAGATTGATACCGAATATATACGTAAGAATAGTGTGAAATATAAATACATATTGGTACATTAAGATCTTATCTGGCGATGTGTTCTGGAGATTCGCCATAACTCCAAGCTTTTGTTTGGTTTTGTTGACGGTTTTGTTTGAGAGATCCGCCATCTCTATGGTTTGATTAATGGTCCTTGTTATAGAAGCGACCACTGCCTTCTGTTGGTTGAACTGTATTTTTTTTTTTTTTTCTTTCCCTCCCCTCCAATGTTCAACTTTTGATAAATTCTTGCTATCCCGTGATTCTCAATTGAATCATGTAAATCCTCATTACCCCTTATTAAGCTATCCCGTGATTTTTTCAACTGTTTCATGTAAGTCTTCAATACACCCTATTGAACTATCCCGTGATTTACCAACTGTTTCATGTTAGTCTTCAATACACCCTATTAAGCTATCCCGTGATTTATCAAATGTTTCATGTAAATCTTCAATACACCTTTTTGAACTATCCCGTGATTTATCAACTGTTTCATGTAAATCTTCAACACACCTTTTTGAACTATCCCGTGATTTATCAACTGTTTCATGTAAATCTTCAACACACCTTTTTGAACTATCCCGTGATTTATCAACTGTTTCATGTAAATCTTCAACACACCTTTTTGAACTATCCCGTGATTTATCAACTGTTTCATGTAAATCTTCAATACACCTTTTTGATCTGCTATAATAAATCTGTTAATTTTCAATTGCTTAGGTCTGTAGATACCTCTTTACGTTCAAATTAAAAATAGTGTTTAATTTTTTTTTTTCTTTTGTTCCTAATAATTGCGCAATATAATAATTTTATCCCGTTCCTAGAAGTTAATACCTAAGTACGATATCCACTAATCAAGGTCATTTTTTTTTCTTTTTACTGTATTCGAACTAGTGTCCCAGTGACCGACTTATTTTGTAAACAATTTGAGCTTTGTAAACATTCTCGACGGCCTCGTGACCTAGATTCAAGCGTATGAGGTATGTTTATTTTAGACATTCCGGAGACGTGTGAGATGACTCTAAAAATTTTTCTTTGTTTGATAATGATGTACTTAGTGCAATTGTCTAGTCTGATACCCGATTACGTATACATATTTATTCATTTATATATACTTTGTTTCAATAAATAATTTATAATATTGATATGTAGAATTATATTATGATTGAAAATAATTTCTAATATCATAACTTATTTCAAATGCTCTGGATTTTCTGAAATTATATTAATACATACATAACATTAAATATAAAATATTGATTTGTAAATTTATCACACATAACTACTTTTAATAGTTATTGATGAATTCAGAGGTAGGAATCGATACCCTTTTCCTCTTTTTATATAAGTGTTTTTCTTTTTTGATTAAAATTTTTCTTGGGAACAAAATTACATATATATATGTTTATATACATACATATATAAATATATAAAATATACTTATTATACTTATAATATTTTAATATAGTTACATATCACATATTAAAAGAGTAATATCTTGGTCAAATAATTAATCCAAATACCAATGTTTGCTGCATTCCGCCTTCTCCTTGGAATCTGTAAAATTTTATAACGGAAAAGACTTACCCCTACCAAGGTTTTTTCCGACCGGGAAATACACGGTAACCTTGCTGCGATTTTCCTAAATTAACTTTTATTTTCCTAAATTTAATTAAATCTTTTTGACTTCAATTTTTTTTTTTTTTTCATTTAATCTAATTAATTAAAATGATGCATGAACTCTATCGTTCTAAACTGTATTTTATCTCAAAACTCGTTGGTTAGATAACACTTTAAATGATAGTTACTTCACGATTAATTTAGAGATGGTAAATTGTTGTTAAATTAAATTTTTATCCCTCCGAACTTTTATGTATTAATAAACTATTATTTTGTTTTATTATTATTATTTAAGATAATTAGTTTAAATATTTATTATTTGTTAGAACACTTTCACTTAGATTGAACACACGTATTTAATTATAACTTCTTCACGCTAAATTATCACATCACTTCAGTTATTTATTGCACTAATATTAGACGCGAAATTTCTAAGTTTAAAAATACGATATTAAGTGATTATAAAATCCGAATTTTCCACTAAAACAAATTGTATTTATCACGAGCTCTTTTATTTTTCACAAGTAATTAATGCGTTGGCTTTATTTTTTATTTTCACTGCTTCTAACTGCAAAGTATTTTTTTTTTTTTTTGTAGATCACTGACTAGAATGTGAAATTTTTCTAAGTATCAAAAATAATTATCACTTAGAATTTTCCAACTTTAAATCACCCACCGTTTCGTCACGTTCCGCGAAGTTACAACTTTTTCGACCACGACGTAGACTGTCCTCAACTGGCATTTGTCTAGACTTTTATACCCCTCTCAGGTCCAAAAGATCGTATCTGAATCTCCTGTAATAAACCAATCTAATTACTATCAACTCGTAATTTCTTGAAACCTCTCCATTATTGTCGAATGCGGTCTCTTAGTACCTTCCGTGTTTGATACTTTAAATTCTGTCTCGTACTTCCATACTTACAAGATCCGGATTTAGTAAGATCCATGTTTAATGGCCCAACTTCCTTTGTCCTGGTGTTCATACAAAATTAGCTTGAATTTAATAATTTTAAAGTTCCATTTTCATCTATTTCGTAACATGTCCGTGCGTACGGCATCTACCATATGTTCCAAATCTGTCCCCAAATTCGCCTATCAGAGATATCTTCATGTCGAAGCCTTTCTCGCAAATTGTTCATTTTTATTTTATTATTTTTCCTCGAGTTTTTCTGTATTCTATATGAACCTTTCCATTTAAAACCGAATTTTCTCTATTTACGTCGTATATTTGAATTTTCCATTTTTTCTCGAATTTTCTTTTATTCACGACACTCTTTCCATGAATTTCCTTATTTATCCTTACGCTATTGTTCATATCTCTATAGATTTTTATATTTCAAGCCGTATTTATTTTATTCACTGTTAATCTAAGATTTCCTTTGTTTTTCTCTGTCGTATCTCCTTTCCCCTCACTTCCCTGTACTTCCCTGATATAACCATATCGTTTTTTGATGTTTGCTGCCTCTTGGAAAATTTCATTTTCTATTTGTTATTAATAAATATATCATTTTTAACATCTTTATAGGAGATACCCCCACTTCGGCCCTTAAATTCCTGTCATTTTTATTGCTTCATAGAGATCGTCCCCCAAACTTTGTCCCATTCTTACGCAAAATCCCATAAACCATATGCCTTGACAGCTGTATACATTAATTCCTGTACCCACCTGGCAATAAATCCTTTTTTATTTCAGTGTCGTTAACTTTTATGAGAATTCTTTAATGTAAATATTTCATAAGACCCATGATAATTTTTATAGCTCTTTTAACGACTAATTGCCCTTATATAAACAATTTTCATGTTCGAATATTCCTTGTTTATCACAACAAAATACATCTGAAATCGACAACCATTGTAATGCCTCATTTTTATCTGCAACCGCGTACTATGTTACTCTATAAACTCCATTTTAATTACGTAAAATGACTCCTTTTCCTGAGTTTTTCTATCGCAATGTTTTTCAGCATTTTCCACTCCCCTCCGTACTGCACTCTATTTTCTTCTCTAACACTTGTTACTGCTCTAGACCTCTGAAATGTACCCTCGCCTATCCTTTAAAACTCTCATTTTTTTTTGACGTTTCCTCCCTAAATCTTTCATCGTAATATTCTAGCTCCGTCTAGAATTGATAACAATAATTTTCCATTGTTTTTTCAACATTTCCATTTCCTTTAGCACGTTTTCCCTCGAATCGATCATCTCCGGTCATCACAAACAATCGTATTATAGATGGAAATCTCCCTAACACCTTACAAAACGTTTTCGTCACTTGCTATGCAATTTTTCACTTAAACTTTTCCGTCGTTGTTTACGTGTATCCTTTTTTCCGCACCTGATATGCTTTAATGCGTTCGAGAACTAGGGTTTCTGATCCCTGGAATGTACCGGTTAATCACAACATTTCTTGGGGTCACCGTACTTTTGTCCCTGAACAGATTATTTCTTCCCATGGAGTTTATTCACCTCTCGGTTTGGTGGGAACGTCAAACTCATTAATTACATTCTTAATTGCCAAGTCCAAAGGTCGTTCCTTTGTTCTAAAAATGGGCTCGGCCCTCTTCCCGTTGATAGGTTGAATTGGTTTTTAATCGCTTTTGCTGCAATTCAATTGGCTGTCAATATATCACGGTCTAAAGTATATTGGGGAGTCCCTGTTTCTGATTATTTGTTGATACCATCTGTGATCCTTTCATCAATACTCGTCTCACTTTGTCTAATTATAGATCCCTACCGTAAATATGAATTCACTTTACTCTAATCCGATAGATGTCGTAGACGTGTCCGTTTTATAAGTAATTGATATTTTCTCTTTAAATTAAAGTGGGAAGCTACGATATTTCCTAATTTTCACTGTTGATCAATGCAATTCATCACAAACTCCACTTGTAGCATAAATTTTTTCCGACAAGGAGGATTTTATTCTAACAATTTGTTGTCTTCCAGTAAGATAGCTTTCAAACCAGGCTAATATACTGCCACGAATACCAAGCTTTTCTAATTTCCAAATGAGAATTTTATGGGAAACTGAATCAAAGGCTTTACTATATTCAGTTTAAACAGAGTCTACTTGTTTTTTTTTTCTTTAAAAGCATTGGTTATAAAGTTTTCATAAATAATTAAGTTGGAAAGAGTACTTCTACCTGGCGTAAATCTAAACTGGTAAGGTGAAATCACAGGTTTTATTTGGGTAAAAAGTTTGTCAAGTATTAGGCCTTCAAATAGTTTCGGTATGGTGGATTGAATGCATATTGGTCTGTAATTAAAAACATCACTTTTATCGCCCTTTTTGAAAATTGGAGTCAATTAACATTTCCACTTATCTGGAAAAATTCCACTGGATAAAGACAAATTAAAAAGTTTGGTTCACGGAAGAGCAATTACTTTGATACATTCTTTGGTAAATATTGTGGGGATATTATCCGGTAGCGCAGATTTGTTGATAACTAATGATTTAACTTAAGTTAATTTCAATAATATAAACACACAATGAAAAATAATTGCAAAATAAATTTTAAAAACGTTTTTAAATAGGTATTACATAATGAAACGGTTTCGAAACGCGGGGGTTAATTTATGGAAATAATGATAAACAGATACACAATTATCAACCTATATATTCTTACATTCTTCCTAAGCTAGCTCAGCCGGGAAGAGCTCGTGTTTGCAGTCCGTTGGTAGTCGATTCGAGAAGATTGTTTAAAATTGAGATACTACCAGCACCTATGGGTTGCTTGAGCAAACTCCCAGGCTTTAGTATTTCAAGCAAATGGTGCGAAGCTTGGCTAGTCGCTGAGTGTTCGGTAGATCGGTAGCAACCTGTTTTAACTACGAAGTACGTACTACAGAAGAAACCATTTTTTTTGTAAATACTTCCAAATGTCAAATGTATAATAAGTTGATTCTTTAAATGTGTGCAGGTTTTTACATTATAAAAATGCTAGCATCTCATTATTATTGCTTCTTCCTAACGCAAGTTTTAACAGTAAAACAACTGCCAGTGTTTGGCCCGGTGTTATCATCGTAAATTATAATACATTTATAACATGTCCAATGTGAAATAAACAGTGAAGTTTTTTGCAAAAGGAATTATTTTATTTAAAAGGACCCTAACATTTTTAACAAAGATTAACACTCCAAAGGGTTGGGATATTATTGATAGACAAAATACAGGGAAGTTTATAAATAGAAGATCTCTTTTGCTATTGAAATTATTTAAGCAAATGATTCTAGACTCTGGGAAAAGCTTTGAACCCCTATATGAACTAAGTAAGTTACTGATGTTAAGAGTAGTTCTGATAAAACAGATCAGATTATAACAAATAAGAATTATATGTGCGTTTCCGTGTCACCTGATTGGATCACACATGGATGGATGGATCACGCATCAATTATGTGTGATCCATCCAGGACTTGATTCATAATCAATTTACTTTGATTCTATTTTTAAAACACGTGTTGCGAAAACGATTTACATTTAAAAAGCCCTGGAAAGCTCAAAGAGCCGTTAGTGACCTCGTTGCAAGTAAACACCACGGCCAACCGCCCCTACCCCACCCCACTCCACATTCACCAATGACAATGCACGTCAGTGTTGCTCTCTTCTAACAACAAATTTTAAATATTTAGTTCCTGACTACGCAAATCGTCTTACGAGGGTTGGGAGTTAAAAAATCAGGAAATTATTATGTAACATAAGGTAACGTTAGGTTTAAAAAAAAATATGCTCACTTTAAATGACTTTTCAAAGGAGTGTTGAAACGCCATTTTGTTCGGAATGTACCAATTTCAGAATGACTTATCATGGAACTTGATCGCACAACAACATCAAAAAATGGAAAATGAATGCAAACTCTTGAGGGAACTAAAATTAAGAGATTTAAGTACATACGAAACTTAGATTCCAAATATGAGATTGACAGAAGGGCGCAATGACAGAATTGATAAACGCGCGTTCCGGATAGACGAGAGGTTCTGGGTTTGAGTTCCAGTTGCGACCATTATCTTTTTCTTTTATTCTGTGTCTTGTTCTCTTTCATATTTTCGTTTAGTTTACTATTATTATCTTCTTCTTCAATGATAAATTAATATCGCTAAAACGATGCGATATCATTCATTTATTGATTTACTTTTTATTTTTAATAAAATTTTTATTAGTTACAGATATTTGTTTATTTTTTTGGCTACCACACTAGGCTAATGCCCCTTTTTTTACAGTGAATACCGCACAAGAATCTCAACTGCTCCCGTCTGGAGCCAGTGAGACTATGGCATCCCCAATTGGGGTATGTTGTGAGGCTGAAGGTAGTGGGGAGGGGAAGGAGGTGGGGAAGAGGAAGGTTGGGAAGTACCTGGCTATTCAGATCTGGTCACTAAACACGGCTAAAGCCATTTTCAAGCAACGTTTCAATTCTGCCCTTGTTGTACATTTAATATTTTATATACGATTTAATAAATACTATTTTATTAAAACAGATGATTAAACATAGTAAAAAAAAGAAATACTTGAAACTAAGTGAAAAATAAAGAGAGAAAAAAAATCATATTTTAAAGATCGACCACCACAACACGGGCATGTGCCTAGCATGGTGGTCGAAAAATCCCCAACTTTTCTAAAAAAAGATTTTTTCAATGAATAAAGAAACTTAAAAAAAAAAAAAGAAAAGTAGAAATAAAAATGAAAATTCATACTTTGAAATACATAAACTAATAATAAATATGTGTTAAGAACTCAAGTGTTCTATACAAATATATATAAATTAAAACATATAGGTATATAAATTAAAATCAAAACATAAATTAAATTAAGTGAAAAACTAAGAGAAAAAATAACATTAGAAAAATAGAAAAAACATGGAAATAAATATTTTGAAATGCAAAAATTAATAATTTGAATTAAAACAATAACTTTGTAAAAATTAATAATTAAAATGTAGTGTAATCATTGCCTTTAGATAGATCCACGACATCGCACGTAGCAGATGTATTTTAACTTCATCTACCTAACCCAGGTAAAAGCGAGTGTTTGAAATACTTAGTAATATTAATGGACAAATTGATAATAATATGGAACATTTGGTTTCAGATTTCAAATAGATGAGATGTTGAACGGAGGGGAGGCCATTTTAGATAATGATTGAAAGAAGAGGGGATTTTTTGGTTAGAGAGGGACAACCAATTCTAAGATCCCACTTCTAGACCACAGGAATTAAAATATTTGTGAAGTGAATTTTCAAAATGTAAGGGGGAATTGAATGATATCTGTCTAAAAAAATTTATTTTTTGGAATAATGGGAGAATTAGTACGCGTATTTGTATTTGTTATCACCAATCATCCAATATAATTAATTTTGTTAAAACAATCTATGCGGCTGGTGTTTTAGCAATCTCGTTCAAATAACTAAAACTTCTTACGATATTAAAATCTTTTATTATGTCTTTGGTTCCATGACAGTTCATCCTGCGACAATTTATCCGGCGACAGTTCATCCTGCGACAGTTCATCCGGCCGACAGTTCATACTGCCGACAGTTCATCCTGCGACAATTCATCCGGCGACAGTTCATCCTGCGACAGTTCATCCGGCCGGCAGTTCATCCTGCCGACAGTTCATCTTGCGACAATTCATCCGGCGACAGTTCATCCTGCGACAGTTCATCCGGCCGACAGTTCATCCTGCCGACAGTTCATCCTGCGACAATTCATCCGGCGACAGTTCATCCTGCGACAGTTCATCCGGCCGACAGTTCATCCTGCCGACAGTTCATCCTGCGACAATTCATCCGGCGACAGTTCATCCTGCGACAGTTCATCCGGCCGACAGTTCATACTGCCGACAGTTCATATTGCGACAATTCATCCGGCGACAGTTCATCCTGCCGACAGTTCATCCTGCCGACAGTTCATCCCGCCGACAATTCATCCGGCGACAATTCATCCTGACAATTCAACCTAACCTAACCTAACCTAACCTAACTTAACTAACCTAACCTAACCTAACCTAACCTATAAGTATAAGTATGTCGTATTTTGTTATTCACGCATGCTTCTTCGGAGAGTCGAAATTATTGTTAGTAAAAATATTTTCACAGCGGATTTCCACTCATGATGCTATCGATTTTGGTTGTACGGCCGTATATCCTCTTTGCATACTAACTTAATAAAAATCTTCTAAATGATCAGGCAGGATGAATTGTCGCCGGATGAATTGTCGGCGGGATGAACTGTCGGCAGGATGAACTGTCGGCAGGATGAACTGTCAGCCGGATGAACTGTCGCAGGATGAACTGTCGCCGGATGAATTGTCGCAGGACGAATTGTCGGTCATCTATGTCTTTTTAGAATTGTTTAATATTTTTTAGTACAAAATTATGAAATTCAAGGTAAAATTAAAAAAAAATTTTTTCAAATTTTGGCGATTATAACCCTAATGGACTAGTTTTTGAAAAAACTTTTTTATAATGTTTTTAAATTAAACTAAATTTTCTACAATATTTTACTAGAATTGTCACCGTAGATCCAATAGTTTTATAGATTAAGTCTCTCAAAGTTTGTGACCTTGAGCGCAAACCGCAAAAAAAAAATAGTTTTTTTTTTAATTTTGGCGATTATAACCCTAAAGAACTAATTTTTGAAAGAGACTAAATTTGCTACAATGTGATATTAGAATTGTCTCTGTAGACCTAATAGTTTCCAAGATTAAACCTTTCAAAATTTATCATTTTTTCGAACTTCGCAATTTTGGTCGGGTATATGGTCAGATATGACCATTGAGCAAGTACTGATGAAATCTATGAAAAGCTATGGAGGGCTTACCCGAGGACGTGGTATGACTGACAGTGTACTCTCTCGATGGGCATTAGGCATGGTGTATCTACATAATATCTACCATGAAGTGGAAACATACTGTGAGGTTACTACTGCAACAACTGAACAACATGTTGACATGCGACCATCTCGTGTCACCAGAGATGTATCAGATACTGAAAAACTCTGTAGATGGTTTGCACAGCACCCTCCCTTCCTTACAGCAGATTTCATTATGTCCATCAGCAGTGGCCTGGTTGGAGAATCTAGTATCAACAACCACATGGCTCCAGAGATTGGGAGAGAATCGATGCTAAAGATGGTTGGCCAGAACTTCCAGTAAGTGAAATTCAAACGTAAAAACAATGTGATGTCCCTCTCTTCAGCTGTACGAACTATTACTGTTGGCAATAAACAGGTAACTTTTGATTCTCTAACACTGTTTCACAGGTTGTGTGTCTTAAAACAATCGGATGAAGAATTGCGAGAGTTCTTCACTTACGAACTGTCACCAATCTCAATGTCATTGTTCTCTGAAGAGGGGTTGAGAAAGGGCACAAAATCCACCTTGTATTCAGTATTTGAACCTGTAACCTTAAATGAGAAGCAAGGGTTAACGAAGTTTGTAGTAGTGGATGGAGGGCATCTACTTCACAAAGTTGTGTGGCCTCGAAACTCATCATTTGGTGCGATAGCTGACAGATACATACAGCACATTACTGCTCACTATGGTTCAAATGTGGCAGTAGTTTTCGATGGTTACCCCGTAGATGCTGTACAGAAAAATACAAAGAGCTCTGAGCGTCTTCGAAGAGCCAAGTTACACTCATCGCGAGGGATAATCGTTGATGAGAAAACCGTGGCACAGGTCCCTCTTAACAGAAATTCTTGTCAAATGACAAAAACAAGATTCGTTTCATAAAACTGCTGACAACAAAAATTGGAAATCACAACATTCAAGTACTCCAAGCAGAGGAAGATGCTGATAGGCTCAACATCACTACAGCTGTAACTGCTGCCTCTACCTATGATATAGTGGTAGTCGTTGGTGAGGACATTGACTTGCTGATCATCCTTACTGCGATCTCAAACCAACGAGAATTTTTTTACAATAAATGTGGAAGAGGCAAATCATCAGATGTCATGTATTCCAGCATCGCTTCTTTAAAATCATCTTTGAAAACAGAACTTTTCCTCTTCATCCATGCCTTTAGTGGTTGGGACTCGACATCCTGCTTCTTTGGCTTAGGGAAGAAACAAATGATGGCCATAGTCGAAAAAAATCCGGACGTTGAAAAGCAAGCTGCGATTTTTCTCGACCCAACTCTACTAGAATGAGTCATAATTGCTCTATACGGTGGCAATCCCAACACCCATAAACTTGATGAAACTGCGACGAAAACCAGCTTCAATCTAGCCAAGTTACCTCCTACACGAGACTGCTCGATTTCATTCCTTGCGAACATACCATCAGATAAAAATTTGTCCTTGCATCAGTTACATATCATTCATCATTTTATATTCTCATGTACAATCTTTTTGCAAGTTCAGGTGTGGTTGGGAGTCACACTGAACCTCTCTCATGGGGGTGGATATCCACGCCACAAGGCCTCAACCCCGAAATGATGACCAGAGATGCAGCCCAACAACACCTCTTGCGGATGATTTCTTGCGGCTGCACGAAAGGTTGTGGGAACGCGTGCAGATGCAGGAAGGCATGATTAAAATGCTCATCAGTCTGCAGGTACTGTAGCGGGGCCTCTTGTAACAATATACCTGATGTTGACGTAATAGATATCCCAGAAGGCAACGATCTGTCCGATGTCGAAATGGAGGATGACTTGTGGGCAAAAGACGTCGACGATTCATCACCTTCTCCTGATGGGGATATGCCATCCCAATACGTCGATCCAGATACGGAGGAACCTCAACCGGGACCTTCCAAGAGGGCTAAATTAATTTAATTTTTTGGTTTTGAATATTACTCAGTTTCTTAAGGGGTAATTTACCAAAACCGAAATAATATTTCGGGGTGGGGAAGTATGAAGTATGCTCGAACGGGGAACCGCTGCGCGCTTACCGACGAAGTCAGAGCAGCGAAGAATCTAGACTAGATGGTACACTTGAGTAAGATTTGAACATGAAACGTTAAATATTGGGCATCTTTCAAATTATGTTTATTAAATTGAATGCGCATGTTTTAGGTAAATTTAGATAGAAACATTACCTATTGCAGGAGGAGCTCATGATTTTATGACTCTTTATCAGATTTTGATCAAACTTGTTTGATAAATTATTCGATACAACCAACTACACTGCTGGACGGTAGGCATTAGTTCTTCATTGACAGATGTCAAAACAATACGGTATTCAATTTCGCATTATTTTCTTAATATGTGATCATAATTATATCTGAATATATTGGAAAGATAAATAAAATATCGGTCATTTTCAATATTTATTATTATTGTTTACAAAAATTTATATATATAACAATTATATATTTATATAAAAGTTATATTTTGATAGTGTCCCGCACTCGTGGCTAATCAAAATAATAAAGCAATAAATACTTGGGCAATACCTCTACTAACGTACTCATTTAGCATAATTAAATGGTCCAATACAGATTTAGATAGTTTTTTTTTATTATTTTTTTTTTTTTATTGTAATATAAAAAATATGAGTTACATATTATATACACATATATTTTACAAAATATTAAATTAAAGGTCTTTTCTGGTCATGTATACCTTATCAGAAAAGAGGGGCTCTTGTGCCTGATAAGGGAGCCACGATTCTTACTTGCGTTGTAAGTTATAATTTGTTTTGTATAAAATATTTACTTTTTACTGTAAGTTTTTTTGAAAAATTGTTTTATTTTATTTATTTGTTCTGATTGGTTGGTGATGCAGCGTAATTCAGAATTAGTTAAGAACGATTAATTAGAACAACGTTAACAAATTTTAATTGCCATCATCCAAATTCAGCTATAGAACGAATTAATTTACCTAGAAATTTAGGAGGTAGAGGTGTAATCAAAATAACATCTTTGAAACACAATCAGGTAGAAATGCTTAGAAATTTTTTCCATAGGAAAGCCAATAGCTCAGAAATGCACAAAATAATTTGAAAGGCAGATATAAACATTACACCTTTAAATTTATATGACGAGAATGCCAAAATTCTTATAAATACTAACCAGAAATTATTAGATTCCTGGTCAAATAAAATTATTCATGCAAAACACTTCAATTATCTCAACCAAACGTATGTTGACAAACTTTCGTCAAACAAATGGTTGAGTATTGGAGAGTTGAGCGCACCATTCACATGCCTTTTCATGTGATTTGCTGTACTGTCTGTTACTCATACAAGGGATCCCTGCTACGGCCGTTAGTTCTTTTAGGTTAGAATAGCCAGATCCAATACTTATAATTCCAGAAACCATTGAATCAGTAATATTCATACCATCTTTCACGTCTTCGCAGGTAAAAATACTAAAATGGTTCATGCACATATTACAAATAAACGTCAATTCTGAATTAAATCCTAATTGCTTCTCTTCAACTATTTCCAAGTTAGATAATTTACAATCGTAAAGAGAGTCGTGCTGCGGTATTTTATTTAATTGATTTAAAAAAAAAATTAAATCCACTATTCTTCTTCCTTCCAGAATAACGGGTTTCTTCTTTTCCTGTGTAAAAAAAAAAACTTTATTTTCGCCAATTGAAAACAATATATATGGGAAATATATATTAGAAAATCTTTTTACAAACTTCAATACGTTAATAAAAAAATGTATGTTTAAATCAGTTATTACTTGTTCAGAAATTTTCTCAGGCGACATCGGTCCTTCTGACATCTGTTCTTCCGACATCGGTCCTTCTGACAAATTTTCAGTATTTTCCTGATGAAGTTAAAAAAACATTAGAAAAATGATGTTAATTGATTTTTCCATAAAATTTTGGCATAAGACACGCGTGTGTATAAGTACATAAAGGCAGGTATATAAAAGTATATAAATTACCGGCTGTAATAATTGTTCAGAAATTTTCTCAGGCGACATCGGTCCTTCTGACATCGGTCCTTCTAACAAATTTTCAGTATTTTCCTGATGAAGTTAAAAAAACATTAGAAAAATGATGTTAATTGATTTTTCCATAAAATTTTGGCATTGGACACGCGTGTGTATAAGTACATAAAGGCAGGTATATAAAAGCATATAAATTACCGGCTGTAATAATTGTAGAGGTGGTAAAGTATCGCTGAATCTAGAAGCAAGCATTAATATCACATTTTTTATGCGTTCTTTATTTTTCCTTTTGATTTTTTTCACCCTGCTTACTAGCGGATACCTGTTCTTCTTGTCTTTGTTGCCCATTCTAAATAATTGGTATCCTCTGGAAAAAAGATTTACGGATTATATTTTGGTTTTTGTATTAATAAATTGATGATGAACGTACCTACATGTTGGAAGTAACGACGCGCTCTGTCAAACTAATCATTTGTTACGTTTTAAAAAAATACGCGATATCGAAACATGTCAAAAAAGTTAAACTATCGTAATAAAAATTAAACGCGATTTTATTAGCGACAGTGTTAACAACTACTCCATGGTGATAATGCCTAGTTAATCCAATTTAAAAGGTTTATAACCTGTGTTTTTAATAATACAACAGATATAACCTGTGTTTTTATTCAAACTAACTACCAAGTTCACACACCTATAAATCTACGGCATAATCTAGATTATAAAATTGTCCATATATATTGGGGATTCCGTATTAGTAATGAAACGAACTCTTCACAAACACCTCATTGAAAAATAAGAGAATATCACTCCTTAGTAAATAATATATTTTTCCTTTTCTAAATGTTGATCTGTATTTTTGAAGTTAAACTTCTTTACTAAGGGGTCTGAAATTTTGGAGTGGCACGAAAATTCTGATTTCCAATGCATTTATTAAATAAGAGTTACATCACAATATTTGCCCTTGAGATTATAGCCTACGAAACTACAAAAATATTCATATTATATTCCATAGTTCTCATTAAAAACTTGCGGCAGGAATGTGAACTAACATTTTTCAATATGAAATAGCACAATTTGTTGGTTATTCACATTTGGTAATTTTAATTATTGCTACAAGGTTTGTTAGATTCGTACTGGGAGATATATATGGTGAGGATCGTTTCGTATTATTATGAAACTTTTTCCCTACTATTCTAAATTATTATCTTTTGTTCACTAAAAAATACTAATAATATGTCTGCAAAGTGAACAATACTATATATATCTTTATCTTTACCTAATTTATGTAAAAGCACAGTAGGACGTAAATAAATAAAACTAGGAATACGAAAATACGTGTAAAGGGGCACACTAAACCATTCTATGCCGCTGGTTGCAAACAGGCGGCCGCGAAATGGAAGTTCTAGTAAAAAAGTCAACTTGGTTCTGAAATAAAACACAATAAAATAACGACTAACCTTTAGTGTGACCCCTTTTCTTATGTGCCTACACATTTACGTATTTATTTTTTGTAAAATTTGACGTGCTTTCACTCTGAAATCATCTCGCATACTGACTGGAAATAACTCGTGTCTTGGTTTATATAATGGCGTGAGACAAAATAACAATATCGTGATATTGAAAAACTGTTTTTATTTATTTAAGCATTGTTTTAATGCTTTTTAAAATAATTTTATTATTCAGTCGTTTAGACAACATTGATGTGGTGATAATGTATACTTTTTATAATTCTCCTGTATTTAGAATTAAAAGATATAATCGAACTTCAAGCTATTTTTAGAGGTTTTGTAAATATTTTTTCACGCAATTGTTTTAAACATTTTAACACGTTTTTTTAACGCACCATTTAGAAGAATAGTTTATTTTTTCAAAACATAATATTTTTTTCTAATAAACAATATAGAAATGTTCTTAAAACTGCAAAAAATTGCGAAGTTCGAAAAAAATTATAAACTTCGGAAGGCTTTATCTCGGAAACTATTGGGTCTAAAGAGACAGTTCTAGTATCATATTGTAGCAAATTTAGTCTTATTTAAAAACGTCAAACTAGTCCTTTAGGGTTATAATCGCCAAAATTTGAAAAAATAACGATTATTTCGCGGTTTTTTCGATTTTTGACAAAGTTGTGTTCGGCGCTCGAGGTCAAAAACTTGGATTATTCATTAGGCCAACATCATAAACAAGTCTGCAAAAAATCAGAACTACCGGATTTAACGCATACTGTGATGTATAAAGTTACTGGACTAAGTGAAATTCAAACACAAATTCCTGCACAAATTCCGGGTACCTAGTATGTTTTACGATTCTAAAACTTCTTTGCGTTACCCGCCGTCTATAAAAAAAACAGTCAACACAAAACGCTTTTATGCGTCTCCTGCTCTTCATCAACAATGTAAATTCACTTTTAAGCGTCTTCCACAAACAATGTATAAATTGAGTCTATTGACTATTATTCCACCATCTCAATCATCGTGAAGCAAACCTTAATAAAAAGGGCCACTAAGCAAAAGGCAAAGATATTCCATTTTTCCAATCACCAATTTTGTAAAAAAAGAAAATAGGTTGTAGTTGTAGTGGTAACTAAGGTATTTTCTTGCTGACTTGCATTGGCCTAGAAAGCTTCCAATGGGATCGAAAACCAGCGGCTAGTGGGAACAGCAGCAAAGTGAGACTGTGAGGGGTAGCGGACCCCAAGGGATGCTAAGTGCTGTATTATGGAGGGGTGGTTTGTGGGGAATATGCTGAGTGGGGTTGGCAACAATTAAAAAGAAATCCTTTTTTTTAAATATTTTAATATCATCGAAACAGATAATCTTTGGAAGTCCGATCTTTACCGATTTGCAATAAAACTGCTTCGCCCTAGACAACGAAATAAAGGAAGAAATAGAATATTTTTAGTATTCGAAAAAACACTTATTTTGTTACACCCTTCGACCAAAAATTAAATATCATAAAAATAACATTTTTTTGGGTAGAAATTATTTATGTTAGACAAATTTTTGTTAAAAAGGGAAATAGGTTGGATAAGTTTTAAGATTTTCACGGCCAATAGCATTTTCGTTATTTGTTTTTGGGGTGTTATGCCGTGTTGCGCTACCTCCTTCTTTAGCCAACGTTTCGGACATCGTTGCAGTGTCCATCATCAGGGCAGATCCGGCAGATCCGGTAGATGTGTAATTTTTAGTCATGAAGTGTGTACTTATTTATTTTTATTTCCGTTCCGCGGCGATGACGCCACTGCTTGTCACGATTATTTGGTACTGGTGAAAGTTAGTGGTGCTGGCGACACGGTATCGCTTCGAAGTAAATAAGCACACACTTCACGACTAAAAATTACACATCTACCGGATCTGCCGGATCTGCCCTGATGATGGACACTGCAACGATGTCCGAAACGTTGGCTAAAGAAGGAGGTAGCGCAACACGGCATAACACCCCAAAAACGAATAACGATAAGGAAATGGGTAATTTGTAAATTTTATTTTATAATTTTATATTTCAGTAAAGAGTGTACAGTAAAGCCAGCAATTTTTTTTAAATAATTACCATTAACTTTCAAATAATTTCCAAATTTGCTTCTAGAATCTTGAAAAATTTATTTGAATAAATGTGTTGCATTTATGTAGGATTATTTAAGAAATCGAATGAAATATGTTATGAAGCGATTGTATTAATCGTAAGTTAGGTACTATTTTTTAAATGCATTTTTATTGGTTAGGTTGGCAAAGCTGGGGGAGTTTCGTTCAACGCGTCGGTAGGCGGCGTTTGTTTTTTTCCGTTTCCGCACTCTGGTTTTGACGGGTAATGTGCGGTACGCCGTGAAAACAACGGTCACTTAATTATTAAGTTTGAAATACGATGTGATTGAAATCCAAGTTTTGGGCATCTGCATCCGGGGGAAGGAAACACGTTGTGTTTTTTTAAAAAAGAAAATATAATAATTTCGAAGATTATTCACGTAAAATGTGAGTTTTCGCGCGGGTCCCCAAAAGTGAACACGAGTTAATGGCGGTGTTCGATTGTTATGTTTAAGGTACCTCTTTATCCGAGAGATCGGTGTAAATAATTACCCGCCGCGCCTGTCATTGAATGCAGGGCAAACATCGAATTCCCACCGGGGGTTTATTTATGGAACAAACCCGAGATTACCGCAGGGTTGAACGATACCCCGCCTCGATTGCTGTCGAGCCTTCCTATACAATTTGGAGGAGTGTTTGGGTACTCCTCCCGTTCTCTGAGGGTCCAGGTCCATCATCCCTTCCGGGCGACCGCCGTGGAGGTCGCAGGCACATGCTGGGCCGCAGAGGTTGGGACCTCCCTTGCCACCAGGAGGTGGTGTTGGTTCACGCGACATCGGGGGAACGGCGGCAGTAAAACTTAATTAGTGTAGCTAGGAATAGCATAGATTACGACATTGGTCCCGGGGTGAGTCCATCCAATTTGTTTTATTATATTTTATAATTTCAATACAGTGTACCGATTGTCAACTCTACTCTGTGTTTTATTATGTAGAATTCCTTGTGCAGCCTTTTCAGGAATGTTATAAAACCATGACCCACACTCTGAGAATTGAGTACCGTGATCTCCGCTAGTTGACATACCCAGACATTAGACTGGGTTTGGCGTCCAAGATTTCCTGAGAAGAAATCAAAGTTGACTGGCAGAATACACCCGAGCCCGACCAAGGCTCAACGTTACTTTTCCCTTTAAAATATAACACACGCACATAACAATATGTCATTACAAACATAAATCATAACAAATATTGTATTGACATTGTGCATGATGGAGAAAAAATCTGAATCGAATGGTGTAAATAACTAATTTTGACCACAAACGTATTATGCGTGCAACGTACGAGTACACAATATAGTTCACAATGTATTATAGATCCACAGAGATAATTCGATCGCCACGACAAAGCCAATGCGTGTAAACGATATTACATACATAAACAGCAGACAACCTGCTATAGTGAAAATAAAAATTCTGCTTTCAAGGTGATCCAAATCTTTCTTCTGTTTTTCAAAATAAAAATTCTCGAACTGACACTATTTTGTTTTCGTGTAATTCTACGAGGGGATTCGGGTCGCTTAAATTTGTTGGTAACTCGATAACTTGCGGACGATGATAACTTGCGGACGCCATACCAAGAATATGGGGTACGCCTGCACCCCGCGATACGGTAAACGTAAGATTTTTGTTTGCTTGAAGGTTTCGAAAACTGCATTTCAATTCCATGTTTTATGGCCCGTTAATATTTTTATGAATTTTACTAATATGTTTTATTTTAAACAATATTTTTAAGTTTATCATGATTGCAAGTTTAATTTTCATTTATTTTTGTGGCTTTTGTGGTTATGGTATGCAAGTTTGTTTGTATTTTTTAAAAATTTCCTAGGTTTCTTGAGGGAAACCTACACACAAAATATAATTTTCAAATGCGATTAAATAATTTCCATATATACATAGAAATATTAATAAATATTTAATTTTTGACAATTAGTTTCATTTCATTGGGTATACCTGTACCCCTGGGTATTGCTTGTGTCCTTCCAGTATTGGTTCGGTTCCAGGATTAAAAGAACTGCCAGCATTCAGATAAAATCGGAGACAAACTAAAAAAATACCATGTTCGTGGAAACGAATATTTTTTAACTCCTACGTAAGTGCTGTCTAAGACAAATTATTGCAGAAAGTAGGACGAAATACTAGACCAACTTAGAAACATAACTGGGACAATAAAAAGGCTGACAAATAATGATTATGCCATGACACTAGATAAAAATAAATAAATTAACTTTAAAAGATGGATCGTCAAATGGATATAGGTAGATCACACAGAGAACATTTTTAGTGTAGTTAAGTACTAGAGACCAGAAAACTAAAGGACATAGGAAAAGCGTCCAATATTTAGATTTCATCCGTTTATTTAGTTTCCTCGATTTACGTCCAATATTTAGATTTTGCAATTCGCTCGCAAACAACCAGTTGCCAACCCATTTAAGTAGAAATACAGAATTGGAAATGTTCCTAACTCCGACATTCTAACGATGAAATATAACAACCAGTGGGGCTGAAGAAGCGAGAAAGACGTTTTTTTTATACTTCTTCGACTCGCCTGTATAGAATAGATATGAGAGATTATTGAACTTTGTGGAAAATTTACCAATAAATTGGTAATTTTACAAATATATTTACACTCAATGAGATTTTTTTATTTAAATAAATGAAGACAATATAAGCGAAACTCCATCAAAAATCTGGAAACAGAAAAATCAGAAAAACATATTGACACCTCTGGGACTCGAACCCAGGACCTCTTGCTTTCCGGGCAATACTGCTTCAATACTGATTGATTTATACTGTATTATAAAATTTTTACTGCATTTAATTAAAAAAAGACAAAGCAAAGCATGAAAAGTTAAAATAGAACAGGACAACAGAATCAGAAGCACCTATCGTCATCAACTTACACGACTAAATTTGAAATTCAGTCCTTGCAATACATCCCAAATATAATTCATAAAAATCATATTTTTTAATATGCATAATGCAAGGCTTAGGTTCTAACATTGAGAGCCGTTTACTCCAGTTAAATTGACGACGAACCTAATGAATTTTTGGACTTTTACCACGAACTGTGGTAAAATGTGGAAATGAGAATCAATGACAAAATCTACAACAAGCTGCATTTATAAAAAAATCATAATTTTTACCAGTAACAATGCAATGCTTGGGTTTGAACTTTGGGTTTTCTACGACGTCGAACCTATCGAATTTTATGTACCTAATTATTTTTTCGTGCATATTTTATCAAGTTGCCCCACGTTAAGAGTGAATAACTGAAATATGTCATTCTTAAATCAAATTTTTGATGTTGAATTCCTCAAAAAAATATAAAATGATTTTGAAAGATTGTTATCTACTAAAGGTTTGTATTAAATTTTGAAAAAAAAATGTATTTTTAGTATAATAAGGTTATACCATAGGTCGTTGGCAGTTTTGTTAAATTTTCGAACTAAATTTTGTATTATACAACACACATTTCAAATCATATAATCATGCAGTAAAATAAATTACGTTGGAAAGCTAAGCTTCAGAATATTTATTTTAGAACCTCTCAGAAAATCGCCAATATGCACTTTTAATGTCTTTAACGAAATGACATTTTACGAAAACTTTGTGTGATTACCGCTTCACAATTAAAGCTCTATAAATGAAACATTTCTGAACGTAGCCGAATAGTAAAAACTGTTTTAGAAAGGAACAAAATACGCTTTCGAATTATTATATTACAAATAAATATTAATATTTGTAAATATTAAAATTTAGAATGCAAACATTAAAAAAATGTGAAAATGACTCACGTGACGTTTTTATGTGAAAACGGTACTAAAATCACAGATTATGTAAACAACAATACTTTTTCTATTGTATAAATGTGTAATAAACACTTTTGTCACCTCACTTTTTTATCATTTTATCTAAAAATATTTAATAAAAATTAACAATGTCGGGCGCCCGTAGGAAATTTTGCTGCGTCATCAATTATGTGTCAGACTGCGCGTCTAACAGAATGTTCTTTTTATGTATTTCTATGGACAACTTGAATAGAGATGTGCAGCATGATTCACTATCGACCTTTCACTTTTTATTTTAGGGATGTAACTAAAACAATAACGGAGTTATAACGGTTTCTATGGAGACACACGCGCTGACGTGTAAACACGCTTATTGTACTTGACTGCTCTCGTATTTTTAACGAATATATATCTGCTTACGTTGCGGGGAGGAAAATCATTAAAAAAAGATCCGCCCAATTTGTGTCGAAAATACTTCATTTTGTCTATTTATTTACCGTCTTACAAACGTATATATTTAAGATTATTTACATTCTTATTTTGCTTAGACATTATTGAAAAATTTTAAATACTTATGATCAAAAAATAATTTTAAAAAGTACCTAATTTTTCAAAGTTTTATGATCACGCTTTTGAGCATTTTTAGATGTAGGTATAAATTAAAGCAAATTTTGAATGAAATCAAACTGATATTAAGTTATAATTTTAAAAAGCTGGTATTAATTAATCTTTCTCATTGGAACCGCCCTGTACGATCGTAAGAACATCTTTCGACGAAATGTGAATTCTCGGCCGCTGGCTGGTTAAAGGCCCTTAAGCATTTTTAACCATCGTTCATCAAGCTAATGGTTTTTACCTGGTTGAATAATGTTCTACCATTACATATCTTACTGAATATCCAAATGGACAAAATCGATGTCCATTTGGACGAAATATTGTCTAAGTAGACGTGATGACTGTCCAAACGGACAACATAATGTTCAAATGAAAAGGTTTTAGGTTTTCCAAATGACAAAATAAATCTATGTGGGGACAAAATATTATTCAAATGGATGAAATTTTGTCTAAATAAACACAAAGATTGTCCAAACGGACCAAATAATGATCAACTGAATATATTTCATATTTTTCATGTGACGTTTTTCAGCATTTTGTAAGTTATTACATGAAGTTCTTACTGTGTGTTAGCATTACCGCTTACTTACGGCCATTTGCTAAACCAAACCTGGAAAGGACTCGTAATTAATAGGCCAACAAAACTAGCTCAGGAAAGCCGGCGCAAGCAAGGTTCTCTCAAAACCAAGGCGAGTGCTTGTGGTTCGCTTGTGAATACCTCCTCCTCCTTTCCTCACAATCTCCAGGTCTCCTTCCTCAATCAGAACATAGTTTTGCACGTAAAGGGTTTATTCATTTAGAAGGAGACAGGGTTTTACAATTGCCAGCCTCGGCATACTACACATGGGTATTTGCTAGGACTAGAATTCTATCATGACGGGGGAACTCCTCTCTCAACTCTCCACACGTGTTAGTGAATTTAAGGGTGGGACGTAGCACACAAAAGAGGGCAAGGGTTCATATTACTCACAGCAGCAGGAAATGCGGTAGTCAGCAGACAGGCTACTGGTGGGCGGGAGCCTTTTCGTGCACAATTCACATCATAGAAACATCACGAGTTTAGGTTCTCGGAGAGCGCCTTGGCGCAATCACTTGGGACACTGTTGTCACGCCCGAGGCAAGCGGATGAATGAAAGCGGGCGCTGGCCAGCACGGGGCTTGCCCGTGTCGAACTCAGCGCGGTGCGGGGAATTTAGGTACTACGAACTATTCTGGCGTAAAATGGGGAAAGCAGTGAACTGGGGAAAACATTGTCACTTCGTAACGTAACATGTGTTTGACCAAGTTTTATCAAGCATTTGTCCAACATTTAATATAATTATGACTTGGGCATGTTCACTGTGTTTTACCACGTTTAACCACTTTTAAAATGTTTTCACCCATTTTATCTTGTTCACCATGTTTCATCGTATTGCACCAAGTTTTACAATTTCTAACCTGTATTTTCCGTGTATCTGCGCGTTTTTCGCAATAAAAATAAATATCATCAAAACTTCAAAAAAGTTATTTTAGTTTTTTCATATTTAAGTGTATACCTATCGAGATTACTGCAGACGCAAACCGGAAAACTAAATCGCGGATTAAGGGAAAATAAATCACATTTAAAACTTTTAAACATATTTTTACCACGTGATATGTTTTTCCTTAATCCACATTTAGTAGATATTTTAACTAATATTTTAACTTTCAACGAGTTCGGTCATGGTCCGGCTTCTCCTGGATCTTTTTAAATTCAAATCGTTATCCTCAACACGTGTTTTAAAATTGAATATATATTGATACGAATCAACTCAGTGTTTTTTTCTGATAATGACTCTCATCCCAGGTTTGATCCGGATGGGGTAACGTACATAATTCTTATTTATTTATTTGTTATTCGATCTGCATTTCCTTTAATTATCTTTCATTCAGGCCCAGCACAGCATGACAAGAGGTATGGTGCTGCTAAATGATATCTCTAGGTCCCTTGACATTTTAAACATTAGTCTTAAAGGTTTCAAGAGTAATTTTAGGCAAGAACTCTAAACGTATTATTATAATTTTATTTTTATTATGTATATCTTATTGGTTATGTATATCTTTAGTTTATTGTAATAGGATTTTATAAATCTGTTATGCACAAAAAATAAATCAGTAACTTACTTAGAGTCCAGATGAAGATTCAAAAGCTTTTCCGAAAAGCGTGGAAGCAATTGCTAAATACATTTCCCAGATATTTTAACAGAAAAAAAAGATATTTTATTTAACCCTGGAGTACTAATTATCGCCTGGAAGGTCGCACTCTAACAGTTTTTTCGTTGTAATTCCAAATTATGCAACCGTTACAACTCGCGCGTTCACTTCAACTGTGCCCCCTGCGACGCAGTGAATAGCGGTCGCGCGTCTCGCAGGCTATTGTCTTTGCCGAGTTACAGAGTGATGGATCGCTTGGGAGGCGATCCTTAGTATTAAAGTAATTTTTTTTGGACTTGTTTATTATTATTGGAGTTTTTGACATGATTAGTTTTAATTGTATTTATAAAAATGAATATTTTGTTTACAGATGAATCCAGACGATAGTCAAATAGAAAATTGGGTAATGGAAGGTGACTCTGCTAGTGAAATTGAATAAAATTTAGACTTTAATATTTGGCTTTCATGATAAAAATATAAATGAACAAAATGTGGAAGAAAATTTCGAAAAAAAACGCACGAGTGTATACGACTGCGACTGCGCGAAATGCAACAAACAATATTGTCTGGAACATCGGTCGCCTAATTGTTTCACTTGTGATAAGAAATAAATAGACTAACTAAGTTTTGTGACATAAAAATTGTAATGCTAAATATTATTTTTTTATAATGATCTCGACAGACTGATATTATATTTCTATATAAATGTTTATTTTTTAAGATTTTTGCAAGAATTTATTTTTCATACTCTTAATACATCTTTGTTGTGCCAGAAAAAGTTAGGTATATGTTAAGTTTAAACCACTATTTAAGACTGTGTTGATTTAGAAAATATATTTTTTATTATTAAATTTAAAAGGCGGAGGATGCTCTATTATATAAAAATATATTTTTCATATTTTAATAAAGACACTTAAAAAAACTACTCATTTTTTAAAAAGTAGCCTCCCAAGCGATGAGTAATATTAAGCTGTAAAAAAAATATATTAGTATTCGAGGGTTAAAAACTTCCCTGTGTTTTGTCTATTAATAACCCCTGAGTGGTAATTTTCTTAAATTGACCATCAATAGACTGCAAACATTAGCCGCTTTCCCTGGTTGAGCTAGCCTGTGGAGGTTTGTAAGAATATATACGTTGATATTTGTGTGTGGTTAGGCATTACAATATGCTTATTTTGTTTGTTCGAAAATTTAAATAAATATATTTATATCACAAGAATGGTAGTTATGCACTCTTTGGATTTAACAGAGACACCTAAATGGATTGTTTTTAAAAATATTACATAAACAAGTGAAACTAACTGTCGTCTGTTTTTTTGGAAAATTTTACTGTTTATTTAGTCATTGTGAAAACTAACTAGTTTTGTATGGTTGATGTCTAACTACTTGTGCAAGTTTCAAGTCACAAATAAATTACTAAACTGGAATTTAAGTGGACAAATTTACGGAGGCCTCCCCAGCTACAAAAAACTGCATACAAGGTTGGTGAATCTGATATTTTCCCTGGAGTTTTCGATTGCCATTCTTTGTGATATATACATTGTCCGCGCTAGTAGTAGATTTCATAATCATATCTTTAGGTATTAAGCCCAGAGGGCCTGGGGTTATTTACACACCTAAGGCTAGCATATTATAATGCAGTGTGTTTATTAATTATTTAAATAAATCAGTACCTAAGCTGTTCAAAACCGTTTCATTATATAACACTACACGTACGTAACATTACCCCTATTAATTATAATTTGTGTTTATATTTTAGAGCGCTCCCTCTAACGTCCGTGTTTACATATCTTCTTTTCAAACCATCTCCTTCTTGATCTTTTTGAACTATGGAGACTTTTTAAAGTTTTTTCCCACTGTTTTTCCCTTCCCTTTCAATACCACCAACCTCTCAGCGTACCTCAAAATTGGGATACCATAGACCCCTGGTTCCGATCAGTTGAAACTGTTGTGTGGAAATAATATATTACATACTGTGTACGAAGATCATAACTCTAGATTTACGTATACCGTAAATAATATTTATTGCCACGTGGAAAGCATTGGCCGAAACTTATATGTCATTTGGTCAGTACTTGCGCATATACACGCCACACAGATGCTGAACTGCCATATCCCAAATGGCTGTTATAATTGTGGCCACACGCTGCACATTGCGGTACACTTCAAATCACACGGCCAATATTCTCAAAGCCATACTGTAGACGAGAGCACCCACAACTTTACAGAAACCACAGCAGTCCTCTCTCCTTTCCTCGTGGAGTTGTAGCACAGTTCTAGCACAGTGAAATCAAAAACTTTACATTATCGGATCGATAGGCGTAACTAACGAAGATTTTATACCGTTTTCTCAAGCACGGCCGCACCGTTGATATCCAGACCGATATTGACGGGGAATAAATATGAAAACGATGTTCACTGGTAGATGTATTAATGGATTTACATTCCTTAACTTCAGACCGTTACCAAAAAAATAAAAATACTAATAAATATTCCATTTCGAATTGAAATACTAACTGTATTATACATCGCGTGTTTCTTTTTAGACTAAACGGTTTTTTTTTTACATGAGCTCCACACAGGAGGCCATGGGGAAAATAATTTCCCTCAGGGCCTATGTCATCTGTGGGGATGCTGTGTGGGTTTTTTTTTTTAGGAAAGTAAAGAGAGGAGAGTTCTGGGAAGAAAAAGGGTTTAAGGGGTGGGTAGGAATCTGGAGTTCAGTTTGTCCTGGTCATCCGCCTCCAAGACTTAGACAAAACCTCACCCCATGAACCCGGGCACCCCTGCTAAATCACCAAACGTAGCGAACCGCTTGGGGTGACCTAATATGGCAGAGGTGTTGGTTATCCAATAAAGGTTACCGGGGCGGCAGTACTCATTTCCGCCTCACAAATTGAGTTATTTAGTATATGAGGTCTTTAGTCATATTTGAATTACTTTGATTCTCCAATATTTAACGGAATAAATTGATCGTGCCTTAGATGAATAATTTCAATAATTAATTAAGTTTATGGATTGCCTGTACGATTACTTTCAATTCAAAGAGTTTCGTTAGTTCGGTTCCTCGACAACTCAACAATTTATGATTTTTTTCTTTTAAATAGTCCATAACTTAACCTAACGCAACCTATGTAACCGATTCTTTTTATTTGTTTTTCGTCACTTTTAAAGACTTTTCAAAGGAAGTGTTGAAGTTGCATGGTTCTGAGCAGGCGCGGCTGGCGCTAACGTGCAATGGGGCGCTGAACCGCCAAAAAAATTCAACATCATTTTACAACTCATCGTATTTCTACGTAATGTGTTTATTTATTAAATTGATAAAATTGAGCACAATCTTTAAATTTAATTATATTTATTTATCAATCTAACAATTAACAATGTATTACGGCCAAATAAACGCATTGTTCCCACCCGCCAGTTACGGCGGCTACCCGCTATGAGCGAGGAACCGAGGTAGGTACAATGCCAAACCGCGCGCCAGAGCTAAGCGCCCCGTAATTTGAATGATCCTCGTAGTAAAAAATCCCAAAACGTCAGAAACATGTCATACTAAAAATGGGCTGACCGTGCACTGCACGGCCGACCCGAAGAGCTTCGGCATTCTTCGGAAATATTCCGAAGCTTTGGTTCCAGCGGTAGTAAGGTTTGAACAAGATAATATTAAGTAATAATATTTCTCTTCTAAAATGTAACCATTAGTCAAAGGGTCAGCTATGCGTCTCGTGTGACATTATCTTGTTCGAGCCCTTGGGATGTACCTTTTTGACATTATTATTTGTTTGTCACCCATTGATCGAAGTTGTCACGCCAGTAAATGGCGATATTGGCGATCCACGCCGCAGAGTGTTTCTTGTGTGTTAATTATTATTATTGGATTATTGCGTTATTATTATTATCTTTGGAAGGTTGAGTATTTTTAAATGGATATCACACCCACCCTTTCCACTAATCTTCTAATAGATGTAATATCAATAGTAATGGAGTGTAAAATGCTTCTAAAAATATTGATACCAGAATAATTCTATAATAATTGGATAATTACTAGAGCGCCGTTTTAGTTATGTTGCGTTGTACAATTTATTATGAGTTCCTAGGCTATATGTATTTTTATTATTTGAATTTACAAACAGATACATAAAACATACCTACTTACCTGGCAGGTCAATTCACTATATTAAACTCTAGACATCAGCATGATATTTTTACTATTACAGTTACATGATATTTTTAGATACTTAGCAAATAATGTAAAATTATGCATGATGTCTAGATTTTTTTTAAAATATAATATCCACCTTTCGTTTTTTATGAATGGCTTGGTGAACCACCTATAATTTGAGGCACCGGCCGCGCCTGGTTCTGAGTAGTCCGGTCACCTCTTACTCTCCTCCATTAATTAATAAACCAGTTATTTTGCATTAACCCCTCTAAATTTTCGAGAATATTCGCTTTTGATTAGGCTTTCAAATTATTATATTACAAATAAATATTAGCATTTGTAAATATTAAAATTTAGAAATAAACATTAAAAATAGGTAAAAATGACTCACCCGATGTTTTTATGTGAAAACGGTACTAAAATCACAGATTATGTAAACAACACTACGTATTCTATTGTATATATGTGTAATAAACACTTTTGTCACCTCACTTTTTTATTATTTCATATAAAAATATTTAATAAAAATTTAAAATGTGGAGCGCGGTGGAGCTGCCGGTAGCAAATTTGAGCGGGTAAATATTTTTGTCAACTACACGACTGACAGCTGATTCCTGTTATCTATTTCCATAGACAATTTGATAGAAATGTGCAGTTTGATCTATTATCGACCTTTTACTTTTTGTTTTAGGGATGTAACTAAAACAATAGCGGAGTTAGAAAGATTTCTATGGAGACACACGCGTCGACGTATAAACACGTTTATTGTACTTGACTGCTGTCCTATTTTTAACTCTTATATCTGCTTACGCTGCGGAGAGGTTAAGAATGACATTATTCAAAATTATTTGTATACTGACAGCTTATCCGACACTCAGGAGGCCGCGCTAATGTTTATCAACCGTCCGTCGGAATATTTCTAAATAAATTGTTGACCGTGCTCGCAAATATTAATAACTGACCATAAATTACCGATTTAGTCAATATCGATATAGGGTTTTATTGATCGCCCGTACTAGACATCCTGGCCTATTCTCTTCTGGTCTTTCCACACCCTCCCTCCCTGCCCCTCGCCTTTTATTTTTGGTGGTATGATTTAGTCTTCATCCCACAGTGCATTATAATTCGCAAACTCTCACAGTGTCTAGGGATATCACTCGCGCATTAATTACATAATTACCACCCGGAATGGAATGTCCAGTACTTACAACATACCAGCGTGGACCTACTACCTACATACAATAATATAAGGTACATAGTACCTCGCAGAATATTCTAGGATCAGTCAAAAAGTAATGCCTCCTATTTTATTTCTCTTTTAAATGTCAAAAAATAAAAAATGCAATTATATCGGTTGAAAACCACACTTTAAACGATTAATTTTTAACTTTTTTAATAGAACCTCCGTCCATTGATACAGCTTTGGTCTATCTTTTGACAAAGGCATGTAACAGTGTTGTAAAAAGCACGGTCACATCCAGAACACCATCCTTTCCCCGCCGATCATACAGTTTTGAACTGTTTTGTCCTCGGTGAGTTTTTGTGATGCCATTCCATTGACTGCCTCTTTGATTCAGGTTCAAAAAATGAACCCATATTACGTTTCCGGTCACATTTTTTTCCAGAAACTTCTGCCCTACCAAACGGCAGCGCTGCAAGTGTTGTGAGATATTGTTTCTAATCGGGTCTTGGTGCTCACAAACTTTGAATAACTCAGTTGTCAAATGATTGTCATCGCAATGCCTTTACTTAGGAAGAAAATGCGACACAATTCATCTAGCGGTCACCACGAATGATGTCATCTACTCATTCAATGTTGCGTGAAGTCACTGCAATCAACAGCCTGCTGCTCCGCTTTTCGTCAGCCAGCGGTGTTTGTCCTTCAGCTTCGTTACAGCGACGAACTCTCATCTAACAGTTCTGAAATTCACGTTTGCTTTACCATACATCGTATTTTTTACTTTTTCATGAATGCGAATGGGCGTTTCACCCTCTACATTCAATAAACAATCACATAACGCTATCTAATACGAACTTTGATGTCAGCCATTTTGCAAGCGACTCTAGTGCTGCCACCTGTTGACGCAGAAAGTTGCTACTGCAGTGGATTATATAAGAAGGTGTGAGGAATATAACCAATTTTTTTTTTTTTTATTTAACCCCTTTTATTTAAGTAGAAAAAAATAGGAGGTATTACTTTTTACTGACCCTCATAAATAGTGTAAACCCGCTTTGAAAATGTTATCTCCTGTGTTCAAGAATGCAAATCGGGACAAGATAATTATCGGAGCCATCCCACATTGTAGTTTTAGTTTAATTGCGTAATGTGTACTTCAAAGTTGTAATTAATTGTTGGACTAAGTTTCTCTTCATGTGTAGGGGTTTGAAATCAGAAAAGTTTTAACGAAATGGTGAGTGGAATAACTATAAGTTGAAACTTAAATCCAGTCCTCTTCTTCTTCCCGATGATCACTTTGTATATCTTATTCGAGTACTGATAACATCCATTCAAAGCTCTAGAAAAACCCATAACCGTGATTTGGATTCCTGGACATGTTGGCATAGAGGGTAACGATATTGTTGATTCCTTGGCAAAACAAGGAGCGTCCAACCTTTCTGTAATCTCGTAAATCATATTCCTCTATCAGATATTTTTGCCATCATCAAAGTTAGATCCTGCAATGCTTGGACAGAGTATTGGAACATTGCTACTCAATCCAAGCTTCGCCTCAATACAAAGGACCATCCCATCATAACCGTGGTTTCAAAAATTCACCCATTTTTCCAAAAAAATAAATTTCCTCACTTATTCGAATGAGAATTGGACATTGTTCCATTCCTTCTGACGTTTTTTAAAATTCACGTCCTTGACTCCCCAGGTTTTACATTCTGTGGTCTAGATGAGGGAACTTTAGATCACATATTTCTAGGTCCATCTCTAAATAAATATCCTCTCTTCTATCAAGCGTTATCCAAAATTACCTCCTTTTCATTCAACATCTCATCTCTTCTAAGTCTGAACTCGACTCCAATCTTCCATGTAATTCTGAAATTTACTCATTTAAATAAAATTAATTTATAAATCACCTTTCCTTTCTCTGTAATTTTAAATGATGGCCTAGTACACCCTTGAAGGGTGAAAGTCAGAAATAATAAAAATAATAAAAAAACTATAAGTAGGTACAGATTTGGGGGGATACTGTCATCAGCTTGAAACTATTCTACATAAGTTAACAAAACATTGGAGAAAATTTTCTGATGATATGTGCCAGAATAAAAATACGTGAGGCATTCGGGAAAGCCGAATGTTCTTCGATTTTCATTTATTTATTTACCTATGTTTTGAAACATTTACAGTGATAATAAAATATAATTATTAAATCAGCATTGGAAAGGGTTAATAATCCACTTTATTTTTATTTATTTATTTATTTTATTTTATTATATTTTATTAGGAAAACAAACAGTTACAATTATTAATAATGTTTGATGAAATATGTACAGAAATTTAACCAATAATGAGTTTTCGCTGAAGTATGTTAATTATTTAATGAGTAGGTATAAAGAAAAATCGAGAAAAATAGTTAAATTATGTTATGTGGATGGGATGGTGGAAGGGAGTGGAAAGGGATGGATCCTTTCTGTGTAAATAATGCGTAAATGTACGTATGTGTAAATGTCATTTATTCATTTTAGTTTTGAAAACGTTAGGAACTGTGTTAAATAAGTCGAATTCACCGTATGAAATATTAAAGGTGTGTGAAGCGCGATAAATGAATGTATTTTGTTTAGAGTTAGCGTTGCATTGAGGAATGTTTAATGCGTGGTTTTGTCTGGTTTGTCTGATGGGCACTCTTAGTTGAATTCTTTCTGGTAATTCCGGGAAATCTATCACAGAGGTAGTTATTTTTTGTAAGAATAGTACGTCTGCCAAATTTCTTCGACATTCCAGGGACGATATCCTGAAGAACGCGGCTGACTCTTCGTGGCTCAGATGAGGACGATAGCTCCGAAAATCAAGGTATCATAGAAATCGGTTTTGAACTTTCTCAATCCTATCTATGTGACATATATACTTGGGGTTCCAGATTTGAGAAGCGTACTCCAGAGAACTGCGTACGTACGCAAAATAAAGCATTTTCATGGTTTTTACTTTTTTTAAATCTTTACAAAGCCTAGTATCTTGGAAGCCTTTGATACCATGGATTCAATGTGGCGGTCAAATAGTAGTTTCGGGTCTAATGCTATTCCCAAATCCTTGACTTCCGTCATTTTTGTTAATACTGTACCGTTAAGGGCATAATTGAAAGTAATTGGTTTTTTTATTGCGGGTGAAACTGATGGCGCCGCATTTTTTAACATTTATTAAACAATTTTTTAACACTTTAAAAAGTTCACAGAATGCACAGTTTACGATTTATCTCGTGTTCTAAAGAGAAATGAGAAAAAAATACAATGTAAACAAAATTACATAAAGAGAAATAAAATCAATAACCAGATAGCATTGCCCTCTGTCGAATAAAAATTGAACACATTGGTCCGGAACACATTGGTTGCATGTAAAGTGTGTTGCATTTTGTTATTACCGCAGGCTTCTTCGGGGAGTCGGAATTATTGACGCCTGGAGATATCAACTTTGGTTCTGCTGCCGTAAATCCTTTTTGCATACTTACTTGAAGAAATAATCTTTTAGGGGAATAACTGTCCGAGGAATCAACAGTCGGTGGGATCAACTGTCGGCGGACCAATTGTCGGCGGGCTAATTGTCGGCGAGCTAATTCTCACCACATCAATTGTCATGGAACCCCTAAGATGAGACAGACCTTGATGGAAATGATTTTCTGTGGGAAGCTAATTTTAAAAAAATCCTCGCTAGGGATAGGCAGACTATAAGTAGTTGTGTTGATGTTATTTATGCTTTCCGCATATATATATATATACATACATTTTTATTTTTTTTACATTAACTCCACACAGGAGGCCCTGAGGAAAATAATTTCCCTCAGGGCCTATGTCATCTGGGATGCTGTGTGGAGGGTCTTTTTGAGGATAGGAAGGAATGAACATTGGTCTTGAAGAGACCCATGTTGTAGGAAGGAGGAAATACGGAGGCCGGCAAATCATTCCACAGCCGAGCTGTTGAACACAAGAACGTGTCGAAGAAACGACCTGTTCTCATGTGACAAATGTCAACTGTGTACAAATGTTGGGCACGCGTTTGGCGTGTTTCCCGACTATGCACCGGTGCCGAACGGATCAATGATGCTAGTTCCTCGGAGCATCTTCCATTGTAATACCGGTAGAATAAGGATAGCATTCCCACCCGACGCCTGTGTGCTCTAAAGATTGCAATCCGTCTGTTAATATGCTCGTAGTTAAGAATAACATTGAAGTGTGAGTGAATTCCGAAAATTCGTCCATGCAATCCGTCTGTTAAGATGGGAGAATCTATCAAACGGACCGCCCGTTTTCGCACAGAGTCGAGGGTATTTTTCAGGTATTTTGGAGCTCCAGACCAGAGGTGGCTGACAAATTCAACCGTGGGGCGCACTTGTGATTTGTACAGGGTTAGCAGTTGTGTACTATTAAAGTATCTGCGGGCCCTGTACAGTACGCCCAGTTTCTGGGAGGCTAACTTTACCCTGGCTTCGATGGAGCCCCCATACCTTAGCTGATCACTTAGGGTTACACCAAGCATATCAATGGAGGGCCTGTTTATGCTAGTTGACTTTGTTTGTTCATTTCCTCATCTTCATTTTTGTTGACCACGTTTTTTGATTTCCACATCTGCGTGTTTGTTGACTGCAGGAAGTGGTCTAATATTACCAATCACATCGGTACAAGAGTGACGGGTTAAAATTTTTAAAAAGTTAATTTGAAATTCTTAGTATCTCGTGTGTGTGAAAGCATTATGAAAAAGTACTTATTACTTATCGTGGCTGATTTTTGGGGTACTGGGAGGTTTAGGTATCGTGTCGCAATTCCTTCTTCTTTAGCCAACGTTTCCATCTCTTCTGCCCTGGCGATGTACTTGAAGTCACGACGCTTGGGTGGGACCATACGCGATGCCAACTGAGCCACTGACCCTACATCCAAATCCTAACTACAAGTAGCTAATAGACGCTTTTATAAAAAAAAAATCAGTGCCGGCAACCCGGGCGTTTATTTTATTTTCATTTATGTACATAGTTTTCTTTTAATCACCTCACTTGACACTCTTTTACTCAACTCACTAGGCGGGCAAATAACATATTATATATATTAAAAAGATATGTATCAACAAAGATAAGCATGTATATAATAAGATAAAGATATACGCATATATGTACACACACATGCACATAGGTATTGTTATTATATTAAATATTTACGTATTGTTTTTAATATTTGATAAATTTCCGTAAGAAGATTGCATACGTAATATAAGATTGCACATGGAGATAAGAAAATGTAAACGCAGTAGGTACATGATTATAAAATTAATGTGCTTGTTATGAAGTACTTTCTTGAATTATAACTTAGCACCCCTATATGATTATTTCCGTCATCAGGTACTAAATATTTAAGAATAGTTGTCAAAAGTTTGCAACATTGGCTAGATCTTCTGATTGGCTATGAATTCGGTGGGAGAGGCGAGGCGGCCAGCCAGGGGGCTGCGGGCTTCTTCCCGTCTCTTCACTCTCTTCTAGTTTCAGCTTTGCTATGGGACGGTTCTTCGCAACTTGTCGGCCGCCTTTTGGTTTCAACGTTTTTTGGAACACGTAATTTAAAATATAGTTAAGCTTTATATATCTAAATCAACTCAGTGGTGTTTCCGGACGAGGTCCTCTGCCCAGATGAAACCCGAGACGGGGTAACGTACGTACAACGTACAACTTATATAACTATGTGTTATCATTCAACCCTTTTATTATATTTTAGAATCATTAACCTTGAGTTCACAAAGAGATTAAAAGCTTTTCCTAGAAGCGTCGAGTCATTAATAAATTCACAAATTATTTAAAAGCGACAAGAGATCTTCTAATTTATTAAACCCTACCTTTATTCAATAAATGAAGCGACGATCGTTTTGAATCAAATCCGATCGAATTGAGAACACAATATCCCTGAGTGAAGCTAGCCGGAGGTTTGTATTATAATTTGGTTTTTGTAAGTATTTAAATCGAACCATTGTTGTTGTGTCTTGAACATTGTGGTGTTATTTATTATTAATTTGTTATAAGTTCGTAATCAGGCGGTTCGAGCCCGTCGTTACGTAACATGCTAGAAAGCAGTACCCTGAATATTTTATTGTATTTGAATATTATATAATTTAGTGAGTAATTATATGAAAAGTGTAAGTCCATAAAATGTACTCCTATTAGTTCTTTAGGATATTTCGAATGTCTGTTATTTCCTTTTCAGTCAACCATATTGACTGAAAAGTGACACGGTGACAATTTACGGTTACCGTACCGTGACGCCAAAAAAGGCAATAAACGTATATTCATTACCCGGACATGCACTAATGGGAAGAATATTGTGTTTGTTAGACCTCTCTGATTCTCCAATGTGCTCAATATGTAAACAAATTGAAGATGTTGAACACACATGTTGACAAAAATATATAAACGATAGAGAGTGACCATATTGATGAACTCGAAGGACTAAATGTTGTACATGAGCTTCACACAGGAGGCCCTGAGGAAAATAATATCCCTCAGGGCATATGTCATCTTTGGGATTGCTGTGTGGAGGGTTTTTTAAGGAAAGGAAGGAGAGGAGAGTTCTGGGAATGAAAAGGGTTTAAGGGGTTGGTAGGAATCTGGGGTTCAGTGTGTCCTGGTCATCCGCCTCCAGGACCTAGATAAACCTCACCCCGTGAACCCGGGCACCCCTGCTAAATCACCAAATGTAGCGTACCACATGGAGTGACCTGTGGCAGAGGTGTTGGTTATCCAATAAAGGTTCCCGGAGCGGCAGTACCCATTTCCACCTCCATTCCAGTTAGAAGAAAATTACATTTTCACTCATTTAACTAGAAATAATTATACACATTAAGATAAAATAAATATTTCAATACAGCGCTATTCTATTTCCTTATTTTCTTTATCAAGAATATATATAAATAATTGTTTTTTAAATTTACCCAGCTTCTTTTCGTTTTTAATGTCATTTGGGAGGCAATTATATAAGTTGCCCTCCTCGTAACCAATGGATTGTTTACCATAGTTAGTGTGGATGGTATTTAAATGTATGTTATCGCGTTGTCGTGTAAAGTGTTCATGTATTTGGGACGTTTTAATGAATTCTGTGTTTGTGTGTACGAGATTATTTTGTATTTTGTATATAAGGAGACATGTATTGTATTCATATAGTTTTCTTAATATTAATAGTTTTGTTACCATATATAATTTTTTTGTGGATGTTCTGGGCTTGTAATTAAATAGTTTTTTGATTACCTTGTTTTGTATTACCTGTAATTCATTTACGTGTGTTTCACATGCGTTTCCCCAGATTTCAATCAAATAATTTAAATGTGATTGTACGAGACTATAATATAAACCTATTTTTAATTTATTTGGCAACAGATATGATAGCCGGCTAAATACGCTAATTAAGGGGATGATTTTATCTTTAATACCTTGTATGTGTTGTTTACATGTCAAATGCTGATCAATGCACAACCCAAGATATTTTTCCTGGATCAGGTTTTGCAAGTCGTTGTTTTCAATTTTTAAGGGTACATGAGGAGGAATTATTTTACGGGTTGAGCTTAAGATCATGTATCCTGTTTTTTTAACATTCATTGTTAAAACATTTGATTTATTGATTTTTTCTAGATCTGTTTGTGCATTTTCTGGTAAGATATCTAAATCTTTACCCCAGTAGAAAATTGCTGTATCATCTGCGTATAAAAAGATTTCACCATTAAAAATTAATTGCGAAATATCATTGATGTAAATTTGGAACAGTAGTGGACCTAATATGGACCCCTGCGGAACTCCATAGTTTAATGGAACATAGTTGCTATTTTGATTGTTAATGCTAACGAATTGCTTTCTATTGCTAAGATATGATTTGAGTATATTGAGAGCAGGACCAACTACACCAATTTTCTCGAGTTTCTTGAAAAGTATGTCATGACTAACTGTATCAAAGGCTTTTTGAAGGTCAACTAATATAGATAAAATATAATATCCACCATCAATGCCGCTTCTAAGTTTACTGATTAAGTCGTTTATTGCTCCTAGTGTGTTCGATTTTTTCCTAAAGCCGTATTGTTTTTTATATAAGAAATTTTTTTTTAGCAGAAAATTGTTTAATCTATCGTAAATTACGCGTTCAAAAATTTTAGATAAAATTGGTAAGATTGAGATGAGTCTGTAGTTTGAGGTATTTGTTTTGGACCCACCTTTGTGAATTGGTATCACCTTAGCAATTTTACAGCTATCCGGAAAAGTTCCCTCTTTAAAACATTGATTGATTAATTTTGTTAAAGTAGGAATCAATTCTGTGGAGAGACTTAGCACTGTCTTACATTTGAGTGAATCATAACCAGCACTTGCATTTTGTTTTAGAGATTTTAATATTTGACTTATTTCTAACTCCGTAGTAGGCTGAAGATATAAAGATTCAATGCTATCATGCACTAACGTTATTTCATTGGCTGGATAGTGTTTGATTTTGCCATGTATATCAGCGGCTAAGGAGGAGCCAATGTTGCAAAATAAAATTATTAAATTGGTTGCATATCTCAACATTGTTAGTGATTATTTTATCATTAATGATTAATTTAGTACAAAAATTTCTTGAGGTATAAGATTGGTTCTAAATACTATTATTAATTAAGTTCCAAGTTTTTTTACTGTTATTTTCGGAATTTTTAAAAAGATTACTGTAGTGTGTTTGTTTTAAGTTTCGTTTTTTTGTAGTGACATTATTTCTTATTTTTACAAATTCTGCTTTTAATAATGTGTTATTTGGTTGTTTTTTTTTGTTTCAGATGTAATTTATTTCTTTTATTGATTAATTTTATAAGGTCTTTGTTTATCCAGTCTGGGTTATTTATGTTTTTTGTTTTAATTTTAGTGGTACTGTTAGAATTAATTTTATTTTTCAAGTAGTTCACAAGATTGTCATAATTTAATACCGAATTGTCATTCATATTTAGATGAAAGTGATTTTGCAAGATATCATTCTTTAGATTATCAAGATTAATGTGTGTATATTTTTGGGACGATTTTAAAGATGTGCTTTTAACATATGTGTGAATTACGTCAAGGAGTAGTATATTGTGATCAGAAATGGAATTATCACAGTTCGTTAGTGAGTATGATAATTTTGTATCTGTGAGTATATGATCTATGATTGTGTTTGTATTTTCTGTGATGCGTGTGGCGTGTTTTTTGTTTATTTTGTTCAAAATAGTGTAATTATTAAATCTAATTGTGTTCGTATATTTACAAGTATGTGTTTTGGCTGAGTCAAGCAGATTTATGTTGAAGTCTCCAAATACAATAACTCTTTTATATGATCCTAGATGAGAGGATAGTGTTTCCAGGAAGTCTTTGAAAGCAGTATTTGGTTTTTTATACACTAAACCTATTTTTAGATTAAGCTTATTTACATGAAGCAATAGAAAGTTGTTGTCGGGGTCAGTAGTGATATTAATCACATTGTATTCCAAAGAATCTTTTATAAATATAGAGACTCCGCCTCCAGCTCCCTGCGGCCGGCAAGATGCTTCGTGTTTGTATCCTTCTAGGTTGACGTACTTTAGGTCCGCTTCTTTGAGCCAGGTCTCACACAGTAAAGAACATAAGAGAATATAATGATAAAACATTAATATTATAATTTAAAAAAAAGATGAGGCACAAAATGACAACATTATGTGCGTTAGAAGCCTACATAATATACATGATTAAAAAAAACTTCCTAATCATTATAATGCTGCAGCTCTTTCTTACATATTGTGTATGAAATTTTGAAAATTTTCTCTTTCTTATATATTTATTACATGATTATTTATGAGAGGCCCAATATACGAGTGACTGTTTCCTCCAAAGTACTACTTTTTCCTTTGGTGGAAACAGATTTATTTTATTATAGCTCAGCCAAGGCATGGGAACTTTTTTCGTTTCATTTTCTTAAACGTTTGAGGGAGATGAATGATAATGAATATATGTTTCCTTTGGGGGGGTGCAGTCATACGTTCACCATTTGTCTCATTTTCGAATGTTGTTATTTAGTGAGTAAGAAAAAGCTGCAGCAGTAATATTTATGTTCAAGAACAAAAGCAATAAAATCGGGGCATTGACATTAATTTGACGTTTTTGAATTTTCGGATTTCACTCAGACTTCAATGTCATCCTTGTAACTACGAGCATATTCCATACTTTCAAAATTATCGTCACGGCTAGTAGTATTGTAGGGGTTTACGGAGACCTCACGGTGCTGTGTGTGAGAGAGATGCAAGTAAAGGTAATGCGCATTTTCATCCTCCGACAAAATATCCCTCGACATAATATCCCAAATGTATCTTCACTACGCTGAATTGTTTCTTAAAACTATTTTCGAACAACAATTTATTGTCTTTACAGGATATCTGTATTATTTTTGTCCCGATTTTCCTATTTTTGAACAATTTATTGTCTTTACAGGATGTCTGTATTATTTTTGTCCCGATTTTCCTATTTTTGAACAATTTATTGTCTTTACAGGATGTCTGTATTATTTTTGTCCCGATTTTCCTATTTTTGAACAATTTATTGTCTTTACAGGATGTCTGTATTATTTTTGTCCCGATTTTCCTATTTTTGAACAATTTATTGTCTTTACAGGATGTCTGTATTATTTTTTTCCCGATTTTCCTATTTTTGAACAATTTATTGTCTTTACAGGATGTCTGTATTATTTTTGTCCCATTTTACTATTTTTGAACAATGCATGGTCTTTACAGGATGTCTGTATGATTTTTGTCCCCTTTTACTATTTTTGGACATTTTTTTGTCTTTTCAGGATTTCTGTATTATTTTTGTCCCAATTTACTATTTTTGAACAATTTATTGTCCTTACGGGATATCTGTATTATGTTTGTCCCCATTTTTCGTTAGGTGGGGTTAGGTTAGGTTAGATTATGTTTTTTTCCCTCTATTTTTTTACCATGAAGAATATCTTGATACATTTCAAAAGTAATTTTTACACATTTTCTAAATATACATAACACAAGATAAAAATAATTAAAAAAAATTTAAAAAATATGATAAGACAAAAGTAGATAATGGGAACCCACTAAGGCACTACCTGTGCGTGGGTAATATTAACTAAAGTGCTAAATTACGTAAGTTGGCGGTACAAGTAAAAAATGTAAATTTTAAAGTGAAATTTTAAAAATATAGGTAATATAACTTTGAAAATATTGTAGTATTAAAGTGACACATACAAGTTAGTTGATTTTTTGTTACGGTTTCAAGAAGATAAATAATGTTAGTCTTGAAGTTACAGTAGAATTGTAAAAGTTTGTAAATTGTAAGAATTGTTTTAATAGATATTTTATCGGGGGGTGTTTTGCGTGGGTTGAAAACGCGTGGAACCGCAAGAGAATTATGACTTTTTTTTTCCTTATCTTTTGAAACAACTGCAGCAATATTTTATGTTTATTGCCTTTTGTATGACGTCACGGTACCGTAACGATGAAACGTCATGGTAATTTTGAAAACGCTCACTGCATTATGATTATCCAAGCGTTAACTTATATATAGCCATCATTTACTTAGCTAAGTAAATTATCCACCTACCAAAAGACGTGTAAAATATCACACTTTCACAAACAAGTCACGCTCCTGAGTTCGTTTAACCAAATTAATTTGATTACCGCTACAGCGAGACTCGAGACAAAATATTATAGAATGGAGTAAATTAAGGCTCTGGAAACGTCCTAAGGGCTGTGCTAAGCAAGATAGACGCTTCCCAGCAACAATCATTAATCAGCTCTTCGGGGACTAGCCTTTATATTATACACAACCCTTAAATTAGTCGCGCCTGGGGTCTGCGATATTATTCTCGATGGGGCTCCACTAACTTGAAGCACAAATGTAACTAACCATCTGATCTGGATGAGGAAGGTACGGAAGCTTGTGGCAATTTTTCTGGGAAGGTCGGGGAGAAAATTATAAAAAAGAAGAATTTTTGTGGGATGGTCGGAGGAATGGCTCTGTCCAAATTTTGCCTGCACAATGCACCGAGCCGCGAGATCCAGCAAGTAAGTTAATAAATACTACGTACATTGCGGGTTTTTCTCATTTTCATAGTGCAGAGTTTTACTGTCTTTATTTCGTAAATCTTTTATTTATTAACGCCCCTTTTCGGGGCTTTTACATTATATATGAATAGTGTAGGGGCGTGTAAATAGCCCCTGACACGAGGGCTGACTACCCTATGTAAAATTAACGAAAATTGAATTCTTCCCTATGTGACACAAAAAAACAGTCGACCCAGCAACTCCAAAAACCAAAGTGAAAAACAAACAAACACTCACTCAGAGAATGCAGCTCAGCCACGATGTCCACACGAAAAGACACTTCTTTTCAATAAAAATGTCAAGGCGATATTGCATAATCTTGACCGATGTTTTGCACAGCAAGGAAGTTTCAACAATAATTAGTTAGTTTTCACAATGATGAAAATAAACAGCAAAATGTTCCAAAACAACAGATGACAGTTAGTTTCACTTGTTTATGTACTATTTTTAAAATCAATCCATTTAGGTGTCTACTAGATGAATTATTCTTCTGACTGACCAGGAGAGACATCTCTTGGCCTTTTACTGACACTCCCGTCAGAAGTAATTGCTTGATTCACAAAGGTAAGGAAACGCATGAATACACTGCATCTCAAGTCACATAGGTTAAATTCAATACAATACAAAACCCAGAGATGGCGCCCTTATGGTCTTATAGCATAAATTATTCATTTAAAGAAATTAATGCCCAAATATATTTATGGCGCGTATCCATATTCCCCGCCTTGGAAGTTCGTAGAGCTTACAAAAGAAAGAGTATAAAAATACAAATGAAACAAGAAATGAAATAGAAATAAAGTGACTATTCACCGGTAATATTCAGGAATGACACGCATTGGAAATTCGCAGAATCTCACAAAATAAAGAAAAATAACTAAAAATACAATGTAATAAAGTTCAATTGACCAAGATAACGGATATTAAGTAATGCCATGTCTGGGTCAGAGATCATTGAAACAATGACTAAAATCAAAAAAAATAAATAAATGAAAATAAACAAAAATAGATAAAATATTAAATTATTGCGTTGGAATGGGATATAATTTGACAACCGGACGTTTAAAAGAACCAAATCTTGTCTTTACCGTCGCAACGCGAACAATTTTATCCATTCCGGGATGGATTTCAGTTATCACGCCTAAAGGCCAATTTAACGGAGGGGAATCTTCTTGTCCCACTAGTACGACAGTTCCGATATCAATCGGATGATCAGAAGTAGTCCACTTCTGCCTGACTTGCAAGGTGTGCAGATACTCTGAACGCCACTTCTTCCAGAAGGACTGAACCATGCTGTCTAATAATTGCTTACGCTGAGTCAAATTGATTTTACCGTCTGCCAGGACAGAAGCAGGCAAGTACTGCAATGGTGTCGACATTAAAAAATGCGCAGGCGTAAGGACTTCTGGATAAGGGTCAGAAGACATAACTGTAAGTGGACGCGAATTCATTATGCACTCATTTGAACTAGCACAGTCTGTAACTCCTCATAGGTGAGAAGCTGAGTTCCAATCACACGGTACAAGTGTGTCTTCATGCTCTTTATGTTCGACTCCCACATACCCCCAAAATGAGGCGCGCGTGGTGGAATCATTTTCCACTCTATACGACGCTTAGCGAGTTCGCGCTTTAATGAGGGCTCATATTCAGATTCAACCAAAAACTTGTAGAGGTCATCTAATTGTGCCTTCGCACCCACAAAATTAGTACCATTATCTGAATACAAGCATGTTACCGGGCCACGCCGAGAAATAAAACGGCTGAAAGCAGCCAGGAAAGCATTTGAAGTTAAGTCAGAGACCAACTCAATATGAATAGCCTTGGTCACAAGGCATACGAATAGACAAATATATGCCTTTTGAGAATGTTGTCCTCTCCGACGAGTCAGCGTAATACGGAGTGGACCTGCGTAATCTACACCGGTATGTACGAAGGCCTTTGCTTCTGCAACACGATATGACGGTAAATCTGCCATCTTCGGTGTAGGATGCGATGGATTTAAGCGGAAGCAACAATTGCATTTCCGCACCATCGCCCTAATAACAGTCCTAGCATCTAATATCCAATAGCGTTGACGTAAGATAGACATAAGAAGTCCTGGGCCTGTATGACAGTTCACGACATGAAAGTGAGCGATGATCAGATCGACAACACAGTCATGTTTGGGAAGCAAAACCGGATGTTTAACCTCAAAGGGTAAATCCGATTTAGAAAGCCGCCCCCCAATACGTAACAGATTATCTCCATCAAGAAATAGAGATAAACTCTGAAGTCTTTTGGAATGAAATTTGCCTTCCTGGAGTGCAGCAATATCTCCTGCAAAATGAATACTCTGCACAGCACGAATCACAGCCTTTTCAGCAGTCATAAGATTATTGACCGTTCCAGAGGAAAGTGATATCTTTTTTATGAATCGGAGGACATAAACAACAATCCTTAGTAGTTTATCCCAAGTGGATATACGCTGAGCCAGTTCACTCAGGACCGATTTTTCACCCTGAAATGTTGCAATGAGCACATTAGCCTTGTGTTCAGGCATTTCACCAGTATTGGTAGGGTGAAACGGTTTTAATGGCCATTCCAAAGGTGGGCTGCGAATCCATGATGGGCCGTTCCACCATAAATCATGTGAAACGAGTTGGGAAGGAAGCATGCCACGAGAAAGGCAGTCGCTCGGGTTTTCACTACCAGCAACATGGTAAAAGTTCTCTGGAGACAAATTTTCTTGGCACTGAGCTACGCGATTACTAACAAACACCGACCAGCGATGCGGTGAAGAATGTATCCAAGAGAGCGCAACGGTAGAATCGGAAAACGCATATGTTCCTGCAATAGGAAGACGCTCAGAATAATTATCTTGAACCGTCCGTATTAATTTGGACATCAATACTGCGGCACAGAGCTCCAAACGAGCGAGGGTCGTCACTTTGGTGGGAGAAACCTTTGATTTTGCGCACAACAATCTCACTGTAATTTTTCCAAACAGATCAGTGGTGTGCAAATAAATCACACAGCCGTAACCATTCATGCTTGCATCGCAGAAAGCAACAACGAGCACCGTACTGTCTTTCAGGACACCAACATGGCGAGGGATTTTTATCATTGAAATTAGAGGAAATTCCTGTGTAAGCGCCGAAAACCGACGAATAACGCTATCAGGGGGTGTATCATCCCAACCAATGTTGCACAGCCATAGCTCTTTGATAAGTAATTTAGCGTACAGAATGACAGGGGCGACCAAGCCGAGGACATCAAATAAACGGGCGACTATGGAGAGTATGCTCCGCTTTGTGCACTTCTCCTGAACATAAGATGTCGTAAAGAAGAAGCTGTCATCAGCTGGTTCCCACGAAAGGCCCAACACCTTAGAGGTATTGTTAGAACCAACAGTGAAGTCCACTGGGCTGCGGTGAGAATCCGGGAGGTTCTCAAGTACAACTTGAGAATTACTAGTCCATTTTACTAAATCAAAGGCACCGGACTTAAACAACGAGATTAATTCTCGAGAAAGACGTATGGCGCTGGGCTCATCTGCAATAGAATAGACCAGGTCGTCCATATACAGCTTGGACTCTGCCACTTTGGCAGCATCCGGGTAATGTGGTCTCATATCCTGGGCCAACTGGCGAACCGTCCGCATTGCTAAGTATGGACTTGCCGTCAAGCCGAAAGGAACTCGATTGAACTGAAAAGTTCGTATGAGACCATTATTTGAGAATCGAAATAAGATCCTCAGGTATCTGCGATGCTTGCTAGGAACTTCAATCTGTAAATACATTTGCTTTATATCCGCAGTCATAGCGATGGGAAAAAGACGAAAGTCAAGCAAAAGCAGAAACAAATCGGCTTGCAAATTGGGACCAGTATGAATAATGTCATTCAGTGACAGCCCTGTGTGTGTTTTAGCACTAGCATCGAGCACAATACGAGGCATTGGTTTGTCTGGACGAGTGACAGCATGATGTGGGATGTAATATCCATCTTCTGTGATATCAGACTCTGAGACTTCTGATAGGTAATTATTTTCAATATATTCACTGATAACCTTGTTATAATTCTCCTGCAAAGCAGGGGAATGTTTAAATTTTCGCTCCAAAGCCAAAAATCGGCGTTGGGCAGCAGTACGAGAATTACCCAATTGTCTTGGATCTTTACAGAAAGGTAAAGCAACAGAATATCTACCATCATCAGTGCGAGAAATTGATGAAGTAAAGAGATTCTCACATTCTGTCTCCTCCGGACTTAGAAATTTTATATTAGGTATCTCTTCTAACAGCCAAAATTTTTGCACTAAATCATTAAGTGCGAGTGCCGAGAATGATGTGTTTGTGTTGAGCACATTATTGGGGTAATCACCCATCAACACGAAACCGAAAGCGGTCGATAACGCGGGGGGTGCACTAGTACCCGATTCAACCCTGTTCCCTAAATAAATATATGGGAACAGTTGTGCACCGATGACGACATCCACGCATCCAGGAATATTCCATGTTAAGTCTGCGAGAGGTATGCCCTCTAAGTACCTCATATCACCCTTGGCTATATAGTGATTAGGTAATTGGTCGGTGATACTGTCAACGACAAGCGCATGTATATTATATTTATTCTCTGGGTATACGCGAGACTCAATATCCAAATACACGTAACCGAAAATTGGTCGAGACGTTGATCCAATTCCTTTGACAAACGAATTACTCAAAGGAATTATTGGTAAATTCAGCGTCTTACAACAATCGACCGTAATCAAATTATTTTGAGAGCCATTATCAATTAGGCACCGAACAATAACTTTATTTCCGTTTTTAAGCTTCGCGTATACTTGTGCGGTCGAAAGTAAAATAGAAGAGTTCGGTGTTACTTTGGCACAAAGCGAACACGAAGGATTGACATTCGCGGTCCCCTCCACTTGCTTATCACCAATGCCAGTTCCATTGTTGCTGGATGACACTGGAGGGGGGACTGACGGTTCTTCACTGGTAGGTACTTGCGACGTATGTACATGAGTATTGGTTTTCATATTATTCACACTGCCGAAATGTAAGAATGTATGATGACGTTTATTGCACAAATCACAAACTAACCCCGATTTGCATGACTTGATTGTATGTGAACCACTAAGGCAATTTACACAGGCATTTTTCGATTTTATAAATTCAAATCGAGCCTGTGGGGAACTCATACATTTAAACTTTGAGCAAACGTTGATTAAATGATCAGTTTTGTTACACAGAATACATCCTTTCGGCGGAGCTGGGAAGCGCGGAATATTCGCATTACTCGCGACGAACGATTTAGTATTATTTGATCGGGAGGACGAAATGGGATGCGTTTTATTTACGACACCATGCGAGTTACTCGTTCGTTCTAAAATCTTTACTTGATCTTGTACAAACGAAACTAACTCATTATAAGAAGGAATTTCTTTATTACGAACTGTCAGCTCAAAGTTCTGAGCCGTCTGTGAATCAATTTTTCTTACCGCGCAGTGAAACAAAATAAAATCAGTTAAATCTTCAATACCTAACTGCTTTAATGCCGACACTGACGAAGAATATCTTTCAATGAAAGAATTGAGACTGGCAGATGTATTCGTGCAGTTTTTCGCATCGAGAATATTATTTAAATAATGTGTTCCTAGTGTACGTTTATCTTGATATTTTTTAACTAAACTCTCCCAAATGATCTGATATGTATCACCCGAAGGCACAATGCCTGCGGTTATGTTCAAAGCCCCGTGTGTGAGTTTTCCGACTAAGTACTGCACACGCTGCGAGTCAGTTAGCTGTCTATTATTATGGATATTGGCTTTAAATGACTCAAAAAATTTCGACCAACTTTCATTCTTACCATCGAAGGTTGGAAGATCTATTGCAGGAAGATTAATCATACACGGCTCCCGCGACTTATTTTGTGACGTCAGTGATTCTCTTACAGAAGTTTTCATATTCGATCTAGTTCGTTTGACCTTCAAAAAAAGATCATCAAAAGCATTTAAAGCTTGAAAATCTGGTTTAAATTCTGGATTTAAAGTTAACTGACGATCATTGATGCTATCTATAATATTTTCAAATTGACTTCGCATTTGATCAATCATCTCTGACTGAGCCATAAACACTTCGTTATTTCTTGACTCAAAATTAGATATATTATTTGTTGCATTATACAGATCGTTCATACGAAAAAAAATATTTTCCTTTTTTGCGGTTAAAAGAATAAGCGATCTGTCTTGAGCCTCATCAAAACCCTCCTCCGTAATTCTTGGCATTTTTTATATATGCGAAAAGATTACCACAAAATTTTACAATAATGTTACAATGTTAATAATTAATTAATAATAATGTTGCGAATAATTATCCAAAATTACGACAATTCTGCGAACAATGTTAACAATTAATTAATAATAATAATGTTGCGAATAATTATCCAAAATTACGATAATTCTGCGAACATCCAAATATGTCATCCAAAAGCAAAAACAAGACCAGCCATAGTTCTCAAAAAATGAGAGGTACTTCAAATTTACCAAAAAAAATACGTAAATTCAAACATCCATGTAATTAAGCTATAATCTCGAATTGAATGTATGAATGAATTAATAATCCAGGCTACGAAGGACCATTAAATATGTAGGGGCGTGTAAATAGCCCCTGACACGAGGGCTGACTACCCTATGTAAAATTAACGAAAATTGAATTCTTCCCTATGTGACACAAAAAAACAGTCGACCCAGCAACTCCAAAAACCAAAGTGAAAAACAAACAAACACTCACTCAGAGAATGCAGCTCAGCCACGATGTCCACACGAAAAGACACTTCTTTTCAATAAAAATGTCAAGGCGATATTGCATAATCTTGACCGATGTTTTGCACAGCAAGGAAGTTTCAACAATAATTAGTTAGTTTTCACAATGATGAAAATAAACAGCAAAATGTTCCAAAACAACAGATGACAGTTAGTTTCACTTGTTTATGTACTATTTTTAAAATCAATCCATTTAGGTGTCTACTGGATGAATTATTCTTCTGACTGACCAGGAGAGACATCTCTTGGCCTTTTACTGACACTCCCGTCAGAAGTAATTGCTTGATTCACAAAGGTAAGGAAACGCATGAATACACTGCATCTCAAGTCACATAGGTTAAATTCAATACAATACAAAACCCAGAGATGGCGCCCTTATGGTCTTATAGCATAAATTATTCATTTAAAGAAATTAATGCCCAAATATATTTATGGCGCGTATCCAAATAGTAAGAAAAACTAAAAATGAATAGTAAGAAAAACTCAGCATTTATTGTAATAACTGAACGTCTCAGTAGCAATGTTTTATATTTGTTTAAACATAAATTGAAGATGTCCAATGACTTGGTATATTATTTTGTTAACATTAGTTAAATTTATCTTATATTTTTCCGTATTTTTTAAAGTGAAAACTTCTTTAGCAACGTTGTGATTTGAAACTCTGTGAAACGAAAAATAACGACACTAAAAAGAGACAAGCACATATATCTATAGGATTTAGCCTGAGAGAATGAGATAGTATAATCGGTCTCCTCTTTGTGTGGTGGCTTTGTAGCCTCTCCACTCGGTTCTACTTTAGTTTTCTGAAGGTTTCACTTTTAACGTGTGTGAATTGATAACACTGCTTTTTTTAACCTTTTAAGGTTTTATTTTTCTCACAATTTGAATGCCAATAATTTTCAATTATTAAGGTTTCATTTCATACATGTAAATTTTAAAACATTTTTATGTTTAATAATTTTGTGTGTGTTTTTTTTGTTTTTCATGTTTCGTGTTTTTTCCCAATACAAAATAAAGTAAATAAAGTTTTTTCCCAATACAAAATCCTACTAATATTATAAAGGCGAAAGTTTGTATGGATGTATGTTTGTATGTTTGTTACTCTTTCACGCAAAAACTACAGAATGGATTTTAAAAATTCTTTCATTAATAGAAAGCTACATTATTTGCGAGGTCTATAGGCTATATATATTGATAAGCTCTGGCGTTATGAATAATCTCTGGCGTTATGAAACTATTTTTCATACGTTTTCTGTCCGTAACAAAATCGATTTATTGCAAACGTCAGAATAAAACAATTCGAATGTCGCCTTGGAAACGATGTTTTTTTTTAAATTTTTAATTAGGCAATTCACTCTAAAAAGAGTGCTTTGATGGCGTCGTATTTAATAACTATCTCTAAAAATGAATCGCCGAAATGTATGTATGCGCATAAACCCGAACGACTACATAAAATTGGATAATTCTTTTTTTTTTGTTCGTTATTTTGTATAAAACCACAGGTGAGTTCTGGCATTATGAAATTTGTATAAAAAAATTGTATAAAACACGCGAGCAGTTTGAAAACTGAATGTATCGGGAATGAATGTGTGGAATGCGAGAGGTGAGAGGGGGGAGTGGGGAGGGGGTATTGGGAGGGTGTTGGTAGAGGGGGAAAGGGGTGGTGGAAGAGGGTGGGGGGAGGGGGTTAGGGGAGGGAGAGGAGGAAGGGAAGGAAGGGGAAAGGGGAAGGATGGAGGAGGGTGTGGGGAGGGGTAGTGGGTGGGGGGAAGGGGGTTGATGGGAAGAGTGGTGTGGGGAGAGGGAAGGTGGAGGAGGCGGAGTGGGTTGGGAGAGGTGGGAGGGAAGTAAGGGGTATGGGGTGGGGGAGGGGTCGATGGAGTAGGAGAGGGAGGGAGAGGGGGTTGATGGATGAGTGGAGTGGGGAAAGGGAAGGTGGAGGGGGGAGGAGTGGGGGGAGGGGTGGGGGGAGGGTGGACGGGGAGGGAGGTTGATTTGGGGAGTGGAGTGGGGGGAGGGGTGGGTGGAGGGGGAGGGGGATTGATGGGGGGAGTGGAGTGGGGAGAGAAAAGTTGGAGGAGGCGGAGTGGGAAACCCCTAATACCATGCCAATTGATTTTTTCTACATTGTCATTTCTAAATTAATAACATATTGATTATTTATGACAGTATATTTACTGTTAATATATTATTTTTTATTTTCTTATTAACTTACCATTACATATTAATTTTTCACCGAACCTAATTTTAAATATTATATATTAAACAACTTGCAAAAAAAATGTTATTTCAAAGCTAATTTCAACATATGGTCACTCTACATGTTTTACGTTATAATGTATTTGTTCCTGTAGTGCAGTAGAGGCCCATTCTGTGAGAAATATTATTGTAACAATATTGTCTTTCAACACATTATTTTGTGTACTCTATAAAATTGTTAATCTCAAGTCAAAATGAAGTTCAAAATTTCAATTTAAACAATAACACCTAAATTAAAAAGGTAAAGAAACAATAAATAAATAAATATATATGGGTTATCGTATCCCATATCTTTGTGAAAACTAAAAGATCACACGGATGGCATTTCTAAGATTTCTAAGGTGTCACTTACATTATAAAATACAATCATATTTTAATGAAAACGGTCACTTAAATGGAATGAAAACAATAATGTTGTGATCAAAACGGTTTCTTTCTTATTTATTTCATAATTATTTGATAGTCACTTTAATATTGCATAAGAAAGATTCGCTCTAATGTAATCGCTTATAAATCATTGTTTTTTTTACACATATTTAAAAAAAAAACCTAAGCTATATATTTTTTTAATTTTATCTATTGTTGAAAATGGTATGAACTAATGATATAATGAATGAGAACATTTTGTCTGATCTCTCAACACTTTGTTATTAATTCATATATTTTTATCACTTATTATTTTCTCTGTTTATCATTTTATTTTTAAATTTTATTATTTTGCTTTTACTTAACTGTTTTGCATGACCGATATTTGCGTGTGTTATTTTTATTAAATTGTGAAATTATTAACCCCGATACAGGCGAACCCTAGTGGGGTTAATAATTACATGCTAAAAATATATGTATATAAATTGTGAAGAAGCAATAAATAAAAAATATATAAATTGAATTGATTTGACGTAGCGTGCATATAATCGTCGAATTTACCTAATATTTTTTTCAAAGAAAGACAAACATTCCCGAGTTACGAATAATCTGACAATGAAAACTTCCTAATACCACCACAGTAACGGTAAATGTTGCTCATGTCGCGATGGAGGACTTAGCCAGCCGAGGAATTGAACACGCGACACCTGAATGGGACCCAAACGCGATGCCAACTCAGCCACCGACCGGTCAAATATATACAAGTCTTTCGGTAGGTACCAGTAACCTAAAATAACTGCCACCTTCGTGTATCCCACAGACACAAACATTAATATTCCGTACCTACGTATCTTGTAATTGAAACTTGTCTCGAATGGTTGTGGGTCGGTATAATTAGGTATACGCCTTCATCAAAATTATTAAAAGCCTTCGTACAACCCCCAGCCGTAATAATTTGATATATAATTATGCAAACCAAGCTCTCGAACGGCTGACATCTGGCGGAAGTACATTGAAGGAATTTGAGTTATTTGGAATAATTCATTTTGGTAAGAAACAGTTTGTTTCTTACAAAACTCGGTACTCGGTGGTTATGAAGCTAATTTGTGTTACCGATCCTAGACTTAAAATTAAATTTATTATTTATGTATTAAACCGCTTACTCGTTAATACGGAATATTTTTGTTCAAACAGTTATATTTAGCTTTATTATCACGAAAAGTGTGTATTTATGTCGGGGAGACCAAAAAACATGCAAAAAATATGCATTTAACATTTTAATTTTGTTTAAATTAATTCACTTACGCGGTTACGAATTCTTCGCCATATTCTATTTATATCAATTAAATCAATTTGTATGTTCATAGACAATCAATGCTTCATATTTTCCAAGGTACTGTAGGCACCGCGATTATTATTGTATTATGAGCAAAATGTCATCTTGACGCTAGCAACACTTGTCTGCGCAACAGGATGCGCAACAGGATGCGCAGACAGCGGAACTGAGCTCGCGAGTGGAAGAAGCTTCAAGACGGAATGGTCTCGAAGCTTCTTCCACTCGCGAGCTCAGTTCCGCTGTCTGCGCATCCTGTTGCGCATCCTGTTGCGCAGACAAGTGTTGCTAGCGTCAAGATGACATTTTGCTCATAATACAATAATAATCGCGGGGCCTACAGTACAAATAGCTAGAATATTAAAAAAGATTGCCATACCGGAAAAATTGATTCTTACATATTCTAGGACACCAACTAGTATGGTGGAATTTTTATGTTCTGAAAAAGTAAATTATTTACTCGAGTATATGTACTATTTAGGAATTAAAATGCATGTATATTATATAAGTATATAATATTATAAAAAGGGCATTTTCTGGCGACAACCAGAAATTAATTATTGACAAGTTTGAAATTGTATTTATAACAGAAGAACATGGAAATAAAGGTATTAGAATAATTACACATACCCGTTAGACAAACTCTGCTTGCCATACAAACCATTTAAAACCTGGAAGGTATATCTTGTTTAAAAGAAAAACGCGTGCGCGTTCTTTTATTTATTTTCATTCTAGGTATTCAAATAATTACGCAAACCCGTTAGACAAATCCTGCTTGCCATACAAACCATTCAAAACCTGGGATGTACATCTTGTTTGAAATAAAAACGCGTGGGCGTTCTTATTTTTTATTTTCGTTCTAAGTATTTAAATAATTGCGAAAACCCGTTAGAAAAACCCTGCTTGCCATATGAACCATTCAAAACCTGGGATGTATATCCTGTTTAAAGAGCCTCTCAAAAGTTATTATTTTATTATTGGAAATCACCAAAATCTAGGTTAGGTGAAAGGTATTAGAATAATTACACATACCCGTTAGACAAACCCTGTTGGCTACACAAACCAGTGAAAATTTTGGATGTATGTTTTATTTAAAGAGCCTCTCAATAGTTATTAATTCGTTAGGAAACCATCAAATCTAGGTTAGGTTACAAGTGTTTAGTTTTATTGATTATATTGTATTAATTAGCTCAACCAGTAAGAAGGTAGGTACTGTACGTCGTTAATTCCTGGCTAGGTAAATAACTACTTGAATCAAGAATATCTGTTATTAGGTTGGTACTTTCGGCAAATGTCACATTTGATTGTTTTATTATCTATTTGTTAAAAAAGGAATATTCCGTATTATCCGTGCATCAAACTTAGACAACACGAACTTTCCGTATTTTCTGTGAGGTGAACTAACTGCATATTTACCTTAAATTTTATCATTGAATTAAGTGTTTGCGCATTATATGGAATTGATTGGGTATTGCATTCGCAGACTTGGTGGGTAGCATATTTAAAAATCCTGAAGTTATCCCACCTACCTAATCTTCCCATCCTAAATGTCACCATGAAAAAAGGCAATAAGGAACTCCAGTTACTCCAGTGGAAAATATTATGGATTTAAAAAATATATATTCGTATAGATTATAGACCAATAAACGCTGATTCTGAATATATAAGTTTTAGTTGATAATATTAAAAACGGAGTTTTAAAAAAAATATTTAATAGTCTTTTTTTAATCAAGTTGTAAAAATACGCCGTCAAGTTGGCATTATTGAAATTTTAGTGGTGACGTCACTGTTCGACCTGTCGTGACGTCACCGTAAAGTGATTCTATGGGAATGTATGCTATGACACAAGCCATCGTATTAATTTATTCGTTTATGAACATACTGTTTATAGGGATTTAGTTGTTGTTTATTTAAACATTATTAGTCCTAAATAATGTTTCAAAAATAAAGGAATCTCTTATTATTTTAATTCTATTATTGAAAATATTCAAAAACTACTGCACAAAACAAATAGTTATGCTTCTTCTAGGGAGAATACTTCGAACAACGGAATTCAAAATGGCGGCAGTAGATCAGCTGATTGCCCAATCCTATACTAATTTTTCAGGAGGGATGACGTCACACGATTCACCATTCATATGGTGGTTTTCGGGGGGTCTTGAAAAAATTAAAACTTTTACAATTATTTTAACCATTAAAACTAACTGTAAAAATTATTATTTTTTAATTTATAAACTAACGTTTAGACAAGATTTTTATGCATAGCACAAAGGGTAACAATTATTACAAGCAATAATTGTCAGCCTGAGATCCACCGATAATTTTTTTTGATAAGCCGCCATAGCTCAGTGGTCAGAGCATTCGACCGGCAATCGGAAGGACACGGGTTCAAGTCCCGTTGGCGGCAAGTATCTTTTCTCGGAAGATTTTTCAATATAAATGAGTGTCTCAGGCTGACAATTATTGCTTGTAATAATTGTTACCCTTTGTGCTATGCATAAAAATCTTGTCTAAACGTTAGTTTATAAATTAAAAAATAATAATTAATATTTAACAAGTTTAAGTATTTCCCCAATAAATTCAGACATAATTTGTCTCGACGCCACCTAGCGAGGGATTTAACACTAACAATGTCTTCCTCGCAAAAATAAAGTTGGTTGTTTTCAGGTGGAAAAAATATAACAAGCAGTAATTGTTGAATGAAACACTAGTATATATTGAATTATTTGGCGGGTATTTGATAAGCCGCCATAGCTCAGTGGTCAGAGCATTCGACCGGCAATCGGAAGGACACGGATTCAAGTCCCGTTGGCGGCAAGTATCTTTTCTCGGAAGATTTTTCAATATAAATGAGTGTCTCAGGCTGACAATTATTGCTTGTAATAACTGTAAAAATAAAAATAAAAATGCAGTTATTTAAGTTAGAAGATCATTAGTCATTATTATTTTTTTTTAAATAGACTGGAGTACTCTATTGTTGTAAGAAAAAGTACTCAACTTTGGAGAGGTGACAGTGTTCTTTGCTGCTCAGTGGTGGGTGGTTTGGTATATTTATGGCTCAGTGTAAATTAACATCTCAGACAGGGTGCATGTATCATAACATCTTGCTATAAGAATATAACGATTTCGACATTTAAATATAACATTGTGAAGTGTACACCACAACCTGGAGATCAGTGAGGCCCCATCTGCAATGGTGAGTCCTATTTTCCTATTTCCAATCTGGGCTTATCTCATTTTCCAAAAGCCCAGATCTGAACAATCGATTGACTATCCATCAGTTTTTGCGAGTGTATGCATATTTATTTAATCGTCCCGTATAACTTAGTCATCAAGTAGTTTCGGGACTGGTCCTATTGGATGGTGGAGGATGCATCTGCCCACCAGCTGCATGGCAGGCCGGATCGAGAGAGAATGGTTGAAGGAGTCCATTTACCTTCTCCAGCAGTACTCTCTTGGGATATCACCTTTCACTGCAATGGAAGGGATGGATTCGTACGTCTCTCGCTCCTGGACACACTGACCCCCAGATTCCTACTCACCCCTCATACCCTTTTCCTTCCCAGAACTTCCACTCCTTTCTTTTCTAAAAATACTCTCCACAGAGCATCCCCGAAGATGACATAGGCATTACTATGGGAATTAATTTCTTCAGGGTTTCCTATAAGGATCTAATGTAATAAAAAATTATCATTTGTCAAGTTTTGAGAAAAGGCAGACTTCATGAAAGGAATGGCCTCTTCCCTTCAAATTTCTTGTCCATGATTTATTGAAAAAACACAATCAATTGTCTTCCATCATATTTACAGATTTACAGTACACCCTCGAGTGTAGGGATGCAACGATATATCGGTTAACCGATAAACATCGATATATCGCCCTCTAAATCGTAAAGAATCTAAAAGTTAAGAAGAGCTAGTACTCTTCATTGGCGTAGAAATTCATTAAAACATGTTTTTTTCATTAAATAAATAAATTTTAAAAAATTAAAAAACATTTTCAAAACACGGCAAGAGATGTAAGGTGTATATCCCAATCTTTTTAAAGTGGCAATAAGTCATCTACCAATTGTGGCAACAAGTGTTCCTTCTTAACGACTTTATTCTAAGGCAGCAGCCACTATAACTCAAAGCAGAAACCGGCTATAAGGAAGCAGACTGTTAAGCAGACAAAGTTACTATTTTAAGTTCTTTAGCTGTTATAAAATACTGATTTTTTTTTTTAATAAATTTATGCAAAGAAAACATATTTTATATACCTAACCAAATTTTGTGATTATTTACATAGGTAAGATATATCGACTTAATTCGATATATATCGATATCGATATATCGATATTTTTAAAAACCTTGCATCCCTATTCGAGTGTCACGATATCGGTCGTGACCAAAGATATTCAAATACAGAAGAGATATGCTATGGTGTCCGCGCAACTGTCGCCGGACTACGCGCTAATTAGCGTAGTTTTCATACAAAAAGAATTTGTTCATTTCACTAGATGGGAAAATAATTCACTGACTCCAGATATTTTCATATCAGAGGGTTCGGCTCTGTGGAATTCCTAATTGAATCTATAAATCCTACTGATCCCTCAATATAAATATTTAAAAACTCTTTTTTAATTCTACATGTTGAAACGGGATCATGTTCTGGTACAATATAATAGTAGTGCAATTTTATACGGCAGAGCAGAGACCAGAGCTCAGGATTATGGGAAAGGTATTTTTCTGTCAAGTAGGTGAGAAATCAGAAAATAAAAAGAAGATGAATTTTATAAAACTATATTGTATGCAATAAAAAAAACAAACATGAGAGTGCAAATTTAATAATACAAAACAGTAACATACCAGATGGACTCCTGAGCACGCTAATCTAACTAAACGAATTTTACGACGGATGACGACCGCGAACTTGCTTCGTAGAGAGAAGACGAGAAGACACTTCCAGCCTCCTTAACCGGGGACGTTGCGCAATCCAGAGATCCTAGGTCATCCTTCTATTTAGGAAGAAGGCTGCTACGCCTCCAAGGAGTGTATTTAGCTTCGGGCTATCTTAACAAGCTCCATGAAAAAAGCACGTGGCCCCAACTGGTCACCAAGACTTGCGTATTTTGGTAGAACTGTTAACAATCCGTGACTTCACGACGCGGGGTCATAAAGGCATATTATTCTGCCACCACAAGGACCAATCCCTTTACAAGTTCATTTCCAGAAAACATTTCCACAAAATGGCCAACTGCCAACACCGGAAAAAGTGGGATTTACATATCCACTAAAAATAATACCGTACACGAACTTCTCGTGTTACGTAAAAAACACCCCGCGCCTTTTTAAGTTAAGATTAACTTAAATCCACATGATTTAACGAAATTGAAACACTTTCAAAGTGAGTGACCAATTCACGAACAGCTAGCCCATCGCTGCCCGGGAGGAAGTGACCATAAGCAAAAAAGAATCTCTCTTTCCCAAAAAATTACCAGTCTCAAAAAAAAACACCATAGACAAAATAACCAAATAGGCAAGAACTGCACTAGTCACATAATATTTATGTGACAATGTATTTAAAATTTCCGATTTTTGCATTTTTATATATAAATTCTTTGACAAAGCTAATACGCCTAAATTTTTAATCAGAGACCTAGGTATAATGCCAGTAGCCGAAATAACAAATGGTAATATTTTTATAGTCCGAGAATGTCAAATTCTTTTAATCTCATTTCCTTAATCGGTGTATTTTCTAATTTATTATTATTATTATTATTATGGCACAACCCAACATTGTTTTAAATGTTATATTACGCATTTTTTTTAAATAATGTGTTTTATATTAAGCGTCGGATTGAACATTGTTTTAAGCCCATTTCCTATTATTCATTTCCTTTCTCCGCGATATTTTTTTTAAGAATATCGCATAACAGTGCCAACTGCATCCAACTTTCCGAAACCAGTCGACCTACAGCATTTCCTATTGGGGCAAGTTGTGAGGCTGGAAGGAGAGGGTAATGGAAAGAGAGGGGGAAGAGGAAGATCGAAAGTACCTGGCTATGCAGATCTCATCACCAAACATGATTAAAATCATTTCAAGCGACCTTACGACGCTGAATGGTTGTCTGAAAGGGGCACGTAACACTTTCATACGGATAAACTTATTATTTAACTAGATTATTCCATTACTTGTGTACGGTTCCTTAGTGGTCTCTGGGTGGTCTACCGTCAGTCGTAATTTGAGCTTGCTGTTTGACTTCCTTTGTTTCCAATCCAAGGGGGTGTGCATAGAGATTTGAGGTTTGAGAGGTTATGCTGTTAAAACTTAAATGAATTTTGCAATTAGTGACATCTATTGTCTCTTTGTAGAACTTAATTAATTGTATTACCTATTGACATCCAATGTCCAACTCTGCCGTTAGAGACCTCCAAGTACCAATAGTATGCTACCTTACCAACAGGAGATTCTTTATTATCATAGTGTGACTTTCTGCTGTAGAATATTAACCACTGGAGCGCTTTTTGCCATTTAAAATACCTCGGATTGCTTTGCTGCCAGTTTTAGGCAAATTTTCCCTAGATGCATTAATTTTTTTTCCAATTTTTCCATATTAAAATACGGAGATATAATTTTTTTAACGTAGACGTAAAACATTCAAAATGGTCACCAAAAAATCACGAGCAATCGGAGGAAAAAGTTAAAAATCACGCTGTCGCTCGAGTGGTAAAAGGGCTGTTTTTAAACGATTCATAAAGGAGGAGGTTATGAATTCTACTGTATTTTTTTATGTTTGTTACCTCAGAACTTTCGACTGGGTGAACCGATATTAATGATTCTTTTTTATTTGAAAGCTAGTGCTTCCCGTGTGATCCCATTTTAATTTGGTTTACTTCCGACTATAGAATCCATGAAAAAACCATATAAGTCTTAAATTTGCATTAAGTATGTGCGCGACAAATGGACGAATAACTCAATATCACGCCAACCGATTTCGATGATTCTTTTTTTATTGGAAAGGATGTACTTCAAGGTCTACCCATATTCAGACAGATTAGTAAGTGTACTTCAGATTCACTAAAAATAAAAAAATAAACAAAAATTTTAACAAAACAAAAAAAAAGACGTCAAAAATTGCGTCAAAAGTAAAAAAATAATTTTGTATTCTTCTACAACTTCATAACCAACTTACTTTTTCTACTCATCAACATATAGGTACGATTGTTATTTTTGAAGTCGGTGTCAGCAAAGGTAGGTACCCGGCCCGTGTTTAATTGACAGCTCCCCTCACGTCGCGGTCCCGCTTTGGCTTCTCACCTCGTCAAGTCGCGCGTGCGACACAAGCACATCTCACCTATAACTATGTATGTAGTTACAAACCTACCTTGGCTGACACCGACTCCAAAAATAACAATCGTACCTACATTTTGATGAGTAGAAAAAGTAAGTTGATTATGAAGTTGAAGAAGAATACGAAATTATTTTTTTACTTTTTAGTGCAATTTTTGAAGTAATTTTTATGTTTTGTTAAAATTTTTGTTTCTAGTAAAAATCTCTCTCTCATATTCTTGCCTTTGTAAAAAGATCTTGTTAGAAGATTCAGGTGTGGGGATCGAGCGGTATCTTATAAATTCAGAAATGTTACAAAGTTTTGTTGATTCAATTACAATTGTTTAAAGTTTATTGTGAAAATAAATGACTTAAAAATACCAAAGTGTTTGAAATCTACAGAAGGTTCCAATATAAAAAATTCTGACCGTGAAATAATTACTAACGCGTGTTTGTGACAAAAACAACATATGTATTTAGTGCTGTATATTGTTGTAAGTGCGTACAAGAATACAGATGAATTGCAATTTTAACGAGTTGATTCAAGGTGCGAGCTCTTGTGCTCTAAAATGTGGAATGAAAGGCAATAATAGAAAGTTTACATAAAGGCCATAGACAAATGATAAAATAGACAAAAGTTTTATTCAAAAGTCAGACGAAAGGAGACACAGACGTTAAATTTAAAGTAAGAGAGTCTGTAGATGGATGTTAGAAAAAAATGGAATAAATATGAAATGATAAGTAAGAAATGAAGTTAAATATTTAACATAGAACAACGCAACACTCAACAACTTGTACCATCCTGTTTAATTATTTGATGATGGGATTTCACAAAGCAAAGTGTTTAGTAGAGTGGGGCGTTCTGTAGCAGTACTTGTCGTATCTTTTAAGAGTAATGTCTTGGATTATGAGATCAGCGGACAAATCTCTTGAGAAAGCTTCTGACGTGTTTGGAAGATTTGTCGCTTTGGCGCTCTATAAAGTCTGTAGTTCTATGGTTATATATAGTTATGTGGTACTATATATGGTTGAAACGTGAAACACGATAAAATATAGCATAACATAGTAAAACTTAGAAAAACACGATAATAGACGATAAAAATAATAAAATATATGGCAGTAGAAGATATTTATTTATTAGTCTTGATAATATATTAAAAAAAATTTATAACTTTTTTCCAATTAATTTATTTGTGACCATAACCGATTTCAGCATTTTAAGATCATCATCCAATAGTTCCACTTACTACTATGACATCCCTTGCTAAAAGACAATATTCTTACCTAGGTCCTAAAATGTTCAACCTTATACCCGGATCTTGGAAATTGAAAAGTGCAAGCGTCTTGCGTAAATTAGTCAACGACTGGATTCTGGACTTAGGGAGAGACGAATGTGATCGTATGCTGTTTAACTGATATACAAAATCACCTAACTTTCCTGATCACTAGACCAAAACTCAAACCACACTTCATTGAGATCTGATATGGCTTCACAATGTTTCGACATCCTTTTGATATTTTTATACCTGAGATTTATGGTTTTGTGCCCCTGAATAATGTTCGCTATTTCACTGTTAGTACTTCACGTAAGGCGTAACATACTCACGTCGCTCACTAACATCAAGACTAGCTGTGTGAATCTTGGTATCTTATAGGGGTGATGATTTATAATAAATAATCAATACTTAACACAACTTGTATGACATACGAAATAATGCACAAATTTCACTACTTATACCTTTACCAAAGTAGCACTAGTAATTCATAGTTATTGTTTTCGTATTTTAGCAGGAGTAGTACAAGACATGAGCGCCGTGTATATTCGTATTGTCGTATAATATAAAATGTACTGAAAACATGTTTTAAAATCAGTAAAGATAATCATGTTTGCACCTAATTGTTTACATATTATAGTTAAAGCGCATAAACAAATAAAAAAACAACTTAATATATATTATTACATACATAAATTATATCTAATATTGTAAATTTTAATGTATTTCTCTTATAAGTGAACTATGTATTATAAGTTCACACTTTTAAACACATAACTTCATCTCTCTATATTGTGAATCTTGTTGTAGTTCCTCCAACTTGTTATCAGATACTTGGTTTACACTTTTTGCCTTTTCAATGCTTCTAACTTACCTACTTATCTCATACACTGTAAATCTGAATATATTATTTGTTATCAGGTTATTTCGGCAAATCCGATACTATATATTATGCTACCAGGTTATTTTTCTTTTTTTTTGTTATGTAATTATGTAATGTATAATATGAACTAAACCTGTAAATTTGTCTGTCCTGGTACGGGAAACTTTCCCAGTTGGACAGGCAAAGCTTCCTAATATGTATTTTGTACTTTCTTTTGTATCTATCTATAGTAAATAAAAAAATAAAAAAGACTGGTAAAATTATTTCCTAATCTGCGGTTGATTTATTTATTTACGGACAAATAATCCATCAGCAACATAATAATAACACGAAAAAAAACAGAGATGACAGTGAAGGGAGAGCACATGTAATATGTAAATGAAGAGCAATGACAATAGGTTGTTACGATATACATTTACGGAAAAGTAATGTTTGTAAAGTCTATTGTTATTTGAATTAATCCCTAAATAGTCGTTTCCTTGACGTGAGTTGACCGGAAACCATTTCCAGCGGCGATCGGCAGGATAGCGACCGGTAGTGATAGTGAACCGCGCGGCCCGCCAGTCTACAATTACCCTTGGTACCGTGAAGTCGCCGCTGGATCTCCTAGCGACTCCCGCTTTCGGCCGCCGGCCAAAGCGTGCCCTACATTTGCGCACTCGTTCAACTACCATGCAATGGTTTAACCTAGTTCTTACGGGACCGCGGGTACGCCACACAATGTTTGAGATCGTGCCGCGGTGTCGAGAGTGGTGGGGTCGCCATTACTGACACGGCTCATTCTCCGACCATAACCTGAGCCACACCGGCTCCAGGCCCTCCTGATCTTCCTGCTTCAGCTCTAAGTTGCCTTCCCTGTATTGTAATGTGTCCTACGTAAATTCCATGTAACCTATCGACGCTATCCCGGACCCAAAGACGATAGGGAGAGATTCTTTGTTAGGAATTATAATAGCCAGGAACTGTGATTGTTTGTATTGTTGGCATGTTTTTCGGGCTGTTGTACTTGTGTTACGTGACAATATACCATTGTTTTACCTGAATTCTCTTTTATTTTATTGATTTTATACGTAGGCAAATGTGGCAAATACTGTATGTACTTCCTAATTGCTAACCTACGACCCTGATGCAGAAAGATCTCCTGCCATTCCGACGACGTGAGCTAGCCGTTTGGAAAAGGTAAGTGGGGCTCCGAACCGGGCCCTTCTCAAGGTTTATAATATAAAAAGTATATTTAGAAGATAACTACAAGTCAAAGCATGAAGAAGGATTTAATGGCTATAAAAATTACACATTGCGTTTCGACTACCGAAAGTCATTTAGGCTTCCACTAAAAATGTCTATGCTTTGACTTGCGTTGACAAGTCTCGACATTCTGGACAAAGGAGAATGGTATCCATAACTAGTAGAATCATGTCTATGAGTAGAATGTTGATTGAGGAACAGCAAATCATTATTTCCGAGTCTACGGGAAACGGGAAGCGATGTCGAACTGGGTGAGTTGTAACAAAGCAGGTGTGTCAGTAATACCGTTACTGAAATATGAAAACTAGATTCGAGTCTTTTTTAAAGAAGAAATGTTTAAAGTTTGTTCAATTTATGATTGTTTAATTGTTATATTTGCTCAATATGTTTAATTTATGTTTAAAGTAGCTTTTGCCCCCGGCTTCACTCGCATAGTATTAGGGGGGTACCTACAGCGCCTCCTCCACCTTCCCTATCCTCACTCCAATCCCCCCCTCCTGGAGCTCCTCCCCCGCCCCCTCTCACCCCTCTCCCCCTACAAATCCCCCCTCACCCCTCACCCTCCCCATCCACCCATCGCCCTCCCCCCATCCCCCCTCCCCCCCCTCCGCCCTGCGACCACATCCTATCCCCCCCTCACCTCCCCTCCACACCCATTACATTCATTTTTCAAACAGCTCACGTGCCACTTATTGCAATAATTGTTGTGTATAAATTTCATAATGCCAGAGCTCTAAGCTATAGCCTATAGCCTATTCTAATGTATGAGCTATATTATCGTAAAGTTTCATTAAAATCCATTCAGTAGTTTTTGCGTGAAAGAGTGACAAACATACATCCATACAAACTTTCGCTTTTATAATACTATAAGTAGGATAGTAGGATCCCGTTAGATTCATTTTTCAAACAGCTCGCGTGCCACCTATTGCAATTTTTGTATATAAATTTGATAATTCCAGAGCTCTAAGCTATAGCCTATTCTGATGTATGAGCAATATCATTGTAAAGTTTCATTAAAATCCATTCAGTAGTTTTCGCGTGAAAGAGTAACAAACATACATCCATACAAACTTTCGCCTTTATAATATTAGTAGGATAGGATAGGATACATAACATATGGGGGTGGTCTACAATGATTTTATTCATTTATATGGGTTTTCCCATATTTGTTGCTATTTGAATTTCTAATTATATGGTTATTACCAGTAATTATAAGTTTCTCGGGTTTATAGATTACTTTAATGTTGTTTGGGGAATACCTTACAGAAAAGGAATACGGATTATTAACAACCCATTTTATTTATGTCACGTCTATTGTCTAAAAATCGTAATTATATCTATGACATTTAAAGGGACACATGTTTTACATTGGGGTAGGAATAATATTACAATGGATTTTGTATAAAGTTCAATATCTATGTATATGTAAATCAAAATATAAGTTTTAAGATTTTCACGGCCAAAAGTATTTTCGTTATTTGTTTTTGGGGTGTTATGCCGTGTTGCGCTACTTCCTTCTTTAGCCAACGTTTCGGACAGCGTTGCAGTGTCCATCATCAGGGCAGATCCGGCAGATCCGCCACATCTACCGGACATAACACGGCACAACACCCCAAAAACAAATAACGAAAAATCAAAATATGCTTATTTCTAGGTGCCTACGTAAGTTGTCTGTGCGTTGCTATATTAAAGCATAGGAAATGTTTGAAACTTTCAAAATACCTTCTTTCAAACCTCGCGAAGGTTTCTGGATTAATACAACCGCCTGACAAATACATCTGAAATGTTTTGTTAATCATTACAAAAAATCATCATTAAAACTGTAGAAATGCTGTAATTTGTGAATGACATTTTGCGAACCATCGATTGTTGAATCAAAATTCTATAAAGTTCTATAAATTTATGAATTTAATTGAATTCTCATGGTACTAAACAAAATCGAATACTTTGAATCTAATTAAAAATTTAATTTATTTTAAACTAGCTTTTTCCCGCGGCTTCGCTCGCATGGTACTCCGTCACATCCACCTTCCCTCTCCCCACTCCACTCCACCCCTTCCCCCGTCCCGCGAACCCCCCTCCCGAGTTTCCCTCCCCCCTCCCAGGTCCCCCTCCCCGCTCACAGGTTCCCTCCCCTTCCCTAGTTCCCCTTCCCATCTCTCCCTCCCTCCCGCTTTCCATAGCAATAGCCGCTTCCTCGCGTGCCACCAATAGCAATTTTTTATACAAGTTTCATAATGCCAGAGCTCATCTAAAGTTTTATACAAACCTTGTCCTGACAATAACGAACACACAAAAAAAATAATTATCCAATTTGGTGCAGTCTTTCGAAAGTTATGCGCTTAGTAACACATTCAGCGATTCATTTTTATATTAAAGATATGTACCTTTGTTAGGTTCCAAATTTAATTGAATGTTCTTACAATATACAAAAATAAATGTTTGTAATACATGAAAAATTAAATTTGTAAAAAAAGTGCAATGTGTAGCACGCGAGCTGTTTGAAAATCTGAATGTACCGGGACTGAATATATTGAATGCGGGAGAGGGGAGGGGATCAAAGGAGAGGAGGAGAGCTGGAGAGACGAGATGGAATGCGGGGAAGCGAATGGAGAATGCGTGAGGGAAAGGGGACATGGGTGGGGAAGGGGAGGCGGAATGGAAACGGGATGAATGGGAAAAGACACGCAGAGAGAAACAATTTTGTTTAGTGGCATTGCAACGCATGCCAGGAACTCACTAGTCAAAAATAGGAATATCATTAATTTAGCTCATATCATCGGAAGGAATATCTATAAACTCTGTACGCCACAAGTATACCTATGATTTAGGACGATTCAGGTAGTCATGTCATTTTCAATGAAATATTTATTACCTGTTTCGGAAATATATAGACGGATTTATCGCTGTAATAAAAATAATGACGCAACTATAAATCAAATGTAAAAGTTTGAGTTGATCTTTCGCCATCGAAAAAGACGCGAACTTTTATGGTGAAGGCAAGAAACATTAATTTCTTCGTTTTTATCCACTCCACATCTAGAGATGATGCGAAGTCATTCAGGTAATTTATTTATTTATTTTTTTTTTTTATTGATCTTTGATAATTTTGTTTAACCCATCAGATCTCGGGCATATTCTGTTAGAATTTCCACTTTGCAATAAAATTCAATTAAATGGAATATTTCTGAATGCATCCGAAAACTAAAAACTGGTTTAGAAATGTTATGTTATTGAAGTGAAACTTCTGTAGCCCCGCTGTGATTTGGATTTCGGATGAAACGGATGTGACGATTACTGCACTTGCGACGAATCAACTTCGCTCATTGACCGCTTTGATTATGATGTCACTTTTAAAGGCTCCTCTATTGGTTGAGATATGAAACGGAAATTACGCTGGTTTGCCCTCATTGGTCGATTTGATTGTAACCTCACTTTTCAAGTATTGGTTGAGATTGTTTTGGTAAAGTTACGCTTCTACCGCGTGTAAACTGCACTCGTTTTTTTAATATTTTTTTTTATATATGAATACCGCACAAGAGTCCCCAACTGCTCAAACCTGGAGCCAAAGACATTATGGCATTCCCAATTGGGGTACCTATGTTGTAAGGCTGACGGTAGTGGGGAGGGGAAGAAGATGGGGAAGAGTGTTATGAAGCAGTGCTGAAATCATTACCTTTTCTTATTTTAAAATATGAACACTGCTTTATAACGTCGAACCTAGCGGCACGAACTATTGAGTTAATTAATTGTTGATAGTTACAACAGGAGGACTGGCAACACAAGTCGTTATGGAAGGGGGAGTTTTTTTCTTTTCCGGGTCCGGTAATGGAACTCACTCTCGCCGGCATGATCTTTTGGGCCAGATCATGGCTGTGACAGTCGTATAGTATTAAGTTATTATAAGGGACGAAGTTTTAAATTTCAATCGATTGGCGCGTGAAAATTAATGTGGAACGATCTTTGATACAGGATGCGAAAGTGCACCAAAGTTTTAAATAAATAATGTCGCGAGATTGGTCTCCGCGGTAGTACGTATATTTCGAGAAGTTTACCGTAAAGTCATCAAGGCGATCGGTATGAGTATTTACGCCGCACGGGACGCGCCGGTATGTACTTGTCGGGTGCCGACAATAAGAATGCCTCATTAAACGCGTGGAGAAGAATAATTCCGCTGACCGGCTTGTATTAGAGAAAATGCACGTGCGGAAATACTAACGGTCCCGCTTGCTTGCTACGTAAGCCCCGTAACATCGTTCCCTTGGAGTTCCACCTCCCTTGGAGCCCTGCTTTGCTGAGAGCCCTGTCTTGTCAATCATCCTGGTGCGAACTTGCCGATTACCCTGTTGCGATCTGTTGAGATGAGGATCGGCTGGAGGTCCTGCCGATTATCCTGTTGCGGACTGGCCGAGATGAGGATCGGCTGGAGGTCCTGCCCATCATCCTGTGGCAAACTACGAGACGCGGTTCGGTTAGGAATATTATGAATTAGCTAGATAGTATAACCTCAATCGGTCCCTGAGGGTGAGTAGATTCACTTTACGTTTATTGTACCTGACATTATTAAAATAATATATAAGTTCTTTAACATTTAAATTCGAAATGAGATACTTGTTGTAATTCCCTAACACGCTGGAGATCACATACATATGCCCCCTCCTGAGATGAAGTTTCATTTTTTTATTTCACCACGGGCATAATTCTGCACAAAGCAGTATTTTGGCGCTCGGTAAAACCGTAAAGTTCGTGGTGAAAACATAGTACATACAGTATTATACTCAACGCTTAATTACAGCGTAACAAATTGGGCCCAACGTGGTTTAGCTCGTTTATTTGATCTCCTGCGGGTTACATTGGTGTTTGGTGTTTTACATTGGTCATGTTTTGTACTTTATCGTGCTCAGTATCCCAGTGTGTGGTTACATTGTCAACATGTCAACATAACCTCAATTTTTGAAATGATATTTTCATAGAAGTTTCAGGTTTCAATCATAGACAATGCTTCTTCTATGATAAATTGGAAAAAAAAAAGTATATATTTATTCAAAAAAAAAAAAATTATTATTGTCTATGGTTGAAGGTTGATGATAAAAGGTAAACATCATCTATGTAAGTTGATGTTTATTGTGGACAAGCGAATGTTAAAAGTGACAGATTACGGTATGTTGTGTTTATATCGTAGATGAATTCTTAATACAAATTTAAATGAACTAGTAAACTAAATAAATAATTCATTATAATCAAGTGAATGGTAATTGATGAGATTAAATTTATAATCTATTCCGTTAAATTCCATTATACACAAGAGTGTCATAAATTATCAACAACACGAGTACATCTTATACGGTGAAATAGTTTGACGTACTTAACTAAATTGTTGGGATATTTTTCTTTTATTAAAAAAAAATATTTTTTTTTAGTATTTCAAATGTGGGATTTTATTTTGTAACCACGATTTTTACTGTCAATTTTAAATTAAATCGACTAAACACATTAATATCTCGATTTTTTTTCAAAAATCAGGGTTGCCAAAAACTTTTTTTTCCTCGTACTTTAAAAAAAAAATTTTTTTTTACATCATCAACAATCAATATTGTACGTCATCAATAACAATGTCAACTCCTATTTCGAACGTCAACAACGCCTCTAAAGAGGATCTCATAAGAGAACTATCAAGTCGTTCTCTCGAACCGGCAACCACCTCTCACGCGCTGCGCTCGCAGGCGCGTGCATATAATAAAGCCCTTAAGATGCCAACAATATCAGAAATAGATATGGATTCTTCTGATTCAGATTCAGAGAGTAGGACCGTTCACAACTCTACAATAATTAAACATACAAAAATTATTTATAGAGAATCACTCTCCATCAATGTAGAAAATTGGAAGATTAAATTTGACGGTAAATCAAGCATAAGAGAATTTCTCTTATTGATTGAAGAAAAATGTAGGACAAAAAATTTTAGTCATGATAATCTGGTACGCGTTTTTCCTGATCTTCTAGATGGCCTAGCATTACTTTGGTTCAGGTCAATATATCACTCGGAATTGAAATGGGACGAGCTGTCTAAACTTTTAATCAATCAATTTGAAGCAAATGACCTACAAACAGATTTAAAAGTTAAACTTTTCAATATGAGGCAACCCAAAGGTATGTCGGTACTTGAATTTTCCCTTAGGATGAAATCCCTAAATAACATGTTGGAAGCTAAACTTCCTGAGCAGGAACTTTTGCGGCTTGCCAAAAAGGCGTTGCTGCCAATGTACACTAACATTTTAGTTTCTAGAGATATAGATACATTCGATCAGTTAACAATCTACGCAGGGAACTTAGAGTCTTATGCGACACCACCAGAGGAATTTGCTACTTCTTCAACTTCTTTTTCGAAAAAATCTAATGAAAACTACGGTACTAATAAAGAGGATAGATTTGTGCCTACTAATAAAACTTTGACAAACAGTAATACCGGTACTGATAGACGTACTGGATTCTCTCAGAATAACTATAAACGGTCGTTTAATAGTAATAGTTATAGTCATGCTGGGCGTAACTACGTTAATACCAATGCTGGTTGCAACAATAACAAACCTTCGTCTTCGTTCAATACAAATAATCAAAATACTGAACGAACTTCTAGAACCTTTGTTAGGACTCAAGTTTGTCTATATTGTAATAAACCGGGACATGTTGTGGCTGACTGTAGGAAAAAAGCCGCAGCGGGAAATAATTCTAAAGTGGGAGCAGTTAAAGGAAGATTTAATAACAGTAAGTCGGAAAACTAGGGCGGAGTCTCTCTTACCACGTCCCATCCTATGCGCAGAGGAATCGGGAATGGAAGAGTTGGCTCCGACTAGTACATCAGTTTCTTTCGGTCCCATCGTCTGGAACAGTGGGCCCACTGCCACAGGGGATGGAGATTGAAAACGATGGTCGTCCGTATGTAAATGTATATATAATAAACAATTTTTACAGCGCACTGTTGGAGAGTGGCGCCTCATTATCGTGTTTGGGAGGTGATAGTTATAATTTTTTTATTAAATTAGGTGTAGAATCAGTTAAGGTTAATTTTTGTGTATCAACAGCGGACGGTGCGAGTCAGCCTATCCTGGGTACAATGTCGTTGCCGGTGACGTACAAATCAATTACCCGGACAATTCTTTTCTACGTCATCCCGACATTGTCACCATCGTTTATCCTAGGTATAGACTTTTGGAAGCAATTCCATATCGCACCGGAGCTGCTTCCAAAAGCTATTTGTCATCCTTCGGAAAACAAAATCAATGGGTTGCGGGCAATTCAGCCAGCCTCATCTCCAAGTCCCTCAGAGAATCGGTCACTCTCTGCTATTATTAAAAAATTTGAATCAATTTCTTTCGAAAAGCGCGGTTTAGGTCTAACGCATTTAGTCAAGCACAAAATTAATACGACAGGGCCTCCGATCAAACAGAGGTATTATCCTTTATCTCCAGCAAGACAAAAACAATTGGAAGCAGAAGTAGATGAAATGCTAAAATTAAGAGTTATACGTCCCTCACGTTCTCCATGGTCGAGTCCGGTATTGATCGTTACAAAAAAGGACGGTACAGGTCGTTTTTGCTTAGACTCTCGCAAAATTAATAATGTCACGATTCGCGACGCGTACCCTTTGCCATATATATCGCGGATTCTAGACAAGCTAGGTGGAGCTAGGTACGTCTCTTCTATAGACCTTTCAAAGGCCTTTTGGCAAATTGCCTTAGACAAGGACTCTTGCGAGAAGACAGCTTTCGTCGTACCTGGACGGGGTTTGTTTGAGTTCACCCGTATGCTTTTCGGACTGAAAAACGCCCCTAGTGAGTTGCAAAGATTGGCAGATGTCCTTTTTGGTCCGGAATTTGACGATAATGCTTTTTGCTATCTGGATGACTTGATCTTGATATCAGAAGACCTGGATTCACATCTTAATCTGTTGAATCGTGTATATGAACGTTTGCGAGACGCAGGCCTTACAATAAACCTTAAAAAATCCGAGTTCTGCAAATCTGAACTTAAATATTTAGGGTATTTAGTAGATTCGCAGGGTCTCCGTACGGATCCAATAAAAATAGAAAGCATCAAAAATTTCCCAGTCCCGAAAAATGCGAAACAAATCCGGGCATTCATTGGTTTGTGCGGTTACTTAAGGAGATTTATTAAAGGATTTTCGGGAATAGCTGCCCCTCTTACTAAATTCACAGGTTCAAAAAATGGAATCAGCAATTTCAAGTGGTCCCAGGAAGCTAAAACTGCTTTCAATGATTTAAAACGCACGTTGACAACGGCTCCAGTTTTATGCTGCCCGGATTTCACCAAGCCTTTCTCTATCCACACCGACGCGAGCTCGGCGGGTATTGGAGGGGTATTGATTCAGAACGTGGACGGGCAAGAGCATCCCATTGCTCATTACTCACGTTGCTTAAATGCGCATGAACGCAATTATGGCATCACTGAACGGGAACTCCTAGCTGTGCTAGACTCGGTGACTCACTTTAGACCATATATAGAAGGAGCTCATTTTACGGTAGTTACTGACCACTCAAGCTTGAAATGGCTAGGGTCCTTGTCTAACCCTAGTGGCCGTCTTGCACGGTGGAGCTCTCGCCTTTCACAATTTTCTTTTGACGTTGTTCATCGCAAAGGGACACAGCATGTTGTTCCAGACGTACTCTCACGAATGGACCTTGCCATATTAACAGGTGTGGACATTGATAATACAAAGGATACGTGGTATTTGAAAGCTTGGAAAGGATGCGAAGAATTCCCACAACGATTCCAGAACTTTCAAATACGTAATAATGAATTGTTCCGACACACAAAGACTCGTCTAGCTCTGTGCGAGGATACTGCCTGGAAAAAAGTAGTTCCGCAAGAAGGTAGACAGGCAATTCTATCTAATTTACACGAATCTTCGCGAGCTTGTCATCCTGGGGTATTCAAAACCTACAAAAAGGTGCAATTGCGTTACTATTGGCCTAATATGTACAAGGATGTTAAGCAATTTGTTAATCGTTGTACAGTCTGTAAGGCCCACAAAATAAGTACAGCCCCACCTAACGGAATCTCCTCAAACCCAAAAAAGGTCACAAGACCCATGCAAATGTTGTCGATAGATTTGGTAGGTCCTTTACCTAGGAGTTACTCAGGTTTTACCGTAATCCTATCATGTGTAGACGTTTTTTCTAAATTTACATGGCTATTTCCGCTGCGCAATGGCACCGCGAGAAGCATAATAAAAATCTTAGAAGAAAACATCTTTCTTGTTCACGGCGTACCACGAACTATCGTCTGTGATAATGGTCGTCAATTTGTTTCGAAAGAATTTAAAGAATTACTTAATAGTTATAACATGCCGACACCATTTTACAATTCATTTTATACGCCTCAAAACAACGTAGTCGAACGTTATAATCAAACCCTGGGCACGGCGTTATCCATCTTAGTTGAATAAGACCACCGAAACTGGTCTAAATTTCTTCCGCAAGTTCAATCAGCGATGAATAACACGGTAAACTGCGCTACAGGTTATACACCTTATTTTCTGATGCATGGTTGGGAGCAGATACTAGACGGTGATCTGCACCGTAATCCAATAGCGGATAAGGAAACCAATTCGCAAATTGGTGCTCAACCTAAGGTTTATGCACAGAAATTGGAAGAGTTGTCATCGGTTTATGAGCAAGTCTCGAATGCTCTTCTTAAAGCTTTTCAAAAAGGAGCTGACCATTACAACCTGCGCAGAAAACACATTACCTATCAGGTTGGTGATGTGGTGTGGCGGAGGAATTTTGCGCAATCTAACGCATTGAATTATTTCGCACAAAAATTGGCACCCCGGTTTGTTCAGAACGTGGTAGTAAAGAAAAAATCCAACTTAATTTATACACTTGCAGACTTAAACGGAAAAGTTGCGGGTGATTTTCATGTGAAAGATATAGTAAAATCAAATAATATACCGGTATAGTCTTATTGTGGCAATACTTCGGAGGGTCTGGCCATCCCTACCGATAGCTAATATTTGATGCTTGGGAGTTTTAACCCGGCCTGATCAACCGAGTTGAAACGACTCGACATTCTGACAGTCAAAATCCTGTCATAGGAATATTTCTTTTGTTCATTCAGGTTTTCTTGGGGCGCGTTTACGCAAATTCACGTAGTTTGTTATGATTCATTGCAATCAAATTCCACTCTGGTAAGATTTACTCGAGTTGTTTTATAAGTTTTCGCTTTCGTTAGGCGTAATAATCTGTAATTTATTTGAAATAAATTTTGTAAAATTTTTGGACTGAGCACGAGCAAAAGAACAAAATAAATGACATAATTTATTTTCCTTTTGTCTATTATGTTTGTTAACCTCGAATACAAGGGGAACACATGGCCACTTCCCCTTGTGTTCAGGGTACATCCCATTGAACTGCGTTCATGGTTATTGAATTTTGTGTTTATTCTTAAGTTTTAACTCGGAACACACAGGGATGCCAGCCCTACACCTCTTTGTGTTTTGAGCATTGTTTTTTCTGTTTATCTCTTCCCATCTGAAACATGATTGTTTTCAAATATAAATAAATTCTGAGAAATGTTGTGAATTCAACACGTAATAACAACTCACATGCTTGTGAGTATACTTAAAGAATAGTTTAGTGATACATATATTATTTTATAAAATTCGTTGATTAGTCTTAGTACCTACAATACTACTTTACTTCATATACTCGCTCGAACGACCGATTTAGGTAGAATAGGAAACTCTTCGTAGTGAACATTTCTTATATCTCCTAAAAGGGACGTAAATTCAGTGAAATGAGGGTTGCTTGCACCCTAAAGTGTTGTCTAAATGGCTTTCTAAAACCCTATTATGGGTCAGTGATGCATTAATGCATATGGTGGTGTTTAATTAATGTGCTGGACACAAATAGGTATAATTAAGGTTAAGGATGTGTTGTCCACTGATTAGTGTTTATACTTACATAATTAATGATGTTTATGCTGTAGATGTAACGTTAACGGTAGTCCAAGACATAAAGTCAGCTGTTCCTCACCCAGTATTTTCAATGCTGTGGGTGTTTGCGGAACCCGTTCACGGAACATTAGTTCACATTGTTCTTTAGATTAAGTTCTTCTAATTTTAAGTGTTGGTCTTGAATGACTGCATTGTGAAGCCACCATCTTGCCGGACAACATGGGTGCGATTGGAATCAGTATGAACTCATTCGTATTTATTTGATTTTTCTTTTTCTATCACTATTAGCTTTTGCTATCATCAATTTTAAGTTTAACATGGTGTGCCTTCCACATTTGATGATTCACTTTTTCATTTTTATTCATGTGTATTTTATAATTTCTTTTCTAGAACACCCTGAGGATTGACCGGAATAGCTTAGGAATTTGTTAGTTAAACGAAACATGTTTGAGGGCAAACATTTGTGTGGCGCGGGGGGTAATGTTATGAAGCAGTGCTGAAATCATTACCTTTTCTTATTTTAAAATATGAACACTGCTTTATAACGTCGAACCTAGCGGCACGAACTATTGAGTTAATTAATTATTGATAGTTACAACAGGAGGACTGGCAACACAAGTCGTTATGGAAGGGGGAGTTTTTTTCTTTTCCGGGTCCGGTGATGGAACCCACTCTCGCCGGCATGATCTTTTGGGCCAGATCATGGCTGTGACAGTCGTATAGTATTAAGTTATTATAAGGGACGAAGTTTTAAATTTCAATCGATTGGCGCGTGAAAATTAATGTGGAACGATCTTTGATACAGGATGCGAAAATGCACCAAAGTTTTAAATAAATAATGTCGCGAGATTGGTATCCGCGGTAGTACGTATATTTCGAGAAGTTTACCGTAAAGTCATCAAGGCGATCGGTATGAGTATTTACGCCGCACGGGACGCGCCGGTATGTACTTGTCGGGTGCCGACAATAAGAATGCCTCATTAAACGCGTGGAGAAGAATAATTCCGCTGACCGGCTTGTATTAGAGAAAATGCACGTGCGGAAATACTAACGGTCCCGCTTGCTTGCTACGTAAGCCCCGTAACATCGTTCCCTTGGAGTTCCACCTCCCTTGGAGCCCTGCTTTGCTGAGAGCCCTGTCTTGTCAATCATCCTGGTGCGAACTTGCCGATTACCCTGTTGCGATCTGTTGAGATGAGGATCGGCTGGAGGTCCTGCCGATTATCCTGTTGCGGACTGGCCGAGATGAGGATCGGCTGGAGGTCCTGCCCATCATCCTGTGGCAAACTACGAGACGCGGTTCGGTTAGGAATATTATGAATTAGCTAGATAGTATAACCTCAATCGGTCCCTGAGGGTGAGTAGATTCACTTTACGTTTATTGTACCTGACATTATTAAAATAATATATAAGTTCTTTAACATTTAAATTCGAAATGAGATACTTGTTGTAATTCCCTAACACGCTGGAGATCACATACATATGCCCCCTCCTGAGATGAAGTTTCATTTTTTTATTTCACCACGGGCATAATTCTGCACAAAGCAGTATTTTGGCGCTCGGTAAAACCGTAAAGTTCGTGGTGAAAACATAGTACATACAGTATTATACTCAACGCTTAATTACAGCGTAACAAATTGGGCCCAACGTGGTTTAGCTCGTTTATTTGATCTCCTGCGGGTTACATTGGTGTTTGGTGTTTTACATTGGTCATGTTTTGTACTTTATCGTGCTCAGTATCCCAGTGTGTGGTTACATTGTCAACATGTCAACATAACCTCAATTTTTGAAATGATATTTTCATAGAAGTTTCAGGTTTCAATCATAGACAATGCTTCTTCTATGATAAATTTGAAAAAAAAAAGTATATATTTATTCAAAAAAAAAAATAATAATTATTGTCTATGGTTGAAGGTTGATGATAAAAGGTAAACATCATCTATGTAAGTTGATGTTTATTGTGGACAAGCGAATGTTAAAAGTGACAGATTACGGTATGTTGTGTTTATATCGTAGATGAATTCTTAATACAAATTTAAATGAACTAGTAAACTAAATAAATAATTCATTATAATCAAGTGAATGGTAATTAATGAGATTAAATTTATAATCTATTCCGTTAAATTCCATTATACACAAGAGTGTCATAAATTATCAACAACACGAGTACATCTTATACGGTGAAATAGTTTGACGTACTTAACTAAATTGTTGGGATATTTTTCTTTTATTAAAAAAAAATATTTTTTTTTAGTATTTCAAATGTGGGATTTTATTTTGTAACCACGATTTTTACTGTCAATTTTAAATTAAATCGACTAAACACATTAATATCTCGATTTTTTTTCAAAAATCAGGGTTGCCAAAAACTTTTTTTTCCTCGTACTTTAAAAAAAAAATTTTTTTTTACATCATCAACAATCAATATTGTACGTCATCAATAACAATGTCAACTCCTATTTCGAACGTCAACAACGCCTCTAAAGAGGATCTCATAAGAGAACTATCAAGTCGTTCTCTCGAACCGGCAACCACCTCTCACGCGCTGCGCTCGCAGGCGCGTGCATATAATAAAGCCCTTAAGATGCCAACAATATCAGAAATAGATATGGATTCTTCTGATTCAGATTCAGAGAGTAGGACCGTTCACAACTCTACAATAATTAAACATACAAAAATTATTTATAGAGAATCACTCTCCATCAATGTAGAAAATTGGAAGATTAAATTTGACGGTAAATCAAGCATAAGAGAATTTCTCTTATTGATTGAAGAAAAATGTAGGACAAAAAATTTTAGTCATGATAATCTGGTACGCGTTTTTCCTGATCTTCTAGATGGCCTAGCATTACTTTGGTTCAGGTCAATATATCACTCGGAATTGAAATGGGACGAGCTGTCTAAACTTTTAATCAATCAATTTGAAGCAAATGACCTACAAACAGATTTAAAAGTTAAACTTTTCAATATGAGGCAACCCAAAGGTATGTCGGTACTTGAATTTTCCCTTAGGATGAAATCCCTAAATAACATGTTGGAAGCTAAACTTCCTGAGCAGGAACTTTTGCGGCTTGCCAAAAAGGCGTTGCTGCCAATGTACACTAACATTTTAGTTTCTAGAGATATAGATACATTCGATCAGTTAACAATCTACGCAGGGAACTTAGAGTCTTATGCGACACCACCAGAGGAATTTGCTACTTCTTCAACTTCTTTTTCGAAAAAATCTAATGAAAACTACGGTACTAATAAAGAGGATAGATTTGTGCCTACTAATAAAACTTTGACAAACAGTAATACCGGTACTGATAGACGTACTGGATTCTCTCAGAATAACTATAAACGGTCGTTTAATAGTAATAGTTATAGTCATGCTGGGCGTAACTACGTTAATACCAATGCTGGTTGCAACAATAACAAACCTTCGTCTTCGTTCAATACAAATAATCAAAATACTGAACGAACTTCTAGAACCTTTGTTAGGACTCAAGTTTGTCTATATTGTAATAAACCGGGACATGTTGTGGCTGACTGTAGGAAAAAAGCCGCAGCGGGAAATAATTCTAAAGTGGGAGCAGTTAAAGGAAGATTTAATAACAGTAAGTCGGAAAACTAGGGCGGAGTCTCTCTTACCACGTCCCATCCTATGCGCAGAGGAATCGGGAATGGAAGAGTTGGCTCCGACTAGTACATCAGTTTCTTTCGGTCCCATCGTCTGGAACAGTGGGCCCACTGCCACAGGGGATGGAGATTGAAAACGATGGTCGTCCGTATGTAAATGTATATATAATAAACAATTTTTACAGCGCACTGTTGGAGAGTGGCGCCTCATTATCGTGTTTGGGAGGTGATAGTTATAAATTTTTTATTAAATTAGGTGTAGAATCAGTTAAGGTTAATTTTTGTGTATCAACAGCGGACGGTGCGAGTCAGCCTATCCTGGGTACAATGTCGTTGCCGGTGACGTACAAATCAATTACCCGGACAATTCTTTTCTACGTCATCCCGACATTGTCACCATCGTTTATCCTAGGTATAGACTTTTGGAAGCAATTCCATATCGCACCGGAGCTGCTTCCAAAAGCTATTTGTCATCCTTCGGAAAACAAAATCAATGGGTTGCGGGCAATTCAGCCAGCCTCATCTCCAAGTCCCTCAGAGAATCGGTCACTCTCTGCTATTATTAAAAAATTTGAATCAATTTCTTTCGAAAAGCGCGGTTTAGGTCTAACGCATTTAGTCAAGCACAAAATTAATACGACAGGGCCTCCGATCAAACAGAGGTATTATCCTTTATCTCCAGCAAGACAAAAACAATTGGAAGCAGAAGTAGATGAAATGCTAAAATTAGGAGTTATACGTCCCTCACGTTCTCCATGGTCGAGTCCGGTATTGATCGTTACAAAAAAAGACGGTACAGGTCGTTTTTGCTTAGACTCTCGCAAAATTAATAATGTCACGATTCGCGACGCGTACCCTTTGCCATATATATCGCGGATTCTATACAAGCTAGGTGGAGCTAGGTACGTCTCTTCTATAGACCTTTCAAAGGCCTTTTGGCAAATTGCCTTAGACAAGGACTCTTGCGAGAAGACAGCTTTCGTCGTACCTGGACGGGGTTTGTTTGAGTTCATCCGTATGCTTTTCGGACTGAAAAACGCCCCTAGTGAGTTGCAAAGATTGGCAGATGTCCTTTTTGGTCCGGAATTTGACGATAATGCTTTTTGCTATCTGGATGACTTGATCTTGATATCAGAAGACCTGGATTCACATCTTAATCTGTTGAATCGTGTATATGAACGTTTGCGAGACGCAGGCCTTACAATAAACCTTAAAAAATCCGAGTTCTGCAAATCTGAACTTAAATATTTAGGGTATTTAGTAGATTCGCAGGGTCTCCGTACGGATCCAATAAAAATAGAAAGCATCAAAAATTTCCCAGTCCCGAAAAATGCGAAACAAATCCGGGCATTCATTGGTTTGTGCGGTTACTTAAGGAGATTTATTAAAGGATTTTCGGGAATAGCTGCCCCTCTTACTAAATTCACAGGTTCAAAAAATGGAATCAGCAATTTCAAGTGGTCCCAGGAAGCTAAAACTGCTTTCAATGATTTAAAACGCACGTTGACAACGGCTCCAGTTTTATGCTGCCCGGATTTCACCAAGCCTTTCTCTATCCACACCGACGCGAGCTCGGCGGGTATTGGAGGGGTATTGATTCAGAACGTGGACGGGCAAGAGCATCCCATTGCTCATTACTCACGTTGCTTAAATGCGCATGAACGCAATTATGGCATCACTGAACGGGAACTCCTAGCTGTGCTAGACTCGGTGACTCACTTTAGACCATATATAGAAGGAGCTCATTTTACGGTAGTTACTGACCACTCAAGCTTGAAATGGCTAGGGTCCTTGTCTAACCCTAGTGGCCGTCTTGCACGGTGGAGCTCTCGCCTTTCACAATTTTCTTTTGACGTTGTTCATCGCAAAGGGACACAGCATGTTGTTCCAGACGTACTCTCACGAATGGACCTTGCCATATTAACAGGTGTGGACATTGATAATACAAAGGATACGTGGTATTTGAAAGCTTGGAAAGGATGCGAAGAATTCCCACAACGATTCCAGAACTTTCAAATACGTAATAATGAATTGTTCCGACACACAAAGACTCGTCTAGCTCTGTGCGAGGATACTGCCTGGAAAAAAGTAGTTCCGCAAGAAGGTAGACAGGCAATTCTATCTAATTTACACGAATCTTCGCGAGCTTGTCATCCTGGGGTATTCAAAACCTACAAAAAGGTGCAATTGCGTTACTATTGGCCTAATATGTACAAGGATGTTAAGCAATTTGTTAATCGTTGTACAGTCTGTAAGGCCCACAAAATAAGTACAGCCCCACCTAACGGAATCTCCTCAAACCCAAAAAAGGTCACAAGACCCATGCAAATGTTGTCGATAGATTTGGTAGGTCCTTTACCTAGGAGTTACTCAGGTTTTACCGTAATCCTATCATGTGTAGACGTTTTTTCTAAATTTACATGGCTATTTCCGCTGCGCAATGGCACCGCGAGAAGCATAATAAAAATCTTAGAAGAAAACATCTTTCTTGTTCACGGCGTACCACGAACTATCGTCTGTGATAATGGTCGTCAATTTGTTTCGAAAGAATTTAAAGAATTACTTAATAGTTATAACATGCCGACACCATTTTACAATTCATTTTATACGCCTCAAAACAACGTAGTCGAACGTTATAATCAAACCCTGGGCACGGCGTTATCCATCTTAGTTGAATAAGACCACCGAAACTGGTCTAAATTTCTTCCGCAAGTTCAATCAGCGATGAATAACACGGTAAACTGCGCTACAGGTTATACACCTTATTTTCTGATGCATGGTTGGGAGCAGATACTAGACGGTGATCTGCACCGTAATCCAATAGCGGATAAGGAAACCAATTCGCAAATTGGTGCTCAACCTAAGGTTTATGCACAGAAATTGGAAGAGTTGTCATCGGTTTATGAGCAAGTCTCGAATGCTCTTCTTAAAGCTTTTCAAAAAGGAGCTGACCATTACAACCTGCGCAGAAAACACATTACCTATCAGGTTGGTGATGTGGTGTGGCGGAGGAATTTTGCGCAATCTAACGCATTGAATTATTTCGCACAAAAATTGGCACCCCGGTTTGTTCAGAACGTGGTAGTAAAGAAAAAATCCAACTTAATTTATACACTTGCAGACTTAAACGGAAAAGTTGCGGGTGATTTTCATGTGAAAGATATAGTAAAATCAAATAATATACCGGTATAGTCTTATTGTGGCAATACTTCGGAGGGTCTGGCCATCCCTACCGATAGCTAATATTTGATGCTTGGGAGTTTTAACCCGGCCTGATCAACCGAGTTGAAACGACTCGACATTCTGACAGTCAAAATCCTGTCATAGGAATATTTCTTTTGTTCATTCAGGTTTTCTTGGGGCGCGTTTACGCAAATTCACGTAGTTTGTTATGATTCATTGCAATCAAATTCCACTCTGGTAAGATTTACTCGAGTTGTTTTATAAGTTTTCGCTTTCGTTAGGCGTAATAATCTGTAATTTATTTGAAATAAATTTTGTAAAATTTTTGGACTGAGCACGAGCAAAAGAACAAAATAAATGACACAATTTATTTTCCTTTTGTCTATTATGTTTGTTAACCTCGAATACAAGGGGAACACATGCCCACTTCCCCTTGTGTTCAGGGTACATCCCATTGAACTGCGTTCATGGTTATTGAATTTTGTGTTTATTCTTAAGTTTTAACTCGGAACACACAGGGATGCCAGCCCTACACCTCTTTGTGTTTTGAGCATTGTTTTTTCTGTTTATCTCTTCCCATCTGAAACATGATTGTTTTCAAATATAAATAAATTCTGAGAAATGTTGTGAATTCAACACGTAATAACAACTCACATGCTTGTGAGTATACTTAAAGAATAGTTTAGTGATACATATATTATTTTATAAAATTCGTTGATTAGTCTTAGTACCTACAATACTACTTTACTTCATATACTCGCTCGAACGACCGATTTAGGTAGAATAGGAAACTCTTCGTAGTGAACATTTCTTATATCTCCTAAAAGGGACGTAAATTCAGTGAAATGAGGGTTGCTTGCACCCTAAAGTGTTGTCTAAATGGCTTTCTAAAACCTTATTATGGGTCAGTGATGCATTAATGCATATGGTGGTGTTTAATTAATGTGCTGGACACAAATAGGTATAATTAAGGTTAAGGATGTGTTGTCCACTGATTAGTGTTTATACTTACATAATTAATGATGTTTATGCTGTAGATGTAACGTTAACGGTAGTCCAAGACATAAAGTCAGCTGTTCCTCACCCAGTATTTTCAATGCTGTGGGTGTTTGCGGACCCCGTTCACGGAACATTAGTTCACATTGTTCTTTAGATTAAGTTCTTCTAATTTTAAGTGTTGGTCTTGAATGACTGCATTGTGAAGCCACCATCTTGCCGGACAACATGGGTGCGATTGGAATCAGTATGAACTCATTCGTATTCATTTGATTTTTCTTTTTCTATCACTATTAGCTTTTGCTATCATCAATTTTAAGTTTAACATGGTGTGCCTTCCACATTTGATGATTCACTTTTTCATTTTTATTCATGTGTATTTTATAATTTCTTTTCTAGAACACCCTGAGGATTGACCGGAATAGCTTAGGAATTTGTTAGTTAAACGAAACATGTTTGAGGGCAAACATTTGTGTGGCGCGGGGGGTAATGTTATGAAGCAGTGCTGAAATCATTACCTTTTCTTATTTTAAAATATGAACACTGCTTTATAACGTCGAACCTAGCGGCACGAACTATTGAGTTAATTAATTATTGATAGTTACAACAGGAGGACTGGCAACACAAGTCGTTATGGAAGGGGGAGTTTTTTTCTTTTCCGGGTCCGGTGATGGAACCCACTCTCGCCGGCATGATCTTTTGGGCCAGATCATGGCTGTGACAGTCGTATAGTATTAAGTTATTATAAGGGACGAAGTTTTAAATTTCAATCGATTGGCGCGTGAAAATTAATGTGGAACGATCTTTGATACAGGATGCGAAAATGCACCAAAGTTTTAAATAAATAATGTCGCGAGATTGGTATCCGCGGTAGTACGTATATTTCGAGAAGTTTACCGTAAAGTCATCAAGGCGATCGGTATGAGTATTTACGCCGCACGGGACGCGCCGGTATGTACTTGTCGGGTGCCGACAATAAGAATGCCTCATTAAACGCGTGGAGAAGAATAATTCCGCTGACCGGCTTGTATTAGAGAAAATGCACGTGCGGAAATACTAACGGTCCCGCTTGCTTGCTACGTAAGCCCCATAACATCGTTTCCTTGGAGTTCCACCTCCCTTGGAGCCCTTCTTTGCTGAGAGCCCTGTCTTGTCAATCATCCTGGTGCGAACTTGCCGATTACCCTGTTGCGATCTGTTGAGATGAGGATCGGCTGGAGGTCCTGCCGATTATCCTGTTGCGGACTGGCCGAGATGAGGATCGGCTGGAGGTCCTGCCCATCATCCTGTGGCAAACTACGAGACGCGGTTCGGTTAGGAATATTATGAATTAGCTAGATAGTATAACCTCAATCGGTCCCTGAGGGTGAGTAGATTCACTTTACGTTTATTGTACCTGACATTATTAAAATAATATATAAGTTCTTTAACATTTAAATTCGAAATGAGATACTTGTTGTAATTCCCTAACACGCTGGAGATCACATACATATGCCCCCTCCTGAGATGAAGTTTCATTTTTTTATTTCACCACGGGCATAATTCTGCACAAAGCAGTATTTTGGCGCTCGGTAAAACCGTAAAGTTCGTGGTGAAAACATAGTACATACAGTATTATACTCAACGCTTAATTACAGCGTAACAAGAGGAAGGTGGGGATGTACCTGGCTATTCAGATTTTTATACATAGTACAAAGGTAACAATTATTAAAAGCAATAATTATCAGCCTGAAACACTCATCTATATTGCAAAAATCTTCCGAGAAAAGATACATGCCGCCAACGGGACATGAACCCGTGTCCTTCTGATTGCCGGTCAGGTGCTCTGCCACTGAGCTATGTCGGCTTATCTAATACCCGCCAAATAATTCAATATAATTCAAGGAAATTTATTTATGCACGCCGGGTTCAAACCCGCAACCATCGGATTGTGAGTCAAGAGTCTTCCCTCGGGACCACGGAGGCCGTCATGTTATGTTAAAGTTATAAAAAGTTATGTTATTATTAGAAATAAAAATATAATTACTAAAACATGTTTTTTTAATACAACCATAAATTACTGATAACGGAAATAAACACACAATAGAAGAAACATATAATAGAAAAGTATACGCATTTTCTATGAGGCACATCTCTATCTTCTCTACATATTATAAATTAAAGTCCCCCGCGTCGTCTATCTGTCTGTCTGTCTGTTCGCGATAACAGATTTTCATGCGGTTTTCACCAATAGATAGAGTGTTTTGTGAGGAAGGTTAAGGTATGTAATTTGTCAAGGATTTGTGTAAATTGGTTGAAACATAATTGTTAGAAGTGTCGGAAAAAGTCAAGCCGCCTGGTAGCTTTCATTGAAAACGCTGTCTAATCCTTTTGGGATATAACAAAACAATGCATGGTGGGATATTCCTCTTTTATAGATCTACAAAAAAGTCCGCGAAGGCATATAACTATCTTTTACGGATAGCTACAAAGGTAGGTACAAAGAAGGGAGAATCATGATGAGGCGCATCACTAACGATAAAATTATTTATATTAAACATGTAGATGATTTTAAAAAAATTACATAAAATATCGGTAAATTACCCTTACATATTTCCACACAATCTACACATCATACAAAATGGATAATACTACCACAACATCTAACAAAACAAACTTATCAATATACCATCAAAATATTAGATCTATAAACAAAAACTTTGACCAATTCCTCATCGAACTCGACCTTACTAAAATCAAATATGACATAATTATCCTGACAGAATGTTGGCTAACACCTTATTATACTCCTAAAAACATCCCCAATTATACCCACCATCAAACCTCAAATCACTATAGACAAAACGATGGCATAGTAGCATATACATTAAACAACACTCTTAACTCATTTAATGTCAAAGAAATTTATATTACTAACTCAAACTGTCTTCAAATAACGTACAATGTCAACACATGTATCATTGCACTTTACCGCTCTCCTTCTCAACCTAACATCTCCTCATTTTTGCGCGACATAAACTGCTATCTCACGGATCTACACAAAATAAAGAACTTAATTCTAATGGGGGATCTTAACATTAATATTTTAAAAAACAACGAACATCCCCAATGCCAAGACTATCTAAACACACTGATGTTCCACGGAATGGAAAGCACAATCAATTCAGCAACACTATCTACGCCAAACTCCTCCTCCTGCATCGACCATATTATGGTTAAATCAACCAACCAATACACCTCCGAAATCCACATGTCATCAGTTACAGATCACTACGCCACCTCTTTCACAATGAGTTCCAAACACAACGTACAAAGCAAACCTCCAACTAAAACAACGAAGAAAACAATCAACTATGACAATCTTAACAAAACGATTAACTCCAAATCGTGGGACACACTCTATAACAAAACTAACATAGAGGAGGCCTGGAACTACTTCTCTACCTACCTACAAGATATCCTTGTCCAAAACACCAAAATCACCACAAACACCATTCCTAAAGCGATCAAACCGCTCAAACCTTGGATAAACCATACTATAATCAACTGCATTCGGAAACGCAATTCCATACACAAAAAATGTGCCACAAATCCATATGATATCACACTCCATAATTTCTACAAAAGATACCGTAATATCTGCACACAAGTCATTAGGAAAGCCAAAAATCTATATTACAACAAAAAAATTTCCGAATGCAACAATGACCCTAAAAAAATATGGAAAGTCCTCAAGGAAGCTACCAATTCAAATAAAGCCACCGACACCTTAAACTCTCTCAATATCAAAGATATCACTGTAGACTTTACATCGAACCCCAACACAATTGTCAATTACATAAACCAGTACTTTACAAACATAGGTCCGGAACTAGCAAAAAAAATCCAAATAAATAACGATACGCTTGGTCCAAGTGACCACGCGACCAATGATGATTTCCCAACCCGCTTTGTTCTTAAAACGATTACAGAGAAAGAAGTTTCTATAGTAATAAACTCGCTCAAAAACTCTTCATCAACCGGCATTGATGAAATATCTAACAATGTTCTTAAAAAAATTGCCCCTGGTATACTTCAACCATTAACGCATCTACTTAATATTAGCATCCGCCAAGGGCTATTTCCCACCATTCTAAAACAAGGTCTCATTATCCCTATTTTTAAAACTGGCTCCAAACTTGATATTAGTAATTATCGTCCTATTACGTTGCTAAATTCCCTCTCAAAAGTATTCGAAAAGATCGTCAATAATAGTCTCATGGAATATCTGGAAACCAATAACTTAATATCGCCGCGGCAATTTGGATTCAGAAAACATAAAAGTACCAATGATGCTATAGCCACGGTCACTGACCATATTTCTGGCCACCTTGATAAGGGCTTGAAATGTCTATCGGTATTTCTCGACCTATGTAAAGCATTTGATACAATCTCACACAGCAAACTAAAACGCAAAATGTTTAATATAGGTATTAGGAACAAAGAATTAGGCCTCCTCTCCAGCTTCTTATCTGACAGATCCCAATGCGTTAAACTCAATCCCACAAAGAGCCAGAATTTGCCCATTAGTTACGGGGTCCCTCAAGGCAGTGTTATAGGTCCAACGCTCTTCCTAATATATATTAACGAGTTTTGCAACCTAGATATCGATGCCACTATTGTCAGTTTCGCCGATGACACTGTCCTACTCTTCCAAGCAAAAGATTGGCTTACCGCATATTCCAAAGCGGAGGAAGGAATTCAACAGGTAAAATAATGGCTTGACTCGAGCATATTAACTCTAAATGTACAGAAAACCAAATACTTACTGTCTAGTCTCACCAATATCCCAAAGTCAAACCCAGCCCCGCCATTAAAAATACACAAATGTAAAAATTCATCTCTAAACCGGAACTGTGACTGCCCATGCCTAGAGCAAGTAAACATTATCAAATATTTAGGAGTAACCTTCGATACACACCTGAATTGGAAGCAACATATACATAATACTACAAACAAAATCCGAAAATCTATATACTTTTTCAAACAAACACGCAATTTCCTTCACCTAAAACTTTTAAAAACAGTATATTACTCATTGTGCCAATCTCACATCGAATACGGAATTCTAGCCTGGGGTAATGCATATTCCAATGCCCTTGATCCCATCATGAAAGCACAAAAACTAATCATAAAAATAATTCTTAAAATGCCGCTTACTACCAGCACTGATATTATCTTCAATTCCTTCAACGTTATGGACATAAAACAGCTCTACTCAAGATCCATATTACTTAATTTACACAAAAACAACAAAACACCATACAAAGCTACACAAACAATACACAATACCCGAGCCAAAAACAACGAACTTCTCCAAACTCCTTTTTTCAAAACCACCTTCGGGCAAAGACACTCTAAATACATAGCTTGCAAACTATACAATACACTACCAACTACGATCAGACAAAGTGACTCCTTTACAAAATTCAAACAAGATATTAAAAAATGGATTATAAGTATTGGACGCCACACTATCACGAATATCTGTAAAATAAATCACACATAGACATAAATAACTATTCACATACAACCTAACCCATATAAAACAAATGAAAATAATGGAATCCTGTCAAATTTAACCTATAAATAGACTAGGCAGAATTGATTTCATTACTCCATCTCCAACATTTATAAAATAACTCTCTTTAAAAGATTTATTACCCTTCCAATCACCCTTCTGTTGTAATTCTATTCATAATATGTATTTTACCTGAAATATCCTTGTAATTACTTTATTCATTTATATACCTGTACGCCTGTCTCGACACAGGTATACCCTAGTGAGACAGGCATACAAATAAAACCATTGTAAACATATTTTATTATAGATAAATAAATAAATAAAAAAAAAGAAAAAAGCTTACTATACCCATTCTATCTTCTAAAAAAATGGTCACGTACATTTCGGTAATTGAAAAGTTATTTAGACGGATAGAGTATTAATCCTTATTAACTTAAATACGTTAGTTACCCCAAGCATTCCATGCACATTATTATAATCTTTTACACCATCTCTGCGTATAATAAATTAAAGTCCTCCGAGGCATCTGTCTGTCTCTTCGCGGTAAACTCAAAGACGGCGATGGTTATAAAGGCCGGATAACCATCCAGTAAATGACGTTGTGTTTTATTAGCCACAGCAACGCGTGGCCGGGTCAGCTAGTGAATTATAAACGTTTATCACCTTAGGTTTTGGTCGATTGATTAAAAAATAATGATTAAAAAGTTCTTGAAATTTTATAACTTTTTTCTAATAAGGAACTCCAGTGAAAAATATTATGGCTTTAAAAAAATATGTTCAAAAAGACCAATATTGATTCTGAATATATAAGTTTTATTTAATAATATTAAACGAGTTTTTAAAAAAATTATTAAAAATACCATTTTTAATCGGGTCCTAAAAACACGCCGTCAAGTTGGCATTATTGAAATATTAGTGGTGTAAAGTCATTGTATAGGAATGTATGATATGACACAAGCCATCGTATTAATTTATTCGTTTATTTGCATACTGTTTATAGAGATTTAGTTGTTGGTAAATAAAGGTATCTCTTTATTATTGAAAATATTCAAAAACCATTGCACAAAAAAAATAGTAATGCTACTTCTAGGGAGAATACTTCGAACAATGGAAATCAAAATGGCGGCAGTTGGTCAGCTGATGCACGATCCTATAGAAATTTTTCAGGAGTGATGACGTCACACAATTCACCATTCATACGGTGGTTTTCGGGGGACTTGAAAAATTAAAACTTTGACAATTATTTTAACTATTAAAACTAACTCTAAAAATAAAAATAAAAATGCAGTTATTTAAGTTAGATGGTCATTATTCATTAAAAAAAAATTGGACTTGAGTTTTCTTTTGCTATTAGAAATTTGGTTTTAAAGAGGTGCAAATTATTATTTTTTTATGGTAAAATTTTGGATTTAAATATAATGCGTGAATTTCTATCTAACACCGTTTGGATCATATTTTTCTCCCTGATAGGGGACAAGGGAGATACAACGATTCTTATGATACGTATGTGAGCTGGGACAAAGTTGGTTTCCTGTGATTAAACGGGTTAAGTACATTACTTCAAATGATGTACGAATTTTTATATTTATTTAACCAACTTCGCAGTTGTTCTACGATCTAGTTAGTTCTAAGATCAAACAAATCGCAATAAATAATGGTTGCAATTCAGATATTGTTAACAATATCATAAATAAAAAAATAAAAAAATTATCCACATGTAATTTTTTATTCAACAGTCCCCCTCATAATAATATAACAATTAATAATAATCAATCAATGTAAAAATGAACGTAAAACGATATATAGAGAAAGGCAAAATTATAGATGGAGACGAGGGTATATTTATGTAGAAATTTCAAAATTAAAAGTATGAAAGGGGATGAGGTTTATAAATATTTAAGATACCCGCAATCGAATAGATTAGATCACACTAGTATTAAAAATGATATTAGGATTAAATTTCAAACTAGGATCAGAAAATTTTTAAAATGCAATCTATCTGCTAAAAATTTAGTAAAAGCAATAAATATTTGGGCAATACCTCTATTAACGTACTCATTTGGCATAATTTAATGGTCCAATACAGATTTTGATAGTTTAGAACGATTAATTAGAACTACGTTAACAAAGTTTAATTGCCATCATCCAAATTCAGCTATAGAACGAATTAATTTACCTAGAAATTTAGGAGGTAGAGGTGTAGTCAAAATAACATCTTTGAAACACAATCAGATAGAAGTGCTTAGAAATTTTTTCCAAAGGAAAGCTAATAGCTCAGAAATGCACAAAATAATGTGCATGGCAGATAGAAACATTACACCTTTAAATTTATATGACGAGAATGCCAACATTCTTATAAATACTAACCAGGAATTATTAGATTCATGGTCAAATAAAATTATTCACGCAAAACACTTCAATTATCTCAACCAAAAGTATGTTGACAAACTTTCGTCAAACAAATGGTTGTGTATTGGAGAGTTGAGCGCAGAAATAGAAGGATTTATGCTTGCCATTCAAGATAGAGTCATTAATACTAAAAATTATAGGAAGCATATAATCAAAGATATAAATCAAATTGATGATTTATTTAGAAAATATTTGGCTTTTCCGGAAACTATAGAACAAATTATATCGGGATGTTCTATATTAGCGCCGTCAGAGTATACATTTAGGCACAATCAGGTTTTAAAAATAATCCACCAAAGTTTGGTAATTAAACATTACTTGATTGACTGCCGTAATATAGTACCATATTATGAATATGAACTAAATTCATTTTTAGAAAACGAATTTTATAAAATATATTATGATAAAACTATACTAACAGACAGAAAAATTAGTCATTATAGACATGATATAGTTTTACATGACAAAATTAAAAAAATAACTTATATCATTGATGTAGCTATTCCAAATTCCTGTAATACTAGTCTCAGACTATAAAAAAATTACCATTTATCATTTCGGCTACTGGCATTATACCCAGGTCTCTTATTCAAAATTTAGGCATATTAGATTTGTCAAAGAATTTATATATAATAATGCAAAAATTAGTAATTTTAAATACATGTAGGATTACAAAAGACTTTTTAAATATTTATATTGAGGGATCAGTAGGATTTGTAGGTCGAATTAGGAATTCCACAGAGCCGAACCCTCTGATATGAAAATATCTGGAGTCGGTGAATTATTTTCCCATTTGGTCTATGGTGGGTTGACATGTTGTTCTTGTATTGTTTTGTATTTATAATACTTATATAGTACAATTGCATAGCGTGGTTTGACTAGATGATCATTTGGGGAAGTGTGTGAAAAGGTTTAGTTTTTCCTGTGGGGAAACTTTAACCCGGACATTTAAATCTGGTGCGTAAAATGGCATAGAATCTTGTACATCAATAATGTATCTCAAAAAAGAGTTAAAAATCTCCTATCAGATATCAAACCAGCATTTCACACCAATAATACCTAGTATAGGTAAGTTTTTTATGAACGGTAAAGACAAGGAAGGTAGTCTAAGCTGGTTCACGACGAGTTCATCGAAAAAGAGTTCATAGAAAACGAGTTCATCAAAAACGAGTTCATCGAAAACGAGTTTATCGAAAACGAGTTCATCGAAAACCAATTCATCGAATGATCAATTTAGCGAATCGCCAATTCATCGAAAAAAAATATTTTGTAGATATTTGAGAGAAATGCCGAGCGGACCGGGAAGTTAAAAAAGCATTGGTCAATAACTCGTGTAATTAATGGATTAAATTTGCAAGATTTAACAATTTTGTAGCACAGTGTTATCAATAGACGAAGTATGATGGTTGTTAGAGTAAGTGTAGTCTTGCAACTGTTTTTTTTTAACTTCCTGGTCAGCTCAGCATTTCTCTCTAATATCTACAACAACAAAATTTTCGATTAATTGGTTGAATTTGCTTTCGATGAATTGATTTTCGATGGACTCGTTGGTTACCGTCTAAGCCACTCGGGAATTTATTCACTCCAATGCAGTGACAATGCTGTCCCGCGTATTTTAGGCAAAACGGCATGAAACGTAAACACCTGTATCAAGGAACACCTGAGATCTTTAAACAATAATGGATTCTCGGAATTTGCAAACCAAAGTCGGATCAAATTTGACCAGTAAAATAAAAGAAAACATCAACTGTAATACTAAAACTCCACAACCAGATGATAATCCCCGAGAAGAAACTTACGCAAAATTTACTCTAAAAGATGTATCGATGGAGGATATCGTCAAAGAAATCGACTCACTGAAAGAGAGGACTTTACCTGGACATGACAAAATACCAAGTAAACTACTAAAATCACTGAAATCTCATATAGCCGTTTCCCTCAAATTCTTAATCAATAAGAGCTTCACTCAAGGTTGTTTCCCTAATGTAACAAGGGATTATCTCTCCAATTTTTAAAGGTGGAAAAAAAAACTGAAATTACCAATTACAGACCAATTTGTGTTCTAAGTGCACTCTCTAAAATTGTTGAAGGAATACTAAGAAATCAATTGATTACTTACCTTGACTCTAGTAAAACATTATCAGCAAATCAGTTTGGTTTTCGCCAAAACTTATCAACCTCAGACGCCATCGCTAACGTTACAGACTTCATAATAAGTAATGTTGACAAAGGAAATAAATGTTTAGCAATTTTCCTTGATCTTGCAAAGGCGTTTGATACTGTGAACCACAAAATACTTTTAGATAAACTTAAGAGGATAGGAATATCAGATACAGTTCTTCAATTATGTCATAGTTATCTAACTGATCGAACGCAATGTGTTAAAATAAACAGTACCTATAGTAGTTCCCAAAAATCATTTTGTGGCGTTCCACAAGATAGCATCCTAGGACCCTTATTATTCTTAATCTATATTAATGATCTATGTAACCTACAAATTTGTGGACAAATCACAACTTTTGCCGATGATACGGTCTTGCTATTTCACGCCAAATCTTGGGATGAAGTCTTTAAAACGGCAGAAAATGGCTTTCGTATTGTTAAAAATTGGCTTAATGATCACATATTAACCCTGAATACAGACAAAACTAAATTCCTAACATTTCGAATTTCAAATAAGCTCTTGCCTTCACAACAAAGCCTTAAACTACACAGCTGTAACCCCCTATTAACTCCATGTACCTGTCCTTCTATAAGTAGAGTTGACAGTATTAAATATCTTGGTATTAAAATAGATGATCTTCTTAAATGGAACGTACATGTTTCAAACCTAACAACAAAACTGAGGAAACTCGTCTATTTCTTTAAAAATGTTAGAGATATTTTAAATAGAAAACAACTGAAACAAGTTTACTGTGCTCTTATACAATCATCACTTGAATATGGTATTATCAGCTGGGGAAGTGCCACAAATACTTGCCTAGAGCCTTTAGTAAAGATTCAAAAACTAATTTTGAAGGTTTTTCTTAAAGTCCCGTTGAGAACAAGCACTGATTTTATTTTTAAGACACTAAATGTTCCGAACCTGCAAAAATTGTATTAAAAAAATATCCTGCTTCATCAATTTAAAAATACACACATGTTTGAAGAACGAATGAACACAAGAGCCTTAAGAGAGTCAAATGTAAAATCTTTCAACATCCCAGTTTGTCAAACTTCTTATGGGCAAAGAAGTTTTAAATAAAATGCAACAAAGCTGTTCAATTCTCTAAACACGCAAACCAAAAGTACATTTAAAAGTAAAATCATTGATCACCTCAAATAAACATATCCATCACAAGTATTTAATAACAGACTTACCTTTATACCTACTGTGTGTATATATATTATTACAATGTACCTACTGCAATCTTCTTTATATATATATATAACATACTTGAATTGTATATTTAAAGAAAAAAAAATTATATTAACCTGCCATTTTCATAATATTACTACAAAATCTTAGATAACCACTCTGTAAATTGCCATCTCAACACAGGCGTTTCACACCTAGTGAGATGGGCAATACGTCATTTTATAACCAAATGTAATATGAAAATAATTAAATAAATAATTAAATAAATAATTAAATAAATAATTAAATAAATAATTAAATAAATAAAAAATCTCATTGAAACAGACCATAAATTCGATAAAGAATCGGGCGTCACTCTAATGCACAGAAACACGATAGGTATCAGATTGGAAAACTTAGAAGCACTAGAACTAAGGAAGGCCAAAAACATTAATGGTAAGGTATTTAACAATCAAATAAATTTAAATAAAAGTACAATACTAAGGTTGTTCCCTATTGACAAAGAACATTTATTTTGCCTTCCCAATTCTCCATCTACACTTCCGTCTACTTCTTTCACGCCCATTTTTTTTAAATTAAAATAACACATGAAACTTAATTTTAGTTAAGTACTAGCTGACCCGACGAACTTCGTACCGCCTCAGAATCGATAATTGTTGAATAAAATAAAGTTTTTTTATTAGTTAAAAATTACACAATGAAGCCATTATAGCCCAACTGTCCGTGTTTTGTTTTTGACAGTACCACAATGGCGTTGTGTACAGATTTATATTTTTTGTGATTTTCTTACTTTTCTCCTTACTTACGAAATTTTTGAAAGGAAGCGGGTATGGGTGCCGCCGCCTCGGGAACCATTTATTGGATAACCAACACCTCTGCCATAGGTCACCCCAAGTGGTTCGCACGTTTGGTGATTTAGCAAGGTTTCCCTGGTTCATGGGGTGACTTTTGTGCGGGTCTTGGCGGTGGATGCGTCTGCCCACCTGCTGCGTGGCGGGCCGGATCGAGAGAGACTGGTTAAGGGAGGCCTTTTTACCTTTCCAGCCGGATTCTCTCGACCAATGGGTCGAAAGAGTCCGGCTGGAAAGGTCAAGGTAAAATGTCAATTCCGGTCAAGGCAATGGCCTTGCACCGCAGTTGGAGGGATGGATTCACTTCCGGATACACTGACCTTTCCTTCCCAGAACTTCCTATCCCACCCTCCCTTAAAAGACCCTCCACACAGAATTCCCTAAGACGACGTAGGAGTGAGTGGAGCTTACGTAAGAAAATGCGTTTCATTTCAGAGATTTATTATTATTGTGTTTTTTTTCCTTTGGAGGGGTGCAGAGACATACCTACGTTCACCGTTTGTCTCATTTTCGACTATTGACATTTAGTGTGTAAGAAAGAGGGGCAGCATTATATGATTAAGAACAAAAGCAAAACAATCAGTGCATTGACATTTGACGTTTTTGAATTTTTGGAATTCACGCACGGTTAAATATTATACCTATCACAATATTGCTGCAGTTCTTTCAAAATATGAGAATTCGTTCCATACAAAATGTATGAAAAAAATAATTTTATTCGTAACTTTCTTTTTCGTGAATTTTTGCGATGTTTTAATAGTTATTATGTTATTCGGGGCGGAGACAAATTCGACAAATCAAAGATCTTCAAAATCGGTCCAGCCGATCTCGAGTTATAAATAGTGGAACTAACCCGACTTTGTTTTATGTATTAAGATTCTACTGCCCTGAAGAATCTACGGTGGTAGCGAAACCCGTTCGGCATAAAGTATAGAAAATAAAAGTGGTGTTTACAAAGGTATTGTTTTATTTTATATTATAAAGTCACATCATAAAGTATCTGCTTCATATGAACAAATGTAATTCCAATTCACAAGAGATTTTGTTCAGTGTTTTATTTTATTTTATTAGGAAAACCAACTGTTACAATTATAATGTTTGATGAAATGTGCACAGAAATTTAACCTATTGGTTTTCGCTGAAGTAACGCTGTTTGTACAAGTATGAATAATTTGAGAAAATAAGATGCGTGGTGTTGCTGTGTTATTTTGCATACGTGAACTTCGTTGAATTAGTTATGGAATTATGTTAGTACTAGTGGAAAAATAATATGAGCTGAAATACGTAAAGCTACGTAAAACGAGAACTTCGAAATTAAGCGTTTGTTATTTTTTGGTGTTTTTATAAGTCTGGAGAGTCCAGTTCTTTCGGTATTTAATAAACGACGAAAGACTTACTTAAGTTATTGTTTTTTTGGTTTATATTATCATTATAAGTGGTGCTGAGTTTATGCAAATAATATTAGGTTATGACTCAATATTTTTATAAGGACCATTGCTTTATTTGGGCTCTTCGTGAGAAAGCATCACAGTTTCCAATTTACTTTTTTCTTAAATACAAAACCCCGCCAAGAAATGATCTCATTGAAAATTAGAAAATTGTACGAATCTAATGTATACGGTTCCATGCCAACTCAGAATCTGGTCAACTCAACACCTCTTTAAAAGCTATGAAAAATCAATTTTAAAATAGCCCATAATCCTAACCCCACGTAACCTATTTAACCATAACTAACTAACTAACCATCACGCCGTTTCCTCGCAGGGGTAGGCAGAGAGGACGGACCACCAAACAACTCGGTCTTGGCACACACTCTTTGCCTCACTCACATTCATACATCGTCTCATACATTCTCTTCTATTATTCTGACTTTTGACATGACCCGACTCAAGTGTCTGATTCACTTGATCGTGCCATGTCTTCCTCGGGCGTCCCCGACTTCTTCTACCATTCACATTCGCGCCGTATATTCTTCTTACACTACTTCCTTCGTTCATTCGCTCTACATGCCCAAACCATCTGAGGGTCCCTTTCTTAATCTTACTCATTATGCTTACATCAGCCTTACATTCTTTGCGGATATCCACATTTCTCACACGATCATACATTGTTTTAACCATATGTTTTTATATTTCTTTTTCATCACTTTTAATGGCTTTTCAAAGGAGGTTCTACGTTGATAGTATTCTGAGTGGTCACCAATGTATAGATTTAAATCCACATGGACTAAATACAAAATGGACTTACACACCAATACACCATTTATCAAATTGGGAGGCGGGATGGGTACCGCCGCCCTGAGAATCATTTATTTTATTACCAGCACCTCTTTCGTAGGTTACACCATGAGGTTACCTAGTTTGGTGACTTAGCATGGGTTCCCAGGTTCATAGGGTGAGGTTTGTCCGAGGCTTGTCGGTGGATGCATCTGCCCATCAGTTGCCTGGCAGGTCGGATCGGGAGAGACTGTTTGAGGGAGACCTTTTGACCTATTTTTTTCGGAATATTGCTTTGCACCGCACTGACCCCAAGATTCCTATCGACACCTTATACCTTTTTTTCCTTTCTAGAAATTCCACTCCTTTCTCTCCTCAAAAGACTCTCCACACAGCTTGCCCAAGAACGATATAGGCACTGAGGTGAATATTTTCTTCGGGATCTTTTCCTATAAGTCTTTCCGTCTTTTTAGAAAACGGAGAACCAAATAATCAAATTTAAAAAAAAAACAGTAAATAAACCAAGAAAACCAGACATTTCCCAACCTTGCACGTTCCCCGTGTAAAAACTATACATTTCCCTTTCTTGTGTGTGTGTAACTTGAACCTTTTCATGACATTCTTTAAAAAATAACATTATGCACAAACATCGATGTGTGCAACTCGAACCTATTCAAAACATTATTCACAAACATCGATGAGTGAAACTCGAACCAATTCATGACATTCTTAAAAAAATAACATTATGCACACACATCGATGTGTGTAAACTCGAACCAATTCATGACATTATTAAAGAAATAACATTCGGTCAAGTTTATGTAACAGAAAACAATATTCACTCACATTTGCTTTTTTGCTTCAGCAGTTTTCCTCTTGTAGTTATTATTGATGCTCATAATCCATTCTACTCATAATATGTTTAAATGTAAACTTAGAAAATATTCAAAAAACACTTTTTTTAGCTGTAAGTAAATGCATTTTATCTGAACTATTTATAGATATTATGTTTTTAGATTTACTTTTTTGTCATACATTTTGATTTTGTTAATTGGTCAATGATTTAAACATCCTGAAATTGTCAAATATGAATGAATAAAGACTGTTTATAACGCTGGAAATAAAATAATGGTTCCTTGTACTTGTTCTTGGTTTAATAAGAGAACTTATATGACCGCCCCTCGCTAGAAAAACTTATTGTATTTACAGACCGCGTCGCTTGATTATAACTCTTCTTATAACTGAATTTACCGAAGTTTATTCCAGATACTGTTTTTGTAATTAGTGCAAGAGCTAACCAATAGATTACCACTAGACAGTATTCTATCAGGTTATCCATAGATGACATTTAGCTGTCGGTATTGAAGAGAACAAGTGTTTAATAAATAAGGTAGGAACCGCAAGGTTGGTGTCCAGATTATTCCAAACGCCATCTAAATAAGATACAGAGCTCACTGTTAATCCTATAATAATACATTCCAAAGTGTTATGTTGACCCCGTTTGAGACAACCCCAGAGTTAACAACAATTTATGTAACGAATACCAAAATGTTTTTTTTTTTTTTTAAATTAGTTTTTCGGGTATTATGACGTGTTGCGCTACCTCCTTCTTTAGCCAACGTTTCGGACAGCGTTGCAGTGTCCATCATTAGGGCAAATGTGTGATGGACACTGCAACGCTGTCCGAAACGTTGGCTAAAGAAGGAGGTAGCGCAACACGGCATAATACCCCAAAAACTAATAACAAAAATACTTTTGGCCGTTAAAATCTAAAATCGTAACCGAATACCAAAATGTTGAAAATGCTACGTACGTCACTTTTCGTAGGTTTTCGCATTTGTATCGCTATGTATGTATGTATCATAAAAACAAAAGCCTCAATTATAATATTTTGATAATCGTACAAAAAACCTGGCGTATTTACTTCCCTCTTTACCGTATAAGCGTTTCATGCAGTACAATTTAATCAACAATCTAAATATTATTCTTGAAACGAATTCTCTATTATAACAACTATTACGTCTATCCAGCGTAAGAATGAGTACATTAATAAATCTTAAAAGGATCGCGAGACTTAACACTTGAAAAGACCGGGAGATTAATGCATGGGAAGACCGCCAGGAGCAGGCTATATTCCAGAGGGGATAGAAATATTACCAAGTAATGGACCGCAGTAGATAAATATTAGGATTTATCAGCAAAGAGGTCAGCTGCTGCGTGACCCCATATCATATGGAATTATTCATCATTTTTGTAGACTTGTTATTTTCCAGTCTACTTTCCTCCGATATAGAACCATAACAAACTCTCGTTCGATGGATTCTGTCTTAAGTAAGCGTTCAAACAGAAGAAGAATGTGGTTTGAAAAGAAGATATGTAAATACGAACGTTAGATGGAGCGCGTTAATTAAAAAAAAAAAACGATTGTATTTAAGCGAAAATTGTGAAAAAAATCAATACAACACGACTCCTTTAAAATGGAGCAAAATTCTTTCTACAATTGTTTAAAGGAGCATCTGAAGATAAGCAGTCAACTTTTTCATACATGTAGCACGTTAAATAACATAACAAAATGTGTTTTAGTAATTTTCGGATCGTACTACAATTTAGAAAGGGGGTTGTAGGTACGACCGCCCCAGGAATCATGTATTGGATAACCAACACCTCTGCCATAGTGGATTCAAGTGGTTCACTACGTTTAGTTACTTAGCAGGGGTGCTCGGGTTCATGGAGTGAGGTTTATACGGGTCTTGGTGGGGAATGCATCTGCCCACTAGATGCATGGCAGGCCGGATCGGTAGAGAATGGTTGAGGAAGTCCCTTTGACTTCTACAGACATACTTCCTCTGACATAGGCCCTGAGGGGATTTTTTTCTCATGGCCTCCCGTGTGGAACTAATGAAAAAAAAAACTTTTAGATTTTTTCTATTGATGGAATCTATCTATCTTCTATCTTCTATCTTCTATCTTCTAACTTCTATCTTCTATCTTCTATCTTCTATCTTCTATCTTCTATCTTCTATCTTCTATCTTCTATCTTCTATCTTCTATCTTCTATCTTCTATCTTCTATCTTCTATCTTCTATCTTCTATCTTCTATCTTCTATCTTCTATCTTCTATCTTCTATCTTCTATCTTCTATCTTCTATCTTCTATCTTCTATCTTCTATCTTCTATCTTCTATCTTCTATCTTCTATCTTCTATCTTCTATCTTCTATCTTCTATCTTCTATCTTCTATCTTCTATCTTCTATCTTCTATCTTCTATCTTCTATCTTCTATCTTCTATCTTCTATCTTCTATCTTCTATCTTCTATCTTCTATCTTCTATCTTCTATATTCTATCTTCTATCTTCTGTCTTCTGATTTCTGTCTTCTGTCTTCTGTTTTCTGTCTTCTGTATTCTAGATTCTATCTTCTATCTTCTTCTTCTAACATCTTCTTCTATCTTCTTCTTCCATATTCGGTATAAATAAAAATGAATCACCGAATTGTATGTACGCGCATAACTTCCGAACGACTGCACAAAATTGGATAATTCTTTTTTTGTTTATGTTATTGTCAGGACAAGGTTTGTATAAAAGTACTGGTGAGCTCTGGCATTATGAAATTTGTATAAAAAAATTGAAATAGGTGCCACGCGAGCTGTTTGAAAACTGTATGTAACGAGAATGGATGCATGGAATGCGGGAGGGGGGAGGGGAACTCAGGAGAGGAAGGGTAGGCGTTTTTTTAAAATGAGCTCCAGACAGGAGGCCCTGAGGAAAATAATGTCTATTAGGTCCTATGTCATCTTTGGGGATGCTGTGTTGAGGGTTTTTTTAGGGAAAGGACGGAGAGGAGAGTTCTGGAAAGGAAAAAGGTTTAAGGGGTGGGTAGGAATCTGGGGATCGGTGCGTCCTGGTCATCCACCTCCTAGACCTAGACAAACCTCACCCCATAAACCCGGGCACCCCTGCTAAATCACCAAACGTAGCGAACCACTCGGGGTGGCCGAGGTTATGGTAATAAATGTATAAATGTTATCTTCAAAAATAAAACACATTTTTTAAAATCTTAAAACCTTAAAGTTTTCCAGGGAAACATGTTATTAAGTCGATAGAAACTAGGTATGCGGGGGCTTAATGATGATTTCAGATACTAATATCTACAGCCTGTATGTAGGACGAATATCTACAGCTCATATGTTGGACTAATATCTATGAACTTCAGAGTGAGGACTAATATCTACAGAGCTAAGGTCGGACGAATATCTGTGACGGTCCCAGTGGTGACTAATATCTATAGAGCGTAGGTTGGACTAATATCTACAGAGGACAGCTGAGCAAGAGGTTGTACGAAAACGCATAAATTACTTCAATTACGTAATTATTAATTACGTAAAGGCTTAAACGTTTAAATTACGTACATGAAGTTCTTGCAAAATATTACGTATTTTGCTGTTTGCGAGGACAATAATTTATTGAACAAACATGGAGGTCAAAATACAAAGATATTTATTTATTTCGAAATACACGGCACCACAACCTAACCTTACCTAACCTAACCTAACTGACATAGAAATGGTCATGGTAACAGACTAAATAATTTAGAAGCACTCGAATTAAAGAAAGCTGTTAAAACAAAAACCCAAAATCCTTAATAATCAGCTAAATGTCTCCAATAGTCCGATATTAGGTAGTTTTACATACACGCATACATAAATTAAGTTTTTTAAACTGCACACGCAATATAACGTTATTCCAATATGCTATACATAATTGCAAATCCAACCTCTGCCAGTTCTGTAGATATTCGTCCTCACTTTGGTTCTCATAGATATTAGTCAGCAGTTTGAGCTGTAGATATTCGTCCTCACTTTGGTTCTCATAGATATTAGTCAGCATTTTGAGCTGTAGATATTCGTCCTCACTTTGGTTCTCATAGATATTAGTCAGCAGTTTGAGATGTAGATATTCGTCCTCACTTTGGTTCTCATAGATATTAGTTCGATTTGTTCTGTTTTTGGAATTCCTGTAGATATTAGTAGACGCCTCCCTTAATGACTACGTCCTCATGACACCCTCGCAACGCTCCGAGCCGCTCCGAACTTGTAAAAATATAATTAAATTATATAGTCATAAGGGCAAAATAAAGTGTATTAAATCAAAAGCGACCATATTATTGTATTCAAGCCTTCCCACAAACCGGTCAGACCAATTTGTTCGCTTTTGAGAACAGCTCGTATAGGTTTCATAGAAATCGTTGTGCCTCCCTTATACCATTCTTCTTCTTCTTGGTGTGCCCTATCAGGTCCTCCCGATATTGGTGATCACTCTGGAAAATGTCTCTCTATCTTGCGCTTCCCGGAATAGCTCCTCCACACTTCTAATGCCGGTCCAATCTCGTACATTTCGCAGCCAAGACATTTGTGTCCTACCAGGCCCTCGGCGACCCTCTATCTTGCCTTTCAATATTAATTGGAGCAAATGATACTTCTCCCCTCGAAGTAAGTGACCCAGATGAAATCTTTCTGACTTTTATCAATGTAAGTAGTTCTCCATCTGCTCTAGCCATCCTGAGAATTTCTGTGTTGGTGATCATGTCGGTCCATGGGACCTTGAGCATTCTCCGGTGAAGCTACATTTTAAAAGCCTCTAACCTGTTCATGGTATTTACTTTCGAGGTCCATGTCTCATACAGCAAGACTGACCACTTGACCACACATAAGATTTTAACATTCTCTGCCTTAGTTTTAAATTGATATTGTCATTGCAAAAGAGGGATTTCATTTTAATGAATGCAGTTCTTGCTGCTTCAATTCTGCACTTAACCTCTACATCCGGGTCAAGAGACTCCGTGAGAATACTGCCGAGGTATCTAAATCTTTCCACGTTATACTATCATCCTGAGAAATATGATGAATGGTGAGAAATATTTTTATATTATACCTCATTTTATTAGGTTATCTTTTAGAGTGTTCCTGTACTTGTAGCATTTTTACGAATGTTCTATTCAAAATGATTATAAAATGTTAATAAATTTAAATAATAATTATTATTAAAATGTTCAATAATTATTAATGATTATTGAACATTTTGTTCCGGATGTTTGTTCATGACATATTTACCTTAGAGAACAGTTGTGTAATGTAATTATGTAATTTTCTAATCTGACTATTTTTTGTCCTTTGTTACAAACGTGAAGAATTTTGACATCTCTATCTTTGTAGAAATTATTTTGGTTTTCTGGTAAATGCAAGATTGTGTTCTATAGATCATAACCCCACCCCCCTTTTTGATTTGCCCAACTGACGAGGTGTTCTTTTATGCAGGTTGATTCTTCTCTTCCGGTTTGTCCTACGTGATATGCAAGTCAATTCATTATTTTTAATTTATTATATTATTATCGATTATTCTGCTATCGTGACCATTGTTATATTATTATTTCATTTGATAATTTTCCCAATGAAAATATTATTATATCTTATTCATGACATATTTACCTTAAAGAGCAGTTGTAACGTAATAACCCAAACATATGTACCTACCTTAACATTGTGTACCTTCCTACCTAATTTTGTATAAATTCTGTAACAAAAGAATGTCAATAACCAGCCTGAAGATGTCCATAATAGGATGAAACCGGTACTGGTGAAATAAATAAGTGGAAAAAAGTTAAAAAGTGTTTCAATTTCAGTTTTAATACAATAGAATTCCACCACGAATAACAGTAAAATAAATAAACTCATAATGTTATTTTCGTATGTAAAAGTGCATTTTATATTTTGTAGATTACAAGGTATACGTTATATTCGAACAATTATAAAATTTTCAACTAGCTTTTACCCGCGGCTTTACTCGTTTTGTATTAGGGGGAAATCACTGTATAAAGAATTTTCCCACGGTAATAAAATGTTTTTTCCGGGATAAAAAGTAGCCCATGTCATTTCCCAGTTCTCCAATTATCTCTGTTTAAAAAAATCACGTCGATCGGTCGCTCCATTTATATTATTATATCGAGTTCCCAGTACGCGTTGCTATGCAACTTACTAAATAAATTGTTTCTCCCTGCGTGTCCTTTCCCATTAGTCCCGTTCTCCTTCCGCACCCCCTTCCCCTTTCTCTCTCGCGTTTCCACTCCGCCTTCTCTCGCCCCACTACCCTCGCGTGCTTCCCCCATCTCGCTAACCCTCCCTCCCGAATACCCACCCCCCTACCGAGTTCCCCTCCCCCCTCTTGAGTTCCCCTCCCGCATTCCATTCATTCAGTCCCGGTACATTCAGTTTTCAAACAGCTCGCGTGCCACCTATTACAATTTTTTTAATTCAAATTTCATAATGCCAGAGCTCGCCAGTATATATAAAAACCTTTGCGGGCATGCACACATCAAATCCCCAAAGTTTGAATGAAATAGGTTAAGTCGTTGGAAAGTTATGCGCGTACATACATTTAGGCAATTCAATTTTATTTATAGAGAAGAAGAAGACGAAGAGAAGATAGATAAGTTCATTGGTATAGTTCTATATTTAAAAAAATGGAACCCCGCTGGATGCTTTCTCACAGAGAGCCCGAAAAAAGCATTGTCCGTATAAAAATATCGAGTCTAACCTAATATTATTTGTATAAACTCAGCACCACTTGTTTTTATAAACCAAGGAAAACAATAACTTAATTAAGTCTTTCGTCGCTTATTAAATCCGAAAGAACTGGACGCTCCAGACTTACAAAAACACCAAAAAATAACAAACGTTTAATCACGAAGTGCTCGGTTTACGTAAATCCATTTATTTCAGCCCACTCCATTTGTACAAACATAATAAGTAACTTATTCAACCAAGTTCACACATACAAAACACCACAAGCAACACCACGCATCTTATTTACTCGATTTTTTCATTCTTTTCAAACACTGACGATCCAAAATCTTTCGTGAAATGAAAGTATTTCGACAGCTCGACCTAAATATTGCAAATTAAATGCCTACGTGGTAAAGTCGTAAACGGACCGCAACACTAGCGACCAAACTCGTCTAAAGTATTGTGAAATCCAACATTTACTTGAAAATCGCAACTGAAAGTCGCAATAAAATCTAAAATGAAACTCTATTCTTGGCTACCGTCAGCTATTAAAAACACAAATGCAATTTTACTGCAAGTGATTACTATGAACAAATAACACACATATATAACCACTGAAGCGACAGCGCAATTTAAAACTTTTTTCTCTAATTGCTCGAAATTTGTTGGTAATCATCTTTATATATTATAAAAATGAATCGCTGAATGTGTTGCCAAGCTCGTAACTTTCACCCGATAACTCAACTCATAAAGCCTTCATGTTTTACATAGGTTAGAGCTTCCGGTTTACTAGATATTATTTAGTAATTTAGTCTTTCTTTGCATGACTTAATAAATTTATAAATTCAAACGTGAACCGAAATTGAGTTCTGAAAAATTCTGTAGAAATCGATGTTAGTATTTTCTTCTTAAATTTTCCGTCTCTACCACCCGTTGCTCTCAATTTAAGATTGATGGGGAGAATATATTAGCTCTGGTAACTTTGAAAGTTCTACGAATGCATTATAATAATGTTTGAGATTAATAGTTTAACTATTTCACTGTTCATAAAAGATTAACGGCGCTTTCGTCGATCAAAAGGATGCTAATGGAACTAAACTAAATTCTCAAAATTTCAAATTCAAATTTTTTACTTCTGTTTTCCTCCTACTGCCAGCTAAAAAAATACAAGCCCTGTTCTCTGAATGAGTCATTTACAATCTTCGGAAAAAACCACCAACCCTAAAGTAGATACTCACTAAGATCTTAAAGTTTTAAGGTTCGTTTAGTCTCTTCTTACTGATCTTGAGAAAAACCTCCATTTGTGCTTCATTTAGTCCAGGGATTTCACTCACAATCTAAAAATAAAATACATTTTGCAATACATTTAAGAAAACGCACAAAATATTGTTAATACATTTGAAAAACAAGTTATCTTAATTCACTTAATATCGCCTTTATTTAAGGTTTTATAAGAGCGTTTTATTTAAAAAATATATTTATATTTAATTAAATAAAGACAATATTAGCGAAACTCAATCGAAAATCTGGAGACACGATTGAGTTTCGCTAATATTCTCTTCATTTAATTAAATATTATAACACAATTGTTGGTAAAATGTTATTTAATTAAAGTAAGTTCACAGATCACATATAGTAAAAATAGTCACAATGTATCAATTCACAATAATAATAATCAACTGAGCAAGAGATCGGAGGGAACCTTGCTGTTTATTCTTTGGGAACAACAAAACTGAATGTGGTTCTGCTTAGAGGGTCGAACCATAGGACGAAGCGCAACTAAGGCAGCAGTCGGGGTCTGGTTGGTGCTTTACTTATGGTAGTAGAATACTCCTTAGAGGGTCGTGCCAAAGGACGAAGCGCAACTAAGAGAGCGTACTAGTCAAGAGCGAGCTACAGACGAACTGGTTTAATTTAGGGCTCGCAGCTCTTTATATAGGCCATTTCTTGTTGCGGGACGTGGTTTATGTAGCAACTCGAGAGTAGGAAATGCGTAGAAGGCGTCTGCGCAGCCTGGTTCGCCTAGTTTTGGGTGAGCAGGATGGCGCTGTACGGGGAAAAGAAATGGTGTAGTGGCAAGCGTAAAAACGGCGCGCTACATCCTCCCCCTCTGGATCGAGGAACGTCCCGTCGAAGATCCAGATCTGTAGTAGCGTGGCGGCTACTTATTCTTTTTTGGTCGACCTCGTTTGTGCAGAGGAATAACCGGAGCGGGCAGCGGTGTCAAGTGCCCGTGGTATGGAGTCAGTGCTGAGGTGTGGTAGGTGCCTAGCGAGATATCTGGTGCTTCCATTGAAGCTACCTCGTAGCTCGTTGGTCCATGTTGCTTCAGGATCAGGTAGGAGCCATCGCGTCGTGGTCCTAATTTTGCGCTGAAGCCTCTTGCGGCTTTGCTAAGAGCGTGGGAATGGACAAAGACGTGATCCCCGGGCTGGTAATGGGGGTCTTCTCGCCTCTTGTTATCCACGTAATTCTTTTGTTTGTCTTGTTTCTCATCATTGTGGGTCCTGACAAGACGTAGGGTATCGGCTAGTTGTAGCAGATGCGGCGTTATCTCGGGGACGACGACTCGACTCTTCCGACGTCATCGGTTGACCTTAGCTCACGTCCAAATGTGAGATAGGCAGCGGAGTATCCGGTGCTTTGGCAGAACGCGGTATTCATGGCGAAACGTATTGATGGTAGGCTTTCGGCCCATTTCCGGTGTTCTGTGCCAACCAGGATGGCTAGTTGTGGTTTGAGGTCTCAATTTTTCCTCTCGACAGGATTGTTGGCTTCAAAACACTCGATAATTTTCTTCAATACAGTGTCTTTCAATTGTTCTCTGCGGATGTCAGCCGCGTTGCATACTGGAACGTCGAGGGTTATCGTGCATAGTGCGCAAATAGAGGGTGGGTCTTCCAGTAATGGTGGCCGTGATAGTGTGTCCGCCACCAGGTTTGAGCGTTGAAGCTGCAGGGCCCATCTTGCAAAGCGACCTGTGGGAGACTTTAACGTCATTAACCACTTTAAAGCTTGGTGGTCGGTAACCACGGTGATTGCTGTCCCTTCAATGTATCCTCGGAACTTTGCAATTGCCCATACGACTGCTAGGGCTTCTCGTTCTGTGGTAGAATAGTTCCTCTCCGCTGGTAGTAGCAGGCGGCTTGCATATTCTACCGGGTGTTCTTCTAGTCCCTCCCCCTGGACCAAAACTGCTCCTATTGCGTAGCTGCTTGCGTCCGATTTTATGATGAATTCCTTGCTTCCATCGGCTTGTCGTAGTATGGGGGCGCTAGTGAGTAGTGCTTTCGGGGTGTCGAAAGCATTCTGCTGTGGGGATTTCCATTCCCAGGTGGCGTCTTTCTTTATCAAGTCGCTGAGTGGCTTGGCGGTTTTAGCGAACTCGGGTACAAATCGCCTATACCAGGAGCATGTCTGAAGAAATGTCTGTAGCTGTTTGACATTGTTTGGCTCCTTCATTTTAGAGATCGCCTCTATCTTCTCCGGATTGGTGCTGATTCCTCCGGGGGTTATTACGTGTCCTAGATATTTTATGCTTGGACAGCAGACGTGACATGTAACTCGATTTGCAGTGAGATTAAATTCTCGTAGTTTGGTGAACACTTGTTGTAGGTTGGCGAGGTGTTTATCGAAGGTGGGCGAAAGTATGATTATATCGTCCAGGTATGCTAGGATATTTACTTCATTTAGCTCGATCTTAAGTCGGTCAATCATGCGCTGGAACGTCCCGGGCGCATTGCGAAGTCCAAATGGCATCTTCAAGAAGCGGTAGAGTCCGAATGGGGTTATAAAGGCCGTCTTGTCACGGTCTTTCTCCAGTATCTTGATCTGCCAGTAGCCAAATCGTAGGTCTACTGTAGACATAAAGTTTGACTGCTTTGCTGAGTGTAGCAGGTCATCCATTCTGGGCAGGGGGTACAAGTTTGGTACCGTTATTGCATTGAGGAGGCGAAAATCAATTCAGATGCGCTTGTTTCCGTCTTTTTTGGGCACCATAACCACAGGTGCGGCCCACGGTGAATCTGCTTCTTCTATAATACCTTGGATTAACATACTGTTAATCTCGGAGCGGAGTTCTGCTTGGCGGGCTGGCGAGAGCCTGTAAGGGGCTACTGAAATCGGCGGGTGTTGTCCGGTCTCGATTTGGTGCTCAATTTTTGTCGTAGATGACAGGGTGGCCGAGAAGACAGCGGCGTTGTCACACAGCAGGTGGTCCAGCTGGTCCCTCTGGGTAGGTATAAGGTGGGTGGCTTCATCTGGTCGGAGGCTTAGTATTTCGAGGTCCAAGATACAGAACTCCACTTCATTTCTGGGTTTTCTTGGGGAGTCATCGAAGAGCCGATAAGAGCGTATCATTACCTCCCTTAGGGCGTCTTCCTCCATCGCGTCCTCAGGAAACAGCTCATTCAGGGCTATCATCTTAGCCCAAATGTTACTCATGAACGGTGGCACGTAGATCTCACATTCATTGTCCTGTACTGGTGGGGTGGGCAGGCGAACCTTAGGCGGTGTCTGTGGGAGAGGACTCATGAACGGCGGCACGTAGATCTCGCATTCATTGTCCTGTACTGGTGGGGCGGGCAGGCGAACCTTAGGGAGTTTATGTGCTCTCACTTCTCCTATCTCACCAGTCTTTTGCCATTGTTGGATACCTCGGTTTGGTGGTATGACGTCATCTTCCATGTGCAGCATATACCGTACTTCGGGGCTGTCAGTGAATGCCCATGCGCGCTGGGGAATGTTTATATCGATCCCCGCGTCTTCGATAAAATCGACGCCTAGGAGTGTTCGATTCTCGTGTCCTCCTGGGAGCACGATAAAACTGGTGGGTATCTTCCGGCCTCTTAGTTTCAAGGTGGCGGTTATTGTCTCGACCTCCTGACGTTTAGGGACTCCATCCGCCAATACGATATCCATGATGGTTTGCTGGGTTTTGAAATTTTGAGCGATTAGCCGCCGGTGTAGCTCAGCTGACGCTATGCTCAATTTTGTTCCGGTGTCTACGTGAGCAGTGCCCAGGAAGTTTCCAATCCCGATGTGTAGTATAGGTCTCACTCGGGGAAGGCCTACTTCATGTATCGAGCAAAAATCGGCTCGTGGGTGAGGGGTGTCTATTCTCCCTTGGCTGCACTGCGGGCACTTGCTCCTTACAACGTCTGGTTTACCGCAACCGTAGCATGCGAACTTCGCATCACTGGGTGTCTCCAGCTTCTTGACTGGAGAAGTGTGCTTTACGTACGCTCCTGTATCGTAGCGGGAACGGCACTCCTCGGAACGGTGCCCAAATCTGCGGCAGTTAGTGCAGCGTAGGCGGCCGTCTGTTCTGTTTTCCATCGCGCGTAGTGGGACGGTCTTCGTGCTCTCGTACAGGCTTTCTTCCGCTGCACGGGCTTTTTGCAGTAGTTCAGCGAAGGTATTGATCGCTTCGCGCGGCACTCTGTCTCATATCCGGATATTCAGTTGTCCGAATACTAGGTCTATCTGGACCTTCTCTGGATGGCTGGGCGGTGGTAGCTCCGCGAGTAACACCCGCTGCTTATCAATGAACACATCGGTTGATGTTAATGCGTCTTGCTTGCATAAAAATATTTCTGTGTACACTTTGTACACTGGCTTCTTAGGGGCGAAAGCATGCCTGAGGAGGTTCGTTGCGCTCTCCCAGTCTCGTACTTCTCCTTTTATGCCGAGCCACCATGCGGCGGCGTCTTTCGTAAGCAGCAGTGGTAATCCTTCCAGAGCGCTTGCGTCTTCGATGTTCTCGGCGCACTTGAAGATGGATGCGGCGGCAATAAAACTCTCTGTAAAAATAGTCACAATGTATCAATTCACAATAATAATAATCAACTGAGCAAGGGATCGGAGGAAACCTTGCTCTTTAGTCTTTGGGAACAACAAAACTGACTGTGGTTCTGCTTAGAGGGTCGTACTATAGGACGAAGCGCAACTAAGGCAACAGTCGGGGTCTGGTTGGTGCTTTACTTATGGTAGTAGAATACTCCTTAGAGGGTCCTGCCAAAGGACGAAGCGCAACTAAGAGAGCGTACTAGTCAAGAGCGAGCTACAGGTGAACTGGTTTAATTTAGGGCTCGCAGCTCTTTATATAGGCCATTCCTTGTTGCGGGGCGTGGTTTATGTAGCGACTCGAGAGTAGGAAATGCGCAAAAGGCATCTGCGCAGCCTGGTTCGCCTAGTTTTGGGTGAGCAGGATGGCGCTGTACGGGGGAAAGAGATGGTGTAGTGGCAAGCGTAAAAACGGCGCGCTACATCGCGTAACAACGGCGCGCTACAATATTATAATTTGAGATTATACTCATAAATTAATTTATTTTTTTATACGTTTAAATTGTTAGGCGGTTATGGGTATTGCCGCCCCAGGAACCATTTATTGAATAACCAAAACCACTGCCATAGGTTACCCCAAGTGGTTCGCTACGTTTGGTGATTAAGCAGGGATACCCGGGTTTATGGGGTGAGGTTGTTAGTTGTTATGCGTTTGCCCACCTACTGGCGGGCAAACGCATAACAGTTTGTCTTAAATCTTTATACTGATTCCACTCAAAAAATAATACCCTTCTTTGGGGTTTAATTGTCTTCTTTAGGGTTGCTGTGTAGAGTTTATTTTTCGGAAAGGGAGGAAAGGAAGTTCTGGGAAGGAAAAAGGTGGTGGAGTGACGGACATATAAAACTACAAGGTTTCCGATTATGATTTCCCGAGAGTCCTGCTGGAGAAGTCAAAAAGCCTAATAAGAAAGCCTATACTAGATAAGAATAATTTTATTCGAAAAGTTTTTTATTCTTAAATTAAACCTTTTTAATTGAAGAACCCAATAAAAGTAAAATTTCTACCACTACTACAGTATACTTCCCTACCTTCCCCTTTCCCATCACCTTCGTTTGACAAGCCCCCAAAGGGCTCACAAACTCCAACGGCTCGGAGGGCTTTGAAGCAAAGAATGGACGGTTAACTCGAGAGTGTTTTCTCTTGGGGTAAAAATAATCTAAAAACACAGTTAAAAGTGACCGAATTAATATGGGTACCGTAGCTCAATCGGTAGAGCTGTTGCCATGTATATAAAAATAATCTCGTTGAATTTAATGTTTCAAAGACCCAATCTTGTCTGATTACGTCTAAAAGGGATCGAAATGAAAATCTAATATCTTTCAACGGAAGCAATCTTCCGAACAGGCCCTCCATTGATATGCTTGGTGTAACCCTAAGTGACCAGCTGAGGTATGGGGGCTCCATCGAAGCCAGAGTAAAGTTAGCCTTCCAAAAACTGGGCGTACTGTACAGAGCCCGCAGATACTTTAATAGTACACAACTGCTAACCCTGTACAAATCACAATTGCGCCCCACGGTTGAATTTGGCAGCCACCTCTGGTCTGGAGCTCCAAAATACCTGAAAAATACCCTCGACTCTGTGCAGAAACGGGCGGTCCGTTTAATAGATTCTCCAATCTTAACAGACGGATTGCAATCTTTAGGGCATAGCCGTCGGGTGGGAATGCTATCCTCGTTCTACCAATATTACAATGAAAGATGTTCCGAGGAACTAGCATCATTGATCCCTTCGGCACCGGTGCATAGTCGGGAAACACGCCAAACGCGTGCCCAACATTTGTACACGGTTGACATTTGTCACATGAGAACGGGTCGCTTCTTCGACTCGTACTTGTGTTTAACAGTTCAGCTGTGGAACAATTTGCCGGTCTTTGTGTTTCCTCTTTCCTACAACATGGATCACTTCAAGACCAATGTCCATTCCTTCCTCTCCTCAAAAAGACCCTTCACACAGCAACTCAGATGACATAGTTGACAATGGTCCGGTCAGTGGTTGAGTGGGCATAGCGCTTGGGTCCCACTTGGGCGTCGCGTGTTCGATTCCTCAGCTGGCTAAGTCCTCCATCACAACACAAGCAACATTTTTGGCTTTCTGTGGTGGTAGTAGGGGATTTTCAAACATTGTTGGGTTTTTCGTAACCCGGGAATGTTTGTCTTTCTTTAAAAAAAAAAAAAATAGGCAATAAGGGAAATTATTTTCCTCAGAGCCTCCTGTGTGGAGTTAATGTAAATAAAAAAAAACCTTCCCCTCCCCAGTACCTTTAGCCTCACAACATACCCCAATATTAGGGATGCCAGTCTCACTGACTCCAGACGATTGTGAGCAGTTGGGATTCTTGTGCGGTACCTACCCATATAAAAAAATGTCATTAAATCGACAAAATAATACACTGACCGTTTTCATGGCGCTTAAAGGTAATTAATTAATAGTATTTCTATTGATTCCAGCAACGCTTCATCAATATTTTTCTGAAAGCCAAAAAATCATCCTCGGAAAAAATTATCTCGATAATTGCGTTTCACAAACTGAAAACTTAAACACCACACTAAAAGCTTTTTAAGAGCGGTTCAGCCGACTCCATAAAAAAACGTGTTTTAAAAATGGAGCTGCTGGAACCGTCATGGCGTTTTCATCAATTTATTCAGTCAAAGCTCTCTAAATTATATTTTGAGTATACACAATTATTTTTTGTAAATTTGTCTGAATGTTATTTAATATTTAGATTTGTGAGGTTTTTCTTTGATATGGCGGTTACTAAAAAATAATTTAAAATGAAATTATGATGAACAAACTATAATTCCTTGATTGCTTTTACTTAAATTGCAGTTGAGTTGGGAATTTTATATTTTCTGTTTTAATGAAACCGAAGTATTTTTAAATAAAAGTTTCACTCTTAACTCCTCAGGCCTCGATAATATTGCAATGAAATCCAAATAAATTGAATATTTCTGAATGTATCCGAAAAAAAAAAACAGTTTTGAAAAGGTAGGTAGGTTGAAAAGGTGAAATACTCTTTCAAATTTTATAATTCGAAATCTAATATATAAAAATCTCGTGTCACGGTGTTTGTGGTCGCACTCCCCCGAAACGGCTAGACCGATTTTTATGATTTTTTTTTGCATATTTGGTAGAAATGAGAATAGGTTTTAAAATACATTTCATACCGCTAGGTAATTTGGGTATCCCTATCCAGAAAAAAATTCTACTTTATTGAATTTTTATTTTTTATTTGGCATCAAAAAATACCTAAAATCCCAAATTTTAATCCTCCTACCCCCATCCTCCCATTTTTTAATCGCGATTTTAGTATTTTTGTATGAACAAATTTAATCGTCTATTTCAAACTGAACGAAATTATTTATGTTGTTGAATGACAGATGTCGCTACGTCCACCTCATCGAACTTTCATCCAAACATGCGCAAGACATTCACGAGAAGCGTCGCGTCATTTTGATATTTCATTCGGCGTTGTGTTCTCGCGTGGTCAAACCATAGAGCTTATTTATGTTGGCTAACGACGGACTGACAAAAAATATCGTACACTCAATTGCTCTTCGAAATTCAAATTAATTTTCTTTATTTCATTTTCTACTTTAGTTGGTGTTTTTATCGGCGGTCATCGTCTACAGCGCTCCATTTCTCTTTCTGTCATAGATCCCATCCTCACACACTTTCAATACATTTGTTATTTTTTATTTAACAACCAAAATATTCATTAGAAATACAATAAAAAACACATAAATTTGTTTAAGACCACTTTTATTTTAAAACACTCTACCGGTTTCAGAAGCACCCTTCCTTCGTCAGGAGAATATTATAACTAAACTTTGATACAGAATGTTAGGTGTTTGAGTGGGAGGTGAGCAAAGGGGTGGGGGTAATTGCGGGATTTCCGGAAAGAACAGAGCGGTTAATTGGAAAAATATTTAGAATGGGACTGAAAGATAAATTAATTTGGTTATTCAAAATACTAGCATTATTATTTAGGGATTTTCTGATTTCTAGTGCTTCTAAATTATCTAATTTTTTGCTTTTATTGTTACTGTGAAGAATTTTAACCCCTGTGTCCTTATTAAAAGTGTGATTTGTAGAAATTAGGTGATTAGCAAACTCTGAAAAATTATTATTATTTAAGCATCTTAAATGTTTACAATCTGCAGGATAAAAACGATAAATAACCATAGTTTATTATCACTGAAGACAATATTTTAACGATTATATTAAGCAGAAAAATCTGAAAAGATACGATCTCATCTAGAAATTGAAACCAGGACCTTTGCCTTGCCTGGGTGATGTTTTACCACTGGGTTAATGGGACCCTATTTCCTACTGTCATATTTAACTGTATCATCCTTCGGCTAAGAAGTACCAACATTTTATTCATTTTCCTAAATATTTCATAGTCGAAGTATAAAATGGTTAAATATGACCGAAGGGTTTAACTCGGTGGTGGACCATCCAAGAATCCATTCTGGGTTCAATTCCTAGATGTGACCGTATCTTTTTACTTTATTTATTGTTAACGAGTTTATTTTGTAGAACTCAAATTAATATTATAAAGGCGAAAGTTTCTATGGATGTATGTTTGTTACTCTTTCACGCAAAATATACTTTTTTTTTTTTTTTTACATTAACTCCACACAGGAGGCCCTGAGGAAAATAATTTCCCTCAGGGCCTATGTCATCTGGGATGCTGTGTGGAGGGTCTTTTTGAGGAGAGGAAGGAATGAACATTGGTCTTGAAGAGACCCATGTTGTAGGAAGGAGGAAACACAGAGGCCGGCAAATCATTCCACATAGTATACTGAATAGACTTTAAAAATTCTTTCACTAATAGAAAGCTACATTATCTGCGAGTAATACGGGCTGAATATAATGTTAAGCTCTGGCGTTATGAATAAGCTCGGGCGTTATGAAATTATTTATCATTCGTTTTCTGTCCCTAACAAAATCGAGTAATTGCAAACTTCAGAAGAAATCAAAACAAATTGTTGCCTTGGGAACGATGTTGGCGTCGTAGTTAATATCTATCTCTAAAAATGAATTGCCGAAATGTATGTAAGCGCAAAACTTCCGAACAACTTCACCAAATTGGTAACTATTTTTTTTTGTATAAAAAATAGCAATGGGTGGCACGCGAGCAGTTTGAAAACTGAATGTACCGCGAATGAATGTGTGGAATACGGGAAGGGGGATGGGGGTGGTGGGTGGGGAAGTAATAGGGGGCGTGGGGAGGGGAAGTGGGTGAGAGAGGGGGTGGGGATGGGGAGGGGGGCGGAGAAGTGGGAAGGTGGAAGGGGAGGGGGGGATGCGGGAAGTGGAATGGGGAGAGGGAAGGTGAAGGAGGCGGAGTGGCAACCCCCCTAATACCGTGCAAGCAAAGCCGCGGGAAAAAAGATTTTCATAAACAAAGCCATTAAGTAAAATTTAAACAATGCAGTAATTGAGGAAACTTTAAAACTATAATAACCAATAATATTTTCAGTTATTTTACTCGGAAATTAAAAAAGGGCGTGGGTAATAAAAATAAAAGCAACAAATTTTTTCATCATTAGTACCTATCTAAAAATGATACAAATGCATCGTGTGTAAGTGGTATGAGTATCATAATTTGAGGTTTTACTCACTAAGTACGGGTTGTTAATTTTCACATTTTGTGTAAGTTCTATTCAAGTGCTGTTATTATTTCAGTTTCATGCAGGAACTGGCCTATAATGATATAATAACAGAACTTACACAGAACGTGAAAATTAACTTAAAATATTTGATGAATTCTTCAAATTTTTTTAAACAACCCATCCCAAGTTAAAATAAATATCATTAATCAATTGAACGACTAAATATAAAAATAAAACCCCCTTTAGAATTAATATCATGTATGCGGAAATTTGGAACACGGGTAACAGGGATAGACTACAGGCACCATTCATCAAAATTAATCTGCTTACAGAAACAGGCCTAAAAGGTAACGGGCATAACTAGCTAATGGATTTTTTATGTGTATTGTTTCATTCCACACGAAATAATTCAACATTAAATAAATCATCACCACCCACCTAAGTAACCCTATTATTCAAAGCTTACATAAATACCGTAATTTATAAAGTTCCAAGCGATAAAGGTGTCACGCTTAAAATACTAAATATTCAATTATTTTTACAAAATTATAAAATCAATTTTTATAAGAACGACTCTTTTTTTACAATGTTTGAAGGTTATTCCCATCAATGTAATATATATTTAAGGAGAAGATAAAACTAATAATCTTAACGAAAATATTAAAGAGAACAACACAGGGAAAAATAAAAAGGTTACGGTAAAGGTCGCAACTTTATTTTTGTGAATACCTCACAAAAGTCCCAGCTGCTCTCGTCTGGGACCAGGTAGACTTTGGTATCCACAATAGGCCACTTGCGTCACATTTTTTAAATTTTTTTTTCCGGTTTAGGCAGACATTCTGTATTTTTTCTTTTTTTTTAATCGTTATTTTGAAACCCTGGGAGTTTTTGAACATTTCAATCCGAAAAATCAGACCATTTTTTATAAACCGGAAAGACGGGACATAATTTTATAGGTGCGAAAAAACTATAATTACATAGCCGAAAATCATTTTTTAAAAAAAGAACGTTTTCCACACGAATAACACAGGAGAATAACGAGGCATACCAAAAATATAAAATCTCATAAATATTTTTTTCCTTGATCCATCTTATTGATCATAAATCATTATAATGATAATGATTTATGATAAATAAATAATACCTACATAACACAACATGTATGGCGTACGAAGTAATGCACCAATTTCACCAAAGTAGCACTAAATTTGGTACTATTTTATTATTATTCATAGTTTATATTTCTATCTACATTTATAGTTATTGTTTTTATATTTTAGCAGGAGTAGTTCAAGAGAGTGTATATTCATACTGTCGTTTTGTCGTCAAGAGAGTGTATATTCATACTAGCTTTTTCCCGCGGCATCGCTCGTATGGTATTACGGTGGTTCCCACTCAACCTCCTACATATCCCCCTCCCCGTTCCACCCTCCCCCCCTCCCCCTCCCCCCACCCATCAAATCCCCTGCCCCCGCTCCTTCTATAACCGTTACATTCGTTTTTCAAACAGCTCGCGTGCTACCTATTAAAGTAACAATCAAAAACACTCAGTTTTGCATTCATAATAATAGTATATGTAATGTTCTTTAATGTGGGTTACTTGCCCACAATAATAAGATGTACAACGTAAGTTCTTTTCGTCTTTATTTGGATGATACAATGGATTCAAATAGTATTGTATTTTATGTCTAAAGTAGCGACTGGCCACAAAGGCTTCTAGATTAGATCTGAGCGCCGCAACGAGTGCGTCAGCTGTGCGTACCGCGAGCCGCTCGTCAAACTTCGTCGGAACCCGAACGTTTCCGAAGATGATAACCAATACATCGATCATTACATATACTACAGTATAGATGAGTATTTTATACATATATTTGAATTTTAACCATCAAAGGGATCTCCATAGTAACCTAAACACATTACAAAATGACAGCGCACGTCAAATAATTACTTATAGCAACGATTTGTTTGGTTTTCGTCTGGACAATAAACGTATAACAAATTATTTCATAACGCCAGAGCTTATTCATAACGCCAGAGCTTACCATTATTACAGTCTATTTAACTCGCATATAATGTAGCTTTCTATGAGAGAAATAATTTTTAAAATCCATTCAATATTTTTTTGCGTGAAAGAGTAAACACAATTTATAATATTAGTAAGATAAATATTATTTATTTTCACATAACTTTTGTGAGGAGTTAAAATTACTTATATGTTCTTTCTTGTAAAGAAGCACATTAGCATCGTAAAGCATAGTCGCTAACGGGTTGAAATAAACGGAATAACTTTCTCTCTGTTTGTGGGATATCAACCGAAAGATCAGCAAGCAAATATATATTATTTATGTATGTAAACCTTTTTGCAAACAAAAGAGCTTGACCTTTACGAAACTCTTTGATTTTCCGATCATAAGGAACGAGGTTTTCCATTTATTTAAATAACAAAATTGACTGTTTCAAAAGCAATAGGCCACTTGCATCACATTTTTTTTAAATTTCTTTCCGGTTAAGGCAAATATTCTAAGACATCCTGTATTATTTTTTTTTTGTATTTTTATAACCCTGGCGATTTTTTTTAAATTCCAATCCGTAAAATCAGACTGTTTTTTATAAACCAGAAAGACGGGACGTAATTTTATAGGTGCGAAAAAACGATAATTACATTGCCAAAAATCATTATAAAAAAAAAAAAACGTTTTCCTGAAGAAAAGGCACAGGAGAATAACGAGGCATACCAAAAATATTACATCTCATAAATATGTTTTTCCTCTATCCATCTTATTGTTCATAAATCATTATAATGTACAACGTCTATATTACTAAATCAAATGTTATATACTTGTACTTGTAAATTATAATAATAATAAGAATATTATAAAATTTGATTTTGTTGAAATCTGCACCATTATCATTACACCACTAAAACATGTACGGACAACGTAAAATGTACGGGGTTCTCTTCATTACATCTGTCAAAAAGTCAAACCAAATGATAAGTTCGCAGAGAACAAACAATAAATCTAGTAACGAATTAAAAAATTCGCCTGAAATCAAAGTGATGCCATATAAAAAAAAATCAGTGTGGAATTTTACAAAATTAATAGGAACATTTTCGGAGACGGGACATTTTCATGTTGTGACGTCACGAGCCTAAATAATGGATTTATTTATTTAAAAATTAAAAAAACTGTACATTTCTAAAAATATTTTGTAACATTTTCGTAATCTTTGTAAAAAAGTCTATCCACACAATTTTTTCCAAGTCGTTATGAAATCCATGCAAGTGGCCTATTCACGTAAATTTGTAAAAATCTTTTCAGGAACACGTTTACCAAAAATAGTTCTTGAATTTATTTTGGGGCCCCAGCGGTTTTGACATATTATTTTGGGAATATACTGTAACATATTCATCAAAGCGCAAAAATTTTAATTTTTTTGTTTCATTTTATATGTTCCTAGTTCGATGTCGGTTCTAGGAACTTTTAGCTTCTGATCGAACTGTTTCTGTATTATATTTCCTGTATTTTGACCGTTCTAAACTTTATTTTGGGTTCCTCAGCAGTTTTTACATATCTTTATGTAGTATAAAATGAAGTCGCTCGCGCTGTCTGTGGGCTTAGATCTTTTAAACTACGCAACGGATTTTTATGCGGTTTTCAACAATAGATAGAGTGATTCATGGGGAAGGCTTTTTGGTATATGATATGTCAAGGTTTTGTGTAAATTGGTTGAAATATATAAATAAAGGGAGCAGGCTGGCAAGCGGGCAGCGCGCAACGGGCTGACATGCGGGCGGTGTGGATTTGATTTAACAGATGGCTTTGGTTTTTTTTTTGTGAATACCTCACAAGAGTCCCAACTGCTCCCGTCTGGAGCCAGTGGTACTACGGCATCCCCAATTGGGGTATGTTGTGAGGCTGAAGGCAGTGGGGAGGGGAAGGAGATAGGGAAGAGGAAAGTGGGGAAGTACCTGGCTATTCAGATCTGTTCATCAAACACGACAGAAGCCATTTCAAGCAACGTTTCAGTTCTGAATGGTGGTCTTACACCAGGGCGATACTGAGAGTATCTTTCACTTATAATGGTTATAATGGTTGGGTAATGGCGTAGCGTTGTATTCCGTTAGCCACAACAACGTGTGTCCGGGTCTGCTAGTTAAAAATAAACTGAAAGACGCATTAGATTTTTCACCGATTTTCAAATAATGTGACAATTTCACCAAAGCGCCAACAATTCCATTTTGTTTTTTTTTTTATATTTGAATGAAGGGGAACGGGGACAAATGGGAAAGGACATGCTGAGAGAAACAATTGCTTTATTTAAGTGGCATTGTAATACGTACAGGGAACTTGCTAGTAAAAAATAATATTCATTTAATGAAAATCAAATAACTTTGTTTAAACCACTGGATAATTATTTTGCTAAGTTTGAATAAGTTAATATTCATTTATTTAAAACTAGCTGGTTCCCGACATGCGTTGCTATGCCATTTTATAGAGAAATTGTTAATCCCTGCGTGTCCTTTCCCATTCGTCCGTTCACTTTCCGCCTCCGCTTCCTCTTCCTCGTCCCCTTCCCCTCTCGCATTCCCACTCCGTCTCCTCCACTTTCCCTCTCCGCACTCCACTGCCCCCCTCCACCCTCCCGCGAACCCCCTTCCCGAGTTCCCCTCCCCCTTCCCGCATTCCACACATTCAGTCCCTGTACATTCATTTTTCAAACAGCTCGCGTGCCATGTATTGCAATTTGTTTATACAAATTTCATAATTCCAGAGGACACCAGTAGTTTTATACAAACCTTGTCCTGACAATAACGAACACAGAAAAAAAAGAATTATCCAATTTGGTGCAGTGACGATTCATTTTTATTTATATAGATTATTTCTGTACCAGAAATACATTTTATGCGGCTTAACCAACGCATCCAGATTTTTTATTTAAAATGTTAGCTTTAAACGAAAAAGTAAAATTGTGCATGGATTATTTTTTTATTTGTGTTTTTTGTTCAGAAAAACTAAGCCACATGAGCGTCTCATCAAACTTTAAAAAAATTAATAAATCAAAAAAACACGCAACATGAAATGAAAAGTGTACCTAGTTGGTTGTAGATACTAGGCACCAGCATTAGAGGCTGTGACCTAGTTTCCGGTGCAAGGCGGATAATGCACCCCACGAGTGCAGCTGGGAGGTGCGACCAGGCATTAACGCGATATACCTCGCTACTTACCCACACTTACCCTGTCTACAGTAGACTGCCTACTTCCATAACACCCCACTTACAGGGTGAGATTGGTTAGATGATGAGATGTTGAAGAAATGAGATTAATACGAATCCAGAAGTCGCGAGTTTTTTTACTTTTTTCAGATGACATTAAACTCTTCTTGAGAATAAGATCATTACAACATTGTAAAAACTCCAGATATAAACGAAATTATTGACTCTATAATAAACTCGGTTCCGACTTCCAAAAATGTTCAGTTTTGTGGTTTACGGGGTCACAAAAAACCATACATTTTAAATATAAAATGAACTTGCAAGGACTTAGGAATTGTGTATGACGCTCGCTTAACATTTCATGCTCATATTGAAAAGATCTGTAAATCAGCCACAAGGATGTTGGGTTGAAGAAATGTGATTGATGCGAATCCAGAGGTCGCGAGTTTTTTTTACTTTATGCAGATGACATTATACTCTTCTTGAGAATAAGATCATTACAAGACTGTAAAAAACTCCAGGAAGATATAAACGGAATTATTGACTCGAGTATTTATAATAAACTCGGTTCCAACTTCCAAAAATGTTTAGTTTTGTGGTTTACGGGGTAAAAAAAATCATACATTTTAATTATAAAATGAAAGACACGTCATTGAAACACATATGGTGACTTGTAAGGACTTAGGAATTGTGTTTGACGCTCGCTTAACATTTCATGCTCATATTGAAAAGATATGTAAATCAGCCACAAGGATGTTGGGTTTTGTAATACACAATTCGAAAAAATTGATCAACCTTACAGTTATAAGGCTGCTTTACTTTAGTTTAGAGCGTAGCATTCTCGATAGTGGATCTCAGATATGGAGGGCAGAGGACATTGTTTATGTACTAATGTCCAGAAAATACAAAAGAAATTTTTACGATACTTCTAAAAGAGAGAGTTAGGTTTGTACCCATGGCTGTTTCCAACAGAATTTGTCTCGTGAATCCTGGGTATCTACAGATTTAGTTCCAGAAGAGATGTCGCATTACTGTTGATGGGTTTTAAGCTTTTAAATGGTTTTATATCGGTACCAGATATTCTGGCTAAAGTAGGATTCTATGTACGGGATAATTTCACGCAAGGCCGCCGACACAGGCTTTGATTCTTCCCAGTCGAAGAACAAACTTACCAATGGTGATGCCCCTGGGAAGACTCACTAGGTTAATTAACTGCCGGCGACGCCTTTCGACGGCCGGCGTAATCCAGTGGTAAGGCTCTTGACTCGCACATCGAAGGTCGCGGGATCGAATCCCGGCGTGGCAAATAAATTTTATTTGATTAATTTGAGTTATTTTACAATTTATTCATTTAAAATTCAAATAAAAAATTTAAAAAAACTGCGGATATTTTCCATATTCCTTACAACGATGTCTTACAGCGTGAAATATCACTTACGTTTTAACTGTATTTGCCTTTAATGTTTACAACATACCCCAATTGGGGATGCCATAGTCTCACTGGCTTCAGACGGGAGCAGTTGGGACTCTTGTGCGGTATTCATATAAAAAAAAAAAAACTGTGGATATTTTCCACATTCCTTACAACGATGTCTTACAGCGTGAAATATCACCTACGTTTTAACTGTATTTGCCTTTAATGTATGTATTGCCTTTGTGCGGTATTCCTGTAAAAAATTTAAAAAACTGTGGATATATTCCACATTTCTTACGATGTCTTACAGCGTGAAATATCACTTATGTTTTAACTGTATTTGCCTTCAATGTTAGTGTATTTATTATGTAATTTTCTTTTTCGCTCTTGGAATACATTGGTTTTCACATGTTTTTGCAAATAAATAAATAGAATAATTTTTTTTAAAAAACAAGGTGTTCGTAATATTACTTGAAATGATTTTAGCGTGCTTGGTGTCATCTTATTTCATTTTACATAAGTCATACTAATAAATCGAAACAAATCACGAAACAGAAAGAGACACAAAAATAAAAAAGGGGAACGTTCGCAACTAGGAATCGAATCCAGTTGTGTTTTTCTGCTGACCACAATTTATTCAAAACCACCAACAGATCTGGAATTGACGTTTAACTTTTAACAGGGAATTTTTAAAATGTAAAAAAGCAAAAATAGACGCTGATCTAAATAGGCGCCATTTCATGACAATGTTTCGATTTAAATTTTTGTGATAGAGGAAACAAAACTAAGTTCCTGAGATATACATTAACTATAAATTACATAATCCTGCTCAGAGCTTTGGACAAAGACACTACCAATATCACGCTATAAAAGCATTCAACAGTCTAACACTTGAAAATAAAATTGAGGAAAACAAAAATAAATTCCGACACAAAATTAAAAAATGGATTAAAGACCAAAATAGACAATACTACCAAAATATCATAGCATAAAATAAAAATAAAAACATACAAGTAACACACAAACACCCACAAACACACAACACTTATTAAAAATATCGTTTTTAACCTTATATAATATTATTTATTTTTAAATTTACGTTAATTTTAAATCTCTACTTTTTAAGTTTAATTTATCTTAATCGTATGTTTTTTATTTACTTTTTTCCGTTTTTTTACCATGTATATATATTTTGACGAAGCTTTTTAAACTGTCCCTGAAGACTGGCTCTGTGCCCTCTGGTTGGAAAAAAGCGGTTATCCATCCTATTCCAAAGAAGGGTGACCGCTCCAACCCGGCCAACTACCGCCCCATAGCGATCACATCAGTTCTGTCTAAGGTGATGGAACGTGTGATCAACGACAAACTGCTCACATACCTCGAGAAGAACAAAATTATTAACGACCGTCAATACGGATTCCGGCGGAACCGCTCGTGCGGTGATCTTCTCGCGTATGTGACGCATGTTTGGGGGCGATGCCTGGAACGTTTCGGTGAGACCCAAACGGTTGCACTGGACATATCCAAGGCCTTTGACCGGGTTTGGCACCGAGGACTTGTCAACAAACTGCATTCTTACGGACTTCCCGCATCCTTGTGTACGTGGATTGCCGACTTCTTGAGAGAGAGGTCGATTCAGACGGTAGTCGATGGTTTCACCTCTTCCTCTCACTCGATAAATGCTGGCGTCCCGCAGGGATCGGTTCTGTCTCCAACTCTGTTTTTGTTGCACATCAACGACCTTTTGTCATGTGCACCAATTCACTGCTACGCGGATGACAGTACAGTTCATGATAGCTTTTTGTTTGACAAGCCCCCAAAGGGCTCACAAACTCCAACAGCTGGTAAGGCTTTGAAGCAAAGAATGGACGGTTACCACGAGAGTGTTTTCTCTTGGGGTAAAAATAATCTCGTTGAATTTAATGTTTCAAAGACCCAATCTTGTCTGATTACGTCTAAAAGGGATCGCAATGAAAATCTAGTCTCTTTCAACGGAAGCAATCTTCCGAACAGGCCCTCCATTGATTTGCTTGGTGTAACCCTAAGTGACCAGCTCAGGTATGGGGGCTCCATCGAAGCCAGAGTAAAGTTAGCCTCCCAAAAACTGGGCGTACTGTACAGGGCCCGCAGATACTTTAAAAGTACACAACTGCTAACCCTGTACAAATCACAAGTGCGCCCCACGGTTGAATTTGGCAGCCACCTCTGGTCTGGAGCTCCAAAATACCTGAAAAATACCCTCGACTCTGTGCAGAAACGGGCGGTCCGTTTGATAGATTCTCCCATCTTAACAGACGGATTGCAATCTTTAGAGCACAGGCGTCGGGTGGGAATGCTATCCTTGTTCTACCGGTATTACAATGGAAGATGCTCCGAGGAACTAGCATCATTGATCCCTTCGGCACCGGTGCATAGTCGGGAAACACGCCAAACGCGTGCCCAACATTTGTACACAGTTGACATTAATCACATGAGAACGGGTCGTTTCTTCGACTCGTTCTTATGTTCAACAGCTCGGCTGTGGAATGATTTGCCGGCCTCTGTGTTTCCTCCTTCCTACAACATGGGTCTCTTCAAGACCAATGTTCATTCCTTCCTCTCCTCAAAAAGACCCTCCACACAGCATCCCAGATGACATAGGCCCTGAGGGAAATTATTTTCCTCAGGGCCTCCTGTGTGGAGTTAATGTAAAAAAAAAAAAAAATATATATATATATATATATATATATATATTTATATGTATTGTGTATAATTTTGTATATGAAATGGAGGCCCCAGCACGGGTAAACCACCCAGTGAGGCCAACATCATTGAATTGTGTATAAAATGTAAATATATTGCATCAAATAAATAAACGTCCAATTGAAACTTTCAAAAAGAAGAATACGCACAGATTTAAATGCTATTACATAAAATACTGCATTACAAAATTGACTCTCCTGAATTGTTTCAATTAATCAACGTCCAAATACCCAAAAGATCTGGCAGCCATTTATTACCCTTCACTTTAATTACACCAGGACACTGGCTTATTATTAATTACTTATAAATATTTTGATCTTGGAGATAATTTATCTTAAAAATAATCATCATAAATGAGGGTACTTTTTTAGATTTTCACAGTCAAAAGTATTTTCCTTATTTTTTTTGGTGTTATACCGTGTTGCGCTACCTCCTTCTTTAGCCTTCTTTCTTTTGGCTTTCCCAAAAACAAATAACGAAAAAACATAAATGAGGCTTATGGCAATACTTTTATTTTTCTATTATTACTGTCTACAAAAATAGACGTGTATACATCCTATTGTTTTCGTTGTGCGGAATATTTATTTATGTGAGGATTTTTAGTGTTGATTCACATTTTTACCTACTCTTTTTAGTTTTTGTTATTACATTCTTTCATTATATTTTATTATCTTTATTCTTTAAACTTTTAAGTATTTACAATAGTAGTAATCATCATCATCACTCTTCTTGGTTCACGGTTCTACAACCCCTGGTGGGTCTTGGCCTCTTCAAGAGTCTTCCTCCATTCATCTCGATTTTGTGCCAGCTCTCGCCATTTTAGAGACTCCAAGGTATGACATCTACCTGTGTTACTTGTATGTTTTTATTTTTATTTTATGCTATGATATTTTGGTAGTATTGTCTATTTTGGTCTTTAATCCATTTTTTAATTTTGTGTCGGAATTTATTTTTGTTTTCCTCAATTTTATTTTCAAGTGTTAGACTGTTGAATGCTTTTATAGCGTGATATTGGTAGTGTCTTTGTCCAAAGCTCTGAGCAGGATTATGTAATTTATAGTTTATGTATATCTCAGGAACTTAGTTTTGTTTCCTCTATCACAAAAATTTAAATCGAAACATTGTCATGAAATGGCGCCTATTTAGATCAGCGTCTATTTTTGCTTTTTTACATTTTAAAAATTACCTGTTAAAAGTTAAACGTCAATTCCAGATCTGTTGATGGTTTTGAATAAATTGTGGTCAGCCGAAAAACACAACTGGATTCGATTCCTAGTTGCGAACGTTCCCCTTTTTTTATTTTTGTGTCTCTTTCTGTTTCGTGATTTGTTTCGATTTATTAGTATGACTTATGTAAAATGAAATAAGAGGACACCAAGCACGCTAAAACCATTTCAAGTAATATTACGAACACCTTGTTTTTAAAAAAAAATTATTCTATTTATTTATTTGCAAAAACATGTGAAAACCAATGTATTCCAAGAGCGAAAAAGAAAATTACATAATAAATACACTAACATTGAAGGCAAATACAGTTAAAACATAAGTGATATTTCACGCTGTAAGACATCGTAAGAAATGTGGAATATATCCGCAGTTTTTTAAATTTTTTACAGGAATACCGCACAAAGGCAATACATACATTAAAGGCAAATACAGTTAAAACGTAGGTGATATTTCACGCTGTAAGACATCGTTGTAAGGAATGTGGAAAATATCCGCAGTTTTTTTTTTTATATGAATACCGCACAAAAGTCCCAACTGCTCCCGTCTGAAGCCAGTGAGACTATGGCATCCCCAATTGGGGTATGTTGTAAACATTAAAGGCAAATACAGTTAAAACGTAAGTGATATTTCACGCTGTAAGACATGGTTGTAAGGAATGTGGAAAATAACAGCAGTTTTTTTTTTAATTTTTTATTTTTAATTTTAAATGAATAAATTGTAAAATAACTCAAATTAATCAAATAAAAATTATTTGCCACGCCGGCATTCGATCCCGCGACCTTCGATGTGCGAGTCAAGAGCCTTACCACTGGATTACGCCGGCCGTCGAAAGGCGTCGCCGGCAGTTAATTAACCTAGTGAGTCTTCCCAGGGGCATCACCATTGGTAAGTTTGTTCTTCGACTGGGAAGAATCAAAGCCTGTGTCGGCGGCCTTGCGTGAAATTATCCCGTACATAGAATCCTACTTTAGCCAGAATATCTGGTACCGATATAAAACCATTTAGAAGCTTAAAACCCATCAACAGTAATGCGACATCTCTTCTGGAACTAAATCTGTAGATACCCAGGATTCACGAGACAAATTCTGTTGGAAACAGCCATGGGTACAAACCTAACTCTCTCTTTTAGAAGTATCGTAAAAATTTCTTTTGTATTTTCTGGACATTAGTACATAAACAATGTCCTCTGCCCTCCATATCTGAGATCCACTATCGAGAATGCTACGCTCTAAACTAAAGTAAAGCAGCCTTATAACTGTAAGGTTGATCAATTTTTTTGAATTGTGTATTACAAAATCCAACATCCTTGTGGCTGATTTACAGATCTTTTCAATATGAGCACGAAATGTAAAGCGAGCGTCATACACAATTCCTAAGTCTTTGCAAGTCACCATGTGTTTCAATGACGTGTCTTTCATTTTATAATTAAAATGTATGGTTTTTTTTACCCCGTAAACCACAAAACTGAACATTTTTGGAAGTTGGAACCGAGTTTATTATAAATACTCGAGTCAATAATTCCGTTTATATCTTCCTGGAGTTTTTTACAGTCTTGTAATGATCTTATTCTCAAGAAGAGTTTAATGTCATCTGCATAAAGTAAAAAAAACTCGCGATCTCTGGATTCGCATCAATCACATTTCTTCAACCCAACATCCTTGTGGCTGATTTACAGATCTTTTCAATATGAGCATGAAATGTTAAGCGAGCGTCATACACAATTCCTAAGTCCTTGCAAGTTCATTTTATAATTAAAATGTATGGTTTTTTTTACCCCGTAAACCACAAAACTGAACATTTTTGGAAGTTGGAACCGAGTTTATTGTAAATACTCGAGTCAATAATTCCGTTTATATCTTCCTGGAGTTTTTTACTGTCTTGTAATGATCTTATTCTCAAGAAGAGTTTAATGTCATCTGCATAAAGTAAAAAAAACTCGCGACCTCTGGATTCGCATCCATCACATTTCTTCAACCCAACATCCTTGTGGCTGATTTACAGATCTTTTCAATATGAGCGTAATAAAATAACAACTGTTAAAGACTCTATAATAAAACAAAGTTTAGAAAACCATATTAAAAAGCTAGAAGAAGCAATAAAATGCGAACATTTAAAACTACAAAATAAAATAATCAATTGCAAGAACAAATAATTCAAACTAATGAAAATTACTGCCAAAAATTAGAAAAATTAATTACAACAAATCAAAATGTTAAAACATACGCTGAAGTTAGTGCGCAACACAAATCTACGGTTTTATATCCCATCATTATAAGCTCAAAAAACGAAAAAGAAGATATCAAGGAAATAATAACTAAGAACGTAAAGATTTCTAAAACTGGCGTTGGTATTGCTAGCATCAGAAAAACATCGAAAAACCAACTTATTATCAACCTTAACAAAGAAGAAGACAGGATCAAGACAAAAAACGAAATTGAAAAAATGAACCTTGAAGGAATTAACGTGGGCGAATTAAAGAAGAAAAGTCCTTGTATGATCTTCAAAGGAATCGACGAGAACTACAATAAAGAAGAATTTTTAAATGACTTAATCCTACAAAACGAAGACATTAACATATTAAATGTAGAAGAAAAAATCAAAATAAAAGGAATAATCAACATTAAAAAATATAAACATATTAACATTATTATCGAATGTAACGGAGACATTAGAAACTTACTATTAAAAAAACGAAAAGTGAACCTGGGTTTCTCCCAAATTAAAGTGGAAGACAGTAACCCGTTAATGCAATGCTACCATTGCTATAAATATGGCCACACAGCTACGCCCTGTCTAAGAATAAACGAAAAACCAATTTGCCCTCACTACGCTGGAGATCACGGACTCAAAGACTGTCAAAATAAAAATGAAGTGCCAAAGTGCATCAACTGCACAACTAACAACCTATTTAAAAAGAGTTCTTATCCAACAAATCATAAAGCCAACAACGAAGAATGCAAACAACGCATAAAAATGTTACAATTTGCAAACGAACGAATCGACTACAACTAAACATGGATGATTACATTACAAAAAAAATCGACCAAAACTACAACATCACAGAAGAAATATGCGAAAACGTTAACGAAATTAACAAATGGTGTCATAATACTGATTCCGCTTTTCTAGTGCTAAACATGAACATAAGAAGCCTTTCAAGAAATCTAAATGAATTATTAATAATCATTAATAATTTAAGCACATCACCGGTGTGCATAGGGTTAACTGAAACACACTGCAACAGCGATCAATAGTGCGCTACCCAACTACCGAGGAATTGCAACCAAAATATCTATAAACAAAAATAGTGGAATAATTGTGTTCGTACGCGACGATTGTGAAGTGTTAAACACAGAAGAAGAGAACATTGAATTTGTCAACTGCTTAAAAATAGATATTAAATTTAAAAATTCTATTTATAGAATCATAACAATATACCGTACACACAAATCAAACATAACGAATTTTACAAACGAACTTTATCTATACCTGAATAAATTAACAAAGATTTTTACGATTGTATGTGGAGACTTTAACATAAATATTTCTAATAACCATAATACAATTGAAAAAAATAACTTCTTGAACATGATGACTCATCACAACTTCAAATCGTGCATTAATAACTATACCCGAGAAGTACCAAATCAAACGCCATCTTGTCTAGACCATATTTGGTGTAATGTAAACCTGAATTATATAAAAAATGTCAAATCTACAATTTGGAAGATAAACATAACCGATCATCACGCAACACTTTTTAACTATGAAACTAAAAATAAAAACAAAAACATACATAAATTAAGTACCACAAAAAACACATTAAGCTACCAACTATTAGAAAAATCACTCTCAACAGAAAAATGGACTGAAGTAATACACAGTAAGTGCGCTAATGAATGTGCATATTTTTTTGAAAAAAAATTATCAGAACACATTTTAAATGCCTCTGAAATTAAAAAATCGCATCAAAACTCAAAAACAAAAAAAAATAAACCCTGGATCACTAACGATTTAGTAAAAGCAGTTAGAAAAAAAAAATAAACTTTTCAAACTAGCTCATCAACCGAATGCTAAAAAATCTATTATTTCATATTACAAAAAATATAAAAACATATTAACAACTTTAATTCGAAAAACGAAAAATAGCTACTACTCCCAACAAATTATAGAGGCCTAAAATAATAATAAAAAAATTTGGACTACAATAAACGAAATAATAAATAAAAATAAAAAGAGAAGTTGTATATCCGAAATTTCAGATGGGAAAAAAACATACAATGTCCAACTCGACACTAAAAAATGCTGTAATATTTTAAACAACTATTTTGTAAGTGTTGGAAAAAATCTGGCAAACGCTATACAAACATGTCCCAACAATAATAAAAATAATCCCCACACTACCCAACACCAATATAATAATTTCAACAAAATAACAGAAACTGATGTTGGAAAAGTTATCGATGATTTAAAGGGGGGCTCTGCTCCCGGTTATGACAACATAGATGTAAACATATTAAAAACAATGAAACAATATATAATTTGCCCAAATATATAAGCACCTGTTGACAAGCCGATTCAATTGGCTTAGCAGGACTTGTTTGTTGATTATATTATGTATTATCTATTATTTCAATAAAAAAAAAAATTAACTCATATAATAAATACAAGCCTTATAAAAGGTGTATTTCCAAATAATTACAAAAGAACAATAATAACACCGATACATAAAGCAGACTGCCCAAAAGACCCACAAAATTACCGCCATATATCCCTTTTATCTAATATATTTTTTGTAAAAAGCCAAATCTGGGCCTTCTTAGAACAACATCACATTATAAATTCTAAATACTAAGGTTTCAAAAAAAACACCAGCACCCATGATGCCATTGCGAAAATAACAAACAATATATATACCGCCCTAGACTCAAATGAAAAATGCATTGGAATATTTATTGACCTTAAAAAAGCATTTGATAGTATATCTCATACTAACTTAATAAAAAAAATCAAATCAATTAGAATAAATGGCCTGGTGCTATCCTGGATTATAAGCTTTTTGAAAAATAGACCACAACAAGTAAAATTATTAAATTAACTAAGTGATTCCGAAAGTAGTAACTTCTCAATACCACAAGGCATAGTTCTAGGACCACTTTTGTTCATATTATATGTAAATGATATATTTGAAGTTGCTAAATACGGGGAAATTATCTCATATGCAGATGACACAGTGCTTCTTCTAAAAGCAAACACATGGTTAGAACTGAATAAAAAGGCTAACGTAGACATAAATGAATTAAAAACATGGTTTGACAATAACCTACTAACATTAAACTCTAAAAAAACACATTACAAACCATTTTTCATAAAAAAACCAAACACACCGTATGAAATAAACATAAGGATCGATTCTGCACCACACACTCAACAACACCACTGTAACTTATTGTGTACTAATATTGAAATGAAAACTTCAACCAAATATCTAGGAATCACTATTGACCAATGTCTAAAATGGATACCGCATATAACCATTCTTAAAAACAGAGTACGAAAATTGACATATATTTTTAGCTGTTTTTCAATATTCAATCATATTCAATCCCAGTACATTAGTTTTTAAACAGTCCGCGTGCCACCTTTTACAATTTTTATTCAAATTTCCATTTTTTATGTATATTAAATTTGGTTCCTAACATAGGTACCTATTTAAAACATCTAAAATTCTTGATTCGATTCAAACTGTTAGGGGGAAAACAAAGGCTACCGTCTAACTGTGCCAGTGTCATTTCATTCCTCTTTACAAAATTAATCATTTTATATAGATAATAGTTTTAAAATAGTATTGTAAATTAGTGTAATATAGTTTTTACTTGTATATTTGTTTTCACTGTAAGTATTTGTGTTATATAATTGGTTCTTCGGAGCAGTTAAGGTAAGATTTTTTTTTTGATTTTTGTGCTGTAGATTTATTCGAAAATGGATAAAGAAAAACCACCTGATCCCCCAGATGATGGTTTGCTATCTGAATCCTCGGGTGTTACAAAAAAAATAATCGCGGTTAATATTCCGGAGGCTTCGGACTTCGTAACGATTACGTCAAAAAAAAGAAAAATTGCTAAACCAGCAGATAATAGAAATGCAACAGATTTTGAACAAATACATCGAAAAACACCCTCCACGCAAAACGACTCCCTTCCAAATAATTCTGTTTTACAGGATGTAATTCCGTCCACTTCTTCCTCGATTTCAAGTCTAAGTCCAGCAAGCCCTTCAACCACACCCGCCACACTGGTAAACAATACTCCTTCACAAATGTCACGTCTGTATAATAATCTTGATAGACCACCTTACATTACACACGTGACTAAAATTTCAAAGGATGAAAAACAATCAAATTTATACGATGTGGACTTTGGACATTTTATGTTTAAAAATAAAATCCACCCTGTCTGGAATGGAGTAAAATCGGTTGGGCGTAACCGTCTTTCTGTTGAATTCAAGACAGCGGCTGAGGCCAATAGCTTTGTAAAATCTGATGTTGCCAAAAAAAACTCGTACAACGTTTTCATACCTACATATCAGGTTACAAAGTTAGGTGTCACAAAAGGGATCCCACCGCATTGGTCGATAGAGGACATCTTGGAAAACATTACTGTTCCTCAAGGTTTCGGAAAAGTTTTAAAAGCGCGTCGTCTAAATTACAGGTTTAATACGGGAAACTCTGTAGAATGGAGACCCTCCCAATCCGTTGTCCTAACATTTGACAGCAAAGACCTTCCACAAAATGTTACTATGTTTAACGTCTCTCTACCAGTAGAGCTCTATGTGTTCCCAACTGTGCAATGCTACAAGTGCTGCAGATTTGGACACACGAAGAACCTCTGCAGATCAGAACCCCGTTGCTTCAAGTGCAGTTCGTCCCATAGTGGCGATTCCTGTGATAAAACAGAGGAAAATTATAAATGTTTAAACTGCTCCGGTACCCACATGTCCATCAGCAAAACTTGCCCTGAACTGTCAAGGCAGCGCAATATTAAACACACAATGGCCGAGAAGAGCATCTCTTATGCGGAAGCATCAAGAATGTTTAACAAATCCATTCCATCTTATTCTGAAGTAACTTCCAAAAATTCTAAAAAATCCACCCCTTCTCAACCTTCTTCTTCTTCATTTAGAAAAACTGTTGAAAGGGTCGTGAAACCTAGAGTTCTAACAAAAAAAAATAATGCTAATCACGAATCCCTTCTGTGGTTCCCTAATGGACAAATTCCTTCCAGTTCAAATTTCAATTCTTACCTAAAGTCATCTACTAAAGAACAAAATTATAATATAGACCTTAACTCTACACTAATCACCTCATTTTTACATATTTTACAAACTTTAAATAAAAACAACATTCAAATACCGTCCCACGTTGCTAAACAAATTACTAATATTATCAACTCAACTAGAAATGGCTCCTCTGATGAGGATTCTTCAGTGGAATTGTCATAGTCTCAGAAATAAGACTGAAGAATTTTTAAACACATTACACTCAAACTCAATTGCAGTGGCTGCCATCTCGGAGACGTGGCTGGAACCGGATTCTGATTTCAGAGTCAGGGGATACCACTGCCTTCGAGACGACCGTCAAGATGGAAAGGGCGGCTCCGCTCTTTTCATTAAAAAATCATTACCCTTCTCCCCTGTAGATGTAAAACCAATTGGTTGTCCTTTTCAAGTGACGGCCGCAAAGGTTTTTGACACTACAATAATTTCTTTGTATATATCACCATCTAATAAACCTTCTAAATCAATCCTAAAAGCTATGTTTTCCAAGGTCACTACCCCTTCTCTTGTTCTGGGAGATTTCAATGCCCATCACGGATTATGGGGAGCTCACAATTGTGACAGAATGGGCAGAGATATTGTTGATCTACTAGATGAACTAGACTTTTGTATTATCAATGATGGTTCTCCTACTCGTCTTCAGGTGCCTGGTCAGCGACCCAGCATGGTTGATCTTACTATTTGCAATTCCAACATAGCCGCATCCCTGTTATGGAAGGTTTTGGATGACCCTCATGGGAGTGATCATTACCCCATCCTCATTGAATCCTCAAATATTTATCATTCCAACAAAAATGTCAAGTGCAGTAGTCGAAAACCAAGGTTCTTAACTGCCAGAGCCAATTGGAATGACTATTCAAATCATACAAAGTTCTCTGTGCAAAATCTGCCCTCTCCAACTACAGAAAATGTTGCGGAATGTTACGATTTATTTGTGTCTGCAGTCATTACGGCCGCAGAAAAATTTATCCCCATTAAAACGACACGTAGCAAAGGGAAACCTCCCCCAGCTCCTTGGTGGGATATTGAATGCTCAGACGCAGTAGATATGAGGAAAAAATATGCGAAAATTTATTCAACAAATATGAATATGGAGAACTTCCTTCAGTATAAACAAATTGAAGCTAAGACCAAACGTCTTCTAAAAAACAAAAAACGTCAAGGCTGGAAAAAATTTTGCACATCATTATCTCCCGAAGTTCCTCTTTCAGTTGTTTGGAATTCAATTCGCAGGTTTAAGGGTTCTCACGTCCCAACGGTGACTCGACCACTCACTTCAGAGTGGGTGAAGGAATTTGCCGATAAACTAGCTCCTCAAACTGCAAGTAATTTTAATGAAACAGAATTCACATACTCATTTAAAACACGGGGTTGGATGGACACCCACTTCAATTTAACGGAACTTAGGGAGGTCTTAAACGATCTCACAGACTCATCCGCTGGTGTAGATGGAATTCCTTATAGCTTTATTAAAAACTGCGACGTTACCACACTAAACTATTTTCTTTCAATTATAAATCTGATCTTTGACTCCGGCAAAATTCCATCATCCTGGAAAACTCAAATAATTGTTCCCATTCTGAAACCCCAGAAAGACCCTAACTCTGGACTTTCTTACAGACCTATAGCTCTCTCATCTTCCTTAGTTAAAATAGCTGAACATATGATTAAAAGACGTCTAGACTGGTATGCAGAAAATGAGAAAATTCTTCCCAGCTCTCAGTTTGGCTTTCGAAAAAGAAAAAGTACGATCGAAAGTGTGTCCATCCTGACTTCTGATATCCAGTTAGCCCTGGCCGATAATGAATTCCTTGTCGGTGTTTGCCTTGATGTGTGCGGAGCTTTTGACAATGTTTTATTGGATGTTTTATTTAATAAATTATTAAAAATTGGCATCCCTCGTAAGCTTTCTAGTTTTATAATTAACCTCCTTCTTACCAGGAAAATTCAAATCCAGGTGCTGGATTCTCCTCCACTGGAAAGAATAGTAAACAAGGGTTTGCCTCAGGGCTCCGTCCTTAGTCCTATCCTTTTTAATATTTATACCTTTGACCTGCATCGGAGTATGCATCCATCTTGTAAAATACTCCAGTATGCGGATGATCTTTTTATATATATTTCAGGACGAATTATTTCTATTCTGGAGGATGTGATTAACATTTGCATGAAAAACCTTGACACCTGGTTAAAAAATCACGGCTTAGAAATTTCTCCGTCCAAAAGCAATGTTATCGTCTTTTCCAGAAAACGTGTTACTCCGCGTGTAACAGTCCAAATAAATAATTCAATTCTCCCTATGCAGGTACAAATAAGATTCCTTGGGGTAATTTTAGACTCTAAGTTAACATGGAACCCGTATGTTAATTTAATCATTAACAAATGTCAAGCTGGCCTCAACACTTTACGTGCCGTTTCACGGGTCTGGTGGGGAAGTCATCCATTCACCCAAAAACTTTTTTATAACGCATATGTTAGGAGTCATTTGGATTACGCGTCATTCCTCATTGAACCCACTTCTAAAAAGAACCTCGCAAGGTTGGACCGTATTCAATTTCAATGTTTAAGATTGATTATCGGAGCAATGCGTTCTTCCCCAATTAACGCTTTACAAGTGGAGGCTGTGGAGGCTCCTCTTCATTTCAGAAGACAGTTCTTGGCTGACAAGTTTTTATTTAAATGCTTAAGACTCTCTAATCACCCACTGAAAGACAAAATTACTGCACTCACTGCTCAAGTGAAATCACTTCCATATTGGAGGAACAAATCAATCCCTCTTCTTGTTAAAAGCCTCCATACGTACTGTTCGTATAAACCCCTCTTAAATCCATCAGACAGACTTCCTTTATATGCCAACTCCTTTCGTATTCATTTGTGTAAACCAAATATTCTTTTTTCTCTCGGCATAATTAACAATCACGAAGCTCCAACAAAACTTATCCAAATTTTAAATTCGAAATATTCCAACTGGAAAATTATTTACACAGATGGTTCCAAGTCTCCCTTATCAAACCATGTGGGAGCGGCATTCCACTGTCCATCAGATCAAGTCGATAGAAAAATTAAACTTCCAAAAGAGGCTTCCGTTTTCACTGCTGAATGTATAGCCATTTTTGAATCCCTCAAATACATTGACGATGTTAACATTGGAAAATTCTTAATTCTCTCCGACTCCCTGAGTGCACTTCAAAAATTAAACTCTTCCCCTTTCCATTACCCAGAAGACGATTTCTGTGTTGGAATTCGCACTTTAATTCATAAATTAACCGACTCTGGCAAGGAAATCGTCTTGGCTTGGATACCTAGTCACTGCGGTATCCCTGGAAATGAAAAGGCCGATTCATTGGCGAAAGATGCCATTATTTCGGGGGATATTTTATATAAATTTTTAAACACCGATGACATTTTCATAAAATTGAAGGAAAACATGATTTCCACATGGCAGAATCATTGGGAAGAATCTAGTCAATCAAAAGGATATAGCTTTTTCACAATTCAGCCAACGATTCCTTCAAAACCGTGGTTTTCAAGACTTTCTTTTAACAAATTCTCGACATCATCCATTTGCCGCATGCGGATAGGGCATTGCTGCCACAATGTTCACCTGACAAAAATTCATATTAAGAATTCTGCGATGTGTGAATGTCGTCTTGGTGAAGAGGATCTCAATCATATTTTTTTCAGTTGTCCTTTAAATAATTCATACAAAAATTTCTTCCCTCACCTAATCAGTTCGGGTATATTGCCTCCCTACAACATTGCATGCCTGTTATCTTCTGTGAACAAACGCGTGTATAAAGTCTTGGCTAATTTCCTGAATATTAACAGCATCAATTTGTAACTGTAAGTTAAGTTTCATGTATTTATTTATTTATTTTATTTTTTACGCACAATAAATTGTGTCAGCATATCTTTTAATTTCCTTGTTATGTTAATTAAAATCATCTCTTATTGTAATAATTTTGCGTATTATTATTATTATTATTTGTATAGTATTATTATATAATGTAGATAGGTTCTTGTTATTAAAACTAAATTAGTTAATATTAACCAAAAATTACACTCACAAAATTACACTCACAAAAGCATTCACTTGACACTGGCCAGAACACTCTTTTGGGGTGAAGAGCCATTAAAAAAAAAAAAAAAAAAAACTGTTAGGGGAGTACCTACTTTAAATAAATTTATCAACTTACAGATTTTCAAAAATAGAATCCTGATTTAATTCCATCATTGTTTTGAATGTCATTCTCAAACACGCAAACCGTTAAACGTGTTAGGTTTTCTGAAATTATCCAATTTTTTACGCAATTTTCTTAATTTTTCTCTCCGTAAGAACTATCTTCGTACTTCAAGGAATATTCTAAAAAAAGAATTAGCGAAATCGGTTCAGCCGATTTGCGCTTACCAACAAATTTAGCGATTCATTTTTATATTATAGATATAAACTAAATTTAAAAAAAAAATCAAAATAACCTAACATATAATACTTCCTCCCGTACACACAAGCATTTGCTTATTGTGGGAGAACATTTTTAAAAAATATGTATATTTGTATTTAATAATTGCATTAAGTTTTTTTTTATATACTTTCATTATATTTATGTATCTATTGTATGTACTGTACCAAAAAAAAAAAAAAAAATTTTCAATAAAAAAAAAATATTAAAAAAAATGTTTCTGGACAGCAGTCTGGATTTTATGTGATTTTGATCTCCTCTGTGATATTATTGTTGTTTGTTATCAGGGAGCCTAGGTGTTGGTACCGTTTCAAAATTTTAACTTCCACATGAGAGAGTTGAGGTTTGTTGAATGCATTCTACGGCCATGTATTTGGTCTTCTGCTGGTTTACTACGAGACCCATGTTTTTGGCAGAACTTTCAAGATTTATGAAGGCGACACATAGAGCACCGGGAGTTTTCGCAATTATGTCGATGTCATCAGCGTAAGCCAATTCTTGCACAGAGTTGTCAAATATCGTTGCTCTTATCTCAATGCCTGGGTAACGAATAACTTTTTCTAAGGATATATTGAATAAGAGGCAGGCCAATCCATCTCCTTGTCTCACCCCGTGGAGCGCTTCAAAGGACTCGGACAGATCACTTCCAGTAGCAGTAATACAAATAAATTATGTAATTGAACGTAAAAGTCCATTTGCACTTGTAATAATTAATGAAATAAATAATTGCTCCAGGCAGTAGGCACATCTTAATATATTCTATGAGCGCAATTACTACCAACCGAACTTCTGGATTAAGAGACTGATATTTAAGCCCCTGCCACATAAATAAATTAGTTCATCAATCACTATTTTTCCAAGTAATACCGCTTTGAAATAAAATAATACAGTTGTTAAACGGGTGTTAACAACTCACTTTTCCGATAAACTTCTGTCCATTCCATAATTCTTTGCTATCAACGTGGATTTTATCCCTTTGTTGTTCGTTGTAGCAGCACATTATGTATATAATAATAATATTTTATTCCACAGTGCAATCCCATATGTCCCATGTAGTTATACATATTTATACAGTTATAAATAAGACTCTAGTAGATTAGAACAAAACAATAATAAAATAATGAATTATGTAAGGTATTATGTGGTCTTGAGTCTTGAGTGAGCTCGGGCCCAGCGCTCACTCAGGAGTGGCGCATTGTGCTGGAAGGCTGCTGTCACCACCATGTTGTTGGAGGACATTAGCCGTATCCTGGCTCCAGTGACCCGGTGTGTCTCATCAGGCCGGCGAATCCATTCAGTCCTAGTTCCAGAAACATTGTCGATGCGCTGCTGTACCTTCTTCTTGGAGAGCCTTGAAGGAGTAACCATCAGTTACTTATAACAGGGCGGGTAAGAGGTGGATAACCTCCACTGCTGTACCTTCTGTATCAAAATATATATCGGTTTAAATATTATTTTCCTTAGATTCATTAGTTTAAAATTTGACTATTTTTCATTCAACGGTGTGGACATAGGAGTGAGGCGGTCTACAAATTATAATGGGTAAATGATTGGTATCTGCGCTAAAGGTTGAATTGTCAAAATGACATCTAACGTTCATGCGGATCAACCGCAGTAATAGCGTAGCAAAAATCATCACTCTTTCTTAACCGTAAATAATACAATCAAAGGGAAATACGACATGGAAGCGTGCCAACTGTCACCGAGCTAAAACCAAACAGCATAATGTGTTATTAAAGCGACTACGCAATTAAAGTTATGCTGTTAGTGTGTCGGTAAAAACTGAAATGGGTGAAACTATACCTGTAAGGGTGAATGATGTTGGTGATACTGTTGTACGCGATTTCATCCTAATAATCGTTCATGGCCCATCTCTCTTGTTTCTATTATCTGTAGTTTTAGCGTATTGTGCCCACCTACTTTTATTACCTGCTTCACTTAAGTATCGAAGTTAACATTTACATTTTTTAATATTTGTTTAATCTTCCTCACGATTTAAATATGCAAAAACGTATTTGTCAACGTTAAGAGTCGATTTTAACTTAAGTGTTCGCTGAATTTTGATTGGTAATATCTGCCTTATAATAAATAACGTAATATTTATATATCCCAGTTTAGTGTTATTTCACATCAAATGCGCTTAAAAGCCTTACTTAGTATCACTTGGCCCATCTAGCTTGATGTTTATCAATGGATACCACATAACTACAGGGTGGCCTAACTTTATGGTTGGAATTCGGTATAACTATTGATTTCAGAGTAAACGCTTAGGTTAAATAAAATTTCGTATTTAGAAATTTATGCACATTATTATTTTTATTATAATTTACTCTGAAATAGAATATTTCAACGAATTTAAACTATAAAGGTCATTTTGCGACAACCTGTACTATAGGTGCTACCAGAGGCGTATCCTTGACAAGTGCATTCGTGCATTCATTGCATTGCCTGTCTTTGGGTCTAGATAAATTGACCGAATTGCAATTTTTCGAATTCAATTGACCGAAACACTAGTTTTTCGAATTGATGTAAGTATGTATACAGCACGTACAATAGTATTTGATTATAGGATGGACCGTATCAACTAACTTAACCTAACATAACAGTATCTCATTAATCATTAGACAATATCAACTAACCTAACCTAACCTAACTGTGTCTCGTTAGTCATAACCAAGTTAAATATATATTTTAAAAGTAGATTATCAAATTCGAAAAATATGTCTTTGGGCCAATTGCTGGTCGTAAAATTGGTCTTTCGAAAAATTAGTCTCCCGAAAAACTGAAATTCGAACAATTGATTTTCAAAAATTGAATTCGAAAAACATGTCTGCTCCCCTTGTCTTCAGCCTTCACATATGTAACTCATAATGACATCATCTGTGCCCCAGTCATCGGTAAACGAAAGTGCGCTTCATAAATAACTAGGACATTATTTGAGCTATCTATCTATAGTACTCCCGCGCAAGCGCAAACGAGACGTGCATATTCCGATATGCACAAAACTTTGTTTTCCCATACTAACAGGCGGCTTCAAGACATCTCGGCAGGCCGAAACAGCGACACGAGCGAGATAGATAACACTCATAATGTAAAATCATATGTTGGAGCAATCCAGCTATATAACTCATCTCGTGCACTAGCGGCTCATGCGCGAAGCCCCTTTACGATAGGTGAATTTCGCACCACTTTAAACACGCGTAACCCAATGCGTCTGGAAAGTATTCCTTTAGGAATACTAATGTATAAAGTTAGCGCTGCAATATTCATACGTTGGCACTGGTGCGCGATGAATTTAAACTTTTAGCGATATTTTTAACGATCAATTGCATTGTTGTACTCTCGATATGATTTTGCAAATGCTGATAGAGAAGCATTTTATATTTAATTACTTTAACTTAGGGAGAGAATGAATTAGAGTACCCCCCATTAATTAATTTGCTACACCTATATTTCATACTAGGTACTTTTTAAAATTAAAGGCAACGTCAGTCACGAGTCGCCTCTGGGTGCTACGGCACAATATTTTACACCTCTGAGAAGGTTTTATTCAGTGCTGTACCACTCAACGTCAGTGGTCGGAAATCTTTTCAATTTAATTGTTTTTTTTTTTTGTGAAACTTTCGTGAAAAAACCTGCATTTGTAAAGAATTCTAGATTCTCAATTTATTGCTAGCCAATTTACGAAGCACGTATATTTTGTGTAATTCTTCATGTAATAGATAAACTACTAGAAATTCTATTTCAAATGTTAATGCATTGTATGTAAAATCGGCCACCATAACACGGGAATGTGTCGGAAACATCCAAAAATTATGTAACCATTAAAGCAATGAATTCAATTTGGGAGGCGGATGTGGGTACCGCCGCCCCGGGAACCATTTATTGGATAACCAACACCTCTACCACAGATCACCCCAAGTAGTACCCTATGTTTGGTGACTTAGCAGGAGTGCCCGGGTTCATGGGGTGAGTTTTGTCCGGGTCTTGGCGGCGAATGCGTCTTCCCACCAGTTGCATGGCAGGGCGGATCGACAGATAATGGTTGAGGGAGTCCCTTTGACTTCTCCAGCCGGATTCTCGGAATATCACCTTTCACCGCATGTACATGGATTTATACGTCCGTAACTCCTGGACCCACTAACCCCGAGATTCCTACCCACCCCTCATACCCTTTTCCTTCCCAAAACTTCTCCTTCCTTTCCTATAAAGACCCTCTACATGGCATCCCCAAATATGACATGGCCCTGAGGGGATTTTTTTTCTTAGGGCCTCCTGTGTGGAGCTCATATAAAAAAAAAATAATAAAGAAAAAAAATTAAAAAGAAGGAAACTATCTACGAGTATGTAAGTTTGCAAGTAAAACATAAGATTAAGTGTTGCCAACTGGCCAATATTGCTAATAGGTACTCCGAGCAACCTAAAATGGGCTATCAATAAAAATATTGAATTGATTTAGAAACACGTGTTGAGGACAAAGCTATAAACCCTAAGATTTAGAGTAGGTAGGGACCCGCCTACAGACCTTTTCAATAATCATAACTCGTTTTGAAAGGTGTTACCGTTGTCACCTAAGGGTTTTCGACCACCTCTAAATATGCTAATATTGTTATATTAAATTCCTTCATTTTAAGAGCATGTTTCGTTGGGTTTAATTAGGGTTCTCATTAGCACACCAATTAATAACTGAATTAATGTTTATATTGTGTGTCTTTGCCTTTTATCAGGGCTATCCAGCTAATATTTCAAAGGCATTGTGAAAGTGTGGTGGAATCAAGGGCGGATTTAGGGGGGGGGGGGGGCACGGGGGCACATGCCCCCTCCAGACGGTATTTATTTATTTACTCCCATTTAGTCTTTTACATACATATATACACTTAAAATATTTACGAAATTATACTAGTAAATAGTGCAGGAAATGACTGTTTACAACACTTGCACGTAAACAAATATACAGCAAAAATACTATTGAATTTGGTCCACATAGTATGCAGGCATAAAATATAAAAACAAAAAAAATACAAAAATAGCTTCTCTCCTTCAGCCGACAAAACACCACCAATATGCTAGTCAATTCAAACAGTTTCATCAACACATTCCCCTACTTGATGAAAAAAACTTCAATAAGGTATGCTTATATATTGAAATTGATGTATTAAATATATCAACAACATCGGAGTATTTGTTTCCAAGCTGTTGAATCCGTCGCATAGGAGTATAATATTGGCACGTTGACTTAGAATTGCTACAATAATATGGTAGGTACTGTCTTGTGACTGACCTGCCTGGAGTATGAAAGGAGATTATTTTGTGTACTGTGGAGATTGCATCACAGTACATACTTAGAAGCTAAAACTGTCTTTATTAAACATTGAATTTTTCGATTGTTTTGACACTTTCATAAACCTTCCTATACATAATTGAACATGTAGAAATAAACTTAAGTATGATATTTCAAGTTTATTTCTAACAGTAATTGTTGTTTTTTTGCCCGTCCGCCCCTTGTGCCCTCCTCCCCCCCCCCCCCCCCCCCAGAAAAAAATCCTGGATCCGCCCTTGGGTGGGATTGCTAACAGACGATAGTTAAATAACAAATAACTAACAGCATTACTAATAAACGTGTTGAATAACCGTGTACGTGAAAACCTTATTAACATAGAAACTGACATAAAACCTGTACCCGGGAAGCATTCGGATGCAAGTCCGAAAAGGTAAATGTTCATGAGAGCGAAAAAACGTTTTTTTCTTCTGTAACTATGGTCTCTTCCGTGCTGGCAGATAACAAAAAAGTCATTATTAAATCAATTAGTTTTGTTTTAAAAACGAGCAAATAAAACGAAATATTTTGTATGTAAAGCCTTTAAAAGACGCTACAAAAAACACGGACTTGAGTCATTCTGCTTCAAAACGAAATGGAATATTTTGTGCTGACATGTGGTGTATTATGAAAGGATCAATGTTTGAAAGTTGTTCACTTCCATTGAAAGTAGTAATGTTAGAGGTAGAAGGATGCAAATGGATTTGAGTCATAATACTCAAAATGCAACTCAATCATAAAGATGCAAGTCCATTAACATTTTTCTGCTTCTAGGATAGTGTTGTTGCATTAAAGGTGGTTGCATCCGCATACATTTTTGATCATCCTGTTTTCCTTCATGATAGGGCCTGTATCTTTCTGCCACTGATAAACATGATAATTTACTTCAAGCCTGCATCAAAAACTCATTTCTTCAAATTTTGGAGTTGCATCCGTATGCTTCTCGGGTAAAGAAATAGTGCTGTGATGAATTGCATTGATCAACAGTGAAAATTAGAAAATATCGTAGCTTCCCACTCTAATTTAAAAAGAAAATATCAATTACTTATAAAACGGACACACCTACGACATCTGTCGGATCAGAGTAAAGTGAATTCATATTTACGGTAGGGATCTATAATTAGACAAAGTGAGACGAGTATTGATTAAAAAATCACAGATGGTATCAACAAATAATCAGAGACAGGGACTTCCCAATTTATTTTAGGCCGTGATATCTTGACAGCCAATTGGATTGCAGCAAAAGCGATTAAAAATCATGTCAGCCTATCAGCAAGAAGAGGGCCGAGCCCATTTTTAGAACGAAGGATCGACCTTTGGACTCGGCAATTAAGAATGTAATTAATTATCCTTTCGTTTTCATCGGACCGAGAGGTGAATAAACTCCATGGGAAGCAATAGTCGATTCAGGGACATAAGTACGATGAACCCGAGAAATGTTATGAAGAACGGGTACATTCCAGAGATCGGAAACCTTAGTTCTCGAATGCATTGAAGCATTTTACGTGCAAAAAAAACACACTTGAATAATGATTGAATAAGGGATCGAGAGGCACGTCTGCGGGAGGATTTTCAACTATAAAATAACTATGTATGACGACCGGAGATGATCGATTCGAGGGAAAACGTGCTAAAGGAAATGGAAATGTTGAAAAAACAATGGAAAATTATTGTTATCAATTCTAGACGGAGCGAGGATATTACGATGAAATGTTTAGGGAGAAAACGTCAAAAAAAATGAGAGTTTTAAAGAGTAGACGAGGGTACATTTCAGAGGTTTAGTGCAGTAACAAGTGTTAGAGAGGAAAATAGAGTACAGTACGGGGGGGAGTGGAAAATGCTGAAAACATTGCAATAGATTTAACTCAGGAAAAGGAGTCATTTTACGTAATTAAAATGGAGATTATAGTGTAACATAGTACGCGACTGTAGGGAAAAATGAGACATTACAATGGTTGTCGATCTCAGATGTATTTTGTTGTGATAAACAGGGAATATTCGAACATGAAAATTGTTTAGATAAGAGCAATTAGTCATTAAAAGAGCTATAAAAATTATCATGGGTCTTACGTAATATTTAGATTATAGAATTCACATAAAAGTTAACGACACTGAAATAAAAAAGAATTTATTGCCAGGTGGGTACAGAAATTAACGTATACAACTGTCAAAGCATATGGTTTATGGGATTTTGGGTAAGAGTGAGACGAACTTTTGTGGGACGATCTCTATGAAGCAATAAAAATGACAGAAATTTAAGGGCCGAAGTGGGGGTATCTCCTATAAAAATGTTAAAAATGATATATTAATTAATAACAAATAGAAAATGAAATTTTCCAAGAAGCAGCAAACATCAAAAAACGATATGGAGAGTACAGTGAAACGAGGAGAGAGTAGATACGACAGAGAAAAACCAAGGAAATCTTAGATTAACAGTGAATAAAATAAATACGGCTTGAAATATAAAAAAATTATAGAGATATGAACAAAAGCGTGAGAATAAATAAGGAAATTCATGGAAAGAGTGTCGTGAATAAAAGAAAATTCGAGAAAAAATGGAAAATTCAAATATACGACGTAAATAGAGAAAATTCGGTTTTAAATGGAAAGGTTCATATAGAATACAGAAAAACTCGAGGAAAAATAATAAAATAAAAATGAACAATTTGCGAGAAAGACTTCGACATGAAGATATCTCTGATAGGCGAATTTGGGGACAGATTTGGAACATATGGTAGATGCCGTACGCATGGACATGTTGCGAAATAGATGAAAATAGAACTTTAAAATTATTCAATTCAAGCTAATTTTTGTATGAACACCAGGACAAAGGAAGTTGGGCGATTAAACATGGATCTTACTGAATCCGGGTCTTATAAGTATGGAAGTACGGGACAGAAATCAAATGATCAAACGCGGAAGGGATTAATGGACAGCATTCGACAATAATGAGGAGATTTCAAGAAATTACGAGTTGATAGAAATTAGATTGGTTTATTACAGGAAATTCAGATACGCTCTTTTGGACCTGAGAGTGGTATAAAAGACGAGACAAATGCCAGTTGGGGAGAGTCTACGGTCGTGGTTGAAAGGGTTAATAGTTCGCGAGACGTGACAAAACGTTTGTTAATTTAAAGTTGAAAAATTCTAAGTGATAATTATTATGATACTTAGAAAAATTTCACATTCTAGCCAGTGATCTACAAAAAAAATACTTTGCAGTTAGAGTCAGTGAAAATAAAAATAAAGTCAACGCATTAATTACTTGTGAAAAGTAAAAGTGCTCGTTATAAATACAATTTGTTTTAGTGGAAAATTCGGATTTTATAATCACTTAATATCGTATTTTTAAACTTAGAAATTTCGCGTTTAATATTAGTGAAATAAATAACTGAAGTGATGTGATAATTAAGTGTGAAGAAGTTATAATTAAATACGTGTGTCCAACCTAAATGAAAAGTGTTCTAACAAATAATAAATATTTAAATTAATTATCTAAAATAATAATAATAAAACAAAATAATATTTTATTAATACATAAAAGTTCGGAGGGATAAAGATTTAATTTAACAACAATTTACCATCTCGAATTTAATCGTGAAGTAACAATCATTTAAAGTGTTATTTAACCAACGAGTTTTGAAATAAAAAACAGTTTAGAACGATAGAGTTTATACATCATTTAAATTAATTAGATTAAACAAAAAAAAAAAAACAAAAAAAATTCAAGTCAAAAAATTTATTTAAATTTAGGAAAATAAAAATTAATTTAGGAAAATTGCAGCACGGTTTTACCGTGTATTTCCCGGTCGGAAAACCTGGTACGGGTAAGTTTTTCCAATTACAAAAAATTTCCAGATTCCAAGGAGAAAGGGACATGCAGCAACCGTTGGTATTTGAATTAATTATTATAAAAAAATATTACTCGCTTAATATGTGATATGTAACTATATTAAAATATTATAAATATAATAAGTATATTTTATATATATCGTCGCTGTGAAATCAAACCGGCATATGTGCAAAAATTGGGCTTTTGAGTTGTTGGTGTCAAAAAATTTCTTTTTCTTCGATCTATTTTTATGTCGAACCGGCATATCGTATAGTTGAATAAAAATCCGTCAGATGACGTTGGGCCGGTATGCATTTACGCGGGAATAGCCATTTAGTTTATTAGAAGACAGATCTATTGTGCAATACGCCAGTCGCTTCAAAACCTTAAAGGAGGAAAAATGTCTACCATGTAAGTAAAACTGAATTATCTCACAATAGTACATGTTTATTACTACCCAGTTAATCTTCGGCAGATACTTATTGGCAGATAATCCGGTTTGTAGCAGCCTTAACTAAAACAAACCGGCATATATGCCAAAATATCGGTTTCCAGGTAAATTTTCTCACGGCAAATGAAGCAAAATGTTAATTAAAACAGAAATATGTTTTAATAATTCAGTTTGAATTGTATCAAAACAAAGTTTCATGTGATGTTTTTGAAGATATGCCGGTTTATTTTTTTCTTACGTATCGTTATGCAAGATGTTTTACGGCTTACTAGTCTCAAAATTGACCCTTGTAGGGAGATACTTAAACTAACTACCACATAGCTTTAATATTTTTCGTCCGATTACTTATAATATTGTTTGTTGAAGGAAAATGCGTACAGCTTAAAAATATGCAAATTTAATAGAAGAACTTCAGCAAAGAAGATGCGAAACTGCAGTGAGGAATACGAGTCTAAAACCCAAGGAAGAGTGAACAAACGAAACATGAAGCCTCCTTGCGCCACAACTGTAAACTCAAGTGCACCGGAAAGAGATTTTTGCAATGTTTTGGGGAATGGGAGACTTTTAAAGACAAAGAGAATTCGTAAAAATAGCACACAGGTAGTTGTTCCCAAGTATCAGAGGATTACATTGAATCATAAAAGGGAAACGGGCTCTAATCAATCATACCCGATAACGAAATATGGGGAAAAATATGGGTATGCAAACAATTTTTTAAAAACACTTTTGACCTATCGGACAGAGTTATACGTACAACCTTTGAGAAAACAGACGAAAGCACAGGAGTGCTAAGCTTGGAAATGAGAGGCAAAAATGAAAAAGATCGAAACTTGGATAAAGAATTTGTGAAGAGTGCAAAGGTTCACATTGAAAAAAATCCCAGATTTCCTAGTCATTACTGCAGATCTCAAAGTTCTCGGGAGTAAACCAATAGTGGAAAATCTATCGCCGAACTTCACAGAGTTTATCTAAAAGAAAGAAAGTAGTCAAACCTTGAAGGAATCAGCTACTGCCAGTGCAGAGCTATTTTCAAGTCATTCAACCTTTCTTTTTTCACACCGAAGAAAGGATCAGTGTGATGTTTGTCTCATTTACCAAAAACGTACGCAATCGTACCTTCCCAGTACGCCATGGCCATGAAAATGGCAAAGAAAAGTGGCAAGCCTTACCTGGTTCATGAGTTGAGTCATGAGGACTTTTTTGACGTAAAACTCTGAAGGACTCCCAAGTAGTTTTACCCATGTTGGACATTCGAATTTTTGAAGTAATTAAAGACGACGGCAGCTTTTACCACAAAACATCCTACGGATCAAATGCCTAGGAGGAGGCGAAAAAAATGAATAAACGGTGCAAAGAGAGCGGCAAGCTTATTCCAAAAGACTTACCATTGATGAGAAGAAGAAAAATGATGGTATCCTAAACTTAGTTACCGCGGGATAATACCGTCAATTTATTCAGATTTCTATAAAAATTTACGAAACTTTGAAGTTACCAGTAAAGGAAGCGCAATATTATGTTGATTGTTGTTTGAAAAAAAAAAGTAAAAAATGAATTATTTTTTCATTGACAACATTATCTTTTTTTTCTAACAGGTTTCAAAAGAAGAAGCCACTGTGACACAAAAGCAAATATTACACTGATTTTAAAGTCATACTGGCATATCTGCATATTTCTCTTAATTTCTCTTAATAGGTTGATAAATCACGGGATAGTTTAATAAAATGTATTGAGGATTTACATGAAGCAGTTGATAAATCACGGGATAGCTTAATAAGGGGTAATGAAGATCTACATGAATCAATTGAGAATCACGGGATAGTAAGAATTTATCAAAAAGTTGAACCTTGGAGGGTAGGGAAAGAAAAAAAAATACAGTTCAACCAATAGAAGGCAGTGGTCGCTTCTATAACAAGGACCATTAACCAAACCATAGAAATGACGGATCTCTCAAACAAAACCGTCAACAAAACCAAACAAAAGCTTGGAGTTTTGGCGAATCTCCAGAACACATCGCCAGATAAGATCTTAATTTACTAGTATCTATTTATATCCCCCACTATTCTTACGTATGTATTCGGTATCAACCTTAGAATTTCGCAGAATTCGATGGACGAGATCCGAGCTTGAAATGCGATGCAAGTAGTTTCGTATTGCAAGTTATAAACCTTCCCAAAAAGTATGCTTACATATATATCTTTTTATGTACTGTTCATTGGATGAAACGAACTCACTTACAATTAGTGCTTTAGGCCTGTCGGGTCACTCTCGTCTCATTTCTTGAACGTGGAGGGAGGATTCACGACCCGTAACTCCACACAACCCCGTGAGTATATGATTGCATATAGGACAAAACCGGTTCGCCCTAAGTAAATAGTAAACTTTGGAGGAGTAGGATTTGGAAGTATTAGGAAGACCTGAAGGCAGTGCATGATGGCGAAAGGAAGGTTCGGTTGGGACGCAATAACTTAGGTATCAATCAATCGAACCGTGCCAAAAGATTGTGCGAATTTTGGGTTGACACCTGATCACCTTGCTTACTTGATGGAGGCAGGAGCCAAATTTTGCCAGAAAAGGGTTATTCTGAGTTCGTCAAATATGCAATTAACTAATTACATTAACCTACTAAATCCATCTTTATATGTACCTTATAGCAGCTGAATCAAAATGGAGGGGCGCCCAGCAGATACAAGATACAATCATAATCAAATTTACTAACATTTAACCATTTGAGTTATATTTAATTATCTGTTCAATTAGTCATGTGTAGTTTTGATTAGTATTGTTTATTCATGAATTCATTAGGATGTAGGGAATCATAATAAACGTCAAAGGGAAGTTAGCTCATTTAGAGAAATTACTTAAGGTTAGATTTGCAAGAGAGAGACCAATACAGTTTGAAATTCAACGCTCCGTTTAGAATCAAAAGGGTTACCACAAAAATGAAAGTAATTAAAATCCTATATCATAAATCAAAAAATTACACAACGTTTGATGGAGTTTAATTACAACCTAAATACGAAAATATTTACGTTCAAAGTCGTAAATAACGTATTTATTAGTTAAGTACATATATCTCTAAAGGTATGTAGTACAAGGGAGCTTTAAGTAGCTTTCTGTAGTTATCAGAGGAAATAAGGGTCCAATTTTCATAAAGGCTTGTGTGACGTAGGGGAGGAATTTTCCATCCCTACCACACTTATGCTAAGCCTTAAGAATTTAAATATCGATCAGAGCCAAGAGAAAACGAAATATTTACGACTGGTGCCAAGTGCCCAGGAGTAAATAATATACATACAAATATACGAGTAAGGAAGCGAGAACATCACAGTGCGTGTAAATTTCTATACATTGCTTATCCAGCCAAAAAGGGTTATTTTTTCTGTTTTGTAAACTGTTAATAATGATTTCTCATCGAGTTGTAGGATTTTTCCGAGGTATTTTAAAAATTCTATATATTTATTATTTTTGAAGATATCGTAAAAATGAACGCCATTTTAGAAACCAGATAAAATTACGTATTAGATTTTTGTGTTTGAAATATTTTTAAAAAATGCAATAATTTAATTTGAAAAAAAAAATGTTTAAAAAATGCTCACAACCAACATTTTGCTAGAAAACCGTCACTTCACGTTTTAGTTCATAGAATTAAAAACATTGATTTCTTGAATTTGCATTTACCTACACGTTTCTTGCTTTCCCAAGGATTCAATGTTGTAAAACAGCATTTTTTTTAACTTTACCGTTTGACTTCAGAACAATCTTTTATTTGTCAATTATAATTTGTGAGAATAAAATTTTTGGTTTGAAAATTTATCTATCTCTCCGCACGGTGTCTTCCTTTTTTATTATTGGTGTCACGAAACTAATTTAACTGAGCGGACGTCTGTATTCATAATGGGTTTAATTAGGGTTCTCATTAGCACACCAATTAATAACTGAATTAATGTTTATATTGTGTGTCTTTGCCTTTTATCAGGGCTATCCAGCTAATATTTCAAAGGCATTGTGAAAGTGTGGTGGAATCAAGGGCGGATTTAGGGGGGGGGGGGGGCACGGGGGCACATGCCCCCTCCAGACGGTATTTATTTATTTACTCCCATTTAGTCTTTTACATACATATATACACTTAACAATATTTACGAAATTATACTAGTAAATAGTGCAGGAAATGACTGTTTACAACACTTGCACGTAAACAAATATACAGCAAAAATACTATTGAATTTGGTCCACATAGTATGCAGGCATAAAATATAAAAACAAAAAAAATACAAAAATAGCTTCTCTCCTTCAGCCGACAAAACACCACCAATATGCTAGTCAATTCAAACAGTTTCATCAACACATTCCCCTACTTGATGAAAAAAACTTCAATAAGGTATGCTTATATATTGAAATTGATGTATTAAATATATCAACAACATCGGAGTATTTGTTTCCAAGCTGTTGAATCCGTCGCATAGGAGTATAATATTGGCACGTTGACTTAGAATTGCTACAATAATATGGTAGGTACTGTCTTGTGACTGACCTGCCTGGAGTATGAAAGGAGATTATTTTGTGTACTGTGGAGATTGCATCACAGTACATACTTAGAAGCTAAAACTGTCTTTATTAAACATTGAATTTTTCGATTGTTTTGACACTTTCATAAACCTTCCTATACATAATTGAACATGTAGAAATAAACTTAAGTATGATATTTCAAGTTTATTTCTAACAGTAATTGTTGTTTTTTTGCCCGTCCGCCCCTTGTGCCCTCCTCCCCCCCCCCCCCCCCCCCAGAAAAAAATCCTGGATCCGCCCTTGGGTGGGATTGCTAACAGACGATAGTTAAATAACAAATAACTAACAGCATTACTAATAAACGTGTTGAATAACCGTGTACGTGAAAACCTTATTAACATAGAAACTGACATAAAACCTGTACCCGGGAAGCATTCGGATGCAAGTCCGAAAAGGTAAATGTTCATGAGAGCGAAAAAACGTTTTTTTCTTCTGTAACTATGGTCTCTTCCGTGCTGGCAGATAACAAAAAAGTCATTATTAAATCAATTAGTTTTGTTTTAAAAACGAGCAAATAAAACGAAATATTTTGTATGTAAAGCCTTTAAAAGACGCTACAAAAAACACGGACTTGAGTCATTCTGCTTCAAAACGAAATGGAATATTTTGTGCTGACATGTGGTGTATTATGAAAGGATCAATGTTTGAAAGTTGTTCACTTCCATTGAAAGTAGTAATGTTAGAGGTAGAAGGATGCAAATGGATTTGAGTCATAATACTCAAAATGCAACTCAATCATAAAGATGCAAGTCCATTAACATTTTTCTGCTTCTAGGATAGTGTTGTTGCATTAAAGGTGGTTGCATCCGCATACATTTTTGATCATCCTGTTTTCCTTCATGATAGGGCCTGTATCTTTCTGCCACTGATAAACATGATAATTTACTTCAAGCCTGCATCAAAAACTCATTTCTTCAAATTTTGGAGTTGCATCCGTATGCTTCTCGGGTAAAGAAATAGTGCTGTGATGAATTGCATTGATCAACAGTGAAAATTAGAAAATATCGTAGCTTCCCACTCTAATTTAAAAAGAAAATATCAATTACTTATAAAACGGACACACCTACGACATCTGTCGGATCAGAGTAAAGTGAATTCATATTTACGGTAGGGATCTATAATTAGACAAAGTGAGACGAGTATTGATTAAAAAATCACAGATGGTATCAACAAATAATCAGAGACAGGGACTTCCCAATTTATTTTAGGCCGTGATATCTTGACAGCCAATTGGATTGCAGCAAAAGCGATTAAAAATCATGTCAGCCTATCAGCAAGAAGAGGGCCGAGCCCATTTTTAGAACGAAGGATCGACCTTTGGACTCGGCAATTAAGAATGTAATTAATTATCCTTTCGTTTTCATCGGACCGAGAGGTGAATAAACTCCATGGGAAGCAATAGTCGATTCAGGGACATAAGTACGATGAACCCGAGAAATGTTATGAAGAACGGGTACATTCCAGAGATCGGAAACCTTAGTTCTCGAATGCATTGAAGCATTTTACGTGCAAAAAAAACACACTTGAATAATGATTGAATAAGGGATCGAGAGGCACGTCTGCGGGAGGATTTTCAACTATAAAATAACTATGTATGACGACCGGAGATGATCGATTCGAGGGAAAACGTGCTAAAGGAAATGGAAATGTTGAAAAAACAATGGAAAATTATTGTTATCAATTCTAGACGGAGCGAGGATATTACGATGAAATGTTTAGGGAGAAAACGTCAAAAAAAATGAGAGTTTTAAAGAGTAGACGAGGGTACATTTCAGAGGTTTAGTGCAGTAACAAGTGTTAGAGAGGAAAATAGAGTACAGTACGGGGGGGAGTGGAAAATGCTGAAAACATTGCAATAGATTTAACTCAGGAAAAGGAGTCATTTTACGTAATTAAAATGGAGATTATAGTGTAACATAGTACGCGACTGTAGGGAAAAATGAGACATTACAATGGTTGTCGATCTCAGATGTATTTTGTTGTGATAAACAGGGAATATTCGAACATGAAAATTGTTTAGATAAGAGCAATTAGTCATTAAAAGAGCTATAAAAATTATCATGGGTCTTACGTAATATTTAGATTATAGAATTCACATAAAAGTTAACGACACTGAAATAAAAAAGAATTTATTGCCAGGTGGGTACAGAAATTAACGTATACAACTGTCAAAGCATATGGTTTATGGGATTTTGGGTAAGAGTGAGACGAACTTTTGTGGGACGATCTCTATGAAGCAATAAAAATGACAGAAATTTAAGGGCCGAAGTGGGGGTATCTCCTATAAAAATGTTAAAAATGATATATTAATTAATAACAAATAGAAAATGAAATTTTCCAAGAAGCAGCAAACATCAAAAAACGATATGGAGAGTACAGTGAAACGAGGAGAGAGTAGATACGACAGAGAAAAACCAAGGAAATCTTAGATTAACAGTGAATAAAATAAATACGGCTTGAAATATAAAAAAATTATAGAGATATGAACAAAAGCGTGAGAATAAATAAGGAAATTCATGGAAAGAGTGTCGTGAATAAAAGAAAATTCGAGAAAAAATGGAAAATTCAAATATACGACGTAAATAGAGAAAATTCGGTTTTAAATGGAAAGGTTCATATAGAATACAGAAAAACTCGAGGAAAAATAATAAAATAAAAATGAACAATTTGCGAGAAAGACTTCGACATGAAGATATCTCTGATAGGCGAATTTGGGGACAGATTTGGAACATATGGTAGATGCCGTACGCATGGACATGTTGCGAAATAGATGAAAATAGAACTTTAAAATTATTCAATTCAAGCTAATTTTTGTATGAACACCAGGACAAAGGAAGTTGGGCGATTAAACATGGATCTTACTGAATCCGGGTCTTATAAGTATGGAAGTACGGGACAGAAATCAAATGATCAAACGCGGAAGGGATTAATGGACAGCATTCGACAATAATGAGGAGATTTCAAGAAATTACGAGTTGATAGAAATTAGATTGGTTTATTACAGGAAATTCAGATACGCTCTTTTGGACCTGAGAGTGGTATAAAAGACGAGACAAATGCCAGTTGGGGAGAGTCTACGGTCGTGGTTGAAAGGGTTAATAGTTCGCGAGACGTGACAAAACGTTTGTTAATTTAAAGTTGAAAAATTCTAAGTGATAATTATTATGATACTTAGAAAAATTTCACATTCTAGCCAGTGATCTACAAAAAAAATACTTTGCAGTTAGAGTCAGTGAAAATAAAAATAAAGTCAACGCATTAATTACTTGTGAAAAGTAAAAGTGCTCGTTATAAATACAATTTGTTTTAGTGGAAAATTCGGATTTTATAATCACTTAATATCGTATTTTTAAACTTAGAAATTTCGCGTTTAATATTAGTGAAATAAATAACTGAAGTGATGTGATAATTAAGTGTGAAGAAGTTATAATTAAATACGTGTGTCCAACCTAAATGAAAAGTGTTCTAACAAATAATAAATATTTAAATTAATTATCTAAAATAATAATAATAAAACAAAATAATATTTTATTAATACATAAAAGTTCGGAGGGATAAAGATTTAATTTAACAACAATTTACCATCTCGAATTTAATCGTGAAGTAACAATCATTTAAAGTGTTATTTAACCAACGAGTTTTGAAATAAAAAACAGTTTAGAACGATAGAGTTTATACATCATTTAAATTAATTAGATTAAACAAAAAAAAAAAAACAAAAAAAATTCAAGTCAAAAAATTTATTTAAATTTAGGAAAATAAAAATTAATTTAGGAAAATTGCAGCACGGTTTTACCGTGTATTTCCCGGTCGGAAAACCTGGTACGGGTAAGTTTTTCCAATTACAAAAAATTTCCAGATTCCAAGGAGAAAGGGACATGCAGCAACCGTTGGTATTTGAATTAATTATTATAAAAAAATATTACTCGCTTAATATGTGATATGTAACTATATTAAAATATTATAAATATAATAAGTATATTTTATATATATCGTCGCTGTGAAATCAAACCGGCATATGTGCAAAAATTGGGCTTTTGAGTTGTTGGTGTCAAAAAATTTCTTTTTCTTCGATCTATTTTTATGTCGAACCGGCATATCGTATAGTTGAATAAAAATCCGTCAGATGACGTTGGGCCGGTATGCATTTACGCGGGAATAGCCATTTAGTTTATTAGAAGACAGATCTATTGTGCAATACGCCAGTCGCTTCAAAACCTTAAAGGAGGAAAAATGTCTACCATGTAAGTAAAACTGAATTATCTCACAATAGTACATGTTTATTACTACCCAGTTAATCTTCGGCAGATACTTATTGGCAGATAATCCGGTTTGTAGCAGCCTTAACTAAAACAAACCGGCATATATGCCAAAATATCGGTTTCCAGGTAAATTTTCTCACGGCAAATGAAGCAAAATGTTAATTAAAACAGAAATATGTTTTAATAATTCAGTTTGAATTGTATCAAAACAAAGTTTCATGTGATGTTTTTGAAGATATGCCGGTTTATTTTTTTCTTACGTATCGTTATGCAAGATGTTTTACGGCTTACTAGTCTCAAAATTGACCCTTGTAGGGAGATACTTAAACTAACTACCACATAGCTTTAATATTTTTCGTCCGATTACTTATAATATTGTTTGTTGAAGGAAAATGCGTACAGCTTAAAAATATGCAAATTTAATAGAAGAACTTCAGCAAAGAAGATGCGAAACTGCAGTGAGGAATACGAGTCTAAAACCCAAGGAAGAGTGAACAAACGAAACATGAAGCCTCCTTGCGCCACAACTGTAAACTCAAGTGCACCGGAAAGAGATTTTTGCAATGTTTTGGGGAATGGGAGACTTTTAAAGACAAAGAGAATTCGTAAAAATAGCACACAGGTAGTTGTTCCCAAGTATCAGAGGATTACATTGAATCATAAAAGGGAAACGGGCTCTAATCAATCATACCCGATAACGAAATATGGGGAAAAATATGGGTATGCAAACAATTTTTTAAAAACACTTTTGACCTATCGGACAGAGTTATACGTACAACCTTTGAGAAAACAGACGAAAGCACAGGAGTGCTAAGCTTGGAAATGAGAGGCAAAAATGAAAAAGATCGAAACTTGGATAAAGAATTTGTGAAGAGTGCAAAGGTTCACATTGAAAAAAATCCCAGATTTCCTAGTCATTACTGCAGATCTCAAAGTTCTCGGGAGTAAACCAATAGTGGAAAATCTATCGCCGAACTTCACAGAGTTTATCTAAAAGAAAGAAAGTAGTCAAACCTTGAAGGAATCAGCTACTGCCAGTGCAGAGCTATTTTCAAGTCATTCAACCTTTCTTTTTTCACACCGAAGAAAGGATCAGTGTGATGTTTGTCTCATTTACCAAAAACGTACGCAATCGTACCTTCCCAGTACGCCATGGCCATGAAAATGGCAAAGAAAAGTGGCAAGCCTTACCTGGTTCATGAGTTGAGTCATGAGGACTTTTTTGACGTAAAACTCTGAAGGACTCCCAAGTAGTTTTACCCATGTTGGACATTCGAATTTTTGAAGTAATTAAAGACGACGGCAGCTTTTACCACAAAACATCCTACGGATCAAATGCCTAGGAGGAGGCGAAAAAAATGAATAAACGGTGCAAAGAGAGCGGCAAGCTTATTCCAAAAGACTTACCATTGATGAGAAGAAGAAAAATGATGGTATCCTAAACTTAGTTACCGCGGGATAATACCGTCAATTTATTCAGATTTCTATAAAAATTTACGAAACTTTGAAGTTACCAGTAAAGGAAGCGCAATATTATGTTGATTGTTGTTTGAAAAAAAAAAGTAAAAAATGAATTATTTTTTCATTGACAACATTATCTTTTTTTTCTAACAGGTTTCAAAAGAAGAAGCCACTGTGACACAAAAGCAAATATTACACTGATTTTAAAGTCATACTGGCATATCTGCATATTTCTCTTAATTTCTCTTAATAGGTTGATAAATCACGGGATAGTTTAATAAAATGTATTGAGGATTTACATGAAGCAGTTGATAAATCACGGGATAGCTTAATAAGGGGTAATGAAGATCTACATGAATCAATTGAGAATCACGGGATAGTAAGAATTTATCAAAAAGTTGAACCTTGGAGGGTAGGGAAAGAAAAAAAAATACAGTTCAACCAATAGAAGGCAGTGGTCGCTTCTATAACAAGGACCATTAACCAAACCATAGAAATGACGGATCTCTCAAACAAAACCGTCAACAAAACCAAACAAAAGCTTGGAGTTTTGGCGAATCTCCAGAACACATCGCCAGATAAGATCTTAATTTACTAGTATCTATTTATATCCCCCACTATTCTTACGTATGTATTCGGTATCAACCTTAGAATTTCGCAGAATTCGATGGACGAGATCCGAGCTTGAAATGCGATGCAAGTAGTTTCGTATTGCAAGTTATAAACCTTCCCAAAAAGTATGCTTACATATATATCTTTTTATGTACTGTTCATTGGATGAAACGAACTCACTTACAATTAGTGCTTTAGGCCTGTCGGGTCACTCTCGTCTCATTTCTTGAACGTGGAGGGAGGATTCACGACCCGTAACTCCACACAACCCCGTGAGTATATGATTGCATATAGGACAAAACCGGTTCGCCCTAAGTAAATAGTAAACTTTGGAGGAGTAGGATTTGGAAGTATTAGGAAGACCTGAAGGCAGTGCATGATGGCGAAAGGAAGGTTCGGTTGGGACGCAATAACTTAGGTATCAATCAATCGAACCGTGCCAAAAGATTGTGCGAATTTTGGGTTGACACCTGATCACCTTGCTTACTTGATGGAGGCAGGAGCCAAATTTTGCCAGAAAAGGGTTATTCTGAGTTCGTCAAATATGCAATTAACTAATTACATTAACCTACTAAATCCATCTTTATATGTACCTTATAGCAGCTGAATCAAAATGGAGGGGCGCCCAGCAGATACAAGATACAATCATAATCAAATTTACTAACATTTAACCATTTGAGTTATATTTAATTATCTGTTCAATTAGTCATGTGTAGTTTTGATTAGTATTGTTTATTCATGAATTCATTAGGATGTAGGGAATCATAATAAACGTCAAAGGGAAGTTAGCTCATTTAGAGAAATTACTTAAGGTTAGATTTGCAAGAGAGAGACCAATACAGTTTGAAATTCAACGCTCCGTTTAGAATCAAAAGGGTTACCACAAAAATGAAAGTAATTAAAATCCTATATCATAAATCAAAAAATTACACAACGTTTGATGGAGTTTAATTACAACCTAAATACGAAAATATTTACGTTCAAAGTCGTAAATAACGTATTTATTAGTTAAGTACATATATCTCTAAAGGTATGTAGTACAAGGGAGCTTTAAGTAGCTTTCTGTAGTTATCAGAGGAAATAAGGGTCCAATTTTCATAAAGGCTTGTGTGACGTAGGGGAGGAATTTTCCATCCCTACCACACTTATGCTAAGCCTTAAGAATTTAAATATCGATCAGAGCCAAGAGAAAACGAAATATTTACGACTGGTGCCAAGTGCCCAGGAGTAAATAATATACATACAAATATACGAGTAAGGAAGCGAGAACATCACAGTGCGTGTAAATTTCTATACATTGCTTATCCAGCCAAAAAGGGTTATTTTTTCTGTTTTGTAAACTGTTAATAATGATTTCTCATCGAGTTGTAGGATTTTTCCGAGGTATTTTAAAAATTCTATATATTTATTATTTTTGAAGATATCGTAAAAATGAACGCCATTTTAGAAACCAGATAAAATTACGTATTAGATTTTTGTGTTTGAAATATTTTTAAAAAATGCAATAATTTAATTTGAAAAAAAAAATGTTTAAAAAATGCTCACAACCAACATTTTGCTAGAAAACCGTCACTTCACGTTTTAGTTCATAGAATTAAAAACATTGATTTCTTGAATTTGCATTTACCTACACGTTTCTTGCTTTCCCAAGGATTCAATGTTGTAAAACAGCATTTTTTTTAACTTTACCGTTTGACTTCAGAACAATCTTTTATTTGTCAATTATAATTTGTGAGAATAAAATTTTTGGTTTGAAAATTTATCTATCTCTCCGCACGGTGTCTTCCTTTTTTATTATTGGTGTCACGAAACTAATTTAACTGAGCGGACGTCTGTATTCCTTGCAACTGCGTGAGAGTGGTACACAAAAACGTCGTGCATTACAGAAAAAAAGCTTTGATGTTGATGGTGCCATGTTTGCTGTGATACTGAAGTTTGCACGACACTAAGTTTGTACATTTACGCCAAGTTTTTGATGTCGTGCAATTATTTGGAACATCCTAGTTGCGTAATTTAAAATCGGTTCATACAAGCATGGTTGCAAACCGTAGGAATAAGAAGGTATTAAATGAAGGTAGGTGCCTCTACCAAAACTAGTCAGAATGACACATTAAAATGTTGGCGATAACTTCATCGTCCTAAATCTCGAGTCACCGTCAACATCTGCCCACCGCTAATCTCGCAGAATGTAACACCTCTTGAATAATGCATTGCCATTGCACTGTTCCACTGCACAATACCACTCGGCTTTGTTATTCTCGGAGCAGCGTGCTAGTCGGGGGAATATTGCTGAGTTGGGTGTGTGGAAGAATTGTTAACTATTTTCGATAGACAACGTGCAGTCGCAATATTCTCTGTGAATCAATTTGTGCACAGCAATCAATAATTTTAAATACTCGTACATTTTAAGTTACATAAGGGTGTGTTTTTAAGTATTGAAATTCTCTTTTGAACAAATAGTCAATATTTTTTATCTGTCTACGGTCTAATAGCCGAGTGGGGCGTTAAGGTTATGTTTTCAAGTATTGAAATTCTCTTTGGAACAAATAAACAATATCATTGATTTTCTGTGATTGGGGAGATAAGGATGTATTTTCATGTATTGATATTCTCTTTTGAACAAATAGTCAATATAATTGAACTACCTTCGGTCTAATAGCCGAGTGGGGTGTTAAGAGTGTGTTCTCAAGTTTTAAAATTCTCTTTTGAACAAATCTATAATGTAAAAATGAATCGCTGAATGTGTTGCAAAGCGCAAATCTCGAGAGCAGCTGAACCGATTTCGCTAATTCTTTTTTTAGAATATTCCTTGAAGTACAAAGATGGTTCTTACGGAGAGAAAAATTAATAAAATTGGATAATTTCAGAAAACCTAACGACTATCGCACGTTTGACAGTTCGCGTGTTTGATATTGACATTTTGCAAGACAATTCTATTTTTGAAAATCTTTAAGTTGATACATTTATTTAATGTAGGTAATCCCCTAATAGTTTGAATCGAATCACGCATTTTATATATTTTAAATAGGTACCTATGTTAGGTACCAAATTTAATATACATGAAAAATGGAAATTTGAATAAAAAATTTAAAACGTGGCATGCGGGCTGTTTAAAAACTGAATGTACTGGGATTGAATATATGGAACGCGGGAGGAGGGTTGGCGGAACGAGGGAGCGGGAAAGGAAAGAGGGAAGGCGGGGAAGGTGGAAGGGGAACGCGGGAGGGGAAGGGGACGTGTGAGGGGGGAGGGGAACTCGGGAGGGGGGTTCGCGGGATGGAGAAAGGGGGGGGAGTGGAGTGGGGAGAGGGAAGGTGGAGGTGACGGAGTGGGAATGTGAGAGGGGAAGAGGACGCAGGAGAAGAAGGGAGGTGGAAGGGGAACGGGACGAATGGGAAAGGACCTCAGGGAGAAACAATTTCTTTGTCAAATGGCATAGCAACGCATGCCGGGACCAGCTAGTTTATAATATAAAAATGAATCGCTGAATTTGTTGCTAAGCGCAAATATCGAGATCAGCTCAACCTATTTCGCTAATTCTTTTTTTTTTAATATTCCTTGAAGTACTAGGATGGTTTTTACGGAGAGAAAAATTTAAAAAATTGCGCAGAAAATTGAATAATTTCTGACTGAAAATTTAAAACTTCGTACGTTTGACAGTTCGCGAGTTTGACGAAATAAATTTAGCAAGCAGCTGTTTTTTTTTTTGTAAAAAGAATTGTCTAGGAATTATTAAAATTATTGATTTTTTAAATATGTACCTGTGTTAGGTACCGAATTTGCCTGATTCGCTTGGTCACTTCAGAGCGATTTTCCTTATTTCATTCAAACATTGGGGATTTGATGTGTGCGATGGTTTTTATATACAATAGTGAGTTCTGGCATCATGAAATTATGAATTGCTAACCGGGACTAAATGTATGGAATGCGGGAGGGTGAGGCGGATGGGAGAGGGGTGAGGGAGGAGGGAGAGGAGGGAAGGGGAACTCGGGAGGAGAAATGGGGTAAGGCGGTTCATGGAAGGGGTGGGGAGGGAAACCCGTGAGGGAGAGGGGAACTCGGGAGAGGGGTTCACGGGACAGGGGAAGCGGGCGAGGGGAGGAGTGGAGAGAGGGAAGTCGGAAAAGGTGGAGTGGGAACGCGAGAGGGGAAAGGGATGCGGGAGAGGAAGGGGAGGCGGAAGGGGAACGAGACAAATGCGACGAATGGGAAAGGACACGCGAGGATAAACAATTGTATCAAAATCACGGACATATGAATATACATGGACCTGCCCTAAGTGATAAAAACGTATTATTTCCCCCTCCACATGGCGCCGGCTGAAGCTCCTCCTTAGAACCGGCTCGCTCCATGGGGAGGGGATAGAGCCTCGCTTGAATCTAAAATGTGTGACGTCATCATTCTTGCCGTGAACAGCTAGAAGGTAACATCCATACATTTAACGAAATACAACGCCAAAACGGTAGCGTATTCTATACAATATATCTACATATCAATGTGCACATAGCGAATGTGGGCGGTTCTCCAGTGTGCTCGTCGCTGGTTACAGGGGTAAGTAAATTATGAAACATTTGTAATAGTGTTTTAACTAAACACGGCAACAAAATATTGCTATGTGTATTGGGGCGAGTCTTTTTGGGGCGAGCATTTGGCCTTAGCAAATATGTTATTATCGTGGCAAGCAATTCGCGCTCCCGTGTAAAAAGGTCTATTCATTCAAAGCAGATTTTGCTTTTAAGAACTAAATGGTGATATTGTAATGCGAGATGCCTATTTACTGTCAGATTGATTGTATAACGAATCACAGTCATCTTTCCCCTCTTCGCCCTCCATGGTTTGGTTTGACCCCTCACCTGTAACTGCTTGTCTAGTCATTTGGATGTCTATGATCAAAATGCATTACAATAAACGATGTGTTTTTGAATATTTTTTTTTTCGTTACTTATTCCAGTTCGGGGAGTAGAGTGAGGAGAGGGAAGGTGGAGGAGGAGGAGTGGGAACGCAAGAGGGAAAGGGGATGCGGGAGAGGAAGGGGAGGAGGAAGGTTAACGGGACGAATGGGAAAGGACATGCAGGGAGAAACTATTTCTTTATCAAATGGCATAACAACGCATGCCGGGTACCAGCTGTATATAAATAAAAATGAATCGTCTAAATGTACGTACGCGCATAACTTCCGAACGACTGTACCTAATTCATTCAAATTTGAGAATTTGATGTGTGCATGCCCGCAAAAGTTTCTGTATATACTGGTGAGCTCTGGCATTACGAAATTTGTATTAAAAAAATGCAATAGGTAGCACGCGAGCTGTTTGAAAACTGAATGTACCGGGAATGAATGAATGGAGTGCTGAAGGGGGGAGGGGAACACGAGAAGGGAGGTTCACGGGAGTGAGGAGGGGAACTCAAGAGGGGAGAGGGAAACTCGGGAGGGTGGTTCGCGGGACGGGGGAAACTTGGGAGAGGGAAGGCGTAGTGGGATCGCGAGAGGGGAAGGGGATGCAGAAGAGGAAGGGGAGGCGGATGGGGAACGGGACGAATAGGAAAGGACACGCAGGGAGAAACAGTTTCTCTATTAAGTGGCATAGCAACGCTTACCGGGATCTCGCTATAATAATATAAATGGAGCGACCGATCGGTTTGATTTGTATGCAAATTAATAGATGGCGGTGTGAGTTATAAAGTTGGGTAACCATCCAGTAAATGGCGTTGTGTTTCATTAGCCACAGCAACGCGTGGCCGGGTCAGCTAGTAGTCATATAATTGATATGGTCTATGGTCTAATAACTAATAACTGTGGAAGTTGGTAAAGATTGGGATATTAAAGTAAATAACTGATGATAATAAGTATAATAACCTATTCTTGATCTTATGGCCTTGAAGGATACTGGTTTTATTTATTGCAGAATCACAAATAAAATATTTGAACTTATACATACCGAGGGAGTACCAGATGGTCACTGCCCAGGTTTCTTTCTCTACCGAGAAACCGGCTAAAGGGTGCGGACGTTGAGATTCATTCACGGCAGACCGACCACCATGCACATTCTGGCTGGTACTGCCAGAGGTATCCCACCCGACACAAGCATTCTTCATAATATCACAATACTTGTTTGTATTATCTTTTCTTGCAGATGCTTGCAGCTTACGCAAGATGCCATCACCCTGCGAGCAGTTGCGTTTTATGTTCATCTGTTTTTTTTTTAATTTGTTTATCCCTGACTTGCTTTATATTATTCGTATTTTGTTTATTATGTAAACACTTGCATACTGCTTCCTAACACCGTATGCAGGGACACTGGAGGTCTAGATTCGTTCAAACTTAAATGTAGATTAGAAAAATTAGAGTCCTTGCGAGAGCCTTGAAGGAGTAATCATCTGTTACTTATACCAGGGCGGGTAAGAGGCGGATAACCTCCACTGCCCAGGTTTCTTAAGTGAGTCAATTTTAAATTACACTGAGAGATTTGTTGTTCACTGCACAAGCTTCATAAATATTTTGATCGTACCATAATTTATTGTTGTACGTTAGGCAAATTGGCCACACATTGTTATATATGGACAGGTGCTTAGATAAAAGGTTGGGGGGAAGAGGGGGATACATTTTAGAGGGAGATAACTGCGTTAACCCAAGACATGGAGTTGTTTTAAAAAAAAACAGAACAGTGACAAAACATAACAGTAACAACTGTTAAAACTCCGGGTTTGCTCACAAACTCTTTAAACGAAAACTCCGGGGTCAACAAAACACTTTTTAAATTTTATTGATGATAGATTATAATGAACTCGGGTGGCTTTATTAGCAGGCGGTAGCTTGATTCTGGGCCTCGACCTTGGGCTTGCAACAGTATCGAATCGCTAAATCTCAATCGCTGTATTATCGACAGCTTTATTGTTATCACTTCCATACATGATTAACCTATTGAACGTAAGATAGAACAGTGACAAAATAGTAACAAAACAGTATGGTAACAAAACAGAACTGAGACAAAACAGAATAGTAACTTTAAAAAATAGTGCATATCCAGAAGAGTGACAAAATAGAAGAATGACAAAATATAACAAAGGTAAAAGAAAACAACGACCAAACAGAACACTGTCGGTGGCGCTTGGTGCTGGAAGGCTGCGATCACCACTATGTTATCGGAAGCCATTAGCCGCATCCTGGCTCCAGTGACCCGGTGTCTCATCAGACCGGCGAATCCGTGTAGTCCTAGCTCCGTAAACATTGAAGATGCGCTGCTGTATCTTCTGTATCTAAATATAATTCTGCAAGCATATTGGATCCGGAGTCGTTCTATTGAGCTGGTACGGTAGTGACACCATGTTTCACATGTATATAGGTTAGTGCAAAATGCATTGAACAATGTTTTTTTTACATTGTTACTGCATTTGAAGAATCTTCGGGCAATCATATTAGACAGTATACTGATACTTCTCCGCTATCGTTAAAGACCTCATTTACTAATTAACTCCCGTTCTGTGTCAAAAATTAAAAGCAGCTTGCCAATGCACATTTAGGTCAGTGTTTCAAATCGACATTGGCAATTTATTAATATTTTTTTTTAATTTCGCAGTGAAAATTCGTTATAAAAATACTTTCAGTATAGCCAGCATACATCGATTTCGTATTTATTTGCTGTTAACATCGGTTCGGCTATCAACGGTGAAAGTGTGCTACGTTCATCGATATAAAATCATCGGAAGTTAGGCCTATAGCACCAATTTGGTAAAGTTATCAATTTCAGCGTGCTAGAGCTCCAGGCAGTTGTAGTTGTTTAGTACAAACGACTGATAGTAAATCCTGGAAGTATGGATTATCTATCAAATTATGCATGACTTAATACCCCGGTATTGCAAGAGTCCTTCTCGACTGAAGGCTTTGGGAGACTTTCAGAGGGCAAATCTTCATGTTGCATAAATTGCGGTTACTCTCCGTGCATTAACATATAATTTCTCACATTATGAGGGACGAAAGTTACGAGATTACCGAACTAATAATCCAGGAGAAGATTGTTTGAAGATGTAAAAGATGATGCTGTATTTCATTACTTTGAAATCTACACGTCAGCTACAGTGTAGTTCCGCAGACTTATTGTGGTGGGTTTGCACTGGGGATGGTGCGAGGTTCTCGTGGTCGAGGGAATCCACATATTTTAAATTGGTGGTGATCAATAAATAGAGTTCGGTTCTTCTTATTGAGTTTTAATGAACAAGCAAGTGCCTAGTATACAATGTTGTACCAAGTGGAGATTTCAAGAGAAGAGAGACAATGAACAAAGTACATCCCTTGTATAGTCTTACATGCTGTCTCGGTCATACATACGATCTCTCTCGTATCATCGTATAGGCAAAACATCTTAAGTTGAAAGCAATAAAAATGCTTAGTATTGATGTAGTGGTCTATCTGTGTGAATGTCAAGCGACGCCACTAACCCGATAAGGCTCTCTGTCTTGCTTACGCCCACTTATTGCAACTAGTTAGAAGAGAGGCAAGTTTTACGACACCCTTTTGAGGCTGTACTTACAGGGTGTTCTATTCTGTTCTGGACAAAATCAAATTTTTAAATTTGAAATAATAAATAGTTTTCATTATTTTTTAATTCGAATCTTTATTAGTAGATTTACAGAGTGTTTGTAAAGTGTTTGTAATATTTATTACGATATCATGGAGTCCTGTTACGAAATGGAACGTGGCTAATCAATGAATGGACCAACTCGTGAAATTTTATTCCGTATTTTTTATTATTTTACTTATTCATAATGTAAAAAACGGTGGTTAACTTTTAAGCATAAATGACTTGTATGATTTGACGTCTAAGGCAACTGGAGTATCACAGACTAGTACCTATTCAACAGTTAATTTTTTGTACCTTTGTGTTAGTAATCTGTTATATTTTAGATAATATATGTAGAGATAGTTGCTGATGATGACTGATACATAATTAAATAATTACTGTTGCTAACACATAACTATAAAAAATAAATAATCCATAAGCAGCCAAATTTTTAAGCACAGATTTTAGAAATCACACTTCTTTTCAACATTAGGTTCTTGGTTTAGGTAAACCAAGTAATTCATGCGTATTGAGTTTTAAACGAAACTTTACAAATGTCAAATCCGTACAAAAAAATGGCGGCAATGGCGATGTTTTGTATGGGAAATTTTTAACTTTGAAAACCGAATTTTAATGCATGTTTTTCCATCTATTCCGACCGAAACTGATGTTTCTTTTGGTAATTAAGTTTAACAGTCATTTACTGTTCAAAATCTATACCTATTAAACGTGTAGCGGCATGTGGCGGCTTGTAGATTATTTACTTTATAAAATATTGTCTGTATTATTTTTTTAACCTTGTTGTTAGTTATGAATAACCATTTGAATTCAATCCTGAAGATCATCACATTTAGTTGATAAACTTATTTTTCTTCCTAAACCTTCAGTATTTCTATAAAAATGTTGTAAAACAACATTAGTTTTATGTTACCGATTTAAACACGCTTTGGATTCAAATTCTCAATTGCGAAATAATTATTAATTGCTTTTTTGTTAAAAGCCTAAAACGAAACACGCTGTATGAAAGTTTTGCATCTGTGTGAGTACTGTGATGAAGTCAACTTAACTTGCGAGACCTATACATACAACAATCACCACACTTATCACACGTCTGCATGGTGAAGATTGCTCTGATGACAGCCAACCCTCGTTAACAGAAGTAACTATGAGAAGAAGAAGATGGACTATATATATATGTTATGATTAAGGTTTTCACTGGTGTAAGATGTAGAACAATTTTCTCGGTTTACCCGCGTAACGTAGTCCTTAAAAGGACTTTTTAACTCCTGACGTTTCGGAAAGATCACACTGTCCATCTTCAGAGGCCTTATGTCTTGAGTTTTTGTCTCAAACTGATAGCTTTCACATGTCTGTTCGGTCCAAAAGCTAAAACTTAAGTGAGTGCAAGTCACTTCTTATGTCTAGAACGAAGTACCCGGGTTGCAGGTGATTGATGGTCGTGATCTTGCGTATGCTCACTAAGAAGTTTCTGGCGAAAAACCAGAAACTTTTCTGCGCTTTTGTAGATCTTCAAAAAGCGTACGACCGAGTCGACAGGAAAAAGCTATGGAAGGTATTGTTCAAGTATGGAGTGACTACAAATCTCATACAGGCAATTGCGTCTCTGTACGAGGGAAGCGTTGCATGTGTTAGGGTGAACGGTGATTTTACGGGGTGGTTTGACATCACAAAAGGTGTTAAGCAAGGCTGCGTAATGTCACCATAGTTATTCAATCTATACATGGATAATTGTATGCAAGAATTGAAAGATGTGGGATTGGGCGCGAAATTGAATAGTCTGAAAGTATGTTGCCTGTTATATGCTGATGATGCGGTGCTGATTTCTAACTCTATGGAAGATCTACAGTCTCTAGTATCTAGGATGAACGAAGTATGTATGAAGAATGAGTTAATGATGAATGTAAGTAAATCTAAAGTCATGGTGTTTGAAAGAGAGAGTACGAAAACAGTGTGCGACATAGTTGTGAATGGTGAATACTTGGAGCAGGTGGATGAGTTTGTGTATCTGGGTAGTATGTTTACGAGAGATGGGAAGGCTGATAGAGATATTGAAAGAAGGGTAAATGCTGGTAACTCCATTAATGGAGGGCTGAATGCCGTTGGCGCTAATAAAAAACTGTCAAAAAAAGCGAAGCTAGCAGTCCACAATGGAGTCCTGGTACCTACCCTGATGTATGGCAGTGAGGCATGGAACTGGCAGAGAAAGGATGAAATTAAACTGAATGCTGTTGAAATGAGATCCCTGAGACGTATGTGTGGTAAAACCATGTATGATCGTGTTAGAAATGTGGATATCCGCAAAGAATGTAAGGCTGATGTAAGTATAATGAGCAAAATTAAGAAAGGGACCCTCAGATGGTTTGGGCACGTAGAGCGAATGAGCGAAGAAAGTAGTGTAAAAAGAATATATGATGCAAATGTGAATGGTAGAAGAAGTCGGGGACGCCCGAGGAAGACATGGCACGATCAAGTGAATCAGATACTTGAGACGGGCCATGTCAAAAGTCAGAATAATAGAAGAGTATGTATGAGACGATGTATGAATGTGAGTGAGGCAAAGGGTGTGTGCCAATACCGAGTTGTTTGGCGGTCCGTCCTCTCTGCCTACCCCTGCGGGGAAACGGCGTGATGGTTAGTTAGTTAGTTAGTTAAGTATTTTAATTCGAATATTGGTACGCAGGTACGCATTGTTTAGCCAACTTACATTTCCAATATTAAAATTTGAATATTTAGAAACAAAAATGCTAATTTCTAACAAACACATCTGAAAGATTACTTTATCTAGATAAATAGGAACCTTTAAAATACATGGGAAGAACCAAGAATTTCGCGTGAAACCCTTGACAGGCAAAAGTTTACAGAAAATATATTCTTATTATTCGAAGGGTTCTTGAGTTCTATTAAAATCTAAAAAAGTTGTATAAATCAATTTGCAAATCCTATTTTCAATTCAATTCAATTTATTTATTGTTTTAAAGCCTTACAAAACTGTATATTTTAGTGCGTTTTTAATTACATTAATTTATAAAATACTATTGCATGAAAAATAAGCATTAGGTATATTAACTGTACAATTTGCCTTTGAAAGGCAACTTCACAGACACTAAATATGTCGATATCCAAATTGATTCTGTTCAACAGCGAGATTGCTCTCCTCTCCTACAGGCCGGGAGACGTCTATTCTGTCGGTGGAGGAGATATCCATCGGGAACATATAAATGCATTCTCCCCATGATAGCCGAGTTTTCAAACCATCCTCGAATCAGACTGAAGATATGTGTAGCTAACTTCGTTATTTCTTTGATAAAAAATCTCTTTTTTTCGTAAAATGGGAATTATTGTCTTCTGTTATTTTCTTGACGAGTGTGTAAGATTTATAATGATTACTATTCGGTTCACAACATTTACTTGGTTCATGAATTGATACAATGAATATTATATCAAACGTGTAATGCAGACTCGGGGCCGGCTGTTTCAACGCTCGCTAAAGTAAAAGTAAAACAAAACGCCGTTACTATAGTTAAATTTCAGCAAAATCCGTTTTTCAATCAATTTGACTGATTGTTTTACGTTACTTTTAACTTTTGTACTTACTTTCCGAAAACCGATAGTTACTCTAGAGTTACTCCGCCATATTGTCATATTTGACAGTTCTGGTCGAAGAAATGTGCGTAAATTTGTGTTTTAACATTGATTAGGTACTAATATGCGAATCAGTAATCATGATACATATTATAAAAGAGGATGATAATGACGTTGAATTCCTCATCCAATATGTCTTGCAGCGAAAACCAAAACATTTCGTCCACGCGTCAATAATATGGTTATCTGGAAAGATCTCGAATTTTTGGCGCGGCACCGCATATCGAAAAAATCTTGCTGTTGAACAGAATCAATTCTGATATCGACATATTCAGCGTTGCCTTTTAAAGGTAAGCTCTATTAATGGATGTATCACAAATTTTACAAGATCTTCAAATCAATATACCTATTGTATCACAAACATTACAAAAATACAACATGAGTAGTAGGTTAGACTCGTTTCGTATATCGACATTAGCGAGTGAAGCTGCCTTTACAAGACAAGCTCTATTAATATCGCTAGTATAGTTTGTACACTACTTAAGTTTAATGTAATACTAAAATGAAACAATGCAACTTTGTATAAACCACTTATAAAATGTGCAAATCCGACCGGTTTCGGAACAAACGTTCCTTCGTCAGGGAAAGCTTATACTAATTTGACAGTTTAGAACAATGTTTTATTAGGGTAGGGGTGGAGCCGTTGTTAGTTAATAATGTAGATTGGGTGGGTAGGTATTAGTGTAGAGTGGGTGGGTAGGGGAACAAATCCATGATTGGGCTATATGACAATATTTTTTGTTTGTTGATAATAGCTAACAACTATTATCATATGACAATATTTTTTGTTTGTTGATAATAGCTAACAACTATTATCAACAAACAAAAAATATTGTCATATAGCCCAATCATGGATTTGTTCCCCTACCCACCCACTCTACACTAATACCTACCCACCCAATCTACATTATTAACTAACAACGGCTCCACCCCTACCCTAATAAAACATTGTTCTAAACTGTCAAATTAGTATAAGCTTTCCCTGACGAAGGAACGTTTGTTCCGAAACCGGTCGGATTTGCACATTTTATAAGTGGTTTATACAAAGTTGCATTGTTTCATTTTATTATAATGGATAACCACAAAGTAATAGCTACATTCAAAAATATTAATGTAATACTCTTACAAACGGATTTTAAAAACGCTATAATGTATGTTTTTCTAATATTTTCTTAATTGAAGATATGTTTTGATTTAGTTTACGGTGTTGCAGCATCAAAAAATATTTCGATGCTTTTTGTCACATAATTCCGAGGAATATTCTGCTTTTTAGACTGGCCACACTGACAACTATTACTTAAGCGAAAATATACTTGAAAGCGCGCGGTCCTATTTAACGTCCTCGTTACTTTAACTGACAGTTAAAATTTAACTTTAGGAAACGATTTAGCTTTCTGTTGAAACAGACGGCCCTAGATGAAACACTTCGAGGAACCGATATTAGACGGTCAAACTTTCGGCAAAATTCTTCAAAACATGTATCATTGTCGAAGACAAAATGCGTTAAAGAAACAAACGTTACAGAAATATCAATTTCATAGCACTTTGACACAAGGTATTTCACAACACTTTGACATAAGGTATTTCACAACACTTTGACATGAGGTATTTCACAACACTTTGACACAAGGTATTTCACAACACTTTGACAAAAGTTATTTCACAACACTTTGACATAAGGTATTTCACAACACTTTGACATAAGGTATTTCACAACACTTTGACACAAGGTATTTCACAACACTTTGACATAAGGTATTTCACAACACTTTGACATAAGGTATTTCACGACACTTTGACATAAGGTATTTCACAACACTTTGACATAAGGTATTTCACGACACTTTGACATAAGGTATTTCAAAACACTTTGGCATAAGGTATTTCACAACACTTTGACATAAGGTATTTCACAACACTTTGACACAAGGTATTTCACAACACTTTGACACAAGGTATTTCACAACACTTTGACATAAAGTATTTCACAACACTTTGACATAAGGTATTTCACAACACTTCGACACAAGGTATTTCACAACACTTTGACACAAGGTATTTCACAACACTTTGACACAAGGTATTTCACAACGTATCTTAATCTGAGTTTACTACCTATTCCTATTCCTAAATCTTCTGCGAGCGTTTATATGTAATAAGAATATGAATAAATATTTTTTTTTCATAAACAAACTCACATCTTTCAAGAAAGGCTAACAAATACAATAGTGTATAGGTGATTCAATACAATATTTTATTTGTTAGCCTTTCTTGAAAGATTTGAGTTTGTTTATGGACAAAATTATTTTTTCATATTCATATTCAGTATGCGCGGGTTTAATGCATCATCATCATCATCATCTTCTTCCCCTTATCCTATTCGGGTCGGGGACCCATCGCATCGACAAGGTTACTCCATACGTCTCTGTCTTGTGCTGATTGTTCGGCTTCTGTCCATGGTAGACCCATCCTCTCCTCACACAGTTTCTGGAGTTGCCTCGCCTAACTGTGTCTGGGGCGGCCCACTGGACGTCAACCCTCTGGAATCGCACTCAGTATCTTCCTCGGAATTCGGTCATCAGACATTCTTAATACATGCCCAAGTCACCTCAGTTGCGAGTTTTCTATGAAGAGTAGCAGTGGTTCAATGTTTAGATCATCTCGGATCGTCGAGTTTCTTATATGATCCCATTTCGTAACCCTTGCCACTCCTCTCAAGTACCTCATTTCGGCAGTACCGCATTTGGACTCTAGAGCGTGTTCGTTCATTTAGCATCCATATCTGGTGGCCGTAAGTGAGCGTCGGGCGGTTTACCGTTTTAAACGCTGCCATTTTATTTTGATGCTGAGCTCGGCTTTTCTTATCACTGAGCTCTAGAGAGGACGCAATACACTGCTTTCCGCACTTATTCTTCTATCAATTTCTCCGTTTTGCCGACCATCGCTGGAGAATTCGATCCCAAGGTATTTGAACCTGTTCACCTGTTTCAGCTGGGTCCCATTAGCGAGTATGTTGCACTGAGTTTGGACCCTTCCTATAAGCATCACCTCTATTTTTGAGGTACTCATCTTCATTCCCGTGTAATAGGCGGGTTTAATTCATAACTTCTAAAAAGCATTATCAATAAAATAATTAAACTCGCGCCATCCATATATGAAAGAGTAGATCATAAATTCTTTTAAGTTATCACCAACACTCTAGGTCAGGGGTACTCATACTTGAACTGCTGGCGATCTATCTTAATATTATCCGATCGATCGACTCTCCACAGATTTTCAAGTTCCGGGGGGGGGGAGGGGATAGAAATCCTTTTTTTTATTGCGACCACATTTTACGCCGATTTTTATAACACATGTGACGAGTATTCTTACAATACAACATGTTAATATCTTCATAACACAAGGCAGGTTTTTACTTAAGATTGCTTCTGCGTAAGAGTCCCGATATAATAGTTACACACGGATCAGTCAATTTGTCAGACTTTTGCAACACATGCAACTCAAATGCAAAGATTAACTCTGTATACGAAGAATCGGTAACTTGTTATTTAATTTATCGCTATTTTGTGAACAAAGAACTGGTTTAAATTAAATCTGTATCCGGTAAATTAAAACAACACTCAGAACATGAAAATGGTTTTTCTTTGATTCTGGCAGTACATGAATAGTCTGCAACTGAATTTTATAACTGCGCTTCGAACAAGATAACGATTTTCTTTCGAAATGTGTCAGCAGATGAATCCACAACTGGAATTTTACATTCTGAACACAAAACTGGTTTAAATTAAATTTGTGTGCTGTGAATTAAAAAATTTAAACTCAGAACGTAAAAATGAATTCTCTTTGATTGTGGCTTCACATACGTAGTCTGCAACTAGAGTTTTATAGCTGTACTTCGAATAAGAGAATGTTTTTCTTCGAAATGTGTTAGCAAATGAATCCACAGTTCGACTTTTACATTCTGAACACAAAACTGGTTTAAATTAAATCTGGATGCGGCGAATTAAAACTACTCGCAGATGAAATTGGTTTTTCTTTATTCTGGCAGCATATAAATAATCTGCAACTAGAATTTTATAACTGCACGACAAATAAGAAAATGTTTATCTTCGAAATGTGTCAGCAGATAAATCCGCAACTGAAATTTTACATTCTGATCACAAAACTGTTTTTAAATTTAGATTGAATCTTGTTGCTCCCCAGCTTTAATTACTATTACTCTCATAACACGCGTATGGTTTTCCAACGAATTACTAATTTTGAAGAATGGTTTGAAATAAAATTAAACTATAAATATTATAACGATTTTCTTCGAAATGCGTCAGCAGATTAATCTGCTACTGGAATTTTAACAGATCATTCGGAACATGAAACTGGTTTTAACGTAAGACTTAATCTGCACGCGAATCCTCGGCTTTAATTTATATAATACCCAATTTATTTGATATTTAATTGATACTACACTTAAAACACGAAAATGGTTTTCCTGCAATTTTTGTACGCGGAACTCATGGACGGTTTAAAACATGATAATTTCCAAATAAAGTTTCACCCGCTTCAATAAATGCTCCCTTCACAACCATTCAATCTTTAAATAGTTTATTTTGTTTCGCCAATATATGAAATATTTCAAATGTTGCAGCTTTTGATTGTTTGGCTGGTCTTATGAACAAGGTTTGTTTTTTTTTAAAACAAATCATCAAATCAAATACTTTTCGTTTTCTTAATTCACTCTGTGGTGGGAAATGCTTTTCATAGTTTTTTTATGAATGGTTTTATAATGCCTCTCTAAGTTCACGTGCATATATATTGCAACTGACGCACGGCAAATGAGACAAATGCACTTATCCTTCACCATACAAAATAAGAATTCTTCCTGACAATCGTTATTAAAGTGATACGTTTTACTTCTATTCAGCGCACTCATTTTGTATTATTTATTAATAAACTTCGTATCTCCTTCAAGTTACAACTCGGACTGACTGACTTAAAAATAAACCAAACCACACACTAGCAACTAGGTCGATAACTTCGGGCTTTTGAAGGGGGCAATTTTTGACAATATTTCACCATGAATATGCAATAATCAGACTTTTTAAAATGGGCGGTCTTATTGAGGCCTAATTGAGGATCAACTAATACTAAAACTGTAAATAGATCTATTTACATCGGCAAATTTTTCTCGAGATCGACTCAAAAAGCTCTCGCGATCGACCGTTTGGGCACCACTGCTAAAGATCTTCGATTTTTCTCAGAAAAAAGAAAATTGTGTAACATATTATTATGCCACGCAAAGCGAGATCCAAATCGTAAAATGTCTTTAGAGCTTCGAGCGAGATTAGATAAATAAATTCTCATTACAAGTTTCTTCTTTGCTCTTTTTCAGCAGAAGATCGTGATAGCTTAGTAAAAGTTGGGTTCAGGAACAAACAAAACCTGCATAGTTTATCTATTTTGTGTCCCACTCAAAGAACCCTTTTGCATTCACAATTAGGAAAGAATTTGGATCAGAAGGAAGAGGGAAATATAAAAAAGAAGTGGAGTTCGGAAAATACTTAGCTATTCTGTTCAGCTTACAAAATGTACCTAAACCACGACGCGCGATGGTCTCTACATCGTACAAGTAATGTGCATAATAAATAATGCACCTTATGTAAAGAAGATATTCTGAGAAGCAGTCAAAACTTTATAACGGTGAGTTCTGTTATGAAATTTAAATTTACCCAGCGTTTTCAATATCTTCGTAAATGTATTTCAATTCGGTACATCAATTTAATCGAGCTGATGTATTTTGTTTTTACAATTGCTAATGTAGCCAGGCACTGTTAGAATAATTATTAATCTTTTAAATTATAAAACAAAGTCGGATTAGTTTTTATGATCTTTAATTTGTTGGATTTGTGTCCGCCCCTAATAGCTGAATAGCTATTAAAACATCGGAAAAATTCACGGATAAAAAAGTTATTAGGAAAATTCTTTTCCTCATACATTTTGAATGGAACGAATTCTCATATTTTGAAAGTGCTGCAGCTATATTGTGATAAGTATAATATTAAATAGTGATTGAATTCCAAAAATTCAAAACGTCAAATGTCAATCTCGCTGATTATTTTGCTTTTGTTCTTAAACATATAATGCTGCTCCTCTTTGTTACACACTAAATGTCAACAGTCCAAAATGGGACAAACGGTGCATGTATTTCTGCACCCCTCCAAAGGAAAAAATACAGTAATTATAATAATCTGCCTCACACGTATAAAATAAAATTAAACGCAATTCCCGTAAGTAAGTGGAAATTAAGAAAATCACAAAAATTATAAATCCGTACACAACGCCATCTCTGATACTGACAAAAACAAAACATGGACAGTTGCTGACATCGACAATTGCTTCATTGTGTAATTTTTAACTTAGTAAAAATACTGAATTTAATTAAGCTAAAAAATTAACACAACCGTTATTGATTCTGAGGCGGTACGAAGTTCGTCGAGTAGGTTAGTTTTTTTATTTACAGTGAATACCGCACAAGAATCTCAACTGCTCCCGTCTGGAGCCAGTGAGACTATGGCATCCCCAATTAGGGTATGTTGTGAGGCTGAAGGTAGTGGGGAGGGGAAGGAGGTGGGGAAAAGGAAGGTTGGGAAGTACCTGGCTATTCAGATCTGGTCACCAAACACGGCTAAAGCCATTTTCAAGCAACGTTGCAATTCTGAATGGTGGTCTTACACAAGGGCGATACTAATAGTATCTTCCACTCTGGAACATGCCGCAAATATACTATATATTATTTTAAAATGAATTAATTGTGAAATAACACAAATTAATCAAATAAAATTTATTTGCGCATGCCGGGTTCGAACCCGCGACCTCCGGATTGTGAGTCAAGAGTCTTACCCACTGGACTACGGAGGTCGTTAATAATAAAGAGAAAAATAAAAAAAAAGATTGCAGGACCGGATATGATAACAGAACTTGAATAGAACTTACGCAGAGCGTGAAAATTAACTTCATTTGATAAATTGAACAATTTTTTTGTTTCAATTTGGTTGTTTTCGGGTGGAAAAATGTAATAAGCGGTAATTGTTGAATGAAACACTAGTATATATTGAATTATTTGGTTGGAAGGAGATAAGCCGACATAGCTCAGTGGTAGAGCACCTGACCGGCAATCAGAAGGACACGGGTTCAAGTCCCGTTGGCGGCATGTATTTTTTCTCGGAAGATTTTTTCAATGTTGATGAGTGTTTCAGGCTGATAGTGGTAATAATAATTGTTACCATTATTTAGTAAAGAATATATCTAAAAATATGTACAGAAATCTCGTGCAGCTCCAGTTAGTCAAAAGTATAATATTATTTGGAGTAAGTGGTTGAGTTTGTGTACTTAGGAAATATGTTTGAGGAAGATGGGAAGGAGGTTACAAAATAGTCAGAATGATAGATGCTGAAGTTCCAATATTTTTAAGTGATAGAAAACTGAACGCAGCATACATTTATCAAAAGTTGTGAAATAAAATGCAACACAGTCCATGGCAAAGATATCCATAAAATTGCAGAAAATATTGAACTACATCCGCATTATAATACACCTTTACGACCACAAACTTTGCTTTAGGTTTTTTGAAGTGAGAATTCTTTAGCACCGTCGTGATTTGAAACTCGATGAAACGGAAACGAGTGGCACTAAAAAGTAACAAACACATGCATCTGCGAGAGAATGAGATAGCAATAACATATTTATTTATTATGAGGCCCCGAGGGAAATAATTTCCCTCAGCGCCTATGTCATCTTTGGGTATGCTGTGTGGAAGGTTTTTTTTTAAGGAAAGGAAGGAGAGGAGAGTCCTGTAAAGGAAAGGGGTTTAAGGGATGGGTAGGAATTTGGGGTTCAGTGTGTCCTGGTCATCCGCCTCCAAGACTTTGACAATCCATACCCCATGAACCCAAACGTAGCGAACCACTTGGGGTGACCTATGGCAGAGGTGTTGGTTATCCAATAAAGGTTTCCGGGGCGGCGGTACCCATTCCCGCCTTCCAGATTGAGTTTCCAATATAATACGATAAATCCACGGTCCCACGGAAGTCTCCTTTGGTCTAGTGGTATAAAGCATCTGACGAACCTTAGAGGCCAGACAAGGACATTCATAAAAAAAGGGCTTCGTAGTCTCAACACTCTACTAGTCTACTTTAGTTTTCCGAAGATTTCGCTTCTATCGCGTGTGAATTGTTTTTCATATTATGTTTGATAAGTTGTCTTGAGCTCTGGCGACTAACAAACTATTTGAATATCTGGAGGTCCAGCAAGGAAGATCGACAAAACCCTATTTAATCCGATATTGACTAAATCCGTCATCTATGGCCAGTTATCAATATGCGAACACGGTCAACAATTGGTGAGAGATATTCCGATCGACGATCTTCAACTTAAAACGTGGGGTCGCTTATCATTTAACCCTAACCTTTTTGTGTATTGTCGTTCGTTACGCAAAATAACTGGTTTATTAGTGAATGGATGTGAAATAACGCTCATAGAATTGAAAGAAATCGTACATGCGATCCATAGATTTAATTAATTTATGTAAGACGCAATCAATTTTCAACTCGATCTTGAAGAAACAAAAGTGGTTCAAATATGACTAAAGACCTCATTAACTAATTAAACCCCGTTACGTCTCAAAAAGTAGGTACTTGCGAAGTGCCAATGTATAGTTAAGTTAGTACACTTAGTATTACAAATCGAAATTGTCTGTTTGTTAACATTTTTATTGTCTTTTTATCAACTTTTGTTTTTAATAGATAAAAATATCACCGGAAAGCAAAATCACATCCATATGTGTTAAGTTCTGAAACAGCTCTTGAACTGAAACCCATTTTCCCAAATTCCTTGCATTGTTATTTTTCTCCCTTTGTCCTTGTCCTTCCATGAAAAGCCCTACTTGCTATAAAAAGAAGAAGAAGATGGCACATGCATAATACTATTGCACAAAATTGAAAATTTCCCACATTTAAGTCAGTCGAAAATCGAACACAGCTCTCTCTGGAAATCTCACTTAAAAGTCGTAAAATATACTAAAACCCTCCAGAGTGACCGTAAAGTGTTAACAAAACCTTGTGCCATCAATCGGAAAGACCAGCCACCACCAAGCAGCATATGACCACAGCAAAGGTAGGGCTTTCCAAATCTTCCTTTCTTTTTTGCCAAATCCTGTGATTGATTAAAGCCTGTTCAGACATCGAATATAACCGCAAGCAGATATCTGTTGAACCGCGAGCGCTTATGTTTCGTACCGTTCACACGACGCGCGACGCTATCAAATATTTAGATATCTGTTGAACCGCGAGCGCTTATGTTTCGTACCGTTCTATTATTTCTTCTTATGATAGTAGAGGGGGTCAGATGAATTAGCGAGCGGCCACGGAGTGCCCATTTTTTGTACTGAATCTGTCAACTTGACGTTCTGTCATCCACCGGTCTAGGAAGCTCCGTAATTAAAATGATCCCCTCTCTTAACTCTTGGCATATCGCCTCAGGAGCGTTTACGGCGTAAGATGTGCATTGTCTATGGTTGATGAGCGCGTCTGCCTAGCAATTCCGTATTTTTTGTGAGATCGTTATTGGATAACGGACGTTATCTCCTGTCAGATTTGTGGGATTTTTATGGCTGTTATTTGATTTTTCTATGTACAAAGCACATTAATTAAATAAATAATAATTCGTGTTTAAATCGATCTAACCTACAATACGTGACGGTAAATATATAAAAATCACCCAAATCTGACAGGAGATAACGTCCATCATCCAATAACGATCCCACAAAAAATATAGAATCGCTGGGCTGAAGGGATTGTATGGAGAGCGATATTTGGCGTGCTATGAACTTTTATATTTATATGCTCAATCTGAACAGGCCTTTATAAAAACGCCATCACTTGTCTTACATCATATATACTACAGATTTACAGTCCATCCCCTCTCGTGTCATGATATTATTCGTGACAATGTATGTGACTCCAAATAAGCTCAGGAATCGCTATTTAAAGTCCTTGGGGTACATGCATTTACACTCTGTATAGGCACTAGAAATAAATTGTTATAAAATATATTAAAAAACGGTTGAGTTTATAAACCATAATAATATTCTTTGCTGATAAACTGATTTAATAAATTAGGCGATAGGTACAATACACGGGTATGACTGGGACTAGCACATTCTCTCGCTGAGATCTGGGATGAGAGTGGCAAGTGCAATTACTTAGAATGTACACAATGAACTCTTTCTGGCTCACTCTAATACTGCTGGAATCCTATTAGCACTGTAGTAATCTCTCTGTTTGGTTTAGTATCCTGTCCACCAAGTCATACACAATAATAGAGAAACGTAACAGCGAACCGGAAGCTTAAGAGAAAATACTTTAGTTAAATAACAAAAGCTGCAGGACAAAAGAAAACATATTAAAAAGATGACACTAATAATCTAAACGAAAATATGAAAGAGAATAAGACACAAGAAATAAAAATATAAATGTCGTAACTGGGACTCGAACCCAGAACCTCTCGTCTTACCGGGATGGGCACCGTACTGCCACCTCTTATCAAACCGTCATATTTGTCAATCAATTTAGGGGGCGGGTATGGGTACCGTCGCCCGGGGAACCATCTATTGGATAACCAACACCTCAGCCATAGGTCACCTCAAGTGGTTCGCTACTTTTGGTGACTTAGTTTCCGGGGTTCTTGGGGTTAGGATTGTCCGGGTCTCGGCGGCGGATGCGTCTGCCCACCAGCTGCATGGTAAGTCAGATCGGGAGAGAATGTTGAGGGAGTCCCTTTGACTTCTTTAGCCATACTCTCTGGGAACACGTTCGTCACTCCTGGACACGCTGACCCCCGGATTCCTGCCCACTCTTCATACCCCATTTTCTTCCCAGAACTTATTTTCCTAAATAGACCCTCCACACAGCATCCACAAAGATGAAACAGGCCCTGAAAGGCCTAATTTTCCCCAGGGCCTCAAATGTAAAAAATGTGGAGCAAACGTTAAAAAAAAACTCATTTTTCAAATTTTTTATTAACAATTTTATCTTCGACTATTTTTTTTCTCCTTATTATTGGCAACTATCCTATTCATTTGAAATAATCGTTCTAAGAACTGGTTTGTAACCTAGATATTGTCTCGGATAAATATATCGGATTTTATTTTATGTGTAACACCTATTAACGTTTTTGTAAAGGTTTAAATGAATATTCAATTTTTATTACAACAACTCTATTTTTAAAACTTTTGGAGGTTATTCCCATCAATGTAATAATACATTGTTTAGATTATCAGTGGTATCTTCTTCTTCGAAGATACATCACATTCATGGAAATGACCTTTAAAATTATAAAAAGAGAGGTGTTCTAATAAAAATTGGACATTGTTTTACACTACAAAACTTTGTGGTTCAAACGGAGGCGTCTACTAATATCTACAGGAATTCCAAAAACTGAACAAATCGGTCTAATATCTATGAGAACCAAAGTAAGGACGAATATCTACAGCTCAAACTGCTAACTAATATCTATGAGAACCAAAGTGTGGACGAATATTTACAGCACTGGCCGAGGTTGAATTTTCAATTATGTACAGCATATTGAAATAACGTAATATTGCGTATGCAGTTTAAGAAACTAAATTTATGTATGTATGTATATAAAAATCACTAATATCGGACTATTGGACACATTTAGCTGATTATTAAGGACTTGAATTTTTATTTAATTTAATAAATTATTGTCCTCGTAAACAGCAAAATACGTAATATTATGCAAAAACTTCATGTACGTACTTTAAACGTTTAAGCCTTTACGTAATAAGTAATTACTTATGGGCTACGTAATTAGTAATTACGTTATTAGTAATTACGTAATTGAAGTAATTTATGCTTTTCCGTACAACCTCTTGCTCAGCTGCTGCCCTCTGTAGATATTAGTCCAACCTACGCTCCAAAGATATAAGTCACTACTGGAACCATCATAGATATTCGTCCGGCCTGTAGATATTAGTCCAACATATGAGCTGTAGATATTCGTCCGAAATACAGGCTGTAGATATTAGTATCTGGAGTCGGTTTAAACAAAGTAACCTCAACGATGTAAAAATGTCGATTAGATTTAACGACAGGATTGTTCTCTACCCACATAACCATCGGATAGCGAGTCTCGCTGACCAGTACATAAAACTGCACATTCTGCCGATAGTGTCGAAGCGGCAGAATACAGTCGAGAACATAAAAATGAATGTCGTCCAAAATAGATTATTTTTCGAACCATCTGCGAATCAATCTGAAGGAATGTGTAGTAATGGTGTGAAAATGTTTTTTATTTTAAGATCTTGGGGTGCAAGATGGTTCAAATTAACCTCATTCCGTACCTTTTTTATGATAATACCACTCAAAAATTCCAACTGTTCCGTCTGGAGCCAGTAATAATAATAAAAGATTTTTTTATTTATATTGAGGGATCAGTAGGATTTATAGGTCAAATTAGGAATTCCACAGAGCCGAACCCTATGATATGAAAATATCTGGAGTCGGTGAATTATTTTCCCATCTGGTCTCTGGTAGAATGACATGTTGTTCTTGTACTGTTTTGTATTTATAATACTTACATAGTGCAATTGCATAGCGTGGATTGAAGAGATGATCATTTGGGGAAGCGTGTGAAAGGGTTTAGTTTTTCCTGTGGGGAAAATTTAACCCGGACATTTAAATCTGGTGCATAAAATACATCTTCATTGAACAAAAATTTAAAGATTTATAACTACTCAAAAAAAGTACATCACAAGTACAGTAAAAGCACATTTTAAAAGTTGCATAAGTAAAAATGTTAAAAACAGAGAACAATAAAAACAGTAGGTACTTAAAGAATAGAGATTTATAATTATAAATTTAAGTTTCTCGTAACCTGCCTCACTAGGCTAGCCTGTGTTGAGGAAGTAATTTTACATCAAATTTATAATACTGTGAACATACCTACACTTATATTAGAATAAAATCATACAATAGATGGTTGTATTAATAATAAAAATAACATTGGTACAATAATAACAGCATTGATTCAATACTAATTTCAAATTTGGGTGAGTGCACCGGTAAATGCTCTATCATTATTTTTTATCCAAATTTTGATGTATTTTTTTTTTTTTGGGAATCACATTTTTTTATACTAATTGGAAGAATATTGTAAAGTCTTGTTGCAAGGTATCTGAAGCTTCGTTGACCAAAAGTAGTGTGAGTTATGGGAATTTGTAGTAAACCTTTGTTATTGTTTCGAGTACAGCGAGTATTTAATCTTTTTTCATAGTATTTGTGTATTTGATTGAGGATTGTTTTTGCATATATCTGCTGAACGTCAAACATATTCATAATATTAAAGATTAGGTTCGAGTCTGTAATTAGAGGTAGTCGAAGAAGTAATTTTATAATAGTTTTCTGTGCCTTTATGATTGGGTCTAGTGCTGATGCAGTACTGCCTCCCCATGCTATGATACCATACTCAATAACAGATTGACAGAATGCAAAATTAATCATTTTCAAGTGTTGTAAGTCGAGAAAGTAAGTAAGACTATGGAATCCCCAATTGGGGTATGTTGTGAGGCTGAAAGTAGTGGGGAGGGGAAAGAGATGGGGCAGAAAATTGCAGGAAAGTTCCTGGTTATTCAGATCTGGTCACCAAGCATAGCTAAAACAACACAATTCTGATTGGTGGTCTTACAACAGGGCGATACTCACAAAATCTTCCATTCTGTAACGTACCGCAAATGTACCTACTATAAAAGATTTTTAATTAATTAATTGTTTTCAAATAAAATTTTCTTGCGCACGCCAGGATTTGAACCGACAACCTTCTGCCTAACAGTCGAGAACCATACCTTTCAACCACGGAGCCTAGAATAACTGAATTATTGTACTAATTCAGCAAAAAAATTTAAAAAAAATATTATTGTGGAAAGCAATCACTTTGTGGTTTGACATTCTACTAATATTATAAAGGCGAAAGTTTGTATGGATGTATGTTTGTTACTCTTTCACACCAAAACTACTGAATGGACTTTAAAAATTCTCTCACTAATAGAAAGCTATATTATTTGCAAATACTATAGGCTATATATATTGGTTAGCTCTGGCGTTATGAATAATCTCTGGCGTTATGAAATTATTTATCATACGTTTTCTGACCCTAACAAAATCGAGTTATTGCAAACGTCAGAGGAAAGGCAAACAAATTGTTGCCTTGGAAACGATGTTTTTTTTTTGAATTAGGAAATTCACCCTAAGAAGAGTACTTTGTTGGCGTCGCAGTTAATCTATCTCTAAACATGAATCGACGAAAAGTATGTATGGGCATAACTTCCGAACGACTGCACCAAATTGGATCATTCTTTTTTTTATTCATTATTTTGTATAAAACTACCGTTGAGCTCTGCATTATAGAATTTGTAGAAAAATTGTAATAGGTGGCACGCAAGATGTTTGAACGACTGAATGTACCGGATATGAATGTGTGAAATGCGAGAGGTGGGAGAGGGGAAGGGAGAGAGGTGGATGGGGAGGGCGGTGGGGGAGGGGGAGGGGGAGAAGAATGGAGTGGAGGGGGTTAGGGGTGGGAGAGGGGGGAGGGAAGAAGGGGAAGGGGACGGGTGGAGGAGGATGGGGGGGAAGTGGAGGGTGAGGGGTAGGGGCGGGGGCGGGGTGGGTGGAGGGGGAGGGGTTGTGATGTTGATGGGGGGAGTGGAGTGGGGAGAGGGAAGGTGGAGGAGGCGGAGTGGGAATCCCCCTAACACCATGCGAGCGAAGCCGCGGGAAAAAGCTAGTATTTAATAAAATAAAGTACTTTTTGCTTAATACCACGAGATTTATTAATTTGTAAACCGACCGGTTTCGCTTTACTCACTAATTTATACCCTGAAGATGCTTGTGTAAAGCGAAACCGGTCGGTTAATAAATTAATAAATCTCATGGTTTTAAACAAAAAATATTTTATTTTATTAAAAAAATATATTTTATAAAAAGGCAGACGCATCCGCCGCCAATATCTAGAAAAGTCAATCAAGACAATCACCCCATGAACCAGGGCACCCCTGGTAAATCACAAAACATTTTGAACCACTTGAGGTGGCCTATGGCAAGGGTGTTTATACAATAAATCATTCCTAAAACAATCTTCCTACAACATAGGTCTCTTCAAGACCAATGTTCATTCCTTCCTCTCCTCAAAAAGACCCTCCACACAGCATCCCAGATGACATAGGCCCTGAGGGAAATTATTTTCCTCAAGGCCTTTTGTGTGGAGTTAATGTAAAAAAAAAAAAAATTCCCGGGGCGGCGGCACCCATACCCACCTCCCAAATTGGAGCTACAAGCCAAAGTACACAAGAGATCGTTTTAACACTATAAATGAAAAAGTTCCACACTAAGTTGAAATAATAGACCGATTTTCGTCAACAAGAGTGTCCAAGAAAACATCAGATAGAATTCCGTATTTTTTCCACAATCTCTCACTTTGTTTAAGTGTCATTATGTAACTAAAGATAATATTGTTTAACATCTTTCGTTCTATTTATGCTTTCCATTATTGCTTTATTTCTATGGGTGTTGCGGATGCTGATGAAAGAGAAAACAAATTTATAAGTTTTTAAGTTATGCACAATTTAAAACACATAATTTCATTTTGTAATTATTTTTACAAAAGGTGGTGGATAGCGAACACCGTAGCGATTCGCGAGCAGTTGAATCTACGGCAATCGAATTCAGAATGGTTTCGTTCAAGCTCTCTCGGGCCGTCGCGGTGCTGGGGACTGGTGTTAATTCGGACGTCCGCTATTGCTGAATGCGCTACCAATGAAAGTATTCTGTCATGTTTGCTGGCCACATTTCCATTAAACTTTTCGGCTGTTGTGTGACTATTGAATTTTATGTACAGATTCCTAAATTTATTACCTCTTACTTATAAATACGTTATAAATATTTAATAGTCTCAATGATGAAATATTACCTTGTGTCACGTAGGCGTATGCGTAGGTTTAAGTACGGTTAAACCGAGCTTAAGACGGGTAAACTATTAACTATGCAAACGTTGAACCGGCGTTTGCTGGCCACATTTCCATTAAGCTTTTCGGCTGTTAATGTGACTATTGAATTTTATATTCAGATTACATTAATTTGTTCCCCCTTACTTATAAATACGTTGTAAATATTTAAAAGTCTCAATGATGAAATATTACCTTGTGTCACGTAGGCGTATGCGTAGGTTTAAGTACGGTTAAACCGAGCTTGACGGGTAAACTATTAACTATGCAAGCGCTGACCCGGCGCCTAAATCTCTGATAAGTTAGTCATTTTATTTTAACAGATCTTTCAAACTAAAGCATTTATTAACAACCATATATTATAAACTCATGATGAAATAGAAATGGGCCTTTTTGGCCTGGAGCTCTGAATGCCATTATTTTCAAAAGTCAACAAAAAAAGACCCTTGGCCGTTAAAAACTTTTTAAAATGGACATTTTACTTTTATAATTCAAACATAAACAGATCCGATGAATATATTTTTAAGATAGCAACTTTATTTTTTTTATAACGCAGTGCAAAGCCGTTAAATATTTTTGAACACAATAACAAGGAAACATGGAAATGCAAAAAAAGGCAAAGGCCGAGAATCGAACTCCGATCAACTGCTTTTGTAAGGCATGAATTTATTATATTTGGGAGGCAAGTACAGGTACTGCCGCGCTGCCCCGGGAACCATTTATTGGATACCAACACCCCTACCATAGGTCACCCCAAGTGGTTCGATACGTTTGGTGACTTAGCAGAGGTGCCATGATTCATGTGGTCAGGTTTGTCTAGATCTTGGCTACCTTTTCCCTTCCCAGAACTTCTCCTATTTCCTTTCCCTAAAAAGACCCTCCACACAGCTTCCCCAAAGATGACATAGGATGACACAGGCCCCTAGGATTGTTATCCTCAGGGCCCCCTGTGAGGATCTGCTTATGTATTAAAAAGTACTAAAAATGATGTCTTTTTAGCGTTACTTATGTACATCATAAACGAAATTGTATTGTAATAATAATTTTCTCTGAATTTTTTGAGAACGGACAATTCCTACAACGAAATATTTTTTGGCGCATCCGGAAATTTCGTATTTTACCAAACGTGCACTTGTCGTATATTTTTAAAACGTTGTGCAATGTAGTAGTTTTCAGTCGTTCGTCCTTTGAGCAAGTGGACGAGATTGTGTACTTTGAAGTAAGCAATCTCAGGAAGACGGGAATCCTGATAAGAAATCTGAAAGAAGGGTAAATGCAAGAAATTTAATAAACCGAGCAGTCCATAACTTAGTTCTGATACCAATCCTGATCCTTGGGGAATTGCGTTTTTTTTACATGAATACTGCACAAGAGTCCCAACTGCTCCCGTCTGGAGTCAGTGAGACTATGGCATCCCCAATAGGGTTATGTTGTGAGGCTGAAAGTAGTGGGGAGGTAAAGAGATAGGGAAGAGGAAGGTGGAGAAGTACCTGGCCATTCATATCTGATCACCAAACACGGCGAAAGCCAGGCAACGTTTTAATTCTGAATGGTGGTCTTACACCAGGGCGATACTGAGAGTATCTTCCACTCTGGAACGTGCCGCAAATATACTATATATTATTTTAAATGAATAAATTGTGAAATACACAAATTAATCAAATAAAATTTATTTGCCACGCCGGGATTCGATCCCGCGACCTTCGGAATGCTAGTCAAGCGCCTTACCGCTGCACTACGCCGGCCGTCATTGCATTGCAGAGCTTTGGTGAATTGCATTGGCAATATACAAATAATGGAATGAAAATGAGTTTTTGTGTTATATTACCACGCGCATAATTTAAATACGCGTTCTGCGTCCGGGATTTCTGAGCGTTCGATTTGAAAATTTTCCCTCATTAAAAAAGTCATAACTCCGAATTTAGATATGTAGACAGATTAACTGCTGAAAGCAGAATAGAGTTCACCCATGTTTAACCGATTATCCTATATGTTTAGGATAAACGGTAAATTATTATTACATAAAAAATTTAAGGTAAAAAGTATTTCTGATCCACAAAATTCAAGTTAACATTAAACTTGTCAACATCACCTAAGTGTTCGTTTCCTATTGCGTGAAACCTATATCGGGGAATGTGCAATGTAATTGCATTTAGCTGTGCTGTATAATAGAGTATTATATCGTGTTGTTCGTGTGCGTAAGTTTGTAAATTGCGGGAGTTCAGAACTGTCTAATTTAGAGTGTAGCATTTTATTCGCTGAGTGCAATAAATATGATAAATGAAACAATTTAACTTTGTTTGAACCACTTTTATATTTGAGTAAATGTGTAAGTGGTTCAAACAAAGTTAAATTGTTTCATTTATCTATAATGGATAATCACAAAGTTATAGCTACATTCAAAAGTGCAATAAATATGAGTTTTGTCAGAGAAACACCAAACTTTTGAGTTATATTCAATTAGGCTTCTAACTAGAGGCACGAATGACAATTTAATAGTTTGTAAGGAATTAAACATTTGTAAGGGATGCAAGCACGATGATCAAAATTCCGAGAGAAATGCATAATAGTTCGTTTTGATACATAAAGTGGATGGATAGAAAAAGGGGTATCAGAAGAATATGTCGAGGATGTACTAGCAAAATGACAGAAAACGAAAATCATTTTATAAATATCATTTTGTTTTCAGAAGACGTTGACTCTTATTTCTGAGTAAACCGAAAAGTTTGCTTTCAAGTTGGTAACAATGAAAGTATTAGATGTAAATTTGGACGTGCGTGAAAATAATTCAGTTAAAATCTACTTATTTACAAGTTTTAGCAAAGGATTAAAGGCATATCAATCAAATTATTTCCAAAGAATGTGACAAGTTATTTATGAATTATTTTCAATATCCAATTTTGCCTTCAAAGAAAATTACTTTATTTTGGAAATTAGTAACTTCTTGTTGGAATATAATTTTACCAAATATAATTTTGCGTAAAGCAATAACCGCATTATAACAACATTCTCACAGGTTTTGGCGCAACCCTGTATTCGTTATAATGAGGGTGGTGCAAACTATAAATAGAATACAGAATTTCAATTTAACATGAGTTCGAAACCTGGTGTGGGCAAATATTTTATTAAATTTGTATATGTACGAGTACATGTATTTTATGCAACATTTTGAAGTATATTTTGAGGCTTGTTCCAACTGTAATATCGATTGGCATCATCCTGGTACAAGGTCGCAAATCGAAATAGAAACGTTACTTTTAACCGAATGATATTTAATTTTGTTTTTGTTATAAATTTATAGAATGAAATAAGAAAAAACATCATTTTTAAATTATAACATTGTTACAGTGTTAAGGCCCCGCAACCGCGAACCAAAAGAAGAAGATGGACAGATATGAAATCACGAATGTTAGACGAGAGCGCAGTATTTAAAGTGAAAATCGATGCGAAAATTGTGAAAAGTTTAATAAAACACGACTCGTTTAAAATAGAGCAAAAATCTCGCGATGGTTGTCTTAAACAGCATTTAAAGAAACACTGTGAATTTTTTCATACATATAACTTGTAAAATAACTGAAACAAGCGTGTTTATAATATTTTTTGGAGCATACTTTGCGATTTTTTTCTATCGAAGGAATTTTATATAATTTGCGTTTCGGCGCGACGAATGTCTAGATATTATCTTCAAAAATAAGATATATTTTTTTAAGAGCTTAAAAACTTCAAATGTTTAACGAAGGTTTGCAGAAAATCGGTAGAAATTCGGGTAACGGCTTTTTTAGCACGGCAAAAACAATATAGTGAAATGCAAACGAGTATTTTAAAGGATTTCTACGCCAAAAAGAGAGCTAGCTCTTGAGCTTGGTGTAGGAGTTGTTTCATAATTGTATACTAGAGTGTATAATAAATATAATCTTTTGTACTAGGAGCATACTATGGTTATCTATATTCAATAATAAAATACGGAATTATCTTTTGGGGAAACTCAGTAAACGCCAAAGATGTTTTTATCATCCAAAAAAGATGTATAAGAAAAATGACAAACTCTGCTAATCGTGATTCATGTAGACCTATATTTAAAAATTTGAAAATTCTTACAGTCACCGACATATATATATATATATATATAATGGAGTTATGCATGTTAGTGCGATCATCTCCAGAAAAGTTTCCACAAAAAAACTCTACACATAAACACGCTACAAGGTTTACAGAAAATTTGTTAATACCAAAAGCAAACAAACAATTTTCCAAAAAGGACCCTTTTACATGGCCATTAAAGTATACAACAACCTTCCACATGATATTAAACAAATACAAGATACACTCAGATTTAAGTCATCACTAAAAACATTCCTTCTGAACAGGTCTCATTACACATTAAATGAATACCTCACATAGGTACAACTGTTTTTATATTTATATTTATATAATAAATTAAAACAAATTCACTTTGTATTACACCACTTTTATATTAATATTTCATTTGTGTTCATATCTGCATAACATGTTAGGTTAACTGGAAGAAATAGGATATAGGTACCTATAAGTTATACCTTTTGTACTAAATGTAAATTTTGTACAATAAATGATTTTGATGTTGGGACGTTAAAATTTTATTATGGCATGAGGTGAAGTTATAGCATTTTGATTGTTGATGTTATGTTTGTTATTTTTTTTAAAGATTAAATTAATATTTTTCTTGGATGATACATAAAAAAAACATTGTACGAGTATTATTGAATCGAGAGTCCAAATTGAAACGGAATTGAAAAAAAAATACCAAGCGTCTAGTATTTGTAGGGTATTTTCGAGGTAAGATGGTGTTCCAAAGTAGAAAACTATTTTAAAATCCAGAATTTGTTGGTTCAAATCCCGGCGTTTTTATTCTATCCTCAATTTGGGCCATTTATTGGACAACCAATACCCCTGCCTTAGGTCACCCCAAGTGGTTCGCTACGATGGGGTTTGGGTTCATGGGGTAAGATTTATCTAGGTCTTGGCGGCGAATGCATTTTCCCACTTCTGCATGGCGGGCCGGATTGCGAAAAACTGGATGAGAGCGACCTATCTACACCTCTTCAACCGGACTCTCTCGACCTACCGCCTTACACCGCAGTGGGAAGGTTGGATTGGACACATTGACCCTCTGATACCTACTTCATACTTCTCTCCTTCCTTCATCTCCTTCCTTTCCCTAAACATACTCTACACAAAGCATCCCAAAGATGACATAGGTCCTGAGGGTTTTTTTCCTCAATTCCACCTGTGTGGACTAATGTATAGGGTCTTTCATTAAGAGCTTCCTATCTTCAAATTGAAATAAAACGGAGTGTGTGTAAGATATCATCGAAATTTTTTTTCGTTTGAAAGGCCTATCGATATCGATGCCATTATGTATGCAATATAATATTGGTCAAATGTCTGCCGCGACTTCTTTGGGTGGAGCGCATTCGAAATGTCCAATTTTCCATTACTCTGGCGCATTAATCGGGCTTTATTTAACCGATGGCATGGGTTATGTTGGTTTTGAGGGTCGCTGTGGTTTTCGGCTTATTTGTATAGACCTACGACTTAAGAAAACCCCACAAGAAAGAGTCTAATGGTATCAAATCGCACGATCTCAGTGGCCAGTTCACATCACTTCCACGTGAAATGACCTTGCCCTCAAATCGCTCGTGCAGGATGTCCATTGTGATATGAGCTGTGTGGCACTTAGCGCCATCGTGTTGACACTACAAGTCGTCGGTGTCCATGCCGTCTAATTCAGGCCAAAAGAAGTTGGTAAACAACAACCTACAGCGCTCGCCATTGACGGTGATGGCCTGACCAACGCTGTTCTCAGAGAAATGTGGACCGATGACGCCGCCAGCCCAAAATCCACACCAAACAGTGAATTTTTCGTAATGCATCAGACGCTCTTGAATCTCTTAAGTTGCAGGTCAATGCGAATAATCCGCAAACCACGGCCCTCAAAGCCACCATAACCTTTTCCATCGGTCAAATTCAGCGTGGTTTATGCGTCAGAGTCATGGAAAATAGGACATTTCGTATGCGCGCCACCCAGAGAAGTCGCGGCGGATATTTGACGGATATTATATTCCATACATAATGGAATCGGTAGGCCATTCAGTTTTATTTAAATTTAAAGAAAGGAAGCTCTTAATGCAAGACCCTGTATAAAAAAAAAACAATTATAATAATTGATTTCACAATCGATAATATTGAAACTTTCAGAATCTACCCTGTGATAAACCACCATTAAACCAACCGAAAAGTTGTATGAAATTACGTTATCCGTGTTTGGTGACCAGATTTTTTACTTCCAACATACCCACATACCAACCTTCCTCTCCCCATTCCTTCCTCTCTCCAACTACCTTCAGTCTCACAACTTACCCCAAATTGAGGATGCCATAATTCCGATGGAAATGGGACCTTACTACGCTGATGCCCAAGAAATACAAACAAAAATTATATTCACTGTGTTAGGTAAAAACTGGGCAAAATTTTTGTATTAATAATTCCTGACTTCCTTCCAACCACTGCACAGATAAAACTTTTCTACTTCAATTCGTTTCCTGAACTGAAGAAATAAACCAATAGAATCTTTGAGTGGACGTGTCCGTGTGCCGTGTGCCCGGCGGTACCGTGATAATCTAGAAAATTGAAGTTTTCTTATTTATTTTTCAAAGAAAAAATACATACGTACCTAACCTAACCTACTGTAACCTAAGATAACCTAAACTATCTACTCTAACCTAATCTACTCTCACCTAACCTTACCTAATCTAACCTAAGATTTTCTATCTACTCTAACCTAACCTAATCTAACCTACTCTCACTCTAACCTAACCTAATCCATCTACTCTAACCTAACCTAATCTAATCTATTTTCACCTAATCTTACCTAACCTAGTCCATTCACTCTAACCTAATATAATCTAATCTACCCTCACCTAACATTACCTAACCTAATTAACCTAATCCATCTATTCTAACCTAACCTGTACTAATACATCTACTATAATCTAACCTAATCTAACCTACTCTAACCAAACCTAAACTAATCAAGCCTAACTTAACCTTCTCTAATATTTTATCGTCACTGTTCTGTTACTGTTCTGTTTTATTTGATTACCATGACCGAAGTAAGCTCAATTATTCCTTCTAATTTTTTTTACATTAGCTCCACACATCTTAGGGGTTGCTGTGTGGAGAGTCATTTTAAGGAAAGGAAGGAGGGGAAGTTCTGGATGGAATTAGGTATTAAGGCTTGGTTAGGAATCTTGGGTCAGTGTATCCAGGAGTGACGAACGCATGAATCCATCCCTCCAACTGCGGTGCAAGGCGATGGGTCGAGAGAGTCCTGTTGGAGAGATTTATCAACCAGACTCTCTCATGGTCCGCCCCGCAATGCAGTCATCAAAATATTTTGAATGATGTCGCTCGGTATGCAAAATAACTGGCTTATAATTAATCAACTAACTAACCAACCATCACGCCGTTTCCCCGCAGAGGTAGGCAGAGAGGACAGACCGCCAAACAACGGTCTTGGCGCATACTCTTTGCCTCACTCACATTCATTCATCGTCTCGTACATACTCTTCTATTATTCTGACTTTTGACATGGCCCGACTCAAGTACCTGATTCACTTGATCGTGCCATACCTTCCTCGGGCGCCCCCGCCTTCTTCTACCATTCACATTTGCGGCATATATTCTTCTCACACTATTTTCTTCTTTCATTCGCTCTACATGCCCAAACCATCTAAGGGTCCCTTTCTTAATCTTACTCATTATGCTTACATCAGCCTTACATTCTTTGTGGATATCCAGATTTCTAACATGATCATAAATGGTTTTACCACACATCCGCCTCAGGGATCTCATTTCAACAGCATTCAGTTTACTTTCATACTTTCTCTGCCAGTTCCATGCCTCACTGCCATACATCAGGGTAGATACCAGTACTCCATTGTGGACTGCTAGCTTCGCTTATTTTGGCAGTTCTTAATTAATAATTAATTAATTCAAAGAAACCGTCGACGCTTAGACCTAAGACGCTTCGTCAATTTAATTTATTTGTAATTGTTATATTTTTAATTTGATATTATCGTCAGGTACCCAGCTATTCTGTGTTTTTTTTAATATGTCGCAATGTGATAAGGCTGACCGAGATTGCCCCATCCACCCAGTCCTGGTGGTTAAAAACATCAATTAATATAAAAAATAAAAAATAAACAAACCAAGAAATTGGGAAATAGAATACTGGACTGCAGTTGAAGATAATACTGGATTGTAGGCGAATAGAGAGGGACCAAAGTCAGTGGAGAACATTTGAAGTGGGGAAGGCCAAATCCCATTCTGGGATGTAGCGCTGTGGTGATGATAGAATACGCTTCTATGAATTATTTCTGTTCAGTGCATCTGGCATTTCCGAGTCAATTAATGAATTATTTCAACAGTGGAATAGTTTTCAAAGTTGAATCCGCTGGGAGTAAGATGGAAATGAACCGAGTAGTCGGAAATTCAATTAAGCATTTAAAAAAGTGAGCCGGCCGCGGAAGTAATTTGAAATGCATCACTAGCACACACAAACAAGGGCTGACTCGACGTACACGGAGATAAGAGGATGTGCAGCGGTGTGTGTGATGGTAAGCTGGCTTTATTTCTGAATGCTATCCCAGGGTGACTCACATTTATTTGTACATTGGGAAAAAAATGTGTAATTCACACGCGGAGAAGTGAAAACTTCGGAAAACTAAAGTAGTCCACGAAGCACATTTTGAAGTGACTCTTCCTTAACCCCGTTAGAGTGATTTGACATTCGGATGAAACGGAAAAGACGCACTACGGCACCTGCGAAGCATCAAACTGCGCTCATTGGTTGAGATATAAATCGGAAGCGACGACAGGTCTGCGCTCGTTGGCCGCTTTGTTTTTTACGGGTTGTCGGAATATAATGCGTAAATTCGCGCCTCACCGAGCGCGACACTCAGTGCAGCGGTATAGTGCGTCGCAAATCTCAGCGGCCAGAGAAATCCAGCGGACGGAGGTTCGAATCCTACAAAATCCAAAAAAAATAAACATTTTTGTTTTTGTAAATCAATATCCAATCTTCAAACCACTTTAAAATAAACAGCCAAAATAAAGCGATATCTAGCGACTTTCTAGTTTCACTTCTATCGCGTGTGAATTACACACTCTAATTTTTTTTATCAATGTGAAGGATGAGACCAACTCAAAACAGAACTCATTTAAATTAATAAAATACTTAGTTTTTACCACTTTTATTGTTTACAAAAACCAACATGTTTCGTGAGCAATGCTCACTTCATCAGGGTTTTTTTTATTAATACCGAAGAACACTGAAAAATTGAGCGTTGCTCACGAAACATGTTGGTTTTTGTAAACAATAAAAGTGGTAAAAACTAAGTATTTTATTAATTTGAATCAAAATGGTGCCACAAAATAAGTTTGCTGTGTTAGAAGAAGAGAACTCATTTATCTACAGATCCACACATTCATTTAAGTCAAATTACTACTACATTTACATTTTAATTCGCTTTACGTAACATAAAACGAAAACTCATTAAGCAACATGACTCAAACTAGAAAATTCAATCCCTATATGTTTCTGTCCTTTGCCTCTTAATCCTAATCCTATGTTCCTTCTCCCCCCCTCATATATTGTAACTAAAAAATAAATATTTTATTTCCCAGAGGTGTCAATATGTTTTTCTGATTTTTCATGTTTCCAGATTTTCGATTGAGTTTCGCTTATATTGTCTTCATTTAATTAAATAAAAAATAAATAATTAAGAAAACACCCTTACAATGTCACACTTTATTATTCATTCACTATCATCAGTGAAAAGATCATAATTGGCATAATGTCTTATTATTGTATTATTATGTAATCTCAGATTTGCTGTAAACTTTCCCTAAAATAAATAAAATAAAAATATATTTTTCCACATTTTTATCGTAAAACTCCAGTGGCACGCGAGCTGTTTGAAAACTGAATGTACCTGGACTGAATGTACGGAACGCGGGAGGGAGGAGGGGGATTTGCGGATCGGGAGAAGCGGGAGAGGGGAGTGGAGAGGGGGAAGGCGGAGTGGGAAAGCATAAAGGGAAGGGGAAGAGGGATAGGAAGGGGAACGGGACGAATGGGAAAGGTCACGCAGGGAGAAACAATGTCTTTATTAAGTGGCATTGCATAAATCCCTGGCAACATAATATATACTATCACCATTTTTACACCAACTGATTTTCTTTTTTTTTTAATTCGTTCTTTCACACATAGATATTCAAAAAAAATGTTGTACTTCAAATACACTTATCATCACAACACAAATAACACTACAAATTACGACAAATTGTTATACATCTTTTTTTTTAATATTATAATCTATCTATTTAAATAAATTGAATCGCCGAAACGACTCCAACAAATTAGATATTTATTTTTTTGTGTTCGTTATTGTCAGGACAAGGTTTGTATATTACTACTGGTGAGCTTTGGCATTTTGAAATTTGACAGAATGTAGTGGGACTGAATATAAGGAATGCGGGAGGGGAGAGGGGAACTCGTGTAGGGAGTTCGTGGGAGGGAGGGGGAGGGGAACCCGGAAGGGAGAGGGGAACCAGTAAGGGGGAAGGGGAACCTGGGAGAGGGGTAGGGAACTCGGGAAGGGGGTTCGCGGGACGGGGGAAGGGGGGAGAACACGAAAGGAGAAGAAGACGCGGGAGAGAAAGGGGAGGCGGACGGGGAACGGGACGAATGGGAAAAGACATGCAGGGAGTAACAATTTAATTATTTAACGGCATAGCAACGCATGCCAGGAATCAGCTAGTACTCTAAAACAATGTGCGAAACTGTTTTTTGCCTCTCCTGAACAAAATAGATTTCTCATACAGAACCTCCTCCCGGGGAGATCTTCAATTACATCACCCATTTTACAGATTACAGCGTTATCTATCAAATAATTATAACGCGATTAAACTATTAACAATTCCGAGATGTTTCCCGATAAGCGAAGCAGAACACGGTCACACTATACAGTATACAGTACAGTCATTTACGTGCAGAGCAGCCCGTTCAGTATTCAGTTTGTCTACAGCCAGCGTAGCGGTCGGTTCTACGCCGCTACGAGATAAAATCATCTCCTCTTCGCTTCTGCGATCCGCGTATATAAATTCATATTATTCGTATACCTAATTAAAAGCAAATGCCGGTATTATGAAGTAAAAAATATTGCTTTTTGTAATTTGGTGATTTTTAGTAACTAGTGTATTTAAATATAGTATTTTACTGACGAAACACGTTTTCAACAGAAACATTTAAAATACAAAGTGAATAGTTATTTTTTGTTCTACAATTTTGGTAAGTTTTGTATGAAGTATTTTTTGAAAAAATTTCATGCATGTTGTGTAGTGAAAACTTCTTTAGCACTATTGTAATTTGAAACTCGATGATACGAAAAACAGCAACACTAAAAAGAGACTAACGCGTTATCTATAGTATTTAGCCTGCGAGAAAATGGGATAATATAATCGGTCTCATCTTTGTGCGGTGCTTTCGTAATCTCCACACTGTTGTATGCTTTTGTTTACTTTATTTTTTTTCACATTAACTGCACACAGGAGGCCCTGAGGAAAATATTTTCTGAGATGTTGTTTGGAGGGTCTGAAGTTTTACAGAATGTTCTTCACTCAGGAGGCCCTGAGGAAAATAATTTCCCTCAAGGCCTGTGTCATCTGTGAAGACGTTGTCTTGAAGGGACACAGAGGAGCAAGTAATTCGCAAGAGCAATTCGTAATAGTACGAATTTGCCACATGAGAACGAGTCGTAGAAGCGACCCGTTCTCATGTGGCAAATATCAACCGTGTTCATACGTTAAGCGCGCTTGCTATTTAACATTTTTATTTATCTAAAATAAAATTTCGGTTTTCATTTTTGTGTGAAGTATTTTTTGAAAAAATTTATGCATATTTTTTTCAATATTCTAACTCTAAACAGTGTCATATGTCATCTTTGAATACGCCATCAGGGTCCTTTTGAGGATAGGAAGGTATGAACATGGGTCTTGAAGAGACAAAACTACCCATTCTCGTTTGATAAATGTCAACCGTGTACGTATGTTGGATGCGCATGTTTCAGCTATTTCACAATTTTATTTATCTAAAATATCCAAGTAACTTATTTTCCAAAATTTAACTTTTTTATTTATAAGAAGGTCAATAGTTAAGTATACAAAAACATCTAGTTCTTACCCAGGCGTCGTGGGTTCAATTTCTGTGCAGCTTAATACTTCATCACGACACCAATGACATTTTTCGCTTAGTATGATGTAAAAGAAATTTTTAAATAAATGAAGACAATATAAGCGAATCTCAATCGAAAATCAGATTTTCGATTGAGTTTCGCTTATATTGTCTTCATTTATTTAAATATTACAATTTGAGGTTTTACTCATAAAGTTAAAATAAAAAATAAAAGAAATTGTTCGTTCATTCCTAACCCGGGAATACTTTCTAATGTCTTTCTGAAACGATGTGCCCTTGCTTTTTAGGGTCAAAATGGGAGATATTATCGTTATTTTAAATTCATTTAAGTTCTTCATCACGACACTAGCGACATTTACCACTCAGTGTGTTGATAGTAGAAATTGTCAGGTTATTCGTAACTCGGGAATACTTTCCAATGTCTTTCTGAATCGATGTGACCATGTTTTTTTAGAGTCACAATGGAAGATATTATCGTTATTGTATATTCTATCTTCTGCGTTTATCTAATTCATTAAAATTGAGTGACTGAAGAGCTGTTTTCGATCTAGTATTTTTATTTAAAATCTCGCATAATAAAATTAACAGCCCCGAAGGCTTGGCGCTCATAAATTTTAATGTGCCAGCCAGAAACACAAGGTCAGTACTACCGTTTTATTGTGGCAATACTACGACCATGTCCCATTTCAATATACCACTTCACAGAATACAAAACTTAGGCAATATGTTTTCGCACATAGATGTATGGAATGTGTCGCTGATAAAATATATGTATGAAATAATAAATCATTTATCCACTATAAGATAAGTTATTTGCTTGTATTATATAGAAATATATTTTTTCATGGTTTCAAAATTGTAATATTTAAATATCTTAGCATTTATTTTTGTTTTGTTATCTGAATATCTACATATGCCTTTCTCGACTAATTCTTTCAGTTTTACAAACTCACTAGAGCTGTATTTTTCATGTTGTTGCTATACATTATGTTACGTTATGTAAAAGCCGAAAGGCGTTAATATTATAAATAAATAAATAAATAGATATTTAAAAGGTACTCTAATTATTTATTACTCCCAAAGCACTTGTATAAAAGACAAGGTTTTTGTATAAAAGGAGATTTTTTTATGTCATGTATATTATCGAGGCTTCTGACTCACACAATGTTGTCATTTTTGCCTCATCTGTTATTAAATTATAATATTATCTATTAAATTAAAAAACACACTTTGTAAAGCACCACTTTTTATTAGAATTGATATTTAACAGCCAACCAGGTTTCGCTCATCTCGAGCTTCATCAGGGCTTATTATAACAACTAAAGATAATTGTCTACAGACATACATATATAAAAAAATTAACAGAATGAGTGAAAGAGATATCAACAGAATAGGCAACACCCTATTGGTGCCAGAAAGCGATACAAATAGAAAAGAGGGAGACAAAAATAATTACGATTAGGATGGGTAAGTAAGGGGGGGAGGGAGAGGGAGGGAATTGTTTAGGAAGATGTTAACGGAATAAATTAAAAATGGGAATTATCTTTAGTTGTTATAATAAGCCCTGATGAAGCTCGAGATGAGCGAAACCTGGTTGGCTGTTAAATATCAATTCTAATAAAAAGTGGTGCTTTACAAAGTGTGTTTTTTAATTTAATATATAATGTCACACCACAAAGTATTTGCTTCCTTCGATAATATAATATTATCATTATAATCTATAATGATCTTTAAAAGTTACTTAGAGTCCTTTTATATTCATTTCGTATAAAAAATCACTTTCAAATATTTTCCAGTTTACATGATCTAATAAATTTCATTTTTCTCGATATGGCATGAAACTCAGTTGAGGCTATTAAATTCTGAACTTGCGATGACTTCGAGGTCATTAGTATTGTAGCTCTCTGTCGTTCATATTTAATGCACTTCGATAATGTGTGCTCGACATCTTCAATTTGTTCACATATCGAGCACATTGGAGAATCAGAGAGGCCTATCAAATACAATATTCTTCCCATTAATGCATGTCCGGATCTTAATCTAAAAATGATTCTCATTTCCGATCTTTTCAGATTAACCTCAGTGAACCATGGTCGTTTAAACGGTTCGTTTTGGAGCTTTCTGTACCATATTCCTTTATTGGCAGACAACATTTCAAAATGATTATTCCACATATTATTACAAATGAAATTTATTTTTTGGCAGTAATCTTCAGCGTCTGGCGTCCAGTCGTAGATGATTCCATTCACACATGCTTCGTTTGCCAACAAATCCGCCTCTTCATTCCCATGTATATAAAAGGAGATAGTTGTTTCGAATTTATTTAAAACATGGATTTGTTCTCGGAAACGTGCTACGAAAGTCTCAAAGCTAGAAGGAATGGGACCCTTACATGGGACACTTACAATGGGACATTAACAGCTTTATAAATTATAAACTATTATATTGACAACCCATACTTCTTAGAGTGCTATAATCGTTCATACCGAACAACTACCGCCACGGTCGTGAGTTGTGACAACGACTTGCTATGTATTCCACACGGCAGAGCGGACGTTCTGGCCCAGCATAGCATGATAAGAGGTATGGTGCTGCTAAATGACATCTCTAGGTCTCTTGACAGGTTTCAAGAATCATTTTAAGCAAGAACTCTAAAATATTATATTTAATGTAAAGTATTTTCATTTAAAGTTATGAATTATTATAAGCAATAATTATCAGCCTGAAACAATCATCAACATTGAAAAATTTTCCGAGAAAAGATACTTGCCGCCAACGGGACTTGAACCCGTGTCCTTCTGTTTGCCGGTCAGCTGCTCTTGACCATGGGGGCTTATCAAATACCCGCCAAATAATTCAATATATACTAGTGTTTCATTCAACAATTACTGCTTATTATATTTTTTCCACCTGAAAACAACCAACTTTATTTTTGCGAGAGAGACATTGTAAGTGTTAAATCCCTCGCTAGGTGGCGTCGAGACAAATTATGACTACATTTATTGGGGAAATACTTGTCAAATATTAATTATTATTTTTAATTTATAAACTAACGTTTAGACAAGATTTTTATGCATAGCACAAAGGGTAACAATTATTATAAGCAATAATTATCAGCCTGAAACACTCATCAACATTGAAAAATCTTCCGAGAAAAGATACTTGCCGCCAACGGAACTTGAACCCGTGTCCTTCTGATTGCCGGTCAGCTGCTCTTGACCACTGAGCTATGGGGGCTTATCAAATACCCTTATAAAGTTATGAAATTTTCATTTAAAGTTGATTTTTGTATATTTAATATACGACATAATATTTAGACATAGATAAAATGTGAACATCATAGAATATGTTTAGAAAGAGTGTCAGAATTAAATTAAACAATAGTGAATTTCACGTAGCTAGCTATATTGCACTGTTAGAATTATACATGGATAGAATTACACCTTTGTTATGTGAATACCTCATAAGAGTCTCGGCTGCTCCCGTCTGGAGCCAGTGAGACTATGGCATCCCCAATTGGGGTATGTTGTAAGGCTGAATGCGGTGGGGAGGGAAATGAGATGGGGAAGAGAGAGGTGGGGATGAGAGAGGTGGGGAAGTACTTGGCTATCAAGATCTTGTCACCAAACATAGCTAAAGCCATTTCAAGCAACTTTTCAATTGTCTTACACCAGGGCGATACCGAGAGTAACTTCCACTATAGAAGGTGCCGCAAATATACAAATATTCTATTATTTTTTTAATAATTAATTGTGAAATAACATAAATTCATCAAATAAAATTTATTTGCCAATGCCGGGTTTCGATCCCGCGACCTTTGGATTGCGAGTCATGAGCCTTACCCCTAGAGTAAACCTACTGGAATAACACACGTTATAAATTATATTTGATAGGTGTAAATTTTGTGTTTAAATTTGTGTTGAAATTTTAGGTGTAAATTATAGAGTGTGAGAAAGTGTGTGCTAAATACTCGTCCGTATCATACTGGAAAAAAAAAATTTAGTTTTGACGAAATTCTTGCCGAATTTAGTATTTTGGCAAATATTTGAAAATAACAATTGTGAGGTTTTTTTGTTAAATTAATACATAATTTTTTCAGTTAGTTTCAAACATTTCGTGCTTAATGTCCGGGCAACTCGAGGCTTGAATTTCAAGCTGGGATTTCAAGCTAGTATGCCAGCGTCATATCCTGGCTACTATCCTGGTTTACACGGTGCTAGGAAATTTTAAACCGTTATCATTGCTGTGGCTAGGAAAAGTGAAAGTAAAAAAAGTGCGTCCGAAAAGCGAAAAAATTACTTTTTTTTAATTCACTTTAACAGATATAGTATGACACCTCTGCTTATTACCTCGAACTTATTATCTTCCATGACTAAGCAGTAAATGTGCCGAAACCGGTTTGCATGTTGATTTTCAAACCCCTTAATTAATTTGAGCTCTAAACACCATACAACCCGGTGAAAAATCAGATCTGAATAGTAAGGTATATTCTTTCCAACGAATTGTATATATTACCGGAAATGCATGAAATCTAGGAATTGTATACAACTCCTAGGAAATGTATACCGAAGCTATTTAGGAAATGTATAAATATTGTTATAAAAATTATTTAATACATACATATCCTGAAAAATGTATACATTTCCTAGGAATAGTATATAATTCCAAATCGTCTTAGGAAATGAATAAGAATAATGCTTTCTGTAACAAACACGCGTTGTTTTATTTGTTATATTCTTAAAAAGTTAAACTTTCATTTGGTAAGTAATCAGTCTGTTATTTAAGTAATTATAAATGTCACATATTAAAGTAAAAGTCTTTATATTCTTATACTAAGTTAAATGTAAACAAGGCAGTCCATTGTCTATTTATTTTTGCAGGGTAAACTGGAATAGCACTTGGAAGTACCTACACAATAGTTTATTTTTATAGCACAGACATCTTGCTGTAATACAGTTCTTCTTGCAAAGGCACTTTTTAAATCCTTGGCCGGTTCCAGTGGATTGTAGGTTAGGTTATGATAGGTTAGGTTAGGTTAGCCCCGCTATCCCCGCTTACCCAATTACCCATTGATATCTTAATTGTTTTACATTTCCGATTGCTAGTTACGAAATGTATAGATTTCCTAGGAAATGTGTCTAATATAATTTATTTCACATATTTCCGGGTGATTTTAGGAACTACATACATTTTCTAGGAATTGAATACAATGACGGATTACATACACTTCCGTTAACATATATAACAAAAACAAAAACAGTAAATAATGTCACCGGAAACCCAAACTTCATTTAACTTAAACATTTACTCCAATTTATGTTATCACTAATTGTAAAAGTAAGTCAGGTACGCATTTTAATACCCTATATACGAGTATAAACAATTATTTATACAACGAGTTGCCATTGCCATGTAGGGTATTAAACCCTTTAGTTCTGTTGCCAGTTTACTTTCATTAGGCTTCGGGGCGCACATATTTGAGAAGTTTGAAGGGTCTAATAAGGCTTTTTGTTTAATGAAATCAGTACAGGGAATTGTTCTGAATTATAATTGTCGATAAACAAACTAATAATAAGATTTTGTTTGTAGTTCAAACTTTTAAATAGCCTGTGGCGCTATTTCAGTTTGAAGTTTGAAGACGGCAAAGAGTTAAGAATTTTTCGGAATGGTATAATTTAACATTAATCTAGTGTCTGGAGTCAGTGGGCAAGGTAAATGGCAGTTAGTCTGTTTCGGTTATAAAGTTCAAAATAAGAATAGGCCACTTGCATCACATTTTTTAATTTTTTTTCCGGTTTAGGCAAATATTCTAAGACATCCTGTATTTTTTTAATCGCACTTTTGAAACCCTGGCGATTTTTTGAAAATTTCCATTCGAAAAATTAGACCATTTTTTATGAACCGAAAAGACGGGACATAATTTTATAGGTGCGAAATACGATAATTACATAGCCGAAAATCATTTTAAAAAAAGAACGTTTTCCACAAGAAAGGGCACAGGAGAACAACGAGGCATACCAAAAATATTACATCTCATAAATATTTTTTTCCTTGATCCATCTTATTGATCATAAATCATTATAATGTTCAACGTCTATATTATTAAATTCAATGTTATATACTTGTACTTGTAAATTATAATAATAATAAAAATATTATAAAATTTGATTTTGTTAAAATCAGCACCACCATTATACCACTTACAGACAGCGTTAAATGTAAGGGGTTCTCTTCATAACATCTGTCAAAAAGTCAAACCAAATGATAAGTTCGCAGAGCACAAATAATAAATCTAGTGAATGTTAAATGTCAAATTCAAAAATTCGCCTGATATCAAAGTGTTGCCATATAAAAAAAATAAATCAGTGTGAATGGGAATCTTACAAAATTAACAGAAACATTTTCGAAGACAGGACATTTTCATGTAGTGACGTCACGGGCTCAAATAATGGATTTATTTATTAAAAAATAAAAATAACTGTACATTTCTAAAAAAAATTTCTGACATTTTCGTAATCTTAGTAAAAAAAATTATCCACACGATTTTTTCCAAGTCGTTATGAAATCCATGCAAGTGGCCTATTGTTCTTGACTGTATATCGGTTTTAAAAAAATGATATTTTGAGAGTTTGTCTTTCAAGAAGAATTACAGCAAAATTCTTCCTTCACAACAATATTAATTAATTAAATAAATGCGCTACCTGAAAATTTTATAATTTGACCTGCCCATATTTCATGGGTGGACAAGGATATACAGGGTGTCCGGGGGTAAAGTGCATTAACTTCGGGAGGTGATTCTACATGATGGTAGGAGTAAAAAAGATTAACAACTTTTTCCGAAATTCCAACTTTTTTTCCCATACAAAAAGACGTACCTACTAAAATTCGTTAGTGTGAGGTAAGATCTTACTTGCTGAGCGCCCGCCGGGCACGATTGTGGCAACATTGCATGGTTGTGACTTGAGACTCACCCGTATCGTAACAGTGGAAAATAATAAATCTGGCTGCACACGCCGGTCTATTTTTATCTTTTTACCCCAAAACAAACCCTAAAAGTTGGAATTTTGAAAAAAGTTATTTATCTTTTTTACTTATAATATCATGTAGAATTACCTCCCGGAGTTAATGCACTTTACTCCCGGACACCCTGTATACTGCCTATATAACTGCAGGAAAGTATTTGCACTTTTAGGTGAGTGCACTTTTCGATTTACGTTTAGGCAATTCTTGACAATAATTTTTGAGGTGAGTACGCCGCGTGCATAATTAATTAATCGTTATATTTCTTATTGTGTGAAGTCCGCTTTGTTAGGACTATTTATACGCGCCACCATACAGCGAAACTCATTTCAAACATTTCAGTTGTGAATAGTGGTCATTCAACAGGGCAATACTGCGAGTATCTTGCTCTCTGGATCGTGCACCATATCAAAAATAATAATTTCTTTTGTGAATCTAGTCTAAAAAAATCGTCAAATTATTGCGTATTCGTGGTGAAATAATTCGAAAACTGCCCTCTTCAAATGCTCGAAGTTATCGATCTAGTTGCTAATGTGTGGTTTGATTTATTTATGAGTCAGTCAGTTCGAGTTGTAACTTGAAGGCGATACGAAGTTTATTAGTAAATAATACAAAATGAGTTCGGTGAATAGATTCACGCTTATTTTAAACCAGTTTTGTGTTCAGAATGTAAAATTCTAGTTGTGGATTCATCTGCTGACACATTTTGGAAGAAAGACATTATTTTATTTGAAGAGCAGTTATAAAATTCTAGTTGCAGACTATTCATGTACTGCCAGAATCAAAGAAAAACCATTTTTTTGTTCTGAGTGTAGTTTTAATTCATTGCACACAGTTTTAATTTAAACCAATTTTGTGTTCAGAATGTAAAATTCCAGTTTTGATTTCATCTGCTGACACAGTTTGAAGGAAAGCATTATCTCATTCGAAGTGCAGTTATAAAATTCCAGTTGCAGACTATATAAATAGTAAAATGGTACTGCCATAATCAAACAATGAGAATATTCTGAATAATACACCATCACCGGAAAAAAAACCTAAAGTTCTCATATTTGGAGACGGGGAAGAAGGAGCGAGGCAAATGCGAAGAACCATTGAAAGAAGCACCAACAATGTAGAATGCCACAGCTACATATATCCGGGTGCCACAATAGACAAATACACTTCAACCATAGTACAATCTTGTAAAAACTTTACTAAAAAAGATGTAGTTAATATTATATTTACCGGCAGTAATGAAAAATCACCAAAGAATATAATTAGCCATCTGTACTATCTTCTACATAATCTCCAAAATACAAATGTTATTGTACACTCTGTACCAAAAAATAATCACTTGAATGTGTATAAACTTAACACTGAAATACAATCAAATACTGCTCTATTTAAAACTAACTGTGAATTCATTGGGCCAATATTTTATGACCGAATGAATAATTATAACATTTCAAAATCTATGGGATTAGTAAGATTAAATATAATCGATATGATGAAAAGAAAATACTGGGAAAATGGTCCTAATCTCAATCAGATAAAAGACAGGAACCCACTATATCCGGAAAATCAAAGAATTTTTTTATGAATAATGCAATAAGTAAACAACCCTCCATCGAGACCTTATCTGTTAATAAAAATATTTCTTCAGAAAAACTGAAAAAACACATCAGAATAAAAAAAATATCATGCCACAAACATCCAACTACATCAAAAGGACAAACCTCACTCTCTTTTATGTACCTAAATGTGAGAAGCCTGAAAGGTAAACTCGATGATATTAAATGCCTACTGAAATCTACAATCTCAAACTTCAACATCATCCTCTTGTGTGAGACCTGGCTCAAAGAAACGGACTTAAAGTACATCAACTTAGAAGGATACAAACACGAAGCATCCTGCCGGCCGCAGGGAGCTGGTGGCGGAGTCTCCATTTTCATAAAAGATTCCTTAGAATACGATGTGATTAATAACACGTGCGACTCCGACAATAATTTTCTATGGCTTCATGTAAACAAGCTTAATCTAAAAATAGGCCTAGTGTATAAAAAACCAAATACTGTTTTCAAAGACTTCCTGGAGACCCTATCCTCTCATTTAGAATCATACAAAATAGGTATTGTATTTGGAGACTTCAATATAAATCTGCTCGACCCAACCAATACACAAACTTGAAAATATACAAATACAATTAGATTGAACAATTACAATATTTTGAACAAAATAAACAAAAAACACGCCACACGCATCACAGAAAATACGAACACAATAATAGATCATATACTTACCGATACAAAACTATCATACTCACTAACGAACTGTGATAATTCTATATCAGATCATAATATACTACTACTTGATGTAATTCACACATATATTAAAAGTACATCCTTAAAATCATCCCAAAAATATACACATATTAATCTTGATAATCTAAAGAATGATGTCATCCAAAATCCTTTTAATCTTAATATGAATAATGACTCGGTATTAAATTATGATAATCTTGTAAACTACCTCACAAATAAAATTAATTCTAACAGCACCACTAAAATTAAAACAAAAAATATAAATAATCCAGACTGGATAACCAAAGACCTTATAAAATTGATCAACAAAAGAAATAAATTACATCTAAAATTAAAAAGACAACCCAATAACACATTATTGAGAGCAGAATTCCTAAAAGTAAGAAATAACATTACTACAGAAAAACGAAACTTAAAACAAAGACACTACAGTGATCTTTTTAAAAAATGCGAAAATAACAGTAAAAAAACTTGGAAGTTAATGAATAACATTCTTAAAAATCAGTCTAATACTTCGAATAATTTTTGTACTAAATTAATAATTAATGATGAAATAATCACTAACAATGTAGAGATATGCGACCACTTTAACAATTTCTTTTGCAACATTGGCTTCTCCTTAGCTAATAATATACGTAACAATGTCGTACACAAACCGGCCAATGAAATAACATTAGTATACGATAGTATAGAATCTTTATATCTTCAACCAACAACAGAATTAGAAATAAGCAAAATATTAAAATCATTGAAATCAAATGCGAGTGCCGGTTACGATAAACTCAAATACAAAACAGTGCTAAGTCTCTCAACGCAATTGGTTCCTATATTATCAAAATTGATTAACCAATGTTTTAAAGAGGGAATTTTTCCAGACAGCTGTAAAATTGCCAAGGTGATACCAATTCACAAAGGTGGGTCCAAAACAAATACCTCAAACTACAGGCCCATCTCAATCTTACCAATCTTATCAAAAATTTTTGAACGTGTAATTTACGAAAGATTAAACAATTTCCTATTAAAAAAATCATTCTTTTATAAAAAACAGTATGGCTTTAGGAAAAAATCAAACACACTTGCGGCAATAAACGACTTAATCAGTAAACTTAGGAGTGGTATTGATGGTGGAAATTATATCTTATCTATACTAGTTGACCTTCAAAAAGCCTTTGATACGGTAAGCCATGATATACTTCTCAAGAAACTCGAGAAACTTGGTGTAGTTGGTCCTGCTCTTAACATATTCAAATCATATCTTAGCAATAGAAAGCAGTTCGTAAGCATTAACAATCAAAATAGTAAGCACCTTCCAATAAACTATGGAGTTCCGCAAGGATCCATACTAGGGCCACTACTGTTCCAAATCTATATCAATGATATTTCTCAATTAAAATTAAACGGTGAAATTTTCTTATATGCAGATGATACTGCAATATTCTACTGGGGTAAAGATCTAAACATACTTCTAGAAAATGCACAAAGTGATCTAGAAAGAATTTGCGGTTGGCTCCAATCAAATATCCTAACAATTAATATTAAAAAAACAGGATACATGATTTTAAGTTCAAACCGTAAAATAATTCCTCCACATGTACCATTAAAAATTGAAAATAACGATTTGCAAATCCTAAAACAGGAAAAATATCTTGGTCTGTGCATCGATAATCATTTAACTTTTAAACAACACATTCAAAATGTAAAAGATAAAATCACACCCTTAATTAGCGTTTTTAGCCGGTTATCATATCTATTACCAATTAGATTAAAAAAAAGTTTATACTATAGTCTCGTACACTCACACCTAAATTACCTGATTGAAATCTGGGGAAATGCGTATGAAACATACATCAATGAATTACAGGTAATTCAAAATAAGATAATCAAAAAACTATTTCACTACGAATCCAAAACATCCACAAAAAAATTATATTTGGAAACAAAACTGCTAACATTAAGAAAGCTATACGAGTACAATATATGTGTCCTTATATAAAAAATAAATAATAAACTCATACATACAAACACAGAATTCATTAAAACGTCCCAAGTACACAAACATTTTACACGACAACACGATAACATACGTCTAAACACCATTCATACTAACTACGGTAAACAATCAATTAGTTACGAGGGGGGCAATTTATATAATTGCCTTCCAGATGATATCAAAAACGAAAAAAGTGTGTGCAAATTCAAAAAAAAATTGTTCATGTTTATTCACAAAAAACAAAGTAGTGATAGTGAATAATATCGTATGGTAATATAACATCATGTTAGTATTGCAATCTAATTTAATCTAAGGTTATGAAATGTAAAAACTGTGTAATGTAAAAACTATAATGTAATAATATAATGTAAAAAGTACATAATTCAATATTCTAGTTAAGTAAGTGAAAATGTTATTTTCTTTTTTACTGGAATAAAAACTTATGAAAAAAAAAAAAAAACAAAAACAAAAACCATTTTCATGTTCTGAATGTAGTTTTAATTAATTCACCGCATACGTATTTAATTTAAACCAGTTTTGTGTTCACAATATAACGATAAATTAAATAACAAGTTGCCGATTCATCGTGTACGAAGTGGAGCTTTGCATTTGAGTAGCATGCCATAAGCTGCAAAATTTTGACTGTTCCGCGTGTAATTATTATTTCGGAACTCCTACGCACAAGTGATCTTTAATTTAAACCTGCCTTGTGTGATGAAGACGTGAAATCCTATTACATGGGTACCATTCTCGATTTCCGAGAGTAGTTATTTATTTAATAAAATAAAATACTTTTTTGTTTAAAACCACGATATTTATTAATTTTTTAACCGACCGGTTTCGCTTAACTTAAGCATCTTCAGGGTACAAATTGAAGATGCAGATGACTGAAGATGCTTAAGTTAAGCGAAACCGGTCGGTTAAAAAATTAATGAATATCGTGGTTTTCAACAAAAAAGTATTTTATTTTATTAAATATGTCAAACCACAAAGTGATTGCTTTCTACAATAATAGTTATTTATTTATTTATTTATTTATTAACGCCGATTATAGCGGCTTTTACAAAAGAATTACAATTATTTTACATATGAATACGAACATACATAGATAAAGAAAAAGAAAAATATTAATATAAAATTCATAAAGGAGAACAATAAAAATTGTAGTATCGACATAAAAAAGTACAAAGAGTAGGTTATTATAAATACAAAACAACATAATTATAAATCCCGGATATTATGTATTAAGAAATTAATACTTTAAATCTGTATTTGATTATAGTCAAACTGAGAAGCGCTGACAGACAGTTTTAATTAAGGCCAAGTGTAATCATTTTTTAATTTGAAATAATGATTATATTATCACGCAAATCGATAAACATAATGTTTTTAATAAGAAAAATATTTTTTTTACATTTTTTAAATTAACGTAGGCTTAGCATTTATCAAAACCAAATCAGAAATACGACCTTATTCTGACCGTTTTTCGTATGTTTTAAAAAATATTTTTAATTGCTGAATATCCTCAAAGTATACGTTCAGGGGTTTTCTTTAGAACCACGTAAAGAAATTAAAAGAAAATAAATTAATATGTTTTTAGTTAAATTTTTTCAAAAACACCAATTTTCGTGTATTTTTAAACGCTGATAACAAATCTTTGGATTCGTTTATTTAAAAAAAACGTTACGATAAATTGTAGGTATTATATTTTTCCATATTTTAAAGACAATTTTATAATTTTAAACTTCAATTTTAACAATGAAAACCGGGAACTTTAATTACTAGCAAAAGCCCTCTGTCGTGTGGCGCCCATTTATCTTTCTGTTTACGGTTCGATTTGAAACTAAAAGCTTTTTTCAAATTATTTCAAAAGATGGCAGTAATCAATCGCGGTGAGAACCTAATATATTATTATGTTCATTTTTGGAGAGACAATTTCAACCATCTGCCTATACATGTAGGTACCTATTCGTTTTATGGTATGATTTGTGCATGGTGTTTTACCATTTGAGAATAGTTGTGCATGGTCAATGGTGTTTGACCATCATAAACGACAATAAATCACTAGGTATAGGATCTATGTCTTAACACATAACTCCGTGCTAACAATTAATTCCGACGAATTCGACAGAAACATAAAATGTGTTTTTTGTAGTTTTCAAAAGACATTTTGAAATAGATGGATTATAGAAAAACAAGTTTTTTGTGGACTGATATTTATATTTTTGTTTGTGGTTTTATCAAATAGGTCCATAGTTAGGTACCTAATGTCCTTTATTACCATTGACCAAGTCAGTGGACATCTTCAATTTATCTTTAAACAAATATAAAATATTGTTACGAAGGCAATTCAGTTATGTATATTTCTTACTATTCATATGTAACAGCCCCGAAAAAGGGCATTAATAAATAAATTAATAAATAAATATAATCCTTATTTGTATGAACTTACATTATGTTTAAAACATTTTTTTTAAATTGAATCAATCACATATGTCGGTAAATTAGAGTTAAATTTATTTACATTTCCTCATAATTTTATTTGCCTTGGTATTATAAAAAATAATGAAAATAGTGAAGAACAGGACGTAGTAGGTAGTTACTCTCAGTATTGCCCTGGTGTAAGACCACCAAACAGAATTGAAACGTTACTTGAAATGGTTTTAGCCGTGTTTGGTGACCAGATCTAAATAGCTAGCTAAATTCCCCACCTTCCGCTTCCTCATCTCCTTCCCCTCCGCACTACCTTCAGCCTCACAATATACCCCAATTTGGGGTTTCCAAAGTCTCATTGGCTCAAGACGGGAGCAGTTGGGACTTGGGGTGACTTATGGCAGAGATGTTGGTTATCCAATAAATGGTGCCGGGGCAGCGGCAACCACACCCAACTCCCAAATTTATTGGATAACCAGCAACAAGAGGTTCGCTACGTTTGGTGACTTTTTTGTGACGTCACACTAGAGGGGAGGGGGTCCCACATTTTTTTTATATGAATACCGCAATTGAGTCTGCTCCCGTCTGGAGCCAGTGAGATTATGGCATCCCCAATTGGGGTATGTTGTGAGGCTGAAGGTAGCGGGGAGGGGAAGGAGATGGGGAAGAGGAAGGTGGGTAAGTACCTAGCTATTCAGATCTAGTCAGCGAACACGGCTAAAAGCCATTTCGAGTCAAGAGCCTGACCGTTAGACAACGCCGACCGTCAAATGTCAAATGCCAAATGTGACAATGCGTGACAGAGACGGGGGGGGGGGGGGGGGTCAAAAATCTTAAAATTCATGTGACGTAATTAATAGATGGCCCCTAATGAGGTATTCACAATTAAAAAAGTTACTTTATTTATTTTCGTTATGTAGACCTATTGCTAGGTATTTATGAGGTCTATATATATATATATATATATATATATATATATATATATTTATGAGGTCTATGAGAAATGTGGATATCCGCAAATAATGTAAGGCTGATGTAAGCATAATGAGTAAGATTAAGAAAGGGACCCTCAGATAGTTTGGGCATGTAGAGCGAATGAACGAAGAAAGTAGTGTAAGAAGAATATACGACGCGAATGTGAATGGTAGAAGAAGTTGTGGACGCCCAAGGAAGACATGGCACGATCAAGTGAATCAGATACTTGAGTCGGGCCATGTCAAAAGTCAGAATAATAGAAGAGAATGTATGAAACGATGTATGAATGTGAGTGAGGCAAAGAGTGTGTGCCAAGACCGAGTTGTTTGGCGGTCCATCCTCTCTGCCTATCCCTGCGGGGAAACGGCGTGATGGTTAGTTAGTTAGTTAGTTATATAACAATCTGAATTCGGAAACATGGTTTTTCAACAGGGTCATTTAGGTACCATACCGTGCACAAATGATGCCATTGCCACGTGGTCGTGAGCTTTCAAATGCTTGAGTCTAAGACTGCGTTTATCAAAAAGAGAATTCTCAGTGATATTTGTTTGTGTTGTAAAAAAAAAGGAATTTTAATGTATTTGATCTTACAACGAAAATATGAAAGAGAAAAAGACACCGAAAAAGTACCATTTGTGACCGTTATCTTTTTGTATTCTTCTGTGCCCCGTCCGGCATTTCCTCCCTGCCGCTAAAATATATAAAATACATGTCGTTGTAAAGGACCACCACGTCCAAGTTTTGCTATGGTGATAAAATTAACGAAAAAATATAACTTCATGGAGTTCAGGTAGTAGGACACGTGCGCTGTAGCATCTGGTAGCAACCCTAGCCGCCCGAATCCTGCTGTGACGTAATCAGTGACCACTCGGTGATAGTATGTGTGACAATACATGTTGAAATAAATATAAATATTTATTTTTCTAGTGGCATCTTTCGGATTTTAAAGAAACTTTTTGAAGACAAAATAATCACAAAATGACTGATAGAGACCGTTCTGACCGCTAGAGTGCTCTGATGCAGTTTTATACGGATATTTATACCTATTACATTGGGTGTTAAGTAGTGTTTGTATGAGGTTAGACTAGCAATGTTTATAGATCCATCCAAAACATATTTATTTCCAAGTACATGCAGGCGATTTATTATGGAATTGAGTCCAGCGTTAGATCCTGTATTGTTGCAATGATAAGGTAATTTGAAACGAACTGATCGACTAGGTACATGGAAACTTATTAGCGAAAGAAGTTCAGGGGAGTTCAACAGGTTGGTAACGATTTTAAATAAATAAAATAGGTCTGAACAAATTCTTCTTTCTTTTAATGTATCGAGTCCCAATAATTGTAACACAGAGGGATAATTAATTTTTTCGATGAATATTCCCAATTTAAAATTAATATAACGTAAAAATTTATGTTGGACTCGCTCAAGAGAATTCTCATGTACACTGTAGTAAGGATTCCAAATGGTGGAGTTAAATTCTAGTTGGCTTCTTACAAGTGAAGTGTAAATTTGTAGTAGCATTCATGAACATGATTTTTATTAGAAGAACATTTGTCATATGTAATAGAGATCGCCAGCAGTTGCAGTTTGAGCACCCCTGTTATATCGTATTGTTTAGCCAACGTTTCGGACAGAGTAACAGTGTCCATTATCAGGGCATTGTGAGATGATAGTATTAATTAAAAGGTGAAAATATTTTCAAAATGCAAAGTACGACTATTTGCCGATGATACACTAATATACTTAATTGGAGATAACTATGAAGAACTAATAAATATTTTAAATAATTAACTAAATGATGTATCAAGATGTCTAAAAATCAATAAGCGTAAATTAAAAACAAAAAAAGACAAAATGTATGGTGATTGGATATAAGAAGACATCCACAGAAAGCAAAATCTAAATTGATGGTGAGATTATTGAAAATGTTACTGAAATGAAATACTTAGGAGTTATATTAGATTCCAAACTAACATTCAACAAGCATGTAGAATATACACAAAGGAAAATTTGGAAAAAAATATGTTTTTTGGGAAGAATTCGACATAAACCATCTAGTAAAACTGCAATCACTGTCTACAAATCAATTATTGCCCCACATTTTAACTATTGCTCAACTATCCTTTTCCCATGTAACGAACGAGAACAAAATAAATTTCAAATTCTTCAGAACAGGGCAATGAGAATAATACTACGGCGAAATAGTTTTCTAAAGTAAACAAAATGTTAAAGGAACTGAATTGGCTAACCGTGAAACAAATGCTGACCTTGAATACCTTGATATTTATACATAAAATAATAAACAACATTTCGCCAAAATACTTCTCAAATAAAATTATATTCAACAAGGATACTCAGGGACATAATACGAGGACGTGCAAGGAAATCAGGCTTCAAAAAAAGACAAGGCGAATACGCAGAACAGTTTACTGTACAAAGGGATGAAGTTATATAACACGCTACCATTAAAGTCCACACCATTTGGAAAGTTCAAGATGTATTGTAGGAGCAACATAAAACTACATAAAATTTAGTTTGCAATACGAAATATTTTAATTAATTAGAAATTTTTTAAACTTAAATGTACAAATTACTAAAATAAAAATTCATAAATAAAATAAACCCCAAAAATAAATAAGGAAAATAATTTTGGCCGTGAAATTCTAAAATCATACCCAGATTTTCATATATTCCTAGTGTTGGCCCCCCTGCATACTTATGTAAGTATATAAAATTTGCAGTCGGTTTACGGTATTTTTTTTTTTTATAGTGAATACCGCACAAGAATCTCAACTGCTCCCGTCTGGAGCCAGTGAGACTATGGCATCCCCAATTGGGGTATGTTGTGAGGCTGAAGGTAGTTGGGAGGGGAAGAAGGTGGGGAGGAGGAAGGTTGGGAAGTACCTGGCTATTCAGATCTGGTCACCAAACACGGCTAAAGCCATTTTCAAGCAATGTTTCAATTCTGAATGGTGGTCTTACACCAGGGCGATACCAATAGTATCTTCCACTCTGGAACATGCCGCAAATATACTATATATTATTTTAAATGAATTAATTGTGAAATAATACAAATTAATCAAATAAAATTTATTTGCGCATGCCGGGTTCGAACCCGCGACCTCCGGATTGTGAGTCAAGAGTCTTACCCACTGGACTACGGAGGTCGTATATTTACTTACACAAAATATAATTATATAATAGAAGAGAATGTATGAGACGATGTATGAATGTGAGTGAGGCAAAGAGTGTGTGCCAAGACAGAGTTGTTTGGCGGTCCGTCCTCTCTGCCTACCCCTGCGGGGAAACGGCGTGATGGTTAGTTAGTTAGTTAGTTAAATATAATCAAGTATTTCCGAAGGGGTGTACAAAAAGAACGTACCTCGAATAACAAAATCACTAACCACTCGGACCCATAAGCTTGTTTACACGACAATGTAACATTACTAGACATACGTATAACGTATGAGGCCTACCTGAGTTATTTTTAATATATTTTTATTCAAATGTACCAAGAAAAAAACTAGCTTTCATTATACTGTATAGAACAGCGTACAAGAACAAAAAATTGACACGTACTAAAATAAATTTGTTTGATATCCATACCAACTTTTATTAAAGGAATTTACGAAGTCCATTTTAGGTTTAAAATTGGTAAATAATTCAAAAAATAATCATTTTACAAAATTACTAGCTGGTTCCCGGCAATAATTTTTTTTCTCCCTGCATATGCTAGTATATTTGCGGCATGTTCCAGAGTGGAAGATACTATCAGTATCGCCCTGGTGTAAGACCACCATTCAGAATTGAAACGTTGCTTGAAAATGGCTTTAGCCGTGTTTGGTGACCAGATCTGAATAGCCAGGTACTTCCCAACCTTCCTCTTCCCCACCTCCTTCCCCTCCCCACTACCTTCAGCCTCACAACATACCCCAATTGGGGATGCCATAGTCTCACTGGCTCCAGACGGGAGCAGTTGAGACTCTTGTGCGGCATTCACTGTAAAAAAAAAAAAAAAAATGTTTTTTCCCGTACGTCCCCGTTCCCTTCCTTCATCCCCTTTTCCTTCCGCGTTCCCCTTCCAATTTCCCCACCTTCCCTCTCCCCTCTCCCGCTCCCGCATCCCGCCAACCCCCTTCTCGCGTTCCATATATTCAGTCCCAGTACATTCAGTTTTTAAACAGCTATTACAATTTTTTTATTCAAATTTTCATTTTTCGTATAAGTCTGTCAAATATTCATATTTGTATATATTATAAAAACAATGAATCAAAATTGTTAGATAAAATAGGTACCTATTTAAAATATCTACAATTCTTGATTTGGTTCAAAGTATTAGACGAGTACATACTTCAAATAAATTCATTAATTGAAAGAGTTGCGACAATTGAATTTTGATTTAACAATCATTGTTTTGCATAGTCCTTCTCAAATTTTGACATTTTTGACAGTTTTGCATGAGTTTAAAAAAAAAAATCTTTTCAGATGTATTGTCATGTGTTTGTAATAATTCAGAAACCTTCGCAGGGGTGTAAAGAAGTTATTTTGTAAGTTTCAAACATTTACTATGCTTAATAAAGCAATACATACATAGACATCTCATATACTCATATACCTAATCTTACATATAACTACACCCAAGCAAGCATATATAGATTTTTATGCATTTTATATACTAGGGCTGTGTAAAATAAAGTCTCCAAGGCGCTGCGATATCTAGGAATGATTACACGCGGAATCCCGCAGCAGTAGCGTGTAGCCTGGTTTTTCCATGACGAATCCCTCTACGTTGCGCCCTCTGTACGCTTAGTCTCGGCGTGGCAACCATTCGCGATGGAGCTTCCACTCGCCGCACCTGCCAGGTGTGAGTTATGCTCTGTAATTCATTTTCAAACTTTGCTTGGGTGAATCTGAAAGATGCCACTGGGATTGTTCCTTTGTCTCTGTATAGTGTAGTGTATCCGGGTTTCGTCCCCAGTCACAATTTAGTACAAGAACTCGTCGCCATCGTTGTCGTAGCACTCAAGGAATCTAGGGGCTGCTTCAACCCGTTGTTATTTGTCATCTTCGGTGAGCATTTTGGGACCCACCCTGGGCAGACTTTGTGATCTCCCAATTTTTTTATCAATAGTGGTCTTACTGACATCACGGACCGTATCACAGAGCTCCCAAACCGTCACCCGTCGATTAACAATCATTGTTTTTTCCACTTTGGCAATTTTTTCATCTGAAACCGATGGCAGTCCGGCACACTTTTAAATTCTCTGCACCATTTGCGCACGTTTTCGCACTCATGCACTATTTTCCGCACACTTCAAATAGCTGAGAGTGAATTTCTACCAGGGTTTTGTTCTTCGCACAAAAAATCTATTTATAGAGCTAATTCACACCTGGCGGGTGCGGCGAACGGCTGCCACGCCGAGACTAATTAATTAAAAGAAACGATAAGTATTGCACAGAGTTCAGCTTTGTGGGGATTTGGTTTGCGTGTAAAATTGGTCCTCGTGACCGCAGCACCTCAGAGACCTTATTTTACGAACAGCCCTTGTATTATCTAAAAACTTGACACAACGAAAGTTTGCGGTTAGAAGTTGGATTTTATTAATTTAAGTCCTTAGCAGCAAGTTACAGCCTACGGTGCTTCTTGTTAGGAAATTTCTCGCACTGCCAAACTTTTATGGGTGTAAATTACTTTAACAGATGGAAAAGCTACCTCCCAGTTTCCTCTTCTGATTCCCATGAGAACGATAATATACTATTTTTGAACTCAGTCCCATCTGTTACAACTTATATATGATTCAATAAATACACGAAAAAGACACATTTGTGGTATAATGTTTCGAGAAAGGATTATTTTATGTTACTAGCTTTTGCCCCCTGCTTCGCTCGCATAGTATTAGGGGTTTTCCCACTCCACCTCCTCCACTTTCCCTATCCCCCCTCCCCACTTCATTACATTCATTTTTCAAACAACTCGCCTGCCACTTTAAAACGTAACAATCACACACGCGCGGCTTCACATTTATAATATTAGTAAAGACATTTAATATTAGTAAAGATTAGTATTTTATACATATTTGAATTTTTACTATCAAAGGAATCTCCATTCCTTTTTATTTGATTAATTTGTGTTATTTCACAATTTATTCATTTAAAATAATATATAGTATATTTGCGGCATGTTCCAGAGTGGAAGATACTATCAGTATCGCCCTGGTGTAAGACCACCATTCAGAATTGAAACGTTGCTTGAAAATGGCTTTAGCCGTGTTTGGTGACCAGATCTGAATAGCCAGGTACTTCCCAAACTTCCTCTTCCTCACCTCCTTCCCCTCTCCACTACCCTCAGCCTCACAACATACCCCAATTGGGAATGCCATAGTCTCACTGGCTCCAGACGGGAGCAGTTGAGATTCTTGTGCGGTATTCACTGTAAAAAAAAAAAAAACCTAAACAAATAACAAAATGATAGCGCACGTCAAACAATTACTTAGCAACGCTTTGCTTTTCGGCCGGAAAATAAACGTATAATAAATAATTTCATAACGCCAGAGTTTATTCATAATGCCAGAGTTTTCCAATATATACAGCCTCTATTACTCGCAAATAATGTAGCTTTCTATTAGTGAAAAAAATTTTAAAGTCCATTCAGTAGTTTTTTTGTGTCAAAGAGTAATAAACATAAATCCTAATCCATAGATACATCCGTACAAACTTTCACCTTTATAATATTAATAGGATGTTAAGTATACCTTGGTAAAATAAGTATGACGTTGAAGTGAATTATCGTATAAAAAGTCTAAGACGCCCGAGGAAGACATGGCATGATCATGCTAATCAATTGCTTGAATCAGAATATTTATACTAGTAGACCCGGCCACACGTTGCTGTGGCTAAAGAAACACAACGCCACGTCATCACTCAACCTTTATAACCAACGCCATCTGTTAAATCAAATCCACACCACCCGCTTGCCAGCCCGCTCCCTAATTTACACAAAACCTTGAAAAATTATATACCCAAAAGCCTTCCTCATGAATCACTCTATTGGTAAAAACCGCATGAAAATCCGTTGCGTAGTTTAAAATATCTAAGCACACAGACATTGGGAGCGACTTCATTTTACAGTATATAAAGATATTCTGACTCAAGTAATTGATTAGTTTGATCATGCCATGTCTTGCTCGAGCGTCTTTTTTTTTTTTTTTACATGAGCTCCACACAGGAGGCCCTGAGGAACATAATTTCCCTCAGGGCCTGTCATCTTTATGCTCACCTATGATGCTGTGTGGAGGGTTTTTTTTAGGAAAAGGAAGGAGAGGAGAGTTCTGGGAAGGAAAAGGGTTTAAGGGGTGGGTAGGAATCTTGGGTTCAGCATGTCCTGGTCATCCGCCTCCAAGACCTAGACAAACCTCACCCCATGAACCCGGGCACCCCTGCTAAATCACCAAACGTAGCGAACCACTTAGACTTTTTCTACAATAATTCATATATTTATATATATTTTACATTAGCTTCATATAGGAGGCACTGAGGAAAAAAATCCCTCAGGTTCTATATCATCCTTTTTGATGCTGTGTAGACAGTATGTTTAGAAAAGAAGGAAAAAAGTTCTGGGAAAAGGGAAAAATGTATGAGAAGGAATCTGGGGGTCAATGTGTCCAGGAGTGATGGACGTATGAATCCATCCCTGCCCACGTGGGCAAACCTAGAAAAACCTCACCCCGTGAACGCACCTTGCTAAATCCAATAGTAGAAATCTCAAAGTGGGAAGCCAAACGCAAGACAATTGTACTGTTCTCGATTTCTAGTACTTTAGTACTTAACTGTCACTCGTCAAGTAAGGTCATGTCTTACCAGTAGGAAAATTGTATTTAAAAAGCGCCAAAATGCCCTCCTGTATGATGAGAAAATGTTTCCATTACACGGCAAACATTAGTAAAAGTGAAAAAATAACATTTAATTTATATGTACACACAAATTACTTATTATTATCGATTACTATAAGCAAGACAATTAATTTTCATGTTCCCCGTCCGACAATTTTGTACGTCATTTGAGAAAAAACACACATTCTTTAATTGTCTTATGGTACGGTCACACTGAGGTCAACTTCAAACATTCGGACGATTGCGTAGAAGGGTAGTTCATGCGTTGGAAGTATTTTAAGAGCATGTGAGACTATGGCGAGTCTATTTATATAACGTCATTGGCTAAATCACCAAACGTAGCGAGCCACTTGGGGTGACCTATGGCATGAGTGTTCGTTATCCAATAAATGGTTCTTAAGAAATAATTTAAGAATGTTAACGGATATTTCCAAGATTCATAGCTCAACAAGCTCCTAGATGAAAATTTATTGAACTAGAGTTTCCTGTGTTCAAAATTCCTAATTTATTTATTTGTTTATATTATTGTAAGCCTATACGGGATTTTACGAACATGAGATAGATATACGTAGGTAATAATTTTGTGGAACAGTAATCATGAAGTACAATATGTTATTTAATTTATATATAATCTATGCAGAAGAATAGTATTAGGCTTACATTGAATATTATTTTTACGATGTGTAATTATAGCTTTCTCACAACTATATTTACCGTGCAGTTGAAGACATCTACTATCTCTGCGAAAGTACTACCAAATGCACGCAATCTAGTTAATAATACAAGCTAATATCTAAATAACTCAGTCCGGATATTGTAAAATGTTTTTTTAATAAAAGCATTTACAAACACGGGCGAAGCTCGGTATTAACTACAAAAATATCAAATTAATGATTCGGTTAATGTCAAGGGAAATGAGATATTACTAAATCAAAATATATATTATAATCTCATTGCCTACACACAGTGGTTTTTCTGAACCCCGACGGTTAAGTGAAAAGAAGTGGGGAAGGTAAGGAGTAGAAAGGGGGAAAGAAAAAGGTTGGAAGTGTCTTGCCTTCAACCATTTACTTTCTTTTATCAATATTGAATTTGTGGATATCAAAATTCTTACAGTACCAAATTTGCCAACTTAAATATTAGAATACCTAAAGTAGCAACGACTTGGGCCCATGAGATAATAATGAGGAATAAAGTGTTAAGGATTAACGTACAATACGTACTTAAATAAAATTGAACAGTTACAAATCCGTTTCCTAAAATTGATATCAGGCAAAAAAAGAGTTCGATTATGTGAAGGCGATTATAAAAAAAATGTTCTCCTTGTGTAACGTCCTATCTGTACACAGTAAGGTAGAATACCAATTAACGCCAGATGAATTCTGGAATACAGAATTCAAAAAACCTGTAAACCACAACTACCCTACTAGGCATAGAGAAGCACAAATGTTTAATATTGATAAATTTCAAAATGTATACGGTGATAGAACAAAAAGACATAAAATTCCGGAAATGTTTAACGCACTACCCGAAAATATTTTAAAAATGAGACATCTTATTTAAAAATCAAAAATTTTTTTTAAATCATTCTATATCCGTAGAACATGAAATCAAATAACATTGTATACCTAGATCGAATATTGATTAAATATCTGGAAATTACTATCATACACTGTATTCATAAACATCATAATAGTTAGTAGTTTATAATACTTAGTACTATGTATTATTTTAAAATTAAGTATTATACTTAGTAATTACTATATAAAACCTAAAAGTATAATAGTATCAATTAAATAAGAAAAATGAGAGATTTCTTACAATCAAACTGTAAAAGTAAAAAAAAAAGAATAAATATATATTTAAAAAAAAAACGATAAAATAACTCAATTTGAACCTTACATAATCAATATGTATTCTAAAAGAAAGTGTTCTACAATGTGCATGCCGCTAAAACGCATGAAACGGAAATGACGATTACTTTTTTTTTATACATGAGCTCCACACAGGAGGCCTTGAGGAAGAAAAATTCCCTCAGGGCCTATGTCATCTTTTGGGATGCTGTGTGGAGGGTTTTTTAAGGAAAGGAAGGAGAGGAGAGTTCTGGGAAGGAAAAGGGTTTAAGGGGTGGGTAGGAATCTAGGGTTCAGTGTGTCCTGGTCATCCGCCTCCAAGACCTAGACAAACCTCGCCCCATGATCCCGGACACCCCTGCTAAATCACCAAACCTAGCGAACCACTTGGGGTGACCTATGTCAGAGGTGTTGGTTATCAAATAAAGGTTCCCGGGGCGGCGGTACCCATTCCCGCCTCCCAAATTGCGACGCAGCAACTGCGCTCATTGGACGCTTTGATTATGATGTCACTTAAAAGGGCTCCTATTGGTTGAGATATGAAACAGAAATTACGCTAGGTCTGCGCTCATTAGTCACTTTGATTATGACCTCACTTTTCAAGTACTGTTGAGATTGTTTTGGTAATGTTTCGCTTCTACCGCGTGTAAAGTGCACTAGATTTTTTTTATTTAAAAAATTTGGGATAAACGGTGAAATCTAGCTGAATTTGTTTACTTTTAACTGCAGTGAGCATTTTTTTGTATTTCTAGGGCATTAACTACGTAAAATTTTGAAAAGTTTTACTTTCCATGTACGATTGTTACTTAAATTTGAACATTAGATTACATTTGTTGCATAAATTTAAAAATCTTCTCTATCTCTACATATTTTAAATTAAAGTCCCCCGCGTCGTCTGTCTGTCTGTCTGTTCGCGATAAACTCGAAAACTACTGAACGGATTTTCATGCGGTTTTCACCAATATATAGAAAGTTTCGTGAGGAAGGTTTAGGTATGTAATTTGTCAAGGATTTGTGTAAATTGGTTGAAACATAACGGTAATTGTTAGAAGTGTCGGAAAAAGGCAAGCCGCCTGGTAGCTTTCATCGAAAACGCATGCCTAATCCTTTTGGGATACAACAAAACAATGCATGGTGGGATATTTCTCATTTATAGATCTACAAAAAAGTCCGCGAAGGCATATATCTAACTTTGAATTAAATGAAGACAATATAATCGAAACTCAATCGAAAATCTGGAAACAGAAAAATCAGAAAAAGTTATTGACACCTCTGGGACTTGAACCCAGGACCTCTTGCTTTCCGGGTAAACGCGCTAACCACTGCGCCACGGTGCCGATATCAAATTCGGTCATTTTTAACTGTATCATATTACTTTTATTGGCAGTCAATAGATGTCGCATATGAAAATAAAATGGATAAAGATTTATCCAGACGCTATCTAGAGGGCATTTAGTTCGGGTTTGAATCTTGCAATCATACATAAAGATAGTTGCCAATAATATATGCTTTAAGAAAATGAAGATAATGTGGGTGGTTCTTAGTCGAAGTATGATACAGTTAAAAATGACCGAATTTGATATCGGCACCGTGGCGCAGTGGTTAGCGCGTTTGCCCGGAAAGCAAGAGGTTCTGGGTTCAAGTCCCAGAGGTGTCAATATCTTTTTCTGATTTTTCTATTTCCAGATTTTCGATTGAGTTTCGATTATATTGTCTTCATTTAATTAAATGTTACAATTTGAGGTTTTACTCATAAAAGTTAAAATAAAAATAAAATAAAAACATTTATCTATCGTTTACGGATAGCTTACTATACCCATTCTATCTTCTAAAAAAATGGTCACGTACATTGCGGTAATTGATAAGTTATTTAGACGGATACAGTATTAATCTTTATTAACTTAAATGCGTTAGTTACCCCAAGCATTTCATGCACATTATAATCTTTCACACCTACTACGTATTACGTATTATAAAGTCCTCCGCAGCATCTGTCTGTCTCTTCGCGATAAACTCAAAGACGGCGGTGGTTATATAGGTTGGATAACCATCCAGTAGACGACTTTGTGTTTTATTAGCCACAGCATCGCGTGGCCGGGTCAGCTAGTTATATAATAAAGTAACAAAATTAAATCAAACCTCAACACATAAGCGAGATTAAAAATTGAATTATCTGGTATTCATAAAAAAAGGAAGTGTTAACATCCGAGACAAGGTGGGAAGTAGTCGTGCATGATAGAAAGCTAATATGTTACCTCGGTGAGGGTACACAGTGATTGGTACTTGACACCAAAATATTTTATAATAAATTTTTTAAATAATGAAGGCAATATTTATTATCTTCAAGTAAAAACATCATAAAATAGTAGTGGTGTCAATTTCCAATAGAATTGTTACAAACGGCCAGTGACGAAATATTTATGTATGGCGTTTTACGAAACGTATATTTAATTGAGAATCTAAGCTAAGAATGGCAGGTGTCACGACCGATATCGTGACACTCGAGGGTGGACTACATGATGGAAGACAATTGATGGCGTTTTTAAATCGATCACAGGACGAGATATTTGAAGGGAGAAAGCCCTACCTTTCATCAAATCATTACATCCAATGATATTGGTGGTGCAATCTTCCAGGTTGAATGGCACCAGGTTTTTACACCGTCACTTTATATGTTATAGGTAGTATTTTTTTATACGAATTTCAAGAGAGAGCTAAATAGAGATGTGTACCGTATCGCGACAATTTTCGACTCACTTATGTGGGTATGTAGAATTCCTGATGAATAATATTTGTGCACTAGCCAAGTAGGTAGTAATCATCTTCTTCCCTTTGTTTCTTATACTACGTAGGGCCTTGTAGAGACGGACAGGACAACGGGAGATGAATAACAATGCAAGAACCTTAAGAAAGAACGTTTAGTCCCAAAGCTGTTTCAAAACTTAACAGTAGGTAGAAATGCAATGAAATATGTTTATTATGTTGAATCACTATCTATTTATTGTGTGTTACCTCATGAATTTAATAAGAATTCAATGTAAGATCTGTTTTTCATGTGTAAGGAAAAACAAATCCAAGAAATCTGGAAGACATGGCACGATCAAGTTAATCAAATACTTGAGTCGGGCCATGAGAAAAGTACCATATACAAGAGTTAGAATAATGAAAGAGTACGTATGGTGAGTTGTTTGGCGGTCCGTCCTCTATGTCTACCCTTGCGGGGAAATGCCTTGTAGTTTGTTAAAATATGTAAGTTATGTGTAGTTAGTTCAAAGCAAACAACAAATCCAAAATGTCAATTATTTTTGTTATTATCTGGGAATTGTTTTTATAATTTTTGAACTATATAAACGAGATATAAAGAAAGTGACTGTTTTCTTTCAAATTCCTTAAATAAAAGAAAAAAGTGTTCTAAATTTCGTATTCTCTACAACTTTTCGACATACATGGAGTTAAAATATGTTTGAACTTTTTGCAGTTTTGAAATTAAATATTATCCAATTTGTATGTACATATACATCAAAGTGCATGTATTTTAAATATAAAAATGTAAAAGATAGTTTTATCTAGTTTCTAAATTGATATTTATTTTTACTCGACATTTTCATAAAGAAGAAACACATAACTCATAAAAAATACCTGGAAATATTCCGAAATAATAAGTTTATACAACAAATAATCTGATAAGTTTTTAGATCTTCGTTATTTGTTTTTGGGGTGTTATGCCGTGTTGCATTATCTCCTTCTTTAGCCAACGTTTCGGACAGCGTTGCAGTGTCCATCATCCGGCAGATCACACATCTGCCGGATCTGCCCTGCTGTTGGACACTGCAACGCTGTCCGAAACGTTGGCTAGAAAAGGAGGTAGCGCGACACGGTATAATACCCCAAAAACAAATAACGAAAACAAATAATCTACCCTTTCTTTAACACTAGAAAGATCGGGCACAGCTCCATACCTATAAAGACCACGGCCCTCACTTTGACGGCTGATCATTTTTTCAAATACGGAGGCGGATAAGAGTACCGCCGTCACCCCGAGAACCATTTATTGGATAACCAACTCCTCTGCCATAGAACACCCCAAGTGGTTTGCTACGTTTGGTGACTTAGCAGGGTTGCCCGGGTTCATTGAGTGGGGTTTGTCTTGATCTAGATGTCAAAACGTTTATCTACCTATTGCGTAGCGGACCGGGTCGTGAGACACTGATTGAGGGATAAATAATCTTGACCTATCCAGCAGGACTCTCTCGACCCATCGCCTTGCACTACAGTGGGAGGGATGGATTCATTCGTCCGTCTCTCATGGATATATTTACTAATTTTTCCTGTTCACCCCTCATACAATTTACCTTCCCAGAATTTCCTCTCCTTCCTTTCTCTTACTCACCCTCCACCCAGCATCCCCAAAGATGACATACATACATTCTCCTGAAATAAAAACATGTGAGTTCAAAATGCTTTATTTTTTTGTACAAGCATGAGTTATGTTTGTACAATATCGTAAAATCGTATCTATCACATCGTTAGTATATTCTAAAATCGAATGCACTTTCCGCAAACGGTTTTCTTACAATTATTACAAGTGTCACTTATTTGAGTTTTCTTATATTTTATATTAATCACTGTCGTCTTTCCGAAGTTTTGTTTTCCGGTTTCTTTTCTTTTTTCTTTTACTTTAGATCCACAAAGAAATCCCTGAGGAAAATAATTCCCCTCATGGCATATGTCATCTTTGGGGATGTGGAGAGTATTTGTAGGGAAAGGAAGAAGAAAAAGTTCTCGTAAGGAAATGAGGTGTGAGAGGTGGGTAGTAATCTGGGGGTCAGTGAGCTCAAGATTGGTGGATGTACGAATATATCCCTACCACTGCGGGGAAAGGGAGAGAGGTCAAAAGACCTCCATCAAACAATTTCTCCTGATCTGGCAGACACATCCGCCGCCAAGATCCGGACAAACCTAACTTCATTAACCCGGGCATCCCTGCAAAGTCACCATATACAGTGTGATTACCTGCGGCAGAGGTGTTGTTATCCAATAAATTGCTTTGTTAGTTCTTCAGGAGCTAATACAGCTGGACTAACTCTGGTTTTATATACTATGTCCTTAGTTCTCCAACAAGTAATAAAATAAATTTGGGCAAGAGATCTATTTTTTGTGGTCTTTTTATAAATTATGTACAAATCAACGTTCAAAAAAGGTAAGTTGTAAACATGGTTGAAGTAGGTTGTAAACTATCTCAGCATAATGGCCCAAACCGTCACATTGACGGCGGCGGTCTTTGTAGGTATAATTCAATATATCTCCAAAAATAAATAAGACTTTTACCTGTTTTTTTCACCAAAGTTGTTAAATCATAAATCATGAAATGTCAAAAAAATCAAAACAATACAATAATTTTTAAGCCTTATATCGTCAATATACTTCGGGCAGCCGTCAAATTGAAGGCTCCGGTCTTTCTAGTGTTAAAAACTTACAACCGCACGGGAGGCCCTGCGGGAAATTATTTTACTGTCATCACAAATATATCATGTCATCTGTAAATATCATGAAAGGAAGGAGTGAACCGGGGTCCTGAAGAGATCCATGTTTTAGGAGGAAGGAAACACAGAGGCCGGCAACTCGTTTCACAGCCGAGCTGTTTTTTTTTTCAATTTTCTTTATTCATTTTGTTTGTTACAGGTTTGGTTTACATGGTTTTTCGACTACCAAGCTAGGCAAATGCCCGTATTATATTAAACTCAAAAAGCGAGTCGTTGAAATATCCGCTGCATAAACAATGTGTATAACTTTTTATAGCTGTTAAAATATCAAAAGATGATATTCGATTATATTATTAAGGGTCTTGCATGTACGATTTTGTATGTTTATTGGTAAGACTGAAAGTAAAAATGCATAATAAAAGTCCTTAATATTTCATATGAGTTACCGGCCACCCTGGATAGCTACGAAGCAATCGAGAAGATTGATGTTCACGTACTTAGCATCTGTCTACCCAGACGGAAGGCCGACGTGATTGTGAAGAGCAGCCGCTGGATAAAAATGGGTTATAATTTCGTTCGGATACATCAGCATATTTATGCATGAATAAATATATATTCCAGAAATATATACATGAAAGAACCCACCCTGAAAAAACATTCTGCCTCGTTTCACTCGGTCGAAATAAATATGTGCATATTTTGACAATTCTACCCCTATATGAGCCTGGTTTTCATGGACTGTGAATGTATCCTTGAATAAATGAAATGAAAAAACAACAAAAAAAAGCATGGAATAACGGGAACCGCGATTTAATAAAGTTGGAATATGCAGAATAGTTGAACGCCTCGCTTTTGACTCCAGCCGTATTAAAAATATATGGAGAGTGGAAAGGCCTACGTGTTAATAAAGCTGCTGAAGGGTTGTGTTACGCATCATAAAAAATAATATCAAAAACTAGAATTATAGAAAGTCTAGCAAGGACGATCTTTCAAACACTAGATCAATATTATATTGACTAAATCCGTTATCTACGGTCAGTTATCAATATTTGCGAGCACGGTCAACAATGAATGAAAGATATTCCATCCTACGATTGATAAATTTTAGCGCGGCATCCATGGCTTAGCGTAGCAAGTTTCGGTAAACTGTCAATATTAATATATTTTTTGAGTGATATCGTTTTTTTAATTTGGTAGGTGGGTATGGGTACCACCGCCCCGGGAACCATTTATTGGACAACCAACACCCCTGCCACAGATCACCCCAAGTGGTTCGCTGCGTTTGGTGACTTAGCAGGGGTGCCCGGGTTCATAGGATGAGGTTTGTCTAGGTCTTGGTGGCGGATACGTTTGCCCAACTACCGCCTGGCGGGCTGGATCGGAGGAGACTGATTGAGGGATGCCTTTTGACCTCTCCAGCCGGATTCTCCCGACCCTTCGCCTTTCACCGCAGTGTGAGGAACAGATTCATAGGTCCGTCACTCCTGGCCACACTGACCCCCAAATTCCTACCCACCCCTCATACCTTTTTCCTTCCTATATCTTCTTCTCCTTCCTTTTCCTTAAAAAACCCTCCACACAGCATCCTCAAATATGACTTAGGCCCCTTGGGAAATTGTTTTTCTCGGTGCCTCCTGTGTGGAGCTAATGTAAAAAAAAAATATTATCCAATACTACTGGCTTATTAATGAACGGAGTTGAACTACCGAAGCTCTTAGAATTGAAAGACGTCGTACACGCAGATAGTTGAAACCGTTCGGGCCAATGACGCTACATTGATTCATGCTTGGACAACCGAAAGTTGTTCACATGACAAATTGTTAATAAAGACCTCATTAACTAATTAACACCTTTTTAATGTCAAAAAGTAAATACGGACTGCCCTTGCGTTTTTAGGTTAGAATTTCAATTAAGCATGGGCAATTTAGTAATATCGTTTGTTTTGAAAAAATACGGAGTTAAACTTAGAATTGAAAGAAGTCGTACACGCAGAGAGTTAAGTACGTTCGAGCCAATGATGGTGTATTGATTTGGGTTTGGAGAACCCCCTAATTAACCCATTTTTAGTGTCAAAAAGTAAACGGGGTCTTTGTATTTAGGTTAGTTTTTCAATTCAACATTGCCAATATATTAATATTTTTAATTTCGGAACATAAATTCTAATAAAACCATGTTACCATCGTTTATCAATTTCTTATTTACTCCTTGTCAATATCGGTTTGTGCTGGAAACAGTTAAACCGTGCTTGGGAAATCGATGAGTTTCGATCTGACTTGATTTAAAAGATTATTGATTTAAAACTAAAGTAATTGATTTCTCTGGACTAGACTAAATAACAAAGTTTCAAACCAACGGTAATTTCACTAAAACGCAAATTTCTACTGTGGAAGCTAATACTGCTAAGTAACTTACTGTATTACCGAGACGAATGCTAGGGATAATTTCGATTAATTTCAGAAAATCATTTACTTTCATTTTAATAAACCAAAGTAGTGAGATCTCCTAAAAGCGGTTCCTTCAGAACAACAACCAGTTCATAATCGTATATCTCTAAATCTATATCCACATATATTACATATAAGCTTGATAGAAATTCCATAGCTGGTTATGACGAATATATTTTTTTCATTGTGGTGAATCTTTGAAATTTTAAATTCATTGTGTCAACATGCCTTATATGTATTTATAAACTTGCCTCACGTTTTGTTTTGTTTTGCTTTAAAATATAACGGTCACAATATTTATGTTATAACCTGTAATGATTTTTCAGTATTTTCAATCTGAAATTCAATGTTCATAACCTTAAATACCTACTTTACAATGCACATAACCTAAATTGAATTATCATTGTCATTATAGTAATAAATACTTAGAAAATAGAAAATATAACAATACGCATTATAGAACTCAATGATTTTTTTTCTAAACCAATCAATAATGGTTATTTTCAAAATAACATAAATTATCTACGACAACTAATTTACGTATGGCATTTACAAATGTCAAAACAACGCTGTGTTTTTACACTTTCAAATATTTAATACTGATGATGAAAAACAATTTTATTTTTCTAAAACAATTGTGTTAGGAGTTTAAATAAGAATATAAGGTTAATATTAATAATTATTCAAATGTTTATAAAGTTTTATTGATAACTAAGAACTAAATGTTCATAATAAAGGAGGTACATTCATCAGATCATTGCAGTAATAATAATAACTTTTCAGTTAAAAGGTAATAGTTAAAAGTAATCCAAACCTTTTAAAATATATTTGCACATTATTATTTAAGCTTTATATAATGCGGGTATACATTCAAATTACGAATGAGTCAAAAATAATATTCCCTACATTATTAATATTTTAAATATTATAAAACAAACCATTTGTTAATGTTTCAAAATATGTACCTACCTTATTGTCTACAACTCGTCCAAATACTTGTCAAACTGTGTATTAATTATATCGTGATAATATAATCTGATACAACAAAAGTGTTTTGTATTGCAATACAAAACACTTTTGTTGCGAGAGATTTAGAGAGACCTAGCGAGAGATTTAGCACTAATAATGTCTATAATTTTTATTCTTATTTTTTTATTTTTTATTTTTATTCTAAAGATTTAGCACTAACAATGTCTCTCTCACAAAAATAAAGTTGGTTTTTTTCAGGTGGAAAAATGTAATAAACAGTAATTGTTGAATGAAACACTAGTATATATTAAATTATTTGGCGGGTATTAGATAAAAAATTATAATTAAACATAATAAAACATTGTTCTAAACTGTCAAATTAGTATAAGCTTTCCCTGACGAAGGAACGTTTGTTCCGAAACCGGTCGGATTTGCACATTATATAAGTGGTTTATACAAAGTTGTATTGTTTCATTTTTCTATAATGGATAACCACAAAGTAATAGCTACATTCAAAAATATAAATAAATAAAGTTAGATTTGGCTTTATTATTATGAAAAGTCAGCATTTGTGTCGGAGGAAACGAATAAATATGCAAGTGATCGACGCCATGATTGTCCAGGATTTTTACAACTTTACCGCGAATTCTTATGTAAGTGCTCGAAATCTGAGAATAGAAAGCTAAAAATAAGAATAGAGAGTAAAAAACGAAAATGCATATCTGCCACCCTAGTATAAATACATTTGTACGTTTGCCAATCGATTTACATATTTACGTCATTGATGCGATTGATAATTGCTAATTGATCGTTTACTAAAGCAACTGACAATTGAGGAGGGTTTTCACAAAGAGAAATATCTATAAAACTTTTTTTGTTAGACAATAAGTGAATATTCCACTCGGGGTCAGTATATTATAACAAACCTTAAATTCAAATTTGACTAACTTTTAGACACGATAAACAATTCTTCAAAATATCTACTAAAAAACAAAGTTTTCACAAAGCGAAACGTCAATACATTTAGAAATAAATACATGTTTTAACATGAAATGTTTTATAATAACGGCTGATATATTAATTTTCCCGGCGATGTAACTTGTACAATACATTAGGGGTAGAAATAATCACAACACACGTAATATTAATAATATCCTTCGACTATGTATGTATATATCAAAATATCAATTATGTTAGTACTCCCTTCCTAAACACGAGAAATTCTCAATTAGAGAGGTATTATTACCACCATTAAAAAATATTTGCATTACATGTACATAATTAAAAAAATAATTGTACTTATACCTAACTTTGTAAAATTGTAAAAATGGAATAAATAAATAAATAAATATATTAAAATATTAAAATGTTTTAAGATTTCACCGGTAATGGTGAAATGGTGTAATGTAATGGTGTGCCCACGCTACAGAATTTCACGGCGATAAATTATACGTATTTAAACAAGAGGAGTGACATTGTAAGTTTCGTTATTATGCTGAGATGTTTCCCTGTCTGTTGCCGGCGTCAATTGGCCCCCAGTCAGTTGGCCCCCTCGATAGTTGATCCCCGGACAGTTGATCCTCCCGACAGCTGATCCGGCGGATAGTTGATCCACGGAAAATTGATTCCCTAAAAAATTATTTATGCAATTCAAAGAGGAAATACGGCCGTACAATCAAAGTCGATATATATATCCGAATACAACACAAGACCTCAACTTCTTCCAACTGTCTGGAGCCAGTGAGACTATGGCATCCCCAATTTTGGTGAGGCTGAAAAAAAAGTTATTTTATTTTATTTATTTTTTATTTTATTTTTATTTTAGTTTATTTAGGAAACAAACAGTTATACATATTTTATAAGAAAGTAACATATTACATGATTACATTAACCAGCGAAGTTTCCGCTACAATTTATAATATATAAACATGGATTAAAACATTAAAGAAAACATAAAGTGGTAGAAAAAAAAAAATATATATATATATATACAACAGAAATGAAAGAAAGAAAAACACACACAAATTAAAGCATATGGGATATATAAATCATCCAAATATTATTATTATAATAAAAAGAAGGAAAACCAACATAATGAGAATGAAAAAAATAACATGCAGCAGGGGTGGAGAGTTCGTAATTAACAATTTGTTTTAATTTTTTCTATTATGGATTTAATAAATTGGCCTGAGGACAAATGGAAAATATCAGCGTCGTAAAAGATATCATTGTATTTTGTGCACGTCCTTCGGAGAAACGAATGTTGTGTGTAATTTGTTTTTGAGTGTGGGATGTGGAATAGTTGGTTTGACCTTGTGTTTCTTATTGGACAGTGGAAATTAATGTGTTCTAGAAGATAGTTGTTGTCAACAACGTTGTTAATGATTTTGAATAAAAATTTTTGGTCGGATATATTTCTTCTATCTCTAAAGTTGATAAATTATGGAATGTTAATGAGTCTTTTAGGTTTTCTGAAGTTCGAAAGGATTTAAAGTCTAGGTGTTTCAATATCTTTTTTTGAATTCTTTCTAACCTTTCAATATTTACTTTGTATTGGGGATTCCATATGACTGATCCGAATTCTAATATTGAGCGAACAAAAGAGACGTACAGTATTTTGATTACGTGTGGAGACCTAAATGGTTTGGTCACTCTTATGATGAATCCTAGAAGTTTGTACGCCCTGTCACAGATGGAATTTATATATGTTCGGAAAGACATTCCGGAGTCCATTATTTTTCCTAAGTCCCTCACTTCACAACATCTTTTTATCTCTACGTCATTGATTTTGTACGGGAATATTAGGGGGTTTATGCTTTTGGTGAATGATATTGTGTTACATTTTTCCAGATTAAGGAACAGTTGGTTGTTAGCACAATATATTCCAAGCCTATTGATATCATCTTGCAATTCTAGGCTGTCATTAATATTAGTGATTTTTTTGTAAATCTTAGTGTCATCAGCAAAAATTTGGAATTTGGAATTTTTAAAGCATTTACCTATATCATTGATATATAAAATAAACAAGAGAGGTCCGAGATGTGATCCTTGCGGGATTCCTGAAGGTATACTGTAAAAACGCGAGGAGAAACCCTTAGCTCTAACTGCTTGACTTCTGTTTGTTACATATGATTTGATCCATCTGAGAAGGTCACCATTAATCCCGATTTTTAACAGTTTCTTCAGAAGCAGGTCAATGTTAATTTTATCAAAGGCTTTTGAAAAATCCGTATAGATAGAGTCTACTTGATTTTTACCACCCATAGAATTTAAAATAAAATCTGTGTATTCCAGAAGGTTTGTCTCGACCGACCGTTTTCTGAAAAACGAAAAACCTTTGAAACCTTTCTAAATTACCGTTAATTTTTTTTTCGGGGATATATTTGCGAATAATGTCATTTATGATATTGTAAAAATCTAATACGGCTTTTTCGGTATCCTTACCTTGAAATTGGAGTTTCCAATTTATTTTGGATAATTCCTCAGTGATTTGACCGTAATCACCTCGGTGAAACATTTTAACTGTCCTAGATGAGCTGGAGAGAGACGGTACAGTAACAGGTGATAACTCTATGTCTAATGCTCTGTGATGTGAATCTTCAGGCGTCAGAGGTTCGGTACAATGGGTTATACTACATTTTGAAATATTTGTCATGATTAAATCAAGAATTCGTTTGTTTGTATTGGTTATAGAATTGAATTGGTGTAGTTGGGTGAATGAAAGGAAGTCTACCAAGGCACAGCTAGCAGTGTCTTCTGGAAAATTTGGTTCTAATTGGTTTTGCCCTTCGGTTAACTTCCAGTTTAGTTTGGATATATTGTAGTCTCCAGCTAATAAAAACAATCCTTCCGGGTGATTTGCGTGCAGGTCTGATGTGGTGTTGAAGTGATGAGTTAGGTTGTGGATGTAGTTGGTGTTTTGTGAATGATATGTGCAGCAGATATATAAATTTTTGAGTTTATTATTGTTACCTAGTATTGGCACTGATATCCAGATCTCCTCAGTACACGTAGACCAGGGAATTCTCTGAGCCTTCAGAGATTTGGATGTTGCAATTAGTACCCCCCCTCCCTGCTGCTGTCCAGACAAAAAGTAGTTCCGATCCTCTCTAAATACATCATACCTATTGTCAAACAATTCACTGTCCTGGATTGATTTATTTAGCCAAGTTTCACATATAAGATAAATATCGTAATTGTTCAAAAGGACCTGATTTAAGAAGCTATGAGTTTTTGTGCGAAGACCTCGCACATTTTGAAAATATATGTTAAGCATTTTTAAATATTATGTTCGTGAAAATGTTTGGAAAATAGTTTGGAAAAAAATAATTATGCTGTGATTGGGGGCATTTTTGAACATACGATTTTTTTTGTTTTTGTTTGTGGTAAATTAAAATGTCTATGGTTTTAAGAGGCTTTTGTTTTGACAGATTGATTGTTATATCTATGGACAGATTACTAATACAATTGCAATTCAAACAATTGATAAAAACATGTTTTAACATTATTTGATAAGATTTTAAAGGGAATTTGTAATTAACGTATAGTGATGATTCGTGTATTATGACTAAGTAGAAATTGAATATTATGTTAAGGTACTGCAAGAGGTTAAATTTGATATAAATAGTAATACGTTTGATATTCTTCTGTAAATTTAGTTTCCTAAAGGGAGGGCCGATGTAGAAGCATCTTGTGTGGGCATTGTCTTCAATGTTGAAAGTCTGTTAACGTCATCTTGGTCCGCAATTAAAATTATGGGTGTTGTATCACTTACACGAATGAAGATTTTCCCATTTTTTATCCAGCAGTAGAGAATTTTTCTGTCCGTTTTTATATCTCTACATTGTTTTAGGAGATGCTGATTTTTGGGGGTTAAATGTTCATTGATGTAAATTCTGCTGGCACCAGGAAGCTGCAATTCTGAGGCAAACATTCCCTTCCTCTTCCTTATTGCAGCTAACAGGTTATTTTATATGCAAGGAGGAACCTTTAGCGGTTTTTGCTAAGCCGACTGCACGTATAAGTATGTCGTATTTTGTTATTACCGTATGCTCCTTCGGAGAGTCGAAATTATCGTTAGTAAAATTCTGCAGATGTAAATGGGTGTCCGAAAAGAAATCTTATATTTAGTGGATCGATTTAAAAAAAAAGTAAGGGTTCCATCGAAAAAATGTTTATTAAATACTAAAATACACAATTTGGGAATTTATTTCTTAAAAATAATATCGTCCAAATGTAAACCCTCGCGTTCGCGGCATTCATTTAATCGAAGAGTAAAATTTCTTATGACGGCTCGGCAGGTAGGCTTCGTGATGGCTGCCATTTCGTTACGGATATTTTCTTTTAATTGCATCAGGGAAGTCGGATTTTTGGCGTACACTTTAGATTTGAGATAACCCCACAGGAAAAAGTCCATAGGGGTTAAGTCAGGACTACGAGGAGGCCAATTTATGTCACCTCTCCTGGAGATCGATTTTCCAGGGAAAATTTCACGAACTCGTGGTACAGACGTATTGGAGGTATGTGATGTTGCTCCGTCTTGCTGAAACCATGTTATTTGGTTAAAGCCAATAATTTTGTAGGGGTGCAGCATTAGGTATTTGTGCAAAATGCTGTGTAACGATGATCTATGCACATTTGCGCGCTTCCGAATCGAAAATTTTGAGTCATCACGAAAAGACTGATAAACACTCTCCACGTTGTCTACCGTTCTCGATGACCTTGGTCGCCCGGATTTTGATTTTGCCAGCGTTGTACCGATCTCTTCAAACTTTTTGACCCATTTTTGAATGAGAGGAATGCTTGGCGCATCATTGAATTGACGAAAACCTCAAATATTGCAGAATGTCGTAGAACGATCGTAAAATCAGGCAGATCATGATGCGCCTCGCCACACCATCATCAGTCAACGTGAAATGGCGGCATATCATGATGTGACGAGACGCACCGTGATCTGCAGTTGTAAAAATATTTATTCGTTTTTAGCATGGACATATGAATATATCTAGATTCGTTACATTAAATGTAGAGCTGTTTATTCAAAAAAATTAGATTCTTGCGAGAACTCCGAAGGGGCGACCATAAGTTGCATACCGGGGTGGGACAGTGGTGGGTACTTCAATGGACCTGCCCTAAGTCATTGGGGGAGGCGCAGACAGATTTGAGAAGGATCTGCAAAATTAGTAATGTAACTAAATATGAAGCAGGGATGAGGTCCAGCACACACCCATATGGGGATAGGGAATTTTTTTTTTTTTTAAATTTAAAATACCCATCCCCCAACGACATGTGCAGGCTTGAGGCATAATCAGACGACCTTGACTATCCATTGTCCTGCCTCTCTTTTTCTTTTAGTCTTCGGGTATTTTACCCCAAATATTCAGTTAACATTCTTTGAGGCTTCACTGAGTGGTTGGCTAAGGGACACGGAAGCTAAGTATAGTTTATGGTCAGACCGAAAGCCATTCACATTTTTGTTGGTACTTGCCAATTGATTTGCGATTTATTGTATTACTTATGTTCTCTATTTTGTGCAAGTGCCTGCGGGTTTTTACAGATGCAATGCCGCCTCATGGAGCCTCATGAATGATTTAATTACTATTTAATTAATTATAATTAATTCTTTTACCCTGTTTAATTTACCTTTATCTTACTAACCTATTTTTTGCATTTTGTTTTTCCTGTTAAGCACTTGCATACTGCTTACTAACAACGTATGCAAGGACACTGGAGATCTAGATTCGTTCAAAATAAATAAATGTAGCTTCGTTTAACAAAAAAAAATAGAATCTTGCGAGAGCCTTGAAGGAGTAACCATCAGTTACTTATACCAGGGCGGGTAAGAGGTGGATTACCTGGGCTTACGAGAGCCTCGCTTGAATCTAAAAAACGTGACGTCATCATTCTTGTCCGTACCAGCGTCGAGCACACATCGTACATTTTACGAAATAACATGGAAAAAATGATAGCTTGTGCTATACATTAATACGAATGTGGGCGGTTCTCGAATGAGCTCGTCGCTGGTTACAGAGGTAAGTGAATTATGAAACATTCGTAAAAGGGTCTTAACTAAATACGGCAACAAAATGTGTATCTGTAAAAAGTGGCGAACTTTACTTTGCCGCATTTGGACTTCGCAAATATGTTAATAACGTGGCGGGCAATTCGCGCTCCGGTGTAAAAAGGTCTATTCATTCAAAAGCAGATTTTTCTTTTAAGAACTAAATGGTGATATTATAATGCGAGATGCCTATATACTGTCAGATTGAATTTTTAACGAATCACAGTCATCTTTCCCCTCTTTGCCCTCCCATAGTTTGGTTTTACCCCTCATCTGTATCTTCTCGTCTATTAAATTTGGATGTCTATGGTTTTTAGATTTTCTTGATACCAAAATAACGTATTCATCGTGATATGTTATGCAACACAAATGTTTGCCTGATACATTTTTAAAAATAATACTCATGGTCTGAATTTAAAATACGCAATCAGAAATGTCATTTCCCAGGAGAGGAGTTTGAAAGTTTAACTGTCCCCATAAATCGAATTTTTTACAGCTTTTAAGTAATTTATCGCCATAATATAAAATAATACTCTGCTACCCTAATTTTATTAATTTCATATTATTTTCCTTCGCTGCTCTAATAGTACATAGTAGAAATAATACATCAGACATTTTTCTGATGTACGATTACGATAAAGAGCAATAGGTTTACACTGGTGATTTTCGAAACGATACGAAAGGTGTTACAAAAATTTTGTTTCAATATTTTCAATTCGATTAATATCAGTTATGTATTGTGGATTCCAAATGACAGATGCAAATTAGAGATGAGATCTTACATACGCCATATATAATAGTTCAAGTGTAAAAGGTTTATTGAACGGTTTTGTGATGCGTAGGATAAAACCCATTTGTTTGTAGGCTTTTTCTAAGATGTATTAAATATCTCTACTATAAACAAATTCATCCTCCTTAAAGTATTTTTGCATTTAATTTTTCATAACTTCCTATTCCTTCAATGTGCACAGTTCAGCACTTGTGGTCGGGTATAACTTCGGCCCTATGTCACCGTTCCGGCTGAAATTTTTGATTCTTATTATGAATAATCGTCTGTACACGATTCAATCAAAACATCTGCGAAAGACGAATTTATATAAAAAATCATCGTTTTAACACTTGGGTTCGGTCGTTTTATCACTTGGGGTCGGTCATAACTTCGACCCTAAGGCACCGTTCCGGCTGCAAGTTTGGATTATTACTTAAGAATCATGGTCTGCACGCGGTGAAATCAAAACATCTGCCAAAGAAGAATTTAAATAAGAAATCGTCATTTTAACACTTGGGTTCAGTCGTTTTAGCACTCGGGGTCGGTCATAACTTCGGCCCATGGCACTGTTTCGGCTGAATTTTTGATTCTTACTAAGAATTATGGCTCTGTACATAATTCAATCAAAAAATCTGCCAAAAGAAAAATTTAAAAAAAAAACTTTTAACACTTGGGTTCGGTCGATTAAGCACTTGAGGTCGTTCATCATATCGAACCTATGACACCGTTCCGGCTGTAATTTTTGATTCTTATTTAGAATCATGATCTGCACACAATTTAATGAAAATCTCTGCCAAGAAGAAGTTAAATAAGTCCTTTTATTTATTTATTTATTTTCCATGTTCTCCGTAAAACGGTTATTCACCAATACATTATGGAGAAGATTACAAATTAGACAAAAAGTATAGCAAAACACATAAAAAGGTCAGTTTCACTACTTTGTGACATACGTCAAAAGATAATTGTTAAACTGCCTGTAGGTTACGTTAAAAATGTCGATGGTCAATGCAGACTCGTTGAGCAGTTCAGTCGCTCTGTTGACTGGCGCGTTCTGATAGGCAGAAGTCCTCGCTTTTGGAGCATAAAAAAGGGTATCGGACCTTCCACGAGTATACTTGTCTGGGACATATAAGTTAATCTCTGTCAAAATAGGTGGATTATGTATAGTTCCAGAGATTATCTTAAAAAAATGTTTTCCTAAAAATATTTTTCGGCGGGCTTCTAATGTATTAAGATCGAGCATTCTTGCTAAGAATAAGGATGGATTCAGGAAAGGGTAGTACATATATTCCCTCATATATAGGTAACTCATGAATCTCTTTTGTACTTTTTCTGAATATGGTTTTGCTCAGAAGGGGCCCAAATAATGGAGCTATATTTCAAGATACTGCGAACAAGTGCTTCATACGTTCTTCGGATTGCGATTCCGTTGGTAAATGATCTTGAATTACGAAGAACAAATCCAAGCATTTTGTTGGCACGGGAGACAATATCAGATATATGGGATTTGAAAGAGAGATTTGCTTCAAAGATTACGCCAAAGTCTCGAATCTCATTTTTACGTCTTAATTCATGTTTATTAATGTGGTAGGGGAACAGGAATGTATCTTTGGATCTTGTAACTGTAACGACACTGCATTTCTGAATGCTGAAGTTTAAGTTGTACAGTTCCGACCATTTGACAAGAGAATCAAGATCGTTCTGCAGAAGAATGGAATCGATGTAACTTTTGATTGCTTTGAAAAGTTTTATATCGTCAGCAAAAAGGAGATATTTTGAGTGGTTTATGGTGTTGCCAATGTCATTGATGAATAAGAGAAAGAGAAGGGGTCCTAGATTCGATCCCTGGAGAATCCCGGAGTTAGTTTTGTATTCGTGAGAGAGATGGTGTCCGTAACTGACATACTGACGACGATTGCGTAAGTAGCTAGCCACAAAAGTGAGGAAATTCTGAGAGAATCCGATGTCACTTAATTTTTTTTTAATAAAATATCATGGTCGACTTTATCAAATGCTTTCTCGAAGTCTGTATAAATCACATCAACATGTACAAAATTTTCAAATGAATTATTAATATAGGTGGTGAGATTCATAAGATTCGTTGAAGGTGACAGTGTGGGAAGCACTGTTCGGTCATAACTTGTTATAGCAATTTGTTCGGTCATAACTTCGGCCCTATGGCACCGTTCCGGCTGAAATATGTGATTCTTACTAAGAATCATGGTCTGCACACGATTCAAACAAAACATCTGCCAATGACGAATTTATATTAAAAAAATCATCGTTTTAACACTTGGGTTCGGTCGTTATAGCACTTGGGGTCGGTCATAACTTCGGCCCTATGGCACCGTTGTGGTTGATATTTTTGATTCTTACTAAGAATCATGGTCTGTTCACGATTCAATCAAAACATCTGCCAAAGACGAATTTAAATAAAAATCATTTTTTTAACACTTGGGTTCGGTCGTTTTCGCACTTGGGATTGGTCATAACTTCGGCCCTATGGCACAGTTCCGGCTGAAATTCGAGATTCTTACTAAGAATCATGGACTGTTCACGATTCAATCAAAATATCAACCATAAGAAGAATTTAAAAAAAAAATCATCATTTTTTAAACCAGAGGTCGGTCCTTACTTCTGCCCTATGGCACCGAGGTGACTTAATTTTTTAGTTCTTACCAAGAATCATGCTCTGTTTACGAATCAATCAAAAAATCTGCCAAAGGAAGAATTTTAAAAAAAATCGTTTTAACGCTTGGGTTCGGTCGATTAAGCACTTGAGGTCGTTCATAACTTCGACCCTATGGTACCGTTCCAGCTGAAATTTTTGATTCTTAATAAGAATCATGGTCTGTACACGACTCTTTCCTGCCAAAGACGAATTAATATTTAAAAAAATCATCGTTTTAACACTTGGGTTCGGTCGTTATAGCACTTGGGGTCGGTTATAACTTCAGCTCGATGGCACCGTTGTGGTTGATCTTTTTAATTCTTACAAAGAATCATGGTATTTTATTTTAATGTTATCATTATACGCAATGTCTTAGGGTGCAAGGATACACGAGTGGGTAGGTTTATCTTTTGTTGATTATTTCGTAATTCAAAGTGTTTTAACACATTAATAAGAAGATAAAATTGTTCGCAGATTGCCTGGAAGACGGATGATGGAATTTCTTAACGGGTGACTTGAACCTGATAGATGAGCTAGAGGCTGCATGGAACAGTTAATCTCCGGTTTCCTCTAGAGGAGAACGCTGTGATCGTAAATCACTTCATTGAGCGCACCTTTCCGCGAAGATCTAGATTAGGGGATTTATGGATTTTATATTTTGAAATGACACCCACGAATTACTTGAATTTATGGATTTCATTTCCTTTCTATTGACCATAGGAATGCCGGGGGTAAAACGCGAATACTCCGGCTCACATTGTTTTCGTAATAACTTACTTGTTTTTTGCAAAATCGTGTTTTGGTAAATTGTACCATCTTACCAGATTTTTAAAAATATTTTTATTAAAACATATCTTTTTTCATTAAGTTTATTTATAAAACATACAATTATTTACTTATATTCATTTTGCAGTTAATCTTAATATATAAAACAACTTCGGATTAGTTACACCACTCGAAAACGGCTGGACCGATTCTTATGATCTTTGATTTGTTGGATTTGTCTCCATCCCGAATAGCAGAATAGCTATATTAAAACATCAAAAATTTTAAGAAAAAAAATTATGAAGAAAATTCTTTTCCTCATACATTTTGTATGGAAGGAATTCTCATCTTTTGATATCGCTGCAGCAATATTGTGATGAGTATAATATTGAATAGTGAGTGAATTCCAAAAATTCAGAAACGTCAAATATCAATGCGCTGATTGTTTTGCTTTTGTTCTTAAAATTAAATAAAATGCTGTCCCTATTTTTTACACACTCTGGGTGGGTTTCTTCATTTACCGAAAATGCTAAATGCAATGCTAATTGTAAAAATAAAAGATCGAAATTTAAAATTTAAACGAAATTTCTATGCATTTGACCGTTTACTTTTACAATTATCATTGCATTTACCGAGAATGCTAAATGCAATGCTAATTGTAAAAATAAACGACCGAAATTTAAAATTTAAACGAAATTTCTATGCACTTTTACAATTAGCATTGCATTTAGCATTGTCGGTTAATGAAGAAACCCACCATAAATGTCAACAGTCGAAAATAAGACAAACGGTAAACGTATGTCACCCCTCCAAAGGAAAAATACGATAATTATAATAAATTTCCTTCATACATATAAAGAAAATGAATGGCCATTCCCTTAAGTAAGTGGAAAAGTAAGAAAATCACAAAAAAAAAATCCGTACACAACGCCATCTCTGATATTGACCAAAACAAAACACGGACAGTTGCGCATCGATAAATAATTGATTCATTGTGTATTTTTTAAGTTAATAAAAAAATTGAATTTAATTCAGCTAACAAGTTAACACAATAGTTATTGATTCTGAGGCGGTACGATGTTCTCCGGGTCAGCTAGTAGTGAATATAATATAAACCATTGTTATGTTTCATTAATAATAATTATTGTCATGGTTACAGATTAGGAAGCAAATAGATATTAAAAGTTATAATATTTCATATTAATGTCTTTTATGTTCTCTCCAGGGACTTTGGTAATTTAGTAAGTACTGGGACCTTTATTCTCCAGTAACTATTCGATGCTTATTGAAAAACTTTGGTTCATACGTCAAAATGATTGGTTTATTGACAAATCGTAATTTATAATAATAATTCTGAGCACATCCGTCCTTCCAAGATGAAAGCCAGTTTCATAAATATACCAAATATACCATTATATATAACAAAATATAAACCAAAATATACCATTGACTTTTTTCCACAAAAAATTATAAATTGATTTCGAAAGATTGTTCTTTTATTTAGTAAACGCATGTTTGAAATTTTGAGAAAAAATGTTTATTTTTGTATAATCAGTTCGTCGCAGATTTGTTAAATTTTCAAACGAAAAATCTTATTTTACAATACATATTTCATACCATATAATCATACATTATTGTAAATCAATACGTTATCTAGGAAACGCATGTTTCAAAATTTTAATTTTAGTTCAAATAAAATCATTAAAAAATATATTGGAACACTTATTTATGACGAAAATTTCTCTATTTTGTCTGTATATTTACGGTCTTACAAACTATTATATTGAAGATTTTTTACAATTCTTATTTTGTTTAGATATTATTGAAAAATGATAAATACTTATGATCAAAAAATAAGTAAAAAAAGGACATAATTTTAATAGTTTTATCATCACGCCGTTTAGCATTTTTTGAGGAAAGTATAAATTAATGCAAATTTGGAATGAAATAAAATCGGTGTTGAGTTATAATTTTAAAAAGCTGGTCCCCTGTACGATCGGAAGAACATCTTTCGACGAAATGTGGATTTTCGGCCGCTGGCTGGTTAAAGGCCCTTAAGATATCTTTGTGATTAATCAAAGTAAAAATAAAATTAACCGAAATAAAAATTAAACACGGCTGAATTAGATGTAATGTCTGCTCTATTCACATTCAGACATTGTTGACACGTGTTGGGCTTCTTCCAATGAATATTAGATTCTTCGGTTACTAGTTGTTCATTAATTATCGTTTATATTTACATTATATTTGACTGACGTCCTTATAAGACTGGCTATGCATTAGTTTTGAAGCTTGCTCCGACTGACTCCGACTCCTACTGAAGTCTGCAGCTCTCATCGGAACTATTCATGATCGAGACACGAACGGTACTAGATGGTACTGCTCTTACAATACTACTTCAGCGGACATCTGTTGAGATGTGGCAGAAGTTCTAACCTATCGACATCTATTAACAGTAACTGAAACTACGTGTTTATCCAATACACTAGGAGGCCAAGACACACCTCCGACTCATATGATTCGGTTCGATTTCAATTAAGAAGGGTTCGGTGAATGCGCATATGAAACTGGTGGGGGTCGGTACCTCTAAGAAGGTTAAGAACCACTGTTCTAGGGGGTTTTCGAAGGTACTATATGCGTTTTCACCTGCTATAAAATATCCCGACAAAATATCCCTGACAAAACATCCTCCAATAAAATATCTATTAAAACCTAATCTAACCTAACCTTATTTTACATTTCACTATTTTTTTTAAATAATTTATTAATTTTTCGAAGAAAACTTCTTCGGAAAGGTTTTCACTTTGTGATGGCATTATTTATTTTAATGAAAAGACAAATAACTTTGTTTACATCACTTTTATTTATACATAATCAACATGTTTCGTGAACGATGTTCACATCATCAGGATCAAATGTATACTAAACTTAAAAATTAAACATAGATCACATATGGGAGGAAGGGGTAGGAAGAAGGGGAAGAGGTAAGATTGGGAGGACTTTATTAAAATTTGGGATTTCAAAGTCATTAGCAGGAAAAGACCGGTTAAGTGGGAAAAGGTTCAAAAGAGGGTTTATAAAAACTTGTATTATTATTATTATTATTATGTCTGCTTTATTATTTACATTTTTCCTAATTTCTAAAATCTCTAAATTTTTTATCTGTGATGCCTTATAACACGTATGTAATATTTTAAGTCCATGGTTTTTGTCAAAATTATGATAATTTTTTATTAAATGATCTGCGAACTCAGATTCGCTATTGCCATTTAATGCCCTGAGATGTTCTTTAACCCTTACTTCAAAGTTTCTATTTGATCTAACTATATAAAAGCAATTACAGTATTTACAATTTAGTTTATAAACGCCCAATTTCTTTTGTTTTAATGGTATGAAATTTTATTTGGGGATGTTTTTTCGGAGATATTTTGTCGTGGATTGAAAAGTCGCGGAACCTTCTATTTTTTTTGTCCCATTTTACTATTTTTCAACAATAATTTATTGTTTTTATTTTATTTTTTTATTTTAACTTTATGAGTAAAACCTCAAATTGTAATATTTTAAATAAATGAAGACAATATAAGCGAAACGCAATCGATACCGTGGCGCAGTGGTTAGCGCGTTTGCCCGGAAAGCAAGAGGTCCTGGGTTCGAGTCCCAGAGGTGTCAATATGTTTTTCTGATTTTTCTGTTTCCAGATTTTCGATTGAGTTTCGCTTATATTTTCTTCATTTATTTAAAATAATTTATTGTCTTTATAGAATGTCTGCATTATTTTTGTCCCATTTTTTGTTAGGTTATGTTAGATTTTAGTAGATATTTTGTTGGGAGATGTTTCGTCCGTAGGGCATTTTGTTGAGAATATTTTGTCGCGGATTGAAAAGTCGCGAAACCGCTTCCGAATTGTCTAAAATGTGACCAAAAGCGTTCCAGTTGTTATAAAAGCTCTTGATGAATTCTCCCTTATACCAACATATTAAACAGATCTCTATTCAGAACGTGTCTCCAAGGTGACATGTTATTTTGTCAGTTTAATATTACGTCGGTAATGTGACAATATTATGTGTAGCCCCTCTCGTGGTATTCTGCGCCTTTGACGTGTTTCATTAAAGCCTTCGGATCGGGAAATTACCTTGTCAAAATACGCGGGAAATTCGGCGTTATGTAAATGAAAACTATTATCAAAATGTAATATTCAACGGTATGTTATTATGTTTGTACAGGCATTACACTTAAATGTATAGCACCAAGCTTAAACACATTTTACATGAGATATAAATATGAATGGATAACATTAAAGACATTTTTGAGGGTTCAAGTTAATGTGCACTGATTTCGAACCGACAAACTTAATTCTTCGGGAAGTCTAGCATGAATGATCGATACAACCCTTTACCGATACGATATTGACTAGCTCCATCATTTATGGTCAGTTCAATATTTGCGAGCACGGTCAACAATTGATAACAACTGACGATTAACAAATTTTAGCAAGTTTCAGATAACCTGTCAATATGAAAAAAAAAAAGAATTATGTCGTTTGTTACGCAAAATTTCTTGGTGAATGGAGGTAAACTAATGGAGATCTTAGAATTGAAAGAAATTGTATATGCTATTCATAGATGCAAATAATTCATCTAAGACGCGATCCAATTTGGAATGCGGGTATGGGTACCGCCGCCCCGACAACTATTTATTGGATAACCAATACCTCTGCCATAGATCACCCCAAGTGGTACGCTACGTTTGGTGACTTAGCAGGGGTGCCCGGGTTCATGAGGTATGGTTTATCTGGGTCTTAGCGGTGGATGCGTCTGCCCACTAGCTGCATGGTAGTCCGGATAGGGAGAGAATAGTTGAGGGAATCCCTTTGGCTTCTCCAGCCGGACTCTCTCGACTCATTGCCTTGTACCACAGTTGGAGGGATCGATTCACACGTCCGTCACTTCTGAACACACTGACCTCCAGATTCCTACCCACTCCTCATACATATTTCCTTCCCAGAACTTTCTATCCTTTCCTTTCTTAAAAAAACGCTCCACACAGAATCCTCTAAGATGACATAGGCCCTGAGGGAAATTATTTTCCGCAGGGCCTTCTGTGTGGAGCAAATATAAAAAAAAAATCAAACTTATTTTTTTAATAAGTTTTCTGAAACCTTCAGAGAACTAAAGTAGACAAGAGTGAAGAGGCTGCGAAGCTCCGCACAAAGAGGAGACAGATAGGCTACGAAGCACTGCACAAAGAGGAGACCGACAGGCTACGAAGCACCGCACAAAGAGGAGACCTATTATTCTATCTCCTTCTCTCGCATTGATAATAGATTTTCAACCTTTTTTAACACGCCCTCACTGTGCCATCCCAATGCCCCCTAATTTTCTCTAAGGCTTCTTCTGCCCCCCCCCCCTGAAAGTCTCAAACACCCACAAGGGGTTGTTATCGCCCACGTTGAGAACCTATGCTATATAGATGTACATACGTGTTTGTTCCTTTTTAGTATCGCTTTTTCGTTTCATCGAGTTTCAAATCACAATTATATTAAAGAACTTCACTTCATGTATGTTTACTTCTACATGTTTATGTTTACTTTTTGAACGGTATTCTGCTTAATCTTACTAAAATATTATAAACGCGAAAGTTTATATGAATATATATTTATTTTGTTACTCTTTCACGCAAAAACTACTGAGTAGATTTTAATGAAAATTTACAATAATATAGCTCATACATCAGAATAACATAAAGGCAATAATTTATTAAGCTACCTAGGAAGGGGAGGCGGGAGGGGATCGGGGACGAATGGGAAAGGTGATTCAGGGCGAAACAATGTATTTCGTTGAATATGGCATAGCAACGCATGCCAGGAATCTAGTTATTTACAAGAGATGTAACAGTCCGCAGTTATTAGAAAGGAGTAACATTCGTAATGGGTTATTGAGTATATATGTTGAAGCCCAATGGCGATCGAAAGGATGTCAAGTGCGTTTAACCAGCCAGCGGATGAAAATCCACATTTCGTCGAAAGTTGTTCTTACGATCGTGCAGGGCGGTTACAACGAGTAAGATTAATTATTCTCCATACCAGCTTTTTAAAATTATAACTCGATATCGATTTTATTTCACTCCAAATTTGTACCTACATCCAAAAATGCTGAAAGGCGTGATGATAAAACTATTAAAATAATGTACTTTTTGTAATTATTTTTTGATTATAAGTATTTATCATTTTTAAATAATGTCTAAGTTAAATAAGAATGTCAAAAAAATCTGAAATATATTAGTTTGTAAGAGTGCAAATAAATACACAAACGGACCAACTTTCGTCTAGAAACACATGGACGTATATATTTTTTAATGATTTTATTTCAACTAAAATTAAAATTCTAAAACATGCGATAACCAGATAATGTATTGATTTATTTTACTGCATGATTATATGATTTTAAATGGGTCTGGTATAATACAAAATCTTTTTTGAAAATTTAACAAATCTGCTAACGACCAATGGTAAAACCTTATTATACCAAAAAAAAATATTTTTTTCAAAATTTAAAACATGCAAATGCTAGATAAAAGAACATTCATTCCAAAACCATTTATAATTTTTTTTGTGGAAAAGAGTCAATACGTCTAAAATCTGATTTTAAAATGACCTATTTCTGGTTTTCTTCGGTAATACCGTCTTAACGCTCGATGGCGAAAGTCAATGGACCGTACAAATTTGACAACTACGATAAATTGACGAAAGGTATTTGATTGTTCGACGGAATAATGCGTAAGCCTGGAACGGAGCCTCACCTTTGTCGTTCTTGACTCACATATTAAATCTACAATTGTTTGTAAGCGTAAGTCCACATGACACTTGTTCTTTTTCACTTTATGCAATTAATTTAAATGCCATGAAAATGAATATGCTCAAATTTTCAAACAGAAGGATTTTCACTGACTTGGCATTTTTATATAAAATTCTAAATGAATTAGTTGATAGTCCGGTATTGCTTGAATTGATAAGCTTCCTGATTTCACTACATAATTCGTGAAGTCAGAATTTATTTCAGCGCAGATATTCTGAAACTAATCATATGTATTCCTCTTTGCCCAAAATACTAACGGAGGGAAACAATTATACCAAGTCAGTGGACATCTTCAATTTATCTTTAAACAAATATAAAATATTGTTACTGACGCAGTTCAGTTATGTACAATAAATACTGTATATTTCTGAGTTTCTTGTGTAAAAGTTCCGAAAAAGGGCGTTAATAAATAAGTAAATAACGCCCGTAATCACCAGCTTATTTATCAATAATCGACGACAGAGATCGATAAGAATCCAAGACGTTTATTAGGAGATTTTTAACTTTTGCAAACAATTTTGTATGTAACGTCTAGGAAATGCAATCTCGTTCTCGCGAGATCTCGTTTTCGCGAGATCTCGGCCTTTTTTAGCGAGATTGATCTCGGACGAAAAAAGGGCGAGATCGAGCGAGTTTTACAAGATTGCACTCGAGCATTAAACGTCTTATTCGAAGCGCGGAAATAAGAAGCCGTTTAGCAGACGATTTTTTGGACATTTTGTGCTTCTTAAGGAGCTATTTTCAAAATAATTCGTAATAATGGCTTGTGATTTGAACTGAACAAATCTTTCATTTGATTGGTATATTTTGTTAAATTATCTGTAATATCTGATGGATCTACTGAGTAGATATAGTTTTATTAAATTGATAATAATATCTCAGTTTATAGTCAACTCAACTTAGATAATAAGTTTTTTTTTTTACTTCTCGTTGTTTTGTTTGTTATAAAAGAACTGTTTTATTACTAAAAGATTTTTGTATGATATTAGAAGAGAAGACTGGTTGTTTCTTTCATTTGTTATTTGATAGAAACGTACATCAAAGTTTACTACTTAGAAGTTTATTAAAAAATTATAGACAAAGACGCCAAACAATGTTTGATGCATAAAAGCCTGTTGAAAAATTCGTTAAAATAAATGTTTATCTTATAATACTTAAAAAATTAATATTTTTTTCCTAATTTATTCAAATATTGTGATTATTTCCAAAAAAAACACACAAAACTGCCAATCTCGCGAGATCTCGAAATTGGCGAGATCTCGCAGTATTTTTATTCATAAACTCGCGGGATCTCACTTGAGCCCCAATCTCGCGAGATTTGCATTCCCTAGTAACGACAAGTTTTAGAATGGTTTAATCATTACAATGGGTCCCCAACGACGAAGTACCGATCTGATTTGAGATTTTCTCGGCTATAGTATCGTCATGATTTATTTCCGGGTTATTATGCCGTGTTGCTCTATCTCCTTCTTTAGCCAATGTTTCGGACAGCGTTAATTACATTACATGAATTACATACCTATTTACATTCGATTACACCTCTGCTCTGTTGATGGACACTATAATGCTGTCCGAAATGTTGGCTAAAGAAGGAGGTAGAACAATACAGCATAATATTTTATCGGTTTGGGAGGTGGTTATGGATACCGCCGCCCCGGGAACCATTTATTGGATAACCGACACCCCTGCCATAGGTCACACCACCTGCTCACTACGTTAGCAGGGATGCACGGGTTCGTTCCAGATTTCTACCCACCGCTCATACCTCTTCCTTCCCAGAACTCCACCCCTTCCTTTCCCTAAAAAGACCCTCCACACAGCATATCCAAATATGACTGTTTTTGACTATATGACTAAGGGCCTCCGGTGTGCAGCTAATGTAAAAAAAAATGAATAAATAACCCATTATGAAAATAAGACAATTTACGATAAGTGCATATCTGTCTGCTTTCTTCTACTTGATGATATTAGGTTCCGTCAGGGAATGGAGGGTAGGAGAGAAGGAGATGTAAATATTGAATAAAGGACGTAGGGGTAAAGGAAGCAATAATCCCATAGCTATTTAAAATTAAACAATCCCTGATCAGTCGCCCGATTGGAATTCTTTGTTAATTTACCACATCTGTCATTAACACTCCATCCAAATTCCAAAGCTTGACATTTGTAAAAGTTACACTTAACTGAGTGTTTTAGCTTTGCCAATGTTTTTTCCCTCCTGTAATATGGGTCTCTTCAAGACCCATGTTCATACCTTCCTTTCCTTAAAAAGACCCTCCACACAGCATTTTCTAAGATGACATAGACCGTGAGGGAAATCATTTTATGTGAAGTTAATGTAAAAAAGAATCTACCTTTCTATCTACCGTAATCTACCGTGGCGCAAAATTAATCACCCTATCAGAAGATGTTATAATTTTTTCAAATGGCGTCGTACGTCAATCATGTGTCGATTTAAGCGTGGAATAATTGTGCCGATTTAAGCTTTAACGCTTTTAGCGATTTTGTGTCGAAAGTCACCATTAGCAACGAGGCGCATTTTCATTTAAACGGTTACACCAATAAGCATAATATTCATTTCTGGGGCACTGAAAATCCGCGTGTGATACACGAAAATCCATTACATCCACTCGAAGTCACTGTGTGGTGCGGCGTTGACGCAGGAGGAGTGATTGGACCGTATTTTTTGAGGACGCCATTGGCATTACGGTCACTGTTACTGTCGAACGCTACAGGGCCGTGATAAACGACTTTTTACTTCCAAAATTGGATGAGCGGGGCTTGGTGAACATGTGGTTTCAACAAGACGGTGCAACTGCACACACAGCATTAACCACAATGGATATTGTGAAGGAAGCGTTTTCTGGTCGCGTAATCTCTCGTTTGGCGATTTGGTATGGCCAGCAAGATCGCCCGATTTAACCATTCCAGACTTCTTTATTTGGGGCTATTTGAAGTTGCGGGTTTATGCCAACAAACCTCAGACAATCGCAGCCCTTAAGGAGAATATTTGACAGGAATGCGAACAGTTATCACCGTGAATCTTGCGGAAAGTCATGGAAAATGCGATAAAACGGGCACAAATGTGTATCAACACTGGCGGCAGTCACTTAGCGGATATCATCTTTTCCACTTGACAGAAAAAATTATAAAAGTCCAAATAAAGATTTTTATTACTCAAAATCATTTTTTTATTTAGTAAAAAAGTTATTCAAAAACAAAAATTCGATGATTAATTTTGCGCCACCCTGTACGTGTTTTCGATTTTTTACAACTCGTGGATTTTGCACCACGATAACGCACTGTCGCACAATGCGATCTTTGGCCGTGAGTTTTTGTCCAAAACAAAACGAATACTATCCAGCAGCCTTCGAATTCACTTGATCTGGCTCCCTGCTACTTTTTCTGTTCAACCGACTTTAAAAACCGCTTCAATTATTGCGAGAGGATGTCGTTAAGGCTCTGACGGACATACCGAAAATTGAGTAGTGCGATGTTTCGTGGATTGGATCAAGCGCTGGCTTAAGTGCGTTGCAGTCGATGGGGAGTAATTTGAAGGGGACCATATCAATTTTGATGAATAAACTTGTATTTTAGATTTTATGAATAAAGTCCTAAAACTTTTTGATCAAGGTAATATTATATCTTATATCTTTCCCATATCTCTTTAGAATTTTGCTCATTATTTTTGAGTTTGTGTTCCGGTTGGAATCTGTCTTGAATTCTAGTTGATTTTACGTATAAATTCCTTGAACTTTTTGATCAAGGCAAAATTTTATTTTATATCATTCCCACAACACTCCTTTTTTACGTTAGCTCCACACAGGAGGCCCTGAGGAAAATAATTCCCCTCAGGGCATATGTCATCTTTGGGGATACTGTGTGGAGGGTTGTTTTAGGAAAGAAAGGAGAGGAAGTTCTGGGAAGGAAAAGGAGATTAAGGCTCCGCAACCGGGCTCGCAAAGAAGAAGATGGAGAGATACGAAATTACGAATGTTAGAGGAGTGCGCTAACATTTACAGCGACAAAATCGATGCGAAAATGTTTAATAAAACACTCGTTTAAATAGAGCAAAAATCTCGCGGGGATCATCTTAAGTATCATTTAAAGAAACATTGTGAATTTTTTCACAAAAATAATTTGTAAGATAATAGAAACAGACTTGTTTTTAATAATTTTGGAGCATACTTTGCGATTTTTTTCTATCGAGGGAATTTCATATAATCTGCGTTTTGGCGCGGGCAGCATCTAGACATTATCTTCAAAAATAAAATATATCTTTTTTTAAGAGCTTAATTAAATTCGGGTTGCGGGCCCTTAAGGGTGGGTAGGAATCAGGGGATCAGTGTGTCTAGGAGAGACGGACGCATGAATCCATCCCTCCCACTGCGGTGCAAAGCGATGTTCCGAGAGAGTACGGCTGGAGAAGTTAAGGGGACTCCCTCAACCATTCTCACTCCCGATCCGGCGTGCCAAGCAGCTGGAGGACAGACGCATCCGGCGACAAGATCCGGACAAACCTCACCCCATCAACCCCAGCACCCCTGCTAAGTCACCAAACGTAGCGAACCACTTGGGGTGACCTACCTCATTATTTTCGAGTTTGTGTTTCGGTTTGACTCAGCCTTGAATTCTCGCTGATAATAGGAATTATTTTTTGATATTAAAAACATCATTTTCAATGTTTTGCAACCTCCGTGGTACCATAACCCAGAAATAAATTCAATTAAGAACACATTAATTTGAGCCAACAAGCGTAATTGTATTATTTTGCTGTCTATTATGTTATGTAAAACAAACTCAAACGTGCTCTAGTGTAACATTATTTATGTAATTATGTAAAACCAGATAGTAACCGTTGAAAATCAGAGGAAAAATTTTACAAATAATATTATTAAAAATTAAAACAAACAAATTTTAAAATAATAGGCATCGTTGTGAAATTCCAAACATTTTGGGATAAAACTTTTTCCAGGAATTTTTATTTAAATATTCCTCTTTTTTTGCACTATTCCGAAGGTAAAATGTAATTTTGATGTATTTAAAGCCTTCATTATTCGCAAATTATTTTTTTTAAATATTAATTTCGTACTTTACTAGATTTAGATATTACCCGGCCCCGCCCGAGTTAACTCTCTTTTATCTTTTTGACTAATGAAAAACATAACTTGTTGTCTTATCTTATTTTTTTGCTAACAAGCAATGCTCGTCTTGACAACGCCTATCTGCCCTGCTCTCTCTTCCTGTTCTGACGCTGTATCTATTCGCCTCGTTTTTCTACTGACCATCGCTTCACATTAGGCCACGAACTATCCTTCACTCCCTGGACGACCAAACCCGGATACGTCATAAGGATGGAGCCATTGGATCATCTCAGACCAGCTCTAAAACAGACAAAAGAGGATTCCGTGGATTGGGACCTCCAGCTTATCTTACAATTCTTGTACGCCTCACTCTGTCTGGCACTTCTTGGATGTAGAGCGGCTGGACGGATAAAAGAGAATCCGAAGAATATATATATAAGAATAGAATAAGAATATAACAAAAATCCTATTATGTTTAATTATAGTATTAACAATATTTCTCTTAAAAAGATGTCTCATATCAAGGATCTGGGTATCGTATTTAATGAAAAATTAACATTTATTCCACATATTAATGAAGTTACTTATAAGGCTATGAAATGTTTGGGATTTATTTTAAGAACAGTAAAAGATTTTACGTCACTTTATTTATTTAAAATTCTCTTCACTGATTTATTAAGAAGTAATTTAGAATACAATTCCACTGTTTGGTCTCCATACTATAAAGCACATCAAATACAAATTGAGAAAGTTCAACATAAATTTTTAAGGTTCATTAATTTCAAACTCTCCATACCCATTGAACAAATTGATTATGTTAAGTTAATGAAAATACTTCATTTAACTGACCTATCGTGTAGAAGAACCAAGAGCGATTTGGTTCTTTTATTCAAATTGGTTAATGGACCACTTGAAGCACCTGACTTAACAAAACTAATAATATTCCGAGTACCAAATCGTGACACGAGACTTCCAGAGCTGTTCTTTATTTATCCGTCTAAAACTAACTATTTCATTAACTCCCCAATCCAAAGACTACATAGGCTTGGAAATAAATTCAGTTCCGTTGATATTTTCATTTATTCCTTACCTAAATTTATATCAGAAATTTCAAAAATTTTGATCTAAATTTCTAGAAGTTGGAAACAACCAAGAAAGACAATGCAAGAACAAATGATGAAGGAAAAATATAAGGATTTGTGCATTTTACCCTCTCTATGATCAGACGATTTATTTAGAATTTGATTTTCAATTTATTCTGCGTTCTCAAAAAACTACATTATACTATATTATATTTTATAGCCTTAAGTTCAAGAGTTTTCTTGCTCGTCATTTAAAACTTTAAGAGTTGAAGGATTTTGTAAGTAAAAACTTTTAATTAAAATAATTTTCCTTGTTGATCTGAGATTGACGGAGTGATTTGTTTGAAAGTAAGGTCAAGTAGGGAATTATATTTTTTTAAATATTAATTTGGTAGTAGGGACAAAAATATGATTAAGTTCTAAAAAAAAATCAACACATTAACTGTACGGGACGCTATGTAATCTGATGTCCTGTTTCAGATTTTAACATTCTGTTCCAAGGATGCCAAATGACTGATGTGCTACGGAGAATTTTCCTTTTAAATACCGGTACGCAAGAAGCAACTAAATAAAAATTTCAACCCTGTATAGTAAGATCTTGATCATATTTATGTGGATATCCAAGGCCGTAGCCAGGGGGGGGATCAAGGGGGATTGATCCCCCCCCGAAATTAACATTGACACCGAGGAGGTAATTGATTTGTTCGCTGCAAAGAAAGCTAGAAAACTAAATTTAATTTTGTAATTATAAAAATATATGATAAGATTAATAAGTAACACCATTTAATTTCTTTTATTAAAAAAAATATTTAAAAAAACTTAACATATTTCTATAAACACTGTTCCACCAAACAAAACCCCCCCCGAAATTTTTTTCTGGCTACGGCCTTGTGGATATCGTACAAGCATTTCAACTGCTACCAACCTTCCAGAGCCAGTGGTGGGTCTATAGCATTCCCGATTGGGGTATGTTTATATTGTGAGGCTGAAGTCTAAGGAAAGGGCAGGAGACTGAGAAAAGAATTTGTGTACCAATTGTGAAGCCATTTATTGGATAACCAACACCTCTACCATTGGACGACTTGACGTGAGGTCGTCCAGGTGTTTGCGGCGGATGCGTCTGCCAGTCAGTCAGACTCTCTGAATCCAAATCTATATATGCATCGCAGTGGTAATAATAATAATAATAATACTTGGATGATTTATATAGCGCCGTTTGTGTGAAAAATCAGCTCAAGGGCGCTGTACAAACTTATAATACATTTCTAAAATCTAAAAAAAAACTACAAGCTAGACAAACAATTAAAAACAACTTAGGGCTAAAAATTGCATACACCGTTTCATTGATTACCGATATGAAAATATATGTACAATATTTTGACTAATGAACGCGATGCTGCCTAAAAATTAATGAAAACAGGACCATTCTTACCTGGTAGGTCGCTTGAAATTAACACTGTATATTGTTCATTTAAAGAAATTTAGAAAGAGTTCGCACGCAGAGGACATAATTGGAACACATGTTATTTAATCCTGAAAAATATTTTAATATTAATATGTAATGTATTCTTTGATGAGTGTATTTTGACCTCCGACCTCCGTGGATTGGTAGTCGAGTTTCTTTACCGCCCGACTACGGAAATCAGTATTATAGTGAGAACTAACAAGCTCTAAAAACTTCAAATAAGCTTGTATTATGATAAAAGTCCAATCAAAAAGAGGCCCGAATTTTACGAGTTTTTTCGAGCAAATACTTCCATCAATTCCCACAACGATCGCAAAATTCCACTCAGAATCGTATCAAAATTGGTACAAAATTCCTCACCCATTTAAAATTCCCGGGTTTGAGACACCCAAAAGCAAACATATTGTATGGAACGTAAAATTGAAATTAGTGAAAACGAAGACTAGCTCGAAAAAAACGTCCTCTTCTTCTTTTCTGATATCTGTCATCTTTCTGACACTGACATTTTTACGTACAACCTTCTGACACTGACATCTTCTGACATCTTTCTAACCGCTGACTTTTTTTCGGTCATCTTTCTGACATTGACATCTTCTGACATCTTTCTGATACTGCATCCATTTATTTATAATATTTATATTAAGCTAAAGTCCCGAAATTTTTTGGGTTTTTCAAAACTAAAATAAAAAAGATATCAATTAAAGAGCAATTCAATTTAATAATAACAAAATGATGAAATTATCTTCATAACTTATGTAACTTTTAAATATGTCTATTTTTTTTCAATATTTATATATTACAAAATCATAACGTATTATTTATAATACACTAGCTCGTCCCGGCATGCGTTGCTATGCCATTTAATAAATAAATTGTTTCTCCCTCAGTGTTCTTTCCCATTCGTCCCGTTCCCCTTCCGCCTCCCCTTCTTCTCCTGCGTCCTCTTCCCCTCTCGCGTTCCCACTCCGTCACCTCCACCTTCCCTCTCCCCACTCTACTCCCCCCCCCCCACCTTTCCCCGTCCCGCGAACAACCCCTCCCAAGCTCCCCTCCCCCCTCACACGTCCCCTTCCCCTCCCGCGTTCCCCTTCCACCTTCCCCGCCTTCCATCTTCCCTTTCCCGCTCCCTCGTTCCGCCAACCCTCCTCCCGCGTTCCATATATTCAATCCCAGTACATTAAGTTTTTAAACAGCCCGCATGCCACCATTTACAATTTTTATTCAAATTTCCATTTTTCATGTATATTAAATTTGGTACCTAACAAAGGTAAAATAAAAATAAAAATTCGTTGGACCAACGTCTGTTGCAGTAAAACTCCATAAGTGTAAGCTCTGGCATTACATAATTTATTAATCTGAAATTTGAAGGAATTTTAAATGTGTCCCATTTGAACAAAATTTATTGTCTTTATAGGATGTTTGTGTTTTTTGTCCCATTTTATTAAGTTAGGTTAGGTTTTAGTGTTTTTACATGATGGCCTGTGTCATCTTTGAGGATGCTGTGTGGAGGGTTTTTTTTAAGGAAAGGAATGAGAGGAGAGTTCTGGGAAGGAAAGGGGTTTAAGGGGTGGGTAGGAATCCGGGGTTTAGTGTGTCCTGGTCATCCGCCTCCAGGACCTAGACAAACCTCACCCCAAGATCCCGGGCACCACTGCTAAATCACCAAACGTAGTGAACCACTTGGGGTGACCTATGGCAGAGATGTTGGTTATCCAATTAAGGTTCCCGGGGCGGCGATACCCATTTCCGCCTCCCAAACTGTATATTTTGTTGGGGGATGTTTTGTCCGTAGGATATTTTTTTGCGGGGTGAAAAGTCGCGGAACCGTTTAGAAACGGTAATGATATTTATGCACTAAATACTATTATTCCCTAAAAGCGTGGTTTACACAGATTCCAAAGAAAACTAATGTCGCTAATTAACATAAGTACTTTCGACTCCTAAACCATAGAAAGGCCTGTCAAATTGATTGCCCACTCACCAAAGAATTAAGAAATTTGAAAATATTTATCCACCAAAAGTATAGAAAATTTTACCTTACTTCTGGCAAACGGAAACGCCCAGAACACATTTCTATCAATTTATCTCTTCAGTGGATTTATACTGTAGGATTGTAAATACAAATTAATTTCTTGTTTGTTTACCAATTCCGGATAACTGTACGCTGTATACATACAAGAGAATTATGTAGATGTGCGAAGATCCAGCTAGAAATAGCTCGCTTGTCCCGGCTAAAACTATCTCCAAGTGACCTGGAACGGCACAGAAGTACCCGGAACCGCCCGGAAACATGAATACTTTAGCGTTTTTCTCTACCCGGAGTTCCGCATTCATATTAGGTAATTTGCTTTCATAAAAACAGAAATCCCTCGGACAGGACGTTCTCAATCGACTTTCATCCAGTTCAGGATATAAGAAAGGAATTCCCGGATTTTATAAGTATACAAGATGCAGCATTTTAATGAAAAATATTGTAAGAATAACTTCATTTTTAAGGGGTGGATGGGAATCTGGGGTTCAGTGAGTCCTGGTCATCCACCTCCAAGATCTAGACAAACCTCACCCCATGAACCCGGGCACCCCTGCTAAATCACCAAACGTAGCGAACCACTTGGGGTGACCTATGACAGAGGTGTTGGTTATCCAATAAAGGTTCCCGGGGCGGCGGTACCAATTCCCGCCTCCCAAATTGAATATAATCCTTCCACACACACTTTTTCTCTGAAATGTAGATCTACCTTTACGCAGGTTTTACTCCATTGGCGGTAAAATCAGGTGGATAATGACGCGCCTAGCCACATCGTGATCTACTGCCATTTCACAATGTGCCGGATATTATCACACGAACGTAAACAAAGCGCCGGCAGCGTCTATATTGGTGCATTTTACAACTTTTATTTGAATGTGCCTAAGCGAATAGCAAGGCGGAATGTCGAACGTTCATCTTCGATCGATACGCCTTGTGTAAATCTGCCTTTACGTGATGTGCCTAACTTATATTCTGCACATTGTGAAATGACGGCAGATCACGATGTGGCTAGGCGCATCATGATCCGACTTGTTTTACGATCGGCCGCCGACATAGGCATTGCTAACTGATATTTTTGTATGAACATTACGAACAAATTATACATGTCTCAACTATATAAATGTGACACCATTCTTTCATATCTTCATGTGGAAGGATATTTGATTTTGCGATGTTCTGTCTTATCTCGACCGCTTTTGCATTTCGTCTGTTTGAATATATTTATCAACGTTTCGTTTCTAGTTGCGCTGGTTTAATAAATATCCGGGTAAATATGCATAGAGTCCACCTCACGGGTAATACGGAACGTTCGTGTTGTCGAAGTTTGATGCACGGATAATACGGAATATTCCTTTTTTAACTAATAGACAATCAAATATGACATTTGTTGGAAGTACCAATCTTATAAAATAAATTCTTAAAAATAAACTCGCATTTCATCATAATTTTAAAAAACATCACGGGCTTTGAATGGTTTGTTTGGCAAAGCATTTTTTTGTCTAGCGGGTTTGTATAATTACTCTAATACATTTCTTTCCATGTTCTACTGTTATAAATACAGGTACAAACTTGTCAATAATGTATTCACTTTGTTTTATATGGCAATAATATTTTTTCTATGATTGGCAGCATTGATTGATTGTCTTTGAAATATTAGATAAAAACCAAAGATATTGAAATATAAGTAGATGTGCTATCTGCTGGTCGCCGATATTGTTTACCAATTAACAAATAAACTAAAAGAACAAATAATTAACGAATAAACCAAACGAACGTTAAACTAAATGAACGAATTCTTTCCTTATTCAAAATATATTGTTAACCAATATTAATGCACATTTTCAAAAAATCAACGAAATGAACAAATTCTTTTTGTATGAAAACTACGCTAATTAGCGCGTAGTCCGGCGACAGTTGCGCGGACACTATAGCATATCTATTCTGTATTTGAATATCTTTGATAAAAACGATACATAAGAAAATGGCGTTACCGCTTAAGCGAATTAATTTAAACAAAATTAAAATGTTGAATGCATATTTTTTGTAGGTTTTTTGTCTTTCCCGACATAAATAATTACTTTTCGTGAAAATAAAGCTAAATCTTAACTGTTTGAATAAAAAAATACCTAATTAATGAGTAAGCGCTGTAATGCATAAATAATAATATCCGTTCATTGCGGGTGCAATAAAAACAACAATTATAATTTGTCTAAATATAGGGTGAGGAAAGGAAAAGGTGCGGAAAACCACAAACATACCCCAGGTTCGTGGCAGCATCTCAAAGTCTTTTCTGGTTGTCAACAGCTAGGCATAGCGGTCACATTAAATTATTGTCTTAAAGCACATATAAGTAGTTCAGGACTGTAGTATACGAGTGTAGTGGTGTAGAATGCCACACGAAAAGACCGCGTTCATTCGGAGATGGTCGGGCGGCAAGTGTTTCCGAACGTGCGTACAAGTAGGGCAGCCGGCCGTTCGGAGAACCGTGCTCAAACCTAATTAGAGATCGCTTGTAAACAGACGCCACTAACAATATTTGTTCCTAATATAATTCGCAATAAACCAGTAAAAAGAACGTACGCTGTAATCATTACATTGTGGGCTAGTGAGCCACAACACATATATAATAAGATACTATTAACACAGATATAAACAACTATGGTAGGGGGGGGAATCATAAATCAACGAGCATGACCGAATTGCTGCGGCGATTTCGACGGTTTTCAACAGCGTTGGTTTTTCCGTCAAACATTCAAACCATATTTGAACACTTGCGTGGTGCTCGACAAATACTAGAGCACTGAGGTTTGTCTGTGGTTTTAAGAGTTTTTGGTTTTAAAATTGGAAAGGTAATTCAACCACAATTATCAAAGCAATTGATTTATGTGTAGGTACCAACCCGGCGAAGCCAGTTTCCGTCTAAAGATGGTAGCCGTTTTAATGGTTTGGTTTTGATTTATAAAGACAAAATTAGAAACATACTTTTTTGGACACGAGATATGCTATTCGCAGATCTTCTAGTTTATTACAAAAGAGCTAATTACGTGGAATAACAGTAGCGAGGCAAAATAAACCGCCGTCAAGAAATCAACCCATGAATCCGGACACCTTTGCTAAGTGGCCGAACGGGCAGGGGAGTTGATTATTCAATAAATAATTCCCTGGAAGGCAGGACCCATACTCACGTCCCAAATAAAACTAAATACAAAAATACAAAAACTACAGGCCGCATCATAACAGGAAACGCTAGTGAGGAAGAATTTGAAAAAAATTTAATTTATGCTTATATTATACTTTATACTTACAAAATGTACAATTTTGCCATTGAAACCAGTAAAAAAAAATTACGAATAAAATTGGATTTCAAGCAACAATTCAATAATAAATTGTGGTCTTATATCAGGACGATACTGAAAGCATCTTCCACTCTGGAACGTGCCGCAAATACACATTATATTATTTTAAATAATAAAATTGTGAAATAATACAAATTCATCAAATATTTTTTTATTTGCACTTTGACCACGGAGACAGTCAAAAGCCTTCAGCTAGTTTTAAAAAAAATGCTTTTATGGCTGGAGTCTGGAGTGTGATAATAACTGAATAAAGAAATCAGGGATCTTGGAGTTATATTTGACCAACCAACGAAATAACCAACAAAGGCATGAAGAAACTAGGATTTAATTAAATAAAGACAATATTAGAGAAACTCAATCGAAAATCTGGAAACAGAAAAATCAGAAAAAGATACTGACACCTCTGGGACTTGAACCCAGTTAAAAATGACCGAATTTGATATCGGCACCGTGGCGCAGTGGTTAGCGCGTTTGCCCGGAAAGCAAGAGGTCCTGGGTTCAAGTCCCAGAGGTGTCAATATCATTTTCTGATTTTTCTGTTTCCAGATTTTCGATTGAGTTTCGCTTATATTGTCTTCATTTAATTATATATTACAATTTGAGGTTTTACTCATAAAGTTAAAATAAAAATAAAAATACACTAGGATTTATAATCAGAACCATCAAAGACATTGATTCGTTAGAAGTTATAAAAATTATATATTTGTCACTAGTACGCAGCTTGCTGGAATACAATTCCATAGTTTGGTACACATATTATCAAATTCATATAAAAAAAACAATCAACGAGTGCAGCACGACGGAGCGACCTCCGTAGTCCAGTGGGTAAGACTCTTGTCTCACAATCCGGAGGTCGCGGGTTCGAACCCGGCATGCGCAAATAAATTTTATTTGATTAATTTGTGTTATTTCACAATTAATTCATTTAAAATAATATATAGTATAATTGCGGCATGTTCCAGAGTGGAAGATACTATCAGTATCGCCCTGGTGTAATACATATACCTATTAAACACATTAACTATACATTTTAACTAAATACACTTAAATTGCATTCCCTAGAAAACAGAAGAAAAATAATTGACCTCACTTTTTTGTTTAAAATTATTCACTCCGATTTAGACTGCTGTGAACTCCTGCATCTCATTGACTTTAAGGTACCAACTCGAGCGATAAGGCAAAACATAGCATTCGGCAACAATAATTTTGGAACCAACTACCTCGTACATGTACCTATTCCACGATTTCATACACTTGCAAACAAATTCACTACAAGTATCGATGTATTTAATACAAAGTTACCATTATTTAAAAAACACTTGGATTTGTTTGCAAGTGTATGAAATCGTGGTCAGTGGTTGAGTGGGCATAGCGCTTGGGTCCCACCCGAGCGTCGCGTGTTCGATTCCTCGGCTGGCGAAGTCCTCCATCACAACACAAGCAACATTTTCGTCTTTCTGTGGTGGTAGTAGGAGATTTTCAAACATTGTTGGGTTATTCATAACCCGGGAATGTTTGTCTTTCTTTTTAAAAAAAAGAAAAAAAAAAATATGTTGTATATCTTGATATTTAAGGAGAATCACATAGCACATTGCATATATTTGTGTATTTTTATATTTATCTACAATATAAAAACCTGTTGCCGTTTTCTTTTTTATGTACTGTGACATATGATTTGAGTTGTCAAGAATTGTTTTTATGTAAATTTTGTAAATACACAGTGTATTTTTTTTTTACATGAGCTCCACACAGGAGGCGCTGAGGAAAATAATTTTCTTCAGGGCCTATGTCATCTTTGGGGATGCTGTGTGGAGGGTTTTTTTAGGAAAAGGAAGGAGAGGAGAGTTCTGGGAAGGAAAAGGGTTTAAGGGGTGGGTAGAAATCTGGGGTTCAGTGTGTCTTGGTCATCCGCCTCCAAGACCTAGACAAACCTCACCCCATGAACCCGGGCACCCCTGCTAAATCACCAAACGTAGCGAACCACTTGGGGTGACCTATGGCACAGGTGTTGGTTATCCAATAAAGGTTCCCGGGGCGGCGGTACCCATTCCTGCCTCCCAAGTTATATAATTCCTATAATGTATGTATACTATTTTATGCCATCTGCAACTTTAAAAACTTTCTCTTGTATTGTAATGCATTATTTTTACTAAAATGTATCTTTAATACCTTCCATTTATGTGATGTTTACTTTTTCAAGTTCATCTTTTTTATTTAAAACTTTGTCTCTGTATTATAAACTCATATGTAAAAGCCCATCAGGGCGTTGAAATATTAATAAATAAATAAAATAAATATGCAGACCGCATTTTCGTTTAAAAAATATTTAAATAAATAACCTCCTCTATCAACTCAGAATCTCTTTTGTCTTCATCAGCGTCCCTTCATTGAGTAGCTAGGTATGTAGGAAACTCGGATAGTATTTAAGGGTCCTTTATTTTTCATGAAGAGTTTTTATTTTTCTTTTTGTGGACATTGCAGTGGCTTCTAATAGCTTTTACTTTGTGTCGACACTGATCCAAGTTACTTCATACTATTCGTACTTCATAATATTTGATTTTGGCTTCATTCAATCACAGTGAAGTGATCCTTAGAAAGATTTATGGAGTGAGGTTTGTCCAGATCTTGGCGGTGGATGCGTCTGAATACTAGAGATGTTATGAATATGAAATTTCGGATCTGGATACGGATACGGATATAGGAATAATATTATACCGGTTTCGGATACGGTTGTTATCCGCTAGTTTCGGATAATTTCGGTTACGGATATTACAATTTTAAAATTATAAAAATAAAATACAAATAGCAAGGTTTGACTTTTATTTCTAGTATCATTTGTTTTTTTTATTGGGTATCTAGTGATTTCAACAATGTCAATACTGTAAAAACATTATATATGTCACTCGCAAGGAGTCATTTAGAATACAATTCCACGGTTTGGTCCCCAAAGTATGAGGTTCATTCACATGCGATTGAAAGAATCCAAAATAAATTTTTAAGATATGTGAATTTTAAAATGGGCATTCCTAGTGAATGCCTAAATTACGATAACGTACTTTGTTCATTAAATTTAATGAATTATCTGATTGTAGAATCATTTCCAATTTAACCTGTTTGTATAAAATCATAAATTCAATGTTTGATACCCCTGATTTATTATATGTAATTTCTTTTCATACTCCAGGCAGGTCAGTCACAAGACAGTACCTACCATATTGTTGTAGCAATTCTAAGTTAACAAGCCAATATTATACTCCTATGCGACGGATTCAAGAGCTTGGAAACAAATACTCCGATGTTGTTGATATATTTAGTACATCAAAATTGACTAAGACAATGACAGTATTTTGATGGCTGAAAGAAAAAAAACTATTTCGGATTTTTTGTATTTTGTACCTACATCCTGTGTGCTTCAAATTCAATACCTAATATTTTTACTTTGTATTTATTTTTGTGCAAGTGTTTTAAACAGTAGTTTCCTGCACTATTTACTAGTATAATTTCGTTAATTATTTTATTTTTACAGTGAATACAGCACAAGAATCTCAACTGCTCCCGTCTGGAGCCAGTGAGACTATGGCATCCCCAATTGGGGTATGTTGTGAGGCTGAAGGTAGTGGGGAGGGGAAGGAGGTGGGGAAGAGGAAGGTTGGGAAGTACCTGGCTATTCAGGTCTGGTCACCAAACACGGCTAAAGCCATTTTCAAGCAACGTTTCAATTCTGAATGGTGGTCTTACACCAGGGCGATACTAATAGTATCTTCCACTCTGGAACATGCCGCAAATATACTATATATTATTTTAAATGAATTAATTGTGAAATAACACAAATTAATCAAATAAAATTTATTTGCGCATGCCGGGTTCGAACCCGCGACCTTCGGATTGTGAGTCAAGAGTCTTACCCACTGGACTACGGAGGTCGTCAAATACGGAGGTCGCCCACTGGACTACGGAGGTCGTCGTTAATATTGTTATAAATATGTATGTAAAAGCCTAAATAGCAATTTGGGAGGCGGGAATGGGTACCGCCGCCCCGGGAAACTTTATTGGATGACCAACACCTCTGCCATAGGTCACCCCAAGTGGTTCGCTACGTTTGGTGATTTAGCAGGGGTGCCCGAGTTCATGGGATGAGGTGTGTTTAGGTCTGATGACCAGAACACACTGAACCTCAGATTCCTACCCACCCCTTAAACCCTTTTCCTTCCCAGAACCCTCCTCTCCTTCCTTTCCCTAAAAAACCCTCCACACAGCATCCCCAAAGATGACATAGGCCCCGCAGGGAAATTATTTTCCTCGGGGCCTCCTGTGTGAAACTCATGTAAAAAAAAAATAAAAAAAATAGGCGTAAATAAATAAATAATCAGTCCAATAAATAACTACTATTACAGACACTTTAAGTGCTATGTAGGTTACTTTTACTATCATCCCAGGAACCTCTATTTTTCAAAGAGTCTGTCAATGACAACTGTTTTTTACACTCTTGTAAAGGTGTTAGCTGTAGAGGTGGTTGTTGTTGTTTTTGTTGAGTATTCTTTTCCAATAACATCAGTTCTTCATATTTAACAATGTGTTTTGATTTAAGATAAAGTTTCAGAGAAGTAGTGCCACCTCCTTTGCGTGAAAAGTTTTTACTGCACTGTTTACATTTTGCAAAATCGACATTAATTTCATCAAAAAATGTCCAAATTAAACTAGACTTAGGACACATTTTGCCTTTTGCCAAGACTATAACAATTTATTTACATACACTTTGAAATTAAGTAAATAGGTAAATAATAAGTTTTAATAATAAGTTTTAATACTCGTAAATAATAAGTTTTAATTTTTGTACACCCACAATCACAAAATAAATCATAAACACTGCAAATTGCAAGAGACATGCGCGGCTTGTGTGATAAGTGACGGCTCGGCCGGGCAAAACAAACAAAAACCTGTCGTAATCTGTCATTTAGACTCCGCCTTTATCCGAAACTATTTGAAACTTTTATATCGGTTTCGGTTACGGTTACGGATATTTTTTTTTTTCGGATATCTGATAGCTTCAGTTACGGTTACGGAGCTCCATAACATCCCTACTGAACACCAACTGCGTGGTGGGTCAGATCGGGAGAGGCTGGTTGAGAGACTTTGTGGTCTCTTCAGCCGGACTCTCTCAGAACATCGCCTTACCACAGAAGGAGGGGTAGATTCATATGTACGTCGCTCCGGGATTTAATTTTTTTGTGTCTTTTTCTGTTTTATTTACATTTATTAGTGTTATCTTCTTCTTAAATGATATATATTATATTGATGGCTATAATCTTTAAAAGATATTGAAAAGTTATGCCAATAAAATTAAAATTATAAATAGCCCATTTTTAAATATATTAAATACTGAAACAATTCAACTTTGTTTGAACCACTTTTGTTTTTGAGTAAATCCGACCGGTTTCAGAACAACCGTTCCTTCTTCAGGGCAAATGTATACTAATTTGACAGTTTTGAAATATGGGTGGGAACAATGTATTATTATTATGGTAGGGGTGGAGTCGTTGCTAGGTATTAATAAAGAGTGGGTGGGTAGGGGAACATATACATGATTGGGCTATAAAACAATATTATTTGTTTGTTGATAATAGATTCATTATTTTTAAGGGATTTTTTTATTATTTCAAAGACTTCTAAGTTATCTAAACGTTTTCCTTTGTGATTAATATGAAGAATATTTATCCCCGTATTTTTTCAAAACGATGGTTATTTTCAATGATATGGTTTGCGAACTCAGAAAAAATATTATTATTAAGACACCTTAAATGTTCTTTGATTCTGATTTCAAAATTACGAGTTGTTTTTCCAATATAAAATGAGGGACAATCATTACATTTGAGTTTATATATTCCGGAATTAGTCAGTGTATGGTCTTTATCTTTACCAATTGTTTAATTTATCTATAATGGATAACCACAAAGTTATAGCTACATTCAAAAGTATACTAAATACTGTTCATAAAAATCCTTCAGTTTCAATATTTCGAAAATCTTCATTTGCATATCAAATGACATAGCGAATGTTGGTGGTTTCCAAATGAATAGAGTGCTTAGTATAGCTTTGAATACTGCTAAATTATTAACATACTTGATTACCGTTTTCGCTTAAATTGTTTGATATTCGCCAAAATCAACCAAAGCGCTTTAGCTAATCGCGAGTAAAATCCTCTGTGTCCAATATCCATATCGAATGTGGAATAACCCACTTGACGTCAGATATCAGCTTAATATTCAAACCAATAATTGTAAAACTGTTGAATAACGCTCGAAAACAAAATTGATTGTGATTATTTAAATGTAAATAAATAACTTTGTTAAACCATCAACCTAACTAGCTGTCACTAGATCACAGCGGATCTGAGGAACCGGCTATTTTTGGAACCTTTTCTTTTTATAAAATGGTCACTCAAACTGGTCGAAGCCGAACCAAAAGCCGCCCGCAGGGCCTAGCAGCAAAATTTGCGGAGCGGGTTTTAACTGCTAGTATATATTACTTTACTAACTTTTAAATTTTAATATAAAGTGTGATATTTTCTCTTTCTAATACCGTTCAGATATTTCCCACCTTGAGACACTGCGAATTGTTACCAAAAGCGAACAAGTTAGCCCGATGGGTTGTGTTAGGTTGGGTTAGATTAGGTTGGGTCAGGTTAGTTGGTTCAGTTATGCGTTTTGCTTTTATCTTAACGTTCTTCAATATTCTATTTTGTCATTGTTTTGTTTGTCATGGAAACTTCAACGTCATATTTGACAATTTCAACAAAACTCTGTTAAAGAGACCTCAAAAGACGAAGAACAGTGAAAAGATGTTTGTCATGGAAACTTCAACGTCATAGTTGGCAATGACGACAAAATTTTGTTAAAGAGACCTCAATAGACGAAGAACAGTGAAAAGATGTTTGTCATGGAAACTTCAACGTCATATTTGACAATGACAACAAAACTCTGTTAAAGAGACCTCAAAAGACGAACAGTGAAAAAATGTTTGTCATGGAAACTTCAACGTCATATTTGACAATGACAACAAAACTCTGTTAAAGAGACCTCAAAAGACGAAGAACAGTGAAAAGATGTTTGTCATGGAAACTTCAACGTCAAATTTGACAATGACAACAAACCTCTGTTAAAGAGACCTCAAAAGACGAAGAACAGTGAAAAGATGTTTGATACGACACAAGAAGAAGAAGAATCAACAAACCGACCCCTCTCTCGATAGAACTCATATGTTGGCTTATGCGAAGGGATGTTTTTAATCCCTTCTACTTCCTCTCCAACGTCAAAGGCTCGAGGGCTCACCACGTACAAAGGGACTTAACTTTCTCTGACATGAATAAAAGATCTACAGCCTCCTGCCTAATGGTTGTTCATATTTTAGGCGTACACAAACACCGCAACGTCTTACTAGATATCAAAGCTTATGAGCTTAAATTTGCAAGCGTTTGGTTTGAATGCTAAATAGGCAATGCGTTCCGTCATATTTACATAATATGTAAAGTTTTTTTTGGCTTTGAACAGAATGTCTAGTATTTTTTTTGTTTATTGTACAACAGATTATTATCCAATGACCGTAAAACTTTCTCATTTTGACAGTCTTAATACCTAGGAAGATGATTATCTATAATATAAAAGTGAATCGCTGAATGTGTTGCTAAGCTCAAATCTCGAGAGCAGCTGAACCGATTTCGCTAATTCTTTTTTTAGAATATTCCTTGAAGTACGAGGATGGTTCTTACGGAGAGAAATATTAAGAAAAATGCGCAGAAAATTGGATAATTTCAGAAAACCTAACGACTATCGCACGTTTGACAGTTCGCTTGTTTGAGAATGACATTTTGCAAAATGTTAAATCAGGATTCTATTTTTGAAAATCTTTAAGTTGATATATTTATTTAAAGTAGGTACTCCCCTAATAGTTTGAATCGAATCAAGAATTTTAGATATTTTAAATGGGTACCTATGTTAGGTACCAAATTTAATATACATGAAAAATGGAAATTTGAATAAAAATTGTAATATAATATAATAATACCGTCAGAACCAGGACAGCATGCTTAGCTTACCTGATGCCGGTTCTCTAAATATTGAAATGAAAGGAATAAGTGTAAAAAAAAACTAATTAAATCAACAACATAAGTTTGCAGTGTTTGAGAAGAAAATTAAAAGTTCAAAAAATTTCCGATTTTTTTAAGTTAAAGAAAGTGGCAAAGAGAAGAAAATAGATAAGTTCAGAAAATATGTGGATCTTTTGTTTTACATTTTCCGAAAAATAATATCCCTTGGGGTCTGTGACATCTTTGGTAACGCTTGATGGAGAGTCTTTTTAGAGAAAGGAAGGAGAGGAGTTCTGCGAAGGAAAAGGTATGAGGGGTAGGTAGGAATCTAAGTATTTAGTGTATCCAGGAGTGACGGACGTATTAATCCATTCCTCCCATTGCGGTGGGAGGCGATGAGTCAAGAGAGTCCGGCTAGAGAGGTCAAAAGGTTTCCCTCAACCAGTCTCTCACATACCTCACTCCACAAACCCGAGCACCAATGCTAGCACAAAATCTAGCGAACCACTCCGGGTTACCTATAGCAGGGGTGTTGGTTATGTAAAAAATAGTTACTGTGGCAGTGGTACTCATACCCGCCTCCCAAATTGATATGTTCAATAAATAACAAAACGCCTGAAAAAATAACTTCGCTCTCAATTTAAATCATCTTTCACATCTAAGTAGTGGTCTCTTACTAGGGCAAAACTTAGGGTCGCCTTTTTCTTTTTTTTAAAAGAAAGACAAACATCTCCGGGTTACGAATAACTCGACAATATTTGAAAATCTCTTACTACCACCACAGTAAGCCGAAAAATGTAGCTTGAGTCGTGATGGGAAACATAGCCAGCCGAGGAACACGGAACGCATGAATATTTTCCGTTCTAAACATTAAAATATATAGCTTGCAGGTTCTTCGCCAAAGCGATACCAAAAGCATCTTGAGAACTGAGAACGAGGGTCAAATATAATAATTCTCTTTTATTTCGTACGTTAAAAAGCCCCCTCATTTATATATCACGTTCTGCGATGTCTTAATAAATATCTTGTTAATTTACCAACACTAATATATCCCGGCAATGTCCAAACCAACGGCCGTGAAAACAAACGCGTTCTAATAACTCGAATAAATAATAAATAATAACCCGAAAAGCCTCCCTACCACGCGAAATGTCTTATAGTTTCGGTCACTCGTAATCGTTCGTCATTACACAACAAGATCTCGAACCAATGGTACTGGCAGTACTACTATTAACAATCCATTAATATCTCACACCAATATGACAGAGTAATTCCCTAACGCTCTCCGAATTTTCAACACATTTCTCAAGCCCACATGGTAATAATCAAGGCAAACGTACAATACATAAAATATTCGGCCTATTTTTACCCCCATCCGTATACATCCGTATACGTATACATCTTTATATATATAAAAATCTCGCGTCACGATGCTTGTTCGAGATAAACTCCGAAACTACTTAACCGATTTCGATGAAATTTAGCTTACTGTGTATAATTTGGACCAACTTAAAAGACAGGATAATATTTATCTCAGTGTGAGTTAACAACATGGATCCATTACTAAGCTTGTTTTCAAGATGCCTACAACACGGCCAGACATTTGTAATGACGTATGAGGCGTAGGTACCCGAGTTATTAATTTATCAATTTTAATAACTTTGAATACTATTTTCCCCACATTGTACTAGTGTGTTTATGTGATTTTAGTTGTTTAATAGGAGATATTTCCAAATATGGAGGCATTGTCTCCTACGCTGACGATACAGTCCTACTACTAAAAGCAAACAGATGATCTGAATTAAATAAAATGGCAAATACAGATATCAATGCACTACGATTATGGTTTGATAAAAACCTGTTGACTTTAAATTCTAAAAAAACCTATAATTTACCATTTTTCATTAAAAAACAAGAAACACCTAAAGAAATAAACATAATAATCCTCTCTGTGACAAATACCACAAATGCAATATATTATGTACAAAATAGAAAGCAACACCGATATTAAGTACCTGGGCATAATAATAGACCAGCGTTTAAAATGGTCCCCACACATAAATATTCTGAACAACAGAATAAGGAAACTAACATATATATTTAGATGTTTTAAACGAAAAATTACTAAGAACCACACACTTCGCTTTCTGTGAATCAATTATCCACTGGAGCAACGGCGCGTTTTATAACTTTTGCCTCGGATTGCTCGTGATATTTTCGAATCCATTTTGATTTTTTTCCACCGACATTGAAAAAATCATATCTCCGAATTTTAATATTGAGACATGCAAACTAATTATAGTTCCATATAGCCAATGAATTAACCTATCTTTTGTTGATTATCACATATTCGTAGGAATTATAAAAAAAATATTATAAAATCGTAAACTTTAAAAATGTGCGAATCCTGCATGTTAGTTACTTTGAAATTGCCCTAAATGTTACTTTTTCAAGTCAACATTGGATATTTTTAATTTCTACACGTTGTCTATGGCCTACTTGATAACCACAGAAGCAAACATATTTTTAAACTGTCAATTTTTAAGTGCAATCAGCTGATTTAGAATATTTTGATCGAATTTTTTTTATAGATATTTGAGACCGTGGAGTGTCAAAATGAAATCCACTTTTTAGCATATTGAAATACATTTAACACAAAGTAACTGTACGAAAATAGTAGGATACGTTCATTTTCTACAATTATCAATAAGAATTAACGTGATTTTTGCTCTATTTAACTAAAATAATCGTTTTACAAATACACCCTAAATAACAATATCAAAATCAGACTGCAGCTTTATAAACATTTGTGATCTAACATTGGATATTCATCAACAGTCCATGGCTATTACGAATAATTTTTAGAAAAAAACTTTAGATTTGCCTTAATCACTATAAAAGGAAACTTATTGCATCACGGCTGGCGGAAAATAATGCATTTTAATTTTCAATGTCGTTAAATAAAATTTCACTTCCGTCCGACACTACGACAGCCTGCCCGCCATTTGTCACATACACAAGCCCGCTACACAAACCCTGCGTACCCAAACAAACCATTCAAAAACGTAGGCTGTTGTAAAGATAACATACACAAGCCCGCTACACAAACCCTGCGTAGCCAAACAATCCATTCAAAAACGTATTTTGACAGCGACAAAATGGCGGGCGGGCTGTCATAGTTTCGGTTCGCGAAGTGAAATTTTAGTTAACGACATTGAAAATTAAAATGCATTATTTTCTGCTAGCCGTGATGCAATAAGTTTCCTTTTATAGTGATTAAGGCGAATCTAAAGTTTTTTTCTAAAAATTATTCGTAATAGCCATGGACACCAATCCCCAAAATATACCACATGTTTTTATATAATGTAGTAAATTAAGATACAAGGTTTTTAATAAGATAAAAATCATAAGAATACGTATTACTAACCTTTTAGAATACATGCATGAATGTTTTCGAGTATCGCATTTCCATTCTGACAAAATATACCATCTGACAGCTGGCTTTGATTGAGATTTACTGGATTAAAACTTTTCTAAACTAATTGAAATTTACATGTTTATCTTTGTTATGAATCCTTCTAATTGATAAACTATAGTTCAAATGCACACGTCAAGTAATTAAGTCAATAATTGTAAAAATGAACACAAAGATCGGGTGAAATTCGAAATTTAAATTTTACTTCGTAAAATACGTAAAAAAGCCACTAATTTTTAATTTGCACGAATTGAAAACACGTTAAATAGATTGATAATTGAATTGCGGGAACTGTGGTATGTAAACACTTAATAAAAATCAATTAAAACAATCAATAACATCATTCTAAGCCAACAAATGGCTGTCATTTTAACCTAGAAATTTTTGTCAACAAAACAAGATACGTGCTTATGAATATCTATAAAGATAAAAGTAGACGCAAAAGAATAGAGACATCTATGTCAAATCCTATAAAGGATTTTGTCGCGGGTTTTCGAAAATATTTAAAAATTCGAAAACTTTTCAGACTTACACTTTGTAAGTGGTTCCGAAATTCGGAAAAAATCGTTCCAGTGGATACAATACGGCATTATAGGATGGGGCGGTACATATACAAATCAAACACAAACAATTTACATATCACAAAAACTAATATTATAAACAATTTTTTTTTAAAACCCCCCTACTAATATTCATTCATTCATTTAAGGTCAGAAAAGTGCTTTATACTTTTATGATGCAACATTACAAATTTATAAAGATAATATTCAAAATAAAGTTGCACGCTTTAAAAATAACAGAAATATTAGACAAACGTCAATACTTCCTATTCCAAAATGTAAAAAAACAATAGGACAGTTAAATCATAAATATATCGGAGTTCATTTTTTTAATTCACTACCTGAAAAAATCAGAAACATGAACAGTAACACAAAAGATTTAAAACTCAGCTTAAAAATTATACCGAAAATTTAAACTGAATAAAAAAAATAATAAAAAATAAACCAATATAATAACACCTGCCATACACACAAGCCCTGCTTATTTATGAGGGTAAATCAAATACATAACATATATTATGTGATTAATTATTGTATAAAATTTATTGTAATTTATGTATGTTTATGTGAATAAAAAAAATATATGTATATCAAAATATACTACATAAAAATATTTAAAAAAACATGAAGTAATTGCTTTTGACTTATTTATTTATGTTATATTCTTTGGGTCTTGTAAACATCCTGAGAAGTGGGGAATAAATATTTTTTCTTGCTGTCTTAACAAGTGTTATATGTATTAGGATCATTCGTTCATTTGTTGATTTCAAATTGTTCAAGTAAATTTAAACTAAAACCCTTTTTTCTAATAATAAAAAATTAAATACTTGCAGATGTTAAAAAAAACATTATTAAATATAACTCAAATTATTTTTTAAATTAAATTGAGTACTACGAAATAAATACAAAAAAAAATCATAACCCATCCTATTACATTCAAGTATAGCTGATCCGGCCACGAGTTGCTGTGGCTAATAAAACACAACGTCATCTACAGGATGGTTATCCAACCTTTATAAACACCGCCGTCTTTGAGTTTATCGCGTAGAGACAGACAGATGCCGCGGAGAACTTTAATTTATAATACGTAGAGATGGTGTGAAAGATTATAATGTGCATGAAATGCTTGGGGTAACTAACGCATTTAAGTTAATAAAGATTAATACTGTATCCGTCTAAATAACTTTTCAATTACTGCAATGTACGTGACCATTTTTTTAGAAGATAGAATGGGTATAGTAAGCTAACCGTAAAAGATAGATATATGCCTTCGCGGACTTTTTTGTAGATCTATAAAAGAGGAATATCCCACTATGCATTGTTATATATCACCCACATTTGTTATATCCCAAAAGGATTAGGCATGCGTTTTCGATTAAAGCTACCAGGCGGCTTGACTTTTTCCGACACTTCTAACAATTACCGTTATGTTTCAACCAATTTACACAAATCCTTGACAAATTACATACCTAAACCTTCCTCACGAAACACTATCTATTTGTGAAAACCGCATGAAAATCCGTTCAGTAGTTTTTGAGTTTATCGCGAACAGACAGACAGACGGACGTCGCGGGGGACTTTAATTTATATAATATAATATAATATAATATAATATAATACAATGTAGAGAAAGAGAAGAGATGAATATCTAACCTAAAACCATTTGATTTTACTTTTTTACCTTTATTTTCTGCATTAAGAGATAAGGTTTTCCTTGGAATAACAGTACATTTAATGTGTGGCTATTAATTATGCCTAATGTGTGCTGCAGGTAAATTTATATAATGGTAAACCTACAAGATTAATATTTTCACATTCTGAAATGAATAGCGACAATCGAGTACGAGGGTAATTTCGTTATAAAAATATGCCTTGTATGATTTGTACGAAAAAATTCTAAAATTATTATTTCAATGAAGAAAGAATTTTTGGAAGTCCTACCTTTAAAAGTTATTATTATACAATATTAACCTTTGAAGGAATTATCCATAGTTTCTAAAAGTTTTTTTTTAAAGTGACTTCCTTACAATTTTGATTTAAAATATACTTACTAGACATAAAAACCTTAAAGTAAAAACTAAACTAGCCTATCCACACTTAACCTAAGTGGTACTATAAGTTTGGTGACTTAGAAGGGGCGCCCGGGGTCAAGGGGTGATGTTTTTCTACTTTGCCCACCTACTTTGTGGCGGTTCAGATCATGAGAGGCTAATCAAGAGAGACGTAACCTATGACCTCTTCAGCTGGACACTATCGACCCATCGTCTTGCACCGCAGTGGGAGGGAAGGATTATTACGTCCGTCACTCCTGGACTCATTGACCCCCGGATTCCAACCAACCCCCATTACCTTTTTCGTTTCCCTAAAAAGACCCTCATCAAAGCATCCCCAAAGATGATATTATTTTTTTTCTTCAGTGCCTCCTGTGTAGAGCTAATATAAAAATAAACCTAACTTCTGTCTTGGGGATCTTTTAAAAAATGGATCTGTAGTGGTTCACTACGTTGGGTGATTTAGCAGGGGTGCCCGGGTTCATGGGGTGAGGTTTTGTCTAGGTCTTAGAGGCGGATGACCAGGACACATTGAACCCCAGATTCCTACCCACCCCTTAAACCCTTTTCCTTCCCAGAACTCTCCTTTCCTTCCTTTCCTTAAAAAAACCCACCACACAGCATCCCCAAAGATGGCATAGGCCCTGAAGGAAATTATTTTCCTCTGGGCCTAATGTGTGGGGGTCATGTAAAAAAAAAAAATGGTATCTTCTAAATCTTGGATGTGTTAATTAATTGATTTTGTGTTTTATTCATAGAACTCCATTTATTTATTTTTTAAATAATTTAAATTCAATTTAATAATGTTATATGCTGCAAATTTTTTAGTTTTTATTTTTGTTACAGCTGTTTCGGCTTACAAGGCCATTTTCAAACTGTGGTTAAACCACATTGAGACGACTTATTTATAAATGGCCTTGTAAGCCAAAACAGATGTAACAAAAACAAAAACTAAAATAAATGAAACAATTTAATTTAAATAATAATGTCACTTTTAAATTAATAATGTCACATCACAAAGTATCCGCTTCATATGAACAAAAAAAAGAAACAATTTAACTTTGTTTGAACCACTTTTATATTTGAGTAAATCCGTCCGGTTTCAGAACGTACGTTCCTTCTTCAGGGCAAATGTTTACTGATTTGACAGTTTCGAAATATGGATGGGAACAATTTATTATTATGGTAGGGGTGGAGCTGTTGCTAGATATTAATGGAGAGTGGGTGGGTAGGGGAACATATATCTGTAGGTTCGTACCTTTTCTGGAATGTGTGAGAGGTAGGTAGGTCCGCGGCTCTGTTCCGATGAACTAGGTACCTACTGTTCAGTCGCGTACCGTCTATGCCAGACGGCTGACGAGAGCTCTAGTAATTTCGCTTGCATATATTTGAACACAGGCGCCGCTTCTGGAAACATCGATACGTTTCGGATGCAATCCAAAGCGTGACGTAGCAACAATGCGTGGTTGCTACATATCCATGATTGGGCTATAAGACAATATTTTTTGTTTGTTGATAATAGATTCGTTATTTTTAAGGGATTTTTTTTTATTTCCTAGGCTTCTAAGTTATCTAAACGTTTTCCTTTATGATTAATATGAAGAATATTTATCCCCGTATTTTTTTCAAAACTATGGTTATTTTCAATGATATGGTTAGCGAACTCAGAAAAAATATTATTATTAAGACACCTTAAATGTTCTTTGATTCTGATTTCAAAATTACGAGTTGTTTTTCCAATATAAAATGAGGGACAATCATTACATTTGAGTTTATATATTCCGGAATTAGTCAGTATATATTCTTTATCTTTAGCATTTCTCAAAAAATTACCGATATTATTTCTTGTATAAAAAGCTGGTTTAATATTAGAAGGGAGATTTTTGCAACATTGAACTGAAAAATTATTAATATACAAAATTTTACGCCATTCTTTATCATTAATATTATTAGAATTGTATAGATATTTTTTATTTATTTATGCTTAGTTTTTTTTATTTAAGATGTTATCAATTAAAGTTGGTTCATATCTGTTATTTACAGCAATTTCTTTTATTATAGAAAGTTCAGAAAGGAAATTATTATTGGATATTGGTACATTTCAATTAATTTTTTCAAAAATTGAATAATTTGTAAAAATCTAATCTACCTGAGAAGAACCCTAAATATTAGCATATCATTAATTTCTTCAAAAGTCTAAAATATTAATTTATTTCTGTCGCTGCTTTTTGACATTTCAACTTTTAGATTTTCAGTTCTGTTGTTTAATCTGCATAAGTTTCCCATAGATTACGCATTTACGACCCGTGGGTGCTTTTTGTTTTAAAATTCTCCTTTCGTTATTGCTTCTTGACTTCCTTTGGGGCAAGATCGAGACGGTTAGAAGCTTGCACTGAAAAGTAAATTTGACTTCTTAATGTCTCCATAAATTTTTTTACGAAGTAATTTTGTTTGTTATGGAGATTTTTTTTATCGAATCTTTCTTTTCATCGCTGCGCTGCACTGGTCAGAAATATTACATATATACCAAATTATTGTAATGGTTTATTCTGATTCCTTTTGATGTTTATTTACCTTCGGATTAAGCGAGGTTTCTTCTTTAACAAAATTTAAAAAATACACTTTGTAAAATTCTTCATTCCCGGTGATTGCTATTGAATTTTCAATAAAACTTGTGGTTCGTTAAGATTACAAATCTTATTTATTTAGTTCGTCGTGTGGTTTAAAATGACTCTTTATTTAGCTGGTCGGCTTTACTCAAATATATAAGTGGTTCAATCAAATTTAAATTGTTTCATTTATCTATAATGGATAACCACAAAGTTATAGATACATTCAAAAGTATAAATAATTATATATTTTTTATCTCGATTTCACTTCAAATTTAAATAAATAATAAATTAAACAAAATACTGGATCAGTAATCCGTGCTTATGTAATGGAAGATTCAAACGCATCAATGGCGGTTAACACAAAACTCCCTTAATTAATAATAACTCCTACGTTAATTTTTAAGTTTTGGGGATGCTGTGTGGAGGGAATATTAAGGAGAGGGAGGAGAGAAACTTATTTTATTGAAAAGGGTATAAGGGGTTGGGTTGGAAATTGGGGGTCACTGCAGTGCCAGGCGATAGTCGAGAGAGTCCGGCTAAAGAGATCGACCGGACTTTCACGATCCGACCTACCACACAGTTGGTAGGCAGATGCATCCGCGTCAAGAAACAGGCGATGCCCACGACATGAACATGGACACCCTGCTCGCCAGACTAACTTGCGATGTAAAAACAATGTCAATGGGTTCACTCTAATTATATGACACAATTTGGTAAAAATTCATTAATCTTTACCTGAGATCATGTTCATAGTTGATAGCATATTCTAAAGGTGGATCCAGATATGTTCTTTTGTCCGTACCGTACCTCCGTTTCGTATCAGCGTCGCGATCCAAAAACTCTGGTTGCAAAGTAAAATAGCCCGTATCTCCGTAACGTCGCTGCGATCATCGCATGTTCATTTCCTTCCACCATGTCGTCGACTGCGGAAATGTATGAGAATTTGACGATTGCTTGCACGTCCTTCATTGTTATTCACAATAATATAACGACAAAAAAAAACAAAAAAGGCGACCTTGGTGGAAGTTAGAATTGTTAAAAAACAGAGAATGATGCGGCGGAAGAGCTTTAATGAGAGATTTGAATTTCAAAAGATAAGTGGAAAATACAAAAACTTCACTCGCATGTCACCAAGCGACTTCGAGTACTTCATTAATTTAATTGGGCCAAAAATAAAAAAGGTAGATACCACATTTAGAAAATCTATTTTGATACAAGATAGATTAAGCATAACTTTGCGTTATTTGGCTACAGGAGATTCTTATACCAGCTTGCAATACACATTCAGAGTATCCAAACAATCAATAAGCATCGCACTCCATTTCGATAGACAGTTCCTCCCATCCCTCTTGCTTTATATTTTTATTATAATAATTCCTGTTCCCGGAATCCCACAGAACTTCCCTGGCCCTATATTCATAGATAAGTTTCACAATATTATCGTTATCCCATTGCATTTTTCATGCTGATTCGGGTAGTGACAGAGAGCATGACCTGCGCATGCCGCGATCGCCTCCAAAATAGCACGTACCCGTATTGTATCGCCTTTGAACGGGTCGAAAAAACGGACTCGCGATGGATCGGAGCGTACCTGTATCCGTATCGAGACGCCGTACCATCGTACCGTACCGAACGGGCGTCCAAACTAGCGTTCTTGATCGCGACGCTGATACAAAACGGAGGTACGGTACGGACAAAAGAACATATCTGTACCCACCTTTATGATTCATCTACCTTCATAATCTTGTCCGTGTTGGATAGAGCCAAGAATGTAAGGAGGACCTGAAAGGAAATTCCTAAAAAATCAAACAGGAAAAATTAAATAAAAAAGATTAAATTCTTCCAAAAAGGTATTTTCTCACATTCCATTTAGGCTTGAGAGAAAAATTGTACAAAAACAGTATTTCGATATTTGATTAAATTAAAATATTAATTTCTTTCAAAATGGCTACAAATACTAGTAGAATTGCCCGTATCTGGACACACGTCCTCTGAATGCGTATTAATCCATCACGTCTCAAAAATATTCTGTTAGAAGGTCAGAAAATTTCCGCTTTGCAATAAAATCTAAACAAATGGAATATTTCTGAATGTATCCAAAAACTAAAAACTGTATTTGAACGGTTGTAGAATGTGCTTTCAAAGGATGTTATTAGATATAAACATATAATTACTGAAAAGTAAAATTTTAATACAAACAACAACAAAAAATAAATTGGCTCACTTTACGTTTTTTCTATCTTAACATAAATTCCAAGTAATAACTAAAAAAAAAAAATTTCAACATATTTTATTAGGAAAATGTATCATCGATGTTTTTGTTATGCCACGTCTTTGTCGTTTTACAAAAATATGAATAAAAATGCAGCGGTAGCTACTAGTATTTACTTAAATCTACATTGGAATTCTAACCGCTCGTAACTTACGGCAATCTACAGCCGCTGGTACGTCAGAAAGTCAGGAGCTTGTTCTAGATTTTCTAGGTGGGAGTTGGTCAAGTGACGGGGAGTTAACAGCTGCATTACCCCCATTGCCCACGTTGGGCGCCAAATTGTAACGTAGAATCTTACCATATGTTTTTTTAAAGCCATCCCATAATCCTTGGTAATCTGCTAAGCTATCATTTATGAAAATCTATATCTGTATGGGAATTGAATCTGTAATGAATCTATATCTAAGCAATATATGTATGGGAAGGTAAGTGAGAGATGTAGGTAGATTGATGCAATAAAATGCGGTAAGGTAGAATATATAACAATGATCGTATATTTACATATAGAGTAACATCGGACATATGCCCAAAACTAAATTAGTCTTTTGCACAGCATCATTACACTTACCAGGGAAGAACTTTTTTCAATCGACTACCAGAAGAAATCAGAAGCATTAATAATAAAACCCGAATACTGCTCTCTGTCAAGAGACATTTTAACAATATTCTTAAGAAAAAAACCACTGTCACTTAATTAATCTTACAAAAATCCTTAGTTTTCGATAACATTCTTTCTTTTTTAAAATACACATTGATACGAGCATGAAGAGTGACCCAAAACCCCGTCACTAAAAAATAAACGCAAAAGGGAATCAGTCACGGCTCGAATCGAGCTACCCAGTGTAGTCTAGGTACTTTCGTACGGTGGTTACACAAATCCATTTTTTTTAAAACGCACCAGAATTCGAATTGAATTGTTTTGTTTCATTTTTTTTTTTTTTGACAGATAGGAGTTTTTTTTCAGAAGCGTAATGTGAGGCTGTAAAAAAAACATTAACTGATATTCTGTGAACTTGTAAAATAAACTATCGTACCGAGATACTTGTATTTTGTTTCTGAGCCCACTAAATTGATACTCGACCCTATCAATTGGCGCCCAACGTGTTTGTCAGATCAATGAGTTTTAACGAATAAATTCAAAGACAAGAGAGGCAACAAACCGAACAAAAGTGGGCTCAAAACACTGAAAATGCCACAAATACGTAGCACAACAGCGGGCAACGCTACCACAGTGGAGAATGAGGATAACAGTCCTCTAACTCAATCCTCAGCGGATGTACCAAATGGAGAAACCTTCACGACAGACACCCAGACGACACAAATCCTTGAAATGTTAGCAACAAAACTCGCTAACATAGCCGTGTGTCAAAGGGAGCCTCGCCTGGAGGCAATATTTTCTGGGAGACTGGAAGAATTTCCACGACTTTTCCTGGAACGGTGCGAAGAGTATTTCCAAATAGCTAACACCTACGAGGAAAACAAAACGAGGGTGGCAACGGCCCAGCTCCGGGACAAAGCGAAGGTCTGGGCGAATACTTATAAACACCCAGAATGGTCGATTTTTAAAAGATTTTTCCTTCGGGAATACGAGGGACCAGAAGTGGAACTCCGACTTCTAAACCAGATCTACCATAAAACACAAGAGAACACGGAATCCTTGGCAGAGTTTATTGCTAATAAACAAAGAATGTTTGCACGACTCCACCCGGCAAAACAATTATCGGAGTTAGATGTATTCGTGCCTGCCTTTTGTAATAGCCAAATGTTACCCCAGTACATACACATATATGCCACCACCATGGAAGAGTGGATGAACCAGGCCATGAGGTTTGAAAATTCTAAAGGCAGATTTAAGATCCTAGGCCAACGCCAAACAAGAAGCAATTTATCTCCTCGTCGGTCAGCTCAACAATATTCTCCGCGTCACCGTTCACCTCAGCGCAGTTCACCTCAGCGTCAATCACCACCACGCCGTTCGCCGAATCGCCAATCGCCATACCGCCATCCCCCGGCCCAGCGATCCCCAGCTCAACAAAATAGAAGAGATAGAAACTCGGGAAACCGGTACCGCCCGGGAGCTCGTTACTAAAACGTCAACCCGGGCAAAGAAGGAAGAAACCGAAACAAACCGCAGAGTGCCACACGGCAATAGCAGGTTCCTTCCTTCCTAGGGTGAGAGTCACCATAGAGGGACAAACCTATCAGGCATTGGTAGACTCTGCATCTTCACACTCTATAATATGAATGGATATCGCCCAAAGTACCAAATTACAACAATCCTCGATTCCATGCCTCAAGTTGGCGAACAAAAGAAACTTGATACGAATAAAGGGTATGATATCGATAAAATTCGACATCCAGAATACAACACGGGAATGGAACTTCCTCGTGGGAGAGAACCTAAGGGAGGAAATCATCTTAGGACGCGATTGGCTGTCCAAAGAGGAAGCTTCAATAGACTTCATGCGGAACTGTTTAAATTTCGGAAGCTCAATCAGGACATCCACCCACTTTGTGCCCGTTCGCCAGGGACAAAATAGTAACGATGTCCACGGGCCACTATTAGATCGAGTCCCAGAACAGGAGAAAAAAGGATTCACGGATCTATTATCCGAATATAGTGAAGTATTTTCCCCCTTGACAGGCACAGTGAAAGTACTACCGCACAGAATCCACCTGAACACTGACAGACCAATCTGCGTTCCACCACATCGCCTTTCGGACGAGAAGAAAAAGGATTTATACAAACAACTGGAAGGGATGCTAGCGGATGGAGTAGTAGAATCCAGCAGATCCCCGTACAGTTTCCCAGTAGTAATGGTGGCCAAAAAGGGAAAAGAAGGGCGACGATTCTGCATAGACTACAGAAGGTTGAATCAAGCAACAATAACTGAACCCTCCCCACTGCCAATCATCCACGAAACACTTAACGACCTGAGCACAGCCAAGGTATTCACAGTACTGGACCTTAAAAGCGGGTACTGGCAAGTGCCGATGGCACCAGAAGACAGAGAAAAGACTGCCTTTACCACACCAGATGGGGGCAGTTACCAGTTCCGAGTAATGCCATTCGGGTTAAAAGGTGCACCCAAGACATTTCAAAGAACCATGAGCCAGCAAGTATTAGCCGGGTTCCTTAGAAAATTTGCCATGGCCTATCTGGATGATATCGTCGTATATTCCGAAAACTTAAAAGACCACTTACGACACCTCCGCCTCATCCTAGAACGATTGGCAGAGTTTGGGTTAAAATGCTCTCCAGAAAAATGTATCATCGCCACAGATGAAATCACATACTTGGGACACACAGTCAGTGCCACGGGAAACACTCCCCAGAGGCCACACGAAGAAGCCATTAAAAATACACCATCACCTCAAACAAGAAAAGAACTTCGCAGTTTTCTAGGAGTGTGCAACTGGTTGAGGGAATACATACCAAACTTTGCCGAAATGTCAGCACCCTTAACAAATCTTACCAGAAATAAGATAAAATTCCAATGGACCGGAGAAGCCGAAGAAGCCATGCAGCAAATAAAAAATGCAATGGCGGGGCCGCTGGAACTCAAGAGACCTGATTTTAGTAGGGAATTCGTGCTACAAACGGACGCAAGTAAATTAGGAGCCGCAGCAGTACTCTTCCATAAAAATGAAGATGGTTCACGAGATGTGATATCATACTCGAGCACCCGGTTCTCACCAGCTGAAGAAAGGTACCATAGCAATGAACAGGAAGCACTGGCAGCAATATGGGCTATTAAGAAATACCGGCCTTACCTAGAAGGGAGGCACTTTAAGCTCATCACAGACAACCGAGCTCTAACATGGCTAAACGAGGCAAAGAACGAAAGAGCCAAACTCACAAGATGGGCCTTACTCCTACAAGACCACGACTTTACTGTAGAGCACTATCCGGGGAAAGCCAATGAGCTCGTCGACGCGCTGTCTAGAAACCCAGGACCAACGCAAATGATACTCGAAACGGTTACCGGAAACACCCGAGAAAGCTATCCGGAAGTCGGCGGAGATAACGGCATAAACCAAATAGACTCAGAAGAAGAGGAAGAGCAACAAACCCTAGCAAGTGCGGTAAAATCAGGACAACCGACAGATCGGGAAACACGGAAAAGAATAGATCGATGGAACACTCTAAACGACAGAGAAATCCTAAACAATGCCATCGATATAAATCACTACACAAGGTATAACGTCCACCAAGGAATACTTTGGAAAAGAGACGAAGGAAAGATGGACCGGCTGTTCGTCCCTCGAAGCACAATTCCAAGAGTTCTGAAAGAATACCACAACTCGGACACCGCAAACCACCCGGGAGCAGCAGAAACAACGAGAGCAATATCAGCACATTACTTCTGGCCAGGAATGAACGAAGAGATCCGCAGACTGGTACGCCAGTGCATGACATGTGCCACATCAAAGCGTGGCCCAAATAGACCCGCGGCTCCTCAAGGAGGCACGAAACCAAATAGACCATTTGAAGTGGTCGCCGCCGACGTCATGGGACCGTACCCAAGAACCCTGCATGGAAACAAATTTATTCTTGTAGTAACAGACTTATTTACAAGATGGGTGGAAGCATTTCCGATTAAGTCTAGTATAGCAAAGACCATAATCCACCAGTTAGAAGCTGAAGTATTTCCAAGGTACGGCTACCCGAAACGCATTCTCACGGATAACGGGCGACAGTTCATCCACCGCCAATGGTTAGCCGCAATAGAAAGATGGCAATGTAATCATTGGACAACAGCTATATACCACCCACGCTCAAACCCCACGGAAAGGAGAAACCAGGAAATCAAAAAAGGCTTGAGAATTCTCCTCAGAGATTCACCTCACAACAAATGGGATGAGAAACTGCCGGGAGTAATAATGACGACCCGCAACAGAAAGAACGAAGCGACAGGCGTATCACCCAGTCAAGCACTACTGGGATACGATATACCGCGACCAGGAGAGTGGCAAGCTTTCCCAGAAAACGTGAACGAGGCAATCGTTTTACCCCATCAGCGAGAACCAGCAGATGAGGAAATAAGAAGGAATCAAGCAGCGTACCAAGACAGGTACGCCCCAGCGGTGGAAGCCTTACTTAGATACCAACAAGGAGAAGAGGTGTTAGTAAAGGAACACCAAATATCTGGGTCTCCAGAAGGAAATTACGCAGGGTTTGCACCTAAATGGAGTGGACCTCACAAAATCCTCATGAAAAGTGGAAGAGGTAATATATACTGGGTAGACAAAAGAGGTAAACCCACTAAAATCCACGCAGATGAATTAAAAAGGGTACCAATAATCCAAGAAGTCCGGGTGGAGGATCAAGATAACGAGGTTTTGACTCAAGAAGACCGGGTGGATTGATACGAGCATGAAGAGTGACCCAAAACCCCGTCACTAAAAAATAAACGCAAAAGGGAATCAGTCACGGCTCGAATCGAGCTACCCAGTGTAGTCTAGGTACTTTCGTACGGTGGTTACACAAATCCATTTTTTTTTAAACGCACCAGAATTCGAATTGAATTGTTTTGTTTCATTTTTTTTTTTGACAGATAGGAGTTTTTTTTTTCAGAAGCATAATGTGAGACTGTAAAAAAAACATTAACTGATATTCTGTGAACTTGTAAAATAAACTATCGTACCGAGATACTTGTATTTTGTTTCTGAGCCCACTAAATTGATACTCGACCCTATCAACACTGTTATCAAAATAAATACTGCAGCTCAAATATTATATTTATGTACAATGAATTATTTAAGTACTAACTAATAACATTAATGTACACTCCCCTTCCTTACACAAGCACATGCTTTCAATGGAAGGGTAGTAAAAAAAAAAACTGTGATGCATAATAACCATACCATGTAAAACATAATATTAAAAATAAAACATTATACATGCAAAAAAAAATAATAATTGAGACTACCAGATTTTAAAGAAACTCAGGGGTGGTTGGTTTCTGCATAAAGCAGAACCAATTGAATATGAATTGTGTTATCAGTTACATGTGGTTACTAAAAAGTTACTGATTGAAAATTAACTAAGAAATCAAATGATGGGCGCCTGTGTAGATAATACTTAACATATTTATAAACAGCTGATTTCCAAAACAAAGGATTACCAAGCATTATATTATCTCGGAAACGATCTTTAAAATTCTCTCACATGAATACGATGGTCCCGACATCCGACAACCCGGTCTGCAGCTGTTAACTCCCGTCACTTGACCAACTGCCGCCTAGAAAATCTAAAACAAGCTCCTGACTCTCTGCGGCTAGAATTCCAGTATAGACTTAAGTACTAGTAGCTACCGCTGCAAAATTCTCGTAAATATCTACGCACTTCTCAAATTGCTATCGAAAACTTTGGTGTCATAGAGTACATTTCAATTGTTCTATGGATAAATTCGAGATTTGAATATGTAACGTGAAGTTTTCTCCTGTTAATACCGTTAAGATCATATTTATAACCGTGACAGTAGGGTAAGGTAGGGTAATCACGAACGCTGGGTAATCCCGAACACAGCAATTTCACCATGTTAGAAAGATATTGCAACATTTTACTCATCGCCATCTTAGAAATCACGCCACCACTAGTGCCAGGCGAATAGTGGAGCGCTACAGACATACACAACGTTCAGGTAATGCATAACTACAATATTTCTTTTTTTCGTTGCAATTTTTCCATAAATGAAACTCAGTGTAATTTATCAATTACTTGTAGTGCCAATACGACATTTACAGGCATATATAGTTAGTAGTTTAAGATTTTATCACTATTATCAGATGCGGCCGAGCTAAACAAAGCCTTAAGATATAAATCATTTTTTGTTGTTTTAATTTGAAGGGTATTAGCGAACGAACTGGGTGGGTCAATCTCGAACATTCGGCATTGCCCCACATTTAATAAAAGAAGCAAATTATAATTAAAAAAATGCAATACAAAAGAAAGAAGCTGACCAAAAACAAATAATAAGAAACAAATCGAAAAGAATGAAAACTGATAGAGGCGAGGAAGCAAAATAAAAAAGAGACAAAAAGCGGGAAAGAATTAAAAAAAGCTGCAATAAGTTATAAAAATATTTAAAAAAATTGTTCTGACAATGAAAATGTGAAGAAAAGAAAGACACAAAAGAGAACGAAAGAAAATATAAATTATTATACTATTATTTGTATTGAGACAGCCCACTTGGTGATGATTGGATCGAGTGCTATGTTTGTAAAAACACACAGATGGGCAATCGTTTTCCTTTGGCTACCATTGCCATCTTTGCCGCACACGCTGATCTCAAATTTAAGTTTTATTGTGACTAATCTGTCATTTGTGATCTCATTCTGAGGCTAGTCTGGGTCAACGGCGAACGATCGCAATTGCCCCACCCGGTGTTCGTGTTTGCCCGACCAGTGTCGGTTAAACACGAACACCAAAGGTTTTGTTATTGTTTAAAAGTTGATTATATAAAAAATAATTAATAATGTTATTTATAATGATCTAACGTACATTAATGTACCTTTCAGAAGTACTTATTAAATGTATTACTTATTATTATTATATTTACTTATTATTTTAGTACTTTGTATCTTTGGATTTATTTCCAAATTCCCTTAGGTATTCTTAATAACCCCGCCTTCCCCTAAGGGATACAAGAATTTATATGAGACCTATGTGAGCTGTGACAAATTTGGTCCCCTGTGAGTAATCGGGTATAAAGTAAAAATGATGTGCTAGTAAATTTGCCTATATTTAGGAGCACTTTCGAGATAAAGTTATATTTGAAATCCTATTTAGATACTATTTAGATTAATCTTTACGACGAATCGGCTTACAGTATGAACATCAAAAAATATGATACAGATAATTTGAAGCTTTTACTAGCTTTTATATGTATTGGAATTACAACAAAATTATTCTTTACATAATAAAAAATATAAGCGTAAACCACTAAATAAATGTTTTTTCATGACTTAACTGTGAATTAATACTAAACACAATTTAAAAAAAAAACCCTTATGGCTAAAACTATTTTTAAGATTTTCTATGTTCTAACTTTTTTCGTTCTTATAAAATATGCACAAAATAAATAAAAATTACTTTTTCGCTTACTTGTCTCGTGCATATAAGACACTCGATTTTAAATTTTGCAGGCGTGAGAATCGAAATATTTCTAGCGTTTATATTCATGTGTCGCTTCATGACGGTGAATTAGCCTATTTTTAGGGGCATTTTAAGGTTAAACGTAACCTACGTTTTAATCTACGCATTCACAGATGGCGCCAATTAAATTATTGATGGTTTTAACACTTTTTGGTTGTTATGCTTTAAAATAATAAGGTTAATTAATTGTTTGCGCCCGTGCATATTTAATATGAATACAAATAAATAGTTTTGTCTATAAACAAACACAAATCTTTCAAAAAAGGCTGACAAATACAATATTGGATTGGGTCACAGATACAAAATTGGATTTGTCAGCCTTTCTTGAAAGATTTTGGTTTGTTTATGGACAAAACTATTTTTTCTAGTTCATATTAAATATGTACGGGCGCAAACACTTAATTCACCTTAATATTCTAAAGCATAACAAACAAAAAGTGTTAAAAACCCACAATAATTTAATTAGCGCCATCTGTGAATGCGTAGATGATAACATACGTTACGTTTAAACTTTATTATGTTGTACTCGATTTGAATTAGATTCTAAAATACGAGTGCAAAATTATTTGATAGCCTTACAGTAACCATTTTCAGAGTATTTATGTATATTGCGGTGAAAAGTGAGTTACACAATGAAAACGAAACGTGGACTTAAAGCGATATGAATATTCTTTTTTATGTGAATGCAGCACAATAGTGACAAACTAGTAGATAAAAACACGCTCCGTAGGTTTTTGCTAGGCCTAGGCCTTGCGGGCGGCTTTTGGTTCGGCTTCGCCCAGTTTGAGCGTTGGTGACCATTTTATGAATCCGATAGGAATCGGTTCCAAAAAATCCGATTCCTCGAACCCACTGGAATCCAGTGACAGCTATTCACCGGGACAAACGACAGGCAATGACGTCATATAAACATTATATATAAACGCTTGGTATTATTATTCACATCTGAAAGTTACAATAATAATCATTATCGTCAATCTTTCCATAATCCGGAGAGATTCGCGAAATTCCAAATCCAATTGTACCTACTTGCCCCTGCCAGGCGATGTTCCTCACGCAAACTTTTAACGTAAGTGGCCTTGTTTTAATTCGGTTATATTACAAAAGTAGATTTATACAGGGTGTCCGGGGTAAAGTGCATTAACTTCGGGAGGTGATTCTACATGATGGTAGGAGTAAAAAAGGTTAACAACTTTTTCCGAAATTCCAACATTTTTTTTCCCATACAAAAAAACGTACCTACTAAAAATCCTTAGTGAGAGGTACAATCTTACTTGCTGAGAGCCTGCCGGGCGCCCGAGTCGATTGTGATTGACCCAGCGGAAAATAATTATTAATTTTGGTCGCACACGCCGGACTAATTTTATCTTTTTACCCCAAACTACCCCTAAAAGTTGGAATTTCGAAAAAAGTTATTTTTCTTTTTTACTTGTACTATCATGTAGAATCACCTCCCGAAGTTAATGCACTTTACCCCCGGACACCTTGTACACAAACTCTATGTACAAAAACTCTATGCACAAAAAGCGGTTTTGCTAAGGCGCGGAGTAAGAATTGCGTTCTTAGGACCGTACAGTCTATTTAATACTGTTTGATGATTGATTGATGTTCTCGTCTGGAGCCAGTGGGATTATTGGGGTGTGTTGTGAGGCTGAAAGTAGTAAGGAGGGGAAGGAGATGGGGAAGAGAAAGGTGGGTAATTACCTTACTTTTCGGATCTGGTTACGGCAACACGGCTAAAACCATTTCAAGCAACTTTTCAATTATGAATGATAGTCTTACACCAGGGCGATACTGATAGTATCTTCCATTCTACCACGTGTTGCAAATTTACTACATATTATTCTTAATAAGTAATAGAAAAATAGTATAAATTAATCTAGTCAAGTCTATGTACTCTTTTTTTTCAATTTAACGTCTGTGTCGCATTTTATATTAATGTTGTCAACAAATTTGTCTTTGTCTCATTTTGTCTATGCTTTTATTAGAAACGAAAGTGTCAAAACATCGTGAAACTATTATTATCATACTAGATTTTTCCCACAGCTTCGCTCGCATGGTGTAAGGGGTTTCTCACTCCGCCTCCTCCACCTTCCCCCCCCCCCCTCCCCCCCTCAAATCTAGATTATCTAAAAGTTTTCGGCACAAAGCTTGTTGGATGTTGACCATTTAAAGGATTTTTTTCCTTTAATTAGAGTATCGTCACTGGTTTACTTGCGTACGATTTGTAAAATAACTCCGTAAAAATAAATCAGCTCGAGAAATCCGGTCTGCGGGGAGGCCTCGGAATATCTCCTCTGCGCAAGCTGCTTGAACAGAGGAGATATGTCCAGCTTGTTAGGGAAAATGTCTTTATTTATTTATTTATTTATTTTATTTATTTAAGTTTTTATTCCAGCAAGACTGGGAGGGTAGTGCAATCCCAGTCTGCCATATTACATAAACAACTATAAATGAAAAGAAAAAAAGAGTTTAAATATTAGGTAGGTACCTAATTAAAGCATAAAATGAAAACAAGATACATCACACAAATAACAAAAAATAAGCATAAAATTAAAATAAATAATAAGTAGACAGAATTAAAAATAAAAAGATATTTTGGGATCGTCCGTCAGGGAGGTCGCCTCATCATCTGCATCCATCGCTCATTTAATGGGGAACTGAGCCACTCGGATGCAGCCACGACAATGATATTGGTTGAAGTCCGTATCCTGCTCCAGAAGCTGGCTAGTCGGTGGCGAAGTAAGGCTGGGAATGAGTGCACCCTCCCCTCGGTGAACATCGTGGAGGCACTGCAGAATCTCGGTAGTTGCATAAGTTGCCTGTATGCATTATTGTAGCATGCCCTCAGTTTGTCCCATTGCGCTGCTGGGTATTGTGTCCACAGTTCTGACGTGTACAGGGCAGTACAGTATGTCTTGAATAGTAATTTTCTGACATCTTCGCTACAGTGGTAGAACCGCCTTGAGAGCATTTCGGCCCGTATATTAATTGCTCTTCTTTGTCGTTCCATATCTTCTATATCCTTCATGTCTTCGGTTAGGATATGTCCCAGATACTTAACCTGTGAGGCCACAAGCAGTTCAATTCCTTCTAGATATATTGGAGGAATATGTGATGGCTCCTTATTGTGTTTGAAAGCGACGATGACTGACTTTTTAGAATTGTACAACAGGTTATGAGAGTTTGCGTACTCTTCGCATATTTGCACAAGTCGTCTCATCGCTTTAATCGAAGGTGCAAGCAGCACCATGTCATCGGCGTAATTAATGTTGTTACTTCCTTGTCCACAAATATACTCTTTTTGGAAGTATGACAGGTTGCGCCATCTTGCTGCATCCAAGTCTTATTGTTGTATCTTATTGCTGCTATTGTGGTTGAAAAAATTCTATCGCCAAAGCATCTAAACGCTTGCGCGTCGACATTTTCGGATCATCTCATTCAGACATGTTCTACACGTTCTCTTCACTCCACCTGTTACATGGCCGCCCTGTTAATTTTCAATTGAGATTCACGCCGGTTTCTTCGAAGTTTTTAAGCCAACCCGATTTAACTTAATTAACACTGATTAATACTCTGTAATTGGTAATGCAAATGAAATAGGCGGCGTGCAGCGACGTAAGAATCATTGTTTTTGTAAAAATGTATTACCCAGAAAGCGCGTTGCTCTCCCGTAAAGCGATTCATTGTCACTAAATATCCAAGAAGCGAGGATCCGCCCGTAAGTGGCCCCGTTCTCCTCCCCTGGTTCGGTAACCCCGCTAGCACGATTATAAAAGTACACATATTTATGGTTTACCCTTGAAATATATTTTTTTTTTTTTTAATTAAGAATAACATTGTGATCAGGGTAGTTCCGTGAATTTTTGAATAAGCAATCTCCTCTAATTGAACTAACTTTCTGGAGACTGTTTACAAAGCGAAGGTTACTGACCTCTAGCGTAACATTTCGAAGCTAGTTTATTAGTGCAGATTTCCTACTTGCAACGTCGTAGTTGCACTGTTGTAGTGATAGTTGATAAAACAGATTTCTGTATATCACAGTCTTACATAGGTATGTCAATTATTGTTTACTTGTTTTAGTGTGAGTCTTTTTTTTGGTTATAAATAATGTGTTCTTTAGAAAAACGTGCTTCTTATCTCTTTAAAACAGCTACAATCAACTAGTTATGGTCTGAAGACCACATTGTATTGTTTTTTCGGGTCGGAAAAAAAGTATTATTGTAACATGTGATTATAAGTTAATAAATAAGTTGGAATTAGCCAGTAAAGAAATATTGCGTCTTTATTGAAGATCTTCTGCCACAAAAAACCAAACTAAACAGAGACCTTAACCCAATTATTATTAGCGTAAATGCAAACCGCTGAAAAGACCCAACAAGGAAATTGGAAATATAAGTACACGATTTATTGTTCAAGTTACAAACACATATTTATGACGGCGCAATTGTGAATAAATCCTCAAATTATCTGAAAAAAGTCATTTTTACTTAAATATAATTTCAATTTAAGCCCTTAAGAAAGTTTTTAAACTTCAAAGCCCCATTGTATCTGAAAAGCGAAGTACATCAAAGAAAGTTAATTAGGTAATAAATTTGTCAAAACGCTGAACTGAATATTTTTTGCGTCCTTCTGTGCGGTTTAATTCGGTAAAAATGTTATCTCACAATCTCAAAATTTGCCATTCACAAAGCGCGTACTGTGGCAGAAATCTTTTCTGGTGAGATGCGTGCGTTTTCAATAATTTTTTTCAAGCAATAGCAAGATCTCAAAACTTTGAGACTTCTTGGCCAATTGTAACTTTATTCAACTTATTATTGAAGTGATAACTTCTTTAGCACCGTTGTGATTTGAAACTCGATGAAACGAAAGCAAGCAACACTAAAAGAAGACAAACGCGTACATCTATAGGATTAAGCCTGCGAGAGAAAAAAATAGGAGTAAAATATTTCATTGAAGAAGAAGATAATAATAAGCCTTCTTGGTGAGCGGTGCGGCCAGGGCCAAGAAAAAGTCCAACCTGTCAAGTAGATTCGATCGGAGAAGGAAGAAGAGAAGGCGAGATGTGGTGATGAGATTTTATTTTATTTTTTTTTATTTTAGTTTATTTAGGAAACAAACAGTTATACATATTTTATAAGAAAGTAACATATTACATGATTGCATTAACCAGCGAAGTTTCCGCTACAATTTATAATATATAAACATGGATTAAAACATTAAAGAAAACATAAAGTGGTAGAAAAAAAAGAAAAATATATATATATACAACAGAAATGAAAGAAAAAAACACACACACAAATTAAAGCATATGGGATATATAAATCATCCAAATATTATTATTATAATAAAAAGAAGGAAAACCAACATAATGAGAATGAAAAAAAAATAACATGCAGCAGGGGTGGAGAGTTCATAATTAACAATTTGTTTTAATTTTTTCTATTATGGATTTAATAAATTGGCCTGAGGACAAATGGAAAATATCAGCGTCGTAAAAGATATCATTGTATTTTGTGCACGTCCTTCGGAGAAACGAATGTTGTGTGTAATTTGTTTTTGAGTGTGGGATGTGGAATAGTTGGTTTGACCTTGTGTTTCTTATTGGACAGTGGAAATTAATGTGTTCTAGAAGATAGTTGTTGTCAACAACGTTGTTAATGATTTTGAATAAAAATTTTTGGTCGGATATATTTCTTCTATCTTCTAAAGTTGATAAATTATGGAATGTTAATGAGTCTTTTAGGTTTTCTGAAGTTCGAAAGGATTTAAAGTCTAGGTGTTTCAATATCTTTTTTTGAATTCTTTCTAACCTTTCAATATTTACTTTGTATTGGGGATTCCATATGACTGATCCGAATTCTAATATTGAGCGAACAAAAGAGACGTACAGTATTTTGATTACGTGTGGAGACCTAAATGGTTTGGTCACTCTTATGATGAATCCTAGAAGTTTATACGCCCTGTCACAGATGGAATTTATATGTGTTCGGAAAGACATTCCGGAGTCCATTATTATTCCTAAGTCCCTCACTTCACAACATCTTTTTATCTCTACGTCATTGATTTTGTACGGGAATATTAGGGGGTTTGTGCTTTTGGTGAATGATATTGTGTTACATTTTTCCAGATTAAGGAACAGTTGGTTGTTAGCACAATATATTCCAAGCCTATTGATATCATCTTGCAATTCTAGGCTGTCATTAATATTAGTGATTTTTTTGTAAATCTTAGTGTCATCAGCAAAAATTTGGAATTTGGAATTTTTAAAGCATTTACCTATATCATTGATATATAAAATAAACAAGAGAGGTCCGAGATGTGATCCTTGCGGGATTCCTGAAGGTATACTGTAAAAACGCGAGGAGAAACCCTTGGCTCTAACTGCTTGACTTCTGTTTGTTACATATGATTTGATCCATCTGAGAAGGTCACCATTAATCCCGATTTTTAACAGTTTCTTCAGAAGCAGGTCAATGTTAATTTTATCAAAGGCTTTTGAAAAATCCGTATAGATAGAGTCTACTTGATTTTTACCACCCATAGAATTTAAAATAAAATCTGTGTATTCCAGAAGGTTTGTCTCGACCGACCGTTTTCTGAAAAAGCCGTGTTGATTTTTAGATATGATTGTTTGTACCGCCGGAAAAAGTTGATCAAGAACTATGTTTTCCATGATTTTGCTGACAATTGGGAGTTTGGAGATGGGCCTGTAGTTGGTAATGTTAGTTTTGTCCCCGCTTTTGTGGATTGGTGTAATGAGTGCTTGTTTCCAGACGTTGGGGAAGTTGCCTTCTTCAAATGACATTTTGAATAGCAAGGAGAGAGGATAAGCCAATTGGTCCCGGCATTTTACATAAAATATGGATGGAATTAAATCAGATCCCGCACTTTTATTCGGATCAAGTTTTTTTAAATAACTAAGTACACATGATTGATTGAAGTTAATATTGTGGATATGTAGATTAGAGTTGTCGTCATCATTCTCACAGTTTATAAGATTGAGGCGAGGGTTGGAATTTTCTACAAAAACTGATCTAAAATAATCACTAAAATGGTCGCATATGGATTGTCCATCATTGCAGGAAATATCTCCAAGATACATTTGCTTTGGTAAATCGGAAGAGGATTTCTTTGATTTAACAAATGACCAGAACTGTTTGCTGCACTTTTTTATTGAATCTTCTGCCGTCATAATGAAGTTTTCATAACATTCTAACGCGATCTTCTTTTGACGATTTCTCAGTACTGAAAATGATTGGTAGTCAGCCAGGTTCTTGTATTTTTTCCATTTCTTGTGATATTTTAATTTCTCTTTTACAATTTTAATAAGTGGTAAAGTGTACCAGGGGGGAAACCTTTCTAAATTACCGTTAATTTTTTTTTCGGGGATATATTTGCGAATAATGTCATTTATGATATTGTAAAAATCTAATACGGCTTTTTCGGTATCCTTACCTTGAAATTGGAGTTTCCAATTTATTTTGGATAATTCCTCAGTGATTTGACCGTAATCACCTCGGTGAAACATTTTAACTGTCCTAGATGAGCTGAAGAGAGACGGTGCAGTAACAGGTGATAACTCTATGTCTAATGCTCTGTGATGTGAATCTTCAGGCGTCAGAGGTTCGGTACAATGGGTTATACTACATTTTGAAATATTTGTCATGATTAAATCAAGAATTCGTTTGTTTGTATTGGTTATAGAATTGAATTGGTGTAGTTGGGTGAATGAAAGGAAGTCTACCAAGGCACAGCTAGCAGTGTCTTCTGGAAAATTTGGTTCTAATTGGTTTTGCCCTTCGGTTAACTTCCAGTTTAGTTTGGATATATTGTAGTCTCCAGCTAATAAAAACAATCCTTCCGGGTGATTTGCGTGCAGGTCTGATGTGGTATTGAAGTGATGAGTTAGGTTGTGGATGTAGTTGGTGTTTTGTGGATGATATGTGCAGCAGATATATAAATTTTTGAGTTTATTATTGTTACCTAGTATTGGCACTGATATCCAGATCTCCTCAGTACACGTAGACCAGGGAATTCTCTGAGCCTTCAGAGATTTGGATGTTGCAATTAGTACCCCCCCTCCCTGCTGCTGTCCAGACAAAAAGTAGTTCCGATCCTCTCTAAATACATCATACCTATTGTCAAACAATTCACTGTCCTGGATTGATTTATTTAGCCAAGTTTCACATATAAGATAAATATCGTAATTGTTCAAAAGGACCTGATTTAAGAAGCTATGAGTTTTTGTGCGAAGACCTCGCACATTTTGAAAATATATGTTAAGCATTTTTAAATATTATGTTCGTGAAATTGTTTGGAAAATAGTTTGGAAAAAAATAATTATGCTGTGATTGGGGGCATTTTTGAACATACGATTTTTTTTGTTTTTGTTTGTGGTAAATTAAAATGTCTATGGTTTTAAGAGGCTTTTGTTTTGACAGATTGATTGTTATATCTATGGACAGATTACTAATACAATTGCAATTCAGACAATTGATAAAAACATGTTTTAACATTATTTGATAAGAGTTTAAAGGGAATTTGTAATTAACGTATAGTGATGATTCGTGTATTACGACTAAGTAGAAATTGAATATTATGTTAAGGTACTGCAAGAGGTTAAATTTGATATAAATAGTAATACGTTTGATATTCTTCTGTAAATTTAGTTTCCTAAAGGGAGGGCCGATGTAGAAGCATCTTGTGTGGGCATTGTGTGGGCAGATCTGGAGCTCTGCCGATCTAGCGCAATATCGGCCGTATTTAAAGGGCTCTGAGCCGGGAGTCTGCCCATACTAGGTTCTTTTTTCATCTCAATTCTCCGAACTGAGATGAGTTCTAGGAATTTTGGCCGTAAGAGACCTTAAACGCTACTGCGGTTCGTTTTGCTCTTGCCCAACGAAGCAAAAACGCCACACCGTCCAATCTCGCCTTACTCTGACCGCTTCCCCGATACTTCGTTTATTTATGAGTTTGCATAAAATTCACATGGTTGTTCAGAGCAAATTTGTGCAAATATGATTACCTTTTATTTTATTATTTAAAATTTGTTATTATGCTGTTTAATCAGAGGTAAAGTCACAGGAGGAAATCCATAATTGGTTTTATTTTGGCTACACAAAGATGTACAAACTGGAAAAATGTAAACTGTTGATTTCCCGAAAATAAATAAATAAATAAATGATCAATTTGCACACATTAGGTATATAGAAAACCGGGTTTTGCACAGATTTTATATTTGTGCAAAACCCGTTTATAAACAAAAGATATATAATAGATATTTGCGCAAATTGGACCTGCGCGAAGGTTTGTATAGGAACGACTTCGCACAGATTAAATTTGCGCAATGAAAAGGGTTAATCGAGATTAAAGTAGTGTGTAGGTACGTACACAGTTGGTGGGGTCAGGCTTTGTTTTTTGTCTTAGGCCGACCACCTGACCCCGTGATTATATTTATTATTTACAAAATATTACAGATAAATTACATTATAATTAAACGATATTATAATCTTAAATCTACGTCCGGTACACACAGCATAACAGAAAAATATAATGGTCGCAACCGGGACGTGCGTTTACTAATTCCGCCATTGCGCCCTACTGTTAAAACGTCATAAAAGCCAATCTCATATTTCAAATTTTATAATTAACAATATTATCTTCAACTAATTTATTTTCCTTATCATAGGCAACTACCTTTTTTTATTGGAAATAATCATTCTAAGAATTGCTTTGTTACCTAAATTTAAACTAATTATAAATTAATAACTGTTAATTATTTTTTTGTTATTAGTTTTTGGGGTATTATGCCGTGTTGCGCTACCTCCTTCTTTAGCCAAAAATGAGGCTAAAGAAGGAGGTAGCGCAACACGGCATAATACCCCAAAAACTAATAACAAAAATATTTTTGGCCGTGAAAATCTAAAATCGCATTAATTAATTTGTTGAATTGATGGGAATAACCTTCAAAAGTTATAAAAGAGAGTTTTTCTTATAAAAATAAAAATAAAATATTTATTTCACGGGTACTTGGCTCTAATATAATAGATAAATCCCGTTCCTTTGTTCTAGTAGTAAAAAGCGCCTGACAAACCCTAGCGGCCAGACGTTCAGCGGACCAAGGATCGAATCGTACGAAATCCAAAAAAACATTATTATTTTTATTTTTGTAAAATCAATATCCAATCTCAAAACCTTCAAAAGTTATAAAAGAGAGTTTTTCTTATAAAAATAAAAATAAAATATTTATTTCACGGGTACTTGGCTCTAATATAATAGATAAATCCCGTTCCTTTGGTCTAGTAGTAAAAAGCGCCTGACAAACCCTAGCGGCCAGACGTTCAGCGGACCAAGGATCGAATCGTACGAAATCCAAAAAAACATTATTATTTTTATTTTTTTAAAATCAATATCCAATCTCAAACCTTCAAAAGTTATAAAAGAGAGTTTTTCTTATAAAAATAAAAATAAAATATTTATTTCACGGGTACTTGGCTCTAATATAATAGATAAATCCCGTTCCTTTGGTCTAGTAGTAAAAAGGGCCTGACAAACCCTAGCGGCCAGACGTTCAGCGGACCAAGGATCGAATCGTACGAAATCCAAAAAAAACATTATTATTTTTATTTTTGTAAAATCAATATCCAATCTCAAACCTTCAAAAGTTATAAAAGAGAGTTTTTCTTATAAAAATAAAAATAAAATATTTATTTCACGGGTACTTGGCTCTAATATAATAGATAAATCCCGTTCCTTTGGTCTAGTAGTAAAAAGGGCCTGACAAACCCTAGCGGCCAGACGTTCAGCGGACCAAGGATCGAATCGTATGAAATCCAAAAAAAACATTATTATTTTTATTTTTGTAAAATCAATATCCAATCTCAAACCTTCAAAAGTTATAAAAGAGAGTTTTTCTTATAAAAATAAAAATAAAATATTTATTTCACGGGTACTTGGCTCTAATATAATAGATAAATCCCGTTCCTTTGGTCTAGTAGTAAAAAGCGCCTGACAAACCCTAGCGGCCAGACATTCAGCGGACCAAGGATCGAATCGTACGAAATCCAAAAAAACATTCATATTTTTATTTTTGTAAAATCAATATCCAATCTCAAACCTCTCCAAAATGAACAGGCAAAGAAAACACAAAAGATAGCGACATCTAGCGACTTTAAATACAAAAACACAAATACGAATAAGATGACCAAATGCATAAGAAAAGGTGCACTGGAATTCGGCGACAAAAAAATGAAAAAATCAACCTTTACATTGATATAAAAGTGCTTCGTAGTCTCCCCACTCTTGTCTACTTTAGTTTTTTGAAGATTTTACTTCTACCGCGTGTGAATTGCGTTATCTGATTTTTTTTTTATTCTTAATGAACTTTTAAAAATGGGACAAATAAGAATCTTTGCAATCCGTGAAATCTTATTGAGATAAACACAACACACAAGAACTTGGTAATGAATGCGCAAGCTGACACCTGTACTTAGGAAAGGGTTGCTTCTTATATAAAGAACTTAATATCAATTTGGGAGACGCGTGTAGGTACCGTCTCTCCGGAAAATTTATTGGATAACCAACACCCTTGCGTAGTGCAAGTGCTTCGCTACGTTTGGGGACTTGGCAGGGGTACCCGGGTACAAAGGTTTGTCTATCGAGGTGTTTGTTTGGTAAAATCATGTATGAGAAATGTGGGGATCCGCAAAGAATGGAAGGCTGATGTAAGTGTAATGGGTAAAGGGACCCTCAGATAGTCTGTATGTATATATATATTTTTGAAGTAAAACTTCTTTACGCACGCTCGACACTTGGAGTAAGCTGGTGAATGCGTTACGAAAAGTGGTGATTGTTACGAAAAATGACATGCAAATGGTAATCGATGCGAACGGTCAACGATTGCTAAGCGCGTCGGGCCTTTACGCACGCTTGTTATTCGTGTTATTGTTATATTTTTAATGGACTATTTGTCCGTAAATAAATACATAAATTATGGTCACCCTAAAAGTCCACATTAATGTACTACCTAGCGCCATCAGTTTAGTAGGTACCAGTAGGTACCCATAATCTCAATCTGTAAGAAATACAACAATATTGTTCTTTCAAAATCTGTATAATTTTGTGTTATTTTGTTAACTTCTATAATTATTGTTAACCTCAACACAGGCTTGTCCTAGTGAGGTAACAAATTGTATTGTAAACATTTTTACCTGCAGTGCAAAGAAACAATAAATAAATAAAAATACAGAGCGTAACCGGCATGCAAGACCACTGTAACCTCGGGTCAACTAAACTGTAATGGTTCCATCCCAAATCCTGGGAAACTACATTATAATGCAAGCGCCTGCACTATATAACATTATATGCAGCGGGTACCCGGCATAAGTTTGTAAAGTTTTACTTCAGTCGTGTGGTCTAAAGCACACTCGTTTTTTTTCTCATTTTTTCTTTATTCATTGCTTTCTTAGTTACATGATTTGAGAATTTTCGACCACCATGCTGGGCACATGCCCGTGTTATGGTGGTGGTTAATATGAAGCTAGCGTGAATAATAGAAAAATCGGAGACACCCGAGGAAAACATGGCACTATCAAATTAATCAGATACTTGAATCGGCCATGTCAAGAGTCAGAATAACATAAACGAGTATGAATGAGACAATATATGAATGAGAATGAGGCTAAGAGTGTGTGCCAAAAGGGAGTTGTTTGGCGGTCCGTCCTCCATACCTACTTCTGCGGAGAAACAGCGATAGTTAGTTTAAGATCACGAAAAATCAATGAAAAAATTAGATTTTTTTTTTCAAAACGTTTCGGTAAAGTCTAATGAATATTATAAATTACAATTGCGATGACTAACCAAATATAAAAGATCACAGTTAGATACCTACCAGCTTGAATTAAGTTCATCCCGTGTACCCTCGCTTGTCATATAATTCAGGGGATTTTTCAAATTCAACGACCGTATTCCAAGATAAAAAATGCAGGTCTGCTACCGAGGAGCCCGCTGTTACGGAAATTATGACGAAAATACAGCATGGTGTGAATACATGAATTTATTGAACATATGATGTAGTGTAATGTAAGGAGGGTGTATAAATCAAATAAGCATTAAAACTTTACTTACAATTTTATTATAATAATTTACATCCGTGCCATAATTTATTATTTATAAAATACTAGCTTTTTCCCGCGGCTTCGCTAGGGGATTCCCACTCCACCTCCTCCACCTTCCCTCTCTCCACTCCACTCCAACCGTCAACCCCCTCTCCTCTCCCTCCATCCACCCCTACGCATTCCCTCTCCACACACCACTCCCCTCATCAACCCCCCTCCTCCCAACCCCCTTCTCCTCCTCCCGTCCCCTTTCCCCTTCCTTCCCTACCCCCCCTCGCACCTCTAACCACCTCCACCCCATCCTCCTCCCCCTCCCTCACCACCTTCCTCACACCGCCCTCCCCTCTCCAATCTCTCGAATTCCACAAATTCATTCCCAGTACATTCAGTTTTCAAACTGCTCGCGTGCCACTTATTACAATTTTTTGTACAATTTCATAATGGCAGAGCTCAACGGTAGTTTTATACAAAACAAAGAACAAAAAAAAGAATTATCCAATTTGGTGCAGTCGTTCGGTAGCTATGCGCATATTTACATTTCGGCTGTTTATTTTTAGACATAGATATTAACTGCGACGTCAACAAAGTACTCTTTTTAGGGTCAATTGCCTAATTCAAAGAAAAAAAGTTTCCAAAGCAACAATTTGTTTGCTTTTCTTCTGACGTTTGCAATAACTCGATTTTGTTAGGGACAGAAAACGTATGATAAATAATTTTATAACGCCAGAGATTATTCATGACGCCAGAGCTTACCAATATATATAGCCTATAATACTCGCAAATAATGTAGCTTAGCTTTCTATTAGTGAAAGAATTTCTAAAGTCCATTCAGTATTTTTTGTGTGAAAGGTAACAAACATACAACCATACATCCATACAAACTTTGTAATATTTTCGTTTTTCTCTGTCGTATCTACTCTCCCATCGTTTCACTGTACCCTCCTCACATAACCATATCGTATTTTAGATGTTTGCTGCCTCTTGGAAAATTTCATTTTCTATTTGTTATTAATTTATATATCATTTTTCACATTTTTATGGGAGATCCTCCCACTTCGGCCCTTAAATTTCTGTCATTTTTTTTTACTTCATAGGGAACGTCCCCCAGACTCCGTCTCTATCTTACCCAGAATCACGTAAACCATAAGTTTTGACAGGTGTTTACGTTATTAACTGTACCTACTAAGCAATAAATTTTCCTTTATTTCAGTGTCGTTAATTTTTATGTGAATTCTATAATCTAAATAATACGTAAGAGCAATGTTAATTTTATGGCCCTCTTTAATGGCTAATAAAGTTAATCTAAACAACTTTCATGTTCGAATATTCCTTGTTTATATCAACAAAATACATGTGAGATCGACAACCATTGTAATGTCTCATTTTTCCCTGCAGTCGCGTGCTATGCTACGCTATAATCTCCATTTTAATTACGTAAAATGACTACTTTTCCTGAGTTAAATCTATCGCAATGTTTCCACTCCCCTAGGTACTCTACTCTAATTTCCTCTCAAACACTTGTTACTGCACTAAACTTCTGAAATGTCCCCTCGTCCACTCTTAATAACTCTAATTTTTTTATGAAGTTTTCTTCCTAAATAGTTTCTCCTAATATCTTCGCTCCGTCTAGAATTGATAACAATAATTTTCCATTGTTTTTCAACATTTCCATCTCCCTTGGCACGTTTTCCCTCGAATTGATCATCTCCGGTCGTCACAAACAATCGTATTATAGATGGAAATCTCCTTACCAGCTTCCAACACGTTTTCGTCACTTGCTTTTCAATTTTCCATTTAATCTTTTCCATCGTTGTTTACGTGTATCTTTTTTCAATCTTTAAAATTTCCAGATTATTTCGAGAACTACGGTTTACGACCTCTCAATTGCTCTTATGTTTACCTTCAAACGCGGGTTCAATGTACTAATGTCCCTGAATCGGCTCTAGTTTCCCATGGAGTTTATTTACCTCTCGGTTCGGTGAAAACGAAAACTTAATTAATTATATCCTTAATGGGGTATTTCCACGTGTTTTTTTATTGCTTAAAAAAATCAAGCAAAAAATTACGATGATTACAGCATTTTTATTTTATTTTTATGTTGACGAATAAATTTTTTACAGCGAGTTAAAGTTTCCCATTTTGGAATTACCGCTAAAACGATATTTTGGGGCGTGACTATCGTGTGCGGTCATGAGTGAGGACGCTCACTGACAGTGTTTATTTATGCTAGTTCAGCTTAGCGACACTTGTGACGCCACAAACCCATTCCCCAACCATGGGCCGTTTTGATTTCTTCAGTTTTAGATCGTTTTTAAAATCAATAATATTGAATGAAAACATAAAAATCAAACATTTTTAGTAGGATTATTAAAATTAGAAAAATAATCTTTAAATATTCCGTACATTTTCCCCAGAATTCCTCGTTTGTGGAAATACCCCATTAGCTGTCAAGATATCAATATTTGGAATTGAGCCTAAAAAAATGGGATCTCCCTGCCCGTGACGATTTCTTTATACCATCTGTGATTTTTTCATCAATACTCATCTCACTTTGTTTAATTATAGATCCCTACTGTAAATATGAATTCAATTCACTCTGATCCGATAGATGTCGTAGGTGTGTCCGTTTTATAAGTAATTGATATTTTTCTTTTTAAATTAAAGTGGGAAGCTACGATATTTTCTAATCTTCACTGTTGATCAATGCAATACATCACAACTTTCGCCTTTATAATATTAGTAGGAGGATAGGATTCGTAGGTGTATGAAAAGTGGGAGCAAACAAGTAGCAATTTGCAAAGCTGTTATGTCTTCGGCAGTCTGAAACACAAGGGTTGCTTTTGATTTGTCGCGGCAGACAGTGTCCTGTTTGGAGTTCAAAAAAAATTTACCTGATAAAGAGTTCACTTTTACGTATAATTGCATACACAACTAAAATTTGGATTTTTGGGAGATGTCTGACTAATCAACTGAACAATCGATATATACGTTTGTGGTAGCGAACAATGCAGCTATTTTGAATTGCGGAAGCATTCCTTTTGGTTCCTCACACGCCAATAGCGATCCCTCAATATTTCCAAATAGTGTATATTTATATATCATATATTTATATATCATATATCATATATTTCCACGTGGAAATATTGAGGGATCGCTATTGGCGTGTGAGGAACCAATAGGAATGCTTCCGCAATTCAAAATAGCTGCATTGTTTGCTACCACAAACGTATATATCGATTGTTCAGTTGATTAGTCAGACATCTCCCAAAAATCCAAATTTTAGTTGTGTATGCAATTATACGTAAAAGTGAACTCTTTATCAGGTAAATTTTTTTTGAACTCCAAACAGGACACCATGAGGAAAAACAATTTCCAACGGAGCCTACATCATCTTTGGGTATACTGTGTGAAAGGTCTTTTTAAGGAAAGAAAATAGAGGAAGTTCTGGAAAGGAAAAAAGTATGTTGGAATCTGGGAATCAGTGTATCCAGTTCCGTTCCTACCACTGCGGTGCAAGGCTATGGGTCGAGAGAGTCCAGTTTTTTTTATAAGAATATCTCACAAGAGTCCTAGCTGTTTCCGTCCGGAGCCAGTAAGACTACAGCATCCCAATTGAACTGGGAAATGAAAGAAATTGGGAAGAGTAAGGTGGGAATTCAGATCTGGTAACCAAACACAGCTAAAGCCATTTCAAGCAACGTTTCAACTCTTAATGGTGATCTTATACCAGGGTGATAGTGAGATTATCTTCCACGCTGGAACGTGTCGCAAATATACTATATATTATTTTTAAATGAATTAATTATGTAATAACACAAATTAATAAAATAAAATTTATTTTCCCACGCCGGGATTCGCTCCCGCGATCTTCGAATTGCGAGTCAAGAGCCTTACCCCTTCACCACGCCGGCCTACAATTATACTGATTATTCCCAGAGCATCTTTTCGACAGTCAAATACTCCATTTCATACTACGTATTTAAGTATTATATTATGGTACGAAACTTTGTTATGCTCTACTAAATGAAACTACAATAAAAGAACGGAACTGAATACATTAAAAATTATAGTAAAAATATTGCTGAGAGAAAATAGTGAAAATTAATTAGCAAACATTATGAAGACAATGTAATAACAATTAGAACTAATTAAATATAAACATTGCAGGCTCCTTCAGAACAGGAAACCCTTGAGGAGGACTGTGAAAATTAAATAATTAATTCAACGGTAGAAGGGAATAACCAGACAAAATCGGAAATCGTCATTTTTAAATAAAATTTTAGAAGTATTAACTCTTTAAATAATATATATTAATTGATTTCGGAGGACTGTTCTTTTATCTAGTAAAAAAAATAAAAAATTGTGGAAATATGTTTATTTTTAGTACAATTAGGTTTTACCGTAGATCGTTGGCAGATGTGTTAAAATTTCAAACAAAAATTTTGTATTATACAACACACATTTCAAATGATATGCTTGGTGTAACCCTAAGTGACCAGCTCAGGTTTGGGGGCTCCATCGAAGCCAGAGTAAAGTTAGCCTCCCAAAAACTGGGCGTACTGTACAGAGCCCGCAAATACTATAGTAGTACACAACTGCTAACCCTGTTCAAATCACAAGTGCGCCGCATGGTTGAATTTGGCAGCCACCTCTGGTCTGGAGCTCCAAAATACCTGAAAAATACCCTCGACTCTGTGCAGAAAAGGGCGGTCCGTTTAATAGATTCTCCCATCTTAACAGATGGATTGCAATCTTTAGAGCACAGGCGTTGGGTGGGAATACTATCCTTGTTCTACCGGTATTACAATGGAAGATGCTCCGAGGAACTAGCATCATTGATCCCTTCGGCACCGGTGCATAGTCGGGAAACACGCCAAACGCGTGCCCAACATTTCCGTTTCCTCCTTCCTTCCTCTCCTCAAAAAGACCCTCCACACAGCAACCCAGATGACATAGACCCTGAGGGAAATTACTTTCCTCAGGGCCTCCTGTGTGGAGTTAATGTAAAAAATAAAAATAATTTAAAAAAAAAAATTATAAAAAATTATAAAAATTTTTTTTTAAAAATAACTAAAATCATAATATCCAGTAAAATAAATCAATACATTATCTGGGAAAACTATGTTTCAGAATTTAAATTTTTGTTTAAATAAAATCATTTAAAAAAAGTTTACCACACGTGTATTGTGACGAAAATACTTCAGTTTGTCTATGTATTTACGGTCTTACAAACTAATATATTTAATATTTTTTTACATTCTTATTTTGCTTACACATTATTAAAAAGTTATAAATACTTATGATCAAAAAATAGTTATAAAAATTACATTATTTTAATAGTTTTATCATCACGCCTTTCAGCATTTTTGAATGTAGTTATAAATTAAAGCAAATTTTGAATGAAATAAAATCGATATTGAGTAATTATTTTAAAAAGCTGGTACGGAGAATAATTAATCTTTCTTATTGGAACCGCCGTGTACGATCGTAAGAACATCTTTCGACGAAATGTGAGTTCTCGGCCGCTGGCTGGTTAATGGCCCTTAATTGCCGGCAACCCCGGCGTTTATTGAGATAAAATATTATACCTAATATTGCTAGTAAATTATCCACCTCACTAAACGATTTCTGTTCCGAGACGGGTGATAAGTACAAAAATTCAAAACATGGAAAAGAAAAAAGAGTACATAAAATGTACACAAAATAAACATAAAAATACAAAAGTACGTGAAGTAAAAAAAAATAAGAGTGTGCAATTCACATGCGGTAGAAGTGAAAATAGAAAATTGCTAGATGTCGCTTTCTTTACTTTTGCAGTGGTTTGAAGATTAAATATTGATTTTACAAAAATAAAAATGTTTATTTTTTTGGGCCTCCTAGGATTCGAACCTCCGTTCGCTGGATGTCTCTCTGGCCGCTAAGATTAGTCAGGCGCAGATCAGAGGCTCGCGCGGAGCTGTAAATTTACCGAATTATATATTAACCGAAGGCTCGTCAAGTAACAAATTTTAGTGACGCACTTCCGTTTTATCCGAATTTCAAATCATAATGGGGCAAAAGAAGTTTCATTTCAAAAAGAGACGAAAAAAATAGGTATTTAAAATATCTCCTTAGGAAAGATATTTAATAATATCGAAAAATCTAAATTTGAGTTGAGTATGCAATTATATGTAAAGGTGTACCCTCTCTCTCTCTCTCTCTGGTTTCAATCCTGGGATTGGTTTGCAGCAACTTCCTCTATTCTTCTCTTCCATTCTTCCCTGTCTTGTGCGGCTCTTTTGAAGTCTGCATATGATGAGCAGCGAACGTCCACCAGCAGGTCCTCCAGGTACTCTCGGCGTGGGCGTCCCCTAGAGTTTGTCCCCTCGGTCATACCCTCCATTATGGCATGCAAGAGGCCGTATGTCGTATTACATGGCCAATCCATCTTGCACGGTCCTGAGCAGGTTCTCCTTCGATTCTTTGGAGAACCTCCTCATTTGTAATGTGGTCTCTTCAGAAAATTCTTAATAGTACCCTCTATCTCGTACAATACTCACAAACTTCACCAAATCAATTATAATGCACAAAATCTTATAGTGAAAAAAAAAAAAAGTTATGTTTTCTGGGTTTCTACTGTTACTAGTAGTAGGAAATTTTAAAATGTCTTATTAATGTACCGGACTATTTTGCCTACCAATGTTATTTTTAGCGTATTTAATAAATAAACCATGGACAAGTGTTAATAATATTTGATTAATGGTAAGCCTTCGAATATTGATTTTCTTATTATCTCAAAACTTAGTATATTGAGATGTCTGACTAATCAACTGTTTTAAAATGAATTATTAACCAGCTAGTAATATATATAAATATTAAAAATCAAGGAGAAATCGCTCATTGTTGTTGTACATATTATTTATTATGCGTTATACTTACATAATTTACAAACTTTGGCATTGAAACTAATAAATTTAAAAAATAAAACATTAAAAAACATTTATTTAAAAAAAAAGGAACCTTGTAATGAATAAGCAATTAGAATCATTTACTAAGTCCCCACTTTTGTACCCAGTGTAATTTTCATTATAATTTCGAAATTAAAATAGGTATTTAGTTTAGACCATTCCAACTCGAATGTAAGCATGTACCCCTTCAAAAAGTAACTTTGTAAAGATAAAGCAATTAGATTCATTTGCTACGTCCCCGCTTTTGTATCCAGTGTAATTTTTATAATAATTTCGATAATAAAATATGTATTTAGTTTAGACCATTCCCACTCCAATGTAAACATGTATCCCTTTAAAAAGCAATAAATAAAATACCATACTTCATATATATAATAACGATTTAACAATAAAATTATTTCATTGGTAACTCAAATTACTTCTAAGGTTTTTCCCTAATCATCATTGAAGTGAGCTACAAACCCAAAGTAATTAGCTTACTGGAATTACCAAAATATTTAGAAATTCGACAGTCTAAAACGACTTAGCAACAAATATAAGTATTATAATTGATTAAAATCCTTGTTGACCACCCCTCTCCCCCTCCCCAATTGACTGAGAATTATTTGTACCAGTCTGAAGATGGCTCTAACGAGCTGAAACCGGTTACGGTCAAATAAAATTAAGTGGAATAAAGTTTTATATTAGTTTTGTTATATAATATATTATAATGGAATTCCACCATGAATTATCACTCTCAAAAATAGAATAATTGAAAAAAACATGCATTCACTATAAAGTGGAAAACAGTATATCTCAGCAAAGTACTCGTATTTGTGAAGAGTTCGCTTCAACTCTAATACGGAATTTATAAAGTCGATAGCATTTCCAAATCTATTGTCCAAAATATGCAGTTGATTTATAGGTGAGTGAACCTAATAGTTTGCTTTAAAATTGAAAAGGTCTTCTTCTTCTTGTGCCTTGTCCGTTCAACGGACGTTGGCTATCTTGTTAGCTATGCGGACTTTGTTTACTGCGGCCCGGAACAGCTCTACGGTAGACTGGCCAAACCACTGTCTCGGGTTTTTCAGCCCTGAGGTTCTCCTTCTTCCAGGGCCCCGTCTTCCGGCAATCTTTCCCTGCATTATGAGATGCAGGATCTCATACTTCTCTGGATGTCTCATCACATGTCCAAGATATTGAAGTTTTAGGATTTTTATAGTTTTAATTACTTCCTTTTCTTTATTCATCCGAACCACAATATTTTCATTCGTAACCCTGTCCATCCAGCTTATTTTAAGTATTCTTCTGTAGATCCACATCGCGAATGCCTCAAGTCGCCTAATTAGTTCTTCAGTAAGCGTCCATGCTTCCATTCCATAAAATTATATCGAAAACACGTAGCATCTGACCATTCGCATTCGTAATCCAAGGTTGAGATCATGACTGCAGAACATGTTTTTCATGCGGATAAAGGTTGCACGAGCTTGCTCAATGCGACATTTGATTTCAACCGAAGGATCCCATCTACAATTTACATTGCAGCCCAAGTATACAATTCTCTGTACCTTCTCTAATTTTGTTCCAGCAATATAAAGATTTTCATCCAATGAAAAGGTTTCCTTTTCGTTTCTAATTTCTATTGGTATTTATCTAATGTTATTATGGCGAGAACTTGTATGCATGCTTTGTAATGTTATCCTCTCACTTTTTCACATCTTCGTGAAAGGAAGCGGAAATCGGCATATATTTCGTTCCTCCCTTAAAAACATCCTACGAAAACATTTTTAATGGTTTATGTTAATGCTACGTTTTGTAAAACATGTTTTTGCCCAAAATAAGCAAAATTCACAAATTTCAGGTAAAGTTAAAGACCTCATTATTAAAGGTTTCAAACAAAGGTACGACTTTCCCGAGATAATATAATGCTTTAGTAAAAGAAACGAAATAAAATTACAATATCACTACCCCTAACATTGCGTTGTTTGTTTGGTTGCAAAATTATGAAAACCGTTTGCGAAATAAACCTCATAGCTTGAGTAGGTTGGGGGTAACGAACACAAGACAACTCAACCCTTAAACGCGCTTCAAAATTATTCGTATTTTATTATTTTCGGATTTGTTGATTTTTAAATTTCATGCCAAACCACGTAGAAGTGGATTTACTGTTGTTGTGTTTTGCACTTTTAAATTCTCCGACACTTTGCTTGTGAAGGATAACACAATGATCAATAGATTATATTGATAATCTGTTTTATTGATGTTTACGTATTTACAAAAAGAAGGCTACAAATTAACCAACCTAACTGGTAGGAAGCAAAATTGCATAAATATACCAAACCACCCACCAAGATTGGAGGATCTGCCGGTCGCTGCCGAGACGACCGCTCAGTTTGCAGAAGCGATCTCAGCACCTCTGTCGGTCACGTATAGAAGTACCTCCCTACTGACATCTTGCGGAGTAGTTTGAAAGCTTTTACAATACATTACAACTGTTAATCGACTAAACCGAGGTACGTATGACGTCACGCGTACCCTACCAGATAACAGACAGCAATAAACATTTGAAAACTATTTTCTTATACTCGCAGTTACCTATTCAAGAAAGAAAGATTCAAACCAGCTGAAAACGGAAGACCGCTGATGTTGGTGGATGAGTTTCCAGTAATAGCTCTCGTAAGGGCGCGCGCTGCTGTGTTCGTTTGCTGCAAGATACTCGATTGTGATGAGATTAGTTGGTAATACTTTCGCAGCATTCATAGATGTGTTCAACTGCGTGAAATACCTACAATGCGAAAAGGCTGTAATTGCATAAATCTTCAATAAATATTTACTATATTATATAATTTTCTAGCTGGTTCGCGGCATGCGTTGCTATGTAATTTAATAAACAAATTGTTTCTCCCTGCTGTCCTTTCCCATTCGTCCCGTTCCCTTTCCGCCTCCCTTTCTCCTCCCGAGTTACCCTCCCCCCACCCAGGTTCACCTCCCTCTCCCGTGTTCCTCCCCCCCCTCCCGCGAATCCCCTAACCGAGTTTTCCTCCTCCTTCCCCCTGCCGCATTCCATACATTCAGTCCCAGTATATTCAGTTTTCAAACAGCTCGCGTGCTACCTATTGCATTTTTTTATACAATTTCTTAATACAAGAGCTCACCAGTAGTTTTATACAAACCTTTTTTTATAATAACGAACACAGGAAAAAAAGAATTATCCAATTTGGTGCGGTCTTTCGGAACTTATGCGCGTACATACATTTCAACGATTCATTTTTATTTATATAAGAAAATTATCACTTTTCTGCTGTATAATCACTCATCGGTTCTTTTTTATTTGAAATACATACATATGACAGATTTACAGAAGAAAAATATATGATTCTTAAAAACTAATTACAATAAAGTAATTTTTTGTTAATGAAACTACCCAATTTACAAAAATATTTGTCGTGTTTAAATTGGGGGGTCGTGCCATTACATTAAAAGATAAAGAAAAAAGTTCCTTTTTTGGTTGTTTTACATGAGCTCCACACAAGAGGCCCTGAGGAAAATAATTTCCTTAAATGCCTATGTCATCTTTGGGGATGCTGTGTGGAGGGTTTTTTAAGGAAAGGGAGGAGAGGAGAGTCCTAGGAAGGAAAAGGGTTTAAGGGGTGGTTAGGAATCTGGGGTTCAGTGTCTCTTGGTCATCCACCTCCAAGACCTAGACAAACCTCACCCTATAAAAACGTCAATCTGGTAATAATATTACTGGTAAGTAAATTTTATGTCATCAGCACAATCAGTTCGAATTTTAGAAATGGCAAATTCAAAGCAAATCCGGGTCAGATATGAATTATGACTTAGGATGAGTTGTTTAAAAAAATCTGAACGATTCATCAAATATTCAAATTTAATTTTCACGTTCTGTGAAAGTCCTATTCAAGTTCTGTGGTTATTTAAGTTTTATGAAGCAACCAGCCTATAATGATATAATAACAGAACTTGAATAGAGCTCACACAGAATGTGAAAATTAACTTCAAATATTAGGTCCTTACATATGAAATTGGCGTTTTGCCGTACTGGCAACTTTGATCTCAAATATCTTTTCTTTGGTTAGGAATTCCAAATTCAAATTTATACAGCTAATTTACTCATGTATTTGTGTTTCGAAAATTATAATTCATTTGTTTTTTTCAAAATGGAAAACTTGAAATATCGCGTTATTTACGAGTACGAGTTCCACCATGGCACCAGTGCTGCAGAAACGGCTCGAAGGATTAATGATGTATGGCGACGGTGCCGCAAAAGAAAACACAGTTGTGTTTTTTTTGTGTCGTTCACTACAGCTTTCTTAAATCTGGCCAGACGATTACGGCTGATGTCTATTGTCAGCAACTGCAAACCATGATGGAAAAGCTAGCTGCTACACAAACGAGGCTGGTTAATCGCTCTAGGCCACTGCTGCTTCATGACAACGCTAGACCACACACTGCACAACAGACGGCTACCAAATTAGAGGAGCTTCAATTGGACATCCACCGTACTCTCCGGACCTTGCCCCAACAGATTACCATGTTTTTAAAAATTTGGATAACTTCTTGCAAGGGAAAAAATTCTACTCCGATGGGGCAGTCCAAACTAGTACTGGGCGTTGACGATAATTCCATCCAATGCCAACGTCGTTATCGTTGGCGATTTTCAACTGTTGAAAATAACTGTTGAAAATAACGTCGACGTTGACGCAACTATAATAGGAGATCGACACGATACTAACAAAAAATATATCAAAATCGTATTAAGGAATCCCTTTTAATGGGTGGTTCCCCGAATCATTGATATTATTATTATCTCTATACCCCACGCTCCACACACGTAATAATAATCCTATAATAACGTTGAAAGTTGAAACTGTTTGAAGACGTTGGTTTCGGTGTTGAAAATACTACCCCGCTGAAGATATATTTTGCTTGTCGTTGATAAATTTGATTGTCCCCTGGCGCTGCGTATCGGCCGTATTGGATGGGAAAATAAAAATAAAATCTGCAGTAGGTACGTACCTTACCAAAAGATCATGTCGAATTGGGTATAATATCGTTCACGAAGTGTGATCTCTTGACCCTTTTGATTTAATTGGCCAACACTGTTGAAAACAATAGGTACAAAACGAGGTTGTTAGGCGACCGACATTGATAATTATCAATAGATTACTTTTTGCTTGTCGTTGTAAAATTTGATTGTCCCCTGGTGCTGTGTATCGGCCGTATTGGATGGAAAAATAAATAAAAACGTGCAGTAGGTACCCACATTACCAAAAGACCATTTGAAATATCGAGTAATGTTGTTCATGAAGTGCAAACTCTTAACCCTTTTTATTTATTAGGCAGTTGAATCGTTGACTGCGTTGAATAATATTCGCATGTAGGTATTATATTTCAACTGTTGGCGCTAATTATTTTCAACAGCGTTGGACGTTGAAATAATATAAGTATTGTTTCCAACGGCTAGTTATATTTTAATACAGTACTAGTCCAAACCGCCTTCAAAGATTTTATTGATTCCCGTCCGAATGGTTTTTTTAGTAAAGGGATCGATGAACTACATATGAGATGGCAAATGGGCATAGAGAGCAATAGTACATACTTTGATTAAATAAATATATTATATTTAAAAAAAATCGACTTTATGTTCCTCCCATACAAAACGCCAATTTCATATGTAAGGACCTATTATTTGATGAATTGTTCAAATTTTTTGAAACAACTTGTCCTTAGTATTTTTTATGATAATCTTAACTTATGTAAAATCATATATTATGGGCGTGGCATATACAATATATGCCTGTAATTATTTCCCATACCTTTACACTCATTGATTTTAAGTCACCCAAATCAAATTACTTCAAAGAGTAGGTACTTTCATTCTTCCTCTGTCAGTTCCATGCCTCACTATCAAGCTTGTTTTGTCATCAGAACTTCCTTTGATGACATTATTATATCGACGACTGCATTCAGAATATTCATTCTACTAATTAAATGTCCTGCATTCGATCTCCAATCAATATTCTTATCAGACTTCCTGTCTATCACGATCATATCAAATGCACAAACTAGGAATTACGCGGTCAATTTGATTAATTCCTTTTCTTAACAACGGATTAAGCATTCAACCATCTTTCACTCGATTTAAAAAAAGAAGAAAACAAAAAACTTTTCACACTCAAAATAGATGGATTAAAGAACAAAAAAGGCAACTTTACAAAAAAATCACAACATTAAAAAAAAATAAAAACACATAGACATAAACACCATTGCAATACTCACTAATGTATTAAACCTTTTAATTTCACTATCGGTTTATATGTATCTATCCTATTTATATAGTTTTATTCTATTGTTTTATTTTAGTGTTATTTTACTCTATTTTGTTTTGCTCTATTTTCTTTCTTTTAATTCTCATATGTTATTATTGAGTCACTTTTTCCTTTAGTTTTTATTTTATATGCATCTTAAATAAAAATAAAATAAAATAAAATATCAAACTGTAAAATGAGGTCCCCAGCACGGGTAAAGCACCCAGTAAGGCCCACATTAGTCAAATATGTAACACACGTGTATAAATCAGGTGAATCAAATAAAAAATATAAAAAAATGCAATCTTTAGAATACAGGGGGTTAGGTAGGTGTGCTATCCTTATTCTATCGGTATTACAATGGAAGACGCTCCGAGGAACTAGCGTCATTGATCCGTAAATTGGTCGGAAAACGCGTGCCCAACATTTGTACACGTTTAACATTTTTCACATGAGAACGGCTACGACTGGTTCTTAAGTTCAACAACTCGGCCTTGGAACGATTTTCCGGCCTCTGTGCTTCGTCTCTTCTACAACATGGGTCTCTTCAAGAACGATATTCATTTCTTCCTATCCTCGAAAGGACCCCCCACACAGCATCTCTTAAGATGACATTGGCTCTGAGAGAAGTATACTCCTAAAGTTATAAAATAAACTCTTCCAGTTCTGTTATTTGACATGGTATGAAAAAAAATCATATCTTCAAGAGATTTGTCGAGAGATTGTTGCAGTATTTTAAATAAGTCATTATTTATAAAATATCATCGCTTATTACCTTTTCTAACATCTGTATTTACATATCTCGGAAAATATATATCGGAAATGCGGAATCTTGGCATAATAATGGATGAGAAACTAGACTTCACGGTTCACATTCAACAAACTGCAAATAAGGTTATGAAAACATTAGGATTTGTATTAAGAACAATTAAAACTTTTGAATCGTTACAAATCATTAAACTACTGTACACAACCCTTGTTAGAAGCCTAAGAGAATATAACTCCATAGTCTGGTCGCCCTTCTACAAAATTCATATTCATACTATTGAAAGAATTAAAAGAAAATTTCTACGTTTTATTTATTTATTTCAACGCCATAAAATGGCTATTACAATCCGGCGATACATGATACACAGGAAAGTAATTGCAATGATAATAATGTACATTAAACGAAGTACATATGTATGATAACAACTAGTATTTAGTAATAGGATACAAATATGTTTTACAACAAAAAAAAAGAATATGAGCTCGTACAAAGTATACACATTTTTAAGCTGAATGAAAATAAGTAAATAAAGGCAAATTCTTAGAAAAATTCGCAACACCAAGTATAATATACCTCCTATACTTTTATTTGTACATATCGTTTTGTAAATTTTAAACTTTAACATCACTTTAGTTAATGAATTCTTTAAATGTTCCAACATTAGAAAACAGACTAAAAATAAACGACCTAACCTTTTTATTAAAATTATTAAATTCTATATTCAACAGTTGTGAACTCCTGCAATTAATAAATCTACATGTACCTACACAAACAACTAGACGAACATTGACATTTTATATACGTACATCTCATTCGAACGATGATTTACATTCTCCAATACAACGTTTACATAGTCTTGGTAACAAATACTTAAACAATATGGATGTATTTGTCAATAATTTGAACTTAGCAAAATTCAAACCCCAAATGTGCCAACTATGTATTTCTACCTACCCCAAAACTAATGTGAACAAGAATTTTAAACATTACCTACTTTCTGTCAACTCCTATATTTTATGGACTATATTTTGTTTCTTATATTTTATGTAACCTAATTTTTTTTAACGCTTATATTTTATGTAACCTACTCGTATATTTTGTTTTTAACATATATTATGTATATTACTTGTATTTTGTAAACCCATTCTTTTCACTGTAATTAAAAAAATGTACTGCATTCTATGTAAAAGCCCTATGGGCGTTTGAATAAATAAATAAATAAATAAAAATAAAATAATTATCTCCCTTCAAACCACCTCTTTTTCTTTTTAAATGTTTACTACAGAGCCTCAAGGCGTGTGTGATAAAAACCTAGTGTGGTGGTACATACAAATGTGCAGATTCTGAAAACCTAAAGACCAAGAAGACGACGGGGATGCTGAGATAGTTTGGAAATCTAGAGAAATTGAACTGAGGAAAAAGTACGGTCGAAAACATTATAATTACTTTTCATCCAGCGACAAAATATCCTAAGACAAAATATCCTACGGACAAAACATCTCCCAAAATATCATCTACTAACACCTAAACTAACCTAACCAACAAAAAAATTGGACAAAAATAATACAGACATCCTGTAAAGACGGTAAATTATTATCTATATTATTTTGGTCCCATTCTACTATTTTTGGACAATAATTTATTTGTACCATTTTTTTTGTGAATGGGACAAAAATAATACAGACATCCTTTAAATACAGTAAATTACTGTTTTTGTCCCATTCACAAAAAAATGGGACAAAATAATACAGACATCCTGTAAAGACGGTAAATTATTGTTTTTGTCCCATTCACAAAAAAATGGGACAAAAATAATACAGACATCCTGTAAAGACAGTAAATTATTGTTTTTGTCCCATTCACAAAAAATAGGACAAAAATAATACAGACATCCTGTAAAGACAGTGAATTATGGTTTTTGTCCCATTCTCAAAAAAATGGGACAAAAATAATGCAGACATCCTGTAAAGACAGTAAATTATTGTTATCCATATTAGATTTGTCCCATTCTACTATTTTTGGACAATAATTTATTAAAACCTAAACTAACCCAACCTAACAAAAAAGGGACAAAAATAATACAGACATCTTGTAAAGACAGTAAATTATTGTTATCTGTATTATTTTTGTAAGCTAAGGTTAGGTTAAGTTTTAGTAGATACTTTGCTGGGGGATGTTTTACCCGTAGGATATTTTGTCGGAGGATATTTTGTCGAAGGATATTTTTTCGAGGATATTTTGTCCTAGGATATTTTGTCGGAGGATATTTTGTCGGGGATATTTTTTCGGAGGACATTTTGTCGGGGATATTTTGTCGAAGGATATTTTATCGGGGACATTTTGTCGGAGGATATTTTGTCGGAGAACATTTTATCGGGGAAATTTGGTCGGAGGATATTTTAACGGGGACATTTTGTCGGAGGATTTTTTGTCGGGGATATTTTGTGGGAGGATATTTTGTCGGAGGATATTTTGTCGGGGATATTTTGTCGGAGGATATTTTGTCGGGGATATTTTGTCGGAGGATATTTTGTCGGAGGATATTTTGTCGGGGATATTTTGTCGGAGGATATTTTGTCGGAGGATGTTTTGTGGGGGACATTTTGTTGAAGGATATTTTATCGGGGACATTTTGTAGGAGGATATTTTGTCGGGGAAATTATGTCGGAGGATATTTTGTCGGAGGATATTTTGTCGGGGATATTTTGTCGGAGGATATTTTGTCGGGGATATTTTGTCGGAGGATATTTTGTCGGGGATATTTTGTCGGGGGATATTTTGTCGGGGACATTTTGTCGGAGGATATTTTGTCGGAAGATATTTTTTCGGGGACATTTACCGATGAAGTCAAGGTACCCTCGGAAGGTATGGAACGATCCAGCCAATATTTTGAAAAAGCAAACATTTGTGGATTGTGTAAAAAAATTGATAGTTCTATGAAACATTAGGTACCGTATAAGTGCTGAGACCTCTTGTGGTGACATTTATAACAAAAGGCACTCTTAAATCGTCCGTTAATAATACGCATATTAAATTAAGTTAAATAAACAGTAAACATCGCTAAAATGTACACAAGAATCGTATTAATTTAACGGAACCATCATTAGCATCCATCATCCGTCAAGCCATCTCACTTTGATGAGTAGGTTAATTTATTTTTCTGAAATTCGTAAATAAAAATTATGTTGAGTAATAAATGTATTTCATTTGCAATTTTTGACAATAAATCAACTTGTATCAACTCATAAACCCTCTGTTGAATTTGGCAGCCCCAAAATACCTGAAAAACCTTTGACTGTATGCAGAAATGAACGGTCGGTTTTTTCCTTTATTTTTTCGCATTATATTTACATACATTTGAAAAGTATTTTTTACATAATTTCTAAGGTTTAGAAATAAAGGTATTCTGAATATATTGTAGTAAAAAAGTGACACATAAAAGTTTGTTGATTTTTTGTTATGTTCAAAAGTTAGTCTTGAAGTTAGTCTTAAAGTTATAGTAGAATTGTACTGAAAAGTGAAGCATGAAGGTTTACATTGAATTTATAGGAAAAGTGTTTCAACATACCAGTATATGATATCTTCTATCATATCACGCGGATTGCAGTATTACATGTCACTAAGAAAGGAAGACAATTAATCATTATTATTATATTATTTCAATGGAAGAAACTGCAAGGAACTAGCGTCATCGATTCCTTCGGCACCGACTGCACAGCCGGGAAACACGCCGAACGCACGCTCGACATCAGTATACAGTTGACATTTCACAATGAATTTCGAAAGTCACATGAGAACAGATTTTATTTTTTTATTTATTAATTTTATTTTAGTAATTTGTACATTTAAGTTTACAAATTTCTAATTAATTATAATATTCCATATTGCAAACTAAATTTTATGTAGCTCCAACGTCTTGAACTCTCCAATTGGTGTGGACTTTAAAGTTTCTGTTGGCTTGTTATATAACTTCATCCCTTTGTACAGTAAACTGTTATGCGTATTCGCCTTGTCCTTTTTTTGAAGCCTGCTTTCTTTGCACGTCCTTATGTTATAATAATTTTAATTGAAAAGTATTTTGGTAAAATGTTGGTAATTATTTTATGTATAAATATCATCGTATTCGAGGTTAGCATCTGTTTCACGGTTAGCCAATTCAGTTTCTTTAACATTTTGTTTACTTTTGAAAATCTATTTCGCCTTAGTATTATTCTCATTGCCCTTGTTTGTATTTTGTTCTCGTTCGTTACATGGGAAAAAGATAGTTTAGCAATAGTTAAAATGTGGAGCAATAATCGATTTGTATGTAGATAGTGATTGCAGTTTTACTAGATAGTTTTTGCCGAATTCTTCCCAAAAAAGATATTTTTTTTCCCAATTTTCTGTTGTGTGTATTCACCATGCTTGTTGAATGTTAGTTTGGAATCTAATATAACTCCTAAGTATTTCATTTCAGTAACGTTTACAATAATTTCATCATCAATTTTAATTTTGCTTTCACTACATGATGTCTTCTTATATCCAATCACCATACATTTTGCTTTCACTAGATGATGTCTTCTTATATCCAATCACCATACATTTTGCTTTCACTAGATGATGTCTTCTTATATCCAATCACCATACATTTTGTTTTTTTTTTGTATTTAATTCGTTTCAATAGCTCGGCTGTGGACGGTTTGCCGGTCTCTGTGCTTCCTCCCTCCAACAATTTTTCACTCCTTCCTTTCTTCAAAAACACCCTCCACTCAGCATCCCCAAAGATGACACAGGCCCTGAGGGAAATTATTTTCCTCAGGGCCTCCCGTTAGAGTGAATGTAAAAAATAACAACAAGAAAAGTAGGTATACATGAACCGGTATATAAATATGAATGAAGCAAGGAATACGTGCCAAGGCAGAATTGTGTAGCGGTTTACCCTCTCTGTTTACTCTTGTGGGAAAATGGCGTGAAGTTTTCACTTACCATTGTGATGTCCCTACCAAACGTAACTGAGAAAAAGCATATTTCCTTGATTACGCTCGCCTGCTGTAATTAGCAAGAAAAGAACAACAAGTGCGGACATTACTGTAATTTCAATGCTTTTTTTTTCTTTTGTGAAGTCGAATAACAAGTTTGAGACGTGCTGTATACAAACAACTCATCTGTGTGGGTAAAATGTCCGAATCTACTCTGAATGCAATAGCTGGGCTAACTTAACCTTTTTATTAAAAATACTAATCTCTAAATTCAACCGTTGTGCACTTCTACAACTCATAAACTTACGAATACCCACGACAATAACACGACAAAATACACTATTCTGCTGCAGCATTCATAAGCGGAACTACATTGCCCAATCTCCGATATAACCATTTCACACTATGGGAAATCAGTACTTTAGGTGTTGTTGATATATTTAATATCAACTTGGTGAGTTTGTGGATCTTATAGATAGATATATTCCACTATTCCTAAACACATCTTAATTTTTGTATTTTTTTTTATGAGTTGTGTGCATTTTTATCTAATTTTATTTTTATTATTTCTTTATTTGTTTCAAAATGATCTGTCATGAATTAATTGTACTACCAAACATGTAAAAGCCCTATTAGTATTCCCATAAATTAGAACAGTACCAATACGGAACATGTAAGATAATGGGTTAGGTTTGGATTTATTTTTGTATCTTTTTAATTCTCATTTCTTATATTTTCTATTGTTCCACTGTTCGTTTTTATGTGAATACTTCATAAGAGTCTCAGTTGCTCCTGTCTGGAGCCAGTGAGACTATGGCATCCTCAATTGGGGTATATTGTGAGGCTGAAGGTAGTAGGGAGGGGAAAGAGAAGGGGAAGAAGAAGGTGGGGAAGTACCTGGCTATTCAGATCTGGTCAAACACGGCTGAAGCCACATTTCAAGCAACGTTTCAATTCTGAATGGTGGTCACCAGGGCAATACTGAGAGTTTCTTCCACTCTGGGACATGCCGCAAAATATACTATATATTATTTTTAATGAATTTATTGTGAAATAACACAAATTAATCCGCGACGGGATTCGATCCCGCGACCTTAGGATTGCGAGTCAAGAGCCTTACCCTTAGACCTCGCCGGTCGCCATTGTTCTGTTGTCGTGGAACCCTCTCCGACAGCTTTAAAAAAACATATTTTCTAAGAAGACAATTTTTTCTTTAATTTTAAAATAATAACGTCACCCTCTGGAAAATGATTACAGCGGCAGAAGTCAGATAATTTTTCTTAATTAAAGCTTGGCTCTATTTTCATTACAGCGGTTGACATAACTTCCCCCCAGGCGATAAAACTCATGAACTGAAGTCTGTACTTTATAAGGGTGCTCACAGCACGCTATAAGGAGCCTTGTCACAATTTATAGATAAAGGAAAAGAAATTATTCATTATATTATTTGAAAAAAGTTTTGTGAAAGAATGAGCTATGTTGAAATAAAAGCATTTCATGTATCATTGAAGAAGAAGATAACATTAATAATCTAAACGAAAATATCAAAGAGAAAAATACTGAAAAATAAAATAGATGATAAAGGTCGCAATTCGGACATGAACCTAGAACCTTTCGTCTCACCGGGATAAACGCCTTATTAATTTGGCTACTGCCACCTTTTATTTGAACAATTATTATTCATATTTAAAATTTTAGAAATAATAATATTTTCTTCGACAATTTTTTTTACAATTAATTCGGCTTTTTAATAAGCTCTGGTGTTACGAAATTTTGTTTTTATACATTTTAACGGCAGGGAGGTAAGGCAGTAGGGGAAGGTTAACAAAGAATTTGGGGTGCACGGGAGGGTGACGAGGGTGCGAGAAGGAGACGCGGATGGGGAACGGGGACGCAAGGGAAAGGACCTGCCGGGAGAAACAATTTATTTCTTTTATTGGCATTACAACGTGTGCTGAGTAACAACTAGTAATAAATAAAAATAAATAAAACAATTTAAAAAGCATTTTTATGAACTTGATTTTAAATTACAAAACAACTGATTTGTGTTAGAACATAAGTTTGTCGGTTATAAATAAAAATTTCGACAAAAAAAATTCTTTTTTTAAAACAGAAATGTATTTTTTTTGTGAAAGATTATCTTAAAAAATGACTACTCACAGAAAATTTCCAAAGTTGCCTCAAAAATCATGAAAAATCGTTTAGTGTAATGACCTACTCTTTGTAATTAAAAAACAATTAAGTAAATTAGTAAAATAGCTCACCTTCTTGCTTCGTTAGCCTTTTGACGCAATAAAAAAATTATTTTCATTCAGTTTTTTTAGCCTCAAATCCAAAATAAGTTTTGTATGAAAAACGGTAATTTTAATAAGTTTTGTATGAAAAATGGTAATTTTAATAAGTTTTGTATGAAAACGGTAATTTTAATAAGTTTTGTATGAAAACAGTAATTTTAATAAGTTTTGTATGAAAAACGGTAATTTTAATAAGTTTTGTATGAAAAACGGTAATTTTAATAAGTTTTGTATGAAAAACAGTAATTTTAATAAGTTTTGTATGAAAAACGGTAATTTTAATAAGTTTTGTATGAAAAACGGTAATTTTAATAAGTTTTGTATGAAAAACGGTAATTTTAATAAGTTTTGTATGAAAAACAGTAATTTTAATAAGTTTTGTATGAAAAACGGTAATTTTAATAAGTTTTGTATGAAAAACGGTAATTTTAATAAGTTTTGTATGAAAAACGGTAATTTTAATAAGTTTTGGGTGTTTATGAATAAGCAGCTTAATTTTCAATTAATGAGAAAAGCAGAATTGAATGTACAAAAGATTCAGAGTCAGATATTACATAAATTATAACAGCGATGGTACGACCCTTTCAAAACAGATTCGCCCTTGATTCCACAAAAAAAGGATGAAAACTTGAGTTTTTTAATATTTTTTTTTATAAAGCTTTTAAATTATTTCCTGGCCGTAGGTTTTCACCCGCTGGAAGAGGCTTTTACGGAGAAAAATGAGGCTTTATAAAATGCAATTAAAATGTCATTAGACTTCGTGGAATTGAAGCCTTTCCGAGACTCGAGAGCCATTCACACCATTCTATTCACAGTGCAAATATCGTTTTATTTTATTCACGGGCTGTACGATGTACCCATTTCAAATCATTAGCCAGAAGCATATTGAATTTTAAATAGCTGCTGTTCAATTTTCGACACTATGATACGAATCGATTGATTCATTATCCCGCGAAAAATCACGGGATCTTTGTAGTATTTATGAAGCTAATTGTAGTATTTATGAAGCTACTCAAAAATATAATAACCCCATAATAATTTATAAAAAAATATAATATTACCTCAGGATCGACTTTTTGTTACTTTACTTCCACACAGAAGGTCCTGCGGAAAATAATTTCTCTCAGGGCCTTTGTCATCTTAGGGGGTGCAACCGGGATCGAAAAGAATAAGTTGGAGAGATACGAAATTACGAATGTTAGAGGAGAGCGCTAACATTTACAGCGACAAAATCGATTAGAAAATCGCGAAAATGTTTAATAAAACACGACTCGTTTAAAATATAGCAAAATTCTTGCGGGCATTGTCTTAAATGGCATTTAATGAAACACTGTGAATTTTTTCATAAATATAGCTTGTAAAATAACTGAAACAAACGTGTTTATAATAATTTTGGAGTATACTTTGGGATTTTTTTATATCGAGGGAATTTTATATAATTTGCGTTTCGGCGCGGGCAATGTCTAGATATTATCTTTAAGAATAACACATATTTTTTAAAAGCTTTAAAACTTACCGTGTTAAAGGGAAGTATGTAAGAAATCGGTAGAAATGCGGGTTGCGGGCCCTTAATCATCTGTCAAAGATTTTAATAAAATTAACATGCAATTGGAATAAAAAATTATTATATAATGAATAATTATTATTCTGAATTTGCCAACCATATTTTGGAAACAAGTCATTCTTTTGATATTAATACAGGTCTTAAAATTTTACATACTAACACTACGGGCATACAATTGGATAATTTAGAAATTTTAGAATTTAGAAAAAGCATTAATAGTAAATTAAATATTATAAATAACCAAACATTTTTTAAAAATAGCCATCTTTTAAATTTATTTTCTTATCAATACTTACAATTAACTATAATTATTGATTTTTTGATTTAGACTAATTATTTTAATTATTTGTTCTTAAAAGTTTTTTATTATCTAAATGCAATTTTATTTTTCCTTAAATAATTTTTATTTTTAATTTTAATAACTATTTTTATGATTTGTAAGTAATTAATCACCTCTACTTTTTAATATTTTGTCTATGTTATAGTTTATTCTAATTTGTCTATACTTGTTTGTCATTTATTTTGCTTTATATTAACATATCCTGATGAAGATAACATTGTTATCGAAACATGTAGATATTGTTTATAATATAGTGGTTTATACAAAGTGATCTGTTATTCATTATATAATTAATGATGCCACAAAGTAATTTTGCGAAGTTTGTAGAAAAAATTATTACTTCTTGAAACACAGCAAACTTATTTTGTGGCACCATTTTAATTTAAATTTAATAAAATACTTTTTTTCAATAAACCCTTATGAAGGTAGCTTTGCTTGCGAAACATGTTGGTTTTAAAAACAGTAAAAAGGGTTAAAACTAAGTATTTTATTAATTTTGAAACAAACATTAATGATATTAAATAATGTTGATACCTAATTCATCACTTGTCTAATATAATATGAGTAGTTTCGATAAGTTTCAATTATGAAAATTAAAAGTAGGTACATTGAATTGGGATAGGAATTACACGCCTCCGTGGTTGAGAGGTAAGATTTTTGACTCACAATCACAGGTCGCAGGTTCGAACCCGGCGTGCGCAAATATATCTTATTTGATTTTTTTTTTATAATTGCCCGTAACCCGGGCGTTTATTAATATCTATAGTTATTTACAGATCATGTGCGCTACCCGACTCACTAGACAATATCTGTTCTGAGCCGAAAAAATTTGATATTTCACAATTAATTAATTAAAAATAATATATAGTATATTTGCGGCACGTTCCAGAGTGGAAGATACTCTCAATAACGCCCCGGTGTATGACTGAATCGTTGCTTAAAATGGCTTAAGCCGTGATTTGTGATTAGATCTGAAGAGCCAGATACTTACCCATCTTCCTCTTCACATCACCTTCCCCTCCCCACTTCCCTTAAACCTCACGACATATCTCAATTGTGGATGCCATAATCTCACTGACTCCAGGAGCCGTTGGGACTCTTGTGAGGTATGCACATTAAAAAAGGTACTACTTGCCATCGCTTTATGATTTCACCAAGGAAATTATGTTGTTTAATATACTTCCAGCAAGATGGAACTATCACATTTCCAGGAATGTCTATTCCAGGGTTGTCTAATAACGGTTGCTTCAAGGAAACACAGGATAATTTAATGTTATTATTATAAGCATCGTACGTTGACGCACCTTTGCAATGTACATTGCCTGAAGGGATAACCAACCAAAGGAAAGCAAAGACTTCAAATCTGCGGTATGTACGGCGTTTGGCATATTGCTATTAAATCACAAAATTGTCAAGTTAGTGAAATTGAAATTTTTTGACAGGTCGCCATTGCCATTTGGTCGGGGTAGATTTTAAGGGTGGGTTTTTTATGATTTTCATCAAATTCTGCCCAATTCAGAATCGTTTACCAGTAAATTTAACACATGTGCCAATACTCACCAAGTTGCCAAAAAATTTGATAAAATATTGTTAAATAGCAAAATTTTGGAGTAAAGATCAAAAAGTCCGGGGTGGCGGTTAATTAAAATAAAGATAAATAAAATTATAATAGAATACAATAAATAATAGATATACTTTTCGGGGGGGGCGAAAAGAAACGAGAATATCTTTAAAACTTTTTTTTTATTTTTCAATATTTTTACACCAAAATTTGGTCGCCTTCAAAGTATTCACCATAGAGTGTATGCACTGGTCCAACCCTTTTTTCCATTGTTCAAAACAATTTTGAAACCCACTGATTGGAATGTTCTTTATGGCCTACAGCGATTTTTGTTTTACTTTTTCAACAGCATGAAAACATTTCCCTTTCAAGTCCCTTTTCATCCTAGGGAGTAAAAAGAAGTCACAGGGAGACAGGTTGTGTTAATAGGGCGGGTTAACAATTTGGGTCATTCCATGCTTGCTTTAATACTGCTCGCGGTGTGAGCAGGTGCGTTGTCATGGTTTAAAAACCAGTTACCTGTGCGCCAAGGATTTGACCTTTTTCGACGATTTTCCCTGGTCCTCTATCGCAATTTCTTTACTACCTCCATGTAGAACTGTCGGTTAACTGTTTGGCCTGGAGGAACAAACTCCATGTGCACAAAATCTCTGAAAAAACCAATGAGCAACGTTTTGATGTTCGATTTCACCTGACTTTTTTTCTGAAGAGGAGAGAGAGTACTCTTCCATTGGCTTGACTATTGCTTGGTTCCGGAGTCATACCTGTAACACCTTAACTCATCACTCATCACCAATAATAATCTTAGGAAAAAATATTGGTCCTCTTCTAGCCGATTTTTTAATTCGTGGCAGGCTTGAAGATGGAGGCTCTCTTTGATCCTCAGAGAGGAGCTTTTCGCGTTTTAGACGAAAGAAGAAATCTTGATTTACTTAAAATTAAACTTTGGACGAACGCCTTGACCCACTTCGCACACTGGACGAAAAAGAGTTTCCGTACAACAACCAACCACACAAAACCGTTCCCCCTCAACTTCTCCCCTCTACGGCCCGAGTCTCGTTACTTTTGGGTCCCCTTCGTATAAATAATTAACATAATGATTTTTTTTACATGAAAACCGCACAAGAGTCCCAACTGCTCCCGTCTGGAGCCAGTGGGACTATGGCATCCCCAATTGGGGTATGTTGTGAGGCTGAAGGTAGTGGGGAGGGGAAGGAGATAGGGAAGGGGAAGGTGAGGAAGTACCTGGCTATTCAGATCTGGTCACCAAACACGGCAGAAGCCATTTCAAGCAACGTTTCAATTCTGAATGGTGGTCTTACACCAGGGCGATACTGAGAGTATCTTCCACTCTGGAGATAGATAGATTAAGCACAAAGTCCTGTTTATTTTCTGCCTTTATAGAATACTAGCAGACCCGGCCACACGTTGCTGTTACCACAACGCCATTACCCAACATTTATAAAATTCACTAATATTTGAATTTTTCTGCTTTTCTCTACTATAATAAGCAAGTCGGGGATTTAGGATCACAGGGGCCTAACTACAAAAAATGGTGTTTTGAGTTAAACTTGGTTTCGGTAATGTCATAATCATATCTATTAGTGACATGAAGCTCTATCTCGAACATACAGCCGTTTAAGAGATAATGTTGAGCAAATCTAGAAATTTAGACATAAAAATAGAAACACAAGGGCATATCGCCTGTTATGCCTTTGTGACATTAAACAAAAATCTTATTACTAGCGTCACACTGTCCTAACATGTGTTATTCAGGGAAGAACAAAACGTTAATTGGCTGATTTTATCAAATAATTTCAATAGGTACCGAAAAGATAATCTACACATGTTCGATTTTTCATATAATTTTGATGAAGTATTTAGAACCCTTCTATGAATTTGAAGAACTTTACCCATTTTCTTTCTTTTTTAAAAAGAAAGACAAACATTTCTGGTTTACGAATAAACTGACAATATTTTAAAGACTCCCACTACCATCACAGCAATGGGAAAGTATTGCCTGTGTTGTGATGGAGGACGTCGCTGAGGAATTGAACTTACTACTCATGGATGGGATCCAGAAATCCAGACGTAATGCCAACTCAGCCACTGACCGGTCAATATAATGCTCCAATACCATTTACAGTGGAAAATATTAAATATTTGAAGGATTTTTGAACAGTGGGTATTATTCTTCCAATGGAATCTATCTTCCCAATAAGATTTCCATTGATATGCTTGGTGTTACTCTAAATGACCAGCACAGGAACGGCGGCAACATCGAAGCTAGAGTCAAGTGAGCCTCTCAAAAACAGGGCGTACTGTACAGGGCCAGCAAATACTGCGGATAACACACAAATTCTAACTATGTACGAATAACCCCACGGTTGAATTTGGCAGCCACCTTTGGTCTGGAGCCTTAAAATACCTGAAAAAAAATCTTGACTGTGCAGAAAAGGGTGATGCATTTGATAGAATCCCCTGTATTTACCAACGGATTGCAATCTTTAGAGCAAAAGTGTCGGGTGGGAATTCTTTCCTTGATATAATGATATTTTAATGGAAGATGCTCCAAGGAACTATCGTCATCGTTCACGACAGCACCGGTGCACAGTTGGGAAACACGCTAAAACATGTATACACAGTTGACCTTTATCACTTGAGAGCGGGTCGTTTCTACGACTCTTGAGTTATTGATTTCCCGACTGTGGAATGATTTGCCAACTTCTGTATTTCATCCCCAAAGATGACATAGGTCCTGAGGGAAAATATTTGCCTCAGGGCCTCGTGTGTGAAGATAACGTAAGAGGAAAATAAAATAGCCCTGCCCTAGAAAATACTGATGGTTCATAGATTTTGTTAAAATTATGATATTTATATTATTTCTCTATTCATAAATAGGAATCAAGAGGAGTTTACGTGTTTGTAAATAAAAATAATGGCTAAATATATAGATAGGGACACATAGGCATATCTCAATAAATATATTCAATTCTACCGGGCCCAAGATAATTATTTTAAAAAGTGTTTTTAATGCAGTGTGCTGGCCTGACAGATGCTATATTTTTTTGATGATGAGTTTGATAGCATCTAAAATCTTCATCTCAAAACTATGTTTTTGTAGAAAGGCCGCTGTGATCTAAATCGCCCCTTGTTAAAGTATTCCTGAATATTTAGGAACACAAAGGCAATCTGTCAATTTTTATAATTTGTCATAGGTCACCCCAAGTGGTTCGCTACGTTTGGTGATTTAGCAGGGGTGCCCGGGTTCATGGGGTGAGGTTTGTCTAGGTCTTGGAGGCGGATGACCAGGACATACTGAACCCCAGATTCCTACCCACCCCTTAAACCCTTTTCCTTCCCAGAACTCTCCTCTCCTCCCTTTCCTTAAAAAAAACCCTCCACACAGCATCCTCAAAGATGACATAGGCTCTGAGGGAAATTATTTTCCTCAGGGCCTCCTGTGTGGAGTTCATGTAAAAAAAAAATATATATATATTTTTAGTTGTCAAAATCTTTTTTTTTGTGTAAAATATGTAATTTATGAAATGTGACAATATGTTTATTGTTAAAAAAAAGTATTACACTTTTAAATGTGTTTTAATTTCTGAGTTTCATAGTATCAAAACTGTAGATATGCCCCTGTGATCCTTAACTCTCTTGTCACGTATTGCTGTACAGTTAGGAATACAAAGGCATATCTCAGTCGTTTTTCACAAATATATTTTTTTAATCATCACAAGTCTTTAATAATTACTTTAAAATATATTTTTCAAAGAGTGTGATAATATATTCATTGAAAAATATTTTTTGTTTACTAAAATCCCTTTTATTTTCAGAGTTTCAAAGCATTCAAAACTTTAATTGCGTTTTTCCAAAACTATGTTTTCGTAGATATGCCCCTGTGATCCTAAACCCCCAAAGTATTATACATACAAACCTTTCCTTTGAATCACTCTATCTATTTGTGAAAACCGCATGAAAATCTGTTTCGTAGTTTAAAAGATCTATGCGCACATACATTTTGAGCGACTTCATTTTATACCATGGAATAATGCAATTCGAGCGATCGCCACTTATTATACAATGCTTGCAATTCAACACTGGATATTTGAAAAGGGAAAATCAAATACCTACTTACTCTAGGATATCTATTTTCCAATTTCTTCCGTAGAACGAATTTCAAAGTGACTATAGTACGGCCCGCCAGTCGTTTTAAATCGCACAAAAATATGTTTTCTTTGAATTTCTCGGCTTTTCTCTAATATAATTTACATGTATTATACATATAAACATTCCTCTTCAATCATTTTATCAATTGGTGAAAACCGTATGAAAATCCGTTGCGTAGTTTAAAAGGCTAACGCGCACATACATTTTTAGCGACTTCATTTTATACTATGTAATAATGATGATAACGATAAATAAAATAATACATGTCGATTTAAACACAGCACCACGTTCATTGGTCAAATGCATTGCACGTTTAGTTTTGTATTAGTGATCGACGAACAACAGGTGGATGAAATCTATTAACCGTAAGTTGTTATTAGTTTGTCTAGTCTGTAGTTAAAAGTAAGGTAGAGCATTGTGTAATATATATATAGGTAAAGTATGGCGGTAGGCTGAAAAGTAATGCACGCATGCTTGTACAGCGTGAACAAAATGACCTTCTGAAGCGCGCCAGGTGGAATGTGGAAGTGACATTCCTCCTCTGTACGTTAACGCAAGTTTGAGGTCGTTGAATTCATCCAGTGTATTTTGAGAAGCCGATTTATGAAGCTGTATATAGTGTTAAGGCTCTGCAACCGGGCTGGAAAAGAAGAAGATGGAGAGATACGAAATTACGAATGTTATAGGAGAGCGCTAACATTTACAGCGACTCGTTTAAAATAGAGCAAAAATCTCGCGGACATTATCTTAAACAGCATTTAAAGAAACACTGTGAATTTTTTCATACATATAACTTGTAAAATAACTGAAAAAATCGTGTTTATAATAATTTTTGGAGCATACTTTGCGATTTTTTTCTATCGAGAGAATTTTATATAATTTACGTTTCGGCGCTGGCAATGTCTAGATATTATCTTCAAAAATAACATATATTTTTTTAAGAGCTTTAAAACTAACGGTGTTTAAGGGAAATATGTAAGAAATCGGTAGAAATTCGGGTTGCGGGCCCTTAAGTAAACGCAATAAATTTGGACAGAGCCCTTAAATTGGTTTTTTTACAAATCATCCAAGCATTATAATTATGCAAATAGAGTTAAAAATTATATTAAAACGTTGTAAAACATGACATTCAAATATTTTTTTAGTTGGATACAGTGTCTTAAAGCAAACATCCACATTGGACAATATGTCCAACAAGTCCGTGCATTGAATACATAATAAAAATTCATTAAATACCTGTACAATTAACAAAAACTTATTATGCACTCCAGTTTCCCGACTCCTTGTATTCCATTTAAGACAACTCAGTGCGAAACCTCTTCGCACTCTGCTTTCCATTTTACCCAAGGTTTAAATACGCTTTAAAACCCAAATAACCTATTTGCTCACATAATTTCATTCCACGCTCAAAATGCTGCTAATAATTTTAATATGTTTTCCCTTAGTTGTTTAATTTTGTTTCTTTTTTTAAATTGCAGATTCCAGTCTTGGCCCCATACAAGGAATATCAAATTTCGTTAAGGTAAGGTATTTTTCAATCAAAATATTTTATATTTCACATTGTTTTAAACTATTAAAAGAGGCTATATGGTCCTGCTGCACCGTGCAGAATTTCATTGTAGCTAATCTTACTTTCTCGATAAACGATGTATGTAATATACGGTTTTTGTACTTTCTACTGTAGCTCCACGATTCAAATGCTCCAGCAAAACAATTTTCCTCGGGGTAAATTTCATCTTTGGAGATGCTGAGTGGAGGGTCTTTTTGGGGAAAGGAATGAGAGGAAGTTCTGGGAAGGAAAAAGGTGTAAGGGGTGGGTAAAAATCTGGGGATGAGTGTATCCAGGAGTGACGGATGTATGAATCCATCCCTTCCAACGCGGTACAAGGCAATGGGTCTAGAGTCTAAGAGAGTCCAGCTGGAGAGGTAAAAAGGACTCCCTCAATCAGTCTTTCCTGATCCGGCCCGCCAAACAGTAGGTGGGCAAACGCATGTGCCGCAAGACCTAGACAAACCTCACCACATTAATCCAGGCACCCCTACTAAGCCACCATCGTAGCGAACCACTTGGGGTGACTACTGACTATGTCAGGGGTGTTGATTATCCAAAAAATGGTTCCTGGGAGGGCGATACCTTCACCCGCCTTCAAAATTTTTACTTATAGTGGTTGTAACAACTGGTTTTTTTTAATATTAAAAAAAAAAATCTCGAATTGGTACGTGTGTAGCTGAAAATTGAAATGTAAGATATTCTGTTTAAACTACAAGTGTTGTGATGAATTGCATTGATCAACAGTGAAAATTAGAAAATATCGTAGCTTCCCACTCTAATTTAAAAAGAAAATATCAATTACTTATAAAACGGACACATCTACGACATCTATCGGATTAGAGTAAAGTGAATTCATATTAATGGTAGGGATCTATAATTAGACAAAGTGAGACGAGTATTGATTAAAAAATCACAGATGGTATCAACAAATAATCAGAGACAGGGACTTCCCAATTTATTTTAGGCCGTGATATCTTGACAGCCAATTGGATTGCAGCAAAAGCGATTAAAAATCAAGTCAGCCTATCAGCAAGAAGAGGGCCGAGCCCATTTTTAGAACAAAGGATCGACCTTTGGACTCGGCAATTAAGAATGTAATTAATTATCCTTTCGTTTTCATCGGACCGAGAGGTGAATAAACTCCATGGGAAACAATAGTCGATTCAGGGACATAAGTACGATGAACCCGAGAAATGTTATAAAGAACGGGTACATTCCAGAGATCGGAAACCTTAGTTCTCGAATGCATTGAAGCATTTTAGGTGCGAAAAAAACACACTTGAATAATGATGGAAAAATTTTAACAGTAATATATTGAGTAGAAAACGCAGGGATCAAGAGGCACGTCTGCGGGAGATTTCCATCTATAATACGATTGTTTGTGACGACCGGAGATGATCGATTCGAGGGAAAACGTGCTAAAGGAAATGGAAATGTTGAAAAAACAATGGAAAATTATTGTTATCAATTCTAGACGGAGCGAGGATATTACGATGAAATGTTTAGGGAGAAAACGTCAAAAAAAATGAGAGTTTTAAAGAGTAGACGAGGGTACATTTCAGAGGTTTAGTGCAGTAACAAGTATTTGAGAGGAAAATAGAGTAGAGTACGGGGGGGAGTGGAAAATGCTGAAAACATTGCGATAGATTTAACTCAGGAAAAGGAGTCATTTTACGTAATTAAAATGGAGATTATAGTGTAACATAGTACGCGACTGTAGGGAAAAATGAGACATTACAATGGTTGTCGATCTCAGATGTATTTTGTTGTGATAAACAAGGAATATTCGAACATGAAAATTGTTTAGATAAGAGCAATTAGTCGTTAAAAGAGCTATAAAAATTATCATGGGTCTTACGTAATATTTAGATTATAGAATTCACATAAAAGTTAACGACACTGAAATAAAAACGAATTTATTGCCAGGTGGGTACAGAAATTAACGTATACAACTGTCAAAGCATATGGTTTATGGGATTTTGGGTAAGAGCGAGACGAAATTTGTGGGACAATCTCTATGAAGTAATAAAAATGACAAAAATTTAAGGGCCGAAGTGGGGGTATCTCCTATAAAAATGTTAAAAATGATATATTAATTAATAACAAATAGAAAATGAAATTTTTCAAGAGGCAGCAAACATCAAAAAACGATATGGGGAGTACAGTGAAACGAGGAGAGAGTAGATACGACAGAGAAAAACCAAGGAAATCTTAGATTAACAGTGAATAAAATAAATACGGCTTGAAATATAAAAAAATTATAGAGATATGAACAATAGCGTGAGAATAAATAAGGAAATTCATGGAAAGAGTGTTGTGAATAAAAGAAAATTCGAGAAAAAATGGAAAATTCAAATATACGACGTAAATAGAGAAAATTCGGTTTTAAATGGAAAGGTTCATATAGAATACAGAAAAACTCGAGGAAAAATAATAAAATAAAAATGAACAATTTGCGAGAAAGACTTCGACATGAAGATATCTCTGATAGGCGAATTTGGGGACAGATTTGGAACATATGGTAGATGTTGTACGCATGGACAAGTTGCGAAATAGATGAAAATAGAACTTTAAAATTATTAAATTCAAGCTAATTTTTGTATCAACACCAGGACAAAGGAAGTTGGGCGATTAAACATGGATCTTACTGAATCCGGGTCTTATAAGTATGGAAGTACGGGACAGAAATCAAAGGATCAAACGCGGAAGGGATTAATGGACAGCATTCGACAATAATGAGGAGATTTCAAGAAATTACGAGTTGATAGAAATTAGATTGGTTTATTACAGGAAATTCAGATACGCTCTTTTTGACCTGAGAGGGGTATAAAAGACGAGACAAATGCCAGTTGGAGATAGTCTACGGTCGTGGTTGAAAGGGTTAAAAGTTCGCGAGACGTGACAAAACGTTTGGTTATTTAAAGTTGAAAAATTCTAAGTTATAATTATTGTAAGACTTAGGAAAATTTTCACATTCTAGCCAGTGATCTACAAAAAAAATACTTTGCAGTTAGAGTCAGTGAAAATAAAAATAAAGTCAACGCATTAATTACTTGTGAAAAATAAAAGTGCTCGTGATAAATACAATTTGTATTAGTGGAAAATTCGGATTTTATAATCACTTAATATTGTATTTTAAACTTAGAAATTTCGCGTCTAATATTAGTGAAATAAATAACTGAAGTGGTGTGATAATTAAGTGTGAAGAAGTTATAATTAAATACGTGTGTCCAATCTAAGTGAAAAGTGTTCTAACAAATAATAAATATTTAAATTAATTATCTAAAATAATAATAATAAAACAAAATAATATTTATTAATACATAAAAGTTCGGAGGGATAAAAATTTATAATTAAATGTGAAGAAGTTGTAATTAAATACGTGTGTCCAATCTAAGTGAAAAGTGTTCTAACAAATAATAAGTATTTAAATTAATTATCTTAAATAATAATAATAAAACAAAAAAATATTTTATTAATACATAAAAGTTCGGAGGGATAAAGATTTAATTTAACAACAATTTACCATCTCGAATTTAATCGTGAAGTAACTATCATTTAAAGTGTTATTTAACCAACGAGTTTTGAAATAAAATACAGTTTTGAACGATAGAGTTTATACATCATTTAAATTAATTAGATTAAAATTCAAGTCAAAAAATTTATTTAAATTTAGGAAAATAAAAATTAATTTAGGAAAATTGCAGCAAGGTTTAACCGTGTATTTCCCGGTCGGAAAACCTGTTAGGGGTTAGTTTTTTTCCGTTATAAAATTTTACAGATTCCAAGGAGAAAGCGGAATTCAGCAAACGTTGGTATTTGAATTAATTATTATAACAAAATATTACTCGCTTAATATGTGATATGTAACTATATTAAAATGTTATAAATATATATATATATATATATATATATATATATATATATATATATATATATATATATATATATATATATATGTATATATATATAATTTTATTGTCCCCAAGAAAAATTTTAATCAAAAAGAAAAACACTTATATATAAAAGAAAAAGAGGGGGTATCGATTCCTACCTCTGAATTCATCAATAGCTATTAAAAGTAGTTATATGATTGATAAATTTCCAAGTCAATATTTTATATTTAATTTTATATATGTATTAATATAATTTCAGAAAACCCAGAGCATTTTGAAATAAGTTATGATATTGGAAATTATTTAAATCATAATATAGTAGTATATACCAGTATATTATAAATTATTTATTGAGACAAAGTATATATAAATGAATAAATATGTATACGTAATCGGGTATCAGACTAGACAATTGCGCTAAGTACATCATTATCAAACAAAAAAAAAAAAAATTAGAGCCATCTCACACGTCTTCGGGAATGTCTAAAGTAAACACATCATACGCTTTGAATCTAGGTCACGAGGCCGTCGGGAATGTTTACATAATTCAAATTGTTTACAAAATAAGTCGGTCACTGGGACACTAGTTCGAATACGGTAAAAAGGAGAAAAAAAATGACCTTGATTAGTGGATATCGTACTTAGGTATTAACTTCTAGGAACGGGATAAAATTATGATATTGCGCAATTATTAGAAACAAAAAGAAAAAAAAATTAAACACAATCTCTAATTTGAATGTAAAGAGATATCTACAGAACTAAACCATTGAAAATAAACAGATTTATTATAGCAAATCAAAAATAAGGTGTATTGAAGATTTACATGAAGCAGTTGATAAATCACGGGATAGTTTAATAAGGTGTATTGAAGATTTACATGAAGCAGTTGATAAATCACGGGATAGTTTAAAAAGGTGTATTGAAGATTTACATGAAGCAGTTGATAAATCACGGGATAGTTTAAAAAGGTGTATTGAAGATTTACATGAAGCAGTTGATAAATCACGGGATAGTTTAAAAAGGTGTATTGAAGATTTACATGAATCAGTTGATAAATCACGGGATAGCTTAATAAGGCGTATTGAAGATTTACATGAAGCAGTTGATAAATCACGGGATAGTAATAAGGTGTAATGAAGATTTACATGAATCAATTGAGAATCACGGGATAGCAAGAATTTATCAAAAGTTGAACCTTGGAGGGGAGGGGAAGAAAAAAAAAATACAGTTCAACCAACAGAAGGCAGTGGTCGCTTCTATAACAAGGACCATTAACCAAACCATAGAGATGACGGATCTCTCAAACAAAACCGTCAACAAAACCAAACAAAAGCTTGGAGTTTTGGCGAATCTCCAGTACACATCGCCAGATAAGATCTTAATATACTAGTATCTATTTATATCCCCCACTATTCTTACGTATGTATTCGGTATCAACCTTAGAATTTCGCAGAATTCGATGGACGAGATCCGAGCTTGAAATGCGATGCAAGTAGTTTCGTATTGCAAGTTATAAACCTTCCCAAAAAGTATGTTTACATATATATCTTTTTATGTACTGTTCATTGGATGAAACGAACTCACTTACAATTAGTGCTTTAGGCCTGTCGGGTCACTCTCGTCTCATTTCTTGAACGTGGAGGGAGGATTCACGACCCGTAACTCCACACAACCCCGTGAGTATATGATTGTATATAGAACGAAACCGGTTCGCCCTAAGTAAATAGTAAACTTTGGAGGAGTAGGAATTTGGAAGTATCTAGGCTCGGGGGAAGACCTGAAGGCAGTGCATGATGGCGAAAGGAAGGTTCGGTTGGGACGCGATAACTTAGGTATCAATCAATCGAACCGTGCCAAAAGTTTGTGCGAATTTTGGGTTGACACCTGATCACCTTGCTTACTTGATGGAGGCAGGAGCCAAATTTTGCCAGAAAAGGGTTATTCTGAGTTCGTCAAATATGCAATTAACTAATTACATTAACCTACTAAATCCATCTTTATATGTACCTTATAGCAGCTGAATCAAAATGGAGGGGCGCCCAGCAGATACAAGATACAATCATAATCAAATTTACTAACATTTAACCATTTGAGTTATATTTAATTATCTGTTCAATTAGTCATGTGTAGTTTCGATTAGTATTGTTTATTCATGAATTCATTAGGATGTAGGGAATCATAATAAACGTCAAAGGGAAGTTAGCTCATTTAGAGAAATTACTTAAGGTTAGATTTGCAAGAGAGAGACCAATACAGTTTGAAATTCAACGCTCCGTTTAGAATCAAAAGGGTTACCACAAAAATGAAAGTAATTAAAGTCCTATATCATAAATCAAAAAATTACACAACGTTTGATGGAGTTTAATTACAACCTAAATACGAAAATATTTACGTTCAAAGTCGTAAATAACGTATTTATTAGTTAAGTACATATATCTCTAAAGGTATGTAGTACAAGGAAGCTTTAAGTAGCTTTCTGTAGTTATCAGAGGAAATAAGGGTCCAATTTTCATAAAGGCTTGTGTGACGTAGGGGAGGAATTTTCCATCCCTACCACACATATGCAAAGCCTTAAGAATTTAAATATCGATCAGAGCCAAGAGAAAACGAAAAATTTACGACTGGTGCCAAGTGCCCAGGAGTAAATAAAATACAGACAAATATACGCAGGAAGGAAGAACATCACAGTGTTATGCAAATGTTGACATTTTACCAGCCCGCGACATTCAAACTTGTGTTAAAACCAGATTTCCTATAAAACTATTTTCTCAAACTATTCATAAGCTCTTTTTAGTTAATGTATATATAGTGTTATGCTCGGATACTTGGTCGAGCGGTCCAAAGCCTCATATTTCCACCCGGGCGCAATGACGTTATACATATACTGTAGACGCGTGGTAGAAATCTCAAAGCGGGAAGCCAACAAGACAATTGTCCTGTACTCGATTACTAGTACTTTAGTACTAAACTGCCACGCGTCGAGTAAGGTCGTGTCCTACCAATAAGTAAATTGCATTAAAAAGCCTCAAAATTCCCTCCTGTGTGATGAGAAAATGTTTCCATTACACGGTAAACAGTCGTAAAAGCGAAGGAATAACATTTCATTTATAAATACATGCAAATTACTTATTATTATCGATTATATAATTAATACAATTGCTTTCCGCCCAAAGATTTTAAGCGTCATTAGAGAACTCAAGGCCTACTAAAGTACAGGTCTGGATGCCCAACAGCCAAATTACAAAATCAATCGATGCCGTCGCTAAGTAAAATTTACTTTTTATAATAATAATCTAATGATTCTTTAGTTACTTGCTTACGGTAAAACAACATACAAATCAGCAACAACAAATACAATAACAATCAACGCCATTTACGAACTATCGTTGTTCATTATAGCTTGAAAATTTGACACCTCAAAATTCGAATGGTGCCCAAGCCTCCTACTTTAGTCGGCCTTGAGACAGTATTCGACGGAACTTTTGAATTTTGAATACGAAAATGCCGCCCGCGTTCTAACTTTTGTTTCGTCCATATGCACATATTCTTTTAAGCGTCTATCTTTATCATACATGAATAACTTATATTTCCCACTTATATTTTCAATGTGTACACAGGTTTTATATTTTATAATTTAAAAAAAAAAACTTTCTTCCTAAAATAGTGCACAGGTATATAATTTTACATACATGTTGTTTTTATTTTATTTTTTTCATAAATACGCTCATGGTAGCATCAGTTAAACATATATCAAAATATCAATTGTGTTAGTACTCCCTCCCTAAACACGAGAAATTCTCAATTAGAGAGGTATTTATTACCACCATTAAAAAAAATAATTGTACTTATACCTAACTTTGTAAAATTGTAAAAATGGAATAAATATATTAAAAAAAAAATTAAAAACAATTAAGAAATTATTGAAAATCGCTGAAAACAGAAGAGTGTTGATTAATTGCCACATTATATCTTGAGTTTGTGAGACTATGGCAAGTCTATTTATTTTATATAACGTCATTGTCCTGGCGTCGCTAATTTACAATTCCGTGCTAGCTAAATTCTTAATCGCAAGCCAAATTGTTTGCTTATAATGACGGTAGTAGGAAACATTGAAATATCATCAGTTTATTCATAACCTGGATTGTCTTTCTTTTAAAAAATCTGAAATATGACCTGCTCTTTCAAAAATAAAACAGAGTGTGCAATTCACACGCGGTAGAAGTAAAACCCTCAAAAAACTAAAGTAGACAAGAGTGGGGAAGCTATTTTTTATTTATTTTTGGGAAAGTTGACTGCAAATCCGAGATTTCACAATAGTACAATAATAAGATAGTTAATTATGCCAATAGAGAACTCCAGTCCATTTTTTTATTTTTTTTAATGAATAAAGACCTTCAAACTTAAATAACTGCATTTTTATTTTTATTTTTATAGTTAGTTTTAATAGTTAAAATAATTGTCAAAGTTTTAATTTTTAAAGACTCCCAGAAACGCACCGTATCTATGGTGGTCTAATTTTTTTACTTTTTAAGTTGTCATTTTGAATCAGTGATGTTATGTCGAGGGAAAATTCCCTAGATCTAGGGGAGAAAAATATTTTTTAGGGATAAGGGAAATCAGGAAAAATCTAGGGAAATTTCAAACTCTGGCCAAAATTTTATTACATATGACAGTATTACTGGTATTATTTATATATATATACGTATATATATTTTTTGGAATTCCTATGAATCTTAATTATTTTTCATGTACTTACATGCCATGTTATTTTTAACACTGACAACTCAAAATGATATTAGGGAACGTACCCATACTACGTGACACGTTCGGGGGGGGGGGGGGGGGGTCTTCAAAATACCACGCTTGGTACAAATGAGCGGCGGGTTGCTTATGATTTTTATTTTGCAAAGTGTTTTTTTTAATTTGGAATTCAGTTTCTAATTCAGTGGTGAGTGTATTCGTACTTTTAAATTATTACTTCACGTAGCAAAAAGTGTTTTATTTGGAAAATCACGGTATTATTAGTATATTTACCAAGTTCCGATATCTTTCCAATTAATTATCATATTAATTAACATATAACAGGATTAGTGTTACACAATCAGGTGGCTACGTAGGTAATTGCGTAAATGTGAAATTCTAGGGAAATTTCACTTCTAACTGTTGGCAACACTGTGAAGAACTCAGAATAATCATGGCGGATAATGACTTTTAGGTGTGAGGTGTGTTTTTTATTCAAGATTAACTGCTTTTAATATAGAAAAACATTGGTAAAATGTCCACATTTCACCGCTACTGTTATTGTATTTAATCAAAGTGCAATATAAAAACAATAAATCATCTCTTTCATTGCAAATACATGTGACATCGTGTTTTGTGTCAGGTGTTACTTTGTCGGTACATTGTTTTATGTATAATACATACAGAAACACTGGTATTTATAATACACTGATCATGACGAGTGTGTAACAACTTGTATAAAAAGCCCTACACTAAAAACAATTTGAAAATACATAACTAAATGTCAAAACATGACATGACTTTAACCTCAAATAGACAAAATTTATTGCAGATTGTCCGCAAATATAGCCCTTTTCATAAATTGTTGAGGGCCTAAATTATGTTTCAATAAACACAATAACTATTATTTATCTAAATCTCTATAAACAGTATGGAAATAAACCAAAAACACGAAATGTTGAATTGCATAGGTACGTGTGCACTTCAAGTCATTTCAAATGTCAATACAATACAATACACAGGTGACAGGTTAACTGTGACGTCACGGTTAACCATTTCAGTAATGCCAACTTAACGCTGTGTTTTCCGAAGAGGTTTAAAAATGCACTTTTTAATAATTTATTAAAAACTCTGCATTTAATATTATGAAATAAAACTTATATATTCAGAATCAGCGTTTCTTGGTCTATATGAACATATTTTTTTAAAGCCATAATATTTTTCACTGGAGTTCCTTATTATGGACTTTCCACTGATGACAGCGAATGATAAAGTGTGACATTGTAAGGGTGTTTTCTTAATTAATTTATTTTATGCAATATATGAAAGGGGAGGGGAGGAGACCGATAGGCTACAAAGCACCGCACAAAGAGATGACCGAAAAGTATATCTCATTCTTTCGCAGGCTAAATCCTATAGATGTATGTGTTTGTATCTTTTTAGTGTAGCTTTTTCGTTTTATCGAGTTTCAAATCACAACGGTGCTAAAGGAGTTTCCACCTCAAAAATATGTATGTACCATGGACATATGAATATATCTGGACCTGCCCTAAGTGATAAAAGCGTATTATTTCCCCCTCCCCATACCGGTTCCATGGAGCCGGCTGGGCTTGCGAGAGCCTCGCTTGAATCTAAAAAATGTGACGTCATCATTCTTGTCCTGACCAGCGCCGAGCTCACATCGTACATTTTACGAAATAACATGACAAAAATGAGAGCTTGTGCTATACATGCTATACATAGGACAAAGCGAATGTGGGCGGTTCTCCGTGAGCTCGTCGCTGGTTACAGGGGTAAGTAAATTATGAAACATTTGTAAAAGTGTCTTAACTAAATACGAAAACAAAATATTCCTCTGTGAAAATCGGCAAACTTTACTTTGCCGCATTTAAACTTCGCAAATATGTTGATAACGTGGCGAGCAATTCGCGCTCCCATGTAAAAAGGTCTATTCATTCAAAAGCAGATTTTGCTTTTAAGAACTAAATGGTTATATTATAATACGAGATGCTTATACACTGTCAGATTGATTTTTTAACGAATCACAGTCATCTTTTCCCTCTTCGCCCTCCATAGTTTGGTTTTACCCCTCATCTGTATCTTCGCGTCTATTAAATTTGGATGTCTATGGTATGTACGTACCTACGAGCATGTCTTTGATTAAACAAACTTAGTTATTATTTTTTATATCTTTGCGGCAATTTTTAACATATATATTCTATCCTTTATCGCGTCTCTAACATTCTAGGTATATTTAGGTAGGAATCTTATGTATTTTTTTATCTAATTTCAATAAAGCACCTTGTTAACGAGTACCTACTTTACAAAAAATACTTTACGATGAACAATAATTTTGACCACGCAACCTTTCTTTTATAAAGCGTTGCCCGGTTACATTGCATTTAATCACCAGTGTTGAAGTAATCCTTGGTTTTCCAAAACTTTTGCAAACACATACACAAGAGGGATCGTCATAACAACCTCCAAACTGAATGGAGCAAATAGAGGCTATGATTAATGATTTATGTACAGTTGTAAATCTTCATTGATATAAACTTGAACAGATGACATCATTTTAAATAAATTAAATTAAATAAAAAACACGAAGATTTTTTATATATAATAATACTTGGATAATTTATATAGCGCCGTTTTTGTGAAAAATCGCCTCAAGGGCGCTGTACAAACTTAAAATACATTTCGAGAATCTAAAAAAAACTACAAGTTAGACAAACAATAAAAAACAACTTGGGGCTAAAAATTGCATACACCGGTTCATTGATCACCGATACGAAAATATATATACAATATTTTGACTAATGAACGCGATGCTGCCTGAAAATTAATGAAAACAGGACCATACTTACCTTACCTTGGTAGGTCGCTTGAAATTAACACTGTATATTGTTCAATTAAAGAAATTTAGAAAGAGTTCGCACGCAGAGGACATAATTGTGAACACGTATTATTTAATACTGAAAAATATTTTAATATTAATATGTAATGTGTTCTTCGATGGGTGTATTTTGGAAATTAAAAGCAACATTTAATAGTGGGTGGTGCAGAAGTACCTAAAAGGATTTGATCTCCCTAAATGTGATTCGTCAAGAGATGAATTCATTAAGAAAAGTGTGATTAAGACATATCATAGGCAATACAAGTATGATACTCTCAGATAGGTATATTTAAATTAAGGGTATGAGAGCCCAAAAAGGTAGGTTTTTAGTTTGGACCTAAACTCTGTTGGGCTTGTTATGCATCTTAATTCCGGTGGGAGTCTATTCCAAGCTTTAGGCCCAGATACTCCGAAAGCACGATCTCCAAACTTAGTATTTGGTTTTCGTTTAGGTTCTGTTAGTCTGCCTTTAGCAGACGAAGTTGCTGATCTAAGGGTTAATTGCCTCGGACCGGTATTTTACCGGTACCTTTTCTTCTTTTCCTTCCTCCTTTATTTATTCATTTCAACATATACGGCACAATATACACGTGCCATTAATATAATTAACCTTTAATAGTACAACAACGTTAAGATTGTAACAGTATAAATGTAAAGTTAAATCTAAAAACAAAAGGTAAAAAAAGTTAAGGTAATAAGGACTTCAGATACAGCTCATATGTTATAGGGACTAATATCTAGAGAGCTAAGGTCGGACGAATATCTATGACGGTCCCAGTGGTGACTAATATCTATGAAGCGTAGGTTGGAGTAATATCTACAGAGGGCAGCTGAGCAAGAGGTTGTACGGAAAAGCATAAATTACTTCAATTACTAATTACGTAAAGGCTTAAACGTTTAAAGTACGTACATGAAGTTTTTGCATAATGTTACGTATTTTGCCGTTTACGAGGACAATAATTTATTGAACAAACATGGAGGTCATAATACAAAGATATTTATTTATTTCGAAATACACGGCACCACAACCTATCCTAACCTAACTGACATAGAAATGGTCATGGTAACATACTAAATAATTTAGTAGCACTCGAAATAAAGAAAGCTGTTAAAACAAAAACCCAAATCCTTAATAATCAGCTAAATGTGTCCAATAGTCTGATATTAGGGATTTTTACATACACACATACATAAATTAAGTTTTTTAAACTACATACACAATATTACGTTATTCTAATATGCTACACATAATTTCAAATCCAACCACTGCCAGTGCTGTAGATATTCGTCCACACTTTGGTTCTCATAGATATTAGTCAGCAATTTGAGCTGTATTGATATTCGTCCTCACTTTGGTTCTCATAGATATTAGTCCGATTTGTTCAGTTTTTGGAATTCCTGTGGATATTAGTAGACGCCTCCGGTAATAAGTAGTTAGTAAAAAAAATATATATATATAAAGTAAAATATTAAGCAAAAAAGTAAAAATAAAACGTTTGAAGGCAGAGAATGATATAGGGCAAAGTAAATTATATAAGATATCCTAAAGATTGTTATGGTACGCCCAAACGACAAAGAATTCAAACTCCTAATTCGCCGCAAACTACACAACACCCTGCTCTCCCCCCCTGTTCCCTGCTTCCTACTTCCTATCCCATCCGCCCACCCGCACGCGATCCCTTCCACCAGTTGAGAATTGCGAGCCGCCTCGGGCACACGTTAAGCCCGCGCGTGGATTCCCACTGTTCGCGTCCGGCGTACTATCGCTCGAATTGTACTCAAATATAACCTGCAATGTTAATTCAATAACCTACGGGTTTAGCGCTGATATTTCACCATGCCTGTGTAAACTTCGGTTCTGTCCTAAACTCGGGAGCTCCCCCTGGAAGCCGGAAGACGAAGACCCCCAACATCATGTAAGCTGTACAATTGTTTCCTCATTTGATTGTGTCCTTTAACGATAGACTGCAAACTCCCGCGCAAAGCCATCACTCAGAGAGTTTCGTTTAGGGATCTTGAGGTTATAAACACGATAGCTAGGATTGTGTAGTATGTATTTCTTGTGTTGAATTGTACTGTAATGACCTATGTACTGTGTTTTAAATTTGCAATACATGAAACTAGTTAACTCAATCCTGTTATTATTCTGCTACGGCAGGAGGGTTTCCTAGAGAGGGAGTATCCTGCCAGACGACTGAGATGCGAAGGAATTTCTGAAGCCTCGAGCGACCCACCACCTGAATAGAGGGTAAATCATGCCTCCCCTGAGAGCTAGCTTGGGACATGTTTGGGGGCCCGCTCCTAACACTGGCGTCCATAGTGGGGCCCAGAATTTTTTTTTCATTTTTGCCATTGTCTCAGTCGCCTTACGGAGTGCTCCCTGTCGAAATCTTCCCCGCATAGGAACTGTTTGTAAACATTGATTGTACTGTGTCTTGGTGTTTTATACCCAGTGAATAATGAATTCTGTGGGAAACCACAGAAATCCATGTGCAAGTTAAGTCCATAACGCAGATTTGATTGCAATTATAAAAAAATTGCGTCAAAGTTGAAAACATGGCCATTTTGTTATCAACCAGAAAGACGGCAGCATTTAAACCGCGAATCTGACTGCGCACGCGCCGACCCCTTTGTTCATAAAGCAGCGGACGAGCAACAGTAATTCGCGCCAAATCAACGGCCTGATGTTTCACGCGGTAAATACATACCTAATCTCTGAGTTGCGCGCGCACCCACGCGCATCGAAGCACAAAAGTGCGTTTATCGAGCCAAACTCCAACGGCAAAAATCCGTTTGAATCAGGCAGAACAATTCCCTGTCACTATGCAGTGTTTTGAATAATAAAATCGCCCTTCTGTCACTAAGGTCGGAAGCAATGGAGATCGCTATTGTAAATTTGGTTTTGGAATTCCAATTACCTTGTGGATTCTTTAATTAAAAAATCTCACACTCACGTTTTTTCTTGCACAATATACCGATCGGCCCACTTGTTGTGTCTGTCAAATTAGTACCACGTATATTTCACCAAATGGACAAAATAATGACTTTCTTTCCACATTCTACGTTATAGGTACCGCATTTTTTTCAGCATAAGTGTAAAGTGAATTGTTTTTTTTCCTTACATAAAAAAAGTGAAATAATAATAAAACCAATGATTGGTTCCATGAAAAAATAAAATAATTTTAATGTGGTTTCGTAACAAATCCCATATTCAGTTATTTTCATCCGGAAGTTTGTCCTTATTTGCCAGAAGAGTGCCTTTTGTGAATTTTAGTGCCTTTCTCAGTGCAAAGTGGTTTGTGAAAAATAAAAAACCCGTTTTCGAAAGGTCAGTCCTGGCAAAATTTTTTGGAAATAAATAAATACTTGTGAATTTCACAGTTTTCTCAAAAGTGGTTTGTGAAAAATAAAAAACCCGTTTTCTAAAGGTCAGTCCTGGCAAAATTTTTTTGGAAAAAAAATAAATACTTGTGAATTTCACAAGTTTTCTCAAAAGTGGTCAGTGAAACACAAAAACCTTTACTACTTAGGTCTTTCCACGCAAAATTTTTTTCTTGTGCCTTCCTTTGACAAAGATTCTGGTGTCATATATACCAAATTGTAGTATGGAATACAGTTTTCTATAACTATTTTAGAAATACCAACCAGTGATTACCAAGTGAAAAGTGCCTCACAAAATTAATTTTGCGTTTACTAAAGGAAACCCCTGGCAATTTTTCACCACCTGGGAAACTCACAATGGAAAACAATCAAGCTATGGCATCATCCAATTTGGGCATCATTCCCAACGTGCACAACTTATCCAAAACTCACTTACAAACTGCTTTAAGGGATAGAGGACTCTCGCCATCAAGCAAATCTAAACCTACATTAAAGGCTTATGCACTTTTATTCAACAAAAAGTACATTAAGAGAATAAACCTCGCCCCCTCAAGCGAAAATAATTCACGCTCGGCTACGCAAGTTTTGAATAATCTTGTTCCTAACGAAGAACCTATGCCACAAGTAATGATAAAACAGGACATCGCACCCACCTTGACACAAGATAAAACCTACGATTTATCCTCTTGGAAAATCAAATATAATGGCGTCTCCGATGTACTGGATTTCATTGACCGTATTGAAGAAACGGCTACAATCAAAAATATCCCATTCGAGATTCTACGAAAAAACTTCATAGAACTCATCTCCCCAGAATTGATACCCTGGCACCGCATTCAAAAAACTAAATGCAAAGATTGGAATAAACTCAGATCTGCCCTAATCTCGAGCTTCGGAAAAACGGAAGCCCAGCACCGGATCAAATTATCTTTACTATCTATTAAACAGCTAGTAAATGAACCTGTAGCAACATTCATAGAAAGGGCTGAATCCATTAACATCAAGCTTTCACATCCCGTTTCGGAAGCTGAACTATTACCAGTCATAACTGATGGCCTTTTAAGCAAATACGAGAACATCATTACCTCACGAAAATTTAAGCACGGACCAGGCTCTCCAACTAAAAGAAATGGTCAATAAATTCGAGTCAATATCTTTCGAAAAATGTGGATTAGGTTTGACAAATTTGGTTGAACACCATATCAAAACCAATGGCCCACCCATCAAGCAACGTTATTACAACTTAGCCCCCCAAAAACTTAAACTTTTAGAAAACGAACTTGATGAAATGTTAAAAATGGGTGTGGTGGTTCCCAGCAGAAGTGCATGGACCAACCCAACTCTTTTGGTTTCTAAAAAAGACGGCTCTGCACGTTTCTGTCTCGACAGTAGACGTTTAAACTCTTGCACGGAAGCTGATGCGTATCCCTTACCTCACGTTCACGCAACCTTAGACAAGCTGCGTAACGCCAAGTTCATCTCTTCTGTCGATCTCAGCAAAGCGTTTTGGCAAATACCCTTGGACGCAGAATCGTGCGAAAAAACTGCTTTCGTTGTACCTGGTAGGGGAATGTTCCATTTTAAAAGATTACCCTTTGGTCTAAAAAACAGCCCCGCCGAGTTACAAAGACTGATGGACAAACTTTTCGGTCCTGAAGTCGATAACAGCCTGTTTTGTTACCTTGACGACCTCATCATCGTCAGCGATACCTTTGAAAAACACCTATTAATGCTGGAAAAAGTTTTTCAACAACTCAAGTTCGCTGGTTTAACCATCAACTTGAAGAAGTCTGAATTCTGTAAGTCCCGTCTACGTTATTTGGGATTCATTATCGACGAAAAAGGTCTAAGAACAGACCCCGCTAAGGTGGAAGCCATGGCAAATTTTCCCCGACCCAAAAACGCGAAGGAAGTCAAAGGTTTCCTTGGACTTGCAGGTTACTACAGGAGATTCATCAAAGACTTTTCCACTATCGCAGCCCCCTTAAATAAAATTACCGGCACCCGTAAAGGTGTCAGCAATTTCCGATGGTCTGTCGAAGCTGAAGAAGCGTTTACAACTCTAAAAAATGCCCTTCAAAAAGCTCCCGTTCTGAATTGCCCGGATTTTGCACTCTCTTTTACCCTCCACACGGATGCCTCCAATGTAGGAATCGGTGGAGTCCTTACTCAAGAATTCCCAGATGGCGAACACCCTGTAGCGTATTTTTCCCGTACATTAAACAAACACGAGAAAAACTACGGAATTACCGAGAAAGAGTTATTGGCTGTATTGGATTCTGTTCACCATTTCCGCGGTTACATAAACGGTAGCAAATTTACTGTAGTTACAGACCATAGTAGTTTGAAATGGTTGATCTCTTTAAGTAATCCCTCCGGTAGGCTCGCTCGTTGGTCCTCCCGTTTGTCTCAATACAATTTTGATGTTGTTCACCGTAAAGGCGCGGACAATATTGTTCCCGACGCCCTTTCAAGAATTGAACTGGCTTCATTAAATGTTGACACAATTGCCCCCCCTCCATCTACAAAAGATGAATGGTACTTGAAAATCTTCGAAGGTTGTAAAAATAACCAACAAAAGTTTCCTAATTTTATCATAAAAGAAGGACAACTATACCGTAATTGCAAGGTACCACTATCCATCCTCGAAGATTACTCGTGGAAACTTGTCGTTCCCCTCGAAGGTAGAGAACAAATAATTATTGACAATCATAGTGCTCCCGACTCCATACACCCAGGAAATTTCAAGACGTATAAAAAGATCTCCTTGAAGTATTACTGGCCTGGTCTCTTCAAGCAAATTCGCAATTACATCTCTAAATGTGAAACTTGTAAAGCCTATAAACATAGCACGGCAGCACCTGCCGGCCTAATGGGTAATCCCAAACGTGCCGACAGACCCCTACAATCATTGTCAATGGACCTCGTCGGACCCTTTCCCCGAAGTTATGCCGGACACATGCACATACTTAGTGTAGTGGATGTTTTCACTAAATTCTGTTGGATCTTTCCTTTAAAAAGAGCCAACGCGTCCGCCATCATCAAACTTCTGGAAAAACACATTTTTATACCTTACGGAACACCCAGAACCGTAATTGTTGATAACGGAAAACAATTTATTGCCCAAGAATTCAAAGATTTTCTTGCCAAATACGGAATCAAGGATATTTACTATAATACCTTGTATACTCCACAAAATAACACCGTCGAACGTTATAACCAAACAATCAACACAGCTCTGGCTATTCTAGTTGATAAAGATCAACGTACTTGGTGTAAAAACCTAGATAAAATTCAGGCTGCAATGAACAACACTGTTAATCTGGCCACTGGTTACACACCTTTCTTCTTAAAACACGGTATGGAACAAGTTGTTCATGGTTCTCTACATAGGAACACAAACTTTCCTACGTCAATTGCCACCACAAGCAACCCTACCGCGAACTATGCCCATCGTCTGGAAGAACTGTCGGCCATCTACAGTGAAGTCACTGATGCTTTGCTCCTGGCTCATCAAAAGAGTGCGGACAGATACAACCTACGTAGGAAACATGTCACCTTCAATACAGGAGACATAGTTTGGAGAAAGAACAACACACTTTCCCAAGGAGCCATGTATTTCTCTGCCAAGCTGGCACCACGTTTCGTGAAGGCCAAAGTTCTAAGAAAGATATCAGATCTAGTGTACTCCTTGTCTGACTGCTCTGGAAAACACATTGGTAATTACCATATTAAGGATATCGCAAAATCTGGAAGTGAGGAGTCAAGTAAAACTGCCCCCACTATCTCAGCAAACTTAAAATGATCCAGTGTGTATCACCACAACCTTTTTGTAAGCACACCAAGTCTTACAATGGCTGGCGTGTAAAGTGTCAATTACATGCCCACCCTTTCGTTGATAAAACGAATATTGTTAAAAAATCATTTTTGTAAATTTATGTACAATCCACGGTGTAGTTTGCCCCGTTCATGTTCGTGAATTGGCAACCACCGTAATTTTTGTCTCACACGTTTTTTTTATTTTTATTTTTTTCTTTCCTTTTTCTCACCTGTTCCAAAATTGATCACTTTAGAGCAGAGACACCCCTCGAGTGACAGTGTTCGGGAAGTCATGAACCCAATCATTGCCTCTCAACCCCTCACACTACGCAACGTTCATGCCATGGCACGCTTTGCCATGTAATGCAATATTGTAATTTTCACCATTTTTGTTTGTTGTTTTTTTTCATCATATCGGAAGGAATCTCTTCAATTTTTTCCTTTTTATGTTCTGTAAATACTGGAGCGTCGTTCTAAAATCGATTTGGTAAACTCCAAAGCGTTAAATCACGACCCAGGACTAGTAAACCATCTCAACATGCTCCATATTTTACCCATCATGGTAAAGATAAGTGGTTACTCACATAATCACATTCCTTGTGTATAGTAGTTTTCAATTTTTTCTCAAATGTCAAAAATTGATGGCGTCCTACCCGAGCTCTTTGCTAACAAATTGGATTTTGACACATCCATTTTGAAATCATATGTATATAAATAAAGGAAAAGCCTTTAAATTGGTCTTTCCATCCTTGTACAAATCCTCATGGACTCGTTTCAACTAAAGTACGTAAAACCAAATACTCGGTCTTTTGTTGTTATAAGAAGTCCTCGATTTGTCCCTCTTCACAACATGTATGTCTTGTATTACATGCTTCAACCCTTACGGAAAAGGTTAATAAAACCTAACGGCAGCCCTGATTTCCGTACATAAATAACCGCAGTTTAACGTAAATCATCAATGTTTTGTTTGATCATCGTTTTACAAACATAGGCATTCAACTCCTGTTTCGCCATTTAACCAAGTATTTGCAACCTAAATTGCACATAACCTGGTATGTTGTAACCGCACAAAGGGTATGTAAAACCACAATTGGTCCCTTTTATTTGTCCCCACTGAAGTTTGCTGCAATAGACAGTATGTAAAACCATGTAGGTCTGTCTTTGTTTGTCACATGGTGTAAACAGAAATGTACTCTGTCATCACCCCGCCTTTATAACATACGAAGTGACATTAAATTGTTTACCTCCTTGTTATCCTATCGTACGCTCCTGGGCTACGGAGTTAGTTAATCTAACAAATCTTTATAAACTGTGTTAAAACAAGCATAGTTAACGTTTATTGTGTTGTATTTAAACGTAACCCTGTTACACTATAGGAGAGATCCTTAGAACATCAACCATTATAGGAGGGATCCTTAAAATACCTGCCGCGATACGAGAAGTTCGTCATAATCACTTTTTTCTCATAGCTAAATGTTATTGAGCTGGTCGTGTGCCATTCATTTGTCATGAGAACCATTTTGTACATTCTATTTTGGTCGTGTGCCATTCATTTGTCATGAGAACCATTTTGTACATTCTATTTTGGTCGTGTGCCATTCATTTGTCATGAGAACCATTTTGTACGTTCTATTTTGGTCGTGTGCCATTCATTTGCCATGAGTACCACCCTTTTCGTATAACCTGTTCCGGTCGTGTGTCATTTATTTGTCATGAGTACCGCTTTTATGTATAACTGTGTATAAACTCTGTACACGAGACGTGGAGACGTAATAACAATACTTACCGTGATTCGTGTGAACGACATAATATCGGCTTTGCTATCTTCTTTAGGATGCATTGTATAAACTCTTTGACTTCTGTCTATAATTGAGTTATATCTTGTATGTACTTACATATTTTGTACACTATACGTGGAGACGTTAAAACACTTACCATGAGTCGTGCGAACGAAATAATATCAAACCCTTTGTGTGCGATCTACGAAATGTAGTCCACAACCCTTTGTTGTCATTCAACGCCAATGCCCGTGGACTTCCTGTTTTTTTACTTCTTTGCAAAAAGGAAAGAAGCCCAGGAATATCTACTATCCCAAAAGGACTAGTTTTCAGCTTCACTGTCAATCATGGGGCATAGTGCTGTGGGAGTTAATCGATTGAGCACAAAAAACCACCTAACTCGTTGTCTGGAGAACGAACAAGAAAACCCCCAGGTTTGTGAAATTGGAGCAAGGGTCTGTCTTTTCTCACAATCATGTAGAAGTTTTTAAAATGACCCCTAATCTTTTGCCCAATACACGCGAAAGATTAGCCTCTTTGATATAATGTGTATTCAAATGTCTCCTCATCCTTTTTGATAAATGTAAAGAGTCAGGAAATCTGCTGGTTGATTATGTTTCATTTTCACATAGAGTTTGAATCGGAAATTGGTCCAGTCTCTAGCAAGTTTCGCAACTCGTCTCCCTTCTCCCCTCCTCCTCCCATTCCCCATGTTTCAGACTTATGTTATGAAGTGAAAAATCTGTCGTTGACCATATCTCGCCCTCACTTGGAGTTCGAATAGGTAACTGTCCGGTTATCTACAGGTTTTCCCCCTCAATCTCTGCATATGTCTCACCAGTTTTTTTCTCTCTTTTCTCAATTCCACGAAACACATTCATGAATGTTGGATATGTACGATATGCACTTGGCGTACCGTCTGTCTCCTTTTGACAACCTTTATTCATGAATTGGTTTCCCTTTGCCGTGACTAGTTCACGATTCTTTGTCTCGTTCTTTGAAATTCTACGAAAATGTTACCATCTCATGTTAGCATAGGCCATAGAGGGCCGGTTGTTTTTTAACCAAGACATATTGTCACTAGGCAAACGCCAAGTCATCCTGGCAAAGGAAAATGTTCATGTAATCACAATTTAGTTAGGAATCTCTCTTCGTCACTCTCTGGGTCGGTGGTTAAAATTTCGTTATTTCATTATCTGGACACATTTTGTTTCTCTCCAAACCTTTTCTTCATTGGTCCCTAGGCAGGTAAACTTCAAGAATTTTGCTCTAATAATAATTCCTCCCGGATTTAAAAAGAAGCCCAGGCGGATGTCATCACCAACAGCCAAGCTGAGCTTCACTTCCTGACAGCACGCGCTGTGGTTACAAGGTCTCTCCTGCTGCCATTTTCTACGCAATTGTTCCTGAAAGCACAGACCATACCGCCCATACGTATGTTGTCTTGTCGTGCCACAGCAAGCTGAGTTGTCCCACTATACTTTATGACACTCTAAACTACCTTTTGGGCACGCTAGCTCTTAGGTTTGTTCTTACTCTTGCTATCAATGCCAACCTTGTCGTCTCTTGCTCTGTCATGCAGTGACGCATATATCGTCATGTGTAAACCATCATTACCTTGACCCACCAGTATTCGCTGAATGCGCACCAATACAAGTTATCTTGAGCTACATTATGCTTCAATAACCATTATATACGATCCGTGTTTACCATAATAACACTTAGGATTCGCACTGGCATGTCTGCAGATACTGGATTCTTCTCTTCAATGACCTCTGTAACCATAGTCGCGGCACAGCAACCACAGTCTCCACTTCGTGAACTTCGACGTCTTCGACAAAACCAAGTGTTTTCTAAGGCCCAAGTGTACTCCTGAGCGTTGTCTCAAATGGGTCTGATTACAGTGATAATGTAATCCTTAGAATCCGTGAAGTCACGTCCTTTTCTTCGAAATTCTCCGAAACCAAACAAATCCACGCTTCACAAACTTAGCTCCAAGACCAATGAAACCTTAGAATCACACACTTTTTCTCTTCTCTTGTACAAATGTATTGTCATTCTTTCAATTGCTTAACCATGTGTATTGTCATTCTTTCAATTGCATAACCATGTGTATTGTTATTTTCAATTGCATAACCTTGTATGTTGTTTTACACCATGTACTTTTCCCAAATTTGTCTTGTCCAAACATTGTATGTACCCCCACCCATTCCCTACAAACATTGTGACCCAAACTATAGCATAAAACTGTATGTTCTAGCTAGGAAATCTCTCAAGCAACGAATCTCTCAAAACCCCGATGGAAGCATAAGAGGATTTTTTTTCCCTACAGCTCCATTGCCACGTCGCTTTTTTTTCCAAGCGCGGGGGGAAGTGTTATGGTACGCCCAAACGACAAAGAATTCAAACTCCTAATTCGCCGCAAACTACACAACACCCTGCTCTCCCCCCCTGTTCCCTGCTTCCTACTTCCTATCCCATCCGCCCACCCGCACGCGATCCCTTCCACCAGTTGAGAATTGCGAGCCGCCTCGGGCACACGTTAAGCCCGCGCGTGGATTCCCACTGTTCGCGCCCGGCGTACTATCGCTCGAATTGTACTCAAATATAACCTGCAATGTTAATTCAATAACCTACGGGTTTAGCGCTGATATTTCACCATGCCTGTGTAAACTTCGGTTCTGTCCTAAACTCGGGAGCTCCCCCTGGAAGCCGGAAGACGAAGACCCCCAACATCATGTAAGCTGTACAATTGTTTCCTCATTTGATTGTGTCCTTTAACGATAGACTGCAAACTCCCGCGCAAAGCCATCACTCAGAGAGTTTCGTTTAGGGATCTTGAGGTTATAAACACGATAGCTAGGATTGTGTAGTATGTATTTCTTGTGTTGAATTGTACTGTAATGACCTATGTACTGTGTTTTAAATTTGCAATACATGAAACTAGTTAACTCAATCCTGTTATTATTCTGCTACGGCAGGAGGGTTTCCTAGAGAGGGAGTATCCTGCCAGACGACTGAGATGCGAAGGAATTTCTGAAGCCTCGAGCGACCCACCACCTGAATAGAGGGTAAATCATGCCTCCCCTGAGAGCTAGCTTGGGACATGTTTGGGGGCCCGCTCCTAACAAGATAAAACAAGCAAAAAGTGAGAAATGCTCTTAGAAGCCAAAAAATAAACATATTGTTTTATTTTTTTTTATCGTTTAAAATTCGTTGTTTTTCTCTCCCTGTCGATCTCATAAAATATAATAAATTGATATTCCTTTTGCTCATCTTTTGATCTCATAAAATATAATAAATTGATATTCCTTGGCAAAAGTAGCCTTGCGGCTAGAAGAGAAACTAAAGTAGATAAATGAAACAATTTAATAAAATAAAATACTTTTTTGTTTAAAACCACGAGATTTATTAATTTATGAACCGACCGGTTTCGCTTTACTTAAGCATCTTCAGGGTAAAAATTAATACTAAACAAGAAGTACATAATGTGTGCTTATATATAACAAAATATAGAGGGAGACAACATGATACAAATATAACAAACACATAGTCGGCCATAAAATACATTTACATAAGTACTCAAGTAATGGGGAAAACCGAAAGATAATTATGTAAACTAATGGGTTATAATAATAAATTTGGAGAAACAAAGCATCAACTGGCATGGTGGTAAGGAGCACTGGGAATTTTTATTTTTAAGGGTTTATTGGAAACAGATGTAATATAGGACTACTTGATATGTCTAAGTGATTATATATGACTTTTGGTTTTTACAGCTTTTTTATTTCTAGCGCCTCTAGGTTGTTTAGTCTGTTACCATGCCCGTTTTCATGTAAAATGTTAGCACCGGTGCTATGACAGTTCGTGGTTTTAAACAAAAAAAGTATTTTATTTTATTAAATATATCAAACCACAAAGTGATTGCTTTCTACAATAAGTGAAACAATTTAACTTTGTTTGAACCACTTTTATATTTGAGTAAATCCGACCGGTTTCAGAACGAACGTTCCTTCTTCAGGGCACATGTATACTGAAAAAGGAACGTTCGTTCTGAAACCGGTCGGATTTACTCAAATATAAAAGTGGTTCAAACAAAGTTAAATTGTTTCATTTATCTATAATGGATAACCACAAAGTTATAGCAACATTCAAAAGTAGAAGCTAAAGTCTTATTTAAAACTCTGAACTAGCTCTGAGATTAGTATGCGTTAACTTTTACTGAGTTAATAACCTTTAGATATGTAGCCAATCATAGTCTACAAATATCGTCAAATTGTTCGTTAGTCTGTCAATTTAGTATCGCATGACCCAATCTCGTGGATTCTGATCTTGTTCACAAACAATAAACAATATTCTCAACTCCACTCCATCGGTGGTAAAACATTTCCAAACAGAGTGGGGGTCGTCAGTAGTTTGGACAGAACCAAACTAAACTAAAGTTTTGTGTGTTCTTGAACTGTTAGGTATAACCAGTACTTATTATGGACGCTTTACACTGTGACACTGTTTTCAATACAGATCCACAAATGGAACCCATTTTAATTTGAGAGGTGGCGATGGTACCGCAGCTCCAGGAACCATTTATTGGATCACCCCAAGTGGTTCGCTATATTTGGTGACTTAGCAGGGGTGACCTCAGTCTCTGCCGGATCGAGAGAGACTGGTTGAAGAAGACCTTTTAACCCCTTCAGCCAGACTCTCTTGGCCCATCGCCTTGCATTGCAGTTGGATGGATAGATTGGGACTCCCCGGTGGTCTATGGAATATTTTCCCTGGCTTTTCTTTTTATATATTTTATTTTCTTTCTGCTATTATAGTAATTACTTACATTATAACAAAAACATATAACTGTTTTTTTATTCATTACTTATTTTATTGTCAGAAGGTTTCTTCGACTGGTTAGAACTGTCATTTTTCTTTTTCTTTTACTAACTCTATTATCTCTATTTTTACGTTACCTATTTCAGAAGAATTATTCCACGGGCTGCTACTTCTATTTTTTTGTATAATGTTAATTTAAGTACTTGCATACTGCTTACTAACTCCGTATGCATGGACATTGGAGGGTCTAGAGTCGTTCAAATAAAAGTAGCTTCATATGAAACCATATGTTTCCTTATAACGCCGTTGGGAAAGTGCTGGGGTCCCCTCCAATGGATAGATTCATACGTCCGTCATTCCTGGACACACTAACCCTCAGATTCCTACCTATCCCCTCCCCATACCTTTTTCCTTCCCAGAACGTGTTCTCCTTCCTTTCATTAAAATGTTCCTGCACAATCTCTACGTAATTTAGTTTCGAACACAATATAATAATGAAAACAATGGCCTTTATCAAATTTATAACATCAAAATAAAGCCAGAACTTTTTTCATGCGAAAACCATTTATTATTTAAAGACGACCTGTTTTGGTCAAAAATGTGTCGTCTAACACTTCCATTAGGCTTTTGGCAGAATGTTTTGTGTTGTTCGCAACTTCCTGCGGTGGAACGTGTCTGAGTTGAACTTTCCAAGTTGCAGATTTCAGACTTTTGCTTATAACCTTTCATTGATTTTTGGCTATAGGTCGAAGATAATAAAAAGGTTATAAAGTTTGTTTCGGACCAACAGTAAATCAGCATTCATTCAGAGTGATTAAGACCTTTTCTTTAGAATGTTTTGAAGATGGCAGGATTTATTTTTCTGTATTTTTCTTGTTGGTCTAGCATGGACGATCGATAAATAACTACATATATCAATACGATATTGACCAAATCCGTCATCTATTGTCAGTTATCAATATTTGCAAGCATGATCTACGATAGTCAGAAAACATTCCGATGGGCTATTGGCAAATTTAGTGCGACCTCCATATTTATTTATTTATTTACAAACAAAAGTCAATTAAAAACATAATAAAAACACAACTTTAAAAAAAAATAGAGATGACAGTGAAAGGAGAACACATATAAATGAATAGCAATTACAATATAAAATGTAAAAAGTATATATACGAGTAGAAGACACTACAAGTCAAAGCATGAAGAAGCATTTAAATATTGTGTATCAACTGCCGAAATTCATTAGGGTTTACACCAAAAAATTCAATATTTGGACTTGCTTTGACAAGTCTCGACATTCTGGACAAAGGAGAATGGTATCCATAATTAGTAGTGTTGATTGAGAAACAGCAATTAATTATTTCGGAATCTACAGGAAGGGATGTTGAACTGGATGAGTTGTAACAAAGCAGGTGTATCAGTAATAATGTTGATAATTTTAAATATGCAAATTAAATAAGAGTCCTTTCTACTTTTTTCTAAAGAAGAAATGTTTAAAATTTATTCAATTGCATTATACGAGTACTCGCCTCTTTCAAGACCTAACCGCCAAGCAATTCGTCTTAAGATGTTGTACGGATTCGATGTGACAAATGTGGACAGCATAGAAAGGAGAACAAATGACACTAGCATATTCAAGGTGAGGGCGAACCAGCGAACAGTAGAGTTTTAAGGGTAGTTATATTTTTGAAGTCATTCTATGAATGAAGCCGAGTAGTTTAAGTGATTTATTTACGATGTTATTAATGTGATCACGGAAAGAAAGTTTGTAGTCTAGAGTTACCCCAAGGTCCTTGATAGATGTGACCGTAGATAGACAAACACTATTTAGTTTATAATAAAAGTGAATAGGTTTTTTAATTCTATGAAAAGACAAAATTTTGCATTTATCAACATTAGGTTCCATGCAGTTAATTTTGCACCAATCGTTAAATGAATCAATATCAAGTTGAAAAAGTAAACAGTCAAGGTGGGATTTAATAATCTTCTTCTTCTTTGCGTGCCGTATCAGGTCCCCCCGACGTTGGCGATCACTCTTGAGAATGTCTCTCTGTCTTGCGCTGCCCGGAATAGCTCCTCCACACTTCTAATGCCGGTCCACTCTCGTATGTTACGCAGCCAAGACATTTGTCTCCTACCAGGCCCTCGGCGACCCTCTATCTTGCCTTTCAATATCAAATGGAGCAAGTGATACTTTTCCCCTCGAAGTATATGACCCAGATATGAAATTTTCCTGATTTTTAATAATGTAAGCAGTTCTCTATCTGCTCTAGCCCGCCTGAGAATTTCTGTGTTGGTGATCATATCGGTCCATGGGACCTTGAGCATTCTCCGGTGAAGCCACATTTCAAAAGCCTCTAACCTGTTCATGGTATTTACTTTCAAGGTCCATGTTTCACATCCATAGAGCAAGACCGACCACACATAACATTTTAGCATTCTCTGCTGTAACGGACGTGTTACGTACCCTCGTTTGTTTTTTCGGCAAAAGTCATCACTGGCGGCATCCTCTACATTTAGTGGTCATTTCTTGGGAATTTCCTCCGAAATTTCTGGCCACTAAGCTCGTTAGTACCATGCCGCCAGCGACGATCTTTCGCCGGAAATATTTATGTAAAATATTATCATTTATTTCCCTTTTTATTATGTACAATGCCCCGGTGCAACAAATAAATGCTTACATGCTAAGGTTGCCACCGGGAGACATTTTAAACTCGTATTATTTACATACGTGCTATTTTTCTGTGTTCGGCGGTTATGGCCCTGCAGGAGACATTTTAAACTCGTATTATTTACATACGTGCTATTTTTCTGTGCTCGGCGGTTATGACCCTGCAGGAGGCTAGCGAGCAAAATATGTTTTTTTTCATTTAATTATACTCTCACAACCCGCAGGACGATGAAATCAACACATTTTATTCCAGAGTCCTGCCGGGCATTCAGAGAAAGAGATTTTAAGCCTCTAACCCTTAAACTCTCAACACTAGGGCATTTTTTAACTCAAACAAAAGAAAAATTCCTTACAGAATCCGTTTTTTCCCATTTTAAAAATCCAGGGACCTCGCAAGACGATGAAACAAACAGGTTTCAGTAGCTAGTCTTGCGAGGGACCTGGAAAAAATAGTAGATTCCTTATACAAACTTCTCACAATTAGCCAAAACAAAAAAACCTAGAATAAACTGTAAAATCACCCTAAACTCACCAAACTAAAAATCTAGGGATAAAGATTACCCCCCCCCAAATATGTAAACACTAAAACATGTACACATATATTATAAATGTAACCTACATAATTATGTATAAAACGCAATTTTAAGCGACCACTTTTACGGGCGGCACCGCCAAAATAAGGTGTGACGGAAACGCCGCCCTATTTATACATACGGGCAAGGTTTAACCTCCCACCACAAAAATGTACCACGTGGGCACCTTTTACCCCAAATTTGGGTATAAAAGGACCCACATTTTTCCTAATAAATCAGTTCAGTTCCTGTTCACATCTCTACAACAAAACTTGTCTTTATTCTTCGGAAGTTTCCTCCAAACACCTACCTTTGGAAGTCTTCCACCTGCTGCCTCCTGCTGAAGTTCTGCCTGAACGAGTACCTGGTGCCTACCGCTGCAGTCAGCCCTAACTCTGGGCACTGCCAAGGCACCGCTCAGGCAGAAACTAGGCGCATCCACGACCATTACCACTGGATGTAGGGAGGCCAGCCAACTCTAACCACCATCATCAGCGTGAACCTCTGGAAGGCGTGCACGAGACCCGGTACTTTTTTACAGTCTTGTGAAGACGCTGATACGTCTGTTACATCTGCCTTAGTTTTAAGCTGATATTGTCATTGCAGAAGAGGGATTTCATTTTAATGAACGCAGTTCTTGCTGCTTCAATTCTGCATCTAACCTCCACATCTGGGTCAAGAGTCTCCGTGAGAATACTGCCGAGGTATCTAAATCTTTCCACCTTTTCGACATTGCAACCATTTAACAGTATCACTGATTAAGAGTGATCTAGTCGTCCAAATGTCATCCATTTAGTTTTATTGACGTTGATTGTTAGGCCCAGTTGCTCATCAGCATTATTAACAAGATTTAATAGGTCTTGGAGGTCATCGATACAGTCAGCTAGTAATACAGTATCATCTGCGTATAATCTTAAGAATCTTATTATCATCAGCAAATAGTCAGAAACACGTGTGAGAAAAAAAATTATGATATCATTAATAAAAAGGTTAAAAAGAAGCGGGGCCAAATAGGCTCCTTGGGGAACGCCGGACGTTACCTCAATGTTAAAGGATTCAAAGTTATTTATTTTTACCCTTTGTTTTCTATCTCAAGTAAGAGTGAAAGAATGATAATAGAGGGTTTCTAATGCCTATAGCATAAAGTTTGACCATGAGGATACGGTGATTAACTTTGTCGAAGGCTTTGGAGAAGTCAGTGTAGAGGACATCAACCAGAGTGTTGTCTTCTAAGGCTTTAACAATGGTATTTGTAAAGGACAGTAAATTAGTATATATATAATATAACAGATAAGTTACGGCTGAACAAAGCTGCTGACTGTAGGCCGAACGCAATATGAGATGTCAGGAGTTCCACTAAAGAACACCAAGGAGTTTGTGTACCTCGGGAGCAAAATAACATGGGACGGTCGGTCTAATAGCGAGGTCGACAGCCGTATACACCAGGCTAGGCTTGCATTCAATAAAAGGTCGAAAATAATAGAATCGAATAATATAGACCTGAAACTGAAAATACTCCTCATCAAGACCTATGTATGGAGTATCTTGATGTACGGCTGCGAAACATGGTGCTTATCCGAAAGAGATAAACGGAGACTAGAGGCTTTTGAGATGTGGTCCTATAGAAGACTACTAGGAATTTCCTGGAGAGACCAAATCACAAATGAGGAGGTTCTCCAAAAAATCGAAGGAGGAAGGCACCTGCTCAGGACCTTGTCCGAAAGGCGCGCAAGATGGATCGGCCATGCAATAAGACAAGAAGACCTCTTGCATGCCATAATGGAGGGTATGACCGAGGGGACAAACGCTAGGGGACGCCCACGCCGAGAGTACCTGGAGGACCTGCTGGTGGACGTGCGCTGCTTATCATATGCAGAATTCAAAAGAGCCGCACAAGACAGGGAAGAGTGGAAGAAACGAATAGATGAAATTGCTGCAAACCAATCCCAAGATTGAAACCAGAGAGAGAGAAGTTACGGTTAACTGTTTTTAACAATGTCGTTCGTTATGGCATATTTAATGAACGGATTGAATTAACAAAGCTCTTAGAATTGAAAGAAGGCGTAAACGCGATCCATAGACTTAAATAAAGCATCTAAGACTCAATCCATTTATACAGTTTGGTTTTTGTGAAACGAAAAAGTTTGTATTAAAATTGAAATTAAAACACTTTTTAACTTATTTCCACTTATTTATTTCACCAGTACCGGTTTCATCCTATTATGGACATCTTCAGGCTGGCAATTGACATTCTTTTGTTACAGAATTTATACAAAATAAAAAATATATTAAATATGTATAAATTCTGTAACAAAAGAATGTCAATTGCCAGCCTGACGATGTCCATAATAGGATGAAACCGGTACTGGTGAAATAAATAAGTGGAAATAAGTTAAAAAGTGTTTTAATTTCAAATTTAATACAATATAATTCCACCACGTAGGTATAACAGAACAATAAATAAACTCACGAAAATGTTTGCAATATGACTTAAGACCTCATCAACTAATTAATAACTCAGGTACGCCTCATACGTTATACGTATGTCTAGTAATGTTACAATGTCTTGAAAACAAACTTATGGGTCCGAATGGTTAACTCCCGTTTAGTATCAAAAAGTTTGCAATACGCAAAACAATTGCATGTTACAATTTGAGTTTTTGTTACATTAGCTCCACACAGGAGGCCATGAGGCAAAAAAACCCCTCAAGACCTTCGTCATCTTTGGGGATGCTGTGTGGAGGGTCTTTTCAGGGAAAGGAAGGAGGAAGTTCTGAGAAAAAAAAGGTGTGAGGGTTGGGTAGGAATCTAGGGGTCAGTGTGTCTAGAAGTGACGGACGTATTAATCCATTCCTGCAGTGCGATGGATCGAAAGAGTCTGGCTTAGGTCTAGTTTAGGTCTCCCACAAACAGTCTCTCCCGATCCGGCCCACCACGCAGTAGATTCGCCGCCAAGACTTACTTAGACAAACCTCACTTGAACCCGGGCACCCATGCTAAGTCACCAAACGTAGCGATCCACGGTGACCTATGGCAGGGGTGTTGGTTATCCAATAAATGCTTCCCGGGGCGGCAGTACCCATACCCGCCTCCTAAAGGTTTTATGGGATAGGTTAATCAACAACTATAAATTATTATTTTTAATTGTTAAACTAACGTTTAATACAAGATTTTTATGCATAGCACAAAGGGTAACAATATTACGCACCAGATTTAAATGTCCGGGTTTAATTTTCTCCACAGGAAAAACTAAACCCTTTCACACACTTCCCAAATGATCATCTGGTCAATCCACGTTATGCAATTGTACTATATGTATTATAATTACAAAACAATACAAGAACAACATGTCAACCTACCAGAGACCAGATGGGAAAATAATTCACCGACTCCAGATATTTTCATATCAGAGGGTTCGGCTCTGTGGAATTCCTAATTGAACCTATAAATCCTACTGATCCCTCAATATAAATATTTTAAAAAATCTATATATAAGAATTAATTATTAATTATTTAATTATTATTATTAATTAATTATTAATTATTTTTTCTCGGAAGATTTTTTCAATGTGGATGAGTGTTTCAGGCTGATAATTATTGCTTATAATAATGAACAACTATAAAAATATTGAATATTAATTATATAAAATGATTTACCAAAAGAACCATTATTTTTTTGCAAAATATTCCAATGTAGTAAGACCAAATAACACTGACAACCATTATTTTTAAGACGCGGCGGACCCTACTAAAGTTGATACCAACCCGTTTGACATAAGCCCCGCCAAATGGGACGAAGGATTTGCTCCGGTTCATGTCCCTCCTTTCTCTGTTCTGTGGGATTTACTTTTCAATTTTAAGTGTCAAAGATATAAATTACAGGGCAATATTTCTTTCGATTGTTATTAAATTTTATATAATGTGATATATTTGTTTATATATTTTATGAAATGTGATCTATTTATTATTTATTTGGTAATTTTTTTTTTCATAATATAATTTAATAATGTTGGCCTCACTGGGTGGCTAACCCGTGCTGAGGCCCCCATTTTATAAAACAAAAAATCAATAAGTTGAATTACGTAATAAATTTTAATAAAATATATGAATTCGGTATTGAAAAAAATTTTTTTTTTTTAAAGAAAGACAAACATTCCTGGGTTACGAATAACCTAACAATGTTTGAAAATCTCCTACTACCACCACAGAAAGCCGAAAATTTTTCTTGTGTTGTGATGGAGGACTTAGCCAGCCGAGGAATCGAACACGCGACGCTCGGGTGGGACCCAAGCGCTATGCCCACTCAACCACTGACCGGTCATAAATATAAATCGGCATATATTATGAGTTGTGTGTGATGACGTGTGTTTTATAATGGTATTGTGTGTTACGTGTATATTTTTGTAAAATTTTAATAGTATTGTCTTTCATTCCTTGATCCATCTTTTAATTTTTTTTTTTCATTTTTTGTATCGAATGAAAGATGGTTGAATACTTTTATCGCATGGTATTTATGGTGCCTTGGTCCAAAGCTTATGTTTAACGTCGGTTTTATCTATCTATTGGTGAAACATCATAAGGATAATCATCGAACTGCTATCTCTAGCTCTTATAGCTCAAAACCAAATAAAAACTTCTTTTTTACATTATCTCCCTCAGGGCCTACGTAATCTTTGGAGATACTGTGTGGAGGGTCTTCATAAAGGAAGCAGAGGATGTTCCGAGAATGAAAAAAGTATGGTTGGTTATCCAATAAATGGTTTCCGGGGCGGTGGTACCAATATACGCCTCCCAAATTGAATATCCAATATACCCAAATGGAAATACATTGGAAAATATATGTTAGCAGGAAAGCTCCTAAATTGGTTAGTGGAATAATGCTATTTTATATACATTTTATCTGGCGATTTTTAATATCCGGAATTATTTTACAATAAAGTGCAGTATCTTGTTTATTTTCTGTATCGTATCTGTTATGTGAAATATTGTGAGGGAAAACATTGCTTTTTTTCATGGGTATGTAAGATCGCTTATCATACAGGGTGTAACAGCATGTACCCAAACTGGAATAATGTACTTTCTTCTATGTAGCTATGTCAAGAAATAGCAGACAATTATTGTAAAGAGCTCTGCGATCGTTCAATTAGCAACAACGAGATAGTTTAAAGGAAAAATAATTAAAATATAAACGTTGTTTAGAAATTGAATATCTCCCCGGAAGAACGATTTAAAAAAAAGAGAGATAGAGATTTAAAAAAATATATTGTTAAATAAAAAATATGAGTTAAATTTATACATATATATTTTTCAAAATATTATATTTAAGGTCATCATTGGTCATGTATACCTTATCAGAAAAGAGGAGCCCTTGTGCCTGATAAGGGAGCCACGATTTTTTCTTAGATTGGGTGTTATATGTTTTTTTATAAAATGCTAGCTGGTACCTGGCAAATAAATTAAACCTATTCAAAGAAATAAATTGTTTCTACTTGTATGTCCTTTCCCGTGCGTCCCTGGTCCCTTCCGCGTCTCCTTCGCTTTCCGCGATCCCCTTCCATCTCCCCCGCCTTTCCTCTCCCCTCTCCCGCTCCCGGTCCCGCCAACCCTCCTCCCGCGTTAAATGCATTCAGTACCAGTATATTCAGTTTTCCATCAGCCCGCGTGTTACAATGCGTGACATATTACAATTTTTTCAATTATAAAAATTTGCATTTTTCATATATTACAAATATTCATTTATGTATATTATAAGATCAATCAATCAATTTTGGTAACTAACAGAGGTACCTATAATTCTTAATTCGATTCAAAGCATCAGGCGAGTACTTCAAATAAATTCGTTAATTTAAAGATATTCGAAAATAGAATTTTGATTTAACAATCATTGTTTTGCAAAATGCCATTCTTTAGTTTTGACATTTTTTACAGGTTTTCCATGAGTTTTTGTAAAGATTAATAAACTTTTCAGGTGTATTGTCATGTGGTTGTAATAATCCAAAAACCCCTTGCGGGGGCTTATAAAAGGTATTTTGAAAGTTTCAAACATTTCCTATGCTTAATATAGTAACGCATAGCGGACCTACATACAAACATTTTTTAGATTTTTATAGATATACAGATAAATTTACTTTTTAATGTAAGTCTTTCTTGAAAAATTGTTTAAGTGTAATAATTATTATAAGCAATAATTATCAGCCTGAAACACTCATCCACATTGAAAAATCTTCCGAGAAAAGATACATGACGCCAACGAGACTTGAACCCGTGCCCTTCTGATTGCCGGTCAGCTGCTCTCCCAATTGAGCTATGGCGGCTTATCTTATACCCGCCAAATGATTCAATATATACTACTGTTTCATTCAACAATAATTGCTTATTATATTTTATTTTATTTATTTGTTTTCAGGTGGAAAAATATAATAAGCAATTATTGTTGAATGAAACAGTAGTATATGTTGAATCATTTGGCGGGTATAAGATAAGCCGCCATAGCTCAATTAAGAGAGAAGCTAACCGGCAATCAGAAGGGCACGGGTTCAAGTCCCGTTGGCGTCATGTATCTTTTCTCGGAAGATTTTTCAATGTGTATAAGTGTTTCAGGCTGATAATTATTGCTTATAATAATTGTTACCCTTTGTGCTATGCATAAAAATCTTGTCTTAAACGTTAGTTTAAAAATTAAAAATAATAATTAATATTTGGCAAGTTTAACTATTTCCCCAATAAATGAAGACATAATTTGTCTCGACGCCACCTAGCGAGGGATTTAACACTAACAGTGTCTCTCTCGCAAAAACTAAAGTTGGTTGTTTTCAGGTGGAAAAAATATAATAAGCAATTATTGTTGAATGAAACAGTAGTATATATTGAATTATTTGGCGGGTATAAGATAAGCCGCCATAGCTCAATTGGGAGAACAGCTGACCGGCAATCAGAAGGGCACGGGTTCAAGTCCCGTTGGCGTCATGTATCTTTTCTCGGAAGATTTTTCAATGTGGATGAGTGTTTCAGGCTGATAATTATTGCTTATAATAATTGTTACCCTTTGTGCTATGCATAAAAATCTTGTCTTAAACGTTAGTTTAACAATTAAAAATAATATTTAAGTGTAGTTATTTGTTCTGATTGGTTGATGATACAACGCAATTCAGAAGAGATCTCTTTTATATTTTAGTTTTTTTTATGGCTTAATGGTATTTTTTTTAAATGGAAGCTTGCTATATAAAATATAGCTAAATAACAGTTTCACACCATCACATTCAAAATATTTAAAAAAATAACAACGAATGTTTAATTTACTAATTAATATATCTTACATCTTGTGGAAAAGTATCGCGAGTGAAAAAAGATAATTTTACAGGTGAGCGAAAATAAATAAAGTAATGAATGACGAACAAGCGGTCCCTTCGAAAAGATATACTACCAACGCCTTGCGGAGATGGAGTGATCTAACTTAACTACGGTTTTCGATGGGCATAGATAATCATCATCACTTTAATTTTCAGAGATAAAACGTAAAATAGAAAATTTAGACTTACAACACTTTTCTCTGCGATGTGTATTTAAAATACCTAAATAAAAGTTTTGGGATACCTAACCAATTTTTTTTTCGTGGCGGCGGGAACACATGATGCTCGCTCTCTCTCTCCTTCTGTTACCGTGCTGCTAGTACGAGACGCAGTGCATGTCACGTGACTCTTGCTGGCTCCACCCAACTACTCAATTGCGTCATGTGATGGAAAAATACTTTTTCTGTTTTTAATTGAAAAAAATATAACATCGGACAGCAAAATGACAACTACATTTTTACTCTAAATATGCTCAGGAATCGCTGGTTAAAATCCTCTGGGTACGTGCTGTTACACCCTGTATATTATTTATTTGGTAAATTTTTGGGATTAGTGTCCATGATTATTACGATTAATTTTTAGAAAAAAACTTTCGATTCGCCTTAATCACTATAAAAGGAAACCTTTTGCATTAGGGGCGGCGGAAAAACCAAAATTCACTTCTCGAACCGATACGGCGGCAATCCGCGACCATTCCGTCACTGTTTGTTATATTGGTATCCCTGATACAAACAACAGCTAGATACGACTGTAGCCGACTTCGTGGGATACATGAAAAGACGCGTAATTATGAAAAACAGAATTAATAATATGAGTCTAGTTGAGGCATTGGAATGGAGACAACCCTTCAAATCCTGTGATGTTTTTTAAAATAAAGATAATATGCACAAGCCCGCTAGACAAACCCTGCTTTGCCAGACAAACCATTCAAAATCTGGGATGTTTTTTTTAAATAAAGATAATATGCACAAGCCCGCTACACAAACCCTGCTTTGCTAGACAAACCATTCAAAACCTGGGATGTTTTTTAAAATAAAGATAATATACACAAGCCCGCTACACAAACTCTGCTTTGCCAGATAAACCATTCAAAATCTGGGATGTTTTTTTAAAATAAAGGTAATATACACAAGCCCGCTACACAAAGTTTAGGATTGTTAACATTATAATTCTGTTGTATTTTCATAATTACGCGCCTTTTCATGTATCCCACGAAGTCGGCTACAGTCGTATTTTGCTCTTCGCTAATATTATCAGGGATACCAACATAACAGTGACAGAATGACCGCCGTTTGAAGACGTATCGGTTCGCGAAGTGAAATTTAATTTTACGCAATTGAAAATTAAAATGCATCATTTTCCGCCGCCCGTAATGCAAATAGTTTCCTTTTATAGTGATTAAGCTTTAATAACTATTTCATAAATGTAGTAGACGTAGTACTTGAATCATCCGGCATTAATGTTAATAATGCTTATATGGAGACATCTCCTCAATCAGATTCTAATAATGATTCAATTAACTCTATAGAATATTTTTCTCCTGTTACATGTAATGAAATTGAAAAATATATTGATAACCTAAAACCATCCAACTCTAAGGGAAATGATCGATTATCTTGTGATACGTTAAAAAAATAAAACAACATATCCTAACTCCATTGCAACATATTTTTAATTTATGCCTCAAAAATGGTCATTTTCCAGAGCAATTTAAAATCTCCACTATAATACCTATTCATAAATCTGGAGATAAGAATAAATTGGACAATTACAGACCTATAGCTCTTTTTCAAATCTCTCGAAAATATTCGAAAAATGCATTAATTTTAGAGTCATTGAACACTTAGAAAAATATAAAATTCTATCGAAAAACCAATACGGCTTTCGTAAAGACCTAAGCACCAAGGATGCGATATATGAATTGACAAAAAAGATATACTCATCTATCGATAAAAAAAAAAGATTTAAGAAAAGCTTTCGACACCATAAATCATAATTTACTCATTACAAAAATAAATCAACTAGGCTTCAAAAAAAGATACACTAAAACTACTCTCTAACTATCTTAAAGACGGTTCCATGACAGTTGATCCGGCGACATTTGATTCGGCCGACATTTGATCCGGCCGACACTTGATCCGGCGGACAATTGATCCGGCCGACAATTGGTCGGGCCTGACCCTTTCGAAGATCGTATGTAAAGAGGATATACGGCCGTACAACCAAAATCGATGTACTTATTCCTGAAGGCATCTTGAGTGAAAATCCGCTGTAAAAATATTTTTACTAACAATAATTTCGACACTCCGAAGAAGCAAGCCGCAATACAAAATACGACATACTTATACGCGCAGTCAGTTTAACCAAAAAACCGTAAAAAATTCCTACTTGCGTATAACTTTTTTATCTGAAAATTATACTAGAGTCCCAACGGCTCTCAACCGTCTCATATATTTATTATACATTTTTGAATGTAGCTATTACTTTGTGGTTATCCATTATAATAAAATGAAACAATGCAACTTTGTATAAACCACTTATAAAATGTGCAAATCCGACCGGTTTCGGAACAAACGTTCCTTCGTCAGGGAAAGCTTATACTAATTTGACAGTTTAGAACAATGTTTTATTAGGGTAGGGGTGGAGCATATATAGCCCAATCATGGATTTGTTCCCCTACCCACCCACTCTACACTAATACCTACCCACCCAATATACATAATTAACTAACAACGGCTCCACCCCTACCCTAATAAAACATTGTTAAGTACATAAGTACATCGACTTTGGTTGTACGGACTATATCCTCTTTACATACTTACTTGAAGAAAAAATCTTCGAAAGGATCATGACGGATTGATTGTCGCCGGATCAAATGTCCGCCGGATCAATTGTCCGCCGGATCAAGTGTCGGCCGGATCAAATGTCGGCCGGATCAAATGTCGCCGGACCAACTGTCGCCGGACCAAATGTCGCCGGAATGTCCGCCGGATCAAGTGTCGGCCGGATCAAATGTCGGCCGGATCAAATGTCGCCGGACCAACTGTCGCCGGACCAAATGGGCTTTTTTCCGACACTTCTAACAATTATCGTTATGTTTCAACCAATTAACACAAATCCTTGATAAATTACATACCTAAACCTTCCTCACAAAACACTATCTATTGGTGAAAACCGCATGAAAATCCGTTCAGTAGTTTTCGAGTTTATCGCGAACAGACAGACAGACAGACAGACAGACTTTACTTTATAATATGTAGAGATAGAGATAGAGAAGATAGAGATAGAGATAAATAAATCCATTACTTTGGCCCTTGACGTCACTACATGAAAATGTCCTGTCTGCAAAAATGTTCCTATTAATTTTGTAAAATTTAGCACTGATTTATTTTTTTTATATGGCAACACTTTGATTTCAGGCGAATTTTTGAGTAGGACATTTAACGTTCTGCGAACTTATCATTTGGTTTGACTTTTTGACAGATGTTATGAAGAGAACCTTGTACATTTTACGCTATCTGTAAGTGTTTTAGAGGTAAAATGGTAGTGGTGCTGATTTTAACAAAATCAAATTTTATAATATTCTTATTGTTATTATAATTTACAAGTACAAGTATATTACATTTGATTTAGTAATACAGACGTTGAACATTATAATGATTTATGATCAATAAGATGGATCAAGGAAAAAATATTTATGATATATAATATTTATGGTATGCCTTGTTATTCTCCTGTGCCCTTTCTTGTGGAAAACGTTCTTTTTTAATGATTTTCAGCTATGCAATTATCGTTTTTTTGCACCCATAAAATTATGTCCCGTCTTTCCAGTTTATTAAAAATGGTCTGATTTTTCGGATTGAAATTTTCAAAAAATCACCAGGGTTTCAAAAATACGATAAAAATTTTAAATAAAATACAGAATGTCTTAGAATATTTGCCTAAATCGGAAAAAAAATTAAAAAATGTGATGCAAGTGGCCTATTGTCTGAAATTTCTCGAAAAGTTCATTATCCCAGTTTGATATTATTTGACTTTTCGAATTAATTAATGTCTTACACTTACTTGAGATTGTGTTTTGTAATATGGAGACCAGACAGAATAATTATATTGTACCTAATTGACTTCTTTCAAATGAAGTTCAAAAGAATTGTATTGTATGTTAAGTACAATGAAATTCTTTGAAGTTTGGGATTTTCTTATTATACTCGTAAAGCCAATATTTGGTTTTCTTTATTAAAATTTTCTGCGAATGAACGAATTTTATTTTCGCCTAGACCTTATACAGAATGTAACAGGATGGACCTGAAAGACCTTAATGTTTCATTCCTGAGCTTATTTGGAGTTAGCAACGCAGGTGGCATTTTAATAAAGTGTAATATTTTTGAAGTGAAACATCTTCAAAAACGTTGTGATTTGAAACGGGAACAAAACTAAAAAGAGACTAACACATACATCTATTGGATTTAGCCTGCGAAAGAATGAGATAGAATGAAACCTTAACCGCTTTGATTATAAGTCCACTTTTCAAGGTTCCTATTGGTTGAGATTGTATCTGTGAAGGATTCACTTCTACCACGTGTGAAATGCATTTTATCGTTGAAGTGAAACTTCTTTGGCACCATTATGATTTGAAACTCGATGAAACGGACACGACACTAAAAAGAGGCAAACACATACTTCTATAATAATGTGATGGAATGAAACCTTACCTACGAAGTGTCATTGGCCGCTTTGATTATGAGCACACTTTCTTAAGGCTCCTTTTGGTTGAGATTGTGTGGGCGAAGGTTTTACTTCTACCGCGTGTGAACTGCGCACAATTTTTTTTATTTTATGTTGTTGTCACTGGTCACTCAGTAGAGTTTTTCTCCAAATACCTGCCATTTTAATTGCCAACCTGACAATTCGGCAATTGCCATGTTTAATTGAAACCGGCAATTACTTTGGATCTGTTCCTGAAGTCTTCGGAAGATCCAAAACTCGTAAAGCACGCCTCATTACGGAGGCATTTGAAATTCACAAAAATCTCATACCGCGTCTGTACACAAACTTTGCAATAATCTTCGATTACACATCTGCACATAATATGATGGACACTGTAATGCTGTTGGAAACGTTGACCATAAAGGAGGTAGCGCAACACGGCATAATACCCCAAAAATAAATCACGATAATATTTAAGCATTTTTGTTATTTATTTTTGGGGTGTTTAGCTAACGTTTCGGACAGCGTTAAGAGTCCATCATAAGGGCAGATGTGTAATTGTTAGTGATGAAATGTGTGCATATGTACTTAGAAGCGATACCGTGTCGCCAGCTCCACTCCATATTTAAGCATATTAACTTTTGTGTTTTGTTTAGGTATGTTCTTTATGTTTTCACAGAACTTTGTAGATATTTATTTGAACACGCCGGGTTTCGATCCAGCGACCTTGCGAGTCAAGAGCCTTACCATTCGAAGGCCGTCAATAAAAAAGCCCCACGGGCGTATAAAAGTTTAATAAATAAAAAGTCATTTGTTTTCACATTGGTTATTTTCTTAGAAGAATTTATGACACTTTCACTCGTGAGATTGTTACTGAGCCAACATCTATTTGAGCATCGAAAAATAAGAAAATTGGCTTTAAAATCATGACCGGTCAGTGGCTAAGTTGGCATCGAGTTTCGGTTTCAAAATGTTGCCCCGTGTTCGATTCTTCGGCTGGCTAAGTTCTCCATCACGACAAAAGCAACATTTTCCGCTTACTTCATGAAAATTAAAATTTTATCTTTTGTCACTCCGTTGAACACATATCGATCATCCAGTTGCTTAGTCAGACATCTTTGAAAAATCGAAATGTGAGTTAAGCATACAATTATATATGTAAAAGCGAACATTCTATTTGGTACGATGCTCAGTTTTTTTTTTTACATTAACTCCACACAGGAGGCCTTGAGGAAAATAGTTTCCCTCGGGGCCTAGGTCATCTGGGATGCTGTTTGAAGGGTCTTTTAGAGGAGAGGAAGGAATGAACATTGGTCTTGAAGAGACCCATGTTGTAGGAAGGAGGAAACACAGAGGCCGGCAAATCATTCCACAGCCGAGCTGTTGAATATGTCGAAGAAACGACCCGTTCTCATGTGACAAATGTCAACCGTGTACAAATGTTGGGCACGCGTTTGGCGTGTTTCCCGACTATTCACCGGTGCCGAAGGGATCAATGATGCTAGTTCCTCGGAGCATCTTCCATTGTTATACCGGTAGAACAAAGATAGCATTCCCACCCGACGCCTGTGCTCTAAAGATTGCAATCCGTCTGTTAAGATGGGAAAATCTATCAAACGGACCGTTACTCAAAAACACCACTAAATCAGTTACAATGCATAATTTACCGTTATTATTATCTTCTATATAAATCAAAAAATCTCGTGTCACGGTGTTTGTGGTCGCACTCCTCCGAAACGGCTCGACCGATTTTTATAATTTTTTTTGTATATTTGGTAGGTATGAGAATAGGTCGTAAAGTATATTTCATGCCACTGGGTGATTAGGGTGTCCCTGTTCATTTGGTATCAAAAAATACCTATAGCCCCAAATTTTCAACCTCCTACCCCCAACCTCCATTTTTTTATCGTGACCCTCCCATTTTTTAATCGCGATTTTAGTATTTTTGTACGAACAAATTTAACCGTCGTTCGTATTTCAAACTGAACAAAATTATTTATGTTGTTGAATGACAGATTGAATGCCTCATCGAATTCTTTAGTTATTTTTTTTATTTTACAACCAAAATATTGACAGCGTTTAGTTTATAAGAACAACGTTTGCAGGGTCAGCTAGGTTAATATATAAAACACAGCAATGTGTAAATAATATTTAATTTATGGCGAGCATTCGAATATTGCTTTCCAAAACTTTGTAATTATTGGAGATGTGTGTATAATATATCGCAAATAAAACTCAACAACTTTTATATACGAGGTCAGTCAATAAGTAATGCCTCCTATTTTTTATACTTAAATAAAGTTAGTTAAGTGAAAAATTTAAATTTGGTGCTATTCCTCAAACTTTTTTCTACAATCTGCTGCATTAGTAACTTTTTGCGTCAACAGGTGGCAGCACTGCAGTCGCTTGCAAAATGGCCGACATCGATGTTCGTAATAGGTAATAAATAACGTTATGTGATTGATTCTTGACTGTATAAGGTGAGACGCAAAAATTCACATTCATGAAAGACTGAAAAATGGGTACCATGATAGAACAGTGGATGTCAGCACTGCTAGACGATGGGTTCGTTGCTGTAACGAAGCTGAAGGACAAACACCACTGGCTGAGGAAAAGCGGAGCGGCGCAGTCCGTTGATTGCAGCGACTGCACTCATTCGTGGTGACCCCAGTTAACTGCAGATGTCGCATTTTCTCCCTCAGTAAAGACAGTGTGATGTAAAGGCAACTGATTTTTCAACAAAGGTTTTGCAAGGTGGGTACCAAGAAACTTAACTGACCAGAATAATGAAATTAGAAAAACAGTGGCCTCACAACACTTGCACCTCTTAGTTTCTGGAAAAAATTGTGGCCGGAGACGAAAAATGCGTTCATTTTTTTTAAATCTGAATTAAAGAGGCAGTCAATGGAATGGCATCACACAAACTCACTAAGGACAAAAAAAACTGTGTGATCGGCGGGAAAAGTTATGGCGATGGTGTTCTAGATATGACCGTGCTTTTTACAACACTGCAATACATGCCTTTGTTAAAAGATTTTTTTTTTTTTTACAGTAAATACCGCACAAGAATCTCAACTGCTCCCGTCTGGAGCCAGTGAGACTATGGCATCCCCAATTGGGGTATGTTGTGAGGCTGAAGGTAGTGGTGAGGGGAAGGAGGTGGGGAAGAGGAAGGTTGGGAAGTACCTGGCTATTCAGATCTGGTCACCAAACACGGCTAAAGCCATTTTCAAGTAACGTTTCAATTCTGAATGGTGGTCTTACACCAGGACGATACTAATAGTATCTTCCACTCTGGAACATGCCGCAAATAAACTATATATTATTTTAAATGAATTAATTGTGAAATAACACAAATTAATCAAATAAAATTTATTTGCGCATGCCGGGTTCGAACCCGCGACCTCCGGATTGTGAGTCAAGAGTCTTACCCACTGGACTACGGAGGTCGTCAAAAGATGGACCAAAGTTGTGGAAATGGACGGAGATTAAAATGAAAAGTAACAAATTAATCGTCAATATTGTGGTTTTCGACCCCTGTAATTGCATTTTTTATTAATTGACAATTAAAGGAGAGAGAAAATAGGAGGCATAACTTATTGACTAGCCCTGGTATATAAATTTTCGTGAGACCTCATTTCTTGCGAAATTCCTACGAAGAATGGACAGTTACTATTTCACCGTACTCAAATTAATTGACAGCATACAATATTTTGTGACATAACAGTCTCCTTTTGAATAAAATTGAACAAGACAAATAAATAAAAGATATATTTTTTTTAAAAACACCTAATAAAATTGATTCACTAGCCTGTATAAAACGATGTTCTTCTGTAAGGCAGTGTTTCTCAATATTTTTTGTGCCAGGCCCCACTTCAACGATGCTAAAATCGATTTGTCTCTGAAACGCTGATGCAACATTTTTAAATCCCGTGTGTATAATTGCTAAAATTTTAGAATGATAGATTCATTTTGGGAGGCGGGTATGGGTACCGCCGCCCTGAGAACCATTTACTGGTTAACCACCACCTATGTCATAGGTCACCCCAAGTTGTTCGCTACGTTTGGTGACTTAGCAAGGATGCCCGGGTTCATGGGGTAATGTTTTCCAGGTCTTGGCAGCCGATGCGTCGCCACGTAGCAGGTTGATCGAGAGAGAGAGGTTGAGGGAGTCCCTTTGATTTCTTCTGTCATACTATCTCGGAATGTCGCCTTGCAATGCAGTGGGAGGGATGAGTTCCTACGTCCGTCACTACTGGACACACTGACCCTCAAATTCCTACCCACCCCTGATACCCTTTTCCTTCCCAGAACTTCCTCTTCTTCATTTCCTGAAAAGATCCTCCACTCAGCATCACCAAAGATGACACAGACCCTCAGGGAATTATTTTCCTCAGGGCCTCCTGTGGGGAGCTAATGAAAAAAAATAATAATAGTTGTGTGTTTAAATAAAATCATTGTGTAGTTCGCTTGTACCTAGATTGCATGCAGTTGGCAATTCTTTCTCGAAATTAGTAGATCTGTTCAACTGCACAGAATATTATAGTGATTTATTTTTGGAGTATTGTGCGTAGCTACTTCTTTCATTTGCCAACGTCGTTGCAATGTCCAACATCAGTGCAGATGTGTGCTCGTACGTAATTATACACTATATACGTACGTATCTCCTAGTAATTTGAAAAAAAAAAAGAAATTAATTCTTAATCCAAACAAATGTTTCAATCGAACTCGATATCTTTTTTCAGCCAGATTCCAATTAGAGACAAAAATCAAAAAAATTTGCTTTGCGCGATCGCTATTTTCATCTCTGTTTTCATATCTATGATTTCAATTATCATCACTGCAAACAACACATGAATCATGCTGTTTGCTGTGATGCCAACTAAAATCGTAGATATGAAAATAGAGATAAAAATAGCGATCGCGTAAAGCGAAAAATGTTGATTTTTGTCTCTAATTGGAATCGGGCTGAAAAAAGATGTCGTTTATAATGGCCATAAGGAAAAGTTTTTTAAAAAAATCGCAAAATAGCGGCTTTCTGAAATAAAAATACATTTTTTTACCAGTTTTTATTAACTTTTCCGAATTTTTTAAAAATAGTAAAAATTGAAAATTTGTTATGGTTTTAGTTAGTGCGATAGAGTACCTAATGTATAGAGAAGGATCACACTATATTTTATATTTCAAGTAATTCGGTCCAGTAGAACTTGAGATATCATGTCACCGTCTCGAAAAAAGTAGTTTCGATAAAATGCTTTTAAATTTTGTTCTATTAAGATTCTAGTTAGATTCCGTCTAAACCGCGACTCTATAACTTTAAAATGCTATAAAGGCTATAAATTTTAAAATAATTCGAATTTCGAAAAATCCTCTTAACACCTTGTTTGCCGCTCGTGCACCTGTGTGTCATGAGATTTTACACGCGATTTTGACCCTTATGTATAAAGAAAGTGTATGAAGAACACGGTCAGAATCGCTTGCTCTATTATCGCCCTTTACCATAGCGAAACCTGCAATTTAGGAAATTATTTGTGAGTATCGAAATTATGAAAATATGAAAAAAAAATATATTTTCTAGACTAGAATACCTCCCAATGATTGTTTGAAAAAAAAATTAATGCGTCTTTTAACATCTCCAGCAACGTTACCCCAGCGGCCGAAAATCCACATTTCGCGAGAGATGTTCTTACGATCGTACAGAGCTTTACATACCTACATCCAAAAATGCTGAAAGACGTGATGATAAAACTATTAAAATTATGTGCTTTTGTGATTATTTTTTTTTTCATAAGTATTTATCATTTTTCAATAAAGTCAAAGCAAAATACGAATGTAAAAAAAATCTTAAATAAATTAATTTGTAAGACCGTAATTAAATAGACAAAATAGAGAAATTTTCGTCATAAATAATTGTTCGGATATTGTTTTTCTATGATTTTATTTAATCTAAAATAAAAATTTTGAAACATGCGTTTACTAGATGACGTATTGATTTCCAATAATGTATGATTACATGGTATGAAAAATGTCTTGTAAAATAAGATTTTTCGTTTGAAAATTTAACAAATCTGCCAACGACCTATGATATAAGATATAACCTTATTATACTAAAAATTATAATTTTTTATCAAAATTTAAAACATGCGAATGTTAGATAAAATAACAAACTTTCGAAATCAATCTATAATTTTTTGTGGAAAGCAGTCAATACGTCCAAAATTTGATTTAAAAATGATATATTACCGGTTTTCTCTGGTTATACCCTCTTAAGTATTTTATAGTTATTAAGCTGAATCAAAGCATTATTTTTTCAATAAATTCATAATAAACTTGTCCAGCCACTGTACAAGATTTCCGTTTATTATCCAGTGCTTTGGTTAAGTGTGTTAAATATGACAATCGTACACTGTGCACAACAATAACAAAAATGTGGAAAATTCTATATAGTTATATAATATAAAACATCCGGAGGGTAAAACATATTTACGGGTGCGGAAATCGGGGCTAAATACTATAATAAAAGGCGCGCAAAGTCAGTATTGTCAGCAATAAAAAAAACAGAGTGTGCAATTCACTCACGATCACTTTCATAAAACTGAAGTAGACAAGAGTGGGTAGACTACGAAGCACTTTTTTTTATCAATGTAAAGGATGATTTTTTCCATAACTTTGTCGTCGAATTTCAGTGCACCTTTTCCATTTGGACATCGTAGTTTTTGTGTTTTCTTCTTTGGAGTCGCTAGATTTCGCTTTCTTTTGCCTTTCATTTTGGACTGGTTTGAAGATCGGATATTGATTTTTCAAAAATAAAAAGTTTTTTTCTTTTATTAAATAGGATTCGATCCTGTCTGATCCATACGGATTTAATAGGATTCGATCCTTTCTGATCAATACGGATTCAATAGGATTCGATCCTTTCTGATCAATACGGATTCAATAGAATTCGATCCTGTCTGATCAATACAGATTTAATAGGACTCGATCCTGTCTGATCAATATGGATTTAATAGGATTCGATTAATGTCTGGCCGCTGAGGTTCATCAGGCGCTTTATACGTATTATATTGGAACAGAGTACCCATGCAATAAATAAATATTTTATTTCTATCTCATTCTCTCGCGGGATAAATCCTATAGATGTATGTATTTGTCTCTTTTTAGTGTCGCTCGTTTCTCTTTCATCGAGTTTCAAATCTCAACGGTGTTAAAATATTTAAATATTTTTAGGCAAACATTTTCTTAAGTTAAACTCCGGTACTATTCTAAATCCGCCAATATTGAAAGAGATCAACTTATATGTCCCTAACGCGTATACTCATGGGAGATCCCACGCACTTTTTTATGCTCCGAAAGCGAGAAATTCTACCTATCAGAATGCACACTCAACTACTTAACGACTGTGCATTGAGCATCGACATCTTCAATGTCATCTACAGAGAATTCAGTAACTATCTCTTGACATACGTTTCAACATAGTTAAACTGCCCCATGCACTTTTTAAAAAAGTTGTAATCTTCTCCATATTTTTTATTGTGTAACTGTTTTATGGAGAACCTGAATAAAATAAATAAAAAAATAAAAATAAATAAAGAAATTTCATTTCAAAATTTGAAAATCTACTAAGTATTTTCCAATATACGTAAGATCTGAAAGAGTTAACAGTTTTAATACGTTTTTATTGAACCGCACACCATTTCATAAAACATAAAAGTTATTAATAGAGAAAAGCCTACATTCCAATTTAAAATGATATTGATACAATACATCTGAATACATCAGAGATGAATGTGATTGATGTGTATTGGATTCTGACCTAAAAATAGAGTGTATTTTATTTTACTATACTCTTTTCGATTGAACGCAGATTTGGGTTTAACAATGTATTTATGAAACCTACCGAAATAGAAGACAGCAAATAGATTGTTGAAGTGAAAAATCATCCAAAAACTTAATCACTTCTTCAATAATAAGAAAATCACTTGGTGGCTTCATTTTAATTAAATAAAATAACAATCTTTGTTTACACCAGCGATTTTCGACCTTGGGGTCCGCGAAGCAAAATTTGGGGTACGCAATATCGTGGCATGAATGTGGGTTTGATCAAAATCGCATCTTGAATTACTGGTTAAAAATACCCGAAGTCGTGTTACAATCTATGTAAAGTTGCGTTAATTTTATATAATAATAATAATAATTAAAAGTTATTCATATTTACATGACAGATATAGTTAAAAAAAGTAAATAGAATAGGAAAATAAACATAAGCGATAATAGAAATAAAATAAATAATCAATTTTAATGTAGGACGTGGTTTGGAGTTAGCTCGGGCCCAGCGCTCACTCAGGAGTGGCGCTTGGTGCTGGAGGCTGCGTTCACCACTGTGTTATCGGAAGCCATTAGCCGCATCCTGGCTCCGGTATCTCATCTCACGAATCCGTGTAGTCCTAGCTCTGTAAACATTGTACATAGATGCGCTGCTGTATCTTCTGTATCCAAATATAATTCTGCAAGCATTGTTATATTGGATCCGGAGTCGTTCTATTGAGCTGTTTCGATAGTGACACCATGTTTCACGTGTATATAGGCTAGTGCAAAATGCATTGAACAATGTTTTTGAAGAATCTTCGGGCAATCATATTAGACAGCATACTGATACTTCCCAGCTGTCGTTCAATATCACCGTTATCCGAGAGATCTTCAGTAATAATGTGTCTCAAATATGTTACATTCTTAGATGTGTTTATGTTTTCCTTATTAAGTTGTACGGGGAGCATTTTCTCGGAATTTTTTCCATGGTGGAATGCGATTAGTTCCGTCTTCTTCTTATTTGTGTGACTTTTTTAACATTAGCTCCACACCGGAGGCCTGAGGAAAAAAACCCTCAGGGCCTATTTCATCTTTGGGGATGCTGTGTAAAGGATATTTTTAGAGAAAGGAAGGAAAGGAGGTTATGCTAAGGAAAAAGGTATGAGAGGTGGGTAGGAATCTGGGGGTCAGTGTGTCCAGGAGTGACGGACGTACTAATCCATCCCTTCAGTGCATGGCAATGGATCGATACAGTGTGGCTGGAGAGATCAAAAGACCTCGCTCAACCAGTCCTCTCGATGCGGTCCACCACGTAGCAGGTGCATCCGCCACCAAGACCCAGACAAACCTCACCCCATGAACCCGAGAACCCCTGGAAAGTCTCCAAACATAGCGAACACTTGGGGGTGACCTATGGCAGAGGTGTTGGTTGTGGTTCCGGGGGCGGTTGTACCCATACCCGCCTCCCAAAAATATTTGTTAAATTTTTTAAGGCAAGTAAGGGTACCGCCGCTCCGGGAGCCATTTATAATATAACCAACACCCCTGCTATAGGTTTGGTGACTTAGCTGGAGTGCCCGGATTCATGGGATGAGGTTTCTCTTCCCACCAACTGCGTGGCGGGTCGGATTGCGAGAGGCCGGTAGAAGGAGTCTCTTTGACCTCTCCAGCTGGTCTCTCTCGACCTATTGCCGTGCACCACAGCGGGAGGGATGATTCATAAGTCTGTCACTCCACCGTCCCCCAGATTCCTACACACCCATCTTAACATTTCCGTCCTTTCTTTTAAAAGACCTCCACGCAGCATTCTTCAGATGTTTATATACATGGTGTCCCAAAAGAAAGTATATACTTGTTTTGCTTTCTGTGTAAACGCAACTTTTCCGAGGGGTGCGGGGGGTATGTAAATCAGTAGTCTGGCTCTTGGGAATTTAGTCGCTTTGAAGCATTTCTCGGGAGCGACCGCGCGTTGTGCGTGCGTGAGTTTTACAAAAATGGTGATTCGGTGACTGAAGCGCGTAGAAGATTCTGCAAATTTGAGGTTTTGGTCAATTCAATGATGCGTCAAGCATTCCTCACATTTGAAAATGGGTCAAAAAGTTTGAAGAGATCGGTACAGCGCTGGCAAAACCAAAATCCGGGCGACCAAGGTCATCGAACTAACTAACCATCACGCCGTTTCCCCGCAGGGGTAGGCAGAGAGGACGGACCACCAAACATCCCGGTCTTGGCACACATTCCTTGCCTCGTTTACATTCAAACAACGTCTCATACATTCTCTTCTATTATTCTGAAATCAAGGTCATCGAGAACGGTAGAAAACGTAGAGAATATGTATCAGTCTTTTCGTGACGACTCAAACTTTCGATTCGGAAGCGCGCAAGTGCTTTAGATGTGCATAGATCATCGTTACACAGCATTTTGCACAAAGACCTAATGCTGCACCCCTACAAACTTACTGGCTATAACCAAAGAACATGGTTCCAGCAAGACGAAGCAACATTACATACATTCGTGAAATTTTCCCTGGCAAATTGATCTCCAGGAGAGGTGACTTAAATTGGCCTCCTCGTGGTGCTGACTTAACCCCTATAGACTTTTTCCTGTGGGGTTATCTCAAATCTAAGGTGTACGCCAAAAATCCGACTTCTCTGATGAAATTAAAAGAAAATATCCGTCACAAAATGGCAGCCATCACGAAGCCTAGCTGCCGAGCCGATAAGACAAATTTTACTCTTCGATTAAATTAAAGCTGGGAACATACTAGGCCCACGCCACGCCACGCGACGTAGGTAGACGTCATCATTTCCATATCTGGACTACTTACCATCCATACATTTTCTATGGAAACGGGTGCTTTAGAATCACACTAGCCCCACGCAACGCAAACCGACGCCCCCTACGCGACGCGGATCTGCCGCAGCCAGATCGGCGTGGGCCATGTGGAAGGTGGAGGGGGTATGGTAACGCCTACTACGAGATGGTTTTACATCTTTCTGGTGTTATCTAAGCATCTAACGTTATGTTTCGCAATATCTGTGGTTGTTTTTTGACAGATATTACGATGAGTTATTGGATGACGAACAGTTCATTGAAACTGGACGGCACGAAGTTATTTATAAAATCAAATTACAGAATTATAGAGATTATGCATACGCAGTGTAGCTTGGGAGGAAATTTCAGCCATTCATGGCATGACTTTCAATATTATACCCCTATAATGAATGACAATCAAACATGACATAGACACACTGCCAGTCTTTCTCTGATCCGAATGGACTTTCGTGTTTTCTTTTTTATGTCATATTCAATTATGCTGTGAAGCTCTTCAAATACCACTTTACTCATACGGAAGTACATGAAGAATCGTCCGTCATCAGATTCTAGTTAATTAGATTAGTTAACTAGATTCTACTAAAGTATGGAACTCTCCAAACATTTGTCTTTGTTTGTTAATGTTGTGGACCCAAATACTTCTCACTTTTTTCTTTTTACGAGAATATTGATTTAATAATAATAATCGTAGCAAATCATCCTCAAATTCACTTTCAAGACATGGCAAAGCTGTCATCTGCTGAGAAGAGAATCACATAAACATAACCTAAAAAATAAATGTCAAATGTGTCAAATCAAACGCGCCTGCGCATAACCAGAGACCCCTTGTCACGTGGCCACAGCGACGCGTACGTCGTCGGCCAGTGTGAACGGGACAGGAACGTTGCGTCGCTTTGCGTCTGCTCAGTATGATCCTTGCTTTATGCCGCGAACGCTAGGGTTTACATTTGGACGATATTACTTTTAAGAAATAAATTCCCAAATTGTGTATTTTAGTATTTAACAAACATTTTTTTGGTAGAGCCCTTACTTTTTTTTAAATCGATCCACTAAATATATACTTTCTTTTGGGACACCCTGTATACGTAGTTTCAATGTATTTCAATAGATGTTGTTAGTACTGTCGCTCATTCGGATCTTATCCCAAACGATTACGGAAATCTCCGATTGACAGCAATTCAGATTAACACAGAGCACCTTTAGAGCGGACGTTAAGTTCAGAAAGGAAAAAAACAAGATGCGTAATCTATGACGAACCGAAGTATTATTGAAAACACACGATCAACGGAATTGTATTGTTAATCAGAGGAAATAACAGTATACCATAAATTCTCAAAGAAAACAAAGGCCCTAAGGGAAGATATGTATTTGTAATAGAGCATTAAGTTTGAAATTAAGTTTTTTTTTTAAAACCCACTTCCTTGGCACACTTTTGAAACGTTTTTTTTTTTTTGATTAAAAATAATTGTGGTTTAAACAAAGTTTTTTAATGTGAATTCCTTACAAGACTATCAACTGCTCCCATCCTGAGCCAGTGAGATTAGGGCAACCCCAATTGGGGTATTTTTTGAGGCTGAAGGTAGTGGTTAGGGGAAGAGGAAGGTGGGGAAGTACCTGGCTATTCAAATCTGGTCACCAAACATTGCTAAAGCCATTTCAAGCAACGTTTCAATTTCGAATGGTGGTCTTACACCAGGGCAATGCTGAGAGTATCTTCCACTCTATTAGTATTAAGTTTTTAAAAAAACTCACTTCGTTCGTACGCTTTTGAAACATAATTTTTTTTTTTAATTAAAAATATTTGTGGTTTAAATAAAGTTCTTTTTTGATACGTTTTAAGATTTTCACGGTCAAAAGTATTTGTTTTTGGGGTGTTATGCCGTGTTGCGCTACCTCATTCTTTAGCCAACGTTTCGAACAGCGTTGCAGTTGCAAAAAAGGGTTTTTTTAATGTGAATACCTCACTAGAGTCTCAGCTGCTCCCGTCTGGAGTCAGTGTGACTATGGCAACCCCAATTGCGGTATGTTGTCAGGCTGAAGGTAGTGGTGAGGGAAGAATCTGGGGAAGATTAAGGTGGGGAAGTACCTGGCTATTCAGATCTTGTCACCAAACATGGCTAAAGCCATTTCAAGCAACGTTTCAATTCTGAATGGTGGTCTTACACCAGTGCAATGCTGAGAGTATCTTCCACTCTGGAACGTGCCGCAAATATACTATTTATTACTCTTTTAAATGAATTAATTCTGAAATAACACAAATTAATCAAATAAAATTTATTTGCCAACGCGGGATACGATCCCGCAACCTTCGGATTGCGTATCAAGTGACTTACCCTTAAACCACGCCAATCGTCAAGCATGTTATCTTATTTAATTAAAAACGTAGTCATTTCAGATAAAATATGAAAATAATCAAATCACAAGTAGTCGAAAAACGCTTTTTGAAAATTTGATACAATATAAATTCAATTAACTTTTATATTTGAACAACAGACATCTAAAATTACAGCAGTATTATAAATAACGACCCGGCCACGCAGTAATCCTATCTCTTCTATTTGTCAGTCCGTTGCTCAAACAACTTTTAACATTTTCAGCTCGTGGCATTTCAAATTCCACCACAACATTCATATTCGGTTTCCAATGTTTTCAGATATCGACGTCGAGTACACAACGAATACCAACAGACATAAATTTATACGATAAATATTTGTCGAACAAATCTGAAGTAAAAAAATCACCCCTAACACTGAAGCGGTTTGCCGATAGAAGTGTATCAGTATCCCTAAGTAACCATAATATTTCTTATCGTGGTTTATTTTTGGGATTTTATGCCATGTTGGGCGACCTCCTTCTTTGTCCAACATTTCAGACGGCATTTCAGTGCCTTGTATATTTCGTTATAAACAAAGATAACTTAGTATACTCGTATAATTCATTGTTATCAAGTTCACATAAATCTATAAGATTCAGCTTGCGAGAGAATGAGATAGATTAATTGGTGTCCTCTTTTTGTGGTTCTTCGTAGCCTATCGGCCTTCTCTTTGTGCGGTGCTTCATAGAATAGAATGTAAAATAATTTTTAAACTTGGTAACAATATTATAATTTGTTTTTTTTTTTAACTTCATGAACAAAATCTCAAATTATAATATTTAATTAAATTAAGACAATATTGGAAACTCAATCGAAAATCTGAAAAGAAAAGATTTTCGATTGAGTTTCGCTAATATTGTCTTCATTTAATTAAATATTATAATAAATAAACCCTACAATTATCCTACTCCTGATAACTCTGCATTCATCTCATTTTCTCAAAATTTAGTTTTCTGCGTGTGTGAACTGCATACATATTTTTTTTTAAATTATTTTCATATATTTAATATATTCAATAATATGTTAATTTAATTTACAAAAAAAGTTTGTTATAAACAAATTCTACTAAGTATTATTAATGTAACACACAGAAATCAGGCATTTATAAATTTAACGAATTTTTTAAATATTTTTTTTTGATACGAGGCAATGCTGAAAACCAGGTATAAGGAGAAATCCTGAATTATATATAGCGGAGAAGTGACCTTTTTTTCAACAGCATCAATGATAAATAAACAAAATGTCTAATATTGTAAAAAATCTATTGATGAATAAACGTTTTGGTTATCATTAATATTATGTAACTTGAAGTGAGATGTACACATAGCCAAACTTTGTAAGCGCCTTCGATCTATTGTAGGTAGACTACATAAAATAAAATGTTATGTGCCTATAAAAACTATGAAATTGATTAAAACCAACATAAAACATGTACAAAAGATTTAAAATGCCATGGTAAAATTGCTGGTAAGCAAAACCGTTTATAATCAAAGACGAGATATTAGTATCGTATATAAATCAATCAATGTATTACCTGTAGGTGCTATCATGTGGCAAAAAATTGTATTGCAGCATATATCCGGCAGTCCATATAAAACAATGGTGGATCATGCACACAATACTCGTCTCATACAAAATAAAGGAATGAAAGTACCTGTGTTTCAAAACCAATATGTGTTATGATGCAGTACAAATCCGTATTCCTTTAAATATAATTATTAACATCCTTATCTTTTGTTCTGCATCCTAACAACTCTACCCGTCGAAATCGTCATTAGGTAGGAACTTGTTTATTAATTATTAGAGTGCCAGCTCTGATTTTATCTACGGCCAGAGGCGACACCTGGAGCGGTTCCGCGGCAATACCTCACTTCTTGCGTAGGTAGGTTTTCGGAGAATTGGGCCCGGAACCTAGCTACGCGACAGTCAACGGATTTTTTGTGAGATTTGATTTTTGAACGGGAAAAAAAATCCTTTTTACTTTAGATAATGCCGGGCTGTAAAAGTGATAACGAGTACGTATTGTGTGATCGATAGTTTGAATTCCCCTTGGTGGGATTAGCTGTGATTCCTGTAACCCTGAGGAAACTTGTACGGCGGCCAGGCGTTGTTGGAGCCTGAAAGATTTAATCCATGATAAATACGTCCGATTACACTTGGACAGAGCCCCGTTTTGATGGATGATCGGTGTACCGTTAGCCCGCGATGATATTCGCTGTTCTTTGTGGCGGGAAAGTAATTTTACGCTGACCCTGACTCTCGTCTGGACCGAGGGCGGCCTCCTTATATGCCAAACCTTCTTCAACGGAAAACACCCCCATTGGCGGCGGGGTGACTTGCTAATTTTGGACGCGGCGAAAGGCCGCTTGATGTTCTCCCTTTGGCGGCGGGGTTACTTGCTAAATTTGGTCGTGGCGAAAGGCCGCTTGACGAACTCCCTTTGGCGGCGGAACTGACTCCAGATCTCGGCTTCGGTGATGGCTTTCCGGATCCTGCACGAGGAAATGCTGCCTGTGCCTTGCAGCTACTAGACGGACATTTTATTAGTTAGCTAGCGATAGAATTCATAGTAAAAAGAGGTCGGTTCCATGGGGGTAAGTGAATTGCAATATTTAAAACCTTTGTCGAGTGAGGCCTCGACCCATGTTTGCTATTTGATTTAAAATTATATGTTTGATCTCACAATTCCGCCTTTAAATTATGTACCTTGCAATACCATCCCTTTGGAGAACGACACATGTCGCTGGTTTACGATCCACCCCTGAGCATATTTGGGATCCACAGATATTCTTGACGGGATCCATAACCCGGCCAGAATTGGCGCTTCCTTTGGGATAAAATCTGTGAGTACCTGGTCAGCATTACAATACTAAAGTTGTTTACGATAGGTATACTTGGTTTTGCCACTTGGCGCGAAAAAACCACGTAGCATATGGTCAAAGAAAACTTGAATATATTATACCATTAATATTCAACAAATTGCCATATGAATTTAAAGAAAATTGCTCTTTAACGAAATTCTCACTGATGTTAAAATCATGGCTATTAGGGAGTAATCTTATGTATTAAGTTTATATTCTGCTCACTCGCACCATGTTCTAATTTGCAATTGTGTTATTAATGACTAGTGTATTATATACTCAATTGTCTATCGATATTTAAAAAAAAATTCATTATCTTCATTTTTTTACCATAAAATAGGTCTCTGAATAAAAATTATCAACATTGCATATCACGTCATCACAATTTTTAGTGTTATTATATAAATATTTTTATGGTTAATATGCTGTTATATGTGTATGTTGTTGCCACGCTGAGGCGTTTAGGATTATTTCATGTATTGTTTTAACTAATCTGTGGAACTAATCTCCTATTGACAAGCTACTTTCGGTAGCTTAGCGGGTATAAATTCCCATTGTATGTAACTTTTATACAATAATAAAAAATGAAAATAAAAAATTAATCTCAGACGCATAAATCATGTATTTTAATTATTAACGCGAACCCTTGAGTGGATGAAATTGTAATATATGCATAACAAACTCATCACATAATATAACAGTTTTCATCCCCGACAAAACATCCCCAACAAAATATTCTCCGACAAAATATCTCTCGACATAATAACCCAAGGACAAAATGTATCTTCACTACGCTGTATTCTTTATTATAACTATTTCTGAACAATAATTTAGTGTCTTTACGGGATGTCTGTATTATTTTTGTCCCATTTTACAATTTTTGAATAATAATTTATTATCTTTACAGCAGTGGTCCCCAGCCGTTTTATCACCGCGGACCGGTCAACGTTTGATAATTTAACCGCGGCCCGAGGGGGGGGGGATAATAATAATAATATATCTTTATTCAATGAAATTGGCAACATTACAACTAAAAAAGTACATGTTCAATGTAGATTACAAATAGAATATAATATAAAATAAAATAATATAAAATGCTGTAATATTTTAAACAACTATTTTGTAAGTGTTGGAAAAAATCTGGCAAACGCTATACAAACATCTCCCAACAATAATAAAAATTATCCCCACACTTCCTACCACCAATATAATAATTTCAACAAAATAACAGAAACTGATGTTTTAAAAGTTATCGATGATTTAAAGGGGGGCTCTGCTCCCGGTTATGACAACATAGATGTAAACATATTAAAAACAATGAAACAATATCTAATTTGCCCATTAACTCATATAATAAATACAAGCCTTATAAAAGGTGTATTTCCAAATAATTACAAAAGAACAATAATAACACCGATATATAAAGCAGACTGCCCAAAAGACCCACAAAATTACCGCCCTATATCCCTTTTATCTAATATATCAAAAATATTCTAAAAAATTGTAAAAAACCAAATCTGGGCCTTCTTAGAACAACATCACATTATAAATTCTAAACAGTATGGTTTCAAAAAAAACACCAGCACCCATGATGCCATTGCGAAAATAACAAACTATATATATACCGCCCTACACTCAAATGAAAAATGCATTGGAATATTTATTGACCTTAAAAAGGCATTTGATAGTATATCTCATACTAACTTAATAAAAAAAAATCAAATCAATTGGAATAAATGGACTGGTGCTATCCTGGATTATAAGCTTTTTGGAAAATAGACCACAACAAGTAAAATTATTAAATGAACTAAGTGATTCCGAAAGTAGTAACTTCTCAATACCACAAGGCACAGTTCTAGGACCACTTTTGTTCATAGTTTATGTAAATGATATATTTGAAGTTGCTAAATACGGGGAAATTATCTCATATGCAGATGACACAGTGCTTCTTCTAAAAGCAAACACATGGTTAGAACTGAATAAAAAGGCTAACATAGACATGAATGAATTAAAAACATGGTTTGACAATAACCTACTAATATTAAACTCTAAAAAAACACATTACATACCATTTTTCATAAAAAAAACCAAACACGCCGTATGAAATAAACATAAGGATCCATTCTGCACCACACACTCAACAACACCACTGTAACTTATTGTGTACTAATATTGAAATGAAAACTTCAACCAAATATCTAGGAATCACTATTGACTAATGTCTAAAATGGATACCGCATATAACCATTCTTAAAAACAGAGTAAGAAAATTGACATATATTTTTAGCTGTTTGAGACACATTCTAAGTAAAGAACTACTGAGAATGACGTACTTCGCATTCTGTCAATCCATAATCCAATATGGTATAATAGGATGGGGTGGCGCCTATAAAACTCACACACAATCTCTTTACATTGCGCAAAAACTAATAATTAAAATAATATTAAAAAAATCATTTCTTTATCCATCTGAACTAATATTCAAAGAATTTAAAGTCAGAAAATTAAATACTCTCTTCCTGTATCATTCAACCTTACAAGTTTACAAAGAGGATATCCTAAACAAATCCATACCTTTCAAAAACACAGTAAATCTCAGGCAAAAATACATGTTACCAATTCCCATTTTTAAAAAAACTTTGGGTCAACAAAACTATAAATACTTAGGAACAAATTTCATTAATAAATTACCAGAAAATATAAGATCCCTCAAGGACAGTTTCAAAAATTTCAAAACACCGTTAAAAAAATATACCGAAAACCTTAACTAAAAAAAATAAATAATAATTAAAAAAATATATATATATACACACATATGTTTCTCTTATTCTATAAACTAAATTTTAAAAAAAAATCAAAATAACCTAACAAATAATACTTCCTCCCGTACACACAAGCATTTGCTTATTATGGGAGAACATTTTTAAAAAATATGTATATCTGTATTCAATAATTGTATTAAGTTTTTTTTATATACTTTCATTATATTTATGTATCTATTGTATGTACTGTACCAAAAAAAAAAAAAAATTTCTATTTCAAAAGATTACATCTGTACAAAAAAATTTACAAGTAGAAAGTAATGTAAGATCGGTTATACAGAAGTAACATAATTATACAATATTTTTAGTTGTGCATAGCCTGCCTCACAAGGTGAACCTGTATTGAGGCAGAATTTTTTGTAAATTGTTTCTCACAATTTTATCTATGGTTTTTTATAAATGTATAATGTAGGTTTCTATACAGCAAAAACTTTATTTTAGATTACATTATTGTTTTATATACACAATACAAAAACTGCAGGGTTATTACCACAATAATATCTGTCAATGACAGGGCGTTTGGATGAGAGCATCAGTATAGGCTCGATCATTAGAATATATCCAAATTTTAACATATATTTTTTTAAATTCTTTCTGTGTTTGACTCAGCTTGATGTTTTCTGGGAAAATGTTGAATATTTTCGTGGCAAAGTATCTAAAGCTACGTTAACCAAAGGTGGAAGAGAGCGCTGGAACTTGCAATATGTCTTTGTTGGAATTACGTGTAAATCTTAAGTTCATTATTTTTCGTAAAGCACATGTTTTTTTTAAAGAGATGTATGAGGATAGTTTTTCGTAGATCTCTCGAACATCAAATACTCTCATTATTTTGAATATTTGGTCACTATTTGCAGTTAGAGGAAGTTTGAAAATAATTTTCATAATTGTTTTCTGCGCCTTTTCGACAGGATCTAGAGCTGCAAGAGGATCTAGAGCGTCCTCCCCATACAATGATACCGTACTCAATGATAGATTGGGTGATTGCAAAATAAATCGTTTTTAGGAGTTTTGAGTTAAGAAAGTTCCTTATGGATCTGAAGAAGTGTATTGTTTTTCTAATTTTATTTGCAATGATCTGGGTGTGTAGGTTCCGTTTGAGGTATGGGTCAATGGTGAGGCCGAGGTACTTCATCTGTGAAGTGCGCTCTATACTGGGGCACTCACTACATTCATTGGAATTCGTACAGCTATGTATTTTTATGGAGGATTTTCATCATTAGGTTGGCCTGTAGTATTGATGCTTGAAGTAACATATTTTGTTTTCTTCGTGTTAAGGGTAAGCGTGTTGATATCGTTAGAAGTTAATTTTTTTTCAGCTTTTTTAAATACAGCTGACCAATTATTGTCTTCGAATAGTAAGACAGTATCAGGATGTTCACTTATCAATACTCCACAAGCTTAAAGAATAGTTACACACAGATCAAGCAGATGATTTGTTTCTGGTGTGCACCTCGAATTTAAAGCTTTCTCGAAACTGGTTTTAATTTAAGAGTGAATGCGGGATGTATTTTTAATCTACACCCAGAATATAAGGCACTTCAACTATTCATATTCTCGGAAGGAACATTTAAAAGTCCAAATGCCGCCATATTCATTTTCTCGAAAGTGACAATTTAAAATTCACATACTGACTCATTGACCGGGGATTGGGGACCACTGCTTTACAGGATGTCTGTATTAATTTTGTCCCATTTTTTTATTAGGTTAAGTTATGTTAAGAGGGTATTACCAGAGAAAACCAGAAATATTTCATTTTTAAATCTGATTTTAGACGTATTGACTCTTTTCCACAAAAAATTATAAATGGATTTCGAAAGATTGTTCTTTTATCTAGCATTCACATGTTTTAAATTTTGAGAAAAAATGTTTATTTTTAGTATAATAAGGTTATACCATAGGTCGTTGGCAGGTTTGTTAAATTTTCAAAAAAGATTTTATATTATACCACACCCATTTCACATCATATAATGATGCAGTAAAATCAATACATTATCTTGGTATTGCATGTTTTAAAATTTTAATTTTAGTTTAAATAAAATCATTAAAAAATATATACGTACATGTGTTTCTTTATTTATTTGCGCACTTACAAACTAATATATTTCAGATTTTTTTACATTCTTATTTAACTTAGACATTTTTGAAAAATGATAAATACTTATAATCAAAAAATAAATACAAAAAGCACATTATTTTAATAATTTTATCATCACGCCTTTCAGCATTTTTTGATGCAGGTATAAATTAAAGAAAATTTAGAACTAAATAAAATCGATATTGAGTTATAATTTTAAAAAGCTGGTACGGAGAATAATTAATCTTTCTCATTGTAACCGCCCTGCACGATCGTAAGAATAACTTTCGACGAAATGTGGATTTTCGGCCGCTGGCTGGTTAAACGTTCTTAAGTTAGGTTAGGTTATGTTAGGTTAGGTTAGATTAGGTTATGTTTGATTAGATTAGGTTATGTTGGGTTAGGTTAGGTTAGGTTAAGTTAGGTTAGGTTAGGTTTAATTTTAGTAGATATTTTTTTGGGGTATATTTTGTCCATATGATATTTTATGAGGGGGTGTTTTGTCGTGAGATGAAAACAAGCGGAACCTTAAAATTGACGAGATCAGTTTTTAGTACCCTTCTGTTGGTGATGTATTCAGTGAGCGCTAATACCGGGAATGCTCCGTTATCTACCCTCTGAGGCCAGGCGATGGCGGTGGCGATGTTTGCCCGCCTGTCGACGATCTGCGGGCAAATATGCCAATATTAAATCGCATTGCCGCGAGGGCACTCTGTCTCGCTGCCGGGCAATATGTTGAACACAGTGGCGGTTGTGGGGCCACAAAACAGATATGGCAGAGACAATAATTTAAGCTAGCCTTTCGTCCCGGTGATATTAAAATAATGAGGTCACTAACACAATCTAACATTATTTTCATTATTCTTTTTTTATGTGAATACCGCACAAGAGTTCCAACTGCTCTCAATCAGCCGGAACTTCTGAAACTATGGCATCCTCAAATGGGGTATGTTGCGAGGCTGGAGGTAGTGATTAGAGGAAGGAGATGGGGGAAAGGAAAGGGGGGAACCTGGCTATTCAGATCTGGTCACCAAACACGGTTAAAGCTAAAACCAACACCTCTGCCATAGGTCACCCCAAGTGGTTCGCTACGTTTGGTGATTTAGCGGGGGTGCCCGGGTTCATGGGGTGAGGTTTGTCTAGGTCTTGGAGACGGATGACCATGACATACTGAACCCCAGATTCCTACCCACCCCTTAAACCCTTTTCCTTCCCAGAACTCTCTTCTCTTTCCTTTCCTTAAAAAACCCTCCACACAGCATCCTCAAAGATGACGTAGGCCCTGAGGGAAATTATTTTCCGCAGGGCCCCCTGTGTGGAGCCCATGTAAAAAAAGTAATTTCAAGCATTATTTCTAGTCACCAAACCCGGCTATAGCCATTTCAAGCATTTTGAGTGGTGGTCTTTTATCAGGGCTATACTGAGATTACTTTCCACACAGGAACGTGCTGCAAATATACTGATAAGTTTTAAGATTTTCACGGCCAAAAGCTCATAAAAAAATGGCGTAGTGATGCTCGTATACCGCGTAAGTGAATAATTTTAACAAAATTAAAATGTAACATGCATATTTTTTCTTCTCCCCTGACATAAATATGTACTCACTTTTCGTGATAATAAAGCTAAATATAACTGGTACGTTTTAAGATTTTCACGGCCAAAAGTATTTTCGTTATTTGTTTTTGGGGTGTTACGCCGTGTTGCGCTACCTGCTTCTTTTGCCAACATTTCGGACATCGTTGCAGTGTCCATCATCAGGGCAGATCCGGTCATCTAACGGATCTGCCCTGATGATGGTCACTGCAACGATGTCGGAAACGTTGGCTAAAGAAGGAGGTAACGCAACACGGCATAACACCCCAAAAACAAATAACGAAAATGCAAATATACTATATATTATTTTAATAAATAAAATTATGAAATAAGACAAGTCATTAAAATAAAATTTATATGCGAACGCCGGGATTTGAACCCGCGTCCTCTGAATTGCCGGTCGAGGGCCTAGCCTTTGATCGCGAAGGCCGTCAGAATGTTAATTTGAAAACAAAATACTAAACTACATTTTTTAACGAAATACAAATTTCAACAAACACAAACTATCATTAACAAATCAGTTAGATAATAGTACAAAAAAAACATTAAAACTCCGACGGTTAACACAAGCTTTGGACAAAGACTCCTAAATACCATGCAATAAAGCATTCAGCGGTCATTCACTTATACAAAAAAGGCGAAAACAAAAATAATTTCGGATGCAAAATCAAAAGACGGATTAACGAACAAAAAATAATAAAACTAAAATTTTGCATCATAAAAGAATAAAACATGTTCACACACACACACACCACTCATTTTATTTTAGTTAAGTTAGCCTCTCAGAAACTGGGCATACTGTACAGGGCCCGCAGATACTTTAATAGTACACAACTGCTAACCCTGTACAAATCGCAAGTGCGCCCCATGGTTGAATTTGGCAGCCACCTCTGGTCTGGAGCTCCAAAATACCTTAAAAAAAAACCCTTGACTCTGTCCGTTTGATAGATTCTCCCATCTTAACCGACGGACTGCAATCTTTAGAGCACAGGCGTCAGGTGGGAATGCTGTCCTTGTTCTACCGGTATTACAATGGAAGATGCTCCGAGGAACTAGCGTCATTGATCCCCTCGGCACCGGTGCATAGTCGGGAAACACGCCAAACACGCGCCCAACATTTGTACACGGTTGACATTAGTCACATGAGAACGGGTCGTTTCTATGACTCGTTCTTGAGTTCAACGGCTCGGCTGTGGAACGATTTGCCGGTCTCTGTGTTTCCTCCCTCCTACAAAATGGGTCTCATCAAGACCCGTGTTCACTCCTTCCTTTCCTCAAAAAGACCCTCCACACAGCATCTTCAAAGATGACATAGGCCCTGATGAAAAATATTTTCCTCAGGGCCTCCTGTGTGGAGTTAATGTAAAAAAATAAATTAAAAATTAAGTAGGGGTCTCAGCACGACTAGTAAAACCAACGTTTTTAAATTAAATATGAAATTTTATTATTATTTTTAATTGATAAACTAATGTTTAAGGCAAGATTTTTATGTATAGCACAAAGGGTAACTTAGATAAAAAGATTAAAAAAAAACAAAGATAACAAAGATACTTGCCGGAATGAAACACTAGTATAAATTGAATTATTTGGAGGGCAGGAGATAGCCGACGTAGCTCAGTGGACAGAACAGTTGACCGGAAATCAGAAGGACGCGTGTTCGAGTCCCGTCGGCGGAATGTATCTTTTCTCGGGAGATTTTTTCAATGTAGATGAGTGTTTCAGCCTAATAATTATTGATAAATAAATATTATATTTATTATCTTATGTATAAAATGAATCGCGAAATGTATTGCTAAACGCAAATCTCGAGAGCAGCTGAACCGATTTCGCTAATTCTTTTTTTAGAATATTCCTTGAAGTACGAGGATGGTTCTTACGGAGAGAAAAATTAAGAAAATTGGGCAGAAAATTGGATAATTTCAAAGAACCTAACGACTATCGCACGTTTGAAAATAAGTAAAAGCTCATTAAATTATCTACAACTTTTATTCTTTATGTAATTTTCTAAATCCCAGCTGTTTTTGAGTTATACGCTCCACAAATGTAAATATTTTCTAAAAAAATCATTTTACCTCATTTTTTCATCAATTTTCCTCTGCGACGCACCGCTTTGAAATACAAGCGGAAACCTGAAAATTGGGACCTTCCCCCCCTCCCCCCCCCCCCTAGCTCACCACCTAGAAGTCAGGACTTTTAGTATGTTCACATCCTAAGCACCCTAAACAAGTTTCTGAAGGAATCGCTTAGGTCCCTGCTCACGCACTCTACACCTCCTTCCTTGACTGGACAACATATTTTGGCCAGCGAACGCTCGAGGGTGTTAGGTATTAGAAGATTTTCAAATATTTTCAGGTTATATCCAAAATTGGGTTATGTTTTAAACTTTAAGAAAAAGTTGAAAGTAAAGAAAAATTACTACTTAAAATGACAACATATTGTTCTCCGCCATTCGGCAAACATCAACACACCCCCGTAGAACCTGTTCTAACACCTCCTTTACCTACAGCTCCAAATGACAGCTCGGCGGTACGCTACTAATAATGCACGCGATGTAACCTGTTTTCAGTTTCCCCGGGGGCGAAACTTTGCCTGCCGCGCCACTGCGCCGATGAAGCGACAGGAAATTATGTCTAAAATAGCTTTGGACGGAGTTTCTCAACCTGGAAATTGTGAATCCTTTGTGGTATTTTTTTTTAGTAATTAATATATTTTTTTAAATCTGATGTTATAAAAAATGCATCAGAAAGGACGCTTAGGTGATAAAGGGCGTGTAGAACGGATGACTGTTAACAATAATGTATTCCAGAATTTATATTTGACCGATCATTTGCCGAATTGTCCCACCCAGACATCGTCAATGCAGGATGCGGGTATAGGTACCGCCGTCCTGGGAACCATTTATTGGATGACCAATACCTCTGCCACAGATCACCCTAAGTGATGCGCTACATTTGGTTACTTAGCAGGGGTGCCCCTGTTCACGGGGTGAGATTTGTCTAGGTATTGGAGGATTTTTTTTCCTCAGGGCCGCCTGTGTGGATCTAATGTAAGAAATCTGAATAGCCAGGTATTTCCCCATCTTCCTCTTTTTTATCTCATTCTCCGCCCCGCTATCTTCAACCTCACAACTTATCACAATTGAGGATACTATAGTTACATCGGCTGACGGGACGGGAGCATTTGGGACCCTTGTGCGATATCACATAAAAAGAAAATGAATTTCGCAAGAAGTAAGCCATATTTGTGGTTAAACGCAGGGCCTCCCGCGTAAAAAAAATCAAATGTTCAATTTCTCGGCTGACTAAATCCTCCATCACGACACAAGCAACATTTTCCGCCTACTGTGGTCTGTGGTGGTAGTGGAATGTTTTCAAATATTGTCAGGTTAATCGTTATCAGGGAATATTGGTATTTCTGTCAAAAAAAATATCTGTGTCCATTTCACGCGCGGTAGAAGTGAAACCTTCAGAAAACTAAAGTAAACAAGAGTGGGAGGCTACGAAGCACCGCACAAAGAGGAGACCAATTATTCTATCTCATTCTCTCGCAGGCTAAATGCTGTTTGTCTCTTTTTAGTGTCGCTTTTTCGTTTCATAGAGTTTCAAATCACAACGGTGCTAAAGAAGTTTTCACTTAAAAAATCCATATTTCGAAATAATACAAAAAGAAATTAGACCAAATAAACAAAATAACAATACACGAATAGAATAAAAACAGAAAAGAGGTGAACAATGAAGCCAGAGTGCATGCAAGTAGCCGTTTGTGGAGGTTATTTGACCGTCTCCCGTCTCCAGAGGACCATCAGGGGAACATTATTTTCGACCGGTCAGTGGTTGAGTGGGCATAGCGTTTGGGTCCCACCTGGGCGTCGCGTGTTCGATTCCTCGGCTGGCTAAGTCCTCCATCACAACACAAGCAACATTTTCGGCTTTCTGTGGTGGTAGTAGGATATTTTCAAACATTGTTGACGTAACCCGTTTCAAACAAACGTAACCCGGGAATGTTTGTCTTTCTTTTTAGAAAAAAAAATAATGGAGGTTACCCACCACTTACCCGCCCTGGTATAAGTAACATATGGTTACTCCTCCAAGGCTCTCGCAAGGACTCTAACTTTATTGAATGAATCTGTATTTAATTTTGAACGAATCTAGACCTCCAGTGTCCCTGCATACGTTGTTAGTAAGCAGTATGCAAATCAAGATACAATAAATAATAATAAGATCGGGGGGACTCCATCCAGGCAACCGTGGCATTGATGATGGTATTCTTCGATTGGCGTAGTCTCCTTCAACAGGTCTCTCTTGATCTAATCACGAATTAAAAAAGATATGCTCTTATATATTTGCGATTCTGGCACAAACTGCCAATGTTGGAAGGTTCTTAAAAAATATGACTTGCGAAAGTTCTACAAAACTATTATGAAAGATTCAGAAGTGTTTGTCAATATTTCTGGGAGCATTAAATATCAGAAGTGATGTTTTTCCTTTGATTTGTAATAAAAATAATTTGTAACAATTATTATAAGCAATAATTGTCAGCCTGAAACACTTATTTACATTGAAAAATCTTCCGAGAAAAGATACTTGCCACCAACGGGACTTGAACCCGTGTCCTTCTGATTGCCGGTCGGATGCTCTGACCACTGAGTTATGGCGGCTTATCTAATACCCGCCAAATAATTCAATATATGTGTTTCATTCAACAATTACTGATTATTATATTTTTCACCTGAAAACGACCAACTTTATTTTTGTGAGGGAGGTATTGTAAGTACTAAATCTCTCGCTAGGTGGTGTCAAGACAAATTATGTCCACATTTTTTGGTGGAATACTTTTAACTTGTTAAATATTACTTATTATTTTTAATTTATAAGCAAAAATTGTCAGCCTGAAACACTCATTTACATTTTCAAGTCCCGTTGGCGGCAAGTATCTTTTCTCGGAAGATTTTTCAATGTAAATGAGTGTTTCAGGCTGGCAATTATTGCTTATAATAATTGTTACCCTTTGTGCTATGCATAAAAATCTTGTCTTAAACACTAGTTTATAAATTAAAAATAATAAAAAATAATTTGGTTTATTTCATTTTTTATATCAATCTCCACTTGATTGTAGAAATTTCGGATTGTTTAGAATTCCCCCCCGCATTCCGGATAAAGACCTATATGCCCGGACTTGTCCAGAAAATTCCGGACATATGGCAACCCTACCCGCCAAGCGTTAAGTGGGCAGGCACATGTACCGATAAGACAAACCTAAACCAACCTAGCAAACGTAGCAAACCACTGGGGGCGACCATAAATAAATCAAACCACACACGAGGTGACCTACAACAAAGGTTTTGGTTATTCAATAAATGGTTTCCTACCTACCAAATTGATTTTGACATCAAAATAAACACTCTAAGAAAATATTTGATAATTTATGTCTTACTCCGCTTACTGGTTAATACGGAATATTTCTTATTCAAACAGTTATATTTAGCTACAGGATCTGCCCTGATGATGGACACTGCAACGCTGTCCGAAACGTTGGCTAAAGAAGGAGGTAGCGCAACATGGCATAACACCCCAAAAACAAATAACGAAAATACTTAGGGCCGTGAAAATCTTAAAACGTACCAGTTATGTTTAGCTTTATTATCAATTATCACGAAAAGTGAGTACATATTTATGTCAGAGGAGAAGAAATAATATGCATGTTACATTTTAATTTTCTTAAAATTATTCACGAACAACTACGCCATTTTGTTTATCATTTAAATATTATACTTCATAGACGCCAATCAATGCTGCGAATCATAGAAAAAATATTATTGCCATATAAAACAATAATTTATTCATATTACAAAGTATGCATTATTGACAAGTTTGTATCAAACACGGTTCAAAATAGATGTCCTAGAGTAAGTAGGTATTTTTTTATAATAGTATAAAATGAAGTCGCTCAAAATGTATGTGCGCATTGATCTTTTAAACTACGCAACGGATTTTCATGCGGTTTTCACCAATAGATAGAGTGATTCAAGAGGAATGTTTATATGTATAATACATGCTTATTATAGAAGATAAAAGCCGAGAAATTCAACAATTCAATTCAGGCAGCGGGCAGCGGGCAGCTGGCAAGCGGGTGGTGTGGATTTTATGAAGGTTGAGTAATGGCGTTGTGTTTCGTTAGCCACAGCAACGTGTGGCCTGGTCTGCTAGTTAGTAATAATTCGAAGTAGCCACTTTTTTGTTTTTATTTTGGCTAGAATTTATTTTATAAGATTGGTACTTCCGACAAATGTCATATTTGATTGTCTATTAGTTAGGAGTATACCGTATTATCCGTGTACCGAACTTCGACAACATGAACGTTCCGTATAGGTGGGCTTATACATTTTTACCTTGAGTGGACATTAAAAAGAAAGACTATTTACTTATGCTAGATGAGTTTATTGACACTGTTTACACTTTCAAGGTTATCAAATAATGCGACAGAACCACCAACTGTCATATGACAGCTGGCGTTTTAACCATTTCTAACATAACGGATACGTAACGTAAAGATATAAATTTTCGGGTTCCATGACTTTTGGTCCGGCGACATTGGAGGACCCACCACTTTCCCGCCCTGTTGTAGGTAACAGATGGTTACCCCTTCAAGGCTCTTGCAAGGACTCTAATTTTTTTGGTAAAAACGACTCTACATTTGATAACGAAACTAGACCTCCAATGTCCCTGCATACATTGTTAGTAAGCAGTATGCAAGTGCTTAGCGGGAAATACAGATACAATATGTGTTAGTATGATAAAATATAGACAAGACAGTTGTCCGGCGACAACTGGTCCTGCCGAAAGTTAATCCGGCCGACATTTGGTCCGGCGACAATTGGTCCGGCGACAATTGGTCCGGCGACAATTGGTCTGGCCGAAATTTAGAAGATGTTTTTTTCAAGTAAGTAAGTAAAGAGGATATACGGCCGTACAACCAAAGTCGATATACTTATATCTGAAGGCGTCTTGAGTGAAAATCCGCTGTAAAAATATCTTTACTCATAATTTCGACTCTACGAAGTAGCATGCGGCAATTACAAAATACGACACACTTATTCATACAAAAAAACACTAAAGATTCCTACATGCTTATAATATAAATTTTATATCTGAATATAACACAAGAGTCCCAACTGCTCCCAACCGTCTCGAGCCAGCGAGACTATGGCATCCCCAATTTTGATATGGTGTTATGCTGAAGGTAGTGGGGAGGGGAAGGAGATGTGGAAAATGTATCTGGCTATTCAGATATAGTCATCAAACACGGCTAAAGCCATTTCTATGAATACTGACGAGTAACAAAATACGACCTCCTAAATCTTAAGTAGATATTGCACATACGTATAAGTATGCCATATTTTGCTATTCGTCAGTATTGATATCCGTATATACTCTTTGCATACTTACTTGAAGAAAACATCTTCTAAACTTTCGACCGGACTAATTGTCGCCGGACCAACTGTCGCCGGACCAATTGTCGGGTCAGCAAATTTTCAACAATTTGCACAGGGCACATGGCCGAGAGTCCTTGTGGAGAAACCGCGTTTTCATCACAGCTAAATCACGAAAGTTTATCGTTTAATAATGTGGGTAGCTGTTCTTATAAGTTTGGAAACCCGCGGCTTAGCATATTTCAAAAGATATTTCCATCGTCTTCGTTAGCAAGCAAGGTACATTATTGTGTGGCATTTGTGTCATTTATAGAAGCTACTTGTTGGTACGTGGTACACACATTATGTATGTGAAATATGTCACGAATGTTTCATTAGAAACTTTGTACAAAAGCAATTTAAATAAAGGTCTATTAAAAGAGGCTAGTCATCGGTAAAGCGGAGACAATGTACCTTTTAAAGGTACTTGTTGCTTTACGTAAACGCAAATACTGTTTTAGTTTACCTGTTCAATACAAAGATATAATACAGATATATATTTTTTTTTATTATTGTATATATGTTACATAAAATGGGAATTTATACCGGCTAAGCTACTGCAAGTAGCTTCTCAGCATGAGATTAGTTCCACAGATTAGTTGAAATAATACACGAAAAAATCCTAAACGCATCAGCGTGGCAACAATCTACACATATAACAACATATTAACGCTCTGCAACCGGTCCCGAAAAGAAGAAGATGGAGAGATACGAAATTACGAATGTTAGAGGAGAGCGCTAACATTTGCAGCGACAAAATCGATGCGAAAATTGCGAAAATGTTTAATGAAACACGACTCGTTTCAAATATGAATTAATGTGAATTTTTTCATACATATAACTTGTAAAATAACTGAAACAAACGTGTAAATAATAATTTTTGGAGCATACTTTGCGATTTTTTTCTATCGAGGGAATTTTGTATAATTTGCGTTTCGGCGCGGGCAAAGTCTAGATATTATCTTCAATAATAACATATATTTTTTTAAGAGCTTTAAAACTTACCGTGTTTAAGGGAAATATGTAAAAAAACGGTACAAATCCGAGTTTCGGGCCCTTAACTATAAACATATATATTGTACACTAAAACATTGTGATATGCAATGTTAATATTAATAGGTACAGAGAAAGTATTTTATGGTGAAAAATTATGGATTAAGAAAAAAAAAATTAAATATTATTAGACAGTTGAGTATATATGTAATACATTAGTAATTAATAACATAATTGCAAATTATTACATGGTGAGAGTGAGCAAAATATAATCTTAATGCATAAGGTTACTCCCTAATATCCATGATTTTAACATCAGTGAGAATTTCGTTATAGTACAATTTTCTTTAAATTCGTATGGTAATTTGTTAAATATTAATGGTATAATATATTCAAAGGTTCTTTGACCTTATTTTTTTTGAAACACAGGTAGTACATTCATTCCTTTATTTTGTATGAGACGCGTATTGTGTGGATGATCCACCATTGTTTTATATGGACTGTCGGATGTATGCTGCAATACAATTTTTTCCACATAATAGCACGTACAGGTAAAAAAACTAATAACGATAGTGGAGCCCTTTCATATCTAAGTTTAATCTAAAAATAACACAACCTAAGAATAATTTCACAATACAACTCTTCACCTTGACGTAAACTTGTACAAGCTTCTAAAAATGTCAGCGAAGATCGCTCATCTCGTGGCAAAATTGCTTTTGTAATTTGTTGCGTTACGTGTTTGTTTCCCATTAAATCATCCCTTTCATATCTAATTTCAATCTTGAAATAAAGCCAGCTAAGAGTAATTTCATAAAACAACTCTCCATCTTGAAGTTAACTTGTTGTACAAACTTCTAAAGACGTATGTAAAACCAGCGAAGATCGCTCATCTTGTGGCAAAATTGTTTTCGTAATTTGTTGAGTGACGTATTTGTTTCCCATTAGATCATCCCTTTCATATCTAATTTCAATCTTGAAATAACGCCAGCTAAGAGTAATTTCATAAAACAAGTCTCCATCTTGAAGTTAACTTGTTGTACGAACTTCTAAAGACGAATGTGAAACCAGCGAAGTTCGCTCATCTTGTGGCAAAATTGTTTTCGTAATTTGTTGAGTGACGTATTTGTTTCCCATTAGATCATCCCTTTCATAATAATAATAATAATAATAAATTTGGACAACTTATATAGCGCTGTTTTCATATCTAATTTCAATCTTGAAATAAAGCCAGCTAAGTGTAATTTCATAAAACAACTCTCCATCTTCATGTAAACTTGTTGTACCAGCTTCTAAAGACGTATGCGAAACCAGCGAAGGTCGTTCATTTTGTGGCTAAATTGTTGTCGTAATTTGTTGCGTAACGTATTTGTGTTCGAATTTCACACAAGAGTCCCAACTGTCAGCGAGATAACAAACACTTTGAGATAACAAACACCATCTTAAATATTATTCAGTGCAACACCCACACAAATATAAAACTGAACTATAACAACGACGTCCACCAATATAATACACGACAACACAACAAACTACATATATCAAAAATACACTCAACAAAGTTCGGATTGAAATTATTAGAATACATTGCGTACACTAACTATAACAAATTGTCTGAAGAATTAAGACAGGTATATGCCTCTAACAAATCTCGAAACGATATATTGAAATCCTATTTTTTCAAATGTTATTTGGAAAACGAGTCATAAGTAGGTACAAACTCTGTTCTGATAGATATCCTAATTATCTCCAAGTACCAAACTTTGTACATACAGATATGATGGGCGCAGTTTATATATTTTTTTAAATCTTATCATGTATTTTTTTATGTAAACATCTTGTATTAGGTGTGTGTATTTTTGAGCATGTACCTATTATTGTATTTTTCCTGATTTGTTTTTAATGCATTTCTATAGTCCATTATGGAGGATACTTTATTTTAACTTTGTGACACCAACAGTACATACATCAAATGAGTGGTTATAATATTATTCATAAAATCTTATAAGACATGTTTCTGTGAAATATTTGTAAAGTGATTCTTCATATATTTGTGTCTGTAAAATGTTTTTGTAAAATTTTTCTTCATTTATTGTGTCTGCATATTGGGTTGGGTTGGGTTTATCTTTTCAAATGTACCAATTGGCGATCCCTTAATGAGTTTTGATAACTCATGGGAATGCAACTTTGTTGTATGTTTTATTTAAATAAAAAATCATAAATAAAAAAAAAAGATAATGATAGTCCCAATTGGGGTATATTATGCGGCTGAAATAGTGAGGGAGAAAGCTGAGGGGTAAGGAAAGGTGGGGAAGTACATGGTTATTCAAATCGGCTCGTCGAGTATGGCTAAAGCCATTTCACGCCATGTTTCTATTTTTAATCATGGTGGTCTTTCGCTGGGGCGTCACTGAGAGTATCTTCCTCCTGAAGCGTTCCGCAATAAAGTATTAACTATTTAAATTAATCAATTGTGTTATTAACACGAAGAATCCATAATAAGTTTCCATCTTGAAATAAACTTGTACAAACTTCATAAAACGAATGCAAATCAGCAAAGATCGTTCGTTTTGTGGCAAAAGTGTTGTCGTGATTTGTATCGTAACGTAGTTGTTTTGCATGAATGAATGAAAATAATAATCGATTTAGATTGCTTGCCCTATTAATTCGCGCCAGCATTGAATAATAGTATCATAATCATAGTAGAACCAATTATTGGTCGCGGGGTAAGGCTCTCGACTAGTGATCCAGAGGTATAAACTAAATTTTATTGGATTGATTTGAACTGTTAATAAATAGATAAGTTTTAAGATTTTCACGGCCAAAAGCATTTTCGTTATTTGTTTTTGGGGTGTTATTCTTCCGTCGGCGTCTCGCAAACGGACTTGCCCCTGGCCAGCATAAATACCACATTTTAATGAACTTTCTATTCCGTTCCGCGGCGATGACGCCACTGCTTGTCACGATTATTTTGTACTGGTGAAAGTTAGTGGTGCTGGCGGTACGGTATCGCTTCGAAGTAAATAAGCACACACTTCACGACTAAAAATTACACATCTACCGGATCTGCCGGATCTGCCCTGATGATGGACACTGCAACGATGTCCGAAACGTTGGCTAAAGAAGGAGGTAGCGCAACACGGCATAACACCCCAAAAACAAATAACGAAAATGTTAATAAATAAATCATTTTAATATAAAATAATGTATATTTGCCGCACACAAGAGTGGAAGATACGCTCAGTACCGCCCTGCTGTAGGACCACCAATCAGAATTGAAACGTTGCTTGAAATATCTTTAGCTGTGTTTAATAAGTAAAATTGAATACCCAGATACTTTCCCACCTTCCTCATTCCCATCTCCTTCCCCTCCCCACTACATTCAGCCTCATAACATACCCCGATAGTTTCACTGGCTCCAGGCGGTTGAAAGCAGTTGGAACGCTATTAGGTATTCAGATATTACATACATATTAAAACGTCAAGTTTTATGTAAAAACTTTTCAGGTTGGTTGTAAATAAATCATATCACATCGTAAAAATGTCACAATTTCATTGTTATGGAGATCAGTATATCACGATTTATTGATGAAATAATAAATATTCATTTTATTTCCGAAGTTTAAACCTTTATTCAAAATTATTTTATTGATTTTCCAGTATATTGCCATTTGTTGAAACTGTTTGTTGATTGTATGTACTCCGTAATATTTATTTAGCGAATGGGTTTTGTAAAATATAGCTCTCACAGGATGCTTTATTTTCATAACATGATGTAATGTCACATTTACAAGATCACAAGACACATTTTTATTCCCATATCATATTAATAAGATTATACTAACACGCAAAAACGAGATTCGAGACCTTGGCGTGATTTTTGAAACAAATCTCTCTTTCAAATCTCACATATCAGACATTGTCTCCCGCGCCAACAAAGTAATGCGAGATCATTTACTAATGGAATTGCAATACGAAGAACATATGAAGCACTTGTCCGCAGCATCCTGGAATACAGCTCCATTATTTGGGCACCCTCTGAACAAAACCATATCCTAGAAATAGAAAAAGTACAAAAAAGGTTTATGCGTTACCTGTATATGAGGGAATATACATACTACCCATTCCTGTATCCATCGTTGTTCTTAACAGGAATGCTCGATCTTAATACCTTAGAAGTCCGCCGAAAAATATTTTTGGGGAAACATTTTTTTAAACTGATCTCCGGTACTGTACTGAATCCACCTATGTTGAAGGAGATTAAACTATATGTCCCTAACGCGTATACTCGTGGGAGATCCCACACACTTTTTTATGCTCCGAAAGCGAGAACTTCTTCCTTTCAGAATGCCCCATTAAATAGAGCAATTCATTGAGCATTGACATCCTCAATTTTACCTGTAGAGAGTTCAGTAACTATCTTTTGACATATGTCTCAACATAGTGAAACTGCCCCCTTGGCCTTTTTTCTCTTGTATTTTGTAATCTTCTCCGTAATAATTTGGTGTATAACTGTTTTATGGAGAACCTGAAAAAATAAATAAATAATACACTAAACGAAGCTTACAATATCTTTGATCCATGCTAGGGTACGAGTTCCTCTTACGAGAACCTCACTTGAGAATAGTGAGGTTTTGTAAACAACTGGGCCAGACAGTGCTTTATCTTTTACCAATTGAGACTTCCTCGTAAAATTTCTCCTTTTCTATTATGGTCAGATATTTAATTTGTATTTTTATTTATTTCAATCCTCTTACATTCATTTTACACATGTTTACAATTTAGAACAAGGACAGCATTCCCACCCGAAGCGTGTGCTCTAAAGATTGTAATCAGTTTGTTAAGTGGACCGCTTGTTTCCGCACAGGGTCGAGGATTTTGTTTTCAAGTATTTTTGGGCTCCAGACCATAGGTGGCTGCCAAATACAACCATGGGGCGAAACTAGTTGAAGCCAGAAGTTTCGTTTTCTCCATTTGAGTCATATACATAATTTCAATACCCGCTATATCCAATTTTTTGACAAAATGATATGTCATAACATATTGTTGAAATTTTTGCAAGGAATATGACTAATCTAAAATTGAGTTTCAAAATCTCCTTTATCACGACCAAAAGCCATGTTAAAACTGCGAGTGAGAAAAAAAACCAGCTATATCATTCAAGAAGTTGCTATCAAAACCCGCTATATCGGAATTCAACCAATCACGACCAGTTATTTTGCCAAGATGGCAGGTGTAGAAACACGCCCCTCAGGTCAGTTGAGTTTCAAAAGCCTCTATATTCCATACAAATCACGAAGTGAGTATCAAAATCCGCTATATCCATTTTATTTATCCAAATTACTTAAATATTTCTAGACGTAGTTACATTGAAAAATGAACACTTTTCGAATGAATATTACTCTAATTCATTATACAAAAATATAAAAAGCAATTTTTTTATTTACGCTAGTGATATGACAGTTTTATGCGGTTTTCTCCGAATCAGTGAAAGTTGATATAGCGGATATAGAAATTGAACGACTCTTTGTTCCCTTGAATTAATCCATGCTCCGTGATTTCGATAAACAACGTTCTTCCACAAACCAAACTTCAAAATGCTGAAACAGGCCTAAAAAAAATTCTTTGCCATGATCCTTACCTCAAAAGAAGCATATTAATATGCCCAACATTATTCCATCAATAACTCAACATTGATAGTTTTGGTTGATACAACATTATTCCATCAATAACTCAACATTGATAGTTTTGGTTGATACAACATTATTCCATCAATAACTCAACATTGATAGTTTTGGTTGATACAACATTATTCCATCAATAACTCAACATTGATAGTTTTGGTTGATACAACATTATTCCATCAATAACTCAACATTGATAGTTTTGGTTGATACAACATTATTCCATCAATAACTCAACATTGATAGTTTTGGTTGATACAACATTATTCCATCAATAACTCAACATTGATAGTTTTGGTTGATACAACATTATTCCATCAATAACTCAACATTGATAGTTTTGGTTGATACAACATTATTCCATCAATAACTCAACATTGATAGTTTTGGTTGATACAACATTATTCCGGGCAAGGGCTCAATTAAGAAATATTTGCGAAAAATATTTCTTAAAAATTGCAATAAATTTGGTTTAAATGATACATCCTGTAATTATTATAATAGAAATTTATTCTCGATCACATTTTGTTAGCGTTATAAATTTGCTTTTATTTGGTACGCTATTCGTTTAACGTAAATAACGGTATACTTGGTAATTCAATGTACACATTGCATGATTATATTTACATTGGAATCCGATTTACCATGTTTCATCAGATTTGTAATAAGTATTCCAGTAAAATCCACCAGTAATCGATTAATTATTTAATTAAATGAAGACAATATTAGCGAAACTCACTCGAAAATCTGGAAACAGAAAAATTATAAAAAGATATTTGCACCTCTGGACTCGAACCCAGGACCTTTCGCTTTCCGGCAAATGCGCTGACCACTACGCCAAGGTGTCGATATCCGATTCGGACGTTTTAACCCTTAATTACTCGTACAAAGAACATAACATAACTGCTCGCATGGGGTCACAGATGACCCCAAATAGTACGAATAGTTTTTAATATATATTATAATGAAATATATAAGAAAATGAAACTATTTTATTATTAAAGTGCTTTGTTTATTCTGTTATATCTATAAGTAAAAACATGAATAATTACTAACTAACAATTATTATAAGCAATAATTATCAGTCTGAAACACTCATCAACACTGAAAAATCTTCCGAGAAAAGATACTTGCCGCCAACGGGACTTGAACCCGTGTCCTTCTGATTGCCGGTCAGCTGCTCTTGACCACTGAGCGCTATGGGGGCTTATCAAATACCCGCCAAATAATTCAATATATACTAGTGTTTAATTCAACAATTACTGCTTATTATATTCTTTCCACCTGAAAACAACCAACTTTATTTTTGCGAGAGAGACATTGTAAGTGTTAAATCCCTCGCTAAGTGGCGTCGAGACAAATTATGCCACCTAGCGAGGGATTTAACACTTACAATGTCTCTCTCGCAAAAATAAAGTTGGTTGTTTTCAGGTGGAAAAAATATAATAAGCAGTTATTGTTGAATGAAACACTAGTATATATTGAATTATTTGGCGGGTATTTGATAAGCCCCCATAGCTCAGTGGTCAAGAGCAGCTGACCGGCAATCAGAAGGACACGGGTTCAAGTCCCGTTGGCGGCAAGTATCTTTTCTCGGAAGATTTTTCAATGTTGATAAGTGTTTCAGACTGATAATTATTGCTTATAATAATTGTTACCCTTTGTGTATGCATAAAAATCTTGTCTAAACGTTAGTTTATAAATTAAAATTAATTACTAACTAATTATACAAAAACAAGTTTAACTAAAATAATTATCAATAAATTAACACTTTGTACTTAGGTATACTGAGATCATAGTTAATGCTCGTATTTTTTAGGAACTCTCCGAATCACTCTTGTTACACTGTTGACAGTATATTTCAGAGTGATCATTGCACACAAATCTTGTACATTTCTTGCATTTTGTTGGTACTTTGCGATAAAACTTACCTCTTCCAAAAAAGTTACGTAATTACTCGATTTCGTAATTACTTACGAGTCACCGCTCAAGAGCGCAGCGGCACGTCCTTCCAATCCCGTGATTCACGGGCCAAGACTTGGTCGCTATTAAAATACAAACTTAGACGCGCGTTATGAAGCTAGCGAAGGCGCGGGGGGAATCGGGCCGCGCCAAGTTCTTCATTTTTTAATCCGAAAATGCTTTGACCCCATGCGAGTAATTAAGGGTTAACTGTATCATACTTCAACTAAGAACCACCCACATAATCTTGATTTTCTCAACGCATATTTTATTGGCTGCTATCTTTAGATTCTCTGTCTGAGAGACCTTCGAGTATCTTCTTCTTGTGCCCTGTCCGTTCAATGGACGTTGGTTGTCATGTTGGCTATGCGGTCATGTTTACTGCAGCCCGGAACAGCTCTACAGTAAGTCGGGTCCATTGCGCGGGCAAACGCTAGACTTTTGCTTTGACAGTCCCATAACAACATTCAAGGTCATAAATGTTTGGCCATTTTTGTAGTGTTTTAGCTTCCCGTGTTCGGCGGAAAACAAAACAAAAACAAAACTTAAACATCCCATCCCGGGTGAAGCGGGAATTCAAGCGGGGGCCGGCAGGGGCCGGCGGGGGGGAGAATTCATTTTTTGACAGAAGATGCGCGATGCCACGCAATGCGGTTGTGAATGGAGAAAAAACGGAATGGCCTTTTATGGTTATGTCATGTGCTATAAGCGAGCATAATCACGAGTTTAAAATATATTATACCTAAATATAATATAATCATCAAAATATTTGATAATAAAATTATAATATAATATAAAATATTTATAATTATTCTGTTTTTGACGTAAATGTTACGTTATTATTTTTAATTGTTAAACTAACGTTTAAGACAAGATTTTTATGCGTAGCACAAAGGGTAACAATTATTAGAAGCAATAATTAAATGTTTACGCACTCTAAATTCTAGTAACTTTAGGTCGTGCAATACAATGACGTAATTATTATAATGTTGTTGGTGCAATTATCGATATTTGTCGGAAATCTTTCCTACTGTGTTTTCTTCCTGGTGTACCATCCTTACACATCGAACGCATTTTAACATTTACGTAAACAATAAATGTCAAACGTCAAGTTTTTTTGGTTATCAACTGCGCGGACATAATTATTTATGATTCTTAATAAACACACTGTCGCAATGGATGATTATTTCTTTCATGAACTCACTTGTAAATAAAGTCTATTAATTTATAAATTTATAAATCTAACTATTCTTCAGTAAGCGTCCATGCTTCCATTCCATAAAAAAATATCGAAAACACTTAGAATCTGACCATTCGCATTCGTAATCCAGAACAGAACATGTTTTTCATGCGGATAAAGGTTGCTCGAGCTTGCTCAATGCGGCATTTGCGGCTGCAATGTAAATCTATCATTTACATTGCAGCCCAAAAATACAGTATTATGTACCTTCTCTAGTCTTGTTCCAGCAATATACAGATATTTATTCAATGCGTTATTTTTGCTTATGAGCATGTATTTTGTTTTACTTATATTAAGTTTTAGCCCAAAATTCTCACAAGTCACTACTAAGATATTTTCACTACTAAGGTTAACGTGAAATCAGGATAATTGAGGTTTGGACCACTTGGCCATTTTTGTCACAACAAGATTATAAATGTGATGAATTTATGTCCATTGTTTGGGCAACAAAAACATGAAAGCAATACGACAATTCCTCAGATATAATATGATATAATACCAAACAGGATCGTAAAACGCTCGTAACGTATCCAATCATATAAATTTAATAGCAAATAAAAGGAAAATTGTCAACGCAAGGATTGTGTCCGAAAATATTATTTGTGCTTAGGTAAAACCACCGAACCGATAAATCAAAAGAAATGTGTTATGACACTATCTGTGGGTCAAGCACAGAGAAATTGTTAACTTTACAATATCGGATCGATAGTTGTAACTTCCGACGATTTTATATCGGTATACAGAGCACGGTTTCACTGTTGACAGCCGAGTCGATATTGACAGGGAATAAATAAGAAATCGACTTACGCTGGCAACCAGTGGCGGTTCGTGACTTTTGGGTGTGCTAGAATGTTATTTTTTTTAATGGCATTATTGATGTTGTCGTAGCCGAAAAAAAATTATTTGTTATGAAAAATTTCAGGAAATTTCAGTTTGGTCGAGCGTTCCCCGTTTTTTTCTGAAAATCATCATTCAAAAAACCGTTTTTCGAAAACATTTTTGGTTCGTCTGTGACCACACCAATAATGCCATTATTTTTATATTAGCTCTCTAGCACACCCAAAAGTCACGAGACGCTACTGCTTGCAACACTGGCGGATCTATCTACGAATTCACATTCCGAAACGTCAAACGCCAATCAATTACGTAAAAATATAAATAAATTGGCAATGTCGAATTGAAATACTAACCTAAATATGCGTTAGAAGTCCCTATTTACTTTTTGACACTAAACGGGAGTTAATTATTTAGTGAGGTCTTTAGTCACATTTCAACAAAAGATCAAACATTATTCAAGTCAATGGATCGCCTATACGACTTCTTTCAATCCGAAGGGCTTCGTTAGTTCAACCCGTTCATTAAATTAGCCAGTAATTTTGCATAAAGAACGACATTATTTAAAAATATGTGTATATTGACACTTATCTGATGCTGTGGAGGCCGCGCTAAAATTTATCAATCGTCGGTCGGAACATCTGTTCACAATCGTTTACCATGCTCGCAAATATTGATAAACGACCATAGATAACGAATTTGGTCAATAGCGTTTTATCGACTATCCCTACTAATTCTGTTGTGTGCCCGAAATAAGAGCAAATTTATCTTACTTTTTAGAAATTTATCAAAGATTTTTGATCAGATCATTTAACTGGTCTTTTTTAGCCTATGAGTCGAATTGTCTTATACGAAAACTTAGGTTTTCGTTTTCAAATCGTAATGGATCACATTTCTAAAGATTTTCTGCTCAGTGGTTAAAACTATAAAACTTATTCTGTCGTTGCTAAATTATTTATCCCAAGAGTTGTTTTGAAAATGAATTTCTTTTTCAATCCACCGTTTTTGTTTTCACTTCAAACTTTTTACTGCCATTTCTTTCAGGACTCAAAACATACATCAATTTTTCAATTTGGGAGGCTGGTACTGCCGCCCCGAGAACCATTTATTGAATAACCAACACCCCTGCCACAGGTCACCCCAAGTGGTTCGCTACGTTTGGTGACTTGCAGAGGTTTCCGGGTTCATGGGGACAGGCTAAACTAGGTATTAACGGCGAATGCGTTTGCCCACTTACTGAGTGGCGGACCGGGTTGGGAGACTGGTTATAGCCGGACTCTCGACCAATGCCTTGCACCGCAGTGGGTATGATGGAATCAAATTTCTGTCACTCCTGGACACATTGATCCCCAGATATCTACGCGCCAGTCCTATCTACCTTTTTCTTTCCCAGAACTTTCTCTTCGTACTTTCCATAAAAAGACCCTCCACAAAGCATCCTCAAATACGATAAAGGTTCTGAAGAAAATAATTTAAAAATCGAATGCAGTTCACAAGCGGTAGAAGCGAAACTTCACTAAAACAATCTCAACCAATAGGAGCCTTGAAAAGTGACACCATAATCAAAGCGGCCATTTGACGGCCGGCCTAGTCCAGCGGTAAGGCTCTTGACTCACACACCGAAGGTCGTGGGATCGAATCCCGGCGTGGCAAATAAATTTTATTTGATTAATTTGTGTTATTACAGAATTTGTTCATTTAAAAAATAATAAATAGTATATTTGCGACACGTTCCAGAGTGGAAGATACTCTCAGTATCGCCCTGGTGTAAGACCACCATTCAGAACTGAAACGTTGCTTGAAATGGCATTAGCCGTGTTTGGTGACCAGATCTGAATAGCCAGGTACTTCTCCACCTTCCTCATCTCTATCTCGTTCCCCTCCCAACTACCTTCAGCCTCACAACATACCCCAATTGGGGATGCCATAGTCTCACTGGCTTCAGACGGGAGCAGTTGGGACTCTTGTGCGGTATTCATATAAAAAATAAAATAAAAAATAAATGAGGGTAGTTTGACGCTTCTAGGTACTGTAATGCGTCAATTCCGTTTCATCCGAGGTTCAACAATCTCAACCAATCGGAGCCTTGAAAGGTGACTTTTTTTTATTATTTAATAAATGTTTAAAAAAATTACATGTTTTTGTGTATTCTATAAAGTTTTTTTGTAAAAAAATATATATTATTATTTAATATGTCTTACACCTTTTTTCTGAGCAAAGCTCGTGTTAAAAAGGCTTTAAAGACATTATAAACAAAGCGGCCAATGAGCGCAGTTTGACGCTTCGTAGGTACTGTAATGCGTCATTTCCGTTTCGTGTTCAAAGAAGTTTCACTTCAAAAATACTGAATATGGGAATACCACTGACTCCGGGCAGTTGGGACTCTATTTGAACAAATCGTAATCAACAGAATCACGGTAGTTATAGTTTTTGTCTGATTATAATTTATATGTAACTGGGACCTTTCAAATGTATATAAAACAAAATGTCGCGAATTGGCAAAATTTTGATGACGTCGTTACATTCGAGTTTCTGTTAAATCACCCCGACCTTTGTTAATTAGCATAAAACAGATAATATTCAGTCATACAAAGGAAGGTTCCGGAATATTAATTCAATTGAAGCTATGAATCAGCTACGTGATCTTTGATCCAATTAAACATTGTCTTAATTGGGCTGTAAATGTAATTAATTGGATTGTCAACGGATGCGATAAACTAAGAGAGACGGATTTCAGAACAAGAATGGATATCCCTTCAGACATAAAATTATTTTATTAAAGGCCTCGTCAAACAGAACGCGTTAATAACGTAAAGGCGTTATCGCGTACTTTCTGTTTGAACGGCTGCGGCGTTAGGTAGAGCGTTAGGACAGGTTCACGTGTCAGGCGCTACGCTAGGCCGTACGCATGCTAACGGGCGTTTTAATAAAACGCGCGTTGAACGCTGCGCTAGCGCTCGACTGTTGTCAGCGCGCGTCAATGCGCGCTTTGAGATCATTTTTTTTCAATGTTACCGTTCAGTTGAGCGCGCACTTTTCACGCAGATATACGTATTTTAGGGTTCGCCCAGTTCATCCAGAAATCCAGAAAAAAATATTTGATTCGCATTCTGAAATAGTTTAAAAAAATTGGGTCCGTATTACCATAGCTTAGGATACAAAGTTATGTACAGGCTTTCAGTCAGTCTGTATGAAAAAATTGAGTGGACCCAATATCTTAGTCTTCTGCTGCGTCGTTTTTTCCGTCGGTATAAAATCACAGTTAAAACTGTTTCTACGTCCATCTTCGACAAATTTAGAACGCAAACTGAATCAGGGCGGCAGCGGCAACGCGCGTTCAACGCCAGAAAATCGAGCACCATGTGAACACTATACAAAAAAATTGTGCGCGTTCAACGCGCGTTAAGCGCTTGTCATGTGAACCTGCCCTTTTCGGCGTCAGTCAGTTTTCGTCACGATGTCCAGCGGCTCAATAGTATCTAGTTATAGTAGAATATAATTTTACCTTAAATATTATTTTTTATTTTTAGTTTAATTTTAGCTTACTTTTTTTTATGCAGCATTATTTTTATATTATTTTTAATGTATTATGTATAAATTTCTGTTTTATATAACGGAGGTCTCAGCACAGGTGAGCTTCCCAGTGAGGCCGACATTGCTCCGTTCAAATTAAAAAAGCGTTCAAATAGAACAAAGAATTTGCAAGTAAATGTTCATACGTCAGCGCTTTTAAAACGCGTCGCATTTTTATCGAGCAGTGTTGCATTTTGAGCGCTGGGCGTTGGGCGTTAAAGGGAATAGATCATGTGAAACTTTGTATTATTATTCACACAAGCGCTCGGTAAAACAGCACCTGTGCATCATCTTAATCCGTTAATCCTGTACATCCATCTAAAGTAATTAGGATTCTAGAGAATTGTCGATATTGCCCCGCTAATTCAACTGCACCAAGTTCTAGGCCACACTCCGCATAAAGCTTTTTTACCACTTTTAATCCAAATATTCGCCCATATCCATCCAACACTGACGAATAAGGTTCAATAACTGTTCAGAACCCATTGACCAATATAAGTTCACCAGAAGAATTTTACTTATCTCCAGATGATTGTTAAATTTAATACCCAAGTTTTTAATAAATATAAATTGTTTTGTAATTTTGTAATTATTGTTTTATTTGCCTCGGTGTAACAGCTACTCGTTGTACAGGTGGTATCTCCAAACGCATGTTGGCATCTTAAAGTGTTATTCGAGGCCCCACTATCGTCAAATGTTGTAATAGACATTCGAAAATAACAAAAAAAATTATCGGGTTATTGCCTCAATTCTTCGTACCTACAGTGTCACAAACTGCCCTATTAAGTATCTCAGTTCATTCAGAGGATGAATACAGAATGCCCTTTGTTTTCTTTTTCGCCTTCTAGTAACGCAAATCGCTATTGCTATTAATTTTGCAGAAACAATTTTCACGTCTTACTGAAGCGAGAAACGAAACAAGAGTGATTTTTAAGCGTTCATATTAACAATCATAGCGCCAACGCCGAGTTTTAACGCGACGTTTTTTAAGTCTCGTGCCAATTACGCCTAATGCTAACGCGGTCGCTCTGTTTAACGGGTCTAGACATGTTCAGTACAACACAACGCAGCGTTATTAACGCGGCGTTATTCACGCCTAACGCAACGTTAAAAACGCGTTCTGTTTGACGAGGCCTTGAGATGTATTAACGGCGGAGAGAACGATTTTATTATTATTGTGATGGCAAAAAAGGCGATAAACATAAGTTCATTATCGCTGCTCTTTCAAAAGATGAGATACACATTGTACGTAGTTCTGCTTCCTCCTAAGAAAAAAAGTGATCATTTTCTTACATCTCTCTCACACATCGCACCGTGACGTCTTCATAGACCAATTTTGATATTTTTTTGACATAAACTCCACACAGGAGGCCTTGAGGAAAATAATTTCCCTCAGGGCCTATGTCATCTGGAATGCTATGTGGAGGATCTTTTTAAGGAGATGAAAGAATGAACATTGATCTTGAAGAGACCCATGTTGCAGGAAGGAGGAACACAGGAATGAGTCAAAGAAGCGACCTGTTCTCATGTGACAAATGTCAAGTATGGAATATAGTTGATATTTAATACGCTTCTTCAACTCGTTCTTGTGTTCAACAGCTCTGCTGTGGAACGATTTGCCGGCCTCTGTGTTTCCATCTTCCTAAAATATGGGTCTCTTCAAGACTGTGAGAATGGTTTTGATGGTACTCCTGCTTTTCAAATGTGCAAGAGCGAGACGGCAGAAAGAGGGTTTAAAATATGTTACTGTTCGCTCTATTAAAAAAAAAATTATAATAATAAAACTCTCCAACAGCTCTATCAGTTAGCACGTAGCTTTACAACACAGACGTGTCAATATTGTGCAAATAAATAACCAACTCGTCCACGCGCGTTTCATTAAGATTGGTAAGATCTCATCTTACGCCTACACTAACAGGCTAAATAACAAAGACCAGTGTTCATTCCTTCCTCTCCTCTAAAAAGCCTCTACACAGCATCTCAGATGACGATAATGATTAAAATAATTTCCCGCAGGGCCTCCTGATTGGATTTAATATATTTAAAAAAAACTAGTTAAAGGACAATATAGAAGTGTGAGTGGATTCTAAAAAATTAAAAACTTCAAAATATCGGTGCGCTGATGGTTTTGCTTTTGTTCTTAAACATTTAATGCAGCAGTTCTTTCTTACACACTAAATTGTCACGATAATAATTATTACTTCATAATAATTATTTTCCTGACTTAGTAAACCTTCACCTGGCCGCTTACTTTAATTGTTGAATCGCCGTATTTTGGATTTTTTCGATTGGCAACGTGATTGTTAAGCTTCCGGCGGGACTTTTTGGATTGGCATCGTACTGGAAGCCGGTGCAAATTCGACTAGTCACTTTAGTGATAGTTCTGGATTTAAAAATGGGATAATCCCTTTGTTACAAATTGTTTTTTTAAAAACGATTTCAATCGCGATGCACATCGATGCACATTTTGCGAACGCTTCTTTCTGATGTGATCGGAACGCTGTTTCTAACGTGTTCGGTCGCCGCCATTGGGACCGATATTTGTCCGCGGCATAACGATGTTGTAAATTACCTATATAATCGCGACTGGAATATTGAAGAGCGTCGCGAGGGAGAGTTCTTATGACCTGGTACGGTCATTGCTGCTCATATTTGTGACGGATGGTTACTTGGCGTTAATTTCCTGATGAGGCGTGCTGACGGAAATCGTGGTTATCCGAGGGGCTCAACCAGAGCACTGGTGCTGATCTTGGACCCTACTCCCTGGCGGGGAGTCCTCATTCTCTGGCCTTCCTGGGGAGTCTTTCCTGGTTCCCATCCTGGAGATTGCATGAGAATATGGCCCGCGGTTCATCGACGCGCTATCTTCAAGTAAATTAAGAGTTCGCGTCAGTGTAGAAGTATTTAGATAAAGATCCATGGTCCGCAGGTACGACATTTCTTTCTGCTTAATTATGTTCCTGTTAAATTGTCAGAATCTGTTATGTTTTTGGGGATGTGAAACCCGGCCCCTCAAAAGGGCATCATTGTTATGTTCTTTATAAAAATATACTGGGATTTGGTTATTTTGGAAATGAATTCTTTTATTACTTAAACCAATTAAACCTCACAAGTTGTAACCTGTATTCGTTTATTCCCACAATCCTGAAGAGATTCTCTCACTCTACCATTAAATAGAATAATCAGAAGGTCATAACACAAATTTGATAAAGTATTAAAAAAAAGAAAAATGAACAGACATTGAATATTTTTTTCTAATGCACTTAGTGAAAAACTTTTAAAAATCATTCGAGTTTTGTGGAGAATACAAAACCTTGAATTCGACGATTTTATTAAGATACTAGCTGGTCCCGGCATGCGTTGCTATGCCATTTAATAAAGAAATTGTTTCTCCCTGAGTTTTTCTTTTAATTTTTTTTTTGTTTTTAATTCTTTCTCATTCATCCCGTTCCCCTTCCGCCTCCCCTTTTTTCTCCCGTTCGCACTCCGTCACCTCCACCTTCCCTCTCCCCACTCCACTCCCCCCCCCCCCTTCCCCCGTCCCACGAACCCCCCTCCCGAGTTCTCATCCCCTCTCCCAGGTCCTCCTCTCCCCTCCCAGGTTCCCTTCCCCTCCCAGGTTCCCCTCCTCCTCCCTGGTTCCCCTCCCCCGTCTCTCCCTCCCTCCCGCTTTCCATAGCAATAGCCGCTTCCTCGCGTGCCACCCATAGCAATTTTTTTACACAACTTTCATAATGCCAGATCTCACCAGAAGTTTAATAAAAACCTTGTCCTAGCAATAACAAACACACAAAAAAAATAATTATCCAATTTGGTGCAGTCGTTCGAAAGTTATGCGCTTAGAAACTTATTAAGCGATTCATTTTTATATTGTAGATAGATAATCAGCAGCCTGAGGTGCAGTTATCACTTTCACTCAATATTCGGGGGGGTAACAACTACATTGACATCAACAGTTTTTTAAAATACATTTTACTTAAATCTTTCGGCGCTCGTTTTTCCTCTTACAGGTTGAGGTGAGGGGAAATAGACGAGGAAGCAAGGTTGGTACTCGTAAGTATTATTATTTAGCGAGTGTGGTAGCTTTTCGAATGTGGAAAACTTAAGGTACGGGAAGCACGAATATTCAGCATTGTTTTAGCAAACCCACATTATTTAAATAAACAGAATTGTTATGTATTTGTAGTACATTGTTCTTTTGATTAAAATAATATTTCACCGTACTTAATACCCTCGAATTACACTTCTTACGTACGTCATTTCCACAGCAAGCTACCCAACCCTCAGGCTAAACTCAGACCTTTTTCTACACCCACTGTTTCCCAAATTCTTTTGGTATTTTCAAAAACAACCCCTTTACATTTTTTCAGCTCCCTTTACAAATGGAAAATATCGTGTTGGTATGAAAATTATTCAAATATGAAAGGCCAGCGCAGACCTGTGAAGAGTCATGGAAAAAAAATTAAAAAATGTTTCTTAAGAGCGTTTAACCAGCCAGCGGCCGAAAATTCACATTTGGTCGAAAGTTGTTCTTATCATGCAGGGCGTTTTTTCGGGCAGGGCGTGTTTTCTCTTGGGGTAAAAATAATCTCCTTGAATTTAATGTTTCAAATACCCAATCTTGTCTGATTACGTCTAAAAGGGATCGAAATGAAAATCTAGTCTCTTTCAACGGAAGCAATCTTTCAAACAGGCCCTCCATTGATATGCTTGGTGTAACCCAATGTGACCAGCTCAGGTATGGGGGCTCCATCGAAGCCAGAGTAAAGTTAGCCTCCCAAAAACTGGGCGTACTGTACAGGGCCCGCAGATACTTTAATAGTACACAACTGCTAATCCTGTACAAATCACAAGTGCGCCCCACGGTTGAATTTGGCAGCCACCTCTGGTCTGGAGCTCCAAAATAACTGAAAAATACCCTCGACTCTGTGCAGAAACGGGCGGTCTGTTTGATAGATTCTCCCATCTTAACAGACGGATTGCAATCTTTAGAGCACAGGCGTCGGGTGGGAATGCTATCCTTGTTCTACCGGTATTACAATGGAAGATGCTCCGAGGAACTAGCATCATTGATCCCTTCGGCACCGGTGCATAGTCGGGAAACACGCCAAACGCGTGCCCAACATTTGTACACAGTTGACATTTGTCACATGAGAACAGATCGTTTCTTCGACTCGTTCTTGTGTTCAACAGCTCGGCTGTGGAATGATTTGCCGGCCTCTGTGTTTCCTCCTTCCTACAACATGGGTCTCTTCAAGACCAATGTTTATTCCTTCCTCTCCTCAAAAAGACCCTCCACACAGCATCCCAGATGACATAGGCCCTGAGGGAAATTATTTTCCTCTGGGCCTCCTGTGTGGAGTTAATGTAAAAAAGGGCGGTTACAATGAGAAAGATTAATTATTCTCCGTACCAGCTTTTTAAAATTATAACTCAATATCGATTTTATTTCATTCCAAATTTGCTTTAATTTATACCTACATCCAAAAATGCTGAAAGGCGTGATGATAAAACTATTACAACAATGTACTTTTTGTAATTATATTTTTATTATAAGTATTTATCATTTTTCAATCATGTCTAAGTTAAATAAGAATGTTCAAAAAATCTGAAATATATTAGTTTGTAAGTGCGCAAATAAATACACAAACGGACCAATTTTCGTGAATAAACACATGTACGTATATATTTTTTAAATATTTTATTCAAACTAAAATTAAAATTCTAAAACATGCGATACCTAGATAATGTATTGATTTATTTTACTGCATTATTATATGATTTGAAATGGGTGTGGTATAATACAAAATCTTTTTTGAAAATTTAACAAATCTGCCGACAACCTTATTATATTAAAAATAAACATTTTTTCTCAAAATTTAAAACATGCGAATCCTATTTAAAAGCACAATCTTTCGAAATCCTTTTATAATTTTTATGTATAAAAGAGTCAATACGTCTAAAATCTGATAAAATGACATATTTCTGGTTTTCTCTGGTAAAAATCTCCCTTTAAATAAATACTTTTTAATAATTCATTACAACTAATTGAAAATCAAGGAAATATCCAATCATATTTCTGTGCTCCTGGTATTTTGTTCCTGTAAATAGATTTCACGTGCATTCATTTTTTTTTTATTTATGAAATACCTATCACACAGTCGTGAATAATCAAGGTTCGTAGAAAATGGGTTTCAAGGGTAGCTCATCGAGGGGTTAGAGTGGTGATTGCCTAAAAATTCGTGACGTAGCTTGAAGTCCATGTTCCACTAGGAGATTTGAATTAACTGCAATATAAGTGGCTTTTACTTTAAGTTACGTCATGCTTTTGGAAATTCTAAAGCGGCCCGACGAGTTCTTTTTTTCGAGAAAGGCCCGCATGAGCTAACCTTGTTATACGCATTTTCTACGAACCTTGGTGAATAAGCACGTAGTCTAAATTCTTTCTAAGTTTTTTAAAATTACAATTAAAATATATTTCCCTTTGAATATCTCATAATACGTGGGTACTTTATTACTTGTCTGAATTCTCCAAATAAATGCTTCCAATTTTGAAAATTATGAACCTTAAATTCAAAACAAGGGTTCTCGAGATTATTCAACTGGAGTTATAGACTGACATAGTCACAACTGAAATTAGTATTCTAGATTATTATTTTATTGAACTTACTTGCCCAAGTTTACTCGGAATGTTTAACATCTACCTAAGTACTTAGAATGAAAAAAAGTGACAACACAAGAGTCAAAATTTCTTTTTACGTCAACTCTATACATGCTTGGTGTAACCCTAAGTGACCAGTTCAGGTATGGGGGCTCCATCGAAGCCAGAGTAAAGATAGCCTCCCAAAAACTGGGCGTACTGTACAGGGCCGGCAGATACTTTAATAGTACACAACTGCCAAATTTGTACAAATCACAAGTACGCCCCACGGTTGAATTTTGCAGCCACCTCTGGTCTGGACCTCAAAAATACCTGAAAAATACCCTCGACTCTGTGCAGAAACGGGCGGTCCGCTTAATAGATTCTCCCATTTTAACAGACGGATTAACAGCAATCTTTAGAGCACAGGTGTCGGGTGGGAATGCTATCCTTGTTCTACCGGTATTACAATGGAAGATGCACCGAGGAACTAGCATCATTGATCCCTTCGGCACCGGTGCATAGTCGGGAAACACGCCGAACGTGTGCCCAACATTTGTACACGGTTAACATTTGTCACATGAGAACGGGTCGTTTCTTCGACTCGTTCTTGTGTTCAACAGCTCGGCTGTGGAATGGTTTGCCGGCCTCTGTGTTTCCTCCTTCCTACAACATGGGTCTCTTCAAGACCAATGTTCATTCTTTCCTCTCCTCAAAAAGACCCTCACACAGCATCCCAGATGACATAGACCCTGAGGGAAATTATTTTCCTCAGGGCCTCCTGTGTGGAGTTAATTAAAAAAAAATACAAAGGAAGTTCTGGGAAGGAAAAAGTTATGAAGGGTGGGTAGGAAGAAGACGGATGTAAAGTGTCTAGCTGTACGTTTCGATTCTGAATGGTGGTCTCTCACCAGAACTATATTGTGACCTGTGAATAACTACTACTCTCTAGAATAAATGCAAGTACATATCCTGCCATGTCAAAACATCAATGCAAACTCGTCAATTCATTTATTGTGAAATATTCTGTCACTTTCCGAAAGCGCATTAATCTAACGATTCAATTGCGGAAGCCGTGCCAACGTTGTGTGTGCTCCATTTAAATTTTATCTGCATGAAAAGGCCCGTCAACTATTGGCTGACATTCCATTATGGAAACCACAGCCTACGTCAGCAACCACTTTCATATCATTGTACTATGGAGAAGTGGCACACAAACTTTTATTAATACGTTAAGTTCATGTACTTTCCGCGATACTTTAGTAATACAATAATTCAGTGATTCAGTGATTCAGTGATTCGGTGATTCAGCGATTCAATGATTCAGTGATACAGTAATTCGGTGATTCAGTAATTCAGTGATTCAGTGATTCAGAGATTCAGAGATTCAATAATACAGTGAATCACTGATTCTGTTCTTCTTCTTTCGTATGGTTGGGGGTTAGAGAGGGACATCTACTTCTGTGAGTCAGTCTAGGGCCTCAGGCGTTGCCCTGTGGACCTCATTAATCCCACCGGGGAATGTATGAAGCGGGAATTCGTTGACCACATGTTCGGTGGTCTGCACCGCACCGCAATAACACATCGCCGACTCTTTAAGGCCCCATCTATGCGTCATGTGAGCACAACGGAAACGGTTTATCCTAATGATGGCAGTCCAGAGTTTGCGAGGCAATGAGAACCCAGGCTGTCTCTCAGCGGGGTCTTGAACGAGATGGGCGTTTTTGACGTTGGCCGATTGCCACTCAAGCTTCCACCTATCTTCGGGGGTGAGAGGTGTTGGAATGAGTCTTTTTCCTTCCGTCCAGAAGAGTTTTTGATGGCATGCCGGGTGAGAAACGACATCATCGCGCCTTCTTGAATTCCCTCGTGTTGCATTCTCATGCCTGATATTTGGAGGGTTATGTTTGCAAGTACGGGGAGTCAAGGAAGAGGAGTCGATTTTAAGGTTCCGCTGACGGTTAGCTGTAATTCTGTAATCCAGCAATTCAGTGATTCTGTGATTTATTGATTCAGTGATTAAGTGAGTCAGTGATTCAAAGATTCAGTGATTCAGTGATACGGTGAATCACTGATTCTATGATTTATTAATTCATTGAGTCAGTAATTCAGTGATTCAATGATTCGTTGATTCAGCGATCACTGATTCTGCGATTCAGTGATTCTGTGATTCTTATCAACTGAACTGTTATCAATACATTTTACACATCCGCTTTCCGCGCAAACTTCAGTGATTCGATTATTCTGTTATTCAGTGATTCTATGAATCTGTGATTCTATGATTCTGTGATTTTGTGATTCAGTGATTCTGTAAATCAGATGTTCGAGGATTCAGTGATTCAGTTGTTGTTTCGCTTGTGCGGCTCAATTCGCAGGGGATTGCTCCCGCTGAGCCTGAATGGGAACACAACCTTTCGGATCACTCGGCCACTAACCGGTGCCATTTTTTTCTGTAATGTTTATAAAATTATTTGTCAAATGCATTAATGTGACAATATTAAGAGTACGAATTATGGCTAATATAGCATAAACTTTGTAAGTAAAAGCTCGTAAAACATTTGCGAAGTCCTGTTTTAACTAGATCGTTTCGCATTTTGTCTGTCTGTAATTTTTTATGCGTTCCATTTTCGTTTCAAGATGGTAACCGTTTTAATTGTTCAGCAAAGATTTTTTTTTTAAATGTGTAATCATCATATTTATTATAACTTTCTAATTCACATTTTATCAATGTACGAGATGTTTTATGGTACTTACCTGCTTGAAGAAAGTTCGAAAAATTAATTATCTTTGAAATAGTTACGTTTCTTTGAACAAATTACATAAAAAAATTACATTAGCTCCACACAGGAGGCCCCGTGGAAAATAATTCCCCTCAGGGTCTATGTCATCTTTGGGGATGTTGTGTGGAGGGTATTTTTGGGGAAAGGAAGAAGAGAGAGTTTTGGGAAGGAACTGAGCGTCCTGCTAAAGAGGTCAAAAGATCTCCTTCAACCAGTCTCTCTCGATCCGGCTTACCACACAGTTGGTGGGCAGATGCATCCGCCGCCACGATCCGGACAAACAAACAAAAAGTCACCACCTATGGCAGAGGGGTTGGTGATCCAATGAATGGTTCCCGAGGCGGCGGTACCCATATCCGCCTCCCAAATTGAAATGAGAAAATATACATTAGGTAAGATATATTTGTAGTTTATAATTAAGCACTTAAGTATGTTTATTTTAGTACCTACTTACAAATCTTATGATTTCAGAGGAAATTTTGGTTTTGATTTAATAAATTAGAGAAAATTAGAATCATTTTTTTTAGACGCGTGGTCTACTGTTCAAAGAACAACGATTATAATAATATTTTTATGTATTTCTAATATGATTTACGCGCATTAAATTTTGTAAATAAAAAGATTAACCTTAATTTAACATTTTTAGGATACAAGTAAGAACCTCTTATTGGCATTATTAATAGTAAAAAGAAGACCGATTTTTTTGTTACAAATTTAAATTGATGTTTTAAAGCTCATAATGTAATCTGAAAACAAATTTTAAAATTATTATTACGGACAAAAACTGTACGAAGCTGGTGGCATAAAAAGTGATATTGAATTATAAATTTTAGTTCGCGTAAAACAGTTGGCGCCCCCTGCCAAATGGTTTGTGTATTGTATACCGGCAAGCAGCGGTCGGTAATAGTTGTCGGGTTGAAAAGGCAGAGGAAGGAGGGGTAGGAAATGAGGAGGGAAAGGATGGGGACGCGAAGTGAATGCAGTGAAGTCGATGTCGTAAATTGAAAGCGCTCTAAAAGATTAACGATCGACTGGCAGAAGAGATAAGAACTTGAAGAGGATGCATATAGAGTAGGATTAAGAATATGATGCTTAGTTATTACTAATCAAAATTTTCAAGTTGAAAACTTTCGATATATTCGTAAGTATTCGGGTATTTCTTTCAATCGCAATTCTCGTGAAATAGTCAATTTATTTAGTTTATGTGAGGACATCGCTGTTGGTCTGAGATGAAGCAATTGATTTTTTGAACCCTTAGAACGGTCGATCGATAACTTTTGGTAACTTCTCATCGTTCCCAAGCACGGCTGCAGATCGCTAATGATTTTTTTTTCTTTATTCATTGCATATTATGGTTACATTATTTGTGGATTTTTCGACCACCATGCTAGGCTGATGCCTGTGTTATGGTGGTCGAATTTTTATAAACACTTCACAATGTATGTAAACAACAGTTCACAATGACTAAGTGTTCTTAATTCGACGTCAACTGTTGTAAATAACAGTTCAAAATGACTAAGTGTTCTTAATTCGACGTCAACTGTTGTAAATAACAGTTCACAATGACTAAGTGTTCTTAATTCGACGTCAACTGTTGTAAATAACAGTTCACAATGACTAAGTGTTCTTAATTCGACGTCAACTGTTGTAAATAACAGTTCACAATGACTAAGTGTTCTTAATTCGACGTCAACTGTTGTATTACACATAACGCCAGAGCTTGCCATTATTTCCTAAACTATTCATCTGATTGCGATGAATCTTTGGTGAGTTGTTGTGAGCACGCCCGCGAAGATTTCTATAATATATACTGGTGAGCTCTGGCATTATGAATTTTTTATTAAAAATTGCAATAGGTGGCACGCGAGCTGTTCCCAGCGAGAGGAATTTGGGAGGGGGAGGGTGAATGCGGGAGAGGGGAATGGGGAGGATACGCAGGAAGAAACATTTTTTTAAAGTGGTATTGCAACGCATGCCGGGAACTCGCTAGTGATTTAATACTTGTAAGTTTTATTTTGAAAATTAAAAGTTAATTAAACTTGAATATATTTACGCATTACGCAGGAATATTTCACATCGCGTATGCACCGACAACCAAAATTATTATGTTTAACCCTTCAGGCCAAGGGCATGCTTTGTGGGAAGGTCAAAATTTTTCCGCTTTGCAATAAAATGCAAATAAATGGAATACATATTTCTGAACGCATCCGAAAAGTAAAAACGGTTTTGTAAGATAATTAAATCGCTTTCAAATTTTATAATTCGAAATAAACGATAATTTTTAAACATAAATTTTTTTAATGCAAATGTTAAAAAGTTCTAAAAATGGATCCTCTTACGTTTTTTTCTAACTAAAATTACTGACAACGGAAAAAATATATTTTGCAGTTAACTATTAGATTTAAATATAAAGCATGGTATTTTCTGTTTCATATACCGTTTAGATAATATTTTTCTACCTAACCTTCAATTTGGGAGGCGGGAATGAGTACCGCCGCCCCGGGAACCTTTATTGGATAACCAACACCTATGCCATAGGTCACCCCAAGTGGTTCGCTACGTTTGGTAATTTAGCAGGGGTGCCCGGATTCACGGGATGAGGTTTGTCAAGGTTTGGAGGCAGATGACCAGGGCACACTGAACCCCAGATTCCTACCCACCCCTTAAACCCTTTTCCTTCCAAGAACTCTCCTCTCCTTCCTTTCCTTAAAAAAACCTCCACACAGTATCCCTAAAGATGGTATGTCTATATGCGGATGCATGGAACGTACCCGAGATTCATGCACCATATGGAATTACTTGAGGCAACAAATAGATTTAGCTTGGAAACTAGACGTTATGCAAATCTTGCAATTCTTAGTTTTAACATAATCCATAACCGTATTGACAGTCCATTCCTCTCCTGCCTGAAAATTTCAGCCGTAGTCGTCGACACGACTTGTTCAATATACCATACGGCAGAACAGATTTTCTAGCACAGCATAGCATGACAAGAGAATGGTGCTGTTTTTAACGAAATATCGGAAACACTAGAGATATATAACTCTTCTTTAGATAGCCTTAAGATTGTTTTGTATAATAATTATCTTCCTAGGTGTTAAGACTGTCAAAATGAGAAAATTGTACAGTAATTGGATAATAATCTGTTGTACAATTAAAAAAAAATGTGTAGAGCTCAAAGTAACCATGATAGTAAGGGAGACACAATTTCTATGAGACCATTATGTGAGTTGTTCCGAAAACCGAACAATTTAGCATGGGGGGTTAATTCTAGAAGCCAGGTAACGTCGAATGCCTTCTTGGGTACATGAAGGTCAAAAAGACCCTCCACAAATAAATAAATGTTACGAAAAACATCCTTTTCCTTTCCGGACAAAGTTTGATAGTGGCCCCTGTTAAGGTCATACATTCCCTATCCAATCACCATTAAGAGTGATATCACGTTTTCCACATTCAGTCTACCTTCTACCTTATATTACCTCTCCAAGGGTTTAACGCCGTCTAATCAAATAAATCCAATCATAGACTGCGCAATCACTGCCATCTGTTGAGGACTATTGTAAGCAATTATTAGGAATATAATATATGTTGGTCCCAACTAAATACAAGTAAAAGATTTAAATAATAAAGTGAAAATGCAGATCTACTAATTTAAGAGGGAATAACCAGACAAAAGCGGAAATATGTCATTTTTAAATCAAATTTTAGACGTTTTGACTCTTTTCCACAAAAGAATTATAAATTGATTTCGAAAGACTGTTCTTTTATCTAGTAAAGCTATGTTGTAAATTTTGAGAAAAGAAGTTTATTTTTAGTACAATAAGGTTTTACCGTAGGTAGTTGACAGATTTGTTAAATTTTCAAACAAAATTTTATGAATTTGTTAAATTTTAAATTTTATATAATTATTATAAGCAATAATTATTAGCCTGAAACACTCATCCACATTGAAAAAATCTTCCGAGAAAAGATACTTGCCGCCAACGGGACTTGAACCAGTGTCCTTCTGATAGATAAGCCGCCATAGCTCAGTGGTCAGAGCACCTGACCGGTAAACAGAAGGACACGGGTTCAAGTCCCGTTGGCGGCAAGTATCTTTTCTCGGGAGATTTTTTCAATGTAGATGAGTGTTTCAGGCTGATAATTATTGCTTATAATAATTGTTATCCTTTGTGCCATGCATAAAAACCTTGTCTTAAACGTTAGTTTATCAATTTTAAAAAAATTATAATTTTATAAAATTATTAAATTGGATAAATTTTCAAACAAAATTATACATTACACATTTCAATTCATGTAATCATACAGTAAAATAAAACAACAAATTATCTAGGAGAGTTTTATTTCAGAATTTTAATTTTAGTTTAAATAAAATCATTAAAAAAGATGCTTAGACATTATTGAAAAATTATAAATGCTTATGATCAAAAAATAATTACAAAAAGTACATAATTTTTATAGTCTTATCATCACGGCTTTCAGCATTTTTGAATGTAGGTATAAATTAAAGCAAATTTTGAATGAAATAAAATGGTTATTGAGTTATTATTTTAAAAAGCTGGTACCGAGAATAATTAATCTTTCTCATTGGAACCGCCCTGTACGATCGTAAGAACATCTTTCGTCGAAATATGTATTCTCGGCCGCTGGCTAGTTAATGGCCCTGAACACATTTTTCTACAGATTTCATATATTTCTAATATCTATACTCACTATATCGTACCTTCAAATAATCTAATTCAGTCGTGTCAGATTTTCCAACTAAACGTTACTTTGGTAGGACAGGGTTCTAACGGGGTTCTAATGTCGCTTTACCTTGTTCTGAGATATGAAGTGTCAAAGTTTTTTCGATTTCTCATAATTTCTGATTTCGAGATTGAATCTTGTGTTAAGGGCTTGCAACCGGGCTCAAAAAGAAGACGATGGAGAGATATGAAATTACGAATGTTAGAGGAGAGCGCTAACATTTAAAGCGTCAAAATCGATGCGAAAATTGCGAAAATGTTTAATAAAACACGACTCCTTTAAAATAGAGCAAAAATCTCATAGAACGTATCTTAAGCATCATTTAATGAAACATTGTGAATTTTTTTACAACTATAACTTGTAAAATAACTGAAACAAACGTGTTTATAATAATTTTTGGAGCATACTTTGCGATTTTTTTCTATTGAGAGAATTTCATATAATTTGCGTTTCGGCGTGGGCAGCATCTAGACATTATCTTAAAAAATAACATTTATTTAGAGCTTAAAAACTTCAAATGTTTAAGGGAGATATGTAAGAAATCGGTAGAAATGCGGGTAGGGGCACCTCAAGTATTTTAGCTTAACACATTTTAAATGAGAATGTGTAAATAGGGCGTGTACTTACCATTTTATAAAATGTATAATACTAACTAATAAAGTACAATACTAACAGTATACTAACAATATATATACAATAGAAATGAGCGAAAGAAAGTGTTTCGCATTCAGAAGACATTTTTGAAAAAAATATCAGTTAGTGCTAGTTCAGACACGGCGATAACCACGCGATTGATAAAATCGTGCGGTTTGAACCGCAAAAATGTCGACTGTTTAAACATCGGCGGTTCGTTAGCGATTAGCGATCAGTTTCAAGATGGAAGTCGAAGAGGAACTAGCGTGTCTGTGGCTGCTCCAGAAAAAAATAAATAAAAGAAGGAAAAGGCAGTATTGGGTGCATCCAATATTAAGGGATCGACTGACACATGGCCAATTCGTAACGCTATATCCCAATTTAAGAATGTTTGAGAGGAAATTTTTTGATATTTTAAGAATATCAATAAAATCTTTTGATGAACTAATCGAACTAATTAGGGAAGATATTTCGAGCTCTGAAACACATATTTTTTCCAACGTGCTTTCATCATTTCCAAATATCTCCACCAACTCTTGCCCTGCTCGGTTCTTTGCAATTTTATCCGAATAATATGCACACTGGAGATTCCATATTACAGGTCTTTTCTCCACTTCATCAATAAATAACTCTGTGTCGAAGCGATCCATAGCTAGCTCAGGCGTGCTCTCGTTGTGACATGTTGATCGCGCGGTGCCCGCAACGCTATTGAACGCTGAGGAAGATCTCCATAGTAATAAAACCGCGCGGGCGCCACACGATTCTATTTTCTAGCGGTTGAGTGGCGGTAACCGCGCAGTCGGACTAACCGCGCGATTATGTCTGAATGATTATATAAATACCTGCGTAAATAAGATCCACGCGGTTCCCGCGCGATTCTCAAACCGCGTGGTTCCCGCCGTGTCTGAACTAGCACTTAGAGCCTCATCCAAACAATATCCAAAACAAGTGTGCTATTTTATTTTTATTAAATTCATTAAAATGTGGTGTACGTATTACGTTTTGTCAGTTTTAAAGTTTTCACTGTATTATTACGTACGACTTTACACAAATATATTGATCAATTTTTTTTTTTTTTTAATAATAATTTTTTTTGTTACGTACATAAAAACATTACAAAAATCATTTATTTTGATAAAAAGTAAAAAGGAAGGACTATAAAATTAAATAGGTAGCTTAAAGATAAACAATAATACAATTAAACAAAAAAAGATATTACAATCAAGGGCGGATCCAGGATTTTTTTTCTGGGGGGGCACAAGGAGCGAACGAGCAAAAAAATCAACAATTACTGTCAGGATTTTTTTCTGGGGGGCACCCGGGCGGACGGGCAAACAAATAAAATTAAATGTTTAATAAAGACAGTTTTAGCTTCTAAGTATGTACTGTGATGGAATCTCCACAGTACACAAAAATACCGTCTGGGGGGGCACGTGCCACCGTGCCCCCCCCCCCCCCCCCTAAATCCACCCTTGATTACAATAGTATACATATATGCATGATATCAAAAACAAATTATGTTTTTCTATGCCCAAAACTAAATACGTCTTTTGCACAGCATCATTACACTTACCAGGGAAGAACTTTTTTCAATCGTCTACCAGAAGAAATCAGAAGCATTAATGATAAAACCCGAATACTGCTCTTTGTCAAGAGACATTTTAAAAATATTCTTAAGAAAAAAACCACTGTCATTTAATTAATCTTACAAAAATCCTTAGTTTTCGATAACATTCTTTCTTTTTTAAAATACACACTGTTATCAAAATAAATACTGCAGCTCAAATATATTTATGTACAATGAATTATTTAAGTACTAACTAATAACATTAATGTACACTCCCCTTCCATACACAAGCAGATGCTTTCAATGAAAGGGTAGCAAAAAAAAAAAAGGGATTTGTAAAGTTACAACAGGTAGGTACAATTCATAACATAATATTTCAAAGTATTGCAGAAGGTAACGTTAACGTGTCCTTCTAATTGCTTAAGATGAACCCATACTAAATAATTCAAAATCATACAAAATCATAGTTTTTTGTTTTGAAAATTTGATCGCTTAGAAGTATTATAGATGCTTCAATTAAATACTGCGTGTAGAACATATCTTGGCCCTTAAAAATATCGGTCATTTTAATAAGCCTAGAAAAAAACTATTAGGTCTATAAAAAATCACTTTCAATGGCAAACTCTCCTATTTATAAACCCTTTTTTGGATATGTTTTATTGTTTAATGTGGCAAATTCAATTTCTTTTATAATAATAGCAAAAAAATAATATTTACGCCCGAACTTCACAAAATACAATAAAATAAGCATTTTTACATTGTTATTTTTGACATCAGTCAATACGGCCCGCACTCTACGAATTTGGTTTCTTAATGTGACCCTTTTATGCCATGGGCACAAGAACCATGCACTTGGCACATCCATTTCTAATCAGTTACGCCCCGGCCGGAGCGGGGAATAGACATGTGGTTCCGCGTCGCTTGGTTCCGTGAAATCAATTTTAAGTTTCGTTGTTAATACAATAAACAATGCGTAAAAAAGGAGTTAATGTTTTTTACAGGCCTTTACGAAATCAGCCTGTAAAAAAAATTCTCAACAACCTTTTCCAACCTTTCCAAAGGTTTTTCTCAAGTATTTTTAAACTCCTCCCATAAAGGGGTGTGAATTCCGATTTCGATTTTTTCCTGAACTCTATAATCGCCTTAAGTATAAATACTTACATACATACATACTTACAGAACAAACTAGGTGCCCCGAAGGGGTGGGCAGAGTAGAAGTAAGGACGAATAACATATATTTTCATTCAAATGCATCAAAAAAAAACTTCTTGTAAATACCAGCGTATAAGTCCAAAATATGGACACTGTAAATAAATTCGTTTGATATCCATTGCCAACTTATCATTAAAGGAATTTTCGAACTCGATTTGAGGTTTTAAATTGATAAATAATGCAAAAAATATATTATTTTATGTTAAATACCATTTGGGGGGGGGGGGTTGGGAATCGAATGTCGGGTCACTTACTTTTTTTTACCTTAGGTAATGTAGGTATATCCACGTAAGAGCTGTGGTTAGATAAAACTGTTATGGCATTGTAAATGTGTATTAAAGGTAACATTATGATCAGTACCGGATTATCCCTAAGGCAGAGTAGGCAACTGCCTAGGGGCCCCGCATCGGCTAGGGGCCCCGCGTCCCGAGAAAAAATGACTTGCTTCAATTAATTAATTTATTTATTTATACTGGGAAATCAAAACTGGAAGACTCAGGTGGGCTGGACATATCCAGAGAATGAGCGAAGGAGATATTCCAAAGCGAATTATGGATGGTGCACCTGGGGGTCGGAGAAGAGTTGGAAGACCAAAGCTTCGATGGCTGGATGGAGTGGTGAAGGATGCAAGCACCATCGGCATCCGAAACTGGCGCAACGCAGCACAACACCGACAGTCATGGAGGCAGGCTCTGCTGGAGGCCAAGACCCGACCTGGGTTGTAGAGCCACAGATGATGATGATGATGATGATACTGGGTTTTAAAGATGTTTGCACTTACGTGAGAACTATCCAGTTATAAAACTCAGTTATTTCACAATTATAAAAATCTACAATTACATAAAATTAAATACAGATACATACAATTACAAAAACAAAAACATCACAAATAAAAATACATAAATATATACAAAGTCACTCGAGTAAACGTAGCAATGAGTAAAATGGTAATGAGCAACGAAGTTTCGGATAAAGTCAGCTTTCAAGATGTTTTAATTTTTTTTAATTAGGAACATTTACAGGTTAATAACATTAGGTACACGCATTAAAGAAAACAATAAATTATATTAATTAGGTTATAACCCAATAAATAACTAATGTTCACATCGTCCACAAATAATAAATAAAAAGTCTATAATTATTACTTTGCTTTCCTTCTATTTGTTGCAACATTACTTAGTATCTGAAGTGATTGAAGTTGTCGCGTGTGGTTTAGGTATATTGGCATTTGTTTTGTTTTATTTATAAATTATATGTTTAAAATATAAATGTTGTTCAAGCTTCAGTATGCACTACCTATCTGCTTTCTAAAATGCCGTGGGAAAGGTTGTCTGGAAGAGATCACTTTAGTGACAAGACGGCTCATTGTAATGTTTTTTTTTAATAATATTTTTTTTCTATGTATGTGCCATGTGCAATAAAGGGTTATTGTATTGTATTTTATTCGTTTTTTTAATGGGGTGATGGCATACTTTTCGTAATGTAGTAAAATAACAGATTAATTATGAATAAAATTACGTTTTGGTAGAAAAAAAAATTTTGGAAGTTAGAAAAGGGTAAAGTGCAGTGGCGGACTAAGCCCGTAAGAAGCCCGGGGCGGCAAAGTTGAATGAACCCCCCCCCTCTTACTGAAGTTGATGTAATTTTTCAAGTTTTTTATTCAGTTCACGCGGGCCTCTGACTCTGGGGGGGCCTCCAAACGCATCCATGTTCCCTTGATCAAAACCTAAACAAGGCTTTAAGGAAACTGCAAAAAAAGAAGTTATTTTTAATTAATTTTCTGAAAGATGCATTTGATAATAATGCTCTCACCATTTGAGAAAATTGGTAAAATTGATAGAGGTACAGCATTTTATATGAAACCGTATTAAACAGTTTGTATGTTGAATTATCCTCAAATAGTTAAAAAAAATCCAGTCACTATGGCACCACTTCGGGATTTTTATATAAAGGTCTATTTTTTATGAACAATGAAAATTTTCCATAAAAAATCGAAAATAAGATTCGCTGGTCCGCCATTTTTTTTTTTTAGATATCAAAATTCCCCTATGCCTTAGACAGTAGATTTTCAAACAGATTAAGACTTGTTGCATGCAAATCGAATGTATAGTTTTTTTAATATGTTGTCAACCAAAATGAAAAACGTGTTAAAAAAGTTTCGAGAAAAACGCATTCAAAGTTTTGCTGAAGGATAATTCAACATACATACAAACTGTTTCAAATGATTTCTCATAAAATGCTGTATATCCGTCAATTTTTCGAATTTATTTAAAACATTTGGTGAGAGCATTTTTAACAAATGCATCTTTCAGAAAATTCAAAAAAAAAAAAAAAAAACCAAAGTATTTTTACAGTGTCCTGGTGCCTTAAGGGGGGGGGGGGGGTAAGGTTTTAAAGGCGAAATAAAGGCAAACTGTCATAATTTTTCTTTGATATATGAATAATGTCTAAGTATCTTTGAAAAAATTTTCAATTAAAAATATTAATAAATAAGTCCGTGAGAGCGAATCTCCGGTGGCGCCTCGAAAAAAAATTGTTATGCGGTGAACTCCATAACTCGTCACCGGATCATTTAAAACAAAAAAAATCGAAGTGCGTTTAAAAGGTAATATGTTTTCCTAGGTATTTAGACGGTTTTTTTTCGATTTTATTTTTATTTTTGACAGCATTTTGAAGTGAAAAGCGCGAATTTCGGTGAATTTGTTATTATAAAATGGTAAAAAAAATTCCCTCTGACTACCTGTTGATTTATGTGTAGAAATAGTGTAGAAAATTTCAAAAGCATCGGTCAAGTCAAGTCAAGATTTTGAGTTATGAAACTTTATTACGTTATTATTTCACAAACTTCTGAAATGTTGTTTGCTAGAAAACCGATTGAAAAAATTTTATACTCTAAATATACTTGAATCAAGCATGAGGGCCGGTCGCTTGAAACGCTGTACTTTCGTTAAAGTTTTAAAACCTTACACCCCCCCCCCCCTTAAAGCCTTGTTAAGGATTTGATCAAGGGAACAAGGAGGCGTTTGGAGGCCCCATCACCCCCCCCCCCACCGCTTAGTCCGCCATTGGTAAAGGGGCCCCGAGACGTGCATTGCCTAGGGGCCCCGACATGGTTAATCCGGCCCTGATTATGATATTTACATTATATTTAGTAGAAGTAGAAGAAAGTAATTATTAGAATATTTAAATTGTAATGCTTTAAAAGTTCAACACTTAATAACACATAAGCTATAAATAAAATAGTTGTGGCATCAATTAAATTATATTATTAAATAATAAAATCAGAACACGAGACTCTAACAAAATAATATTCTAATACTTCAGGGTCGTATTTAGTCTTTAGAAAAAGAAACTAAATAGTTTTTAAAAAAACTAATAAATAAATCGATAGCTTGTCGTGTTTTAAAAATGATCTCATTATATTAAAATTACTATAAGGGCGCCAGTTCAAATAGAACAAAATATTAAATGGTAAATCAATAAACTCAAAACTAACCGAAGTTATAGCTCACAGGTAACGGCATTTCACCGAAGTATGTGCCTTCTCACGTTGAAACAAACTTCCGGACCCTCTGGCTGCCTACTTGGAACTGCCCGAAGTTGGAACTGTTCCTAGTATGTTTTGGACAACAAAAGAAATGCTGGATTCGATTTTTTCAAAGAATATTTTCAATTCGGAATTCAAATTTCAATTTGAATTGCCACGTAGCAACCTATTTAATTATTTTTTCTTACTTCATCAGTGGAGGTTATCCACCTCTTACCCGCCCTGTTAGTTACCCCTGATAGTTACTCCTTCAAGGCTCTCGCAAGATTCTATTTTTTTTTGCTAAACGAAGCTACATTTATTTATTTTGAACGAATCTTGACCTCAAGTGTCCTTGCATACGTTGTTAGTAAGCAGTATGCAAGTGCTTAACAGGAAAAACAAAATGCAAAAAAATAGGTTAGCAAGACAAAGATAAATTAAACAGGGCAAAAGAAAAACTCATTCATGAGGCTCCATGAGGCGGCATTGCATCGGTAAAAACCTATAAGCACCTGCATAAAATAGAGAACATAAATAATACAATAAATCTCAAATCAATTGGCGTGTACCAACAAAAAATGTGAATGGCTTTCGGTCTGACCATAAACTACACTTAGCTTCCGTGTCCCTTAGCCAACCACTCAGTGAAGCCTCAAAGAATGTTAACTGAAAATTTGCGGTAAAATACCCGAAGACTAAAAGAAAATTCAGCGTTGGGTAGTCAGAGGTAGGACAAGGGATAGTCAAGGTCGTCTGATCAAGCCTCAAGCCTGCACATGGCATTGGGGGAGGCGCAGATAGATTTGAGAAGGATTTGCAAAATTAGTAATGTAACTAAATATGAAGCAGAAATGAGGTCCAGCACACCCCCATATGGGGATAGGGAAATTAAAAAAAATAAAAAAGAATAAAAAAAAATAAAAAAAATTGGAGTTCAGTTCATCCAGTAAAAAACATTGAAACAGTTAAAAATAAACAAAACAAGGAACATGGCATAAATTAACAGGTACTTACTTACTTTCTTACTTCATCAAGTGATTACTTGTGCATTATAATTCAAAACTGCTACAAAATGAGCAACAGGAGAGTTGTTAATTTTGGGATGCATTGTTAGAATAGCGCTATTTATGTTTTAAAGTTTTCTTAGTTGCTAATTTCCTATTATTTTAGTTGCTAATTACCTAATCCATCTGATCTGCTATCTCAACTTCGTTATGAAAGGAAAACAAAGAGATGGACGCTTAATTTGCGAACTCTGTTTAATCTATGCAGATTGAAGATTGAATTCAATGGAAAAGCCAAGACAAACAAAAGATTTAAATTGATGAATGCTTTCCAAACCGTAGGCCATTAAAGGCATTAAAATCACCCCTTGAGATTGAATGTGAATTAGAGATTTAAACAAAGGATTAAAAATTTAACACGAATGTATAATTAAGCTGCCATCTTTATCGGAGCGAGTTCGAATACAAAATGTAACGCTTTCTTCTTAATTGTTTCATTACCATTTAATATTTGATTATGTCTGGGTGTTAGAAAGTTGGTTAAACTAAAGTTGAGACAATTGGATGTACCAGATATTGAAATTTACTGTGAGTCATAGATGTTATAAGTAGAATTACATCACTGTTCTGTTCTTGTTACTGAACATAGCAAACCTAAAGCCGAATTGATATTACGCAACTAGTCGCGCATAAATAGTTTCATGACATTAGTTGCACTACTAGGTTTACGTGTAAACATAGTATCATCATGCATGAATTAGTAGTACGCCACATAATTAGAAACGCTCTAACGCAAAATTACGGCACCGCTTATGGTATGCAACTAATTGCGTAGTGTGATGCAACTAGTGTCGCGTAACCATTTAAGAAGTGTGTGTTTCTTTGAAACTGCTTGTGAGTTGTGTACAACAACATTGTGCATTGCAGAAAAACTTTGATGTTGATGGTGCCATGGTTGCTGCGATACTAAAGATTGCACGACACTAAATTTACACAATTTCCATCAACTTGTTAGTGTCATGCAATTATTTGGAACATGCATGCCACTAATTCTCAGAAAATTGGTTTAACCGGTAATATATCAATTTAGACCCCTTCAAAAATGTGTAATTAGATTCGCATAAATACGTCGTCTCAATGTGGTTCAACCACAATTTGAAAATGGTCTTGTAAACCGAAATAGCAGTAACAAAAATAATTACTAAAATACTTTCAAAATTTGATAATAACATTATAAAATTTAATTTTAATTAAATTTACACATTAAAATAATAATAAAAAAAATTCTACATTAAAAAACGAGTTATGAGTATCAATGGATGGTTGATAATTATTTTTATTGACTGCTATCTTTAAGTAAGATTGTAAAATTCAAACCCGAACTAAATGCCATCTAGATAGTGTCTTGGATAATTTTTAATCCATTTTTCGAGCCCTAGGTATCTTTTTCTATTTTTTCTGTTTTCAGGTTTTTCATCGAGTTTCGCTTATTGTCTTCTATTCTATTATATTGTCTTCATTTAATTAAATTCTCTTTTCTCTTCAAATTTCCCAAACTCAAACATCAACAGCTAGTTTCACTAACGATCTGAAAATCGATGTTTAATTATAATCAAACTGAACAATCAGTTTCACACTAGCAACTGGCAGCATAATGGATCTTTAACTAGATATCTTTCATTAATCACAATCAAATGATAGAATGCAGTCAGGAAATCAATGCTGCAGTAACAGTGACGTCAGTAAAAATGGGTGTCTTTTTGTTCACCCTTACGATATTCTGGGGTGGCTTTAGTAATAATAATAACAAATAAAAAGTATATTAAAAATCCAGAATGTTGGGAGGTTAGTGCAATCAGACTGCATTGACTGGAGAGTTTCGTCACATGAAATATGTAAGGCTACAAAAAGTAATTCATTACTTCAAATTAAGGGCTCTTTTAATTTAGACGTTTCGTGTCAGACCGCTGCCGCACGTTTACCGTGCCGCTGGTTATATATAACCCGCTACCAAACGCTTAAATTGAAAGCGTTTCTGACTGCCGTACGTTTGTATGCTAGTGATGTTTAGACGTCCTGTCGTCGAGCGTTCTCGGTACCGACGCCGCACTGTTGCCGCTCCGTGCACTTTGTATGAAAACAAATGACCGTCCTTGCGCCACACGACAAACGCACCGCTTCGGCACTGCAGCGGTCCGACACGACACGTCTAAATTGAATTCGCCCTAATAGATGTCGACCACCATAACACGGTTGTAGAAAAGTCCACAAATTATGTAAGCATCAAAGCAATGAATAAAGAAAATTTTAAAAGATTAAAATCGACGGAAAAGTGCATTTATTTTAGAGTAGCTGATTTTTTCTTGCGATTTAGATTTATTTTATAATCTTACAATCTTGCAATCTTACAATCTGATGTGAACAAAACTAATTTCTACTAATATACGCCCATAAACTAAGAAATTACAAAGTTATTGTTTTATTCTAAACTAGCTTTTTCCCGCAGCTTCGCTTGCATGGTATTAGTGGGGTCCCACTCCACCTCCTCCCCCTCCCCCCTCCCCTCCGCCCACCCGCATTCCATACATTAATTCCCGGTACATTCAATTTTCAAACTGCTCGCGTGCCACCTATTGCAATTTTTATACAAATTTCATTACGCCAGAGCTCACCAGTAGTTTTACATAATTTTTTTTTTTTTAATTGTACTACAGATTTTTATCCAATTACTGTACAATTTTCTAATTTTAACAGTCTTAACACCTAGGAAGATGATTATTATACAAAAAGAAGCTTAAGGCTATCTAAAGAAGAGTTATATATATCTAGTGCTTCCGATATTTCGTTCAACAGCACCATTCCTCTTGTCACGCTATGCTGTGCTAGAACATCTGTTCTGCCGTATGGTATTTTGAACAAGTCGTGTCGACGACTACGGCTGAAATTTTCAGGCACGTATAAGCCATAACATTCCAAGAGGAATGGGCTGTCAATACGATTATGGATTATGTTAAAACTAAGAATTGCAAGATTTGCATAACGTCTTGTTTCTAAGCTAAATCTATTTGTTGCCTCAAGTAATTCCATATGGTGCGTGAATCTCGGGTACATTCCATTCATCCGCATATAGACATACCTAAGGAATTTGTTCTAGCATATTAATATATTTAGCTTGGTGCGGAGTCCACACACCACTAGCATACTCCAGCTTACTTCTTATGACTCCATCGAACATGGCTATCATTGCATCTGGGTCATCAAATTGCTTACTAAAATTATCCAATTCGGTACAATCGTTCGGAAGTTATGCGCCCACACACATTTCGGCGATTCATTTTTAGAGATTGATATTAACTCCGACGCCAACATCATTTCCACGGCAACGGTTTGTTTTGCTTTTCTTCTGACGTTTGCTCAATTTTGTTAGGGACAGAAGACGTATGATAAATAACTTCATAACGCCAGAACTTATTCATAAGGCCAGAGCTTATTCATAACGCAAGAGCTTACCAATATATACAGCCTATATTACTCGCAAATAAGGTAGATTTCTATTAGTGAAAGAATTTTTAAAGTCCATTTAGTAGTTTTTGCGTGAAAGAGTAACAAACATATATACATCCATACAAACTTTCGCCATTATTATATTAGTAGGATAAAGATATTACTATTTTGGTAGAAAATAGTTTCTTTGTGGTTTGACACACTTAATGAAATAAAACTATTAATAATAATAATAATAAGGATAATTTGTAGAACGAAAATCACCTCAAGGGCGCTTTAGAATTTATTATGAATTTTAAGGCTCTATCTAATTTTATTATTTGCAAACAGATACAGAAACATATTTACCTGGCAGGTCACTTCCGATAAACACACTTTATTCAAAAGTTTATGCTCGGGGAAGATACGACTTTTCACGTCGCGGACATTATTATATTTAAAACTGGACATTGCATGGTTTTACCTTTTCTACCCTCATCACTGTTGGTTTTACATTAATAAGAAGATTAATGCCAAAGTTGAGTTAATATTTATTTTGAAAGACTAGAGAATTTAGGACTCTTTAGGACTGGAGATTTTCATGAAATGACCTTTACAAAAGCTTAAAATAAGAATTTGCTTGTTTATAACCACGATTTTTTTTTATACCGACCTTTTTGACTAGTTTAATTTCATACCCTATGATGCTTATGTTAACCTGATTTTCTACCGATTTCTTACATATCTCCCTTAAACATTTGAAGGTTTTAAGCTCTTAAAAATATATGTTATTTTTAAAAATAATGTCTAGATGCTGCCCGCGCCGAAACACAAATTATACGAAATTCCCTCGATAGAAAAAAAACGCAAAGTATGCTCCAAAAATTATTCAAAACAAGTCGGTTTCTATTATCTTATAAATTATATTTGTGAAAAAAAATCACAATGTTTCTTTAAACGTTACTTAAGATACTCCCCGCAAGATTTTTGCTCTATTTTAAAGGAGTCGTGTTTTATTAAACATTTTCGCAATTTTCGCATCGATTTTGTCGCTGTAAATGTTAGCGCGCTCCTCTAACATTCGTAATTTCTTATCTCTCCATCTTCTTCTGTTCGAGTCCGGTTGCGGAGCCTTAAGCGAAATCAATTGGTATCAAAAAATATATATAAAAATAAATCGTAGTCATAAACAAATTGTTTTGTTTCATTCACTACCAATCAGAATTCAAGAAATCAAAGAACACTTCCGAAATTGTCTATTTTGACGCAAAATTCGAGTTTCTCTCTCCTAACCTAATACAATTTAGTAATTTTAGCCCTGAACGGTTTGAGAGCTCTAAAATTTCAAAAATACCATTTATGTAATGCACCATTGTGCATACATTTTTTTATTTACAGGCACAGCTCAAATTTTTGAATTTTGTAAATGCCGGAAGGAATCGATTCCAAAAATGGAAAAACTATATCAAGTGTTCCAGTGGCAGCAAAGTCACCGGGACAAAAAAAACAGAGCCTGCAATTCATACACGGTAGAAGCGAAACCTTCAGAAAACTTAAGTAAACAAGAGTGAGGAAGCTACGAAGCACCGCACAAAGAGGAGACTGATTATACTATCTCATTCTCTCGTAGGCTAAGTCCTATAGATTTGTGTGTTTGTCTCTTTTTGGTGTCGATTTGACAATTTGGGAGGCGGGTACGGCTACCGCCGCGCCGCCCCGGTAATCATTTACTGTATAACCAACACCTCTGCCATAGGTCACTCCAAGTGGTCCACTACGTTCGGTGAGATAGCAGGAGTGCCCGGGTTCATGGGGTGAAGTTTGTCCATTTCTTGGCGGCGGATGCGTCTGCCTGTTGCTGGGCGGTTCGAATCGAGTGAGACTAATTGAGGGAGGCCTTTTGACGCTCTCTCCTGACCCTTCGCCTAGCACCGCGGTTGGAAGGATGGATTCATACGTCCGTCACTCCTGGACACACCGACCCCCAGATTCCTACTCACCCCTCATACTCTTTTCCTTCCCAGAACTTTCTATCCTTTCCTTCCTTAAAGACCCTCTACACAACATCCCCTTAGATGACATAGGCCCTGAGGGAAATTGTTTTCCTTAAGGCCTGCTGAGTTGAGCTAATGAAAAAAAAATCTCTCTTTTTCGTTTCATCGAGTTTCAAATCACAACGATGCTAAAGAAGTTTTCACTTAAAAAATCTAGAAATTTTAACAATATAAAGTGTATTAAACTGCTATATTTTGCCTATGTTAGAAGTCAACTTGAGTACAATTCTCCCGTCTGGAATCCACATTACAGTATAAATGTACAAGCTGTTGAAAGAATACAAAACAAATTCTTACGTTTTCTAAATTTTAAAATGGGTATTCCAGCAATTCTGTTGAACTACAACGCTATTTTAAATTATATGAATATGCTCAAATTGTCCGACAGAAGAATTTTCACTGACTTGGTATTTCTATATAAAATTCTAAATGATTTAGTTGATAGTCCGATATTGCTAGAATTGATAAGCTTCCGGATTCCAATACGTAATACCAGAAGTCAGGATTTATTTCAGTGCAGAAATTCTGGAACTAACTACCATATGAATTCCTCTTTGCCCAGAATACTAATGGATGGAAATAATTATACCAAGTCAGTGGACATCTTCAATTTATCTTTAAACAAATACAAAATACTGTTACTGAGGCAGTTCCGTTATGTACAATAAATACTATACAGGGTGTTAAGGGACGTACTTGAATTACTTTAACCAGTGATTCCTGACATTATTTGGAGTAAAAAATGTAAATGAAATTTTGGTCTCCGGTGACTTTTTTGGACAACTTTTTTTTTTTCAAAATTTTTTTCTTCAAAATCAAACAAAAATAAATTTCATCTGCATATCGTCACTGGTCACTCAGCCGGGTGTCCGAAGACCCCTTACCCCACCTCCAACTGTTCAACAACTACCATTTTTTTATGTTTTTGTAGAAAAAAAAAACAACAACAAAAATGTCACCGGAGACCAAAATTTCATTTACATTTTTTACTCCGAATAATGTCAGGAATCACTGGTTAAAGTAAGTCAAGTACGTCCCTTAACGCCCTGTATATTGCGTTGCAAAAAGCTATTATATTTCTTTGTTAAAGAAATAGTATTTATGTATTATTTAATCATAGTGTAATTTGTAAATCTCAAACTTATGTAAAAGCCCCGTAAAAGGGCGTAAATAAATAAATAAATAAATACTTTTGTGAATCATATCATGTTCTGAATCTAAATTTCCCTATAAAATCTTTAATTCGTATGGCTCTAGTTTAGTGAAACATGGATTAGTTAATGCTTTGGGCCGCGGGTTGGCCACTCCTAATATAATATGGAGAAATAAGGCATTAATAACGTTATTATTCTCCGACTTTCAATTCAGTGAAACTTCTACCCGGACGAGATAGTGTTACAGCATTTAAATGAGAATCGTCGTAACTCTGCGAAGCCATATTGAATTTCAAATATTCGTGTTACGTCGTCGCTCTGTGCATCCGAAGAAATGTTAGACAAAATTGGAAATTCAATATTCAAACGGTGGAATAACCGGCGTTATTTGTAAGGGAATAGAAGGAAAAGCATCCATACAAGTCGATGTTATTAAATGTTTGCATTTCAACTACTTTGTATTTCATCGTAGTTTTATTTCCTTTGAGAACTACATTACTTCCTTTGTGAGTACATACTCACGTAAAGTAGAATCATTTGAATAAACTGAAAATTATTCAGAAACTGCTTGTTCATAAACGACGCTAATTTAGTTATTTCAGGTAAAAACTATTTTTTGCAAGCTTAGAGGGTATAACCAGAGAAACCAAGAAATATGTCTTTTTAAATCAGATTTTAGATGTGTTGACTCTTTTCCACAAAAAAATATATAAATTGATTTCGAAAGATTGTTCTTTTAAAAGGAAAATCTAAAAACCAATAAAAATTTGGTAAATATCTAGCAAAAGTTAAAAGTCACGTTATCACTAACCTTCGTCGATGCGACGAGCTATGGTTGCTGAATTGGCGCTCGAGGACTCCCTTCATCGTCCGCTTTACCGTCTATCGAAGAAGTACGGGCCGATTGAGATTAGTCTGAGTATAGGCCACTTGCATCACATTTTAAAAAAAAAAAATTCCCGTTTAGGCAAATATTCTAAGACATTCTGTATTTTTTTTATGGTATTTTTGAAACCCCGGCGATTTTTTGTAAATTTAAATCCGAAAAAGCAGACCATTTTTTATAAACCGGAAAGACGGGACATAATTTTATAGGTGCGAAAAACCGATATTTGCATAGCCGAAAATCATTTTAAAAAAAAAGAACGTTTTCCACACGAATAACACAGGAGAATAATGAGGCATACCAAAAATATAAAATCTCATAAATATTTTTTTTCTTGATCCATCTTATTGATCATAAATCATTATAATGTTCAACATCTATATTGCCAAATCAAATGTAAATAATAATAATAATAAGAATATTATAAAATTTGATTTTGTTAAAATCCGCACCATTATCATTATACCTCTAAAACACGTACGGACAACGTAAATTGTACGGGGTTCTCGTTATAACATCTGTCAAAAAATCAAACCAAATGATACGTTTGCAGAGAACAAACAATAAATCTAGTGAACGTTAAATGTCAAATTCAAAAATTCGCCTAAAATCAAAGTGATGCCATATAAAAACAATAAATGAGTGTGGAATTTTATAAAAATAATAGGAACATTTTCGGCGACGGGACATTTTCATGTAGTGACGTCACAAGCCCAAATAATGGATTTATTTATTTAAAAATAAAAAAACTGTGCATTTCTAAAAAAAATTTACTAACATTTTCGTAATCTTAGTAAAAAAATCTATCCACACGATTTTTTCAAAGTCGTTATGAAGTCCATGCAAGTGGCCTATGCGGTTTTTTTTATCCTTACTGCGTCGTCGATTCAACGAAGGTTTGTGATCTATGTAGGGTTAAAGTTCAAAATCTCCTACTTCCGAATAGTTTTATTGTATACCTACTGTGAAAAATTAAATTCTTTATAAAATGGTCGTAAAACATTTTAATATTTGTACCAGAGCTTCGCTAAAAAAATTATACACGCTTTTGGGCGATATTTTTTCGTGAATAAATCAGGCGGTTGGTATTAAGCGGGAATTTAAACCTTATCGCCATCTACATAAGGAGTATTATAGTTTGAACCCGAATTTTACATCACGTGGTTTTTAACCTTGAGATGAATTGTTTGTTTGCGAATGTACGAATATGTATGGGATTTGTATATGAATATCGTTTAGTCTTTAGTCCATACAAAACTCAATTGTTTTAATTAAAACTAACACATATACAATAAAGGATTATAACACAATTGTTGGTAAAATGTTATTTATTTAAAGTAAGTTCACAGATCACATATAGTAAAAATAGTCACAATGTATCAATTCACAATAATAATAATTAACTGAGCAAGGGATCGGAGGGAACCTTGCTGTTTAGGCTTTGGGAACAACAAAACTGACTGTGGTTCTGCTTAGAGGGTCGTACCATAGGACGAAGCGCAACTAAGGCAGCAGTCGGGGTCTGGTTGGTGCTTTACTTATGGTAGTAGAATACTCCTTAGAGGGTCGTGCCAAATAACGAAGCGCAACTAAGAGAGCGTACTAGTCAAGAGCGAGCTACAGACGAACTGGTTTAATTCAGGGCTCGTAGCTCTTTATATAGGCCATTCCTTGTTGCGGGGCGTGGTTTATGTAGCGACTCGAGAGTCCGAGAGTAGGAAATGCGCAGAAGGCGTCTGCGCAGTCTGGTTCGCCTAGTTTTGGGTGAGCAGGATGGCGCTGTACGGGGGAAAGAGATGGTGTAGTGGCAAGCGTAAAAACGGCGCGCTACAGGATTGAATTACAGATAACATATTGTATTTGTATGCCTTTCTTGAAAATATTGGATATTTCTACGGCTAGCTTTAAACTCATAAGTGAAATTTACTTGACTTAACGTAAGTTTTTGACAAGTTATTCACAGGAGTTTACATATGCATCCAACTTGTGATAATAATTAATACTGACGGAAGTTGTTCGGAAGTTCAACTTGTGAAAGTGCTCATAGCGACGATAGTGACCGTTTACATCTGTAAATAATTTATTTCCGGTAAAATGGCTTCCTGTCAACAATGGTCAAATTTGTGCTATTTCGTCAATAAAGACGAAAAGGTCCAATTAAAATGATGAATTAGAATTTATTTGGCTTAAGAGGAATATAAATACTAGAAATATTTCGAATCTCATGCCTACAAAATTTAAAAATCGAGCGTCTTTTCGCACGAGGCTAGTAAGCGAAAATGTGTTTTTTATTTATTTTGTGCATAATTTTATAAGAACGAAAAAAAGTAAGAACATGGAAAACCTCAAAAATAGTCTTAGCCATAAAGGGGTATTTAAAAAAAAATGTTTCTTGCATTACTTCATAGTTATGTCATGAAAAAACATTTTTTATTGTGGTTTACGCTTATATTTTTTGTTACGTAAATAATATTTTTTTTGTAATTCCAATACATAGAAAAGCTAGTAAAAGCTTCGATTTATTAGTAGCATATTTTTGATGTTCATACTGTAAGCCGATTCGTCGTAAAGATTAATCAAAATAGTATCTAAATAGGATTTCACGTATATATTCATCTTAAAGTAAACAATTCTCCACGCGCTTTTGTGCCGTTTAGAGCGTTTAACCAGCCAGCGGCCGAAAATCCACATTTCGTCGAAAGTTGTTAATACGATTGTGCAGGGCGGTTACAATGAGAAAGATTAGTTTTTTAAAATTTTAACTCGATTTCGATTTTATTTCATTCCAAATTTGCTTCAATTTATACCTACATCCAAAAATGCTGAAAGGCATGATGACAAAACTATTAAAATAAAGTACTTTTTGTAATTATTTTTTGATTATAAGTATTTATCATTTTTCAATAATGTCTAAGTTAAATAAGAATGTTAAAAAAATCTGAAATATATTAGTTTGTAAGTGCGCAAATAAATACACAAACGGACCAATTTTCGTCGAGAAACACAAGTACGTATATATATTTTTAATGATTTTATTTAAACTAAAATTAAAATTCTAAAACATGCGATACCCAGATAATGTATTGATTTATTTTATTACATAATTATATGATTTGAAATGGGTGTGGCATAATACAAAATCTTTTTTGAAAATTTGACAAATCTGCCAACGACCTATGGTATAACCTTATTATACTAAAAATAAACATTTTTTCTCAAAATTTAAAACATGCAATCGAAATCTATTTATAATTTTTTGTGAATTACGACTAAAATCTGATTTAAAAATGACATATTTCTGGTTTTCTCTGATAATACCCTCATAAGGCCTGTTAAAAAACTTGCGAAAGGACAACTTATGTAACTTGCTATAAATAACGTTAAGTGACTTTTGGTGTCATTTACATTGGTAATTTGGCCATAAATCGCCTATGTGAGCGTCTTACGGGAAAAAAAATGTGTAAAGACAACCTAAGGACAAACTATTTATTCATCTTCCGTGTGTACTTATGTATAGGCGCAAACCAACATTTATATTTTTTTTCGTTTATTCCTTAAATAAATACATCTGTGAAAGCGAGCAGTTTATAAATAGATTTCAGTTTACTCTTAATGAAATTCTTGTTTGCATAGTGATTTTCTGTATCGTTGGACTACCAAGGGGTAAGAGGAGACGGCGGGCGGTTATTCCAAAATATTTCATACCAATTTGAACCACTATTGGTGGTTTGATTGATTTGATAACATGCATGCCCTCTTTAGAATGATTTTCCTTCATAAGTTGGAACTTTTTAAAATTGGAACTGATGGATGTGTTGAGAAAATTTCAAGACGATTTTTTTTCAAATCCATACAAGCGATTAATTCTCTACGCCGACTAACTGCACACATATCCGTGTTAACCTGTAACATTAAATATATCCGCTCATGGGACAACTGAAAAAAAAGTTCGTAAAAACAACTCAATCGCCATCCACAGGAAGGCAAATTGCGAATTTCAACTTCTCACAGACCATTTGTCAAGGGCGACGCCACAGTGGTTGGAAATGCTCATTATGGTCTCATAAATCTGTAACTTCTTTGTTTCTTGTCATAAAAAAAATAGTTAACTGATTAAAAACTAAACAATATTTTTGTTTCATATTTTTATTTAGTGAATTATTATTATTTTGATATAAAACATGTAATTTCAAAAACAGTTTATCCTTTTTTAGTACTGCGACAAGGTAATTTTCTGATAAAAAGGAGCAGCGGCAAAACCGTTTTTGACGCTGTTGCGCAAAAAATTCTCATCTTTTTTTAAATGAAAACATTAAAAAAAAAATTATGAAATGGTGTTTTAATAACCACAAATAAAAACCCTGCGACATGTTGAAAGTTTACCTGAACTATGTTAAAATCCAGTTTAGGTATCATTTGCTTAAAGGGATCTTACAATCATTACTACTTAAAACTAAAATATTCCAAATACACATTATTTTAGCTTAAAAATCAACCTTAGCGGTGATATATAATAAATTACACAGGTCTACAACAAAAATGCTGTCTGTATATTTTCAACTGATTTCTATGTATTTAGGTGTCCTAAAAACTAGAAAAATACTCAAAAAATTCCAGAACGTCATGTTATTTTGCAAAACGGTATAAATATATATATATAGATATAGATAGTATATACAATAGTGAGCTCTGGCAATAAACATTTCATCGCTAAACCGTTCATCCGATTGCGATGAAAATTTGGAGATTTGATGTGTGCATGCTCGCGATGGTTTCTGTATACAATAGTGAGCTCTGGCGTCATGAAATTACGAAAAATTAATTAATTAAATAAAAATGAATCGCAAAAATGTATGTACACATATAACTTTTGAACGACCGCACCAAATGGGAAAATTATTTTTTTTGTGTTCATTATTGTCAAGACAAGGTTTGTATAAAACTACTGGTGAGCTCTGGCATTATGAAATTTGTATAAAAATTGCTATAGGGGGCACGCGAGCCGTGAAGACTGAATGTACTGGGACTGAATGTATGGAATGCGGGAGGGGAACTCGGGTAGGGGGTTAGAGGCAGGGGGGGGGAGAACTAGGGATCGGGGAGGGTAACCTGAATTTTTAAGCAATAACAAAGACCCTAACTACAAACAAATCGTTAAAAGCATTTCAAGCTTTAGGTAGCCTAATGAGTTTAAAAGAACATTTTCTTCATTCCCACCTCGACTACTTTCCAGAAAATTTAGAATATGAGAGTGAAGAGCAAGGTGAATGATTTCACCTCGTTTTTCACATGTTTTTTTGCGTTTTTTTTACGGTTACATCAAGGCTAGACGCAAGTTGAAGTATATTGTAGCGCCAGCTCGTAGAGGAGTGGAGCTGGCGACAAAGTATCGCTCTTAAGTAGATAAGTACAAACATCCCCCCTAACTATTACACATCTGCCCTGATGATGGACACTGCAACGCTGTCCGAAACGTTGGCTAAAGAAGGAGGTAACACGGCATAATACCCCAAAAACTAATAACAAAAATATTTTTGGCCGTGAAAATCTTAAATCGTATCTGTAACTTCTTTTTTTCTTATCATAAAAAATTATATTTGGTGTGCTGATGAAAAACTAGACAATCTTTATATTTCATATTTTTATTTTTTGAATTATTAATATTTTGATTCTAAACAAGACGTTTCAAAAACAATTTATCCTTGCGACAAGGTAATTTTCTGATTAAAAAGAACAGCGGAAAAAACGTTTTTGACGCTAAAAAGCACAAAATCCACAAACTTTTTTTAATGAACCTATTAAAAAAAGGTTTACATTTTATAATTGTGTTTTCGGATCCACAGGTCCAAACCCTGCTACGAGTTGAAAGTTTACCCGAACTTTGTCAAAATCTGGTATCGGTGTTATTTGCTTAAAGGAAGCTTATAAATAAGTATTATTTAAAAATAAAATATTAAAAATATATATTAATAAAGCTTAAGAAACAGTCTTTGCAACAATATATAGGATGTTAAGGGACGTACTTGACTACTTTAACCAGTGATTCCTGACATTATTTGGAGTAAAAAATGTAAATGAAATTTTGGTCTCCGGTGACTTTTTTTGACGACTTTTTTTTTCAAAATTTTTTTCTTCAAAATCAAACAAAAAAAAATTTCTTCCGCATGTCTTCACTGGTCACTCAGCCAGATGTCCGATGAACCCCTTACCCCGCCTCCAGGTTTTCAACAACTACCATTTTTTTATGTTTTTGTAGAAAAAAAAAAAAAAAACATCAAAAATGTTGTCACCGGAGACCAAAATTTCATTTACATTTTTTACTCCAAATAATGTCAGGAATCAGTGGTTAAAGTAAGTCAAGTACGTCCTTCAACACTCTGTAATTGGTAAACTCTGGCGTTATGAAAAAGCTCTGGCGTTATGAAATTATTTATTATATGTTTATTGTCCAGACGAAAAGCAAAGCATTGTTTGGTAACTATAAGTAATTATTTGACGTAAGCTATCATTTTTTTATTTGTTTATGTTACTATGGATATCCCTTTGATAGTTAAAATTATAGTAATCTACACTAATATTATAAATGCGAAACTGCGTGTGTTTGATTGTTAAGCTTTAATAGGTGGCACGCGAGCTGTTTGAAAAGTGAATGTAACAGGTATGGAGGAGGAGGGGTAATAGGGGGATAGGGTGAAAGGGGGGAGGGTGGAGAGGGAAGGTGGAGGAGGCGGAGTAGGAAACCCCCTAATACTATGCGAGCGAAGCCGGGAGCAAAAGCTAGTCGGTTTCTCCACGATCAAAGGCCCTAATAATTCCTTGCTCTAACTATAAATAAGAACAAGTTGAAACTATTTTTAACATCAGAATCATTCTATAACATCAGAAGCTAACGGCAATAAAAGTTTGATATTTCATGGGGTCTATAAACATTCTTACTACGGGAACCTACCCACTTGTAACATCTTGTAAAGACAATGAACTATTCTTCAAAAATTGTAAAAGGGACGAAAATTAAACACAGAATAAATTATGTTGAATGGGACAAAAATAATACGGACATCCTGTATAGACAAAAAATTATTGTTCAAAAATGGTAAAATGGGACAAAAATAATACAGACATCCTGTAAAGACAATAAATTATTGTTCGAAAATAGTTATAAGAAAGAATTGAGATTTTGGCATTGGGATATGGGGCCATTCATTTATTTCGAAGACGATTTAGGGGGGGTCAAGTGCAAATAAACATTTCTAAAAATTGTTACTTTGAAAAATAAACATTAAAACAAACCTAACGTGTATTCATTTTTTCCTTTAGATTCTTACGTAACAAATATTAAACAGAGGGGAGGGGGTCAGCCTATTTTTATTTTTTCTTATAATAGGGGAGTAGGGGGTCGAAAACTATCAAAATTCGTCTTACGTCATAAATGGATGGACGTAATTATGTCAACGGTTATTTTGTCGAAGATATTTTGTTGGGGGATGAAGTCGCGCATTACCAAGCATACAAAATAACATAATGGATTAAATAAATTATTTTGGGAGGCGGATACCTCCGGTCCGGGAACCGTTTGTTGGATAACCATATGGTTTATACCCCAAGTAGTTCACTACATTTGGTGATTTAGCAATGGTGCCCGGGCTCATGTGGTGGGATTTGATCGGGTCTTGGCGGCGGATGTGTCTCACCAACTGCGTAGCAGGCTGGATCGGGTAAGACTGGTTGAGGGAGACTTGTTGATCTCCCCTGCAGGACTCTTTCGACCCATCGCCTTGCACTGCAGTGGGATTCATACGTCCCTCGCTCCTATAATACCCAATTAGATTTGCTCAACTTACCAGTTCTGATATTTAATATAACAAAAATAGTATTTGGTATACACACTGGTAGATGTGTACATCCACCGGATCTGCCGGATCTGCCCTGATGGTGGACAATGCAACGCTGTCTGAAATCTTTGGCTAAAGAAGGAGGTAGCGCAACACTGCATAACACCTCAAAAACCAATAACGAAAATATCGACATGTTTCAAAACCAATGGTTCCTACGTCATACGTCAGGATAAAATAAAAATAATAATAAATTTAACAATTATTATAAGCAATAATTATCAGCCTGAAACACTCATCAACATTGAAAAATCTTCCGAGAAAAGATACTTGCCGCCAACAGGACTTGATCCCGTGTCCTTCTGATTGCCGGTCAGCTGCTCTTGACCACTGAGCTATGGGGGCTTATCAAATACCCGCCAAATAATTCAATATATACTAGTGTTTCATTCAACAATTACTGCTTATTATATTTTTTCCACCTGAAAACAACCAACTTTATTTTTGCGAGACAGACATTGTAAGTGTTAAATCCCTCGCTAGGTGGCGTCGAGACAAATTATGACTACATTTATTGGGGAAATACTTAAACTTGTCAAATATTAATTATTATTTTTAATTTATAAACTAACGTTTAGTCAAGATTTTTATGCATAGCACAAAGGGTAACAATTATTATAAGCAATAATTATCAACTGAAACACTCATCAACATTGAAAAATCTTCAGAAGGACACGGGTTCAAGTCCCGTTGGCGGCAAGTATCTTTTCTCGGAAGATTTTTCAATGTTGATGAGTGTTTCAGGCTGATAATTATTGCTTATAATAATTGTTACCCTTTGTGCTATGCATAAAAATCTTGTCTAAACGTTAGTTTATAAATAAAAAATAATAATTAATAATAAATTTGTATTTCATCCTGACGAAAGAACCTTTGGTTTCAAAACACCTTGATAATTTTGATTAAATAAGTAGTGTTTACAAAATGATTTGTTTTAATTTAATTTAACATTTTTATTGATTAGTTTAATTAGTATATACATTTAAAAAATCTCCCAGGTCAAAATACTTACTTCTGAGACTGTGAAGTCCCAGAATCGGGGAATTTTGGTAAGCCAGTGTCCTAGTTTTGTTAACGTAAGATGGGAGTTCATAAATGTCGGCAATATCTTTTGTGAACATTTATACTGATTAATTAAAGCAATTCAGGACAGTAGTTTTTATATTTATGTTTAGTATTATCTGTACTTATTCTTCTTTCTGAAATATTCAAAAAGATTTTTTTTTTATTGGTGCCCTTTTTTACTCATTTAAAGTACGCTCTAGCGTGTTTAAATCGCACTTTATGGAACGCGCGTTTTTTAAAGTTACCATGGCAACATCAACAAATCAACAAAATGTGAAGTCTAAATGTCAATTTTTTACTATAAATCTGTCAGGAATATTTTAACGCCTTCTTAGCAACGTCATCCTTGCTAATTGCCTTCATGAATGCATGCACTTTCACAAATGATTTTAAATCAACCCCTTTATTTATCCTCAACAGACATTGCAATTTCGAATGTATGGCCCACATAGTCGATGCTTTGTACTGTTCCGACATTTTCTGAAGGTAAGCAAGCACAACTCGTTCATCTACATCTACTACGTTTTGCTCCTCCATCCATGTAATGAACCTTTCATATTCTATTATAAACGTCTTTGGATTTTTCAGGTATTAACCGCGATTCTGCTTTGGTATTTAAATTATCCATGTTAGAACTCATTTTACAACACACAATAACTAGTAAAAACTGTGATGTCAACTATTAATCTTATGTGACAGATTGCAAATTAATGTTTGTGTTTTTCATTTTCATACAACAAGATGTTGTGATGTCACATCACGAATTCATGAATAGTTCTTATTTCCAAATTTTTAATAATTTATGTTTTCAAAGTGTACCAATAAAAAAAAATAGCGTAAAGTATTCGTGGATAACTGGTCTTTAAAACACTTGCTTTATTTCGAGCACAAAATCGCGCGTGTTTTAAAGACCTGTTTATCCACTTATATTTTAATATACTAATCTGTACTTATTCTTCTTTCTGAAATATTCAAAAAGATATTTGATCCATTGGTAAAAACGTTGGTAATTATAAATTATAACCAATGTTTTGAATAGAAAAATGCAACTAGTTGATATACGAGTATCATAATACAAACTCATTATGAAACTTTTTTTTAATGTTGTCTCATGGAATATTGAAAGATGGAGACCTTAACGTAGAGTTATGCACTAGTTGGCATCTGATAAGGGTTTTCTTCTTCTTTGTGTGCCGTATCAGGTCCCCCCGACGTTGGCGATCACTCTTGAGAATGTCTCTCTGTCTTGCGCTGCCCGGAATAGCTCTTCCACACTTCTAATGCCGGTCCACTCTCGTATATTACGCAGCCAAGACATTTGTCTCCTACCAGGCCCTTGGCGACCCTCTATCTTGCCTTTCAATATCAAATGGAGCAAGTGATACTTCTCCCCTCGAAGTATATGACCCAGATATGAAATTTTCCTGATTTTTATTAATGTAAGCAGTTCTCTATCTGCTCTAGCCCGCCTGAGAATTTCTGTGTTGGTGATCATGTCGGTCCATGGGACCTTGAGCATTCTCCGGTGAAGCCACATTTCAAAATCCTCTAACCTGTTCATGGTATTTACTTTCAAGGTCCATGTTTCACATCCATAGAGCAAGACCGACCACACATAGCATTTTAGCATTCTCTGCCTTAGTTTTAAGCTGATTTTGTCATTGCAGAAGAGGGATTTCATTTTAATGAACGCAGTTCCTGCTGCTTCAATTCTGCATCTAACCTCCACATCTGGGTCAAGAGTCTCCGTGAGAATACTGCCGAGGTATCTAAATCTTTCCACCTTTTCGACATTGCAACCATTTAACTGTATCACTGATTCAGAGTGATGTCCTTTAACTGTATCACTGATTCAGAATGATTCAGAGTCGTCCAAATGTCATCCATTTAGTTTTATTGACGTTGATTGTTAGGCCCAGTTGCTCACCAGCATTATTAACAAGATTTAATAGGTCTTGGAGGTCATCGATACAGTCAGCTAGTAATACAGTATCATCTGCGTATCTTATGTTATTAATGACAACTCCGTTGATCTTCAGACCCTTCTCAGTATTACTTAGAGCTCTTTTAATGACATAGTTGGAATAGAGATTCAACAATAGTGGCGACAGGATACAGCCTTGTCGTACTCCACGCTGAATGGCAATTGCATAAGATCTCTCATTCCCATGTACAACATGATAAATGTGCCATTTTTATTGAAATCTTTTGCCCTTTTAATAACGTAGCCAGGAGACCAAAGGGTCTTGTTTATTTTTTTATTTTGATATGGACTGACTACCGTACTTATTTAAATAATTAAATTAAAAAGCAAACTTATTTTTTCAAAACAATGAGGAACGTCCTCATTAAAAAAAGACTTAATCAATATATTTATGGCTCTCTTACAATCGCTGTTAGAATACGGTATATCTGATATTCTACATTTACTAATTATAACCCAAACACAATCATGATTAATAACCATGCTTACTTTAAATTTAAACAATTATTACTTACTTATTGCTTACTTTGTATTAAACTATTATATTTTACCTTTGTTAGAAGTCAACTTGAATACAATTCTCCAATCTGGAACCCACATTCATTATATTATTCATATACGAATATATATAAATTTTAAAATAGGTAATCTAGCAATTATGTTGAACAACAACACAAAATCTTAATAATATGAATACTCTTAAATTATGAGACAGAAGAATTTTCACTGACTTGATATTTCTAAATAAAATATTAAATAATGTAGGAGATAGTCCACAAATGCTTGCATTGGTAACCTTTCAGATTCCACTTCGTAATACTAAAAGTCTGGATTTATTTCAGTGTAGATTTCTGGGACTATCTACTATATATATATTCCTCTTTGGAAAAAAATTGTTGAAAATAATATTGTTACTTCTAAAATTTGAAATATGAGATTGAAGGTGGTAATGGTGGAATTGGTAAAACGAGCACGTCCCGGTTATACGAGAGATTCTCGGTTCGAGTCCCAGTTGCGACCATTATCTTTTTCTATTTTTCTGTGTCTTTTTCTCTTTCATATATTCGTTTAGATTACTATTGTTATCTTCTTCTTCGATGGCTTATTTTTCCCTTCACTACATACACACTGATGAAAATGTTAATAAAATAGGAGTTTAGGTACCCATAATTATGCGCCATGTTTAAAATAATGATGCACCATGTTAAACTCATTATGGTGCTCCATGTACCGCGAAACTCAAGAGTTGATTATTCAATACTTGTTTAAAGCCAAAAGAAGTTTTCTAAGGCAAGAGCGATAAACTTTTTTCATTTGTTTTTAAATATTTTCTCTGAATATATTTTTTTTTCATAGTTGGTTGGGCATTTACACAATACACAGCTACACTTACTTACATTCATCTATACACCATAGTTTGTGTACTTGTAGTTAGTATTGTCACATGTTCCTTCCTACCCATCCCTATGTCATTTTTGTTGCCCACTTCAGGGTGGGTTTTTTCATTTGCACTCTACTTTAGCTTAGCAGTTTACAGTTCCTTTCGCAGTGCATTTGACATGTACGGCAAAATGGATTTTTTCACGATGCCAACTGCTTAGGTAAAAGTAAATAGGGATGACAGCATAAAAACTAACCTAATTCCCACATTTTCGTATTGGGAACTGTGTATATATTTTTTTCATGTGGCAACCCACACAATAAATGTCAAACATTGTGTGCGAATTGCTTCATCTATGGTTGCGTTGTTGTTTGTTTCACGTTTTAACTCTAACTAACTAACCATCACGCCATTTCGCCGCAGGGGTAGGCAGAGAGGACGGACCGGCAAACAACTCGGTCTTGGCACACACTCTTTGCCTCACTAACATTCATACATCGTCTCATACATTCTCTTCTATTATTCTGACTTTTGACATGACCCGACTCAAGTATCTGATTCACTTTATCGTGCCATGTCTTCCTCGGGCGTCCCCGACTTCTTCTACCATTCACATTCGCGTCGTATATTCTTCTTACACTACTTTCTTCGTTCATTCGCTCTACATGCCCAAGCCATCTGAGGGTCCCTTTCTTAATCTTACGCATTATGCTTACATCAGCCTTACATTCTTTGCGGATATCCACATTTTTCACACGATCGTACATTGTTTTACCACACATACGTCTCAGGGATCACGTTTTAAATTGTAATAAAATTATTAGCAATGAATAATACTTTCGAATAACATATCATATCATATCTGCAATTAATGTAGTCAAAAGTCGAGCAGTTTCTTTATTAACGCGAAATCGGCATACGAAATCTAGGTCTTCCATTAGATAGAAATTCCTGCGTATATTATGTCGCTTTATACGTCGTGTCATATAATTAATTATTAGTTCATCGTCAGAACTTGACGAACTGTCACTTGTTGCGAACATAATGATAAAATACTAGCAAATACCATAAAATAGATAGCAAGAAAATCTCTGAACTGTCACCAAAGTGACATTTAGACAACGGCCGACATTTTTGTTACCTTTACTTTTAACATTTGCAGCACCATTGTGGGCCTGTAATGTGTAAGGTGAAAGTAAACGGTAAATGTCAAATGAAAAAACCCATTTCTATGCATTTTACCGTTTGCTTTTACAATTAGCATTGCATTTAGCATTCTCGGTAAATGAAGAAACCCACCCTCAGTCTTTAATCGAAACTCGCCGCATGAACATCTCTAGTACCGCTTACCGCATCCGCAAACCAAACCCGCATACCGCAAGTAACCGCGACTGATATAGTCATACCAGAGCATAATATGCCCAGCCAAGATAAAAGGGAAGTGCCAGCGCAGTAAGTCCTTTTCTCCTTTCTTCCTTTATGCATTCTTTCTACATTGTGCAGTGGTCAAAACACATAAAAAACACATTTCAAGGTCCTTCGACATCCACAGCCGTATAAAACACACATCAATAGTTTTGTTCTGAACAAGACTGACATAAAATGTCAGCGTATGCATGTCTACTGCCCCCCCCCCCCCCTTCCCCCCCTGTATTGCTTATTTCGTCGATGTGAGTGACACGATTTGAGATTTTCACAACCAAAAGTATTATCGAGATATATTTTTGGAATTTTATTTTAAGCCGTGTTGAGATACCTCCCTCTTTATCCAATTATCAGATTATATATCTGCACTGTCCATACAGATTACACATTTGCCCTGATGATGGACACTGTTATGGTGTCCGGAACTTTAGCTAAAGAATGAGGTAGCGCAACACTGGTGATAATTTCTTTTTTTCAGTGCATTGCTTATTACAGTTGTTAAGAATTTTTCAACAATCATGCTATGCACATGCCCGTGTTATGGTCGTAAGTCTCCTTCCGGAATGAGGCATCGTTAATATGGCAGGATTTTATAATTTGTATTTATCTTATATAGTCAATAATATTGTTATTCAATTTGTTAAAACTGTTTTTTTGTAAACCAGTTCTGCCACGTAATTATTATTAAGCGTGACAGCTGTTTCACCTTCTGAATACATTATCAAACTGTGGTTAAACCACTTATAGACGCAATATTTTTATTAAATGAAAAAACACGCTTTGTAAAACACCACTTCTTTTTTTAATTAATATTTAACAGCCAACCAGGTTTCGCGTTTATCAGAAAGATGGTAAATGATTGAGCTCAATCATTTACAAATTGTAATTTTTTACCTTAATATGTAATGTCACACCACAAAGCATTTGCTTCCTTCGATTAAAAAAGCAATATTTATATGTATTTTTTTAAATTTACATAATAACGTTAGTGGTTTTCACTTAGATCTTTTAGAAATATTAGAAATTAGGAAAAATGTCAATAAAAATTTAAATATTGTTAACAATCAAATTAATTTTGTGAATAACCCTATCTTAAACATATTTCCATTGTAATTTTTTGTCTTTGTTCTTCTAAGCACTCCCCTTTCCACCTCTCTCACCCCCCCCCCCCCTCCCCATTGTTGATCTTGTAAGCACCTCCCCTTTCCACCTCTCTCCTCCCCCACTACTTCCATTTCTACCCACGCATGTCTTACTATATTTGATCATTTAGTTTTAGTACATATAATGTCCTGATGAAGAGAACATCGTTCTTGAAACGTGTTGACTTTTTAAATAAAGATTATCGTGGTAAAAACAAAGTGTTTTTAATTATTTCATCAATATTTATATTATTTCTAGATAGGTAGGTACTTATAATGAAAAATATATTGCTTCAATTCAATTTTATGATTAAATGACGGAATTAATGGTTATTACCCTTTTAAAGTTTCCCCAATTACTGCATTGTTTAAATTTGACTGAAGGTGGTAATTCGTTAGGTGAATTATTTCCGAATGATGACTCAGGGGTTTCTTTTTCCAGCGTAATTTGTATGGTCTTTAATATTTGAAATTAGCTTAAAGATATAGAGTTCTACATATAAAGATCTACAAATTAATTAAAAAAATTAATAATTATTTGAAAAGCTTATTACAATACGTGCGTACGCCAATCCAAAAAATCTTCGAGACCGAAAAGTCTTGTGTATTTCCAGTGGGCCTAAATCTCGTGAAATTCATGCCATTGTAATTTTGTCCCGATTTCTATAAAATTATAAAACACTACCCTGTTTTAAAAATGCAAGGGGTTGGGAAAGGTCTTTGGGCAGCGAAGCATACTTGACTCCTTTCTTTCTCAAGCATCGAGTCGAACCTCTGCCCAAGTAATCAGCAACCTGCAGCCCGCGGGCCAAGCGCAATCCACGAGCCTATTTCGTTTAGCCTGCGAGCCTCTTGGTACTGCCCACTTGACTAAATAAAATATCAAAAAAGGATATTTAACGGCACAAGTTCTGTTTTCCAAAATGGCTTAGGGAAAAACTTATATTTTTTCGAAGTTTTGAGTCAGCCGCTCTAATCACTAAGATTTTTAATACATATTATTAAAAAGACATTTTTTTGGTTCGATGTACAAACCATCACTTTTGAGATATTTTTTGTTTAGATATTTGTTTGATGCATTTTAAAGTTTTCGATTTTGTAAAATTCCAAAATGTTTCTCGACTTATTTTTGTTTCTTTCCGAACAATAAAAATCGAGAGTTTCCGATAATTGCAAAATAATATTTTAGTGTTTTTTATACGTTCTTTAACAATTTGGAATAAAAAATAGACGGAATTTACTGTTTTGGCCTTGGAGATACGAAATTTTCGCTTGCAGCGCTATCTATTTGCGTTCTGTAGAGATTTTCTTAGAAAATTACGGTTTTACAAAATTTAAATAGGTTTGTGACATCACAGCAACGTTAGCTATCTCAATACCCTACCCCCTGCGGCCCGCGAATAAATTGAAAATTGATAAATTGGCACTCCAATTACAAAGTTTGATCATCACTGCTTCTGCCGCAGATCAAATATTTGTCTCTCTTGCACTTTTTCATAAAAAGGTCACAAATATTTTTTTAAATAAATAACCTGACAATGTTTGAAAATCTCCTACTACCACCACAGTAAGCGGAAAATGTTGCTTATGTTGTAATGGAGCACTTAGCCAGCCGGGGAATCAAACATGCGACGCTTGGGTGGGACCCAAACGTGATGCCAACTTAGCCACTGATCTTGTATCTTGTATCTTTTTCCCGGTTCCATGTCAACTCAGAATTAAGTCAACTCAACACCCCTTCGAAAAATCATTAAAAGCTATGAAAAATAGCCCATAACTTAACCCAGAGGTCGGCAGTTTGTCAAGTGTGAATAGCCAATTTGGGAGGCGGGAATGGGTACCGCCGCCCCGGGAACCTTTATTGGATAACCAACACCTCCGCCATAGGTCACCCCAAGTGGTTAGCTACGTTTGGTGATTTAGCAGGGGTGCTCGGGTTCATGGGGTGAGGTTTGTCTAGGTCTTGGAGGCGGATGACCAAGATACACTGAACCCCAGATTCCTACCCACCCCTTAAACCCTTTTCCTTCCCAGAACTCTCCTCACCTTCTTTTCCCTAAAAAAAAACCCTCCACACAGCATCCCCAAAGATGACATAGGCCCTGAGGGAAATTATTTTCTTCGGGGCCTCCTGTGTGGAGCTCATGTAAAAAAAAAAAATAAAAAATGCAGGACTTAGCCAGCCTCTTGGGTGGGACCCAAACGCGGTGCCAACTTAGCCACTGACCTTTTATCTTGTATCTTCCCGGTTTCATGTCAACTCAGAATCAAGAACCCAACACCCCTTCGAAAAATCATTAAAAGCTGTGAAAAATTGCCTATACTAACCCAGGGGTCGGCAGTTTGTCAAGTGTGGAGAGCCAATTTCTTGAAGAAACAGGATAACAAATATATCAGAGAGACCAGCCTTGTGTTCCGAAACCATTATCATTCTTCAGAAGACTCGTTCAATAAATCAAGTGATTCCATGAGCTCAGTTGATAACACTGATGCTTATCGAGTCACAGTTCGTTCGGCGGCTCCATTTCTTAAGACTGGTTGAGTAGAGGTGAAATAGCAATTGATGTTTGAAGAGCTGCAGATGCCTACGCAAAGAGACGCAAATTTCAACCCATGACCTAATCTAATAATTTAACAATTTTTTTAATGTTTTTGAAGTGAACCTTCTTTACGCACGCTTGACTTGGATAGTAAACTGGTGAATGCGTGACGAGAGCGTTACGAAAAGTGTGATTAAGCGAGGCGAACGGTCGGGCCTTTACGCACGCTTGGGGAGTAAGCTGGTGAATGCGTGACGAGAGCGTTATGAAAAGTGTGGTCGATGGCGAAGCGAAAGGAAGTTGAGAGGGAGATATATGTTAGTGAATTTTTACTTCAGTCGTGTGGTCCAAAGCACACTCGTTTCGAATGCGTGACGAGAGCGTTACGAAAAGCGAGGCGAACGGTAGTTGAGAGGGAGATATAAGTTAGTGAAGATAAAAAGAGAGAGTTACATTTCGTATATTACTGTAGGGGCAAGAGAGAGAGGTGCGAGCACACATTTTCATTCTCTCTTTCTCTCATAGCCAGTTACGTTTCGTATAACTAAGACACGGTGCAGACCTATTGTCTGTATCACACTGTGGTGCAAGAGAGAGCAGTGCGCGCGCACATTTTCTTTCTCTCTTCCTATCAGATAGATAGAGCTAAATAAGCCTTACTTCAGTCGTGTGGTCTAAAGCACACTCGTTTTTTATGACTTTTGAAGGAGGTGATTTGTTGAGTTCATTCTGAGTTGTCTGGTCACCCATTTTCCTCTTGTCTTCTCTATTTTTTGGGGAGGCCCGGCCTGCCCTACCTCACACCACGAACCGCCACTGATACACAATATTGTAATTTGTTGCAACCTTTGTTGCATTGCATGTTCTGTTGGTATCCAATAAATTTACGCGGCTTAATATAATATTCTTACACTTCTTGTATTTCTTTACTTGGCGCCTACGGAGAGCTGTGGGTGGTTTGTAAACCGTACGGAGAACGGAGAACGGAGAGTCCTCGACACGAGTGGAAAGTCAAGTATTTGCACTCCAAAGGGGTCGACCACTCGACCATTATTACTTCAACTGAAAATAGACTTGTTATTACAATATAAAACTGGTCGAGTTTCGCAATCTGGATGGAAAAATAAATTCATTGTTATTTGAGTTCTGCTATATTTTCACAACCAACTAAAACGCTGCATTTCAAAGTTCAGACATACATATTAAGTACTGTAGCATTGTTTATTTATTTTTATTATTTTTAACGGCAGAGCTGAGACTCTCAACAGGACAGTGGAAAAGTAACAGGTTCCTTATTTGTGAGCATTGAAATAAAAGATTAGATTGCAAAATAACAGATGCTGGTATATTTAACTAAAGGAACATTGTGGCATTGAACATTGTAGGAACATTGTTATAATGACACGGTTTTGAGAACCAAAGTATAGTTAAGATTGGAGAAATTACTAAAGAACATATAATAAATACCTGTGGACCATGCGATATTCTAAATTATAGCTATCAACCCGCAAACACTTTGATGATGAGCACATCATACGCGCTGGATGCTGGGAATATTCTGAGAATACTCCAGGGCAGCCGCCATCCTCTCGTTGTCTAGCTGCAGGATTATCAACCAGAACCGCCTCCAGGTCGTTCGTACGAGGAATTGTCAGGATTTCGCCGTGGCGACGTTGCCAGGATTTCGCTGACACTCGGTGTGATCCCTCACCAAGGGAAAAACCGCAGGGATTCCGTCGATCTTAAATAAGGATGTGTTGGGCCGGCCAAGGCCATTTAAATGCCCGATCGCGAAAGTCCGTTGCAATACAAGGCACGATCATATGGATTTCTCAAAGAGCACAAGGACACGCCATGTCAAGATAGCGTTCTCGCTATCGATAATGCCCGAACATCTACAAGGGCTCGTGTTTAAAGATCACAAACATAAAGATCCGGCACGCGGTGTCAATTCCCATAATTCAAAGTAGGAATTATATTATACTAGCTGACCCGTCGAACTTCATAACTGTCTTTTTATTAAGTTAAAAATTACATAATGAAGCAATTATCGATGCCCAACTGTCAGTGTTTTGTTTTTGTCAGTATCGGAGATGGCGTTGTATACAGATTGATTTTTTTTGTGATTTTCTTACTTTTCCACTTACTTACGGGAATTGTTGAAAGGAAGCGGGTACGGGTACCGCCGCCCCGGGAACCATTTATTGGATAACCAACACCTCTGCCATAGGTCATCCCAAGTGGTTCCCTACGTTTGGTGATTTAGCAGGGGTGCCCGAGTTCATGGGATGACTTTTGGGTGGGTCTTGGCGGCGAATGCGTCTGTCCACATGCTGCTTGGCGGGCCTGATCGAGATAGACTGGTTGAGGGGGACCTTTTAACCTTTCCAGCCAGAGAATCCTCTCGACCAATGGGTCGAAAGAGCCCGGCTGGAAAGATCAACGTAAAAGGTCAATTCCGGTCAAATCAATGGCCTTGCACCGCATTTGGAGGGATGGATTCATGCCCGGATACATTGACCTCCAGATTCCTACCCACCTCTCATGCCTTTTTCCTTCCCAGAACTTCCTATCCTACCCTTCCTCAAAAAGACCCTCCATACAGCATTCCCTAAGATAACATAGGTCCTAAGTGGAGCTTACGTAAAAAAATTATTTCATTACAGAGATTTATTATTATTGTATTTTTCCTTTGGAGGGATGCAGAGACATACGTTCACCGTTTGTCTCATTTTCGACTATTGGCATTTAGTGTGTAAGAAAGAGGGGCAGTATTATATGATTAAGAACAAAAGCAAAACAATTAGGGCATTGACATTTGACGTTTTTGAATTTTTGGAATTCATGCACAGTTAAATATTATACCTATTACAATATTGCTACAGTTCTTTCAAAATCTGAGAATTCGTTCCATACAAAATGTATGAAAAATTTATTTTTCTTCATAACTCTGTTTTTCGTGCATTTTTGCGATGTTTTAATAGTTATTCTGTTATCCGGGGCGGAGACAAATCCAACAAATCAAAGATCATCAAAATCGGTCCAGCCGATCTCGAGTTATAAATAGTGTAACTAACCCAACTTTGTTTTATATATTAAGATTAAAAAACCCAAACTATAATATAAGGTGACAAATCGAATCCCCGTCGCTTCCCGTGTCGGCGGTGATTCAAAAAGTACCTTGCCGGAAATCGTGTTGATAGAGTTGCCAGTCTAAGAAACGGAAACAAAAGCGAATCAACAATTAAATATGTAGCCAGGCGGAGATTTATCAAGTCAGGATAGTAGTTATTACTGGTGCAATAACTGTTATAGTGACAGTACCTGTGTAAAAAAAATAGTCACGACTGATATAATAATGAGATATATACATAGGACGGCCTCCGTGGTCAGGGGTGAAGCTCACAACTAGCATTCCGGAGGTCATGGGTTCAAATCCCGTTATGAGCAATTACGTTTTATTTGTGTATTTTACTTTTGTCAGTAAAACCTCAAATTGTAATATTTAATTAAATAAAGACAATATTAGCAAACCTCAATCGAAAATCTGGAAACAGAAAAATCAGAAAAAGATGTGGGTACATCTGAGACTCTAACCCAGGACATTCGGCTTTCCGGGCCGCAACGCTACCAAGTGAGGTATGATACACTTAAAAATATATGTAATAATATATACGAGGTATATATATTATAAGGTTTTTTCCATAGCGCAGTGGCTTCACTTTTAAAAGCATCGTCAACCCAATGCTAAATAACAAATCGCGAAGCTAAAAGCGTAGTAAATATAAATAAATAAACAATATCAACAATACATGAGACACTTTTATGATGACATTAATCTCAAAAGCTAGTGCTTCTACCGGCTGGAAATCTCTGCGGACCATAAATATACTGTTTATAACGTTTTAGTACATAACAACTGTAAAAGATAAAGAAATGCAATGAAAAATTTAAACACACGTATTTTGAAATTAAAATAAATAATTTACCTGATTCCCACGCAAAAGTCCCAACCGCTGGGATTAGGGGGAGCTATGGCATCTCCAAAATGTAGAAGAACCTGGCTATTCAATTTGGGAAGCGGGTAGGGGTAACACCGCCCCGGGAACCATTTCTTAGATTGCTGTAGGTCACCCCGAGTGGATGTCCTCAAATCAATGATAATAATATAATAAAATGAAACAATGCAACTTTGTATAAACCACTTATAAAATGTGCAAATCCGACCGGTTTCGGAACAAACGTTCCTTCGTCAGGGAAAGCTTATACTAATTTGACAGTTTAGAACAATGTTTTATTAGGGTAGGGGTGGAGCCGTTGTTAGTTAATAATGTAGATTGGGTGGGTAGGTATTAGTGTAGAGTGGGTGGGTAGGGGAACAAATCCATGATTGGGCTATATGAGTGGTTTATACAAAGTTGCATTGTTTCATTTTATTATAATGGATAACCACAAAGTAATAGCTACATTCAAAAAGATAATAATATTAATCATCAATGGCGGCGAATTTTATTCATTAATAATTCCTCGAATACTGATACCTACTTATGTTAGGCCTACTTATATTTTTCTAGCTCTGTTTATCATTTTATGTACTATATACTTATGATACTGCATACGTGTTATAATGCTCCTGTACAATTTATTTTATATGTAAAAGCCATCAAGGCGTAAACAAACAAAGAAATAAATAAATTTTTCTACCTTAAGTGTAAAAAACCTTCCTTCTGAGTCAGGCCGGCCTTTTATACCAATAACAATCTAGGTAAATTTCTAATTAATTCTAAAGATAAGGACGACAAATTAGGTCACTCGGGAATTTATAAATTAAATTGTAATAATTGTTCGGCTTTCTATATCGGTTAGACAACACGTAATGTCAATATTAGGATAAAGGAACAATAATAACGGTTTTTACAATTCGCCAATCATTTGATCGATAAATATCATACGTTCTGTCATAGCACCGGTGCTAACATCTTACATAAAAACGGGTATGGTATCAGACTAAACAATCTAGAGGCGCTAGAAATAAAAAAAGCCGTAAAAACCAAAAGTCATGTACTTAATAATCAATTAGACATATCAAGTAGTCCTATATTAGGTCTGTTTACAATAAACCCTTAAAAATTCCCAGTGCTCCTTACCACCATACCAGTTGATGCTTTGTTTCTCAAAATTTATTATTATAACCCATTAGTCTATATAATTATCTTTCGGTTTTTCCCATTACTTGAGTAGACACTTATGTTTATGTATTTTATGGCCGTCTATGTGTTGTAATATTTGTAACATGCTGTCTCCCTCTATATTTTCTTATATATAAGCACACATTACTTCTTGTTTAGTATTAATTTTTACCCTGATGATGCTTAAGTAAAGCGAAACCGGTCGGTTCATAAATTAATAAATCTCGTGGTTTTAAACAAAAAAGTATTTTATTTTATTAAATATGTCAAACCACAAAGTGATTGCTTTCTACAATGATAATAAAAATAATGGTATTCACCGTTGAATCGCTAAATTCTTTCGGGATTATTTTTATATTAGCTACGTACATAAAAATAAGTCTGCAATTCTGTAAATTCGAAAACTCTTTGTTAATTACACTCTGTGAATATAAAAACAGATTTTACTATTTCGATCTAAGGGTCAACTTTCTAAAATTTCAAAAGTAAAAAAAAAACATTTAAAAATCTTGTGTTTCATTATATATAGAATTTCAGTCGTACGAAAACGCATGACCGATTTTATTTAAACAGAAGTAAGACAAATTTTAGCTGACTTTATCACGTAGATACACCCACAACACATTGTTGATTATTTATATCTAGTCAGTGGCGTACAAAATTTTTTTTTGTTCATTTTTGAGAAAAAAAAAACAGAAATTTATATATTGTGATAGAAAGCAGTCACTTTGTGGTTTGACATATTGAATGAAATAAAACAATTACTTGTTTTGTAACCACGATTTATTTATTTTTTGTATTTCTTGGGCATTGACTATGTAACAATTTCTACATCTCATCGGTCAATTAAAAACAGTTTGGAGTTAATCGATAAAATCAAAGATTTAGATATACCTATCAACCGTAAATTAGTTACATTTGACGTTGTTAATCTGTTTCCCAGCATTCCCACTATTGAATGTAAAAACTTAATTTTAAATATTTTAAATAATTCCCATTTAGATCGAACCATTGTGAAGGAAATGTCCACATTATTAGAAATTTGCATTAATCAAAACTATTTTACCTTTAATGATAAATTATACAAACAACATAATGGTCTCCCGATGGGAAATCCCGCTTCCCCATTGTTTGCTGAGATATTTATGAACTTCTTTATGAACAAATTATTTGATTGTGGACTTTCCCTATTATCTAATGTCTTTGCATGGTATAGGTATGTTGATGACGTGTTTGTAATTTGGTCGGGTAGTAACAGACAATTAGACAATTTTCTCATGTTTATTAATAATTTTCACCAAAATATGAAATTTACACTGGAACATAATGATAACAACAATTTTAACTTCTTAGACTTAAATATCAATTTATATAATAATAAGTGTGTATTTAATTATTTTATTAACCAAAATTTCGAAACGGTACCAAGATTCACATACCTAGGCTCCCTGATAACAAACGACAATAATACCATAGAGGAGATCCAGAAGCACATAGTGAACGCAAATCGCTGTTATTTCCGCCTACAAAACCAATTAAAGTCCAGACTGCTGTCCAGAAACACAAAGATATTAGTGTACAAAACACTTATCAGACCAGTACTTACGTACGCAGCTGAGACTTGGGTACTAACTAAGAGGAATGAGCGAGCACTGGACGTTTTTGAAAGAAAAATTTTGGACCGGATCTAGAAAATGGATTTTGCCGCAGACGTTATAACAATGAGCTCTATACTTTGTTTAAGGAGCTAATAGTCGCAAAATTTATAAAATTGGGAAGACTTCGGTGGCTGGGTCATGTGGAGAGAATGACCGAGCATCAAGCACCAAAGTCTCTGCTGAACTCAAGACCAATAGGGCGAAGGAGCCTGGGAAGACGAAGACTAAGATGGAGCGACAACGTCCTCAAAGACATATCTATCTTGGAGCTTCCAAACTAGAGAGAGCTGGCACAAAACCGAGATGAGTGGAGGAAGACTCTTGAGGAGGCCAAGACCCACCAGGGGTTGTAGAGCCAATAGTGATGATGATGATGATTTAATATATATAGAAAACCTACACACACTGATTGTGTTATACCGTCTACTTCTCTTCACCCTTTGTCACATAATCTCGCCTCCTTCAACTCGATGATACATCGTGCTATTAATGTCCCTTTAAACAATGATAATTATAATAATGAAATTAACATCATAAAACAGATAGCCCTAAACAATGGATATAAACCTGAAATAATTAACCGCATAGTTAATAAAAAGCATGCAAAAAAAATTTAACAAAAAAGTATATTTATAGTGGTAATAATAATAACAAACCTAGTAAGAACCTAATATATAAAAATAGGCATTAATAAAAATCCCTAATATTTAAAATTAGGGATTTTTCAAGGAGACTCATTGAGTCCTCTTTGGTTTTGCTTAGCATTGAATCCTATGTCTAAAATGTTAATTAAAAGCAAGTTTGGAATAAAAATTAAGGGTAATACAAGAGAGAGTAGTATAGTTTCACATCTATTATATATGGATGATATAAAATTATTTTCAAATTCTGAATCAAATTTAGAGAAAATGATTAAGGTAGTTAAAAATTTTTCAGATGATATTAAAATGACTTTTGGTTTAGATAAATGTAAAACGATCCATATAGAGCATTAATACCAAAAATAGGCATTAATAAAAATCCCTAATATTTAAAATTAGGGATTTTTCAAGGAGACTCATTGAGTCCTCTTTTGTTTTGCTTAGCATTGAATCCTATGTCTAAAATGTTAATTAAAAGCAAGTTTGGAATAAAAATTAAGGGTAATACAAGAGAGAGTAGTATAGTTTCACATCTATTATATATGGATGATATAAAATTATTTTCAAATTCTGAATCAAATTTAGAGAAAATGATTAAGGTAGTTAAAAATTTTTCAGATGATATTAAAATGACTTTTGGTTTAGATAAATGTAAAACGATCCATATAGAGCATTAATACCAAAAATAGGCATTAATAAAAATCCCTAATATTTAAAATTAGGGATTTTTCAAGGAGACTCATTGAGTCCTCTTTTGTTTTGCTTAGCATTGAATCCTATGTCTAAAATGTTAATTAAAAGCAAGTTTGGAATAAAAATTAAGGGTAATACAAGAGAGAGTAGTATAGTTTCACATCTATTATATATGGATGATATAAAATTATTTTCAAATTCTGAATCAAATTTAGAGAAAATGATTAAGGTAGTTAAAAATTTTTCAGATGATATTAAAATGACTTTTGGTTTAGATAAATGTAAAACGATCCATATAGAGAAAGGCAAAATTGTAGATGGAGACGAGGGTATATTTAGAAATTTCAAAATTAAAAGTATGAAAGGGGATGAGGTTTATAAATATTAAGGATACCCGCAATCGAATAGATTAGATCACACTAGTATTAAAAATGATATTAGGATTAAATTTCAAACTAGGATCAGAAAAATTTCAAAATGCAATCTATCTGCTAAAAATTTAGTAAAAGCAATAAATACTTGGGCAATACCTTTATTAACGTACTCATTTGGCATAATTAAATGGTCCAATACAGGTTTAGATAGTTTAGAACGATTAATTAGAACTACGTTAACAAAGTTTAATTGCCATCATCCAAATTCAGCTATAGAACGAATTAATTTACCTGGAAATTTAGGAGGTAGAGGTGTAGTCAAAATAACATCTTTGAAACACAATCAGGTAGAAATGCTTACAAATTTTTTCCATAGGAAAGCTTATAGCTCAGAAATGCACAAAATAATTTGCAAGGCAGATAGAAACATTACACTTTTAAATTTATATGACGAGAATGCCAACATTCTTATAAATACTAACCAGGAATTATTAGATTCCTGGTCAAATAAAATTATTCATGCAAAACACTTCAATTATCTCAACCAAACGTATGTTGACAAACTTTCGTCAAACAAATGGTTGAGTATTGGAGAGTTGAGCGCAGAAATAGAAGGATTTATGCTTGCCATTCAAGATAGAGTCATTAATACTAAAAATTATAGGAAGCATATAATCAAAGATATAAATCAAATTGATGATTTATGTAGAAAATGTTTGACTTTTCCGGAAACTATAGAACATATTTTATCGGGATGTTCTATATTAGCGCCATCCGAGTATACATTTAGGCACAATCAGGTTTTAAAAATAATCCACCAAAGTTTGGTAATTAAACATAACTTGATTGACTGCCGTAATATAGTACCATATTATGAATATGAACCAAATTCATTTTTAGAAAATGAATTTTATAAAATATATTATGATAAAACTATACTAACAGACAGAACAATTAGTCATAATAGACCTGATATAGTTTTACATGACAAAATTTAAAAAAATTACTTATATCATTGATGTAGATTCCAAATTCCTGTAATATTCAAAAACCTGTTTCTGAAAAATTAGAAAATACACAGATTTAGGAAATGAGATTAAAAGAATTTGGCATTCTCGGACTATAAAAATATTACCATTTTTTTATTTCGGCTACTGGCATTATACCTAGGTCTCTAATTCAAAATTTAGGCGTATTAGATTTGACAAAGAATTTATATATAAAAATGCAAAAATCGGTAATTTTAAATACATGTAGGATTACAAAAGATTTTTTAAATATTTATATTGAGGGATCAGTAGGATTTATAGGTTCAATTAGGAATTCCACAGAGCCGAACCCTCTGATATGAAAATATCTGGAGTCGGTGAATTATTTTCCCACCTGGTCTCTGGTAGGTTGACATGTTGTTCTTGTATTGTTTTGTAATTATAATACTTATATAGTGCAATTGCATAACGTGGATTGACCAGATGATCATTTGGGAAGTGTGTGAAAGGGTTTAGTTTTTCCTGTGGGGAAAATTAAACCCGGACATTTAAATCTGGTGCGTAAAAAAACTTCTTTATACCGGCGATTTATGTTTAAAAATATCCCGCATATTACCAAATCACATTTCTCCACCATTCTATACTAATTCTAAAATAAATAAAAAAAATTGATTAATAACAAGGATATTTCTAATAAATTTAAAAAAAAACGGGATATACACTTTGGAATGTAACGAGTGTGATGCACAGTATGTAGGAATGACTACTAGAAATTTTAAAACTAGAATCAGTGAACATGAACTTTGTTTACGAAATAATAACTACTCCGAGTTTGCTAACCATCTAATAGAGGCAGGTCATAGCTTCAAAAAAAGATAAAACTAAGTTTAAACATTGTAATGTCAATTCATATTTTAATTTGTGCGCTTTAGAAACTTTATAAATTAACAAAAAAATTAAATCGAAAATTAATTTAGTTAATAAAATAATAGCACCATGTAAATCCCCTCTACTTACGATGTTTCCATGTAATTTTGACTCCTCCCACCGTTCTCCCCCTCCACCAAATTTCCCACTCCCACTACCCCCGCCTAATAAATTTTTGTACTTGTATAGAATTTTTAAGTTAGTTTTAAGTTTGCTCGTTAATGATACGGACGTGTCTTAAAATTTAAAATTTTTAAATTAAAGTAACAAAAGTATCTGGAAAATTAAAACTTTTCAAAACAAAAACGATTTATTTAATTTTTATAATACCGACCGGTTTCACTTTACTCAAGCATCTTTAGGGTATAAAATTAAACTGAAGTTTAATTAAACAGTTTAATTTTATACCCTGAAGATGCTTGAGTAAAGCGAAACCGGTCGGTATTATAAAAATTAAATAAATCGTGGTTACAAACCAGGTAAATGTTTTATTTCAGAAATATATATATATATTTATTTACGCTTTTTCATGATAACATTCTTTTAGGTTAACATTTTTTTGATGGACATCCAATAACAATGACGAATTTACGCTAAATTCAGAACACAACAAATTTTAATGTTAATAATAATAATATTTGGATGATTTATATAGCGCCGTTTTTGTGAAAAATCACGTCAAGGGCGCTGTACAAACTTATAATACATTTCTAAAATCTAAAAAACTACAAGCTAGGCAAACAATTATAAACAACTTATGGCTAAAAATTGCATACATCGGTTCATTGATCACCGATACGAAAATATGTGTACTATATGTGTAATATTTTGATGTGTAATATGTGTAATATTTTGACCAATGAACGCGATGCTGCCTAAAATTTAATGAAAACAGGACCATACTTACCTGGGAGGTCGCTTGAAATTAACACTGATTATTATATAAATTAACTCCATTTAAAGAAATTTAGATAGAGTTCGCACGCATAGGACATTATTGTGAACACAAGTTATTTAATCCTGAAAAATATTTTAATATTAATATGTAATGTATTCTTTGACGAGTGTATTTTGGAAAGTAAAAGCAATATATAAAGGTGGGAGGTGCAGTAGTACCAATAAGGATTTGATCTTTCTAAATGTGATTCGTCAAGAGACAGATTGATGTGTAAGGAATCGAGTAATTTTAATTCAGTAAGAAAAGTGTGATTAAGACATATCATAGACAATACAAGTATGATACTCTCAAATAGGTATATTTAAATTACGGGTATGAGAGCCCAAAAAGGAAGGTTTTTAGTTTGGACCTAAACTCTGTTGGGCTTGTTATGCAGCTTAATTCCGGAGGGAGTCTATTCCAAGCCTTAGGCCCAGATGCTCCGAAATCACGATCTCCAAACATAGTATTTAGCTTTCGTTTAGGTTCTATTAGTCTGCCTTTAGCAGATGAAGTTGCTGATCTAAGGGTTAATTGTCTCGGACTGGTATTTTCCGGGACGCATAATTCGGAGATGTAAGGTGGGGCCATTTCGTAGATTAATTTAAAAACCATCCAGCACAATTTGTACTGGATTCTCTCAGGGCACTTGAGCCAGTGAAGGTTACGAAGGTGTTCTGAAATATGCGAATATTTAGAAACCCCAGTTATGAGCCTTGCCGCTGCATTAAACACGGATTGAAGTTTGTCAATTTGATATTTGGGAAGACTAGCGTAGATGCCGTTACAGTAATCGAGCCGCGAGACTACGTAAGAGTTAATTAATAGTTTTGTCGCCTCTGTAGGAAGGTTTCTTCGAACTGACTTGAGTTGTCTTAGGTGAAAAAAACCGGTGCTTACTGTCCTATTTATTTGACTTTTTAACGAAAAGTCTGAATCTAAATTAACGCCAAGAAGTTTGACTGTTGTCTTTGGAATAATATTGTTGCCGGAAATGGAAATAGGTGTATTGTCTATGAAATGTTGGCGTTTGTTTGTGGCCGCCCATAGAAACTCAGTCTTAGATGGATTCAGCTTCAGCTTGTTTGAAGACATCCAACGAGTTATTGCTTCTAGGCATTCAGCTATGCGGATTTTGAGACTGTTGATTTCGTTTGGAGAGCAGTAAAAATAAACTTGCTGATCGTCAGCGTAGCAGTGGGACAGGAGACCAAATGACTCGATTATTTTGGCGACATCATTTGTAAAAAGGATGAAAAGAAGTGGGCCTAAAACGGATCCTTGGGGTACCCCTGAAGAAAGTGTTAATGTTAAATAGACGTCAGCTGATTTCACGTGGTCGGAGGGGAGTGGGGAAGTCACACAAAAAACGAACACTTCCGAAGTAGAACCGATCATTTTCGATTAGCTAGCGCTCTAGTGTGTTTGGTTTCGTGATTATTTGTGATATGTACCTTCAGACCCCGGCTTTTAAGGCAAGACATAACCGCGTTTATCGGGGGTTTTCCCGAGGCTCACATTTTAATTTATTTTGGCGAATTTGTAGTTGAATTATCGTTTTTATTTTCATGCCTCTCAAGGGATGCGAGTTATTTATATTTTAGATTAATAAAAACAGTACGTTAAAAAATAAAAAAAAAACACGTTCTTCAGAATTAATTAAAATGAACTCGGCAGAGAGGTCGAATCTCCAGGCCTGCTAGGGTTCGTCAAATGCGATGTGCCGCGGGCGCATATTTGTTTACACACTTTCTTTACTTACGTCGTTAAGATTTCCACATTATTTTTCTTCTTCTTCTTTTCTTTGATAAGGCAAATTCGACAGTAGGTCCGTCCAAAACACCGGTTGCGAGTCGCAATTTGTAAACACGGCTTCTTTACTTACGTCGTTAATATTCTGATTATATTTTAGGGAAGAGTATCGTCTCAATTTAGTAAGGCAAGTATTCCAGTTAACGCTCTATCTTGTATTTGCACCTTATTATTATTAGTAAACTTTGACGTAGGTAGGCAACAGTTCCACTGTTTTTTTTCTAGGTTAGATATAATGGGTAGTGGTAGGTATACTTTAAAAAAATGTTTGTGCCTCTCCACTTTTCATCCCCGCAAACCGCCACTGTAGACTATAAATAGACTACAGTCAGCGGTTGGTGTACAATGTACGTACATTTACAATACGTGGACAGTGCACAATAACGTAGTTATATAGGTACAGTAACGTCCCCATTGGAAGGGGAGAGATTTACGTGGCCGGATTCCCACGCTGTGTTTGCTTTCTGACCTACATTCTCGGACTTTGTGAACAAGGCGGGAATAGAATTCCAACAGGGTGGCTGGAAAGTCATGTGAGTAAATAACATTAGGAGATACACTTTTTTTACTTTAACCTTTAACTGCAAACGTGATTTTTTTTACGTACATTCTGACATAGGGTCCAAGGCGGCCTGTTACTTTAAATTTTAAATATTAGAAATCCATAAAACTTTAGAAGTCCAAATTATTATTTACTAGCTATCCCCACTCCAATCCCCCCCTCCTCCTCTCCCCCGCCCCCTCTCACCCCCCCCCCCCCCCCCACAAATCCCCCCTAACCCCTCACTCTCCCCCTCCACCCTCCGCCCTCCCCCCTCCCCCCCCGCCCTGCCCCCACATCCCATCCCAACTCACCCCCCTCCATACCCGTTACATTCATTTTTCAAACAGCTCGCGTGCAATATTTGTATATAAATTTCATAATTCCAGAGCTCTAACCTACAGCCCATAGGTAGCATATTCTGATGTATTAGCTATATTATTGTAAAGTTTCATTAAAATCCATTCAGTAGTTTTCGCGTGAAAGAGTAACAAACATACACGAAATATCTTATATTTGACAATTTGGATATTATGTTATAATTTTTGGCAAAAATCACTTGTGATCAGAAATCAGTTTGCATTATCTATTAAACTAAACAAAAACAATGAACTCACTTTTGTTATAATATTTCAATTGTGTCTCGAATAAACTATATATATGTAAAGGAAATATATTCCCTTTAAATTTGAATCCTATAATGTCAATTAGAATGCAATCATCGATTGTCATTTGTTTTGTTATTCTATTATTTGATTGTTAGAAAAAACCATTCAAAGTGATATTAATAAACATAAATGTCGTTTCTTAGTTAAAAAAAACTTTGCAACACAAGTGTTTTATTTAGAAATTAATAAAAAGGAATTAAACCTATCAACATATTATAAAACGACATTTCGTTTTAAACCAAAAATGGAGAAAGTTCAATTCGAATTTACGCTATTACCTGGATGCGATGGCAGATCAAATATTATTAGCATTACAAAAATAGTCACAAGTGATGGAAAAGTGTTTACAATACCAGAAATGCTACGATCCGCCAGCTATCACGAGGAGATAATGAAAACTAGTGCTTTTGGAAAAATAAAAAATAGTTTGAAAAAAAGATACCAGGTTAGAAGAGTCTGGTTAACCATGACAGAAGAACTAAAAAAAACATATGTAGACGAAGATGGAAACCTACAGTTTGGAGACCAATACCTCGAAGAATTGGACGAAAAAAGTTTACAAGTACATCAAAAAGAAGATGCATTAGGAAAATTAATTGAAAAGTTAATGGAAGATAAGCAACAGAGCTTAAAAAACATTGCTGAGAAGTTTGTTATAGAAAAATTCTGCACTAAAAATACAAATGCAAGCCAGTGGATGGAAGTGTTTGAAAAAGAATGTTTGCGGTTTGATGTGACCATGGATGAAAAAAAAATAGAAATACTCAGATTGTTCATGGATAAATCTTGTATAGACTGGTACAGTTCCATGATTATAAAACTAACAATGAACTCAGAGTGGTCAACATGGAAAAACAAATTCTGTGAATCATTTGCAAACAAAGGATGGAACCCTGTCACATACGCACTATCATTTAGATACAAAGATGGTTCTCTGTTGGATTATGCTATGAGAAAAGAAAAACTTCTATTGGATGTGAGAAGATCAATTGACACCGGTACTTTGATAGATCTTGTTGCTTCCGGACTACCAGAATTCATACTTAACAAGATCGATAGAGAAGGATTACAAGATACTGTAGATTTGTTTAATGAAGTAAACAAGTATGAACATATGGTCAACAAAAAAAGATTTATGAATCAGAAAACATTTGGAAATGCAGAACATAATAAAAATGGGGGTAAAAATCCATGTAAAATTTGTGAAAAATTGAATAAGGGCATTCGTTACCACCCTGAAGCTACATGCTGGTTCAAAACAAAAGAGGATGAAAAATTTAAGAGAAATGCCATTAAACATGTAAACAATTCAGTGATAGAAACTGAATTAAATGAAAATGATCAAAAAAACTAATAGTAACACCATTAATAAAAGTCAAACTATTACTAAATGATAAATTAAAAATATACGGAATTTATGATTCGGGTTCAAATGTTTCTCTAATTAATTCTAAATTATTGAAACTAAAAGGAAAAGGAAACAATTTGAATGAAGCAAATTTAGTAACGATTAATGGTGTTAAAAAGACGAGTGGTTTGACAACGTTAAACATAAAAATTTTTGAATTGGAGAAAAAAGTTGATGTGTACATTATTGATGAACACAATTTCAAGTATGATTTTTTGATTGGATTAGACATGATAAAAGACTTCAAACTTATCCAAAGTGAAGACTTACAAATATCACAGAAACTCTGCCTAAATAATACAAATAAAAAAGAAAAATATTCTACAGATATGAAAACGAATACTGAATTTAATCATATAGAAAAACACAGAATTAATTTTAACGAACATGTTAAAGAAGAAGATTTTAAAATAACAATGAATCATTTAAATAATGATCAAAAAACAGAAATAAATGAACTAATAGACAAATACACATCAGTGTTCGCGAAGAGTAAATATGATGTTGGCACTGTCAATGGATATGAAGCGAAGATAGACTTATTAGTGGATAAATATTGTAGTAAGAGGCCTTACAGATGCAGTGTAGAAGATAAAAAGGAAATAGAAGAGCAAATAGCAAAATTATTAGACAATAAACTGATAGAAGAGTCGTACAGTCCATTTGCTGCACCGGTTACTCTAGCATTTAAAAAAGAAGAAAACAAAAGATCCAGATTATGCATAGACTTCAGAGACTTAAATAAAATAGTAATACCTCAAGCTCAACCATTTCCATTGATTGAAGACCTAATGACAAAGACCAGAAATTGCAAATTTTTTTCAACGCTGGATATAAACTCAGCCTTTTGGTCTATTCCATTGCGGATTGAAGACAAAAAAAAACAGGATTTGTAACACAGGAGGGACATTTTCAATGGACCTGCCTGCCTTTTGGATTGAAGACTTCTCCGGCAATTTTTCAGAGGATATTAAGCAATATATTGAGAAAATATAAACTAAACGAATTTGCTGTCAATTACATAGATGACATTCTTATTTTTTCAAAAACTTTTGCTGAACACATTGATCATCTTACAAAGCTGCTGAATGCAATCAAAACAGAAGGTTTTAGATTAAAATTTACAAAATGCACATTTGCATCAGATATGGTAAAATATCTGGGTCATATAATTCAGAATAATTCAGTCAAGCCAGTAAAGGATAATTTGATTTCAATAAAGAATTTTCCTATTCCAAAAACACAAAAGAATGTGCGACAATTTCTAGGAAAAATCAACTTTTATCATGAGTACATTCCGAAGAGTGCAATAATACTAGATCCTTTGCATAATTTATTAAGGAAAAATCAAAAGTTTATTTGGACTGATAAATGCCAAAATGCTTTTGAAACGATGAAAAACCTAATATGCTCACAACCGATCTTGGAAATTTTTGATCAAGATTTACCAATTAATATATATACAGATGCTTCTCTAGAGGGTGTTGGAGCTATTTTAAAACAGACACAATCTGATGGAAAAGAAAAACCTGTTGCTTACTTTTCGAAAAAATTAAACAGCGCACAGAAAAAGAAAAAAGCAATTTACTTAGAATGCTTAGCTATAAAAGAGGCAGTGAGATACTGGCAATACTGGTTGATAGGTAAACCATTTACAGTTTATTCAGATCACAAACCGCTGGAAAATATGAATATCAAATCTAGAACCGATGAAGAGCTGGGTGACTTAACATATTACTTATCCCAATATGATTTTCAAATTAAATATTCTCCAGGAAAGTACAATATTGAAGCTGATTGTCTAAGCAGAAACCCAGTCTTAGAACCAGATGAGAACCAAGATGAGCAATTAAAAGTTGTCAACTTAATAAAATTAGAAGATATCTTAAAAGATCAGGTCGAAAATGAGAAGATACAGTGCAGAAAAGATAAATTGATATCGAAGAATAATGTTTATTACAAGAAAGTAAAAAAAAAGAAAAAATAATTCTATCAGAAAAATTCAGCATAGATTTTATCAAAAATGTTCACACAGACCTAGGTCACATAGGAATTAATCAAATGCAAAAAATGATAAGCTCATGGTACACATCAGAAAACATGACAAACAATATAAAGAGAACTTGCGAAAGTTGTGCAGTATGTTCAAAGAACAAATCAAGAGGTCAAAATAAATATGGATTGATGTCCTACTTGGGTCCCGCAACAAAACCTTTTGAAATATGTTCTATTGATACGATAGGTGGTTTTGGGGGTTCACGGTCAACAAAGAGATACTTGCACCTGCTATCAGATCATTTCACGAGGTTTGCATATATTTTGACATCAAAAACTCAAAATACCAACGATTTCATTAAACTCTTAAACTCCACAGAAACTAATGACATTGGCATGATACTATCAGACCAATATCCGGGTCTTAATTCTAGAGAATTCAAAAAATTTTTGGATGAAAAAAATATTCCAATCATTTTTACTGCAGTAAACTCGCCTTTCACAAATGGATTAAATGAAAGATTAAATCAAACGCTAGTCAATAAAATTAGATGCAAAATCAATGAAAATGACTTAAAAGTGGCTTGGACAACTATAGCCCGTAATTGTGTAAAAAACTATAATGAAACGGAGCACACTGTCACTGGTTATGCGCCTCAGTACCTACTTAACGGCACAGATGTTACGATTTTGCCAAATGAGTTAAAACTTAAGAAGACTGACATCGATTTGATTCAAGACAGAAAAAAAGCTCTGGAAAATACTATAAAGTCACATAATTACAACAAGATGATTTACGATAAAACCAGGAGACATATTAACTTCAAAGTTGGTGATACTGTTTTTGTGGAGAATGGAAACAAACTTAACAGGAAGAAGCTCGACGAATTGAGAATCGGACCCTACAAAATCATAGAAAAATTATCAAACTCAATTTACAAGATAAATACTGGTCGAAAAAAATTAGAATCAAATTTTTTCCACATCTCGAAATTAATTCCAGCACCTGCATTGATGAACCATGAAGAGGATATCGAAGATGAATGAAAATTTTTGCAATAATTTTCTTTCCCGCGGGGGGGGAGATGTAAAGGAAATATATTCCCTTTAAATTTGAATCCTATAATGTCAATTAGAATGCAATCATCGATTGTCATTTGTTTTGTTATTCTATTATTTGATTGTTAGAAAAAACCATTCAAAGTGATATTAATAAACATAAATGTCGTTTCTTAGTTAAAAAAAACTTTGCAACACAAGTGTTTTATTTAGAAATTAATAAAAAGGAATTAAACCTATCAACATATTATATATATATAAAACTTTAATAAAGTTGTTTATGTTTATTTTTATACAGTAAAAATCTACTTTTAAAAAGTCACGTTAATACTGACGATGGGTCAGAGAGGCCCGCAAAAATTTTTTTATGAATTTACTTACAGAAATTTAACTTTAAAAATTTAAAATTTAAAATTTACGGCTCCTGGCTACACTGAATTCTAATTGCTACTGGAAGCGGCGTATGCGTCAGGTGAGGGGGGGGGACTATTTCGATATTATTATTATTGTTAGGGCGGAGCGGCCCCCACGTCAGCAGTTAATGGTTAAGGGGAAGCCACAAGCCAAAAATGTACGTATTCTTATTTTGCCTTACATCGCCACGAATATTGATAAAAGGCATAAAAATCGTTTGGCAAACGATGTCTAGTGGTCAAAATTTTAAGCGCAAAGATATTTTTTTTATTTATTTTGTGAATAATTTTATAAGAAAGAAAAAAATTTATCAATGGAAACAATAACATGTATGTATAAACAGTATCATGCATTTCTAATGAAAAAATACGTGTTTTAGTAGTTTAGGCTTAGATCAGGGTTTAATTTTACGAAATAGCACATAATGGAATTATGTGCCACACCAAGGCAAACAAAACGATTTACTATGAGTACAAAATGTATTATTCATCTCTTCGGCACATTGTTTTTGGAAAGAGTTGGGAATCACATTTTGATATGGGAATGATATGGTTTGGGAAGGGAATTGGCGTTACAAACCCGTGCACAGTAGGATGCCGCTTGCTTTCTACTGGACGCGGGTTTGGAGGAAAAATGGCGTTACAAACCCGTGTTGATTTCGAGGCATGGTTATCTCCTATTGCACACGGAATAGGAAATACGCGTCCGGGTTCATAGGGTAGGGTTTGTCAGGATCTTAGCGCGGTACATCTGCTTACCAACTGGTTGAGGGAGACCTTTTGACCTCTCCAGTCGGACTCTTTCGACCCATCGCCTTCCACCGCAGTGGGAGGGATGGATTCATACGTTCGTCGCTCCTGAACACATAGACCCCAAATTCCTACTCAGCCCTCATATATCTTTCTGTCCCAGAACATCCTTTCCTTTTTTTACATTCTCCACACATGAGGCCCTGAGGAAAATAATTTCCCCAAGGGGCCTATGTCATCTTAGGGGATGCTGTATGGAGGGTGTTTTTAAGGAAAGGTATGAGAGGAAGTTCTGGGAAGTACATAGGTATGAGGGATGTGTAGGAATCTGGAGGTCAGGAGTAACAGACGTATAAGTGCATCCCTCCAACTGCGGTGAATGGCGACGGGTCGAGGAATTCGGCTGGAGAGGTCTCCAAGAAAAGATCGCCCTCAACCAGTCTCTCTCGATACGGCCGCCACGCAGCAGGTGGGCAGACGCATTGGCCGCCAAGACCTGGACAAACCTTACCCCATGAATCCGGGCGTTACTGCTAAGCCACCAAACGTAGAGAACCACTTGGGATGACCTATGGCAGAGGTTTTGGTTGTCCAATAAATAAGTAAACGCCTACCAAAATGCTCCCTCTCCTTCCTTTCCAAGACTCACTACACCACATCCCCAAAGATGACATTGGCCCTGATTTTGTTTTCGTCAAAGCCTCGTGTGTTTAATTTAGATATTAAAAAAAAAAAAATCTAAAACACTATCTACTATTACTTTATGTACCATTATCATGTATCTCCCTCATTTAACTCTCTAGATTCTAAATGGCGTATATCGGTGTTATTAACACCGTTCAAAAAAAATCCAAATAGGGTAAACAAAAGAATAGCTAAATCACAAGACTCTCATCACATTGGCCAAACACGAATAGCTACTTACATTATTCCATCTCATTTCTTCCCTTAACTCTAAGTTAATATCTAACTTTCCCAGAGGGCTGTTTTATCCGGGGAGACAATATATTATTCAGAAAGGGTCATGCCTTATGAAGGAGTTTCTTATACAAAAAGCTTTCCTAAGTAACGCCACCTATAACAAAATAAAAGAACACTATATTATCGCTTACAAAAATCGACTGGAAAATGTAAATGCCATTTAGGCAAAAAAAAACTGAACAGATGAAGAAATATAAGTGTGTTGTGGGCGTGTCCGTGTTACTGAAAAAACTCAAAATGGCAGGGCGTTAAGGGAAACTTTTAAAACTAAAAAAAAATGTCACCGGAGACCATAATTTCACGTACATTTTTTACTTCGAAAAATGTCCGAATCACCGGTTAAATCAAATACGTCCTTTAACTCGTCATCACAGGAGACCAAGTTTGTCCCAGCTAGGGAATGCAAATCTCGCGAGATTGGGGCTTAAGCGAGATCCCGCGAGTTTATGAATAACAATACTGCGAGATCTCGCCAATTTCGAGATCTCGCGAGATTGGCAGTTTTGTGTGTTTTTTTTGCAAATAATCACAATATTTGAATAAATTAGGAGAAAAATAAGAAAAATTTTAAGTATTATAAGATAAACATTTATTTTTACGAATTTTTCAACAGACTTTTATGCATCAAACATTGTTTGACGTATTTGTCTATAATTTTTTGATAAACTTCTAAGTAGTAAACTTTGATGTACGTTTCTATAACAAATGAAAGAAACAACCAGTCTTCTCCTCTAATATCAAACAAAAATCTTTTAGTTATAAAACAGTTCTTTTATAACAAACTAAACAACGAGAAGTAAAAAAAAAAATAAACTTATTATCTAAGTTGAGTTGACTATAAACTGAGATATTATTATCAATTTAATAAAACTATATCTACTCATATATAGAGATTTAATAAAACTATATCTACTCATATGTAGATCCATCAGATATTACAGATTAATTAACAAAATATACCAATCAAATGAAAGATTTGTTCAGTTCAAATCACAAGCCATTATTACGAATTATTTTGAAAATAGCTCCTTAAGAAGCACAAAATGTCCAAAATCTGCTAAACGGCTTCTTATTTCCGCGCTTCGAATAAGACGTTTTTATGCTCGAGTGCAATCTCGTTAAACTCGCGAGATCTCGCCCTTTTTCGTCCGAGATCAATCTCGCTAAAAAAGGCCGAGATCTCGCAAAAACTAGATCTCGCGAGAACGAGATTGCATTCCCTAGTCCCAGCTAACATAGGTCTCACATAAATCGCTGTCACTCCCTTACTATCTTATTGACAAATACGTTCGAAACGGTGTTAGAAAGGCAAAACACCACGCTTTATATTCAAATCAAAAAATAACCCTCAAAAAGTAAAATGTAAGCCTTTATGAAACATTTTATTAATTATTTTCACATGAAATGATAAAATAGTGAAGTGACCATAAATTTAATAATACAATATTTGTCTTATAAAATATGCATGTGTTTTTATTTTTTTCGTTATCAGTAATTTTAATTTGAAAAACGTAAAGTTTGCCATATTCAAACTTTTTTATGTTTGCATGCATTATTTTTATATTTTATTAATTATATTTTTCTTCAAATTAATAAAATACTTAGTTTTTATCACTTTTATTGTTTACAAAAACCAACATGTTTCGTGAGCAACGCTCACTTCTTCAGGGTTTTTATTGATACTAATTATAAGTAATAGACATAGACAATGATGTCAATTGAAAAAAAATGGACATAGACAATGGTATCAATGAAAATGTGAGAGTGGGTAGAGGAGAGAGGGGCAATGGGGGACAATTTACAAAGGGAACAGGTTTAATATTGGGTCATTTAGTCCGAAACCAGTCACGCCTTTAATTTCAATAGTGGAATAGAATTAATGCATTGTAATGTCAATGGCATTCAGTTGGATAAACTAGAAATTTTAGAAATCTGAAAGAGTGTTAATGCGAATTTGAATATTATTAATAACCAAAAATTGTTCTAAAATGACCCAATATTAAACCTGTTCACTTTGTTAATTGTCCCCCCATTGCCCCTCTCTCCTCCACCCATTCTCCATTGATACCATTGTCTATGTCCATTCTTTTTCAATTGACACTATTGTCTATGTCTATTATTTATAATTAGTATCAATAAAAACCCTGAAGAAGTGAGCGTTGCTCACGAAAAATGTTGGTTTTTGTAAACAATAAAAGTGGTAAAAACTAAGTATTTTATTAATTTGAATCAAAATGGTGCAACAAAATAAGTTTGCTGTGTTAGAAGAACTAATTATATTTTTATTTCAACAAAAAAATGTGAAAGCGTATTTCATCTTTCATAAACAGTTTTTAGTTTTCGGATATGTTAAAAAATATTCCATATATTTGCATTTTATTGTAAGGCGGTAATATTTTAACCATTGAAAAATACACCAAATTTCTGAAGCCGGGTGGCGTTTAGTCCATACAAACGTATTCCCCTATTTTTCCTCTGGATTTTGACACTACTAAAAATATTTTTTAACATGATATAGATATCAACCACTCGGGTGTCTGTATGTTTTGCTTTTTTGATAAGTTGATGTGAATTCTGATTTATTTTAATTCTGACAAAAATTTAAAAAAATTACCTGAAACTCCTTGTTGTGTATTTTCTTCGAACATAGAGGCACATGTTCAATAAGACAATATACAGGGTGTCAAGCCGACGCTATCCGAATTTCTACCGATTTCTTGCATATCTCCCAACATTTGAAGTTTTTAGCTCCTTAAAAAATATATGTTGTTTTTTAAGATAATATCTATAGTTTCCCCACGCCGAAACGCAAATTATATTAAATTCCCTTGGTAGAAAAAATCGCGAAATATGCTCCAAAAATTTTTATTTTCAAGTCTGTTTCAGTTATTTTAAAAGTTATATGTATGCAAAAATTCACAGTGTTTCTATAAATGCTGTTTTAAACAGCCCCAAGAGTTTTTGCTCTGTTTTAAACGAGTCATGCTTTATTAAAAAATTTCACAATTTTCGCGTCGATTTTATCGCTTTAAATATTAGCGCGCTACTCTAACATTCGTAATTACATATCTCTCCATCTTCTTATTTCGAGTAAAAAATGTTAATTAAATTTTTGTTTCCGGTGACATTTTTAATATTTTGGTTTTATCATCTTGAATCCTAAAAAAAATCAGTAAATATTGAACAGGTAGGGGTAAAGTGTCAAGCGGTTACTCGGCCATGACCAGTGATTACAAGTGAAAGAAAAAAATGTTTGGTGATGAAGAAGATAAAATTTTTGAAAAAATAATTTAATAATTGTCACAAAAGTCACCTAATAATTTCTGAATTACTGGTTAACGTAAGTGAAGTAGGTCCCTTAACACTCAGTATGTTAATCACGATTAGTAATAAATCTTCAATAAGATTTTCGCTATTTTCGAAGGTTCTTGAATGAATAATCAAGAATGCCTTGATCCAGGGTGATGTAAGGCTGACCGAAACGATTGCGAAAAGAAAGGGGAGGTTCAACATCCCAAAATAAAACTTTAATATCTAAGGGCGTTAAAGGGAGAAGATGGAACAAAACAACATTAAGAGAACGATTTTCAAGGGGCGATAAAGAGGGAGCAGTAATCTTAGAGTGGGTACCTAATGAAATGTGACCCATAAATTTCGAAACTCATTATTTTTTCTTTTTGTTGTAAACCTTTTTTTGTAACGTCTTAACCCCTCGGGCTTCGGCCATATTTTGTCAGAGGGTCAAAATATTTACGTTTTTTAATAAAAATATTTCTGAATATATCAAAAAACTTTTATTTTATAATTCAAAACAAACATATAATTTTGAAATATAAAATTTTAAAATGGCTCATCTTACGTTATTTCAAACTAAAAAATAAAAACTTGTCCGTATTTTGATAGGCAAATGTATTATAAATGTTATCGTCAGTTCACTTTTTTGTCGTTTGATGTAAAATAATTAATAACAAATTCTCATTTCAGTTTCTGAACAAATAACTTATTCCGGTATCCGGTGGATAGGACGGATACTGGGTAGTTATCGAATATCCGTTTCATCTCTAGTTTCTATATATAATAGTGAGTTCTGACATCATGAAATTATGCGTTGCTAACCATTCATCCGATTGCGATGAAACTTTGAGGAATTGATACATTCATGCTGGCGATGGTTTCTATATATACTGGTGAGCTCTGGCATTATGAAATTTGTATTTAAAAATTGCGATAAAAACTGAATGTATCGGGACTGAATTTATGGAATGCGGTAGGGGGGAAGGGAACTCGGGAGGGGAGTTCGCAGAACGGGGGAAACGGGAGAGGGGAGTGGGGAGGAGGAAGGCGGAGTGGGAACGCATGAAGAGAAGGGGAAGCAGGGAGAAGCAATTTCTTTATTAAGTGGCATATAATAATGCACAAGTTAGAATAAGGCTGTGACTTTATAATATCCTACGAATTTTCGTGTAATATTTATAGCAAACTGATTTTTACCAATCTTTCTTCTTCTTTTGCTAGTTTGACGGCCTCCGTGGTTGAGTGGTTACTATCTTTGGCTACTCTACGTCGTGAGTTCAAATCCCTACTTGCCCAAGTTAAATTTATTATTTTACTTATTTTTGTAAGTGAACAGTTTTTCCTCTTACTCCCTATACATATATGTATGTGCTTTTATCCCCCTCGTACTTTGATGATCTTGCGCAACAGCACACCAGTATTTTGTTGATCCGTTTGCTTTTGTTGATCCATCCAGATTTGTTGATCCATTACCCAAGCTGACAAACATAATAATTAATGCCTTTAGAACAATTTATATTGTATATATTTTGCTTTTATATTTTATATTTTGTATACCATGCCCATTTTTCGGTCGCATGTATATGCGACACTTTTACACTTTTACATTTTCCACTTTTTCACTTTATTGATCCCACATATATGTAGCACGTTCATCTCAAATTTCCAATAAAGCTCCGGAACCGAAAAGAATTTCCTCCCAGCATTACCTACGTCGCTCATCGTTTGTCGCTATTTCCAAAAAAAGATATAAAAGTCCGGGATTTTTGTCGTCAAATTTACGATGGCGACATTGAATGGAGGTTTGACGACAGTCCTGACCGAAACGTCGTAATATTCTCCCGACGGAATCATTTAAGTTTCCGATAAAATAATGTGAAACGATCTTGATTTTGCGCGACAAGGATTAAAAAGATTCCCGAAGATATTGCAAATATTTTTTCACAAAAAGTTACAAATCATATCAAAGATTTTATTTACCTTCCTAAATTAATACAAATCCTAAGCTTTTTTTTTACATGAATACCGCACAAGAGTCGCAACTGCTCCCATCTGGAGCCAGTGGGACTATGGCATCTCCAATTGGGTTATGTTGTGAGGCTGAAGGCAGTGGGGAGGGGAAGGAGATAGGGAAGAGGAAGGTGGGGAAGTACCTGGCTTTTCAGATCTGGTCACCAAACACGGCAGAAGCCATTTCAAGCAACGTTTCAATTCCAAATGGTGGTCTTACACCAGGGCGATACCGAGAGTATCTTCCACTCTGGAAAGTGCCGCAAATATACAATATATTATTTTTAAATGAATAAATTGTAAATTCACAAATTAATCAAATAAAATTTATTTGCCACGCCGGGATTCGATCCCGCGACCTTCGGAATGCGAGTTAAGCGCCTTACCGCTGCACTACACCGGTCGTCAATTAGAATGAAGAGACAGTATGTAACGTCTTCGTCTTTTTATAATGTATTGGGATGGCGAAATTATAGTCTATAGACTGTAATTAATACAATGGTTTACCCCTACCGACTTTCTCTTAGGCATGCTCGATATGAACCATCTATGGGTCAGAAGGGATGTGTTCATTGTAGAACATTTCTTTTCATTTGTGGATGGTTCGAAAACTCGACAATTGTGGAGAGCATTAGTTTTTATGTTCCCGATGGTTATCACTGTCGCCGACAACATAGACTGTTTTATCTACCAGCTTGCAAAACTAATTTGCCAGTGGCCGTGCCAGTCGGGAGTGCTGTCTTATTGTTAAATAGAATCACTTCGAAGATCGATAAGTTCAACATCAAAGAAGCAAAGTTTAAACGGCGAGCATTTCTGCTTATCTTATCTAAAATATTTTCTCGTTTTAAAACGCTTTGAAAATTTAATTTTGTAACATTTTTAAAATGAACAAATTGAATTAATTCTCGACTGACAGCTGGTGTTAACGAAGAGACATTGGACAACGGTGGTGGTTCGTGCTCTAAGGCAGGGGAGGCTGCGCTTCCTCAAAAGCATAGAGAAGAAATGGAGAAAAATACACTTAATCATACACCAAAATACAGAATTTTAAAAAACTTTTATTTAAATGTTACATGTTTATAAATTGTATAAGTCTTAAAGTCACTTCTGTTTAAATATTACCCATAATATTTCAAAATTTCACTTGGACTGGATGTCTTTATATTACGTAACTCATCACACAAGTGCAACACGGCCAGCCTCACGCGGATTTCCCCTCATCGCGCTGAGCTACTGCATAAGGGTACGAACAAAAACAAAGCGGGTTTCGGTTTTCAAATTAACGGTGCTCAGTGCCCGGTTCCACCGGCGGCAGTCGACGCCGAAGTGTGAACAAACAGAACGCAGATAAAACCCGCGCGGTAGCCTGACAGCAGCTGTCGACTGACAGGCGAGATTTTTTTACTCTTGGAGAATCCTTTCTTGAAATGAAGGAACAAACCAATTGGTATCTTTAAATATTTAAAAAAAAACCCAGGAGGACATATGTTATGTACATGTCTGAAAGGAATTCACTTGTGACATTTGAGGTTATTTTAAAATTTTATCCTGTTGATTTCTTTTTTGAGCACTTGTCAACAACATTTCTGTTGATCTGTAATGTATTTCTTTATCCCAGATGGGCCATTTGTTGAAAACAGCGGCAATTAATAGGTCGCTCATTTTTATATCACATTCCCTTCAAAACAAGCTTCACCAGTATTGTCATGTCCCAAAAATGAAAATGTTCTAAGGATAAAAAATTCTAAACTGAAGTTTGTACTACATTCCTGAATTCAGGATTTCCCCGTGTGATTCATGCCAAAAATCGTATCCCGCTCAAAAGTACACACTTTTGTTAATTAATGACATGTTTGACATGGTTTTTTGGAATAACCATGGAGGTGACCATAGAGGACACCAAATCATGAAAGCATCCAAAATCCATGATAACGTTGTAAAAACCAAGCACTTGGGTACCATGTGTATAAAATGTTATTTTGTTATCTAAACCTTTAACACTCTTTTTGACACCTGTATGCACTAAATTATAGAAAATGTAAGAAAGCCCATAAGGTGTTGATGATTAATAAATAAATAAAATAATATAGAATATATACTTTTGAATGTAGAACTTTGTGGTTATCCATTATAGATAGATAAATGAAACAATTTAACTTTCTTTGAACCACTTTTATATTTGAGTAAATCCGACCGGTTTCAGAACGAACGTTCCTTCTTCAGGGCCCGCAACCCGGATTTCTACCGATTTATTACATATTCCCCTTAAACCCGGTAAGTTTTAAAGCTCTTAAAAAAATATATGTTATTCTTGAAGATAATATCTAGACTTTGCCCGCGCCGAAACGTAAATTATATAAAATTTTTCGATAGAAAAAAATCGCAAAGAATGCTCCAAAAATTATTATAAACACGTTTGATCAGTTATTTTACAAGTTATATGTATGAAAAAATTCACAGTGTTTCTTTAAATGCTGTTTAAGCTATTTTAAACGAGTCGTGTTTTATTAAACATTTTCGCAATTTTTGCATCGATTTTGTCGCTGTAAATGTTAGCGCTCTCCTCTAACATTCGTAATTTCGTATTTCTCCATCTTCTTCTTTTCGATCCCGGTTGCAGAGCCTTCAGGGCAAATGTATACTGATTTGACAGTTTTGAAATATTGATGGGAACAATGTATTATTATGGTAGGGGTGGAGCTGTTGCTAGGTATTAATGAAGAGTGGGTGGGTAGGGGATATATCCATGATTGGGCTATAAGGAAATATTTTTTGTTTGTTGATAATAGATTGTCTTATAGCCCAATCATGGATATGTTCCCCTACCCACCCATTCTTCATTAATACCTAGCAACAGCTCCACCCCTACCATAATAATATATTGTTCATATTTCAAAACTTTCAAATTAGTATACATTTGCCCTGAAGAAGGAACGTTCGTTCTGAAACCGGTCGGATTTACTCAAATATAAAAGTGTTTCAAACAAAGTTAAATTGTAATATTTAATTAAATGAAGACAATATAAGCGAAACTCAATCGAAAATCTGAAAACAGAAAAATCAGAAAAAGATATTGACACATCGTGTCCCAGATGTGTCAATATCTTTTTCTGATTTTTCTGTTTTCAGATTATCGATTGAGTTTCGCTTATATTGTCTTCATTTAATTAAATATTACAATTTGAGGTTTTACTCATAAAGTTAAAATAAAAATAAAAATAAAGTAAAATTGTTTCATTTATCTTATATAGAATAGCTTTTAATCATTCTTACATTACACATTACGGGAATAAAAAATATATTTCTTTTATTTTGTGTGCCTTTTACGTTTTAAATGCAATTTTATATAAGAAATTTGCAAGAAAACTGTAACTTCATTTTACGAAAAAAAAGCTTTTGAAATATGCATTTATTTCCCAATTTCTTTTAAATTTGAACGTTTTGCTTGCACTTCTTAAAACGTTTATTTCTTTGATATGTGTTTACCAACACATGACACTTATACACACTTATGATTTCAAAGGTTTAGTTTTGATTTATAAAATCAGAAAAAATTAAAAACATAATTTTTTCGAGGTGAGGTCTGCTGTTCACAGAACAGCCAGTATTAACATCATCATTCAGATTACAACCTAATTACCTAATTAGCTTAACTAACACACTGCTAATTAGAGGGTAGCCAGTTAACTACCCTCCACTACTAGTTAACTAACTACCCTTCACTATTCGGGGAACAAGTAAAATTTATGGAATACCCGGTAATAATAATTGGATTATGTGACGGACATTATTTTTGGAACTACCGCCCAAGAGTCTTAACTGTTCAAAACCATCAGGAACCAGTGGGGCTATGGCTTCCTCAATTAGTGTGTGTTGTGAGGCTGAAAGAGGGGAGGGGTAGGAGAGGGGAAATAAGAAGTTAGGGATGTGAAGATAAATGAAAACGATACATTTTGGTTTCCGTGGCACTAATGCTATATGTATGTTTATTTGTCGCAAAAAAGGCTGTTACATAAAATGAATTTAGTTGAGGAACGTAAACAGTTTTTTTTGTTTTAAATAGGTAATTCGCACTAAAACAGTCTTAATAATATAAAACTAGCAGTTAAAAGAGTTTAATACTAGCAGTTAAAAGACATGTTTACATACACCCATGCGTGTATTTATTCATATACGACAAATATGTATACCATAATAAATATATATAAATATTTATTTTTTATGTAAGAACCCAAATGTAAATTTTATTATAGCCCGCGCATCGATTCAATTCAATTTTTCAATTTCAAAAACATTACAAAATTTTACATTTCAATGCGTTTTTAAAATACATTTGTACTACATTGAACACAAACTATATAAGCATTAATAGAGCTTGCCTTTTAAAGGCAGCTTCGCTAATGCTAAATATGTCGATATCTGAATTAATTCTGTTTAACAGCAAGATTGCTCTCCCGACCGGCATGACCATTGGCATATTAATCCCGAAGGCCGGAAGATAGAACAGTCTATGTTGTCGGTGGCGAAGATATCTATCGGGTACATATAAATGAATGCTCTCCGTGATAGCTGAGTTTTTAAACCATCCGCGAATCAATCTGAAGAAATGCGTAGCAATGTGTACATCCCTTCTGACCCGTAGGTGGTTCATTCCGAGCACACCCAAAAGAAAGTCGGAACTCTCTCGAACATGAGGGAATATTTTACTTGGTGTGGACTCCAAATTACCGACCTACTTTCAAGTCTACCCCTTACTAAGGAATTGAATAAAATTATGAGAACCCTGGTGTCTCGAAAGTTCCTTGCAGTACGCAGAACAAAACCCAGCATTCTCAATGAAGTGCTACAAGCCATCTGAATATGAGTATGAAATGTCAGCCTACTATCAAACATGATTCCAAGATCCTTCATGGTGGAGACACGTTTTAGACTTCGGGCGTCCATCGTATACCGGTAATACCAGGTATGACACGCCCTAGTGAATGACAAAACTAAACATTTAGATATATTGAACTCAATCCGATTTTTTTTACTCCTGTCAATAATTCTATCAATATCTGACTGGAGTCGATTGCAGTCTTCTGGGGTTAGTATTTCTAAGAACAGTTTTAGGTCACCAGCAAAAAGAAGAAACCTAGAGTGCATAATTATTTCTGAAATATCATTAATAAATATTGAAAAAAGGAGTGGTCCTAAATTAGAACCTTGGGGTACTCTTGATCGTACAAAAATATAACAGACTGGAACAGTCCATGAGACACAAACATGTCTGCAAGATAGCTAGCAAAAAAGGTGAGTAGTCTCACGGAGAATCTATTTCAGCCAGTTTATTTAGTAAGACGTCGTGATTAACAGTATCAAAACCTTTGAAGGTCGTTTATATGAACAATCTACCTTAATCTAAAGAATTTGATGGCCTTTATCTAAAGAATTTGATACGTAATCAGTAAACACCCATAAGTTGGTTTCTGTAGATCGATCTTTTCTGAATTTTGTTAAAAGCCAACTAGAATTTAACTCTACAATTTGGAATCCTTACTACAGTGTACATGAGAATTCTCTTGAGCCAGTCCAACATAAATTTTTACGTTATATTAATTTTAAATTGGGAATATTCATTGAAAACATTAATTATCCCTCTCTGTTACAACCATTGGGACTCGATACATTAAAAGAAAGAAGAATTTGTTCAGACCTATTTTTATTTATTTAAAATCGTTACCAACCTGTTGAACTCCACCGAACTTCTTTCGCTAATATATTTCCATGTACCTAGTCGATCAGTTCGTTTCAAATTACCTTATCATTGCAACAATACAGGATCGAACGCTGAACTCAATTCCGTAATGAATCGCCTGCATGTACTTGGAAATAAATATGTTTTGGATGAATCTATAAACATTGCTAGTTTAACCTCATACAAACACTACTTAATTAAAACTGTCTGTCAGCGCTTCTCAGTTTGACTTTAATCAAATACAGATTGAAAGTATTAATTTCTTAATACATAATATCCGGGATTTATATGTTGTATTGTATTTATAATAACCTACTCATTGTACTTTTTTCATGTTGATACTACAATTTCTATTGTTCTCTTTTATGAATTTTATTTATTTTTATTTATTTTTTTTTCTTTTATCTATGTATATTCTGTATTCATATGTAAAATAATTGTTATTCTTTTGTAAAAGCCGTTATAATCGGCGTTAATAAATAAATAAAAAAATAAAAAAATCCATGCTGCTCTGATGTAAATGTAAAAGAGGGTAAAGTGCTGCAGCATCGTTTTTGGTTTGTTTTATTGTTTTTTTTTTATGTTTGTGCGCCGTGTGAGTTTTTTACCTAGTATGACTCCAAGGTATTTAAAGTTGTTTTTCCAGGCTATTGCTTGGCCGTACATGAAAACTTGACCCTTAGGAGTGCTGCGAACCTTTCTTCGTAAGAAGAAATTAGCAGCGCTCTTGGAAGGGTTCACGTCTATACGACATTTGTTATAAAAGTCTTGGAGTGTATTTATGTTGTATTGTAAGTGAAGTGCGATCATCCTGGGAGAACTGTATCGAACCATAATGGCGGTTTCGTCAGCATACAAGGCTTTATACGAATGTTGGTTCTCCGTGAGTGGAATATCGTGTATGTAGAAAGAGATACTCAAATTCACAAATTCGTAGTACTTATACTTAAGGGGGGCACGTCCCCATGCGATCTGCTGACGGAAGTGGCGACATCTTTTGACGAATTCTTGAATTCGAAACCTAATTACAATGGTAGCTTGGTCTGAAATTTCACGTACACAGATGTTATTTGTATCACGGCGCGTGCGGCGTGGTGTCAGACATGCACTCGAAGCCGGGTTCTGAAATACAACCACGGACACGCCACCGTATTAATACTGTTCGATACAGAAAAGTGCGTATAAAAACTGGCCAATTATTAATGTTCACAGATAATGTTGGGAACTTAAAGAGATACCCGCAAAGCGGAAAGAACGGGGAAAATCAAGGAGAGCCGACTAATTCTTTTTTCTTCCTTCGCTTGTCTAAATTTCGCTGGTTCATCACATTAACCACCAAACTCGCGAACTCACGATAGTTTTTTTTAACTGTTTCGATACGGACGAACGTAATCATGTTAACACGGCTCCGTAATCAACACTAACAATATGTGTTGATCGGACGATTATTAAAAGTGCCTTGAAAACTAACAACATTTTTCTTCTATATAACTAACTAACCATCACGCTATTTCACCGCAAGGGTGGGCAGAAAGGACGGACCGCCAAACAACTACGTCTTGGCACGCATTCCTTGCCTCATTCACATTCATACATACTATTCTATTATTCTTGAAATGACTTAAGTATCTGATTAACTTGATCGTGCCATGTCTTCCTCTGGCTCCCCGACTTCTTCTACCATTCACACATTATGCGTTAAAGTCATTTATTTATTTATACTGGGTTTTACAGATGTTCGCACTTACGTTCGCACTTACAATCCAGATATAAAACTCAGTTATTACACATACAATTAGAAAAACAAAAACATCACAAAAGCTCACTCAAGTAACACATTACAATGAGTGGCAAGAGGCATAAGAAATACCCGAGACATGCATAGAGAGACAATTGACACAATATAATTATTTAGTATTTTTTAACAGCGCCAGAACTTTTTTTTTGAATCCGTACAAATTATCAGCACACTCTATCTTGTTATATAGTCGACACATCTGGGTCAGAGAGTTAAAGTAGGCGATATTAATTATTTTTTTTCATAAGTTTTTATTCCAGTAAAAAAGAAAATAAGAATTTTCACTTACTTAACTAGAATATTGAAGTATGTACTTTTTACATTATATTACATAGTTTTTACATTACATAGTTTTTACATTTCATAACCTTAGATTACATTACATTGCAATACTAACATTTACATGATATTATATTACCATACGATATTATTCACTATCACTACTTTGTTTTTTGTGAATAAGAATGAACATTTTTTTTTTAATTTGCACACACTTTTTTCGTTTTTGATATCATCTGGAAGGCAATTATATAAATTGCCCCCCTCGTAACTAATTGATTGTTTACCGTAGTTAGTATGAATGGTGTTTAAACGTATGTTATCGTGTTGTCGTGTAAAATGTTTGTGTACTTAAATTTTAAACGCATTCATGTGAAAAATGTTATGGCGTCTTAAACAATGAGAATTGGGGTCATTTATTTCAATACTGCAAAGACTACAACTACATAAACAGTCATCAAACTCGCCGAATAACATCAAGTTCCAAAATTACTACAAAAAATATAGAAACATCTGCTGATCAATAGTGAAACAGACCAAAGAAAAATACTATAGACGTAAAATTGAAGAAAACAAAAAAGACCCGAAGGTATTATGGAACGCAGTAAACGAAATTAACAATATAAATAAGAAACCAGCAGCAAATTTCAAACCAATAGAAATTAATGATACAATAATAACTGACCAGACTGATATGGCTAACACGTTAAATAATCATTTCGCAGACATTGGTCAAACATTAGCCCAAAAACTTTTAAATAAAATGAATACGGACGAATATACACTTGCTGAGGAATATACCACTAATGCCCAAAATAACAATAAATTTAGAGTGGAAACTTTCCAAATCAAATACATAAGACAACAAATAAATAGGCCGAGAAATGAATATGCGACTGGACTCGACAAACTTGACACTAAACTAATAAAAGAAATAAAATATTAAAAAGCTCTTCCCTTCACCTATATCTGTAATCTCAGTATTACTGGCGGCATATTCCCCAGCCACTTTAAAAAAGCAAACATAGTACCTATTTACAAATCCGGAGAAAAAAATAATCCCTCAAACTATAGACCAATCTCACTTTTAAATGTGCTCACGAAAGTACTCGAAAATCTAGTGAAAATCCAACTTATAGACTACTTAGACAAACACAAAATCTTATCTGATAATCAGTATGGTTTTCGAAAGAATATGGGTGTACAAGTGTTTCTGTATTGATTATTATCACCTTTTTGATATTTTTTTTACATTTAAGTAGGTATTTGGTGCTCACGCCATATACCTACTATAATTGTTTAATTACCACTTGATTCATAATCACATAATCATTAACCATTTACAACTAAATATTATTATATAAACGGAACTTAACTGGTTTAAATTATGCTCACTATTTTATGTACAACTACTTTATTCACAACTGTATGCTTCCTAAATAAACATAAATAAATAAAAAAAAGATGCAATATTAAGAGTAACAGAAACCATTCTAAAAAATGTTGACAAAAAAAAGTTGCATTGCAGTTTTTCTTGATCTAAGCAAAGCCTTTGACACGGTGTCTCATAAAATTCTCCTTAAAAAACTAAAAAACATAGGTATTAAAAATTCTGTGTATGACTTGTTCAAATCATATATAACTGACCGCAGCCACTCACTAAAAGTAGGCAACGCAACAAGCCAAAACAGACACATTACTTATGGAGTTTCCCAAGGAAGTACATTAGGACCCATCCTATTTTTACTATATATAAATTCCTTGTGCCAGCTAGACATTGGTGGAGATGTTATTTGCTTTGCGGATGACACTGTTCTTATTTTCACTTCTGACTCTTGGACAAGTGTATACAAGAAAACTACAGAAGGAATCAACAAGATCAAATATTGGTTAGACAACAACCTGCTGATACTAAATACTGACAAAACAAAGTACATGACATTTAGCATAGATCCCAGACGACAACCAAGACTTGATGAAAGCTTAACCATACATGATTGCACATCCAAAAAAAGCTGTCAATGCAATCCACTAACTCGGACTCAGGTAATCAAATACTTAGGCATTTATATTGACAACTATTTTAGATGGACAGAACAAATAAATAAAACAGCGCGTAAAGTTAGAAAACTAATATTTTTTTAAACATACGAAACATAATGCCAATGAAGACTAAAAACGATATACTACGCACTAGCCCAATCAATTATCACTCACGCTATGATTGGTTGGGGTAGTGCTGCTAAAACTAATATGGACCCTCTCGACAAAGCACAAAAAGCCTTAATTAAAGTTATTACAAAAAAACCCTATAGATTCCCGACAATACAGTTATTTAAGGACTTTGCTGTATTGAACATACAACAACTGTTTATCAAAATTATAATTATACATTACCAAAAGGACAAACTAAACCATCATACTGCACAACACAATTACGACACAAGACACAGACACCAACACATGACTCCAAAGACAAATACCACCTGACAAAGACATTACCGTAATTTGGCTCCAAATTTTTTTAATTTAATTGAAAAAGATATTAAAGATATTCATGTGACTAAAAATGCTAATCTAAAACACAAAATTCATACGTGGATATTCAACAAAGGCGTAGTATACTGCGGGCAGATAATTTATACCATATAACAACACACTAAACTGTATCTTTCTCTTTTCCTCTCAAATATTTGTTATTATTTCTAAATTTCTTAGTATTCTTATATAATTATTTTAAATTTTTATATTTCTTATTAATTATATGAATATTTTTATGTTTCTCAACTTTTTTCATTTTCTTTTTCTTTCATTCTATTTATCTTTTCATATATAAACTAAAAAATGTATCTTATTCTTTTCTTAAAAGATTAAGTAATCAAAATTTGACTAAATTCCTGCCACCTCGGAACAGGCTCAGCCTAGTGAGGTGGTGAATACCAAAAAACAAAAAATATGTATTATACTTCAAACTGTAAAAAAAATTTTTTTTTATGTATTTGTGCTTATCTTGGTTAATAAATAATTTTTAAAAATTTAAAAATTAAAAAAAATAATAATGTAGTATCAAGGTAACCGTGAATAATTTTATGCAAACATTTTAGATCAGTCAATTGCCTTCTAGTTTTAAGGGTATCAATCTTGAAGTAATCACGACGTGCGTCGTATGATCTGAGATGGTCATGTAGTCCAATTTTGAAGGATAACATTATTAGTATTTTTTTGAACTGATTCTACAATAATTTCATATTTGCCTTAATGTGGATTCCAAATAGTGCTTCCATATTCAAGTTTACTTCGAATTAAAGCATTGTAAAGAGTTAGAATTGATTGAGGATCTTTGAAAGGTTTACATATTCTGTGAATAAATCCCTTCATATTATGATATTCTGATCCGTCATGAGCTGGACTATCAGCCCTCCAACTTTGACATTTGGGATACCCTGTATAACGTCGTTAAATGTATCTTTTTGTTGAATTCGTTACTTCCCTAAAAGTTATTTGATCTATAGATACCTACAGATTTGAATGACAAAAACCAATTTACTTAGTGTTTTGACTCCTGGTACTGGGCCAAGCCATTAAAATTGATTTATCTGTTCAAAAAAGATTTTCAATATTTGTAAATGTTTGATTAATTCAACAGAAGTAAAGGTCAATTTGAACTTACAAATTGGGCACAAGAACAGACCACTTCATTCGTTTTATTGCTTCAGTGGTACGTCTGTTACATAATTTTAAAACAATATTTTCCAATGGAAATATCTGGATGACTTTATCAAATGTACTCGTAGATGGGTTCCGTAAAAAGTATATTTTGCTAAAACGTCTTAAAAATATGTCTCGTGGAGAGATGTCGCCTTCATGCATAGAAATAACATACACAGGATGGTCACTTTTAAAAGCAAAGCTGACTTCAAGTATGGAAGGATTATTTTTTTTTAAGTGAAACTTCTTTAGACTCGTTGTGATTTGAAATTAGGATGAAACGGAAGTGCGTCGCTAACTAGTGCGTACGGAGGTCCTCGGTTCTAATATAATGCGGCAATTCACGGGAGCCTCCGATAGCGCAGCGGTATAAAGCGCCTGACTCTCAGCTCCCAGAGAGACATCCAGCGAACGGAGGTTCGAATCCTACCAAATCCAAAAAAATAAAAAATAAATTTCTAAAATCAATACCAATCTTCAAACCACTTTAAAATAAACAGGCCAAAGAAAAGAAAGCGACATCCAGCAACTTTCTAGTTTCACTTCTACCGCGTTAAGAATTACACACTCTGATTTTTTGTATTTTTTGTGTAAAACATATAGGAACGAATTAATTTTATCAATGACTACCAATTTCCCGGCATGCGTTGCAATGCCACTTAACAAGGAAATTGTTTCTCCCTGCGTGTCCTTTCCCATTCCTCCAGTTACCCTTTCGCCCCCCCCCCCCTTACCTTCACACGATCCCACTCCGCCTTCTCCACCATCCCTCTTCCCTTTACCGCTTCCCCCGTCCCGCGAAGCCCCCTCCTGCGTGCCCTCCCCCATCCCGCATTTCCCTCTCCTCTTCCATTGCGAGAAATCGCACATCAAATCTCCAAAGTTTCATCGCAATCAGATGAATGGTATAGCAACGCATAAGAAACATGCGTACATACAAGAAAGAATATCTTGATTTATATGTATACAGGGTGTTAAGGGACGTACTTGACTTACTTTAACCAGTGATTCCTGACATTATTTGGAGTAAAAAATGTAAATGAAATTTTGGTCTCCGGTGACATTTTTGATGTTTTTTTTTTTTTTTTTTCTACAAAAACATAAAAAAATAGTAGTTGTTGAACAGTTGGAGGCGGGGTAAGGGGTTTGTCAGACACCCGGCTGAGTGACCAGTGACGACATGCGGAAGAAATTTTTTTTTGTTTGATTTTGAAGAAAAAATTTTTGAAAAAAAAAAAAAAAGTCGTCAAAAAAAGTCACCGGAGACCAAAATTTCATTTACATTTTTTACTCCAAATAACATCAGGAATCACTGGTTAAAGTATGTCAAGTACGTCCTTTAACACCCTGTATAATAAAATAAATCATTTTTTTTATTAAATTATATGATAAAAAAAAACATTTACTGTGATTCCTTAGATAGTTTAACAGGTTACTCGTAGATGGCAGTGCTGGAATTGAGACTTAAATAAATAGGATTGAAACCTCGAGATCGGGACCCAGAATCATTCCTACTGACGGCTTATAAGAGGGCATGCATAAATTACGTCACACCTTAAGGTTGGGGAGAGGAGTAGAGAAGTGTGACATTGTGTGACAAGTGGTATGGGGGGTCATCAGCTATGTGACGTCACATGTAAAAAAAATTTGAACTACTGTTTTGATTATTTTTAGATGTAAAAATGCCAAATATGTGACGACACACTAAGGGGGGGGGGGTTCTGACAAATGTGATGATGAGTGACAAGGACGGGGGGGTCAAAAAAACATTAAATTCGTGTTGCGTTATTTATAGATGGCCCCTAAAGCCTTGGGAGCATAAATGCATAAATGAGGAAGTGAGCCCCGCTCACGAAACATATCGGGTTTTTTTTATGAACAATTAACGTATTTAAAACTAGTGACCGACCGAAGGTTCGGGTTCCGTTTCGGTTTCAGCAAGTTTCGGCAAAAAAATCTAGTTTCGGCATCAGTTTCGGTTTCGGCAGAAAATCTTCCGAACCTTCGGCCACACCGAAACTCTGCGTTCGTGAATTATTGCGCGTCGTTCGGCTTACTTCGGGTGAGTTCGTGACTCGTGTGTCACCCGCCATCATCAGCTGAGTTCGGCGGCCGGTCGATATTTTTAATTTTTGTTTTTTTTTATAGCAATAATATCAAAAGAAAAGTAATTATTTTTTCACATACATACCTCCATTATTGTTTTTTTTATTTCATTTAACAATTTTGTGATTGTAAACGCAATGAAAATAATATTTCAATTAATTAGGTCCTTCCTTTATAATGTAAGTGCTAATTATTGACAAATTTTTGTTCCAAGAAGTTGTTAATTTTTATAATTTTTGTTTGTTTTATAGCAGTCATATAAAAAAAATCACACACTTCAATAATTGTTTTTTATTTCATTTAACACGTGTTAACTGTCTGTATAAGTGTAAAAATAAGCCAAATTTTAGTAAAAAATAGATTTTTAACATGTTTAAAAAAGTTTCGGTTTCGGCTTCAGTAGAAACTCCTGCTTCGGTCGGACACTAGTTAAAACAAAGAAATCTAATAATTTTGAATTAAAATAGTGCCACAAAATAAATTTGCTGTGTTTGAAGAAATAATATTTTCCATTTTCAAAAAGTATCAAGGTCAATATTTCTTTGAAAACTCTTTCGAATGGTTTTTTTTTGTAATGTAGGTATTCAGGTTTGTGTAGAAATAATATAAACAAAAATTTTAACAAAACAAAAGAACGACTTCAAAAAATGCACTAAAAAGTAAAAAAATTATTTCGTATTCTTCTGCAACTTAATATCAACTTACTTTTTCTACTCATCAATATGTAGGTACGATTGTTATTTTTGGAGTCGGTGTCAGCCAAGGTAGGTTTGTAACTACATACATAGTTATAGATGAGATGTGCTTGTGTCGCACGCGCGACTTGACGGGGCGAGAGGCAAGAGGCGAGAGGCGAGAGCGGGGCCGCGGCGGTAGGGGGGCTGTCAAGTGAACACGCCGGGTCGGGTACCTTGGCTGACAACGACTTCAAAAATAATAATAGTACCTACATATTGATGAGTAGAAAAAGTAAGTTGATATTAAGTTTTAGAAGAATACGAAATTATTTTTTTACTTCATATTGCATTTTTAAGTCGTTTTTTTTTGTTTTGTTAAATTTTTTTGATTTTTAGTGAATCTGAAGTACAGTAGCTAATTTGTCTGAATATGCTCATATGAGTCAGACATTACTTGACCATAACGACGTTATGGTAGGTGACTCACCGGATAGCCTATAAAAGATTCGGCTGAGTTTCGTTAATTTGCTCCTAAGAATTAAAGAGTTCCGTTACTTTGTCATGGATCCCATAATCAGAACCTAACCAAACTCTCACCAAACTACCCTTGAAGTACATCCTTTCCAATAAAAAAGTATCATCGAAATCGGTTAGCGTGATGTTGAGTTATTCGTCATTTGTCGCGCACATACTTAATGCAAATTTAAGACTTCTATAACCGTATCCTATGTATGTACACCTACACATATAGGTGATCCAGAAGTCTCAATTGATCCTATTATATACTTACCTATTGGTGGCGTGCACAGAGTTTTTGATCGGGGTAGGCAGTAGGAAAAACGCCGACTTGATTCACATAAATTTAAAATAACGTACTACAAACTCCCTTCGTACAATTTTCGCTAAGTGTGCTTGCTGCTGGTAAGACAACTAGTTGATAGAAATAGATAACAACAGATTTCACTGTCATCACTGATTGCCATTTGCTAATTTTGTTCCAGAAAGCACTGCCTAATACTAACAAAAAACCTCATAGTAGCAAATTCAAAATGACAGTTCTACTCTATGCTATATGCATTTCGTAAACATTGATATTATAATATCATACAAGATATTATCTTGTATGAAGTTAGCTCCGAGCAGAAATAATTCCTGCTTAGGCCGCATTTTAGTCGGAGGGCGCGCGTGTAGTTTCTAGTTACAGTTTATGCCACGTTTGTAGTATGCCGTTTGATGAGGCGCTTGCGTAGTTTCAGTTGCTCAGCTTTTTCGCGTTTATTTTTTAAATTGTTTATTTATTTTTAGCAATAATTTAAAATTCTATTTACATGCTTATGTTTTACAAAAACGGTAGGGTAGGCAGTGCTTATGTGCCTATATGGAGTGCACGCCCCTGCCTATTGCGTAATGTTATTCTATTTCAGTTATAATTAGTGTAACTCGCTCATCAAGCACAAGAACTAGTTTCTTCTTTGGTGAGATTGCAATTTTAAATAATTTCTGTACCGAAATGTAATTTACATATATAACTCCACTGTACACTTATACATCTATATTAAATAAATTAAAAATAAATTAAAAATGGATTTCTCATGGATGCCATTGTCAAAACTGGACCAAATTGAAATGGGACCACACGGGAAGCACCAGCTTTCAAATAAAAAAGAATCATCATTATCGGTTCACCCAGTCGAAAGTTCTGAGGTAACAAACATAAAAAATAAAAAAAAATACAGTCGAATCGAGAACCCCCTCCTTTTTGAAGTCGTTTAAAAATCAGTTTATATTCGTATGAATATATTTTTTCGACAATAGGCCACTTGCATTGAATTCATAACGACTTGGAAAAAATCGTGTGGATAGATCTTTTATTCAGATTGCGAAAACATTAGTAAATTTTTTTAGAAATGTACAGTTTTTTATTTTTAAATAAATAAATCCATTATTTGGGCTCGTGACGTCACTACATGAAAATATCCCGTCTCCGAAAATGTTCCTATTAATTATGTAAAATTCCACACTGATTTATTTTTTTAATATGGCATCATTTTGATTTCAGGCGAATTTTTTAATTCGTTCACTAGATTTATTGTTTGTTCTCTGCGAACTTATCATTTGGTTTGACTTTTTGACAGAAGAGAACCCCGTACATTTTAGAAGTTCTGAAAAGAACCCCATACATTTTAGAAGATGGTACGTGTTTTAGAGGTATAATGGTTATGGTGCTGATTTTAACAAAATCAAATTTTATAATATTCTTATTATTATTATAATTTACAAGTACAAGTATATTACATTGGATTTAGTAATATATACGTTGTACATTATAATGATTTATGATCAATAAGATGGATCAAGGAAAAAAATATTTATGAGATGTAATATTTTTGGTTTGCCTCGTTATTCTCCTGTGCCATTCGTGTGAAAAACGTTCTTTTTTTTTAAATGATTTTCGGCTATGTAATTATCGTTTTTTCACACCTATAAAATTATGTCCCGTCTTTCCGGTTTATAAAAAATGGTCTGATTTTTCGGATTGAAATTTTCAAAATATCCCCAGGGTTTCAAAAACACGATTAAAAAAAAAAATAGAGAATGTCTTAGAATATTTGTCTAAATCGGAATTTTTTTTTTAATGTGATGCAAGTGGCCTATTGTTTCCCAAATGGGATTTTTTTTAGTTAGTTAGCTATTCTGGGAAAACTTACGATATTAGCATGTAATGTATATGAATAATAAGATATATTCTAGGGTAAACAGAAAACAATCGCAAAAAAAAAAACAATTGCTTTGTAAGCTAATTTTCGCGCCGTTTCCGAAACATCACCCCAAATATCCGTCAACAGGCGTAAGGCGTCTGCTTATTTGCACCATGGGCCATCTATACTTTTCACATGTAACTGTTACGTCAGACGTCATAAGAAACACTACAAAATTGTGTCATAAATTTTTCCTAATACAGTCGTATAAATTTAACTGCTGGAAGCATTTTTTACCTTGAAAAGAAGAATATTATATTGTCTGGAAAACGAAATGAGAAAACGATAGGAAGTTCGAGGACTGCCGCTTTATTAAGACTTCTTACCCACATGGAGACGCGACTTGATTATAATCTAAATAACACCATCGTCTCTGCATATAAGGTATCTTTAATTTATTATTTCGTTATATCGTGTGAGCGCACATCCTTCTCTTCATAATGGCATTCTTATGTATGCATGCAATTATATTTGGAAATTAATTAAAATTTTCTGATAACCTATCTTAAGGCTCTGCAACCGGGCCCGAAAAGAAGAAGATGGAGAGATACGAAATTACCATAAACATCCAAATAGATAGACAAGAAGATACAGATGGGGGGTATAACCAAAATATGGAAGGGCGAAGAGGGGAAAAATGACTGTGATTCGTTAAAAAGTCAATCTGACAGTATATAGGCATCTCGCATTATAATATCACCATTTAGTTCTTAGGAAGCAAAATCTGCTTTTGAATGAATAGACCTTTTTACATGGGAGCGCGAATTGCCCGCCACGTTATTAACATATTTGCGTAGTCCAAAGGTGGGAAAGGAAAGTTCGTTACCTTTTTCACAGATGAATATTTTGTTGCCGTATTTAGTTAAGACACTTTTACAAATGTTATACCCCTGTAACCAGTGACGAGCTCACTGGAGAAACGCCCACATTCGCTATATTCACATATATTATAGTATAATGTATAGCACAGGTTCTCATTTTTGTTAGTGAAATGTATGATGCGTGCTTGGCGCTGGTCAGGAGAAGAATGATGACGTCACATTTTTTAGATTGATGGCTCCATGGAACCTTTATGGGGAGGGGGAAATAATAAGCTCTTATCACTTAGGACAGGTCCAGATATATTCACATGTCCATGGAAATTATGAATGTTAGAGGAGAGCGCTAACATTTACAGCGGCAAAATCGATGCGAAAATTTCGAAAATGTTTAATTAAACACGACTCGTTTAAAATAGAGCAAAAATCTCGAGGGCATTATCTTAAACAGCATTTAAAGAAACACTGTGAATTTTTTCGTACATATAACTTGTAAAATAACTTAAACAAACGTGTTAATAATAATTTTTGGAGCATACTTTGCGTTTTTTTTCTATCGAGGGAATTTTATATAATTTGCGTTTCGGCGCGGGCAAAGTCTAAATAATATCTTCAAGAATAATATGTATTTTTTTAAGAGCTTTAAAACTTACCGTGTTTAAGGGAAATAAGTAATAAATCGGTACAAATCCGGGTTGCGGGCCCTTAATATATAAAACAAAGTCGGATTAGTTACACCATGTATAAACTCGAGAACGGCTGGACCGATTTTTATGATCTTTGATTTGTCACCGCCCCGAATAGCAGAATAGCTATTAAAACATCGAAAAAATTCACGAAAAAAAATTATGAAGAAAATTATTTTCCTCACACATTTTGTATGGAACGAATTCTCATCTTTTGAAAGAGCTGCAGGAATATTGTGATAAGTTGTAACGTGTATTTCTTGGTAGAGCATCAGAATCTCCCTCAAGTTTGTGGGAAGGGAATTACAGTCTTTATCTTCGGGCATTTTTAGTTAAATAAAAGAAATAATTTAGCAGTACAATATCACCTATATTTTAAAGGTATGGTGTATACATGGGTGCCCTCCAAGGGGTCAAGAATTCCACATTTCCTAAAGAAATAATAAAATAACACATAAGCAAGAGAGCATACCTGTGGACCGTAATTTATCTAAATTATCCTGACTCTAACGCTGACGCGAATCACTGTTAATAGGCGACCAGGAGCACGCGGGGTCTCCATAGACAGGAACCGAGGAAGGCCCCAGGGCCTGGGGACTCCTCACCAGGGAACAGGAACCAGGAAAGGCCCCAGAGGATGGGGACTCCTCCACAGGGAACAGGAACCAGGAAAGGCTCAAAGTCTCGGTTGTGCGTACCGGTGAAATCTCGGTAGACGCCGTTTACCGCGCCCTTCATAGATCAGCGCCGGGCCTCCATCCGCCTCAAATACCGAGTTCCGCGAGGATAACCCCTCTCAAAGCCTTGGCCACGTTATTATCATGAACGCCAAACAAAGGATTACACCGATTATCCACACTCAAGTACGAGAGTGAAGGTGAGCACATTGACAATATGGCGACTCGCGACTTCACCATTTAAACTTTTAAAAATCCCGTTTCACTCACGGAAACAACACGGCTCGCGGTTATAAAATAATTCATGATTCTTTTTTTAAAATGGGTAAAACCCGTAAAGGTGAAACTATCACATATTTAACAAGCAACTTAAATAATTCGGCGACTTGTCGAATTGGCGTCGGCTCCCTAGACGACGAGAATTCAAAAAGTGCCTCCGGAAATAGATGGCGCTAATTGCTAGCGGTAAAGAACTCATCGTTACGGCGATCATGATAAAACGTGAGCGGCCAGGTGAGTTTAAGATTAACTAGGTCAAGACAATATTTATTTAATCAAAATAAATATTATCGTGACAAAGTATAATATTGAGTTGTGAGTGAATTAAAAAAATTCAAAAATTTCAAATGAAAATGCGCTGATTGTTTTGCTTTTGTTCTTAAACATATAATGCTGCCCTTCTTTCTTATACACTAAATGTCAACAGTCAAAAATGGGACAAACGTTTAACATATGTCTGCACCCCTCGAAGGAAAAATACAATAATTATAATAAATCTCTCTCACACGTGTAAAGAAAGTGAAACGCATTCCCGTAAGTACGTGGAAAAGTAAGAAAATCATAAAAAATATAAATCCGTACACAACGCTATCTCTGACACTGACATAAACAAAACACGGAGTGTTGCGCATCGATAATTGTTTCATTGTATAATTTTTAACTTGAAAAAAAAAACTGAATTTAATTCAGCTAATAAGTTAACACAGCAGTTATTGTTTCTGAAGCGGTATGAAGTTCTCCGGGTCAGCTAGTTTATAATAAAACCAGGAAGCGTCATGAAAAATCACGGGGTAGACTCAATTCTTTTGAAAGAAAGGTGTTGAGAAGAATATGTAGACCTGTGAAGGAAGGAGAACAGTGGCGCATCCGGCACAACAAAGAACTGTATGATATAATCATTGACGTATACTTGGTCGAAGCATATAATCATTGGGCAATTTGGGCATGTACGGAGAATGCCGGACATACGCGTCCCAAAAATAATTATGACTGGACACCCAGGTGGAAGTGGGAAGACCCAGACTGAGGTGATAAGACGAGGTAAGAGGGGATGCAGCACAGCTTCTCCAGGTAACAAACTGGAAGTCAGCCGCTGAGGACAGGAGGAATTGAATGCGAATGTTGCGTGAGGCCAAGGCTTGATATGAACTGTAGCGCCATCGGAGAGAGAGAGAAATAGTCAGTTCCAATTTATAAACGACAATTAAAAATTATTTTCGTAGATAATTGTAGGATTTGAGAAGCTGAAAAGATAAATAACTTTGTTTACGTCACTTTTATTTGTACACAATCTACATGTTTCGTGAACGATGTTCACATCACCAGGATCAAATGTATACTCATTAAAATAAATAATGCCATCACAGAGTGAAAACCTTTCCGAAGAAGTTTTCTTCGAAAAATTAAAACATTTATATATTAAAATATTTTCGAAGCGGGAATAATTTGGGAGGCGGGTATGGCGGGAACCATTTATTGGATAACCTCCATCCCTCCCATAAGTCACCCTAAGTGGTTCGCTGTTGCGTTTGGTGACTTAGCTGAGGTGTCCGGATTCATGGGGGAGTTTTGTCTAGGTTTTGGCACCAATGCGTTTGGCCCACCTACTACGTGGCGAGCGAGATCTGGGGAGATTGGTTGAGTGAGACCTAACCTAGACCTCTCCAGCCGGACCACACCACAGTCGGAGGGATGGATTCATACGTCTGTCACTCCTAGACACCTTGATCCCCAGATTACTACCCACCCCTTATACCTTTTCCTTTCCTTATCCCTCCTTTCTCTAAAAACATCCTCCATACAGCATTCCCAAAGATGACATAGAGAGAGAGGCTAGAGAGATAAAAAGGTCTCTTTCAGCCAATCTCTCCCGATCCGGTCTGCCACGCAGTTAGTGGGCAGACGCATCAGTCGCCAAGACAAGGACAAACCTCATCCCATGAACACTGGCATTCCTGCTAAGTTATCAAACTTAGCGAACCACTTGGGGTGACCTGTGTCAGAGGTGTTGTTTATCCATTAAATAGTTCCCGGGGCGGCGATACCCGCCCCCCCCCCCCAAATTTTGAATTCTAGTTTTTTTTTTTACATAATTTCCCTCGGGGTCTATGTCATCTGAAATGCTGTGTGGAGGGTATTTTCTAGGAGATGAAGAAATTAACATTGGCCTTGAAGCTACCCTTGTTGTAGGAAGGAGGACACACAGAGGCCGTCAAATCGTTCCATATCCGAGCTGTTGAATACAAGAACGAGTCGAAGAAGCGACCCGTTCTCATATGACAAATCTCAACCGTGTACATATGTTGTGCTCGAGTTTGGCTTATTTCCCAACCATGGACCGGTGCCGAAGGGATCAATGATGCTAGCTCCTCGGAGCATCTTCCATTGAAATACCGGTAGAAAAAGGAAAGCATTCCCACCAGACGCCTCTGCTCTAAAGATTGATGTGAATATTTGGTTCTAGTTACTAAACACTGCTAAACCATTACAAAAAACGTTTCGATTACAAAAATAATGTGGTCCTTTATCAAAAGGACGATTCTTTTTCTTTTTTTTTACGTGAGCTCCACACAGGAGGCCCTGAGGAAAATAATTTCCCTCAGGGCCTATGTCATCTTTGAGGATGCTGTGTGGGGGGTTTTCTTAAGGAAAGGAAGGAGAGGAGAGTTCTGGGAGGGAAAAAGGTTTAAGGGGTGGGTAGGAATCTGGGGTTCAGTATGTCCTGGTCATCCGCCTTCAAGACCTAGACAAACCTCACCCCATGAACCCGGGCACCCCTGCTAAATCACCAAACGTAGCGAACCACTTGGGGTGACCTATGGCAGAGGTGTTGGTTATCCAATAAAGGTTCCCGGGGCGGCGGTACCCATTCCCGCCTCCCAAATTGGGATGTAATGTAATTAAGAAATTCAAAGACAGATTTCCAGAAATTTAAAGTCAACAACAGGTTTCTGGAAACCCTTCTGACTAACAGCACAGAGCACTAACAGCACAGAGCACGGGCAGATTTCTGCATATCTTTCCATTCACTTAATTAAAATTGAATAAATTATACAAGCCGTCGCGTCGTGTCGTGTCATTTCGTCCGAGTCCAATTCATTAATGAACGGTAGAATTTAATACACACGGCTTGATCTAATTAATTCATGCCGAAGGTTTCCACTGACTTGTTCCATTATATATTTCGGCTTGCGAGAAGTGACTAGTTTATGACTTAACCCTTTTGTCAAACCGAGACAGGTAATGAATAATTTGAGGGGATTGCCAAGTTATTTGGTCAGGTAACCTAACCTAACCTCAACTTAGTTTCTGTCAAAGTCGGGCCGCTAAGTTGAATAAGACGGAATAAATAGATTGAGAGGAAAGCTAAATGTGTACGGTTATGTTTATGTTTAGTAGAAATTCAATGGTGCTCCATCATTTTAAATTTTAATTTTTTTTATACATTATTAAAAACTAGCTGGTTTCGGGCAAGCGGTGCTAGGCCATTTAATAAAGAAATTGTTACTCCCTGCGTGTTTTTTCCCATTCCCCTTCCCCCTTCCCCTCCCCTTCCTCTCCCGCGTCATCTTCCCCTCTCGCGTTCCCACTCCACCTCCTCCACCTTTCCTCTCCCCGCTCCATTCCCCCCTTCCCCATTCCCCGTTCCCGCGAATCCCCCTCCCGAGTTCCCCTCCCCCTACTCGAGTTCCCCTCCCCCCTCTCCCTTCCCTCCTCCCGCATTCCATAAATTCAGTTTTCAAACAGCTCGCGTACCACCTATTGCAAATTTTGTATACACATTTCATAATGCCAGACTCACCAGTAGTTTTATACAAACCTTGTCGTGACACTAATGAACATTAAAAAAAATATCCAATTTGGTGCACTATTTCGGAAGTTATGCGCGTTCATGTACATGCATTTCAGCGATTCATTTTTATTTATATATATACATAGATAGATATTAATGTCGGTTGTTGGTTGATAGATTTATGTACTTATTTAACGCCCAAAGGGCTTTTACATGATTGGTTGAAAAATTTTGACGTGAATAATAAAAATAGATTAAATAATGCACACAAGTCGTAAAAATACAAGAAACAAAAACCGAAAAATACAGCGTTGATGGGTTTAAAAAATACAAACGTGTTTAGGAATAGTGTTGGAATAAATATTTTCCATGATCCACAAAACTCGCCAAGTTGATATTAAATATGTCAACATTACCTAAGATTGTGATTTCCCATAGTGTGAAATCGTTGTATCGTAGAGTGGGCAATGTAGTTACGCTTTTGAATACTGCAGTAGAATGTTATATTGTATCGTGTTGTTATTTTGGTATTCGTAAGTTTATGAGTTGCAGGAGTTAATTCGTTTATTTAACGTCTGTCTTCTTGTGTTTGTATTTTTAGAATATTTAATAAAAAGTTATGTTTCAAGTCTTCTTGTGGGATATTTAATTTAAAATTTAAAAATATAGATTTTTTTGTATTCGCTCAATGTTATTAATTTGAATTATGTAGATGGAGACCAAACTACTGAGTTATATTCAATTAGGCTTCTAACAAGCGATAGGTATAACAGTGTAATGGCTTGTAAGGAATTAAAGTTTTTAGTTAGGTTTCATACCTTTGTTCACAATTTAAAGTATATTCATAATAGACAAGCGCTAAAGAAGGTACAAAAATTATGTTTTTAATTAAAAACTATTTGAAATGTGTCTTTGTTTTGCTGTAAATCTCAAGCATGTCCTCTGTACCTAGTTCAATGAAACCAGGCGCCTTGTCTCATAACCCATCCATCATCGGGGCGGACGTGTGGCTAAAGAAGAAGATAGCACAACACGGCATAGTACCCTAAAAATAGACCATGTTAACAACTACACAACAGTCATATTATATGAATCGATTGATGTTAACAAATTGATTGAAGATCAGATACTTTTAAACATTCAACTTATCCCTTCCCCAGTACCTTCAGCATAAAAACATATCTATCCAAAAAAAGGTTAAGCAGGTACTTAATATGATATCAAGTAGCTCCGGGCAGTTTAATTTCTTGTGCCATAAATCAAAAACAATACAAATGAAAAATTCTAGGAGTGTTTTATAAATGATTAAAAATGTTTAAATTTGTTTCGCTTAAAATAAAATTCCACGTATTTTCATTGTTTGTTGAAATGTTGCTTTAGAATAAAGGTCAATATTTATTTTACGAATTGATCAACGAAACGAACTAGTAAAATAAATTTTGCTGAAATCCCAGCCATTCCACTTTGCCTTTTAATATATCAGGGCAAATATCTGTTCTGAGCCTAATTTCCTATTTTATTAAGTTTCCGGTCTGAAAAGGTTATTTTTATGTGAAAGGAAAGTGGATTGAAATCGATTTACGCGCGTATAATAAACATATTACGCAATCTTCCTGATTAAGGTTATCATTGCTGTTATTGTAGTGTATGTGTGTAGTAGATGTCGTTAGTATATGCAAATATATGGAGTTTTAAAGTATCTCAATAGATGTCATTGGTAATTTATTTATTTATTTATCAGTTTTATTATACGCGCAGGGGGCTTTTCAATCCTATTATTAATAATATTATAAAGGTGAATGTTTGTATGGATGTATGTTTGTTACTCTTTCACACAAAAACTACTGAATGGACTATAAAAATTCTTTCACTAATAGAAAGCTACATTATTTGCGAGATCTATAGGCTATATATGTATATGTTGGTAAGCTCTGGCGTCATGAATAATTTCTGGCGTTATGAAATTATTTATCATACGTTTTCTGTCAACAACAAAATCGATTTATTGCAAACTTCAACCAATTGTCGCCTTGGAAGCAATTTTTTGAAGAGTGCTTTGTTGGCGTCGTACTTAATAACTAACTCTAAAAATGAATCACCGAAATGTATGTATGGCGCATAAACCCAAACGACTACTGCCCCAAATTGGATAATTCTTTTTTTTGTTTGTTATTTTGTATAAAACTACCGTTGAGTTCTGGCATTATGAAATTTGTATAAAAAATTATAATAGGTGGCACGCAAGCAGTTTGAAAACTGAATGTATCGGGAATGAATGTGTGGAATGCAAGAGGTAAGAGGGGGGAGTAGGAAGGGGGGAGGGGGTGTTGGAAGGATGTTGATGGGGGGGAGGGGGATTTTGGGGAAGAGGGGGAAGGGAAGGAAGGGGAAAGGGGAAGGATTTAGGTGGTGGGGGAAGGGGGTTGATGGGGGGCAGTGGTGTGGGGAGAGGGAATGTGGAGGGGTAGGGGGTGAGGGGAGGGGTGGGTGGATGGAGAGGGGGAGAGGGTTGATGGGGTGAGTGGAGTGGAGAGAGGGAAGGTGGAGATGGTGGAGTGGGGTGGGAGAGGGGGGGGATGGAAGGAAGGGGAAGGGGTAGGGGTGGAGGAAGGTGGGGGGAGGTGGAGTGGGCAGGGTATGGGGTGAGGGAGGGGTGGGTGGAGAAGAAGGGGGAGGGAGAGGAGGGTTGATGAGTGGAGTGGGGAGAGGGAAGGTGAAGGGGGGAGAGGGGAGTGGAGGGGGAGGGGGGGAGGGAGGTTGAAGTGGGGGAGTGGAGTGGGGGGAGGGGTGGGTTGGGGGGGGAGGGGTGGGTGGAGGGGGAGGAGTGGGTGGAGGGGGAGGGGTGGGTGGAGGGGGAGGTGTGGGTGGAGGGGGATGGATGTGTGGAGGGGGAGGGGTAGGTGGAGGGGGAGGGGTGGGTGGAGGGGGAGAGGGGTTGATGGGGGGAGTGGAGTGGGGAGAGGGAAGATGGAGGAGGCTGAGAGGGAATCCCCTAATACCATGCGAGCGAAGCCGCGGGAAAAAGCTAGTAATTAAATAAAGGCAGTACATGAGAAGGAAATAATATAAATAAAATTACAATAGGAATATAAAAGTACACAAATTAAATAAAAATATAAGCAACAGAAATTTAAAGTACAGTGAGATATTATAACGATAAGTTACAAAAAAAATACGTACATGATATAAAAATACAAACAACAAAACTTTTAAAGTAAGGTGATCACAGGTTTACAAAATTGCAACATTAACCATGTCTAATAAAACCTAAGTATTAGTTTCGCAAAGTGGCAAACCGCTACATCGATGGTACCTCCAGTACCTCTACAAGTTGCAGGAGTTCGCAACTGTCCAATTTTGATTTTAATATTTTAGATAAGAAAGTTAAATAGTATAGGATAGTATAAAATAGTATAGGAAAGAGACAACTGTCAGATATTTGAGACTAATACCCGAACGGTTACGAAGGTAGCCGATGAAACCCGACCTTTCCGATTTAGAACCTTCTTTAGAGCAGAAGGTCACGGAATTGAATCCCAGCCTGCGCAAATAATGCGCCATTGTGAAAATAAAAATTTGGGAAGCGGGTATGGGTACCGCCGCCCCAGCAACCATTTATTGGATTACCAACACCTCTGCCATAGGTCGCCCCAAGACGTTCGCTGCGTTTGATGACTTAGCAGAGGTGCCCAGGTTCATGGGGTGAGGTTTGTCCGGGTCTTGGCGGCGAATGCGTCTTCCTACCAGCTGCATAGCAGGCCGGTTCGGGAGGGAATGATTGAGGGAGTTCCTTTGACTGCTGTACTCTCTCGGAACATCGCCTTGCACCGCAGTGGGAAGGATGGATTCACACGTCCATCTCTCCCGAAAACACTGATCCCCAGATTCCTACCCACCCCTATTACCCTTTTCCTTTCCAGAACTTCCTCTCGTTCCTTTCCTAAAAAATACCCCCCACACAGCATCCCCAAAGATGACATAGGCCCTGAGGGGAATTATTTTCCTCCGGGCCTCCTGTATGGAGCTAATATAAAAAAATAACATTCATTCTTTCTTCATTCTTCATACTTTCAGGCATTTCATCATTCATCTTTAGTCCTCTTTCTCTATACATTAGGCAGTTCTGTGATATTGATTTCTTCATGTGTGGCAATCTAACTCTATTTATATTTCTTTTTTCGTAATTAGTAATTATTAATTATTAATAATTATTAGTAATTAATAATAATTTCATGCTTAAAGTATTTTGGGATTTGATTTTTCATAACTTTATGCACAAAAATTAACACATTAAAATGTTACATTACTGCAGGAGTTCCACAAGGTTCCATATTGGGACCTACACTTTACATAATTTATGTTACTATAATGAAAAAACTTTTCTCTTTTGTTAAACATTTTGTATTCGCAGATGATACGGCATTAGTCATATCTCATAAAGTTCTAAAAATTGCAATTGAACTCATGCAAATTGACTTTAATCAACTTTGTAAATGGTCACATGATGCAGGACTATTAATAAATGCTAAAAAAAAACAAAAGTATTACATATAATATCACCTAATGCCAAATTTCAATTTAATCTTAATATTATTTTTTTTAATATTTTTAAAATATTCCAACTAATTGTAAATGTGAAAGCTTAGAATTAGTTACGGAATACGTGTATCTTGGTGTTACAGTAGATTGTTTTTTTTTTTTAATGGGACAAACATATTTAAAAATAACCTGTAAAAGATTCAGACCATTTGCTGGCAGAATGAACACATTAATTTTTTTTTCTATCAATTGAAACACTTAAAATAATTTATATGTCACTGGCAGAATCTATTATAAGATATGGATTAACAATATGGGGAAATACTACTATAACCAATCTGAAACAAGTCCAAGTTGTACAAAACGCAATTGTAAAATTATTAGTCAAAGTTAAATTAGTAAAAAGAAATTAGAACATAAATACAGCACTAGATTCACGCGCAACGACGGGTTTCGAAATTTAACAATAAGTACGAACAGAGAACATTTGAATACATCATACCGAAGATATTTAATTTATTACCTGACACTATAAAGCAATGTAATTCTATGAATAAGGTTAAATATGTGGTGAAAAATTGGCTATTGGAAAAAATATATTTATATTGATTTTGATATCTATGAAAAAATGTTGAATCTGTAAGATGTAAATTTTTAATTTTTAAAATGTATATGAAACTAAAATATAAGCACCTGTTGACAAGCCAATTCAATTGGCTTAGCAGGACTTGTTTGTTGATTATATTATGTATTATCTATTCTTTCAATAATAAAAAAATGTAAAAAAACATTAGAATTTCTGCGCACAACCTAAATTTGAAGAGCTTGGTTTGCGACGCATGTTTTTAATGAATTGGATTTTTCTTTATGAAGACTTTTTTCTTATCTGGACAAAGAAAGAATCATTTATGAATTTTGAGAAAGGGTATTTTTTTACACGAAAAATTTGTATACTCATCAGCCAATTAGGGGATGTTTTCAAGAGTTCTAGGGGACGTAATCAATTACCGAGTGGTTTGAAGCATTCTGAACATTTCTTCTTGCAAATAATGGAATAACTTTTTCGTATGACCGAATAAGATAACCCATAAACGAATCAAATGGCCCCGTCAAAAAACCCTTTCACCACTATATAATGAATAAAATAAAAAGCCTTTTGTTTCTTGCAAATAAATATGTTACAGAATTGTGAGAAAGTACGAAAGAGTATAGGTAATCAATGCTATTTAAATGTCCACCTTTGAGTGAGATGTTCCATCAATATTCAGGGACAGTATTTTCAATTGTTCCCCGATATTTAATGTTTCCCCTTGGCCGGGAGACCTTTTGGTCTTCGGCCCCTTACGTGGCGGCATAATTATTTGTAGTCGGAGGTCCTCTTAATATTTGGTTGCCGCCTCACTCACAGCACTCACTACCTTACACGTAACAATATACGTGCCGGTAATAACGCGAATAGCGCGGCGGACACTACCTCTGCGTGCGGCGGTTGGCACACTAACTATTAGCTGAATACTGTGCTCCAGTATAGGCTAGAAGCGCCCACTCTTCCATGGTCGACGTTCAGCTTAATGCCACAATGCGAACCATCAACGGAACCTTAAAATCGACTTCTTTCCCTTGGCTCCCCGTACTTGCAAATATAACCCCGCCAAATATCAGGCAAGAGATTGCAACACTGAGCGAAAAAAAAAACAAAAAAGCAAAATACCATTGCACGATGATGTCGTTTCTCACCCGGCAAAGTCTCGAAAACCCTTCTGGACGGAAGGAGAAAGACTCCTTCGAACACCTCTCACCGCAGAAGATAGGTGGAAGCTTGAGTGGGAATCAGCCAACGTCAAAAACGCCCATCTCCTTCAAGACCCCACTGAGAGACAGCCTGGGTTCTCATAGCCTCGCAAACTCTGGACTGCCATCAGTAGGATAAGGTGCTCCCGTAGCCGTTGTGCTCAGATGTTGCATAGATGGGGCCTTAAAGAGTCGGCGACGTGTAAATGCGGTGCGGTGCAGACCACCGAACAAGTGGTCAACGAATGCCCGCTCCATTCCCCGGCGGGATTGATGAGGTCCACAGGGCAACGCCTGAGGTCCTAGACTGGCTCGCAGACCTAGATGTCCCCCTCTGAACCCCCCCCCAACCATACGAAAGAAGAAGAAGAATTAATGCTATTTACGAAAAACGTCATAAAGGTATCTAAAATTTTTCATAAGCAAGAACCCTTCTCTCAGGCGAAGGTGGAGGCCTCCTCTAAAGAATTTCATGTATCTCTTGTTTTGTTCGTAGGGTTAAGCATTTCTTGTGTTTGTGTCACTTCTTGTATTTTTGATGAAGTTTTCATCACTACAGAATCAAAAATGTTTCCATCAAATTATTTTTTGTATTTATAAATCCCATCAAAAGTCCCAACTGTTCCCATCCGTCTGGATCGTTCTTTATAAACATTGATTTTTTTAATGGTGTCCCAAAGAAAATAAAGTAATATTAAAATACTTATTGTTTTTGTGTTCAATTCGTAGAATAATTTTTTTTTATATTAGCCACATTCGTCACATTTGTGAGACCCCCTCCCTTCTAGTGTGATGTCACGTATTTTGCAATTTTACATCTAAAAAAATAATCAAAACAGATGTTCTAAATTTCTTTACATGTGACGTCAAAGAGCTGATGATGAATTTTAATAAAATTAAAATCAAGTACATCTTCAATTTGGGAGGCGGGAATGGGTACCGCCGCCCCGGGAACCTTTATTGGATAACCAACACCTCTACCATAGGTCACCCCAAGTGGTTTGCTAAGTTTGGTGATTTAGCAGGGGTGCCCGGGTTCACGGGGTGAGGTTTGTCTAGGTCTTGGAGGCGCATGACCAGGACACAATTAACCTCAGATTATTACCCACCCCTTAAACCCTCTTCTTTCCCAGAACTCTCCTCTCCTTCCTTCCTTTAAAAAACCCTCCACACAGCCCTAAAGATGACATAGGCCCTGAGGGGAAATGATTTTCCTCCTTCATATCATACGAAGGACACCTGTGATCAAGTTAAAATTAATCGAGAGTTAAAAATTAAATATTTATAAAAAAATGTATTATGCATTGGAAAATTCGGTCAGCTCTGAAAGCAACCCAAATATCACGTACCGGGTCGTAATATTTGTATGAAGCGTATCATATTAACGTATTTAGCAGAAACCTTATTTTAAAACGTAAGCAGAAAATGAAGAACAATTCCCACATTCTCATATGTAAATTCCCACTGTCTAAAATTTCAAACATTGCTGCCCCAAAGGGTTTAAAAATTATTTTTGGACCCCATCCAATTTGGCATTGCTCCCTTCATCGTAACAGCCTTCTCCCAATCTTCCCATTCCATCTATCTTCTCCCTATTTCCCTCTTTCTCTCTCCCTTTCACCCATTTAACCTCCCGCGCGTTCCTGCCAACCTATTGAAACTTTTCTTTCAAATTTTCCCGAATTTCCATTTTTAGACAATCACCCAAAATAATGGGAAGAAAAATCGAGACGAATTCAATAAGATACAGCTTTGAATTGCTTCCTTGAATCGGAAATGTTTAATATTTATCCAACATTTAGAGCGTAGAATTACTTTCAATTCACATCACTTTTTATACGCCCAGAAATTGATTGTATTTACTGAAAGGTTGTTCCTAGAAGACTGAAAGTACCATTTTTAAAGAACCTTGAACTCAAATGAATGGAATCTATGTACATGTATAAAAAATCTAATACAAAAATATTCTTGTTTTTCATCAATTTCGAATGAATTGAATCTATGCGCGTCTAGAAAAAATCAAATACAAAAATATTCTGGTTCTTCATCTCAAACAAAACCAAATGATAAACATCTCACATAAACATAAAACCAGAGAAAGGCAAATAGACAAACTAAATATCGTGCCCAGTAAAGATATTCCTGATAATTACGTTCCCTGTCAAAATGTTTCCAGTAAAAATGTCCCCAGTTGAAATATTTCGTACCAAAATACATATACCGGTCAAACCGTTCCCAGTTAATAGTCGTACATTGGAAAGAACAAATGGATAGCACAATTACAATAAATTTAATTTATTAAATGTTTAGGTTAGGAACATTTTGCCCGGGAATATTTTTACTTGGAACATTTTGATAGAGGACATTGTTACCAGGAACGTTATGTAAGGGAACGTACCCATACTACGTGACCCACTTTTTGCAATTTTTAACCCCCCCCCCCCTCTCCCCCGGTGACTAAAAACGTAAGCCCCCCGCCGCTCATTGTGACAAAGCGTGGTATTTTGAAGACCCCCCCCCCCCCCTGAACGGGTTACGTTGTATGGGTACGTACCCTAACTAGGACCGTTAAATATCCCGTAAGTATAACACTACCTTTGGACAAAAAAGTTTAAATTTTCGCCGCCAGACAACTCTGTCACATTGCTTGTTTTAATCACATGCATAATAAAATCCATACCTACTAGTACAGTATTCCCAACAGTCTATAATACCATCAGATAGTTTAACCGCTGGGGTAGGTTGAGACTTTATTTTAAATTAAACAAAATATATATTGCTAGTTTTCATTATATATCAAAATATACATTTACTGTAATCTATATGATCCCTCAATAAGTTTCTTAACAGTTTTAAAAAAATAAATATATAACAATGTAATTTCACAAACAAAAGCTACTCGATCTAGTCGTTAAAATAATTGAATCATTCGGACTTCTTTGCCATTGCTACGCTGAGGATCAGCAAATCTATTTCTACTGTGCACCGAATGAGAGAGATAGATTAAAAGATATCACGGCTAAATGCATCGCTGCCATAACAGACTGGATGTCCTCGAACAAACTAAAACTAAATCCAACCAAAACAGAATTTCTTTGGACAGCAACAAAAAAGCGTCAGTCAGTATTAGACAAATCTCCTCTCATTACTAAACTTCTGGCTGTAACATCATCCCTAAAAATGGTGTTAAAGTCCTGGGTGTAAATCTATATCAAGATCTTTCCTTCAAATCCCAGATTAACAAAACAGTAAGCGCAGGATTCTTTCACCTGTGCCAAATCAAATCTATAAGGAGAAATATTCCGACTAAGGCCACAAAGATGCTGGTAAACTCTTACGTTGTATCACGACTTGATTATTGCAATGGCATATATACAAACCTCCCTAAAATATATACTGACAGACTTCAACATTTCCCAACATCTGCGGAACCTTCATTGGCTTAAGTGTCCTGAGAGAATGGATGGTTTTTAAGGCAACACACGACATGGCGCCACCCTACCTGTCAGAACTGTGCATTCCAAATGATGTCAACACTAGACAAACAACCCTTCGATCAGCATCTTCAAAAGCCATAGGAAGACTCTCAGTACCTATGCGCAATCCCAATACCAATTTCGGAGACCGGGCTTTTGCTGTGGCAGGCCCAACAGCTTGGAACAAACTCCCTTCACATTTGCGAAAGATCGACAGCACATCTGAGTTCAGAGCAAAGCTCAAAACTCATATTTTCGCATTATTATACTACAGAAAAATAACTGTATTTTTTCAGTAGTATTTCATTACTCGGTCCATGGGATTTACCTAGTTTTTTTTTACAATATTTTACAATTTATTATGTGTAAACTTTTTTTTCTTTGTAATATTTTTCATGACTTATACTGACGGGCAGTAATCATAACAATAGGTGTTTATAAATGTAAATAAGTATGTTAGTCGTAAATAATTTTAAGACAGTTGCAAGTCATAATACAAATAGAGCAGTAACAATACTGCTATATTCGTTTAATGACTTTGTATTATGGCAGTAACCATTACAACATGTAGTTATGAATGTAAATAAGTGTGTTAGTCGTAAATAACTAATTGTAAGACTGTTGCAAGTCGTAACACGATTAGAGCAGTAACAATACTGCTCTGTTCGTATTATGACTTCCAAGTTCAAACTTGGTTATAAAAACAGGTATAGGTAGTTCTAAGTCACTAGTGATATAAGTCTTAGTTGTAAGTCATTAGTTATCAATCTTAGTTGTAAGCCACTTGTAGTATATATGTAGGTATAGATTAAATGTATAAATGAATGTTTAAAGCGCCCTTGAGGTGATTTTCTCACGAAAATGGCGCTATAGAAGTCATCCAATTATTATTATTCGTCACCATTACTGAAACAGAATAGGTGAATTAGCGCAACAAAACGCATTGGCGACTGAAACGGTGTAGGGTTAGTATGTGTATTTGGCACAACAAAACCTAACCTGTTTTTTTTATTATTTCAGTCGCCGTGCCACCGCGATCGAACCCGTATAGGGTTTGTAGACGATTTAGCACAACAAACCCGGGTATACGGGTTAATATTGAGCTGAAGATGGTCTACAGGGTTAAGATTGCATTGAAGATAGTGAACCTTCGATAAGATAGGCCAATAGCGTAACAATAAAATAGCTGGTTTTGTTCTGCAATAAAAGAACAGGCGATGTTGATGCTACTAAATAATTTTTTTTATTAATTGCCGCTTTAACTCTGCAGGGAATTTATGTGTTTCCATATCACTCAAACTCAAGTGTTAAGCATCCATATCACTGAATCAATCAAGTGTGAACTTCGACCAAGATCGCTAGAAGCTTTGGTTTGTACCTTTAGTTGGTCTGCGTGGAGCTAATTTGTTTTCCAGCAAGTTCGCGGTAAAGGAATACTAACTTTGTGAAGATCATTTTTAAAACACAAATTTCAGGCAGTTAGAAATATTTTAGATATGGGCTATCGCGGACTTTATTATTAACAATTTAATTAGTTATATGAATATCTAAAAAAATATGTACATAACTTATGAATTCGAGGCAGCGTATCGAGAAAAGTAACAATTGATAAAAAATGTTTAATTTCTTCCTAGTAAAACAACTACGTCACGCAAGTTAACTTTTAATGTTCACTTTGAATTAAAAGTAAAACAACTTTGGATATATTTATCCTTTATTATATAATTATTATAAAAATTACAACAATAAGTAAAGTACAGTTTCAAAAGGAATTATCAAGTTGAGCAATACGACAAGCGAAGTGCTTGGATTCAATCAACAAGATAGATTGATTGGCTTTGGGCGGTGTAGCCCTTTATATGCATGGTCCTCGTGTAGGGCCGTGTGGAAAGGTTCATCGTCCATCGTGGTACGTGCTGCTTCCCGGGTCGAAGGGGTCGTTGGCCGGCTGCACGTGTCGGTTCTGAATTGGTCTAGTATGTTAATTACCAGATTGTGTTTCTAGGTTGCTGGGGTCACTTCCCGGATGCGTTTTGAGTCTAGCATATTGATGGCTAGGCAAGGTGAAGAGCGGGGTGCAGGGGGCGTCCTGCATTGTCTTCTTGAACTTGAGGGTCAGCTGGGGTGGTTAACTCTCCCCCCCTTAAACGGAAACTCCTTCGGGCTGCGAAGAGTTTGCATCTTCTCCATAGGATATATCCAATTGCTATTATTATTAAGCAACTAGTAAGTGTGATGTGTAGATTTCCTTTGACTTCTGTTATGTCAGTGGTAATGCTGGAATCTTGATGAGGTTTTTCTATTTCTCCTACATGTAATGTGGGTAGTTGTAGTACATGCAGATCTTCTCTGGAGTATGTAATTACTAATGTTTCTTGATTGATGGTCCGTCCCATACTAAATGTTTTTCCTTGTATGCTGCAGTCGTCGTTGGTCACGAGTACTGACTTGGATATGATAATACTTTGTTGGTGTTGTGGACAATGCGCTTGTAGTGGCGTGGGTTTATCTCGAAATACGTACATCATGTTGTCTCCTATGATATGGGTATATTCCTCTGGACATTTTACTTTGTGGAGGCTGCAGTTTCGTTCGTTGTGGCTTTCTAACACCAGGGTGGTGCAATCATCTATGGTATCCATTTCTTTATGACATATGCTGAGTTGATCCGAAAGTAGTTGGCATTTGCTAGCGACATACATTTGCTTTCCATCCCTCAATATTCGTCTGGATAGGAGGTGGGGTTGGAAACATTGGGAATCAGGTTTGGATATTACGGGGATTATTTCGCTATACATGTATACTGTCTTCTCTACTAAAGGTAGGGACAAAATAAAGTGCAAGGTTTCTTTAGTTTTAATGAGTTTAACTTGTAACAAACGTTGAATAATGTCAAAGTCGTTAGAAAATAATTGTTCCGAATTTATTTGCGAAATTGAGTCCATAAAGACCTTCGGTTTAATGATACTAGGATGGTACATACCATGAGCGGCAAAAGTGATGGCTTCTGTGATTCTAGTTATTAATTCCGTTATTGTCTCTGTTTGGTAAATTAAATGCGTTATCAACAAATCAGTTTGATCTTCATAATGGTCATGGCTCATTTGGGACCAAATAACTAATTGGTTATGCGAAACGTTCTTAAGTTTAGTATAATAATCTTCTAAAATTCTAGAAGTTAAAGAAATTCTTTGTTTATTCAAATTTTGGTTATTTTCCATTTGTTGCATTAACTTATCCATATCATTATCATCTAAATTTCCCGTTAAAAACTTAATTACTGACCCAATACCATTTATAAGACCTCGCTTATGCCTAGTTACTATAAGGTTATCGATCATTGCTTTATTATGATCAATTAAATATTTTAAACGTTCTAAGCCTACATTAGGTAAGGTTACATTATTATTTTTTATAAATTTATCATAATTAAATTCTAATTGTTGTGATTGTCCGATTAACGACGATAAGTCCAGCGTGTGGATGACGTGCCATTGACCCTCAACAGCGCGTGCATCTCCAAGTGGTGCTACGATGAAGTGTTCATTGCTCGTCAGTTGGCGGATTCGCAATGCTTGTGACAGGGCAACCAGCCTGAAACAATTTGACACTATTTTTATGGATTGTTGCTAATCCTCTAAGATTTTTGTATTCTAAGACGTTATGCGGGAGTATTTTAGTTATCGTGAAAGGCCCTTTAAACTTGTTTTTATGTTTTCCGCGCGCCGTGATTTTAATTAATATCTGCTGTCCTATTGACATGTCTTGCTGTGTGCGATTTTTATTTACACGTTCCCGTGTTTTATTTTTAGTTTTAGTTTGCATATCGTGAATTAATTGTTGAAGTTTCTTACATTGATTTACATGATCATTTACATAACTTTGGGTAATCACGCCATCGGCCGGTGGTGTTCGATTCCCATGACAAAAATGTATTTCGTTCGGAGAATGCTTTGTTACACTATGTATTGTATTATTATATGCATTCATCGCTAAATTTACCTGTGTTTCTGGGGTAATATCCGATATTGCGCTACGCAATAATCTCAATATTTCCGTAAGGGTAGAATGAAAGCGTTCTATGTCGGCTTTAGATTGTGAATGACCTGTCGTGGTCACGTGAGCTTTTATTTTATATGATTCTAACAATTCGCGTGTAGTAGTAGACGTGAACGTGGTTTCACGATCAAAATGAATTTCTTTAGGTGCACCGACTAGGGAGAACATTCTCACAAGTATGTCACATATCGCGACATTATTGTCAACGGTGATTAAAGTACAGGATGCCCATTTAGAGAATCTATCTATAATAGTCAGAAATTTTTGTCGACCGAAGTGATACGTGTCGATTTGCCATATTTCCATTGGGCAAGTGGGAGTAACGGTTGCTTCTAGTGGAGCTGCCGTAGGGTGCCTTTCGTATTTAGCATTTTGACATGTTAAACATGTTTGTAAATACGTCTTTATTTTTGTTCGCATATTATTAAAATAGTAAGTTCGTTTTAATGTAGCGAGCAGAGCATCTAGGCCCATATGGCGTTGATTTTCAACGTGCGCTAAATGTATTATTTTTTTTTGCTCTTCCGTATCGGAAGGTTCAATTTTAAAATTTGTATATCGTATTAATTTCAATGAGTTCTTTTCAATATCTTTCCTATAACACTCGCTCACAATTTCGTACAATCTATCGTCATTAATAATTACAGCATATTTATTCTTATCTAAGCATAATTTTACATAATTTAAAAATACAGTTCGTGCATTATCTATAGGAATACACCAAACATGGTCCATTCCTGTTTCTTTTGCCCTAAGTTTACGCGATTCTTGATTATTTACCTCTATAAAGATTCTGTTCATACGTGGGGGTGGATGCTCGTGGCGAATTGGGATCCCCTCTTCATGATCGTCCATATTGCTATGCACAGTGTTGGTGACACTCTGGGCGTCTGAAGTGGCTTCCACTCGTAACGAGTCTTGTTCCTCACTATCCTCACTATGATGAATCTCTACTCTCGACAACGCGTCGGCTACATGGTTTGTGCGGCCACGTTTGTGTTTTATGTTTGGTGAACAGTTAGCTACTAACTCTTCTGAAAATAAATCTTTATTTTTCTCCAGCAGTTCATCAAGTGTGTTCATGTCCATTACATGGAATAGTTGCACTTGTTTTGTTGGAGTTTTTTAATACATTATTATGACAATCGTTTAGTATTAGGGTAGCATTCATTAATTTGAGCATGTCTATCCCCATTAGGACGTCATATTTTTTTGAAAAATCAAATATATAAAATCGCATTTTATTATTATTTTCGCCGAATACCTTTTTCCAAAAAGACGTCACAACCGTACCTCTATGGGTCGTTGTGGTGTGCTCCGTTTGCACTGAAAATTCTTCATTAATGTATTCGCAATCGAAAAATAGCCTATTATACAAATCTCTACTCATAAACGATTTAGAGCTGCCAGTGTCTATTAAAATTTTTATGTTTAATGGAGCTTCTACATATGGAAGTCCATTATTTATGTGATTTAGTTGGACTAAGTTTCTTAGGGACCTTCTTCGTCTTCCCAAAAATTTGGTCCTTCTTGATCACATTGGAAAAGCTCCTGTGCCGTACGTCCATTGCCTAAGTCTATGACCGGACCTTTGGACGGGCGTGGCATGGGTGCTGTCCGCATACTAACGTCTTCGTTACGACGTTGATTTTTATAACTATTCTGGTGTGACATATTGTTATTTCGAATCCAGGAATTCTGTCCGGGATTATTATTCATATTATTATTATTCATACGATTATTATTTTGCCACGGTTTATAATTATTGAAATTATTATTATTTGAATTATTAAAATTGTTGTGATGTGGTCTATAGCCATTTTGATTTTGTGGATTAGCGAATGATCTATTGAAATTATTATTTTGTCCAAACTGGGTTGGATTAAATTTACTTGTCGAGGGTTGCGAGAAGTTTGGGACGAGTTTTGTTCTATTATGGTGGAGTTCGCCATGCGCCTCCAGCATGCGTATTTCGATGCACAAGGCATCATAATTTTTTGTGAGGTTCGCACATTTGATATGGGTAGGTAATAAATTTAATAACGAATTACGTGCCGTATCTTTGTAGGGTTCCATTAGGACCTGCGCACTCGCTGGCCCATACTGGTCCGCAATTTTAATTTTTATAGAAAAGAGAATTTGGTTCATTTCATGGATGAGAGTTCCAAAATCTCTGTTGCCACGGTTAAAGTTAATTAACTCGGTCTGAAGCAATGTGACTGACTTGTTATCACCGCATTCAATTTTCAAAGTTTCGATAATTTTTTCTATATTATTCTCGTGATCGTTCATTAAGATCACTTGTAGCGCTTTGCCACGTAATCTTGAAATAATTTTTTCAACATTACTTGGGGTGTTGCCGTTTCGTGTTATGTACCCCCTAGCTGATTTGATAAATAAGTTGATATCGTTAGGAGAGCCGTTATACTCAAGAATAGATTCAGGGTATTGGGGAGCGGGTCTCTCATTTGGCTGTGCCATATTAAAAAGTATTTAAAAATTTTACGTATTGAAGAAAAAAATTTAAAAACTTTATTTTTATCTCTGACCTTTTGGATAAGGTAGGGAATGGGATCTATCGTACGGATGGGATAGACGAACAATTGAAAGAATGTACTTACATAAATGTTGCTGCGATTTTCTGCATATTTCAGTTAACGAATTTCTTTGATGTGTGGTCCTTCGCGTTGAGGTGTTTGAAAACACCTAGGGAGTCCTGGCTGCGGCCAAGTTTAACAGCTTCCTCGAATTTTCGACCCACGTACTGGGCGCCAGTTAACTTTTAATGTTCACTTTGAATTAAAAGTAAAACAACTTTGGATATATTTATCCTTTATTATATAATTATTATAAAAATTACAACAATAAGTAAAGTACAGTTTCAAAAGGAATTATCAAGTTGAGCAATACGACAAGCGAAGTGCTTGGATTCAATCAACAAGATAGATTGATTGGCTTTGGGCGGTGTAGCCCTTTATATGCATGGTCCTCGTGTAGGGCCGTGTGGAAAGGTTCATCGTCCATCGTGGTACGTGCTGCTTCCCGGGTCGAAGGGGTCGTTGGCCGGCTGCACGTGTCGGTTCTGAATTGGTCTAGTATGTTAATTACCAGATTGTGTTTCTAGGTTGCTGGGGTCACTTCCCGGATGCGTTTTGAGTCTAGCATATTGATGGCTAGGCAAGGTGAAGAGCGGGGTGCAGGGGGCGTCCTGCATTGTCTTCTTGAACTTGAGGGTCAGCTGGGGTGGTTAACTCGCAAGAGATGCAACGGAATTCGGTAGTTGTATTATGAAATTTCTCGTAAAGGTGGTGTCACTTTGAGATTGGAATTGGGTATGGGAGGGCTTATCTATAGTTAATATATCGATGAGTGTAAAGCATCACTAAAGTTTAATGATACCTGCTGTAAGAAAGGACGATTCTGTGATTGTTCTGTACATAAGTACTGCGCACGTAGATAAATCCGGACACAAATGGTAACCAATTCGAAATGTGACATTTGTTCATCTACCAAAAATTCTCAATTTATTTGGTGGCCTTTCCTTACTTAATAATCAACGCCGTCCTCCTGTTAAAATGTTTGCAAAGCCCAGATCAGTGAGTAAATATTGATAAAGGATTCTTCGTCACTTCTCCTGGACACAATGATAATTTGACAGCGGGGGCTGACATAGGTTCTGGTTTCCGTAATGGGATGTCACCCAACAGTTGATGGGACTTATCACCAAAAGATAATAAATGGAGCACCCACAAGCGCGGTGCAAGTCGGTTGATTAATTAAACATTAATTACAAATTCGTAAAGTACAAACTTTTGGGTTTTATATTAGACTAACTGCTTCCCGTGCGTTGGAATGCCATTTTCAAAGAAATAAATTGTTTCTCCCTGCATGTACTTTCCCGTGCGTTCCCGTTCCCCACCCTCTCCCCTCTCCCGCTCCCCCGTCCCGCAAACCCCCCTCCCGCGTTCCATTTATTCAGTCCCAGTACATTCAGTTTTCAAACAGCTCGCGTGCCACCTATTACTTTATTTTATTTATTTTTTTTATATATTTTAGGGAAAGTTGACAGCAAATCTGAGATTACACAATAAAACAATAGTAAGATAGTTAATTATGCCAATTATGAACTTTCCATTTATGATAGTGAATGAATAATAAAGTAAAATAATAATGATATTTAAGGGTGATATTTTAAGGGTATTTTCTTAAATTAAATTATTATTTTACAACATATGAAAGGGGAGGGGGGAGGAGGAACATAGAATTAAGAGTCAAAGGATGGGAATATATAGGGATTAAACTTTCTACTTTAGCGGCCTACACACGACACTGCATGTAGTGACTGCGGCAGTGACTGCAAAGAGGGTGGAGTTGAGCGAACTAGCGCTGTCTCGTTCTAGAGGCCCTTTAACAAACGAAACGGCGCTAGTTTGCTCAACTCCACGCTCTCTGCAGTCACTGCCGCAGTCACTACATGCAGTGTCGTGTGGAGAGCCCATTTGAGTCATGTTGCTTAGTGAGTTTTCGTTTTATGTCTTGTAAAGTCTCGTTAAAAATGTCAATGTCGTAATAATTTAAGTTAAATGAGTGTATGGATCTATAGATAAATGAGTTCTGTTTGGGGTTGGTCTTGCAAAGAGGGAGATTAAAAGTAAGTGACTGTCTGCTGTTGCGATTTGGATCATGGAATGATAGACGTTGAAGAAGATCAGGGCTCCTAGCATGGTCGATTGACATAGGTTTTATCGAAAATGTCGGTAACTTGCCATCGCTCCCGAGCACGACTGCAGACAGCTAACGAACAAAAAATAGTTCACAATGACTAGGGGTTCCTTATATATTTGACGTAAACTGTTGTTTATTCGTTAGCGGCCTGCAGTCGTGCTCGGGAGCGATCGCAAGTTACCGACATTTTCGATAAAACCTATATCGATCGACCATGCTAGGGGGCCAGGACTATCAATTAGGTTATGTGTAATTTTAAATAACATAACCGAATCTGCTATATTTCTTCGGCAAGTTAATTTTTTTATTAAAATTTTCTTATTTTGGTTTATTACAAATATTCAGTTTTGTATATTATAAGAACAATCAATCAAATTTGGTACCTAACACAGGTACCTATTCAAAATATCTATAATTTTAAAAATTCATAGACAATTATCTTAATACAAAAAAACAGCTAATTCAATTTCATCAAACCCGCAAACTGTCAAACGAGCGGAGTTAAAATAATAGTCGTTAAGTTTTCTGAAATCATGAAATATCAACGCCATGTTTATTCATCGTTTTTATTTTAACATTTCATCAATGCTGCCAATCATAGAAAAAATATTTTTGCGTAAAACAAAGTGAATGCATCATTGACAAGTTTTTACCAGTATTTATAACAGTAGAACATGGAAATAAATGTATTAAAATAATTACACAAACCCGCTAGACAAACCCTGCTTTGTCAAACAAACCATTCAAAACCTGGGATGTTTTTAAAAGCATGATGAAATGCGAGTTTATTTTAGAGAATTTATTTTATAAGATTGGTACTTCCGACAAATGTCATATTTGATTGTCTATTAGTTAAAAAAGGAACATTCCGTATTATCCGTGCATCAAACTTCGACAACACGAACGTTCCGTATTATCCGTGAGGTGGACTAACTTCATATTTACCGAAAACTTTAACAAAAAAGATGAATGAAACAGGTAAAGTCTTTCTGAAGTTAGGACGTGACCAAGGGTAACAGGGACTGGCGAGTAACGGCGTGCGTTGCAATGATACTCATAGAAAGAATGTATTTGTTCATTCACGTGTGGAGATTTACCTCAGGAACGGAGGTACCAGCTATCGAGGACTACCTCAAAACGATAATATCTACCGAATTTGATATAGTGAAATTAAACGCTCGAGGAAATTACAGCTCGTTTAAGATAGGCGTCCCGGAAGAAAATCGAGAAACTTTTCTTAACCCATCAGTCTGGCCAACAGGCATTGCCGTAAGTAAATACAAATTTTTGCAAACGGCTAATAAGGAACATACGAATATCTGATGGCGAGCTTAGAAATAATTTACCAAAATGTTCGAGGTCTAAATACTAAGACGGAAGAATTTTCGAGAAATTTACTACTACAAAACTTCGAAATTATCTGCTTGACCGAAACATGGTTGAGCTCCAATGTCTTCGATTCGGAATTGTTCGACAGGCGCTATAGTGTCTACAGGCGGGACAGAGATAATGATGCACGCGGTGGCGGTGTGTGCATTGCGGTTAAGAATACACTTACGTCCCAGAGAATACAAATACTCGAAACGGAAGGCGAACACATATGGGTGAAGGTAACAAAAAATAAATTTACCGCCTATATTTGTGTTGTATACTTTTATTGCACCAATGACTCTGAGAATCGCACAACTTTCTACGATTATATTGATCAGGAATGTCAATCAAGAATTTTAAAAGACCGAAACGTCCTTATAATTGGGGATTTCAATTTAAATAACAAACCCGAAGAGGTTATGTTAGAGCACTTATATTTCTTGAACTCCAATAACCTCAAACAAGAAAATGAAATTAAAAATCATTTTGACAATATACTTGATCTAGTACTAAGTAACACGACTATTTGCGATTTTATTTGTAAGTCGATGTGATGAACCCTTGGTCAACGAAGATAAATTTCATCCGACCTTAGCAATTCATACTAAATTAACCAGGACAAAATGTAACCGGCGTCAGCTGCGGAACAGCGCTATTCGCCCGGCACTAGTACCAACCTCCAACCATCAGTTCCAGTTCAGGCGAGCAGATATGCAGTTAATATGCGACATACTCTCATAGCCCCTCCAGACTCACGGCGAGAAGCCCCGAGAACACCCGAGAAGCGTGAATGTGATGTGTTTCTCGCATTCTCTTTCTCGTGCTCGGCTGTTCTCGGATGGCTGTCGGTAAATTTGGCCGCTTCAAAGGATTTCTCGGGCGAGAAGCGAGAAGGGTCTACACTCACGTTTTGTCTCAGTGTTGTTTAGTGAGCGGTTGAGAGTAGACGTGCGATATATTTTTGTTTTTGTATCGAAAATTTTGTTTACTTTAAAATGTGGAACAATCAACAAGAGTTGGAATTTATAGAGTATTTCCAAAATGAACCGGTGTTATGGGACGCAAAACATCGGAATTATAAAGACAAAAGCTTGAACCACGATGCGTGGAACAGACTAGTAAACTTTTTAAATTCTCCGCTTGGCTCAGCAACTAGTTCATCCAACTGCTTTAGCATACTGAAACTAAAGAATACAGTTTATATATAAGAATACATGATTATAATAATAACGAAAGAATATTAAATAAAAAAAATTACCAACCCTGTTCTGTTTCGATGAATTTGCGTTACCCACCATCGTCTGGCTTTTCTATTTTTTTTAACTTTATTTTTAGTTACAACAAAATAATAATATGCCATGGCGCACAGAGCCAAACTTGCTGCATTTTTAATATCGTCTGTAATGTCGTCCATACCGGATGGGAAACAGATCACGAGTGAGAAAAATGAGAGTGTGGATAAGGGCTTGTTCTCGCGAGAAGTCTCGGCGAGAATGAGAGTGTGGATAAGTGCTTGTTCTCGCGAGAATTTCTCGCCGAGACTTCTCGCCGTGAGTCTGGAATCGCCTTCAGAATTTGATTGGAACTACCTACATACTATATCGGAAGCAAATGACGCAGTTGCGTACTTAAACAATGTATTATTCAGTATTTTTGAAATATGTGTCCCCATTAGGAAAAAATTATGTAAAAATGTAAATTATCCGGCGTGGTTCTCTAAAAAAATTATAGATAAATTAAAAATCAAAGAATCGCACCGCAGAAGATATAAACTGCACAAGAATCAATCGGATTACTTGTTATTCTCTGCGATGCGATCCGAGCTTAAAAAAGATATAGCAATTGCAAAGCGTCAGTATTTAGAAAAAGTTCAGTATGGGATCAAAGATGATGTCAAATGTTTTTGGGATTTTATTAAATCCCAAAAGGCAAATCCACATACCCAAATTAACTTGAGTGATAGAACGGAAACTTTTTCCGATCCCGAAATAGTAAGCCAAAAATTTGCTGATTATTTCAAATCAGTGTACAGTCAGATTGCTCCTCAACTAAATCTAGACTTTACTCGAACCGAGAGGCCCTGGAATATTGGTAAAATCGGTCTTGAGCTAACCTGTCCAGAGGAAGTAGACTCCTGTACTCGAACTTTAAAGCTCGACAAGGCTGCAGGCCCAGACGGAATACCCCCTAATATAATTGTTCATATGTCAAAAACCATTTGTCGACCGCTGAGCTATATATTTAATCTTAGCATATCGACTGGGTGTTTCCCTCATTCTTGGAAACTCACGCGTGTAAGCCCAATTTTCAAGGCTGGAGACAAGTCTGATATAAGGAATTACAGACCAGTAGCTGTACTGTCAACTATACCAAAAATATTTGAAATGATTATTTACAAGAAATTACATCACCAAATTATGCCATTTCTAGGAGAAAACCAACACGGTTTCATGCCAAGAAAATCCACGGTTTCAAATTAGTTAACATTTTTGCGATTGGTGGCCGTCGGACTGGACTTGAGACACCAAATAGATGTAGTGTATACGGATTTTGCCAAGGCTTTTGATCGAGTTGATCATGATATTTTACTACTTAAAATGTACAAACTTGGTTTCGATCAACAAACACTTATATTCTTCGCGTCCTATTTAAAAGCTAGAAGTCAATATGTAATAATAAATGGACATGAATCTAAACAATTCCCGGCGTTATCAGGTATTCCCCAAGGTTCAAACCTTGGTCCTTTGCTGTTCCTTATACTTATAGATGACATCCAGGTTTGTGTAAAATATTGCAAATGTCTTCTATTTGCAGATGACCTCAAACTTTTGATGGAAATAATCTGTTACTATGACTGCTTAAAAATGCAATCTGACCTTGATGCTATTGCAGAATGGTCAGTAAAAAACAAATTAGAATTCAATATAAAAAAATGTGTAACCATGACATATACCCGCTCCCAGAAGCCCATAGTTTTTTAATACAACATTAAAAGGAAAACATTATGCCGAGTCAATAGCTTTAAAGATATCGGTATCGTCTTTGATCCCAAACTAACATTCTCGAATCATATATCACGGCTCACTCCAGCATGCTACAAACTCCTGGGTTTCATCATCAGAATATATAAGCAATTTGATGACCCAGATGCAATGATAGCCATGTTTGATGGAGTCATAAGAAGTAAGCTGGAGTATGCCAGTGGTGTGTGGACTCCGCACCAAGCGAAATATATTAATATGCTAGAACAAGTTCAGAAAAAATTCCTTAGGTATGTCAATATGCGGATGAATGGAACGTACCCGAGATTCATGCACCATATGGAATTACTTGAGGCAACAAATAGATTTAGCTTGGAAACTAGACGTTATGCAAATCTTCTTAGTTTTAACATAATCCATAATCGTATTGACAGCCCATTCCTCTTGGAATGTTATGGCTTATACGTGCCTGAAAATTTCAGCCGTAGTCGTCGACACGACTTGTTCAAAATACCATACGGCAGAACAGATGTTCTAGCACAGCATAGCATGACAAGAGGAATGGTGCTGTTGAACGAAATTTCGGAAACACTAGATATACATAACTCTTCTTTAGATTTTTTTGTATATTAATCATCTTCCTAGGTGTTAAGATTGTTAAAATGAGAAAATTGTACAGTAATTGGATAAAAATCTGTTGTACAATTAAAAAAAAAAAAAATTAAAAAAAATAAAAATAAAATAAAAAATTGTATTTTGATTCTATTTATTGAAGTGCTTTTAGATACACAATATTTTTTGTTCTTCCAGAGGTTGAGAACGCCACATGTAGCTGTCCGTGTGAGAAGCATGGCTTATCCAAATTTAACCCCTGCTACCCTAATGCTATTATGTCTCCTTTGCAATCCCTCCCTCGTTCCCCACCCTTTCGTTACCTCGTTTCTACGTATACTTTCCCGTTCTCCCGCGTTCCCTCCCCCTCCCAAATTCCCCTTCCATCTTCCCCACCTTTCTGCCCTCCCGGATTTTCCTCCTACTTCCTCCTTCCGTCCCTGCCGATAAACAATATGTAATACACTGGTTTTCAAACCATTCGCGCGCCACCTATTATATGTTTTAATTCAAATTTCATTACTCCAGAACACACCAGTATATCTAAAACCCTTGACTCGCGTATGCACAACATCTCACCAATGTTTCATCGTAATCATTTGAATGTTTTTAATAAAAGTGTAGGTATGTTTATAAGTATTATAAATTGATTTAAAAATTACTGCCTCAACACAGGCTAGCCTAGTGAGGCAGATTACTGAAAAACCGAAATTTATAACTATTTTCTATTTTTCATTTATCCACTGTTCATATTTATATATTTTTTCTGTTGATATCCTTTTGGACTTATGTAATTTTAAAATACTGTAAACATTAACACTGAATATGTACTTTTTAGTTATAATCTTGCACATTTCATTCAATAAGCCTTATCCTCCCAAAAGCTGGGCGTACTGTACAGGGCCCGCAGATACTTTAATAGTACAAAACTGCTAACCTTGTACAAATCACAAGTACGCCCCACGGTTGAATTTGGCAGCCATGTCTGGTCTGGAGCTCCAAAATACCTGAAAAATACCCTCGACTCTGTGCAGAAACGGGCGGTCCGTTTGATAGATTCTCCCATCTTAACAGACGGATTGCAATCTTTAGAGCACAGGCGTCGGGTGGGAATGCTATCCTTGTTCTACCGGTATTACAATGGAAGATGCTCCGAGGAACTAGCATCATTGATCCCTTCGGCACCGGTGCATAGTCGGGAAACACGCCAAACGCGTGCCCAACATTTGTACAAGGTTGACATTTGTCACATGAGAACGGGTCGTTTCTTCGACTCGTTCTTGTGTTCAACAGCTCGGCTGTGGAATGATTTGCCGGCCTCTGTGTTTCCTCCTTCCTACAACATGGGTCTCTTCAAGACCAATGTTCATTCCTTCCTCTCCTCAAAAAGACCCTCCACAAAGCATCCCAGATGACATAGGCCCTGAGGGAAATTATTTTCCTCAGGGCCTCCTGTGTGGAGTTAATGTAAAAAAATATATATATATTATTATTATTATTATGGTATAGGAAATCATTTCAGAATGCCACAGCTCACCATTATATATAGAAACTTTCGCGGCATGCGCACTACAAATCACCAAAGTTTCAGTACAATCCGATGAATAGTTTAGGAACTCAAAATGGATAAACATAGAAACATTCATTTTTCATCCTCGCCTTTTTTCTACTTCCACACCAAATGCATAACTTTCGTTGGCTGAGTTGAGTCGTAATAAAATTACCTACACCAGTGACTATTGAATCGTAACAGATACTAGGTTTCCTATAGTCTCCGGTTTCACCTAATTGTCTTCCAAATTAGGAACCAAATAACTGAAGTTGGCGTAGAGCCATTGTCCAGTTAAGTGCACCCAAACTATGTTAAACTCTTGCCCACGTAATAAGTTTTACGTGCTCGGGTCGCGACACAAAAGCGATAATAACCGCACTATACCTAATGGAAACGATAAACTGCACAGAGGTCTGAAGCGCAACAAAGGCCGGTCAAAAATAAATAATGATTTTTCTATAAAGAAAGACACGCGTCATATTGCGGGGTAACGATTGACCTTACAATATTTGAAAAACTCCTACCACTATCATTAAAAGGGGAAGATATTGATTGTAGAAGGATGAAGGATTACTAGCAAATGCGGAGGAATTGAAACCATACGCATTTTTCGGCCTCTTATCCGGTTAGATACGTAACATAATAGAACATTGACAAAACAAAACATTGAAGAAAAGTGAAAACAAAAACAGTAAAACTTACCTAAATTCCTAAACCGATCTAAAAACATTTATTTTAGTTTTTAACTGAATGAGCAAAACCTCAGATTGTAATATTAAATTAATTAAGACAACATTAGTGACACTCAGTCGAAAATATGAAACAGAAAAATCAGAAAAATATACGGTCACATCTATTCCTCTTGTGTCTCTTGTGTCTCTTGTGTCTATTGTGTCTCTTGTGTCTCTTGTGTCTCTTGTGTCTCTTGTGTCTCTTGTGTCTCTTGTGTCTATTTGTATCTCTCGTGTCTCTTGTGTCTCTCATGTCTCTTGTATCTCTCATGTCTCTGGTGTCTATTTTATCTCTTTTGTCTATTGTGACTCTTGTGCCACTTGTGTCTCTTGTGCCTGTTGTGTATCTTGTATCTCTTTTGTCTATTATGACTCTTGTGCCACTTGTGTCTCTTGTGCCTGTTGTGTCTCTTGTATCTCTTTTGTCTATTGTGACTCTTGTGCCACTTGTGTCTCTTGTTCCTGATATGTCTCTGGTGTCTCTTGTGACTCTTGTGTCTCTTGTGTCTTGTAATATTATTGAGTGAGTATTCTTATATAATTTGGAACTTTTATATAGATATTATGTATCTTTTGACTGAGAAGGTTTTTTTAAGTCTATGTACCTATTTGCACATTAACTGCGTTTTTTATAACAGGATTGTTCTTACGTAAGTGAGCTCTGTTATATTCGGTTAGAGTATCTGACTATCCTTTTATTAATTTGATTTTAATATATAACTATTTTTTTACATTAGCTCCACACAGGAGGCCCAGAGGAAAATAATTTCCCTCAGAGTCCGTATCATATGTGGGGATGCTGTGTGGAGGGTCTTATTAGCAAAGGAAAGGAAGGAAAATTGGGAAGGAAAAGGGTATTAGGGGTGAATAGGAATCTGGGATTCAGTTTGTTCAGGAGTCACGTATGTATGAATCCATCCCTCCCACTGCAGTGCAAGGCGATGTTCCGAGAGAGTACGGCTGGAACAGTCAAAAGGACTCCCTCAACCATTATCTCCCTGGTGGGCAGACGCATCCGTAGCCAAGACCTGGACAAACCTCACCCCCCATGAGCCCGGTCACCCCTGCTAAGTCATCAAATATAACGAACCGCTTGAGGTGACCTATGGCAGAGGTGTTGGTTATCCAATAAATGGTTCCCGGGCGGCGGTACCCATACCCGCCTACCAAATGAACTCCTGTCAAAATGTGAAAATGTGTGGTTATCCAATTAATGTTGCAATTCCTACCACTGTGCAGCTGTCTGGCATTTTTAATATATACTCGTGTTTTGTTCAAACGTAAGAAAATAATATACATTATACAAATAGGAACTTTGACACTTCTCTCAAGTTATGAATAAAGGTTAAATAAAAACAATTTTAAATGGACATCACTTAGCCCATGTTATATGCAGCTACGAGATTCCATAGCACTAATATAAGATTTGTCAGTGAAATGTACGTAAAATGTTTGCATTTCTTATATTATTAGGTTGAAAGTGTTTTGTGAAGTCTACATGCGTTATAAAATATGTTTTTCTTATGTTGTCTAGCTCATTTCTTAGGACCAGAATAGTGAGAATTTCTGTCCAAAGTATATTTATTTATTTACGCCCAGAGGACTTTCACGTACGTAAATAAAGGCACTACAACTTTAACATGAAAAATAATTAGAACATGAGAAAGAAATAATAAAAATAAGTTCAGTTATAGTTTTCAAAAATCTTTAATATGAATAAATTAAATACAAATTTGTATATTTGGTTTCATAGAGGAAAACATATTTCCCACTGTGATAGTAACCGCTATTTATATGAGACCTATGTGAACTGGGACAAATATGGTCTCCTGTGATTACACGGGTTAACTGACATTTGTTGAGATACCACAAAACTATGTATAACTAACTATACTAACGACATCTTTTGGAACTACGTGACTAACCTATACACCACAATAATAAAAATAATAATAACCACAAGACCAAAATATAACGTGTTATTGTTATTAAGACGGGTCCATTGCGCGGGCAAACGCCAGACTTTTGCTTTGACAGTCCCATAACACAACACTCAAGGTCATAAATGTTTGAAAATTTTTGTAGTGTTTGAGCTTCCCGTGTTTGGCGTTTGAAGGTTATTGAAGGACTTCAAACAATTACATTTGTAAGATTCGGGTGAAGTTCGCGCGGTTCACACAATTTGACAACTGGTCTGGAATACGGACGTCCACGCGTACGCAATACTTGACGTTTGGCGTTTATTGCATGTCCTAAGTTACTATTGAATTTGAGATGCACAGATATTTTAATAAATATTTATTTATCAGGAAAGATTTCCAACTAAAATCGATTACTATTGAATTTAGAGTGCGTGAATAACTACGTAGCATCAAAAATAAAATAAATTTAATTTGGTCAATTTCTCCCGTGTCTCTGAAACAGATTTATAAATTAATAGACTTTATTTACAAGTGAGTTCACGAAAGAAATAATCATCCATTACGACAGTGTGTTTATTTAAAATCCTTAATAATTATTAGATCCGCGTAGTTGATAACCAAAAAACTTGACGTTTGACGTTTATCGTTTACCTTTTTTTTTTTTTTTTTTTTTTTTATTTAATTACAGAATACATTTTGTACAGAAAATTTGAGTAGACCCACAAAGCTGTCATATGACAGCTTGTCTGCAGGTTCTAACAATTTAAACATTCTTAATATTATATCTAAAAAAATATTTGTAAATACATTTATAGTTTTAAGGAAACATTAGAATAGATCACATAGTAATATTAGATAATTTAACTTACAATCATAAATATATAAGATATTTCAATATACCTGCCTAATAACAATATATGTAGGCAGCTATATTAAGATATTCAAAGATACATGGAGTTTTCACTCATTAACCATAGTTTTATCATTTTAGGACATAGTCTCTCATTTTTTTCAAGTTTTATGTTTTTATTGATTTTATTGAAAATCACTGGTATTAGATATTCAAGAGTACGGCTTCCATATTTATTTAATATTCGAGGAGTTTTTAGGCCCTTTCCTTCTCTAAATCTTGTGGTATGTTTGTGTACAAGTAGGTGTTTGTAAGGGCTTTCCCCCATATTATCCATAATAGTAGTGAACCAGTGGAGACCTTTTATTGTAAGTAAGCTCTCTGAGCCATACAGTAGTTTTAAGTTATGTCTCTGTTTGTAAATATTTGTTGTGACAATTTTTTTTATTATGGCAGTTTGTAAATTTTCAATATATTTAATGTAAGTAGTGCTTGCATGTCCCCAAGTTCGAATACCATATCTAAGGATGGATTCTACCATAGAAAAATATATGAGTTTAAGAGTACAATGAGGCAAAATAAATTTTAATTTGTAAAAGTTACTAGCTAAGGATCTGAGCTGGTTACAAATTTTAGCCACTTGTTTATCCCACTTAAAATTATTATCTACAATTATACCCAGATAAGTATATTCATTTGTGAAATCTATTTTTTCACAGTCACAAACATTAATAATTCCTCTATGTATACAGTCAAAGCTATGAGCGGTTATTTTAGGAACATTCCACATTTTCAAACTTGGTGATTTTATGTACATGCATTTGGTTTTTTTTACATTAATAACTAATCCTACATCATGAGCCCATTTGAGAAGCTCGTTAAAATCTCTTTGTAATTCTTGTATAGCTATTTCAGGATTTTCATTTGATACAACAAGAGCAGTATCATCAGCAAAAATGAATCGACGAGCTTTTTTGAAAATCTTACACATAGCAATTACATATATAATATATAATTTTGGACCTAGAATTGACCCTTGCGGTACTCCCGATTTGATGTATCTTGATTTACTAATTATATTTAAAATCTTCACACTCATTTTTCTATTTGTCAAATAGTTTTTAAAGAATAAGAGGAGTTTACCCCGGATACCTATAAATTCAAGTACTTTAATTATTTGTATATGGCTAAGTGTGTCGAAAGCTTTTGAGAAATCAATAAATAGAACCAATACATGTTGTTTACAGTTTAGTTGTGAATTTATATGATTAGAAAATTTTTCGAGCAATTTATCGCAACTTTTATTTTTTTGAAAGCCATACTGGCATTCATCAATAATACTCAGATTATTTAAGTATTTATCTAAATTTATTGATATATATTTTTCTAATATTTTTTCTAATGCAGGAAGTAAGGAAATCGGCCTGTAATTGTTTATTAAAGAGTGATTTCCATTTTTAAAGATAGGCCTTACAATACTATATTTTAGTTCATCGGGAATATGGCCCGTATCAATTATTCTGTTAATTAAGTGGGCGATTATAGGACTAAGTAATTTAACATGTTTTTTCAAATCATACATACGAATTAAATCTATGCCTGGTGTCTTGGAATTTTTCATACCACCGATAATTAATTCGATTTGCTTTGTATTTGCTCGTGGTAGATACATTGTGTGATTTAAATATTCCGGCGTGTATTCTGACGCTCGGACATCACATACATGTAATAACTTATTTACCCCCTCATCAAAAAAGTCTGCAAAATTTTCTGCCACTGCATCTTTCGATTTGGATTTTAAGAAATATTTTGATATGACTTCATCACAACTAGATTTATCTTTCCTTCCTAAAGTTTTATTAATTTCATTCCAGGTTTTTTTAATGTCTTTGAAACAGTGATTAAATTTATAGTTATAGTATAATTTTTTTGTGTTTATTATTTGTTTATTTAATTTATTTCTGTATTTTTTGAAATCGATTTCATATTTTTTGTTGTTAGGTGAGTTTTTCCATTTCCTCCAAAGAGTATCTCGTGTTTGTATATTTTCAATGAGGCTATCATTCATCCAAGTTTTTTGATAATTGCGATATTTTTTATTAAATTTTGTGATGATGCTTTAACGCACCTAAATGTTAAAGTGCGTTCGATGTGGAAAAGTTGCTACACCAGGAAGAAAACACAGATATTTATTTATCAGGAAAGATTTCCGACAAATATCGATTATTGCACCAATAACATTAGGAATATAAAGTTACTAGAATTTAGAGTGCGTAAACATTTACGTCAAAAACAGAATAATTATAAATATTTGAAATTTTATTAAGTTTTGTTTTTGTTTTGTTTTCCGCCGAACACGTGAAGCTCAAACACTACAAAAATTGTCAAACATTTATGACCTTGAATGTTGTTGACCTTGACTCTCAAAGCAATAGTCTGGCGTTTGCCCGCGCAATGGACCCGTCTTTATTATGACATTTTTTTTAATGTATTTCATCGGACTTATATTAGCAACCTCCATGGCAGAACCCTCAGAACGCAACTCGTTCTATACTAAAGGGGAGGCTGTCATCTCAGAGTCAGCGGTACAATAACAGGAAATGTGATAATTCACCCAAATTGGACGCAATACGTGAGGCGCAAATCTTGGGAAATTTCACCTTGAAATCTAGGGTAATAATTTTTTGGACATAACAACCCTTTTTTCGTTATTTTTTTAGGGGTGTAATGCCGCGTCGCAGTGTCCATCATCAGGCCAGATCCGGCAAATGTGTAATTATTAGTGGTAAAATGTGTGCTTATTTACTTGGAAGCGATACCGTGTTGCCAGCTCCACTACACTACGAGTTGGTATTACAGTATACTTCAAAATGATTGTAGATTTCAATTGCCTCCGTAATCAGGCGTGCTACAATAAGAACTGGTTCCAAAAAACTATTCCTCGAATCCACTGTCATTCAGTGATCGCTAGTCATCGGTATAAAGTAACCGGGATAGGCAATGGCATAGGAACCGGTTCCAAAATAGCCTGTTCCCCGAATCCACTGTCATTTAGTGATTGTTAGTCACCGATAACAAAATAACCCAGTCAGGCAGTGGCGTCATAGCCGCGGAGGGGAATCTACAACCATTTTGAAATATACTGTAATACCAGCTCGTAGTGTAGTGGAGCTGGCAACACGGTATCGCTTCCAAGTAAATAAGCACACATTTCACCACTAACAATTACACATCTGCCGGATTTACTATGATGATAGACACTGCAACGCTGTCCGAAACGTTGGCTAAAGAAGGAGGTAGCGCAACACGGCATAAAACCCCTAAAACAAATAACGAAAATACTAAGCGTATCATAACAACCCTGCTTCTGTTTGCTGAAACCACGGGCTAGGCAAGTCGTTTGTGTGCGGTGACAGAGGAATTTGAAGATGGCGTCGCTCCAGGAACACGCATATGCGATTTCATGTTAAAAATCGAGATTTTATTTTTTGTTACACTCCTGGAAACATTGACCCCCAGATTTCTACCCATCCCTCATACCTTTTCCTTTGCTCTCCTTAATTTCCTTAAACACAGCATCTCCAAAGATGATATAAGCCTTGAGAGAATCTTTTTTCCTCGGGGACCCCTGTGTTTACCTATGAAATTTAGAAATAAATAACAAAATAAAATCAATAAAAAAAATATGCAGAATTTTACCTGCTTTTGTAATACAAGCTATAAATTCTTTGCTTATTTTTACAAATTGAGTATTTTTACATTAAAAAAAACCTAAATAAATAAACCCATAAAACCAAATAAAAAAACTCCCAAAAGGACATGTCTTCCGGACCAATCCCTGCGTAGCATAATAAATTAACCGTACTGTTTTGCAAAGAAAAATAAAATCACATTTCACGAAAGCACTTGAAACATCCGACGCAATGCCAGATAGTAAAAATGTTATCAACAAGAATATTCCTTCCACGATTGTGTGTGCCTCTCAAGCCATTAGGTTTTCAAAGAGCTCTCTTTTTGTAACTTTGGTTCTAACGAAGTGTTTGGTTTTTCTGGTTACAAAGAACTCAAGAGAGGCAAAGTCTCTAAACACACTCGAGAGGATAATACCATCATTAAAGGTTTATTTCACGGGATTTTAGATTCTCCAGGTATCATCCACAAAGATGAGTATTCGAATAAAGATAACGTTAAAAATATATGACAACAATTTCCACTCCATTGGATTTTAAAAATACATATCCGTATAAAAACAGAATCAAGGCCTAATTCCGAATCATCTCAACATACATGTTATTATAAATTAAAGTCCGTTGTCTGTTCGCGATAAACTCAAAACTACTGAACGGATTTTCATGCGGTTTTCACCAGTAGATAGAGTAATTCATGAGGAAGGTTTAGGTGTATAATTTGTCAAGGTTTTGTGAAAATTTGTTGAAATATATAATATGGCCCCTGGCTTCGCACGCGCCACTCGCCCCTCGCCCCATACCCGTTACATTCATTTTTCAAACAGCTCGCGTGCAAATAATTAAAACATAACAATCAAACACGCGCAGTGAATTTTAACTATCAAAGGGATCTCCATAGTAACCTAAACAAATAATAAAATGACAGCGCACGTCAAACAATTACTTAACAACGCTTTGCTTTTCGCCGGGACAATAAACGTAAAATAAATAATTTCATAACGCCAGAGCTTGTTCATAACGCCAGAGCTTACCAATATATATAGCCTATAGAACTTGCAAATAATGTAGCTTTCTATTAGTGAAAGAATTTTTTAAATCCATTCAGTAGTTTTTGTTTGAAAGAGTAACAAACATACATCCATGCAAACTTTCGCCTTTATAATATTAATAGGATATAAAGGAGAATGTCTGCATGTGGCGGATGAGCGGGCTAGCAAGCGGACGGTATCGATTTGATTTGTATGCAAATTAACAGATGGCTGTGTGAGTTAATTGATTGGCTAACCATTCAGTAGATGGCGTTGTTTCGTTACCCATTGCACCGCGTGGCCTGGTCAGCTCGCCTTGGACTAATTTGGAAGAATTGCCGCTCCTGATTTACATGCAGTATCGAAATATATGTTAAACAATTTAAAAATAAATACTTCTTTTTACGTTAGCTTCACACATGATGATGTATGCCATAGGTCACCCCAAGTGGTTCACTGCGTTTGGTGAATTTTAGCGGTGGATACGTCTGCCCCCCAACTGCGTGGCTGGCCGGATCGGGAGAGACTAGTAGAGGGAGACCTTTTGACCTTGTCGTACTTGACTTACTTTAACCAGTGATTCCTGACATTATTTGGAGTAAAAATAGTGAATGTAATTTTGGTCTCCGGTGACTTTTTGGAGTTTTTTTTTCTTTAAAATCAATCAAAAAACATCTTCCGTATGTCATCACTGGTTCCTCAGCGGAGTACCCAGCCAACCTCTTAACCCGCCCCCAAAAGTCCCACACCTGCTATTTTTTTATGTTTTTGTGAAAAAAAATTAAACATCAAAACGTCTAGTTTTTTAGATCTTAGAAAATTATTAAAGGTTTGTACAGCGCCCTTGAGGTGATTTTTCACAAGTCATGCAAATATTATTATTATTATCAAATAAAAACTCGTTAAAGTAAGTCAATGTTCGTCTATATACCTATACCTAGATATAAATAAATACATCTGTACGGGATTCCCGTTCTTAGTTACAACGCGTTTTCTCTAGTATAAACTAGTTTTCACTAAATGCCTTTGTGAGCCCCGCCGCACATGCCCACACTCGCAATGGCCGTCACGAGCCGCGTGCGAGTGGCAGTATTTAAAACCTATGGCGCAGTACCAAACTCCGCATTTGCTCTGACGTGTCGACGCAGGCACGTACATAAGCGTGTACGCGCATGTCGGCTAGGTGACCAAGACATTGTTTTCGAGTGGCAGTGGCGCGAGTGTTTGCAAAATGGAGGAACTCATTGAAGTTGTTCGAAGCGAAAAATGTTTTTACGACGTAAAACACCCAGATTATATGAATACTTTTTTAATTTTTCTTCAATACTAATTCGTTCATGACACGTTCATGACCAACATATCCTTGATTCTCTAAATCTGAGTAATCATCTCATGTAATTCTTTAAAATCGTTCCTAGTCATTCTAAAATAATATTTTGATTTTTCGTTTTCCTTTTGGACATGTAAGAGCTCTTCCATATTTTTTTCCGGATGATTTCCATATTAACAATAATCTATTTAAAAACTGACTGATGTACGACTCGTGAAAGCAAATGCGGACACACACGTGTCTACCAATGTCAATGCGACATTGGCGCAGTGTTGTGAACGAATGCGAGTGTGAGCATAAGCGGCCGGGCTTACAACTAGAATTAACTGCTGAATATCAGTGAAAACTAGTTCTAACTAGACAAAACGCGTTTTCTCGAAGTGATTCAGTTAAAACTGTTTCAACCGTTGTCAAAGTTCATCGTGCTTTATTCTGATTGGTCGAGTGACATCAGGTTAGGTGAGGTCAGGTTAGGTTAGGTTAGGTTAGGTTAAGTTAAGTTAGGTCAGGTCAACTGGTCAAGTTAGGTTAGGTTAGGTTTATAATTAACAGTTATTAAAAATTTTAATAAACACTATCTGTATGTAACAGTAATCATCAGTATGGACCTTCTGATTATTCTATTTAATGGTAGAGTGAGAGATTCTCTTCAGGATTGTGGGAATAAACGAATACAGGTTCCAACTTGTGAGGTTTCATTGGTTTAAGCAATAAAAGAGTTCATTTCCAAAACAACCAAATCCCAGTATATTTTTATAAAGAACATAACAATGTTGCCCTTTTGAGGGGCCGGGTATCACATCCCCAAAAACATAACAGATTCTGACAATTTAACAGGAACATAATTAAACAGAAACAAATGTCGTACCTGCGGACCATGGATCTTTATCTAAATACTTCTACAATGACGCGAACTCTTAATTTACTTGAAGATAGCGCGTTGACGAACCGCGGGCCATATTCTCACGCAATCTCCAGGATGGGAACCAGGAAAGACTCCCCAGGAAGTCCAGAGTTTGAGGACTCCCCACCAGGGAGTAGGGTCCAAGATCAGCACCAGTGCTCTGGTTGAGCCCCTCGGATAACCACGATTTCCGTCAGCACGCCTCATCAGGAAATGAACGCCAAGTAACCATCCATCACAAATATGAGCAGCAGTGACCGTACCAGGTCATAAGAACTCTACCTCGCGACGCTCTTCAATATGCCGGTCGCGATTATATAGGTAATTTACAACATCGTTATGCCGCGGACAAATATCGGTCACAATGGCGGCGACTAAACACATTAGAAAACAGCGTTCCGATCACATCAGAAAGGAGCGTTCGCAAAAATTGCATCGATGTGCATCGCGATTAAAATCGTTTTAAACAAACAATTTGGTAACAAAGGGATTATCCCATTTTTAAATCCAGAACTATCACTAAAGTGACTAGTCGAATTTGCACCGGCTTCTTGTACGATGCGAATCCAAAAAGTACCGCCGGAAGTTTAACAATAATGTTGCCAATCGAAAAAATCCAAAATACGGCGATTCAACAATTAAAGTAAGCGGCCAGGTGAAGGTTTACTAAGTCAGGCTAATAATTATTATGAAGTAATAATTATTATCGTGACAATTCCCCCCTTCCCGCGAAAATGTTTGCCCACAAACATGAAAACTACGCCCGCAAAACCGAAGAAACTAACTAAAGGTAGGTCCAACAGGTACTTAAAAACAATTAAAATTAATACTTAGTAACTAAAGACACAATCTTAAAACTAAGTCAATTAAATCTAGATAAATTAGAAAACAATAACAACAATAAAATGGTACGAGAATAGGCGGTCCACAAGCACCCTCAGCATTGATGATACTAGGTGTTGATGAAATTAGCTGTCGCTCAAAACCTTCCATTCTCGGGTCATCTTAACAAGAGGAACAACATAAGAAAAGGAGAAAATTAAAGGGAAAAAAAAATTGTTATGCTTAAGGCATCACTTCTCCTTTAGTAGGACACTTTGCCAATATTAGGCTTCACTTCAAGGGTGGTCAACCATCCCTCACTTCACTGAATTTAGGCTATTTATTAATAGCGAAAAGGTAACTATTCTATCTACCTAGGTCCAACAGGTCGCATCGAAAAATATATATAATACCTATGTATTATTGACTTAGTTAGAACGAGTTGTAAAAACTGTCTACTAAAAGTGTATGTGGTTAGAATAGGGATTGCACATCAATTACCTATCTATCAAAGTTATTTTTTCAGATTAGGATTTACAATTACGAAAGAAAAAACCTATCTATCAAAGTGGTTAAAGTAGGGTTTACATATACAAAAAACCTATTTTCCAAAAAAAATTAGATCAGGATATTCAAAAATAGAAAACAAACCTGTCTACAAAGGTGGTGATAAAGGTTATCGTTAGGAACACAAAAGAAAAGCAAAACAGAGTCTAGAATGTTAGGCTTAAAGCTTAGGAATTACAAAATTATCAAAATACCTAGCTATAACATAGTGAACCAACAAAAGTAAACTTGAACCAATGCAAAAAGAATAATAAAAAATTATTTACAATTTACACTGCTCGGGGAAATATTGTTGTAAATAAACAAGCAATACTTATCATGTTTTTTGGTGATCAATCTTATCTTAAAGATAGACGACACTATTAAGGATGAGTACAATCAAAATCATTTGATTGACCCTAGGAATACACTTGCAAAGTAAAACACTGGTATTAGCAGTAAGTCACAATTCCAAGGAATATACTTAAAACTAAAATGTTTACATATAATAAGCTCTCCCATGATGGGGTAGAGTTCAAATTTCCATTTTGAAAATTCTTAATAAGAAGTATGCCGAAGCATTACTTTCTTCTGAATTTATGCATAAAATAACCTTAATTAATTTATTTATTTTTTAAGACTAGAACTTAAATCTAAGAAATACCAATACAAACACCAATAATAATAATAGCAAACTTCGTGTATTGGAAAGTTGCTCAGATTTTCCCATACACGAAATTTAAGAATGGCTTTCCTCAAATTTCTTGGAAAAGCAAAGGGAGCCTGGAAGCCTCTAAACAAAACATAAATAATACAATTCCAAAGAACTTGAGGAAGTACACAGACTTAACTCTAAGGCAGATAATAATAATATACATAATATTAGCGAGATGTGACGAATCGTGTGTTATAATATAAATTGTAGTTGTAAAGACAAAGACGAAAGTCTGCAGTATAGAATACTCTCTTAATTTTAAAAGAAATGTAGCTAATTAAAAAAAAAATTCTAAAAGTTAAGGTCAATAGACACAATACAAATTAAACATAAAATTTTGGGCGCCACTGATCAGAAGATCAGATTCCAGCTAAACGAGGGTAAATAATGTATTTATCGTCAAAAAACTAGAACGTAGTGCTCATTCTGAGCACATTCCTCAAAGGTACCAAACTTCAAGACATGTGAGCAGAATAATCACACAAAGAAACAAATGAAATGACGTGAAGGGTCGGTAATCCTGCACACCACCACATTGGTTTCCTGTTATAAAAAAATATAAAAAAATTATAATATCAATTAGTCCAAGCGAACAATATCCTTGACATGAAAATTTCCCACAACTTTCCCTTGCATATCCGCCAAGGTGTAGACTAAATCTGAGATTTTACCTATAATGATATTGCGAACAAATCTAGGCGCCAGTTTATGAGAAAAATAATCTGGACCACTAGATTGGGCGAAATTTTTCCTCCAGACGACATCACCAACTTCATATATCACCGACTTACGGCGCAAGTTATAGTGATGAGCATTCTTTTTAAAAGCTTGCAACAGCGCATTCGAAACTTGATCGTAAATAAAAGCTAATTCTTCCAATTTCTTAGCAAATTCGCCTCTAGATTTTTCTAAGGTAGAGTCCGCGACACCAGAAGAAACATTAATGTTGTGAAATTTACCGTCAATGATTTGTTCTCTTCCATGCATAAGGAAGAAAGGCGTGAAACCTGTAGCAAAATTAACCGTATTATTTAGAGCTGATTGAATCTGTGGCAGAAATCTAGACCAATTACGTTGGTCAGATTCGGTCAAAATAGACAACGCAGTTCCAATAGTTTGGTTATAACGTTCAACGACATTATTTTGCGGGGTGTAATAAGCATTGTAATAAGGCATAGGAACATTATAATTAACTAACAATTGTTTGAATTCTTTAGAAACAAATTGTTTACCATTGTCACACACAAAGGTTTGTGGAACGCCGTGTACAAGAAAAATAAATTGTTCAACGTTTTTAACGATGCTTTTAGTGGTTGCATTTCTAAGGGGAAAAATCCAAGTATATTTAGAAAAAACGTCAACAACCGATAGAATGTACATAAATCCAGCGTAACTGCGTGGAAGAGGTCCTACAAGGTCAATAGACAACATTTGCATCGGTCTGTTGACTAATTTTGGATTCGTAGAAATTCCAGCCGGCGCCGATGTATTTACTTTATGTGCTTTGCACGTCTTACATTTACTAACAAATTTCTTTACATCGCTATACATACCAGGCCAAAAATAATGGAGTTGAATTTTTTTGTATGTTCTAAAAACCCCTGGATGACAAGAAACATTTGACTCGTGTTCCTTAGACAAGATAGCATTCCGATCCTCAAAAGGAACAACCAACTTCCAAGCTGTATCCTCCTGCAGAGCGAAACGAGACTTAGAATGACGTAATAAATAGTTATCTTTAATAAGAAAATTATTAAAACGCTGAGGATTGGTTTTACAATCTGAAAATAATTTATTGTACCACACATCAGAGCTAGGGGGAACAGTATCCAGGGCGGAAACAGCTAAATCGTTTTTACGCGAAAGGGCATCAGGTACAGTATTTAACTTACCTTTTCTGTGAACTACATCAAACGAATATTGGGAGAGACGGGTGGACCAATGTGCAAGTCTACCTGAGGGATTCGATAACGATACTAGCCATTGTAGGCTGGAATGGTCTGTTATCACTGTGAAGTGAACTCCTTCTATGTAGGGCCTGAAGTGATTGACCGAATCTAAAACCGCAAGGAGTTCGCGCTCCGTTACGCCATAGTTACGCTCGTGTTTATTTAGACACCTAGAAAAATATGAAACAGGGTGTTCCTCTCCATCGAAATTTTGTGTCAAAACCCCTCCAATCCCAACGTTACTTGCGTCACAGTGGATAGTAAATGGTAACGAAAAATCAGGACAGTTAATTACTGGAGCCGAAGTTAGGGCTTTTTTTAATTTTTTAAAGGAGTCTTCCGCCTCCGGAGACCAGGTAAAGTTGCTCACCCCATTCCGTGACCCAGTTAGTTTTGTCAGAGGTGCCGCTATAGTTGAAAAATTTTTAATGAACCGTCTATAATACCCACAAAGACCAATAAAAGCTTTCAATTGTTTAGAATTTATAGGAGTAGGATAGGTTCGAATTGATTCTAGTTTTATCGGATCCGTGCGGAGACCCTTTGCATCAACTATATAACCAAGATACTTTAGTTCGTCTTTGCAAAACTCACATTTTTTAAGATTAACTGTCAGACCGGCCTCTTTTAATCGATTAAAGACCTTAGTCAATAATTCTAAGTGTGACTCAAAATCCTCCGATATTATAATCAGGTCGTCCAAGTAACAAAAAACGTTTTCGTTAAATTCGGGGCCAAAAAGAACATCTGCAAGACGCTGTAATTCACTCGGAGCGTTCTTCAATCCAAATGGCATCCTAACAAACTCATAAAGGCCACGCCCTGGTACAACGAAAGCCGTTTTAGCGCAAGAGTCTTTGTGTAAAGGAATTTGCCAAAAAGATTTCGAGAGGTCTATAGAGGATATGAATCGTGCACCCCGAAGATTATCTAATATACGTGAAATATAAGGCAAAGGGTAGGAATCTGTCCTGGTGACACTGTTGAGCTTCCTCGAGTCCAAGCAAAACCTGGGAGAACCGTCCTTCTTTGGTACTATCAAAACTGGGTTTGACCAAGCCGAACGAGAGCGGCGGACTACACCTAAGTCTAACATTTCTTTAAGTTGCGCTTCTAATTGATCCTGACGAGTTTTTGACAAAGGATAATAACGCTGCTTAATAGGCTCCCCCGTTGTATTAATTTTGTGCTGTACTAGGTGCGTGCGACCCAGACCACATTTTTCGAACGAAATAGATTTAAATTTTTCTATAACAATGTTTAATTTACGATTATCTTGGGGAGACAGTAGGGAAGCTGACGTGATTTTACAAATCTCACCCACAATATTTTCAGAAACATGACTATCGTTTACTTTTGGAAACAATTGAGGAGCTACGTCGAATTGCTTCCAAAAGTCAACACCTAAGACAATGACAGGAGAAAGAGATGGAATTATGAAAAACTTAATATACTTCTTAATATTATTATATGAAACAAGTATTTGCATAGTACCTATAACATCCTGACGTAACGTGAAAAGACGTAACGACCGCAGGAAACTCTATATGACGGCTTCTCGTTAATTCTTCAACACGAAGTAAAAAATCTTTAATATCCGAGGACCCATTAAATTTAACCCCCCAATTATGAATGGAAGGGCTTTGGCTAACATTGGAATAATAATTATTCACAATATTTGTCGTATTTGTAGTAGATTTGTTTGTACCCTCAACTTCAGATTCAGCTGTCGGGTCAGGACATTCTCTAAATTTTTTATTATACTCTCTCGCTTGTTCTCTCATAGCGGCTACAGTTGACTCCGGGACGATATGTACGTTTTCCAAAAGTAATGTCAACTCATCTTTAGTTGATCCATTAATGTTAGGAATCGCCATCTTGTATTTATTTTTAAAAACGAAAAATAAAATCAAAAAAAAATTAATAAAGAAAATATATTAATTTAAAGTAAATTAATATTACTATTGCAATAACCGGATACCCTGTAATGAAATTTTCCAAAAATAATTATTTGAAAAATAATCGAAATTATTTTAAAAAAATATATACATATATTTTATAATACGAAGTACCGGACAACCTGTAATGTATTGAAAACAAGTACAGTTTTGTAGTTTAATTAAATTATTTAGTTTCAAACTAATTAAATTTTAAGTTGCTTGCCGAAGACAATGACAGCATTGCAATACGTAAACAAACCAACTGTATTGTGATCTATAGTATTTAAACGTCATACAAAAGAACAAAAAAACAATGACGGGAAGTTAAAGTTTTTTTTCCAAGTCCTTTAAATAATTTAAAAAACAAATATTAAACAGGTTTCCAATAATAATAATCGGACCCACGTCCCTGTATACTGCCGAATAGATTTATATTTTGACAATAAGTCGGAATAATAATAACTCCCAGCGCGGTTGTTTGTTGCAACTAAAAGATTATTAAAACAATAATTTAATACAGACTGCAATGGGAATTACGGTTAACTGTACGCAAGATACGAACTTACTAAAGTATTCTATTTGCTTCAATTAGCATTTACTTGATAAATATAGCTGAACGGATCCTTAGTTGATAACAAACAAAAACATTTGACATTTAACAGCCCGTAAGTACTACTTGAGTCAAAACAAATGCTATCATGTTGAGATTGTAAACAAACACTTCAAATCTATGAAATGTCAGATTGAAATTTACAAAAACTCTTTTATTTGGAATCAAAATTTACTTGTCTACCGGAATAACATAATAGACAACGCAATATGTTTTTGTAAACACCAAAAACATTCATATGGACGAATAATTTATAACTACCGCCGAAGTCAAAGAAATCGTATGACGAACATGGCTACCAAATAACAGATTTAATCGAACCGGAAATGGTAGAAATTCGTACACTGCCGAAGTCAAACATAATTAATTCGGCCGTCAATAATGGTTGCAACCGGAAATTAGTCAAATTCACAAATATTATTTGAGAAATACGTCACATCTCGGTAATATTGATATTTTACACAAAAAATCAAGTAAAAATACCAGAAAAAAAAACTGCATTTCCTAGGAGCACCTGAGAAATTATTAATTGAAGATATATAATTTCCTAAAACGGTCGAGCGCTAATTGCAACATACATATTGACATGTAAAAATAAAACCAATGTAACACACAAAAAAGAAACTGTATTTATTACGTGCACCCGGGAATTTATCCAAGACGTTGGGCGTTACTGTAACAGTAATCATCAGTATGGACCTTCTGATTATTCTATTTAATGGTAGAGTGAGAGATTCTCTTCAGGATTGTGGGAATAAACGAATACAGGTTCCAACTTGTGAGGTTTCATTGGTTTAAGCAATAAAAGAGTTCATTTCCAAAACAACCAAATCCCAGTATATTTTTATAAAGAACATAACAATGTTGCCCTTTTGAGGGGCCGGGTATCACATCCCCAAAAACATAACAGATTCTGACAATTTAACAGGAACATAATTAAACAGAAACAAATGTCGTACCTGCGGACCATGGATCTTTATCTAAATACTTCTACAATGACGCGAACTCTTAATTTACTTGAAGATAGCGCGTTGACGAACCGCGGGCCATATTCTCACGCAATCTCTAGGATGGGAACCAGGAAAGACTCCCCAGGAAGGCCAGAGTTTGAGGACTCCCCACCAGGGAGTAGGGTCCAAGATCAGCACCAGTGCTCTGGTTGAGCCCCTCGGATAACCACGATTTCCGTCAGCACGCCTCATCAGGAAATGAACGCCAAGTAACCATCCATCACAAATATGAGCAGCAGTGACCGTACCAGGTCATAAGAACTCTACCTCGCGACGCTCTTCAATATGCCGGTCGCGATTATATAGGTAATTTACAACATCGTTATGCCGCGGACAAATATCGGTCACAATGGCGGCGACTAAACACATTAGAAAACAGCGTTTCGATCACATCAGAAAGGAGCGTTCGCAAAAAGTGCATCGATGTGCATCGCGATTAAAATCGTTTTAAACAAACAATTTGGTAACAAAGGGATTATCCCATTTTTAAATCCAGAACTATCACTAAAGTGACTAGTCGAATTTGCACCGGCTTCCTGTACGATGCGAATCCAAAAAGTACCGCCGGAAGTTTAACAATAATGTTGCCAATCGAAAAAATCCAAAATACGGCGATTCAACAATTAAAGTAAGCGGCCAGGTGAAGGTTTACTAAGTCAGGCTAATAATTATTATGAAGTAATAATTATTATCGTGACATGTATTTTCAATCCCAATTTCGGTTTTAGCAAAGGCTGATTTTAAAAACTAGTTTTAACAAGAGAAAACGCGTTGTAAATAAAAACGAGTTTTAACTCTAACATATATATACAGGGTGTTAAGGGACGAACGTTGACTTAAGAGCGTTTAACCACCCAGCGGCCGAAAATCCACATTTCGTCGAAAGTTGTTCTTACGGTCGTACAGAGCGGTTACAATGAGAATGATTAATTATTCTCCGTACCAGCTTTTTTAAATTATCACTCAATATCGATTTTATTTCATTCCAAATTTGCTTTAATTTATACCTACATCCAAAAATGCTGAAAGACGTGATGACAAAACTATTATAAAAATGTACTTTTTTTAATTATTTTTTGATTATAAGTATTTAACATTTTCAATAATGTCTAAGTTAAATAAAAATATTTAAAAAATCAGAAATATATTAGTTTGTAAGTGCACAAATAAATACACAAACGGACCAATTTTCCTCAAGAAACACATGTACGTATATATATTTTTAATTATTTTATTTAAACTAAAATTAAAGTTCTAATACATGGTATTCCCAGATAATGTATTGATTTATTTTACTGCATGATTATATGATTTGAAATGGGTGTGGTGTAATACAAAATCTTTTTTGAAAATTCAACAAATCTGCCAACGACCTATGGTATAACCTTATTATACTAAAAAGTAACATTTTTTCTCAAAATGTTAAACATGCGAATTCTAGATAAAAGAACAACTGTAGCTCTTAAATATACACGAATGGCATCAAACATAGTATTTATGGCCCATGATAACAGGAAGTCCAAGCAAAACATTTTCATATATTACATAACCTACAAAAGGGTTCTAATGTTCGTAAAATTAATCAGTTGAGCATAATGAGACTTACAGTCTACCATGGTGCCAAAATCTTAAACAAATTAAAACATTGTATAGTACCTGATAGATCTGAGGAATAGTTAAGCTAAGATACACCTCACAACAGGCTTGAGTCGCGCGCCAAAATAAAACCCAGCAAATAGGTACGAGTATTCCACAATAATAGGATTCGCAACCTCCTTCAAAGAGGGAACGGGACATCCTTCAGAGTAGGGACATTCTGCAGAGTAGGGACATCTTTCAGAGTAGGGCATCCTTCAGAGTATGACTCCGCGTCGTCTTTGAAATATTGCCTGAAGGCCATGCATGAAAGAACCTTCGTAAGAGACGCCTCGTGGTCTTGATTCTTCAAAGAGCGAGAAATATGAGGATTGAAATCTTACCAATGTCACAAATGGCAACTGCGCGTTCCCCTTTCCAGAAAAACTCCCTCCCAAATAGCGTATGGCTTTGATTAGCGCGAAAACAAGCCATTCAACGGGCCGCGCGAGGATTATTCACACAAGTACAATTATACGCACTTTTGTTTAAAAGAACTAACGGAATTCCATTTTAGGATCACGTAACATTAGACTAGGCTTATGGCACTATCCTCTATAACTCTCCAGGATTTTTTATAACTCCATTATTTTTAAATTAAGTGACACAACCGAATGGCCGCCGGCTCCTCTTTCGGCGTTCATTCAAAAAAAGTACCTCTACCGGAAACGAACTCCCAAAGTTGCCAATTGGTAGAACAAAAATATAAAGGCGGTTGAATAATTATATACCCAGCCAGGAGGTAGCCAATTATTATCGTGACACAACCTTTCGAAATCCATTTATAATTTTTTGTGGAAAAGAGTCAATAGTCTAAAATCTGATTTAAAAATGAGATATTTCTGGTTTTCTCTGGTAATAACCCTCTTAAGGGGAACGTATGCGCGGCCCATTTCTGGCCGTTTCATACAAATCTTAAATTTGGGTTTGAGATCAAAATACCCAACCAAACTGAAAAATTATTTTTGTTATCAAAAGGTATATCAAATATTTAGTCAGGATGTGAGCGACTTTATTTATTTTTGCTTTAAATTATAAGATATAGGCCATTGAAGATTTTATTAATTCTGAATTTTAGAGGTGATTTGGGCAATTATTTATAAGTAAATAAAAAGCAATGAAAAAATTATTTTACTATATTTATCATTTAAATATGATGAAATTTAAAATAAAAAATAAAAATTATAAAAAAATCATTTTGACAGGTGTAAATTTTAAAAAAAATTACCTATTTACCGCGGAATAAAAAATAGTCGTTTATATATTGAAATTACTACCCTAAAAAATAATTTTTAGGATTTTTTTATTTTTTTTTTTATTTTTCATTGTATTTTTAAAATAACTATAGTAAAATTGTTTTTTTAATGTTTTTATTTTACTCACAAATAATTGCCTAAGTTGCCTCCAAAATCATGAAACACTAAAATTTTTAATGTCCTATATCTTATAATTTAAAGATAAAATAAATAAAGTAACTTACATCCTGACTAGATATTTAATATATCTTTTGATTTTAATTTTTGTTTTTTAATTAGGTTAGGTATTTTGATAGCAAATCCAAATATAAGATTTGTATGAAACTGGCAGAAATGGGCCGCGCGTTCCCCTTAAGTACTTCTTGGCATAGTCTTCTTACGTAAGAATAGCGAATAGGTATTTTTTTAACTTTGTAGAGCAGTAAATATAAATGCGATAGACATAGACTAGAAGTAAAATAGAAGTATTCCGTTTATCTCTCTTGGAAATTTTTGACTAACTTCCGCCATTATCTGTAATGCAAGTTGAACGAATAGTTGAATGTCAAACTGAGTGAATATCTTTAAAATAAAATGAATGCTACTGCTTTGCGACTGACTGCAATAATATTACAACCCGCTCCGCAGGTTTTTGCTGCTAGTGTTTGCAGTTAGTGTTGGTGACCATTTTATAAATCCAATAGGAACTTTTCGTTATTTGTTTTTGGGGTGTTATGCCGTGTTACGCTACCTCCTTATTTACGGCATAACACCCCAAAAACAAATAATGAAAATGCTTTTGGCCGTGAAAATCTTAAAAATTACCCAATAGGAACTGTTTTCGTTGTTTGTTTTTGGGGTGTTATGCCGTGTTGCGCTACCTGCTTCTTTAGCCAACGTTTCGGACAGCCGTAATAACCGAATTACAACGATAGCTTTATTTGAAATTCTACGTACACAGATGTTATTTACGGGGCACATGGCGTGGCGTCAGCCATGCACTCGAAACCGGGTTGATAAATGAAATTCAACCACGCAGATGCAAGCCTATTAATACTCGTAATATTTGATTCTTGTTTCAGTATTTCATCAGAACATTGGTTTGTTGTTGAGATTATTTCATCAAAACATTGGTTTGTTGTTGAGATTATTTCATCAGAACATTGGTTTGTTGTTGAGATTATTTCATCGGAACATTGGTTTGTTGTTGAGATTATTTCATCAGAACATTGGTTTGTTGTTGAGATTATTTCATCAGAACATTGGTTTGTTGTTGAGATTATTTCATCGGAACATTGGTTTGTTGTTGAGATTATTTCATCATAACATTGGTTTGTTGTTGAGATTATTTCATCAGAACATTGGTTTGTTGTTGAGATTATTTTACCAAGTTGTAAGAAAGGACCATTAAATGCTGACAAGTTTACCTACTTATGAGGTTGCATTTGATTTAGAAAAATATTTTATTTTTATTATAACGAGTAAAACCTCAAATTGTGATATTTGATTACTGAAGACATGATTATCACAAAATCAGATCACTATAGGTCACATCTAGGAAATGAATCCAAGACCTTAACCTTACCGGGTGGATGCTCTAGATGCGAAATTACTTTTGTGGAGCATTCACATAAAAATAAAAATAATTTTAAAAACTAAAAGGCGTTCGTTTTGTTATGCGAGTTGGTGTGAAGACAGAAAAGGCCTATGTAGTTATTTCAAGAAAACATGAAAGGTTTACGCTCTCTCACAAATAACACCGTAAATTCCCTTCTAAATTTATAGAGGTCCTGCTCCAAAAAATAGGTACCAACGTTTAAACAGTTAAGAGTGAATAACCAGAAAAATTTCATTTTGAATCAAATTTTGAACGTATTGACACTTTTCCACAAAAAATTATAAATTTATTTCGAAAGACTGTTCTTTTATCTAGTAAAGGTATGTTTTAAACATTGAGAAAATATTTTCGTTATTTGTTTATGGGATGTTGTGCCGTGTAGCGCTACCTCCTTCTTTAGCCAACGTTTCGGACAGCGTTGCAGTGTCCATCATCAGGGCAGATCCGGTAGATACGTAATTTTTAGTGGTGAAATGTGTGCTTCCAAGTAAATAAGCACACATTTCACCACTAAAAATTATATATCTACCGGGTCTGCTGTATCCCCCTGTGCCCTGGTGATGGACACTGCAACGCTGTCCGAAACGATGACTAAAGAAGGAGATAGCGCAACATGGCATAACACCCCAAAAACAAATAACGGAAATACTTTTGGCCGTGAAAATCTAAAAACGTAATTGAGAAAATATGTTTATTTTTAGTACAATAAGGTTTTACCAAAGGTCGTTGGCAGATTTGTTAAATTGTCAAACAAATTTTTGTATTATACAACACACATTTCAAATCATATAATCATGCAGTAAAATAAATTATCTGGAAAAGCTATGTTTCAGAATTTTAATTTTAGTTTAAATATATTGCATTTGGGAGGCGGGAATGGGTACCGCCGCCCCGGGAACCTTTATTGGATAACCAACACCTCTGCCATAGGTCACCCCAAGTGGTTCGCTACGTTTGGTGATTTAGCAGGGGTGCCCGGGTTCATCGGGTGAGGTTTGTCTAGGTCTTGGAGGCGGATGACCAGGACATACTGAACCCCAGATTCCTACCCACCCCTTAAACCCTTTTCCTTCCCAGAACTCTCCTCTCCTTTCTTTCCTTAAAAAAAACCCTCCACACAGCATTCTCAAAGATGAAATAGGCCCTGAGGGAAATTATTTTCCTCAGGGCCTCCTGTGTGGAGCTCATGTAAAAAAAAAATAATAATAATAATAATAATAATAAATAAATAAAATCATTTGATAAAAGATACGCACACGTGTTTTGTGACGAAAATATTTAAGTTTGTCTGTTTATTTACGGTCTTACAAACTAATATATTAAGATTTTTTTTACATTCTCATTTTGCTTATACATTATTGAAAAATGATAAATACTTATGATCAAAAAATATTTACCAAAAGTACATAATTTTAATTGTTTTATCATCACGCCTTTCAGCATTTTTGAATGTAGGTATAAATTAAAGCAAATTTTTAATGAAATAAAATCGATATTGAGTTATTATTTTAAAAAGCAGGTACGGGGAATAATTAATCTTTCTCATTGGAACCGCCCTGTACATCTTTCGACGAAATATGAATTCTCGGCCGCTGGCTGGTTAATGGCACTTAAGATTGGATTCTACGTCACGACGTAGACTCATACAATTACTCGGGTCGGTACAATTAAAACATTACCTTTACGGACGTAAATTACATCTCCTAGCCTATATATAGGTAGGCTATAATACAATTATATATAAAAGAAAGCCTTTGGGAGACAGGCTATGTTTGTTTTCAAGATCATCCTTACCGGACCCAAGATGGCAACTTACGTTAACAAGCTTATTTCCTAAATAGTACCTACGAGACTGAAACTCTGCTCTTTTTCTAAAAAAATATCTTTGGTAAATATACAAAAAAGTGAGACGCGGTTACTTCGCACTTAAAAAAACACTTTGTAGTAGTATTTCATTTTCCGCAAATGGAAAATAATATTCGTTAAATTTACATTATAGTAGTTATTTCGTTAAAATTAAAATCGATTTAATATATCATTGAAGAAGAAGATAACAATAATAATTTAAACGAAAATATGAAAGAGAACAAGACACAGAAAAACAGAAAAAGACAATGGACGCAACTGGAACTCGAACCCAGACCTCTCGTCTAACCGGGACGTGCGCGTTAAGAGCGTTTTTAACCAGCCAGCGGACGAAAATCCACAAATCGTCGAAAGTTGTTCTTACCATCGTGCAGGGCGGTTACAATGAGAAAGATTAATTATCTCTATTTCATTCCAAATTTGCTTTAATTTATACCTACATAAAAAAATGCTGAAAGGCGTTATGATAAAACTATTAAAATAATGTACTTTTTGTATTTATTTTTGATTATAAGTATTTATCATTTTTCAATAATGTCTAAATTAAATAAGAATGTTAAAAAAATCTGAAATACATTAGTTTGTAACTGCGCAAATAAATACACAAACGGACCAATTTTCGTCAAGAAACACATGTACGTATATATTTTTTAATGTTTTTATTTAAACTAAAATTAAAATTCTAAAAGATGCGATACCCAGAAAATGTATTGATTTATTTTACTACATGATTATATGATTTGAAATGGGTGTGGTATATACAAAATCGTTTTTGAAAATATGTACAACAAATCTGCCAACGACTTATGGTATAAAATCTTATCATACTAAAAATTAACATTTTTTTCTCAAAATTGAAAACATGCGAATGCTAGATAAAATAACAATCTTTCGAAATCCATTTATAATTTTTTGTGGAAAAGAGTCAATACGTCTAAAATCTGATTTAAAAATGACATATTTCTGGTTTTCTCTGGTAATACCGTCTTAACCGTCACCTACTGTCAAACCGTCACATTTCGTCGCCCGAGTTCTTAATTGTCCAAACTACCATTTGCGTATTTTACAGGAGGAGGTTTTCTTTGATTATTTCAATGAAACATTATGATAGGTGTGTAAAACGAAGCTATTTACGTAAAGGTAAAGGTCTCATAAGTTGAATTAATTCTTAATAAGGTGACTTATTATCGTTTTTGATACTTTATTTTTAATTTTAAAATGGAGATTGAGCAAGAATGCATAATCAAAATTATTCTTAAGGAGATTGACCACACTAAAATGGAGATAGAGCAAATTCTGCATAAATATTTTCGGTGCTTAATTGTGCAAACGACCATCTCAAGTTATATACAGGATGAGTTTATTTTCAATATATCTCTTTGTGATATCGACAATTGTGGTGGGATATATATATATATATATATATAAAAACTTATTAATTATGTAGCTTGTCTGTCCGTCATTATTTTCTCTTCCATTTGACCGGTTGTGATGAAACTTTGGGTAGTTATTGTGCGCTTGCACGCTAAAACTTCTATGTATAATGGTGGGCTCTGACTTTATGAAATTTGCACACATATTCCCTTATTATTTTCTGTACCATTCATCCAATTCCGATGATACTTTCGTGAGATGTTTTACGCATGCCCGCGAAGGTTTCAATATATAATGGTGAGTTCTGGTGTTTTTTAATTTTCCTTCATTATTTCCTAAACTTTTCATCCGATTGCGATGAAACTTTGGTGAGGTATTGTGCGCACGCCTGCGAAAATTTCTATATATAATGATGAGCTCTGGCGTTATGTAATTTTCATAAAAATTACCTTATTATTTTCTGCGCTTCCGGTGAAACTTTGGTGAGTTTTTTTACGAACGGCAGCGAAGGTCTCTGTTAAGATTTCAGGTACTGAAATATTAATTTTTTGTGATTGTCACCCTAATGGTTGTGGCAACATTTTTTTTGTGTTGGCGATTGCCACGGCGATTTCGTATTGTCACGGATTTTTTAATTTTTTCTTCTCTTGTTACCATCCGTCTTGGGCGGGTCGTTTTTGGCAAAACGTCTACTGCCAGGTTTTCACTTCATGTGGCTTATAAAAACCGCGGAGAGAGATAGCATTATTGGGCTCACCGTACATGAGCTACCCTACTGGTCTTTTTATTGTTTGAATAAAGACCAATATTCAAGAGCTGGAGTTATTATTGAAGAGTTACTCCAGCCACACTTCCTTTCGGAATCAGGTGTTACCACGCCGGATTGCTCTGTCAGGAGAGCGGAAGTTGAGATCCTGAACATATGTAATGGTCAGATCTGGGGATATCTTATTATTTCCTACACAATTTAACCGATTGTGGTGAAACTTTGGTCAGTTGTTGTGCTGAAACCGCGAAGGTTTCTATGTATAATGGTGAGCTCTGACTTAATGATATTTATTTTTAAAAAATACATTAGGCGGCTCGCGAGTTGTTTGAAAAATGTGTGTATTTTTCAAAGATAAGCGGTAGGGGGGAAGGGGGGTGGGGAATCTGGGAGGGAGGAATGAACGAACGAAGCCGAGGGAGTCGCGGGAGTGAAACAAGGGAGGGGCGACGAGGAAAGTGGAAGCGGGAGGGGGGAGGGGTTGGAAGGTGAAAGGAAAACGCGGAAGGGACCGTGGAAGGGGGACGGGGCGGGAACGGGAACGCATGGGAATGGACGTGCAGCAATAATTATTTTAAAAAATACCACAGCTATAATTGAAACACATTAAAATTTGTTAAAAATTTATTGAAATGCGTTTTCGTGAGAAAAATACAAACAATCTGAGAATAAGGCAGAGGGGACGCCTGAGGGGAACAGGTCGGGAACGGGAACGCTTTGAAAAGGTCATGCAAAGATAATTAAAAAAAAATAATAAAAGTATAATTGAAACACATTAAAATATTTTTTGAATTTTTTTTTGTGAGGAAAATAAAAACCATATGAGAATAATGAATTCAAAGATTTTTATACCGATTTCAATAATCTTAATCTTGAATACATATGAAAATAGCGTTACCGCGTAAATGAATTAATTTAAACATAATTAATATGTTGAATGCCTATTTTTTGCCTGTTTTTTGTCTCCCCCGACATAAATACTCACTTTGCGTGATAATAAAGATAAATCTAACTGTTTGAATAAGAAATATTGCGTATTACCAGACGGCCGGCGTAGTGCAGCGGTAAGGTGCCTGACTAGCATTCCGAAGGTTCCGGGATCGAATCCCGGCGTGGCAAATAAATTTTATTTGATGAATTTGTGTAATTCACAATTTATTCATTTAAAATAATATATAGTATATTTGCGGCACGTTCCAGAGTGGAAGATACTCTCAGTATCGCCCTGGTGTAAGACCACCATTCAGAATTGAAACGTTGCTTGAAATGGCTTCTGCCGTGTTTGGTGACCAGATCTGAATAGCCAGGTACTTCCCCACCTTCCTATTCCCTATCTCCTTCCCCTCCCCGCTACCTACAGCTTCACAACATACCCCGATTGGGGATGCCATAGTCCCATTGGCTCCAGACGGGAGCAGTTGGGACTCTTGTGCGGTATTCATGTAAAAAGAAGCGGCGTAATTCATAAATAATAAAATATTTTTCACTATTAAAAGTAACACAAAGTCAATAGTTATTGAGTTATAATTAAAATCCTGGAAAAACTCTTTTTTTTCATGTTCTTTAGCTAAAACTCAAATCCCAACCATATTTTTGTTGGCGAAACTCGGATCACCCCACAACACATAAATGAGGAAAAAAATCAGAACTGCACCAGAATTTATATCAACAAACTGCCTAATGACGGGACTTATTCTTAAATGTCAAACAAAGGCTTCATACAAATACGGATAAACTGACAATTTCGAATCGAACTTCTAACTTTTATGAAATGATAATCAACAAAACTGATTTCGACAATAAAAACTCTCGGAAAGGAGAACTGTGTTAAAACCGAAAAATGAACAGGCTGTATTACAAAGTTCCTTGCCATTTATAAAACAAAACTGAAACGTCATTGATAAAGATACTTAAAACTAATACTAACCGCTCTATTTCAGCACTGCTGCGTATGTATGATCTTTTGTCAATAGTTTTAGACATTTTGTTGTAATTTCGTTATTCAAAAACTCACTTGTAATACAATTAAATGCCTTTTGCTTCCTCGTAACACACCACAATAACAAAAATAATGTGAAGTAAACAAACAACATGGCGGCGCGGTATCGTGGATCGGCGTGCTGTGATTGGTCGATTGGTGGAGTTTGACTAATCTAGACCGCAAATTTTATTTCGCGGCAACTGAGATTGAACTAAGAAGGAGTTTAACTAATTAAGAACTCACTTTTAGAATATTGTTGTGGACATTGACATTTTAAAAAGCTTGTAATTAATTGTATATGGCTCGTAAAACTATTTTTTATTTATCTAACGATGCGCAATTTTATCCTTAACATGATTGCATTTAAAACTCATTTTCGATAAAATGGTAGTTTGCACAATTAAGAACTCGGGCGACGATTTGTCAATATCAGATAAATTTTTTTTAGAATCAACAATATTATCTTCAACTAATTATTTTTTTCATATTACGGGCAACTACCCCTTTTTTATTGGAAACAATCATTCTAAGAATTGGTTTGTAACCTGGATAGCGTCTGAATTTATTCATGTTTTTAGATTATTATTATCTTCTTCTTCAATGATGTATTACATTGATGGGAATAACTTTAAAAGTAATAAAAGAGAGTTTTTCTTATAAAAAATTAAAATCGATTGTTCACTTCACGGCCATTGTTATTGATGTGAAAGTTTTAAGGTTTAAGAAGAAGGACACGGGTTCAAGTCCCGTTGGCGGCAAGTATCTTTTCTACTATTACTATCTACTATTTTTCAATGTTGATGAGTGTTTCAGGCTGATAATTATTGCTTATAATAATTGTTTTAAGGTTAGTTTATTTTACGTTAATTAAGGTTAATTTCTTTTCTTCTCTTATTTAATCCAAAATATGACGACCCGACACTTTATCCGCCGACAGTTGTCCCCCCGAATTATAATTATTATAAAACTAGCTGACCCGGCCACGCGTTGCTGTGGCTATTAAAACACAACGTCATCTACTGGAAGGGTATCCAACCTTTATAACCACAGCCGTCTTTGAGTTTATCGCGAAGAGACAGACAGATGCCGCGAAGACTTTATTTTATAATACGTAGAGATGGTGTGAAAGATTATATTAGGTCCTTACATATGAAATTGGCGTTTTGCCGTACTGGCAACTTTGATCTCAAATATCTTCTCTTTGGTTAGGAATTCCAAATTCAAATTTATACAGCTATTTACTCATGTATTTGTGTTTCGAAAATTATAATTCATTTGTTTTTTCCTTGATTGTTTTTTTTTTCTTTGCGTCACTTAGTTTGCAAAATGAAAAACTTGAAACATCACGTTATTTACGAGTACGAGTTCCACCGTGGCACCAGTGCTGCAGAAACGGCTCGAAGGATTAATGATGTGTATGGCGACGGTGCCGCAAAAGAAAACACAGTGCGTTTTTGGTTCCAACGTTTTCGTTCTGGAAATTTCGACCTGCAGAACAAGCCCCGTGGACGGCCGGAGACCAAAGTTGATAATGAAGAATTGAAGGCTATTGTTGAAGCGGATCCATCGCAAACCACGTCCGAGTTAACTGCAGGCTGCGGTGTTAGTGATAAAACTGTTTTAATCCACTTGAAGCAAATTGGGAAGGTGAAAAAGCTTGAAAGGTGGGTACCTCACGAATTAAGTGAAGCAAATCAACAAACGCGCGTTGACCGCTAGACCACACACTGCACAACATACGGCTACCAAATTAGAGGAGCTTCAATTGAAATGTCTAAGACAATTTTTTTCGAAATTTGGATAACTTTTTGCAAGGGAAAAAAATCAACTCCGATGGGGCAGTCCAAATCGCCTTCAAAGATTTTATTGTTTCCCGTTCGAATGGTTTTTTTAGTAAAGAGATCGATGAACTGCCAATGAGATGGCAAAACTGCATTGATAGCAATGGTACATACTTTGATTAAATAAATATATTATATTTTTAAAAAAACTACTTTATGTTCCTCCCATACAAAACGTCAATTTCATATGTAAGGACCTGATAATAATGTGCATTAAATGCTTGGGGTAACTAACGTATTTAAGTTAATAAGTATTAATACTGTATCCGTCTAAATAACTTTTCAATTACCACAATGTACGTGACTTTTAGAAGATAGAATGGGTATGGGAAGCTATCCGTAAAAGATATATATATGCCTTCGCGGACTTTTTTGTAGATCTATAAAAGAGGAATATCCCACCATGCATTGTTTTGTTATATCTCAAAAGGATTAGGCAGCGTTTTCGATGAAAGCCACCCAGGCGGCTTGACTTTTTCCGACACTTCTAACAATTATCGTTATGTTTCAACTAATTTACACAAATCCTTGACAAATTACATACCTAAACCTGTAACATAATTATATTACCTATAAATTATACCCACCATGGCTGGTCATCCATCAATATAAAATAGTGTTAATACACAAATATAACAAGCAAGGCACTGAGGGTAGGTAATTAGTAAAAGAATGCCAAGTCAGAACAATGATTAATTTATTGTAATAAAAACCTGCCCTTGGGAACATACTAATTTAGCAATGAGACTCTATTAAAATAAATATAATTAATCATCAGGGGTGGCTGGATGCGTAAGATGTATCCAGCTGTAAATTTGATCGTAAATTCTCTGACCGTGTCTATCGGAATCTTGCAGGTATAATTTAAAAGAAATAACTGAAGGGCGCCTGTGATCGTATAAACGAAAACATATTTTTTATCTCAGTAATCTCTAAAACTAACTCAAACAATAACTCGATCTGTTACAAATAAAATTTCGATCTCACATCTCGTAGTCCGATCATGATGAAATGGGTCCCAGCAAATGACAGCCCGCGCCACCACACAACCGCACCAATCGCGGTAATTCCGTCAACTGACGAGCCGAAAATTCTCGAATAATACCTGAGTCATGCGTGGATCGTTTCGGTGAGCAATGCAGCCAACTAGCCCATGCAAAATTGCGAATACGCTGGCAGCACTGTTACATTACCCCCTCACCCAAAAGAAAATATTTCCTCCTGGAAATAATGAGGTCCACCTGGCACCTCCCGAAAGGAACTGCTTGCCTTGTGAGACTTGCTCGTAGAGTTTTGTCGTCGATGAGTGCCAAACTTGAAGGATTGTCAGACTGTAGGATCCTGGTTGATAGAAGTACTTCCCAAACCATAAATTGTACATAAAGGAAGAAACGGTGACCACCGTACTGTAATACAGTTGACCTGACGTCAAAATAAGACGATGAACAAGAGAAGTTCCATTATACATACAGCATCTCTCCTATAATGATGTATCAAATACTTGATGACCCAAAGTGGCCCAAGGTAGAGATGGAAATTCTGGTACGATGTCATGAATCCAGATCATAAAACGCCGATAATCAGATCATTCAACTATCTGCGTGTTTCACCGCACTTATTGGATCTTGATTTGCGCTTCTGATGAATAATCCAAAATTGGAGCAGAAGAAAGAGTTTGAGTGAGGTTCTGTGTTGCGTGATGAAAATTATCCGCACTGCGAGCTCTGCCGCACAATAAGAATGAAGATGCATGTTGATTAAGACTGCATCTTGTGAGAGCTGAAGAAGATCCTTGAGTGATGTTCTGCATACATTGAAGAAATTTATACGTGCTGCAATCTCTGCCGCCCAAAATAATAATAAATAATATGAATGAAGTTGTATGTTAATCAAGACTGCATCTTGTGAAACTGAAGAATTTCCAGAAGTGAGATTTCAAAATAACCGCTACTCTAAAGCTTACATAATGTTACTGAGTAAAATTGCAAGTGAAAGCTAACTTGAATGAAGAATAATATCTGCTTTAACTACTAAAGGAAATTATTTTGAAAAAAAAAACGTAATAAATAACTCACATATTTAACCTGCAAGACTGAATCCCTAAATAACATTATAAAGTTTAATTAAATGAAGTAGATATTACATAACAAAAATTGTGACATAAAATATTAGCAGCACTGTTACAAAATGAATGCAAAATCAAACGTTACTTAATAAAAACCCAAGTTGAAGAACTTCCCCTGACACCTGTGGATCAAAAGATAAAGTAATACCCGAGAATCAAACCATCGTACTGTGGGAAAACAATGACCCCAAAATACAGAATGACGACATCTGTTCAAAAATTGCCCAATTAGAAGTTCCCATAAGAAATTGAATAATCACATGAATCAACCCCCATTGTAATAATTGACATAACGTACATTAAAAAACACAACAATTAAATGCTTGTCCATAATTGTAATAAATATTAATCTCTTTTATCAGAATCATTTTTCCACATTGGACAAGGTGTTAAAGCTTGCTCGAGTTCTTAAGCAAGTTCCAACACATGGTCGAATCTAGAAATAAAAATTATAAAAATTGTACTAACAAACTAATTTCAAAAAAAAAATCTTTTGTATTAATTATAGGATAATTGCACTTAGAAAATTGACCATGGAATTAAAAATAAAATAAATTGCTCAACAATCATTGTAATAACAAAACAAATTCAAAACCCTTAATAATAAACATTAGAAAATTATCATAGGAATTTAATTATGTTAATAGATTAATAATCTGCTTAATCATAAAATATATACCGATATTGTGCACATAAAAAAATATACTTAAGTATGCCAGAATAGACCCTTATAGAAATGTTCACTAATACGTGTGAAAGCAACAACCTCACCACCACCATAACAAGGGTAAACTATTTGGAACAATGCCCATGTAATACGTTTCCTAAAACGATATCAAAAATAGATAATTATAAGCGTCTGAAGCTATCGCCTTAGAATAAATATTAATTATTTCATATTATTTAATTCTTTCAAGGAAATTATCCCAATAGTGAACCGACATAAAGAAAGTGAAACAACAAAGTATTATAGGTTTCTACACACTAAAGCATAAATACTACTACCATATACATCCATATATCCGCGGTACTCCACCATAAATAGTATAACATAATTAATATAAGGGTTCCGAAAAGTTTGAATAAACGGTTGTTACAGGGAAAACAAACCGAAATAACAGGTGAATTCAATGTATGAAAATAATGGCCAGTCACTTTCACACGTTGAACTATATAAATACTATACCGTTGCAAAGTACTACACATACATAAAATAAGAAACCACAAAACACACACACAGGACAATGCAATCAACGTGAGGAAGTAAGGATTAGTCACGTCACCACGCTGAAAGATCTACATGCAAGTGCTGGATATGCATGCAAATAACTTAAACACACTTAACATAAAAAAAAAACAAAGAAAATCTCACAATGGAGATAAGAAAAATCAATCCCGATTGAAATAACCCAATGGATCAACTGGAGTCTTCAGACCTAAGAATGTCTTTTATATGATAAACACCAAGTTTCTTACCACTCATATCAGCCAGCTGATATGCTACTGGAGAAATTTTACCAATAATCTTGCTCCTAATGAATTTAGGCGCTAATTTTGCTGAAAAGTTTTTACTTGCATCTGATAAAACGAATGAACATCTCCACACTGTGTCCCCGACACTAAATTGAATATCTCTACGACGCAAGTTGTAGTGCACCTTGTTGCGCTCGTAGGATTGTCTTAAAGACGTTCGTACCTGAGAAAAGATGTCATTTAATTCTTCCAAACCTGATGCCCAAGAGTCACGCTTAGCAAAGGTAATTTCTTCAGCATTGAAATCAGTGCCTAAATAATCTTTTCCTGAAATGATGATCTCTCTACCAAAGTTAAGAAAGAACGGAGTATAACCTGTAACTTCATGAACTGCAGTGTTAATGGCTAACTCAATTTCTGGAAGATGATTCGCCCAAGTTCTGTGGTCAGATCCAACATACGAACCAAGCGCTGCTACCAAAACCTTGTTAACACGTTCCACAGGATTGTTCTGAGGATGATATCTGCAATTATAAAACAGGTGACGTATATGAAACTTATTGGCCAAAGCTTTCATATCACGTGAAATGTATTGAGGACCATTGTCCAAAACAATGGTGTCCGGAAAATCTCATTCTCTAAAATAGTAGCAATGTTCAATCCAGTAGCCTTCCTCAGCGGGAAAAGCCTAGTATACTTAGAGAAGAAATCAGACACTACCAACAGATAAGTATAACCTTTCTTGTAAGAACTCGGATATGGCCCAAGTAAATCAGTCGCAATCATTTGCCAAGGGCGCTGAACCAATTTGGGATTTCCCATGAGACCTGGCGGTAACAAATTAGTACTCTTGTAACCTAAGCAAATTTGACACTTACCGATGAAAGCTTTTACATCAGCAGCCATTTTAGGCCAATAATATTTTTGTCTAATTCTATTCAGGGTTTTCAAAATCCCGAAGTGGGCGCAAGTAGGAGGAACATGGTGCTGTACAATCAAACTATTCCTGAGTTCCTTCGGAACTACATCTTTCCAGTCGTAGGACCTATGTAAAGCCTCCATACTCTGGATATGTTTATAGAGCCTATCATTGAAAAAACCAAGGTATTTAAGGGAGTCCCTGCAGAAAACGGACTTCTGGACATTAATCGGCGGCTTGTAGTCTCTGTTTAACTTGTCTCAACAGATAAATATGCTCTTCGAAAGATGAACTAATAATGATAATGTCATCTAAGTAGCAAAAGACTTTGCCATCAAATTCAGGCCCTAATACTTTATCCATCAATCGCATCATCCGGGAACTTGCACCATGTAACCCGAAAGGCATTGTGACGAAATGAAACAACCCACGCTTGGGTATCGTAAACGCGGTTTTCTCCTTAGAACTTTCCTCTAGTGAAATTTGGAAAAAAGCATCATTTAAGTCCAAAGTTGACAAATAACGAGCACCACCTAAGCTGTTGAGAATGTCTGAGATTAACGGTAAATTGTGGGCGTCGCGTTTCGAGACGGCGTTTAAACGTCTGCTGTCGAGGCAAAGTCTGAAAGTGCCATTTTTCTTGGGAACTAAGACAATGGGATTATTCCATGCGCTGTTGCTCGGTTCTACGACACCTAAATCTAGGAGTCTGTCAAGCTCCCTATGTACTTCCGGAAGTAAGTGCGGAGAAATGGGATAAACCCTTTGTTTAATAGGAGCCACATCACCCGTGTCTATAACATGATGTTCTAACTCTGTTCTGCCTAACCGATCTCCTGAGTAATCCACAAACTCCTGAACTACTTTGTTCAATACGGAACGTTGGGATTGAGATAAATTTTTCTCACTATCAAGACCAATAAGATAAGATGCTTGAACTGTACTGTCTGAATCCTTACAAGACATTAATTTCGAAATCTTAGGACAAATGTTGAACATTTTCCAAAAGTCACAACCCAGAATAATGTCAGATTTAATGTCTGGCATAATAACAAAATTGAAAGTTCTAACAACATTTTCAAAACGCACCGGAAGATCTAACTTGTAAGAGCAGGTAACCGAATGACCAGTTGCCGATACTAGAGAGAACTCAGAGTCCAACTTTGACAAATTGAAACCTAAATCTAAAAATTTACGATGAAAGTTATTCCCTAAAATCGAAACGTGCGACCCAGAGTTTAGAAGACCGGAGTAGCCTGTGCTCAAAACTTGGAAAGAGATGTAAGGACGGCCGTCCCTGTTGGCCGCTCGCACCTCCTTCGAAGACCTTAAATTGTTATAAAAATCTCTTACGGTATCCAGCCACAAAACCCATTCCCGTGAAGTAGTCTCGGCAAACGCTGACGTCATAGCGCCCACCGACAGGACCTCACGGGCCATCAGTTTTTTTTGACGACGGCAGCCGCAGAGAGGAGCCTTGACACCCGGTCGCCTGCAGCGAAAGCAGTGCACCTCCCTAGAATTCACATTTGACTGGTTAAGCAAAACATTGGTCAAATCACGACGGTTCTTCCTGAAATTGAAATAAGGATTGGCTGTATTAACAAAACCATCTCTATCGTTAGAGTAATTGTTTCTAGAGGAATTCAAATTGTTCAATTTACTGTCATTATTCCTATTGCTAGCTTGGTTAAACCTAGAAAAATTTGAATCAATCGGATTCCTCTCATTGCCTCTATTACCAGAATAGTTATTTCTAGACAAATTCAGATTACTGTGATTCCTCTCATTGCCTCTATTACGAGAATAGTCATTCCTAACAGAATTTAAATTATTAGGATGAGAATTACCAGTATGAGATCTGTCGTTTGAACGGTTGTCAGCCAATTCAATCATCCTACCTAATTTTTTTAAGGTTAACAAATCAGGGATCTCAGAAAGTGAAAGTTTCTGAATGTATCTCGGCAACATATTACTCAGTAAAATCTCCAGAATCTCATCTTCCGGCAACTTTGTGGACAATTGATTATTAAGCGATTGAACACGTGTGATAAAAGAACTTAAATTCTCTTTCTGAAATTGAAACGTCGCTCTGATTTGTGACAATAATCTCCTTTCATGATCTAATAGTTCAAATTCGTTTTTTAACGCGACCACAATGTCCGCCCAAGATGAGAAGGATGAGCGATTTACCCTAAACCATTGTAGCGCCTGTCCTGAAAACAATTCGACTGCAGAAGAAAAAAGTGAAGCATAACTTACATTTCTAGCGACAGCAAGTTCTTCTACCCGTTCAGTAAAATTGCGGACATCCGCAGAGCCATCGTAAGTGAGGTTCCACTTGTATACTGGAAACGACGGAGGAGACGGAAATGACAACGCCGAACTGGAACCCGCCGATGTATCATCCTGTTTCGCCATAATAATTTTTGCGGCAGATTTACTCCTAGTTTCTACACCTTCGTCCATAACCTAGATCTCGATTGTAGGGTAGAAAAAATTTATTAGTACACATGCAACAACACGACATGAAAAATGATAATGCACATGCAATCGCCAATTCTAAGAAAATAATAAGTAAGGTATGCTGCCAGCGAACTGAACAGCAAAATAATTTAAAAGCGTAATAACGCTGATGAGCTGACGGAAACCAAAGCAACAAACTGTGTGAATCTATGTGTAAAAAAATAATGGATCGGTAAGTTGGTCGTGGGACGGGCTGTCATAAACCCAAACGAGATGTGAGAAACAAATAAATATAACAGATCGAGATGTAAAAACATTTGATAATTGTGAAATAAAACACCTGCGAACACTTGCGAGAATGAACAATCAAAAAACAGGTTCAGCCGAAGCGCGCCAATGTAACATAATTATATTACCTATAAATTATACCCACCATGGCTGGTCATTCATCAATATAAAATAGTGTTAATACACAAATATAACAAGCAAGGCACTGAGGGTAGGTAATTAGTAAAAGAATGCCAAGTCAGAACAATGATTAATTTATTGTAATAAAAACCTGCCCTTGGGAACATACTAATTTAGCAATGAGACTCTATTAAAATAAATATAATTAATCATCAGGGGTGGCTGGATGCGTAAGATGTATCCAGCTGTAAATTTGATCGTAAATTCTCTGACCGTGTCTATCGGAATGATCGTATAAACGAAAACATATTTTTTATCTCAGTAATCTCTAAAACTAACTCAAACAATAACTCGATCTGTTACAAATAAAATTTCAATCTCACATCTCGTAGTCCGATCATGATGAAATGGGTCCCAGCAAATGGCAGCCCGCGCCACCACACAACCGCACCAATCGCGGTAATTCCGTCAACTGACGAGCCGAAAATTCTCGAATAATACCTGAGTCATGCGTGGATCGCTTCGGTGAGCAATGCAGCCAACTAGCCCATGCAAAATTGCGAATACGCTAGCAGCACTGTTACAAACCTTCCTCACGAAACACACTATCTATTGGTGAAAACCGCATGAAAATCCGTTCAGTAGTTTTTGAGTTTATCGCGAACAGACAGACAGACGACGCGGGGGACTTTAATTTATAATATGTAGAGAACAAATCCTTGACAAATTTCATACCTAAACCTTCCTCATGAAACACACTATCTATTGGTGAAAACCGCATGAAAATTTGTTCAGTAGTTTTCGAGTTTATCGCGAACAGACAGACAGACGACGCGGGTGACTTTAATTTATAATATGTAGAGAAGATATTATAATTTTTTGTACATAATTTACCAATTTTACACCTAAAATCGACCTCAAAAACACTGAAAATTGCTGAAATTATCCTAGACGTGCACAATTTATCATGGTACCATAAAATGTAGTGTCTTTAATTATTTTTTGTTTTTCCTTACTCCAATTTCCTATACAGATTGTAACAGCACGTACCAGGCGGATTTTAACCAGCGATTCCTGAGCATATTTAGAGTAAAAAATGTTATGACATTTTGCTGTCCGATGACATTTTTTTAAATTTTAAAACAAAATACAGTAGGTTTAAAAATAGGAATTTGGTTCTTCTATTAAAAAGGTTGTGCATCACTGCCACAATCCTACTGGCTCCGGGAAGTTTGGGACTCATGTTTAGAAAAACGTTATTTCATTATATATATTTAATTTTTTATTTTTTATTATTGACTATTTAATTACAGGTTTGATGAGAATTACAAGATATGATAATGTATATAAATATTTCATCTGTTTGTTCTTAGTCCTCCTCACTAGGTGGTCCTGTGCTGAGGCGGACTGGTAGATTTTTTTGATTTTCCGTTATTTAGTTTCTATGATGTTTTTAATACATTCTCTAGTATGTCTGCATTAATTTCTTTCACCCACGTTTTGATTTTTTCCTTAAACTTATTAATCTTTTTCAAACTTGGAGGAAGGATGTTGTAAAGTTTGGTTGCCAGATATATGTGATTTCTTTGGCCAAAACTTGTCTTGAGGCTCTTGTGTCATGTACATATGTCAAGAACATACCATTAAAGAAACCTTTATTAACACAGTGAAAACTTTATATTAGTTCATTGAAGAGGAAGGTAACATTATTAATAATCTAAACGAAAATATGAAAGAGAACAAGACACAGAAAAATGGGAAAATATAATGGTCGCAACCGGGACTCGAACCCAGAACGTCTTATCTAACCGGGACGTGCGCTTTTACCAATTCAGCCATTGCCATGCCGTCATAATTGTCAATCACGTATGAGTATTTTCAAATTTTAGAATTAACAATATTATTATCTTCGACTAATTTTTCCATATCATAGGCAACTACCTTCTTCATTGCAAACAATCGTTCTAAGAACTGGTTTGTAACCTGGATAGCGTATCGGATAAATATATCCGATTTTAATAAAATGAAACAATACAACTTTGTATAAACCACTTATAAAATGTGCAAATCCGACCGGTTTCGGAACAAACGTTCCTTCGTCAGGAAAAAAAAACACAGGGATAAATATTCTTCATATTAATAATAAAGGAAAACGTTTAGATAACTTAGAAGCTTTGGAAATTAAAAAATCCCTTAAAAATAATGAATCTATTATCAACAAACAAAAAATATTGTCATATAGCCCAATCATGGATTTGTTCCCCTACCCACCCACTCTACACTAATACCTACCCACCCAATCTACATTATTAACTAACAACGGCTCCACCCCTACCCTAATAAAACATTGTTCTAAACTGTCAAATTAGTATAAGCTTTCCCTGACGAAGGAACGTTTGTTCCGAAACCGGTCGGATTTGCACATTTTATAAGTGGTTTATACAAAGTTGTATTGTTTCATTTTATTATAATGGATAACCACAAAGTAATAGCTACATTCAAAAATATATCCGATTTTATGCATATCGAACATAATGTCTAAATGAATATTCAATTTGTTATAAGAACAACTCTCTTTTTATAGCTTTTGAAGGTTATTCCCTTCAATATAATACATCATTGACGAAGAAGATAACACTAAATATTATTATTTAGCTGCATAAAAATAACATTTCATTTCTTGCCTGTCTCGTAAAATTTAAGCACACGTTTTTCGTAAGAGATCTATTTACTGCAAAGACTTAAATTTAATATTCGCAAAATATTGCCGTATTAAAAATATTAACTCTGCCGTGATAAATTATTTGAAAATTGTAAAATCAAATTAGAAACTTAAATATTTAATGTTTTCATTTTCTTTGTTATTTTGAGACATAAATTTATTCATTAGCTTTCCTTACAACACCTTTCGTAAGATCCATTAAAACGTTTTCGTAAATTTGCGCAACATTTTTACGTGAATTTGATCGGAAGCGTGGACTGTCGTAACTAGGTACCTTCCAATTTTTATTCGCATGAAAGAAGGCATGAAATCTTCAAAGACTTGTTCAGAAGTTGTTTCTAATCTCTGTTGTTTTTTTGTTCAAGGTTCTGATTACGGGAGTGTTTAAACAAAGGATTAGACAATGTCGACCCCAGCTGTTCTCCTTCCCACCCTCGGGAGTCGCAGCATTCAGATCCTTGCAGCAACTTCACCTCCTGCCAAGATACACCACAATAACAACAAACAGAGGACCTCCATCATTATCTACCCAACTGGTGAGTTTCAAACACCCACTTTACTCGTGGAATTCCACTTTTTGAAGTGAAAACTTCTTTAACATTGTTAGGATTTGAAACTCGATGAAACAACGAAAAATAGCAACACTAAAAAGAGACAAACGCATACATCTATAGAATTTAGCCTACGAGAGAATGAGATAGTATAACCGGCCTCCTCTTTGTGTGGTGCTTCGTAGCCTCCTCGCTCTTGTCAACTTTCAGGTTTCACTTCTATCGCGTTTGAATTGCACACTCTGTTTTATTTATTTTTTTGGTACATATTACAATTTTGTTTCATATGATTTGTACTGCTCTTCCATTAAAAGCATTTGCTTGTGGATGGAAAATAATATACATTTGAATAAAGATAATAATGGATTAACAAAATGTGGTATAAATTAGTGAAATTTATTTATTTAATTTCAACGGTATACTTTTGCCCTGAAGAAGGAACGGTCGTTCTGAAACCGGTCGGATTTACTCAAATATCAAAGTGGTTCAAACAAAGTTTCATTTATCTATAACTAGCTTACCTGACGAACTTCGTACCGTCTCAGAATCAATAACTGTTGAATTAAATAAAGTTTTTTTATTAAGTTAAAAATTACACAGTGAAGCAATTATGGATGCGCTACTGTCAGTGTTTTGTTTTTGTCAGTATCAGAGATGGCGTTGTGTACGGATTTATATTTTTGTGATTTTCTTACTTTTACAATTACTGCTGCGTAGCGGGCCGGATCGAGAGAGACTGGTTGAGGGAGGCCTTTTGACCTTTCCAGCCGGACTCTCTTAACCCATTGCCTTGCACCACAGTTGGAGGGATGGATTCATACGTCCGTCACTCCCGGACACACTGACCCCCAGATTCCTACCCACCCCTCATACCTTTTTCCTTCCCAGAACATTCCTTAAAAAGATCCTTCACACAGCATCCCCTAAGATGACATAGGTCCTGAGAGAAATTATTTTCCTCAGGGCTTCCTGTGTGGAGCTTATGTAAAAAAATGCGTTTCATTTCAGAGATTTATTTTAATTATTGTATTTTTCCTTTGGAGGTGTGCAGACATACGTTCACCATTTGTCTCATTTTCGACTATTGACATTGAGTGTGTAAGAAAGAAGGGCAGCATTATATGATTAAAAACAAATGCACAACAATCAACGCATTGACATTTGACGTTTTTGAATGTTTGGAATTCATGCACAGTTCAATATTAAACCCCTCACAATATTGCTGCAGTTCTTTCAAAATAGGAGAATTCGTTCCATACAAAATGTATGGGGAAAATAATTTTCTTTATAACTATTTATTTCGTTAACTTTTGTGATGTTTTAATAGTTATTATCCTATCCGGGGCGGAGACAAATCCAACAAATCAAAGATCATCAAAATCAGCCCAGCCATTCTCGAGTTATAAATAGTGTAACTAACCCGACTTTGTTTTATATATTAAAAAGATAGATAACCACAAAGTTATAGCTACATGCTACATTCTACATTCAAAAGTATAGAATTAATATTGACTGAATATTGAATTTATAGATTACATTTCTGTTAATTTTTTTATTATTATTATTTATTAACCAATATTGTAATGTACGACTGTGCCAATATAATGTGTCGTCTAAGTAGAAGATTCCGCCTTTGCAGTACTGCTGTAAAAAGGACGCTCTTCCTTTCCTTCTGCACAACGTATACGTGTATACGTGCGAACTCTAGGCAAACTACAAGAAGAGCTGTATAGAAAGACTTCGGGTTCAGTACAACAACGCCTTTCGCCTAATGTTTGGTCTCCCCAGATATTGCAGCGCTTCCCGGATGTTCACGGAGGGGCGAGTTCCCGTTTTTGCAGCCCTTTTTAGATCAAGGGTGGCAGGAATGAGGGAAAGGATAACCAGCTCTGGAAACATCCTCGTCATGGAAGCCCGCCTCAGTCCATCATCCAGTATTGATGCACACTGGAGAAAAATACTGGCTCCTTACGTGCTCACAGAATCCTAAAAGCTTAATATTATTATTTCTTTTGTTTTCCTTGTACTACTATTACCTTATTATCTTTTTTGTTTCATGTACATTCATATATACTTATTCACATACACTTTACGCATTGAAAGAGTCCATAAGAAATTTTTAAGGTTTTTATTCTCGCGGCTCTATGGACGTTACCCTTGGCTTTACACATCGATTTATATATTAGACATGACCAATTACCACTCCCTAGAGACACGTAGAGGTATTGCTTTGCTTAAATATTTTTTTCAACTAATAAACGGTCACTTATCTAATAATGAGATACTGGCCCAATTATTTATTTTGTACCAGAGTCTCACTCTCGAGGACGTCATCACAACCTCCTATATAGTAGAGCAAGCCGCACTAATTTATTTTCGAACTCCCCTGTGGGGAGAGCTACGTGCTTTTTGAATGCGGTGGATAAAAAAATAGATTTGGCATTGCATATACACTGCATAAATGGTACAATTATAACGTCTTAGGCTATATTGCCTGTAATTGTTATAAATAAATGTACAAATTAAATATATATATATATATATAAATATATATATACATATTATATATATCCCCCTGCTTTTTTTTCCTTTCAAATATTTTGTGTATGTATGTGTATATTATACCCTTATGGAATATGTGGGTTTGCACTCTCCTCGCCACATACCGGAATAAACATTTATTTATTTTTATTTATTTTTAAGTGTCTTTATGGTAGCTCGTCGGATAGTACTCGGTAAAAAAAGAGAGTATACGTAATTATGTACTGGTATTAATTTGGGAGCTGCTCGTAGCAAAAGATTTTATAGAATCTCGCAAACATCTCGCTTGCTCTCGTATACTTTCATACATACACCACAAATACATTTTTGTACATATACATTTTTTTTATATATGCCACCTCACTAGGCTGAGCCTGTTTCAAGTTGGCAGGAAATTAAAAGAAAATCATCATCATCATTTCATTACATAGTATAAAATGAAGTCGCTCAAAATGTATGTGCGCGTTAATCTTTTAAACTACGCAACGGATTTTCATACGGTTTTCACCAATAGATAGAGTGATTGAAGAGGAATGTTTATATGTATAATACATGTAAATTATATTAGAGAAAAGCCGATAAATTCAAAGAAAACATATTTTTGTGCGATTTAAAACGGCTGGCGGGCCGTAACTATAGTCACTTTTGAAATTCGTTCTACGGAAGAAATTGGTAAGTAAGTAGGTATTTGATTTTCCCTTTTCAAATATCCAGTGTTGCATTGCAAGCATTGTATAATTAGTGGCGAGTTATATGTATAATACATGCTTATTATAGTAGAGAAAAGCCGATAAATTCAAATATTCAATTCAGGCAACGGGCAGCGGGCAGCTGGCAAGCGGGTGGTGTGGATTTTATGAAGATTGGGTAATGACGTTGTGTTTCGTTAGCCACAGCAACGTGTGGCCGGGTCTGCTAGTATAAAATAAATTAATAAATATAATTGAAAGAAATAAACAGAAAATGAGAATTTATGAGAAAAGTAGAAAATAAAATAAATTCGACTTAACTGTCAGATCGGGAGAGACTGGTTGAGAGATACTTTTTGACCTCTCCAACCAGACTCTCTCGGCCCATTGCCTTGGATGGATGATTCATGCTTTCATCACCCCCAAATTCCTACCGACCCCTCATACATTTTTCCTTCCCAGAACTTCATCTATTTTCTTTACCTAAAAATACCCTCCAGATACCATCCCCAAAGATGTCATACGCCCTGAGGGAAGTTTTTGTTGTCAGTACGTCCTGTGTGGAACTATTATAAAAATTTTAACTATTCGTAAATAAGAAATCTGACGCTTCAAAGCGTTTCTACATGCTTGAGCTTTCATTTTTTTCCAGTGTCCCCCGCGTCTGTGATAGTGCCTATAGTCTCCTGCAACCTCGGCTTTCCACTCCTCGCTCTACTGGTCACATGCTTTCTGAAGAGAAGGGCCAAACTCACTTATATTTACTTTACACTAGGTCTTCTAGTGCATTCTTCTTACTAAAACGTGATATAAACTGTTTTCCAGTGTCTCCGAAGTCAGTGATAGTGCCAATAGTCTACTGCATCCTCGACTTTCTACTCCTCGCTCTTCTGGTCATAATATGCTGTCTGAGAGGGGCCAAACTCACTTGTATTTACTTCACACTAAGTCTTCTAGTGCATTCTTCTTATTAAAACATGATATAAACTGTTTTCCAGTGTCCCCGGAGTCTGTGATAGTGCCTATAGTCTCCTGCATCCTCGGCTTTCCACTCCTCGCTCTACTGGTCACATGCTGTCTGAAGAGAAAGGCCAAACACACTTATATTTACTTTACACTAGGTCTTCTAGTGCATTCTTCTTACTAAAACATGATATAAACTGTTTTCCAGTGTCCCCGGAGTCTGTGATAGTGCCCATAGTCTCCTGCATCCTCGGCTTTCTACTCCTCGCTCTTCTGGTCATAATATGCTGTCTGAGAGGGGCCAAACTCACTTGTATTTACTTTACACTAGGTCTTCTAGTGCATTCTTCTTACTAAAACGTGATATAAACTGTTTTCCAGTGTCTCCGAAGTCAGTGATAGTGCCAATAGTCTACTGCATCCTCGGCTTTCTACTCCTCACTCTTCTGGTCATAATATGCTGTCTGAGAGGGGCCAAACTCACTTGTATTTACTTCACACTAAGTCTGCTAGTGCATTCTTCTTATTAAAACATGATATAAACTGTTTTCCAGTGTCCCCGGAGTCTGTGATAGTGCCAATAGTCTCGTGCATCCTCGGCTTTCCACTCCTCGCTCTACTGGTCACATGCTGTCTGAAGAGAAAGGCCAAACACACTTATATTTACTTTACACTAGGTCTTCTAGTGCATTTTTCTTACTAAAACGTGATATAAACTGTTTTCCAGTGTCTCCGAAGTCAGTGATAGTGCCAATAGTCTACTGCATCCTCGGCTTTCTACTCCTCGCTCTTCTGGTCATAATATGCTGTCTGAGAGGGGCCAAACTCACTTGTATTTACTTCACACTAAGTCTTCTAGTGCATTCTTCTTATTAAAACATGATATAAACTGTTTTCCAGTGTCCCCGGAGTCTGTGATAGTGCCTATAGTCTCCTGCAACCTCGGCTTTCCACTCCTCGCTCTACTGGTCACATGCTGTCTGAAAAGAAAGGCCAAACACACTTATATTTACTTTACACTGGGTCTTCTAGTGCATTCTTCTTACTAAAACATGATATAAACTGTTTTCCAGTGTCCCCGGAGTCTGTGATAGTGCCAATAATCTCCTGCATCTTCGGCTTTCCACTCCTCGCTCTACTGGTCACATGCTGTCTGAAGAGAAAGGCCAAACACACTTATATTTACTTTACACTAGGTCTTCTAGTGCCTTCTTCTTACTAAAACATGATATAAACTGTTTTCCAGTGTCCCCGGAGTCTGTGATAGTGCCCATAGTCTCCTGCATCCTCGGCTTTCCACTCCTCGCTCTACTGGTCATATGCTGTCTGAGGAGAAGAGCCAAACTCGCTAGGTAAGATTTGATTTTTTTTTTGGGCATTAACTAAATAACAATTTTTAGACATTTTGTTTTGAAGCGTTTTAATTTTCAAAGTATGTTTGTTTCATTTTAAGTTTGCTAGTGGACATGGATGTGTCGAAAACGGTAGCAGAAAATTTAAAATTTAAAGTAACAAATCTACATTGCAAATTAAAACTCTTCAAAACAAACAGAATTCATTCATTACGCATTAAGTATACTATACTCAGGGCTGGGCAAAATAGATGCTCAATACAAATTACAAAATTCTTTTTCGCATGTATTTAAAATACAAAATACAAAATACTTTTAAGTCGTGTATTTGAAATACAAAATACAGTATTTTAACCATTTTTTTAATTTCAAATACAAAATACAAATTACAAAATACATTTGGTTTTGGTAGAACCTTTGGTAGCAATAAATTGTCGTAAGTGCCCTTCCTTATCTAAGGGTGCGTTTCCACAGAAGCAAAGCTGAGCAGAGTGAAACAGAGACGTGTAAAAATTAACCAATCATTTTGCTCAGAAGACACATCTCGTGTCCGCTCCACTTGTAAAGTTTTGTGGTATGGGACCCAGGTTTAGATAATAATAATTATTATTATAATAACACTAGCTGGTTCCCGGCATTGTTTCTCCCTGCATGTCCTTTCCCGTGGATCCCCTTTCCCTCCCGCGTTCCCCTTCCACCTTCCCCGCCTACCCTCTCCCATCTCCCGCTCCCCCGTCCCGCCAACCCCCCTCCCGCGTTCCATATATTCAGTCCCAGTACATTCAGTTTTCATACTACTTGCATGCCAGATGTTACAATTTTTTTAATCAAATTTTCATTTTTCATATATTACAAATTTTTATTTTGTATATTATAAGAACAATCAATCAAAGCTGGTACCTAACCTAGGTACCTTTTTAAAATATCTATAATTTAAAAAATCTATAAACAATTTTTTTTACAAAAAAAAAAACAGCTGCCTGCTGAATTCAATTTCATCAAACGCGCGAACTGTCGAACGTGCGAAGTTAAAATTTGAAGGTTCTTGCGTAAAGAAAAATTGAGAAAATTGGATAATTTCAGAAAAGTATTAGAAAACTTTTAAAAAAATTATGAAATAGATAAAGTCATTCTGAAATTATGGCGGGACCTATAGGGATTCATTTTTATATACATATAGATCACATTTGTTTAGCGCAGTTTTGTGTTATTGCACTTCAAGCGTGCTCTTCAGTCAAATTATTCCTATAGTGCTTGATCTAATCCTATGATACAAAAATGTACAATACAAAGCAATGACAAGTATAATATTATAATGTGATACAAAATGTACAATAACAGTGCTATCATAGCCGTAGCACAGGATAATAATAATAACTAGCATGACATAAAAAAGGTACAGTACATTATAAAGCAATGATAAGAGAACTACAAATAATCATTAGTAAGAGTAGTACAGGATTCTAGCGTTTTTAGTCTATGGGCATCACTTTTATTTATTTATACGAGTGGCATCCCCACCACGTCACTCACAAAACATCTCTGGATCGCTCCGGCGATGACCGAGCAATTTATTCCGTCTCCAGCGCTCGATTCCGTCGGCCACTCGCGTTTTGTACCTCTCTACCAGTTTCATAAGTGAACAGTAAATCGTGTAAAATATTAAATCTTAAATAAATGTTAATCACTCAAATGTGAGTAAAGTGTTATCAATCATCATCCAATATCATCCGTGATCCCCAGGAGCCTGACTATTCCTTATGGTAAAGTATTGGTATACACTCGTCTGATGAGAAGACGGAGCACAGGTCAAACATTCTCCACCAGCTCCTCAGCCCTGGAAACAACACTTCTAATAAGTCTATGTATTTTCTATGTCAGTTTATTTTTCATTATCATTATTAAAATCGCTAAATGTATTTGAAAATGTATTTTGAAGCCTTAAGTATTTGAAATACAAATTACAAAAGACCTCAGCATTAGGTAATTGAAATACCAATTACAAAATACATTTTTAGGAAGTAATTGAAATACAAATACAAAATACTTACAAATATAATTACAAGTAATTCAAATACTGCCCGGCCCTGACTAAAATACCTCCAAAGTGTAAAACAAAAGCAAAACATAAGATGAGTAGCCTTACGATTTAATTGAAACAATTTATTTATTTATTGTTTCTTTCCATTTTAAGTATTATTGTTTACCATTGATTTTTTAACCTCACTAGGACATGCCTGTGTTGAGGTTAATAATTTTATAAAGTTATGAAAATAACACAAAATAATATAAGTGTTAAAAGAAAAATATCGTTAGATTAATGTTTCTTACAGATAATGGTTGCCTTCTTAGCTGAAGTAAGCAAATACATTATAATGTTAAAATGTTGGACGACCATGAGTTGAAAATTTGAAATAATATATTATCTATATATCTGTGGTCTGGTGCTAATAGGGCCAATATTAATAATCACTGCTTTCAGTAATGAACACTAGAATAGTGAACCACGTTGATAGTTAATATTTACGTGTTATATTATTATTATGGTATTTTTTTTTTACTGTTATTTGATTTATGTTTTTAAATTGATTTATGAATGAAATTCTAATTTAAGAAAAAATGGGTGTATTAGAAAAAAAAACTACTTAAGCCCTTTAGCACTGATGATAATAGAGAACTCCAGTCCAATTTTTTTTATTTTTTTTTAATAAATAAATAACCTTCTGACTTAATATATTTAATATACATGGTTTAATATATATGACTGTATATATATATATATATATATATATACATCCCGCTATCATTGCTGCGTCTTCTAATGGTCCACTTTCATTCAATCCTGCGTCCGACCGTCATTCTGCGTCCGGTATACGGACGCAGGATTGAACACATGTAATTTCAAGTTTTCCCCACTCCTATACCCTCATACAGTCCAAAAACGAAAATAAGCCAGACGCGGTTTTGGTACCTGAATCAACTGAAATATACTATTTTAGTTCAGTGCTTTGTCACCGAGCGGCGAGCCGCGGCGCTGCAGTAGACGAGCGTATATTTTTAGCAAAATATACATTTCATTGACTCGCGTATCACAGCTCCTACATTTGGCAACATCGCTTTTTAATAGCGTTTCTTCTGTTTCCTAGAACGACGAGAACAGATCGACGAGAACAGATCGACGAGAGCACATTGCAAAATAAGATTTCATTAAAATTCACAGAGAAAAACTCGTAATCATAGTTTTGTCTAGAAAACGTGCAAATCGTCGAAATTATTGAGACAAATAAATGAATTCCAATGTACAAATGATGTTTCAAGCATTAAACCCAACCATTTTTGATTTATTCGTTGATTTTAATCAAAATTGGCGCCAAATATGACTCCAATAAATATGCATCTTGTCAAACATATATATAATAAAAATGTTAACATCGCTAAAGCATGCCGTTGTTAACCAAGAGTTTGTTGGTCATATTGAATTTGCCGAGCGTTTTATTTGAAAAGTGAATTGAAATTAATGGTTTAACTACGATTAATATTCAATCACGGCTCATTTCGAAAAATGAGGATAAAGTTGCCTTATCTAATTCACTAGAAATTGTATTTTTTCAAGTTCTTCTGAAGGTCTTCAGAGACTGCCGTTGCACATTTATGAAAAATTCTGAGTTGAAATATGAAAATAAAACTATCAGAACTTGGTAGTTTATTATAATATTAAACCTAAATTTTTATTGTATAGTTAGTAAGTAGGAAAAGAATGCCGAGTTCTGTGAGTTTTAGTTAGTTAAGACGTACAAGAAAATCGAAAATTACTTTAACAATCAGGAACTGACTGCCTCCATGGTTGAGAGGTAGCGGATTCAAATCTCGGAGTGCGCAAGTAAAATTTTACTTGATTAATTTGTGTTATTTCAGAATATAAATATTCAGTATTAATAATTTGTAGTAACTTTTTCGGTTCGTACCAAAGTAGAAAACATTCCGAGTTTGGCCCCGGTGTAAGACCACCATTCAGAATTGAAACGTGGATTCAAATGGCTTTAGCCGTGTTTAGTGACGAGAGAGAGGATTACTGACGATGCTTTAAAAGGGAGATATCATGAAACAATTACAGTTAATACACGTAAGCGATTGTTCTGAAACATTTAATAAAACACGACTCACTTCTAGGCATTTGAGTTAAGTATCATTTAAATAAGCAATGTGATTTTTTTCTTCATACTAATAGCATGTTAAATGACCGAATTGTGCAAGCTTTTTATAATTTTCTAAACATATGTACCTACTATGCATTTTTTTACAGAGGGATTATTTATGGCGTTGCTTCGTGAAATTACTATTTTCAAATAATTTTTACATATAATAAGTAAAATTGTTTTATATATTAGCTCCACACAGGAGGCCCCAAAGAAAATATTTCCCCTCAGGGCCAATGTCATCTTTGGGGATGCTGTGTGGAGGGTCTTTTTAGGAAAGGAAGGAGAGGAAGTTCTGCGAAAGAATTAGGTGTGAGGGGTGAGTAGAAATCTGGGGGTCAGTGTGTCCAGGAATGACGGACGTATGGATATATCCCTCCTACTGCGGTACAAAATGATGTTCCGAGAGAGACCAACTGGAGAGTTCATAGGTCTCCCCCCACCAGTCTTTCCCAAGACAAAAGATAAACCTCACTCCTAGAACCCGGGAACCCCTGCTAAGTCAAAAGGCGTAGCAAGCCTTGGGTTGACCTGTAGCAGAGGTGTTGGTTATGTGTAGTAAATTGCTCCCGGGGCGGCGGTACCCAAACCCGCCTCCTAAATGGAAAATTATTAAAATGCGAAATATACCTACGAGATGAAGCATGAATGTGATCGACGACAAAGAGCGTTAAAACGTATTGGTTATTTTACCTCCACGCAGCACACTTTTTCATCTCATCTCGTCGACTAATAATATTTATTTGAACTGTAGTTTAACCTATTTCACATGTTCATTATTTATGTAAACCGTTCTCAAATTACGCATCCTTATCTAAAGTAATCATATATAAGTCAAAATAATTGTTTTGAGGCGATGTTTATGAAAGCATAATTAAATATTTCTGAGCAGATAAAACATTTATTGACTGTCAACGCCGGTCGGGCTTCTTTACGTCTGTTAGCGTTTGATTTTTTTTTATATCCCATTAGGTTTTTTTTTTTTTTTTTATTAGGCGCGACGCTCCGATATTATGAGCGTTTTTCTTCGCTTTAGTTTCCTTCAGAAAGTTCCTGGCCATAAATAGATAAATATTTGTATTTCAGAAATAAGTCATCATTCTTGAATCGAAATGAAAAAAATGCTCTAATTTATGACTACCGATGCCAGATTGGTAACACTTCGACATTAACATATTCATTTCCTCTCCTCAAAAAGACCCCCTATACGACAAATTTGAAGATAACAAAGGCCCTGAGGAAAATTATGTTCCCCTGTGCAGTTAATATATATAAAGATACACTAACAAGAAACGAATACGCGGTCGTTTTATACGTGTACACCTAATTTAAATGTTTTATTTTTTCATAATTTAGAGTACCAAATGTCTTAATAAACTCCTTAATAACCGGATTTTCTTACAATAACTTTTTTCTCATTAATTTGGAAGGCGGGTATGGGTACCGCCGCCCAGGGAAGCATTTACTGGATAATCAAAATCTCTACCAAAGGCTACCCCAAGTGGTTCGATACGTTTTGTGACTTAGTAGGGATGCCCGGGTTCAATGGGAGAGGTTTGTCTGGATCTTAGCGGCGGATGCGTTCTTCCACCAACTGCTGGGAGAGACTAGTTTAGGAAGACCTTTTGACCTCTCTAGCAGGACTCTATCGGAACATAGCCTTGCACCGCAGTGGGAGGGATATATTCATACGTCCCGTAAGATACGATAATACACAATTACAATTATTGTAAGACCCTCCAACATCCACATCCACTCCAGCATCCCCAAAGATAACAGGCCCTGAGGTGAATTATTTTCCTCCAGGCCTCCCGCGGGGAGCTAATTTAATACAATGTTTTTATGTTTTTAAAATGAGTCTCCTGTTTTTTCATTGTCATTTTAATTTTTCTTCTCCGTTTTAGTTTACTTCGAATCATTTTTATTTTACTTCTTCAAACAAAGAATTTTTTTAATTTACTTCGTTAAGCCGCCGCTACTCGAATTTCTACCGATTTGTTACATGTCTACATTAAACATTTAAAGTTCTTAAAAAATTATGTTATTTTTGAAGATAATATCTAGACGTTCCCTACAACAAAGTGCAAATAATATGAAATTCCCTCGATATAAAAAAAATCGAAAAGTATGCTCCGCAAATTAATATAAACACGTTCATTTCACTTATTTTAGAAGTTATATGTATGAAAAAATTCACAGTGTACCTTTAAATGCTACTTAGATGTTCTCCGTGAGATTTTTGCTCTATTTTAAACGAGTTGTGTTTTAATAAACGTTTTCACCCTTTTCACTTAAATTTTTTCGTTTTAAATATTAACGCGCTCTCTCCAACATTTGTAACTACATATCTCTCCATCTGCTTCTTTTTGAGCGGGTATATGACGCCTTAAACAATCGTTATACATTCATATTTGACAGTGTTAAGAATTTTTATTTCGATGATCAATAAAATTACGACACAAAAAATTATATGAAAGTATTGACCAGAAAAAATTAAATAAAATCACTGTGTCCAGTCTTCTTGCCACAAAAACATGCCTGTTTCGCATGTCATGGGTCGAGTTTCATGGGACATTCTTTACGCTCCAGATTTTTTTTAACATTAGCTCCACACAAGGGGCCCCGAGGAAAATAATTTCCCTCAGGGCCTATGTCATTTTAGGGGATACTGTGTGCGAACCACTTGGAGTGATCTATGGCAGAGTTGTTGATTATCCAATAAATGATTCCCGGGGCGGCGGTACCCATACCCGCCTCCCAAAATGTCTGTACTAGGCTGCATTTTCATGCGTGCAACACGAATGACACGAACCACGAATTGTGGGAAAGGAATGAAACAACAGCAAACGGCGCGAAACGCCACTTGCAGATACTCCATTCCTTTCCCAAAATTCGTGGTTCGTTTCGCGTTGCTACACACATGTATGCTTTCATACTTGTAGGTGCTAGGTATCTAATATATTAAATAATGTGTTAAAAGTATTTTTGAAGTGAAAACTTCTATAGCATTGTTGTAATTTAAAACTCGATGAAACGAAAAGTAACGACAGTAAAAAGAGACCATCTATAGGATTTGTCCTGTAAGAGAATGAGATAGTGTAATCGGTTTCTTCTTTGTGTACTGCTTCATAGCCTATCGGTCTCCTATTTGTGCGTGCGCCGTAGCCTCCTCAATCTTGTCTTCTGAAGGTTTCACTTCTACCGCATGTGAGATGCATACTCTGACTTTGTTTTTAATTTTTAGATAATATTTTTTTTATTTTGTTGGTATCAGTAAAACAAACGCGAAAAAAGACTATGTACGCGAAATTGACGTTTACGCTTCAATTATTTTTATGTTTTCTACAAACCCTTAGATATTAAATGGCAAAAAATACAAGAAATGAGTGACTTATTGTTCCAAGGTTTCTTTATAATTAATAGGTTACATAATATTTCTACTGATAATCGTGTTGCTTTAATAATTACCCACTCAGAGTTAATTCTTTAAAACTACATAACATTAACAGATTTTATTTTATTTTATACTAGCAGACCCGGCCACACGTTGCTGTGGCTAACGAAACACAACGCCACTACCCAACCTTTATAAAATCCACACTACCTGCTTGCCAACTGCCCGCTGCCCGCTGTCTAAATTGAATATTTGAATTTCTCGGCTTTTCTCTACTATAATAAGCATGTTTTATACATGTTATTCTTCCTCTTGAATCACTCTATTTATTGGTGAAAACCGCATAAAAATCCGTTGCGTAGTTTAAAAGATCTATGCGCACATACATTTTGAGCGACTTCATTTTGTACGTATTGATAATATATTTAATTTATTTTTGTTCTTGCTTATTCATCAATAGATTTTACGTGCGCATTGCCGCCGAGTTGGTTAGATTACGCAACGTATGGGCCAGTCGTATTGGCGCCTTCATATTCTATTAATACCTTTAAAGTCGTTTAACCAAAAACTTGAATGAATAAATGGCAACGTTGCAAGACGTCCGTTTGTCGTTAACATGAAAATAAATATATAATTGGACCCTACATTGTTTACAAAATGAAAGAAAGAATATGCAGGACGCCTCACTACATTAAATATGAAAGGAGTTCAGATTGGTGAGACGTTAAAGGGCGTTTTTTTCGTTTTGTATATTTTTAAATTAATGTTTTTCAAAAATTTAAATACCTAGCAACAATCAAACACTTAAAAGATAGTATATACATTAGTTAAAACTATGAAAAATCGAGTCCTTCAGATAGACGCAGTAATGTCGATCCGATGAAAGGACGCAGAAATGATAGCGGGATGTATATATATATATATATATATATATATATATATGTATATATATATTTAGTTTGTTTTAATACTTAAAATAATTTTCAAAGTTTGAATTTTTCAAGATCCCCCGAAAAACACTGCACGTGTAATGAATCGTGTGACGTCATCACTCCTGAAAAGTTTTTCTACAGGCGTTCATTTTGTATGACAGTTATGCGGAAGAAAGTATGGTACTATTCGATAAGTTAAAACATTATTTAGGTGGAATTATTTGTTATTATATTATATTTATTATGTTATTATATTTTTCAATATTATTACGGGAGAGTGGTATAGAAATTGTTTGAAATTATTATTTTTTTAGCTTTTAAGGCGATCCACTAGTTCAGGAAAAAATCGAAATCGGAATTCACGCCCTTTATGGGAGGAGTTTAAAAATACTTGAGAAAAAACCTTTTGGAAAGGTTGGAAAAGGTATTTTAGGTTTTGTTTTACAGATTGATTTCGTAAAGGCCTGTAAAAAATATTAATACATGTTTTACGCATTGTTTATTGTAATAAAACGGAAATTTAAAATTGATTTCACGAAATCAAGCGACGCGGAGTGACGCGTCCATCTCCCGCTCAGTTCGGGGCGTGACTGAGGTTTGGCGACTGTGGCGTGAACAGTAGTTCTTCGGTGGACGCCATAGGGTTCACTTTGAAAAACCGAATTTTTCGACTAGCGGCCGTATTGTAAAATAACAACGCGAAAATGCATATTTTATTTTATTTTGGGAAGATTGGGTGTAAATATCAACTTTTTTGCGATCATTATAAAATAAACTGAATTTGCCACATTATACAATAAAACCATTACCGAAAAGGGGTTTATAAATAGGAGAGTTTGGACTTGAAAGTGTGTTTTTTAGACCTTATACTTTATTTTTTTATAGGCTTATTAAAAGACTTATAAAAAAATTATCGATATTTTTAAGGGCCAAGGTATGTTCTACACGCTGTATTTAATTGAAGCATCTATAATACTTCTAAGCGATCAAATTTTCAAAACAAAAACATATGATTTTTTATGATTTTGCATTATTTACTATGGCTTCATCTTAAAATCAATACTATCTCAAACGAAGCACCACCTGCACACTGCAAAAATTGAAGGCAAATAAGATAAAGCGCCGACCAGCTGATCGGTGACGGCCATTATGAAATCGAAGCTCGTAGAGAAGTGAGTCGTTCGCGAACGAGTTGGCACAGTGACCCGGATCTTCATACGGATCCGTAAGATCCGGTTCCGTAAGACCGATCTTCAAAGCTACGGACACACTTGCTCGCGGTTCGCGGATTTTGCGAACGAGTGAGCGGGTAGTTGCTACTAGGTAGCATGCTCTTTGGCTTCTAATGAGCAAGTGTGTCCGTAGCTTAATTTAGTCGTTCAATTGAGCCGATTCACTGAACCGGATCTTTTCATTCTCGTTCAACTGAGACGCTTTGCCCGTCTCTAGGCATTATGATGTAGCATATTATACATTTTTTTCGTACAGTTTAAAGTTTTTCAATATTTTAAATAATAGAGATAAACTAATAGATATACCTCTATTTTTGATACTGAATTCTTTAGGCTTAAATATTGTTTCAATAAACACAACAACTAAATCTCTATAAACAGTATGAAATAACGAATAACATGAAATGTTGTTAATACTGATGGCTTGTGTCATACCTACATAATCAAAGATTTCAATACAATGACCGGTGGGGATTGACGTCATCACTAACCATTCAATAATACCAACTTGACGCTGTATTTTTTTAAGAACTCTGCGTTTCATATTATGAAATAAAACTTATATATTTAGAATCAGGGTTCATTGGTCTATAAGAACATATTTTTTTAAAGCCATAATATTTTTAGTTCCGTTAGTAGTTATGTTAGTTCCTAATTATGTACAAAATTAAAAAGGCCAATGTTATCTTTCTGATAAATTTAATCACAGTTTACAATATTTGTTCATCTGAACCTGACATAACATCCTCCGTTTCGGGGCCAGTCTCCAGCGACGCATAAAAAGGACGGCTAGATGGTTGGAGGTAGTCGAGAAATGATTGAAGGTCTCTTACGTTTGGTGCTGGGAGGGTGATTGGTTTATATAAATTACTATATGTTTGCTTGCTTGCATGTACGAGTATGTATGTATGTTTGAAACTTTCAAAATACCTTATTTCCACCCACGCGAAGATTTCCGGATTATTACTACCACGTGACAATACATCTGAAAAGTTTATTTTTATTTTAACTTTATGAGTAAAACCTCTAATTGTAATATTTAATTAAATGAAGACAATATAAGCGAAACTCAACCGAAAATCTGAAAACAGAAAAATCAGAAAAAGATATTGACACCTCTGGGTCCCAGAGGTCTTATATTGTCTTCATTTAATTAAATATTACAATTTGAGGTTTTACTCATAAAGTTGAAATAAAAATAAATATTCATCCTAGACTTGCAGAAAAGTCAATAGATGTCGCATATTAAAATAAAATGGATAAAGATTTATCCAGACACTATCTAGAGAGCATTTAGTTCGGGTTTGAATCTTGCAATCATACATAAAGATAGTAGCCAATAATATATGCTTTTTCTATTTTTGAGAGTTATATTTATGGTGGAATTCCATTATAATATATTATAATAAAACGAATATAAAACTTTATTCCACTTAATTTTATTGGATCGTAACCGGTTTCAGCTCGTCAAAGCCATCTTCAGACTGGTACAAATATTTCCTAGTCTACGGTTTATATACACAACATATTGGGGAGGGGGAGGGGGGTGGTCTACAAGGATTTTAATCAATTACAGTAATTATATTTGTTGCTAAGTCATTTTAGACTATCGAATTTCTAAATATTTTGGTTATTCCAGTAAGCTAATTACATTGGGTTTGCAGCTCACTTCAATGATGATTAGGGAAAGTTAGTTTAGACCATTTCAACTCCAATGTAAATACGTATCCCTTCAAAAAGCAATAAAAAATACCAAACTTCATAAATATAATAACGATTTAACAATAAAATTAGGTCATTTGTAACTCATATTACTTGTAAGGTTTTTCCCTAATCATCATTGAAGTGAGCTGCAAACCCAATGTAATTAGCTTACTGGAATAACCAAAATATTTAGAAATTCGATAGTCTAAAATGACTTAGCAACAAATATAATTACTGTAATTGATTAAAATCCTTGTAGACCACCCCCCTCCCCCTCCCCAATATGTTGTGTATATAAACCGTAGACTAGGAAATATTTGTACCAGTCTGAAGATGGCTTTGACGAGCTGAAACCGGTTACGATCCAATAAAATTAAGTGGAATAAAGTTTTATATTCGTTTTATTATAATATATAATAATATATGCGTTAAGAAAATGAAGATAATGTGGGTGGTTCTCAGTCGAGGTATGATCCAGTTAAAAGTGACCGAATTTGATATCGGCACCGTGGCGCAGTGGTTAGCGCGTTTGCCCGGAAAGCAAGAGGTCCTGGGTTCATGTCCCAGAGGTGTCAATATCTTTTTCTGATTTTTCTGTTTTCAGATTTTCGGTTGAGTTTCGCTTATATTGTCTTCATTTAATTAAACATCTGAAAAGTTTTTTAATCATTACAAAAACTTTTACGAACCTCTCAAAAATGTCACAATTTGAGAATTACACTTTGCAAACCATCGATTGGTCAATCAAAATTCAATTTTCGAATAAACTCTTTAAATTAATGAATTAACTTGAAGTACTCACCTGTGAAGAAAAGGATAAATCATTATTTTTTATGTAGATATTAAGATTGAATTTAAAAAAAAATGATTTTCAATCACACGTCGCCACTGATCACACTACCACATATCGCAACAGGATCACGTGATACGTGCGCTATTTCGTGTATTACCGTGCTGCTGGAACGAGACGGCGAACTTATCGCGTGATCCGCTAGCCCATACCCGAATACTCAGTTGGGACGTAGTTGATGGAAAAAAAATTATTGCTTTTATTTGAAAAAATATTATCGGATGAACAAGAAAATAACATATACATTTCTTACTCCAAATAAGCTTAGGAATCGCTGCTTAAAATCCTTCTGGTACGTGTTGATAACCCTATATAAAAAAACCTGTTACCAAAATACTTTTTAAACAAAAAATGTACACAACAATGACATTCACAGACATAACACAAGGACGTGCGATGAAATCAGGCTACCAAAAAAGGAAGAGCTAAAACGCAAAACAATTTAAGGTCTCTGCCCACTACACCGTTCCATACCATGACCGTACTATGAACGGATCAGCCACGAAATAAACACGCTACGCCCTACTATGCACACTAGAACGTGCTAACACCGTATGATACCCGTACGTAACGGGTTTAGTGATCGTTTGATACCCGTATACACCGGGGTTAGTAGGCGTACGATGCCCGTTCTATCGGTTGTAGTCATAGAACGCATGTCTCATAGAACTGAACACAAATCACGAACTGACGGAGTGGCAACGCGGTTAGAACGGGGTTAGAACGGGGATCATACGCGTATGATCCCCGTTCTAAAACCGTCGCGTGCCATGCATAGAGCGGACCGGCACCTGCAAAATATTGTCATCGAGAATTCGCCGTCTGTCCGGTCATGGTATGCGATGGAGCTGGTCGGTGACGGGACGGGCTAGTGGGCAGCGTTTCATACTTATCGATACAAAGAATATTTTTTTGCATGCGCCGCTACGGTTACGGTCATGGTATGGAACGGTGTAGTGGGCAGAGACCTTTATGATGAAATATTACAATGGGCTGTCGGAAGCCATATAAACTGGACCAATGAATAAATTCAAAATAGATTGTAAGAACCACATTTCAGTAGGGGTGCACGGGTTCAAGGGATGAGGGATTGGAATAGATTGGTTGAAGGCAAAGATATTCAAATACAGAAGAGATATGCTCAGTACCGGATTATCGCTAAGGCAGAGTCAGCAACTGCCTAGGGGCCCCGCATCGGCAAGGGGCCCCGCGTCCCGAGAAAAAATGACTTGCTTCAATTAGTGAGCAACGAAGTTTCGGAAAAAGTCAGCTTTCAAGATATTTTAATTTTTTTATTAGGAACATTTACAGGTTAATAACATTAGGTACACATTAAAGAAAACAACAAATTATTATAACGCAATAAATAACCAATGTTCACATCATGCACAAATAATAAATAAAAAGTCTATAATTAAAGCAAATATATAAACTTAGGTAGTTGTATTTTACTTTTCTTTCCTTCTATTTGTTGCAACATTACTTAGTATCTGATGTGATTGAAGGTACCGTGTGTGGTTTATATAGGCATTTGTTGTGTTTTATTTTTTGTTTTTATTACAAGCTTCAGTTTGCACTACCTATCTGCTTGCTAAAATTCTTTGGGAAAGGTTGTCTGGAAGAGATCACTTTAGCGACAAAACAACTCATTGTAATGTTTTTTAAATAATATATATTTTTGTTTCTATGTATGTGAACTTTTATGTGCAATAAATGGTTATTGTATTTTATTGTATTCGTTTTTTATTGAATGGGGTGATGGTGTACCTTTCATAATGTAGTAAAAGTACAAATTAACTATGAATAAAGTTACGTTTGGTAGAAAAAAATAATTTCGGAAGTTGGAAAAGGGTTAAGTGCAGTGGCGGACTAAGCCCGTCAGAAGCCCGGGCGGCAAAGTTGAATGAACCCTCCTCCCCTTTAGTGAAGTTTATGAAATTTTACAAGTTTTTTATTCAGTTCACTTGGGCCTCTAACTCTGGGGGGCCTCCAAACGCCTCCATGTTCCCTTGATCAAATCCTAAACAAGGCTTTAAGGTCACTGCAAAAAAAATGTTATTTTTTTTAATTCATTTTCTGAAAGATACATTTGTTAATAACGCTCTCACCATTTGAGGAAATTGGTAAAATTGATGGAGATAGAGAATTTTATATGAAACCGTTTTTAACAGTTTGTATGTTGAATTATCCTCAGTAAAACTTTGAAAGCGTTTTTCTCGAAACTGAAATCTAGTTTTTCAACCTGGTTGACAATATATTAGAAAAACTATATATCCGATTTGTATGCACTAAGTTTCGACAAAAACGCATTCAAAGTTTTGCTGAAGGATAATTCAACATACAAACTGTTTCAAAATGGTTTCACATATAATGCTGTATCTCCGTCAATTTTTCGAATTTCTCGGTGGGAGCATTTTTAATAAATGCATCTTTCAGAAAATGAAATAAATTTTTAAAAATTAAAAAGTATTTTTACAGTGTCCTAGTGCCTTAAGGGGGCGCCTCGAAAAAAATAACTCGTCACCGGATCATTTGAAAAAAAAAATCGAAATGCGTTTAAGAGGTAGAATTTTTTCCTAAGTAGTTAGAGGGAGTTATTTCAATTTTTTTTTGGGCAGCATTTTGAAGTGAAAAACGCGATTTTTGCTAAAAAATTTCGGTGTAGAAATAGTGTACAATATTTCAAAAGCATCGGTCACGTCAAGTCAAGATTTTGAGTTATGATGATCACGAACTTTGGAAATGTTGATTGCGAGAAAACCTATTTAAAATTTTTTATACTCGAAATATACTTGAATGGAGCATGAGGGCCAGTCGCTTGAAACACTGTATCTTCGTTAGTTTTGCTCCGATTTACTTGAAATTTTAACACAATACTTTCGACACGTACATTCAGAAAAACAAAAACATGGAGGAACAAGGAGGCGTTTGGAGGCCCCTTCAACACCCCCCCCCTCCCCCCCCCCCCCCCCCTAGTCCGCCATTTGTAAAGAGGCCCCGTGACGTGGATTGCCTAGGGGCCCCGACATGGTTAATCCGGCCTTATATGTCAATATCTTTGGTTGAGGGAGACTTTTTGACCTCTTCAGCTCGAATCTCTCAGCCAGAGATGGATTCATGCGTCCGAAACTCCTGGATACATTGACCCCAGATTCCTAACCACCCCTCATACTTTTTTCCTTCCCACAACTTCCTCTATATAAGCATCCCCGCAGATGAGATAGGCCCTGAAGGATTTTTTTCCTCCTGTGTGGAGCTAATGTTTAAAATTACCTTGATGATTTACCTTGTCAAATATCCATATAAAAGCAAAGGAATTGTTTTTTTGCGGTTGTTTTCTGTTTACCAGATAATATACTTTATTTATTTAGGCGTCGTTATTCTTGTTACTGGCGCTAACAGCGACCTCAGTTTCCTACGCTACTAAGCGAGTGGACAGTTTCTGTGTCATCATGACAATCTCGCTTTTAAACTTAGTAGATAGTAGCTTGTAAACTCGCCCTGTGTCATCGAGGCTTTACTGTACAAATAACTAAAATAAAGATTAAGTACAGTACAGTTTTTACTATAAGTACTGCGGTCCCCATAGCTGAGTTTTTTATCTGTGGCTTGTGGCACCATTCTAACAATCTGTTCATGAACCGTTCTTGGGTTAATTAAGAAATAGGTATTCCTTCACAGTATTATAACAATAACAAATTGAACCGTAGAATTTAATAAGTTATAAGTTTCGCGTTAAAACTCGTTGGCTCGTTTCTGCTGGAATGGTGCTTAACTTCATATTAAAAAACTTATTTCCCTAAATTCTTTACTAGTTCAACCATAAACCCAAACCATTCAGAGATAAAATTCGGGGGTTGCGTATGGTTGAATAACCGAACATTTCTACAACCAGTGTTCATTGTGGAGAAAAAAATTAACCGGAACTCACGTTTTTTGCTTATTTTTGAAGTGTTTAGCCCTGTTAGAATGATTTAAAATTCGGATGAAACGGAAATGACGCACTACGGCACCTGCGAAGCATCAAACTGCATTCAAGGCTCCTATTGGTTGAGATATAAAACGGAAACCACGATAGGTCTGCGCCCATTGGCCGTTTTGTTTTTTTACGGGTCGTCGGAATATAATGCGTAAATTCGCGCCTCGCTGAGCGCTTCCCATAGCGCAGCGGTATAGTGCGTCGCAAATCTCAGCGGCCAGAGAAATCCAGAGCACGGAGGTTCGAATACTACGAAATCCAAAAAAAATACACACATTTTTGTTTTTGTAAATCAATATCCAATCTTCAAACCACTTTAAAATAAACAGGCAAAAGAAAGTGACATCTAGCGACATTCTAGTTTCACTTTTATCGCGAGTGAATTACACACTCTATTTTTTTTTATTGAAAAAAGGATCATGGTTCAATTACAACGTAGATGAAACGAAAAACATAACAAATGATAAAATAACTACTCGAGCGATCATGTCAAAAATAAAAAGCGGCGAGCGATCGAGATTCCTGGGCGCTCAATTTGGAATTTTCCCGCCCACATTAAAAAAATCATTCCTCTAAATTTGAATATAGAAACATATAAACAGATTATACTGCTATTTAGTTAATGAACCGACCGATCCGTGACCCTCGAATTGCTAGAGCTTTATCCCTCGACCGTGGAGGCTGGCTGGTGAAATTGATTAACTTGATTAAATTGAAAATAATCAAATAATTATTTAAAATATTATCAATGGATAGACATCAACCTGTCTTGGATCTAGGAGCAAAGGGTCGTATGTAAATTAGCAACAACCGTTTACTGTTCGTGCGATCTGTTCATTGTCAATATACGAAGATGAGTTTATCTATGGGTGCAAAGATTAAATATTATTTTATGCTTTTTAAACGGTAGGTATTCCATGTGTCATGGGTTCAATTCCTCCCCTAGCTAACTCCTCCGTCATTTCACAAGCATCATCAATCTGCCGCTTACGATGATAGTGGAAGGAGGAAATCAAATATCATCATTAATATCAAATAGTATTAATAGCCTAGAGACTGTACGGTTGAAATTTAAGAATCCTATTAAGAATACAACTCTGATGCCACGCCTTACGCAAAACCGTTTTCGTACGTGGAGTTTGTATGCAAATCTACTTTTGTAGCGCCAAAAGATGGCGCCACTTACGTTAACAGTTGGCGTGAGAAGCATCGCCTGGCAGGCGTAAGTACTGTTGGATTTATAATTTCGTGAATCTCTCCGGATATGGAGAGATTGGCGATATTATGATTATTATTGTAACTGACAGTTATGAATAATAAATAATACCACGTGTCTACATATTATATACGACGTCATTGGCTGCCGCAGTTACTTAGTTACCTCGGATTCAGTGACAGCTAGTCCCGGTGACTAGCTGTCACTGGATCCGAGGAACTATTATTATCCGAGGCTATTTTTAGAACCAGTTCCCATCGGATTTATAAAATGTTCACTCACACTTAAACCGGGTGAAGCTGAACCAAAAGCCGCCCACAGGGCCTTGCAGCAAAAACCTGCAGAACGGGTTTTTAACTGCTAGTTATCTGATTATTAAATTGTTACACGGAAATATCTGTCTTTTTTATTTTCTAAAGTGGATACCGGAGCGTCGTTCCGGCTGGTTCCTCCGCAGAAACGGCACTGCCAAAAACTGTTTAATAAGTGAAGCATTATTAGGTACGAAGAATGGTAACACGTTTCCACCGAACTCGGCCAAAGTTTCAGTGAATGTGATTTTCCAAAATTACTTTATTTACTCGGAGAAAAATCCGCTTTCTCAGGAGATAAATTTTTTGCCGCTTGTAATGAACGCCTGTTTTACGGCCAAGTTTATATGATAAACATAATTTTCTTAAAACTTTCTTCGAGGCGTTATATTATTTTACCTCGTCAGCTCGTATAAACGGAGATCTAAGTATGTTGGTCTTTCAATTTAAAACTTTTATTCGCGTAAATTATGCAGAAGACTACTGCTAAACTTTGTAGAAGGGCAAAAACAATAATAGTCTATTCCAATTAAGTATAACTTCTAGGACATGAATACATATTATTATATAGAAAACTATTCAAGGTTACCTACAATAAGTTCCAATCGTCAATAAGCCTGTTTCATGAGAAAAATGATCGCAATACATTTAACAAATGATTACGTATCTTGTAGTACCTCTTACGAGTAGTATTTATTTAATTATCGTTCGTCGTACACATTGGCTCCACGTGCTAGCTTTAAAAGGAAGTGCTACCATCTCTAACATTCAGATTAGTTATATTGAAACTTCACGCATGATCCTACTTTACGAAAATCCTACTCTACGAAAACCACGACCAAAACATTTTATTTGATCATTCTTCAGTAGACGGTCGTGCGCAATGGACGGAAAAAAGTGAAGGTACAATTTTGGGTACACCCAATTATAGCTAAAAGATTTTCTTTAGGAACTTTCCAAGTGTTAATTGGTGAGTTGAGAAGTGATGAACTAAAGTTCTTTAATTATTTTAGAATGTCTATCACTTCCTTTAACTATCTACTGGAACGAGTTTCAGAGAGCGTAACGTATCAAAATACAAAATTGAGAGAGTGCATTTGTCCAGATGAAAAGAAAACGGATCCGTTCTCCGTGTAGTTTGAACAGCTCCATTAAAATGTATGAACCAGAGCGTTCCGTTCCGACTTCAAAACGGACGCTCTACGTAGGCGATCTCTCCGGCAAAACATAACGGATCCGTTTTCAAGTCGGAACTCCATAGAGCCAATACAGCGGCTAGGAATTCCGTTTTAAAAACGTGACCCGCCTCCGTTATTAAAACGGAAGTGTGAACGGGCTCTTACGAGGAAACCGAGCGGCGTTTTGTCCATACGAAGGTATTCCCCAAATTCCTCTTATAGAAGTTAGGACCCTCCAAAAATTGTTAAAATTGCCTGGCTTGAACGAAATCAACAGACATAAAAACAAGACAATGTATTTTTTAAAAAAGCAAAACGTGCAGACGTAGAATATATTATTCTAATACAGTTAGTAAAAATAAATTGCAATGCCACTTAAATAAAGAAATTGTTTCACCCTGCGTGTCCTTTCCCATTCGTCACCGTTCCCCTTCCCCTCCCGCATCCCTTTTGTTCCCCGCATTTTCTTTACACGAAGTTACATGGAACACACACGTCCGCTCAGCTGAAATACTTTCGCGACACTAGTTGCATCACATTTTTAGACTAGCTATTAGTTGCATGCCACTAGTTGCGCCATAATTTCGCGTTGACGCGATTCTGATTATGTGGCATACAACTAATGCATGCATGATGATACTACACGTTTACACGTAAAACTAGCAGTGCAACTAATGACATGAAACAACTTGTGCGCAACTAGATGCGTAATGTATTCGGCTTTATAAATGAGTTTGTATCCAAGTGTTGCTTCTAAACAACGCTCCAGGAGACCTGGCTCAGAATCTACTGACAAGTAGGTACGCTAAGTTCAGAACACAGATTTAAAAGATTTTTTTTGTTAATTCCAGAGAACGAGCCAGGAGACGAAACTGTGGCATGACAAGCGCCGGCCTGTCATTGGTACGCCTCGGAGCCGGGAGGACCAATAGGACGGCGAGTATGGCTAAAGCAAGGGAGAGACCATCGCTCGATCTAGCCACCGTGCTAGAAGAAAGATCTGACATGGACTCTACAACCCAAGTGAGCAATTCAATTTTATTTTATCAATATATATTGTGTTATCCCCATTGACGTATGATGTCCAGATTTGATTAGTTGCTTGAAATAACTTCAGCCGCGTGACCATATCTGCACACTTCTTTCTCTCCCAATTGTCTTTCCCTCCCCAAGTACTACCTTCAGCCTCACAACCTAACCCAATTAATGGGAATGCTTTATTCCAAACTAGCTGACCCGACGAACTTCGTACCGCCTCAGAATCAATAACTGTTGAATTAAATTATGTTTTTTTTATTAAGTTAAAAATTACACAATCAAGCAATTACCGATGCGCAACTGTCCGTGTTTTGTTTTTGTCAGTATCAGAAATGGCGTTGTGTACGGATTTATATTTTTTGTGATTTTCTTACTTTTCCACTTACTAACGGGAATTTTTGAAAGGAAGCGGGTACGGGTGCCGCCGCCCCGGGAACCATTTATTGGATAACCATCACCTCTGCCATAGGTCACCCCAAGTGGTTCGCTACGTTTGGTGATTTAGCAGGGGTGCCCGGGTTCGTGAGGTGACTTTTGTGCAGGTCTTGGCGGCGGATGCCTCTGCCCACCTGCTGAATGGCGGGCCGGATCGAGAGAGACTGGTTGAGGGAGGCCTTTTGACCTTTCCAGTCGGATTCTCTCAACCAATGGGTCGAAAGAGTCCGGCTGGAAAGGTCAAGGTAAAAGGTCAATTCCGGTCAAGGCAATGGCCTTGCACCCGCAGTTGGAGGGATGGATTCACTTACGGATACACTGACCTCCAGATTCCTACCCACCCCTTATGCCTTTTTCCTTCCCAAAACTTTCTATCCTACCCTTCCTTAAAAAGACCGTCCACACAGTCTTAGTCGTTTAGCTTAGTTTCTGAGATTTATTATTATTGTAATTTTTCTTTGGAGGGGTACAGAGACATACGTTCACCGTTTTTCTAATTTTCGACTATTGACATTTAGTGTGTAAGAAAGAGGTGCAGCATTATACGATTAAGAACAAAATCAAAACAATCAGCGCATTGACATTTGACGTTTTTGAATTTTTGGAATTCACGCACAGTTAAATATTATACCTATATCACAATATTGCTGCAGTTCTTTAAAAATATGAGTATTCGTTCCACGCAAAATATATGAAGAAAATCATTTTGTTCATAACTTTCTTTTTCGTGAATTTTTGCAATGTTTTAATAGTTATTCTGTTATCCGGGGCAGAGAAAAATCCAACAAAGCAAAGATCATCAAAATCTGTCCAGCCGATCTCGAGTTATAAATAATGTAACTAACCCGACTCATCATCACAACACAACGTCATCTACTGGGTGGTTATCCAACCTTTATAACCACCACCGTCTTTGAGTTTATCGCGAAGAGACAGACAGATGCCGCGGAGGACTTTAATTTATAATACGTAGAGATTGTGTGAAAGATTATAATAATGTGCTTGAAATGTTTGGGGTAACTAACGTATTTAAGTTAATAAGGATTAATACTGTATCCGTCTAAATGATTTTTCAATTTCCGCAATGTACGTGACTATTTTTTTAAAAGATAGAATGGGTATAGTAAGCTATCCGTAAAAGATAGATATATGCCTCCGTGGACTTTTTTGTAGATCTATAAAAGCGGAATATCCCACCATGCATTGTTTTGTTATATCCCAAAAGGATTAGGCAGCGTTTTCGAAGAAAGCTACCAGGCGGCTTGACTTTTTCCGATACTTCTAACAATTATCGTTATGTTTCAATCAATTTATACAAATCCTTGACAAATTACGTACCTAAACCTTCCTCACGAAACACTATATCTATTGTTGAAAACGGCGTGATAATCCATTCAGTAGTTTTCGAGTTTATCGCGAACAGACAGACGACGCAGGGGACTTTAATTTATAATATGTAGAGAAGATGTAGAGACAGAGATATGTAGAGAAGATAAGATAAGATGAAGTTGCGGTTTTATCTAATGATCAGCTGTGCAGTGAAAAGCGCGCCACCACTGCGTAGGACTCCAGATACTAATATCTACAGCTCATATGTTGAACTAATATCTACGAACTTCAGAGTGTTGACTAATATCTACAGAGCTAAGGTCGGACGAATATCTATGACGGTACCAGTGTTGACTAATATCTACAGAGCGTAGGTTGAACTAATATCTATAGAGCGTAGGTTGGACTAATCAGCTAAATGTGTCCAATAGGGATTATTAATTAATATTAGGGATTTTTACATACATACTTACATAAATTAAGTTTTTTAAACTGCATACGCAATATTACGTTATTCCAATATGCTATACATAATTGCAAATCCAACCTCTGCCAGTGCTGTAGATATTCGTCAACACTTTGGTTTTCATAGATATTGGTCAGCAGTTTGAGCTGTAGATATTCGTCAACACTTTGGTTCTCATAGATATTAATTCGATTTTTTCAGCTTTTGGAATTCCTGTAGATATTAGTAGACGCCTCCCTTCGTAGTACTTGCCCGTACGAACACGCCTTCTGTCCAAGATTTTTTTTTTTATTTCATTGTGTGAATAATAGTTTTTATGTGACACATCCAAAAGGGGCACTATGTCGCCACCTGGTTGGACAGGTTTTTAGGCGGGTGGTAGGGGCCGCCTTTATAAAAAAATATTTATATTTGTATATTACATTTTGCCTTTATAGTTATTTTTGTGGAGATGTAAATCCTATCACAAACATGAACTTACACGTTTTCTCGTTTTTATATATCTAATACCTCCCTCTACACTAGGGATGTCGAAAGTGAAAAAAAATATCGATATTTATTAAAATATCAATATCGACGTCGATATATCGAGGAAAAAATATCGATGATTTAAATAATAGTGTATTCAGCTCAATATTATCAATAGTAATTTTTATACACAATGTGCATTATTTTAATGTACAAAAATCTCAATAAAAATGAAGGTATTTTTATCAGTATTCATTTATATTAGCTAATACATAATTACAAAAATATCAAAAACTAAAAAGCATTCTTCTAACTTACATGTAAACTGAGACGCATACAAAGTTTGTATGCGTCTCAATAACATTCTATTGGCGTAGTAACTCTCAAAAAGTATTTCGTGTTTGGAACAAGGACTCAATAATAAAACAAGTTTCAATAATCACAGACAATTGGGAGTGGCTTAGAAAAAAATGGCGAAAAATAGCATACATTGTCCTAAAACGGGAAACCTTCCTAGTTGGACAGTCAAAGCTTCCTTTTATATTGTTATATCTTGTATGTAATAAATGTAATAAAAAAATAAAAAATAAAAAATTTCTATGAATGTACCTACACATATGAGATAGTATTAGTGATCACAAATACTAATACAAAGACAATAGATTTGTTAGCTATTGATAGTTAAAATTTCAACGGTCAGATATCATGACCCAATACAGTTACTTTTTTTCCGTTCGTTCCTACACGGTTTTGGATTCTAGTGACTTTAGTTACACAAATAAATAAAAATATCGTTTTTTGTATCGATATATCGATACATCGGTTCAAAATATATCGGCTAAAAATATCGATGTATTGAATTAAAAATATCGATACATCGATATATCGATACTTTTTCAACAAGCCTACTCTACACACCAACTTTTGAAATGAGGAACTCCAGTGAAAAATATTATGGCTTTAAAAAAATATGTTCATATAGACCAATAAACGCTGATTCTGAATATATAAGTTTAATTTAATAATATTTAACGCAGAGTTTTTAAAAAAATATTAAAAAGTGCATTTTTAATCGGGTCGTAAAAGCACACCGTCAAGTTGCCATTATTGAAATTTTAGTGGTGACGTCATTGTTCGACTTGTCGTGACGTCACCGCAAAGTCATTGTATGGGAATGTACGATATGACACGAGCCATCGTATTAATTTATTTGTTTATTTACAAACTGTTTATAGAGATTTAGTTGTTGTGTTTATTGAATCAAAAATAAAGGTATCTCTTATTAGTTTATCTCTATTATTGAAAATATTCAAAAACTACTACACAAAAAATAGTAATTCTACTTCTAGGGAGAATACTTCGAACAACGGAATTCAAAATGGCGGCAGTTGATCAGCTGATGCCCGATCCTATAGTAATTTTTAAGGAGTGATGACGTCACACGATTCACCATACATAAGGTGGTTTTCTGGGGGTCTTGAAAAATAAAAACTTTGACAATTATTTTAACTATTAAAACTAACTCTTAAAATAAAAATTAAAATGCAGTTTTTTAAGTTAGAAGGTCATTATTCATTAAAAAATAAAATAAAAAATTAGACTGGAGTTCTCTATTGCGTAACTCCATATTATATTCGACAGAAAGCGAATAATATGTATCTCTTTTTAAAATCGCCAATGCTAGAGTCTAAATCATTGGGAGTTTTTATTCTAAATTTGGAAGCTTCTACTAATATCTATAGGAATTCCAAAAACTGAACAAATCGGACTAATATCTATGAGAGCCAAAGTGAGGACGAATATCTACAGCTCAAACTGCTGACTAATACCTATGAGGACCGAAGTGTGGACGAATATCTACAGCACTGGCAGAGGTTTATTTCGAGTGCTTCTAAATTATTTAGTCTGTTACCATGACCATTTTTATGTCAGTTAGGTTAGGTTACGTTAGGTTAGGTTGTGGTGCCGTGTATTTCGAAATAAATAAATATCTTTGTATTATGACCTCCATGTTTGTTCAATAAATTATTGTCCTCGTAAGCAGCAAAATACGTAATATTATGCAAAAACTTCATGTACGTACTTTAAACGTTTAAGCCTTTACGTAATTAGTAATTACGTAATTGAAGTAATTTATGCTTTTCCGTACAACCTCTGTAGCTATTAGTCCAACCTACGCTCCATAGATATTACTCACCACTGGGACCGTCATAGATATTCGTCCGACCTTAGCTCTGTAGATATTAGTCCTCACTCTGAAGTTCATAGATATCTGTCCAACATACGAGCTGTAGATATTTGTCCGACATACAGGCTGTTGATATTAGTATCTGGAGTCCTAAATTTTAGACGACGAACCGCCTGAAGCATACCGCCACGATAAAGTTATGTACCCCGACTTCTTGTGTCCAAGCTCTCAATTGTCTGATTTCAATAGAATTCCACCTTCCTCTTTCCTATCTCATTCTCCTCCTCCCTGCCTTCAGCTTCACAGCTTATTCCTACTGATTACAAAAGATTTAGCATTCGGATTTGGCTTTTTTTTTTACTCTTGTACGTTGTGCAGCATTCACATTTAAATTATATTATAATCATAAAAACGTATGTATATTTTTCAGTTGGAAATCATAACCCCCGATAGAGATGACCGTTTCCAGATCGGCCGACTCCTCAGTCAACCGGCCCGATACTTCCTGGAAGGGGGCAGATAGCGTCCAGGGGGGCCCGGGGCCCCCTTAGCTCCGGAGCCCGCAACCATCGAGGGGACACACTCCCCCCTTTGGAATACGCTCACCCACGCGCAGACCATCAGCATACAGATTGACAGCTAGCTGGAGCTGGATGAAACATAAACCCACAAATGGACATTGCCCCTTTACATCCCTCACTTACAAAAGTGTTAATTTTGTTACCATTATTTACACCTGTTTGATTTTGGTATTCTTATATACATTTGTATAATATGTAGGTACCCATGTACCTGATCCCATAAAATTCTGTTTTTTTATCTTTCGCGTATTTTTACATTCAAATTAAAAAATAATATGTTCATTCTCGTTATACGTTACGTGCGATAAAGAAATAAACAAAAAATATAATTTGTAGTTAAAAATCAATGTGGCCACGCAATAATGTTAATTAAATTAATTAATTTGGCTAGTTAAAAAACTTAAGGTTCAACGTAACATACGTTATAATCTACGCATTCACAGATGGCGCCAATTAAATTATTTTAGGTTTTTAATACATTTAGCACATTTTGCTTTAAAATATTGAGGTGAATTAATTGTTTGCGCCCGTACATTTCTAATATGAATATGAATAAACGGTTTTGTCCAAACCAAAATCTTTCAAGACAGGCTGAAAAATACAATATTGGATTGAGTCACCGATACAAAATTGAATTTTTCAGGCTTTCTCGAAAGATTTGGGCTTGTTTATGGACAAAACTATTTATTTATGTTCATATTACATATGTACTGGCGCAAACAATTAATTTACATTAATATTTTATAGCGTAACGTGCAAAAAGTATTAAAACTGTAACATAATTTAATTGGCGCCATCTGTGAATGGATAGATTATAAGGTACTTGACGTTTAACCTTAAACCGATTAACTGAATAGCTTTGTGGAAATATTATTTTTGTGTTATAAAATTATTACATTATGTTGATCTAGTTTTAAATAAGTAAAAAAAAAATAAGTAACCCCCGACACAAAAAAGAGCTGATGACCCCAAAACGCCAGAACAGATTTACATGAATTGTAGCTAAGAACCATCTCGATCACGTCAGCTTTCAAACAACAAAAAAACGCAACATAATCGGTCCATTCGTTACGAGCTTCGATGCCACAGACAGACACACAAACACTCCTCTTTTTGGATAACCGTGACGGAAGAAGGAATAGCGTAACAATATCATGCATCTTTTTTTAAGTAGTTATACCACATAGAGTCTGTCAAATAAGAGTAGAAAATATAAAAAACTGAACTACAAAATTTGTAGGCTGGCAACACCAATTTACCTGTCAAATATTCTTTTAAAATGCAATCACACTAAAAATGCAGAACACCGTATACACATTTTTTTGTTCCTGAAAAAAAAATCGAAGAAGCACTGTTGTTAAGGTACCTACTTAATGACATAAATTTGAATAAATTGTATTCTACAAAGTGATTGGCTTCCATTTAATTTTACAAAAATTTGAATTTAATAGTAGGTAGAAAGGAACAATAGTTAATGGTGAGTTTACTTACACTACTTTTAGATCTGAATGAGTTAAATATATTCAGACTAAAATTAGAAACATGATCTAAAGCTTCGACAACGCTATTAGGTACTTAAGCTAATGTTAAATAAATATGAGCAACTTCTAAAGTGTGCTTTATATTTTACTAGCTGACCCGGCGAACTTCGTATACTACCTCAGAATCAATAACTGTTTGTGTTAACTTATTAGCTGAATTAATTTCATTTTTTTAAGCTCAAATGAATACTCAAAATGAATTAAGAAATGTAATTCACGTGGCAGCAAGGCATTTGCTTTATTAAAGCGAATCGAAATGATTCACGTGGCATTATTGTACTTATTTCTGTTAAACTATTTGCTGGATGGGTTGCACTTGGGTCGATTCCCTTCATTGAAGCACCTTGTAATATACATTTTTCGTTTTGTTGTCATTAGATGTCTTCCCAGTTCCACTGGGCGCATCGAGAAAAAATAAGTCACCATTTCCATCATCAATTGCCTTCATTAACGTTTCGTATACTTTCTTCTGTTGAGGGTTCAACAGTGATTCATTCGTTCGAACTGATTGGTCAATACATCTTGATCATATTGACGTTCACGTTCTAATTTTTGATTGAAAGCGTCGTTCATTCCGCGATCTGGCGTTGATAATCCTAACTTGACTAACAAACTCCCGTACATGAGGTAATACCTTTCAAAAACAAATCCTGTTTTTATATACTTATCCTCATTCACCTCGAGATCAGGATTCCCCGAACTGAAGCGAATTCGATGTAAAATGTCTTCTGACTTGTCATCCTTGTACTTGTTCCATAGTTCACGCGGATTCGATGGGAAACATGTCGAAATAATGATAGCAAATAATGTGCGTATCAGACTGGAGATGCAGAAACAATTGCTTCAGCGATTGTCATGTCCTAATGAGTATCGTTTTCAAGCAAATTGACCTGCTGACTTGCAACACAAAATGTTGGGCACACTACACCATTGACTTGTGATTCAAACGATGTCGGCTCACGAACATTTACCAGCAACAAACGCAAGCGTGTAAATGCGACCAAGAGCATCAGTAAAACGCACAACCGAATGATCAGTAACCACATCACCGTACTTCCGACGTGGAAATCTCTTCGACGGAGCATTCCAAGTGTAATAATGAGGCATCTCAGAGTAGAGCAACGTTCGGGCAAACAGATCGCATTGGCAAATCGAAAAGAAACTGGTCTATGTTGTTGTAGAGGTAGCACGTTTGGCAACATTCGACGCAAAGAAATAAACTCGTTGACCATTCTCCAGATGCACCGCCAAATGTACAACAATGGGATGACGTTCATGAATGGGGAATGAGAATATACGTAAAATCCCCTCATTGTAGCTCACCAACTTGATAGCGTGTGATTTCGTCGTTTTTTATTTGTAGTTTGAACGCCAAAAATCGCCATATCGCTGACTTTTGTGACAAATTTGCAGATGTATTTGATTGACTTCATCGAATTGCAATACTCCACGTTGTAATGCGCCTTGAATGTTTTGGAAAGAAATGGCTGTTTTCCTGGAGTTGTGCAGACATACGTTCACCGTTGGTCTCATTTTCGACTGTAGACGTTTGGTGTGTAGGAAAGAGAGGCAGCCTTATATATTTAAAAACAAAAGCAAAACAATCATCGCATTGACATTTGACGTTTTTGAATTATTGGATTTCACACAAACTTCTGCTGCAGCTCTTTCAAAAGATGAAAATTCGTTCCATACAAAACGTATGAGGAAAAGAATTTTCTTCATAACTTTCTTTTTTGTGAATTTTTGCGATGTTTTAATAGTTGTTCTGTTACCCGGGCGGAGACAAATCCAACAAATCAAAGATCATCAAAATCTGTCCTACCGTTCTCGAATTATAAATAGTGTAACTAACCCGACTTTGTTTTATATATTAAAGATTATAATATCGCTATTCTTCATTATGTTAACATAAAATTGTAAAGATATAATAATAATATACCTATATGCAATTCTAATTTGAGATCAGTGGAATGAAAAAAAAATTTCACTTTCTTGCCTTTTTAATTTTTAATTAAAATGGAGGTTACACAGCTTTAGAGTAACACCATGATTATATTTTTAGTATTGCAATTGGAACGACAGTGGCACAGTGGCGCCCTCGTATATTTTCTACTCTTATTTGACAGACTTGTTCATGGCTACAAGTTCAGGCAGCAACAAATATTCGACTTTTAATAAATTTGTCTATGGTTAAATCGGTTGTCAAACGCTTGTCACTTTTTTGTAGGTTATCAACTAGAAAAATGCATTGAAAACGATTTGACGAGGTAGAAATGTTTATAAACACGCATCGGACATATTCGAAATATTTATGGATTATTCCAAAATTAAAATATTAATTGGAAAGAAACGCATGCTCTCTTCTTATGACATCTTGCAGAAGGCCCATGACAACGTATTCGAAATTCATATTTCGTGCGTTTAAACCATAAATATACCACTCAGTTTAGTAAAATATAATGTGAATGGTTAAAACATTAAGCCCCTCTTTCAGAATTTTTGTATAAATATTATAATGTTAGATTGAGAACAAATAAACTCGATATTCATAAATACAGTTTTCCTCGGTTATTTTCATATTTTCGGTGTTGTAATGTTAAAAAATAGTTTCCCTTAGAAAATACTTTTCCTTAAAAACATAATTTCCCCACAAATTCATTCCAAGTACCTACTTACACGGCGCATATGTCGTCAAAGCATTTTACTTTTATATATATTTTATAATTTAAAAAGCTATAAGTACGGTTACCCTTACATCATTTCCTTTGGATAACAACTTAGGTGGTCTTGCCACGGGTCGGGAAAGAACCGACAAAAACCGAGTGCGGTAGGTATACCGAGAGCCCACCGATCCATGTATTTGTATTGCGGCCTGCAAACGGGTAGTAGGTGGGTGGTTTGGTATATTTATGGGTCGGAGGGCGAGAGGGAGCGATACGAATGCTTTACAGTACTCGGTTTTTTGTCGATTATTTACGTCCCATGGGACGACCACCTAATAAAATACTAATCTTAAGATAAAAGAAAGGCTTAAAAATATCAATAAACCTGTAATAGAGAACTCCAGTCCAATTTTTTAATGAATAAAGACCTTCAAACTTAAATAACTGCATTTTTGTTTTTTTTTTATAGTTAGTTTTAATAGTTAAAATAATTGTCAAAGTTTTAATTTTTAAAGACTCCCAGAAACGCACCGTATCTATGGTGGTCTTCACCCACCGTCCCCACCGTTAGTTTTTTACTTTTTAAGTTGTCATTTTGAATCAGTGATGTCATGTCGAGGGAAATTTCCCTAGATCTAGGGGAGAAAAATATTTTTAGGGATAAGGGAAATCAGGACAAAATCTAGGGAAATTTCGAACTCTGGCAAAAATGTTGGTAATTATCGGTTCGGACTGGCCACGCTTATTACGAATAATTTTTAGAAAAAAACTTTAGATTCGCCTTAATTACTATAAAAGGAAACTTTTTGGCTTTGGGGCGGCGGAAAATAATGCATTTTAATTTTCAATTGCATAAAACCAAAATTCACTTCGCGAACCGACGCAGCGAAAATCCGCGGCCGTAGCTGTCACTTGCTGTCACTGTTATGGACTGTAGCTGACTTCGTGGGATACCTACATGAAATACCGCGAATCACAAACCATGTTACACAAACCTAGCGTAGCCGCTAAGCCACTTGAAAACTGGGATGTTTTTCTTGCCTTGAAGCGAGTAGGCGTTATAAAGGGGCACTTTCTTTTGTATCACAAACCATGTTACACAAACAAGCCCGCTAGACAAATTTCATAATTACGCGCCTTATCCCACGAAGTCGGCTACAGTCGTATTAGCTCTTGTTAATTTATCAAGGATACCAACATCACAGTGACATGTACGGCCGCGGATTTTCGCTGTGTCAGTCGCGAAGCGAATTTTGGTTTTATGCAATTGAAAATTAAAATGCATTATTTTCCGCCGCCCCAAAGCCAAAAAGTTTCCTTTTATAGTAATTAAGGCGAATCTAAAGTTTTTTTCTAAAAATTATTCGTAATAAGCGTGGCCAGTCCGAACCGATATTTACCAAAACTTTATTACATATGACAGTATTACTGGTATTATTTATATATATACGTATATATATTTTTTGGAATTCCTAAGAATCTTCATTATTTTTCATGTACTTACATGCCATGTTATTTTTAACACTGACAACTCAAAATGATATTAGGGAACGTACCCATACTACGTGACACGTTCGGGGGGGGGGGGTCTTCAAAATACCACGCTTGGTACAAATGAGAGGCGGGTTGCTTATGATTTTTATTTTGCAAAGTGTTTTTTTTTTTAATTTGGAATTCAGTTTCTAATTCACTGGTGAGTGTATTCGTACTTTTAAATTATTACTTCACGTAGCAAAAAGTGTTTTATTTGGAAAATCACGGTATTATTAGTATATTTACCAAGTACCGATATCTTTCCAATTAATTATCATATTAATTAACATATAACAGGATTAGTGTTACACAATCAGGTGGCTACGTAGGTAATTGCGTAAATGTGAAATTCTAGGGAAATTTCACTTCTAACTGTTGGCAACACTGTGAAGAACCCAGAATAATCATGGCGGAATGCTTTGTAATGATTTTTAGGTGTGAGGTGTGTTTTTTATTCAAGATTAACTGCTTTTAATATAGAAAAACATTCTTAAAATGTCCACATTTCACCGCTACTGTTATTGTATTTAATCAAAGTGCAATATAAAAACAATAAATCATCTCTTTCATTGCAAATACATGTGACGTCGTGTTTTGTGTCAGGCGTTACTTTGTAGATGCATTGTTTTATGTATAATACATACAGAAACACTGGTATTTATAATACACTGATCATGACGAGTGTGTAACAACTTGTATAAAAAGCCCTACACTAAAAACAATTTGAAAATACATAACTAAATGTCAAAACATGACATGACTTTAACCTCAAATAGACAAAATTTATTGCAGATTGTCCGCAAATATAGCCCTTTTCATAAATTGTTGAGGGCCTAAATTATGTTTCAATAAACACAATAACTATTATTTATCTAAATCTCTATAAACAGTATGGAAATAAACCAAAAACACGAAATGTTGAATTGCATAGGTACGTGTGCACTTCAAGTCATTTCAAATGTCAATACAATACAATACACAGGTGACAGGTTAACTGTGACGTCACAGTTAACCATTTCAGTAATGCCAACTTAACGCTGTGTTTTGGGAAGAGGTTTAAAAATGCACTTTTTAATAATTTATTAAAAACTCTGCATTTAATATTATGAAATAAAACTTATATATTCAGAATCAGCGTTTCTTGGTCTATATGAACATATTTTTTTAAAGCCATAATATTTTTCACTGGAGTTCCTTATTGTGTAACATGGTGAAAACTAGGTTAGTAAAAAAGGCTTTTAATTTTATATTATTTATTTAAAGCTGCCTACTTACTCTTACATATATGGACAGAGTTTTTTTTTCTAAGTCGGTGGTTTTATTGTAAATACGTAAATATTAAGTAAGTAATAGAATTTAAAAATTTGGGAAAATTATTTATTTTATGTTGTCCCTCTGCGAGTAATAAATATTTTAGGCAAATAATCTGACAGAGTAAAGAATATATTAATGCTTTTATTAGTAAAGAATTACAAATGGTCGATTATTAACATTTTATTGTTAAGTATATTTATTTTTACGTATTATTTAGGATAGAATATAGAAAAATTGTCGTATAATAGGTTTGGTGGGACAATGTATAAATATATAACTAGAATAATTAAAAAAATTCCATTAAATTATAAAACTGAATACAAAACCAAAAGTTAATGTTAATAAGAAATGCATGTTTTCGGTTCAACTGATTGCTTGTATGTTTGAAATTAAAAATATATATAACCTAGTCAACCCCCAAAAACCAATCACAGAAAAAAATATTTGTTGTTTTTTAAATGCACCCACCGCACAAACCCATGTAATGTTAGAATTAATAAATATTTATCATTTTTACTCACACATTATGTAATACAATAAAAACTATGTAACTTGAAGAATTATAATAAATAATGTTTGAAAAAAATTGGAGTTATTTCTAATAATTTTTTTTAATAAATTATTGCCTTTTTAAATATTATTCATACTTAAGAAATTAAAAGCAAATTGAGTACCCTTAAAGTGGGTTTTCACTACGGCGATACAGTCCAGTCAATGTGGCACAAAAAATGGCAATTCCTTGCAAAAATAGTTTCGAATTTTTGACGTATTATTTGAGTTGCCCCAGTGATGTTAAAATCAAGTTTTCGACCTCGGCGAATCCCGCGTCTAACGTTACCCGAGAAAAAACATTAAAAATATTTGCACTGATTTTCGTTTTTGCCGTACCTGTATTCAAAAAATAAACGTCTGTCGAAAAAAAAAGGTAAAACGTTTTCCAAAAATGAATAAATTTTCCATATATAGTAGGGTCATTCAAAAACTAATCCCTCTTATTTTTTTCTCTTTTTAATTGTGAAGAAATAAAAATGCTTTTACATAGGTTGAAAACCACACTATTGACGAACAATTTGTTATTTTTTCAATATAATCTCCGTCCATTTCCAGAGTTTTGGTCCGTCTTTTAAACCCCTAGGGTACGACTAAGTGCAATAGCAGTGCAGTGAAATCATAACTACACCTACAAATGCACAGCAATGTGTGGGTGGAGAGCTAAGTTTTATATTATATTTAGTTTTCAAATATTTACAAAGTACCCATCTTCTAAGAGCATAATATATCCCAGAGTGGTAAAAAGCAAGTTCCTGCTTCCTAAGTCATCGCGCCCCGCTGAAGTTCTCACGGCCTACCTTCATGGTGAAACCATCTTCATGGTGAGCTTCTTTGAGCAGCCTGGACGTGTCGAAATCTGATGGCACCAGGTCAGGCCGTATGGAGTATGGGGCAAGACTATCCATCCAATTTTCACAATCTCTTCAGAGGTGTCACAACTGGTGTATAGTCTTGCATTATCGTGCGAAAGAAGAACATCCGCCATAGCTTTTGTTGGGTGAAAGACGTGCTTTAAGCTTTGAAGGTTTGTGACGTATTGGAGAGAATTTATTGTGCATCCCTACCATTGAGGTATATAAATATCAATGATCCCTACTCCAAAAAATCAACCATAATCAAACCCTCCGCATCCCAGAACACTGTCGCCATAACTTTCCCTGCTAATCGCACAGGTTTGATTTTTTTGTCCTCGGGGAGTTTGAGTGATGATATTGCATTGACTACTTCTTTGCTTCAGGTTCAAAAAAATGAACCCATGTTTCGTCTCCGGTCACAATTTATGTACAGTTGCATCACCGTATACATTTTTCAGTCTTTCATGAATGCGAATGGACGTTTCATGATCTGCATTCAAGAATTCAATCACAGAACGCCCTCTCATAGGAACATCGATGTCGATATTTTGCAAGCGACTGCAATGCTCCCACCTGTTAACGCAGAAAGATACTACTGCGGTAGATTGTAGAAAAAATAGGAGGCATTAATTTTCGACTAACCCTCGTATAACTTATACTCAAATTGTAGTAAATTTCCTCTTCCTTTAAGAAAGCTTTTACTCAAATTGTAGTAAATTTACTCTTCCTTTAAGATAGCTTTTACTCAAATACTCAAATTGTAGTAAATTTACTCTTCCTTTAAGAAAGTCTTTACCCAAATTTTACTGTTTTTACTGGGTAACTCCGAGCGCGGGAGTTCGCCGAGGTCGTAAATTTGGTTTTGACACTGTGGCAACCCAAATGAAGAATCAAAAAATTCAAAACTACCCGACCTTTTGCAAAAATACCCAATATGATTTATTTATGAGGCATAGAAAGTGTAGAAAATAAAAAGGGTGATTTTGATAAATGTGAATAGAACACAAGTTAGCAATAGTCAGATATACATCACGACATATTTTTGTTAGTTTCCTCAAAATGTTTGGCTATCATATATTATATTATTAAAGCAAAACACCTCTAAAACTAATTCATTTTCTCACGGGCGGTGTTCACTATAATTATTAGTGCGCCCTCAAATTTGACATCGAAATTCAAAATATTATGTTAAGTTGTCGAAGACGGCTGAATAATTTTAGATTTGATTGAGATCTACAGGAAACAATCCTTATTTTGGGGATCAAAAAGAGGATGGTTTGCTTTAAACTTGCTATATTTTTAGATAACGGAACGGCTACAAAATGTATAACTAAATAGCCTACAAGTACGCGTCCTAAAATTGGGATAGATATATTTTTTAAAAGTATAATTTTTTTCCGTATAGCAATACTACAATTCGCCGCCATTACGGTCTTTTTAGACATCCGCCGGGCGGTTGTCTGACGTGCTATTAAACGGCTGAAAAAGCTGTTAATTTAATATCAAAATGGTTTGTGAATCTCGTTAATTTCTAGTGTAACATTTAATTCAATTAATTTTCCTTCTCATTTATATATAAATTGGTGGATATATCGATGGATTGCTTTGATATTTTGTGATTATAGTTTGTGAGTGTCCCGTCACCATGCCGAAACATTGACATATTTCTCCGTTGAACTAACGAAAGTTTTCGAGAGTCTTGTATTATACTATCTAAATCGTGGTTTTTCCTTGTGAGCGTGTTTTTTTAAAGTATAAAAGCGTTTATTATTGTATGTGTTTTATGATGAACAACCGACACATGCGCGTCAAATGAGGCAGTTCAGAGGGTCGACTACGTTCACCGCCATCATGTTCTATGGTGGCGACTGATCGTTTTCCTCTTACCTGGCTGCAATTTTGATTTTAAAGTGACTCTGATTCCAACCAGCCGCTTAGCAGCTGGTCATTTTGTAAATATTTGCATCCTAACCTAACTTTTGACGTTTCAGGGTTTCGTGAAAGTTGTGAAGAACAAACAGTACTTCAAGCGGTACCAAGTCAAGTTCAAGAGGCGTCGTGAAGGAAAGACCGACTACTATGCCCGCAAACGCCTAACTGTTCAGGACAAGAACAAATACAACACACCCAAGTACCGCATGATCGTCAGGTTGTCCAACAAGGACATCACCTGTCAGGTCGCCTTCTCCAGGATTGACGGAGACCGTATTATCTGTGCAGCGTACGCACATGAACTGCCCAAGTACGGAATTACGGTAATTAAATTAAAGTTTATTTTTCGAATACATCAATTTTCAACCACATTCGGAATCCTCTGCAGATAACGTAACCAACTGCTTAGGTAACAAATTCATTGAAACTTCACCCATCTGGTTATATTTACTGCATTCTCTCTGATATGGTTTATAATAATAATTTTTATATGATGAACAACCGACACATGCGCGTCAAATGAGGCAGTTCAGAGAGTTGTCTGTATTTACCGCCATCATGTTCTATGATGACGACTGAATGTTTTCGACTTACCTGGCTGTAGTTTTGATTTTAAAGTGACTCTGACTACACACCCTATAAACATCTCCCAAATACAACGAAGAACATTTCTAACTGATGTATGTTGATGTTTCAGGTCGGTTTGACAAACTACGCCGCCGCCTACTCCACTGGTCTCCTCCTCGCCCGCCGCCTGCTTAACAAACTAGGTCTGGATAGCCTTTATCCCGGAAACCAGGAAGTTAACGGAGCTGAATACAATGTGGAGGGAGTCGAAGATGGCCCAGGAGCGTTCAGGTACCATTTTACCTTCATTAACCCCCATCACTATAAATATATTACGCAACTGCCCCACTTTTTGGCACAGATTATGGGATGCACAAAATAGGTTCTTAGTTTGGGTTAACAAAGTAATCGGTGTGTATTTAGATTGAAATGAAACTCACAAATGTGAACATGTTCAACAGAAAAATTAAGGTGGCAAAGGAATTGCTTTATACAGAAAATTTTGAACTTTGAATAAAAATGGAGTTTTAATGCATATTTTACCACATATTCAAAAGTAATTAGTTGTTTCTTGTAGTAATTAGTTGAAACAAAGTGTAATTTCCAAAATCTGTGCCTAATAAAAGTGCAGCGGTTTTTGGAGTATTTACTAATTTAGCTACTGGAATGGATGGTTATACACACTGTCATACTGCCAAAATTTGGGGGTGTGTTGACGAGAATCTTAAATGAAAAAATTATGATTAATATCTTATTTTTGTGTGGTTTACAAAGCATTCATATAAACACACATTTATAATTATATTCGCAGCCAATCAGCTGTTCACTCAAGATTTGAAATATGAGTCTGGCCATTTTGTCATTTAAACACATGCATTACTCAAAAATAAAGCTACGTTACACTGGACATTTTATTTATTTTTTATTAGATTATCATGAATATTCTCCCAAAGTTGATGAGCGTTGAACACGGTGTGTAATAATACTAACAGGTATAAAAATTTGTAGGCTGTGCCGAACAGCAATAACTAAAGAATTTAATTTGGAGATGTTGACTTACAAATATGAGATTTTACATAGCTAACTCCTCCCATCATATTGTTAGATTTAAATAGGCACATGAACAACACAAGTTTAAAAAACTATTTGATTTATGTAAAAATTAAGTCCAAGCTAATTGCTGTATGGTTGCAAATGATCATGCCGTGTCGAACGTGGACGACATTAGCCTGTGACGTGAACTCTATAATGTCTTGGTCACATACCAAGGTGTTAGTTTTCTCACAAACACTGATAGGTTGTTATCAAGAATAATTTTTGTATGACCATCCATACCTATTATAGAATTTTTTTATTTGAATATAACATGTCTATCCTACTATATTTTTTGTTTTCCATTTTATGCAAATAACAAAGTGAATTGCCACGATGAAATGTGTGGTTTCATCTCCTGTTTTCATTGAAAATGCCAATGTTTTAAATTGAGGTGCCAAGTAACCAACTGCCCAAAGGAGTTTCTTTGCTCCAAGCTTTTTCAGCTTACCAAATTATTATTATTGTTTTTAAATTTAAATGTTAGAGAAAAATTGAGCAAAGAGGTTGTCCTAAAATCATCTGTACTCAAATTCCCTTTTTCTAACTTTGTGTTACTTTCCCAGGTGTCACTTGGACGTGGGTCTTGCCCGCACCACTACCGGAGCCCGCATCTTCGGAGCCCTGAAGGGGGCTGCCGATGGCGGACTCAACATTCCCCACTCCACCAAACGCTTCCCAGGATACGACTCTGAGGGCAAGAGCTTCAACGCCGATGTCCACAGGTAACTATCACATTCCCAAATCCCCCCTAATGTTGGATCTCACTCCGGCAGAAATTGAAATGCCCACCTCGTATCTAACCCCACTGAGAGAGCCGGAGTTAATTCTGGTCATACGTCAACAGAATAAAGTAAAAGACTTTTGTCATCACAAAATGTCGCGGTTCGCCAACCAAACATTTTTGGTGGCAAAGCGGTGTGTATAAAGCAGAATTTGGTGAATAATTACTAACTCCGTAATGTCCTCAACATTATACCACCCTGGAATCTTCCAGCATGAGGGTGATTCCAGGGTGGTGTAGGGCTATCATATACAGGGTGTAACAGGACGTACCCGAGGAATTTTAACCAGTGATTCCTGAGCGTATTTGGAAGAAATGTAGTTGTCATTTTGATATTTTTTTCTATTAAAAATAAAAAATATGTTTTTCCATTACACCGCGCTATTGTTCCCATCGTTATGCGAGATATATCCTGTTGTGACGTGTCTGAGTGTTACGTGCAGTTTCGTGTGGTAATAATGCTGTTGGAACGAGGCGTAACGCTTATCAAGTGTCTGCTAGGTTATAAATACGTTTAACTAGTCAGTTACAGCATGTGGTGGAAAAATATTTTTAATGTTTTTAATAATAAAAAAATGTCATACAGAGAAATGACATGTACATTTTTTACTCCATATATGCTCAGGAATCGCTGGTTAAAGTCCCTCGGATATGTCCTGGTTCACCCTGTATAGAGTGACTGAAAATGTTCCATTATCAGGGATTATATTTCCTTGTCTGCTATGTTGAGTTGTTTCTATGTAAATCGATTATCCAGTTGATTAGTCAGAAATTTGAGTTGAGTATGCAGCTAGATGTAAAAGTGCGCCCTCTGTCTCGTACAATACTCGTATTCTCGTAAACACCACCAAATAAATTTGAATGCAGAAAAATTTATAGTGAATAAAACAAAATGTCAGTTTTCTGGGTCACAAGTTGAATATTTCAAAACATCGTACTAATGTACTGGACCTTTATGCCTCCCGGTTTTATTTTATAGCATATTTGATTTATGGTGAGCGTTTATACTACCCCAACTCTTATTGTAAAGTAAATTTTATGTATCTAAAAATACTTTTACCACTATTATGAAGACAAATTAAGGTGTTACAGATTCCTACTGTGACAAACAGTATTCAATAAATTATTTAAAGAAAACCCTCCCTTAAATGAATTTCCTAATCTTTCTGAAAATAAATTCTGCTCCTCTCATCCCCCGACTTGCAACAATTTGTAAACTCGGGCAGCTTATATTGGAGCTATAGCAAATTAGGCGCAGGCATTGTGGTTGTGAGAATCTATTTTCCCAATGAAAATTATTCAAACCGGTCTGCTCCACAAAACCCAACAAATCACACTGCCTCCTTTCGGACAGAAGATATTTCCAATGAGTGTTGCTAATTTATATGGTATTGCTTTTCAGACAACACATCTTCGGTCTCCACGTTTCCGAGTACATGAAAGCCCTTGAATCCAACGATGAAGAGGCCTTCAAAAGACAATTCAGCAAATACATTAAGCTGGGAGTCATCTCTGATTCGGTGAGTGTTTTTATGTTAAGTCCACATTTGTATAAAAGTATATTATATCTATAAGATGACAAGTCCACGCTAATTACTGTATGATTGCAAATGATCATGCCGTGTCGAACGTGGACGACATTAGCCTGTGACATGGACTCTATAATGTCTTGGTCCTGTACCAAGGTGTTAGTTTTCTCACTAACACTTATAATTTTTGTCTCTTGAAATTAATATGGTCATTCTTGAAAATTGGAAACCTTCAAACGGGTTGAATTCCTGTATAAATAATAACAGTCCCGAGTTCCTCCTTTTTAATGCTTTGAAATAACAGCTACTGTCTTTTACCAAAACTGTTGATAATACTGTCTCTGGTTTCGTTTTCAAGACTATTATTAATCTCACCCTTTATTTGAATATTGTATAAAGGTAGGATTCTGAGCACAGTGACAGTATCGTTGTTGATGCGCTGGTCACTTTCGAGTGTTGCAACCATAGACATGAATATTAGTAGACCTACCCTAAGTGATAAAAGCGTATTATTTCCCCCTCCCCGTACCGGTTCCTTGGAACCGGCTGGGATTGAGTATGGCTTTGCGTGAATCTAAAAAATGTGACGATCATTCTTCTGCCAGCGAAATAACACTGCAAAAAACATGGTTTGTGTTTTGAAAACATGTAAATATATACTATCACTCGAGATACATGGCATGTGCACGTCGATGTTTACGGGGTAAGTAAATTATGAAACATTTGTAATAGTGTCCTAACTAAAATACGGCAACAAAATATTGGAGTCTGAAAATAAGCAAATTTTACTTCGCCGTATTTAGACTTCGAAAATTTGTTCAATATGCGGCGAGCAATTCCGCGCTCCCATGTAAAAAGGTCTATTCATTCAAAAGCAGAGTTTACTTTTAACTGGTGACAGGCCGGAGACGCGCCGGTGCGCGCGTCATATGCGCATGCGCGAGAAAATAATTCAAATATTTGAATAATATTTCCGACAAAAAACTTTTGGTCTGCGATTTTGGCCCTTCTTTGTACAGAATTTGTATGAAGAACAGTGTCAGAATCGCTTGCGCCATCATTACTCTCGGAGACGCTTAAAGTTTCATTCACCTTGCAACCCTGGAATATTTTTAAAACGATTTCGTCTATGACAATGCGCTGTCAGAAATTGCTGCGATTTTAACCGTCGCAATAAATGCGTGTTCCGCGAGTAAAACCTATTAATTTACATAATAAATGCAAGTAATGTTGTTTTGGTAGATAGTTTATTGTGTTGTGAACGTGTTTCAGTCAATAAAATATACAATACATAGCTCAAAATTAATGAACAAAACATTCAATTCAAAATCGTGTTTTGTTACGAAATTTCTGTATTTTTCCTGGAATTCCTGGCCTTTGACCGGTTAAGAACTAAATGGTGATATTATAATGCGAGATGCCTATATTCTGTCATATTGAGTTATCGACGAATCACATATCTCCAAAGTCATCTTCACGTTCTGCGCCCCGCTGTAGTTGTTATCTACCCCCCACCTTTATGTTCTGGCCTACTAATATTCATATGTCTATGGTTGCAACACTATTGCAGGCAGACTCCAGTTGATGACCTAGTTGTCTTACCTTATTGCTATAAATTTTATCTAGTTAAACTAATATAATATTGTAAAAAGATTTAATTTCATTCTGTTGTATTTTGTATTTTTTTGAACTTCAAACAATAATCATCTTCCTTGGTAAGTCCTCCTTTTTAACCCCTTGGGGTCTGAGCCCTTCATTAGCAGTGTTGAAGAATCTGCCCATGCATGGTATGAAGCAGTGCAATTACAGTGTCAACCTTCCAACCAGTGTCCTACTTGTGTTTATTTGATGAATTGACAAGTTTCTGTACCGCCTATCGACTGACTTTGACAGTTGAATTCACAGTGAAATGTGACTTTCATATTCCACAGATAATTAATTTTAAAATATTTTGGTGTTGCCAGGTGAATGAAACATTTGGCAGTATCGGGGGTGTTGTTGTCGCAAGCGATTCTGACCTTGTCCTTTATCCACTGGAGCGACGGCGCATTTTATAACTTTTGCCTCGGATTGCTCGTGATATTTTCGTATTCATTTTGATTTTTTTCCGCCGACATTGAAAAAATCATATCTCCGAATTTTAATATTGAGACATGCAAACTGATTATAGTTCCATATAGCCAATGAATTAACCTATCTTTTGTTGATTATCGCATATTCGTAGGAATTATAAAAAAAATATTACAAAATCGTAAACTTTAAAAATGTGCGAATCCTGCGTGTTCGTTACTTTGAAATTGCCCTAAATGTTACTTTTTCAAGTCAACATTGGATATTTTCGATTTCTACACGTTGTCTATGGCCTACTTGATAACCACAGAAGCAAACATATTTTTAAACTGTCAATTTTTAAGTGCAATCAGCTGATTTGGAATATTTTGCTCAAAGTTTTTTTTATAGATATTTGAGACTGCGGAGTGACAAAATGAAATCCACTTTTTAGTATACTGAAATACATTTAACACAAAGTAACTGTATGAAATTAGTAGGATACGTTCATTGTCTACAATTATCAATAAGAATTTACGTGATTTTTGCTTTATTTAACTAAAATAATCGTTTTACAAATACACCCTAAATGACAATATCAAAATCAGACTACAGCTTTATAAACATTTGTGATCTAACATTGGATATTCATCAACATGTTTTTATATAATGTAGTTAATTAAGATACAAGGTTTTTAATAAGATAAAAATCATAAGAATACGTATTACTACTTGCACGAATGTTTTCGAGTTTCGCATTTCCATTCTGACAAAATATACCATCTGACAGCTGGCTTTGATTGAGATTTACTGGATTAAAACTTTTCTAAACTAATTGAAATTTACATGTATGAATATTTTGTTATGAATCCTTCTAATTGATAAACTACAGTTCAAATGCACACGTCAAGTAATTAGGTCAATAATTGTAAAAATGAACACAAAGATCGGGTGAAATTCGAAATTTAAAATTTACTTCGTAAAATACGTAAAAAAGCCACTAATTTTTCATTTGCACGAATTGAAAACACGTTAAATAGATTGATAATTGAATTGCGGGAACTGCCGTATGTAAACACTTAATAAAAATCAATTAAAACAATCAATAACATCATTCTAAACCAACAAACGGCTGTCATTTTAACCTAGAAATTTTCGTCAACAAAACAAGATACGTGCTTATGCATACCGCGAAATATTCCTTCCAGAAGCACTATAGAAGCATCGATGTTACCATAAATGAAAGACAATTTTACCAGCTTTCCAACGGAATAAATATTGGCCAGGGACTGGTAAATAATTAAATAATTTTTAATTGTTTACGAGTGGTACGTCATAAACGTCGAATTATTCGACGTGGGCAATCCTAGAAGAAAACAAAACGTCGAATTATTCGACATGGTCGCTCCAGTGGTTATACATGAGGGTCAAAATCGCATATAAAATTAAAAATTGTTGGTGAATGTTTGAGGATTTGAGCAAGAAAGAAATAATGCGGATGAAGTATACTAATGTGTGTTGATGTTCCCAGATTGAAGAGATGTACAAGAAAGCCCACGCCGCCATCCGCTCCAACCCCGCCCGCGAGTCCAAGGAGAAGAAGGACAAGAAGGAGGTGACACAGAAGCGGTGGAACAAGGCCAAGCTCTCCCTGGCAGACCGCAAGAACCGTGTGCGCCAGAAGAAGGCCACCTTCCTCAAGGGTCTGAAGGCGGCTGCAGAGGAAGCGTAAACCACCGCGGCTCCGTTACTATAAATATATACACTGCATTGACAGCAATCCTCTTTGTTTTATTTTAATCTATTTTATGTGCATCCTACTCCCTAATGCTGACTATTCAGTAATAAACACAATTTATAATATAACGTCATATTTTATTATAATCAATTAAAAATACTAGCTATTATTGATTTGATATTTTCAAAACAAATGCTTTTAGTGCTGGAAGAACTGAATACGTAATACAAGCATACCTTCAAACAGAAATAACTTGTATCTCGATTTGAATGGGAACTACTGTCGCCACTGACATTTCTGGTGGACTGTTAGATAAAGATACTCAAGATTGAGATATTTAAATCAGAGGTTCCCAAAAAAATTTTCTCATGACCACTTTCAAAATTTTACTGATTTCTGCCACATCTGCGTATCTATCACTAACTTCATGCCACCTAGGTACAAGCGAGTGTTTGGAATGCTCAGTCCTGTTATTGTTCTGTTTGCAGGATTTTGGAACGAGTAGCTCGTGGATAAATTTAATTTAATGAGTTTAATTAAATCGAGACAGTCTATTCTACCATTTACAATTTTGAACATAGATATTAAGTCTGATGTAATTCTTCGATCTAAGAGTCTTCCTAAATTTAATTATTTGTAGTTTTATGTTTTCGATTGGAAAACTGAGTTTAAAATTAATGTGTCTCGGGAATTTTTTCGATTGAATCTGAATTGTGTGGGACCGGCACTGTAGTCGTGCGCTGCATAGATTCTCAACCTTTTTTTGCCCACCGCCCCCTTTGAGAATATTATTTTTTTAACGCCCCCTAACTCGTGAATCTGAAAAAAATTATATTTACCGCAACATGGGGGGGGGTTGAGGGCGTAATTAGTGTTTTACACCATTAGAAATTGAGTTTATTACATAATGTATAAGAAATAACGCCATATAAATTTACGAAAAATTGTTTACAAATATTTTACATGAAAAAAATGGCAATTTCAAAAAAAATTCAGGCGGTGGTGAAGATTTCGTCAATGAGGAGAGACTTCCAAGAATCGAAAGAATTTCGCTTTTAAATATCTCACTGACACCAAATATATCAATCTCAGAGGAGATTTGGTTCAGGAGCAATATACTCCTCCGGAGAGCCATTGGCAGGTTAGTCCTACAGGCAGGAAGATGAATAATCTATGATGACACTCCTAAGACAGTCATCTGGAACGTAGAGGCTCACCCACTCCAAAATGGCCGATTTCACAATATAGCCTCACAGCAGTCTGAATAAGTGGATGGCGGCATGCCCCTCTCTTCTGAGCTGCAAGGAGTGAAGTCCCAGCATGCCCAGAAGAAAGTTTGTCAGGTAGAGCCATAGATAGTGACCGTATTCCCTCATCTAGAGAAATCTTAGAAACTTCTTTTGAACCCTCCAACATGAGGGAGCACCCCACCTCATGAGGATTCCAGATAAGCGAACCACTCTCCAGACTAGTGCGGACCAGGGAGAAGTATAAAATCCTCAGCACGGGTATCCCGAAAAACTTAACGGTTCGGAGAACAAGCCCTAAAATTTTAAGGCCGACTGGCACACTCCTTCAAAATGAGGACGAAATGTCAATTTACTTTCATACATAATCCCAAGATGCTTTATATTTGGTAGATTATGACGGAGCATAGTGTACGTGTGATAGGTGAGACTAAATGCTCTGGTAAAAGTCAGAACTACGTATTTCAAGACATTGAAACGAAGCATGTTTCGTTGACTTCATTTCGAAATGTTATCAGCTTGGAAGGCACAGGCAGTCCTCAATATTTCTTATTAGAAGAAATAATTTTAGATCGTCAGCGAACACCTGGTTTGGAGCTCCAAAATACCCTCGACTCTGTACAGAAACGGGCGGGTCCGTTTGATAGATTCTCCTATCTTAACAGACGGATTGCAATCTTTAGAGCACAGGTGCCGGGTAGTAATCCTATCCTTGTTTTGCCGGTATTTCAATGGAAGATGCTCCGAGGAACTAGCGTCATTGATTCCTTCGGCACCAGTGCATAGTCGGAAACACGCCAAACGTGTACCCAATATATTACACGGTTGACATCTGTAACATAAGAACGGGTCGCTTCTTCGACTCGTTCTTTTGTTCAACAGCTAGGCTGTGGAACGATTTGCCGGCCTGTGTTTCCTCCTTCCTACAACATGGGTCTCCTTCATACATTCCTTCCTCTCCTCAAAAAGACCCCCCACACAGCATCTCAGATGACATAGGCCCTGAGGGAAATTATTTTCCTCAGGGCCTCCTGTGTGGAGTTAATGTAAAAAAAAAAAGAACAGTAAAAAGTGAGAAAAACGGAGACTCCAGCAATGTAATTAACGAAAATGGAAAAGAGAAGAAGCTCTAGGATCGATCCTTGGGGAACCCCAGAAAAATAAGAAATTCAGCAGGTTGGAAGATTCCGTGTGTGACAAATTGTTTCTGTTCTTGAGGTAACTTTTAAAAAACTTTTACATCCAAAGGGAAAAATCAATCTGGGCAAGTTTTGTGAGTAAGATATCGTGATTCACAGTATCAAAGGCTTTGGAGAAGTCGTTATTCGAACAGTCTACTTGGTATCCACTGTCTAGGGACCTAGCAACATAGTCAGTGAAAACCATCAGAGTGGTTTCAGTCGATCTTCCTTTCCTGAAACTATGCTGTTCGGGGATAATGTATGCGTCTGTCTGAGGCATGAGGAATTTATGAATTAATTTTTCAAATGGTTTAGCAGGGGCTGATAGTATGGCAACTGGTCTATAATTTTGAAGTTTTCCATACTTCAGGAAAAGCGGAAGTAGCCAAGCTAAAGATAAGACATAATGGTATATTTAGAAACTCAGCGCAACCTTTAATAAAAAACACAGGAATGAAGTCTGGTCCGATGGTGTGTGAGTTCTTCATGACATTTATGGTACTATAACGTCAGATTCCGTAAATATATCTAAATCGACGTTTGAACCTCCTCTGGTATTAATTTTAGCCACATTATTAATGTCTAGAAGTGGAGGGTCTTTATTGTAGACCGATTGAAAATGATCAGCAAATGCGTTAGCCACACCCAAGTCACGAAATTCCTGATTACCTTTTATCATGGTGTGTTCAAGACCGCCATCCTTCAGAAGGGATTTTATATAGTGCCAAAACATCTTGGGATCATGCATGATGTTTTCTTCGATTTTAGACACGTAGGCTCGATAGGCCACTCGAACCGCCTGCCTAACTAACACTCGGTAAAAACTGAACAGATCGTATTCACTCTGAAGGCCTCAAGCTTTTCAGCGCTTATGATGGGCGTGTTTGATCTCTATATTCGAGATGACTTCTCTCGCAAACCACTTTGGATACTTGCGACCACCCCCGCCTGTCGTTAGCAAACGATGTGCACTCGTTTCCTCGTTGATATCCATTAGAATAAACATGTAAACTTTAAAATTATTTCAATAATTTTAAAATTACGGCGCGCGGCGAAAAAGACATACGTCCTGCCGGCGAACTATCTGGAGCACTGATGGGGTGGGATGGATTTCTCTGGGTCTCCTACCGCCCCCCTGAAAGTCTGAAACGCCCCCCAATTTTCTCTTGGTCTTCTACCGCCCCCCTGAAGGTCTGAAACGCCCCCAAAGGGGCGTTATCGCCCACGTTGAGAACCTATGATGTAGCGGGAAGGGGACCGGCTGGCCGTTTCGACGCCTAGGGAGAAGTGGGGAGAAAATGTAGGGAAAGGGATCGAAGGGAGGTAGAGCGGAAAACTTGCGCCTTTAGAAAGGCGTTCGAACAATTGTATGCGGAGTCTTCAGAGTGAGCGGTTCGGCCAAGGCCAAAAAGAAGTCCAAGTTGTAGTTCGAGCGGAGAGGCAGGGCAGGCGGAGATGGTGACGAGATGACGGCTACTGGCGCTCTGCCGGTCCAGAGCTTTCAGGGCTCTATTTAAAGGGGGAAACAGCAGGTCTAGCCTTTTGTCTCCCCGCAATTCCAGGAACTGAGATCAGAACAAAGTGTATGAATGCGACGGCGGTCATGGCGCTGTGCGTCTTATCATGTCGTCACATTCCGCCTGACACGCTACGCTCCCCTGATAGTTTATTTTTATTTGTGAGTTTACACAATTTAAAATGTAAACATAAAAAGATACAGGGTTGCACAGATTCGATGCATGAGACATGTAAAATTGGCTTTGCACAAATTGTGATTTGTGCAAAGATGAGGTTTCGTACTACTTAGCACAAATTACAATTTTATCCAAAGTAACAAATTTAATTAATGGAAAAAGGGGTGGGATGGGGGGAGTAAATGAGGGGGGGGGTCAAGCTTTGTTTTTTGTAGTGACCGACCGAAGGTTCGGTTTCGGCATCAGTTTCGGCAGATTTTCTGCAGAACCTTCGGCCGCACCGAAACTCTGCAAAAGACCTCAATAAATGGTAAATTTAGTCTTAAGAATGTTGTGATTGTAAACGCAATTGAAATTATAATACTTACTCAATTAATGAGGTCCTTCCTTTATAATGAACATAAGTGTTGATTATTGACATATTTTGGTTCCAAGAAGTAATTGTTAATTTTTAGTAATTTCAAAGAAAAAAAAAATTTCACATACTTCAATTATTGTTTTTTTTTTTTTTTTCTATTAAGGGTATATTTAGGGGTTTTTGATGCAGTTTTTAAAAATGTTCTATATTGTTTATTAGAGAATAATATTATGTTTTGAACAAAAAAACTATTCTTCTAAATGGTGCAATAACAAAACGTGTTAAAATGTTTAAAACGATTGCGTAAAAAAATATTTATCACATGTTAACTGTTTGTATAAGTGTAAAAAATAAGACAAATTTCAGTACACAAAAGATTTTTAATACGTCTAAAAAAGTTTCGGTTTCGGCCGAAACTGAAACAGCTACTGAAGATTCGGTTTCGGTAGAAAGTCCTGTTTCGGTCGGACCCTAGATTTTTGTCACATAGGGACCGCTTGACCCCTTGATTCAATTTATTGTACATTAATAAAAAGAGAAATTATTTTTAATTCAATATTGTCTTCAAATTCACGTCCGGTAAATGGATGTACATATTTTAAAATGGGGGACCAGTGGACGGGGATACATGTCGCAATGAAATTGTAGCTCCTCAACGGCTTATTATAATTTAAAGGCAGTAGGAGGAAATTATAAGGGCCATGAATTTTAGAATATGCAACTGGATGTGTATAACTCTGCTCCACAAGACAATATTTTAGTGTTTCTGGTTGATGTATGAAACTTGCTTCCCTATCCTTTTGCAGCCAGCACTTGCAAATACAGGGTTACTTTCTGTGGGCCCATATGTTGTGATAGACATCACATCACTGAAAAAAACGAATAAGGTAGACATTAGTAGTTTTAGAGGCTTTCACCTTGGGGGGCCGAGTTAAAAGAATTAAAATTTCCTGGTGTTTTAATTTTTTTTTAATTCAATGAGTGCTTTTATTATTGCCGTGACGATCCACGATTACGGTACTGAGACGGCATAAAAAGGGGAATAAACATACATTGCTTATCACAATAATGCTGTGACGGCCGGCATAGTCCAGCGGTAAGGCTCTTGACTAGCACTCCGAAGGTCGCGGGATCGAATCCCGGCGTGGCAAATAAATTTTATTTGATTAATTTGTGTTATTTCACAATTTATTCATTTAAAATAATATATAGTATATTTGCGGCACGTTGCAGAGTGGAAGATACTCTTAGTTATCGCCTTGGTGTAAGACCACCATTCAAAATTGAAAGGTTGCTTGAAATGGCTTTAGCCATGTTTGGTGACCATATCTGAATCCCCATCTTCCTCTCCCTATCTTCTTCCCCTCCCCACTACTTTCAACCTCACAACATACCCCAACTGGGGATGCTATAGTCCCACTGGCTCCAGACAGGAACAGTTGAGACTCTTGTGCGGTATTCATGTAAAAAAAAAAAAACAGCTTTTTCGAAAGATGAGATACGCAATGTATGTAGGACATGCAGGTCTTTTATTTTTTTTTACATTAACTCCACACAGGAGGCCCTGAGGAAAATAATTTCCCTCAGGGCCTATGTCATCTGGGATGCTGTGTGGAGGGTCTTTTTGAGGAGAGGAAGGAATGAACATTGGTCTTGAAGAGACCCATGTTGTAGGAAGGAGGAAACACAGAGACCGGCAAATCATTCCACAGCCGAGCTGTTGAACACAAGAACGAGTCGAAGAAACGACCCGTTCTCATGTGACAAATGTCAACCGTGTACAAATGTTGGCTACCGGTGCCGAAGGGGTCAATGATGCTAGTTCCTCGGAGTATCTTCCATTGTAATACCGGTAGAACAAGGATAGCATTCCCACCCGATAGCCATGCTCTAAAGATTGCAATCCCTCTGTTAAGATGGGAGAATCTATGAAACGGACCGCCCGTTTCTGCACAGAGTCGAGGGTATTTTTCAGGTATTTTGGAGCTCCAGACCAGAGGTGGCTGCCAAATTCAACCGTGGGGCGCACTTGTGATTTGTACAGGGTTAGCAGTTGTGTACTATTAAAGTATCTGCGGGCCCTGTACAGTACACCCAGTTTTTGGGAGGCTAACTTTACTCTGGCTTCGATAGAGCCCCCATACCTGAGCTGGTCACTTACGGTTACACCAAGCATATCAATGGAGGGCCTGTCCGGAAGATTGCTTCCGTTGAAAGAGACTAGATTTTCATTTCAATCCCTTTTAGACGTAATCAGACAAGATTGGGTCTTTGAAACATTAAATTCAACAAAAGGTCGTTTCCTCCAAAGGAAAAAGTAAACATTTTCTTGCATCTCTCTCACACACCGCACCGTGACGTCTCCGTAGACCCCCCTATGATCCTACTTGCCGTGACAATAATTTTGAAAGTATGGAATATAGTTACAAGGATAATATCAAAGTGTGATTGAATTCCAAAAATTCAAAGGTGTCAATGCACTGATGGTTTTGCTTTTGTTCTTAAACGTATAATGTTGCAGCTCTTTCTTACACACTAAATAACAGCAGTCGAAAAATGAAGTCCCCCAAAGGAAACATACAATCATTATCATACATCTCCCTCACACGTAATTTTGAAAACATTCTTTGGCTGTCCAGCTAGGCAATTCGCCCGTTTTAGAACAGTCAAAATGAGCAGGTTTTTTACATGTAATCAATGTGTTGACTATAATATTGCCTTTTACTTAAATATAACACTTGATAAATAATATATTAAGGTTTTGATGTTAATAAGATATCCGTTTTCTCCAAAGGAAAAAAGTAGTACTTTGGAGGGAACAATCACACATATTTTGTGTATCTCACCATTGGGTATTTAATGTGTAGTAAGGTCCCACAAACTCCAACTTTGGGCTTTGAAGCAAAGAATGGACCGTTACCTTGATAGTGTTTTCTCTTGGAATAAAAATAATCTCGTTGAATTTAACGTTTCAAAGACCCAATCATGTCTGATTACGTCTAAAATGGATCGAAATGAAAATCTAGTCTACTTCAACGGAAGCAATCTGCCGAACAGGTCCTCCATTGATATGCTCAGTGTAACTATAAGTGATCAGCTCAGGTACGGGGACTACACCAAAGCCTGAGTTAAATTAGCCTCCCAAGAACTAGGCGTACAGCATTGCAGTTACTTTAAAACTCCCTACAAATCGCAAGTGTGTCCCCTTCTGGTCTGGGGCCCCAAAATACCTGAAAAAACCCCTGACTGCAGAAGTGGTCCGTTTAATAGCTTCTCCCACCTTAACACAGAGATCGCAAGTATGGATGGCAAATCTTTAGAGCACAGTCGTCGGGTGGGAATGCTATCCTTGTTCTACCCGAATTTCAATGGAAGATGCTACGAGAAACAAGTGTCACTGATCCCTTCGGCACTGGTGCATAGTTGGGAAGCGCGCCAAATGCGCGCACAACATATTTACACGGTTAACATGTTATGTCACATGAGAATGGGTTGCTTCTTTGATTCGTTCTTAAGATCAACAGCTCGGCTGTGTAATGATTTGCCGGCCTCTGTGTTTCCTCCTTCCTACAACATGAACACTCAAAAATACCCTCCACACAGCATCCAGATGACATTGGCCCTGAGGGAAATTATTTTCCTCGGGGCCTCCTGTGTGGAGTTAATGTAAAAAAAAGCACCTTGGTCAATTTTGAATGTGTTTTAATGTTCTTATTATAGTAGATAGTCTGTAGTACTAACTCGATTTCCATCTGTGTTGGGTTGTTATTCCCCAATTTCTTGAATTCTGCTACAACACATTTCTCAACATGGTGCTTCTCCAGAGGCAGGAATGGGATAAAATGATCAATGAGTTGAGAGTATATCACATCTGCCTCGTTGAATCCTCCTGAAACACAATACATTATAAAAATAATTTAAAATATATATGTAAGTAGGTACAACATTTGACTTCCAACTTTAAGTTCAATTGATCTACGCTAGAAACCCTGACAAGATAAACAGAGCGATATCACTACTAAAAATTTACTGATGAACCGCGCCATATGAAATAAGTTTCAATTTTGTAAAATACAGTTTTTTTTTAAAGAAAGACAAACATTCTTGGGTTAAGAATAACCCAAAAATAATTTGAAAATCTCCTACTACCACCACAGTACGTGGAAAATGTTGCTTGTGTCGTGATGGAGGATTTAGCCAGCCGAGGAATTGTACTCACGAGAGGGAAAGCAGAGGCAATGCCAACTCAGTCATTATTGACTTTGATATCGTCACAAGCAGAAAATCAATAGAAATGGCAAACCAATGGGAAAATTGGCAAACAATTAATTTAAGATACGGATATGATTCACATTTCCACACAATTTGGGAGGCGGGTATGGGTACCGCCGCCCCGGGAACCATTTATTGGATAACCAACACCTCTGCCATAGGTCACCCCAAGTGGTTCGTTACGTTTGGTGACTTAACAAGGGCGCACGGGTACATGGGGTGAGGTTTGTCCAGATCTCGGCGGCGAATGCGTCTGCCCACATGCTGCTAGGCAGGCCGGATCGAGAGAGATGAGGGAGGCCTTTTGACCTTTCCAGCCGGACTCTCTCAACCCATCGCCTTGCACCGCAATTGGAGGGATAGATTCATGCTGTAGTCTGCAACTCCTGGGCACACTGACCCCCAAATTCCTACCCACCCCTCATCCCTGTTATGTTAAGATCTCTATGACAACAATTGTCTATGGTAGATCCGGAAATGGGATCACACTTTGTACTCTCTGTTCAACATATCAACAAGTATTCCAAATAAAATAAAATAAAAAAATTAATAGCTAACCTTATAATAATCCCTTTTTCCTTCCCATGACTTCCTTTCCCTTAAGACCCTTCACACAGCATCCTCAAAGATGACCTAGGCCCTGAGGGGAATTATTTTCCTCAGGGCCTCCTTAGTGGAGCTAATGTAAAAAAAAAAAAATAATATTTACCATCAGCTGAATAAGAGCCTTTCCTTAAAACTTCATCGAAGTCCGCCATCACCAGAGACTCTCTGTCCTTGTTCAGTTTTAGGAAATGATCGGCTATTTCATTGCCAATGACATTAGAAAGAAAGAGGAATACCGCATTTCTGATGAAAAAGAAAAACATTAGTTTTACTCTTGGTTGTGTATTCATTTCAAAGACATCCAATTTGATAGTCCATCCCATCAGGAAAATGGGAATAAACCAAATTGCACAGAGCAGGGAGGCGGCATGACCACTTTTTTAATAATGAATGTCAGTTAACGAATCTGACAGTTCACGGGCAACTCTAATAATGACTATTTGGTCCCAGAAAATAAAATCTACTAGTCATGGTGCTTCTACATGCTTGCGACAAATGGCTTGTCGCAAGCTCAGGCAAGCTCTGGAAAACGAATGGCTGGCTTCCACACACTTGCGAGCAGACCAGTGTGTTCGGAGCATCCAAGCGCGGCGGACGTCTACTTGGGCTATACTATGTTTGCGTTAATCTATTTTTATTTTGGTTCCATGCCAACTCAGATTGAAACCAACTGAGAAACACCTCAGAAAGGTCATTAAAAGCTATGAAAAAATTATTTTAAAATAGCCGGTAACCCTAACCTAACTTAATCAATTTTTTTATCATGACCTTTCTGAGTTGGTTTCATTATGAGTTGGCCGGTCACCTTTATTTTAACGTGAAACAAAAGACAAGGGGAATATATATTTTGTATACCATTGAACCATTGAAGAAGATAATACTAATAAAAATATGAAAAAGAACAAGACACAGAAAAATACAATGTCTAGTTCACACGCGGTAGAAGTGAAACCTTCAAAAAACTAAAGTAGAAAAGAGTGGGGAGGCTACGAAGCACCGCACAAAGAGGAGACATTATCTCGCAGGCTAAATCCTATAGATTTTTTTTCTCTTTTTAGTGCCACTTTTTCGTTTCAACGAGTTTCAAATCACAACGGTGCCAAAGAAGTTTTCGCTTCCAAAGGTAGTGATCGCAATTGGGACCCAAACTCGAGGATCACTTGTCTTTATATGATATTGTCTTGTATTATAAAAAACAGTTATTCTTACAAAAATCATATATTTTTTATTGTAATAATATTGTATAAATCATCAATAAAATATTATTTATTTATTTTGACTTCTTAGATAAATCCGTAAGTGCATTAAATTTATGTACTTATACATTTTAATAAGTCAGGCTCGCCTCATACGCCATTCATATTTATATGTCTCGTAATATTATATTAGGGATCGTACCCATACTACGTGACACACTTTTTTGCAATTTTTTACCCCCCCGGTGACCACGTGTAGTATATTCCAAGACCCCGCCCCCCCCCCCCTACAGTTTTCACGTAGTATTTCATAAATATGGTTTCGAATAATTTTTTGGTAACAAAAAATAAAAAATGCATTATTTGGCTTATATTTGTCTTTATTAATACGGCGCTTGCTGCGTGACAGCAAGAGTGCATGCATTACAAGTGGAAAAAATATTATCAAGATAAAACTTATGTCAAAATATATTGAAACCGGAACGTAATTTATGGAAACGAAAGTCTAGTTATTTTTATAAACATTTTTCATCTCAATCATCTTCAACAAACACGTTCCCTGAACTTTTTCACTTATTTGAATGTACCGGGGTGGGTTTTTCAGTTTGCGGATTGGGTAAGGAGTGGAAATAAAAACCAAAATTATTTTTCCTTTTCAACATGTTCACCTACTACCCTAATACATTTTTCCGATCTTTAAATTAACTTAAAGGAACTTTATAACAGCGCGGAACTCAATTTTCTCCACATTTCACAATTTCTTCCCGATTGAAGTGTTTGGTCGACGATAGCTCAAAGACTAATGACCTAATTACGATAAAACACGGTGTTTATCCTAAAAATGAGTTGTTCAGTTAGTACCTAATTCAGCGGCACCCCCATTAATCACTTACCTTCCCATTCTGCGAACTTAAAAACCTCCCCTCGTAGCTCGAAAAAAAACGCGAGATTTCTAGATTGACTACGTGATAAAAACCGTGAGCAAAAACGGCGTGCATTCGCCCCCAGCTCGGAAGTTCTACTGAGCGCGACCGAGCGATTGCCGCTTGTGGCCAAATTATCCACCTCGCCGGATCGGTGGCAAGCTCTCGCAAGCTCTTGCAAGCCTACGCAAACGCACGCTCCAGACGTTGGGACTTGTGAACGCTTGCCGAGGCTCGCCAAGTATTTGGACCCGACTTTACAAAGGTGCGCAAATAGCTGGCTGCAAAAAGCTTCAACAACAAAATCGGATAAACAAAATTTCATGCTTGTTTCCAAAATTGAATATTTTGTTTTATTATTTAGTTAAACACTTTTACAAATGCGTTATAATTCACCCACCTCACTCATTTTTAGCGTCGCTATGCTGGGCTGTTCGGTTAAAAACGAACATTCAGATCTTGTACAAAAAAGTTCCACAAAGGACTATGCTTGCCTTTCTTAAGCGATATTAACTTTTCTGCAAAGGGTCTGGTTATTTCAATGTGCGCTCTTCGGCGGTCAATATATGACTGATATTGAAGTTTATTCAAAGTTTTCTCAAACATTTATAGTGAGGTGGTTTGCCTCCAGCTCATTGAATAATACCCGGATTTTATTTTAGGGCAAGTCTATTGATTTGGATTGTCTGATTAACCTTTCAGCGGTCGAGCGCTGTCTGTGAGTCCGCAGCGAACTAATTTGTGCTAACTATAAACAACAGACAATTGCGCTTCCGTGATGTCCTCGGAGGGGTGAGGTACGTCCCCTCAGTACCCCAGTGACATACATCGCAAGCGCATGTTTTCTTTTGTTTATATTTGCGGTCTTAGATTCCACGGGGGCGACAGGTTGTGTGCTTGAAAAATCTCTTGAATAATATTGAAAGCTAGTATTTCATGATATTTGAATCATATTATTTACAACTTAGTTTTATTTTATGTAAATACGTTATACGCAAATCAGAATGTAAAATTTTATCTTATTTCGTTATTATGTTGATTTATAGCGTTGTTTTGTGTCAGATGTTTAAAAAATTGAGATTTCACAGACTTCAACTATTACATACATATTAAAAAGTGATTTCTAATTAATGTTTTTTTTATTTATTTATTATCTCTACATATTATAAAGTAAAGTCCCCCGCGCCGTCTCTCTGTCTGTCTGTCTGTTCGCGATAAACTCGAAAACTACTGAACGGATTTTCATGCGGTTTTCACCAATAGATAGAGTGTTTCGTGAGGAAGGTTTAGGTATATAATTTGTCAAGGATTTGGGTAAATTGGTTGAAACATAACGATAATTGTTAGAAGTGTCGGAAAAAAGTTCAGCCTCCTGGTAGCTTTCACGGAAAACGCTGCCTAATCCTTTTGGGATATAACAAAACAATTAATGGTGGGATATTCCTCTTTTATAGATCTACAAAAAAGTCCGCGAAGGCATATATTTATCTTTTATGGATAGCTTACTGTACACATTATATCTTCTTATCTTATTATTCTTATGAATTGCTGTTCGTTTGTCTCGCTAAAACTCGAGAGCGGCTGGGCCGATTTAGGTGATTTTGGTTTTGAAATGTTTGTCGTAGTTCAGGAAAGGTTTAAACGGTGAGATAATATAAAAAAAAATTGTGAGGAAGATAGTAAAAACAAAAATTTCATTTTCTCGTATAAACAGTTCTACTGTTCTACCTACTTTCAGAAGCACAACGTAATTTAGAATTGGAATGCAAAAAAAAAAAGAATTCTGATTGTCATATTTCAGTCGTCTGTCAAATGTTACCTGTTACCATTTAAAATCTTCTATCATCAGTTTGTCAGTGCGTGAGAACTTTCTTTACTGTTTTAATATGCCAAGGAAAAGACGAGCCGACATAGATCGTCGAAGTCAATCAAATAGGCGACGAGCTACCTCACATGCAAACCACACTGATGAACTCAAAGACGGCGGTGGTTACAAAGGTTGGATTTTACAAAGTGTTTTATTAGCCACAGCAACGCGTGGCCGGGTCAGCTAGTTATAGATAAAAGACTATTTTATTTTATACTATATACAATATCATGAAATTTTCAGTCATCTTTTAAAACCAGACGCCTAAATTTGCGGAATCACCAACGGCGCGCGACTGCTTATGTTCGGTGCAAGGGTGCGACTACAGAAAGGTTAATTATTATAGTGAAATTTTTGAGAAGAGTCACAAAATAAGATTGATTGAGAAACTCTATAAATAAATCTAAAATAAGATAAGGTGACTTGGAGATGTACTCAGAAAACTGAATAGAACTGGAGGAGAGGCCGTGAGGTGTGAGGAGAGGCCGTGAGGTCTGCCATGAACCGAGTAGCTCATGCCTGGAAGTGCCTTATTGAAGCCATTTAACTAGAAAGATGAATAAAATGAAGAGGACTCAGTATAATGATGGTTACCTGAAGTTCACTCCATCCACCACACTATGATGATCCATGAATGGCTTCAACACGTTCAAAACTCCCGGGGGAATGTCATTTACTTCATCGAATATAATCAGTGCTACGGGGCAACTTTTCAGCACATCTGTTATCTCTTGTTTCAGCTTTGACTGAAAACAAAATCATTGAAAACAAATCAAACAAAATTAGTTTTAAGTTTTGTCTGAGGTATTCAATTCTCTCTGCCTATCCCTGAAGACAAAAGGGTGTGGTCACGTAACTAAAAATATATTTTTATAACGATATGAATTAGAAAGAGACTTGGGTACTAACTAATCAGTGAGCACTGGATGTTTTTGAAAGGAAAATTTTGAGGCATATCTTTGAACCGGTTTCAGAAAATGGATTTTGGCGCAGACATTATAACAATGAGCTTTATAACAGACATTATAACAATTGCTTAAGGATCTAAACGTCACAAAATTTATAAAACTGGGAAGACTTCAGTGGCTGGGTCATGTAGAGAGAATGACCGAGCATCAAGCACCAAAGTCCCTGCTGAACTCAAGACCGATAGGGCGAAGGAGCCTGGGAAGACTAAGTTTAAGATGGAGCGACAACGTCCTCAAAGATATATCCACCTTGGAGATTGTACACTGGAGAGAGCGGTACAAAACCGTGATGAGTAGAGGAAGACTCTTGAGGAGGCCAAGATCCACCAGGGGTTGAAGATTCAAGAGTGATGATGATGATGATGATGAATTAGAAAAACATACAGAAAACATAAAGGATATAAAAATTTTTAAATATGTATCTTGGTAGGCAACTATGCTTAGGGAACGTACCCAAACTACGTGACCCGTTCAGGGGAGGGGGTCTTCAAAATACCATGCTTGGTCACAATGAGCGGCAGGCGGCATAGGTTTTTTTAGTCACCGGGGAGGGGGGGGGGGGGGGTTAAAAATTGCAAAAAGTGGGTCCCGTAGGGACCGTTAAACCACCAATTAGAACTTTATATAACTTAATTTATTATATCGTCGACTATTAAACAGTACTACCCAAATGCCAAGTAATCATCGAGTATCAACTTTCCGTGACACGCCAAAATAGTGTTGAAGTGGGAGTATTGGAGACAGACTTAGTATTGCTTATCTGCCACTGTACGCGATATCTAGTGATAGTATTATTAACACACTTTGGGCGGGAAGGATAGTTCTCCCTTTTATGTCCGGTCCTACTTGAATGCCTGGAAAGGCATTGCTGTCTAATATTTTTATATAAATATGAGGGTGGTCTGAAAAGTTTCCGACCTGAACATGAAGATGGCAGCACTCGTCAATAAAAGCTAGTGAATGTAGTTGAGCATCTTTTGACAGTTACTCACCAAAGTTTCGCCCATTTTAGACGCGCAGTTTTTAGTTGACAATCGTTTGAGCGAGTCGATGTGTGTGTTTTTGTGACAATGGAAAAAATTGAGTTTCGAGCTGTTATTAAATTTTTGTTTTTTGTTTTTTACGCACTTTTTAGATAAGGAAACAAAAAGAAGTCGCTTGGAGCTGGATATGGTGAGTAAAGCGGATGGTCAAGCAGTTCAAACCGTAATTCGTGGATTTATGTCATGGCAACCGCTGAGGTGTGAGACGGCGCGTTGTCTTGTTGAAACAGGATTTTTGGTCTAACGTGAGCAAACGCGGCAACCAACGCGCGGACAGCTTTCTCATGTCTAAATCTTGATTTAATATGTGACAGACACATTCATTTTCATAACCTCTGCTATCTCTCTCACTTTAATTCGGCGGTCGTCTAACACTATTTGGTGAAGTTTAGCAATGTTATCGTCAGTAGTTGCAGTTTTTGGACGTCTACGTCGAAAATGGCCGAAATTTTGGCGAGTAACTGTCAAAAGATGCACAACTACATTCACTAGCTTTTATTGACGAGTGCTGCCATCTTCATGTTCAGGTCGGAAACTTTTCAGACCACCCTCGTATTGTACACCAATCTCTTTGTAAGGGTCCCAACTATTTGTTACGTATAAATAATAAAAATATATATTTATAGGTAATACAAGAAGGGGAAATCTTCTTATCTAATTGTCTTTTATGTGGAAGAATGTTTTATCAAAAGGAAACTTGTACTTTGGCACTGGAGATGCTGAAATTATGTGTAAAATAATGGCACCCACCTGGTAAAAGCTAACCTGGTTTTTGTCGGGAAAATCATTCCGGCCGATGTACAGTTTGACAAATTGGCTGTCCATCCCCTCTGTGAACAGGGACTTAGCTATGAACTCAGCCACGTAATTCTTTCCTGTTCCTGGCCATCCGTGCATCGATATACTGAGAGATTTATCAGCACCTTTCTTCCTAACGATAGAGTTCCTGTGACCCTGCAGCATGGGGCACACTTCCATGGCCAGGGGCTGGCCGAAGAGATTGTCTTCTAAATGAGCATGGAGAGCTTGAAAAAAAGAATAAAAAATACCTATCTTAACAATGTGGGGGTGATATGACAATGGGGCGAATATGAAAGAGAAAAATATTGGGGTTAAAAGGAGGATTCTGGACATAAATCCCTTAGCTGTTTATGTACCTTGTGGCTGTCATAGCTACAATCTCGTACTATGCGATGCTGCTAAGGCATCCGTAAAATTAGTCACTTTGTTTGCGGTACTTCTGAGGTTGTTCACATTGTTTTCAGCTTCTGTTCATCGATGGAAAATTCTAACCAATTGCTTGGAATTATATACTATAAAAAAGCTCAGTGACACACGTTGGGAAGCAAGAATAAGCAGTCCGTTATCAAATTGGTGCCATCCATGACGCTTTATTTACTTTGGCTATTGAAACTTAGAAAACTGATGTTCAAATCTCTCATGAGGCTACTAGCCGAACAGTTAAAAGATTTCAGCTTCATAGTTTCATTGGTTGTTTGGTATGACATACTTTTTCAAATTAATGTCGTTAGTAAATCTCTACAATCAACAGATAAAGATCTCAGTAAATGCACAGAAATGTTGAAAAAATGCTGCACTTTTTTGGAAGAATATAGAAATACAGGCTTTAAAAGCACCACTTTAACTGCGAAGGAATTGGCTGAAGAACTAGAAATTGAACCTGTGTTTAGAGCTACAACAAGAATTCGATTTGTTGAGCGTCAGCGCTAGTGAAACTGCCCACGACGAGCCTATAACTTCTCCAGAAAAAAAATTTGAGGTTGAATTTTTCAACTCTCTCTTAGACACTACATTAATTTCACTTAATGAAAGATTTGAACAGTTAAATGAGTACTCGGAATCTAAGTCTTTTTTGTACAATATAAAACAGATTCCGGAAAAACCCGACCTTGTCAAACTCTGTAGTGACCTCCAATTGAAATTAACTGTAGACTCTAAATCTGATATAGATAGTTGTATGTTGTGTGATAAACTCGTAAGCCTGAAATCTTTTTTGCCTAATCAGAATGTGGTTACCCCTGCTTATGTTTTAAATTTTATCAAAGATTGCAACTTACACGAACTGTATCCAAATGTGTGGAATGTGTGTAGATAGCATTGTGAATATTATTGACTACTGGGCTCTCCACACGACACTGGATGTAGTGACTGCGGCAGTGACTGCAGAGAGCGTGGAGTTGAGCAAACTAGAGCTGTCTCGTTTGTTAAACGGCCGCTAGAATGAGACAGCGCTAGTTCGCTCAACTCCACCCTCTTTGCAGTCACTGCCGCAGTCACTACATGCGGTGTCGTGTGTAGGCCGCTTATACCTGTAACGGTTACTAGTGGGGAGAGGATTTTTTCTAAGCATAAGCTGACCTATCTGCGATCGATAAAATCTCAATCTAGATCAGGGTACCTAGCATGGTCGATCGATATAGGTTTTATCGAAAATGTCGGTAACTTGTCATCGCTCCCGAGCACGACTGCAGGCCGCTAACGAACAAATAACAGTTCTCGACAAATAAATTAAAAACCCTTAGTCGTTGTGAACTGTTGTTTGTTCGTTAGCGGCCTGCAGTCGTGCTCGGGAGCGATGACAAGTTACCGACATTTTCGATAAAACCTATATCGATCGACCATGCTAGGTACCCAGGGGTTCCCAACCTTTTTGTACTCTACAGCATATTCTAAAATATCGCTAGGGTGGCAGGCACCACCTATTTTTAATCGACAAACTCCTTCCATAACTTAAATCCTTTGTTTTTTCCTACCATTGCTGTTGCGCCATCGGTGGTTATCGCAGGTAGCTTGTGCAAAGGCATGTTTATTGACTTCGCGTATGTTCTGAATGTATTATAAATATCCTCACCCCTTGTCTGTCCTTTCATAGGTAATATTTGCAGCATATCCTCTTTTACTGTGAAGTTACTAAATACCATTCTCACCGTAATTGCTAACTGTGCGGTGTCTGATGTATCTGTTGGCTCGTCAAATTGTAGCGAGAACCAGTCACATATTTCCAAGTCAGTCTTAACTGAGTTTGTATGTCTGTTGAAATTGCATGTATTCTTCTTGTGGCGGTGTTATTTGACAACTGTAAGTCCTGTATTGCTGAGACAATCTCACATTTGTTAGAAAATCTATCAAACAAACAATCGGCACCAGTCAAAAATAGTTCTTTAAACAACTCACCATCGATGAAAGGTTTCTTCTTTTTTGCGAGCATGTGACAAATTTTTAAAGAAGCAATGCTGGCCTTTTTAGAATTTTCCATATGTCTAGTGAAAACAGTCTTATGTGCAGTTAGACTTGATTTTAGTTGATATATTTTTTTTCTTTTTTACTTCAGATTTAAGTGGATAATTCACATCAAAAGTGGCATGAATTGTCTGAAAGTATCATTCAACATTATGTTTTTTCGGCACTGCAATACTACTACCACACAACAAACAAACGCATTTATTTTTCAAATTAACGGAACAATATGATTCCTACCAGTCAGTGTTAAAATTATAGGTTCGTTGTCTTTTACTCGGTCCACTCATTTCAGGACTAAAAAATAAAAAATAAATAGTAATTGAACTACAATATAGTATCAATGTTATAGCTCACATCTGTTCTACATTATATGCATAAATGTATTATAACAAGGACTATAACATGCTTATTGCTTTCACTGAGTCATGTGCCATGTGTTTTGACGCCTTTGGTGTTCATCGGCTCAGTTCGTGGCGTTCATTCACTTCGGGTTTTCTGCGTGTACAAGGAGTGATGTGCAAATAGCACTCCCCGTTCCAGGCTAGCGTGAAGAGTGCAGTCTGGCTCGCCGCTGGACAAGTTGCCACAAGAACTGTCAGCAAAGGAACCACTCATACATACAATATCGCAAACACACAAACGTATTTAATAAACCTAGGCACTCAAAAAAATTAAAACTCTAACAAATAAATAAAAATAATTCACATTTTTAATTCATGTTTATGAAAAATTCTGTCTTTGCCGAATAGTGACGGGCACATACGAATCGGGCACCATGGCGCCCGCGGGCACGGAGTTGGAAACCCCTGATCTAGATTGACAAACTTGGCAACTTTGTCAATCGAAAATGGAATTGATGAAAACATGAATTTTGATAACCTAATAAAAGAGTTCGCCGAAAAGAAAAAAGAAAAAAAGCCAGCTAGAAAACTGAAATTTTATTAGTTTTTTTAAATAAATAGTTTTTTTTTTTAATAATTGGTTATTTCATTATACCCTTTGCCTTTTTTCGTATGGAATTGAATTGCAGTTAGGGGAAGCCGTAGAAATCTCGCCCAGGGCGCTGGTAGTGCTAAAACGGGCACTGCTTTGCGGCACTCCACTTGTCGCTATAAATTTGTAAGGCTTTGAACCATTTATTTTCACACTACGACTTCTTTTGGTCAAATAAACTAATTTAATTTATTAACAAACCAATTTAATAAACTACAATTAACTCCAAGTGTCGCTAATTTATTAATTAATATTTTGTGACACACCTTGTCAAAGGCTTTGCTAAAATCAGTGTATATTGAGTCTACCTGGCACCTGTTTGCTAACGATTTAGATATGAAATTTTCGTATATTAGTAAATTAGTTAATGTAGATTTATTTGAACAAAAGCCATGTTGGTTGGAAGTTATAATTTTTGAAGAAGAAGATAACAATAATAATCTAAACGAAAATATGAAAGAGAACAAGACACAGAAAACAGAAAAAAGACAATGGTCGCAACTGGGACTCAAACCCAGACCTCTCGTCTTGTTCTCTTTCATATTTTCGTTTAGATTATTATTGTTATCTTCTTCAATGATATATTGCATTGATGGGAATAACCTTCAAAAGTTATAAAAGAGAGTTTTTCTTATAAAAATTGAATAGTTATAATTTTTTTTAATATCTGTAGATATTTAACAGAATACAATTTTTTTATAAAGTTTAGGTAATGATGATTGGATACATTTTGGTCTATAATTTGTAACGTCAGTTTTGTCCCTTTTTTAAAAATTGGAGTAAGAAAACTGTGTTTCCAGGTATCAGGGAAGCAGCTTGTCTCTAATGACTGATTAAAAATCTGAAAAAGAGGAGCAATTAGGCCGTTTAAACATTCTTTAATTAACACCGGTGGAATATTATCAGGTCCAGCATTTTTTCTGGCATTAACAAATTTACATGCATTTTAATATCATTAATTTCTATTCATTTTTTCAGATATATCCAGACTAAGATTCGATGAGAATTTGGGAATTTTGTTGCTAGGTATATCGTCTTCATACACAGACTTAAAATAATCGGCGAATAAATTTACAATGTTCTCGTCATTACACCCAATTTGTCCATTGAAACTCATAGAAGTTGGAATACCCAAGAATTAGTGTAATTTTTTGAGAATTAGTGTAATTCCAAAACTGTTTTATATTTACACGAATATTATTTTTTATTTTTTTTTTTTTTTTAAGGCAATTCACCCTAAAAAGAGTGCTATGTGCCGTTAAAATAAAGGGAGATGATTATATTTTATGAAAAATCTATAAGGGCATGGAAAATCTCAAATATTGAAGTCATTTAAGTCTATGAACTTATATAGGACGGAAAAAACTCTTGAATTATTGAGAGAAAGCAAATATGGAATACTAAGGGGAGATTGGTGGGTGATTTTAATAAGTAAACGATAAATGCCTTTGAAGGACGAATGATTTTTACAATTAAAGAATACATGGTCAAGAGTCTCATTTTCCACGCCGCACTGACAAAGTGGACTATCTAGGACTCGGATTTTAAATAAGTGGGATGCAACAGAGCAGTGACCGATTCTCATTCTCGAGATACAGGAAATAAATCTTTTGGATTTATTCTTGCCGTGGAACCAAGGTTTACTTGGAATATGGTTTTGGATTCCAGCATAAAAAGCACCAGTTCGGGATTTCGTATCAGCCCAATTTTCTTCCCAGGAGCGAATCATGTTGAATTTAAGAATAGGGATGACGTCAGAGAACGGAATTCTAAAATCTAAAGGAATAGAGCCAGATATTGTTCCAAATTTAGCGAGGGAGTCGGCTTTCTCGTTACCTTCAATTCCTAAATGTCCAGGGATCCAAACCAATATTGTCTCGAAATTTAATTCATTCAATGATTTGAGGATATTTTTGATATTACAAATAATGTAATCTTCTGGATAATGAATGACATTTGAAGAAATTTTCAGTACTGCGCTTAGAGAATCAGTGCACAGTAAGGCTCGACGAATATTGAGAAGCTGAATTTGAATTAAAGCTTGTTCAATTGCGAAGCATTCTGCAGTAAATATAGAAGTTTCTTTAGGCAATTTATAAGACAGATCTAAATTGAGTTCGGGAATATGCACCGCAGCTCCACAATCTTTGTTTTCAGACTTAGAACCATCTGTATAAATGAGTGAAAATCCAGGATACTTGGAAGAAATAATGTTTTTAAAATTTTCCTCGACATTTTGATTAGATGAGGTTAAAATGTTAGTCCGAAAATCAGAAGTTATTATGTTGGGGATAAAATTGATAGAATCAAATGGGATAGTGAAAATAGGAAGGATTGGATCTTTCTGTAGATTTTGCAAGGAAGAAGAAAGAGATTTGAATGAAAGAAAACTTTTTAGAAGAAGAGGAAATCGATTTTTATCTGTCAATCTTTTGTCGTTGTTTAAATTGTTGAACAAATGATCAAGACTTTGTTCTAAAGGATGACACGATATAGAAAAAGATTTCAGAATATATTTATCAGCCAGAAATTGTCTTCTCAAAATTAAGGGAGGCTCAACACATTCTACCTGAAGAGAATTAATTGGAGAAGATTTCATCGCTCCAATAATCATTCTGAGAGCTTTGGATTGAATTCTTTCAAGTTTTTTATCCAAATATTTAGGAAGAGGATCGAAAAGAAATGTACCATAATCCAAATGGCTTCGCACAAGGGCACTATACATTAATTTAAGAGTAGTAGGATGAGATCCCCACCATACTCTCGAAACAGCACGCATCATATTAAGCCCCTTTTCACACTTAGACGAAATTTTTTGAATATGCGGGAGCCAGGAAAGTTTATGATCCAAAAGTAGCCCAAGAAATTTAATTTGCTTAACGATTTGGAGAGGGACATTATCAAAAGAGACAGAAAATGGGGGTAATTTTCTTTTGCGTGTAAAAGCCACGACCTTGGTTTTAGAAGTAGCTAAATTCATCCCATTTGCCAACAACCACACTTTAATATTATGTAAAGCCATATTTAATTCCTTCGCAGCGTGGAATAGATTTTTGTGAGATAAGTATATAAGGAAATCATCAGCAAAATAAAGTCTCTTGATAGATGAAGGAATTGCAATGTCTAAGTCACTTATATAAATATTAAATAACAATGGACTGATTACGGACCCCTGGGGTAGCCCTTTCCATAGTTTGCGATTTATCGTTTTTGAGGAAAAGTGCAAAATAATGGATCTGTCTGTTAGCAAATTAATAATAAATTGAACTAATTTTAAGGGTATTTTTAATTTTATTAATTTTTCTTTCAATACGTTAATTAGTACATCGTCGTAAGCTGACGAAAGATCAAGAAATGTGGCCAATGTTGAAGAATTAAGGGACTGGGAGATACGGATGTCTGTTGTCAACACACTTAAATTATCCATGGTTGATTTCTTTTTCCGAAAGCCATACTGATTTGGAGAGATAATTCTGTGATTTTCAACAAACCATTCCAATCTGTTCTTTATCAACTGTTCTGCTACTTTAATTAAACATGACGAAAGAGCAATAGGACGATAGGAAGAGATATCAGATGGGTTTTTCCCTGGTTTTAAAATCGGAAGGATTTTTTTAACTTTCCAGACTTCCGGGATAAATCCCGTTTCGAACATGTAATTAATTAGGGATAAGAAATATTCAACCGACATGTCCGAGAATGCTTTAATGAAACTATATAATATTCCATCGGGGCCCGGTGAAGAGTCTGGTAGGGAATTAATTACTCGTTTCAATTCACTAACTGAAAAAGGAGAGTCCATCCAGTTGGAATGAGTTGGATAACAAATAAAGGAAGGCATTTCTTCTAATCTGGCAACTGATGGCGGCGCTAACTTATCCGCAAAGCCTATAATAATTTCTTCTGGAATATGTTTGGAACGCTGCGGAGCATAAGAAGAACCGAATTTTTTTAAATTGGACCAAACAGAAGACTGAGGAGATTCCGGAGACAGGCTTTCACAGAATTTTCGCCATCCAGACCGCTTTTTATTTTTCAAAATACGTTTAGCTTCTGCCTGAGCGCGTTTCACAGAAAGGTAATTTTCGAAAGACATACATTTCCGGAAAATAGAAATTGCATTTTTTCTGGAGTTAACGACATCAGTGCATTCTTTATCCCACCATGGAGTGGAATGTTTTATTTTAATGTTATCATTACGTTTTTTAAGAGTTTTTTCTGCGGCTTTTATAAGCATATTAGGAAATAATTCACATTGAGATCTGATGTTCACCAGAGAAGAATTAGTTGAAAGAATAATGGAGTCCAATTCCAAAGAAAAAGTTCTCCAATTCGCATCTTTAGTTTTAAATTTAAAACTATTGTTTGTCGAAAAGGAATGAGAGGATGTTAGATGGTGGAAGGAGATTATTATAGGAAAATGGTCACTGGAAAGGGGATCTGCAAGAATGTCCCAAGAACATATTGGTATCAACGAAGATGAGCAAAGAGACAAATCAACCGCACTTTTTCTATGTTGAGGAGCAGTCAAACGAGTTGGTGATCCGTCATTTAATATACATAGATTATATGTATCCATAAAATCTAACAGATTACGGCCAGAACGGTTTGTTAATTCACTACCCCAAGAGGGAGAATGAGCATTAAAGTCACCGAGTAACATATACGGGGGACGAATCTGAGATATAAACGAAGCCCATTCGTTTTCAACAAAAATAGTAGAGGGAGGAATGTATATTGATAGTATTGTAATATCAGATATAATAGCTGCTACTATCTGAAAACTATTGGGGAGGGAGTGAAAAAAGATTTCTTTAAAAGGAATAGAGTTATGAATGATAAGAGCAGAGCCACCCTTACCATCAGGTCTATCATGTCTGAGACAATGATAACCAGGGATCTTAAAATGATACGAGGTTTTTAACCATGTTTCAGAAATGGCAGCAACTGAAATGTTATGTTCATCAAGTAATTTTACAAGTTCAATTTTGTTAGAGAATAGACTTCTACTATTCCATTGAAGAATTTTGCTCAGTTTCGGATACATTGGGGAGACAGGAGAGTAAAGATTTAATATACTCAGCAGCGTTGGACGGTACAGTATTGTTATTTGAAAGAATCGAAATTAAGAGAGTAATTAAAGTTTGGATGAAAGAGGAATTTTCCGTTAGAACTTTAGGGAAATTATCGGTAGAGGGATAACTTTTTAAGGCATTCCCATTGGGAGCCTGAGATGTATTATTCCCATTCGGGTTAAGCAAAAGATCATTATGTTGTTTTTTATCAAAGGAAGGAATAAATTTAGGTTTAGATTTTAACGGCTTGAAAATGGTTTCTCTGTGGGAAGATGACTGAGGAGATTTAGGGGAAGAAAATTGAAAGATAGATGGATTAGATGATATCTCTGCAAAAGATTTTTTTGCAGGAGGGAATAATTTAGACGCCTGGAAGTATGAAATATTTTCTGAAGCCATTGATTGCTTGATGTTCCTCTGTCTAGACAACTCTGGACAGGCCACACTTACAGCAGTATGGTTACCCTTACAATTAATGCAAATTGGGCTTTTAGTTGAGTTTTGACACTGTTCAAATTGATGATCCTCTCCGCAATGGAAGCAACGCGGAGGGGAACGACAAATGGGTTTAGAATGCCCAAATCTGCAACAGTTGAAACACTGGATTGTGGGGAATCTATATATTTCGACGGGAAGAGAGTTATAATAAATGAACACCCGGGATGGTAAGATTTGGCCTTCAAAAGTTATAACTACGGATTGAGAGGGTTTCCAAATGGTGGTTCCAGAAGAAGAATCTTTGAAATTTAAACGACGAGCTTTTAAAACTTTAGGAGTAACTTGGGAGTCATTAAGAGCATCTACAATTTCAGATTCAGAGAGATCGGTAGGTATACCTTTCACTCTGCCCATTCTGGTTAAGTTGAAAGTAGGTATAAATGCTTTGAATTTATTATTTGACAAAGAACCAATTTTTTTAACAAAGTCATTAGCAAAGGTGGAGGATTTAAATTCTAAGGATAATTTATATCTGCCCTCCGGCTTGATTGAACCATTTATTATTCCAAGGTTATTATTTTTAGAGCTAAAAATGAATTTTCCGAAATCCAGAGGATGAATTATTTTCCCCTGTTCAGTCTTTTGCACATTAACAATAAATGGAGCTGAAGAGGAACTAGAATACATCAATTCAATAGTTTTAGCTTCTGTAGAAATGGAATCATTATGAAGGATTGGGGATTGCTGGGATTGAGAAATAGAAATAGATTTAATTTTGAGAGGAACATCAGGACTAAGCGAAGGTCGTCGTTTTCGGGAAGGAATAGTTATAGATACTTGACTGCCGTCAGTATCATAGCCATCAGAAATATTAAATATGGACTCAGGGTCTGGTGGCCGATTCTCATCCTCCTCCATATTACAAATTAATTAACAAAAAAAACAAACAAAAAATTAATTACAAAAATTAATAATTAAAAATAATAGAGTCTATTAGACTGACTGTACGCACTCAATCGTAAATCAAATAATACAATGGATTAGTAACGAAAACGAAAAGGTAACAATAAATTCTTATCTGAGTGTAGACAGCAACACAGCAAGTAACCACAATACACGTCTATACTGCTTCACGGTGCGATCCGAACTCCAATATTATTTTTAATTTTATCTGTATGATTTTTATAGCACAATTTTGAAATTTTACAACACTCCTTTCTTAACAATTGAAATACATTGTAATCCCTCGACAGTCGGGATCACTTGTAATTTTTATGAGCTATCTCTTATATGAATAATACACGGGCCATGAGAATGAACATAAAAGGGTTGTCCAAGAATTAAAGACTGTTTTCATTTAAAAAAATCAGAATAAATTCATATTTACAAAAAAATCATATAACGTTTCAGGTACATATCCCCACTATTTTTCGACATAGTCCCTGTAACGATTGATGCACTTGGTGAGCCTTGGTAGAAGTCCTTGATTCTTTTACCGTAGAACTCCTGGTGGGATTCGATAGCAGAGCGTCCATCTCAAACAAACGTAAAGATCGCACTAAAGCAGCTACCACGCCAGATCACCGCTTTTTATGGGAAAGTCTTAGCAGTAGCGTAGCGAGGGGGAGACGGGGGGGGGGGGGGGCGGGCCGGCCACCCGACAGGGGGGTGACACTCGATTGTGGGGAAAAATTCACAAAGGATATTGTCACAACAGTATTGTATTTTTTTTTTTTTTTTTTTTATTATAGCGACTATATACAAAAATTTTACATACAAAATGAAATGTGAAATTAAGTACAAAATATTGTATTTCTTAGTCCTCCTCACTAGGGGGTCCTGTGCCGAGGAGGACTAAAGTTATTCAAATATAGTTCATTTGTCTTCTATGTCGTTTTTAGCGTCTTCGCTAGGGTTTTCTCATTGACCTCTTTAAGCCATATTTTTATTCTTGATTTGTATTCAATTGGATTTTTTATTAGTTTTATGTCTTGGGGGAGGATGTTATGGAGTTTTGTTGCAAAGTATGTATAGTTTCTTTGTCCAAATGTGGTTTTATAACTTGGAATATTTTTTATATCATTTTTATTCGATCTAGTGTTATGCATACACGGTCTAGTAGAGGATTCATTATTTTTGAAGAGCTTCAATAATATATTTTTGGAATATATTTGTTGTACATTTGGTACGTCAAAGTTATTGAAAATTTCAGTTGAAGGCGTTCTAATTGGTACTTTCAATATGGTCTTTATGATTCCTTTTTGAATCGTATTCAGGCTGTGTAGGTACGTATTTGCAGCAGATCCCCATCCTATGATTCCATATTCAATTCGAGAATGACATAACGCATAGTAGACCTTTTTCATACCTTTTGTATACATGAACACGGTCTGTTATTTTCTTGAATGCCCCGAATTTTGTGTGTAGGTCTTTTTTTTATAGGCGAACATAGCCTATATTTGTGGATAAATCTGAAATTCTCTAGTCACCCCCCCCCCCCCCCCCCCCCAAGTCTAAATTAGCGTTTTGTCAACTTTAATAGGGCGGGGGGGGGTGACACCACTCCCCGGGGGGTGACATCCGCCACGGGTACCACCCATGCTAGCTACGCCACTGAGTCTAAGCTACACGTTAGTGCCGCTTTATTTTAAGAAATAATGTCCACGTCGCCAAATGATGAAAGGTCTAAAATTCTTGGACAACCCTTGTAGTAGAAATTAGTTGGGGGAGAGTAAACTGATGTTGGAAGAGTCAGATTTGGCTGGATTAAACTACCCTGTTTTGAAAAGATTGTAATAATAAAAATAAATCAACAGATTCACTGTCTAAGAGTTCTGAAGAAGTTTTACCATCGTCCGATTCGAGCCGCGGGCAACAGTGGTTGTGTGTACCTTACCTATTGCTTAGTGCCGTTCGCCTGTTCCTGTGCCTCATACAGATAAGAGATTATTGTTACATTTTATTTAATTTTGTTTATCGTATACCTATTTGTTTGCATTCCTGCTTACGGCTAATCCGTTTTTGTTTGTACAGTCAATGAAATAGACTGCGTATTATTTTTTCAGTTCGGATTCTAATACTAGCCATGTTTCTATTGCACTCCCATCTCGTAAGCGACGACCATCGCATAGCCTTCACATTCCATCGAAAGTTAAATCTATACCGCCGATTCAACAAACCTCGACCTCTAACGACCTTAACACCAATAGTAACACCCAGACAAGTACTTTTTTTTTTTTTTTTTTTTCAATTATTTCTGGCTTTCACCCTTCAAGGGTGTTCTAGGCCATCATTTATAATTACAGAGAAAGGAAAGGTGAATTTATATATTAATTTTATTTAAATGTGCAAATTTCAGAATTTTATGGAAGATTGGAGTAGAGTTCAGACTTAGAAGAGATGAGATGTTGAATGGAGGAGAGGCAATTTTTGATAACGCTTGATAGAAGAGAGGATATTTATTTAGAGAGGGACAATCAAAAAATATGTGATCTAAAGTTCCCACATCTAGACCACAGAATGTACAATCTGGGGAGTCAAGCACATGAATTTTATAAAGGTGAGAAGGAACGGAACAATGTCCGATTCTCATACGAATAAGTAAGGAAATTTCTTTTTTGGAAAAATGGGGGAATTTTTGAAACCACGGTTTTGATGGGATAGTCCTTTGTATTGAGGCGTAGCGGGCACCCTTGGATTGACTAGCAATGTTCCAATACTCTGTCCAAACATTGCGGGATCTATCTTTGATGATGGAAAAAATATCAGACAGGGGAATATGGTTTACGAGGGTAACGGTAGGGTTAGACGCTCCTTGTTTTGCCAAGAAATCAGCAATATCATTACCCACTATGCCAACATGTCCAGGAATCCAAATCAGAGTGACAGTTTTTCCAGAGCTTTGAATGGAGGTTATCAATACTCGAATAAGACATACAAAGTGATCATCAGGATGAAGAAGAGGACTTGTTTTAAGTTTTTGGAGGGAACTGAGAGAGTCAGAGAGAACAAGAGAATGTTCAAAATTATTTTTTATTATATATTTGAGAGATTCAATAATCGCAATGCACTCGGCAGAAAATATTGAAAATTGGTTTGAAATTGAATAAAATATTCTTTCATTAGAATTATTGTGGTAAACGTTAATACCAATACCACAGTTAGGAGAGTCCGGAGATTTGGAGCCATCAGTAAATAAAAGAGAAGAGTTGGGCCATTTAGAAGAAATAATGTCATTGAACATATTATTGACAGTACGGGCTGGGAGATTGGAATGACTTTTAAGGATGCCGATCCCCTCTAAAATCGTTGGGGATAGGGTGACGTGACTATATTTTAATTTGTACAAAGGAAGAATATCATTTTTGATAATTTGAAGCTCTGAGAGAGAGCGAAAATTTTTACAAATGGCAGGGAGAGGTTTAGTTCGAGCTCTGATTGTAGATGAATGTGTTGAGTCGTTGAACAACGAGACTCTGGGAATAATCTGATGACTTTTAGAATTTAAACATTTAAGAACAAATTTGTCAGCAAATAATTGACGCCTTAAATAAAGAGGAGGATCAGAACATTCTACTTGAAGGGAATTGATGGGCGACGATTGCATCGCGCCAGTTATTATTCGCAATGACTTAGATTGAATTTTGTCTAATTTACTGAGTGCATTTTTGGATGCAGTACTAAAAAGTGGGCAGGCATAGTCGAGATGACTTCGAATAAGTGCATTGTAGAGCAACTTAATGCAGATAAGATGAGCACCCCACCAAACGCCAGTCAATGATCTGATAATATTTAAAAAAATTTTCACATTTAGTAACTATATTATTAATGTGGGAAGACCATTTAAGTTTCCTATCAAATGTTACTCCCAAAAATTTTACTTCGGAAGCATTGGGGATTGGCGAGTTTTTAAATAAAATTTGAACAGGGGGATTATTATGACGATTTGAGAAGGTAACACACTGACTCTTTTGTACTGAAAGTTCAAGACCATTTAAAGTAAGCCATGTGCAAAGGGCATCCATGGCTTCATTAAGATATTTGACGGCGGATGGAATGATTTTGGATGATAAGAAGAAAGCTATGTCATCTGCGAACTCAACGACTTTTACTTGAGGGGGAATGGTGACATGCATATCGTGTGTGCATATATTATACAGTAAGGGGGATAATACATCGCCTTGGGGTAAACCCTTCCAAATTGACCTACTCTGAGGAGTAACATCTGGTAGCTCAATGAAAATTTTCCTATCGAGAAAAAGATTAATAATAGATTGGACAAACATGAGGGGTAAGCCAAGGCCTAAAAGTTTTTTTTTAAGAATTGGGATGGAAACATTGTCAAAGGCGCCTTCTATGTCTATAAAGACTGCAAGACATACTTCTTTGTTAGAAATGGATAAATTAATATCAGTGCTGATGATGGCAAGGTTATCTTGTGTAGATTTCTTTTTCCTAAATCCAAATTGGGATGGAGAGAGAAGATGATTACTCTCGACGAAAAATTCTAACCGGTTTTTAATTAATTTTTCATAAATTTTAATAAGGGTGGATGAAAGAGCAATTGGCCTATAGTTGGATCCAGAATTGGGTGATTTGTTTAATTTTAGAATTGGGATGATTATTTGAGAACTCCAGTCATCAGGTATTATGCCAGTCTGGAAGATTTTATTTAAGATGCATAAAAAGTGATTTAGAACATTATCATTACTATTTTTGATAATGCTATAAGGTATACCATCTCTGCCTGGAGATGAGTCCTTGACTGTTGATAAACAATTTTTTAATTCAATTAAAGTGAATGGATTTGATTTATTGATTGCAGTTACGAGCATTGATTTGAAGTTATCGTAGTCATCTTTGACAGATAATATATCGGTATAGGATAAATTTTGTATAAACTTATCCATATGTGAGTTAAATTCGTCCCATTTGGTGTGTTTTGTTTTAATCTTTGTCGAAATATGGGACTTGTCTGAATGGAAAGAAGTTTGATAAGTGATGGTGATCGGGAAATGATCACTGGAGCAAGGGTCGGGGGACACCACCCACGAGGAGAGAGGTGCCAGATTAATAGAGCATATGGAGAGATCCACTGCACTGGGGTTTGTGTTGGGGCGAGAGATTCTAGTAGGAGATCCGTCATTCAAAAGAAAAAGGTTGGATTCATCTAGGAAATCCATCACACTTCGACCGTCTCGATCACAGAAAGCAGAACCCCAGACGGGAGAATGGGCATTAAAATCACCCAATAAAAAGAAAGGAGGGCTTAGTTGACGGACAATTTGCAACCACGCTTGTTTATTGAAGTGCGATGTTGGGGGAAGATAGATAGAAACAAAGGAAGTGTCCTTTATTTTAGCTGCAACCATTTGAAAGTCAGCATTGGGGGGTTTGATATTATTTATTGGGAAAAACGGAAGGGATTTTTTAATAAAAAGGGCAGCACCTCCGCCCGTACCTTCCGGGCGATCATCGCGGAGACAGGAGTACCCTCCCACATTAAAGTGGGTGGATGGAGTAAACCATGTCTCCGAGACAGCAGCCACAGAAACAAGGTTTGAATTTAATAGGTTAAGAAGGTTTGATTTGTTAGAAATAGCACTGCGGCTATTCCACTGAAGAATTCTGACATCTTGAAGAGCCATTTTGAATAAATGATTTTAATGTGGAAATAATAGAAGCAGCGTTGGACGGTAGATTAGTTTGAGAAGAAATTAGGTCAATTAGAAGCATTATAAGAGTTTGAATAAATGAAGAATTATCTTGGGAGAGTTGTTCAGAAAGCTTTTGATAGTTTGTTGAGGATGAATTATAATTGTTTGCGCACCCATTTGTGGCGTGTGAAAGAGGAGAACCATTGGGATTTAAGAGAAGTGAGTTGTGTTGTTGCTGATCGTATCTACGAGCCTGTTTAGAGATAGGGTTTTTGTATGTGAATTTTGTTGAACGGGAAGATGTTGAGGAGGAGGCGAGAGGGTTGGATGAAGAGTTACTGGATAAAACCTCGGAAAATGATTTTTTGACAGGCGGGAATAATTTAGAAGCCTGCAGAAAAGACAAGTTCTCAGAGGCCATAGAAATTTTTATATTTTTTTGGCGAGATTGTTCGGGGCAAGAAGAGTTAATGGCGGAATGAGCGCCTAAGCAGTTAAAACATTTAGGTGAAGAGAGAGAAGAACATTGGTCAGCCGAGTGGTTTTCTCCACATTTGAAACATCTGGGAGGGGATCTGCATGCAGCTTTGGTATGACCAAAACGGCAGCAGTTGTAACATTGAGTGGTGGGATAAGTGTACATTTCAACTGGTAAGGAGTTGAAAAATAAATAAATATGGGAGGGAAGAGATTGTCCTTCGAATGTGATGACGACAGATTGGGAGGGCTTCCAGGAAACGATGCCCTCAGAGGTGTCCTTATAATTTAGCCTCCTGGCTTTTATGGGATTGCCGATATGTTGGGGGGTTGAAAGTGAGGACAGGATTTCTGGAATGGACAGATCGGTCGAGATACCCCTGACCAGGCCCATTCGAGTGACATTGAAAGTTGGGATGTACGCCTTGAATTTAGAATTTGATGAAATAAATATATTTTTGATAAAGTTGTTGGCGGCTGAACCTGACAGGAATTCAACAGAGATTCGGAAGCGACCCTCGGCTTTAACACCTCCAGGTTTAATCGAAAGGTTCTTGTTATTTGAAAGAAATTTACCAAATTCAAGAGGATGGATGGTTTTACCTTGTTCAGTTTTTTGCGCATATACAATGTAGGGGCCACGGGAATGAGTAGAGTAAAAGATTGTTGGAGGAGGTTGAGGAAGAGCTGGAGGGGACTGAGAAGACAAAGGCGAATCATGTTTTTTTGGGGAAAGGGGACTAAATTTTCTTTTTTTAATTGAGGTTAGGATGACAGATTCATTGTCTGAAATGTTTGAATGTTCTGAAAAGTCTATTTTATCTGAAATGTCTCCATCTGGAGGGTCAGGAGGGGGATCTGGGGGCTTTGTAAGGGGTACAGGAGGGAAATCCTCCTCCATTGTTCAAAAAATTACAGCTAATATAAAAAGTGACAGAAGTAAAAAAATTATATAAATATCTGAAAATGAGCAGCAAGAAGAGACTCCTGGAAGATCAGGGGGGAGAAGATTCCAACACACTAAACTTTTTACAGCCAAAACACAATAAAAAGATTGGTTTAAGAATATTTTTTGAAAGAGCAAAACAAAAGAACTGATGACAGCCAAATGTTATTGTTGCGACCCTGAGACAAGTACTTTAACTAGCGATAATACAAAAAATACTGACTTACTTTATCCTGCTTCCTCTTCCGGTCCTTTTATCGTTATGGTTCAGAGAACTGAACAAGGAAAACTTATTCATCCTTTAGATTTTGGAAAATTCTTATTTGACTCAAAAAATAATAACCTTGGTATTGTTAACGGTTCAATTAAACCGGAAGGACGATATAAATTATCTATCGAGTTTAATACTGCCGCTTCCGCAAATGGATTTGTAAAAAAAATTGACTCGCTCTCAAACCATAAATATAAATCGTTCATCCCAGAGATGACATCGTCCTCAGCTCCTTTCCAATCAACCACCTTTTTAAATTCAACGTCATCTTCTCACAGAGAAACCATTCTCAAGCCAGTCAAACCCAACCCAAAATATACTCCTTACCTTGATAAAAAACAATTGAATAATATTTTGGCTAGCCCGAATGGGAATGCCAAATCCCAGACCCCCAATGGGTGTGCCATTAATGGTAATACTTCCCCTCCTGCTCTCCCCGAAATAATGAATAATAATTCTTTTATACAAACCTTAATTACCCTTTTAATTTCTATCATTACAAACAACAATACTGTACCGTCCAACGCTGCCGATTACATTAAATCTTTATTATCTTGCCTCCCCAATGACTTCGAAACTGCACAAAATTCTTCCGTGGAATAGTAGAAGCCTCTTCGCTAACAAATCTGACCTAATTCAATTACTCGACGAACACGACGTTTCAGTAGCCGCCATTTCTGAAACGTGGTTAAAACCCTCCTTTCACTTAAGAATTTCAGGTTATTATTGTCTCAGACACGACAGACCGGATGGTAAAGGCGGCACGGCTCTGATAATCCATAATTCTATCCCGTTTAAACAAATTAATATTCATACTCCCTCCGACGATATCCAGATAATAGCAGCTGTCTTATCTGATATCACAATATTATCAATATATATTCCTCCCTCTACGACTTTTATTGAAAATGAATGGGCACCAATCTTAACCCAGATTTGTTCCCCTTATATGATCCTTGGAGATTTTAATGCACATTCCCCTTCTTGGGGTAGCAAAATAACAAATCGTTCTGGCCGCAATCTTTTAGATTTTATTGATACCCATAACCTATGTTTTTTAAATGACGGATCTCCAACCAGATTCACCCCCCCCCCCCCCCCCCTCATCAACGGAAAAGTGCTGTTGATTTATCTCTTTGTTCGTATTCGTTAGCATCTAAATGCTCTTGGGACATCCTAAACGATCCCCTCTCTAGTGATCATTTCCCAATTATAATCCGATTCCACCATCAATCTAACACTTATCCCCCCCCCCCCCCCCCCAGTTAAAAATAATCTCAAATTTAGAACAAAAGATGCGAATTGGAGCACTTTCTCTTCTGAACTAGATAACCTTATTAATTTAACAAAATCGTCCCCGGGAGACATCAGAATGCAACGTGAGACGTTTCCCGCTATGGTTATATATGCAGCAGAAAAATCCATCCCGAAACACAATGCGAACATTAAAATAAAACACTCTACTCCGTGGTGGGACGAGGAATGCACTCGCTTCGTCAACTCTCGTAAAAAAGCAATTTCTTCTTTTCGTAAGTGTATGTCACTAGAAAAATTTTTATCAGTTAAAAAAGCCCAGGCAGAAACCAAACGAATTTTGAAAAATAAAAAACGCGCTGGATGGCGAAAGTTCTGTGAGAACCTGTCTCCGGAAACTTCCCAGTCTTCAGTTTGGTCTAGCTTAAAAAAATTAGGATCATCGTATTCTCCGCCGAGAATCAAACATATATCAGAAGAAATTCTTATAGGATTTGCGGATAAAATAGCCCCCCCATCAGTGGCCGGGTGTGAAGAAATGCCTTCTATTAAGCCATATCCATCTCATTCTAACTGGCTAGATGCTCCTTTCTCCATTGATGAGATGAAACGAGTAATAAGAGCCCTTTCTCACTCTGCTCCAGGTCCCGATGGAATATTTAATAGTTTCATTAAATCATTTTCTGATATGGCGGTTGAATATTTCTAATCTCTTATTAATAATATGTTTGAAACAGGACTAATTCCGGATGATTGTAAAACTCAAAAAATCATTCCCATTTTAAAACCTGGAAAAAATCCATCTGAAATTTCGTCTTATCGGCCTATTGCTCTTTCATCATGTTTGATGAAAGTAGCGGAGCGTTTGATCAAAAACAGATTAGAGTGGTTTGTTGAAAGTCAAGATATTATCTCACCAAATCAGTATGGTTTTCGGAAAAAGAAATCTACAATGGATAATTTAAGTTTGTTCACAACTGATATCCGAGTTTCTCAATCCCTAAATTCTTATACATTGGCCACATTCCTTGACCTTTCATCAGCTTACGATGATGTTTTACTGAATGTTTTGAAAGAAAAGCTAATTAAAAAACAAATCCCCCCGAAATTGGTCCAATTTATTAGTAATTTGCTCTCAGATAGGTCCATTATTATTGAGTCTTCCTCTAAATGCTTAAGGCGCAAACTATGGAGAGGTTTGCCCCAGGGTTCTGTTATTAGTCCTCTGTTGTTTAAAATTTATATAAGCGACCTAGACTCAGTAATTCCTTTTTCTATCAAGCTATTTTACTTTCCGGATGATATCCTTATATATTTGTTACATAAAAATATTATTCTTGCAGCTAAGGAAATGAATTTGGCTTTACAATATATTAAAAGCTGGTTGTCAATAAATGGGATGAATCTGGTGGCATCTAAAACAAGGGTCGTGGCTTTCACGCGCAAAAGAAAAATTCCCCAATTCTCAATCTCTTTTGATAATGTGCCTCTACAAACCACTACTCAAATCAAATTCCTTGGTCTTCTTTTGAACCATAAACTTTCCTGGCTTCCACACATTCAGATAATTTCTACAAAGTGTGAAAAGGGACTTAATATGATGCGAGCAGTTTCCAGAGTATGGTTGGGATCTCATCCTACCACTCTTAAATTAATGTATAATTCCCTAGTTCGGAGCCACTTGGATTATGGCTCATTCCTTTTTGACCCACTCCCTAAATATTTAAATAAGAAAATGGAAAAAATTCAATCAAAAGCCCTCAGAATGATTATTGGAGCTATGAAGTCTTCTCCAATTAATGCGCTTCAGGTGGAATGTGGGGAGCCTCCATTATATTTCAGAAGGCAATTCCTTGCCAATAAATATATTTTCAAGGCTTTATCGTTATCACATCATCCTATTAAACAAAGTCTTAATCGGTTAAGTGTTAATTTGAATTCTAACAAAAGATTGATAGAAAAACAATGTTTTCCTCTCCTAATTAAAAGTTTTCATCTCTATAATTCTCTATCATCTTCCCTCCAATATCTTCAAGAAGTTCCCAATCTCCCTATATACAATATTCCATTTAAGGCAATCACTTTTATGCCGAACACAATAACATCAGTCTTTCAGAAGAATATTTTATCCTCCCAAAATATATTTCAAAATGTGGATGATTGTTTTAAAAGCATTGTGGCTTCAAAATTCCCTGGATTTTCCATCCTTTACACTGATGGAATTTGAAAATAAAAGATGTGGAGCATCGATATTTAGTCCAGAATTCAACATCAATCTCACTTATAAATTACCGAAAGAAGCTTCCATATTTACAGCTGTATGCTTTGCAATTGAACAAGCGCTAAAACAAATCCTGGTTCTCAACATTCATCGAGCCTTACTATGTACTGATTCGCTAAGTGCTCTAACTAAAATTAGGTCAAATATTCTATGTTATCCGGAAGACAATATTATATGTAAAATAAAATATCTTCTCAATTCTCTAAGTGAATCTGGGTTTGAGACGATATTGGCCTGGGTCCCTGCCCATTTGGGTATCGAGGGTAATGAGATGGCCGATTTTCTCGCCAAATCTGGTTCAGATTCCGGAACTATCCCACTAAATTTTAGAATTCCTATCTCCGATGTCTTCCCGATTCTTAAATCCAACATGACTCGTGCCTGGGAAGAAAATTGGGCAGTCTCCAAAATAAGAACTGGATCTTTCTATGCTGGAATTCAAAACCATATCCCTGCTAAGCCATGGTTTCACGGTAAAAAACTTTCAAAACGATTCATTTCATGTATTTCGAGAATGAGAATTGGTCACTGTTCAATTGCATCTCACTTGTCTAGAATTAGAGTTTTAGATGATCCGGTCTGCCAGTGCGGTGTGGAAGAGGAAACCCTCGACCACGTTTTCTTTAACTGTAAAAACCATTCATCTTTCAAGAACATATACCGCCGGCTTATTAAAATCACACACCAGTCCCCCCTTAACATTTCATACCTTTTATCTCTTAACAATTCTCGTGTTCATACAGCTTTATGTAAGTTTATTAACCTGAATGAATTCAATATTTAATTTGTTTTAGTGATCTAAATGAGTCCAATATTTAATTTGTTTTATTATTTTCCCAATAGATTAACTGAATTTTTTTATCCACTTTAACTATTACCGGCACAAAGCACTCTTTTCAGGGTGAATTGCCTAAAACCAAAAAAAAAAAAATTTACTTAAAGGAACTTAATAACAGCGCGGAACTCAATTTTCTCCACATTTCACAATATCTTCCCGATTGAAGTGTTTGATCGACGATAGCTCAAAGACTAATGACCTAATTACGATAAAACCCGGTGTTTATCCTAAAAATGAGTTGTTCAATTAGTACCTAATTCAGCGGTACCCCCATTAATCACTTACCTTCCCATTCCGCGAACTTAAAAACCTCCCCTCGTAGCTCGAAAAAAAAGCGAGATTTCTAGATTGACTACGTGATAAAAACCGTGAGCAAAAACGGCGTGCATTCGCCCCCCCCCCCCCGTTGTGACCAAGCGTGGTATTTTGATGACCCCCCCCCCCCCCCCCCCCTAAACAGGTCACGTAGTATGGGTACGTTCCCTAACGCCTGAACTTACCAATATATATAGCCTATAGATCTCACAAATAATGTAGCTTTATATTAGTGAAAGAATTTTTGAAATCCATTCAGAAGTTTTTGCGTGAAAGAGTAACAAACATGCATCCATACAAACTTTCGCCTTTATAATATTAGTAGGATGTACGGGCGCAAACAATTAATTCACCTCAAAATTTTAAACAAAACCTGCAAAAAGTATTAAAAATCTAAAATAATTAAATGGCACCATCTGTGAATGCGTAGATTATAACGAACGTGACGTTTAACCTTAAAGAACTTAATCAGCCATTATAATAAAACTAAATACAAAAGAAGATTCGTAAGCACAACAAAACAATAACTTTGTAAACACCACTTTTATTTTTTATACTTTATGCCAACCGGGTTTCGCTACAACCGTAGCTTCTTCAGGTCAATATATGGTTTAAAACAAAATGGGCTGGACTCCTCCAGTGAAGGAAGAAGTAGGCGTAAGTATAGATGGAGAATTGGAAAGGGAATGTTCTTTGTCAATAGGGAACAACAAAAGCATTGTACTTTTATCTAAATTTATTTTATTGTTTTTTACCTTACTTATTACATTAGACCCGCGGTAATCCGACAAACCTTTTGCAGGGCGATGTTGGATTATCGAATTTGTCGGATTACAGAGTACTGCCAAAGACCCTCTATAGTCCGGAATTTTTTGGATAAGAGTACCTTGTAATCTGACAAATTACAAATCAAAGAATCTATTTTAACTATGAATCATACTACATGTATACCAGATCTACAAATCTCCCGAAGTAATCTGTGTTTCTGCAGCAACTTACTTGATTACTTCCGAAGATTGACAAAGAGCAAAAACCAAATCCTTCATGTTGAGTTCTTTTAAGGTTTTTTCTATAGGCTGGTCCTTAGATACGGCTCTCAGAAGTAGGTTTTTCTTGTAATCTTGCTTGACATACTGAATAATATTCTGATCCTGATGTGTCGGATTATAGCGGGCACCGGATTAGCCAGGGGCCGGATTACCGTGGGTCCACGGTAATCCGGCCTTTTTGCTTTCCTTAGTGCTTCTAAGTTATCCAATCTGATATCCATTTCTTTTTTACGCATTAGGGTGACATATGGGCGCTATAACATTTAACCAAGTCTTTTTTCTTTAAACTTTAATTACTTTTCTAAGGAATTGGCGTTGCATGTTGTTGAGTTATCTGGTCACCTCTTGATGTAATTTCATGTGACCAGCTCAGGCATGGGGGCTCCGTTGAAGTTAGCCTTTCAGAAGCTGGACATACTGTACAGGGCCCGCATATACTTTAATAGTACACAACTAATGACCCTGTACAAATCGCAAGTGCGCCACACTGTTGAATTTAGCAGCCACCTCTGTTCTGGAGTCCCAAAATACCTAAAAAAACCCTTGACTCTATAGAAACTGGTGGTCCGTTTGATATATTTCCCTATCTTAAAAAGCGGATTGTAATCTTTCGAGCATAGGCTTCAGGTTCTACCAGTATTACGATGGAAGATGCTCCAAGGAACTAGAGTCGTTGATCTCTTCGGCACCAGTGCGTAGCCGGGAAACGTGGCAAACTCGCACCCAATATATGTACACGGTTGACATTTGTCACATGAGAATGGGTCGCTTCTACTTGAGGTTCTTGAGTTCAACAGCTTGGCTGTGGAACGATTTGCCGGCCCCTGTGTTTTCTCTCCGCCTCTTCAAGACCCATGTTCACTCCTTCCTCTCTTCAAAAAACCAGCATTTTGATAACATAGGCCCTGCGGTAAATTATTTTTCTACAAGATCTTTCCACAAGAACCCGTAGCCTGTCAAATCTTAAAAAAAGTTAACATAAATTTAAAAAAATAAAATAACAAATTATGGTTTTCTTACCAGTGACATTGTAGGGTATATAAGCATTGCAGCAATGTTCTACGGGTACACTAAAGAGCGTTCCTAGCCATATCAATGATGTAGACATAAAAACAGACCCCGCAGAACTTAAAAAAATTTCCGAAGCAGACATTTTAAATGATTTTGAAGATAAAAAATACAGCTTATTTTGTAGGTTCACCTTTGTCACAGCTGTACGGCACTTTAGCAATTTTTCCTTTCCCGTACTAATTTAATTCAATTAAATTCCATGATGAAATATGCGCATAATCTTATCTAACTGATAAAATAGTGAGTCATTAAAATTTATTAATTTTTTTATAATTGAAACGAATCCTTAATCAGGGGTACCCAACCCAAATCGTTTAGTGGGCCAAAAAAATATTACTGAGCTTAGGAGGGCCTCTCGATGGGGGGGGGCAGAAATTCCTATTGCGGCTGCGGTGCGCCCTAGCACTTTTCAAGCAATAAATTAAAACTCACATTGAGAGTCCGAGGCCTAATAACAAGAAAGGTCTAAGTTCACAAAATATAATAATACAAATGCAATAAATTTAGGAAAATTATTTTTTTTATGAATACCAAAATCTAAAATACAGAAAGCTGAAAGCCGAAAGCTTCATTTTGGGCTGCAAAAAATCTCACAATGCGAAATCTCAAAAAAACAGACAATGTGGTGTGAGCAGGTGCGTTGGCATGGTGGAAGAACCAGACCCCTGTGTGCCAAAGATTCGACCTTTTTTTCCTGATGCACTCTCGCAACCTCGCTAGTACCTCCATATAGAACTGTCGGTTAACTGTTTGGCCTGGAACCTGTTCGTCGGTTAACTGTTTGGGAAAAACAAACTCTGTGTACGCAACACCTATTCTTCTTCTCATGCCTAGTCTGTTCAACGGACTTGGCTATGCGGACTTTATTTACTGCGGCCCGGAACAGCTCTACAGTAGACTGGGCAAACCACTGTCTCAGGTTTTTCAGCCATGGTGTTCTCCTTCTTCCAGGGCCCCGACTTCCGACAATCTTTCCCTGCATTATGGGATGCAAGATATCGTACTTCTCTGGGTATCTCATCACATGTCCTATATGTATATTGAAGTTTACAGATTTTTATTGTTTTAATAACTTATTTTTCTTTATTCATCTGAACCAGTGGCGGCTCGTGACTTTTGGGAGTGCTAAGGATGTTGACATAGGCGAAAAAAAAAATTTTTTTTTCAAAAATCGGTGTTTTGTATGAAGATTTTTCCAGAAACTTCCTGGAATTTTTCATACAAAAAACTGATTTTCTAAAAAAAAAAAAAATTTTTTTTTTCGACTACAACAACATCAATAATGCCATTTTTCTAATATCAGCACTCTAGCACACCCAAAAGTCACGAGCCGCCACTGAACTGAACCATAACATCTTCATTCGTAACTCTGTCCCTCCAGCTTATTTTGAGTATTCATCTGTAGATCCACATCTCGAATGCCTCAAGTCGCCTTATCAGTTCTTCAGTAAGCGTCCATGCTTCCATTCCATAAAATAATATCGAAAACACATAGCATCTGACCATTCACATTCGTAATCCAAGGTCGAGATCATGGCTGCAGAACATCTTTTTCATGCAGATAAAGGCTGCATGAGCTTGCTCAATGCGGCATTTGATTTCAACCGAAGGATCACATCTTTCATTTAAATTGCAGCCCAAGTATACAATACTTTGTACCTTCTCTAATTTTGTTCCAGCAATATAAAGATTTTCATTCAAGTCAATTGCATCATTTTTGCTTACAAACATGTATTTTGTTTTATTGTTGTGTTTTGTATTTTTTTTTATTTACTTGTATTCAGTTCTAACCCAAAATTCTCGCAAATCTTCACTACTTGATTCAGCAGAAATTGTAGATCCTCAATGTTACTTGTTAGAAGTAATTTATCATCTGCATAACGCAGGTTATTCACAATCTTCCCATTTATAACAAGTTCTTGAATAGCTTCTTACAGAGCTTCTTTGAATATTTCTTCTGAATATATGTTGAACAGCATAGGTGAAAGAATACAACCCTGTCGCACGCCTCTCTTTATTTCTACTTCGTCTGTTAGACATTGCTCTACTCTTACTGCTGCTTTCTGGTTCCAATAAAGATTAACTATTATCCTTATATTTTTATTGTCTATCCCAGAGGTTTTTAGAATTTGAATCATTTCGTCATGTCTAACTCTATCAAACGCTTTAAGGAAGTCAATGAGCATCGTCTTGATGTTCGATTTCACCTGACGCATTTTTTCGGACGAGGAGAGAGAGCACTCTCCTATTGGCTTGACCGTTGCTTGGTTTCGGGATCGTACCAATAACACTCATCACCAGTAAAAAATCTGGGTCGTCCTCCAGTTGATTTTTCAATTTGTGGCAGGCCTGAAGGTGACACTTTCTCTGATCCTCAGAGAGAAGACGAGGCACAAGTTTGGCTGCAACTCTTGTCGTGACACCCGACCGTAGAAAATAAATTACATAGGATATATTCACAAAAATATTTTAACACGGTCTGTTATTTTCGCTCCCCGTGGAGCCATAGAGCTACGAAATCCGTGACACCCATGCTAGCTATGCCACTGCTCCAGGTCATCGAAATAATACGCAAATTTGGCTTTAGCAAGTCTATTTATGCTGATGTAAGTAGTGATACTGCTCAGTAATGTTGTAAGGATGTGTATAAATTGAAAAATTGTATTAAAACAACTTTTTCATTGAACATAAAACAATTTTAAAAGTATTTTTTTAATTAACATTACAGTAAAAAAATACAGTATTAGCTTATGTACAATTTAAAACATTATTCTTAATTTGATTTCATCAAAATAAAACTAAAGTTTTAAAACTTAAGAGTAAGAAAAATAATTTTAAAAATGGCTTAGATCAAAGGGAATAATAAGGAGAATAAAAACTGTATAAAACGAAACTATCTTAGAGTTAAACATAACACAATTTACATTCTTCGAGTTCATAGATGGTGCTTTATTTTTGATGCAATCTAATATTGTATTTGAATTAGTTTCTTAAAAGAATGGCAGCATTTTGAAATGCTTGAATCAGTCATTGGCACTGATGTAGTTGGATATCATTTATCACATTTACATAAATGAACTGTGTAATCTGCCTATTGATGCCAAAATCGTTAGTTTCGCTGATGATACGATTCTCCTCTTCAAATCAAGTAACTGGTATGATGTTTATATAAAAGCAAACAGGGGCATAGCTATTGTTAAAAGATGGTTAGACAATAATACTCTAACAATGAATGTGTCAAAAACCAAATACATTGAGTTTAGTATTAATCCGTCCCTAAGTAACCCAGAAAATAATATTCAAATATGTGCTTGCCCCCTGTCAAAAGCTAATATATGTGATTGCCCCTATCTAGAATGTGTTACAAAAATCAAATACTTGGGTATTATTTTTGACAGTAATTTAAAGTGGAAAGAACATATTATCACTACAGCAAACAAACTTCGAAAATCTATATACCTTTTTAGACAAACTCGCAACTTTCTTAACTTGAACCAACTCAAAACAATTTACTATGCACTATGTCAATCTCTAATCGAGTATGGTATCATAGCCTGGGGAGGAGCAAACGCTGCCGCCATTGATCCGATCTCTAAAGCCCAGAAACTAATTATAAAGATTATTCTAAAACTACCGATCACAAGCAGTTCGGATGAAATCTTTAGGAGAATCGGTGTTTTGGACATTAGGCAACTTTATGCAAAAAATATACTAATTTATCTATTCAAACATAGAACTGTTTTTGACAATATCCAAACTGTTCGTGATACGAGAACCAAAGGGCAAAATCTCTTACTTATCCCTTTCGCCAAAACAACGTTTGGTCAAAGAAACTTCAGGTACTTTGCAACAAAACTTTATAATACACTTCCACTGACCATTAGACAGCACATTAATCACATAAAATACAAAACAGATACCAAGTTTTGGATCACTACCAAAGACAGATCATATATCAACAATATTTTTAGAACCTCCTAATGCATGCTAACCCATTGATACGATGCTGATTGTCCTTGTACTTTTACTCTAAATGTAAATAACATTGTTGTTGTTATCCTTTATACACTATTTTTAAACTATTTATGTTAAAATGCGCCTGCTCTCAACACAGGAACTCCTAGTGAGACAGGCACAGCACAATTAACTATGTAACATAAAAAAATTAGGATTATAACAAAAATAAAAATAAATCATGTCAGCCATATTCCTACGCAATGACAAAAGTTTTTTTTACAAAAGTTTAATAATAAAATAGAAATTAAAATGTCTCATGTTGTATTATGCCTTTATGCTCTTCGGGAACATCTGATCACAAGTTTCTACGTATTGTTAAAAAAAAGTGGTTTTTGCCAAAACTATGCCAATATAAACCAATATAAAATTCTTGAATTTGCAATAAATATTTTATTATTTATGCATTAAACCGCTTACTCGTTAATACGGAATAATTTTTATCCAAACAGTTAGATTTAGCTTTATTATTACGAAAAGTGAGTATTTATGTCGGGGGAGACCAAAAAACATGCAAAAAATATGCATTTAACATTTTAATTTTGTTAAAATTAACGCCATGTTTATTCATCGTTTTTATTTTAACATTTCATCAATGCTGCCAATCATAGAAAAAATAGTTTTGCGTAAAAAAAAGTGAATGCATCATTGACAAGTTTGTAACTGTATTTATAAGAGTAGAACATGGAAAGAAATTTATTAAAATAATTACACAAACCCGCTAGACAAACCCTGCTTTGCCAACAAACCATTCAAAACCTGGGATGTTTTTTAAAAGTATGATGAAATGCGAGTTTATTTTAGAGAATTTATTTTATAAGATTGGTACTTCTGACAAATGTTGTATTTGATTGTCTATTAGTTAAAAAAGGAACATTCCGTATTATCCGTGCATCAAACTTCGACAACACGAACGTTACGTATTATCCGTGAGGTGGACTAACTGCATATTTGCCAATATTTTGTTTTATCAGACCATATGTTGTCCCTGGAATCTGTTATAATCGTAAGTAAAGACTAATTGAAAAAAAAAAACTATTTTAATAATGAAATAAATATAAACGAGCACTATTTCAAAACTCGAGCTAACCTCAACCTCACTTTTCAACATTGTCGGTCAGAAAATCATCTGAAAATCGTTATTTCTGAAAAAAAAAACAAATATTATTTCTCATCTTATTAAGTACTAGCTGACCCGGCCACGCGTCGCTGTGGCTAACTAAAAACAACGCCATCTACCGAATGGTTATCAAACCTTTGTAACCACCGCCATCTTTGGAGGAGGACTTTAATTTATAATACGTAGAGATGGCGCGAAAGATTATAATAATGTGCAGGAAATGCTTGAGGTAACTAACTAAAAGTTGATAAGGATTACTACTGTGTCCGTCCAAATAACTTTCCAATTACCGCATTGTACGTGATCATTTTTTTAGTTAGATAAAGTTAGATATACGCCATCGCGGACTTTTTTGTAGATTTATAAGAGGAATATCCCACCATGCATTGTTTTGTTGTATCTCAAAGGGATCAGGCAGTGTTTTCGATGAAAGATCCCAGGCGGCTTGACTTTTTCCGACACTTCTAACAATTATCGTTATGTTGCAACCAATTTACACAAAACCTTGACAAATTATATACCTAAACCTTCCTCACGAATCACTCTATCTATTGGTGAAAACTGCATGAAAATCGGTTCAGTAGTTTTTGAGTTTATCGCGAACAGACGGACAGACGACGCGGAGGACTTTAATTTATAATATGTAGAGATGTGTAGATCTGTACATTTATAGGAAATCAACTTGGGATAGGTTGCGATTATAAACAAATCAAGTCCTTCTTTTTCCCAATTACTATTGCATTCATATTTCTCAATTCATTTTTAAATAACTCCTTGACACTCCAACCACAAGTTTATCAACCATTTTTTTTTTAAATGCCTAAAAATCCTTAAAACAATATCTTTTAAACCGTGTCACATAGCTGTCACAGCAAGCAAATGATATCTAACCACACCGGCGCCATCCGCTTCGAGTTTTTAGGCTGACAAAACTATTTATTCATATGCCAATGTACAATCCCCAAACAAAAAATTCATCCTAATATTTTAGCCCCTTGAAACCTGTAGGCCGGTAAACCGGGCTGATTTGGCAAGGCATATACTAGAGATGCCACGAATACTCAGCTACTATTCGGTATTCAGCTTCTTCGGCTACTTTTTTTACTAAGCCGAATCGTCAAATAAATGCATATAAATTTAATATTTATTGTCTTCACTACAAATTTCATAAGTTTCCATTGATGCCATTTTGTAAAGTTTTTCGCGAATAAATAGAAGTCTTACACACTATATTTAACACAATTTGATGTAACAATCAGCAAATATTGTGTGTTGTGATACAACCTACTCGCAAATGAAACAAATATGTAGTTACCACACGCACTTCAATGATGCACGTCTAAACCTGTCACCCGCAAATGTACTAAGTGTCGCCTAAGCGCTTCGGCTGAGAGCCTACCCGAATATTCGGTATTTGATATTCAGCAAAATCACTATTCGTGGCATCTCTAGCATATACCCTAATGGCCGATTTACCAGCCTCGACATCTAGCTTTAATTCCCTATGGCCCGGAATACCGGTCCGCGAAAAAAAACCTATATGTTAGTTTTGTCTCATTAGCGACGTCATAACTATCGTATCGAGTGGAGGAAGAGGAGGAGAACTTGCTTAGGGCCTTAGGGTTCTAAGGTTAAAGCATAACACAAAGTATTATATTTTAATTAGCGCCGTCTATAACACGAAGATCACAAATATGTTATGTTTAAGCTTAAAATTTTTGAAAAAAAAACTTTTTTTGTGTGAAAACCTTGACAAACAGTTTTTAAACTCACCATTGTATAAATAACCATAAAAATAATATGCAAAAAAATATCAAGACTGGTTAATTTATCAGTTTTTAATTAGTGCATTATATCTGAATAATAAAATAGTATGACCAGTGAATTTAAATGCATAGAGATGCAACACCTCTTAAGAGATTCACTTCAGGAAAGTAAAATGGTACCTCAAAAGCAATAATATTTGCAAATACGTTTGTATTAGTTATGCTAACCCATTTGGGTATTGATTTAAAATCTTTATATATAATATGTACAATTATTATAAATTTTATCACTGGTCTCCTAAAGTAGATTTATATTTTAATAAAAAATACAATGTATTTTAATTCTGCCTCGGTAAAATTCTGTTTCATTGTGCCAAACTTTTTGACTAAGCTTAGCAAAACATTGAAAATCATATTTAATTTAACCCCTTAGGTCTTTTTGTATCCTTTATTGCACAGAACACCGACAGCAGTATTCTAGTGTATTTTATGGCACAAGCTGATAGGGACTGAAAGTCATACTTTTCTTCCATCTCCTTTTGTATTACTGAGAGATATATGATTTAAGTAGGGTTTGAACGTGGCAACACCACACTTTGTACTTGCATTTAAAAGTTAACTATAGACACTTTCAAATAATTATAACATAACAAAAGTCATTGATGTCATTGCTTTCACGTAGCGAAAGATTTGTGAAAATATGTAAATTTTTTATTAATTTATTATTTTTATTATATGAAATGAACAAAAAATTAAGTGACAATGGGGTATTTCCACGTGTTTTTTTTTTTGCTTAAAAAAATTAAGCAAAAAATTACGATGATTATAGCATTTTTATTTTATTTTTATGTTGACGAATAAATTTTCTACAGCGAGTTAAAGTTTCCCATTTTGGAATTACCGCTGAAACGATATTTTGGGGCGTGGCTATCGTGTGACGTCATGAGTGAGGACGCTCACTGACAGTGTTTATTTATGCTAGTTCAGCTGAGCGACACTTGTGACGTCACAAACCCATTCCCTAACCATGGGCCGTTTTGATTTGGTCAGTTTTAGATCGTTTTTAAAATCAATAATATTGAATGAAAACATAAAAAACAAACATTTTTAGTAGGATTATTAAAATCAGAAAAATAATCTTTAAATATTCCGTACATTTTCCACAGAATTCTTCGTTTGTGGAAATACCCCATTACCTTTGTAATATGTTTATGTAATTAAATATATTTTTTAGTTTCCAAAAAAAACAGTAAATAAGCGACAAAACAATGGAAAAAGAACCCTCCATTTTTTTATATTTTTAATTGCATACGTCCGTTTGTAGTATTATAATATGAAAGAGTCTTTCGTCTGCTTTCATAAACGGTATTCCATTTTGGAATACATTTAAAAACAACGAATCTCTTTGAAGATGAATGTCAAATTGGAATATTTCTAATAAATCATGTATCTGACTGATCTTTTAAAGTAACTTCTCAAAAACAAAATCTCAAAAGACCCCAGAGGTTAAATAAAAATAAATTATAATAGTTAAAAAAAATACTATTTAAAAGACAAATTAACTCTGACACAAACATAGTTGCCAGATTTCATGTTGCACATAATAATATAATATTTTAAATAAATTAAATGATTAATCAAATATGTACAATTTTTTTACTTTTTTTCTAAATTATTTGTATAAATCTAAAGCAGAGGTGAAAACCATTGTTCACTATCCAAAATTGAGTAAAAATGATTTTTGTATAAAAAAAAAAAATTAAAAAAGGGGAAACTATTACGTATGACTACCAATCTTAATATGCATATTTTTTAAAAAACAAACTTTGATTCAACTTAATTACAATAATAAACAACTATTTCAATTATATTTCTATTTTGAAAATATTGCAATTTAATAATTATTTAGTTCAAATGAAAATAGATATTTTTTTGTCTTTAGTGTGATATATAAAACTATAATCTTTAATAATTAATAATAAAATGGATGTTTAGGCTATTTCTTTCATCTTTTTCAGTTTAACCCAAATAGGTTTTTAGGTTCTTAATTTGGGTTAAAAAAAAGAAACATTGTTTTTGGTAATCATAAGTAAAATTTTACCAAAAAATTCCTCAATTTCTGATATGAATACAATTCATGCAAAAAATTTTGATGATCCTCCACGTTAGTTACCAAATATTGTTAAATTATTGTGCATTAGTTGTAAATCGAATAAAAATCGTAATTCTGCTGCCTTACCATAAATACATTTTTCTATCTACTTCTATGTTTTAATTTCTAATTTATTTTCGTTAAGTACATTATTTTGAACATATCAAGGTGGATTCACATCTACCGGCACAGTGCGTGGCAGACACGACACATTTGGGAGAAAAATAGTGCAACATCAACAGCTGATTAAGCTGCGTGGAGAAGTTCATGCGAATGAAAATTCTTTTCCTTTGAAATGCAAATTAAAATTAATTTTTCAAAGGAATTGAAATTGCTTTCGCATGGATTACAAGAATTAAATTTTCAAACTCAATTTCAATTCCTTTGAAATGCAAATCATAACGAATTCTTCGTACGAATTGAAATAGCGTTCGCATGGACGTTTCCGATGCAGTATCATAATCAGCTTTTGATGGAACGCAATTTTATTTGCTTCTGTGTTGTTTTGATATTTTGCTTTCGTAATTTCATGAAAAATTCTGAAAATACAGACTTTTAAATGAGAGCGTGTTCACACATAGCTATAATATGCGTGGCATAGCATATTTCGGCATATCGCTCGCCGTACATTCCAAATTGGAATATAGCTGTGTGAGAACACGCTCTCATCAACAAGAAAAGAAAAAAATAAGCGAACCAGATAATATTCAATTCTTAGCAGATCCGACATTGTTTTTCGGGACGGTCGATTATACGTTATCAATTTTTTATGTTATATATTTCCATAACAAAAATAAAATAGAACAGAAATGAGAATTCAGATTTTAAAAGTGAGAAAGAATGGAAATTGACAGAAAAATGTACTTATGTTAGGATAGCAGACCTGCATTTTCGACTTATGACAATTTATATCTAAAATCTTCAACTGAATCTTAGATTTTGTTAAACTTTTAGATGAAACTTGGTCGGAGTGTGGAGGGCAGTAAGTGATTATTTTCTTTGTGCAATCATTTAGAAAAAATATATACATATAATGCTAGAACCATTTTATCACTTGAGTATAAAATAAAGGTCTTGGATTGTTTATACACACATACACTTTGATTTAGAAATTAGAATTTGGAACTAGGGTCTAGAAAATTTCTGGTTCATGTAGGAGACTTGATTTCGAATTCTTTTGCATCCGGCATTTGCAAATGACGGCATCTCCGGGGGACCGTATGATATGATTGCCATCACAGCACTGAAAAGAAGAAGAACAGTTTTTTAATTATTTTATCTTTTAAGCCCAGCTGGGCTATTACACAGATTATAAGAACAGAAGAACCTAGTTTTTAAAGGGTGATGTGATATAAAACTGATAAACTAAATATGAAACAATATTAAAAAACAGGAGTGCTTTTGGCCACATTTTGGCCGATTTGCAAACACCTGCGAGCGTCTGCTAGCCAATTTGAAGAATATTTTAAAATATTTTTTGAAATTTACTTTAAATCTTCCCGCGGCCCACTCTGTTGATTAGTAACAATCGGAGGCAATGCTTTCACCATTATTCGATTCACCGATCTGTTTACAAGAAACCTGTTTCTTAATTGTATTATTTAATCCGTAGAACTGCATTTATTTTATTTTTATTTTATTACAATAAAAAAATTTTAAATTAAAAAAAAAACCTGTTTCTAGCCAATTTTAAAATTGTTCTTGACGAATTTTGCATTGTTATTTGCTCCCGTATTTGAATATCTTTAAAATATCGTAAATGTTTGTTTTATGTTACCTATTATATATATCAGTGTGTCCGGATTTGAATTCTCTATTTAATTAAAGTTATTTTTAATTTGTGAGATTGAAAAGTGCAGTGGGTCTTGTTGTTTCGCAAGTTTTCTATCAATAATTATCTTATCTGCGCAGTTTTCGTGTAGTCATTCGTTTAGAATAATTTATAACCAATAAACAGAAGTAATGACTTTGTTGTTATTTTATAATTTTAAATGTTGTCAGCATGAAAAAAATATACAGGATTTACAACTTTTTGGAAAGTATTTTCTAAAAGAATAGTATTGTACAATGTAATTATTTACCTATGTCTTATTTTAAACCTAGTTTCGACTATTATGTCATAATATTAAAACATGCTATCAATATACAAAATAATGTCATAGACAAATAAATAGCGGAAGTCTGTTTTTTTTTTATATTTTGAAATAGGCTGCTTTATAAAACTATTAAATTAAATTAAATGCTATAAAGGCATTCAACAGTCTTTCACTTGAAACAAAAATTGAAGAAAACAAAAATAATTTCAGACACAAAATAAAAAAATGGATTAAAGAACAAAATAGACAATTTTACCAAAATTGTATAACATAAAAGAATAAAACATATACACGCAACACACAAAACCAAAATAAAACACGTAACACTCACAAACACATAAAACATAATATACGCCGATTTTCATATATATATATATATATATATTTTATACATATATATATTTTTTTAGTTTGTTAATTTAATATAATTTTAATTTTTGATCTCTATTTTTAGTTTAAATTTATCTTTATTTTAAATGTTTTTTGTTACTTCACCAACTTTGTATATTTCTTTTTTTTCAAACTGTATTATGAATAAAGTATTATATTATAAAATGGGGACCTCAGCACGGGTAAACAACCCAGTGAGGCCAACATTACTGGAATGTACTAGAAACATTGTAAAATAATGTATCAACAATAAAAAATAAAAAATAAATATCAATAATATTACATGCAGTTACAGACTGTAAATTAATGGTGGGTTTCTTCATTTACCGAGAATGCTAAATGCAATGCTAATTGTAAAAGTAAACGGTCAAATGCACAGAAATTTTTAAATTTCGATCGTTTATTTTTACAATTAGCATTGCATTTAGCAGTCTCGGTAAATGAAGAAACCCACCCTAAGACTAGGAAATATTAAAAATGGAACTACACAATTTGTAGGCTGGCAACACCAATTTAACTGTCAAATATTCTTTTAAAGTGCAATGACACTAAAAATATGGAAACCGTAAATCACATTTTAAAAATCATTTTTTTGTTCTTAAAGAAATAAAATTAAAATCGAAGAAGCAGTGTTGTTAAGGTACCTACTTAATGACATAAATTTGATCAAATGGTGTTTTACAAAGTGATTTGCTTTCATTTAATTTAACATAAATTTGAATTTAACAGTAGGTAGAAAGGAAAAATCTCTAATGGTGAGTTTAGTTACACTACTTTTAGATCTGAAAGCGTTAAATATATTCAGATCTAAAATTAGAGACATGATCTAAAGCCCGGGCAATGCTACGTACAAAGCTAGTATTAAATAAATGTGAGCAATTTCTAAATTGTGCTTTATATTTTATTACAATATAATAATATACCTATATGCAATTCTAATCTTGAGATCAGTGGATATCTATATTGTAATGAAAAAAAAAAAACACTTTAATGCTTTTTTATTTTTTTATAAAAATGTGGGTTCATAGCTTTACATTTTCACCATGAGTTATATTTTTAGTATTGAACAACAGTTGCGCCCTCCTATATTTTCTACTCTTATTTGACAAACTGTAGCTAGAGCTACTAGCAATAGCTTGCATTCCTGACTTGAAATACTAGCCTCGTGTGGTTCGGGCATTAGTCAGGGACGTGATACGACACAGCGGACAGGGAAGTAACGTTTAGTACTGTAGTAGTATGTAGTTTGTCTATTTGTGTCACACTTCTATATTTGATAAAGTCACCCCTAAAGATGATAGCCGGTTTAAATTTTTACTACTGATTTTCATTGACTTCACAAAACATTAAATTTTGTTACTCTTTTACAAAATAAAGCATGTGTCGTGCCACGAACTTCCATTTCGGTAAATTTCCGTCCATTGTGTTTATTTTTTTTTTTTTTATTAATCAAATACTTACTTAATTTCCTCTTCGCTTGGAAAATGTTTTCCCACATTTGAGAATTCCGCTTGTACACATTTCTCAACATGGTGTTGCTCCAAAGGTAAGAATGGAATATAATGATCTACGAGCTGGGAATATACTATTTCTGCTTCCCGGAATCCCCCTGTAATTTAAATACATCGTTAACATATTAAGATAAACTGCCAAAATGAGGTACTTGAGAGGCGTGGCAGGAGTTAAGAAATGGGATCAAATAAGAAACTCGACGGTCCGAGACGATCTAGACATTGAACCATTACTCTTCATAGAAAAATCGCAACTGAGGTGGCTTGGGCTTGTACTAAGAAAGTCTGATGACCGAATTCCTAGGAAAATAATGAGTGCGATTCCAGAGGGTAGATGTCCAGTGGGCCGCCCTAGACACAGTTGGGCGAGACAACTTCAAAAACTGTGTGAGGAGAGGATGGGACTGCCATGGACGAAGGCCGAACAATCAGCGCAAGACAGGGACGAATGGAAGCGCTTGTCGATGCAATGGATCCCTGACCCGAATAGTATAAGGGAAAGAAGATGATGACTTATTAAGATTTTCTACGGTCGCGGAAAAATTTGAATAATAGGTATTTTTCCAAACTGTTGCTGTCACTATTGCACTTACTCACCCGAATACTGATCGAAAGCGACAACTGCACCTCAGGTGTCAATCCTCAAAATCAAGGTTTTCTATTCCTCATTTTTCCCATCCAAAACTGGACCGATATTATAGTTTGTTTTTACTAACTGTATTAACCCCTCCGCAACGTAAGCAGATATATGCGTTAAAAATACGACAGCAGTCAAGTACAATAAGCGTGTTTACACGTCAGCGCGTGTATCTCCATAGAAACCGTTATAACTCCGTTATTGTTTTAGTTCATCATCATCATCATCATCTGTGGCTCTACAACCCAGGTCGGGTCTTGGCCTCCAGCAGAGCCTGCCTCCATGACTGTCGGTGTTGTGCTGCGTTGCGCCAGTTTCGGATGCCGATGGTGCTTGCATCCTTCACCACTCCATCCAGCCATCGAAGCTTTGGTCTTCCAACTCTTCTCCGACCCCCAGGTGCACCATCCATAATTCGCTTTGGAATATCTCCTTCGCTCATTCTCTGGATATGACCAGCCCACCTGAGTCTTCCAGTTTTGATTTCCTTGGAGATATTAGGGTCCTCGTAAAGATCGTATAGCTCCTGGTTGTATCTGACACGCCATTCTCCATTATCACAGACTGGGCCGTAAATCCTTCGCAGCACCTTCCTTTCAAAACTTTCTAGGGCTCCTTCATCACCCTTACTGATTGTCCAGCATTCCGAACCATACATAAGAACAGGTCGTATAAGGGTCTTGTAAAGCAGGACTTTAGTTCTTCTGGTAAGGTGGCGAGATTTCATATGCTTCTGTAGCCCAAAGTAGTATCGATTTGCAGCTACTATTCTTCTTTTGATTTCGCTGGATACATTGTTGTCATTTGTCACCATAGTACCGAGATATACAAACTCGTTGACAGTTTCAAATGTATATTATTAAATGTATAATACTTGGTGGTTTCTGGCGTCCATGTACGGGCATATATTTTGTCTTCCCCTCGTTGATGACCAATCCCATGTTCCTTGCCGGCTAAGCTTTTAAACGCCGATTTTAGTTCATATTCTGAGCGTGCGATGATATCTATATCGTCAGCATAAGCAAGGAGCTGAACAGACTTGTTAAAAATATGGCCTGTGGTTTGTATACCTGCATTTCGGATGGCCTTTTCCAGCGCTAAATTGAATAAAATGCAGGCAAGTGCATCTCCTTGTCTTAGTCCATTGAAGGTCTTTAGGGTGTCTGACAGATCCTGTTGTATTCTGACTCGGCACTCAACATTAGACATTGTGAGCCTTACTAAGTTTACCAGTTTTCTTGGGATATTAAATTCAATTCCGTTGTTTTAGTTACATCCGTAAAATAAACAGTGAAAGGTCGATAATGAATCATGCTGCACATCTCTATTCAAGGTGTCCATAGAAATACATAAAAAGAGCATTCTGTCAGACACGCAGTCTGACACATAATTTATCCCGCCAAATTTCCTACGGGCGCCCGACTGTTAATTTCTATTAAATATTTTTATATTAAATAATAAAAAAGTGAGGTGACAAAAGTGTTTATTACACATTTATACAATAGAATAAGTATTGTTGTTTACATAATCTGTGATTTTAGTACCGTTTTCACATAAAAACATCACGTGAGTCATTTTCACATTTTTTTAATGTTTGCATTCTAAATTTTAATATTTACAAATGTTAATATTTATTTGTAATATAATAATTCGAAATCTTATTTTGTAACCTGTCTAAAACAGTTTTTACTATTCGGCTACGTTCAGAAATGTTTCATTTATAGAGCTTTAATTGTGAAGCGGTTATAACTAAAAGTTTTCGTAAAATGTCATTTCGTTTAAGACACCAAAAGCTAATATTCTCGAAAATTCGGAGGGGTTAAAAGAAAATACTATACATCTGTACGTTTTGCTTTCTTAAATAATACATTATCTAGTTTATTTAATGTTTGTTAATGGCATTCAAACTGTGGAATTTTAACAATTTTTGGAGGGAGTAACATTATAAGATAGATTTGATAAGATTGATAGATTGATAGATTCCCCATCTTAACAGATGGATTGCAATCTTTAGAGCACAGGCGTCGGGTGGGAATGCTATCCTTGTTCTACCGGTATTACAATGGAAGATGCTCCGAGGAACTAGCATCATTGATCCCTTCGGCACCGGTGCATAGTCGGGAAACACGCCAAACGCGAGCCCAACATTTGTACGCAGTTGACATTTGTCACATGAAAACGGGTCGTTTCTTCGACTCGTTCTTATGTTCAACAGCTCGGCTGTGGAATGATTTGCCGGCCTCTGTGTTTCCTCCTTCCTACAACATAGGTCTCTTCAAGACCAATGTTCATTCCTTCCTCTCCTCAAAAAGACCCTCCACACAGCAACCCAGATGACATAGGCCCTGAGGGAAATTATTTTCCTCAAGGCCTCCTGTGTGGAGTTAATGTAAAAAAAATAAAATTAAAATAAGAAGTAAAAAAAAAAATAACACACCGACACGCTAGTGGTTGATATCTATATTATATTAAAAAATATTTGCAGTAGTGTCAAAATCCAGAAAGAAAATTGGGGAATACGTTTGTATGGACAAAACGCCGCCCGGTTTCCTCTGAAGAAAAGTTTTTATTCACCAATAAAACAATATTCTAAATTTATATCTTATCATGGCAATAGGTACATAGTAAAAAATATCTTATCATGGCAATAGGTACATAGTTAAAAATATCTTATCATGGCAATAGGTACATAGTAAAAAATATCTTATCATGGCAATAGGTACATAGTAAAAAATATAAAAACAACAATAATGATAAATAATCGATTGGCTTGAAAAGTTATGAGTTCAGAAACATAAGTTGGGTTCCAGAGACCTGACAAACATCTTGTATTCATTTCGCCTTCCAACACTTTCATGGTGGTTAATTTTTTTAACCGGTCAAAGGCCAGGCCATTTCACTAAAATTCACGAAAAAACACTAAAAAAGCACCATTTTGAACTTTGAATTGAATGTTTTGTTGATTAATTTTGAGCTATTGTATATTTTATTGACTGAAACACGTTCACAACACAATAAACTATCTACCAAAACAACATTACTTGCATTTATTACGTAAATTAATAGGTTTTACGATGTTTTAGTCGCGGAACACGCGTCAGTTGCGACGGTTAAAATTGTGGCAAATTTCGACAGGTGATTGTCATAGAAGAAATCATTTTAAAAATATTCTGGTGTTGCAAGGTGAATGAAACTTCAAGGCGTATCATAGAGTACTGTTGGCGCAAGCGATTCTGACACTGTTCTTCATACAAATTACATACATAGAAGGGCCAAAATCGCAGACCAAAAGTTTTTTGACGAAAATATTATTCAAATATTTGAATTATTTTCTCGCGTTCCTGAGTAACAGTACTAAATTAATAACAATTACTGAGTTTAACAACTATAATAGCAATCATACAGTAATTAACCCCTCCGCAACGTAAGCAGATATAAGCGTTAAAAATAGGACAGCAGTCAAGTACAACAAGCGTGTTTATACGTCAGCGCGTGTGTTTCCATAGAAATTGTTATAACTCCGTTATTGTTTTAGTTACATCCCTAAAACAAAAAGTCAAAGGTCGATAGTAGATCAAGCTGCACATTTCTATCAAGTTGTCTATGGAAATACATAACAGGAATCAGCTGTCAATCGTGTAGTTGCCAAAAATATTTACCTGCGCAAATTTGCTACCGGCAGCTCCACCGCGCTCCACATTTTAAATTTTTATTAAATATTTTTTATATGAAATGATAAAAAAGTGAGGTGACAAAAGTGTTTATTACACATATATACAATAGAATAAGTATTGTTGTTTGCATAATTTGTGATTTTAGTACCGTTTTCACATAAAAACATCATGTGAGTCATTTTTACCTATTTTTAATGTTTGCGTTCTAAATTTTAATATTTACAAATGCTAATATTTATTTGTAATATAATAATTTGAAAGCCTATTTTGTAACCTTTCTAAAACAGTTTTTACTATTCGGCTACATTCAGAAATGTTTCATTTATAGAGCTTTAATTGTGAAGCGGTTATAACAAAAAGTTTTCGTAAAATGTCATTTCGACACCAAAAGCTAATATTCTCGAAAATTCGGAGGGGTTAATAACAGTTACTGAGTTTAACAAGTATATAGTGAAATATTACGCATACCTTCGGATTTGTAAGAACCTTTGCTTAACACTCGATCAAAGTCTGCTAAAACCAGCGCATCTCTGTCTTTGTTCAGTTTCATCAAATGTTTTACTATTTCATTGCCATTTACGTTGGACAGAAAAAGGAAAATCACATTTCTGAAAAAAAAAATGTTTTTATTAAAACACTGGTCATTAGAGGGAAGAGAAAAAACATAACTTTGTTACTTCTGTGACACTAAAATTAAAGCTGCCATGTGAAATTAATTTAACTTCTCAAGCGCCAAAAGTACCTACCTGCTGGATATGAAAAAATTTGTACAAATTGAAAACTGCTAAGCACCAGGGTTTCCATATACAGAACGCATCAAAATACCTAACCAAAACAAAATACTAATTTTTTAAAACAAAAGGTGTAGCAAATATCTAGTACGGATTAGCGTTGTATGGGTTCAGCTGGAGTGGGCTTTTGAACTTGGGTTCTTCGCGGGAAATGGATCCAATCCTAATCCTTTTTTTCTACTACTCCCAGAGAACCCGGTCCAGTACTTGGACCCAAACCCGGAACTCAGCGGTCCGAGCCACTCGCGAGTCGGGAGCAGGTCCCGGGTTTGAGTTCTTTTGCGGGTTCCGGCTCAGAGGTCCGGAACCCGCAAAAGAACTGTTAGATAAAATTTTGCTCTATTTACTATAAAAATATGATTTAACTTACAAATGACCGATTTACATTGGAGCACAAATTTGTAGTATGTATGTTAAAGTGGCTACAAAATAAAAAATAATTTACAATGTTTTTATTTTATTTTATATTTCACTGTATTCACTTAGTTTTAAGAGCAGAATTGAATCTTGCAATCATACATAAAGATAGCAATCAATAAAAATATGCATTACGATAAAGATGTATGATACAGTTAAATATGACCGAATCGGATACGGTCAAATTAGCTCAGTTGGTAGAGCTCCGCCTCGTAGGTTTTGGGTTCGAGCAAAATATCTTTTTCAGATTTTTCTGTTTTCAGATTTTCGATTGAGTTTTGTAATATTGTCTTCTCTTACCCATAGCTTACACCGTCAACTTTGTCATGGTAATCCATGAATGGCTTCAGTACATCCAAAACTCCAGCGGGAATGTCGTGAACCTCGTCGATTATAATCAGCGCTCGATCACAACTCTTTACCAAGGCCCGCACTTCTTCTTGCAGCATTTTCTGAAAGGGCAGAAAAATATTTTACAATTATTCATATATACACAACACTAGAATCTCACCCATTATTACAGCTTGACAAGGTTAAGTTTGCAGTTCGCCAATGAAGAGTTTGCTATACCGTATACCAGTGAAAATAAATCCCTTAATCTTGTATACACGGCGGCTATCCCCATACATGTCACTTATTATGTGATTTGTAAAGTTTCACTATTAGCTCTAAAAAGGCCAATGTTGTAAGGGTTAACATAGAATTTATTTGGAACTTTTTCAGAGTTAATTTTTTATGTTTTAGTGCAAAACTCATAGTGAACAAACAAAATTCAAAAGTAAACAAAACCGTCTTTGAATAATAATAATTGTTGGATGATTTTTATAGTGCCATTTTCAGTCGAAGCAAACTAGTGAAAGTGACCCAGTGGAAGTGAACCAGTGGAAGTGCTCTAGTGGAAGCAACCCAGTGGAAGCCATCCAGTGGAAGCAACCCAGAGGAAGTGACCCAGTGGAAGTGACCCAGAGAAGCGACCAATGAAAGCAACCCAGTGGAAGCAAACCAGTGGAAGCGACCCAATGGAAGCGACGAAGGGGGAGGTGGATGGTCTGAGTAGAAGAGGATTGAACTGAACAGAAAGGGGCAGTTTGTTTGATAAACTTTTGTTCGTTTGATTTTAACAAGTGAAGTGCAATATTCAGAGCAAAGGTGTCAAGTAGAAATGCTGTCCTCGTTCTACCAGTATTTTAATGGAAGATGTTCCAAGGAACTAGCGTCAATGATCCATTCGGCACCGGTGCACAGTCAAAAAACACACCAAACATTTGTAGACAGTTGACATTATGTTTCACATGAGAATGCTTCTACGACGTGTTCTTAAGTTGAACAGCTCGCCTGTGGAATGATTTGCCATCCTCTGTATTATAAACATGGGTCTCTTCAACACCTAGGTTCACTCCTACCTTTCTCTGAAAAGACTCTCCACATAGCTTCCCCAAACATGACATAGGCCCTGAGGGAAATTATTTTCCTCCTTTTTGTTTTATTATGTACTAGCTGGGGTACCCGGCGTCGCACAGGTCAACATTCGAGAGTGTGCTGGATTGTTCCACAATGATGTTTCTGATTCCCTATTCCACAACATTCCAGAATGTTCCACAATGATGTTCCTGATTCCCTATTCCACAACATTCCAGAATGTTCCACAATGATGTTTCTGATTCCCTGTTCCACAACATTCCAGAATATTCCACATTGATGTTCATGATTCCCTATTTCACAACATTCCAGAATGTACCACAATGATGTTCCTGATTCCCTATTCCACAACATTCCAGAATGTTCCAGAATGATGTTCCTGATTCTCTATTCCACAACATTCCAGAATATTCCAGGATGTTCTGGAATATTGCTTCTAGACTCACCGCCACTCATTTCTGAAAGCTTCTAGAACTTTCTCCTTCCATAACTTTCTAGAGCATTTACAAACCATCAAAAGCATTCTGGAACCTTCTAGGCTCACCGACATACTCCGCCACTCCTTCCAGAACTTTCTAGAGTTTTATCGAACCTTCTAGAACTTTCCGGAAGACTGTTCTTGAAATTTCCAGAAAGCGAAACTTCCAGCTCTTATATCTTCAAAAGCACGCCCTTTAGGTAAAAACGGGACCCCTCATCCTGGAGGGGGGACAGAGATCTACCACACCATATAATTCCCTTGATCGTACTGGGACTCATTTCTGAGTTTTTGCGAGCTGCACGTTTTTTTGGATCTTTTATAATATATATTGATTAGAGACCCACCTTATATTCTTCGACTTTGTTCTTATTGGGAAAGTGATTCCTTCCAATGTACAGCTTGACATATTTGCTTTGCATTCCATTTTTGAACAGAGACTTAGCAATGAACTCAGCCACATAATTCTTCCCAGTTCCTGGCCATCCGTTCATGGATATGCTGAGTGCTTTCTTATGACCTTCTCGAGTTAAGGACTTCTTGTGTCCCTGCAGAATATGGAATATTTCCATGGCCAGTGGCTGCCCAAAGAGGCTAGATTTCAAGCTATCTTGGAGCGCTTAAAAAGAAGAATTTAAAATACACATATTATCTTCATACAAACAGTCCACACAAAGATAATAGGCCGCGAAATCTAGCTGATTGAAAATCCAATTAGCAGATAAATAATTAAACCATATTCAGCTGGATTTCGCGGCCAAAAGTATTTTCGTTATTTATTTTTGGGGTGTTATATCGTGTTGCGCTACCCCCTTCTTTAGCCAACGTTTCGGATAGAATAACAGTGTCCATCATCAGCCGAGTGATTCTATATCTTTTGTGGGATCTTTATTAGATAACGGACATGATTTCCTATCAGATTTGTGTGATTTTTATGGTTGTTATTGGCTTTTTCTATGCACAACGTACATTATAAATAAATAATCATGCACACTTGCAGGAATTCATGTTTAAAACGATCTAAATTAAAATATGTGACAGTAAATATGTAAAAATCACACAAATCTGACAGAAGATAACGTCCGTTATCTATTAACGGTCCCACAAAAGATGTAGAATCGCTCGGCAGAGCAGATGTGAGACCGACAGACACATCTCCCAGACTGAGACAGATACATGGCAGACACATCTGCTCTGATGATGGACACTGTAACGCTGTTCGAAATGTTGGCTAAAAAAGGAGGTAGCGCAACACGGCATAACACCTAAAAAATAAATAACAAAAAAACATATTCAGCTGTCCATAATGCCCCAGCCTCACTAGTCACAGAGGCTAATATTTCCAGCCAGGATAACAAGCCAGGATGGTAATCTACTAAGCCAGTAACTCCAGCTAAGTGTAAACAGAACCTAGTAAGCAAGTGAGGAAGCTAATTTGGGATATGGGTACGGGTACCACCACCCCAGGAACCATTTATTGGATAACCAACACCCCTGCCATAGGTCACCATCAAACGGTTTACTTTGTTTGGTGACTTAGCAGGGGTGGCCAGATTCATTGGGTAAGGTTTGTCTAGGTCCTGGCGGCGGATGCGTCTGTCCGCTTTATGAGAGGCGCGCCGGATCGGGCTTATGACTGGTAGAGGGAGAGTCTCCTGTGGTCATTGCGGGAGGGATGGATTCATACGTCCGTCTCTCCTGGACACACTGACCCCCCAGATTCCTACCCACCCCTCATCCCTTTTTCTTTCCCAGAACTTCTTCCCCTTATTTTCCATAAAAAGACTCTCCACGTCCCCAAAGACCCCAAGGCCTCCCATGTGAAGCAATGTAGAGCTAAGCTAGAAGAGTTTATCAGTTCAGAGTTCTATTATTTGAGCTAGTAGTACCCACCACCAAAGTAACTATCCTGACTGTGTTAAGCTTCATGTGGCCAGCGAAGGTAGTAAATGATCAACTGGTGTAGTGTGTGTTTTACTTTAATCACTGCAATGATACTGGCTTAAAATTTCCAAGCATTGTTTCCAAGCAAAGCGCTCTAGCTTGGGCCAAGCTAGGATAGTAAGCCAGGATCTTACCAAGAGAGGATGCCGGCAAAGTAGCTTGCTATCCTGACTTGAAATACTAGCTTCATGTGGCTCAAGTAAAGGGAGCGATTCGTTCAATACGGTTAAGAAACACTGCTATAACCAATGTACTATTTGGTTTCTATAATATAACTAGCTGACCCGGCCACGCATTGCTGTGGCTAATAAAACAAAACGTCATCTACTGGATGGTTATCCAACCTTTATAACCACCACCGTCTTTGAGTTTATCGTGAAGAGCAGACACATGCCGCGGAGGACTTTAATTTATAATACGTAGAGATGGTGTGAAAGATTATAATAACGTGCCTGAAATGCTTGGGGTAACTAACGTATTTAAGTTAATAAGGATTAATACTGTATCCGTCTAAATAACTTTTAAATTACCGCAATGTACGTGACCATTTTTTTAGAAGATAGAATGGGTATAGTAAGCTATCCGTAAAAGATAGATATATGCCTTCGTGGACTTTTTTGTACATCTATAAAAGAGGAATATCCCACCATGCATTTTTTTGTTATATCCCAAAAGGATTAAGCAGCGTTTTCGATGAAAGCTACCAGGCGGCTTGACTTTTTCCGACACTTCTAACAATTATCATTATGTTTCAACCAATTTACACAAATCCTTGACAAATTACATACCTAAAACTTCCTCACGAAACACTATCTATTGAAAACCACATGAAAATCCGTTCAGTAGTTTTCGAGTTTATCGCGAACAGACAGACAGACAGACGACGCGGGGGACTTTAATTTATAATATGTAGAGAAACAGATAAAATTAGATCGCCAATGTAAAAAAAAATGTTAAAATTGTATAAATGATAATAATTATAACATTTTTAATTTCAGTTTTCCTTACTATTTCACCAACTGCTGTATTTTTATTAGGCAAGATTTTGGGAATTACACAACTTTTATTCGAAGAAACAACCTTTGGGTAGAAGGTAAAAGATGCATTAAAATTCCATTTTTATTCAATCAAAGTTCAAAATTTCCTATATAAAGTGATTCATTCAATTTTATCTTTTTTGTACGCTTACATACTGTTGCCTTAGTTCTTATTTGTCCAATAGACCATTAAAAAAAGTTACAGGAAAAGGTTTTCTTTCATTATTTCAATGAAACATAATGATATGTATTTAAGGTAAAGCTATTTCCATAAGGTAGAGGTCTCATTAATTAAAATAATTCTTAGTTAAGTGATTATCATTCTTTATGCTTTATTTTTAATTTTAAATTGGAGATTGAACAAAAACTAAAATGGTCTGTTGGACAAATTAGAACTGAGGCGAAGATATGCGTGAGTTTTGTTTCAACTAAATACGAATTACAACTTGTAAGCAACAACTAATAAGAATTACTTAGTTTCAAACTAAGAACCTAATAAGCTATTTTCTGCATGTAAATAGTTGTTTCTTGTAGTTTCAATTTGGGAGGCGGGATTGGGTACCGCTGCCCCGGGAACCATTTATTGGATAACCAACACCTCTGCCATAGGTCACCGCAAGTGGTTCGCTACGTTTGGTGACTTAGCAGGGATGCCCGGGTTCATGGGGTGAAGTTTGTCTACGTCATGGCAGCGGATGGCCTGGACACACTGAACCCCAGATTACTTCATACCTTTTTCCTTACCAGAACTTCCTGTCCTTCCTTTCCTAAAAAAAGACCCTCCACACAGCATCCCCAAAGATGAGGTAGGACCTGAGGGAAATCATTTTGCTCGGGGCCTCCTGTGAGGAGTTAATGTAAAAAAATAAAAAATTGTTAAAACGAAGTGTAATTTCCATAATCTGTGTCTAAAAGTGCGGCGGTTAGTGAAATAATTACATTATATTTAGAGATGTTGGTTCGGTTATAGACGGTTTGGGGCCGTTCAAGTATTACGTAACGCACTAGGGGGGTCTTGTGAAACGTTACTGTGCGTTACGAGGGGGGGGGGGGGGGGTTCGAACAACGCGTTACGTAACATGTTTTATTTATTTAGATAAAAAACTAGGGAATTAAAATCTTCCATGTTAGCAATCCATTTCGTTCTCGAAATCTCTTGTATTATTTACTACAGCAAACGCAATTAAAACAAGAAAAAAGGTATTTAAGCGACTTTCTAGTACTTTGCGCAACTTAATTGTGACTTTAAGGTAAAAATTGTCACTTGGGCGTTACGTAATGTTTAGGGGGTGGGGGGGGAGAATACGAAAAAACGTTACGGCGCATTACATGGGGGGAGGGGGGGGGTCAAAAATCTTCGAAAATTGCTTTACGTAATACTTGAACGCCCCCTTTGATAATCAGAAGAGATTCTATTCAGTCCTCATCGACAGAAACATTGGCCAGTTGGTCCTACAGGCAGGAAAACTTACCGGTAAATTTTTACAAAGCCGGGACCAGCTCATTTTGGACAAAAAAAAAATATATACCCCAGTAGATAGGTAATAATTAGATGTAATTAATTCCGTGAGCGGAAATTGAAAATAATGTATATTATGGTCAATTTCTTAAATTTAAAAATACAAAAATGTCATTTTTCAATGACCTCCATGTTGTTATCTTTATTTTAAAATACAGCCTACGTTTTTAAATGGTTTGTCTGGCAAAGCAGGGTTTGTCTAGCGGGCTTGTGAATATTATCTTTATTTTAAAAAACAGCCTACGTTTTTAAATGGTTTGTCTGGCAAAGCAGGGTTTGTCTAGCGGGCTTGTGAATATTATCTTTATTTTAAAAAACAGCCTACGTTTTTAAATGGTTTGTCTGGCAAAGCAGGGTTTGTCTAACGGGCTTATGTGACAGATTGGACGCGCCGTGTCAGTTTGCGAAGACGCGAAGTGAATTTTGATTTTACGCAATTGAAATTTAAAATGCATCATTATCCGCCCCCCCAATGCAAAAAGTTTCCGAAATACGTAATTCTAACAATTATTCAACTTCTGCAAAGTGTTTTTTCGAGAAAAAGTGCATATTTACCGCTGTAATTTACAACATGGAGGTCATTGAAAAATGAAATTTTCGTATTTTTAAATTTAAGAAATTAACGATAATATACATTTTTTTCAATTTCCGCACACGGAATTAATTACATCTAATTATTACCTATATACTGGGGGTAAAAATTTATTTTTTTAGTGTAAAATGAGCTGGTCCCGGTTTTGTAAAAAATTGATAACTTACCCATAGTAGAACTAAGAAGATAATTGTTCATGTTTTAAATTATGCTAAAAAAACAATGGTAAATATCGGTTCGGACTGGCCACGCTTATTACGAATAATTTTTAGAAAAAAACTTTAGATTCGCCTTAATTACTATTAAAGGAAACTTTTTGGCTTTGGGGCGGCGGAAAATAATGCATTTTAATTTTCAATTGCATAAAACCAAAATTCACTTCGCGAACCGACCCAGCGAAATTCCGCGGCCGTAAATGTCACTGTTATGTTGGTATCCTTGATAAATTAGCAAGAGCTCATACGACTGTAGCCGACTTCATGGGATAAGGCGCGTAATTATGAAATTTGTCTAGCGGGCTTGTTTGTGTAACATGGTTTGTGATACAAAAGAATGTGCCCCTTTATAACGCCTACTCGCGTCAAGGCAAGAAAAACATCCCAGTTTTCAATTAGTTCAGCGGCTACGCTAGGTTTGTGTAACATGGTTTGTGATTCGCGGTATTTCATGTAGGTATCCCATGAAGTCGGCTACAGTCCATAACAGTGACAGCTACGGCCGCGGATTTTCGCTGCGTCGGTTCGAGAAGTGAATTTTGGTTTTATGCAATTGAAAATTAAAATGCATTATTTTCCGCCGCCCCAAAGCCAAAAAGTTTCCTTTTTTCTAAAAAATATTCGTAATAAGCGTGGCCAGTCCGAACCGATAATTACCAAAACAATAAATAATGAAATACTCACCATTGATATTGTAAGGTACATAATCGTCATTGCAACATTCTTGGAACTTGCACCTGAAATAATACGCCCCTGAAGAAGAAGCTATAGCGAGGCCTATTGCTATTGTGAAAGGTTCTGACAGAACTAGGCTCAGTTGGGCGAACAGCACGAAAAGTAAACAGAAAATGTTTTGTAAATTCATTTTAATATTGTGTGGTGCCAACAGAAAACAAATCTTTTATTATTATATGCTATAACTTCCAATTGTTAATCGTAAACAATGTAACAAATAATATGTTACAATATTTTTATACTTTAAATCTGTCGGCAACAGATTTCATTTATTAGAATACAAAACACAACCTCAATCCGAAATCTGTCTGCCAGGTTGACATTTAGTTAGAGTGCTGCCAGATATTCGCATATTCTGGGATTGACCAATCTTCCGGAATATCAGTGTTTTTTTGGTAATGGTATCACCAGGCATATCTTGTCTGGGGGTGTGGTGTGTGTGGTTTGATTTATTTATTTATGGGTTTATTTGGGTGGTTTGGTATATTTACGGGTTTATTTATAGGCTGAGTTCTCCAGACGAGGCCGCTCGCAATCGCCGTCGAAAGTACGTAAGTAATTTCCGATGGTGATTTTAAGATGAGGGTTAGTTAGGATAAGTATGAGGGGTCTTTTTAAGGAAAGAAATGAGAGGATGTTCTGGAGAGGAATTTGGTAAGAAGGATTAGTAGTAGGAATCTGGAGGTCAGTGAGTCCAGGAGTGATGGACTCCATCCTTCTCTCCCGGTTCTTGACTTTTTGAGAGTTAGATTGAAAAATGTGACATTATTGATCTAGTAGCTAAAAACCATTTTTTTTTTATTTTAATTTTTCAGTTTGGGGAAGCACATCGTTGAGCCTAAAATTCCTGATGAAGTCTTCGTATGTCGAATTTGAAAAAGAATCGACCCTCTGACGAAACGTTCTTGTCGGTCTCAAAGTATAACACAGCTGTTATAACATGGAACCTTAAAACAAATTTATAGAAATACTCGAAGCTTATTCTTCGAAGTGCGCGTGGGAAACGCTCTTGGAATAGGATACAATAATACTAGATTTTGACAGTTATGGCGAAGACAAATCGATGTCGACTGGTTCGACCCACTTGGACCCACTCGTCGTTCGAGTGAAATGACTTGACTTTTACTTTGGTGTCTTAATGTAAAAAAAACTAAAAAATATCGGTGTTTCGTTTATCATTACCAGAGGAATAATATTGTAAAATAAATTGTGATTTACTTATACTATTATAATTGACAGTGTCAATTCATCGGTGCGCCCCGATTTAAACAGATTGATATACCTTTAGGTATTTTAATGTCAAAAATTCACGGAACTGAACAAATGTGTACCATTTACAATAAGGTCGCTAGCATAGGAGTAGGCGGTAAACACAAAGAGCTAGTTAGTCAAAGTACCGGAAATAGTCATATAATTTTAGAAAGCAACGAAGGATGAGATAAAATCATTTTTACGAACGCAGGATAATATAATAATAACATTTGTACCTAGCGGCGAACACAGAGCGGCAAAAGCAAAGCGGGACCGCAATAAAAATTGGAAAGCCAGAATATTTTCGGCAAGGACTAATAAAACCCAATCGCCGCGCCGAGCCGAGCGACGGGCCATAAACCTTTTCGGTTGACCCTTGCCGCTGCCGCCGATGCAATTAGTTTTGAAGATCTACCCCAGAGCAGGAAGCAAGACACGAGCAAGAATTTCACCACAAAGTCAGTCACCATTTTTTGTTGGTACTCGACTCCGCTAACGGAGTGTACCGACCGCCGGGAACCGCGCGAACCGAATCCCAACCAGTGATCAAACACTAGCGATTTGCAACCCGGCCAGGGCTTCGCAAACGTTCTCCAAACTGCACGCGACCCCGCGCAATTTCCCGCCCAGGGAAATTAACAGACACGCTCGCGAAATTCGACCAGGAACCGCCGACACTTCGTGAACTTCCGCCAGAAAGTCCAACCAAGTGACCGTGAAAATTCCGACCAGGAATTTGCGCAAGTTCCACTTTGCACAAATTTTCACTACAAAGAACTCTCGCAACTCCACCTGTGCAATAACAAGTAAAAAAAAAAAATAGATAACTAAGTGTAAAGTGCCTAATGGCTGTGTGCGTTCGCGGAGACTCCATCATCAGCATCCAAAGGGAAGTGATAGAACATTTTATTTATTTTAACTACCGAAGTGATTGAACAATTCTCTGAACAATTTCTTAAAGACTTTACCGTAGAATTAAGCAAACAGACTTTCTAATTTTAAGACCAATAAATTAAGTAGTTTTAAGTCTAACACTAGATTAATAATTAACACCTGCCTTTTGTGTCCTAATGTAATAAATGTATCGTTTCTTGAATCAGTAGCTTTATTAATTTGTTCCTCCTTAATTTTAAGTTTATAGTTTTAGTTTGAACCCGCCATAAGGCGCGGGCGTATCAAGAGGAATAATAATGTGAAATACTCATGGTACAATATTATTCCTCTGCTTTGTATCGGGGTGCACCTAAGAGTATGGATACTAGAGAGACGGCATGTAAAGTGTGCCCCACTGCCCAAAGCATGCCTTTTCAAAAATTTTACCGAACGGTTTTTAGATGGCTGACATTGGCTTTTACACCTCGGTCGCGCATAGAGCTCCCAGAAAAACGTTCATAAAACATAGAAAAATGGTCCACTGTGCCGTAAAATTGTGTAAAAGTAGTTCTATGAAGACCTTTAAGAAAAAAGACGGTCTTACCTTTCACATGTAAATGTTTAAACATAGCTTAAATATACATTTTGTAATTTTCGGCGTGTTCATTTCAACCGCCATCGCCATGAGCCCGATGTTATCACGTGAACTCCGACTGCCAATGGGCCGAATCAGTCAACTTAAATTATAATAATTAAAAATTACCAAAAAACTTTTATGTTTTTATTAATCATGTCATAGGTATATGTTTTTTATCATTTAGCTTATTCATTTTTTAAAATTTTTACTTTGTTTTTTTTGCACTGTTATTTTTAGATTTTCTTCCTACTAATTTACCACTCCTTTTACATATGTTTACAACGTTAATTCAAAGTTTATAATCACTGTATTGTTATGTAAAAGTCACATTGACATGCCCTCGTGGCTGAGGGGTAAAGCTCTTGACTAGCAATCCGGAGGTCGCGGGTTCAAATCCCGATATAAATTTTATTCGATTGATCTGTGTTTTCAACATTTTATAATTAAAAACATTATAAAATATATTCCCGGCACGGTCCAGGTGGAAGACATTCTCAGTATCGCTCTGGCGTAGGTAAGACCACCATTCAGAATTGAAATGTTGCTTGAAATTGATTTAGCCGTGTTTGTCGACTAGATCTGAATAGCCGGGTACTTCTCCAGCTTTCTCTCCACCATTTATTTCCCCTCGCCATTTACCTTCAGCCTCACAACGTACATGCTACAGACGGAAGCAGTTGGGATTCTTGTGATATATTATATGGTATATCTCTACATATTATAAAACAAAGTTATTCGCCGCGTCTGTCTGTCTATCTATTCGCGATAAACTCAAAAACTACCCAAACGGATTTTCATGCGGTTTTCACCAATAGATAGAGTGATTCATGAGAAAGGTTTAGATATATAATTTGTCAAGGTTTTGTCTAAATTTATTGAAACATATAATATATCTGGTTAAGCGGCAGCGGGCAGCGGGCAATGGGCTGGAAAATGGGCGGTGTGGATTTAATTTAACAGATGGCGTTGGTTATAAAGGTTGGGTAATGGCGTGGAATTTTTTTACGTTAGCCACAGCAACGTGTGGCCGGATCTGCTAGTATAATATAATATGTACATTATTTTTAAATAAATTAATTATGAAATAACACAATTTAATCAAATAAAATTTATTTTCCCACGCAAATAAGTCAAGCAGTGTTTGTTCCTATCACTTATTTTTTTTGTTATCATTGTAAAACTGTAAATACAGTTCTTTTACAAGATTAATATCGAGCACTCCTTTCTTAAAACTCAAGCACCAGTATACATCAGAATAGAACGCACAAAAATTTTCACTGCAAGTCTGTTGATTTTATAAAATACGTATAAAAAACCATACTTACTATTTATATGATAAATTAAAATCTATTTCAAACTGATGAGTTAAGCAATGATAGCACCAAGGAATGGCGCCTTGAGTTACAGCGAGTTCATAACACTAGTTATTTTACCCACTTGCAATTGTCAAGTAAAAAGTGAGGCCGATGTATTTCGACAAGCGCTTCACAAATCTTGATTTCGCAAAAAATGAGTTAAGTACGTCCTAGTAGATAAAGGTAACTTAAAATAACTTGTATAGGGAACAATAAAAATTAAACAACACATAAGTCTCCAGTCTCCTTGTTACTACCCTTTCCTCATTTCATTACTTATTTTTCAATTAAGCTATTATATTTTATGTCCAAAATGTAATAAAAAAATAACGAAAGTTTAAAAAATCTAAAAATAATAATGATTCCCATTCACAGTTCGGCCCTTATCTCCAGAGCGCCGCCTTCCCCCCGCAAGCTAGCCACATTCCCCGTTTCTATCCCCTCCCACTAGACGGCTACAAGTTTGCGAGCTACATAGGTTTTTCGCTTATCCCCGTAATATTCCGAAAGTATTGCCGCTTCCCTTCAATCTTAGTTCCATGGGGTGCACCGATGAATAGACAATAGACACTTCCATATATTTTATCCATAGACATGAGACAAGAGCTTCGATTTTATCAGTTCATTTATGGATTTTATCTATGAATATGGCTGATGGCTGTCATGGCTGTCAGTGGTTTATTTTGGGTTTATTTATGGCTGTCAAACTGTCAACAAAATATTGATTAATAATTCTCAGCTTGATCGGTTTTGGTATATGTATTTTAAAACAACACTGGTGTACCTATGAATTTTGACTATTTATATAAACTTGGAGCTACTTATTTTGTAAACAAACGGTCTTGTTGTGTACGACACTCTTCGTATTTAACTTGGTGTACGACACTATTAAACGCAGTTTACCGCTTTATAAATGGATCTATTACCCAAAAGCGCAAACCACTATGATTTTTCATGTCGAATATGTTTGCAGCAGACTTTAGAAATGTTTTCCCTGTTCGAATGCCGCGACTCTGTGATTGTTTACGAGGAGGTTATGTTTTGTACAAACTTAACCATCCAGAAAGGCGACAATTTTCCCGAGAGCATTTGTAAAAAATGCCTCGGCGAACTCAACACCGCAGCTCAGTTTAAACGAAAAAGTGAACAATCCGACACCATTTTGAAAGGATTTGTACAAAATTTGAAACATGAAATCAAAATTGAATACGAACCCGAAATCCCCGATTCTAATGCTCCAAATTCCAGTTATGATGAATCGAGCGACGAAGATTGCAAACCATTGAAATCTTTCTTGAAAACTAAGAAAAACAATATTTACAAGAGTAAAGTTAAAAATTTGCAACAAAATCATACCGTTTTACAAAAAGAAAACCCGGCAATCACAGCGTGTGAACGAACACTATTAAGTGTGGAAGAAAAAACTGATGTAAACATCTCGGATGATTTCGATGAAGAATGTCAAAATAAATCTGGAGATGACGTAGATATTATTGAAAAGGAAGTCAAAACCCGGCAAAAGAAGTACAAAAAAGCTATTAAACCAAACAAAAAGAAAGACAAGCGGACTAGCAGTATAGCAGACTTGACTTGTGAGACATGCAACTTGAAGTGCCAGACCAAGTGGGCGTTGAAGGTGCACATGCGCACACACTCCGGGGAGCGGCCGTTTCAGTGTGACATCTGCTTCAAGAGATACGTCTCTAACTCCAACATGAGGACGCACAAGCGCCTCACACATGATGAGGAGAAACAGGCAAGTATATTCCATCTTTACTATAGAATCACAATTGTGTACCCCCGTTCGCCGTATACAAAATTTGGGTAATGAATATAAAGATGTTGTTGATATTATATTCAACACACCATTCACCAAATATAAACAAGTCATTACCCGATTTATATTGAAAAGAAGAACATCAAATTTAATTTAATTTAACTAAACAAACTACGAAGCTCAGCATTGACTTACGAGATCTCACCAATGTATTGTAATTTTCCTAATATTACATTTTTCCATCTTGCATGGTGGAGTATTTAGTTTCGATTTTATTTCGTTCTTTACATTGTTTTTGCTTTAGATGTTGTTTTCGATTTAATCTTCTATTTTGTTTTTGATTTGGTTTTTTTGACTTTGCTTTGATTTTGTTGTGCATATTTAGATATTCTTTGTAATAAATAAAAAAAAAAAACATGTAAAAGCCAGCCGGGCGTGAAATTCAAATTAAATAATTAGTCAGGGCGTTGAAGGTTCACATGCGCACACACTCCGGGGAGTGGCCGTTTTAGTGTGACATCTGCCTCAAGAGATACGTCTCCAACTCCAACATGAGAACGCACAAACGCCTCACACACTGGAGGAGAAAGAGGCAAGTTTTTTTTTGTTACATTAGCTCCACAGGAGGTCCTGAGGAAAAAACCCCTCAAGGCCTTTGTCATCTTTCGGGATTTGGTGTGGCAGATCTTTCAAGGGAAAGGAAAGAGAGGAAGTTCTGGGAAGGGAAAAGTTATGAGTGGTGGGTAGAATCTGGGATGAATGTGTCCAGGAGTGACGGACGTATGAATCCATCCTTCCCACTGCGGTGTAAGGCGATGGATCAAGAGAGTCCGGCTGGAGAGATTTCACCGCCAAGACCTAGACAAACCTCACCTCATGAACCCGGGCACCCCCCTGCTACATCACCAAGCGCAGGGAGACACTTGGGATGACCTTTGGTAGGGATGTTGGTCAACCAAAAAATGGTTCCGGTGGTACCCGTAACCACCCCCCAAATTATAAAAGCGTATTTTTCATCTTCAATATAAAGTGTATGAAAGTTTGCATCCTGCTAAAACTCAGAAACGAGTCCCGGTACGATCAATGGAGTTATATTGTGTGGTAGCCCTCTATCCCCCATTCATGAAGAAGATTCCCATTTTTACCTGAAGGGCATGCTTTTGAAGATATAAGGGCTGGAAGTTTCGCCCTCTAGAACAGTCCAGAACGCATGCGGAGCGGGTTTTTAACTGCTAGTTATTATTATTCTGTTTGTTGTCGTAGGTATGCGCCAAGTGCGGAAAGTCCTTCAGTTGCCTGACATATCTGAAGCGCCACCAGGTCACACACCTGGAAGTAAAGCCGCACGCTTGTGCGCACTGTCCGCGCCGCTTCTCCACACGTGCCTACCTGCGCGAACATGCCGCGCGCCATCGGGGGGACCGGCGCTTCTGCTGCGAGGCGTGCGGTGCCTCCTTCGTGTCTGATGTTAATCTGAAACAGCACATGGTCACGCACGGGGTGCTCAAGTGGGACTTTAAAAGGCAATTAATATTAATAGCTACTTCTGCTATATTCGTTTCCTCATTGTTAACCTGTTGAATATGGGATGATATTCCGAAAACTGCGTGAAAATTACCCTGATGAGTTCTGGTCAAATATCTATATAAAAACAAAGCGATTGTTTTTTTTTTCAGATTTGTGTACCAGATAATATATCTTATTATTCATGTTATCAATAAATCATAATGTAAAGTATTTCTGGAACTATGCAAAATCAATGAAAAATAACAACTTTGGTATACCCGCCAACTTGGAATATGCAGGTAAAAAGGCCAAAGACACTCAAAGTATCGCTGACCTTTTTGCTGATTTTTTTAAAAGTGTTTATGAATGTGATACACCAGTTTCTGCTAGTACAGTATCAAATTTTACCACTGATCATAATCTTAATTTATCTTGTATCCACATAGAATATAATGATATACTGACTGAACTTAAATTACTAGATCAAAGTAAAAGCGGTGGACCAGATAAAATACCTCCTGTTTTTCTGAATAATTGTGCTACCAATCTAGCGTATCCCTTATTTTTGCTTTTTAATCAGTCTTTACGAACAGGATGTTTTCCTATTAAATGGAAATTCAGCTACCTAACACCTATTTTTAAAAAGGGTGATAAACACGAGGTGATTAACTATAGACCTGTATGCCTTTTATCAACAATTCCTAAAGTTTTTGAAAAAATTCTTCTTAAAAAAATTATTTTCCGATTAAACCACGTCATTTCTCCTGAACAACATGGTTTCTCTACTGGAAAATCTACCCTTACTAACTTATTAACGTATCAAAACTATATATCTGATTCCATGTCTAGTAAATGTCAAGTTGACTCTATTTATACCGATTTGAGTAAGGCGTTCGATAAAGTTAATCACGAGTTATTGCTGAATAAACTGCAAAAACTCGGTATAGGTGGTTCACTATATAAGTGGTTTAACAGTTACTTGATCAACAGATTACTGGCTGTTAAAATTGATGGTACATTTTCGTACAAATTCACTGCTACGAGTGGTGTTCCTCAGGGGTCACATTTAGGTCCAATCCTGTTTTTATTATTTGTTAATGATGTGTTATATATTTTCAATGATGTTCAAGTATTAATGTTTGCAGACGACCTGAAATTATTTAAAGCAATCAGAAACATTAATGATTGCCATATATTGTCAAATAACTTGTTAAGATTTATTATATGGTGTCATGATAACCGCTTGCAACTTAACATAAGCAAATGTCAAATTATGAGGTTTTATCGAATAAAGAATCCAATATTTTTCGATTATTCCATTAACAATATGTCGTTAGTATCGGTCTCGGAAATCAATGACTTAGGAATTTGGTTTGACACGAAACTCAACTTTATCAAGCATATAGAAATAATAACCAATAAAGCTTTGAAAATGTTGGGATTTATTTTAAGGATATCTAGTGATTTCAACAATGTCAATACTGTAAAAACATTATATATGTCACTCGTAAGGAGTCATTTAGAATACAATTCCACGGTTTGGTCCCCAAATTATGAGGTTCATTCACATGCGATTGAAAGAATCCAAAATAAATTTTTAAGATATGTGAATTTTAAAATGGGCATTCCTAGTGAATGCCTAAATTACGATAACGTACTTTGTTCATTAAATTTAATAAAATTATCCGATCGTAGAATCATTTCCGATTTAACCTGTTTGTATAAAATCATAAATTCAATGTTTGATACCCCTGATTTATTATATGTAATTTCTTTTCATACTCCAGGCAGGTCAGTCACAAGACAGTACCTACCATATTATTGTAGCAATTCTAAGTCAACAAGTCAATATTATACTCCTATGCGAAGGATTCAACAGCTTGGTAACAAATACTCCGATGTTGTTGATATATTTAGTACATCAATTTTATTATATAAGCATACCTTATTGAAGTTTTTTTCATCAAATAGGGGAATATTTTGCTAAAGCTATTAAAATTGACTAACACATTGACAGTATTTTGTTGGCTGAAAGAAAAAAAACTATTTCGGATTTTTTGTATTTTGTACCTACATCCTGTTTGGTTCAAATTCAATACCTAATATTTTTACTTTGTATTTATTTTTGTGCAAGTGTTTTAAGCAGTAGTTTCCTGCACTATTTATAAGTATAATTTCGTTAATATTGTTATATATATGTATGTAAAAGCCTAAATAGGCGTAAATAAATAAATAAATATTGCAAGAAGTTTTTCCAGAATAACTAACTAAAAAAAAAAATTAAATCTCCCATATTCATACAAATGTGAACTGATTTTATTATTTCTGCACATATCTGAATACACACCCAACATCAAATTCAAAGGAGTTTTCAAAGAAATAATGACTCATTCGTATACGTAAAATATTGATATTTCCGCCATTGATAGCTGCCAAAAGAAAACGGCAAATTTCATAGAAAATTCTTTTAAAATCATTCAGAGTAGCTACAATAATCAAATAGTACATAGGTCCCAGATTGATATTAGTGCAAGCGATTCTGAGCTTGTTTTTCATACAGTTTCTTTATACATAAGAGTTAAAATCGTATTTAAAAAATAATAATAATTTTCATCATGTTCTGTTTTGTCATGGAATCTGTAATATTACATGTATTTGTATTGTGGTCCAGGCACCAGTGCACTTTCTGTGAGTACCGCACAACCGGCCGAGTGGCGCTGGCCCGTCACGTCCGCAAGCACACCGGAGAAAAGCCCTTCCTCTGCTCGCATGACGGCTGCCAGTCGGCCTTTGCGGGGAAAGCATCGCTACTCTTGCACATCCGGTAAAAATACATTTATTTCATTTTCATTTCAATTCATAACAACCACTGCACCCTTACACCTAGAATGACCATTTCGCTAACTAAACGGAAACAGTGTGCCACCCACACACTTTGTATATTGTTATTTGATTAGTTTAACAATAAACATTAATTTCTCCCTAATCTCGCATGCTATCAAATAACAATTTGTTCCCTGCACCGTGGGTTCCTGGCAAGGCCAGTTAACAACTAAACAGAAATGATATGCAGCCCCACGGACATATGAATATATCTGGACCTGCCCTAAGTGATAAAAACGTAATATTTCCCCCTCCCCATGGAACCGGCTATAAGCTCCGCCTTGGCGCCAGCTCGCTCCATGGGGAGGGGAGAGAATCTAAAATATGTAACGTCATCATTCTTGTAGTGACCAGCGCGAAAGTAACGTCTATACGTTTTACGAAATATCACACCAAAAACGGCAGCTTGCGCTATACATTATAGGTACATATTATATAGACATAGCGAATGTGGGCGGTTCTCCAGTGTCCTCGTCGCTGGTTACAGGGGTAAGTAAATTATGAAACATTTGGAATAGTGTTTTAACCAAACACGGCAACAAAATATTGCTATGTGTATTGGGGCGAGCATTTGGCCTTAGCAAATGTAAAAAGGTCTATTCATTCAAAGCAGATTTTGCTTTTAAGAACTAAATGGTGATATTTTAATGCGAGATGCCTATTTACTGTCAGATTGATTGTATAACGAATCACAGTCATCTTTCCCCTCTTCGCCCTCCATGGTTTGGTTTGACCCCTCACCTGTAACTGCTTGTCTAGTCATTTGGATGTCTATGTGCAGCCCGCTTATTTCTTATGTCTTAGTTTCATTAAAACACATTTTATAGCCATTCGTTCGTTACGCTTAATACCATTTTTAACAAATATTCAATGTGCCAATGCCAAACAAATATTGTTAAAAATGGTATCAAGCGTATGGAATGGATGGTTATAAAACTGATTCTTAGTTTATCAATTATACCCAACTATTCAGGAATTGAACTCTTATATTCAGCACATTAATAAGCCCTACAGACCATTCAATTTGGTTAAACGGTTGCATCAATCTGATTGAGTTGAATGTAAAGTTGAACCGTGTGGAAATGTAGTGTGCGATAAGGAGGCGTGGTTATCAAGTTGGATCATCTGTGGTTGAGCGATTGAATTAACTTTACTCAGCCTGTCTAGGAAGCTATCGTGCATTGTTGTTTATGAGCGTACATTCATGAATAAAAAATAAAAAAATACCAAGCATGACTAATAAACGTGAAGTTTTGACAGATTTTTTTGACATTATATAAAGATTTAACTTGCTTCTGGGATACTACAAGCAAGATGTAATCTAATAGAGATTAGAGGAACGAAGCTATTGTGATCCTTTTGGAGCAGTTGAAATGTATTGAAAAAAGGATGTAAAATTAATTTTTACTCTTTTAGTAGCATAATATGACTGATTTTTTTTTGATTTGTGAGCCATTTTTTCGTCCACAATCGTCCTTTTCTTCTCATGTTAAAGTTAACGACGCTCTAGTATTTTTGTATTTACACAAATTTTTGCATTTTTGATAAAGTAGGAGGCACGTTGCATATGTTCCCCAGGGTAGCAACTGACGAAATTGAACTAACCATTGTGTCGTCTGTACGCAACACTAGAATGATTGAACCAACCAAATTGAGTAGTCTGTAGGGGGTTTAACCCTTTGTTCCCTGAACATAGATTAAAAGGACTTTCATATATTTTTTTGTGAATTATTTGTTATTTGTAGCTTGAAAATCATTCTGAATTTTTTTTTTGGAATTTTCTGAAAACACTTTATAGGGAAAATTTCTCCGGTACATTTTTATATCATCGGGGATTAAGTATCGATTTATCTAATTTTATGTAAATTTTAATTTAATGTGGTTAATTGGTTACTTCTAAATAGCAAAAATTTTTGATAGGTAATGACATTATTGGTTTGCAATGTGAAAAAGTGTTTTTTCTCATTCTAACTTCTCGAATAATATCTCGATTAACCATGTGACGACTCAACGTAAAACAATTTCTCCTGGTGTCCGTTCTCGTAACTAAGCTTTTAAGAATTGCCGACCTATAAAATAATGTCCAATAATGAACTGACAGGAATAATATGTAAAAAATTGATTTTGGTATAGAAGATACATGGAGTTTTATAGATGAGTACAAATTTGTCCCGTCAGGGAGCAAATGGTAAAAATAAATGCCAAATGTGTGATAAACAGGGGACAGGAGATAGATTGAGCATTGTTCTTCTTGCTAATTTAAGCAAATTTTTCAGAATCCACACAGGCGAGAAACCGTACTCCTGCAGCGAATGTCCGGCCAAATTCTCCCGCAGCGACAAGCACAAGAACCACATGCTCAAGAAGCACAACATCAACAGCGTTGGGCCTAACAAGCGCTCCAGACTCATCATCCAGGAGCTGGTGGACAGGCAGCAGCAGGCCTCTCTAGGACCTACCTGAGAAATCATACTCCCACAGCGATAAGACAACGCAACAAACACAAGTTCAGAAAGCACAATATCAACTGCGTGTTAATCAGATGCATTCTCAAAGCACCGTGGACTGATTGGGTATCCGACATAAAAGTTTTTCATCACTGACTGAGAATTGGGAAATTGTACTATGTACATAGATAAACTAGTACGACTGCAGTTTTGCAGAGTTTTTTTCAGGTTGTAAGGTGAGGATTGTCAACCACCGATAGGAGAGTCGCACCAGAAAAAGTAATAAAGTAAAGATTCGATTTCGAGGAAAAGAAATCAAATAAATATTAAAAAATACCATTTCTGTGAAAGAATAGTTTTTGGACATCGCAGATATAGTTAAGTCCATCCCATAACAAAAATATTTGAGGTTATAATAAACATTTTTACCCCACAGGAATATTTTGTCATGTCAAAATATTTCCTCTGCGCAATAAAATCCAAATAAATTAAATATTTCTGAACATATTCAAAAAGTAAAAACTGTTTTTGAAAGGTGATGAAATATGCTTTAAAATTTTGTAATTTGAAATAAAAATATAATTTTAGAAATATAAAAAAATTTTATGCAAAAATAAAAAAAGTTGTACAAATGGCTCACCTTATGTTTTTTCTAACTAAAATTATTGATAATGAAATTTTTTTTAATTAACGCATGTTTTATTAGACAAATTTATTATTATAGCATTTCCCTCGCCTCACCTTTTTTGTCGTTTCATGTAAAGATAATTCCCAAAGTTTCACAATTGTTTTCAAATTGCGGTCGGAATATTGTGGTTAACTTTTACATGTTTGCAAAGTCGGGTTAGTTACACCATTTATAACTCAAGAAAGGCTGGACCGATTTTTATGATCTTTGATTTGTTGGATTTGTCTCCGCCCCGAATAGCTATTAAAACATCGGAAAAATTCACGAAAAAAATTATTATTAATTAAATTCTTTTCCTCGTACATTTTGTATGGAACGAATTCTCATCTTTTGAAAGAGTTGCAGCAATATTGTGATAAATATAATTCTGAAGCCTGAGGGGTTAAAGTAATGATTTATTAAAATTCCAGTGTGACTCCCCATCCCCCAGACTAGTTTGGAGAGGGGCAGGATATGTGCAAATCAATAGTTCTTAAGAAATTTAGATACATAATAAATATTAGCTTACATATTTGATTGTTTGTTTACTTATCCATAGCTGTAGATACAGGGTGTTAAGGGACGCACTTGACTTACTTTAACCAGTGATTCCTGACATAATTTAGAGTAAAAAATGTAAATGAAATTTTGGTCTCCGGTGACATTTTTGATGTTTTTTTTTTTTTTTTTTTTTCTACAAAAGCATAAAAAAATGGTAGTTGTTGAGCAGTTGGAGACGGGGTAAGGGGTTCGTCGGTCACCCGGCTGAGTGACCAGTGACGACATGCGGAAGAATTTTTTTTTGTTTGATTTTGAAGAAAAAATTTTTGAAAAAAAAAGTCATCAAAAAAAGTCACTGGAGACCAAAATTTCATTTACATTTTTTAATCCAAATAATGTCAGGAATCACTGCTTAAAGTAAGTCAAGTACGTCCCTTAACACCCTGTATATAAAAAATGAATCCCTGTTTCTCATGGTCACCCGCCATACCTTCAGAATGACTTTACCTATTTCATTAATCTTTTTTTTAAGTTTTCTAATATTCGACCACCATAACACGGGCATCAGCCTAGCATGGTGGTCGAAAAATCTACAAATAATGCAACCATAGTAAAGAAAAATTAAAAACAAACAAAAAACTTTGAAAAAAAATATGGTTCTTACGGAAAGAAAAATTAAGAAAATTGGATAATTTCAGAAAACTTATTGACTATTTTAACTTCGCACGTGACTAAATTCAAAACAGATGGCGCTGATGTGGTTGGATATCATTTGCTTGATATGACTAAACTCAAAACAGATGGCGTTGGTGTGGTTGGATATCATTTGCATGATATGACTAAACTCAAAGCAGACGGCGCTGGTGTGGTTGGATATCATCAAGGCCAAAAATCTGTTGATAAGCCAGTCTATCGTGAAATTTGCCTTTGAAAAACTGTGTAAAGTAGCCAAAACTCTGATGATTAGCCGTTGAATCATGTAATTTGCACAGATTTTTCTGTCTGGAATCAACAATGCAACTATTTTCAGCTCAAAATTTCACTCAATTTATGAGCTATGTGGCTAAAGGTAGATTTGGTTAAAAAAAATAAGACGAAAAGGCAAATGGTTTGTTCGAGTATATTTTATTGTATTCTACAACGTTTCTGGCATCTGTACATAAAAAGGAGCATTCAAAAATATTTTTGGTAATGATTTTGACAACAAATTGAATGTGAAAGTCAACCCATTGACATCTCTCAAAGAACTTAGCACTTAGTCAACTGTACGATAATACATTTATAATGTGTCGAAGTTTACAACATTCAGTAGATGGCATCAGATACCATTTTTTAAATAAACTCACCACAGTAAGGTTGGAATTTAAATAATAATGTAACATTTTCCATCAAATAGCCAATAAGTGCCATTTTGATTTTAGTCCCCTGTTAAACGCCGATTCCAGGTCCGTTTCAGCTTTGGAACAATTTTCGATCAGCGGAAAAGCACAACTGTCAAGTTATTATGCTTGTCAGCCAATCACAATCCCAACCTAACTGTTTAAATGATTTATTAGTACAGCCTAAATTTGTGTTTGCGAATTGCAAATTTTCAAATGCAAATCTAGTTCTTTCAGTTGTGTGTTTGAAGATCTTCAGTGCGGGGGAATAAACCTTAATTGTAATTAGTAATTATAAGGGGGTTTAGAGTAAAGCATGAATTTATAGATCCATGGTGGAATTTCCTTTCTTGTCTTGTCCTTCGGTCCAGGCTTTGGCAATCATTCTCTTCATATCATCATCTCCTGACTCGTACCTGAAATTGTGAAGAAAACGAATAAATATTAATCTCTGCTCTCTGCTCTCTGCTCCACTATTATCTGCCTGTGAATTTTTATACTTTAAAACCTATGACCTGACTCAAGTATCTGATTCACTCTTCAAGAGTACTTCTATTCCAATTATGGAGAGGAAAGGCTAATTTATATACTAATGTATTATTAATTTTATTGTGTATATAATGTATATATTATTATTTACTTTTATATGTATGTATTCATTTTATTTAAATGGGCAAATTTCATAATCATAAGGAAGATTGGAGTCGAGTTCAAATTTAGAAAAGATGAGTTGTTGAAATCAGGGGAGGCAATACATATTACATAAGGCTTGATAGAAGAGAGAATATTCACTTAGAGAGGGACAAAAAAAAGAATGATCTTAAGTTCCCACTTCTAGACTACAGAAAGTACAATCTGGGGTGTCTAATACGTGAATTTTTTTTAAAAAAGTGAGAGGCAATGGAACAATGTTCAATTCCCATTCGAATAAGTGCGGTTAATACATATTTTTTTAAATGAGGGAATTGTTGAAACTACGGTTTTGAAGGGAGAATCCTTGGTATCGTAATACAACTCTGTTTCGGCACACACTCCTTGCTTCATCCATATTTATACATTGTCTAATAATATACTCCTTCTGTTATTCTGACTCTTGACATGGCACGACTCAAGTATTTGTTTCATTGATCGTGATTCTTCTACATATATTCATCCGCTCTACACCTTTATCACTTTCTTAATCTTATCGATTACACTTTCAATCAGCCTTTATATTTTCGTTATTTGTTTTTGGGGTGTTATGCCGTGTTGCGCTACCTCCTTCTTTAGCCAACGTTTCGGACATCGTTGCAGTGTCCATCATCAGGGCAGATCCGGCAGATCCGGTAGATCTGCCCTGCCGGATCTGTCCTGATGATGGACACTGCAACGATGTCCGAAACGTTGGCTAAAGAAGGAGGTAGCGCAACACGGCATAACACCCCAAAAACAAATAACGAAAATTCTTTTGGCCGTGAAAATCTTAAAACTTATCAGCCTTTATATTATTGATTATGTAATGTTTTGGGGTTAATAGATGCACCAGCTTCATGTGGTTGAAACTATGTATTGTGTGGCATCTCTATGTATTATAAATTAAAGTCCTCCGCCGCGTCTTAGTCAGTCTGTTCACAATAAACTCAAAAACTACTGAACGAATTTTCATGCGGTTTTCACCAATAGATAGAGTGATTCATGAGGAAGGTTTAGGTATATAATTTGTCAAGGTTTTGTGTAAATTGGTTGAAATATATAACATATATTTATATTATTGTGGTGGACGAGTGGACTTGATTTGTATGGAAATCTACAGTTTTATGTCGAGGTTGATGAAATTTTGCACATGTGACCTTCAAAACAAGAGGAAGGTCACTGTCTACATTTTGTTTCGAAAACTCTGTGTAAAACCTGGGCATCGCCGGGGACTTCAGCTAGTTAAAAATAAAAAGAAATGAATACTCACATATTTCTCATAAGGCCCATGAGAGAGTCTTGTGGGTCCTTGCCCTTCTCCAGACCGTCCGTCTTGAACTTGTTGCCCTTATTCTCCTCAAAGCGCTTCTCCAGCTCTGTCATGTGCGACCAGCTCACGTTGGGTCGTGACTTGGCCAGAAACACAACCACCATGTCTAAGGGACCACGCAAATATATTTATTCACATATTCATTTTAAAAAATCTTTACACATTTGCATCCTTAATTATAAACACATTGAATTACAACCCGGCTTTTATTATCATTGGGGAGGGGGGCTGTCGGCCTTTCAACAAACATAAAGGAGTTCACGGCTCACATCGGAATGGCGTCATTTCGTCGTTATATTTATGCTATTACAGACCCTATTGTCATTTTATTTTGTCAATAGTTTATTTAACCCGTTTAATCACAGGAGACCCAAATTGTCCCAAAACATCATATACCTAATAAGAGGAGACCCAAATTGTCCCAGAGCGACCGTGCATTATTAAAAGTTAGATATCTTTCTTCCTGTCGTGCGTACATTTGTAATTTCTTTTATGTTAGAAAGCAAGCTATGTTTTTCAGATATTTTACAAACCCGATCATCTCACAATAAGATAATTCTTTTTGTACCCCCAACGAAAACAACAATACTTAACATTTAATTTTAAAATAAAATTATTTGAATGTGATAAAAAGTGAAGTGACAGTTTTATTACAAATTTTCGAAAAGGAATCTGTATTTAAATTTTATTTTATTTAACATACTTTTTCGGAGAATCCGAAGGTACGAATTTTATAAGCCAATTTACATTTTCAAAATCAAAATTTAAATATTTAGAAACAAAATTATTAATTTCTCTAATAAACACATCAGAAAGATTATTTTATCTAGATTTTAGAACAATTTTTGTTTTTTCAAAAGGATAAAAAATAAACAAATATAAAGGTACATTTACAATATAAGGGACGAATTGGGAATTTTTGCATGCCAACCTTCATTGGCAAAAGTTAATGGATATTATTTTCTTATTATTTGAAGGGTTAATTTAGTTATGGTAAGAGAAAAATATAATGAAAATGATTGATATTTACTCTGGGATTCTATACATAAGGAACACTTTGAATTTTAATTTGACGTCAGAAATTTAATTTTTGCAACAAAGGCAATGATCGTATGTGTCTGCAGAATAGACTCAAAAACTACTCGACCAACTTCACATAAAATTTAAAAGTATTTAAATAGTTATTCGAATGATTTATGGCACTTTTGCAAAATGTCTTGAGCCATTCGTTGCCATAGTATGCCAAATTTACCTTTCACATTAAAGAAGTTTTTTTTACAGTTATTTGCAATTCCTTGCGACGAAGTAACCACAATGTACAAATAAAAATAAGTTTATATGATGTAACTCAACAGATTGACGGCCGGCGTGGACTAGGGGTAAGACTCTTGACTCGCAATCCGAAGGTCGCGGGTTCGAACCAGGTGTGCGCAAATAAATTTTATTTGTTATTTTTAATTTTTAACTTTACGAGTAAAACCTCAAATTGTAATATTAAAATAAATGAAGACAATATAAGCGAAACTCAATCGAAAATCTGGAAACAGAAAAATCAGAAAAACATATTGACACCTCTGGGACTCGAACCCAGGACCTCTTGCTTTCCGGGCAAACGCGCTAACCACTGCGCCACGGTGTCGATCGACAGGAGGTGTCAATATGTATTTCTGATTTTTCTGTTTCCAAATTTTCGATTGAGTTTCGCTTATATTGTCTTCATTTATTTAAAAAATTTATTTGATTAATTTGTGTTATTTCGCAATTAATTCATTTAAAATAATGTATAGTATATTTGTGGCACGTTCCAGGGTGGAAGATACTCTCAGTATCGTCCTGGTGTTAAGACCACCATTCAGAATTGAAATGGTGCTTGAAATTGCGTTACCCGTGTTTGGTGACCAGATCTGAATAGCCAGGTACTTCCCCACCTTCCTCTTCCCCATCTCCTTCCCCTCCCCACTACCTTCAGCCTCACAACACATTCCAATTGGGGATGCCATAGTCTCACTGGCTCCAGACGGGAGCAGCTGGGACTCTTGTGAAGTATTCATATTAAAAATAAAATGGATTTACCAGTTTTCTGCTTCCAATGGCACGCTTCCACATTGATTGGCTCGAGGAGTTTATTGATGATGAGGCTGTAGTCTTTGTTATCCAGATTCTTGACGTGTAGTTCCATGGATTTATCTGTCAAATTGCAGAATACATCTTCTTTGGCAACGGTGTGTGCATTCTTCAATGTCACAAACACTTTCACATATTTGTCAGATTGATCCCAACCTGAAATCAAATTTAAATTTATTATTAGCGCATAATTCTTAATAATAGCCTTCCACATTAGTAACCCAATTCACGTAAAAACATGGATCCAAGATTGAGTTGCTCAGGTGTAGAACATGTTAACAGACGTTTAAAAAAAGTTAAATGCTGTTTTCTGATGTCTTCTTTCGCTTTAGATCACTTTCATAGTTGTGCACTGTTTTAACAAAATGTTTGAGATGTAATGTATGGTATCCGACATACCATTTCAAGTAAAGAATTGGTAAGTGGTCCAAGATGGCGACATTTACTTTGTCACAATTAATAGATGAAATGATTGGAAACATTGTAAATTTGACAGTGTAGCAGATCTGACATTTTCTGTAGAAAACAACAAAGAAAACTCTTCAAATAGTGAGGATATGACCATGGTAAGATTTTGATATATTTCTAACCTGTCGAGCGATTCTATATCTTTTGTGGGATCGTTATAAGATAACGGACGTGATCTCCTGTCAGATTTGTGTGATTTTTATGGCTGTTATTTGCTTTTTCTATGTGCAATGTACATTAAGTGAAGGTAAATATTCGGAACAAATGTCAACGGTTATGTAACGGGATTGTGTATGTTATCTTTACTTTAAAAAAAAGCCTACGTTTTTGAATGGTTTGTCTGGCAAAGCAAGGTTTGTGTAGCGGGCTTGTGTATATTATCTTAATTTTAAAAGTTTTATAAAAAAAGTGTATGACGTTTGTTCCGAACTGCAAACAGAGTGATTTGACAGTGTGAAAGCAAATTTTCAATTTACGTAAATAAAATTAAAAATGTAACATTTTCAACCTCCCCCAATGCAAATAGTTGTCTTTTCTGATAATTAAGAAGAATCTAAAAGTTTTATAAAAAAAAAGTGCATAACCGTTGACGTTTGTTCTGAACAATTAATAAGTGAATAAATAATCATGCATTCTTGCAGGAATTCGTGTTTAAAACGATCTAAATTAAAATAAGTGACAGTAAATATGTACAAATCACACAAAATTGACAGGAGATCATGTCCGTTATCTCCCACAAAAGATATAGAAACGCTCTTCTGATATGATTTGAGATTTTCACGGCCAAAAGTATTATCGTGAATTATTTTTGGGGTATTATGACATATTGCGCTACCTCCTTCTGTAGTCAATAGGTTAGGTTAGGTTATGAATCATTTTCAACTTTAATGAATTTTCAAAGCGATGTTGAAATCGCATGATTCTGCATTGTCATGGAACCAAATAAAACATACCATATCCATTTAATTTTATTTCATAGTGTTTTTGTTCGGCTTTCTTGGCGGGCTGTCCATTGGATGGTGACGGAACTGGCTCATTCAATTTTTCATCTTGAAGTTTGATCAGCTCCGTCCCGAGTTTCCGTATCTCCAGAGAGATTGCGTCCACCACTCGTTTCCTAGATGCTTGCTTTTGCAGTTGCTCTAATTCGGCTATATCTAGTTTCACCTGAAACAAATACACAATTATAATTTACTTCCACTCTCCCGGTTCTGAGAGTATACCAAAACACTGCGTCAAAAAAAAATCGTTTGCGCCAATATCAATCTAAGACCTAGGTACTATTTGATTATTGCAGCTACTCTGAATTATTTTTAAATAATTTTCTATGAAATCTGCAGATGGCTTTTCGAAATACCATCCAACATTCGACAGGTTAAGGGGGAGTCTGGTCAAGCCGGTCCAAAAATCACCTTTTTTTGTATAAAAATCTTCCTCTGCATGTGGATAATACATTCCCAAGTTATAGCATCAAATTCGATCTTGAAATTCAGTTACGAGCGGTGCACGCCAAGTAGGTCCCGATAGGACAAAGGAAAATTAAACTGAATGCTATAGATATAACGATGAGTTCTTCTGAGGCATTTTTATGGTAAAATCATGTACAACCTTATTATGAATGAGGAGATCCTAAAAGAATGTAAGATTGATTTATGTAAGCATAATGAATTTTATAGTTAAGGCGAATCTAAAGTTTTTTTCTAAAAATTATTCGTAATAAGCGTGGCCAGTCCGAACCGATAATTACCAATTATTCGTAATAAGCGTGGCCAGTCCGAACCGATAATTACCAAAATAGTATTTTGTTTGACAATGTTTTCACCATCAAAAAAGATTAGAACAAATCTATTAGTGCTAAAGACATTTTATAACAAATGATTTTTACCCTAAATTAAACAAATACATGGTATATTGTGGTATATTGTACTTGAACAAAGGTATATTTAGTAAGGTTTACCTACATGTGTAACGTCTCAATTTAACTTTTTTAAATAGACAACAAACCCACAAAACAGGAAATGATATTTCTATTCAGATAAGTTTAGGCAAAATAAGGGTAAATATCGGTTCGGACTGGCCACGCTTATTACGAATAATTTTTAGAAAAAAACTTTAGATTCGCCTTAATTACTATAAAAGGAAACTTTTTGGCTTTGGGGCGGCGGAAAATAATGCATTTTAATTTTCAATTGCATAAAATCAAAATTCGCTTCGCGACCGACACAGCGAAAATCCGCGGCCGTACCTGTCACTGTGATGTTGGTATCCTTGATAAATTAACAAGAGCTAATACGACTGTAGCCGACTTCGGGCTTGTTTGTGTAACATGGTTTGTGATACAAAAGAAAGTGCCCCTTTATAACGCCTACTCGCGTCAAGGCAAGAAAAACATCCCAGTTTTCAAGTGGTTTAGCGGCTACGCTAGGTTTGTGTAACATGGTTTGTGATTCGCGGTATTTCATGTAGGTATCCCGCGAAGTCGGCTACAGTCGTATTAGCTCTTGTTAATTTATAAAGGATACCAACATCACAGTGACAGGTACGGCCGCGGATTTTCGCTGTGTCGGATCGCGAAGAGAATTTTGGTTTTATGCAATTAAAAATTAAAATGCATTATTTTCCGCCGCCCCAAAGCCAAAAAGTTTCCTTTTATAGTAATTAAGGCGAATCTAAAGTTTTTTTCTAAAAATTATTCGTAATAAGCGTGGCCAGTCCGAACCGATAATTACCTTTTTTTTTACAAAATGTTCCAGATAAACCGCCTATTGTGAAACGAACATTCTGGAATTCGACTGTCATCTTTTCGCGAGTCTGCTATGCATATCTACGCGGATGTCCCAGAAAACAACATTTGCTCACATAAATGCCGATATTCACAATTAACAAGCATAACACAGTATGCATGACACAACAAATTTAAGAAAATTCACACGGTCACAAATGAACAAATGGCGTTCAGTCTAGGAGGGCGATAGTGCAAATAGGGATGCACATTGCAAATCATAATACAAAATATCAAACGCATTTCATAGTCGAAAAGTATTTAATACAATGTTAATAATACCTCCTCGATTTTTGCAGAAGTCATGTTGATTTATAACCCGGAAATACTATCACAAAACTGTTTTTAAAACTCTAAACTTCCTTTTCAAAATTTCAATCAAATATAAAACGTGTTGACGGAACTCCGACGATGCTTAGATTTGCTTAGATTAAAAATACTCAAATCAAATGTCAAAAGTTAGCGATGGCACAATCGAGATGATTTCGAAAAACATTCGAAAGAGGCAATCGATTGTTTCGAAGTAAAGAGCTCCGACGCTATCAAGCACGTCAAGCAGCATCAAGTCACTGCTTGATGCCATCAAGCAGCTCTTAAATCCATCAGACAGACTTCCTTTATATACCAACTCCTTTCGTATTCATTTGTGTAAACCAAATATTCTTTTTTCTCTCGGCATAATTAACAATCACGAAGCTCCAAGAAAACTTATCCAAATTTTAAATTCGAAATATTCCAACTGGAAAATTATTTACACAGAAGGTTCCAAGTCTCACTTATCAAACCATGTGGAAACGGCATTCCACTGCCCATCAGATCAAGTCGATAGAAAAATTAAACTTCCAAAAGAGGCTTCCGTTTTCACTGCTGAATGTATAGCCATTTTTTAATCCCTCAAATACATTGACTATGATCACATTGGAAACTTCTTAATTCTCTCCGATTCCCTAACTGCACTTCAAAAATTAAACTCTTCCCCCTTCCATTACCCAGAAGACGATTTCTGTGTTGGAATTCGTACTTTAATTCATAAATTAACAGACTCTGGCAAAGAAATCGTCTTGGCTTGGATACCTAGTCACTGCGGTATCCCTGGAAATGAAAAGGCCGATTCATTGGCGAAAGATGCCATTATTTCGGGGGATATTTTATATAAATTTTTAAACACCGATGACATTTTCATAAAATTGAAGGAAAACATGATTTCCACATGGCAGAATCATTGGAAAGAATCTAGTCAATCAAGAGGATATAACTTTTTCACGATTCAGCCAACGATTCCTTCAAAACCGTGGTTTTCCAGACTTTCTTTTAACAAATTCTCGGCATCCTTCATTTGCCGCATGCGGATAGGACATTGCTGCCACAATGTTCACCTGACAAAAATTTATGTTAAGAATTCTGCGATGTGTGAATGTCGTCTTGGTAAAGAGGATCTCAATCATATTTTTTTCAGTTGCCCTTTAAATAATTCATACAAAAATTTCATCCCTCACCTAATCAGTTCGGGCATACTGCCTCCCTACAACATTGCATGCCTGTTATCTTCTGTGAACAAACGCGTGTATAAAATCTTGGCTAATTTCCTGAATATTAACAGCATCAATTTGTAACTGTAAGTTAAGTTTCATGTATTTATTTTATTTTTTACGCACAATAAATTGTGTCAGCATATTTATTTTATTTTATTTATTTATTTATTTCAAGATTTTTGTTTATACATTACAATGATAATATATGCAAGATTACAAAATAATTCATGTTTTATTCTACTACTCCATAAGTTGAGCTCTAGGAGTTCGTGTTTATGGGAGGAGTATTTTACATGCAAAAAAATTATAATATTGTTCATTATGTAAACAATTTTCAAAGAACTAATGAAATAAATATCTTAGGTAGGTACACAATTTAGATAATTTAGACAATATCAATACAATTTTTTTAAATATTAAATATTGCTGTTTAAGTAAGGGTAAATATATCTTTTAGTTCCCTTGTTATGTTTAATTAAAATCATCTCTTATTGTAATAATTTTGTGTATTATTATTTGTATAGTATTATTATACATATAATGTAGATAGGTTCTTGATATTAAAACTAAATTAGTTAATATTAACCAAAAATTACACTCACAAAAGCATTCACTTGACATTGGCCAGAACACTCCTTTGGGGTGAAAAGCCATTAAAAAAAAAAGCAGTGACAAGCACTATCAAGTCAAGTGGCTCGTTACAAGCACGTAGTTTTTTGTTTGTGGCAAGCCTTTTGACCACTTTTGACCGTCTTTTCTCAAGGCTTTTCTCAAGCATTGCGCAATAATCTACAAATCTAATACTGGCACTGGCAGCGGGCTTGATGCAAATTTATATTTTTTGGGAGTAGACATAAAACATAGACAAATTAGTAAATATAAACAAAAAACATTCGAGGGCATAAATGAATCACGTGATCTCAAGAAGTGGGAGGAGGGATCCAGTTAAATCTCATCAAATCTCATTTAAACTGAGGGGGGCCTACTGCCTCCGTACATGACGCTACTTACAAGCTACTCGATCCTACGATACGTAAGTACGATTTTGCTGGTGCCCGTACACAACGCTACGCGACGTCTGTCGGTTTCAAATTAGTTTCACGCAACTGGCGGTGCTGATCGCACGCGACGCTTTGCATCATTTGTGTCTGATAATTTTTCGTTTGACGTTTACAGAAATGGCGTCGGAACATGAAAGTAATGTTATGGTAAGCCCACACTGCGGCCAACGTTCCAACTTCGAACGTTTGGACGATCGTGTGGAAGGGTGTCGGTGCGTTGGAAGTTCGAGTTGGAAGGTTGGAGTTCGAGTTGGCCCGGGATCGCCTTTGCCAACTCACACGAACCATTCTGCCGCAGCTGTCCACAGTCTGCGAACGGCAGGCGATCAGGACGTGCGTGCCGCGTATTTTTAAAATGACAATATTTTTTCGGAGAGTGGTATAACAATTATTTAAAAACATGTCTTGTATATATAAGTATAATTGTACGTACGTAATAATTGTAGGCAACTGATAAGACATAGCATAGCTACAGCTGTTTACTGTCCGCCATTTTGGAGTTCGGAATTCGGGGTTGGAGGGTTGGCCGCAGCCACCACACGATCGGCCAACCTTCCAACTCCAAACTAAGTTGGCTAAGGAAGGTTGGCTTTGGAGTTGGAAGGTTGGTGTGGAGGAAGCATTAGATTTGTTCTGGAAGTGGAAAAAATCATGTTTATGTAACTATATACCAGAATACGTAAGAAAGGATTTAGTGGAGAAGGCATGGATTGATGTTGGAAAAAAGTCATTTGACATCGCTTGACATCGTGTTGACTCCACGGCTGCAGGTGAAAAATGTTCAAGTTCAGTATATTTCGGATAGCGGTCACTTTTTGTACATTTTTTTCTTACCGAGGTTACGCTCGTTAATAATATTTCAGAAAGAAGAATAAACACAAATTTAATTCTATTACATAAAATACTGCATTACAAAGTGAATTGCTTCAATTAATCAACATCAATATATCCAAAACGTTTTGCCGACATTTATCAGCCCTTTTCTTTCAACACCAGTACATCGTTCCCATCTCATCGTTCCCTACGAACAACAGTTGACGTCGAATATATTTCTTCTTCTTCTTTGTGTGCCCTATCAGGCCCCCTAGCATGGTCCATCGATATAATTTTTATCGAAAATGTCGGTAACTTGTCATCGCTCCCGAGCACGACTGCAGGCCGCTAATGAATAAACAACAGTTTACGTGAAATAAATTAGGAACCCCTAGTGATCGTGAACTATTTTTTGTTCGTTAGCGGCCTGCAGTCGTGCTCGGGAGCGATGGCAAGTTACCGACATTTTCGATAAAACCTATATCGATCGACCATGCTAGGACCCCAGGTCCCCCCGACGTTAGCGATCACTCTCTGTCTTGCGCTGCCCGGAATAGCTCCTCCACACTTCTAATGCCGGTCCTCTCCCATATATTTCGTAGCCGAGACATTAAATTAGTCTCCTACGAGGCCCTCGGCGACCCTCTCTCTTGCCTTTTAATATTAAATGGAGCAAGTGATACTTCTCCCCTCAAAGTATATGACCCAGATATGAAATTTTCCTGATTTTTATTAATGTAAGCAGTTCTCTATCTGCTCTGGCCCGCCTAAGAATTTCTGTGTTCGTGATCATGTCGGTCCATGGAACCTTGAGCATTCTCCGGTAAAGCCACATTTCAAAAGCCTCTAACCTGTTCATGGTATTTACTTTCAAGGTCCATGTTTCACATCCATACAGCAAAATCGACCACACATAACATTTTAATATTCTCTGCCTTAGTTTTAAACTTATATTGTAATTGCAGAAGAGGGATTTCATTTTAATGAACGCAGTTCTTACTGCTTCAATTCTCCACCTAACCTCTGCTTCTGGATCAAGAGTAAAAACACTTAATCATTGTGAACTGTTAATTATTCGTTGGCGATCTATAATCATGCTAGGGAGCGATGAGAAGTTAACCGAAAGTTATCCTATCAATCCTTATCGGTCGGCTGTGCTAGGGGGCTGGACACTGCACTGGAAAATTCCCCGATTCCGAGACTTCACAATCCCAGAAATAAATATTCTGATCTAGGAGATATATTTCATCTTGAAAATAATCATTAATTGTGGTTTATTTCAACACTTTTATTCATCTAGACACAAATAGAAGTATTACACTTTCTACTATTTGTGTTATACGTAGTAACGGGGGGACGTAAGGGACGGCCCGCCCCGGGCCTCTGGTCCTGGGAGCCTCCAAACGCCTCCATATTCCCTTGATCAAGTCTTAAACAAGGTTTAAGGTACCAGGACACTATTTAAAAAAATGAGTCCTTTTCTTTTTTTCAATTGCTGAAAGATGCATTTTTTAATAATGCTCTAACAAAATATATTAAAATACAAAAGAGATACGCTATGATGTCCGCGCGACTACTATCTAATCGGAGTAGTTGATTTTTTGAAGGTCTGCATTAGTATTGATTAACAACATAGTTTGAATACGGAAAGAATTCGTTCATTTGATTTACCGTTCGTTTAGTTGTTTATTCGTTAATTATTCGTGCATTTAGTATATTCGTTAATTGGTAAACAATATCGGCGACATCTGGAAGCGCAGTCCCACCTAGTAAAAACCTTTTCAACCTCTTTGCCTCTAACCAAATGTTTTAAGGAATTTCGAAAAATTGACGCAGATACAGCATTTTATATGAAACCTTTTGAAACAGTTTGTATGTTGAATTATCCTTTAGCAAAACTTTGAATGCGTTTTTCACGAAAAATTTTTAACACGTTTTTCAACATGGTTTACAACATATTAAAACACTATACATCCGATTTGTATGCAACAATTCTTAACTGTTCGAAAATCCAGTGTCTAGAAAAACGTAGTTTCGAGCAAAACGCGTTCACAGTTTTGCTGAAGGAAAATTCAACATGCGAACTGTTTAAAACGGATTCATAGGTATAAAATGCTGTATCTCCGATAATAATACGAATTTCCCTAACACATTTGGTGGAAGCATAATAAACAAATGATGCATCTTTCAGAAAATGAAATATTTTTTTAAAAATAGTTTAGTGTGCTGGTGCCTTTAGGATTTGATCAAGGGAATACGGAGGCGTTTGGAGGCCCCAGGACCAGAGGCCCAAGTGAACTAAATAAAAAGCTTGTAAAATTACATAAACTTATTAAACTAGGGGTAGGGGGGGGGGGGCTCATTCAGCTTAGTCCGCCGCTGGTTATATTGAATATCTACGAGTATTTTTGGAGGCATCTGCTAATATCTACAGGAATTCCAAAAACTGAACAAATCGGACTAATATCTATGAGAACCAAAGTGAGAACGAATATCCACAGCTCAAACTGATGACTAATATCTATGAGAACCAAAGTGTGGACAAATATCTACAGCACTGGCAGAGGTTGGATTTGCAATTATGTATAGTATGTTGGAATAACGTAATATTGCGAATGCAGTTTAAAAAACTTAATTTATGTATGTAAAAATCCCTAATATCGGACTATTGGACACACTTAGCTGATTATTAAGGTTTTGGATTTTGTTTCAACAGCTTTCTTTATTTCGAGTGCTTCTAAATTATTTAGTCTGTTACCATAACCATTTCTATGTCAGTTAGGTTAGGTTGTGGTGTCGTGTATTTCGAAATAAATAAATATCTTTGTATTATGACCTCCATTTTTGTTCAATAAATTATTGTCCTCGTAAACAGCAAAATACGTAATATTATGCAAAAACTTCATGTACGTACTTAAAACGTTTAATTAGTAATAACGTTATTGAAGAATTTATGCTTTTCCGTACAACCCCTTGCTCAGCTGCCCTCTGTAGATATTAGTCCGACCTACGCTCCATAGATATTAGTCACCACTGGGACAGTCATAGATATTCGTCCGACCTTAGCTCTGTAGATATTAGTCCTCACTCTGAAGTTCATAGATATTAGTCCAACATATGAGCTGTAGGTATTCGTCCGACATACAGGCTGTAGATATTAGTATCTGGAGTCGTATTTTTATGAGGACTCCTAATCTCTATTCATATTTTTGTCTACGTAAGACAAATTCAATTTTATTTTATTTTATTTTATTTATTGGGGAAAATCAACAGATATTTAACGCTTATAATAATAACATTAATAATACACATAATATCCAATAACATATTTTCACATAATTAAAATTATAATTAAAAAGTTTTAAAAAAGTAAAGGTCCTGTACCCGAAAAAAGTTAACAAAAATATATCCTTGAAAATTGTAAAAAAAGATATAAAAACACCATATAAACTATAATATAAACTTATAATTTGCTTACTAAATTTCAAAACATAAAGTTGTCAGAGTCAGAAATCTATTACAACAGCAATAATAATAATATGTACATACATACTTACATACAACTCGGAGTGAACAGTGAACACAATAGCAAGTCAAATGACAAGTATGTAAATGGAAAGGATTCACAGCAATAACATAATAACTTGTAACACGGTCAAATAATTATTTAATGTTAGCTATGACATACTTTTTTAAGGTACTTGAATTACATAAGAATATGTCTATATTATTAAAATTCTTATCAAATACATTGCATGCTCTGAATATAAAAGCATTTTGTCTGAGATTAGTAGAACATTTTTGAAGATGAAAAAGTGATTTTTCTCTGGTTCTAACGCCTGGGACTCTAAAATTAATCTCAGCCAAAAGGGGCGAACAATCAATAAAACCATTGATAATTTTATGAAGATATATTATATCTGCGGAGTCTCTTCTAATTTCTAATGATTTAAGTCCATAAAGGTCCAGCGAGCTGTTTACGTCATGATAACCAATATTAAACTTGAAATTTAAATGATGGACAAATTTTCTTTGGATGGCTTCAATGCGTTTAATATAAATATTATATTGAGGATTCCATATCTGAGAAGCAAATTCAAGATGACTGCGAACATATGAAAAATACAATATTTTAAGTGTTTGAATATTCTTGAATTCTTTTCCAATACGGAATAAGAATCCTAACGGTCTAAGGGCTTTCTTCACAATCATGTTAATATGCGCCTCGAATGTAAGTTTACTATCAAGTAGAACACCTAGATCACGAATTTGAGTAACCCTTTTGAGTGATTGGCTGGCTATAAGGTAGATATGGTCGAATTTAATTTTATTTTTAGTGAAGGTAATCACATAATATTTAGAAGTGTTCATGTTGAGATGATTAATTATACAGTAGTCATTAAGTCTATATGGATCTTCTTGTAAATTAATGCAGTCGATGATAGAGTTAATCGGAAGATATATTTTCATGTCGTCAGCGAAGAGTAGAACATTTGCATAATTAAAGCATTTTATAATGTCGTTGATGAAAATTGTAAATAGTAACGGCCCCAGGTGAGGTCCTTGAGGTACACCGGAAGGTATATTTACGAACTCAGAGATGAAGCCATTAATTGTTACTCCTTGAGTGCGCTCATTAAGATAAGAGACTAACCATCGTTACAAATCCCCGTGAATTCCCAAAGCTAGTAATTTGGATAAAAGAAGACTGTGATCAATTTTATCAAACGCTTTCGAGAAGTCTGTATAGATTACATCAATTTGGATTTGATCATCCATTGATTTCGTAATATTTTCAATGAATATGGCAAGATTAGAGACAACCGATCTTTTTTTCATAAAACCATGTTGGTTTTATAAAAAAAAAATTATGCTTTTGTTGTTACATTTTTTTCATTATATTGTGTTTTCTTTATTGTTTTAAATTTGAAATATTTACAATAACAGGATTATAAACAACTTATAATGTAGAATGTAAAAGTCTATTAGGGCATGTAATAAATAAATAAATATCGTGCCCTATTCATTATGAAGTTATGCATACCTCCTCAAATTATGGGAAAGCGGTATTTAGCGCCTTCAAGCATCTTCAAAAATGACATAGGCCCCGAGGGAAGTTATTTTCCTCAGGGCCTCCTGTGTGGAGTTAATGTAAAAAAAATCTCTTGATGAAAGAATTTATTTATTTTAAATTACTATTACTCTACAGCAAAGATAATTTTTAAGGTAACTATAATTTCAATACTAAATTACTCTATTTACAAACCAATTCCTAGAATTCAACGATTTGCGAATAAAAATGTGAATGTGTGAATAGATATACTTGATGTTGATAATTTTGCACGATTCTTCTTGCTATCGAGTTACCTTTTTTTACATATTTTTATTCTGTTTATATAAAATGTTCTGTGTTATAACATTTTATACAAAGAGTTTTTGATATTATTTTTTGTTGTTGGAATACACATATTTGTATCATATACCTAAATACATACTAGCTTTTGTCATACACAACATAAGTACTTTGTTTTATTACAGGTCTTATATAAACCTAGTATATTATTTAACTATTACACGAGTACACATTATTTCTTTTCAATATAATCTCATTGTACTTCTAATGAGGGGAGAAGGGGGGGGGGGGCGGCCCGCCCGTCCGATGGGGGGTGACACCCGACCGTGGAAAAAAAATTATGAAGGATATTGTCACCAAAATAGTGTACATAAGAGCACGGTTTGTCATTTATATTTTCATAGCTCTATGGTTCCCCGTGGAGTGCCCCGAATTTTGTGTCACTCGGTCTTTTTATAGGCGAAAATAGCCTATATTTGTGGAGAAATTTTTATTCCTGAAATTCTTTAGTGCCCCCCCCCCCCAAGGATGGACCAATTTTATGAAGTCGAAATTAGCGTTTTGAATTTCACAAGTCAACTTTAATGGGGGGGGGGGGGTGACACCACGCCCAGGGGGGGTGACATCCGTCCCGGGTGCCACCCATGCTAGCTACGCCACTGCTTCTAATAACAACTGTATCACTTATTACCCCGATATTATTTTTGTTTACTCGTTCATTCTTATTTAGTTCTTAATACTACAGATACCCTTCTGTGTACCACTGTATACTTATAATCTCATGTATCATTTTAATGTAAAAGCCATGTTAAATCAATAAAATAATCTTTTCCCGGTGTAAAATAATATTGTTTTTATTACATTATTGCATTCGTTGATAATTTAATATAAAATCTACTAGAGCTGAAGAAGTTAGATACAACTACCCATAACCTAAACGGTTATGTGAACGAAGGTACCTGTTGACAAGAATGTTTATGGTTTTAGGAAAATTTGGTATTCCATCCTGTCGACTAGTAGTATTATTGTCAAAATCCAACTACATTGGAATTTTTTATGTATCGCTAGCCGTTGCTATGAAGAAATGATGCGTGTGAGAAGAGCTTCACTTTTTAAATTTATTTTATCAACCTACCCCGACTTTTTGCATACTTCCTACCTACTTAAATAGTTGACAATTAACTTAGTAAACAACATTCAGTTGCCATATTCATAGAAAAAAATAAATCCAGAGAAAAACAAGCTTCATTGTCAAATGTCAAATTCTGCCAAACAGCTGAGACGGAGAAAAACCCTAAATCGGAGTTGAAAAATGTGAAGAGTGTAATAACGTGTTGGCCATTTGTTTTTATTTATTCTTATTAAGTGCAGTGGACTTTAATTAATTTGTGAAATGCTCAAAATATCCGCGTCTGCGAAACAAGAACTGAGTTAAGCGGAAAACAAATTTCAAACATGGCTAAGTACAAACCTAGGGAAGTGGGCTACAACGCGTTGAATAATGAATTCATACCGCCGATGGCTGGCACCAACCAGGAGTCGGATGAAGAGATCGCAACCTCGACGAATTACCATGACACTGAACAAGAAGACGCCACGGGGGTCATAATTCATATGGTTCCTACCGAAAGCAACAAAGGAGGATGGACCCACATCGAAGACCTCGATTCCTTTTTTACTAGAATGTACAGATACTACTTGAAGGGTGGCTTTACGGCCATGCTCGTCTCCGATTGTTTCCAGCTCTTCCAATACTGCTTCGTCGTGGTGTTTCTGTCGTTTTTAGTTTTTTGTGTAAACTATCCAATGTTGTTCCGCCTAGATGTCTCGAACCCCAAACCCGTACACATTTCCGACGTCATCTACGATTGCGCGGAGTGCGTCGATAGAATTACTTGGGATTGGTGGTTGATGGTGTTTCTCTGTGTCATCGTTTGGCTGGTCAGGTTGGCGAGGACTATTTACAATTTGTATCACGCCTACGATACGAAACAGTTTTACAATACCGCCCTCAAGATTAAAGATGGCGATTTGGGTTGGATCAGCTGGTGCACGGTGCTGACCAGAGTGAGGGAAGCTCAAAGGGAACTGCACATGTGCATTCACAAGCCTCAGATCACGGAGCTGGACATATACCACAGGATCCTCAGGTTCAATAACTACCTCGTAGCCATGGTGAACAAACGTCTGCTGCCCCTGCACATCAACATCCCCCTGGTCGGGGAAGTGCCGTACTTGTCCAAGGGCCTCAAATACAACCTGGATCTGATCCTGTTCTACGGACCTTGGAGCCCCTGGGAGAACTGCTGGCAGCTCCGGGAATGTTACAAAGACTCCTCCAAGAGACTAGAATTGGCCAGGCAGTTACAAAACCACATGCTCATACTGGCTTTCCTCAACCTGCTCTTGGCCCCCCTCATCCAGGGCTGGCAGATCCTGTACTTCTTCTTCAGCTATGCGGAGCTCATCAAGCGATCTCCGGGGGCTTTGGGCCTACGCACCTGGTCCCTATTCGCTCGCATCTACCTGCGTCACTTCAACGAACTCGATCACGAACTCAGCGATAGACTTAACCGAGCGCACAAACCGGCAACCAAGTACTTATCTAGTTTCCCCTCTTACGTCTCCACCGTGACGGCAAAGAATATAGCTTTTATATCAGGGAGTGTTCTTGGAGTTCTGATTATGTTGACACTTTACGACGAGAGTGTTATAACTGTAGAACACATGCTGTCAATCATGACCGGTCTCGGCTGCATCCTAGCCGGAGCCAGAGCATTCATCAGCGAAGAAGGAATCATCGGCCAGCGGAGCAGCGAGGAGTTGCTGGTGCAAGTGTTGGGTCACGTCCACTACCTGCCGGCCAGCTGGAGGGGCAAGGCTCACACCAAGAATGTGGCCACTCACTTCCAACAACTCTTCCAGTTCAAGGCTGTGTATCTCCTCGGCGAACTGCTGAGCCCCATCATCTGTCCGTTTATCATCTTTTCTCTTCGCCATCGGGCATTGGACATTGTAGATTTTTATAGAAATTTCACCGTGTCCGTTTTAGGAATCGGCGATGTGTGTTCCTTCGCTCAGATGGATGTGAGACGGCACGGAAATCCAGATTGGCCGGCCGGTCACGGACCCGGCGGAAAACTTCCTGAGACTATCCCTCAGTGCAATCAAGGCGAGGACGGGAAGACTGAGCTATCGTTGGTAGCATTCTCCTGCCGCAATCCGGCTTGGCGTATCCCTCAACCCAATCAGAAAAAGTTCCTGCAGACCCTGCGCACCGGGGTATCCCACGTGGCCAGCAACTATCTGTCCGGGGCGTCAGTTCTGCATCAGAATCAACTGCAAAGAACAATGCTCGGATCCTATTTCCACCAAAGCATGTTCCACGGGCTAGGAACGCCGTCTGCCTTGCATCCCGCTCTGTCTGTGTGGCATCAAAAGTCTCCCGACCGACATCTGCCGAGCATGGAAGAGAGCCTCCAAGAGGAGCCCTTGCTAGAAGAAGGATTGGCTTCTGCATCAGCTCACACGGATTCCAGAATGGGCCCGTTGGTGCCTGATAAAGCCGAAAGTTCAGCGAGTGAGGATCAAGAGATGTCCACAAGCACCCTGCACTTGTACGACCTGCATCTCTCCACCGTGGGACACAATAGACCCGCGTCCGGACACCACTCTTCCTGGATGAGAGATAGTCGTCAGCAATCTGCGCACACTTCTGGCTTCTTTCCTCAGAGGACGTCGCAGACTGAAGGGACTCCCCTTCTGCGCAAATCTCCTCCATAACACCCAGCCACGGCGGAACAATGGGTGTGACCAGCACCTGCTGGCAGCTGACTGAAAGGATCTTCATTCATTTTAACATCATTACGTGAGCCACGCCTGGGAACAACATGGTTCTCCAATTTCATGATCTTGTGTAATCTTAATTTTTTTCTTTTTCTTCTCTTTTTATGATAATGTTAGTTTACTAGACAAAACAATTAACACGGAATTCATCTCATCACAGTTATTGAAATATCTTTACAATTATAATTCATCTTCATCGATAAATAATATAGTTTCTATTTTAATAATAAAGAATTATTATTACATGAAAACTTTTTTCGACACAGACAATTATTGCTATAGATTCCATTACCAGAATGCAATACTTTAATAGAATTTTAAAAATTAAATGCCTCTTGCTTCATCAAAACTTATTTAAAATTTTCATGCTAGTTTTTAAGGTGTCAATTTTTTATCACAACTATTATGTATTGTAATTTGCTTTCATTTTTTGAGTAATTTGTGTTTGCTATGCCTTTTTTCAAATCAATCTTTCATATTTGTATCAAAAACTAATTAGACAATCTTCCCTAACGGATGTTTATTCCTGTCTTGAAAAAATTTCAATAAAAGTGAAAAATGACCAAATAATATTAATAAAACTTAATAGCCGTATATTATGTAGCTCTGTTTATTATTTACAAAAATGATTTTGTTGTAATGTAATGGACTGTTTGAATTCAATTATGTTAGAACAGACACAATAATGTACAGCATCCGTGGGGACATCCGATTTAATAAAATCTTTATAAATCCTACGAAAAGTTACTATTTCTGGTACCTAATTTTACTTTTGGGTATCTTGTACCTAATATTAATTTTTGTCAGATGAAACTGGTATTTTTCTCTCTATATTATATTGCTTGGGTAAAATATGTTGTGCGTACAACTGTTTATATACAAAGCAAATCATTGTGAATAGCTTTTAGTTTATCATCCATATTATTATTATTATCAGTCAAAATTACATTTAGTACTTCGTTTTAAGGTTTTTATAGCAATTTTTTAAATAGCAAATAGAAAATAATATGTACCCATTGCTGAATTACATACAAGGGATATGAAAAATAATTTAATTTTAGAACTTTTTGTCTCGTTGATATTTTTTTTATAATCGGGACAAGAAAACATGGTTACCTATATGTTTTTGTGTATTTTAAGATGCTGTAATTTTTCAGGCGATTTTACTGTTCTTTTAACATCCTTGTGAAAAATCAATTGAAAAGATGCACAAATTATTTGTTTTTTATAAATTTGATGTGTGATAAAACATTATAAAATTGTGTGTTTTTAGCCTTAATTTGTCAAATTTTCCCAAATTATGTATAAACCACAAAATTACAAACAAGTTTAAAAAAAAATAATACTCTATTTTTTAAGTTTTTCTTTTCTATATTCTTACTATGTATGGATTGCGATGTTCAAGCAACAATTAATGTTTTGCACATATAAACGAAACTGCCTGAACATAAATTAATATGAACACCTCTATAAATATGTAAACTAACATTGTGTAGCTTTATAAAATTATAAGCGAAATAAGAAATCTATTGTGATATTTGAACATCTAATTTTTATTTTAGGGTTTAAAATAAACGGCAATCAAGATGTTAAAAGGCGTTTAATTGAATATCTTACAATTATTACATATATCTGCCCTCTCCTGTGTGAAGGTTGGCCATCATCAGGGCGATCTCAACCCAAAACAACTCTGGGGCTGCACTTTGATGACAAAGCCAAGTTAACCTCGAAGGCTAATTTTTTCAAAATAATAATGAAATAAGGTCTGAACAATGTTAGTTTTAAGTTTCAATTTGGGAGGCGAGAATGGGTACCGCCGCCTCGGGAACCTTTATTGGATAACCAACCCCAAGTGGTTCGCCATGTTTGGTGATTTAGTAGGGGAGCCCGGGTTCTTGGGGTGAGGTACGTCTAGGTCTTGGAGGTGGATGACCGGGACACACTGACCTCCTGATTTCTACCCACCCCTTAAACCTTTTTCCTTCTCATAACTCTCCTCTCCTTCCTTTCCTTAAAAAAACCCTCCATCCCCAAAGATGATATAGGCCCTAAAGGAAATTATTTTCCTCAGAGCCTCCTGTGCAGTGAATCTCACGTAAAAAAAAAGAGAAAGTGCAACACTTTATATCCTGAATAAACCGAACCACACACCTTTATATTCAGATCTAGAAATTAACCACAGAAAAATTAAAATGTGCATCTCTATAAGCAAAAATAAATAAAGTAACTCACATCCTAACTAGATATTTAATATACCTTTTGATTACAGAAATAATTTTTCAGTTTGGTTGGGTGTTTTTATCTCAAATCCAAATCTAAGATTTGTATGAAACGGGCAGAAATGAGCCGCGCGTGCGTACCCCTTAAACGGAACACAGAACAGACATCGTCTAGTGAGGCGGGTTACTTGTTTGTATATGTTAATGTTATTTCAATAAACGCCAGGGTTGCCGGCAATTTAAAAAAAAAAAATGTATGCACTCTAGAAAAACTTAAAACACTTTTTGCAAGTTTTGCTTTAAAATATTATTATTTTTTTTAAGAGTGGAGATGGTTTACGTATAATTCCCGTGAGCATTTGGGCCATAGGCTCATTGTGCTATCTCCTATTTTACCTCATTTCTTTGACATTAGCCGAGTCTTTTTTATAAAGTTCACTAGGATTATCATTGGAAATGAAGCTACATCTTCTGGTTCTCTTCACTCCTCCTTGGTTCCTTGAAGGTCCCACGAGGGAAGAAAGCTTCATCTCTGCTCTCCACTCCGTAGTCCCCGAAGGCTCCATGATGGAGAGTTCACCTCCCTTTGGTTCCCTGAAGGCCCCACAAGCGAAGAGTTCACTCCACTTTGGTTCCCCGAGGGCCAGAGGAGGGAAGAGGACTTCATCTCTCCTCTTCACTCTTCCGTGGTTCCCTAAAGGCTCCACAAGGCAAGAGTTCACAGAGATGCCCTCATTTCTCTTCTTCACTCCTCCTTGGTTCCCGAAGGCCCCGTGCCGGAAGAGTGCACTTCCCCTTGGTTCCCTGAAGGCCCCACAAGGGAAGAGTTCATGGAGGTGGCCTCAGTTCTCCTCTCCACGGCTTCTTCTCTTGGTTCCTCCTGCAGGCCCCACGAAGGAAGTCCACAGAGATGGTCTCAGCACTCCTAGATTCCCCAAAGGCCCCTAATTTTCGAATGATCCAATTTTTTTTGTCCCACGAGTGACCTGGGAAATAGAAGGTCCACTCCAGCAGAGCCCCAAGTGCTGGAGTAAGGTCTAAATACTCCGAGATGCGACCCTGTTTCTCGGAGGCACTGTTCGTGACACTGTTCCTCAGGACATTCAGTCTGAGCACGGTAGCTCACACCTTGACTTGGGATGGCTATTGCAGGTTCACTCCCTGAGCGATGGGTTCACCACACTCCCTACAGATACGCTAACTAACTAACCATCACGCCGTTTCTCCGCAGGGGTAGGCAGAGAGGACAGACCGCCAAACAACTCGATCTTGGCACACACTCCTTGCCTCGTTCACATTCATACATGCTCTTCTATTATTCCGACTCTTCACATGGTCCGACTCAAGTATCTGATTCACTTGGTCGTGCCATGTCTTCCTCTGGCGTCCCCGACTTCTTCTTCCATTCACATTTGCGTCATATATTCTCCTTACACTCCTTTCCTCGTTCATTCGCTCTACATGCCCAAACCATCTGAGCGTCCCTTTCTTAATCTTATTCATCACGCTTACATCAGCCTTGCATTCTTCGCGGATCTCCACATTTCTCACACGATCGTACATGGTTTTACCACACATACGCCTCAGGGATCGCATTTCTACAGCATTCAGTCTATTTTCATCCTTCCTCTGCCAGTTCCATGCCTCACTGCCATACATCAGGGTAGGTACCAGCACTCCATTATGGACGGCTAACTTCGCTTCTTTGGACAGTTTTTTGTTGGTGCCAACGGCGTTTAGTCCTCCATTAATAGAGTTACCTGCATTTACCCTTCGTTCGATATCTCTGTCAGCCCTTCCATCTCTCGTAAACATACTTCCCAAGTACACAAACTCATCCACCTGCTCCAAATACTCATCATTCACAACTTTAACGTTCATTCACAATACGAATAAATCGCAATGTGAATAAATCGTTTTGTCCATAAACAAACTCAAATCTAACAAGAAAGGCTAACAAATATAACATTGGATTGTATCACCGTTACAAAATTGAATTTATAATTCAATTTACAGTAATACACATCTCCCAACGATAATATTGTGATATATATATATATATATAATTGTATATAATCACATAATATGCTCTATAATTTAGGCAATTCTAGAAAAAACTGTTCGGTATTCAGTCTTCATTTTTAAAAATGTATTCTGTTATTATTTTTTTAAAGATATTAAATAATATCATTTCAATTCTGATGAAATTACTCCTCTCCCCAGATTCCATTATGTACTTTAAAATAAAATCATCACTGCAAACAGCCACGAGTGCCGACATAAAAAGAGCATTTTACTGCATTATATCACATCATAATGTGTATTTGAGTTAAACTATATTTGTACTAGCAGACCCGGCCACATGTTGCTGTGGCTAATGAAACCTTTATAACCAACGCCATCTGTTAAATCAAATCCACACTATGCTGACCGCTGCCGCTTGGCCAGATATATTATGTATTGCTACCAATTTACCCCAATTCGCTCTTAAAACCTTCCTCATGAATTACTCAATTATTAATTTATCTATTGGTGAAAACCGCATGAAAATCCATTGCGTAGTTTAAAAGATCTAAGAGCGCATACAGTGTAAGTGACTTCATTTTATACTTAGTAAAATTGATCTATTTTACCTTTTGCATTACTTGATGAGTGACCGCTGGGCGATGTCCAGTTAAACCAAAGATATTGAAATACAAGAGATATGCTTTGACGTCCGCCCGACTGTCGGCAGACTACTACCTAATGGGCATATTTGAATACAGAAAGAATTCGTTCATAGTTGATTTTTTGAAGGTGTGCAGTAGTATTGGTTAACAATATCGGCGACGTCAGGAAACACAATCTCATTCAGTTTTTACTGAATGGGACAGTGTTTTTATAATTTTTGTTTTTACCTAATATCTAAGTGTTATTGAAAAAAGCAGTCATTATCATTCCCCGATATATGGGGGACCCTTGTGACCCCCTTCGGGTGATTTCTAGCTTCAGGTGCAAAACCAACATAGGGGGCGCGTTTAAGTATTACGTAATGCAATTTTTGAAGATTTTTGACCCCCCCTCCCCCCCATTTAACGCGCCGTAACGTTTTTCCATACCCTCCCCCCCTCAAATGTTACGTAACGCCCAAGTGACAATTTTTACCTGAAAGTCGCAATTAAGTTGCGCAAAGTACTGGAAAGTCGCTTAAATACCTTTTTTATTGTTTTAATCGTGTTTGCGGTAATAAATAAAACAAGAGATTTCGAGAACAAAAAGGATTGCCATCTTGGAAGATTTTTAATTCCCTAGTTTTTTTATCTAAATAAAGTAAAACATGTTACGTAACGCGTTGTTCGAACCCCCCCTCCCCTCGTAACGCACAGTAATGTTTCACAAGACCCCCCCCCCCCGGCCCCATAGCATGATGAATAAAATTAGAAGAAAGGAAACAACACCTCTGCCATAGGTCACCCCAAGTGGTTTGCTACATTTGGTGACTTAGCAGGGGTGCCAGGATTCATGGGGTGAGGTTTGTCTAGGTCTTGGTGGCGAACGCGTTTGCCCACTTACTGCGTGGCAGGCCGGAGTGAGACTGGATGAGTGAATCCTTATGACCTCTCCAGCACTCTCCTGACCTGTCGCCTTGCACTGCAGTGGGAGGGATGGATTCATACGTCTGTCACTCTTGGACCCACTGACCCCCAAATTCCTACCCATCCCTCATACATTTTCCTTCCCAGAAATTCCTTTCCCTGAAAAAACCCCCACACAGCATCCCCAAAGATAACACAGGCCTTGATGGAAATTGTTCTCCTCAGAACCTCCTATGTGGAGCTATTGGAAAGAAAAAAAAGCAATTATTAATGAAGTGCGTTATTTATTTTCCAAACCATCTATGAACATTTTTTTTTCTAACATATTTATTTATTTTGAAACTGGTTACATGCTTAAAACTAACACCATATTTTTAAAGAATAATTAATGGCTTCATAATGAGAACTTAAATTACTAGAAATTCATTCAAAACTGGGAATTAAAAAATTAAAACTTAAATGAGATAATACCCTTTATAGGAATCGGGTCCTTTAGAAAACAAAATAAACTTTAAAAATAAAACATTGTATAAAATAATGAATATTCAACAAACATTCTCAAACTTTATCATGCTTCTCGTGAAAATGTAAAAATGGACCAATTAGATATGGGGAACTGTATAATTCTTCAAGCAATCTGCTTTTGTAAACCTTAAATCTTACTTGACTGATTTATCTAATAATTATTAATTGAATGCTCATTTGGTAATATTAATTGCATTCACGGAAGCATAATTTAACACAGATCCATAAAGATAATAAAAATAATCTTACACCTTCGAGATATGCACATTATTATCAATTTTGTAACAATACTTTAGGTTACACTTCTCAAAAAGTAATAGGTACGCTGTTTTAAAAAATGGCAATTTTTAAACTTTCCCAAAAGCAAAAATGAATAAATTTCAATCCACTCTTTCTAGGAAGAATTTTATTAGCTAATATCACCCTAAAAAATAAAATTGCTATTGCAAAAACTAGCTTTTGGACCAATCAAAACATTTGAAGGGTGGACATTTTGAATTTTTTAAAAGGTTCGTGGAAAATGCGTTTAACAAGGTTAGCTCACATGGGCCTTTTTCGTAAAAAAAAAAACTCATCTCAAAAGACTGCCACTTGTATTTCAGTTCATTTAAATCTCCAGTGGAACATGAACTGCAAGCTACATCACAAATTTTTAGCCAATCGCCATCCGCTCTACCCCTTGACGAGCTAACCTTTTTAAAAGCATTTTCTACGAACCTTGTACGCCCCTCTTTCATCAATAAATAGGTACTTATGCAGATTTAAAAAAAAATTACTAATGGAACGCTCGCTTTTAATGTTTATGGAAAACTTTAGAAAAGTGATATTTACAGCTATGCTAGTGGCCAAAAGAAGAACTAAATAGCAAATATTTTTTTTAATCCATAGAAAAAAATTGCACCTTCTTAAATAGACATTTTGTTTCTAGGGGCATGTCTAAATGCGTGTACATAAAATAAAAAATAATAATTTCAACACATTCCAAAGTATCACAAATATAATATTCAATTTGCCAACTTTAGCGCAGTGCTTCACTTAAAAAGAAATAACAATATCAATTTAAAACTCGCCAGAAAACAAATTCTATTGCCATTAATGTATAAATTATTGATTATTAACAATCTAATAATAGCATTGTTTTATAAGCTCATAAATAAACATGCCTAGACGATCATACATAATATGCAAATATAATATATTAATGTAGGAGTGCGTTTAGTAAACTCAGCACAGGGGCTGAAGTTAGTTGGTGGCTATCACATTATTTACTAATTATTACAATAGTTATTATACCTATAAACTAACAACAGCAAGAACCTCAACTTACAACTTATTTATAACAGATCCACATTAAATACATTTTCTAAACAGGTTCTGTATAACATGTGTTACATAAGGTTATATTCAATTTATATAATACAGTTGTAAGGCAAACAAAACCATTAAAACAACAAAAAAATTGGAGCAAATCAATCATTTTTTTTACCAAGCTTTCTGAAGCAGTGACATAGATTAGACAAGATTGTTTTTATTTTTTATTGAACATGCTTTATTTATGAGTGGACCCCAAAGACGTTATATATAATATATAGACTCACCATTGTCTCAAAAACTGAAGATGGAATGTGGCAAGTAACAAACACACTTGTATTTTCAGTAAATTCTTTTCAAAAGTTACCATAAAGAAAGACATACAAATAATATGTGTGTATGAACAACAAAGATATAGGACCGGCGGTGTTCGCATATTTCTGGTGTGACTGAGATGCCAAGATACGCTTACATGCTTACACCAAGATGAATATGGTATTCTATATGGGAAGACCTATGTCATAGGATGTCATTATATTTGTTTGCTATCTCACTTTCCCTAGTGCCCCGTTCTGATTGGGCAAGTATTTTAGTAGAGCAGTGAGTATTTTAGTAACTAAACATGTCCGAACACCATACATTTAGTAGTAAGTAGGAGCATTTTGGTCAGTCAAGTGGCGAGTTACTCGCTACTGCCCAATCAGAACGGGGCATAATAGAGCTAAAAATATTCCAGAAACAATCAAAATAATTGAATTTTTTATAACAATAAATAATTTACTAATGAAATGTTATTCATTCTTTTTTACTTGCCGTGTAATAGTAACATTTTCTCATCACACACAAGGGCATTTTTAATGCCATTTACTTACTGGTACGACACGATCTTACGTGACACGTGGTAGTTGAGTACTAAAACTACAAAATCGAAGACAAATACAATTGTCTTGGTTTTGGCTTACCACTTTTGAGATTTCTACCTCGCGTCTATAGATTATATACAACGTCATTGGTGGACACAATTTCAATAGGTTGCCTCCTATCGAATGGTTCCAATTTATATTATATTGATAGATTGCTCTTGATGCTTTCATGATCTTAATGTTAGACAGACGTATTGAGCCTTTGTCTTTTGCATAATATAACAATATTGGCGCTTCAGTGACAGAAAAAGGGACTATTTTACTTAATGTAGAAAAATATTTCAATAATATTATAAATGAGCAGGTTTAACGGGAAAGACATATCTATGAGATTCTAATGTATTATTTTGAGAGTTATCCATTGAGATTTTGCTGTTACAACTAACAATATGGTGGATCACCTTAAAACAAGTCTTAAAACTAATTATTATCATTTTTTATCATGAATTTTATGTGACTTGCACAAGATCAAGTTGTTGAAATGATTCTGAATCAAGATGGCAGTTGGAACAGGCCTGCCAACAGTGCCAACTGCAAAAAGAGATTTTTTTAGGTGAAATGATTTTGACACAAGATGGCTGCCATCACCAGGCCTTTAAAACTGCATTAGATGATTTTCAAAATCATCCCGAATGTTCTTCTTACCTTTTCATCATTAAAATAAACATTTACGAGAATGTGCAACCTTCAGTACTATTGAAGAACATCAACTTAACATTATAAGAAAAATGGCTTCTCATGCAATATGTATCTAAGTTCATGAATTTTATATACGAACAGAGAATATTGTAAACAGCATTAATTTAAATGTGAGACTGCCAATTAAAAAATAATACTGAAAAAAGAAAGCAATGATCATTTAAAATAGTAAACAATACTTTAAACTTATAAATTAATAGGTAACAAATACAATACTTCTAAAAACAATACTTTAAATACCAAAATTATTATGTACAAAAAAAAAAACAATTTTTCAAGACTTCATAAATTTTAAAAAACTTCACCCATTAGAAATGATGATAATAATGAAATAATGTCACATATAACATTATAATTCATAGAAGATAAAAGTAAAATAATGTATGATAGGCAAAATTGCTCTATATTTTATGTTATCACGTGAATTAGAAACTTTGAGATAACTATCAAAAATAGACCTTTACAATGAAAACAAATAGTGAGAGTGAGATAAGCCGGCAGTATGACCACAGATTGTCAATGTCACTGCAATATATGTCAGTGTGACAATAATCTACTCACTGGTAAAATTGCATTCAATAATTTTTATTTATTCAGGCTATTATTATTTATTTACTGAATTAAAATGTTTCTGCAATCTGTCGGATTATCTCATAAAATTGATTTAACTTCGTATGAAAATAAATAATATGAGTACATTTTTCAATAAAAAATTGCAAATAAATTGAGCTATTCAGTTTTTTTTTTTAAATATTAAATCCGCATGTATTTTCAAGTGGAGTAAGTCTAAAGAGAAGAAAACAAAAGGCAGCAAAAAATGTCAACCATGTATAAAATGTGGGGCATGCATTTGGCGTGTTTCCCGTCTGCACATTGATGTTGAAGAGATCAACGATGCTTGTTCTTTTCCATTGAAATACCGGTAGAACAAACACAGTGTTGTTAAGATTAACTATAATACTTTGATTTTTAAATACTCGTGACATTTAAATAAATACTTTCAACAAGAAGAAGCCACATTTAAATAGTTAACCACGCACTGGTTTCTTAAATAATTATTATTCTGACTCCCTTCTGAAAAAGGGTAAGCTGTATATAACATTATTATTACATAATAATTGACATAGACATTTAGTTGTAAAACTGAAACAACAAGCGCTGTTTGAACAAAACTCGAGTTTTTGAAGTGATGCCAAAACGACTAATTTTATGTTCGACATAATTAACTCAATGCACTTTGCTTAGATGAATTTATACCAAAATAACGACTTTAGAGATTCTTACTATTTAATCGTTTAAAACCAGTTGAAAAATAATAATTAATTAGAAATATAAGATTGCACACATTTCGTGTATGAGTTGTATAGTTCCTATGTACCATAAATCCACTTGGGTAAAATGTTGATCAACAATTCTTTTTTCAATTAAAACTTTTTAAAATAAAAACCTAGAAAGTTTTGTTATTTCACGTGCTAAACATACATAGTCCAACAACAAAGCACATTGAATAAAAAATTGTTTGTCAACATTTCACCCGAGTGGACTTATTGTATATAGGAACTACACGACTCATATCTTAAGTGAAATTAATAGATTTTATAACATCACATTTAATCCTGCATGTAAGGGTAGGTGTACTCGGTCAAAGGTACAAACGTCTCCTTGATGGCTTGAGGAGAGGTCCAGCGGAGGATGTATTGAGGGCTTCCGGCTTTATCGTTGGTCCCTGACATGCGACCTCCTCCAAATGGCTGTTGACCCACGACTGATCCAGTTGACTTGTCGTTGATGTAAAAGTTTCCGGCTGTCATTTTAAGTTCTTCCAAAGCGTGACGCATGAATTTCTCATCCTGCGCAAAAACAGCGCCGGTCAGAGCGAACTGGGTCGATGATCCTACGAGCTGCAGAGCTTCTTCCACGTTCTTATATTTGTAAACGTATATGGAAAGCACAGGGCCGAAGATTTCTTCCGTCATAAGCTTATCTTTGGGGTCCTTGCAGACCACTATGGTAGGGTCAATGAAGTAACCCTTACTGTCATCATACTTTCCTCCGCCGATAATTTCAACATCAGGAGACTTGTTGGCGTAGTCGATGTAGGATTTGATGCGCGCAAACGCTTTGTCATCTATCACGGCCGACGTGAAACTGCTAAAGTCTGTCACATCGCCCACTTTAAGTTTGCTACGGATCTCGAGCAAACCTTTCTTGATCTCTCCCCACAGAGACTCGGGGACGTACATCCTCGAGCAAGCGGAACACTTCTGTCCGCAAAACTCGAAAGACGAACGAATCGTTCCGTTGACGACGGACTGAACTTCAGCGGATGAATGGACAAAGTGGTAGTTCTTGCCTCCGCACTCTCCGATGAGGCGAGGGAAGTTGACGTATTTGTTGATGTTCTTTCCGACAGCCGTCCACAGCCAGTTGAATGTGGGAACGGATCCGGTGAAGTTGATTCCCGCCAGATGCGGAGAGGCCGTGATGGCATTGCCGAATACGGGCCCGTCGGCGGGGAGGAAGTTCACGACTCCCGGAGGAACGCCGGCTTCCAACATGATCTTGAAGATGACCCAGTTGGACAGCAGAGCCGTGTCGGACGGTTTCCACAAGATGGCATTCCCCATCATGGCGGGAGTGTATGCCAAGTTACCCCCGATGGCCGTAAAGTTGAAAGGACTGATTGCCGCGATGAAACCGTCGATACCTCGATTCCTAAGAGAGTTCTTTGTGATGCTCTTGTTTTCTGAAATAGGCTGGTACTTGACATTCTCTTTGAGGTAGTAAGCGTTGAGCCGGATGAAATCGATGAGCTCGGCGGCTGCGTCGATCTCCGCCTGGATGACGGTCTTAGCCTGGCCGAGCATGGTGGCAGCATTGAGGGTCTGCCGGTACGGTCCAGCCATCAGGTCGGCGGCTTTCTCCCAGATCTTGAGTCGGTCAGCCAGGGTGGTCTTGTCCCATTTCTTTTGGGTAGCGACTGCAGAATCGATGGCCTTCTGAATGGTCTTAGAATCTGCGTAATAGTACTTGGCTATTTTCTTTTTGTGATCGTGGGGCATGACTTGATAGCGTACGTCGGAAGTGCGGATTTCTTGCTCTCCGATCATTATAGGGACATCTTCCACCTTGGAGGCAGTTTCCTTGAGGGCGGCTTCTAGCTTGGTACGTTCCGCGGAGCCTTTCCGGTATTCCAAGACGGGTTCGTTAACCACGGTGAACTCTGGAAGATTGAAGTCTGGAACCATGGAGCCGAGGTTGCGCTCCGCTACCTCGAGCAGTTGAACGCCCCCAGCCCTGAGGCTGGGCAGCCCTTGTTTGCACAGCGAGAACATTACACAACACTCGAACCTTTACTGACAACTCGCCGTGTGAGAGATTAGGTAAGTGCGCGAATGTTACGTAAATGTAAATATTTAGGAAAATTAATGGAACTTATATTCAATGAAAGATCGTTACTAGGATCGGCGGGCTGCCAAGAAACGAGAAGAGCAATCACTGCGAATTATATTGTCACTTCTGACGTAGGTACGACTCGTTGAAATATAATCGACCGAAATGTCAAACTAATCAACGAGTGACACCGCACGGGAATGTTCTCTAGAACTTATTTCTATAAATTGCGGCAGTTGCTTGCGAATGATCACGGTTTAGTAAAAAAAAACAGATGGACAGTGGAAGTCAACAATCCGATTCAATCGGAAAGATAGCTGACCCAATTTGTGCAATTTCTACCGCCCCTCCCATGACAAGTAGAAAGACGAAAATTGACAATAATAATAAGATAATCAACTATCTACTCGAGAACAGCTGATTTGCGCAGACTCAAATACTATAGCTAACAATGTCAATAGCATAATAACGACAATTTAAAATACTAGCGAAAACCTTTATTTTTATTTGGTAAAAGTTGTATACATCTTCATAATTTGTGTATTTTTTTAATTAAAATTCGTACTTAGTTCTCTTCCTTGTTATAAGAGGTAAGAGGAACAGATCTTTTTACTGTTTAGCTTTCTGGCAGAGTGTCTATAGTATTTTACAGCGCGAAAATTAACTCTGATCCAATTATTCAAATAAGTAAAACTTATCAGATAATAGATTCGTGCCAGATGTGGGGCAATTTATAAAAATAAAAATCGAGTGCAGTTTGCAATCTCAACCAATAAGTACTGGAAAAGTGAGGTCATAATCAAAGCGACCAATGAGCGCCGACCTAGCGTAATTTCCGATTCATATCTCAACCAATAGGAGCCTTTAAAAGTGACATCATAATCGATGCGGCCAATGAGCGCAGTTGATGCATCGCAGGTGCAGTAATCGCATTTCATCCGAAATCCAAATCACAGCAGGGCTAAATTTACCTAATTCGTTTCAAAACTTGATGCAAGTAGAGATTAGTACCTACCTACATCAGGCACAATAATGGATAGAACTTATCGAGAGGATGGTGAAATACCCCCTTTGATTTGATAAGGCAAGCTGCCATATGACAACTTTGTAGGACTAGCACCTAATTTCGACTTAGTTTTGAAGAGCAAACTCCCTCCCCATTTATTTATCAATTTAAACCAAATTTAGAAGATATCATTACATAGTATAAAATGAAATCGCTCAAAATGTATGTGCGCATAGATCTTTTAAACTACAAATTTAAATTTAAGTTTTCACAAATAGATTCAACTGATTCAAGAGGAAGGTTTGTATTCAATTATTTATTAATTTTAAAACATTACAAAACAAAATTTCAAAGCGTTTTAAAAGAGTATTAATTAAAAATTTAAACAGGTTTAAGTAGATAAGTTTTAAGAGTTTAAGGTTTAAGTAATTTATATTTCAATTAAGCACAATCATACTAACTAACAACAACAAAGCTTTTTGTCTGAATTGTGCTTCATTGATATTAAATATATCGATATACGAAGTGATTCTATTTAACAATATATGTATAATACATGCTTATTATAGTAGAGAAATTCAAATATTCAATTCAGGCAGCGGGCAGCTGGCAAGCGGGTGGTGTGGATTTTATAAAGATTGGGTAATGGCGTTGTGTTTCGTTAGCTACAGCAACGTATGGCCGGGTCTGCTAGTCTCTTATAAATCTGGAATTTTTTAATTTTATTTTAATTTTTATATGAATACCGCACAAGAGTCACCAACTGCTCCTGTCTGGAGCCAGCGAAACTATGACAATTGGGGTATGTTGTGAGGCTGAAGGTAGTGGGGAGGGGAAGGGAATGGGGAAGAGGAAGGTGGAGAAGTACCTGGCTATTCAGATCTGGTCACCAAACACGGCTAAAGCCATTTCAAGCAACGTTTCAATTCTGAATGGTGGTCTTACACCAGGGCGATACTGAGAGTATCTTCCACTCTGGAACGTGCCGCAAATACACCATATATTATTTTAAATGAAATACCTACCACAAATTAATTAAATAAAATTTATTTGTGCACGCCGGGGTCGAATCCGCCACCTTTGGGTTGTGAGTCGAGAGTGTTACCTCGGGACCACGGAGGCCGTCATACGGAATAAGCTATTATTATTATAAACATATAATAATTTACTTGTACTTAATTATGTTTGTACATTTGTATTTTGCTTGAATTTGGCAGCCACCTCTGGTCTGGGGCCCCAAAATACCTGAAAAATCCTTGACTCTGTGCAGAAAAGTGCGGTCCGTTTGATAGATTCTCTTAACTTGTTCTGCCGGTATTTCAATGAAAGATGCTCCGAGGAACTAGCATCATTGATACCTTCGGCACCGGTGCATAGTCGGGAAACACGCCAAAAGCGTGCCTAACATATGTACACGGTTGACATTTGCCACATGAGAACGGGTCACTTCTTCGACTCATTCTCGTGTTCAACAGCTCGGCTGTGGAATGATTGATGAATCATTTGTCTTTTTAGTTTTTTTGTTTTTGTTTTAAGTTTTGAAGGGTTTTAACTATTTCCAGTCGGTATGAAAGAATATGTGGAACACGCTACTGATATAAAAATAAAATTATTGTATTTTTGTATGAATATTACACTAGAGTCCCAACCACCACTGGGTGGTTGGGACTCTAGTGTAATATTAGTGTGAAAGTGAGACTGATGGGAAAGGGGAGGGGAAGAGTAAGGTTGGGAAGTACCTGGCTATTCAGATAGGGAATTGATCTTGAACTCTTAATTCATAGCCAAGGATCTTAATCACTAAGCCACGGAAGTCATTAAATTCATCTGTGCATTTCTTTTTATTTTCTGTTGTCGTTGTCTGTGCTATATTCCCCATTTTATCTGGATCTCTTACAACCTACAGCCCCCCCAATAGGCCCAATATCATCCAATCTTGTGGCCATAAATATACCAAACCACCCACCTTGTGGCAATAAAGTTCCTCTGTTTGCACACTGTATAGATCAGCGGTCGGGGAACCGGGGTAAATTACCCCAAATGGGGTAAAAATGTTTTTTTTTTGGGTAATAAATATATTGAGAATATAAATATATTGATTAAAGAATTGCAAGGAAAAAATATTAATATCATTTCAGCCAGCGAAATACTGTCAGCGTTTGGATTAAAGCTTCAATATTGGAGACAGAAAGCAGAACAGAACAAGATTCTTTTTCAAAGTTAGCTTTGTTTTTGGAAGACTGTGAAAGTATTACTTTTGATGACATCAAGGATTCAGTTATAAAACATCTTACCAAACTCGGAGAGCTGTTTTCTGACTACTTTCAAGATCTTGATGTACATACTTTCAATTGGGTTGTAGATCCTTTTAAATGTGAAATTGCTTACATACCAGAAGAACCTCCGGGTTTGGCAAAAACAATACTTGAACTCGATCTAATACTGAAGCACGTATTCAATTTGAGAGCAGAGCCAATCTGTCGTCTTTTTGGATGTCAAAAGCTACGAAGGCTTTCAAAATTGCCCGTGAGGAGGCGGTAAAAAATTTGTTGCCATTTGCAACAACCTATCTTTGTGAACAAGGCTTTTACACGGTAATGAACATAAAAACGAAGAAAAGAAATCGATTAAATGCCGAAGACTGTATTCAAATTGCTCTTACATAAAAAAAGTCCTAATTTTGAAGTAATTGTATCAAACATGAAGCAACATCATTCTCTAAAAACTGAAAGGGAAACCTGAAAATCTGAATTTTTGTTTGATCCAATTTGAGAATTTTATTTTGTTTTTCTATTACATACTTACTATTTTCATGTAACTTTTTTTTTATTTTCCGTGTAAATTAATTCAATAAATAATGTTTATTTAAATATATGTACATTGATTATCTTTTTCAAAATGGGGGGAAGGGGTAATATCGACTTAAGCAAAAATATTTTGGGGTAATGGTTAAAAAAATTCCCCGACTGCTGGTATAGATAAAACAAAGAGAGAGTTTATTGATTCATCATTTCATCAGCATCTGAAATAATTATAACTTTATTCATCTTTCTTGCCCATAGACAAAACAAAAAGGCAATGACTTTTAATTGTTTTCATTATAATAACAAGAAATAATGATAAGTATAATTTTCCCACGCTTATCAAGGTTAGATGTTTGGGGGTCAGCGAATGTCTATTTATCTCTTTTGCACAACTGATAAGATGAACAAAGTACTTACCTATAATTTTACAATCATTATTATATTCTTATCTTTCTTTCAAGCAGCATTGTTCTAAAACAGAAAGGCCACTTACAAGGGTATCCATTTAATGCATCCGCTTTCAAGAATCATTACACATCAACATGCTTATCTACGCAAGTGGCCAAAAGAGGAACCGACAAATGAACAGTTGTTTTAAACTTATGGATATTATTTTAAAGACCTGAAATCTGAAATTTTGGAACTTTTACAGAAATTGAATTTATTTGTAAAAACAGAGGTGATGGTTATAGGAGGGGTCCAAACTCAGTGTAACATACTCGCTAAGGGACTCAGCTGAAACAGGTGGACAAATTCAAATACCTTGGGGTCGAATTCTTCAGCGATGGACGACAAGACGGAGAAATTTATCGAAGAATAAGTGCGGCAAGCAGTGTGTTGCGTCCTCTACACAGCTCAGTGATAAGGAAAGCTGAGCTTAGCATCAAGACAAAGATGGGAGTGTTCAAAACGATATACCGCCCAACGCTTACGAACAGTCACCAGATGTGCATGCTAAACGAACAAACACACTCTAGAGTCCAAGCTGCCGAAATGAGGTACTTGAAAGGAGTGGCAGGGGTTACGAAATGGGATCAAATAAGAAACTCGACGAACCGAGTTGATCTAAACATTCAATGCGATATAGCACTCTTCATAGAAAAATCGCAACTGAGGTGACTTGGGCACATACTAAGAATGTCTGATCACCGAATTCCTAGGAAAATACTGAGTGCGATTCCAGAAGGTACACGTCCAGTGGGCCACCCAGACACAGTTGGGCGAGACAACTCCAGAAATTGTGTGAGGAGAGGATGGGACTGCCATGGACGAAGGTCGACCAATCAGCGCAAGACAGGGTGCATGGAGGAGCCTTGTCGATGCAGTGGGTCCCCGATTCGAATAGGACAAGGGGAAGAAGATGGTGAAAATGAATTTATTTGTAAAAAAATATCAACATACAATATAAAATTTTAATACATGGGAAGCAATTGATAGATTTTTAAACTTTTATATTCTTTATTATTATGACACAAAATTATTTTTTTCAGGCCATTGAACATACTAACAAAAAAATTTATAAAATTCATAAACATTAAAATTCAGACAAAATAACAAATAATCAACATTCTTAGTCACAGTATTTTAAATATTTGAAAAGATTTTTAACTATGTGTTTTAGTAGTGATTTTTATTTTAAAATCCATTTAGCAGCACATGTACGGATAAGAGTAATCGCACAGCGATGTGAAGGTCTGTTTGATGGACTGTCCATTGGCAAACCGCAGTAGGTAGTGCGGGCCACCAGACTTATCATTGGTACCCGAGTGTCTCGTTCCTCCAAAGGGCTGTTGGCCCACAACGGCTCCTGTACATTTGTCATTTACGTAGAAGTTTCCGGCACTCATCTTGAACATACTCATGGCTTGTGTAATAAATGCAGGGTCTTGCGCAAACACAGCCCCCGTCAGGGAGTAAGGAGCATCTTTAGCTATCATCTCTAAAACGTTGTCTATCTCATACTCATTGTAAACGTACATCGTCAGAACAGGACCGAATATTTCCTCCTTTATTATTCTGTTATTGTGATTATGACAGAGGATCAAAGTCGGCTCGATATAGTACCCGATTGTTTCATCGTAACAGCCACCCGTAAGTATTTCAAGCTCGTTGCAAGTCCTTGCGTATTCTATGTATGATGTGATCCTGTTGAAAGCGTTTTTGTCTATCACAGCCGATGTAAAAGCGTTGAATTGCGTCGGGTGGCATATCATCAAGGAGTCAATCAATGTGACCAGTTGACACCTCAGATCATTGTACAAGCAATATGGTACGTAGATGATAGAGCATGCGGAGCATTTCTGTCCAGAGTATTCGAAAGCCGAGCGAACGGTGTTGTAGAGGACGGTGCAAACTTCCGCGGTGGGATGAACAAAGTGGAAGTTTTTTCCGCCGAGTTCACCGACCAATCGAGGATAGTTGCGATAGCTTTCAATGTTCGTAGCGACCTGCGTCAGTAGTCGATTATACACTTTGGTAGAACCCGTGAAGTTGATGCCGGCGAGGTTAGGAGATGCCGTGATGGTGTCTCCGAATTCAGGTCCGTCAGCGGGACAGAAGTTTAACACTCCGGGAGGAAGGCCAGCTTCTCGGAAGATCTCGAAGATCACCCAACTGGACAGCATAGCAGTGTTGCACGGTTTCCACAGCACGGAGTTTCCCATCAATACTGGTGCGGAAGCCAGATTACCTCCGATGGCTGTAAAGTTAAACGGAGTGATGGCGGCCCAAAAGCCTTCGCAGCCTCGGAATCTATAAAAGTTCTTGGTTATCTCCGGTTCAGGTGATAGGGGCTGGTATTTGAGAAGGTCAATCAAAAAAGCGCAGTTGAAATTAAGGAAGTCTATAAATTCACAGGCGGAATCAATCTCCGCCTGTATAACCGTCTTACCTTGCCCAATCATTGTGGCAGCATTGAGCTTTTGTCTATAAGGCCCGGCAGCCAATTCCGCCGCCTTTTCGAAAATCTTGATCCTGTCTTCCCACCGATACTTATCCCAAACCTTCTGCATCTGCGTACAATTCCTGATCGCTCGCTTTATTGTCTCATTGTCGGCCAAGTAAAATCTGGCTACTTTAGTTTGATGATCGTAGGGAGAGTATTGGTATTCAGCTCTCTCCATCTTGATCTCTTCGTCACCGATTACAATTGGAATATCGGTGATGGGACAAGACAGTCTACTGATGAAACATTCCAGATCGGTTCTTTCGCAAGAACAACTCAAGTATTGCAAAATAGGTTCGTTGTGAACCTCCTTCTTGGATATATTTGGCGGAGTAAATGCTTCGGCACCCCCCAAACAACATGATTCATCTGCATAATATCTTTTGAACGTTTTTGACAAATTATTGGATAATGTTTTTCCCAGGTAAACATTGTGTCTGAAACGTTTTTGAAATTTGAAGAAGGATCCAACACTGAGCATGACTGCTGATCAACTGACACAGGGCGCACTTAAGTTATTAAAACAAATAAAAATATTATAATTTACATGGGGTTTAAAAAAATCGACATTTTTAATCTAGTATTTTTATGTGTCAAACAGTGAATTTAAAAATTGGAATAAAAAATTCAACTAAAATTTTAATTTTTAAGTAGGTAGGAACATGCAATGAAAAGTTAGTTTGCTGACGATACAGTACTTTTATTTGAAGGCAAAACCTGGAATGGGTCTTGCAGTAAAGCTGAATTTGGCATAAACAAAGTTAAACAGTGGCTAGATAGTAATCTCCTCACTCTAAACTCAGATAAAACGAAATTCATCTGCTTCAGTTCAACTCAAGCGGGTCAACCACAAGAAATCCTTAACATTAGAATACACCATTGCAACGACATTATTACATGTAAATGCAACACCTTAGAATGTGTGGACAATATAAGATACCTAGGAATTATCATTGATAAATTTCTGAGATGGGACAAATATATAGCATTTACTTCCACAAAGGTCAGGAAACTTACACATCTGTTTATAGCAATAAGAAATATTCTATGCGTAAATGATTTGAAACGAATTTACTTTGCAATGTGTAATTCCATATTAGACTATGCTTCCTTAGGTTGGGGCGGTTGTGCTAAAACTATACTCGATCCCTTAGCTAAATCCCAGAAATCGCTTATAAGAGTCATACTGAAAAAACCTTTCAGGCACCCCAGCGATTCATTGTTCGCAGAGTTTCGTGTTCTTGATGTAAGACAATTATACATGAGGAAAATCATAATACATACTCAAAAACAGAGGCACCAATATGCTTCCGTAAACCACTGTCATAATACAAGACATGCAAAAAAAAACCCAATAGTTCCGTCCACCACTTCCTCATCTTTAGCACAGAGACAATTCTCATACTTAGGCCCTAAATTGCTCAATCTCATACCTGATGCATGGAAGGCAAAGAGTACTAATATTCTTCGTATGCAGGTAAATAATTGGCTTCTGGTCTTGGGGAGAGCTGAATGCGAGAATATGCTAAACAACATTAATTGAATTGTAATTTTTGTTTTTCTTTACATTTTAATTTACAGTGAAACCCTCTTAAGAAGTTTTCCAAGGGACCGGAAAAAACAAACTTCTTAAGCAGGAAAACCTTATATGTGGGAAAAATTGGGTCAATTTTGGGCCGAGGGACCGAAAAAACCAAACTTCTTAAGCCACGAAACGTCTTAAGAGAGAACTTCTTAAGAGGGTTTCACTGTATATTGGTATTATATTAGCATTAAAGTAACTGTATTTTTACATAAAGTAAGTTCGAAAATTGCTCAATTCTGCGTGATATTTTTCCTTAAAGGAAAAGTTCCTTCTTTACTTTCAGTTTTTATTTTTCATTTTTCTTGTTTTATCTATTAACATTTCTTTAGTTTATTATGTCAACCAAACAATAGTAAAAAAAATGTCGTGGTATAACTGAAAGTATACTAGTTTTATGAATATATATATGTTTTATGCCGGTAACTCCATTAACCTCTTGTTTGCCGGAGTAGGCCAGCAAAAAGCTCCACCAATTACGACGCGGCACCCGGCGGCAGAAATGACACTCGTGTTCAGCGATTCTGACACTGTCCTTTACAAATTCGTAGGGTCAAAGGGTCAAAATCGTAGATAAACATATTTTTCCCGCGCATGCACAAGAACTGCGCACACTCCCGCGCTCCGGTAAATTATTAATATAAATTATTTGGAGTGACTAGGCGCATTGCAGGTTTCGCTATGGTAAAGGGCGATAATAGAGCAAGCGATTCTGACCGTGTTCTTCATACACTTTCTTTATACATAAGGGTCAAAATCGCGTGTAAAATCTCATGACACACCGGTGCACGAGCGGCAAACAAGGTGTTAATGGTGGACTGAATGCCGTTGGCGCTAATAAAAAACTGTCAAAAAAAGCGAAGCTAGCAGTCCACAATGGAGTCCTGGTACCTACCCTGATGTATGGCAGTGAGGCATGGAACTGGGAAGGATTAAAGTAAACTGAATGCTGTTGAAATGAGATCCCTGAGACGTATGTGTGGTAAAACAATGTATGATCGTGTGAGAAATGTGGATATCCGCAAAGAATGTAATGCTGATGTAAGCATAATGAGTAAGATTAAGAAAGGGACCCTCAGATGGTTTGGGCATGTAGAGCGAATGAACGAAGGAAGTAGTGTAAGAAGAATATACGACGCGAATGTGAATGGTAGAAGAAGTCGGGGACGCCCGAGGAAGACATGGCACGATCAAGTGAATCAGATACTTGAGTCGGGTCATGTCAAAAGTCAGAATAATAGAAGAGAATGTATGAGACGATGTATGAATGTGAGTGAGGCAAAGAGTGTGTGCCAAGACCGAGTTGTTTGGCGGTCCGTCCTCTCTGCCTACCCCTGCGGGGAAACGGCGTGATGCTTAGTAAGTTATCTTTATAATTAGTTTCTGGGCTTTAGAGATCGGATCAATGGCGGCAGCGTTTGCTCCTCCCCAGGCTATGATACCATACTCGATTAGAGATTGACATAGTGCATAGTAAATTGTTTTCAGTTGGTTCAAGTTAAGAAGTTAAGTTAAGAGTTTGTCTAAAAAGGTATATAGATTTTCGAAGTTTGTTTGCTGTAGTGATAATATGTTCTTTCCACTTTAGATTACTGTCAAAAATAATACCCAAGTATATGATTTTTGTAACACGTTCTAGATAGGGGCAATCACATATATTAGCTTTTGACAGGGGGCAAGCACATATTTGAATATTATTTTCTGGGTTACTTAGGGACGGATTAATACTAAACTCAATGTATTTAGTTTTTGACACATTCATTGTTAGCGTATTATTGTCTAACCATCTTTTAACAGTAGCTATGCCCCTGTTTGATTTTATGTAAACATCATACCAGTTACTTGATTTGAAGAGGAGAATCGTATCATCAGCGAAACTAACGATTTTGGCATCAATAGGTAGATTACACAGTTCATTTATGTAAATTAGGAACAACGTGGGACCCAGGACGCTTCCTTGAGGCACGCCAAAACTAACTGGCAGTTGATTGCTGAGTCAGTTGTTGATTTTTACACTTTGTTTCTTGGTTTGAAAGGTAACTTCGAATAATACTAAGTTCATTCCAATTTATTCCAGTGTTTGATAGTTTTTGTATTAGTTTGGAATGTGAGATAGTATCAAATGCTTTGCATAGGTCTAGGAATATTGACATGCATTTTGATCCCTTGTCTAAGTTTTCGTTTAAAAAATCTGTAACTGTCGCAATGGCATCGGAGGTGCCTTTATTTTTCCTGAAGCCAAATTGGTTGTGGGATAATATATTATTTTTTTCAAGGTATTCGACTAATTGAAAGTTAATTGCTTTTTCAAAGACTTTGGATAGTGAATTTAGTAATGTTATTGGACGATAGTTAGTTATATCCGCTTTAGAGCCCCCTTTATTTATTGGAATTATGATTCCGTGTTTAAGTTTATCGGGGAATTGGCCTTTTGCGATGCTTAAGTTGATGAGATTTGTAAGGGGAATGGTGATTTCTGGTAAAATTTTTTTTAAGGTAATATTTGAAATATCATCCAAACCAGTTAAAGATGAGTTATTATTTTTAATTGTTAAACTAACGTTTTTAAGACAAGATTTTTTATGCATAGCGCAAAGAGTAACAATTATTATAAGCAATAATTATCATCCTGAAACACTCATCCACATTGAAAAAATCTTCCGAGAAAAGATACATGACGTCATGTATCTTTTCTCGGAAGATTTTTTCAATGTGGATGAGTGTTTCGCGATGATAATTATTGCTTATAATAATTGTTAAATATGAGTTCTTTAATGAGTTTATGATCGTCCTAGTATCTTCATTCGAAATTTGTTTAAGACTAAAATTCAAGTTTTTGGGCCAATTTGTATTACAGCCTCGTGTGCTGGAATTGGGAGAACTTTCTTATTGTATAGAACATTTCTATAAAAGTGAAAATCATAAGTGAATATAAAAAAAAAACTAGCGGATCTGAAAAGGAGAAGCAAAGGGAGAAATCTGAGGGTAAGTCGGCATCCTCAATGTTCCTTCCTTCCGCTTTGCGGGTACAGTGTGAAACCCCAACAGATAAATTTACCGAAGTGATAGCCAACGGGGGGGACCCTAACGCCACAAAGGTTCCCCAGACCTGGTCTAGGTCTTGGCGGCGAATTTGCCTGTCTACATACTGCGTGGCGTGCTAGATCGAGAGAGAGCGGTTGAGGGAAACCTTTTGACCTCTCTGGCCGGACTCTCTTGATCCATCACCTTGCATAGTATTGGGAGGGATGGATTCATACGGCCACCACTCCTGGATCCACTGACCTGTAGATTCCTACCCACCCCTCATACCTTTTTCCTTCCCAGTACTTCCTCTCCTTCCCTTACTTATAAAGACCCTCCACACAGTATCCCCTGACATGACACAGGCCCTGAGGGAATTTATTTTTTTCGGGGCCTCCTGTGTGGAGCTGATGTAAAAAAAAACTTGGTTAATGTGGAATATTTATTTTTTAAATACTAGGATTTAGTTTCATTATTACTAAAATGTTAACGCTTAAAAATTTCTCTAAATTTTTAAAAATTCATTAACATTTTTTGCTCCAAATAATGTCAGGAATCATTGAACAAAGTGATACAAGAAAATCCCTTAGCATCCTGTATATCATGTTTGTAAAAACCTGTAGGGGTGTATAATATAAATACATAAAATGTGGATATATTGTAAAAAAAGGGGTAGATCATATTTTAAATCATTTATTAATTATATCACTTTATAAATAGTACATTACTTATGAGTAAAGGGAGGCAGTACAATATCAGAAGTTCTACCAGGTAAAACTAAATAAAATCATATGCGCGGATCACCTTTTTGGCAAATGATTTGCCAAGGGTGGCAACACCAATCACCCCAGATTATACAAGCGTTTACAGCCGTTTAACCCTTAGTGTAACAATATACGCACTTACAAGTCGAAATAAACTGAGCTTTGCTTGGAATCTGTTCGCCGGTTCTTACTTACTTACACGCCAAACTTTAATAACGACATGATGTTGACACAGAAATAATCGCAACAGGCGAGTTTAAAGTCAGAAAAGCGGTGTGCTTCCCCACCCGATCTTTCTCTTTCGCTTACGGTTATTGTAAAGTCAATAAAGTGACTGTACCTGCAGGAGAACGGATCGGCATTTAAGTTTGGCGCGTACTGTACCTACCCAAGCAAAATGTTTTTTTTTTTAAATTGGTAATCCTGTCTACATAATCTAAATTCAAAATGTTTATTTGAGTGTTGCCAAGAGCTAGAACTGTGATGGAAAATGATTTCAAAGGCAATCTAAATTCAAAATGTTTATTTGAGTGTTGCCAAGAGCTAGAACTGTGATGGAAAATGATTTCAAAGGCAGTAAGTACCTTACCAATCATGCAAAAAATTGTTTTTTTAATCACATATTAATTTAAAAAAAAAACATTTTATGGGAAGGGTCGCCCTTTTTGGATTCTCAAGAAACAGCCAGATAATTCCTTTCTTTGAAAACTTTAGTGATTCTTTAGTAATTGATACACAAAGGGTAAAAGGCAATTGAAATAATATTATTGAATTACTATATCGGATAGAATTCTTAGATCGGCCCCACAATACAAAAAAAAATTCCAGATCAACGGAACTCTTTTATTTATCATTCTAGATGATCAATTATTAGTCTCCTATGAGCCCAATCGATAAGAAAAGACAGCATCGTCAGAAGTGATTACACTTTAAAAGCTATATACAAAAAAACACTTCCATCAGACAATTCAGCGGGGGAATTATACTTTTGAATTTTCAGGCAATAATAAGTCGAACAATAATTTTTATATTTTATCTGCTCTTATGTAATATTTAAGAATCTAAAAAAAAGGATGTATAAACTACCCTTTATGACAAAGGTTTTTCGTACACTATTTAAAACAAATCATATAAAAACTTTAATTTGTGATTCGATTCATTTAGAAAAAAAAAATAGTTAAGTTTGTTTTAAGTTAATCGGAGAAAAAATAAAAGCTGAGGACATCTTAGGGCCAGTTGTTTCACAGAAATTCAAGTGCAACTTTGTCATAATCCATTGGTCATTTCGTTCAATTCAGCGCCATTTTGTTTTTTTTACGCGATAGACAGTTGTAAGATTCCCGTTAACCTGTCATGTACCTTGGCGTATTTCGTATGAAACCTCGGAAATTACAGAAAGCATCACTTTGAAGTAATATTTTGTGGATTTATTTTGAGCTATCGTATATTTTATTTACCGAAACACATTCCTTGAACAATAAACTATCTATAAAAACAACATTGCTTGCATATATTTGATAAATTGATAGGTTTTCGATGTTTTTGTGAACTACCATGCTCGGACTTTGACAGTTCAAATCGCGGCAAAATCTGATGCCCAGATGCCATAGATGATTCGTTTAAAAATATTCTAGTGTTGCTAGGTGAATGAAACGATTGACTACGTCAAGAATGATATTGCCGCAAGCGATTCTGACCTTGTCCTTCATACAGTTTCTTTATACATAAGGGTTAAAATCGCATTTAAAAAAAAAAAAATTGTTACGCGCGCGCCGGCGCGGTTCCTTCACACATCGAATCTATGCGCGTTTCAAAATTCTAATAAGCTTAACTTCGTGATAATTGTCTTCTTCTGCTTATCGCAATTTATTGGAAAGCTGAAACGGATTAAGAATTGGCATTTAACTGTCAAAAAACAAAATTTCACTGAATGGCCATGTTATTTGTTTATTTGTGATGAAAATTTGAATGAATTTCTGTAAAACAGAACATGCTGTCCTTAACGGGGTTGTCTCCTACAGCAAAATTTCATTTTAATTACAAGTTTGAATTTTTGGAAAATAAAAAACAGTGCAAGCCAATCGACATTTTGATATTTTAAGAGCTGGCCGGCCGATAAGCGTGCGATGTAATTATTACATAAAATTCACAGGTAAATCAATGTACATATTGTGAAAGATGGCCCGCCACGAATCGTTGCTAATTTTCACCCGTGACATCACAACAGTCATTTGAGTTTACTTTGAAAGCTCATAACTTATTTATTATCAATTTTTTTCTGATGAAAGATTTTCATAAATGCATATATAATTTGACTCTAAAAGGCTTCTTCGTTAAAAAATTAAGGCAAAAAAATATTAACAGACGGCAGTAAAATAAACGTAAATGTAATTTAATTAATTAAAGTTACGTAATATTAAAAAAATGACTTTACAAATAATAATCATAATTATTGCTAATTACATTTATTTTTATGTTATAATGAAAGGAAAATCTTCGCTTTTTAATTGTATTGCGTTTTATTTTTGAAATGGCATTTTTAAAAACTATAATTTTTTGGAATGGTTTCGAAAAATATGTGTAAAACACATTGATATAAAATAGATTATTTATCTAAGAGCTTTTCGAAAGTCCATTTGATTAGTCAGATATCTCCAAAATTCGAAATTCGAGTTAAGTATGCAGCTATACGTAAAAGTGTACCCTCTATCTGGTACAATACTCGATTACTCATAAACACCTCCAAATCAATTAGAATGCAGAAAAACTTGTAGCGAATTTCAACAAAAAGTTTATATTTTCTGGGTCACTAGTAACACATTTAAAAATGTCATGCTAATGTACCGGACTGTTATGCCTCTCAGTTTTATTTTACAGCATATTTAATATGTAAAACACAAGACACTTGTAAATACAAAATATTTTATTTATGGTGAGCATTCGAATATTGCTTTCCTCCTTATCTTAAGACTTAGTATTTTGAGACATCTGACTAATCAACTGGGCAATCGTTTTCACCAATCATAGTGTGATGATAGAGCTGTTACTGTAAAATGTAAAAGTTTAATGACCAAGAACTTTTCTAACATATTTCATATCAACGGTCTAACACAGAGCAGTGTTGCTATCAATATAAAAAAAATGGAAAACAATAAATGCATCAATAAGGAAAATAGTATTTGCTAAGTTTAAGAACTTCTCACTTAAATATTAAGTATGTATTTCAAAGATAATATTACTAAAAGCATAGATAATGACATTACTACATAATGCAATATAAGAAACCTAATTATAAATAATTATTATCCTACGTATAATAAAATTAACACACTGATATTATTTACAAGTATTGATGTGATTTGCGAGGACTTTGGCTCCTTTATTTTATCCTCAAATAAATTACGCATTTAAACACCATGAGCAAAACTTATAAAATACAATTTTAAAGCCATTTTAATTACTAGCAGAATTATAAAAGTGTAATTCAAGAAATATTATTTGGCAGACCGGACCCAAGGTACCACAATCTTACCACCAAACAGCAAGATAATAATAATATGAATCATTACCACGATAAATAAAAATAATTACATAAATTGTATTTTGCGCAATGCAATATGGGATGGGTTCAACAACTATTTCGATTAAATGCGTTTAAATTTATGTTTTAATCTCAGCACATAACAATACAAAACCTAAAGCTGTGATGAAACTGAACGCTTGTACGAAAGCACATAATTCTGGAGACGGACCTCAATTGGTCTTTTTTCAGAAATGGATGTTAAGCCTCGATTATTGAGCGAGTTTACAAGCTACTATACGGGAAATTCACTATATGTTAGTAAACTCGCTCAGTGTAATCGAATTACTAGCTGACTAGCAGACTGTGGACAAACTACGAAAAAAGTTGAAAGGTAGTCAACTTCACTCGCTACTCGCTCAATATGGCGGGTCACCAACAGCTGATTTCGCAACTGTCAGAATTAGTTCGCGCGGGAGTCGTTATTCTCGCTACTGGCTAGCATGTGGTGCTACCTGCGAGCTCAAGTTTTTTACAAAATGTCGACCGAATTGGTTTGCGCCGGAGACTTTATTTTAGCTGCTACTTTCGCTACTGAGCGAGTAAACAGTTTTGTGTGTCATCATGACAATCTCACTCGCTGATTCACCCGCTTTTAACCGGTGAAAGGCCATGACATTTAGCGGAAATTCGCGGAACTTCGCAAAAAAACACTAAAAAACCACCACTTTGAATTTTGAATTGAATGTTTTGTTAATAAATTTTGAGCTATTGTATATTTTATTAACTGAAACACATTCACATCACAATAAACTATCTACGAAAACCACATTACTTGCATTTATTACGTAAATTAATAGGTTTTATGATCGTTTTATTCGCGATACACCCATTAATTGCGACCGTTAAATTCGCGGCAAATTCTGACAGCCAATTGTCATAGAAGAAATCGTTTTAAAAATATTCCAGGGTGACTAGGTGAATGAAACTTGTAGCGTCTCCGAGAGTAATGACAGCGCAAGCGATTCTGACACTGTTCTCCATACAAATTGTGTACATAGAAGGGCCAAAATCGTCGACCAAAAGTTTTTTGTCGGAAGTATTATTCAAATATTTGAATTATTCTATGACGCGCGCGCCGGCGCGTCTCCGGCCTTTGACCGGTTAAACTTACCGGCTAGTAGCTTGTAAACTCGCTCAATGTAATCGAGGCTTGAGTGATAAAGTTCATTTAACAATGTACAACCTTAATTAGATTAATTAATGATATTTAATGCTAAACCTTTACAGACATTCGAAGCTATTTTTCAAAAGTACACAATTTCAAAACCTTCATACATGTTAATATAATATACTAATTGGCACAAACTGCCATTATAACCAACCATTTCAAAAACAGTCTAATTTTGTGGAATTTATTGTATTATAAAAAAAGTTATAAAAACCTCGTAAAAATGCATACAAAATTTTCGATATGTTAGTAATAATTAAAATTTGGTTAGTTTTCTGAAATCGAAATCACGGCAGGTAAATTTTTGATTAATACAAAATCAGACTCTGTTTGACATAATATTATAATATATCGCTTAAACATTTAGAGAAAATATTGACAATGTTTACCAGTAAGAATACATTATACAAAACCATACTAGATACAATCATTTCAAGATACAACCATTTGCAGATTCAACAGTTCTACGTATTAAAACATAGAAAAATTTGACAGTTCGATAATGGCCATCGCAAAAAATACTGAAAGCATTTTGTTAAAATGTTGAAGGAATTGAAAAATAAACTGTTACGAAATCTAATATAAAACGTTAATGTGATATCATGTCCGGCATTTTATCACATTTGTTAGTTTATGTTACAACCATTCTCGATACAATGATTTTTTAGGGTAAGCACTAATAAAATTTTCAGTGAACAAGATTTTTCTAACATGGAATCATTTGAGATTTTTTTTTTTGAGTCATGGAATAGATAGCAAAGGAATGTAATAATAATTATTATTTTAGAATTGACGTTTTCATGCGTTCACTCAAATTACGATTCAGTAGAAATCAGAGAGACATAACCGTAAAATTGCCACACAACTACAGATTTGACTATAATCTCAATGGGTGTCTCAAATATCGACAATATTTCAAAGAAACATAAATCGTAACAAAAATATAACATTACTTGTACAAAGATGTGTACCTAATTAAAATGATAAATATTTTACAATCATGTCAAATTCAAGCTAGCGCTTCAAATAAAGAGAAATTTAAAATTATTTTTACAGTATAAAAATATTCAAGTCTTTTTTTAATTGAAATCAAAGTTTGTCATAATACTGGCGTATTCGTAATAGTTTTAAAAATTAGTCTTGTAATTCACACCAGTTAATAAATATTTGAATGTACGTATGGAAAAAATAAAATGCTTACGAACAGCCATACCTTCTGACAACTAGCATCTATATTTAAAAATTAAAACAGCTAGTTTGTAAAAAAATAATTACATATACTTATTACAGTAATTTCATCAAAGTGAAACTAAATACATTTAATAGAGTGTAACATCACAAGCTGACGAAGCACATTACCTGCACATTCAACAACTTACAAAATATTTACAAAAAAAACTCAAGTCATTATAATGCACTCCCCAGCAGAGATTATCGCGTACCTACGATAAAGCATTATTTGCGTATCCCGGCGATCAAGCGTTGCTCTTATTTGTTATATTCTAGCGTATTACGAGGATTATGTTGTATGTACAATTATGGCTACTCGACTTCAGAACAACAGGCAACTAACACGTTTCTGGGTTTTACGACTGCGTAAAAGAGGCCATTGTCGGTTTTGTGTCTTCACTTTTTTCAAAAGTTTTTAAGAAGATCACAATACCCTTAATCGGGATTAAAATGGGGTCGCTATCACCTTTCTGGGTACCACGACTTCCAAAAAAGAGGCAAGATTTTGCGACTACCAAAAGATCAATCTTATATTTCATGATATAAGGGCTTTAGAGCTTAGTGACTTAATAGATCACTTATCTAGGTTTCATGACGTCTTATTGACAACCTTTTAAGTAATGATTTTCGGAGGCCACTATCACCTATTTGTGTCACTATCGTATATCATGTTTTCACAACACCAAAAAGAGGCAAATATTATTTTATACAGTGCTTGCGACTTCATAAAAAGCGACCATCTCAACAAATTTGAAATTTTAGGGTTTAACGCCTCTTTAACGTTCAAGTGTGAGTTGTCTTCAGTTCCGAGCTGTCGATGCCAGGTTGACTTCAAAACAGGAGGTCTCCGTCTCCTTTGTGGGTTTCGTGGCTCCAGGTGTGAGAGACATCCTCATCGCAGGGTTTCACATTGTCCAGAGAGCTCATCTCTACAGATGAGTCTTCCAGACTGCTGGCAGCATCTGCAAATTATGAGACCCTTCATTCATTACGATTGAGATACGGTGAACCTTACATTTGAGGGGATGTTATATTGCACACACATCAAAGACTTACATCTATGCATCTTAATGAAGAGATAAACCAATAGAATTATTGAATTGTGGATGAGATTACGGTTACTTCATTTTCAAAGTTTATTTAGGAAATATACAGTTATAAATATAAATTCATTTTACATTTAATAATGAATATAATATAAACGGGTGAAGTTCACATTTATAATTATAGTATATATTAAGGGTGGGTTTCTTCATTTACCGAGAATGCTAAATGCAATGCTAATTGTAAAAGTAAACGGTAAAATGCGTAGAAATGGGTTTTTACATTTGATATTTACTTTCTCCTTACATTTTACAGGCCCACAATGGTGCTGCAAATGCTAAAAGTAAAGGTAACAAAAAGGCGGCCGTTGTCTAAATGTCACTTTGGTGACAGTTCAGAGATTTTCTTGCTATCTATTTTACGGTATTTGCTAGTATTTTATCATTATGTTCGCAAAGAGTGACAGTTCGTCAAGTTCTGACGATGGACTAATAATTAATTATATGACACGACGTATAAAGCGACATAATATACGCAGGAATTTCTATCTAATGGAAGACCTAGATTTCGTATGCCGATTTCGCGTTAATAAAGAAACTGCTCGACTTTTGACTACATTAATTGCAGATATGATATGATATGTTATTCGAAAGAATTACTCATTGCTAATAATTTTATTACAATTTAAAACGTGATCCCTCAGACGTATGTGTGGTAAAACAATGTATGATCGTGTGAGAAATGTGGATATCCGCAAAGAATGTAAGGCTGATGTAAGCATAATGCGTAAGATTAAGAAAGGGACCCTCAGATGGTTTGGGCATGTAGAGCGAATGAACGAAGAAAGTAGTGTAAGAAGAATATAAGATTAAGAAGAAGACATGGCACGATCAAGTGAATCAGATACTTGAGTCGGGCCATGTCAAAAGTCAGAATAATAGAAGAGTATGTATGAGACGATGTATGAATATGAGTGAGGCAAAGAGTGTGTGCCAAGACCGAATTGTTTGGCGGCCCGTCCTCTCTGCCTACCCCTGCGGCGAAACGGCGTGATGATTAGTTAGTTAGTTAAAACGTGAAACAAACAACAACGCAACCGTAGAAGAAGCAAGTCGCACACAATGTTTGACATTTATTGTGTGGGTTGCCACATGAAAAAAATATATACACAGTTCCCAATACGAAAATGTGGGAATTAGGTTAGTTTTTATGCTGTCATCCCTATTTACTTTTACCTAAGCAGTTGGCATCGTGAAAAAACCCATTTTGCCGTAAATGTCAAATGCACTGCGAAAGGAACTGTAAACTGCTAAGCTAAAGTAGAGTGCAAATGAAGAAACCCACCCTAATAGTTATAATGTATATTATACAGTATTAGTAAAAGAGAGTAAAAAGAATAAGTAAACAATAAAGAAATAATAGTTTTGATTTAAGTACATTATAAGGTTAATTTGATTTTAAACGTTTCAAGGGTATAAATATAGACAGGGTGTAACAGGACGTACCCGAGGGATTTTAACCAGCGATTCATGAGAATATTTGGAGTAAAAAGTGTAAATGAAATTTTGGTCTCCGGTGACTTTTTTGACTTTTTTTTTTTTTTCTTCAAATTCAAACAAAAAAAATTCTTCCGCTTGTCGTCATTGGTCACTCAGCCGAGTAACCGACCAACCCCTCACCCTGCCTCCAACTGTCCAACACGTACCATTTTTTTTAAAGTTTTTGTAGAAAAAATAAAAATAAAAAACATCAAAAAAGTCACCGGAGACCAAAATTTCATTTACATTTTTTACTCAAAATAATGTCAGGAATCGCTGGTTAAAATCCTTCAGGTACGTTTTGTTACACCCTGTATACATATAAAAATATATATATATATATATATAAATTCTTTCTTCAACATCTCAAATTCACTGGTCTGTCGCCTAAGAATCGAAAGGCATTATTCACACTGGTGACATCAGTTTTCACCATCAGCGCAAACAAACAATTTGTCTTAATATTTTAAAGCATAACTAGTAAAAAGAGGTTTTCGAATATAATAAAATTTGCCACATCTGTGAAAAAGCAGTTTATGAATATGACGGTTGTCTGAGAACCTTTTCTCATTTTCGGCAACATTGATATTATTTCTCAAAATATGGCAGCACTAGTGTGTAGCTCAGCCACTAAAAAATGAGCGGTGATCCGGCTTGGTAGCTGCTTCAGTGCGATCTTTGCTTCTATTTATGGAATCTATCCTAGAACTAGAATGGTTGTTAATTCTTGGACAATCCTCGTAATTTAAAGTTCACCCTTAGTAATATGTTAATTATAATAAATTATCGTCAGAGTAAAACATTAGGAAAAAACCCCATTGCTACAATCCCAAAGTGAATGTGTTTTGGTTAGTCTTGTTACGTGTACTATAGTAATAAAGGATTGATTTTCACCTCCGTTGGTCCCTTTGCTGGTGCCGTTGGTGTTCCCGTTGCGGGCCCCCTCTCCGCCGGGCTGGGACTGGGTGCGCGTGACTCCCAGCTGGAAGGAGTCTGCCTGCAGGGACACCTTGGAGGGGGTGTAGGTGGACAGGGAGCCCCCCACGCCTGAGGGAGAAGCGGGGGTGAGAACTAGCCACTTACTTCATTACAAAAGGCAGGTACAAGGTATATACAAGGAGAAAATAGAAAAACTGAAGAAAAGATGGGGAAAAATTAACCTAACCTAACCTAACTCGAAACAGGCTAAGTGCAAGTAAGGTTAATAATTGGACAGTAAAACAAGAAACTTGTAAATGTGCAGAAATAATAAAAATATCAACAACTAATTCTCAGAATCTCTCAAAAAAATAAAAGATATCGGTCGCAACTGGAACTTGAACCCAAGTCCTCTAATCTTACCAGGACCTGCATTCTACCAATTGAGCTATTGCCACATCATTATAATCTTTTTTTTTTAATTATGTATTAATTAAGTTTAATTGTTGATATCAACAACTCATAAACGAAAAATGTGGAAAACAAAAATCAGAAAAAGATTCAGTGGCATAGGAATTGAACCCAAGACATAAGCCTTACCGGGGCTTTGTTCTAACCACTGAGCTAATTCGACACCATGAACTTCGATCATATTTAACTGTAGCATACTTTCGACTAAGAACTACCAACGTTGTCTTCATTTTCATAGTGCACATTTTTTTATTGCTATCTTTATATGTGATTGCAAGATTCTAACCGAATTTAATTGCAATCTAAGACAGTGTCATGGATAAATATATCGATATCTGTTTTTAATACTTCAGTTCCAAGAGGTGAACAAATTTTTTTTCTTATTTTCTGTTTCACATTTTTCATTTGAGAGTTGTTAATTATAATCTTTAGTGATAATACAATTTGAGATTTTACTTGAAAACTATAAAAATATTGAGATGCATCCTAGACTTGTAATTACGTCAATAGATGTCACCATATTAAAAATAAAGAACTTCATAATAATGTTCTCAAAAACAGGCGTTAACTCTACCATCTTCAAGAATTAAAAATGAAGAAATTCTGAAAAGTCAATTGCAGGAAGTGAGCGATACTGATTCTATTGGCTCGATCATAAATTATTACAATTAACTTGTTTTGCGTCATCAGCAGATAAGATTACACCTAACTTACATTATAATCTATTTGGTAGAAATGAATATTAGCCATAAAATATAACTAGGGGGAGAAACACAACACACCTGATGATACTGAATGATAATACGCACTAGCTACTCATTGTACGAGGGTCATCCGTAAAGTAGAACCCGTTTAGGCCATGTGGAGCGCTGGCGAATAGAGAAGCCGCCGGACAAGTACTAACATGTTCAGTTGTATTTCAGTTGCCTGTGTGCAACGTTACATCTCGCTGGTATTGGCTGTGTTGTTTCTGTTTTTATAATGTTCAAGAAAATAGAGAACGCCGCCAGTCGTGAAGTTCGAGCTGTGATTAAATTTCTCAAGGCAAGAAATGTAACGTTGCACACAGATAGCTGAAATACAATTAAACGTGTTAGTACTTGTCCGGCGGCCACTCTATTCGCCAGCGCTCCGCATGACGTAAACGGGTACCACTTTAAAATAATAAAATTAATTATAACAATATGAATTTTGATGGAACAATAATGAAGTTTAGATATTATTTATCTTTCATGTTCTCTGTAAAATGGTTACATACCAATATATCACGGAGAAGATTACAAATGAGGTGCTTCTAAGTAAAAAAAAAAAAGATATGAGGGCAGTTTCAATAATTTGTGACATCGTCACCTCTTTTGGAAAGGGTTATAAAAGATTTTTTTTTTTTAAATCCTTCTTTTTCTATAATTTTTTTTGGGATTGGTGTACCATCGTAACAAGCTAAAAAAATTTCCATGACGATTGATCGTTTACAGTTGGCCTCCTGCCATACTTACATACAATATGCAGTCGGTTTAGGGAAAATATGATATACCTACTTGCACAAAATATAACTAAGTGTCCCTGAAAGCGTGTGCAGAGAGGATGTACCGCCGAACAACACAAGTATAAAATGTATTTTCATTCAAATGCATCAAGGATAAAACTGCTTGTCTATATAATGTTTATATCAGTATATAAGTAAAAATAAAAATCGACACTATTAATAAATTCGTTTCATATCTATACCAACTTATTATTAAAGGTATTTTGAAGTCGACTGAAGGCTCTGCAACCAGGCCCGAAAAGAAGAAGATGAAGAAACAAAATTACGAATATTATCTCCAAGAATAACATATATTTTTTTAAGAGCTTTAAAACTTATTGTGTTTAAGGGAAATATGTAATAAATCGGTACAAATCTGGGTTGCGGGCCCTTAAGGTATGAATTAATGCAAAAAAAATGATATTTTATAATAATTATAATTTTGGGGGCCAACTGTCCTGGGATCAATTGTCAGGTCACCGCTAAAAATGATAGATCAAAAGTTGCCACACTCCAAAAGGTGACTTTGATCATGTTTTTTACTTTAATAAATTTGCGATAAAAATTATATAAAATCATCAGTTACATATTCACATTTTTATAAAAAGTAATTTAGTTGAAAATTGACAAAGTCTCCCCATTTTACGGTACTATAATAAATTGTGCACGGTCAAGGATAATTTCAACAATTTTCAAAAATAAACCTGAAGAGCGATTCTATATCTTTTGTGGGATCGTTATGAGATAACGGACGTGATCTCCTGTCAGATTTGTGTGATTTTCTATGGCTGTTATTTGCTTTTCTATGGGCTGATGTCAGGTTTCAGGTGTGAGCTGTCACATATTTTAGTTTAGATCGTTTTTATTTGTTTAATGTACGTTTTAAGTTGTAAACTGTGGTAATATGCACGGCAAAGTATTACTTGAACTTTTAATGTCAGTAAACTAGATGATAGCCAAACATCAGTGTGAAATTCGAATATTCGACATCTCCACCCGTTGTTTTTTTATTTAATTACTTTGCCGTGCATAATATTATAACAGTATACAGCTTAAAACGTACATTAAATGAATAAATAATCATGCATACTTGCAGGAATTAGTGTTTAAAACGATCTTAACTAAAATGTGTGACAGCTCACAGCTGAAACCTGACATCGGCCCATAGAAAAAGCAGCGTGTAAAAATTAACATGAGGGTTTATATGTGAACTTTGTATTATAGATCTTTTAACACGTGATTGATTTACCAGGAAAAATTGTGATTATGATGTTTATTTTCAAAAGGATTAGAGTGAATCAATATTAATGAAATAATTGATGTTTTTACTGATAACATTCAAACTATGGACTCTGAATCGAGTGGGTATTTAGCACTAGAAAAAGAAAGAGTGATGAAGATGTTATTTTTTCGCTTTTGATAGACTGAAAAAAAAACACAATTTAAACATTTTAGGATATAGACTAGAGATGGAACGGATAGTTGTTTGGCCGGATACTGGATTACCGGCGGCCGGATATTCGGCACACTTCTCTTTGATAAAAAGAAGAACAAGAGGTATATTATGGCGCTTCAATGTCAGTATTTAATCATTTCAATAATCTCTATGTTTTTTACGATGTTTTAGTTCACTATAATGGTGATTGTGATAAGTTAATCATGTTAATTTAAGTTTTCGCAACTCTGCGAGGTTTTTGTAAGTTTTTACTAAAAGTTTTTAGTTTAGATATTTATGCATTTATCAGAATATCTCAGAAGAAAATTTTTGTTTTTTGGACAGCCTTATGGATTTTTTGTAACTTTTTCGACTTTAAATAAAAGCCGTCATAACTATAAGCCATTTTATTGATATTTACCTCACAAAAATGAATGTATTGCATTTTATTATTGGAAATTGTCGTAGTTTTTGAATATCCGGTATCTGGCCGGATATTGAGTTACTATCCGGTATACGGCCGGATAGTAAATTTAGGCCGAGTAGGCCGGATACCGGATAGTATATTATATATATATAATATGTTGATAGGTTTAATTCCTTTTTATTAATTTCTAAATAAAACACTTGTGTTGCAAAGTTTTTTTTAACTAAGAAACGACATTTATGTTTATTAATATCACTTTGAATGGTTTTTCTAACAATCAAATAATAGAATAACAAAACAAATGACAATCGATGATTGCATTCTAATTGACATTATAGGATTCAAATTTAAAGGGAATATATTTCCTTTACATCTCCCCCCCCCCCGCGGGAAAGAAAATTATTGCAAAAATTTTCATTCATCTTCGATATCCTCTTCATGGTTCATCAATGCAGGTGCTGGAATTAATTTCGAGATGTGGAAAAAATTTGATTCTAATTTTTTTCGACCAGTATTTATCTTGTAAATTGAGTTTGATAATTTTTCTATTATTTTGTAGGGTCCGATTCTCAATTCGTCGAGCTTCTTCCTGTTAAGTTTGTTTCCATTCTCCACAAAAACAGTATCACCAACTTTGAAGTTAATATGTCTCCTGGTTTTATCGTAAATCATCTTGTTGTAATTATGTGACTTTATAGTATTTTCCAGAGCTTTTTTTCTGTCTTGAATCAAATCGATGTCAGTCTTCTTAAGTTTTAACTCATTTGGCAAAATCGTAACATCTGTGCCATTAAGTAGGTACTGAGGCGCATAACCAGTGACAGTGTGCTCCGTTTCATTATAGTTTTTTACACAATTACGGGCTATAGTTGTCCAAGCCACTTTTAAGTCATTTTCGTTGATTTTGCATCTAATTTTATTGACTAGCGTTTGATTTAATCTTTCATTTAATCCATTTGAGAAAGGCGAGTTTACTGCAGTAAAAATGATTGGAATATTTTTTTCATCCAAAAATTTTTTGAATTCTCTAGAATTAAGACCCGGATATTGGTCTGATAGTATCATGCCAATGTCATTAGTTTCTGTGGAGTTTAAGAGTTTGATGAAATCGTTGGTATTTTGAGTTTTTGACGTCAAAATATATGCAAACCTCGTGAAATGATCTGATAGCAGGTGCAAGTATCTCTTTGTTGACCGTGAACCCCCAAAACCACCTATCGTATCAATAGAACATATTTCAAAAGGTTTTGTTGCGGGACCCAAGTAGGACATCAATCCATATTTATTTTGACCTCTTGATTTGTTCTTTAAACATACTGCACAACTTTCGCAAGTTCTCTTTATATTGTTTGTCATGTTTTCTGATGTGTACCATGAGCTTATCATTTTTTGCATTTGATTAATTCCTATGTGACCTAGGTCTGTGTGAACATTTTTGATAAAATCTATGCTGAATTTTTCTGATAGAATTATTTTTTCTTTTTTTTTACTTTCTTGTAATAAACATTATTCTTCGATATCAATTTATCTTTTCTGCACTGTATCTTCTCATTTTTGACCTGATCTTTTAAGATATCTTCTAATTTTATTAAGTTGACAACTTTTAATTGCTCATCTTGGTTCTCATCTGGTTCTAAGACTGGGTTTCTGCTTAGACAATCAGCTTCAATATTGTACTTTCCTGGAGAATATTTAATTTGAAAATCATATTGGGATAAGTAATATGTTAAGTCACCAAGCTCTTCATCGGTTCTAGATTTGATATTCATATTTTCCAGCGGTTTGTGATCTGAATAAACTGTAAATGGTTTTCCTATCAACCAGTATTGCCAGTATCTCACTGCCTCTTTTATAGCTAAGCATTCTAAGTAAATTGCTTTTTTCTTTTTCTGTGCGCTGTTTAATTTTTTTTCGAAAAGTAAGCAACAGGTTTTTCTTTTCCATCAGATTGTGTCTGTTTTAAAATAGCTCCAACACCCTCTAGAGAAGCATCTGTATATATATTAATTGGTAAATCTTGATCAAAAATTTCCAAGATCGGTTGTGAGCATATTAGGTTTTTCATCGTTTCAAAAGCATTTTGGCATTTATCAGTCCAAATAAACTTTTGATTTTTCCTTAATAAATTATGCAAAGGATCTAGTATTATTGCACTCTTCGGAATGTACTCATGATAAAAGTTGATTTTTCCTAGAAATTGTCGCACATTCTTTTGTGTTTTTGGAATAGGAAAATTCTTTATTGAAATCAAATTATCCTTTACTGGCTTGACTGAATTATTCTGAATTATATGACCCAGATATTTTACCATATCTGATGCAAATGTGCATTTTGTAAATTTTAATCTAAAACCTTCTGTTTTGATTGCATTCAGCAGCTTTGTCAGATGATCAATGTGTTCAGCAAAAGTTTTTGAAAAAATAAGAATGTCATCTATGTAATTGACAGCAAATTCGTTTAGTTTATATTTTCTCAATATATTGCTTAATATCCTCTGAAAAATTGCCGGAGAAGTCTTCAATCCAAAAGGCAGGCAGGTCCATTGATAATGTCCCTCCTGTGTTACAAATCCTGTTTTTTTTTTGTCTTCAATCCGCAATGGAATAGACCAAAAGGCTGAGTTTATATCCAGCGTTGAAAAAAATTTGCAATTTCTGGTCTTTGTCATTAGGTCTTCAATCAATGGAAATGGTTGAGCTTGAGGTATTACTATTTTATTTAAGTCTCTGAAGTCTATGCATAATCTGGATCTTTTGTTTTCTTCTTTTTTAAATGCTAGAGTGACCGGTGCAGCAAATGGACTGTACGACTCTTCTATCAGTTTATTGTCTAATAATTTTGCTATTTGCTCTTCTATTTCCTTTTTATCTTCTACACTGCATCTGTAAGGCCTCTTACTACAATATTTATCCACTAATAAGTCTATCTTCGCTTCATATCCATTGACAGTGCCAACATCATATTTACTCTTCGCGAACACTGATGTGTATTTGTCTATTAGTTCATTTATTTCTGTTTTTTGATCATTATTTAAATGATTCATTGTTATTTTAAAATCTTCTTCTTTAACATGTTCGTTAAAATTAATTCTGTGTTTTTCTATATGATTAAATTTAGTATTCGTTTTCATATCTGTAGAATATTTTTCTTTTTTATTTGTATTATTTAGGCAGAGTTTCTGTGATATTTGTAAGTCTTCACTTTGGATAAGTTTGAAGTCTTTTATCATGTCTAATCCAATCAAAAAATCATACTTGAAATTGTGTTCATCAATAATGTACACATCAACTTTATTCTCCAATTCAAAAATTTTTATGTTTAACGTTGTCAAACCACTCGTCTTTTTAACACCATTAATCGTTACTAAATTTGCTTCATTCAAATTGTTTCCTTTTCCTTTTAGTTTCAATAATTTAGAATTAATTAGAGAAACATTTGAACCTGAATCATAAATTCCGTATATTTTTAATTTATCATTTAGTAATAGTTTGACTTTTATTAATGGTGTTACTATTAGTTTTTTTGATCATTTTCATTTAATTCAGTTTCTATCACTGAATTGTTTACATGTTTAATGGCATTTCTCTTAAATTTTTCATCCTCTTTTGTTTTGAACCAGCATGTAGCTTCAGGGTGGTAACGAATGCCCTTATTCAATTTTTCACAAATTTTACATGGATTTTTACCCCCATTTTTATTATGTTCTGCATTTCCAAATGTTTTCTTATTCATAAATCTTTTTTTGTTGACCATATGTTCATACTTGTTTACTTCATTAAACAAATCTACAGTATCTTGTAATCCTTCTCTATCGATCTTGTTAAGTATGAATTCTGGTAGTCCGGAAGCAACAAGATCTATCAAAGTACCGGTGTCAATTGATCTTCTCACATCCAATAGAAGTTTTTCTTTTCTCATAGCATAATCCAACAGAGAACCATCTTTGTATCTAAATGATAGTGCGTATGTGACAGGGTTCCATCCTTTGTTTGCAAATGATTCACAGAATTTGTTTTTCCATGTTGACCACTCTGAGTTCATTGTTAGTTTTATAATCATGGAACTGTACCAGTCTATACAAGATTTATCCATGAACAATCTGAGTATTTCTATTTTTTTTCCATCCATGGTCACATCAAACCGCAAACATTCTTTTTCAAACACTTCCATCCACTGGCTTGCATTTGTATTTTTAGTGCAGAATTTTTCTATAACAAACTTCTCAGCAATGTTTTTTAAGCTCTGTTGCTTATCTTCCATTAACTTTTCAATTAATTTTCCTAATGCATCTTCTTTTTGATGTACTTGTAAACTTTTTTCGTCCAATTCTTCGAGGTATTGGTCTCCAAACTGTAGGTTTCCATCTTCGTCTACATATGTTTTTTTTAGTTCTTCTGTCATGGTTAACCAGACTCTTCTAACCTGGTATCTTTTTTTCAAACTATTTTTTATTTTTCCAAAAGCACTAGTTTTCATTATCTCCTCGTGATAGCTGGCGGATCGTAGCATTTCTGGTATTGTAAACACTTTTCCATCACTTGTGACTATTTTTGTAATGCTAATAATATTTGATCTGCCATCGCATCCAGGTAATAGCGTAAATTCGAATTGAATTTTCTCCATTTTTGGTTTAAAACGAAATGTCGTTTTATAATATGTTGATAGGTTTAATTCCTTTTTATTAATTTCTAAATAAAACACTTGTGTTGCAAAGTTTTTTTTAACTAAGAAACGACATTTATGTTTATTAATATCACTTTGAATGGTTTTTCTAACAATCAAATAATAGAATAACAAAACAAATGACAATCGATGATTGCATTCTAATTGACATTATAGGATTCAAATTTAAAGGGAATATATTTCCTTTACATATATATTGAGTTACTATCCGGTATACGGCCGGATAGTAAATTTAGGCCGAGTAGGCCGGATATCGGATAGTTACCGGATATCCGTTTCATCTCTAATATAGACTAAAACACTGAATAGTCAGGCTGAGAGAAGTTTGTTGTTCGCATGTCTGTGCATCCGAAGTAAGGGAACGTACCCATACTACGTGACACGTTTAGGGGGGGGGGGGGGGGGGGGGGGTCTTCAAAATGTCACGCTCCATACAAATGAGCGGCGGGTTGCTTAGGTTTTTGGTCACCGGGGGGGGGTTAAAAATTGCAAAAAGTTGGTCACGTAGTATGGGTACGTTCCCTAAGGTCAAAACTATCTTGGGAACAGTCACGGAAAACCGTATTGGTTTTATTAAAAAATAATCGCACAACCCATAGAAAAGTGTTGTAAGTCAAAAAAGTTAATTTTACAGGAGAGTGAAAACAAATAAATTGTGAACAAGCGGTCCCGCTTAAAAGAGATACCAGCGACATCTTGCGGAGATAAAATGATTAACTTAAATACAGTTTTCATGGATACAGTATATATTGATAATTTGTATACTTACAATCACTATTTTCATAGATAAAATGTAAAATAGAAAATTTTGACTTGCAACACTTTTCTACGGGATGTGCTATATATTTAAATCAAGTCTGATTTGAAGTTGTTACAATGGAGCCTGCTTGGAGGCATTGATATCATGTGCACCATTTAATTAGGAGAAGCTGTCTGTTGATGGGTTTACCTATGGGTGGTGCGGGGGCGGCTGACGCAGGACTTGTGAGGAGCAGTTCCTCGCCGAGAGATGCCTCGGAGGGGTATTCAAAGGTTCTGGTGAGGGACTCATCGAATTTGATCTTCAGATGCTGGAAACGAGAAAAGATCACGTTAATATATTGTACAACATGTAAAAAACATTTATCATTAAAAATAAACATTGGTATTAACCAAAACAAGAGAAAAGGGTCGAATTTTATTAGTATGAAACCAAGTACACAAAAGTGTGGTTAATATCATTCAACGGCACTACTGAAATTGGCACAGATATAGATAATAGAAATAAAGGAAATGCGCCATGAACCATTATTAGTATTGCACAGCGCGCACAAAGCTCGTCACCTATATCTTCCACCCATACTACTGCAATTCGTTTTTAGGACAGCGGTGCCCCACGTTTGTTTTTACCAACACATCAAAAGCATAACTTTCATTGCATAGTTGCTATGATAGGTCAAGCAGTTTGATTGTAGCTCGGTGACAGTCGGCTTGCTTCCATGTCACACCTTCCTTTGTTTCTATTATCTATATAAAAATCTGTTTTAATAATGCATATAGTACAATATTATGTAGTATTTATTTTAGGTTAGCCTCACACAGAAGGCCCCGAGGAAAAAATTCGCTAAGGGCCTACATCATCTTTGGGGATGATGTGTGGAAGGTCTTTTTAGGGAAAGGAAGGAGAGGAAGTTCTGGGAAGGAAAAAGGTAAAAGGGGTGGGTAGGAATCTGGGGTCAGTATGTCCAGGAGTGACGGCATATGAATCCAACCCTCCCACTGCGGTGCAAGGCTGCGAGAGAGCACAGCTGGAGAGGTCTAGATTACTTTAGGTCTCGCTCAACCAGTCTCTCCCAATCAACAGGTGGACAAACGCATTCGCTGCCAAAACCTAGACAAGCCTCACCCCATGAACCCAGGCACCCCTGCTAAGAAACCAAACGAAGCAGACAACTTGGGGTGACCCATGGCAGGGGTGTTGTTTATCCAATAAATGGGACGGCAGTACGCATACCCGCCACCCAAATTGTATAATGACTTCGCCACGAAGCCAAAATTAACAAAAAAAGCAATTTTCCAGGTCTGTAAAAATATTACAAGCAGTAAAAAAGTTATGGATTTTCATGATTATTAATTTTAAGGCCATTGTGGAGACAATGGGTCCCCGATCCGAATATGTAGGTATACCTAAATAATAAGGGTTGAAATATCAAATATCGTGAGTCAGACACAAGCCTCAGGAAATATAGGAAGGGTTGACAAGTCACCCTCCCCCCCCCCTTTCTCCCCCTGAGGAAAATACCTAGGAGTTAAATTACAAATTACAACTTGGCAATATGGCACAAGATGAAAAAACTATATAAAATGTACTTAAATAATTTTGAGACCCAGGTCAAATACACGGTATGATCAAGTGAATTAAATATTCCAGTCGGAAAATTTCTATTAAATTTTTACTATTAAGTAGGTTCATTAAAAATAAAAACTAAAATAATGCATCAAATTTTCAATGTTATTTATTAACTTATTTATATGTTCTATGTCCGGTCAATCCTATATTGTATGATAGTACCCTTTTATTTCGCCAGAGTGCATGGGCGTCACGATCTGTTAAATCGGAGTAATCAACATTATGAGAATCTACTGTTCACAGAACAACTGGAATTTATTTTTCTACTAATTTAACTATCTTTTCACTTATGATAACATTTTCAGTTCATAGTGTAAGAATTCTATAGTTATATAAACGCCCCATGAGCATATACGCAGTGTCCGGTAATTTGTGCTACAAGCGGGAAACTCACGATTTATTTTTGGGTTTTCCGTGTGATGATATTTAAAAATAAAAGTCAATATAAGGTATAACAAAAGATCATGTATGAATGTGAATAAAGTAAGCGGTGTGTGCTAAGACTGAGATTTGTGGTAGGTATTCCATCATCATCAATCAATTAATTAAACAGTATTAATAGGCTTGCGTCTGCGTGGTTGAATTTAAAACCCGGCTTCGAGTGCATGTCTACCGCCGCGCCGTATGCGCCGCACCATATAAACACCTATGTATGTGAAATTTCAAATAAAGTTACTTTTGTAATTCGGTTTCGAATTCAATAATGCGTTAAAGGATGACGCTACTTCCGTTAGCAGGTCGCATGAGAACGTGCCCCTCCTAGGTAAAAGTACTACGATTTTGTAAATTTGAGTATCTCTACCGATATGGAAAGATTGACGGTAATACTTAGTTGTGAATAATAGTATCACCCCAGTTAAATGGGTCCGGGTGACTAGCTATCACTGGATCACAGTGGATCCGAGGAACGGGCTATTATTGGAACCACTTCCTATCGAATTTATAAAATGGTCACCAACACTAGCTGGGCGAAGCCGAAACCTGCGGAGCGGGTTTTTAACTGCTAGTCATCTATAATTCGGGTGTCGTAGCCCCACTAGTTCCATTTTGCTTCTTCTGCAGTGATCACAAAAAAAAATCATCCTCAATTTAATCCACAATATACAGTTATACAGTCGTAGGATTGACCTGTGTAATTTTCACGCCAATTAGGTCCCTAAGCAGGATTCAGTAGAAGCTATTTTCCCGTGAAGAAAGTCACTATTCATGCGCCGTCACGGACCCTTCAAAACAACAATGGCGTAATCATGATTACAGGTCAGTGATGCACAACATTTTTAGCGAGTGTATTTTCTTTAAAAAAAAAAAAAATGATACCAAACAAGGGTCACAATTTTACGGAGGCATTATGATTATAGGCAGCAGTGTTGCTAAATCGATTATTAAAATAAAGCCAGAAAGCACTCGAAAAGGAGCTAAAAAAGACAAAGTGTGTTTTTGGTTTGAAAAATTGATCGCTTAGAAATATTTTATTTTGCTTTGATTAACTACTGCGAATAGAACACATAATTTGCCTTAGAAATAATCGAGTATTTTATTGTTAAGTCTTTTTATAAGCCCAGAAAAAAATATCAAGCCTATAAAAACTGTTTTAAAATTCAAAATCTCATTCTTTCGGTCGAGGTTTTATCGTATATTGCGGAAAATTAAATTCTTCAGAAATTGATCGTAAAACATTTAAATATTTGTGCCCGAAGATATAAAACACCTTTTCTGGCGATGTTTTTTTTTCTTGAATAAATCAAAAAAGGTGGCCGGTGTTAAACGTGAGTGTTATTGTTAGCGGCCTGTTCCCGAATTTTACACAATGTGGTGCATCGCCTGAAAAAGACACATTAAAACTAATGTCAGTTACTTCTGCGTTTTCAGAAATATTTGGTTATGCATACTAAAATTGGATTTTTTTCTAGACCTAATGCAAAAATAATATATTAATGTTGCTGATTTTTATTAAGCAAAGTCGGCCGCACAAAAAGACTCGCAGGCCGCCGTTTTGCATCCCTGTTGTAGGCGAACACATTAGGGGCGAAATGTGATATAAAAGATTGGCATTTGCAGCCGCAAAGTGACACCGTAATATCGATCAGGTTATTATTATTATCTAAGTGGATACCTACTTACTACTTACACACCCTAGTTATATAATTAAGAGGGTATTTATTACCAGAGAAAACCAGAAATATGTCATTTTTAAATCAGATTTTAGACGTATTGACTCTTTTCCATAAAAAATTATAAACGGATTTCGAAAGATTGTTCTTTTATCTAGCATTCGCACGTTTTAAATTTTGAGAAAAAATGTTTATTTTTAATATAGTAAGGTTATACCATAGGTAGTTGGCAGATTTGTTAAATTTTCAAAAAAGATTTTGTATTATACCTCACCCATTTCAAATCATATAATCAGGCAGTAAAATAAATCAATACATTATCTGGGTACATAAAATCATTAAAAAATATATACGTACATGTGTTTCTTGACGAAAATTGTTCCGTTTGTGTATTTATTTGCGCACTTACAAACTAATACATTTCAGATTTTTTTTACATTCTTATTTAACTCAGACATTTTTGAAAAATGATAAATACTTATAATTAAAAAATAATTGCAAAAACTACATTATTTTAATAGTTTTATCATCACGCCTTTCAGCATTTTTGGATGTCGGTATAAATTAAAGCAAATTTGGAATGAAATAAAATCGATATTGAGTTATAATTTTAAAAAGCTGGTACGGAGAATAATTAATCTTTCTCATTGTAACCGCCCTGCACGATGGTAAGAACAACTTTTGACGAAATGTGGATTTTCGGCCGCTGGCTGGTTAAACACTCTCAATGGGAATTTTAATTGTATTTTGGAGGCAGTAAAATCGAGAAAGGTGAGCTCATAAAAAAATTTCAACCGATCTTCACGTCAACCCAACTTTTTAAAACTTGTTGAAAATATTATGAAAAAGATAAAAAAAATTAACCGTAAGTTAAAATAACAAGGATGTTAAATAGGAGCACCCGTATTTATGCTAAAATAATAGTTATTAGTGTGGCCAGTCTAAAACGCAGAATATTCCTAGAAATTATATGAAAATGTACCTCTTTGTTTTTTAAAGCGGCCACACCGAAAATTAAATTTGAAAATCGATTATTTTATCTCATTCTCTCGCAGGCTAAATCCTGTAGATGTACGTATTTGCTTCTTTTAAATTGATTGAAAAACGCATTTTGATGAAATTTAACTTTGGTAATTTATTTTACTCTTACTTTTACTACTAGCCAGTGTTGAAACAGACGACCCTAAAAAGATTAAATGTTCCATAAGCCGCCACACTTTGAAGCACAGATTATGGAAATTACACTTTATTTCAACAATTACAACGAGAAACAACTATTTACGTACACAAAATAGGTTTATTATTAGGTTCTGAGTTAGGTAAACTAAGTAATTCATGCGTATTTAGATTGAAACAAAACTTTGCAAATGTTAAATCCATACAAAAAAGTGGCGGCGAAGGAGATGTTTTATATGGGAAATTTTTAACTTCGAAAAAAAAAACTTAATTTTAGTGCATTTTTTTCTATCCATCCAAACATTAATAGTTGTTTATTGATGTAACTATATTGAAACGTGATGTAATTTCCAAAATTTGTGCCTAATAAAAGTGTGGCGGCTTGTGGAACATTTACCCTAAAAAGGTATATCGAACGCAGGGCCCAAATTGCGCATGTTACTGCCATTGACAAAAGGCACATTCAAAGACCACCTACTTATAATAAAAATCAGTGGACCTAATTTAATCAAAGACAATGATTCATTTGATGCACGTGCAATTATTTTGTATCCATTTCGTGGTTACGTTAGCCTACTTTCAACTAGTGATGCAACGGTAGTGTCTTAACGGAAGCAGAAGCGGAAACAGATGTCGAAAGTAAATCTTAGCGGAAGCAGAAGCTGAAGCGGAAGCTGAAGCGGAACCGGAAGCGTTAATACCATGAAGAAAAAGTTCAATTTTATTGTTGTAGATTTGTTTAATTAAATTTATATTTAGTACTTTAATTTTAGTACTTAAATTAAACAGAGGTAAATTATACTTAATAAAAAGTAATTAAGCTGCTTTCACACCTTTGGGTCTGTTTCGGTGTTCTTCATATATTAAACTAGCTCCACTAAATAATTGCTCACTGGCTACACTGCTGGGGGGAGCTGTTAAGTATTGGCGAACTATTGGTAACATATGGAGGTATTTGTGCGCATTTACTTTCCACAACATAAGGGGATCCTCATGGAGAGGTAGTCTCTTCTCTTTCTTGTACTCCGGAAGGTGTGACTGTATCTCTAAAAATAAATTGTCACCATCGTCAGTTGTAGAAGAGTTCTCTTCCTGGTTTTCATTTACACTTAACTTAACATCGATTCCAATATTTGTAATGATGGTGATGATTTTGAAGTAGAAGGCCGCACTTCGATATATTCAATCGCAAATTATTCTTCGTTTAGAGTTCTGTTATAAAGTTTGCGGAACCAGAAACGGAAGTGAAAACACTTGCGGAACTTCTGCGGAAGCGGAAGCAGATTTCTGTTGCAACACTACTTTCAACACGTTAGTTAGTTAGATTTAGAACACTCCTGTGAGGTGAAAATCCATTAAAAAAAGGACAAGAAATACACACTTTTGACGAATTATTCGGGAGTTGCTTGTTTATATTAAACACAAGACGAAACCTTCCGAAAATGAAGAGAAATGATGTACCGCATCAAGAGCGTTTAACCACCCAGCGGCCGAAAATCCACATTTCGTCGAAAGTTGTTCTTACGATCATGCAGGGCGGTTACAACGAGAAAGATTAATTATTCTTCGTACCAGCTTTTTAAAATTATAACTCAATATCGATTTTATTTCATTCCAAATTTGTTTTAATTTATCTATACCTACAACCAAAAAGCTGAAAGGCGTGATGATAACACTGTTAAAATAATTTACCTCATGTAATTATTTTTTGATTAATTTTTCAATAATGTCTAAGATAAATAAGAATGTTAAAAAAATCTGAAATACATTAGTTTGTAAGTGCGCAAATAAATACACAAACGAAGAAATTTTCGTCAAGAAACACATGTATCTACGTATATATTTTTTAATGATTTTATTTAAACTAAAATTAAAATTCTAAAACGTGCGATACCCAGATAATGTATTGATTTATTTTACTGAATATGATTTGAAATGGGTGTGGTTATAATACAAAATATTTTTTGAAAATTTAACAAATCTGCCAACGACCTATGGTGTAACCTTATTGTACTAAAAATATTTTTTTTTCTCAAAATTTAATACATGCGAATGCTAGACAAAAGAACAATCTTTCGAAATCCATTTATAATTTTTTGTGGAAAAGAGTCAATACGTCTAAAATCTGATTTAAAAATGACATATTTCTGGTTTTCTCTGGTAATACCCTCTAAAGTAAGTTTTTATTAGTTTTAATTGACTAATGTCCCAAGCAGCATGCACAGTTTACACACAGTATGCTTCGTCCAGACAGTCCACACAAACAAATACACAATTAAGGGGGTAGTCTAGTCTAGAAAAATATTTTTTATATTTCTAAGTTTAGACATTTAAGAGTATGTCCTCAAAGGGATTTCCCAAAATTCTTATTATTTACTGAGTTACAGTGATTGTGGTGAAGCGGCAGCTAAACTGGACCGACCGGAACAAAAGACGGTAGTCGTTGCCCGAACCTTACCGTTAAAAAGGTAAGGCAGGTATCGAGGGGAAAAGTGCACAAACTTCGGGAGGTGATTCTATGTGATAAAACAAGTAAAAAAGATTTGTAAATTTTTTCGAAATTCTAACGTTTTGAGGTAGTTTTTGAGTAAAAAATTTGAATTGTTTGTATGGAAAAAATATTTTTTATGAAAAAAAAAAACATTGGAATTTCGAAAAAAACGGATTTATCTTTTTTACTTCTACCATCATGTAGATTCACCTGTCGAAGTTAATGCACTTTACCCTCGGACACCCTGTATAACTATCTCTTGATACTTGTTCGCACTTGCCTGGAGCCCATTCGTTGCACACTTCTGATAGCCAGGACGAACCTATTAGCGTACCCCAGATTCTAAGAGTAGAACAAAGCATGCGCTAGAAAGACGAACAAGCAACAAGCAATATGGACAATAATGTAGGTGTAACACACAGCTATAAAAGATAAAAAAATATCGCACGCACAATATCGCTCGCCATACAATCCCATTCAAACCCACCACTAGGCAGATGATGCGCTCTAAGCTCAACGTTATACGACGTAACCGCTGCTCATGCGTTATGCGACCCCCTCTCCGCCGTAAACAGAAGAGAGGGGTCATTTTAATTAGGGAGCCGCGTAAAAGTGCGGATGACAGCTGTCAAGTTGACAGATCCAGTACAAAAAAAATGAAATTTCGCGGCAGATCCCTAATTCAACTGACCCCCCCTTGAGAAGAAATTTTTTATAGCGTTTTTTATATTTTTATAGTGTGTTGGTACAATGCGCTCGCGGTACAACAGATAAGTACTCGCTCTTTTAACGCTACGTGTGACCGACCCTTCACAAAAATGATGTATTTATTATTGGTGACCGGCCAACTCAGAATGAAACCAACTCAGAAGCACCTCAGAAAGGTCATTAGCCTCGATGACACAGGGCGAGTTTACAAGCTACTATCTACTAAGTTTAAAAGCGGATAAAAAGGCGAGTGAGATTGTCATGATGACACAAAAACTGTCCACTCGCTTAGTAGCGTAGGAAACTGAGGTCGCTGCTAGCGCCAGTAACAAAAATAACGACGCCTGCGTGAACTAATTCTGTGATATTTAACAGTCGAAATCAGCTGTTAATTGGCAGCCATCTTAAAAAAACATAAATAAACCAATCACGAGCAAGCGGAGCAAGCGCGTAGCGGCTAAAGTTGACGACATTTCAACTTTTTTCGTAGATAGATTGGCAACAATCTGCTAGTTAGCAAGTAACACGATGACACTGGGCGAGTTTACTAACAGATAGTGAATTTCCCAGATAGTATCTTGTAAACTTAAGACGCTTAAGAGTGACGATAAAAAATGGTTATATAGGTTAAGTTAGGTTAGGGTTACCGGCTATTTTAAAATTATTTTTTCATAGCTTTTAATTGACCTTTCTGAGTTGGCATGGAACCATTATTATCATTACAGACACAAAAAATGATTTCTACACTTTATAATATCTTTTAGTTATTATTAATTTGGTAGTAGGGAACGTGTGTTTTGCGGATGTACGAGTAGCTAATCGGAACTGATCCACGCGGATTAATAATAATAATACGGTCACAAAGTGGTTAGGAATTAGGTCGCCGTTCGTCGGCGGACAATAATAATTGGCCTGGTTACTCTCGGTTAACTAACCAGTACCTACCTACTGGTTAAATTGTGACTGACAATGGATTACTAAATAAATCATTTAACTTTTAAGAAACATACCAGACTGAATTTAATCAGTGATTCCTGACATCGTAAGGAGTAAAAAAATGTAAATGAAATTTTGATCTCCGGTGACATTTAAAATGTTTTTTTTTTTAAAATTTTTTTTCTAAAACCAATAATTTCTAGTTGGTCACTCAGCCGAGTAACCGCTCAACCCCTCATCCCGACCTTAATACCGTTTACAGCATCTCCTCTTTCAGCCTGATTCCCGTATAAGACCAAAGACAAAATTTTTGGCTTTACACCATTTTTCATATTTACGATTTCAATTGGCATCACTGCAAACAATGTATGTACCATGTTGTTTGCAGTGATGCCAACTGAAATCGTAGATATGAAAATAGAGATGAAAATAACTATACGGAAATCGGGCTGAAAGAAGAGATGGTGTAAAATGGCTATCACTGTCGAATACCTTTTGTTTTGTAACGTTTTACCCGCTCAAAAAGAAGAATATGGAGAGATATGTAATTACGAAGTTGGAAAGAGCGCGCTAATATTTAAAACGATAATATTGAAGCGAAAATTGTGAAAATGTTTAATAACACACGACTCGTTTAAAATAGAGCAAAAATCTCCTGGGGAACATCTAAAATAGTAGGTATAAAGAAACACTGATTTTTTTCATACATATAACTTTTAAAATAAGTGAAATGAACGTGTTTATAATAATTTTCGGAGCATACTTTGCAATTTTTTTCTATCGAAGGAATTATCGTGTAATTTGCGTTTCGGCGTAGGGAACGTCTAGATATTATATTAAAAAATAACATATTTTTTAAGAGCTAAAAACTTCAAATGTGAGATAAGTAAGAAATCGGTAGAAATTCGGGATGCGGCGGCTTAAGACCCGGTTTTCCGAATTTATAACATATTTCCTTTGTTTATGCTTTTTAATCCTTAAAAAATTATATGTTATTTTTGAAGATAATATCTACACATTCGCTGAGCCGAAATTGTCATTATGTTCGGGTTTGTTATGGAACCGTTCAGTTCAGGGTTCCAGGTTCTAGATTCCAGGTTTCGAGTTCCAGGTTTCAGGTTCCAGTCCAGGTATCAGGTTCCAGGTATCAGGTTTTGGTGACCAGGAAGATGTGCGCTCGGCTGCGGTCCGGTCACGCTCGGAACACTTCCCATCTCCGGGCGACAGAGCGGAATGAAGCCCAACCGACTCCGCAATGCGCATGCGTGGTAACCACACTCAATCGTGACGTCACGTGTACCTATCTATGATCATTTGTCAAATTATTTTAATATATATTTTTGTAATCAGTAATTTAAATTCGAAAAAGCGTAAAGTGAGCAATTTTTCAAACTTTTTTTTTTAACATTAGCTCCACATAGGAGGCCCTGAGGACAATAATTTCCCTCAGGGCCTATGTCATCTTAGGGGAAGCTATGTGGAAGTTTTTTTTGAGGAAATTAAAGATGCAAGTTCTGGGAAGGAAATAGGTATGATGGTTGGGTAGGAATCTGGGGTCAGTGTATCCAGGAGTTACGGAGTGTAAATCCATCCCTCCAGCCGCGGTGCAGGGCGATGGGTCGAGAAATTCCGGCTGGAGAGGATAAAAGACCTCCCTCAACAAGTCTCTCTCGATTCTGCCCACCACACGGCAGGTGGGCAAACGCATCAACCGCCAAAACCTGGACAAACCTCATCCCATGAACCGGGCACCCCTGCTAAGTCACCAAACGTAGCGAACCTCTTGGGATGACCTATGGCAGAGGGTTACTTCGAATCATAAAATTTGAAAGGCGTTTTTATTACCTTTCTAAAACAGTTTTTATTTTTCAGATGCGTTCTGAAATACTCCATTTATTTGGATTTTATTGAAACGCCAAAATATTTTGACTTTCCGAAAAAATGTGCTCGATGTCTGGGTGGTTAAACCTCAAAGTTTTCAACATCATTGTTTCGTTCGGGGGTGGCGTAATCTCACTGGCTCCGGGTGTTCGAAACTTTGACAAAAATATATTAAAAAATCGAATTCGCCAGTCAAAATAAAATACATTTAGCAGGAAGCATGACGTACTATTTTGAAATATATACCAATGTAAGAATAACACTTTCTTTTATTTATCATAAAAATAATATTATACATGAATACAATGAATCACGGTGTATTATTATTTTGTCGCTTTGTGTACAGAAGATAGTGCGCACTGTAGATGAAACACAATCAACAATCATCTTTCTCGTCGCTGCCAAAATAAAATTGAGGTGAACGTCTTCTTAACCGTCTCCAAAATAATTGGAGCGAGTCAAAACACAGAGAAATGACGTTAATCTGTACAAAGAGACTCGGCGAAGGCGCTCTTGCAAGAGCATTGTTTTATATTAAACACAGTTTTCATAACTAACTAACTAACCATCAAGCCGTTTCTCTGATGGGATAGGCAGAGAGAACGGACCGCCAAACGACTCGGTCTTGGCACACACTCATTCAGATTTATACACCGTCTCATACGGTTCCATGCCAACTCAGAATGAAACCAATTCAGAAACACATCAGAAAGGTCATTAAAAGCTGAAAAAAAAAAATTTTAAAATAGCCGGTAACCCTAACCTAACTTAACTTATTTAACCAATTTTTTTATCATCACTCTTAAGGTAACCGACGAGTTCACCGAAAATCAATTCATCGAAATCAAATTCATCGAAAACGAGTTCATCGAAAACCAATTCATCGAATGATCAATTCATCAATTCGCCAATTCATCGAAAAAAGGTTAGGTTAGGTTAGTCTCCTCGTCCAAAGTTTTATTATCAATTTTTTTATATAAATTTATTGTCAACTTTTATTGACCAATGCTTTTTTAACTTCCCGGTCCGCTCGGTATTTCTCGCAAATATCTACAAAATATTCTTTTTCGATGAATTGGCCATTCGATAAATTGATCATTCTATGATTGGTTTTCTATGAATCGGTTTTCGATGATTTGATTTTCGATGAACTCGCCGTGAACCCACTCTTAATGACCTTTCTGAGGTGGTTCTGGGTTGGTTTCATTCTGAGTTGGCCGGTCAACGTCTCATACGTACTCTCCTGACTCTTGACATGGCCCGACTCAAGTATCTGATTCACTTGATCGTGCCATGTTTTCCTCGGGCGTCGCCGACTTCTTCTGCAATTCACATTTGCGTCACATATTCTGTTTATACACCTTTCTTCATTCATTCTCTCAACATGCCCAAACCATATACTTATTACGCGTTTTTTTAGGAGGCTTTGAGGAAAATAATTTCCCTTACTATCATAATGAAAAATATGATGTAAACGGTGTTAGAAAGAGAAATCACCACGCTAAATATTCAAGTCTAAAATTTAACCACAAAAAATTAACACGTACACCTTTATATGCAAGATTCGAACCGCATTCGAAAAGAATGAGCATGGGAATTCGAAGAACTGATTTATGAAACTTTGTGACTTTTTAAATTAATTATTTTTAAATGAAACGACAAAAAGTGAGATGATGATAACGTTTATAATACAACCAGCTAGTTCGCAGCATGCGTTGCTATGCCATTTAAGAGCTATGCCGGTCATTTAAAAATATCGTCGATAGGTATTGTAACGATTACGTCTAAAAGAGATCGCAATGAAAATCTAGTCTCTTTCAACGGAAGCAATCTTCCGAACAGGCCCTCCATTGATATGCTTGGTGTAACCCTAAGTGACCAGCTCAGGTATGGGGGCTCCATCGAAGCCAGAGTAAAGTTAGCCTCCCAAAAACTGGGCGTACTGTACAGGGCCCGCAGATACTTTAATAGTACACAACTGCTAACCCTGTACAAATCGCAAGTGCGCCCCCACGGTTGAATTTGGCAGCCACCTCTGGTCTGGAGCTCCAAAATACCTGAAATATACCCTCGACTCTGTGCAGAAACGGGCGGTCCGTTTGATAGATTCTCCCATCTTAACAGACGGATTGCAATCTTTAGAGCACAGGCGTCGGGGGGGAATGCTATCCTTGTTCTACCGGTATTACAATGGAAGATGCTCCGAGGAACTAGCATCATTGATCCCTTCGGCACCGGTGCATAGTCGGGAAACACGCCAAACGCGTGCCCAACATTTGTACACAGTTGACATTTGTCACATGAGAACGGGTCGTTTCTTCGACTCGTTCTTGTGTTCAACAGCTCGGCTGTGGAATGATTTGCCGGCCTCTGTGTTTCCTCCTTCCTACAACATGGGTCTCTTCAAGACCAATGTTCATTCCTTCCTCTCCTCAAAAAGACCCTCCACACAGCATCCCAGATGACATAGGCCCTGAGGGAAATTATTTTCCTCAGGGCCTCCTGTGTGGAGTTAATGTAAAAAAAAAAAAAAAACGAATGTCTTCTGTTCCACTCCGCGCTCCCCTCAGGGGAACTGAGCAAAAGGGACAACTGCATATCGGGCCGAAAATACCTAAATAAAACCGTCAAAATCGATGTTTTGTATTCCCCATTTTTCTTCTCCAAAACTGGACCGATTTAAAAATTTTTTTTCACTAACTGTATTAGAAGAAAATATTCTATGTCAGTACGTTTTCCTTTTTTTTTAAATACATTTTTTAGTTTGTATACTGAACGTCTTTTGACGGCGTTTAAACCAGGCAATTTTGTTCATTTTTGGAAGGTCCTAAGAAGAGGTCCTAAGTCCTTAAGAAGTAAATTATCAAAAAAGCAAAACGTACCGACACGCTAGTGGTCGATATCTGTATTATGTAAAAAAAAATTTACTCTAGGGTCAAAATCCAGAGAGATAAATTGGGAATACGTTTGTATGGAAAAAACGCCGCTAGTATTTCCTCTTAATAAAGAAATTGTTTCTCCTGCGTGTCCTTTCCAATTCATCCCGTTCCCCTTTCTCTCCCGTGACCCCTTCCCCTCTCGCGTTACCAACTCCGATTCCTCCACCTTCCCTCTCCCTACTCCACTCTCCCCCTTCCCCCGTCCCACGAACCCCCTCCCGAGTTCCCCTCCCCCTTTCTTATTCCCCCTCCCACCATCCCCCCCCCCTCCGCATTTCATACATTCAGTCCCGGTACATTCAGTCCCAGTACATTCAGTTTTCAAACAGCTCACGTGCCACCTACCGCATTTTTTTATACAAATTTCATAATGCCAGAGCTCACCAGTAGTTTTACACAAACCTTGTCCTGACAATAACGAACACAGAACAATAAGAATTATCCAATTTGGTTCAGTCATTCGGAAGTTATGCGCGTACATACATTTCAGCGATTCATTTTTATTTATATAGATAGATAGATTGTCTAATAAAATATGTGTTTTTTTTTCATCATCGGTAATTTTAGATCGAAAAAATGTAAGGTGAGCCATTTTTAAAATTATTTTTATGTTCGCATGCAAAATTTTTATATTTCAAAAATTAAATTTTCAAGAATTACAAAATTTGAAATCTTATTTAACCACTTTTCTAAAACAGTTTTTAGTTTTCGGACAAATTCAGAAATTAAACAAAATTATATATAGATAAATTTTATTTATTTGGATTTTATTGCTGAACGAAAATATTTTCACCCTCTGAGAAAATATGCCCGAAGCCTGAGAGATTAAATTAAATTATGACACATACATTGAAGAAGATGTTAAACGTCGTGGGAAGAAAAATAATGGTTTATGAATTCCGGAAGACCAATACTAATTAGAAATTTGCAGTTAAAAACCCGCTTCGCAGGTTTTTGCTGCTAGGCCCTGCGGGCGGCTTTTTTCGGCTTTCCCCAGTTTAAGTGTTGGTGACCATTTTATAAATCTGATAAGAACTGGTTCCAAAAATAGCCGGTTCCTCGGATCCACTGTAATCCAGTGACAGGTAGTCACCGGGACAAAGTAACCGCGACAGTCAATGATGTCATATGTAATATATATAGCCGCGTGATACTATTATTCGCAACTAAGTATTACCGTCAATCTTTCCATATGCGGAGAGATACACAAATTTGCAAATCTGTAGTACTTTTACCTGCCAGGGGCACGTCCTCCTGCGACCTGCTAACGTAAGTGGGGCCATCCGACGAACTCTCGAATTCGAAACCGAATTACAACGGTAGCTTTGTTTGAAATTTCACGTACACAGATGTTTATATGTTTATATGGCGCGGCGCGTACGGCGCGGCATCAGACATGCACTCGAAGCCGGGTTCATAAATTTCAACCGCGCAGATGCAAGGCAATTAATACTGTTTGATATTGAATTTTAAGGAAGCACATCTGGTATTTCACAGTCATCGATGGAGGACTTTCACCAAGTATGATATTACTCGTAAATAATAACTCAAATAATAGCGTAACGCAGCAAAAAGTGGAGAAAACACAAAAAAATGTGGGTTTTAACAGGTTTAGATTGGCATAAATAATACGATATCTGACAGAATAAAGTGCATTTTGTGTTTAACGGAATTAAATCGCAGTTAAATAACAGTGATGTGGAAAAACCATTATCGTTCATAGGAAGAAAGTTATTATGGACACATTTCATTCCAGCAGAGTTCGTTGTAATATTATGATAGACAATTTTAAAATATTTTCCAATTTATTTATTTGTAGTGAGTTCCCGGCATTCGCTGCAACGTCAATTAAATTAAAAAAAAATTGTTTCTCCCTGCGTGTCCTTTTCCATGTGCCCCGTTCACGCCCCCGTTCCCCTCCCGCGCCCCACTTTTTTACATTAAATCCACAAAGGAGGCCCTGAGGAAAATAATTTCACTCAGGGCCTGTCATCTGAGCTGCTGTGTGGAGGGTATTTTTGAGGAGAGGAAGGAATGAGCATTGGTCTTGAAGAGACCCGTGTTGTAGGAAGGAGAAAACACAAAGGCCGGCATAGGGCGGCGAGTCGAAGAAGCGACCCGTTATCACGTGACTAATATCAACCGTGTACATACGCTGGGCAAGCGCTTGGCGTGTTTCCCGACTATGCACCGGTGCCGAAGGGATCAATGACGCTTGTTCCTCGGAGCATCTTCCATTGAAATACCGGTAGAACAAAGATAGCATTCCCACCCGACGCTTGTGCTCTAAAGATACATCTGTTAAATTAGGAGAATCATCAGACGGACTGCCCGATTCTGCACAGAGTCGAGGATTTTTTTTCAGGTATTTTGGGGCTCCCGACCAGAGGCGCGCATTTATACAGGGTTAGCAGTTGTCTACTATTAAAGTATCTGCGGGCACTGTACAGCACGCACAGTTTTTGAGAGGCCAACTAACACTGGCTTCCATGGAGCCTTTTCCTCCCACCCTTCCACCTTCCCTGACTTCACCCCCCCTCCTTCCCTCCCTGCCGCTAATCTATTTGTAATACACATTTTTTATTCCAACTCGTGCGAAATATATTGTAAAATTTAATGCAAGTTTCATAAAACCAGAGCTCACCTTTATGTTTAAAAACCTTCACGAATCCAACAAGGTTTGAATGAATAAACGGATACTATTCAAGGTTTGAATGAACAAACGGATGAATAGTATATAGGAAATAATTTCACAAAGCCAGAGCTCAGTGTTATATACACGTTTCTTATTCCAACTCGCGCGAAATATATTGTAAAATTTAATGCAAGTTTCATAAAACCAGAGCTCACCTTTATGTATAAAAACCTTCACGAATCCAACAAGGTTTTATCGCAAACGGATGAATAGTATAGGAAATAATTTCACAACGCCAGAGCTCAGTGTTATATACACATTTCTTATTCCAACTCGTGCGCCATGTAATGTAAAATTTTATGCAAATTTCATAAAACCAGAGCTCATCTTTATGTATAAAAACCTTCACGAACCCAACAAGGTTTTATCGCAGACGGATGAATAGTATAGGAAATAATTTCACAACGCCAGAGCTCAGTGTTATATACACATTTCTTATTCCAACTCGTGCGTCATGTAATGTAAAATTTTATGCAAATTTCATAAAACCAGAGCTCACCTTTATGTATAAAAACCTTCACGAACCCAACAAGGTTTTATCGCAGACGGATGAATAGTATAGGAAATAATTTCACAACGCCAGAGCTCAGTGTTATTTACTATAGAAACTATCGCGGGCATGCGCACATCAAATTGCGAAAGTTTCATCGCAATCGGATAAATGGATTAGGAAAACATAACGGACAAATAAATAAGTATTTATTTTTATATACTAAAAATAAAGGAAATATTTTGACCCTATGAATAAATATGGTCGAGGCCTTAGGGGTTAACATCCAAAATTAGGCCATAACACACAAACGGTGATATTTGTGACACTGAGCATTACAAAATATAATAATTAAGATTGACGTACGTATGACACAATTATTACTATTCAGTCAGCGTATATCCTGCTGGGAAAATGTGGCTGATGTAATAAGTCGGTCCCCCCCGTCCATACACCTAGGTAGGTTACATCGAATTATGTGTGATCAGTATTGAAATTCACGACACTCGTAAGTTATACTAATGTTATCACGATATTGTTTGTATATGGCGTGGCGATGTGAAACATATGTGACAAAATTGTACCACCATTTTAGTATGAATTACAACATTGTCTTGTGGTAATTAATATCAACAATAGATCCTTCTATGAGACTTCCTCATTCCTTCGTAGAAGCCAATGATTGCGAAACAATATTAATTTATTTTTGTGCAGCCCAGTTGTAAGGTGAACCGGCAGCTGATCCCCAGACTGTTGCCCGCCTACCCTCTCCCGCTCCCCGGTCCCGCCAACCACCCTCCGGCGTTCCATATATTCAGTCCCAGTACACTCAGTTTTCAAACAGCTCGCGTGCCACCTATTACAATTTTTTATATTCAAATTTTCATATATTACAAATATTAATTTTCTTATATTAAAAGAACAATCAAAACTAATTTGGTACCTAACATAGGTACCTATTTAAAATATCTATAATTTATAAAATCTACAGACAATTCTTTTCTACAAAAAAAAGCAGCTGCCTGCTAAATTCACATTCATCATACGCGCGAACTGTCCGTCAAACGCGAGAAGTTAAAATAATTTTCTGCGCAATTTTCTTAATTTTTCTTTCCGTAAGAATCTTTTACCAAGTATTAGAAAACTTTAAAAATAAATAAAAATGAAATAGGTTAAGTCGTTCTGAAGTTATGGCGTGACAAAGGAAAAGAGGGATTCATTTTAATATATAGATACATAACTTTTTGCGATTAGTTCTTCGATACAATCTCAGATTTCGTAAATCTTTATATTTAAGAATTTGATTGCTAGTGTAATTGAAAGAACCATTCCAACATAATGCCTCATAAAGTCAAAGAGTTTGGTAAATTTGCGTGTTTGTGATTCAGTTTTTACGGTCCGTGTGGTCTATTTGGAGTTCAACAATGCGTCATCTCCCAAATGAACTGTATGATGAAACATTTCGAGTAAAACCGTTAACAGAGTCGCAGTTAAACTAATATTATGACAAGGTTGTGATGAACAGGTTGTTCCAATATGCTATACACGAGGAGAAAAACTGAGAGATAGGAATCAGTGGCGGTTCGTGGTCTAAATCAGTGGGAGTTTAAAATTAAAGCGATTGAAAAATTGAAAGAATTTCAGTTGTGAGCAGCTTTTCTTCTTGGGACATGATTTTGGATTTTCACATCTAAAAGTATTTTCGTGTTTTATTTTTGGGGTGTCACGCCGTGTTGCACTACCTCCTTCTTTAGCCAACGTTTCGGACAGCGTTACTGCGTCCATCATCAGGACAGATGTGTGAATAATTTCCAACACATCTGCCCTTCAGGACACTGTAATGCTTTTTCTTTATTTGTTTTTGGGGTGTTATGCCGTGTTACGCTACCTCCTTCTTTAGCCAACGTTTCGGACATCGTTGCAGTGTCCATCATCAGGGCAGATCCGGCAGATCCGGTAGATGTGTATTGTCACACCTACCGGATCTGCCCTGATGATGGACACTGCAACGATGTCCGAAACGTTGGCTAAAGAAGGAGGTAGCGTAACACGGCATAACACCCCAAAAACAAATAACGAAAATGCTTTTGGCCGTGAAAATCTTAAAACTTATCCCACTGTAATGCTGTCCGAAACGTTGGCTAAAGAAGGAGGTAGCGCAACACGGCATAACACCCCAAAAACAAAAACATGTACCATTTTAGAAACTAGATAAAATTAGCTTTTAGATTTGAAAAAACGTGATATGAATCACAAATCACATCAATCATTTTGCCGGGAATCTGGCGCGCATGCCAAGTTATATTTTCCTACTAGATGTATGAAATTATTTACATACATCTAAATAAAAAAAATAAAAAAAACAATGTTGCCAGTTCTTTCGCAGTAAGTAAAATACATTTTTTTTATTCGTAATAGAAATTGAACAGTCTTTATTCAAAGTGTAACTAAAACACCGTTTACCTGGGATATTCATTAGGTATTCGATAGTTTATATTTGAGATACCTAGTATTTATTTTGTCAAAAAATAATTAAAAAGGTTGATAAAACTTTAAAAAAATATATGTAGGTGAATATCTTAGGGGGCATACATTAATCATGCCACCGACTAGCCAGCTTCTGGAGCAGGACACGGACTTCAACCAACATCATTGTCGTGGCTGCACCCGAGTGGCTCAGTTCCCCACTAAATGAGCGATGGACGCAGATGATGAGGCGACCTCCCTGACGGACAATCCTAAAATTTCTTTTTATTTTTAATTCTGTTTAATTATTATTTATTTTAATTTTATGCTTATTTTTTGTCATTTGTGTGATGAATTTTGTTTTTATTTTATGTTTTAATTAGGTACCTACCTAATATGTAAACATTTTTTCCCTTTATAGTTGTTTATGTAATATGGCAGACTGGGATTGCACTATCCTCCCAGTCCTGCTGGAATAAAAACTTAAAATAAAATAAATAAATAAAAATTAAGTGAGCAGTTTTTCTTCCAATCTAGACCCCCCCCCCCCCCCTTGGTGAGATAAATTTGGTCCACTTCGTATATTCTTTTCATTAGACGTAAGATTTTGCTGGACCCCCTCTTTTGAGCTCACGTAATTAATGTATGTATGCCGCCTTATAATATATTTTCAATTTAAAAAATCACGTTAAAATGTAAATTCCCTATGAATAAACTGCTTCAATGTAGTAAATAATTAAAAAATATATATTAATAGCATTCACACAATGAAATAGAAAAAGACAGAGAAAAGAAGAATACAAATAAAAAAGATAATAATCGCTGCACACTTGAATACCGAATTTTGGCTCTGACGCTCGTTCCGGCACCGTTCGAAACGGCATTTTAGTTGTACGAAATATTCCACAGGTTTAGTAGTTTCGAATGTGCGTTCCAGAATAAGCAACTCAGGACCACCGCGATGAAGAAGGTGTTGGGGAAGAGGAAGGTTGGAAAATACCTCACGGTGTCAAGAACAGTACAACAGAACAGTCAAACATGAACATTCAAAACGCTTTAGCTGATAGGTAATAAAAAATATACTATATAAGCAGGTAGGTTCGGATTCATACCAAAAATTGGTTAAAAACATGGACATATGAATATATATGGACCTGCCGTAAGTGATAAAAGCGTATTATTTCCCCCTCTCCATTAACGGTTTCATGGAACCGGCTGGGCTTACGAGATCCTCGCTTGAACCTAAAAAATGTGACGTCATCATTTTTGTCCGTACCAGCGTCAAGCTCACATCGTACATTTTACGAAATAACACGGCAAAAATGGTAGTTTGTGCTATACATTATACCTAAAATATGTCGAACATAACGAATGTGGGCGGTTCTCCAGTAAGCTTGTCGCTGGTTACAGGGGTAAGTAAATTATGAAACATTTGTAAAAGTGTCTTAACTAAATAAGGCAACAAAATATTCGTCTGTGAAAAGTGGCGAACTTTATTTTGCCGCATTTGGACTTCGCAAATATGTTAATAACGTGGCGAGCAATTCGCGCTCCCATGTAAAAGGTCGATTCATTCAAAAGCAGATTTTGCTTTTAAGAACTAAATGGTGATATTATAATGCGAGATGCCTATATACTGTCAGATTGAATTTTTAACGAATCACAGTCATCTTTCCCCTCTTCGCCCCCCCCCCCATAGTTTGGTTTTACCCCTCATCTGTATCTTCTCGTCTATTAAATTTGGATGTCTATGGTTAAAAAGAAAATGCAGAAACAGAAACAAATTTAATTATAAAAAATGTAATCAAGTTTGATAATAATCACTTATAAGTTAAAAGGTACATCGGAAAAAACTTTGTTAACAAAAATTATAATGACAGCATGACAAATAAATCCACATTCTACACATGACAAAAACAAGCAAACTAAATACGTAATTCCGATTGTAACAATAATAGTTAATCCATAATAGAAGTAGTGTTAATTCCAGGTAATAAAGGAATTAGTTTAATCATGTAAAGTCAAACCTCATACAAACAATTTGGGAGGACGCAGCAACACTATCAAAGTGGTAATAATTATTTTTGATGATACTCAATATACGAGTATATTATGTGCCATGAATATTAGAGGTAAGATATTATCATTTGCCGATGACACGGTCTTAATATTCGAAGATAAAACGTGGCAATCCGTTATTAACAAAACTAATAATGGCCTAATAAAAGTAAAGCATTGGCTAGACACTAACCTCCTCACACTTAACATCGACAAAACACAATATATGACTTTTTCCATACATCAAAATAATATACCTAACAACTGCCCTAAACCAATCATTCACTCATGTTCACTCAACTTACACACTCCAGAAATCACACCTAATATTAATTGCACTTGTTCTGTTCTTAAATCATCAAAGGAATTCAAATATCTGGGGATAATCATAGACAACCAACTGCGTTGGGAAGCTCACATAAGTGACACAGTAAAAAAACTCCGTAAACTCCGAATGCTCTGGAACATTGTGGACCATTCGAAGCATTTTTTGTACGGGTGGGGCTACCCATTGTTAGGGGTATATAAAACAAGATCGGTCGTGGGTTCGAACGTCAGTTCCATCTGATATCAACTCTCTGAGCGAAGCCGGGTACCCCCCTAGTAAATAAATAAAAACCACCGTGCACCCAACCATATTAAACCCGAATTTCTACCAATTTCTTACATATCTCCCTTAACACTCCAATACACGCGTGTCATCTCACAGATGACCAGTTATGTTTTTTCGTCATAAGTTTGACGAAGGGAGGGGAGCCTGGTCCCCCGCCCTAGTATTCCCCAAGCTCGCCTAGCTCGACATTCCTGCAAAATTGCGAAAAAACAATTATACTATTCACTTTTGACAAATAAGTGAGCAGGTCATCTGACAGATGACACGCGTGTATTTATGTCTCACTAGGGGGCGCGTGTATTGGAGTGTTAAACATTTGAAGTTTTTAAACCTTAAAAAAATATATGTTATTTTTGAAGATAATATCTAGACGCATTCCACGCCGAAACACAAATTATATAAAATTCCCTCGATAGAAAAAAATCGCAAAGTAGGCTCCGAAAATAATTAAAAACACGTTTGTTTCTATTATTTTATAAGTTATATTTGTGAAAAAATTCACAATGTTTCTTTTAATGATACTGAAGACGCCTTCCACGAGATTTTTGCACTATTTTAAACGAGTCGTGTTTTATTAAACATTTTCACAATTTTCGCTTGGATTTTATTGGTTTAAATATTAGCGCGCTCCTCTAGCATTATTACACATCTCTCCACCTTCGTTTTGAGCGTAGATGCGGCGCCTTAAACCGAATACGATAAAATAATAGGTTAGGTAAGGTTTTTTTTTCACTTTTCTTCAATTATTTGACTGTGTTCTTTTGTCTCTGATTTGCTTTATCACTGTTCTGTTTTAACTCACTTAAGGTGATGCAACACTAAGTAACGCATAATCATGTGGTTTTGGTTTGAAAATTAGATCGCTTAGAAATATTTTAGATGCTTTAATTAAATACTGCGAGTAGCACACATTGAAGTAAAAGATATTTTTTTTAAATTAATTTTTTATAAGGCCGTAACAAAATATTATTTCAGGCCTATGAAAACTGATTAAAACTTCAAAATCTCCAACTAAAGAACACCTTTTCGGTTGTGGTTTTATTGCATAATGCGAAAAATTAAATTCTTTGGAAATTGATCGTAAAGTAACCAAATTTTTGTGCCTGAGCTTTACAAAATAAAATAAAACACGCTTTTTGGCGAGGTTTTTTCGTGAATAAATCAAAATAGGCGGCTGGTGTTAAGCGGGAAATTTTACCCTATCGCCACCTACATAAAGAATGTTATTGTTAGGGGTCGTCCATTAATCACGTGAGGGGGGGGGGGGTTCGGAAAAAAATCACCAAATATCACGACGGGGGGGGGGGTATAATGAGAAAACACGTGTATTTATTTTTCGTGATAATATTCTGAAAATTTCAAAATACTTTTTACTCAAAATATACCACGTGATTTTTGGGGGGGGGGGGGGGTTAGTCTAAAACCTCACCACATATCAGGGGGGGGGGGGTTAAAAAGTTGCTAAAAAAACATCACGTGATTAATGGACGACCCCTTAGCGGCTGATCTAGAATTTTACACAACGTATCCTCTACAACTCGTTAATCCTCGACAGTATTTTATTAGTTGAAATTCGATATCTACCGCTAGCTCTATAATCAGGTTACGTAATATAAAGTCTACCGTGGAATCGATTAAGCGCTTTAATAGCCCGTTCAGACGGTTCAATTTTAGTTGATCAACTCTCTGTTGAATGAGACTTGAAAGCTTATTGGCAAAAGTGAACACTCTTTCAACAAAAAGTTCTTAGTTGAGCGACTAAAGTTGAAAGCCCGTCGACTACTTTTGATGTTCAAGTATGACTCATCGTTCGAGTTTCTCACCGAATCGTCACGTTTGAACCCTCGTTTCAACTAGCTTGCGATTTTTAATTCCCTGCGGGCGAAAGTAGACGTTAGACATACCTACTATCATGGCGTCGTTTTCAATGAAACGATATCAGAAATGGTCGGATGATAACATGTTTAGATTTATCGATATGCACCAAAGCCATCCCTGTCTTTGGGACCAAAAGCAAGATTTGTCTAAAAATATAAATGCCCGCGATAATGCAGTAAATAATATATTTATGAATTGGGTGTTGCGGGTTGTAGAAATAAAATGTAAGACATACGGAACCATGGACAAGAAGAGAATAGGATTAGTATTGAAAGCTAAAAATAATGGATACTTGCAAATGAATCTCCCTTTGCCAGATATCTAAATTTATCTGTAATTGTATTTTTACAATATTTTAAATGCTGCTCGCATTAATATCCTGTTTTTTAAATCTTGAATTTTAGAAAGGTGAAATTGTATCAAATTCGTCTTCCGAAATTTGTAAACGATTTAGATAACCTTTAGTATCTTTTGATATTTTAATACTCGTACCATCTCTCTCAAAATAAAGTCAATTTTTAACCCAAATACGACGTTTTTTGTGCATTTTCAACAACATATTCTCAAGATCGTTCCGCAAAATGTCAGAAATCATAGAGATGCATGCACTAGTCATTTTAGTTGACGCCATCTTGATTAAGAAGTTCGGTTCCATTTAAGTTGAAACGAAAAATCTTGTTTAATTTTTGTCGTACCATAAAAGTTGTTCAACTAAAACTGAAACGTCAGAACGAGGCTTAACACAGCAGGCACACAGGCACCGGACAGTGCTGTTGGTTGGCGTTAACGGTTGTCTGTTGGCGGGTTATTGTTAATGTGAATAATTCTACGTTAGCCGGTCCGGCGGAACGGGTTCTAAACTAGTCCCAGCGACAGCTCGTACGGACGTCATCGATGTTTATCATATTGTTACAATATACCCTAAAATTTATTAGTAATTAAAGAAGTCGTGTCCGTGTATTGGACGGATCAACTGTCGAATTTGCCGTATCAAAGAAAAGAAGAAGAAAAATAATATCGGAATCTTAACGACGTAAATGAAGAAAGCGTGTAAGCAAATGAACGCCGCGTCACGGCGTATTGGACGAACGTAGGTCGAATTCACCCTAGCAGGCCTGGAGATTGGACCTTTCCGCCGCGTTAATTTTAATTAATTCTGAAGAACGTGTTACAAATATTTAAAATGTCTCTCCATGTTGTCCTCCCGAAGTTATTAATTCATCGTCTAGAAAAATAAAATCTTACCGTTAACTTTATAGTTGAAAAACGGGTTATAAAGTTTAAAAGCGTTGTACGTAAAATATATTAATGGTAAGATACTCTTTTCATTAATCTAAAATATAAATAAACTCGCATCCCTTGTGCGGCATGGAAATAAAAAAAGTTATTACAGTTACGAATTCACCGGAAATGTGAGTTTTGGGAAAACAAAAACTATTAGGGTTGTGTACCGCCTTAAAAACGAAAAAGATAGAAGATACTGGAACAACGATGTCACGAACGATCTCTCGCTTAGGAAAAACCAAATGCCAAAATACTTCTAGGATGAAATGGTTTTCAATAGAGATATACATAACTAATAACGACAAAACCAGAAATATAAATAGAGTTAGATCGCCACATATGAAAAACTCAAAATCACAAAACTGCCTAATGTATAGAGATAGGACCACGGACATATGAATATACATGGACCTGCCCTAAGTGATAAAAACGTATTATTTCCCCCTCCACATGGCGCCGGCTGGAGCTCCTCCTTGGAACCGGCTCGCTCCATGGGGAGGGGATAGAGCCTCGCTTGAATCTAAAATGTGTGACGTCATCATTCTTGCCGTGAACAGCTAGAAGGTAACATCCATACATTTAACGAAATACAACGCCAAAAATGTAGGGTATGCTATACAATATATCTACATATCAATGTGCACATAGCGAATGTGGGCGGTTCTCCAGTGTGCTCGTCGCTGGTTACAGGGGTAAGTAAATTATGAAACATTTGTAATAGTGTTTTAACTAAACACGGCAACAAAATATTGCTATGTGTATTGGGGCGAGTCTTTTTGGGGCGAGCATTTGGCCTTAGCAAATATGTTATTATCGTGGCAAGCAATTCTCGCTCCCATGTAAAAAGGTCTATTCATTCAAAGCAGATTTTGCTTTTAAGAAGTAAATGGTGATATTGTAATGCGAGATGCCTATTTACTGTCAGATTGATTGTATAACGAATCACAGTCATCTTTCCCCTCTTCGCCCTCCATAGTTTGGTTTGATCCCTCACCCGTAACTGCTTGTCTATTCATTTGGATGTCTATGGATAGGACTAAAGATGTACGATGAAATGCCTGAAGTCTGAAGAATGAATGTACATATTTAAAAATAAATGTTATGCTTACCGTAAAAAAAAAATTATTTATAAAATGATATGTAACTTTGTGCAAATTCTATATACTAACGTGGTATAAACTAACTCAATAAACAATAATAATAAAAAAAAAACTTCCAGTAACACTGTCTTTTTCATTACAATGTATTGCTTCCCCTGGGTAGCCAAGGGCATGGCCTAAATTGAAAAAAAGGCGCGAAAATGTTGCTTCCCGAATTTTGTTTAAATATCCGTATAAATACGAAAATGAACTGATGTAGTTATTTTCACATAAACCTGAATAGACATCCTACGTGAAAAAACACATTTCAAAGGTGATTGATAATAAATAAATACCTTTATATGCATTTGAAAAAGGAACACAAATGCTAAAACTCACGACTTTTCGGTTTTGACAGCGGTCTGAAGTCACAGATAAATTAATTATCAACATTCTAGAGTTGCCACATGAATGAAACCTTTTACCCTAACTATAGGGATATTTGGCGCAAGCGATTTTGACCTTGTTTTCATACAGTTTGTTTATACATAAGGGTCAAAATCGCATGTAAAAGGTTTTTGTTCGTGAAATTTCACAGGGGACACCGGTGTCCCCATGGCCCCCAAGGGGTTTTAGTAAAAAAAACTTCTAACACTGTCTTTCACATTACAATGTATTGTTTAATAAAAAAACTTCTCCCAACACTGTCTTTTTCATTACAATGATATCCAATACCAAAAGTATGGATGCTTTCCAATATCAAAAGCTATCACACATAAATATCAACACTTAAAATTCTAGGTCAAACGAAATCCAAAATCTTTACCAATTTTCACATAACAGATGATTCGCAATAATTTTAAAGGCATTTCTTTGAGGTGACGACGATGCGATAGCAAATCGATGAAATTCACAGATAATATTATGTAGCCGACTCATCCACTGATTTCGGTTTATTTGCCAAACACTTCGGCTTGGCTTGTTCTGCTTATCGGGAATACCCCGGTAAATTATTATTCCTCCCAAACAAATGGTAAGAACGCGAAAAAATACTCACTAAAATACGTAGGTACATATTTATAATATTATTTCCTAGATAAAAAATACAGTATTTAGTCGTTTGGTTTCTTTTTATCTTCGCGTAAAAGTGTTGGAAAGTTTTATGATTTAAAAGTATAATATTTTAATTTTAAAAGGTAAGGTATACATACTTGTAATAAAATAACTTAGTTTGAATTCCGCTTTATTTACGAGTAGCGTCTGTATATTTAATATATAAAACGAACCGGTTTAGATTCAATTTGAGCCTTCACCAAGCATACAACTATATTATATTCATTTAAATGTAATTTTAATATGTTTTTATGGTTTAATGGCAACTCAGAAAGAAACCAACTCAGAAACACCTCAGAAAGGTCATTAAAAGCTACAAAAAAATAATTTTAAAATAGCCGGTAACCCTAACCAAACTTAACCTATTTAACCAATTTTTTATATTTTTTATCATCACTCTTAATGACCTTTTTGAGGTGCTTCTGAGTTGTCTGGTCACCGTTTTTATATAACGCAGATGAAGGTTCAGGTTGAATGGAAACCGGTTGGTTTTACATATTAAAGATGTCTGTCTGAAAAACTGTCAAATCAGTATACATTTGCCCTGAAGAAGGAACGGTCGTTCCGAAACCGGTCAGATTTACTCAAATATAAAAGTGGTTCAAACAAAGTTAAATTGTTTCATTTATGTATTAAATACATTTTATTTACCAATTTCAGTGTCAAAACTTATAATTTGTATTCAATAAATCTGTCCGAAGCGTTGGCTAAAGAAGGAGGTAGCGCAACACGGCATAATACCCCAAAAACTAATAACAAAAATACTTTTGGCCGTGAAAATCTAAAATCTTATCAGTCGGCTATGCTGTATATTATAAGGCATTTAGCGAATATAAAACCCAATCCACAGAAAAATATATTTACGAGTTTGTTAGGGGTGCATTTCCGATTTCTATCTAAAATCAACGAGTGAATCAGCATTATGTTTAGGTGAACTTAATAAGGCGCGTTATGTCAATTTCGATAACCGGTTTCAATTCGAGGAATTTCGACATCAAACAGCAATATTATGATTAGCTACGATTCTTTGGAAAATATTGAATTCACCAATTAGGAGAAATTTCACTTCGACCAAACGGACGTTATGTGTCCGTTACTTAACCTCAAATGAATTGAATTTGCATTCTGAGAATATATTTATGAAGTTGTCAGGTTCGTGATATTAACATAACAGACGGATTTTACTACATTTATTTAACACTCTTCAAAACCCATATTCCTTTAAAAAAAAACCCTCCACACGGTACACACATAATTATTTATTTAATTATTAACGCTCTGCGTAGGGGAAGTAAATATGGGTACTTTTATATAGGGGAAGTAAATATGGGTACTTTTATATAGGGGAAGTAAAAATGGGTACTTTTATATAGGGGAAGTAAATATGGGTACTTTTATATAGGTGAAGTAAAAATGGGTACTTTTATATAGGGGAAGTAAATATGGGTACTTTTATATAGGGGAAGTAAATATGGGTACTTTTATATAGGGGAAGTAAATATGGGTACTTTTATATAGGGGAAGTAAAAATGACACAGCTTTTTGTTCTTTCTTTATACGTATACATAACTGAACTGCTCTAGTAACAAGCTTTTGAATTTATTTAGTGATAAATGAAGGTGTCCACTGACTCAGCAAAATTCTTTACATCCATTAATAATCTGAGCAATGAAGAATATACAGGGTATTAAGGGACGTACTTGACTTACTTTAACCAGTGATTCCTGACATTATTTGGAGAAAAAAATGTAAATAAAATTTTAGTCACCGGTGACATTTTTTTCTTTCTACAAAGACATAAAAAATGGTAGTTGTTGAACAGTTGGAGGCGGGATAAGGGGTTCGTCGGACACCCGGCTGAGTGACCAGTGACGACATGCGGAAGAAATTTTTTTTGTTTGATTTTGAAGAAAATTTTTTTGAAAAAAAATAAAAAAAAAATTTAAAAAAAGTCACCGGAGACCAAAAATTTCTTTACATTTTTTACTCCAAATAATGTCAGGAATCACTGGTTAAAGTAAGTCAAGTACTCATTTACATTTTTTACTCCAAATAATGTCAGGAATCACTGGTAAAATCACTTAAAGTAAGTCCCTTAACATGCTGTATATTAGTCCCAGAATTTCTACACTGAAATAAATGCCGACTTCTAGTATTACGCAATGGAATCCGAAAACTTATCAATGCAAGCAATTCTGGACTAACAAATAGAACAGTCATATGGTAAAAAAATAGGGGTTACCTGGAAAGTTTTCCGGGAGTTTTGAAAATTGTTAATTTTATAGATTTTGTTTGATGTGCTCATTCCGAATTTTCTCGTATTTTTGCCGCTCGCACGCCATATTGGAAAAATGCCGCCTAAAAGCAGTTTTTGGCAATATCTCCTTTCCGACTCATTTTACGATAAAAACAGTTGTATACAAAATGAAACTAGAGACATTACCTACAATTTATGTATCCACCTTTTTTTTCATTAAGTCAATGGATTAGGTGTACGAGCGCCGCAAAATGTAAAACGAGACCGGAGAGCTTATTGATGCATTTGAATGAAAATATTATGTTTAATACTTTTGTTACATTCTGCACACCCCCTTCGATGACAATAGTTACATTTTGTGTAATTAGGTATACCGTATTTTCCCTAAATAGATCCTTATAATATTGCACTAGCTGCCCGGGATTTACAGAGAGTTTTTAGACAGTGACCTTCATCTTGTTTTGAAGGTCGCAAATGCAAAATTTCATCAACCTCGGCACAAAACCGTAGATTTGTATACAAATCAAATCCAAACCGCCCGCTTGCCAGTCCACTCGTCCACCACATACAGACATTCTCCTTTATATCTTCTCTACATATTATAAATTAAAGTCTCCCGCGTCGTCTGTCTGTCCGTTCGCGATAAACTCGAAAACTACTGAACGGATTTTCATGCGTTTTTCACCAATAGATAGAGTGTTTCGTGAGGAAGGTTTAGGTATGTAATTTATCAAAGATTTGTGTAAATTGGTTGAAACATAACGATAATTGTTAGAAGTGTCGGAAAAAGTCGAGCCGCCTGGTAGCTTTCATCGAAAACCCTGTCTAATCCTTTTGGGATATACCATAACAATGCATGATGGGATATTCATCTTTTATAGATCTACAAAAAAGTCCGCGATATCTTTTACGGATAGCTTACTATATATATACCCATTCTATCTACTAAAAAAAATGGTCACGTACATTTCGGTAATTGAAAAGTTATTTAATAGACGGATACGGTATTAATCCTTATTAACTTAAATACGTTTCATGCACATTATTATAATCTTTCAGACCATCTCTACGTATTATAAATTAAAGTCCTTCGCGGCATCTGTCTGTCTCTTTGCGATAAACTCAAAGACCGCGGTGGTTATAAAGGTTGGATAACCATCCAGTAGATGACGTTGTGTTTTATTAGCCACAGCAACGCGTGGCCGGGTAAGCTAGTATTATATATTTCAACCAATTTACACAAAACCTTGACAAATTATATACCTAAACCTTCCTTATGAATCACTCTATTTATTGGTGAAAGTCGCATTAAAAATCGTTAATTAGTTTTGAGTTTATCGCGAAAAGACAGACAGACAGACATGCGCGGCGGAGGACTTTATTTTGTAATATGCAGTGATATAAGGAAGAAGGGGGGTCAACTGTCGAGGAATCGACTGTCATGGAACCGTTTCGATAATGTGCCTATAGGTTCACATGACGCATCATAAACATTATTATTCTGTAGAAAGTGATCCAATAATTAACATGCCTAGTTTAAATACAAGAATACTAAGTGAAACTAACTCTCAGACGTAGATTCAAGTGCATCCTGTTTTGCAGCGAGCAAAGGTAACTACAAAGAGCTAATGATTGAAAACTAGGTTCACATAAACCAGTAAACGAGTGTTTTCCCTAGACGGGTTTGCCCACTTTCGATGGAAAAGAAAACTGTAAGACATATCTTTACGAAAGTTCTAAGATTACGGTAAATTGTATATAATAATATTACAACGTACATATTGTGCTCGTTATGGATTGTTTCGGTAAAACAGGCTAAGAAGAAAAGGGCATTCATAATAATTTATAGTAATCAGTTTTTGCGACAAAATTGAGTAAAAGTGTTAAAAATAATAATTTTGGTGGTGTGACTCGTCTATGTGTAATTCGGGTTTAATGAGATCTAAAACTGGGATTCGATTTGATTTTCAATATTGGAATTGAATGTGGAACAATTCAAACAAGCGGCAAAGCAGGTATAAAATTTATTTTTTATTTAATCTTTTATATAAAAAATCTCGTCTAACGGTGTTTGTGGTCGCACTCCTCCGAAACGGCTTGACCGATTTTTATGATTTTTTTTTGTATATTTGGTAGGTATGAGAATAGGTTCTAAAGTATATTTCAAACCGCTAGGTGATTAGGGTGTCCCTATCCAGAAAAAAAAAACAATTTTTTTGACATTTTTTTTTTTTTTTTTTTTAAATTTGGCATCAAAAATACATATAACCCCAAATTTTAGCGCTCCTACCCCAACCCCCCTTTTTTAATCGCGATTTTAGTGTTTTTGTCTCATCAAATCAAACCGACTTTCCTATTTCACACAGAACGAAATTACTTATGTTGTTGAATGACACATGGCGCTACGTCCGCCTCATCGAACTTTCATCCACACATGCGCAAGACATTAACGAGAAGCGTCACGTTATTTTGATATTTCATTCGGCATTATAGAGCTAATTTGTGTTGCTTAAAGACGGACTGACAAAAAATATCGTACAGTCAATTGCTCTTCGAAATTCATATTGATTTTCTTTATTTCATTTTTCTACTTTAGTTGGTGTTTTTTTGTTTTTATCGGCGGTCATCGTCTACAGCGCTCCATTCCTATTTCTGTCATAGATCCCATCCTCACACGCTTACAATACATTAGTTATTTTTTATTTATATAACAACCAAAATATTCACTGGAAATAATTTATATGCAGAACAACGTTTGTCGGGTCGGCTAGTAAATCTTTGATTAAATTTTTGAAAGATGTCAAAAATTTTCACGTTTACTAACGGTGTTATATTTCTGATCGTCTTTTGAAAGGCAATGATCTTGATTATTATTTTTAATTTATAAACTAACGTTTAGACAAGATTTTTATGCATAGCACAAAGGGTAACAATTATTATAAGCAATAGTTATCAGCCTGAAACACTCATCAACATTGAAAAATCTTCCGAGAAAAGATACTTGCCGCCAACGGGACTTGAACCCCATAGCTCAGTGGTCAAGAGAAGCTGACCGGCAATCAGAAGGACACGGGTTCAAGTCCCGTTGGCGGCAAGTATCTTTTCTCGGAAGATTTTTCAATGTTGATGAGTGTTTCAGGCTGATAATTATTGCTTATAATAATTGTTATGCAATGATCTTGATTCAAATATTTTTTTTGTAAATACTCGGTGTATACAAATTACAATATCCTGTGATTTTTCAAGGATCTGCACTAGTTTAAAAATAATTCTGAAATTCTAGGCTATAATCGCTGGAAAATCTAATATGCACCATTATAGGCAAATTAGATATCCATATAACAAAAAAAAAACAAAGTGTGCAATTCGCACGCGGTAAAGTGTAACAGAAAACTATAGTAGACAAGAGTGTGGAGGCTACGAAGCAATGCACAAAGATGAGACCGATTATACAATCTCATTCTCTCGCGGGCAAAATCCTATAGATGCGTGAGCTTGTCTCTTTTTAGTATCGCTATTTTTCGTTTTCAAGAAGTTTTCACTTAAAAAAAAACATGGAAATTTGTAGTAAAATGTATTCAATTATGTATATTTTACATCTTTGCATTTACAGCTTAGTTTATGTGATTGAATGTTAGATTTACAATATTTTCAAAGAATCTCGTTGTTAGTGTGACGGGCCGTGAGCTGTGACTTTAAATAAAGTTGAAAGAAACGCGAGCAATTCACAATGGGAATATGAACTCAGCCATGATGTACTGAACGGAGGATTCTCAAGATGTCAGCGATAAATTATACAGAAAAAAAATACAGAAGGAACGAATGGTTCTCAGGCACCAGGACGTAATAAAGGAAATACCTCGTATGTAGATACAAGCAAAAAGTTCATATTATATTATGAACACTAGTTGGTGATGAACTTCGTTGAGTATTGTTTGTAATAATTATACGTATAATTTGACAATATAATGCGTCAATTTCAAACGGGAAACATTTCTTGGATAACCAACATCCCTGCCGTAGGTGACCTCAAGTGGTTCGTTACGTTTGGTGATTTAGCAGTGGTGCCCGGGTTCGTGGGGTGAGGTTTGTCGAGGCCTTGGCGACGAATGCGTTGGTCCATCTAACGGGCCGGATCTGGAGAAACTTTTCTTTTTACGTTAGGTCCACACAGGAGGCTCTGATGGAAAATAATTCCCCTCAGGGCCTATATCGTTTGGGGATGCTGTGTGTAGGGTCTTTTTAGGAAAGGAAGGAAAGGAAGTTCTGGAAAGGTAAGGGGTATTAGGGGTGGGTAGGAATCTGGGGGTCAGTGTGTCCAGGAGTAACGAACGAATGCATCCATCCCTCCCACTGCGGTGCTCGACGATGTTCTGATAGAATATGGCTGGAGAAGTCAAAGGGACTCCCTCAACCATTCTCTCCCGATCCGGCCTTCCATGCAGTTGGTGGGCAGACGCATCCGCCGCCAAGACCTGGAGAAACCTAATCCTATGAACCTGAGCACCCCGGCTACGTTATCAAACGTAGCAAACCACTTGGGGTGACCTATGGCAGAGGTGTTGGTTATCAAATAAAGTGGTCCCAGGGCGGCGGTACCCATACCCGCCCCCCAAATTTTACTGGTGCGGGAGACTTTTTAAACTCTCCAGCCGAACTCTCTCGAACGTCTTACAACTCAGTTGGAGGGATGGATTCGCACGTCCATAACTGCTTGACACGTTGACCCTCCCATTTTCCTTCCCAACCTCGTACATTTTTCCTTTCTAGAACTTCCTCCCCTTTCTTTCCACAAAAAGACCCTCCACACAGCATCTTTAAAGATGATATTAAAGGCCCTGAGGATTTTTTTTCCTCAGGTCCTCCTGTATGGAGCTATATACAAAAATAGAATCTCGAGAATTTTTCTCCAGAACGAATCTATTCACAACAAACTGACGCAGCCGGTAGGTAACTTAGACAGAAATTTGATAGTATATTGTTGATGCCTTACCCTTCCAGTGTGGCTATATTAGTGCGCCTTTCTGTCCATGGGATCGTGAATATTTTTTTTCATCAACATTTTGAGGGCGGCTATCTGCTACCTTTCACTGGCTCTGGTATTGTTAAATAATAAGAAAAACACTCCTAACTCGCCTGGTAGATGACTAATGGACAGTAACGGTACTAACACAAATGTTCACGAATGAGCATGCTCATCAATTGTACACATTTGCTCATAAATGAGCGTGTTTGTTTTGAGCACACCCATGAATAAGCATGCTGATCTCTGAGTCTACTATTGTATAAATCTTGCGTTCTTTCTTACGTATCCTTTACTTACTTATTACAATAATTTTTGTTACTAACTTACATGATTCTTCCATTTATAATGATTTTTTAATTTATATTATGATTTTTTTAAACTCTTCAGGATTTTTATTTTTAAATTATACAAGATTTTTTAACCTTCTTATTATTTACAATAGCCGCTATTACTAACTTACACGATCATTAATTTACTAATTGAGCTAGAACTCCCTCACCAAACACAAGAGCATTGTCTCTTTATGGTGAGGAAAGGCAATTTTTTTTATTTTTTGTTAACCTTATGTAACTATGTAACTGTTGTAACTTCATATGTATTTTTAATAAACATTGCCAATTAAAAAAAAAAATAAATAAAAAAAAAAAATAAAAAAAAAAAAATAAAAAAAAAGTCAACACATGTGAATGTGACATGTGAACACACAAGCTCTTTATGAGCATGTCAATAAATGACCATACAACCAGCTCTTCATGAGCATACAAGTGAACACAAGCTCTTTATGGGCGTGTGTGTTCACATGTCGGAAGAGATGTTCTGTCAAATAATAAATGTCAACAAATAGAGTCAGTTTTAAAATAATATATAGTATATTTGCAGCATGTTCCAGAGTGGAAGATACTATTAGTATCGCCCTGGTGTAAGACCACCATTCAGAATTGAAACGTTGCTTGAAAATGGCTTTAGCCGTGTTTGGTGACCAGATCTGAATAGCCAGGTACTTCCCAACCTTCCTCTCCCCACTACCTTCAGCCTCACAACATACCCCAATTGGGGATGCCATAGTCTCACTGGCTCCAGACGGGAGCAGTTGAGGTTCTTGTGCGGTATTCACTGAAAAAAAAAAAAAATTCGCCCAGAACTAAACAAACTAATCTTATTGCTATCAATGCAATTTTTTAAGAACCTTTTGACGTAATTTGGATGACAAGATTGACATTTGATGACAAGGGAATAGCTCATATTATTCAATAATGTTTTCTAAGCGTTAATTCGTGTAATGTTATTTTTGTATAGAGGTGACCGTATATTCCAGAGACATTCGTGACTATTTTTTTTTTTACATTAACTCCACACAGGAGGCCCTGAGGAAAATAATTTCCCTCAGGGCCTATGTCATCTGGGATGCTGTGTGGAGGGTCTTTTTGAGGAGAGGAAGGAATGAACATTGGTCTTGAAGAGACCCATGTTGTAGGAAGGAGGAAACACGTCTGTGTTGTAGGAAGGAGGAAACACAGACTGGGACAGGAATTCAAGAAAGGCAAAGGTTTTTCTTCTCCCAACGGGCCATTTTGAACGAATTGAGATCGAATTGAAATAAGCATGTTCATAAGCAAGCATTTTCACACATGCCTAGAGCACTTAATAGAATTCAATAGCATCATGCTCACAAATCAATGATTTGCGATTTTTCTTTTAGATCCACATAGGAGGCCCTGAGGAAAATAATTTCCCTCAGGGCTACGTCAGCTGTGTGGAGGGTAATTTTATGGAAAGGATGGAGAGGAAGTTCTGGGAAGTTAAAAGGTATGAGGGATGGGTAGGAATCCGGGGTCAGTGTGCCCAGAAGTGACGGACCAATGAATTTATCCCTTCCACCGGGGTCCAAATCCTGCTGAGAATCCTGCTGGAGAGGTCAAAAGATCTCTCTCAACCGGTCTCTCTCAATCCTGCCTGCCACGCAGTTGGTGAGCAGACACATCCGCCGCCAAGATCCGGACAAACCTGACCCCCCATGAACCCGGACACCCCTTGCTAAGTCACTAAACGTAGCCTAACAAATTGCATAATAGCATGCTCAATACTTGCATAATGCAAATAGCATGCTCAATACTAGCAACATCACTGACACACATTCTACTAAAAGTAGATTTGCTCATTAGTAGCATGCTCTCGTGCTTGATGAACTTGTTTATCAGTACCATAATAAATAAATGGGATTACCTTTGTTTTCGTCTTCCCCGCCGCGATGTTGCTCCGACCGTTGATTAGCACGTTGTCATTCTCGAAGGCGACGTCGCACGGCGAGGGCGGCCTGCCGGTCCAGTCGTCATCCCCCTGCCCATCCTCGCTCAGCCCGTTGTTATTGTCGCTGTTGCCGAGACCGTCCGTGCAGGTCTCTCCGCCAAGTCCGGACAGTGTGATCACGTCGGTGGAGGGCTGGGGAACAAACAAAACATTATATTTATTTACTGTAAAAAAAGACAATAATACCTGTAAACTAGCTACAGCAATGAAAAATTTCACAAAAATATACCTATATCAGATTCTGATGAAATCCACGATTTAAGCAATATCATCAGTTCTTTTTAGTTACATTGCAGACCTGATGATGGTAAGTTTGCAAGGTGTAACAGCACGTACCGAAGGATTTTAACCATAGATTCCGGTGCGTGTTTGGAGAAAAAAAAAAGATTTTGCTGATATATTTCATCAATTAAAAATAATAAAAAAGATTTTTCATCACACATCGCAACTGAGTAGATAAGCACTCCTTGTCCTTCCAGCAGCGCGGTAACACACGAAACAGCGCGTGTATCACGTGATCCCATCGCGAGGTACAGGAGTGTGATCAGTGACGACGTGTGATTGGAAAACGTATTTTTTCTTTTTAATAAAAAATATCCCCGGACAACAAAATGACTTCCTATATTTCAAATGAGTTCAGGAATCGCGATTAAAATCCTTCCAGGATTCACCCATTAAAGGATAAATTACTGACAAAATATTTTTTTTTGTTAAAAACAAAAAAAAATTACGATAATAACGGCATTTTAATTTTAATTTTGGGTTGCCGCTAAAACGCTATGTTCGTTTATGTTTGCCCAGGAGGAGTTTGTGACGTAACATCGCACAACGTTTACAGAGGCAGTAATTATGGCATTTTTAAAATACGCCATTTTTAATTTTCTGCTAAAACGATTCTGAAAGGTGGTCTTTCACGATACAATGTACACGATTGTGAAAGAACTTTTCGAGAGCGATTCGTCGTGCGTGTTATATTTAATTAAGATTTTGTTTAAATAAGATTTTATTGCTATTTTGTTTTTTGAAGAGTTTTATTAAATGTACATTTGTTACTTAAATTAAATTTTTCCGCGACCGGTTTCGATACAACCGTATCCTTCACGAGCAGAATTAAAACTAACTTAAAAAATAAATGCAAAAGTTAGTTTTAATTCTGCTCGTGAATGATACGGTTGTATCGAAACCGGTCGCGGAAAAATTTAATTTAAGTAACAAATGTACATTTAATAAAACTCTTCAAAAAACAAAATGTCTAGAAATTGTTACATAGTTAATGCCCAAGAAATACAAATTTTTTTATTGCTAGTCTAATGTAAATACGTTTTACATTTTACATACATACGTAAATACATTTTTCTTGTCAATTTTTTTTTGTTTTAACAAATGTAATATATTATTTATTTTTATTTATTACACGCCCTATTGCGTTTTTCTTATAAAATTTTTACAAACTATTTGTATCAAAGTAAATACTTAAAAATTTAAACAATAAAGAAAATAATAAAGAAAACATAAAGATAATAACAAAAAACAAAAAACGTTGCAACAAAACACAAAACAAAATACATAGATAAAAATGTTTTAGAATTTAGTTAGCTTTCCACTTATATCTTAATATCTATTTACTTCGCCCAGCGGTCGGCAATTAGTATCGGTGGCGGGCCATATAAACATGACAATATTTTTGGGGAGCCACGTGACCGTCGACGTCAATCGTGCGCGTGTGAGCCTGCGCAGTCAGTGCGCTTGTGATTGTCTGTCTGATCTCCCGTTGTCATCGAGGTTCCCAACCCCATGTGACTCAACTCATTTTTCTTCGAAGCCCCCCTCTGCATAAAAAATATAATAAAGAACAAGACGGAAAAAGCGCCGCAGGCGCAAAAATTAAGTGAGAATTGCTTGTTTTTTTATATCACGACTAACCGGTTAGTGGCCTGGAAGTTATTGGTTCCCACTCGGGCATTGCGGATTCGATTCTCTATTAGTTTAGTCTTCCTTCATTCAAGAAGCAACATTTTACATTTAATGATAGAAGTGAATTTTTTTGAGATCATTAGGGAACGTACCCATACTACGTGACCAACTTTTTGCAATTTTTAACCCCCCCCCTCCCCCCGGTGATCATTAAACTAAGCAACCCGCCGCTCTTTTGTACCAAGCGTGGTATTTTGAAGACCCCCACCCCCTGAACAGGTCACGTAGTATGGGTACGTTCCCTTATTTGTTTTGAGTAAATATCACGACCAACGATTTAGTAGCTTGGTAGACGGCCGGCGTAGTCCAGTGGTAAGGTTCTTGACTGGCACTCCGAAGGTCGCAGGATCGAATCCCGGCGTGGCGAATAAATTTTATTTGATTAATTTGTGTTATTTCACAATTATTCATTTAAAAAAATTATATAGTATATTTGCTGCACGTTCCAGAGTGGAAGATACTCTCAGTATCGCCCTGGTGTGAGACCACCATTCAGAATTGAAACGTTGCTTGAAATGGCTTTAGCCGTGTTTGGTGACCAGATCTAAATAGCCAGGTACTTCCTCACCTTCCTCTTCCCTATCTCCTTCCCCTCCCCACTACCATCAGCCTCACAACATACCCCAATTGGGGATGCCATAGTCCCACTGGCTCCAGACGGGAGCAGTTGGGACTCTTGTGCGGTATACATGTAAAAAAAAAAAAAAAAGTTGAATCTCACTCGGGCGGTGCGGGTTCTTAAAAACTTACATTTGTGTTTTCTTCGCAAGAACTAGATATAAACAAAACGAAAATAATTTGGTTGTGACCGATGGTGCACCAAGTATGGAGGGAAGGAATAATAGTAACTAGCAGTTAAAAACCCACTCCGCAGATTTTTGCCGTAAGGCCCTTCGGGCGGTTTTTGGAATGACTTTGCCCAGTTAGAGGGTTGGTGACCATTTTATAAATCCGATAGGAACTGGTACCAAAAATGTCCCGTTCCTCGAATCCACTATGATCCAGTGATAGCTAGTAACAGGGACAAAGTGACCGGGAAAGGCAATGACGTCATATGTAATATATAGCCGCGTGATACAACTGAGTATTACCATCAATCTTTCCGTATCGGGAGAGATTCTCAAATTTAAAAAATCGTAGTTCTTATACCTAGGGGGGTACGTTCTCATGCGACCTGCTGACGAAGTTTCGCCATCCTTTGACGAATTTAATGAAACGGAATTACAACGGCAGCTTTGTTTGAAATTTCACGTACACAGATGTTTATGCGCGGCGCGTACGACGCATGCGACGACATGCACTCGAAGCCAGGTTCTTAAATTTCAACCAAGCATACGCTAACGTATTAATATCATCAGATAGGCCAATTCTGGCCCGCGAGTCGCCAATTTCCGATCGCTGACCTAGACAAAGAAACACGTTTTGCTAATAATGTATAAATTAATAATTCACGTTAGAATAATATAAAGCCTCCGCAGCCTTATTACTACTACGTTTCTTTGTATAAATCAACTCGACGCATTTTAAAGACATGTCATCGACCTGATAAAATAATTAGAATTAATCTTTTTTTAATGAATATTTGAATGTTTAATGATGTAAACAATCCGTTGGATCGTGTTGATGGCGCATAGCTGTCATTAACCCTATTCATTATGTGAAATATTCATAATGGCGATGAAAGGAAGTAATAAATCATGGACAGTAAGTAAGTAAGCATGGACAAGATTTGAAGTCTGTTAGTTTATTAACATTGGAGAGCCTATTATACGCAAACAAAAATTGTACGAATATACAGATAATTTTCTTAACGTATCAACCGAGTATTATTAGGAAATATCTTTTAAATGAGAAGACATTCCAAAGCACCTTCCGATGTCAATCATTGTAGGAAGGTCCGAAATAAAAAAAGAGTGTGCTTTAGACAACACGACTGAAGTAAAACTACAAGACAAACCTCGCCCCATGAACCCAGGTATCCCTGCTAAGTTACCGAACGTAGCGAACGGGGTGACCTATGACCTAGGGGCGACATATGACCTAGGGGTGACATATGACATTGGGGTGAAATATGACCATGGGGTGACCTACGACCTTGGGGTGACCTACGACCTTGGGGTGACCTACTACCTTGGGGTGACCTAAGACCTTGGGGTGACCTACCACCTTTGGGTGACCATCCTTATCCTTATCACTCCCCAAGTCAAGCGTGCGTAAAGGCCCGACCGTTCGCCTCGCCATCGATCACCGTTCGCACCGATTACCGTTCGCATCACACTTTTCGTAACACATCACCACTTTTCGTAACGCATTCATCAGCTTATCCCCAAGTCGAGCGTGCGTAAAGAAGTTTTACATCAAAAATAAGCTTTAGAAAAAATATACAAAATAACTCAAAAGATAGCGACGCGTGGTTAAATTCAAAACCCTAAAAAACGCTGACGTTTACTAAGAAACGAACGAATTGAAATTTTGGTGACCGGACAACTCAGAAAGAACTCAACTCAACACCTCATTTGAAAAGTAATTAAAAGAGACGAAAAAATATAAATTAAAAATTGGTTCAATAGGTTATGTTGGGTTAGGTTTTGGTCTATTTTTTTCACAACTTTTAATGGCTTTTCAAAGAGGTGTTGAGTTGAGTTGATTCTCAGTTGGCATGGAACCGAATTTTTAACTTTGATAAAGTTCACTACTAAAATTTAAGCGTAAAAATATTTAAAAAATAATCGTTCGACCATAAATTAACATGATTTTTGGATAAAAAGGAAAGTCCTTCCGAAGCCAGTAAAATTACGGCATGACACAAATGAACTGTTTTTCATAACTATCAATAATTTAATTATCGTGATTTATTTTGGGGTATTATGCTGTGTTGCGCTACCTCCTTCTTTAGTCAACGTTTCGGAGAGCGTTACAGTGAACATCATCAGAGCCGATGTGTAATCGGTTGTGGTGAGCTTTCCACATGGCAGAATCATTGGGATGAATCTAGTCAATCATAAGGATATAACTTTTTCACAATTCAACCAACGATTCCTTCAAAACCGTGGTTTTCCAGACATTCTTTTAACAAATTCTCGACATCCCCCATTTGCCGCATGCGGATAGGGCATTCATGTCGTCTTGGTGAAGAGGATGTCAATCATATTTTTTTCAGTTGCCCTATAAATAATTCATACAAAAATTTCATCCCTCACCTAATCAGTTCGGGCATATTGCCTCCCTACAACATTGCATGCCTGTTATCTTCTGTGGACAAACGCGTTTATAAAGTCTTGGTTAATTTCCTGAATATTAACAGCATCAATTTGTAACTGTAGTTTCATGTATTTATTTACTTATTTCATTTTTTACGCACAATAAATTGTGTCAGCATATCTTTTAATTTCCTTGTTATGTTTAATTAAAATCATCTCTTATTGTAATAATTTTGTGTATTATTATTATTATTTGTATAGTATTATTATATAATGTAGATAGGTTCTTGTTATTAAAACTAAATTAGATAATATTAACCAAAAATTACACTCATAAAAGCATTCACTTGACACTGGCCAGAAAACTCCTTTGGGGTGAAAAGCCAAAAAAAAAAAAAAAGTGTGTGCTTATGTATGTATTTAGATGCGAAACCCTGTCAGCCAGCCTCTAAGATCTTGTAAATTACATTATGATTTTATGCGTTTAGTTTTGGTGTAGCCTTCAATTAACGGGTACCAAGAGCTATTGATCTTAGCTCCGTCGTCTTTATTATTATTTACAATTTTTTTGTGAATTTTAATTGCCTCCGTAGGCCTCTATGCGTTTCAGGTCTTACCAGGACTTCAGGAACAAATCCAAAGTAATGGCCGGTTTTAATTAAATGCTCTGCAACGGCCGATTTGTCAGGGTGGCCGAGTTTACATGCTAGGAAGTGTTCTGCTATCCTTTTGGAGATTGTCCGCTCAATCTGGCCTACATAAACCTTGTCACATCCGGAACAGCCGAGTCTATAAACTCCATTTGTTTCCAGAAGAAACTTGGTTTTTGCAGGCATCATCAGCAAGTCTTGTATTTTTGTCGTGGTTTTCTCTAAGACTGTCTTCATTCCTCTGGAAACTTCTTTTTTTTTTCTCTTCAATAACACATCTGCCCCAAAGATGGACTGCAATGTTGTCCAAAATATTGGCTGAAGAAGGTAGCGTAACACGACATAATACCCCAAAAATAAATCACGATAATACTTTGGACCGTGAAAATCTCAAATCAGTAATTTAATTGTTTGTTCAAAAAAAGATTTTTTATGAATATGGGGTTACAATGAAATTATTATAAATCATTAAGTATTTACGACCTTCCGTGTTACAGAAAAAAAGGAAACATAAAATAATTTTCCCACGCAAAATACTATAATTTTTTTTGGTATAGAGGAATATCATGTCAAGGCTAAATTAATATACCAAAAGTAAAAAAAATCAATTAACGTTTTATAAAATAATGAATACATTGATTGTTCTATTATCATTAATGAATGCCTTGAAAAATTATAAGATTTTAACACGAATAATGATATTGACCGACTAAAAACAAAGAAATGAAGATAAAATGACTTCGAGATCATTTCGATCACGAACCAAATAAAAGGCGACCTCAGTAGCGAGTGGGTAGCGAATTGGACTTTCGAGTCGTGACGCTGCAGGCTTAGATTCACGAACCAGGGTAAAACTGTATCGGCATAGATTTAATAATTTATATAACATGTCTCACAAACACTTTCATAAAAACTCCGGGGTCAAAAAAACACTTTGGACTCCAACCTTGAGGTTGCAACAGTATTTAGTATACCCTTAACCACCCCTGCACCTATTTAAAAAACTAGGTCGAGTGGGGTATCGTTTATTACATTTCCATTCGTTCTGAATCGAATACGACCACTCCCAAGTTGATAGTATCAACACTGTGAGAGATAAAATAGGTTTTTAGCATAGACATCAGAATTCAATAGACCAGAAGATACAGACGAGGGGGTAAAACCAAACTATGAAGGGGGAAGAGGGGAAAGATGACTGTGATTCGTTATACAATCAATCTGACAGTAAATAGGCATCTCGCATTACAATATCACCATTTAGTTCTTAAAAGCAAAATCTGCTTTGAATGAATAGACCTTTTTACATGGGAGCGCGAATTGCTTGCCACGATAATAACATATTTGCTAAGGCCAAATGCTCGCCCCAAAAAGACTCGCCCCAATACACATAGCAATATTTTGTTGCCGTGTTTAGTTGAAACACTATTACAAATGTTTCATAATTTACTTACCCCTGTAACCAGCGACGAGCACACTGGAGAACCGCCCACATTCGCTATGTGCACATTGATATGTAGATATATTGTATAGAATACGCTACCGTTTTGGCGTTGTATTTCGTTAAATGTATGGATGTTACCTTCTAGCTGTTCACGGCAAGAATGATGACGTCACACATTTTAGATTCAAGCGAGGCTCTATCCCCTCCCCATGGAGCGAGCCGGTTCCAAGGAGGAGCTCCAGCCGGCGCCATGTGGAGGGGGAAATAATACGTTTTTATCACTTAGGGCAGGTCCATGTATATTCATATGTCCGTGGTTTTTAGTAAAGAAACTTGAAAATAAAAAGGGCTAACCCCCAGGAGTGGTGTTCCACCACTTACACTCCAAGATAAATAAATGGGCAAAGTGTTGCGATTGGAATTTTTTCATTTATAAAACCTCATTTTACCTGTGCTAAGACCACCATTCAGAATCGAAACGTGGCTTACTTGAAATGACTTTAGCCGTATTAGGTGACCAAATCTGAAGGAGCCAGGAATTCTCCAATCATAATTTTTCCATCTACTTCAACTCATATTCTCAGCATCACCATGGTGAAAGATTCTAGAATCGAAGTCAGATAAATAAAAAAAATCGAGTGCAGTTCACACGCGGTAGAAGTGAAACCTTCTTCCAAACAATCTCAACCAAAAGGAGCCTTGAAAAGTGAGCCCATAATCAAAGCGGCAAATGCAGCTTGACAGAGCGCGACGCTTCGTAGGTAGGTACTGTACGTAGGTAAAATTTCATTCCATCTCATTCTCTCGTAGGCTAAATCCTGTAGGTGTTTAACTCTTTTTAGTGTCACTCGTTTCCGTTTCATCGAGTTTCAAATCACAACGGTGCTAAAGAAGTTTCACTTCAAAATACAATAATAATGGAATTTTTTTTATTTTTAACTTTATCCGTCTTACTCATCATCGCAAAATAAGATACAACCTCGGAGCAAGACCGGGTTAGGTTAAATTGTTACTCAACAGGTGGGTTAATCGCGCGCATGCGCGTGTTCTTACCGAGTCGCTGTACGGGAGATGTAGTAGCTGTCAGAATTTAAACCACCCGATCACCAGAGTTAACTCAGTACCTACGGCGTTGTAACTGACGAAATGGCGAACTTTTATGAGAATCTTGACGTTTTGAACGGAGCTTTGGCAAATATTGACCGTATTCGCGGCATTCGTGCACCACGGCTACGGAAAAGGTTTAAAAAAAGGTACGATTCATTTGCGGCACCTACGGAAGGAGATTTTAGGTCTAAATATAGATTTACCAAAGTCAACGTTGTGTTGACTGATGAATAAACGTGAAGTTGGCAACACGCCGCGAAATGCTAAATTGGCCGCGTTTTTCAGCTTTGGAGCAGTGTTGCTACCGTAAAAAAATCATAACAGCTGTCGAGAAACATTATGATGATGAGTAAAGATTTTTACCCTGAGCAGTGTAGGCTTACTCCGCTGTGTAGCTACCGCGACGCTACAGAGCCGTGGTACGGTTTCATGATGAGTAAGGCTGTGAGTAAAACCTCAAATTGTAATATTTATTTAAATAATAGAATTGCACAATTAAGGACAATAATTGTCCACTAGTATAATATTACAATAATAAAATAAAGTTAGGATTCAGTTTAAACATGAATTATTATGTAAGTTACCTGCTTATTGACATTGACCGTACGTCCAGGTGAACATGTCAGATATAACGTGGTCGGAGTTGGTAAACTTCAAACTAAAAAGCACCTGTCGTGGTTATTTATAGTGCCTATGTAACGCGGAGTTCACACGGCGAGTGTGCTTGCATACGAATGCACGTGAATCGTGAGTAAATGCAAAATAAACATATATACATACAAGGGCATTTTCGCTAGTGTTTGTACATTTTTGACATGTCCCACGATTTTTATTGGATTTTTCATTTTATTATAGAACTAGCTGACCCGGAGAACTTCGTACCGCCTCAAAATCAATAACTATTGTGTTAACTTATTAGCTGAATTAAATTCAGTTTTTTTAAGTTCAAAACTAGACAATGAAGAAATTATCGATGCGCAAATGTGCGTGTTTTATTTTTGTCAGTATCAGAGATAGCGTTGTGAACGAATTTATATTTTTTGTGATTTTCTTACTTTTCCACGGGAATTGCGTTTCATTTTCTTTACGCGTGTGAGGGACATTTATCATAATTATTGTAATTTTTCCTTTGGAGGGGTGCAGACATACGTTCACCGTTTGTCTCATTTCTGACTATTGACATTTAGTGTGTAAGAAAGAGGGAGAGCATTACATGTTTAAGAACAAAAGCAAAACAATCAGCGCATTGATGTTTGACGTTTTTGGATTTCACTCACTATTCAATATTATACTTATCATAATATTGCTGCATCTCTTTCAAAAGATGAAAATTCGTTCCATACAAAAATGGAATGCACGAGGAAAAGAAGTGTCTTCATATATTTTTTTTCGTGAATTTTTCCGATGTTTTAATAGCTATTCTGCTATTCTGGGAGGAGACAAATCCAACAAATCAAAGATTATAAAAATCGGTCCAGCCGGTCTTGAGTTATAAATGGTGTAACTAACCCGAATTCGTTTTATATATTAAGATATTGGAATGTTACACATATTTATATAATGTCTGCAAATTTGCTCCACCTAGGTAAATGGTTCCCGGAGCGGCGGTACCCACACCCGCCTCCCAAATTGAAATTGATTGTTTCGCATTGTTAAAAAAGGATTAGTCTCAGATAAAAGCGACTGATAGAAAGAGTTGAAATATTAAAAAAAAAATTGCGCAACGCGTTAAGTGCAAAAAAGCGAATTGTTTCAAAACAACCGACGTTATCGCGGCCTCCGGGTAGTATGAAGTGCACACACACAGGTACGGTGATACCTACTTGTATATGTATGCGGGGCTCGGGTTCGCGGCGAAACTCCCACGCTCGTTCGGCATCGGCGATAGGAATTTGTAGCAAGCAGAGGTCGAAAATGCAGCAGAGGTGGGGTGGTGTTGACCCCCGCCCCGCTACGAGGAGCACGTGTGTCGCATAGCGTGCAAAATTTTATAAAATTCTAATAAAATTAAACTAAGACCGAGACGGGCCAAGAATCATTATCAGTACGAAACCGCTTGCCAACATCGCATCTAGGTACCTCAGCGCCGCGTCCCGCCTTTCTCTCTACCTACACAATAAAAGCATAACATTTATTAGCCTCGCCTTTTTCATAGCGCGTGCAGATCGGTCGTAGTAGCTCAATGACAGTCGGCATGCTGCCATACCATAGCCCCAATGTTTCTACCATGCATGATAAAACCAATAAATAACGATAAAACCTATATCAATACGATATTGACTAAATCCGTCATCTATGGTCAGTTATCAATATGTGCGAGCACTGTCAACAAAAATTGACAGGAGAAATTTCGACAGACGATTGATAAATTTTGGCGCGGCCTACAAGTGTCAGTTAAGCTGTTAATTCACAAAACATTTCGAATTCGTCATGCAAAATAATTGGCTGATTAGTGAATGGAGATGAAATTGAAAGAAATCGCATTTGTGATCCATGAACTCAATTAATTCATCTCAGACGCGATCAATTTTTCCCGATCTATTTTGGAGGAACAAAGTGGTTCAAATATGACTAAAGACCTCATTAACTAATTCACTCCCGTTTAGTCTCAAAAAGTAAACGCGAAGTACGAATGTGTATTAAAGTAAGTATTTCAATTCAAAATGGTCTACTTTTTTTTCTTTTTTTTAAAAGAAAGAAAAAACATTCCCGGGTTACGAATAACCCAATAATGTTTGAAAATCTCCTACTACCACCACAGAAAGCCGAAATGTTGCTCGTGTTGTGATGGAGGACTTAGCCAGTCGAGGAATCGAACACGCGACGCTCGGGTGAGACCCAAGCGCTATGCCCACTCAACCACTGACCGGTCGTAATTACTTATTAGCATTTCAAATTTTTACGTAGCGGTTTGACGTTAATACATCCGTCACTCCTGGACACACTGACCCCCAGATTCCTACCGCCCCCCCCCCCTCATACCCATTTCCTTCCCAGAGCTTCCTCTCCTACTTTTTTCTAAAAAACCCTCCACACAGCATCTCCTAAGATGACATAGGCGCTGAGAGAAATTATTTTCCTCAGGGCCTCCTGTGTGGAGCTAATACAAAAAAAAATTAATGCAAAATCCATAGCTAGATCCAGCAATATTACCAGCGTATATAGATTTCTTATTTATTCCCTGTCAATATCGGTCTGGCTATCAACAATGCGGCCGTGCTTGAGAAACGGTATAAAATAGTCTATAGATCCGATAGTTAACAATTACACTGAGCTGGACGTACTAAACGGATTCCCTTGTTTTTCTATCCAAATTTTCACAATTTTTTCTTCGCAAGGATTTAGTTTGTGGTAGCGAATGATGCAGGAATTTGAATCGCGGAATCATTTTTATAAACTCTATGTAAACCTTCATGCTTCACTTTTACAATTCTACTGTAACTTCAAGACTAATTTTATTTATCTTCTTGAAACCGTAACCAAAAATCAACTAACTTGTTTGTGTCACTTTGTTACTACAATATTTTCAAAGACACATTACCTATATTTTTAAACTTTCACTTTGAAATTTACATTTTTTACTTGTGCCTTAGTGGGTTCCCATTATCTACTTTTGTCTTATATATATTTTTTACTTTATTTTTATCTTGTGCTATGTTATATATATTTAGAAAATGTGTAAAAATGACTTTTGATATGTACCAAGATACAATGAGAAAACATAAAGGTAAAAAAAAATCACACGCCAATAGCGATCCCTCAACATTTCCATCTAGTCACTGACTGCCAGGACAAATTAAGAAGAACCATTCTGTTCCAGATTAGCAAAGACATAACGCTTTGTAAATCGCTAATTGTTCGATCCCACTTTTCATTTATGAATATTTTATAAATATAAATTATGGCACGGATGTAAAATGTTATAAAAAAACTAATTACAGTGTCAAATGCTTATTTGATTTACCTGTATATTCGTATACATCGTTATCCCCTATAAGCTTTTAAAAACCTGCTTTACCTGAGCAAAGAAAAATTATAATTAGGAAGGTTTCAAAACGAAACATACTACTATGTTGGTGTGTTCAATAGGCGTTGTCCATATCGTTGGATACAAGGTTTAAAACAAATTATATTTCAACACAAAACGGCCGCACCTTTAGTAATTGCATTATTACGTATTTTTCCCATGATAGATAGTACAAGTTGAAGGTAATGCAAATTCTCACGCAGCAACCTAACAATTTGATTAATTAATCAACTGAGAATAAATTGACCGATGCGATAATCGTTGATTGTTCAAATAATTTCATAAAACGTTCAGTGTGAATATATTAGGTAGAAGTATGAAATACAATTAACCAAATGTTACTGTTAATAACTTTTTTGCGTTTGTCAGTCATTTTAAAACAATAGTAAATGGATCAGGTATTATTAATAAAGGATCCCAATCATGGAACTAAGATCCATACTCTTAGATCCCAATCGAACATTGGCTTGCGTACGTCTAGGCGCCTAGTTAAGGGCCCGCTACCCGAATTACTACCGATTTCTTACATATCTCCCTTAAACACGTTAAGTTTTAAAGCTCTTAAAAAATATATATGTTATTCTTGAAGATAATATCTAGACATTGTCCGCGCCGAAACGCAAATTATATAAAATTCCCTCGATAGAAAAAAATCGCAAAGTATGCTCTAAAAATTATTATAAACAAATTTGTTTAAGTTATTTTACAAGCTGTATGCATGAAAAAAATCACAGTGTTTCTTTAAATGCTGTTTAAGACAATGCCCGCGAGATTTTTGCTCTATTTTAAACGAGTCGTAATTTATTAAACATTTTCGCAATTTTCGCATCGATTTTGTCGCTGTAAATGTTAGCGCTCTCCTCTAACATTCGTAATTTCGTATCTCTCTATCTTCTTCTTTTCGGGCCCGGTTGCGGAGCCTCAATTGAGAAGGATGAATTCACAGCGTGCTCAAAATTACCTTTGCAGAATTTGGCAGCCACTTCTTATCTGGAGTGTCAAAATAATTTAAAAAAACTCTTGACTCTGTGCAGAAACGGGCGGACCGTTTGATAGGCGGATTGCAATATCTAGAGCACAGGCGTCAGGAAGGTATGCTGTCCATGCTCTACCAGCATTATTGATACCTAAGTGACTCCGTTCACGGAGATACTTACAAGATACTCGATCCTCGTGCGCATATCATACGCGCCGATCGTAAGTACTCCCCATACGATTTTGCTGGTGCCCGTTCACGGCGCTACGCGGTGGTTTCTGGTTGCCGGTTTCCAATCAGTATCACGATACTGACAGTGGTGATCGCACGCGACGCTCGCATCATTTGTGTCTGATACTTATTCGTTTGACGTTTGACAGAAATGGCGTCGGAACATGAAAGTAATGTTAGATTTGTTAATGCAAAAAATGCATGTTTATATAACTATACGTTACCCGAATACGTAAGAAAAGATTTAGTGGAGAAGGCATGGATTGATGTTGGAAAAAAAGTCATATGACATCGCTTGACAGCGTGTTAACTAAACGGCTGCACGTGAAAAATGATCAAGTTCAGTATATTTCAGATAGCGCCGTGTACGGAGACTAGCATTAACAGTGGTATATCAGCAGGGTACTTGTGGTTTCGTCACAATTACGTAGATTGTAAGTATCTCCATGAACGGAGGAACTTAGGCACCGGTACACAGTTGGGAAGCACACCAAAAACTCGCCAGTCGACGTTTATCACGTGAGAACGGGTCGCTTCTGGAATGATGCAACAGCTCGGCTGTGGAATGACTTGCTGGCCTCTGTGTTTCCTCCCTCCTAGAAAGTAGGTATCTTCAAGATGCATGTGCGCTCCTTCTTGTCCTCAAAAAGACCCTCCACACGGCATATTCAAAGATGATCGAGGGAAATTATTTTGTGAAGTTAATGTAAAAAAAGGCAGATCAATAGGTTTAATGCCAAATTTACGAGCGCGAGAAAACTAATCATTGTTTCTGATGGCGATCAAGGTATTGCAAAGGAGCTTAAATTGTACAAATGATTGGATTGAAGTGGATTTTTCGTGGTGTTAATATCTATCTGGATCTGGGATGGATTACAATGAAAAAAAAGCTTTTACGAATCAGGTACACAGATTTTTTCGTCGATTCTATTTACATGTAAATGTGCAACGGCGAAATTGACAAAATGACAATCTCCATTGTTCTCTTTGGGAAATCGCATCATTCCAATACCTACTTGTTGAATTTTCATTAAAGATCAATTTGTTGAATGGTAATAACTACTACTCGTAACTACATCTACAATTCTTTCAAAAACATATCAAAGACTGGATCAAACAACAAGGTATTAACTTTATTCATAACATTATAACACCTAACCAAACCAAACCAAACCTAACCAAACATAACACAACCCAAACATTTAAAAAATAATAAAAGAACTTTGTTTCGGGACAGAAAATTTACCACAATATTATGAACACTAGTGGTGTGGGGGCCATATAAAAATATACCCACCTGTCTATCAAGACAAGTATTTATCTTACATATAATCTAGATGCTAAGAATAACTATATATAGATCTAGATAACTGCTAATAATCTTTAATTTATGTATACGATACTGCCGCCATAGGTTGAACCACAGTGCCCTTCTTGACAATATCATGGAGGATACGGTGTTTCTACTTATATCGACGGAATAGCACTTACTCGTAATCCTAAAATGAGAACACCTCAGCACAGGTTCGCCTAATGAGGTGTTCACAAAACACCACTACTAATCAATCAGTTACGGATCATTATCGTTTTTTTAAATAACTAACTTATTATCTATGTAAACCTATGTATTAGTAATAATTTGTAAAGCGTATGTTCGAGCACAGAAATAAATTAAAGGTTGTTCAAACATCTTCACTTTCTAAGGTCGTAGACCCACGTCACGGATTTATATAGTATAAAATGAAGTCGCTCCCGCTGTCTGTGCGCTTAGATCTTTTAAACTACGCAACGGATTTTCATGCGGTTTTCACCAATAGATAGTGATTCATGAGGGAGGTTTTTAGGTATATAAATAATAATTTGTCAAGGTTTTGTGTAAATTGATTGAAATATATAAATAAAGGGAGCGGGCTGGCAAACGGGCAGCGGTTAGCGGGCTGGCATACGAGCGGTGTGGATTTGAATTAACAGATGGCGTTGGTTAATAAAGGTTGGGTAATGGGCGTGGCGTTGTGTTTCGTTACCACAGCAATGTGTGTCTGGGTCTGCTAGTAAGGCAATAAAATAAAATAAAATATATAATGTACGGGGTTTATATTTCATTCCAAAATTGGAACTGATTTGTCAAGAATTCGAGACTATCCTGTGATTTTCACGTGTGTGTATATGTCTTTCACATGTCACGTGGTATTTACGCAAAATTCCAGAGTGGTAGACACTGTCAGAGATGAAAAACACCATTCGGAAACAAAACGTCGCTTGAAATGGGTTTGACCGTGTTTGGTCAACAGATCCTAATAGCGAGGTACTTCCCAACTTTCCACTTTTACATCTCCATTCCCTCTTCACTCCCTCAAGGCTTTATTAAATAAATAATACCTACACAAATTATAAATGCCCAAATGCACTTTTTGCACAACTCCGGAGTTCTAGTTGTGCTTTATACAGTTAGAATGAGGTAAAATTAACATTAGTTTCAATTGCACGTTGGATTAGGTAATTTGAAATGAGGCTTGACATTGCAGACATTAAATCTAGAAAGAACAATGTTTGTACAAAAAATGGCATTCAGGCAGAAATTATAAGGAAACCGTTACGGAGGTCGTTTTATAGAAAACCACGTACTCAAAACTTTCAGAAAGCTGTTTCTAAATTTAGGAAACTCAGAGGATAGAGAGCCTTCAAAGATCAAGGTTGGATTATTGATATTTAATAAATGGAAATAATGTTGAGAAAGAGTTGGCTATTCAGATCTGGCCGTCAAATAATTCCTCCAAAGAGCTTCAAATTGAGAACAACTGTCCATCATTGCACAACTGCCCTGATGATGGACACTATAACGCTGGGCACGTAAAGAAGGAGGTAGTAACACGGCATAATAGAACCAAAAACAGATCGCGAAAACCACAAATACATTTAAAATGTTCTCTACAAATACAAACCAGTTCAAAATGAACCGCAAGAATTTATTTATTAAACGCAAATCAATTTCAAAGTTGATTCATTTTTCACGCGGCCAATACGGATCGTCTGCATCTGCCCTGATGATGGACACTGTAATGAGGTAACGCAACACGGCACAATACCCCAAAAATAAATCACGATAATTTACTAACGGTGTTCATTCGAATGGTAAATTTCTGATCGTCTCTAATTATTTGTTTGATGGGCTGAGGCAATAATTTTATAAATATTTTCAGCGTCTCAAATCCTACAATTATTGTAACATCGAAGTAATAATATCACACCAGACAAAAGTTTGCATATTTGTAATTTGTGTTAACTATGGAATTTCCTAAAATTAAATTTGATAATGTTATATTATCAAGTTCTGCAAATATTTTGATACGTATTTTTGTTACAGCTGTTTTGTAAACCGAAAAAGCTGTAACACAAATACAAAAATACTTGCATATGATAATGACTAATGACATTATCAAATTTAATTTTAATTAAATTTTAAAATCTTAAATGGAGTTCTACGAATTAAACACAATTTTATTTTTCAACTTTATGAGTAAAATTTCAAATTAAAATATTTAATTAAGTGAAGACAATATTAGCGAAACTCAATCGAAAATCTGGAGACAGAAAAATCAGAAAAAAATATTGGCTCCACTGAGCTACGGAACCCATATCAAATTCGGTGACTGTTTAACTGTATCATCCTTCGACTAAGAACTACCAACATTATCTTCATTTTCTTAACGCACATTTTATTGGCTGCTATGGGGCCATTCATTTATTACGTAAAACGATTTAGGGGGGGAGGGGGGTCGACCATGATTTATTTTTTCTTACAAGGGGGTGGGAGGGAGTCTCGATAGTTCTTACGTAAGATCACAAAAATGCGCAAAGTTAAAACTATTAGTACCTTTGTAAGTACAAATAAACATTTCTAATAATTGTTACTTTGAAAAATAAACATTAAAACAAACCAAACGTGTGTTTATTTCATCCTTTAGATTCTCACGTAATAAATATTAAACAGGGGGGGAGGGGATTGGCCTATTCTTATTTTTTCTTATAATAGGGGGAAGAGGGTCGAAAACTAGCAAAATTCGTCTTAGGTAATAAATTAATGGTCCCTATATGATTGCAAGATTCAACTCGAACTAAATGTTATCTAGATAGTGTCTGGATAAATTTTTATCCATTTTATTTTTAATATGCGACATGTATTGACTTTTCTGCAAGTCTAGGATGAATATTTATTTTTTAACTTTACGAGTAAAATCTCAAATTATAATATTAATTAAATGAATACAATATTAGCGAAACTCAATCGAACATCTGGAGATAGAAAAAGATATTGGGTGGAGCCAATATCTTTTTCTGATTTTTCTGTCTCCAGATTTTCGATTGAGTTTCGCCAATGTTGTCTACATTTAATTAAATATTACAAAAACAATTAATATGTATTTTCCATTTATGGATTGTTGTGAGAGTGGCGGAGGAAGTGGCATTTGAAGAACTAGAAACAGTCACATTATTTATTTAGTGTTATTTCCAAGGAAAAACAATATCATTGGAATGAAACCGCATGTGTAATATCAGATTTCCTTAGCAACAATGAAAATGCCATCTTTTGCTTATATGATATTCGATACGAAATCATCAGAGAAAAATAAAATATAAATAGCAATCACTTATTGATATATTTAACTGCAGAAGCTTTTGGTAAAATATGGTTCCATGACAATTCGTCCCCCGACAATTCATCCCTCGGCGTACTTATATGCAATGTGCAGCTTTAGAGAAAATACGTCTTACATAATTACACAAAACATAACTAAGTGACCCCGTATGGATGTGCAGAGAGGATTTACTGCTGAATAACAAAATAATAAAATCATAGACATATGAATATTAGTAGACGAGAACAGATAGGAGAGGGGTACAAACAAACTACAGCGGGACGCAGAGGGGCAAGATGACTGTGATTCGTCAATAAATCAATCTGACAGTATATAGGCATTATAATATCACCATTTAGTTCTTAAAAGTAAAATCTACCTTTGAATGAATAGACCTTTTTACACGGGAGCGCGAATTACTCGTCACGTTACGAACAAATTTGCGAAGTCCAAATACGGCAAAGTAAAGTTCACCTGTTTTCAGAGTCGAATATTTTGTTGCCGTATTTAGTTAAGACACTTTTACAAATGTTTCATAATTTACTTACCCCAGCGGCTATGTGTTTCGCGTCACCATGTATCTCGCCATGTATGTGATAGTATGTGTTACTAAAACTGATCATATTATATGATCTGAATAAGCTTCAAATAAAGTAACAGAATGCTTACCTATGGAATGTAATACGACAATCGGGTATATTGGGTTTTCATAGCACAAGCCACCATTTTTGCCGTGTTATTTCGTAAAATGTACCGATCGAGCTCGACGCTGGTTCGCACAAGAATGATGACGTCATATTTTCTAGATTCACGCGAGGCCATTTGCGAGCCCAGCCGGCTCCAAATGGAACCGCCGGTATGGGGAGGGGGAAATAATACGCTTTTATCACTTATCACTTAGAGCAGGTCTACTAATATTCATATGTCTATTAAGTAATAAAACTTATTTTAATTCTAATACATCAAGGAAAAATCTGCTTCTCTATTTACTGTATGTACCAGCGCACACGTACGAAAAAATCGACACTGTGTATAAATTCCTTTGATATTCATACCAACTAATTATTAAGGGCATTTTTGAAGTCGAACTGAATATCTTTTACGTTTGAAATTGGTAAATAATGCACCAAAAATGATAATGTTATAGTAAATACCATTTCGGGGATAATTGTCGGGGGATCAACTGATTACCAAAGTCAAATCTAAAATCGATTTCAAAAATACCTTTAATAATAAGTTGGTATGGATATAAAGTTAAATTTATTTACAATGCCGATTGTTTGTACTTTTACGCTAGTATATACAGTATGTAGTCGAGTAGTTTTTTTCCTTGATGCATTTGAATGAAAGTATGTTTTATACGGTAAACCGACGAGTTCATCGAAAATCAATTCATCGAAAGCAAATTCACCGAAAACAAGTTAATCGAAACCGAGTTCATCGAAAACCAATTCATCGAAAACCAATTCATCGAAAACCAATGCATCGAATGATGAATTCATCGAATGATTAATTCATCAATTTTTTTTTGTTTTTTTACATTAACTCCACACAGGAGGCCCTGAGGAAAATAATTTCCCTCAGGGCCTATGTCATCAGGAATGCTGTGTGGAGGGTCTTTTTGAGGAGAGGAAGGAATGAACATTGGTCTTGAAGAGACACGTGTTGTAGGAAGGAGGAAACACAGAGGCCGGCAAACCATTCCACAGCCGAGCTGTTGAACACAAGAACGGGTTGAAGAAACGACCCGTTCTCATGTGAAAAATGTTGGGCACGCGTTTGGCGTGTTTCCCGACTATGCACCGGTGCCGAAGGGATCAATGACGCTAGTTCCTCGGAGCATCTTCCATTGTAATACCGGTAGAACAAGGATAGCATTCCCACCCGACGCCTGTGCTCAAAAGATTGCAATCCGTCTGATAAGATGGGAGAATCTATTAAGCTAATATTTTTATCGATGAATTGGCGATTCGCTAAATTGATCATTCGATGAATTGGTTTTCGATGAATTTGCTTTCGATGAACTCGCCGTGAACCGTTTTATACCTTTGTTGTTCGGCTGTACATCCTCTCTGCCAGGGAGCAAACTATCGGGGGATCAACTGATATGGGACCAGATAACAGAAACGAGAGAGGTGCAGTTTGGTCGTAGCTAAGCGACAGTCGGCACGCTTCCATGCCATATTATCTCCGTGGTTTTCTTTTATCTATGTAAATTGCCGACTACGTATCGAATGCATCGACATTTACGCAAAAAAATGTCACTACGATGTTTGAATTTAATAATACTAAATAGTAATATTTAAAAAAATTAATACATAATAATAATATAATGTTTTGAAAGAAAATAAATGAAAATACAGTTTCTTCGAAGAGGTTTTCATTGTTTACGATTTATAACTTAACAAGCCAATTCCGCATTCCTCAAAGGCAATGACACCGAATGATTCTAAATGAAAGTGGGGCAAGTCAAAATAAATACATTATTTTAGTCAAATGTTGAATATTTTATACAATTGATAAACCACCGCATATACAAAAAACTTATCAATAGAAACGTAAAATAATTGATGGGAAGATAGATATTTTACGATCGGCCTGCGACATATACACTGTTTACTGTTTACACAGCCAAATTGGATCGTTTATCTGTTGTATAAACTTGAAATTTCTCAACGAATTTTGGAATACTTCCAAAGGTATTTTAATTGTGTAGATTTCTTGATTTTGAAGATGTCGTAAAAAATAAATCCGTTTTTAGAAACCAGATAAAACTACATTTTTAATGTTCGTATTTCAAATAAACTTACATATTTAAAAATTGGAATATTTTAATTTCGAACAAGAAAGAAGTCGAAAAAAACGTGGGTACATTTTCAATCCAATGTCGAAAATACGAAATTTAGAAAACACATTCCTTTTATTTAGGAAATCTGTAAGAAAGCTGTCTCTTCACGTTTTATATTGTTTATAAAAAATATTATACTCGTATGTATCAGTCAATGCCACAATGCGATGTTGCCAGCTCTTTCGCAGCCCGGTTAAAGTATTTTTTTTATTGGTAACATTTTGTATTCACAACAGAGCTTGGGTAGTCTTTAATCAATGTGTAACTAAAACATCGCTTAACGGCAGGGAAGTGTTTCTCTATTACTTAGGGCTATTAATTTGAGATAACTCTATTTGCATAACGATTTTCTACACAGTTTTGCCTTTTTTCTAGAATTCTTGTATTTTTCTGCGTAGTGTCGAATCGGTTGACGCACGCAAAGACCAATTTGTTTTTCAGCAAACAAAAAACATGAAAAAGTGATTGGTTTAAAAATATTTTCAAAAAATCGCGCCGTTAGTCGCAATGGACGTCGACTTACGCCACACGACTTTGCTCTCATGGATTGAATGAGATCCTTAACCACTCCGACCCCTAAGCTTGTTTATACGATAATATAACAATAGCAGTCAAGTACAATAAGCTTGTTTTCAAGCTAACGCATGTGTTCCCACAGAAATAGTTATAACTCAGTTATTGTTCTAGTGACAACCCTCAAACAAAAAGTAGAAGATACATATTAAATCAAGCTTCACATATCTATTCAAAGTTATCCATAGAAATGCCCAAAAAACTTATTTTGTAGAAAGAGTTTTCACCCGCCAAACCGCCTACGCACCGTTACACTGTTAATTAAAAAAAATATATTCTTGTACGAAATTAAAAAAGTGTGGTGACAAAATTGTTTATCATACATTTATACGATAGAAGAAGTGTTTTTTTTTTTTACATAATCCGTGATTTTAGAACCGTTTTCACATAAAAACATCACGTGAGTCATTTTAACAATTCTTTGTTTGATGTTTGCATTCTAAATTTTAATATTTACAAATGTTAATGTAATAACACAATTTGAAATCTTATTTCATAATCTTTCAAAAACAATTTTTAGTATTCGCCTACTTTCAGAAATATTTAATTTATAGAGTTTTTTGCGAAGCGGAAATAAAACAAAGTTTTTATAAATCTGACAGTTCGTTTACGACAAAAAAACTTGCATAATGGCAAAACTCCCGAGTGGTTAAGATAACGGCAAATAACTTGAGCCAGTATATTACGAGGTCTAATTGCCGAGTCAATTTAACAAAACTCCCACGATACAAGGAAATAATGATAATCGGCTACTAGCTTTATTACTACAAAGTTCATAACATAATTACGTCTCGGTAGACATCAACAATCATAACAGCTGCTTCTGATAAACAAATAATCATCAAACGTTCTTATTATATGCATACCAGCTGGTTCCCGGCATGCGTTGCAATGCCATGTTCATATAAACTAGCCATGGACGTACGAATATGGACCTGCCCTAAGTGATAAAAGCGTATTATTTCCCCCTCCCCATAACGGTACCATGGAATCGGCTGGGCTTACGAGAGCCTCGCTTGAATAAAAAACATGTGACGTCATCATTCTTGTCCGGACCAGCGTCGAGCTCACATCATACATTTTACGAAATAACACGACAAAAATGATAGCTTGTGCTATACATTATACCCTAAAATTATGTCGAACATAACGAATGTGCGCGGTTCTCCAGTGAGCTCGTCGCTGGTTACTGGGGTAAGTAAATTATGAAACATTGGTAAAAGTGTCTTCACTAAATACGACAACAAAATATTTGTCTGTGAAAAGTGGCGAACTTTACTTTGCCGCATTTGGATTTCGCAAATATGTTAATAACGTGGCGAGCAATTCGCGCTCCCATGTAAAAAGGTCTTTTCATTGAAAAGCAGATTTTGCTTTTAAGAACTAACTAAATGGTGATGTTATAATGCGAGATGCCTATATACTGTCAGATTGAATTTTTAACGAATCAGTCATCTTTCCCCTCTTCGCCCCCCCATAGTTTGGTTTTACCCCTAATCTGTATCTTCTCGTCTATTAAATTTGGATGTCTATGAAACTAGCAGTTAAAAAACGGCTCCGCAGGTTTTGGCTGCTAGACCCCGCGGGCGGTTTTTTCTTCGGCTTCACCCGTTTAGTGTTGGTCACCAGTTTATGAATCCAATAGGAACTGGTTCCAAAAATAGCCCGTTCCTCGGATCCACTGTCATTCAGTGATAGCTAGTCACCGGGGCAAAGTAACCGGAATGGGCAATGACGTCATATATGTAATACAAAGCCGGCTGATACAACTACTACTACCGTCTGAAGTACTACCGTCAATCTTTCCATAAACTCGTATATCCGGAGAGATGCATCTGCCCGGAAGACATCCACATAAGACTGCTAACGAAAGTAGAGCCATCTAGAGTCAAATTCTTTAATTCAAAACGGAATTACAAAGGTTCTCCTTCGTTCCCCTTCCCCTCCCAACCTCCTCTCCCTGCCGCTAAACTATATGAAATACATACATTTTCAAACAACTCGCGCGCCACCTATTACACATTTTTATATGAATTTCATAACGCCAGAGCTCACCATTATATACTGAAACCTTCGCGGGCGTGCGCACAACAATTCACCAAAGTTTCATCACTATTAGCTGGATGGTATCTCTACATATTATAAATTAAAGTCCTCCGCAGCGTCTATCTGTCTGTCTGTTCGCGATAAACTCAAAAACTACTGAAAGAATTTTCACGTGGTTTTCGCCAATATATATGGAGTGATTTATGAGGAAGATTTTGTCAAGGTATGGTAACGATGGCGTTGTTTCGTTAGCCACAGCAACGCAATTCCGGGTCAGCTAGTAGGAAATAATTTCATAACGCCAGAGCATACCATTATACACTATGAACCTTCGCGGACGTGCGCACACCAAATCACCAAAGTTTCATCGCAATCGTATGAATGGTATAGGAACGCATAAGGGACAGACAAAGAAACATTCAACATTATATTATATTAAGAAGATATTATATTACAAGATACCGAAAGACCTTTAGACCCGAAACTACTATTTGACCGCGACATTGAATCCATGGTATCAAAGCATTGACCGATATTATACGTCAATGTATCGAAGGCTTCCAAGATACTAGGCTTTGTACTTAGAACCTGCAAAGATTTAAAAAAATTAAAAACCATGAAAATGCTTTATTTTGCGTACGTACGCAGTTCTCTGGAGTACGCCTCTCAAATCTGGAACCCCAAGTATATATGTCACATAGATAGGATTGAGAAAGTGCAAAACCGATTTCTACGATACCTTGATTTTCGGAGCTATCGTCCTCATCTGAGCCACGAAGAGTCAGCCGCGTTCTTCAGGCTATCGTCCTTGGAAAGTCGAAGAAATTTGGCAGACGTACTATTCTTACAAAAAATAACTACCTCTATGATAGATTGCCCGGAATTACTAGGAAGAATTCAACTAAGAGTGCCCATCAGACAAACCAGACAAAACCACGCATTAAACATTCCTCAATGCAACACTAACTCTAAACAAAATACATTCATTCATCGCGCTTCGCACACCTTTAACATTTCATACAGTGAATTCGACTTATTTAACACACATTAATTGTACACAGAACAGCGTGTTTTATAAAGGTCAAAAACTTTATAATAACCTACCAAATTCCATAAAGGAAGCCTCAAGTCTTGGCACTTTTCGTAAAACATGTGCTACATACATTAAGAAAAATTTATGAATTCTATTTATTTGTATTAACTGTATGTCTTAAACCCTATTGTTTGTATTTCTAACTGGAGTAACTGTATTTTCTTTTTAAAACTGTATTCTTTCCGTTATAATTTTATGACTATATTTATTTTATTATGTATTTTATATGTTTTTTTTAATACAAGATGTATGAAAAAATTTGCTTACATCTAAATAAAGTTACAAAATCAAACAAACAAACAAACAGTACCTAACGTTTTCAAAACTAAAATGAATAAATAACATTTACACACACATACATACCATTATTTACACAGAAAGGATCCATCCCTTTCCACTCCCTTCCACCATCCCATCCACATAACATAATTTAACTATTTTTCTCGATTTTTCTTTATACCTTCTCACTAAATAATTGATATACTTCAGTGAAAACCTATTATTGGTTAAATTTCTGTACATATTTCATCAAACATTATTAATAATTGTAACTGTTGGTTTTCCTAACAAAATAAAATAAACATCTCTTGTGAAAAAGAACAAAGACATGTAGGTACTGTTAATACGTATTTGAATGTAGAGAAAATAAGAAAGAATCCCGGATCTAGAGATCGCGGGTTCGAAATCAGCTTTCGCTAATAAATTTAATATAACAGTATATTTTGCGGCACGTTCCGAGTTGTAAATCTCAGTATCGCCCCGGTGAAAGGGCACTATTCAAACGCTGGTCATTGTTTGAAATGACATTAGCCGTGTTTGGTGACCAGATAACAGCCAGGCACTTTTCAAACTTTCGTTCCCCGTCTCCTTTCTTTCCCACTACCTTTAGCAGTATAAAATACATCGGATTCGTAACAGAAAATAATTTTTTTTTAAAATTACTGTTTGTATTCGACAGCAGAAGAAATATTTTTGTCTGCGGATCTGTAGGCGCGGTTACGATTAGAAAACTGTACGTTTTAGAGCATTTTTGTATAAAATAATTCAGGATACAACAGTGTACAAATTATGCATTATTTATAAAAGTACTAGAGATAAAACTAACAAATGGAAATAGGTCGATACATTTCCGAAATTTGTATAAATATGGTGTATAATAATTATAATAAACGAGTATTCATACAAGTGTTATGAAACAGCAACAAAGCGTGCTGTTTAAATGCAACTTCATCGTTACAAAATATTTATGTCAACATCTGAAGCGGTTCGACTCATTGGGATCTTTAGGGCGATCCCGATGAGAAAGATTAATTATTTTCCGTACAAGCATTTTTAAATAATAACTCAATATCGATTTTATTTCATTAAGAATTTGAAAAGATACATGACGCCAACGGGACATGTATGTCCCGTTGGCGTCATGTATCTTTTCTCGGAAGATTTTTTCAATGTGGATGAGTGTTTCAGGCCGATAATTATTGCTTATAATAAATATTCCTATGTATGATCCTCATTTATGTACCTCAACGCCTGTCTCAACACAGGTATACCCTAGTGAGACAGGCATCGAATAATGTAATGCAAACATACCTTATATAGATAAATAAATAAATAAATAAAAAATAAACATTTTTTCAGAAAATTTAAAACATAACTTTACTAGATAAAAGAACAATCTTTCGAAATCAATTTATACTTTTTTGTGGAAAGGCCAATACGTTTAGAATTTTATTTAAATATGACATATTTCAGGTTGTATCTGGTTATTCCCTCTTAATAAGAGCCGCTCGGACACGCCAAGTATTTTAGTCGAGTGGAGAGTATAGTAGTAACTAAACGCGTCCGAACACCGTAATTTTAGTAGAGTGGGTTAGTCAGCTCTTAAGTAGATTTAATCTATTTCGGTCTATTTTTCGGGCGAGTAAGGACCCCCTCCACGCGTCCCTGCACACTGACGTGCACGGACCGGCCGTTTTAGCAGAGTTCATTTGTAGACGCGCGGCGACAGAGCGAAGATGTCACCCTAAAATTATTTATTTATGCTGCTATTAATCTCTTTTCGTGTCCATAGTTTATTTATTTTCATCTTACTAATTTATTCTTCCACATCTTCTAAAATAAGCTTAATTAGCGTATTTACTTTGCTGTGTAGTGGCCCGTCATCCGCCGGCATCTTGTAACGGGCGGCGGGCACTAATATGATCTACTTGAAAGTTATGCGAACGGTTTTCGGCGAGTCAAGTAGCAAGTATACTCGCTACTTGACTTACTACTTGACCAATGTGAACATTAGTCCTGCGGGACGGGAGATAAAATAGAACAATGTGTAACATAAAGGAATAATAGCTAGAACCCTAAGGATTTTAACCGGCGATTTTGAGCACATTTGGAGTACAAAAAAATATATACCATTTTGCTGTTCGATGGTAGTTTTATTCTATTAAATAGAAATAAAATAATCGTCGAAACTTACCTAATTATTAAAAAGATACTAAGGAGACCGCGCTAAAATTTATCTGTCGTGTCGGTCGGTGAGAAAACCGGAAAAATGTGAAAAAAATGCGAAAAAAATGTCATTTTTAAATCAAATTTTAGATGTATTGACTCTTTTCCACAAAAAATTATAAATTGATTTCAAAACATTGTTCCATTATCTAGCAAAGGTATGTTGCAAATTTTGAGAAAAAACGTTCATTTTTAGTATAATAAGGTTATACCATAGGTCGTTGGAAGATTTGTTAAATTTTCAAACAAAATTTTGTATTAACACACATTTCAAATCATGTAGTAAAATAAATTATCTGGGAAAGCTATGTTTCAGAATTTTAATTTTAGTTTAAATAAAATCATTAAAAAAAGATCCGCGCACGTGTTTTGTGACGAAAATACTTCAGTTTGTCTATTTATTACGGTCTTACAAACTAATAGGTATATTTAAGATTTTTTTTACATTCTTAGTTTGCTTACGTAAGCAGTTTTTCTTCCAATCTGGACCCCTCACCCCCCATGTTGAGATAATTTGGGCCACTTTGTATATTCTTTTTAAGTAACGTGAGATTTTGCTGTACCCCCCTCCCTTTGAGCTCACGTCATTAACGTATGCCCTCTTAGAAATTATTGAAAAATTATAACTACTTATGATAAAAAAATAAACACAAAAGTACCTACATAATTTTAATATATAATAATAACACGCCTTTCAGCATTTTTGGATGTAGGTATAAATTAAAGCAAATTTTGAATGAAATAAAATCGATATTGAGTTGTAATTTTAAAAAGCTGGTACGGAGAATAATTAATCTTTCTCTATGGAACCGCCCTGTACGATCGTAAGAACATCTTTCGAAGAAATTTGGATTCTCGGCCGTTGGCTGGTTAAAGGCACTTAACAATCGTTGACCGTGCTCACAAATATTGATAACTAGCTGACCCGACGAACTTCGTACCGCCTCAGAATCAATAACTGTTGAATTAAATTAAGTTTTTTTTACTAAGTTAAAAATTACATAATGAAGCAATTTCGATGCCCAACTGTCCGTGTTTTGTTTTTGTCAGTATCAGAGATGGCGTTGTATACGGATTTATATTTTTTGTGATTTTCTTACTTTTCCACTTACTTACGGGAATTTTTGAAAGGAAGCGGGAACGTGTGCCGCCGGCCCGGGAACCATTTATTGGATAACCAACACCTCTGCCATAGGTTACCCCAAGTGGTTCGCTACGTTTGGTGATTTAGCGGGGGTGCCCGGGTTCATGGGGTGACTTTTGTGCGGGTCTTGGTGGCGGATTCATCTGCCCACCTGCTGCATGGCGGGCCGGATCGAGAGAGACTGGTTGAGGGAGGCCTTTTGACCTTTCCAGTCGGATTCATTCGACCAATGGGTCGAAAGAGTCCGGCTGGAAAGGTCAAGGTAAAAGGCCAATTCCGGTCGATGCAATGGCCTTGCACCGCAGTTGGAGGGATGGATTCACTCCCGGATACACTGACCTCCAGATTCCTACCCACCCCTCATGCCTTTCCTTAAAAAGACCCTTTCCACAGCATCCCCTAAGATGACATAGGTCCTGAGTGGAGCTTACGTAAAAAAATGCGTTTAATTTCAGAGGTTTATGATTATTATGTTTTTCCTTTGGAGGGGTGCAGAGACAAACGTTCACCGTTTGTCTCATTTTCGACTATTGACATTAAGAGGGGCAGCATTATATGATTAAGAACAAAAGCAAAACAATCAACGCATTGACATTTGTCGTTTTTGAATTTTTGGAATTCACGCACAGTTAAATATTATACCTATGCCAATATTGCAGCAGTTCTTTCAAAATATGAGAATTCGTTCGATACAAAATGTATGAAAAAGTTAAATTTCTTCGTAGCTTTCTTTTTCGTGAATTTTTGCGATGTTTTAATAGCTATTCTGTTATCCGGGGCGGAGACAAATCCGACAAATCAAAGATCATCAAAATCGGTCCAGCCGATCTCGAGTTATAAATAGTGTAACTAACCCGACTTTGTTTTATATATTAAGATTGACCATAGATTTAGTGATATCGTATTGATACAGGGTTTTATCGATCGTACATGCTAGACCTCCAGGCAAATAAAAATTGCTTTAACGATATACCGTCTACATATTTTTAAGATGACAAATGCATGGGATGATACTCACACCAGTCGCAGAATGTTAATTAATTGTTACACCACGACCCGATATCCGCACACACACTTAACTTGTGCCTGTTGTAGATAGCTGGCGGTTCTTTGTTCCCCGCTGTGGAATGCATCGCCGAACCGCGACAAACCTGTTATCTCTTGCCTCTGTCCCTCCCATCTTACCGTCTCAGGGAAGCATACTGCATACACTGCATATACCTCATTATGGAGGGCCGCAAACCAATATAAAATCTGTCCTGATACAAACCACTTCTTATTAAACGACTTCAAAAAGCAGGAGATTATCAATTCGACTGTATTTTTTTAAAAATATTTGTTACCTCAGAACGTTCAACTGGGTGAACCGATATTGATGATTCTTTTTTCATTTGAAAGCTGGTGCTTCCCGTGTTCCATTTCAATTTGGTTCAGCTCCGACAATGGCATCCATGAGAAAACCATATGTCTTAAATTTGCATTAAGTATGTGTGAGACAAATGGACGAATAACTCAATATCACGCCAACCGATTTCGATGATTCTTTTTTTATTGGAAAGGATGTACTTCAAGGGTAGTTTGATGAGGGTTTGGTTAGGTTCTAATTATGGGATCCATGACAAAGTAACGGAACTCTTCAATTATTAGGAGCAAATTAACGATACTCGGCCAAATCTCTTAATTTGACCCTAACGTCTTTATGGTCAAATTATGTCTGTCTCGTATGAGCAGCACGACAAATTAGTTAGTGTAGGTACTTCAGATTCACTAAAAATCAAAAAATAAACAAAAATTTTAACAAAACAAAAAAACGACTTAAAAAAATGCACTAAAAAGTAAAAAAAATATTTCGTATTCTTCTACAACTTCATAATCAACTTACTTTTTCTACTCATCAACATGTAGGTACGATTGTTATTTTTGGAGTCGGTGTCAGCCAAGGTAGGTTTGTAACTACATACTATATCCCAAAAGGATTAGGCAGCGTTTTCGATGAAAGCTCCCAGGCGGCTTAACTTTTTCCGACACTTCTAACAATTATCGTTATATTTCAACCACTTTACACAAATCCTTGACAATTTAACCCTTCGAATAATAAGAAAATAATTTTCTGTCAACTTTTGCCTGTCAAGGTTTGCGCGCAAAATTCCCGGTTCATCACATGAATTTTAAATGTTCCTATTTATTGTTTTTTTTTTAAACGCTTTTGCAAAAACAAAAATTGTTCTAAAATGTAGATAAAATAATCTTTCCAATGTGTTTCTTAGAAATCAACATTTTTGTTTCTAAATATTAAAATTTTAATATTGGAAATGTAAATTGGCTAAAAAATGCACACCTACGAATATTTGAATTTAAAGTAATTAAAATAGAATAAATCCAAAATTTTAAATACAGATTCCTTTTCTAAACAAAATTTGTAATAAAACTGTCACCTCACTTTTTTTCACTTTCATACAATTTTATTTTAAAATTAAATGTGTGATACGTCACAAATTGGCGCAAAATTAAACCGTCACTTTTGATCGGGTTTGTAAAATATCTGTACAACCTAGCTCATATAATTCTAAGACAATGAGAAGCATTATTTCATTCCGTTTCTACCATAAAAGAAATCACAAATATTCGCATGACAGGAAGAGAGATATCTAACTTTTAATAATGCACGTTCGCTCTGGGACAATCTGGGTCTCCTGTTATTATAACGGCATATGATGTTTTGGGACAACTTGGGTCTCCTGTGATTAGACGGGTTAAACACCAAAGCCTTCCTCACGAAACACTCTATCTATTGGTAAAACCGCATGAAAATCCGTTCAGTAGTTTTCGAGTTTATCGCGAACAGACAGACAGACAGACGACGCGGGGGACTTTAATTTATAATATGTAGAGATGTATCAAATTAAGAAAATTATAAAAAAAATCAATTTACGTTTAGATCACACATCTCAAGCGCCAAATGAATGAATAATTCACACGAACCAACAAATTCAAACAACAAAACTGTAGCAAAATCCAACCTTCCTGCTCTGTTAAGTGTAATACAAGAATTTGTCTGAGAATTTGTATGGAAAATGCGAATTAAGCAGTGTAGAGCAACTTCCTTGAGCGTGAAATGATTGCTTAGTTTGTGAAATAGTCTGTTTTCGCAGTCACTTTCTCTAATTGCATTAGAAACGACAGAGCGACCGTCTTCCGAAACAATACGGAACGGGAATAAGTGACAAAAATAATGTTATCGAAATGAGATTCCTGAGGTTTTCATGCGGCAAATATACTTGTATGACCGTGTGCGAAATGTGAATATTCGCAAATAATTTAAATGTAACGGTTACGGCACTTTTAGCGGAAAGGTGTTTTACGTAGAATATATGACGCGGAAGTGAATGGTAGAAGTCGGGAAGACACATCACGATCAAGTAAACCAAATTCTTGCGTCGGGCCATGTTAAGAGTAAAAATAAAATAAAGGTATGAATGAGTCGACGTATGAATGTGAAGTAAGCAAGGAGTGTGTGCCAATACCGAATTTTAAGTATCATTTATTTACGCACCAGATTTAAATGTCCGGGTTTAATTTTCCCCACAGGAAAAACTAAACCCTTTCACACTTCCCAAATGATCATCTGGTCAATCCACGTTAAGCAATTGCACTATATAAGTATTATAATTACAAAACAATACAAGAACAACATGTCAACCTACCAGAGGCCAGATGGGAAAATAATTCACCGACTCCAGATATTTTCATATCAGAGGGTTCGGCTCTGTGGAATTCCTAATTGAACCTATAAATCCTACTGATCCCTCGATATAAATATTTAAAAAATCTTTTGTAATCCTACATGTATTTAAAATTACCGATTTTCGCATTTTTATATATAAATTCTTAAATTTTGAATCAGAGACCTAGGTATAATGCCAGTAGCCGAAATAACAAATGGTAATATTTTTATAGTCCGAGAATGCCAAATTCTTTTAATCTCATTTCCTAAATCTGTGCATTTTCTAATTTTTTCAGAAACAGTTTTTTGAATATTACAGGAATTTGGAATAGCTACATCAATGATATAAGTTATTTTTTTAAATTTTGTCATGTAAAACTATATTAGGTCTATTATGACTAATTGTTCTGTCTGTTAGTATAGTTTTATCATAATATATTTTATAAAATTCATTTTCTAAAAATGAATTTGGTTCATATTCATAATATGGTACTACATTACGGCAGTCAATCAAGTTATGTTTAATTACCAAACTTTGGTGGATTATTTTTAAAACCTGATTGTGCCTAAATGTATACTCGGACAGCGCTAATATAGAACATCCCGATATAATATGTTCTATAGTTTCCGGAAAAGCCAAACATTTTCTACATAAATCATCAATTTGATTTATATCTTTGATTATATGCTTCCTATAATTTGTAGTATTAATGACTCTATCTTGAATGGCAAGCATAAATCCTTCTATTTCTGCGTTCAACTCTCCAATACTCAACCATTTGTTTGACGAAAGTTTGTCAACATACGTTTGGTTGAGATAATTGAAGTGTTTTGCATGAATAATTTTATTTGACCAGGATTCTAATAATTCCTGGTTAGTATTTATAAGAATGTTAGCATTCTCGTCATATAAATTTAATGGTGTAATGTTTCTATCTGCCTTGCAAATTATTTTGTGCATTTCTGAGCTATTAGCTTTCCTATGGAAAAAAATTCTAAGCATTTCTACCTGATTGTGTTTCAAAGATGTTATTTTGACTACACCTCTACCTCCTAAATTTCTAGGTAAATTAATTCGTTCTATAGCTGAATTTGGATGATGGCAATTAAACTTTGTTAACGTAGTTCTAATTAATCGTTCTAAACTATCTAAATCTGTATTGGACCATTTAATTATGCCAAATGAGTACGTTAATAGAGGTATTGCCCAAGTATTTATTGCTTTTACTAAATTTTTAGCAGATAGATTGCATTTTAAAATTTTTCTAATCCTAGTTTGAAATTTAATCCTAATATCATTTTTAAAGTGTGATCTAATCAAAATTGAACATTATGATTTTTTTCACAAATATAATTTATAAGATAATAGAAACAGACTTGTTTTTAATAATTTTTGGAGCGTACTTTGCGATTTTTTTCTATCGAGGGAATTTCATATAATTTGCGTTTCGGCGTGGGCAGCATCTAGACATTATCTTCAAAAATAACATATATTTTTTTAAGAGCTTAAAAACTTCAAATGCTTAAAGGAGATATGTAAGAAATCAGTAGAAATGCGGGTAGCGGCGCCTTAATTTCTTCACATTTGACTTTTTAAGGCCGAATAATTACTGTAACCGTAATTCTACACGCCCCTGTCAAACAAACAGATTTCTAATAAATTCGGAGTTCGGTCAAAATATTTGCCGAAACAATGACTAATTTCATTAGTCGATGGATATAATATTTACATAATCAATTAATTAATTACAAATAATAATATTATTGATTACTTTTTAATTAAATTCACTGACCAACTCGAACGAAAATCGTTACACGATAGAATGACAAAGACAATAAAACTTAGATTATGCAAATTACGTAGCTTCTTTCGACAGTTCTTAGATTTTGTTATAATAATTTTCCACAGGAGCGTTTTTGGTCACATTTTGGCCAAACAGCGAGAATTTGAAGAGAAATTTTAATACATTTTTTTGGATTTTCCCTACTTTGTTAAAGTTCCCACGTGTTGCTATCTTCGGATAACCCACATTTTATTTGTTTTATTTTATTTTTTATTATTATTGTACAACAGAATTATTCCAATTACAGCACAATTTAGTTACCCTATCAGCATTTAGGCAAGTGACTCTTTAATAATATTTTTAAGGCATATAAAGAACAGTCACTTACATCCAAATGGTTTGCAATTTCATTTAACAGCACCACTCCCCTCGTCATGCTATGCTTTGCCAAGACGTCAGTTCTGCCGTTCGGTACTTTAAGTAAGTCATGATGTCGATTTCGGCTATAGTGGTCTGGTACATATAAATCATAGCATCCCAAGAGAAATGGGCTATCGATGAAATTGATCCAAATTTTGAAAGATAGAATAGCAAGACTTGCTTTCCGTCTAGTTTCTAGACTCACAGAATCAGTTTCCTCAAATAAGTCAATATGGTGCATGAACTTTGGATAGGTTCCATGCTTCCGCATATAAGTATACCTGAGGAATTTCTTCCGGATTTGCTCTAACATATCAATGTACTTCTGGTGGTACGGTGCCCAAATGTCGCTTGCATACTCCAGCTTGCTTCTCAGTATGCCATCGAATAACGCTAGCATAGCTTCTTAGTTCTTATCAAACTGCTTACACGTCCTGATGATGAACCCAAGAAGTTTGTAGCAAGACTGAGTGAGCTGCGATATATGGCAAGAGAATGTCAGTTCGGGATCAAAGACGACACCGAGATCCTCCACGGATTTTACACGTGATAACGTTTCGCCCTTTAAACATGGCTAACTTAGTATTTTCACAGTTTAACAAAAGAATTCTCGCATCTCTTCACAATTATTTGTTACTGACATTTAGCGAACCGAAATTACTGAAATATTTGTGTTACGAAAAGTGTGATGTTACGAAAAGTGTGGTGCGAAAGGTAATCGGTGATCGTTGACGAGGCGAACGGTCGGGCCTTTGCGCACGCTTGACTAGGGGAGTGATAAGGATAAGGAAAAGGATAAGGATGGTCACCCCAAGGACGTAGGTCACCCCAAGGACGTAGGTCACCCCAAGGTCGTAGGTCACCCCAAGGTCATAGGTCACCCCAAGGTCGTAAGTCACCCCACGGACGTAGGTCACCCCTCCTACCAAACCGAAGGCCTAAAAATTTTCAAGAGCTCAAGGCTGAAATTGATCATTATGCAGAATACTCCGATACAGTGGTTATAGAAAAATATCAAAACTGATGCTTAGATGCTTTTACACGTACAGCGGATGAAAGTAGTGTTAGAAGAATTTATGACGCGAAAGAAAATGATGATAGGAAAAGTCTGGCACGTCTGAGGAAGATACGGCACAAACGGACAAACTGTATAATTCCTTATTTGAAATTTAAAAAAAAAAGTTACACAAAATAATATACGGTTTATACGTTAGTAGGAAGGTAATAGGTAAGTACCTACCTACCCACAAATATTATGATTTCAGATGAAATTTTGGTTTGATATAGTAAATAGGAGAAATTGGAAACACACTTTTTACGAGATCTACTGTTCACAGAACTATAAGCAAATTTTGGTTTGATATGGTAAATAGGAGAAATTGGAAACACACTTTTTACGAGGACTGCTTTTCACAGAACTATAAGCAAATTTTGGCTTGATGTAAATGGTAAATAGGAGAAATTGGAAACACACTTTTTACGAGGTCTACTGTTTACAGGACTATAAGCAAAGGTATAGTAAATATATGTAAGTAAAGATATTCATTGACATCATTTAACACAGCTTGACACAGCTGATAGGAACGAGGGATATGTTTTGTTTGTAACCCAAGGAACGCTTAACTTGCATTGCATATAACTGCTTTGATAGTCTGTCCAATCTGATCATAACACGATGAAAATCAGCAGGCTTCAACGCCATATCTTCATTTGTTTCTATTATTTATTTATTTATTACACGCCCTGATGGGCTTTTACATTATAATTTATAAGTTGAGTAACAAACAATGAAGAAAATATAATACAATGAGAAAAGAAAATACAAAAAACAATGTAACAACAAAACAAATAATAAAAAAAAATACATATTATGTTTTTTTTTTTTTTTTTTATATTAACTCCACACAGGAGGCCCTGAGGAAAATAATTTCCCTCAGGGCCTATGTCATCTGGGATGCTGTGTGGAGGGTCTTTTTGAGGAGAGGAAGGAATGAACATTGGTCTTGAAGAGACCCATGTTGTAGGAAGGAGGAAACACAGAGGCCGGCAAATCATTCCACAGCCGAGCTGTTGTACATAAGAACGAGTCGAAGAAACGACCCGTTCTCATGTGACAAATGTCAACTGTGTACAAATGTATTGTGTAAATCTATTTGTGCCTAGAAGAATAAAAGTGATAGAATATACAATATTTATACTGATTAGTTTTAAGATGAAATATATCACCTAGATTAGAATATTTATTTCCGAGACTTTGAAGTCTCGGAAACGGAGAATTTTGATAAGCTAGTGTCCTGGTGTTATTGAAGTAGATGGGTAATAAATGTCGACATGATTTTTGGGGAACTTGGATATTGATAAATTGAAGTAATTCAGAACAGTCAATTTTGTAATGCAGTATTTTATGTAATAGTATTAAATCTGTGCTTCTTCTTCTTTCCGAAAGTTTTCAATAGAGACGTTTTATCCAGGAGATAATTGTAATCAATGTTTAGAATAGGAATATAAAATTTATAGTTTATAAACCTTAGAAACTTCCGTTGAATCTTTTCAATGTTGTCTGAATGAATGTTGTAAAAGGGAGACCATAACGTAGAGTTATATTCAAGTTGGCATCTGACAAGGGTTTTATATAACATAATAAATGTGTCTAAATCATCTCTTGAAGCTTACGTTTACAATCCCTGGCACAGCACAGAAAACCATCACGCCCTGTTTCGTATCGGGCGTAAAAAAGCACCCGCTGTCTTTTTCCAGTCAATGACAACCGCTAAAAACGTTTCATTGTTGCTATGGTAACAATGACGACAATTAGCGACACTTTTTACGGGCTGTCATTGGTGATCAGGAGGCTGCCGTAGTTTATTTTTCATTTGTATGAATGTAACGTCAGTCTATGGACTCTATTGTTTGAGAAAAAAGCTCTTTGTTATGAAGCGAAACCGAAAATAGAGAAGAGAATGAAAATAGACAAGAAAGGAACTTGCAATATGTAAAGTAGTACTTTCAGTATAGAGCACCATTAAAAATCGAAACGTTGCTTCGTTGCTTGAACTGGCTTTAGCCATGTTCAGTGACTAGATCTAAATAGCCAGATACTTCGCAACTTAGGGAACGTAGGTACCCATACTACGTGACCCGTTTAGGGGGGAGGGGGAACTTGTTAAACTCGCAGGTGGCAACACTGACGACGTACATATGCCGAGACGTCAGCTGTTTGAAAACTGATAGTTTGTAGTGTAGTGTAGTTGTCAAGCAAGTCGCCGAGAGTTTATGCCAGTACAATAAGGGAACGTACCCATACTACGTGACCAACTTTTTGCGATTTTCAACCCCCCCCCCCCCCCACCGGGGACCAAAAACCTAAGCAACCCGCCGCTCATTTGTACCAAGCGTGGTATTTTGAGGACCCCCCCCCTTCCTGAACAGGTCACGTAGTATGGGTACGTTCCCTCAATACGTCTTTGTACGATTGGCTGTAGAATGCGTTTATTAAATGTCACAAGGATTCCTTGTCAATGCAGACAATACAGAAAAAGACGAATGAATGTTGGCTTATATTTTGGGCAAATATAAGCCAAATCATTATTTTTAAACCTTTTGTTAGCAAGAAATGATTCAAAACCATATTTATGAAAACTGTATGGGGAGAGGGCGGGTCTTGGAATATACTACACGTGGTCACAGAGGAGGGAGGGGGGGTTAAAAATTGCAAAAACTGGGTCACGTAGTATCGGTGTCCCTTACCTCTTCCACAGCTTTCCCCCTTCCCAATCTCAGTACCGCCTTAGTGAATGTCTTAAGAATCCTTCCGGAATTCAAAATTTAAACGATGCAGGCGAACCTTAACGTGATTATTTAGATTTATCTTTACTTCCAGTAGGTTTATATTATGAATAAACCAAAAATGTGATTTGGATAAATTGAAGCTTTTCCTAGTGTTTCGCTTGAATAGTTTGTAAAAAAATTAAGTGTAAACTATTAAATAAATATGTTTCTTTAGAAATGTATGAACGCATAAAAGAAACAAGTTAAAAAATACAACTTTATGACTAAGATTATCTGCGACAGTTCCCTCGATCTACTATTTTCTTTCTTATAAAATTAATCACTAACTAAATAATAACCACTGTTGCGCTTGAAATCGAGCTTTCCTAGACTCCGTTTGCTAATGCTGAAGTCACACGGTTCACTCGGATGAAGGTTTACTCGATGAAATGTTCCATTCTCGTTTCACCGCGTATTCAGACGGTTCCTTCGAAAGAAGAGTTCACTCGACATTCTAGCTACGAAGTCGTCGAGCGTAGTCGCGGCGCGACATTATTATCTCTATGCCCCACGCCCCACACACGTAATAATAATCCTATACTAACGTTGAAAGTTGAAACTGTTGGAAGACGTTGGTTTCGGTGTTGAAAATATTATCCTGTTGAAGATATATTTTGCTTGTCACTGATAAATTCGCTTGTTGCTTGGCGCTACTTATCGGCCGTATTGGACGGGAAAATAAAAAAAAACGTGCAGTAGGTATGTACATTACCAAAAGACCTTGTGTAATTGGGTATAATATCGTTCACGAAGTGTGATCTCTTGACCCCTTTGACTTAATCATTCCAACACCGTTGAAAACAATAGGTACAAAACATTGACAATTATCAATAGGTTATTTTTTTGCTTGTCGTTGATAAATTTGATTGTTCCATGGCGCTACGTATCGGCCGTATTGGATGGGAAAATAAAATAAAACGTGCAGTAGGTATGTACATTACCAAAAGACCTTGTGTAATTGGGTATAATATCGTTCACGAAGTGTGATCTCTTGACCCTTTTGACTTAATCATTCCAACACCGTTGAAAACAATAGGTACAAAACATTGACAATTATCAATAGGTTTTTTTTTTGCTTGTCGTTGATAAATTTGATTGTTCCATGGCGCTGAGTATCGGCCGTATTGGATGGGAAAATAAAAAAAAACGTGCAGTAGGTACGTACATAACCAAAAGACCATTTAAAATATCGAGTTAAGTTGTTCACGAAGTACAAACTCTTAACCCTTTTTATTTATTAGGCAGTTGAATCGTTGACTGCGTTGAATAATATTCGCATGTAGGTATTATATTTCAACTGTTGGCGCTAATTATTTTCAACAGCGTTGGACGTTGAAATAATGTAACTATTGTTTCCAACGGCTAGTTATATTTTAATACAGTACTAATTGGAATTCGTTTGGAAGTCGTTGAGTCCACTAGAAAATTCTCGACCGACTTATTCGCGAATGAAATGACTGTTAACACACATCATTCGCGTCAAAATTCGTCCGGCGCTGACGGCTAAGTTCGGGAATATTTCCGACAACGTCGAACTAAATTACGAGACATTAGCGATTCTTGTAGACAGTAAATAAATATCAGCACCATAAAATGAACATACGGTTAAATAATAACCTGAAAACTGATATCTACCAGTATTTTTGCACCATGAAATTTTTTAAATTCCAAAATAGGCCTCGGCTTGCAATAAAATCTATATAAATGGAATACTTATTAAAGTATACAAAAACTAAAAACTGTTTTGGAAAGGTGATGAAATATGCTTCCAAAATTTATTATTAGAAATAACCATGTAATTTTTTAAATAGAATAATTTTTAATGTAAACTTTTAAATGTTTAAAAAATGGCTCTCCTTGCGTTTATTCTAACTAAAATTACTGGTAACAAAAAAAAACACTTATTTTGTTAGACAAATAAATTATAAACGTTGCTGTCACCTCACTTTTTGTCGTTCCATATAAAAATAATTCATAAAAAATTCACAATGTATCATAAATTTTTTTTCAAATTCGATCAGAAACTTTGGTTCCGTAAAAGTGTACATTCGTATTTGAATATATAGAGCAATATTTTCTCTGATAAGTTTTAAGATTTTCACGGCCAAAAGCATTTTCGTTATTTGTTTTTGGGGTGTTATGCCGTGTTGGGCTACCTCCTTCTTTAGCCAACGTTTCGGACATCGTTGCAGTGTCCATCATCAGGGCAGATCCGGTAGATGTCGTTATTTGTTTTTGGGGTGTTATGCCGTGTTGCGCTACCTCCTTCTTTAGCCAATCTCCATCTACCGGATCTGCCCTGATGATGGACACTGCAACGATGTCCGAAACGTTGGCTAAAGAAGGAGGTAGCGCAACACGGCATAACACCCCAAAAACAAATAACGCAGAACTGAAATAACTGGGAAGCATGTTTATATTTGTGAATGATGAATACTTGGAGCAGGCGGATGAGTTTGTGTATCTGGGAAGCATGTTTATAAGAGATAGGAAGGCTGAGAGATATTGAAAGAAGGGTAAATGCGTGTAACTCCATTAATGTAGGACTGAATGCCGTCGGCGCTAACAAAACACTGTCTAAAGAAGCGAAGCTAGCAGTCCACAATGGAGTGCTGGTGCCGAGGCTGATGATGAAAGTAGAATGAATGCTGTAAAGGTGAGATCCCTGAGGAGTTTGTGAGTTAAATGAGAGAAATGTGGAGATACGCAAAGAATGCAAGGATGATGTAAGCGCAATTAGCGAGCTTAAGAAAGGGACTCTCAGGTGGTTCGGACATGTAAAGCGAATGAACGAATAAAGGAGTGTAAGGAGAAAAAACAACGCAAATGTGAATGGTAGAAGAAGTCGGGGATGCCGAGGAAGAGATGGCATTATCAAGTGAATCAGACATGTCGGGCCATGTCAAGAGTCAGATAACAGAATAGTAAGTATGAATGTGAATGAGGCAAGGAGTGTGTGCCAAGACGGAGTTATTTGGCGGTCGGTCCTCTGCCTAACCCTTCGGGGAAATGGCGTGATGGTTAGTTAGTACAGTGGAGGTTATCCACCTCTTACCCGCTCTGGTATAAGTAACAGATGGTTACTCCTTCAAGGCTCTCGCAAGATTCTAATTTTTTTGTTAAACGAAGCTACATTTATTTTATTTTGAACGAAGACCTCCAGTGTCCTTGCATACGTTGTTAGTAAGCAGTATGCAAGTGCTTAACAGGAAAAACAAAATGCAAAAAAAATAGTTAGTACAAAAAGCAACTGGTGCATAATCACACCACAAAATTCACTCAAAATAAGGGCCTCATTACTCCAAGAATACTTAATACCAGAGATTTTCAATAAATTTTTTAAACCCCAGAATAATGAGAGAGCCTGCCCCATAAACACTAAGCGTTGGCTAATAAGTGACGAATCAATGTATCTCTGAACATCTCAATGTACCTGCCTAAATAATTTATATATAGGTAGGTACATTGAGATATATTATTTTATATATAATATTATGTTGTACATGTATTAAAGATACTAAAAAAAATTATTTTATTTTGAAGAACCTACAGACAAGCCGTCATGTGTGACAGCTTTGTGGGACTTCAAAAAACTTCTATTTAAAAATGTCTTTTCTTGGATTAAATAAATAATAAAAAAATAAAATAAAAAAAAGTAATTTATTTTAGAAGGGATATTGGAAGGGTTAAACCTGACCTCAAAACATACGGCCTTATCTTAGTCAAGCCATATCCTTAGGAGCACAAAGTTTTTGCGATAGTGCAAGCAGGATGTTGGTTTTCCTGTGATAGTGAAAAAAAAGAGTCGCAATTTGCAATAATTATTTAACATAGAGATAATTTGATAAAACATTAGAAACCATTGTTTAATTAGTAAACACTTTGACACGGTCGGTAGCATAGTAGACAAATGCGTCGGCTTCTTGCTTAGGCTTCGCACAGACGTGCATCTCTAAAGAAAAAGAAAGATGGCAATAACGGGAAAAAAATTATGTATTTAAAAAGCCGGATAACATATTAATTCTTATTATTTCTTCTTTTTAACCTGCATCGGCAAATCTATTTAAAATAGTAGGTATAAAAAAAAATCTTGTAAAGCAAACATTTTCCTTATGGGTCCCGAAGGGGATCGATATTTAATTTATTTAATAAAAAATAAAACACTTACTAAAACTACGAATATAAATTAATTTATTTCACGACCGGTTTCGCTTTACTCGAGCATCATCGGGGTACAAATTAACACTAAACAAGAAATATACATTTCATTTTTTCTTTGTTTTACAATTTTTTTAGAGAAATATTTTCCCTTACTGGGGTACCCCGTTCTAAGGTCACATTGTACATGTTTTCGTGTTTGAAATATAAGTAAATACCTATATATACTAGCTGACCCCGCAACGCGTTGCCGTGGCAAACGAAACACAACGCCATCTACTGGATGGTTACCCAACCTAGACAACCAACTGTCGTGTCGATAAATTAACTTACAGCGTAAGAAACTGTAAGACACTTATGAAACTTATAAATAATAACAAAGCAAGGTAACAAATTGTATTGTAAACATTTTTACCTGCAGTGTAAAGAAACAATAAATAAATAAATAAATAAATAAATAAATAAATAATAATAAATTGTCCTATAAGAAACATTTAATTCTCAATAACAAATATTAAGGTCGATAATCGAGATAAAAGATAAAAACTTTCGTATCTTTTAAGTTGGACCAAATTACACGAAGTAAGACGAATTTCATCAAAATCGGTTAAGTAGTTTCAGAGTTTATTTCGAACGATTTATATATATAAAAATATAAATACAGAGGGAGACAACAAGATAAAAATATAACAAACAGTGAGTATTCATTTTACAAAGGAAATGAGAAAAGCCAACAGACAATTATGCAGACTAGTAGATTATAATAATATATCGAAAGAGACAAAGCATGACTGGGAAAATTTAAATGGTTTATAGAAAAAATACCTAATATTGGGCTACTAGATACATCTAATTGTTTATTTAGTATATGACTATTGGTTAACCGTTTAAATGCACTAGAAATCAAAAAAAGCAGTAAAAACCTCTCATGCCTAGGGCCCATTTTATCCAGACGTTAAAATATTTCCGCTTTGCAATAAGATCCAAATAAACGGAATATTTCTGAACGCATCCGAAAACCAAACACTGTTTCTGAGAAAGTGAAAAAAACACGCTTTCAAAATTTGTAATTCGAAATAAACAAATAATAAAAAATAAAAAATAAATTACCGAGAAAGTAATAAAAACACACACACACACCGGTGTAGGGAAAGCAATCTCGTTCTCGCGAGATCTCGTTCTTGCGAGATCTCGGCCTTTTTTTGCGAGATTGATCTCGGACGAAAAAAGGGCGAGATCTCGCGAGTTTAACGAGATTACACTCGAGCATAAAAACGCCTTATTCGAAGCGCGGACTGACACGGATGGAGTTGCGATCTGTCGGTTTCGTTCGGTGCGCGTGAGGCTGTAATTTTTAATAGTCTGACTAATTGGTATATTTTGTTAATTAATCTGTAATATCTAATGGATCTACTGAGTAGATATAGTTTTATTTCATTGATAGTAATATCTCAGTTTAATAGTCAACTCAACTTAGATAATAACTTTCATTTTTTTGACTTCTCGTTGTTTTGTTTGTTATAAAAGAACTATTTTATTACTAAAAGATTTGTGTTTGATATTAGAAGAGAAGACTGGTTGTTTCTTTTATTGGTTATTTTATAGATACGTACGTCAAAGGTTACTACTTAGAAGTTTATTAAAAAATTATAGACAAATACGTCAAAAAATGTTTGATGCATAAGACTATTGAAAAATTCGTGAAAATAAATGTTTATCTTATAATATTTATAATTTTAATTATTTTTTTCTTAATTTATTCAAATATTGTGATTATTTGCAAAAAAAAACACACAAAACTGCCAATCTCGCGAGATCTGGAAATTGGCGAGACTCGCAGTATATTCATAAACTCGCGGGATCTCGCCTGAGACCCAATCTCGCCCGATTTACATTCCCTACAACAGTGGCGGTCCGTGAGTTTTCAGTGAGCTAGAGCGCCAAGATTGAAAAGTATGACGTTATTGACGTTGAGCTGAAAATGTTTTTTTTTGTTCAAAATTTCAATTTTTTGTTAAATTGCAGTCTGAAACTTTGGTTTCATTAGGGTGTACGTTTTAATTAATTTGTAGTTAACTTTTAAGTTCGAATATAAAGCGTTGTGTTTTTTCTTTCTAACACTGTTCAGATAATATTTCTTACGTAAAAGGCTCTAAAAAGGGCGTTAATAAATAAACAAATAAATAAAAAGGGATTAAAATGTGCTAAAGTGATACGACAGATTTCAATTTTGTTGTTGTTGATGTTTTCAATAATCAATATAAGTATAGTATGGAAATAAGAATAAGGAACTCCAGTGAAAAATATTATGGCTTTAAAAAAATATGTTCATATAGACCAATAAACGCTGATTCTGAATATATAAGCTTTATTTAGATAATATTAAACGCAGAGTTTTTAAAAAATTATGAAAGCCAATTTTTTAATCGGTTCGTAAAAACACGCTGTCAAGTTGGCATTATTGAAATTTTACTGGTGACGTCACTGTTCGACGTGTCGTTACATCACCGTAAAGTCATTGTATGATATGACACAAGCCATCGTATTAATTTATTCGTTTATTTACATACTGTTTATAGAGATTTAGTTGTTGTGTTTATTGAAACATTATTGAGGCCTAAATAATGTTTCAAAAATAAAGGTATCTCTTATTAGTTTATCTCTATTATTGAAAATATTCAAAAACTACTGCACAAAAAAATTGTAATGCTACTTCTAGGGAGAATGCTTTGAACAACGGAATTCAAAATGGCGGCAGTTGATCAGCTGATTGTCCGAACCCATAGTAATTTTTCAGGAGTGATGACGTGACACGATTCACCGCACATACGGTGGTTTTAGGGAGATCTTTAAAAATGAAAACTTTGACAATTATTTTAACTATTAAAACTAACTCTAAAAATAAAAATTAGTTATTTAAGTTAGAAGGTCATTAGTCTTTATTCATAATTTTTTTTTTAAAAATGGACTGTAGTTCTCTATTGTGTAAAATTAGCTTCCCAAAAGATTTTCAAACTTTGGCAGGTAATTGCGGCATCCTGGGAATGTTCGTCTACATTAGAAGACAAAATATTGACAAAGTAGATATTATACACCTACCAATTTAATGTTACAAAATAACCATCCATCAATATTTATCTTTAGGCATGGAATTTCACAATGAAATAATGCGATTAGATAAAAAAAAAATAATTGCAAGAGTGAGTAATGAATGAATTCAAAATAGCCTCATCGAAGTGATTATCTCGTGTTTTCGTGGAATTTACATATTGGTTGCTTCTGATTAATACGGTCCAGATAAATGAAAATAATTTATACTGGTTTTATCATCACGTACCCGAAACATGTTAACCAGGAATTCCTGAGCATATTTGGAGTTATAACGAACATTTTTTCTAATTAAAAATATTTTTTTTCATCACACGCCGCCGCGACTGAGTAGTTTAGTATAGCCCAGGTTAAGGGCCCGCTACCCGAATCACTACCTATTTCTTACATATCTCCCTTAAACACGTTAAGTTTTAAAGCTCTTAAAAAAAATGTTATTCTTGAAGAAAACATCTAGACATTGCCCGTGCCGAAACGCATATTATATAAAATTCCCTCGATAGAAAAAAATCGCAAAGTATGCTCCATAAATTATTATAAACAAGTTTGTTTCAGTTATTTTACAAGTTATATGTATGAAAAAAATCACAGTGTTTCTTTAAATGCTGTTTAAGACGAGATTTTTGCTCTATTTTAAACGAGTCGTGTTTTATTAATCATTTTCGCATCGATTTTGTCGCTGTAAATGTTAGCGCTCTCCTCTAACATTTGTAATTTCGTATCTCTCCACCTTCTTCTTTTCGGGCCTGGAAAATTTAATAAAACACGACTCGTTTAAAATAGAGCAATAATCTCGCGGGCATTGTCTTAAACAGCATTTAAAGAAACACTGTGAATTTTTTCATACATATAACTTGTAAAATAACTGAAACAAACGTGTTAATAATAATTTTTGGAGCATACTTTTTTTTTTTTTCTATCGTGGGAATTTTATATAATTTGCGTTTCGGCGCGGGCAAAGTCTAGATATTATCTTCAAGAATAACATATTTTTTAAGAGCTTTAAAACTTACCGTGTTTAAGAGAGATATGTAAGAAATCGGTAGAAATTCGGGTTGCGGGCCCTTAGAGTCGGCGATGTGTGAATGCGGTGCGGTGCAGACCAACGAACGGTCAACGAATGTCCGCTCCATTAATTGCCCGGCGGGATTGATGAGGTCCATAGGGCAACGCCTGAGGCCTTAGACTGGCTCGCAGACCTAGACCGATGTCCCTCTCTGACCCCCCACCATACGAAAGAAGAAGAAGAAGTTAAAAAAATATATTATTATTACTAAGCTTCGCCTTAACCAGATATCCAATTTCTAGAAAGATGTTCGCGAATATCTTCTGGCTTGTTGAGTCTTAACACTGATAGCCAGATAAAAAATATCGTTATCTAAAACACTTTAACGGGGAATTTCTCAAATATTATTAATCAATGCAGCGCATCACAGCAGCGAACTAATGCCACAATTCGATATCGAAATGCGAAGGTCTACGCATCATCGGGAGGTTGTGGGTTCGTTTTACTAACATAAATTGACACAAGATTTAAAATAGACTAAATGCTGTGAATATGTGCTAAAACCACAATGGTGTTAAAAATGTAGATTATCGACTGATGCAATCGTAACGGTTAAAATAACGAAAGGGACGCCTAAATGGTTGCGTACGTAGACCGGATGAATATAGGATAATCTGATGTGGAAGTGAACGGTAGACAAAGTCGGAGGAGCCTGAGGAAGACGTGGAACGATCAGGTGAATCTAATGATAACCCTCGACTCTGTGCAGACACGGGCGGTCTGTCTGATAGATTTTCCTAATTTAACAGACGGATTGCAATCTTTAGAGCACAGGCGTCGGGTGGGAATGCTATCCTTGTTTTACCGGTATTTCAATGGAAGATGCTCCGAGAAACTAGCGTCATTGATCACTTCGGCACCGGTGCATAGTCGGAAACACGTCAAACGCGTGCCCAATATATGTACACGGTTGACATTGGTCACATGAGAACGGGTCGCTTCTTCGACTCGTTCTTCAATTCAACAGCTCGGCTGTGGAACGATTTTCCGGCTTTTGGGTTTCCTCCTTCCTACAACATGGGTCTCTTCAAGACCAATGTTCATTCCTTCCTCTCCTCAAAAAGACCCTTCACACAGCATCTCAGATGACGTAGGCCCTGAGGGAAATTATTTTTCTCAGGGCCTCCTGTGTGGAGTTAATGTAAAAAATAATAAATGGGTCATGTGACGGCCTCTGTGGTCGAGGGGTATAAGGCTCTCGAATAGTGATCCGAAGGACAAGCAAAACCTAATAAATTATATTTGATTAATTAGTGTAAATTCACAATTAATTAATTAAAAATAATATAAAGCACATTTTCTGAAAGTTTCAGATTGGAAGATTCTCTCAAAATCGCCCTACGAGACCACTATTCAGGATTGAAACGTTGCTTGAAATGGTTTTAGCCGTGTTTGTTGACCAGATCTGAAAAGCTAGCTACTTCCCCAGCTTCCTCTTCCCCATCTCCTTCCCCTTCTAACATACCCCAAATCGGGGATGCCGTAGTCTCACTGGCTCCAGTTGAACAGTTGGGACTCTTGTGTTGTTTAAATGTGCGGGCTTACGGACAATTTTTCTGTAATTCTGACCCTTTACATTTAACAATGTTAAGGGTCAGAATTACAGAAGAGCATCAACGTGAATGAAGCGAGGAGTTGTATGGAGGTATATCCACTCTGCCTACCCCTGCGGGCGGGTAGGCAGCCTGCCCCAGCTATATCCCAATTTCAGTCGATTGCGATTATTTTAAAAAACAAAAAAATATATAGAAAAAACAAAAGCGATGCCCGCCTGATTTATTTGCAGCAAAACAGAAATTTTAGACAGAAAAAAGGATGCAAATTTAAGAAGACACCTATGCTCACCATTCGAGAGTTTGCTACTTCAGATTATCTGAAGCTTGTCTCAAAAGATTTAATGTAAGGAATAGTGAAATGGAATGCGGCTTTTCCTGAATTAATGGTTGGTCCATCCACACTAGGGCGATACTGAAAGTATAATAAACTCCTTGAAAATCTTGTGCAGTAAATCACTCCGGCGAGACTTTTAAATGTATGATGCTAAAAAGTCACAAATCACACAATGTATGAAATTATAATTCCATTATTAAGAAAGCATTTCAATTTCAAACATTAGGCTGGTCAGTTTTCTTTCTAAACGCCGAATAAATTTTAAATTATGTTTTACTGCCCAATTAGCTTATGACTTTCACGCGTATACAAGTTTAAATCAATTAAAACGTAAGTGCCATCACACAATCGAGAGATGTATTATTTTCTATGACCAAGAACGATTTTAGGACAAAAATTTAAAAAAAAAGCGAATTTTAAAATAAAGTTGATTTGGTAAATAAAACTTTTGATTTATAGAGAAATGATGCAAACTACACAACCTCTCATCTGTGGCTCGGACAGCGGCGCGGCGCCCGGGAAAAAAAGTTTTTTTTTTTAATGCGATTTTAACCCTTGTGTATAATGAAACTGTATGAAAGACAAGGTCAGAATCGCTAGCGCCAATATCAATCTGGAAGCAACTTTTTCTTTGATCAATGTAGCTTTTCTAAATGCTCTTTTGTGGGGGCATAATGTTTTGTCCGTAGGATATCTTGTCGGGGATATTTTGTTGGAGGATGTTTTGTCCATAGAATATTTTGTCAGGGATATTTTGTTGGAGGATATTTTGTCCATAAGATATTTTGTCGGGGATATTTTGTTGGAGAATGTTTTGTCCATAGGATATTTTGTAGGGGATATTTTGTTGGAGGATGTTTTGTCGGGGATATTTTGTGGGGGATGTTTTGTCCATAGGATATTTTGTCAGGGATATTTTGTTGGAGGATATTTTGTCCACAGGTTATTTTGTCGGGGATATTTTGTTGGGAGGATATTTTGTCCACAAGATATTTTGTCGGGGATATTTTGTTGGAGAATGTTTTGTCCATAGGATATTTTGTAGGGGATATTTTGTTGGAGGATGTTTTGTCGGGGATATTTTGTGGGGGATGTTTTGTCCATAGGATATTTTGTCAGGGATATTTTGTTGGAGGATATTTTGTCCACAGGTTATTTTGTCGGGGATATTTTGTTGGGAGGATATTTTGTCCACAAGATATTTTGTCGGGGATATTTTGTTGGAGAATGTTTTGTCCATAGGATATTTTGTAGGGGATATTTTGTTGGAGGATTTTTTGTCGGGGATAATTTGTGGAGGATGTTTTGTCCATAGGATATTTTGTCGGGGGGAAGATGTTGTATCCATAGATTATTTTGTCGGGGGGAAGATGTTTTGTCCATAGATTATTTTGTCGGGGATATTTTGTGGGAGGATGTTTTGTCCATAGGATATTTTGTCGGGGGGGAAGATGTTTTGTCCATAGATTATTTTGTCGGGGATATTTTGTGGGGGATGTTTTGTCTATAGGATATTTTGTCAGGGATATTTTGTTGGAGGATATTTTGTCCACAGGTTATTTTGTCGGGGATATTTTGTTGGGAGGATATTTTGTCCACAAGATATTTTGTCGGGGATATTTTGTTGGAGAATGTTTTGTCCATAGGATATTTTGTAGGGGATATTTTGTTGGAGGATTTTTTGTCGGGGATAATTTGTGGAGGATGTTTTGTCCATAGGATATTTTGTCGGGGGGAAGATGTTGTATCCATAGATTATTTTGTCGGGGGGAAGATGTTTTGTCCATAGATTATTTTGTCGGGGATATTTTGTGGGAGGATGTTTTGTCCATAGGATATTTTGTCGGGGGGGAAGATGTTTTGTCCATAGATTATTTTGTCGGGGATATTTTGTGGGGGATGTTTTGTCCATAGGATATTTTGTCAGGGATATTTTGTTGGAGGATATTTTGTCCACAGGTTATTTTGTCGGGGATATTTTGTTGGGAGGATATTTTGTCCATAAGATATTTTGTCGGGGATATTTTGTTGAAGAATGTTTTGTCCATAGGATATTTTGTAGGGGATATTTTGTTGGAGGATGTTTTGTCGGGGATATTTTGTGGAGGATGTTTTGTCCATAGGATATTTTGTCGGGGGGAAGATGTTGTATCCATAGATTATTTTGTCGGGGGGAAGATGTTTTGTCGATAGATTATTTTGTCGGGGATATTTTGTGGGAGGATGTTTTGTCCATAGGATATTTTGTCGGGGGGAAGATGTTTAGTCCATAGATTATTTTATCGGGGATATTTTGTCGCGGGATGAAAAGTCGCGGAACTAATTTTAGCACCGTTTCCGAAATGTCATCCCACATTCAACAGTTCAAAAACATAAATTTTTCTATGATATTATACAGAAGTGGTTTTAAGTAGAGCTGAGATTTTTGTACAAAGATGGTGTCTTAATTGTGACTTTTTATGAATCATGGATTCATTGTCAAGGTAGATTGTTATTCAGGTTACCCATATAATAAAATTAAAGCAGCTAATTGGTAGCTGTTTTCTCAGCCGGCTGTTGTTTGCTAATTATTGTTATAATTAATATATTATTAATATTGTTAATCTGGTAAAATTTAAAAGATAAAACAATAAAAGCGCCGCGATGCACAACACGATGGCGGTGCTATGAATCAATTGATCACTGTGGAATTAAAATACGAAAGTAGAAAACTGAATAATTTTTAACTAGCAGTTAAAAATCCACTCCGCAGGTTTTTGCTGCTAGGCCATGCGAGCGGCTTTTGGTTCGGCTTCTCCTAGTTTGGGAGTTGGTGACCATTTTATAAATCCGATAGAAACTGGTTCTAAACATGTTGACATTTTGTATTCGTACATCTCATTCGAACTATGATTTACATTTTGCAATACAACGTTTGCATAGTCTTGGTAGCAAATACTTAAATATGGATGTATTTGACAATAATTAGAACTTAGCAAACTTCAAACCCCAAATGTGCCAACTAAGTATTTCTACCTATCCCATAAACTAATGAGAACAACAATTTTAAACATTACCTACTTTATGTCAACTCCTATATTTTATGGACTATATTTTGTTTCTTATATTTTATGTAACCTGTATTTTATTCATGCTTATATATTTTACGTAACAAATTTTTTTTAACGCTTATATTTTATGTAACCTATATATTTTGTTATTATTTTTAATTTATAAACTAACGTTTAGACAAGATTTTTATGCATAGCACAAAGGGTAACAATTATTATAAGCGATTATTTACTAGCCTGAAACACTCATCAACATTGAAAAATCTTCCGAGAAAAGATACTTGCCGCCAACGGGACTTGAACCCGTGTCCTTCTGATTGCCGGTTAGCTGCTCTTGACCACTGAGCTATGAGCACTGAGCAGAAGGACACGGGTCCCGTGTCCTTCTGATTGCCGGTTAGCTGCTCTTGACCACTGAGCTATGAGCACTGAGCAGAAGGACACGGGTTCTTTCTAGGTCAAATCGAGCCGTTTACTATGATCGATCTTTTCGTGTAGCTGGCCCGCTCATTTGGAACAAACTTCCCTCAGCTCTTACTAATATCCAGAACTTGGCTGAATTCAAAAGAGCTTTAAAAACAAACTTATTTAAAAAATCATACCTTTCATGAATTTTAAGTCCTTTTCAATATACTTTAATAAGCCATGTTCCTCAAGTTTCTGGTAATTGTTTGGTTTCGATTACCTCCTTACTATAGTTTTATGTGCACTCTGAATTTGTATTATTTCTAAATGTTAACTGCCTCCTGTTCTATATAATTTAGTTTTAATGATTCTGGTTGAATGGCACCGTGATGGTTTATCATTATATATTGTCCTGTGCCAAAACAGCACTCACTATTGTTGTTAATATTGTTCTTTAGGAATTGCTTTGTATATTTTTGTATATTCGTTATTTCACATTATTTAATTAATTTTTTAAGGACTCGTAAGGAACACTGTAGGTTAATTTTAAGTTTATTATAATTAAGCGCACTTGAAGTGAAACATCACAAAACTGCGCTATATAAATACTACGTTATTATTATTATTATTATTCAAGTCCCGTTGGCGGCAAGTATCTTTTCTCGGAAGATTTTTCAATGTTGATGAGTGTTTCAGGCTGATAATTATTGCTTATAATAATTGTTACCCTTTGTGCTATGCATAAAAATCTTGTCTAAACGATAGTTTATAAATTAAAAATAATAATTAATATTTGAAAAGTTTAAGTATTTCCCCAATAAATGTAGTCATAATTTGTCTCGACGCCACCTAGCGAGGGATTTAACACTTACAATGTCTCTCTCGCAAAAATAAAGTTGGTTGTTTTCAGGTGGAAAAAATATAATAAGCAGTAATTGTTGAATGAAACACTAGTATATATTGAATTATTTGGCGGGTATTTGATAAGCCCCCATAGTTCAGTGGTCAAGAGCAGCTGACCGGCAATCAGAAGGACGCGGGTTCAAGTCCCGTTGGCGGCAAGTATCTTTTCTCGGAAGATTTTTCAATGTTGATGAGTGTTTCAGGCTGATAATTATCGCTTATAATAATTGTTATATATATTTTTTTCACATACTCGTATATTTGTTACTTGTATTTTGTAAACCCATTCTTTTCACTGTAATTAAAAAAAATGTACTGCATTCTATGTAAAAGCCCCATGGGCGTTTAAATAAAAAAAATAGCCGGTTACTCGGATCCACTGTGACCCAGTGACAGCTAGCCACCGGGACAAAGTAACCGCTACAGGCAATGACGTCATATGTAACATATAAAAGGGTGGCATTATTATTCACAACTGCCAGTTACAATAATAATCATTTTATCGTCAGTCTATCTCTTTATATCCGGAGAGATGGACAAAAAAAAAAAATCCGTAGTACTTACGCCTGCCAGGGGTTGCTAATCACGCGATCTGTTAACGTAAGTGGGGCCATCTTTTAGTTTTGTTGGCTACTTGTTTGCATTCGATTCCATTTCAAAGGTAGCTTTTTAACAAGCTTGAAGTACGAAGATGGTATTGCATAAGGCGCGGCGTCAGAGATGTATTCGAAGTCGGATTTTTAATAACGTCCGATACCTAGGTTAGAATTTTGTCCTGTAACTAGCTCAGATCCGTGAAAAATCGCGGAGTGGTCGGTATTATTGACAAATCAGTTCCAATTTTCAAAACGACATATTTTTGTTGTTGTTGTAAATAAAGTTGTTGGGCAGACGCATCTGTCGCCTAGACCTGGACAAACCTTACCCCATGAACCCGAGCATCCCTGCTAAGCCACCAAACATAGCGAACCACTTGACCTATGACAAAGAGGTTGGTTATCCAATAAATGGTTCCGGGGACGGCGGTACCTATTGAAAAAAGAACCTCCCAAATTGAAAAAAATACCTAATATTATAAAAAATTGAAAATAATATTATTAAAATTGAATCTCACGGTTTTGATGGCAGAGGAAAAATGTTTCCAAATTCGGTGGCTTACCTGTAACAAAGAAGAAAAAATATTAGCATCATTGTCAATAACTTTAAATTAACATTAATGTTCAGAAATTCTGGATAACTGTTAATTTAATTGCACTTTTTTACATTAGCTCAACACAACACAGGAAAAAATCTCTCGGGTTACTTGTCATCTTTGGGTATGTTGTGTAGAGGGTATTTTAGGTAAAGAAAGGAGATGAAGTTTTGGGAAGGAAAAAGGAATGATTGGTGGGTAAATCTAGGGTGAGTGTGTCCGGTAGTCAGTGTGTCGTGGTGTACGTATGAATCCAATCCTCCCACTGCGGTGCAAGGCGACGGGTCGAGAGTCCGGCTGGAGAGGTCTACGTTAGGACTCCCTCAACCAGAAAACGCATTTGACGTCAACACCTTGACAAACTTCACCCCATAACCCAGGGCATCCCTATTAAGTCACCAAACGTAGCGAAACACTTAGGGTGATCTATGGCAGGGGTGTTGGGTTATCCAATAAAAGTTTCCCGGTGCGGTGGTTCCATATTTTTATTTTTTTCTGAGAATGCCAAATTATTTTAACGTCATTTCCCAAATCTGTATACTTTCTTATTTTTTCAGAAACGCATTTGCGAATATTACTTACAGGAATTTAAAATAATTATAATGGTTCTTGACAAATCTCCCTTATTTCTATTCTTATATATAAAAATGAATCGCTGAATATGTTGCTAAGCGCAGATCTCGAGAGCAGCTGAACCGATTTCGCTAATTCTTTTTTTAGAATATTCCTTGAAGTACGAGTTCTTACGGAGAGAAAAATTAAGAAAATTGCGCAGAAAATTGGATAATTTCAGAAAACCTAATGACTATCGCACGTTTGACAGTTCGCGTGTTTGAGAATGACATTTGGCAAAACAATGATTGTTAAATCAGGATTCTATTTTTGAAAAACTTTAAGTTGATACATTTATTTAAAGTAGGTACTCCCCTAATAGTTTGAATCGAATCAAGAATTTCAGATATTTTAAATAGGTACCTATGTTAGGTACCAAATTTAATATACATGAAAAATGGAAATTTGAATAAAAATTGTAAAAGGTGGCACGCGGGCTGTTTAAAAACTGAATGTACTGGGATTGAATATATGGAAAGCGGGAGGGAGGGAGAGATTAGGGAGGAGGGGGAGGGGGGAGGGAGAGCGGTGAGAGGGGGGAGGTGGAGGAGGTGGAGTGGGAACCCCCCTTACACCATGCGAGCGAAGCCGCGGGAAAAAGCTAGTTATATATAGTTTAAAGTATAAACAATGAACCAACCAGTTTTTAGAAATGAAATAACGACTTCATACAAAATGTAGGTACTTATTACAATAGATTTAAAAAAAATTATTCTTATTTTTGTTTTCTCTCAACTATTTCAACAAAATACGGATCACACAACCGATGATCTCAAGCACAGTTAAATGATGTGTACTTTTAAACTTTATAAAAAGTTCATACTAACCAAACCGGTAAAAGCGCGTCTGTTTATGAAATAGAGAGATTCCCGGAGAGAGACAACAACACTAAAAATGATAATAATAATAATGGGAAGCAACGACCGCCGTCACGGTAGGTTAGTCCCGTCTGACAGGTGCTCACTGCTCGCCTGCGCCCGAGGCATACTGAAAGTACCTCGTAAAGCCAGTTATTTAGGATACACTAGATCAGGGACTAATGTCCATAGATATCTCGATTACATAAATAGCAGTAGAAGGAAAAACACTGTTTCACCTAAACATGCATTTTTTTTAATATGTTCTCTTAGAAAAATTCTGTGATTTCATTAAAGCATTTTTTTATCATTTATATTTCTTTAATTACCTACTTCACCAATGACCCAACTTTTTTATATGAATACCTCACAAAAGTCCCAGCTGCAATCGCCTGGAGCATGGTATCCCCGATTGGGGTATGTTGTGAGGCTGAAGGTAGTGGGGAGGAGAAGGAGATGGGGGAAGGAAGGTCACTAAACACGGCTAAAGCCATTTCAAGCAACGTTTCAATATGCGCTTTCTACGTATTCCGAACGGCGACTGTACAAAAAAGGCAATAAACTTTTATCACAATATTGCTGCACCCTTTTCTAACACATTAAATAGTGGTGAGACAAAAGATGCGACACATAATGTGCGATGTCTATATCCTCCAAAGTACTACTTTTTTCCTTTGGAGGAAACAGACATACGTGTATTGTGTATCTCATTTTTGCCTCACCATTATTTATAACGAAAGAAAGAGCTGTTGCATTATTGTGATAATGAACGTACGTTTATTGCATTTTTGCACCGTCGGCGTTCCTTAACGTGAGAATATTAAAAGCACCTCTCTTTGCTTCGTGTCTATCGGTCTATCGCATACCCGATTTTATTTATTTACTAGCGATTTCCCGGCATGCGTTGCAACGCAACTTAATTAAGAAATTGTTTCTGCATGTGTGTCTTTTCCCATTCGTCCCTTTACCCTTTCGCCTTCCCTTCCTCTCCCGAGTCATATTTCCTTCACACGATCCCACACTGCCTTCCCGCTTCCCCCGTCTCGCGAAATCCCCGCCCCGCGTTCCCATCCCCCCTCCCGCGTTCCCCTCCCGAATCCCTTCGCGGGAATGCGCACATCAAATCCCCAAAGTATCATCGCAATAGGAGGAATGGTTTAGCAAAGCATAGACAACTCTCACATATACAGAGAAGCAAGCATATTTTGACTTTTATATATATCTACAGATTTACGGTACGAACACCTTTAAATAGCGAAGTAAACGTTTTTTTTTACATAAAAATGGATTATAAAACAATTATAAAGTGTAAACATATGATTTAAATTTACTAAAATTTACAAGTGTTGGAAACGAAACGAAAACTAATATCTGTTTATTTGTTACTTCAGCATAAGATGCGTATGCGTGGTATAAAGGAGGTCACAGACGAATTGGTATTGACATTAATGTTGCAGTGAAAGATATTTTTAGTTCGTGTGACTTTTTTAGGAACATGAAATGAAATCAATAAGGAACTCCGGTGAAAAATATTATGGCTTTAAAAAAATATGTTCATTTAGAGAAGTGGTTCCCAACCTTTATGGATGGGGGGGGGGGGGGGGGTGACATCACGCTATCCGCCCTATCCGTCCCTGGTGGCCACCCATGCTAGCCTAAGCCACTGTTTTTGGTCAGTGGCATAGGCTAGCAGCATGGGTGGCACCTGGGACGGATAGCACAACGGGAGGGGCATAATGGGATAGGGTAGGATGGGTTCTAGCAGAATATTTACCTCAACGGAGGGGGCGGAATGGGATAGGGTGGGACGGGTTCTAGAAGAATATTTACCTCAACGGAGGGGGCGGAATAGGATAGGATGGGACGGGGTCTCGCAGAATATTTAGCACAGCGCAGAGGGGCGGAATGGGATAGGATGGGACGGGTTCTAGAAGAATATTTACCTCAACGAAGGGGGCGGAATAGGATAGGATGGGACGGGGTCTCGCAGAATATTTAGCACAGCGCAGAGGGGCGGAATGGGATAGGATGGGACGGGTTCTAGAAGAATATTTAGCACTACGGAAGGGGTAGAACGGGGTGAGGCGAAACGGAATACCATAATGACCACTGACCACAAGGCACAATAATGATAAACGGAATATTGTCCCGAATTTTTGTATTCAGACTTCTCGACCAGGGACCGCCCGCGCGCCGGTCGCGCTAGTCGTTTATTGAACGGCGGACCATCTTCTACCCTCTTGCGGACCACTGGTTTGGAAACCCTGATTTAGACCAATAAACGCTGATTCTGAATAAATATATAAGTTTTATTTAATAATATTAAACACAGAGTTTTTAAAAAATTATTAAAAAGTCCATTTTTAATCGGGTCGTAAAAACACACCGTCAAGTTGGCATTATTGAAATTTTAGTGGTGACGTCACTGTTCAACGTGTCGTGACATCACCGTAAAGTCATTGTATGGGAATGTATGATATGACACAAGCCATCGTATTAATTTATTCGTTTATTTACATACTATTTATAGAGATTTAGTTGTTGTGTTTATTGAAACTTTATGTAGCCCTAAATAATGTTTCAAAAATAAAGGTATCACTTATTAGTTTATCTCTATTATTGAAAATATTCCAAAACTACTGCACAAAAAAAATAGTAATGCTACTTCTAGGGAGAATACTTCGAACCGTACGAACAACGGAATTCAAAATGGCGGCAGTTGATCAGCTGATTGCCCTATCCTATAATAATTTTTCAGGAGTGATGACGTCACACGATTCTCCATACATACGGTGGTTTTCGGGGGATCTTGAAAAATTAAAACTGTGACAAATATTTTAACTATTAAAACTAACAATAAAAAAAATGCAGTTATTTAAGTTAGAAGGACATTATTCATAAAAAAAAATTGGACTGGAGTACTGGAGTTCTCTATAGCAATAATGCAGGGCAATGATTTTGAGGTATGTTATGAACATGAAGGCGGTGAGGTTGAAAAGAAGAAGATTGGGAATTACCTGGTTATTCAGATCTCGTCACCAAACACGGCTAAAGCCAGTGTTTTAATTCTGAATGGTTTGTCTTTCAATAGTTCACCATTCGAGAGACTAACAGCTTCATATTAACCGATATTTATTTATTTAAACGTCATAAAATGGATTTTACATTCAAGTGATACATGAGATTACACAGTGGTACACAGGAGGGTATCAGTATTACAATAATAACAAAAAAAGAATGCACATTTAACAAAGTATATCTACATATTATAAATTAAATTCCTCGGCCGCGTCTGTCTGTTCGCGTTAAAAACAAAAACTAAAGAACGGATTTTCATGCGGTTTTCACCAATAGATGGAGTGATTCATGAGGAAGGTTTAGATATATAATTTGTCAAGGTTTTGTGTAAATTGATGGAAATATATAATATACAAAGGAGAATGTCTGTACGTGGTGAACGAGCGAAAAAAACAAGTATTTAGGTATAGAATAATATTATACATGTGTTACTAAACTACTGTTACTATGCTACAAAAATAATATCAATGTTATAATAACAGAGAACATTTTATTTAAGTAGATTCCGCTTTATGTTTAAATTCAGGAAATAAAATGTACCCACACGGATCGTTTGAAATCTCTCGCGACGTAAACCTGTAATTTTTCAAAACCTCACATTATTTTTGATCGTGTGATGGAATTTGAGTAACATAGCAGACTAAATTGTTGATACATAGATGAACATCATAGACATACCATGTACCACGAGTGGAGCAACGGGACTTATCCGAGAATTTACTCCGTAAGACCAGCATCACGCGGAGAATTTAACAATTATAATAATAACAAAACTGTCGGTGGCATTCCGATCATTCCAGATATGAATTGAAGAGATTAGAAGATGAGAGTTTGACGTTAAGATGAATCTGCATACTCGACTTACAGATTGCATCTCCAGTTTTTGGCTAAAATGAGTTATGAACTTTTTTTTTTTTACAGTGAATACCGCACAAGAATCTCAACTGCTCCCGTCTGGATCCAGTGAGACTATGGCATCCCCAATTGGGGTATGTTGTGAGGCTGAAGGTAGTGGGGAGAGGAAGGAGGTGGGGAAGAGGAAGGTTGGGAAGTACCTGGCTATTCAGATCTGGTCACCAAACACGGCTAAAGCCATTTTCAGGCAACTTTTCAATTCTGAATGGCGGTCTTACACCAGGGCGATACTGATAGTATCTTCCACTCTGGAACATGCCGCAAATATACTATATATTATTTTAAATGAATTAATTGTGAAATAACACAAATTAATCAAATAAAATTTATTTGCGCATGCCGGGTTCGAACCCGCAACCTCCGGATTGTGAGTCAAGAGTCTTACCCACTGGACTACGGAGGCCGTCACTAAAGGCCAGGGTAAATATTCGGAACAAACGTCAACGGTTATGTAACGGGATTGTGTACGTTATCTTTACTTTAAAAAACAGCCTACGTTTTTGAATGGTTTGTATAGCAAAGCAGGGTTTGTGTCGCGGGCTTGTGTATATTATCTTAATTTTAAAAGTTTTATAAAACAAAAGTGCGTATTAACCGTTGACGTCTGTTTCGAACTGCAAACAGAGTGATTTGACAGTATGAAAGCAAATTTTCAATTTACGTAAATAAAATTAAAAATGTAACATTTTCAACCTCCCCCAATGCAAATAGTTGTCTTTTATAGTAATTAAGAAGAATCTAAAAGTTTTATCAAAAAAAGTGCGTATTAACCGTTGACGTTTGTTCCGAACAATTACCAATGCCAGACTCTAAACGAGAATACTAATTTGCCAAAATATGGCATCTCTAACCCGTACCATTCGATAATTTAAATAAAATCATTTAAAAAAAGATCCGCAAACGTGTTTTGTGACGAAAATACTTCAGTTTGTCTATTAATTTGCGGAATTACAAACTAACAAATTTAAGATTTTTTACATTCTTATTTTGCTTAAGGCTCGATGACACAGGGCGAGTTTACAAGCTACTATCTACTAAGTTTAAAAGCGGATAGATCGGCGAGTGAGATTGTCATGATGACACACAAAACTGTCCACCCGCTCAGTAGCGTAGGAAACTGAGGTCGCTGCTAGCGCCAGTAACAAGAATAACGAAGCCTGCGTGAACTAATTCTGTGATGTTTGACGTTTTTGACAGTCGAAATCAGCTATTGATTGGCAGCCATCTTGAAAAACATAAAAAAACCAATCACGAGCAAGCGTGTGGCGAGTAAAGTTGACGAACTTTAAACTTTTTTCGTAGATTGTCAACAATCTGCTAGTTAGCAAGTAACACGATGACACCGAGCGAGTTTACTAACAGATAGTGAATTTCCCAGATAGTAGCTTGTAAACTCGCTCTGTGTCATCGACGCTATAGACATTATTGAAAAATTATAAATAATTATAATCTAAATATTATTACAAAAAGTACATAATTTTAATAGTTTTATCATCCATCACCCCTTTCAGCATTTTTGAATGTAGGTATTAATTAAAGCTAAAGCAATTTGGGAGGCGGGAATGGGTACCGCCGCCCCGGGAACCTTTATTGGATAACCAACACCTCTGCCATAGGTCACCCCAAGTGGTTCGCTACGTTTGGTGATTTAGCAGGGGTGCCCGGGTTCATGGGGTGAGGTTTGTCTAGGTCTTGGAGCCGGATGACCAAGACACAGTGAACCCCAGATTTCTACCCACCCCTTAAACCCTTTTCCTTCCCAGAACTCTCCTCTCCTTCCTTTTCCTAAAAAAACCCTCCACACAGCATCCCCAAAGATGACATAGGCCCTGAGGAAAATTATTTTCCTCAGCGCCTCCTTTGTGGAGCTCATGTAAAAAAAAAAAAAAGCATATACTGAATGAAATAAAATCGATATTGAGTTATAATTTTAAAAACTGGTACGGAGAATGCAGCCTAAAACTTCACAAATCGCTTTCATCGATGTATCGCTGCTGGATGCCATCATCTTTCTGATGTCATCTTCAGGACTTGGTGCATAAAACGGCATGATGTACCAGATAAAATAAAATTAAAATAAGCCCCATTTCTGTAAGTTACGCCGTTTTCTTTTAATGGCTCTTCAAAACTGCAATGTTTGTTTTGCCGCACCTTGTACAAGTGATTTAAAAAGTGTTTAAAGTAGGAAAAAGTCGGTAGTTTAATAATAAATTTTATACTAAGGGGCCCGAAGTTTGAAAAGGGGCCAGAGTTCGCAAGCGAACCTACGCATTTAAAAAAAGATTATTATTATATATTATTTTCAATGACGAGATTTCATCAGATAGCTTTAGAAGTCATCGTTGATAGACATATCGATTAAAATACACAATAACTACAACACATACACACTTAACAAAGGAATAAAAAAAATATTGTAAAGGAAGAAGAGGGCCTGATTTACAAGGGAGCCAAATGTTCAGCGCGTTTTGTCGATGCAAGCATTTTCAGTGGTCAGTTAAGCCGAATTCATAATACGCAACTAGTTGCATGAATGTTCCAAATAAATGCATGAGATCAACAAATTTAGTGTCGTATAACCTTCAGTATGCTATGTTTAGTGACTTAGCAGGGGAACCCGGGTTCATGCGGGTGAGGATTGTTCAGGTCTTGGCGGCCGATGTGTCTGCTCACCTGCTGCGTGGTGGACAGGATCGAGAGAGACTGGTTGAGGGAGGTCTTTTATCCTCTCCAGGGCAGAATGGCCTTGCACTGCAGTTGGAGGGATGGATTTACACGCCCGTCACTCCTGGACTCACTGACCCCCAGTTTCTTACCCATCCCTCGTACCTTTTTCCTTCCCAGAACATCCTTTCCTTCCTTTCCTTAAAACAACCCTCCACACAGCATCTCCTAAGATGACATAGGCCCCGAGGGAAATTATTTTCCTCAGATCCTCCTGTGTGGAGCTAATGTAAAAAAAAAGTATCACAATGGTACCATCAACATTAAAGCGTTTTTCTGCAATGCAAATTGCATTACACATGGCAATGTACAAAATAAAGAAAATACTGTCACGAAAGAAAAGACAGGGAAGAAAGAGAATGTTAGATTCGAGGGTGGTTATCAAAAAGGCAGTGTAGTATTTTATTCATGCTATGTTTTAAATACAAATTTCACACACCTAAGTAAAATCAAACTATTACAATGCACATTTGTAATTTTCTAGGTTAGCTGGCATAAAAATAGGAAATTCCATAAGCTAAACCCTTTGTAGTGATTTTAATTAACATTTTTTGTGGGCGTAATAATGAGGTTTTGAATAAATATAACCCGTAGCAAGGATCATACGGAGATGCTGCGACTGAGATCACACAAGACATCGCAATTGGCAGCTGTTTATTAAAGATGTTAGCACAACGGTTGAGGAAATTATCACAAACCGGTTGAAAGACCTCGGACAGAAATACCAATGGCCTCTCGACCATCCATCCCAGACGTGTTCAAATAACAAAACTTGCTAGTTTTTAACGGTTTTCAAAACAGAAAAGAGTGGAGAGAAATTCCTGAAGAAGCTAGGTCTGGTAATGGAAACTGACACTTCAACACCAACAGGTAAAATCTTGCCAAACACACTAAATAAATAACAAAATTCATGTATTCATGAAACTTTGTTCTTGGCAGTAGAATGCCTAATTTGCCTAAGAAGTTCTTGGGCAAATAAAAATCTGCAGAGTCCGCCCAAAATAAAGTGTCGGAACACCCCTCTAGGGAGAGGGAAATGGATGCCCCCCGGGAAATTATTTTCCTTAGGGCCCCTTGAGTGGGATTAATGTAAAAAAATACCTGTTTACGAACTAGATCCAGCGAGGTGTCGTTTATTGTGTTTTCATTAGTGCCGAATCAAATTAGACCACCCCCAAGCTGATAGTATCAAAATTTGACGCGATCGACAGGTTTTTAGTAAAGAAACATGAAAACAACAGGGGGTAACCTCGATAGATATGTTCCATTACTTTATTTTGGGCGTACTCTGCAGATCTTAATTTACTAACTTAAGTACTAATAATATTCATGAATGTACGAATTTTGACATTTATTTTGCGCATTTTGTATGAATTTACTTTAATTTTGTAATTGAGAGTGTGAGCGAGTACCTACTCATTCACATGATCCCGAACGCACTAGTTAGAATGGGAAAGTTATTAATTTACATTTGGAGGACATTAGCGTGACTTAAATAATAATAATAATACCTGACAAGAGTCCTAACTGCTCCCGTCTATGGATTATGATATATTATAGACTATGGCATCTCCAATTGGGGTATGCTGTGGGCTGAAGGTAGAGGGAGGGGTAGGAGACAGGGAAGATGGGGGAAGTAACTGGCTTTTCAGATTTGGTCACTAAACACAGATAAAGACATTGCAAGCAACGTTTCAATTCTGAATGGTGGTCTTACACCAGGAAAAAAACTGAGAGTATCTTCCACTCTCGAACCTGGCACAAGTATCCTCGGATTACCAGTAGAGTGCCTTATCCCTATGTCATACGTTAAGGCGCCGTATACCTGCTCAAATAGAAGAAGATGGAGAGATATGTAATTAATATTTAAGCGCGCTAATATTTAAAACGATAAAATTGAAGCGAAAATTGTGAAAATGTTTAATAAGACACGACTCGTTTAAAATAGAGCAAAAATCTCACGGGGGTTGTCTTAAACAACATTTAAAGAAACCCCGCAATTTTTTCATACATATAACTTGTAAAATAACTGAAACAAATGTGTTTATAATAATTTTTGGAGCATACGCGAGCGATGTTTGGGCACCGTACCACCAGAAGTACATTGATATGTTAGAGCAAATCCAGAAGAAATTCCTCAGGTATGTTTATTTGCGGAAGTGTGGAACCTATCCAAGGTTCATGCACCATATTGACTTACTTGAGGAAACTGATTCTGTGAGTCTAGAAACTCGACGGAAAGCAAGTCTTGCTATTCTGTCTTTCAAAATTTGGAACAATTTCATCGATAGCCCATTTCTCTTGGGATGCTATGATTTATATGTACCAGACCACTACAGCCGAAGTCGACATCATGACTTATTTAAAGTACCGAACGGCAGAACAGACGTCTTGGCAAAGCATAACATGACGAGGGGAGTGGTGCTGTTAAATGAAATTGCAAACCATTTGGATGTAAGTGACTGTTCTTTATATGCCTTAAAAATATTATTGAAGAGTCACTTGCCTAAATGCTAAAAGGGTAACTAAATTGTACTGTAATTGGAAGTATTCTGTTGTACAATAATAATAAAATAAAAATAACAATAAAATAAAAATAATTAGCGATTTTTTTCTATTTTACTTTTTATTTTATTTGTTTGGTAGACCAACAGTTTACATTAATAACAGAGCATACAATAATTGAGTAACAATAATTGAACCATTTACAGGTTTCCACATGGGTATTATATACAAGTGGAGTGATTCCAGAGATATTTATTTACTAATGAAAAGTTACATTTCAAGAGACGAGTTATTTAGGTGGGAATAGCGAAGGGGTAGGATGGGGGGATCGGTTAAGTTGAGGTATAAATAGTAATAAAAATATGCATGACAAAAAATTTAAAGAGAAAAAAAAGGAAGTTCGTAGAGTGGTGGTTGTACTAAAGGGTATCTATAGTTATTGTTATTGTAGAATATCGAGAGAGCGTCTGTGAGATTTTAAGGAGTGTGGTGCGGAGTTAAAAATGTCAAATTGTGTATAGTGTGTGTTGAAAGTGTTAGATGCAGAGGGATATCTAGGGAATTTTATATAATTTGCGTTTCGGCGCGGGCAATGTCTAGATATTATCTTCAAGAATAACTTAAATTTTTTTTAAGAGCTATAAAACTTAAAATGTTTAAGGTACATTTGTAATAAATCGGTAGAAATGGTGTATGCCGCGGATTAACTGCTAGCGTGAGTGATAGCTGTTAACATAAGTGACGCCATCTTTTGGCATTGCTTTAATTTGGTTATATTACAAAAGCAGATTTGTATACAAACTCCACGTACTTGCGTAAGGCGCGGCATCAGAGTTATATAGATTCTTAAATTTCAACCGTACAGTCACTAGGCTATTAATAATATTGAATTATTTATAATTACTTTGAGATAAAATATTTAAAGAAATACATGTGTATTATGGTGCTAAATCAACAGTGCTACTTGCAAGTTAATAAGGTAAAAAGTGGGAGATAATCATCGACGTATGAAAGAATGTCGATGGAAATAGCACACGCGGACATTGCAGACCGTCTCCTTATCAATTATTATAATAATAGAATGTGACGATAAAATAAATCAGTGCTATACAATATTGACATGTCACAATAATAAATGAGAAGTGGCACGTAATATCGAGTTGAAATGATTTCTTACAGCGACAAATGGAGAATATTGCTACATTGCGTATTGAAAAGAATGACAAGCAATAATTATGTATCTATTTTATGAAATTTGTTCAATAAACCGTACATTTGTTTGGTGTGTACGTATCTACCAGAAACATAATATTATTTGTTATAAGGAAATGAAGGAAATAAACAAAACGTAATTGTTATTTGAATTCGAGTTTGCTAATATTACACACTAATAAAATACATCACATGAATTGCGGAAGAATGCAATATCTTTGTGGCACCACATTATATTCAATGACGTAGAGATAAAAAGATGTTGTGAAGTGAGGGACTTAGGAATAATAATGGACTCCGGAATGTCTTTCCGAACACATATAAATTCCACCTGTGACAGGGCGTACAAACTTCTAGGATTCATCATAAGAGTGACCAAACCATTTAGGTCTCCACATGTAATCAAAATACTGTACGTCTCTTTTGTTCGCTCAATATTAGAATTCGGATCAGTCATATGGAATCCCCAATACAAAGTAAATATTGAAAGGTTAGAAAGAATTCAAAAAAAGATATTGAAACACCTAGACTTTAAATCCTTTCGAACTTCAGAAAACCTAAAAGACTCATTAACATTCCATAATTTATCAACTTTAGAAGATAGAAGAAATATATCCGACCAAAAATTTTTATTCAAAATCATTAACAACGTTGTTGACAACAACTATCTTCTAGAACACATTAATTTCCACTGTCCAATAAGAAACACAAGGTCAAACCAACTATTCCACATCCCACACTCAAAAACAAATTACACACAACATTCATTTCTCCGAAGGACGTGCACAAAATACAATGATATCTTTTACGACGCTGATATTTTCCATTTGTCCTCAGGCCAATTTATTAAATCCATAATATTATTTTTTTCATTCTCATTATGTTGGTTTTCCTTCTTTTTATTATAATAATAATATTTGGATGATTTATATATCCCATATGCTTTAATTTGTGTGTGTGTTTTTTTTCTTTCATTTCTGTTGTATATATATATATATTTCTTTTTTTTCTACCACTTTATGTTTTCTTTAATGTTTTAATCCATGTTTATATATTATAAATTGTAGCGGAAACTTCGCTGGTTATTGCAATCATGTAATATGTTGCTTTCTTATTAAAATATGTATAACTGTTTGTTTCCTAAATAAACTAAAATAAAAATAAAATAAAAATAAAATTTAAATAGAAATTTATAAAGTTTTATTTATAACACACAAAAGAAAACTATTTTCTGTTACGCTGGGTTTAAACTCGTAAATTTATTCCTGTAAATCGCTCTTGTAAGCGATTTATGGCCAAATTACCAATATAAACGACACCAAAAGTCACTTAACGTAATTTATAGCAAGTTACAGAACTAATTCTTTCGTAAGTTTTTTGACAGGTCTAAATCGCGCCCGCGCGAATTTCCAGCCTTCTTACAGCTAATAAAATCAGTTTAATAAGCTGAGAGACTTACCGCAAGAAATAGTACCGAAATCCGCCGTTGCGAAATGTCAAAAATTAAAAGACAATTGTTTTCATAGGATTTTTTTCCTACAAAAATAGTATTTATTTTCACTTATTTAAGTTTTCTGGAAAATGAGCATCCTTCTATTCAATTATCGGTCCAATCCTTTCCAATCTTAATGTTTATGTTTTTAACATTTACGTATTTGAAATTTAGAATTCAAAGTCGGTTGCTGTCAGCAGATGTCAGATAGCTAGCTGTCTTTCGGATAAAACGAAATTAATTGCCGCCTTTGACGGCACAAAAGCGCGTGCAGAATTGTTTAATTAAAGCCAAAATCTATTTCAACACTTTATTTAGGCCTTTTCGTCTTTATTGACAAAATCGCGTAAATTTGACAGTAACAGGTCGTTGTTGACAGGAAGCCAACATACCGCAAATAAATTTACAGATGTAAACAGTCGCATAAGCATTTACACAGGTCGAACTTCCGAACAACTTCCTTGATCATTAATTACCATAAGTAGGATGCATATGTAAACGCTCCTGTGAGTGACCTGTCAAAATCTTACATAATCCGTAAATTTTAATTACGAGTCTAAACCCAGCCTTATAACTAAACTTCCTCAGGACCATTAAGAGGAATATAAACGCTAGAAGTATTTCGAATCTCATGCCTGCAAAATTTTAAAATCGAGCGTCTTATTTGCACGAGGCAAGTAAGCGAAAAAGTGGTTTTTATTTCAAATTAATAGAAAACTTTGTATTAACCACTTAATTATTATTTAATTTTTATTTATTTTGTGCATAATTTTATAAGAACGAAAAAAAGTTAGAACATGGAAAACCTCAAAAATAGTCTTAGCCATAAAAGGTTATTTTTTAAAAATTGTTTTTTGAATTATTTCATAGTTAAGTCATGAAAATATTTTTTTTTGGTGGTTTACGCTAATATTTTTTGTTACGTAAATAATAATTATATTGTAATCCCAAAACATAGAAAAGCTAGTAAAAGCTTCGATTTATCCGTAGCACATTTTTTGATGTTCATACTGTAAGCCGATTCGTCGTAAAGATTAATCAAAATAGTATCTGTTTGGTAATTTAGCGGGGGTGCCCGGGTTCATGGGGTGAGGTCTGTCTAGGTATTGGAGGCGGATGACCAGGACACACTGAACCCCAGATTCCTACCCACCCCTTAAACCCTTTTCCTTCCCAGAACTCTCCTCTCCTTCCTTTCCCCCAAAAAACCCTCCACACAGCATCCCCAAAGATGACTAGGCCCTTAGGGAAATTATTTTCCTCACAGCCTCCTGTGTGGACTCATGTAAAAAAAAAATTGGATTCCACGTATAACTTCATCTTAAGACTCATTCAGGATACAAAAAAGTAATGTGTAGTATTTTATATGAGACATAAAAAAAGGTGAAATAGAATCACAGAATGAGTATGAAAATGGGATATATAAAAGGACAGGGTGTTGTTAAAATTACAAGAAGTTCAAGTTTATAAAGATACGTAAACCCTCAATAAGATCGTTGAGGCGAATGTATTGAAAAACCATGAGAGACGAAGTAAGCGTATAACGTATAACGAAATTTAATAAAATAAAAATAACCAAGGGGGAGCTTAGATAGTTTGGGCACGTAGAATGGATGAACGAAGAAAGGAGTGTAGGCACCGCGTATATTATTTTTGTGCCCTGATATCATTTTTAAACTGACAACACTGCCTGCGCAGTCGTAATGCGCAGATGACAGAAGTGAGCTCGGATTTGACGTAACGTTCTAATTCATTCTGTCATCGGCTTTCTTCCCCGCTAGCATTCGCCAGTAAAAATAAGTAAATTCGCTTGCGTTAAAATAATTGTCGCGGATAACTCTTGTAACCTTTGAAGTACTTTGTGTTAATAAATCTAGCTTTATAAAATATCAAAGTGTTACTTATTTAAATGAGTTTCGCGACATTTAGATGCGAAATATCTCCGAGCGGTGAGCGGAGATATTCCTACCCATCTAAAGGAGTATATACGTAAAAAAACGCTGTTTATCACACAAATGCTTTGTAGATTTTTTATCAACACAAAGCTCGCAGAAAGAACACAACAAATTCGTACCACTAGAATATGCTCTACAATGAACTTCGTGGCGGTAAATATCAGAACATCTTTTGGTCAAAGAAACTATTTGTATCGGGCTCCACTTATTTTCATTTTATTTTTATACGTATTTTAAATAAACACATATATTTATATCACATCTAAAAATAAAAACATATATATTTTTAAACGTGACCAACTTTTTGCAATTTTTAACCCCCCCCCGGTGACTAAAAGCCTAAGCCTCCCGCCGCTCATTTGTACCAAGCGTGGTATTTTGAAGACCCCCCCCCCCCCTGAACGGGTCACGTAGTATGGGTACGTTCCCTTAACAGAAAAGAGGAGCTCTTGTGCCTGATAAGGGAGCCACCATTTTTAGGTATGTAGGTTGATAACCTACCTTATAATATGTTTCTCATTTCTTCTCATTGGATGATGAGGAGGTTATTATTATTTTTTATAGCTTGGTTAATGTATAATGGTTTTGCATTTGAGTTGTTTTAAAATTAGGTGTAACAAATTGATTTCCATTTCTCATTAATTTGTAAAATTATTGATATTATTTGTTATTTTTTCTTTGCACTTTTTTATAATGGAGCTTGCTTGAATATGTCATCGACATTTGGTACTGGAAACAATTTAAATGGTGATTCTGTTGAGATGGTAATTTTTTTAGTACATTTTTATTGGTAGATGGTAGACAGACGACACAGGCTCAGTCGTAGTGATTATTATTATTGAGAATCAATAAATAATGAAAAAACACGCCACGTAAGTAAATGGCAGAGGGAGAGAAGACTCCCGAGGAAGACATGGCACGATCAAGTGAATCAAATACTTCAGTCAGATCATGTCAAGAGTCAGCATAATAGAAGAATATGATTGATGAGAGTTTGTATGACTGTGAATGAAGCAAGGAGTCTGTATCAAGACAGAGGTCATTTATTCGCAAAAAAGTATTAAAAAATCAGTTCATTGCAAAAGCGGTAAAGAAAATAACTGTTTTAAAATTAATTATTTGACAAATTATTAATTCGAATAAATTATTTGGCGTAATAAATACATTTACGTGTGATGTGGTACAAAAAGTTTATATTTATATGTACACAGTAGCTTAAATATTACTTCATGCTTAAATTTGTAGGACGTAATATCCACATTTCCCGCGACGAAGTTAATTAATCCAGTGAATCTTCCCAGGGGCATCACCGTTAGTAGTTCTGCACCTGGGAAAAGTCAAAAGCCTGTGTTGGCGGCCTCGCGTGAAATTATCAGGGACATAGAATCCTATTGTAACTAGAATGTCTGCTATTGATAATAAATCGTTCAGAGGTTGGTTGAGTGTGGGTTTATTCTCTCTGCCTACACGTGCGGAGAAACGGCGCGATGGTTAGTTTTAAACCCAACTCAGACAAGGTACTTACCAGACCGAAACTTGTAAACTCAGCGTTCTATCACCTTCCAAGTAAGAATTAAATGTATATGAATAATTCAGTTGTACCAACATGACATATTTGTAGAAAGCAGATGTGAAAGCACTCATCGAGTTTTCATTAATTAAAATGCACGTCACGAGCGTGGTGTTTAGTTAGAAGGCGCAACGTGCATACTATTACGTCCGTATTATTTAATCAGTGAACCTCATCAGTTTAGATTTATTTAGACAGTCACGAAGAAATTCTTGTAACGTTCCGTCAAACGTAACAATCGACCACACCAAAGAATACTAGGAACAAGTGGATGAGTCAAAAGTACCTAAATATTACTATATGTTTCTGAGAGACACACGAAAATATTGAGAAGGATATTTTACAAACGGCAGTCAGTCCTTCCGTCCAGAAAAGTAATTTTATATTTTTATTTTTTATTAGAGAAACTATTTTTATTAGAGTTAATTGTTTTTTTTACATTCAAATATTTTTAAACTACTCTTCCATGAAAGCATTATCTTGTGGTTGGAAGAGGTATGTACAGTATTTGATTGAGATATTTAAAAGTAATTAATAATACTATGGTTACATGTATTTTTTTCAGGTTCTCCATAAAACAGTAGTTATACACCAAATTATTACGGAGAATATTACAAAATTGAAAAGAAGAAAATAAAAAAAGTCCAAGGGGGCAATTTCACTATGTTGTGACGTATGTCAAAAGATATTACTGAACTCTCTACAGGTAACATTGAAGATTTCGATGCTCAATGCAGAATCGTTAAGCAGTTGAATTGCTCTGTTTAATGGCGCATTCCGAAAGGAAGAAGTTCTCGCTTTAGCATAAAAAAGTGCGCGGGATCTCCCACGAGTATACGCGTTAGGGACATACAGGTTAATCTCCTTCAACATAGGTGGATTCAGTACAGTACCGGAGATCAGCTTAAAAATGTTTCCCCAAAAATATTTTTCGGCGGGCTTCTAAGTTATTAAGATCGAGCATTCCTGTCAAGAACAACGATGGATACAGGAATGGGTAGTATGTATATTCCCTCATATACAGGTAACGCATAAATCTTTTTTGTACTCTTTCTATTTCTAGGATATGGTTTTGTTCAGAGGGGGCCCAAATAATGGAGCTGTATTCCAGGATACTGCGGACAAGTGCTTCATATGTTCTTCGTATTGCAATTCCATTAGTAAATGATCCCGCATTACGAAGAATAAATCCGAGTATTTTGTTGGCGCGAGAGACAATGTCAGATATGTATTGTAGCATACGCTATATTACATAAATTGCAGTGAGACAGTAAATAAAAATTTAATGTAATTGGTAAATGTAATAATATAATTGTAAGCATTATACTTCTAGTAGTTTGAACCTATCTAAAAATACTGTAATTAGCAATTAATATTAATACAAAATATAACTTATTTTAAAAACGGAAAGTCACTTAAAGGAAACTAATTGAGATATCAGTTATTCTTAAGATTAATTTAGTGAACGACGACCTCCGTAGTCCAGTGGGTAAGACTCTTGACTCACAATCCGGAGGTCGCGGGTTCGAACCCGGCATGCGCAAATAAATTTTATTTGATTAATTTGTGTTATTTCACAATTAATTCATTTTAAATAATATATAGTATATTTGCGGCATGTTCCAGAGTGGAAGATACTATCAGTATCGCCCTGGTGTAAGACCACCATTCAGAATTGAAACGTTGCTTGAAATGGCATTAGCCGTGTTTGGTGACCAGATCTGAATAGCCAGGTACTTCCCAACCTTCCTCTTCCCCACCTCCCTCCCCTCCCCACTACCTTCAGCCTCACAACATACCCCAATTGGGGATGCCATAGTCTCACTGGCTCCAGACGGGAGCAGTTGTGCGGTATTCACTGTAAAAAAAAAAAAAAAGTGAAAACAGTTTTTTGTATGTGTCTAATATTCTCTCATTAAATAAATCAAAACCAAAATTTCATCCCAAATCATAAGTTGTAGGTAAGTAATTAAATACGTATGAACTTAATTATAAAGCACATATTTTATTTAAGATGTTTTTATTTCAAATAAGTAACTACACAACTTGTGCAAACAAACGTCACTATGTCAATGACAATCATTTTTCAAACTTTATTCAGGCAGGTAGATACAGCAATATTGATTATTCCAATTTGACCGTTCTTGGATGGATCCACGAACTCCGGTGGGATAAAAAGGCAGTGCATAATTAAACTGAGCCACCACGTAGAAACGGAATGTACAAATAAATTTGCAGACGGAACAAATGCTAAACGGTCTAGTTTAAACAGGACTTCACCATGCTTAGCCAACAAAAGTTTAAATGATAAATTTCTCGTAAAAGGGAGATAGTAAACTCAGTGCCACATCTTCGAAACGGGGCTCATTTGAAACAGGTTGACCAATTAGAATACCTTGGGGTCGAATTCTTACACGATGGCCGGCTAGACGGAGAAATTGACAGTAAAATAGGTGCGGCAAATGGTGTGCTGCGCCCTTTTTACAGCTCATGAAAGCATAGCCAAGTATCGAGACAAAGTTGAAAGTGCACAAATCAACGTACCATCTGGATGATGAACGTTCCAGAGCCCAAGTTGCCGAAGAGAAAATTTTAAGAGTGGCAATATAAGAAGTATTAAGATGAAGCCATGCGAAATAATGCGAAATCATACAAAATCATGTGTTTTTGTTTTGAAAATTTGAGCACTTATAAGTATTATAGATGCTTCAATTAAATACTGAGGGTAGAACATATCTTGGCTTTAAAAATATAGGTAATTTTCATAAGTCTTTTAATAAGCCTAGAAAAAAATTAAGTATTAGGTCTATAAAAAAACACTTTCAAGTGCAAACTCTCCTACTTATAAACCCCTTTTCGGATATGGTTTTATTGTTTAATGTGGCAAATTCAGTTTCTTTTACAATAATCGCAAAAAAAAATAATATTTACGCCCGAACTTCACAAAATAAAATAAAATATACATTTTCGCGTTGTTACTTTTGACATCAATCAATACGGCCGGAAGTCGAGGAATTACCTTTTGCAACCTTTCCAAAAACTTTTTCTCAAGTATTTTTAAACTCCTCCCACAAAGAGGCGTGAATTCCGAATTCGATTTTTTCCTGAACTATTGGATCACCTTAATAAGAATTTCGACGATTCGAGACTAGCTTAACATCGAACCCCTGCTAATTTTCATAATAAGTCGCAAATAAAGTGGCTTGGTCATGTATTAAACATGAATATTGCGGGTGCTATTCCACAAGGAAGGGGCCGCCCCGGGCATAATTGGGGGAACAACTCCAATGACTGCGAGGAGAGGCTGAGTCTGAAGTGGACGTTAGTTGCTGAAATAGCGCAGGACAGGGACGCCAGGAGGAACTTGGTTGGTCTGCTAGGATAAGGGGAGGACGACGTAATATAAATGATAAAGATAAAAAAAAAATGGGAACCTACTAAGACGCTGCCTCTGCGTGTAATTTTAAATATTTTATAATGCACCTGGTTAAGTATGAAGAATCACAAATATGCAAATGAGATGTCAAGTGCTTTGTGTAGTAATAACAATTTTTTTTATAAATCACAACGTTCGAAAACAAAGAATGTTTGTTGATATAATTGTTACAACTCCGGGTTTGTCTCACAAACTCTTAAATAAAACCTCCGGCGTCAACAAAACGTTTCGGAATTTAGTGGTGACAGATAACAATGCGCTCTGAAGGCTTATTTAGCAGGTTGCAATAGTATTTATTAAAGTCTTAATCCCTGCAATATCGACAGCTATGTGCCATCTGTGGGTAACCCTTTGAACTAATATCAAGGATATTAGAATACAAAAATCAAGTATTAGGAACACATTGAAAAAATTCACTTTCAGTAATCCCAAGATTGAAGTGGTTTGCATCGGCATTTTAGTAAGTATTAATATTTAACTGATGATGATGATGATCTCCTCTTTTAGAGCTATAATGTGTGCATAAATGTACATTTATGTGCATGTTTGTATGTACATGTATGCATATATATATGTATATGTAAAGTGTGCACACGTATGCATATACATGTTAATATCAGTAGCGGTCCGTGAGTTTTCAGTGAGCTAGAGTGCTAAGATTGAAAATTTGTGGATACGGCGCATCCCTTGATCGAAAGAATCCTGAAAATCTTCATACAAAAAGTTGAAATTTTGATTAAAAAAAAATCACTTTCAGCTACAACATCAACAAGGTTGTATTTTTCAATCTTAGCACTCTAGCTCACTGAAAACTAAAGGACCACCACTGGTAAACATGTATGAGTGTACGTGTACACGTAAGTGTGTATGTATGTATGTATTTTCTAATACTTAATCCTTCTTATTTTGTGCAAATAAAATTTATTAATATGTATTACAACATATTAAGAATGTTGAGATGAATGGTGTGCTCACCTTTAATTGGAATTGTCACTGTAACCATATTCAAATTGTAAACATAATATAATAATTATATGTGATGCATTCTGCTGGCGAGCCAACAAACAAAATAAAATTAAAAAACTGTCTCCAAATTCATGCAAGTTTTTTTTTATAAATAAACCAAACTGGGTAGCATGAAGTACGTCCTAAAAATCCTTTATAACAATATACATGCTTCGAATCATAATTTTATGCGTAGGTGATATACGATGAGTCCTTTGTTATATATAATATATATAGTGCTGCAATTAAAAGTAATCAATGAATTGCAAATAATCTTTAATTTATAGCTGTTGACAAACCACTTACACAAAAGCAGATATATCAATATATAAGCTATAACCCCACCTTTCAGATTGCGTTCGTAAGTCGTAAAAGGGATAAAGTTGTGCCTTAGAAAGATAAGATTAAGAGTTGTAATTCGTAGTAAAATCTTGTTTTGATAAGTTGACAATAGAATAAATAAATTCAAATTAAAATATTAAATTACATCCCGATAAAATCAACAATGAACGCTTCAGCAATTTAATACTAAATTTACTCAATCATCGGTAATGTAATGAATAACTAATAAAAACATAATTCCGGACAAAACCTCACGTCAGTGAGACTGGCATCTTCAATAATAATTGTGGTATGTTGTGAGGCTGAAGGTAGTGGGGAAGGGAAGGAGATATGAATGGAAAATGGGGAAGTACCTGGCCATTCGGAGCTGGTCACGAAACACGGCAAAAGCCACGTGTCGATTCTGAATTGTGATCTTTTAGTAGTCCATACCACTCTGGAAAATGCCCCAAATATACTAAGATACAAATATACTGTGAGTTATCGCAACACAACAAGATAAGACACAGATTTGGGCAGCGTTGTGAGGCGGGTTAAGGTAGGGCTGTTTAATTGTTAAGGCTCTGCAACCGGGCCCGAAATGAAGAAGATGGAGAGATAAGAAATTACGAACGTTAGAGGAGAGCGCTAACATTTACAGTGACAAAATCCATGCAAAAATTGCGAAAATGTATAATAAAACACGACTCGTTTAAAATAGAGCAAAAATCTCGTGAAGAAACACTGTGAATTTTTTCATACATATTACTTGTAAAATAACTGAAACAAACGCGTTAATAATAATTTTTGGAGCATACTTTACGATTTTTTTCTATCGAGGGAATTTTATATAATTTGCGTTTCGGCGCGGGCAAAGTCTAGATATTATCTTCAAGAATAACATATATATTTTTTAAGAGCTTTAAAACTTACCGTGTTTAAGGGAAATATAATAAGAATAACATATATTTTTTAAGAGCTTTAAAACTTACCGTGTTTAAGGGAAATTGTAATGAATCGGTACAAATCCAGGTTGCGGGCCCTTAATGCGGACATTGAAGAGGTCCGGATTATGAAGAAGGAAAACAGATGACAGCAACTCGTTTGAAACGACCAGTTCTCATGAAGCTGACATCAACAGCAAACGGGTGCACGAGCGCAGAGGGCATCAACGCTGCTGGCTTCGCGGGGTGGGTCGCGTAAAATGATCGATCGAACCAGGAACGGACTAGTTCGCAGTGATGTTTCTGACAAGATGGTACCTTTTTCGCGCTCGCGCGTTCCTTAATTCACTAGCGCATTGGGTCGCATTGAAGCAGGACTTGTGTACATTATATCATAATTTAAAAATAAAAATTGTTAGGTAAATTACGTTTTTTCGTACTTTTCTAAAAAATTTCATCTGCTACCGATATGTTTGCTTACCGATGTGTGTGCTATTGTGTAACCAACTGATAATTCTAATAAAGATAGCCACAAATCCGGTTTTAACACTTACCCTACGGTATGCGAATCTTACCCCGCACATAAGGTAAGTGTACGCAATCGACAAGCATGTAAACTTTTTAATATAACTTTTTATTTATGAACCATATGAGGTTTTTACGTTTGTTTGAGATACCTTAATGATCAATCATATTAATAAACAAAAACATTGACTAAAATACCTAATGCTTTTTAATACAAAAATCCCAATGTAAAAATTGCGCACGGTTACCCCACGTGACTCTAATACAAAAAGGTAAGTAATAAAAAAAACTATTAAACTACAAGCCCAGAACATCAAAAAAAATATATATGGAAACAAAACTATTAACATTAAGAAAACTATATGAATACAATACATGTCTCCTTATAATAATACTTGAATGATTTATATAGCGCCGTTTTTGTAAAAAATCACCTAAAGGGCGCTTGCGTGGCGAGCTTAAATACAAAATAAACAATTAACTCATACATACGAACACAGAATTCATTAAAACGTCACAAGTACAAAAAAACACTTTACATCAAAACACGATAACATACGTCTAAACATCATCCACACTAACTATGGTAAACAATCCATTGGTTACGAGGGGGGCAACTTATATAATTGCCTCCAAAACCGAAAAAAAGCTGGGTAAATTTGAGAAAGATTTATTTATTTTTATTCTTGATAAACAAAGTAATGAAATAGAATAGCGCTGTATTGTAATTTTTTTAAAGATTTAGTTTATTTTAATGTGTTTAATTATTTCTAGTTAAATGAGAGAAAATGTCACTTTGTTTTCACTGAAAAAAAAAACCAAAACTGTTGATTATTCGAAACCCGAAAGGACAATTCTTCCGGAATGATAAATCAATTATAATCAATTACCGATGAGTTAATCGGCGTAACTTTGCCGAGTCGAAGAAGAAAGCAGATTGCGTAATGAACAGGTAATGCAAGCCAACAACGGAAAAAAGAGATTTTTTACACAATCTCTCAGACGTCGGATTTACCATGCAAATCGTAATCAGCGCACAGCTGAGTGCGAAATGGCATTTTCATACTAATGCCTATGTGAGCTGGGTATAATATGCTAAAGAGTGTTTAATTAATGTTCAAGTAGTTTAACCTATTGACGGGCCAACTTGAATTCATTTTACGAATAAACCCAACAAATTTTTGTGTTTTTACTCATAGAATCATTTTTTTAAACAAATGAATAAACTTAATTAACACAAATACCTGGCAATAAAATCATTCAACAATCTTTCACTTGATACAAAAACTGAGAAAATCACTACCATCATAACACGCACATCATTATACACAATCATAACTCACAAAATACGCCGATTTTTTACCTACTATATTCATATATTTATTAAAATGTATTACCCAAAACAGAAGAATTATACTTTTTCGTAGAATTCTATTTGTTGATAACGATATGTCAAAAATAATTAGTAAAAATATTCCCGGTACTATACAACCAGCATTTTATACAAATAATAAATTTAAAAAATTCATCATTAACAACAAAGAAAGTGACATTAAAAAAAAATCGGGCGTTTATAAACTCAATTGTAAAGACTAATTGTTTTTATATAGGTAGAACAATTAGAAACTTCGAAGTAAGGGAAAGAACATCTCAGGGCATTAAATGGCAATAACAAATCTGAGTTCGCAGATCATTTATTAAAAAATGATTATAATTTTGACAAAAAACCATGGACTTAAAATATTACATACGGGTTATAAGGCATCACAGATAAATAATTTAGAGATTTTAGAAATTAGAAAAAATGTAAATAATAATGCAGACATAATTAATAAGCAGCAAATTTTTATAAACCCTCTTTTGAACCTTTTCCCACTTAATCCGTCTTTCCCTGTGAAATACCTAATTTTAATAAACTTCCCCACTCTTACCCCTTCCCCTTTCTTCTATTCTTTCCTCCCATATATGATCAGTATATTATACACCTCTGCCATAGGTCACCCCAAGTGGTTCGCTACGTTTGGTGATTTAGCAGGGGTGCTCGGGTTCATGGGGTGAGGTTTGTCTAGGTAATAGAGGCGGATGACCAGGACACACTGAACCCCAGATTCCTACCCACCCCTTAAACCCTTTTCCTTTCCAGAACTCTCCTCTCCTTTCTTTCCCCAAAAAAATCCTCCACACAGCATCCCCAAAGATGACATAGGCCCTGAGGGAAATTATTTTCCTCGGAGCCTCCTGTGTAGAACTCATGTAAAAAAAAAATATATATAATTTTTAAGTTTAGCATACATTTGTTCCTGATGATGTGAACATCGTTGATGAAACATGTTGATTGTATATAAATAAAAATGATGTAAACAAAGTTATTTTTCTTTTCATTGAAATAAATAATGCCATCACGAAGTGAAAACATTTCCGAAGAGGTTTTCTTCGAAAACTTAAGAATGTAAATTATTGTATCAAATAAATAATAAATGATTAAATAAAGTAAGGAAAATTATTCATTCCCCACTTCTCGGTGTGTTTACATGACCTAAATAATATGCGAGTTAAACTTTTAAATAAGTCAATTGGAGTCACGTCATTATTAAACAATTAAGAACACTTAACATTATTTAATGTGGGAAAATAGATTTCAAAGTACTCCACAAAGTAGATTGTTCTCAGTAAATCGATTTAACAGGTAATAAACATAGACATCCAAATTTAGTACGCCAGAAGATACAGAAGAGGGGTAAAACCAAACTATGGAGGGTGAAGAGGGGAAGATGACTGTGATTCGTTAAAAAATCAATCTGACAGTATAGTATAGGCATCTCGCATTATAATATCACCATTTAGTTCTTAAAAGCAAAACTGCTTTTTAATGAATAGACCTTTTTACATGGGAGCGCGAATTGCCCGCCACGTTATTATCATATTTGCGTAGTCGAAATCGGCATAAGAAAGTTCGCCCTTTTTCACACGGGAATATTTTGTTGCCGTGTTTAGTTGAGACACTTTTACAAATGTTTCATAATTTACTTACCCCTGTAACCATCGACGAGCTCACTAGAGAAACGCCCACATTCGCTACGTTCACATATATTAGGGTATAATGATAGCACAAGATCTCACTTTTGTTCGTAAAATGTGCGATGTGACCAGCGCGCTGGTCAGGACAAGAATGATGACGTCACATTTTTTAGATCCAAGCGACGCTCTCGTAAGCCCAGCTGGCTCCACGGCGGAGCTATAGCCGGCTCCATGGGGAAGGGGAAATAATACGTTTTTATCACTTAGGGCAGGTCCAGATATATTCATGTGTCCATGGTAATAAATAATTTCAGGTTTTTGAAACTTTGAAATTGGGCGGGGTAAATAGAATCATATAAATAAGTCGTCTCGAAGCGGTCTAATCACAGTTTGGAAATGGCCTTATTAGCCGAAACAGCTGTCACAGCAATAAAAAATTAAAATACTTGCAGAACTTAAAACAACTTATTTAAATTAAATTAATACAATAAATGCTGCGAACATGGAGACTTGGATGTTTTTTCATTTGAAAATACATCTTTTACTATTACTACCTTCAGAAGGAACATATACTTACATATCCCAGACGATCTCATCACTTTTAGCTATAATATGTGTATACATGTATATGTATGAGCATGTGTGTATGTACAAGTATGCATATATATGCATCAATGTGTAGAGTGTGCACACGAGTGCATATACATATATACAGGTATGTATGTATTTTCTAATATTTGATCCTCCTTGTTTTATAATAATAATACTTTGATGATTTATATAGCGCCGTTTTTGTGAAAACTTCACCTCAAGGGCGCTGTGTATGTACGTATTTGTAATATTATTTATTATTTTATGTACTTTTGAATGTAGCTATAGCTTTGTGTTATCCATTATAGATAAATGAAACAATTTAACTTTGCAGAATCAAAGAACATTTAAGGTGTCTTAATAATAATAATTCTTCTTATTAATCATAAAGGAAAACGTTTAGATAACTAAGAAGCTTTGGAAATAATAAAAAAATGCCTTAAAAATAATGAATCTACTATAATCAACAAACAAAAAATATTGTCTTATAGCCCAATCATGGGTATGTTCCCCTACCCACCCACTCTTCATTAATACCTAGCAACGGCTCCACGCCTACCATAATAATACATTGTTCCCATCCATATTTCAAAACTGTCAAGTCAGTATACATTTGCCCTGAAGAAGGAACGGTCGTTCTGAAACCGGTCGGATTTAATCAAATATAAAAGTGGTTCAAACAAAGTTAAATTGTTTCATTCATAAAATGATGTTGTTGTGTGCTCGCCTTTAATTGGAGTTGTCACTGTAACCATATCCAAATTGTAAACTAATGTAATGCAATAATAATTATTTGTAGTATATTCTGATGGTGAGCCTACAAACAAAATAAATAAATAAAAAAAAAATAAATCTTCTATTTTGTTAAAATGGGATCGAGAGAGATCTAAGTTTGTCGCTGCTCCACTGGATAATGTGTTATCTTTTCCGTATTCGTATTTGAATCATTTCTGATTCATTGAACTAAGTAACTTGTCATGTTCACATTCCGACTGATTAATGTTGAGGAAATAACTAGACTCCAATGTTTAAGAGTGTGCGGTGTTTTCCGACCAAGGCTTAGATAAGAAATGGTACACATTTATGTAGCCATGTAAGAATAAACAACATTATCGATGCTTTATCGAAGATAAAGAAGAATTAGATCGATATATAAAAGTCACCCAGATGACCCGGATAATTACTGAGGGAGCTTGTAGGAATATTTATTTATTTATTTTATTTTATTTATTTTTAATATTAGCAGGATACGTGCAATTGTTGGAAATGTAAATAACCAATAAGGAACTCCAGTGAAAAATATTATGGCTTTAAAAAAATATGTTCATATAGACCAATAAACACTGATTCTGAATATATAAATTTTATTTAATAATATTAAAAGCAGAGTTTTTAAAAAATTATTAAAAAGTCCTTTTTTAATCGGGTCGTAAAAATACGCCATCAAGTTGGCATTATTGAAATTTTAGTGGTGACGTCACTGTTCGGCGTGTCGTGACGTCACCGTAAAGTCACGGAAGCAGTTGATCAGATGATTTCCCGATCCTAAAGAATTTTTCAGGAGTGATGACGTCACACGATTCACCATACATATGGTGGTTTTCGGGGGGTCTTGAAAAATTAAAACTTTGACAATTATTTTAACCTAAGAGTATGGATACTAGAGAGACGGCATGTAAAGTGTGCCCCTCTGCCCAAAGCATGCCTTTTCAAAAATTTTACCGAACGGTTTTTAGATGGCTGACATTGGCTTTTACACCTCGGTCGCGCATAGAGCTCACAGAAAAACGTTCATAAAACATAGAAAAATGGTCCACTGTGCCGTAAAATTGTGTAAAAGTAGTTCTATGAAGACCTTTAAGAAGAAAGACAGTCTTACCTTTCACATGTAAGTGTTTAAACATAGCTTAAATATACATTTTATAATTTTCGGCGTGTTCATTTCAACCGCCATCGCCATGAGCCCGATGTTATCACGTGAACTCCGACTGCCAATGGGCCGAATCAGTCAACTTAAATTATAATAATTAAAAATTACCAAAAAACTTTTATGTTTTTATTAATCATAACGCACAAATATAAAGTTGTGATTCACACATGTCATACGTATATGTTTTTTATCATTTAGCTTATTCATTTTTTTAAATTTTTACTTTGTCTTTTTTGCACTGTTATTTTTACATTTTCTTCCTACTAATTTACCACTCCTTTTACATATGTTTACACGAAATTCAAACGTCAAAGTCAATTCAAAGTTTATAATCACTGTATTGTTATGTAAAAGTCACATTGACATGCCCTCGTGGTCGAGGGGTAAAGCTCTTGACTAACAATCTGGAGGTCGCGGGTTCAAATCCCGAAATAAATTTTATTCGATTGATCTGTGTTTTCAACATTTTATAATTAAAAACATTATAAGATATATTTCCGGCACGTTCCAGGTGGAAGACATTCTCAGTATCGCTCTGGCGTAGGTAAGACCACCATTCAGAATTGAAATGTTGCTTGAAATTAATTTAGCCGTGTTTGTCGACTAGATCTGAATAGCCGAGTACTTCTCCAGCTTTCTCTCCACCATTTATTTCCCCTCACCATTTACCTTCAGCCTCACAACGTACATGCTACAGACGGAAGCAGTTAGGATTCTTGTGATATATTATATGGTATATCTCTACATATTATAAAACAAAGTTATTCGCCGCGTCTGTCTGTCTGTCTATTCGCGATAAACTCAAAAACTACCCAAACGGATTTTCATGCGGTTTTCACCAATAGATAGAGTGATTCATGAGAAAGGTTTAGGTATATAATTTGTCAAGGTTTTGTGTAAATTTATTGAAATATATAACATATCTGGTTAAGCGGCAGCGGGCAGCGGGCAATGGGCTGGCAAATATGGGCGGTGTGGATTTAATTTAACAGATGGCGTTGGTTATAAAGGTTGGGTAATGGCGTGGCATTTTTTTACGTTAGCCACAGCAACGTGTGGCCGGATCTGCTAGTATAAAATAATATGTACATTATTTTTAAATAAATTAATTATGATATAACACAAATTAATCAAATAAAATTTATTTGCCCACGCAAATAAGTCAAGCAGTGTTTGTTCCTATCACTAATTTTTTTTGTTATCATTGTAAAACTGTAAATACAGTTCTTTTATAAGATTAATATCGAGCACTCCTTTCTTAAAACACAAGCACCAGCTTACATCAGAATAGAACGCACAAAAATTTTCACTGCAAGTCTGTTGATTTTATAAAATACGTATAAAAAACCATACTCACTATTTATATGATAAATTAAAATCTATTTCAAACTGATGAGTTAAGCAATGATAGCACCAAGGAATGGTGCCTTGAGTTACAGTGAGTTCATAACACTAGTTTTTTTACCCACTTGCACTTGTCAAGTGAAAAGTGAGGCCGATGTATTTCGACAAGCGCTTCACAAATCTTGATTTCGCAAAAAATGAGTTAAGTACGTCCTAGTAGATGAAGGTAACTTAAAATAACTTGTATAGGGAACAATAAAAATTAAACAACACATAAGTCTCCAGTCTTCTTGTTTCTACCCTCTCCTCATTTCATTACTTATTTTTCAATTAAGCTATTATATTTTATGTCCAAAATGTAATAAAAAATTAACGAAAGTTTAAAAAATATAAAAATAATAATGATTCCCATTCACAGTTCGGCCCTTATCTCCAGAGCGCCGCCTTCCCCCCGCAAGCTAGCCACATTCCCCGTTTCTATCCCCTCCCACTAGACGGCTACAAATCTGGAGAGCTACATAGGTTTTTCGCTTATCCCCGTAATATTCCGAAAGTATTGCCGCTTCCCTTCAATCTTAGTTCCATGATTTTAACTATTAAAACTAACTCTAAAAATAAAAATGCAGTTATTTAGGTTAGAAGGTCATTAATCATTAAAAACAAATTGGACTAGAGTTCTCTATTGCGGAAGGAGTTGCGAAGAAGATGAAGAACCACCCATTTTAAATATACGGTGCCAATGCCCCGCCTTGGTGAGAAGAAGGCTCAGATAGCCGAGGAGTTGGAAAAATGTCTTAAAACCAGGAAACAGTCAAACACCCCAATGCAACCCTTGTAAAAATTAAAGGGATTGGGGGTATTGTTAAAGAAATGGGTAAGATAAAACATGGCATACAGCACTGTGGACTTGTGGCCTGAGTGCTCATGGAAATTAAGCAGACCGAATAGCCAGGCACTTCTGCCATCCATTCGCTTCCCCTCTCCCTTTCTTCAGTCTCACAATACCTTCCCAATTGGGTATGCCATAGTCCAAATGCCTCCAGGTAGATTACAGTGTTATGAAATAATTATAATTTTATTTATACCTTCGTGTGCGTGTCGTATAATTTTCAGAAGATAGAAAATTGCACAAAGGCTGCAAGAGGAGATTTAGGTATGAGACTTAAATACGAAAAACTTGAGCACTAACATTCGGCCTTGGGATACACTGTCGACTGAAGTGATATTTACTGATGAACGGGTAATTGATTGACACATTGACAGCCGTGTAGCCAAGCTAGAAGCAGTGATATATTGAATGTACTAACACATTTTATTCCAATTCAAGACAATCGTTTACAAGTAAGATTATGCTTAATGAAGCATGTTTTTATTCTGAATCACCTCATATGGATTTTATTTATTGAAATCATACACATGCAAGTATTTATTGACGTAGGTGGGTGTACATTACATCAATTATTATCAGGAAGTATTTCACGTTTAAGAGTGGTAGCAAACAGAATACAAGGTGGTGGTAAGCCACTAACGGCCGTTGTTCCCAACCTTCGATCGACCAATCTGAGTCTTACCATCAAGTAAGCGATTTGTAAGTATTTTGATTCTCGTTGTTCCGAAATATTTTATCGTTGATTATCTTAAGTGACCTCGCCCACTTTGGCCCCGCCCAAAATTGCAATAAAGTAAAAACTTTCGATGTTAAATAAATATTAATATTAAACACATTAAAAATAAAGTGTGAGCTTGAGCTTTGCCGCCGGCGCGTCGGTACCTCGTGGCGTTAGCGCCACTTTGTTGACACCTTTTATAACTATGCTTTGCTCAGTCGAACTTAATCTATATTTTCGGCTTCCTTAGATTAAGCGATGCTTGTGTGTTGGAAAGAGCGTAGTTGTGCATTTGAGCAGTGTTGATCCTTTGTTTCGGCTTAGCAGTTGATTATTAGGTTTGGGAACAGCGGCCGTAAGTGGCAGACCGATGTGGATAGACCGTATAAAAAGGTTTGGAGCAGGAAGGTAGGGACCAAGGACTAGAGCTTAAATGCCATTTTTTGTACAGGGACCAACATGTCAAACAGATGTGATCCCTACTGCGTGGCGGGCCGGATCGGGAGAGACTGGTTGAGAGATACCTTTTTACCTCTCCAGCCGGATTCTCTTGACCTATCAGGTTGCCTTGAATCACGGTGGAAGGAATGGATTCATACGTGCGTCCTGGACACATTGACCTCCTGATTCCTACATACCTTTCCAGAACATTTCTATAGAACGGTTGAGGGATGGATTGACTTCTTCTTGATTGACTTTGACTTCTCAAGCCGTACTCTCTCGGACCATCACCTTGAACCGCAGTGGGAGGGATGGATTCATACGTCCGTCACTCCTGGACACACTGACCATCATATTCCTACCCACTACACTTTTCTTTCCCAGAACTTCCTCTCCGTCCCTTCCCAAAAAGACCCTCCACACAGCTCAAAGATAAAATATGCCACGGGGGAAATTGTTTTTCTCATGGCCTCCTGTGTGGAGCTAATTTAAAAAAAAACAGTAGTCAATTAAAACGTAAGCGTCTTCAACAAGATTAACAACATGGAAGATCACCGATTGATAAAAAAGATCGGTAACCTTGGCTCTCCCCGCAGCGCTGGACCGCGGGGAGTGGATGAGCCTTGTCCACCAAAGATACGAGGGCCACAATCCTCAGCAATAAGCAAACAAATAAAGAAGAAAAAAACGCGTCTTCAACAAGAATCACAACAGCATCACAATCAAGCAAAAAATGTATTTCAATATTTTTAGACCTCTCTAAAGCCTTTGATACAATATCACACAGTAAATTATTAAACAAACTTCAAATAATCGGTATTACAGGCAACGAACTTAACTTTTTTAAGAGCTACCTTGATGACCGCAAGCAACAAGTGAAAATAATGAACACACTTAGCAATCAGTGCTCAACTCACTATGGGATACCTCAAGGTAGCATATTAGGACCATCTTTGTTCCTTTTATATATCAACGACTTATGTAACTTTAACATTCAGGGAAAAATAGTTAGTTTTGCCGATGACACTGTTTTACTATTTGAAGCTGACACTTGGCAAGCTGTTTAAAAAAAAGCTGAAACGGATATAAACATTATAAAAAAGTGGTTAGATACAAATACGCTCACATTGAACACTGAGAAAACTAAATATGTCACATCAAGCATAAATATAACAAGTCAACCTCATGATGACGCCTCTATTAGAATACACACATGTTTAAATTCCGATGAATCTTGTCAGTGTCCCTACATTGAGCGCACTACACAGATGAAGTATCTCGGCCTCACAATTGATCCATATCTCAAATGGAATATTCACACTCAAATAATTGCTAACAAAATAAGAAAAACCATGCACTTTTTCAGAACGATACGAAACTTTCTCGACTTAAAACACTTGAAAATGATTTATTTTGCAGTCTGTCAATCCATTATTGAGTATGGTATCATAGCATGGGGAGGCGGTACTGCATCAGCACTGGACCCAATCATAAAGGCACAGAAAACTATTATAAAATTAATTCTTAGACTACCTCTAATTACAGACTCCAACTTAATCTTCAATATTATGAATGTGTTTGACGTTCGGCAGATATATGCAAAAACAATCCTCACTCATCTATACACAAATACTATGAAAAAAGATTAAACACTCGCTGTACTCGAAACAATAACAAATATTTACTACAAATTCCCATAACTCATACTACTTTTGGTCAACGAAGCTTCAGATACCTTGCAACAAGACTTTACAACATTCTTCCAATTAGTATAAAAAAATGTGATTCACAAAATTTTTAAAAAAAAAACTTAAAAATTTGGATAAAAAATAATGATAGAGCATTTACCGGTGCACTCACCCAAATTCGAAATTAATATTGAACCAATGCTGTTATTATTGTACCAATGTTATTGTTATTATTAATGCAACCATTCTATTGTGTGATTTTATTCTAATGTAAGTGTAGGTATGTTCACAGTATAATAAATTGACATAAAATTACTGCCTCAACACAGGCTAGCCTAGTGAGGCAGGTTATGAGAAACCTAAATTTATAATTATAAATCTCTATTCTTTAATTACCTACTGTATATACGTATTTTGTTTTTTGATATTAACTTTCGTACGTATGCAACTTTTAAACTGTACTTTTACTGTACTTATGATGTACTTTTTGTTTTTGTAGTTATAAATCTTCATTTTTTTTGTTCAATAAAGATATATTATTATATTATTAATCAATCACATCACCGATTTGTTGGAGTGATCAAGTAACAAGGATGTCAGGGCCACGATCCTCAGCAATAAGGAAACAATTAAAGAAGAAAAAACTTAAGCGTCTTCAACAAGAATAGATTTGAAGTCAACAAGAAATATGGAGGTAGTTTCCCGCGGCCGCGGTTCGAGAAAGTCAGACGGAAATGTGATTATTTACGTTTTCATTTTTACCGTGAGACCAGCATGGTTGTCCATAATGCCCGTTGGCCATTCGGTACTCGATACCAGCGGGATTTGTTCGGTTGCAATTCGCCTGTAATGCTTTGGTGAGACCGTATGGTGTGGCAAAACTAAAACAGACGATCTGTAATAATTTGATCGAAGTATGGATTGGGCTAGATATTATCGCGATTTTTAATATAAGCAACTAATTTATTTGATTTGATTTTGTAGTAATAAACGTTGTTAACTGATACACATGTTAGGAAACTAGGTTGGACGATTACTTTGAATCGGTAGGTGTGAAAAAAAAACTATTCAAGGGGTCACACTCAAACAAACATTGACGTAGGGTATACTTGGTCGATGGGTGTACACAAATATTTATCTTCCTTGTGCAGTAGTTTATGTGCTGGTGTGCTTATACATGGTGTCCTGCAACTCGTAGTACGAGCGCCGAACTGGTAAATAAATATAGACGACATTTGGTGTCGATTTAGAGTAGTTGGAAGTTTTTAAGGGGGGAAATACACGTAGATGACTCAAAAATATGATTTTTTAAAATTTATTTCATAAATTGTTAGTATAACTATTTAAGAATATGCTCCCAAAGCTTTAAATAAAATTTTCAATTCGTTCCGGTATTATGAGGGTGTTTAAGTGAGATTCCCCCTTGTAGTGCCGAACCGCGTGGTAAATTTGAAACGCGGCTTTCTCGAAACGACTTGTTTCGAATTTGTGTGCTCTCTCGCTCAGAAATTATTTAATAAATCATTTAAAAAATTTGCAGATACCTTTTTTTTATATAATTACGCTCTATATGAACCTAAATTCGTAATAGTATCATTGCCCAAAGTAGTTTTTAATTGCAAATAAAAGTTAAAAAATGGCAAAAAATCAAGGTTTCCTGTTAATACGCCTGTAAAAAAAATGTTTACATAGAAGAGACACGTGTTCTTAAATTAAATTCAAAACCCTATTGATTTGAGATGAATAATGTGGCCTCCATAATGCACACAAGTAGCTATGACTGATGGTGACGTTCGATCAGATGATACTTTTCATATTTTCCGTGGAAATGCTACAAAAAATTCAAGACATTTTCTTAAATAGACGAAGAGTCAATAAATTATATACATTTCTTCCATTCCAAAAAAAATCATGAAAATTATTTTTAAAAAAACCGAGTCCTACATGTATTTTCCCCCTTAAGATGAAGTTATTCGTGAAATCCACGGACATATGAATATACATGGACCTGCCCTAAGTGATAAAAACGTATTATTTCCCCCTCCACATGGCGCCGGCTGAAGCACCTCCTTGGAACCGGCTCGCTCCATGGGGAGGGGATAGAGCCTCGCTTGAATCTAAAATGTGTGACGTCATCATTCTTGCCGTGAACAGCTAGAAGGTAACATCCATACATTTAACGAAATACAACGCCAAAACAGTAGCATATTCTATACAATATATCTACATATCAATGTGCACATAGCGAATGTGGGCGGTTCTCCAGTGTGCTCATCGGTGGTTACAGGGGTAAGTAAATTATGAAACATTTGTAATAGTGTTTTAACTAAACACGGCAACAAAATATTGCTATGTGTATTGGGGCGAGTCTTTTTGGGGCGAGCATTTGGCCTTAGCAAATATGTTATTATCGTGGCAAGCAATTCGCGCTCCCATGTAAAAAGGTCTATTCATTCAAAGCAGATTTTGCTTTTAAGAACTAAATGGTGATATTGTAATGCGAGATGCCTATTTACTGTCAGATTGATTGTATAACGAATCACAGTCATCTTTCCCCTCTTCGCCCTCCATGGTTTGGTTTGACCCCTCACCTGTAACTGCTTGTCTAGTCATTTGGATGTCTATGGTGAAATCCTATTTAGGTACTATTTAGATTAATATTTACGACGAATCGGCTTATAGTATGAACATAAAAAAATATGCTACGGATAAATTGAAGCTTTAACTACCTTTTCTATGTATTGGAATTACAATAAAATTATTATTTACATAACAAAACATATAAGCGCAAAACACTAAAAAAAATGTTTTTTCATGACTTAACCATGAAGTAATAGAAGATTTTTTTTTTAAAATACCCCTTTATGGCTAAGACTATTTTTGAGGTTTTCTATGTTCTAACTTTTTTCGCTCTTATAAAATTATGCACAAAATAAATAAAATACACTTTTTCGCTTTCTTGCCTCGTGCAAATAAGACGCTCGATTTTAAATTTTGCAGGCACGAGAATCGAAATATTTCTAGCGTTTATATTCCTCTTAAGTCAAATTTGAAAAAAAAACCATCGGTAGGGGGTAAATATCAATTGTTTAATGTATTTTAAAATGCGTCGAAGCGTGGACGTGGCTCCACAAATAATTCACACATGTGTACATTTTAATACTTATGTGGGAAACTTTCAGATTTTAATGCAAAGCGTGTTGTTTTCTCTTTCTTACACAGTTGAGGTCATATTTCTCACCATGACAGTAAGGGAGAAACAACGATTTCTTTGAGACCTATATGAACTATTCACAAAAGCTAACCTAAACCTGAGGGGTTTAAGAGCCCGCAAACCGGATTTGTACCGATTTATTACATACTTCCCTTAAACACGGTAAGTTTTAAAGCTCTTAAAAAAATATATGTTATTCTTGAAGATAATATCTAGACTTTTCCCGCGCCGAAACGCAAATTATATAAAATTCCCTCGATAGAAAAAAATCGCAAAAAATGCTCCAAAAATTATTATTAACACGTTTGTTTCAGTTATTTTACAAGTTATACGTATCAAAAAATTCACAATGTTTCTTTAAATGCTGTTTAAGATAATGCCCGCGAGATTTTTGCTCTATTTTAAACGAGTCATGTTTTATGAAACATTTTAGCAATTTTCGCATCGATTTTGTCGCTGCAAATGTTAGCGCTCTCCTCTAACATTCGTAATTTCGTATCTCTCCATCGTCTTCTTTTCGGGCCCAGTTGCAGAGCCTTAATACGCTCAAGATAGCACTTTGCATGCTCCTCTAAATCCAAGTCCACAGATTTGTTTAAATTTGGTCACACGTTCGTTAGACAGACAAAGAAAAGACTTATACAATTCAGTAGTTGGTTGGTTATTGGTTAAAGCCAGCGAAGAGCGATGAGCGAATAACGACCGCGACGGTCACGCCCGATCGACGCCACGATCAGTTTCCTTTTCCTCATTTTCTCTCCGAATGCCTCGAGAGATATTACTCGATTACATTAAGCGAACTACCCAACGTAGGAAGTGAAAAGTGCGTACTAATAATCTACTTCTTACTGTTATTTGATTGTTCACAGAATAAAGAGGAAACCTGGAAGTGCATTCCACACTAATTTGAACGGAAACAAATGTTTCATTTAGCAAGTTTAGCACGCACTGTCTCATACACACTTCTGACATTTGAATTTTGTAAACACAGTTTTGTATTCGACGTTTAAGGCCAGATTAGCCAAATATATGGATCACGAAACATGTTCATATGGCATATTCTTATGTTTTTCAATTCTATGCTAGCTCTGTATCAAATATTGTGCTTATCAGAATACTTGTATCACATGTTTTTTCCGGTTTAGACAAGTATTCTAAGACATTCCGTATTTTTAAAAAAATTTTTTATCTTAATTTTGAAACCCTGGGGATTTTTTGAAAATTTCAATCTGAAAAATCAGACCATTTTTTATAAACCGGAAAGACGGGGCATAATTTTATAGGTGCGAAAAAATTATTATTACATAGCCGAAAATCATTTAAAAAACAAACGTTTTCCTCACGAATGGCACAGGAGCATAACGAGGCATACCAAAAATATTACATCTCATAAATATTTTTTTTCCTTGATCCATCTTATTGATCATAAATCATTATAATGTACAACGTATATATTACTAAATCCAATGTAATATACTTGTACTTGTAAATTATAATAATAATAAGAATATTATAAAATATGATTTTGTTAAAATCAGCACCATAATCATTATATCTCTAAAACACATACCGACTTCTAAAATGTACGGGGTTCTCTTCAGAACATCTGTCAAAAATTCGAACCAAATGATAAGTTCGCAGAGAAAAAACAATAAATCTAATGAACGTTAAATGTCAAATTCGCCTGAAATCAAAGTGATGCCATATAAAAAACATAAATCAGTGTGGAATTTTACAAAGTTAATGGGAACATTTTCGGAGACGGGACATTTTCATGTAGTGACGTCACGAGCCCAAATAATGGATTTATTTATTTAAAAAAAAAAAAACTGTACATTTCTAAAAAAACTTACTAACATTTTTGTAATCTTAATAAAAAGATCTATCCACACGATTTTTTCCAAGTCGTTATGAAATCCATGCAAGTGGCCTATTCCGAAAACACAGTTTTGTATTGGACGTTTAAGGCCAGATTAGCCAAATATTTGGATCACGAAACATGTCCATATGGCATATTCTTGTATTTTTCAATTCTATGCTAGCTCTATTTCAAATATTGTGCTATCAGAATACGCCAATCAACAGACTCAATTCACGGGTACAATATTGTAGGATTTGGGGAAGATGCATTTATGCTCATTAACACATTGCGCATGCTCCACTTTTTAGCGTTGCTCGGGGTTATGAATGGATCGGAGTAAAGTTTTGGGGGTTGTGAATTCTAGTTAACTTTTGTAGCTTTAAGGTGTTAAGGCGACACACAACCCTAATAATTTTTGTTTGCTCAAAACTCACATTTTAATAATTTACGGCGAATTCGTAACTATAATAACTTATTTATTTCCATGCCGCACAAGGAATACTAGCTATTTATACATATTTGAGAATAATGAAAACAGTACCTTACCATTAATATATTTTACGTACAACGATTTTAAAACTTTATAACCCGTTTTTATCTTTCTAGGCGATGAATTAATAACTCCGGGAGAACAACATGGAGACACATTTTAAATATTTGTAACACGTTCTTCAGAATTAATTAAAATGAACGCGGCAGAAAGGTCGAATCTCCAGGCCTGCTAGGGTGAATTCGACCGTACGTTCGTACAATGCGCCGTGCCGCGGCGTATATTTGTGTCCACAATTTCTTCACTTGCGTCGTTAAGATTCCCACATTATTGTGTCTTCTTCTTCTTTTCTTTGATACGGCAAATTAGACGGGTCGCGAGTCGCAATTTGTATACACGGCTTCTTTACTTACGTCGTTAAGATTCTGAATATATTTTAGGGTATATTGTCGTCTTAATAATAATATTGTCATAATATTTTGCACAGATAAGTAGGTACCTACCTTTTCTGTTTCATGTCTTCCTCGGGCGACCTAGACTTATTCTACAATTCACTTCCATGACACACATTCTGCTTACACATCTTTGTTAGTTCATCAAACACCCCTTATTTTACAACACACACTTACAGACAGTTTAGCAACTATCTTTTGACGTAAGAATAAGACAGATGATATTTTAATAAACTTAAACTTTAGTTTAATACTTCTACTTTGCTCCATTTCCTGTCAATCAACCAACGTAACATAATATTGTTATTCTTAGTATTTATTTACTAGGACTTACGTCCAATTTACAATAAAACATCACGAAATTTAGGAAAATGTACCTACATCATACGATTAAAGGATGGTGTATGAAAGCGAAGACAAAACAGAGATAAACGTAAGAAAATAGAAGTGACAAGACAGGCCAAGACTTAGCCAGAATTCAAAAGAGTTATAAAATATCTTCAATTGTTTAGTGACCGACAAAAATCATTTAGGCTTATACCGCAACGCAAAATAAATTGAATAAATATCTAGAATTGTGAAAATTTCACCTATGTGTAAAAGAAATATGATTACTGGCTGAAAAAGTTGAAAAATAACAGAACCATCTCGAAACAAAGTGTAAAAAGGTGCGAACTCATAAATTAGTCCATATTAAAATCCATGAGTAGTGTCGTTTCAGTATTTTCTTACTAAGTGCCGAGTACCCTTTCGTGTAATTTTTCGCTGTGTTCTGGGCACTGTCTGCTTTAAAACCGGTTGTTCAACTAAAGACTGGATTGCGCGATTTGTACCAATATCCCAGCAACACACAGCGTGGCTTTCAACCTTATGTTGGTGAGCTGTTAAAGCCACATGTTGCATTGGTAGTTGGTACAGGACTTGTTGAAGTGGTTCCGTGACAATACAAAACAGTGACAAAAAGAGCTCATGACAAAACAAAGAAAAATAACGAACGAACAAACAACAAAATGTACCTAATTAATAATCTAACTTATGTACAAAACTCTTCAAAAGAAATTGTCTTTCAACAAATTTTGTTTTAAGAAACCGTTTTTATTTTAAATTTAAGAGCGGAAGATACTCCCAGTGTCGCCCTGGTGTAAGACCACCATTCAAAATCGAAACGTTGCTTGAAATGGCTTTAGTCGTGTTTGATTTGATCAGCCAGGTACTTCCCCACCTTCCTCTTTCCCATCTTCCACGGCATAGCGCCCTTGAGGTGATTTTTCACAAAAACGGCGTTATACAAATCATTCAAATATTATTATTATTTTTCCTCCCCCACAATCTTCAGACTCACAATATACCTACCCCTATTGGGGATGCCATAGTCTCACTGGCTCCAGACGGCACTTTCGGTACCGGTTAGTTTTATAAGTACCTACAACAGCTTTTAACCTTCTGGATCCAGTGAGACTATGACATCACCAAATGGGGTATGTCCTGAGGATTAAGGTAGTGAGGAGGGGAAGGAGATGGGAAAGAGGAAGGTGGGAAAGTGATTACCTCCACACAGGAAACACAATAGTGAGATAGATCTAGAACACTAGAATACTTGATAGATAAAAACAAAAAAAAACGGAGTGTGCAATTCATACGCGGTGGAAGTAGAAACTAAAGTAGACACAAAGAAGTTTAAGAAGTTTTCACTTAAAAACAAAAACTTTGTAACAAGTAAGGGAACGTACCCATACTATGTGACCTGTTCAGGGGGGGGTCTTCAAAATAGCACGCATGGTACAAATGAGCGCCGGGTTTCTTAGTTTTTTGGTCACCGGGGGGGGGGGGGGGGGGGGGTTAAAAATTGAAAAAAATTGGTCACGTAGGTATGGGTACGTTCCCTAATGAGCACGAATAACCCGATTGGCCGCCTGCTACTATAATGCAATGCTGTCACTCCGCTGGAATTTAGTTTAGTTTCCGACCGGTTTATTCGGCTGGTCGCATTCGTACAAAAAACTTGCACTCATTACAATATCTACGGTCAGACCTATAACCAGAGTTACCAGAGACGCATTTTTTGAATAATTTTTGACCATTTCGATCATTATTTTCAACGTTCTCAAAGAAGTCAATTATTTTGGATGAAAAAATATTATTATTCGTTCATAAGGCTGTAAAACCAGAAGATAATGAAAATTTTACCCGCCTTCCCCCGTCCTGTGAACCCACCCTCCTTCCCTCCCTGTCGCTGAACCATATGAAACACACTCATTTTTTAAACAATTCGCGCGTCACGTTTTGCAATTATTTTTATGTAAATTTCATAACGCCACAGCTCACCAGTATATATGTATATATATAGAAACCTTCGCGGGGGTGTGCACAAAAACTCTCTAAAATTTAAGCGCAATCGGATGAACAGTGTAGGAAATACTTTCATAACGCCAGAGCTCACTATTATACATAGAAACCATTCAGTTTCATCGCAATCAGATGAATGGTTTAGGAACGTATAATGGACAAACGACAAAGAAACATTTATTTTTATACATTAAGAAGATTAAGATGACTATTTAAGAAACTTATATACCATGCGTTACATCGAAAAGTGAAACACGAAGGTTTATAAAGAGTTTATAGGAAAAGTGTTTCAATATCTGCATCATTTAGCAAATAAATTTAATTCTTTTATGTAAAGGGATATTTTATTTGTCATTACGAGGATCAATAAAACTGCTTTGTGTCTGCATTAATTTGGTATTGGTTTTGGGGGGTGTAAAACACATTATTAGACGTTTTGCTAATTCTATTTTCATTTTTTGCAGTATAAATAATTAAGGGATATTAAATATATTAGGTCGATAATGTTGTCGATAATAAACGGATATTAAATATGTTAGGTCAATAATGTTTCTGTTAGGCATACGTAACATTAATAGAGTCACGTGGGGTAAACGTACGCAGAGTGTAAGTGTTCGCAATGATGTTTCCGAGGTGGTCGTGCCTGTTTCGCGCCCGCACGTTCCTTAATTCAGTAGCGTTTTGGGTCGCTTTGAAGCAGGATATGAGTACAGTGAATCCTAATTTGAAAATAAAAATTGGTAGGTAAATTACTGTTTTTCGTGCATTTTCTTAAATTTTGTCATCTGCTATCGACATGTTTGCTTACCGATGTGTGCTATTGTGTAACCAACTTAGTCAGAGCGATGTGGTCTATGATAATTTTTGGTAAAATATTGTTAGTTACACGGGTGCAAAGTAATAATTCTATTAAAGATAACCACTAATCTGATTTGAACACTTCTCTACGGTACGCGAATACTTACCCCGCACGTGGGGTAAGTGTTCGTAATCGACATGCATGTAAACATTTTTATATAACTTTTTGATTTATGAACTAAATAAGGTTTTTATGTTTGTTTGAGATGCCTTAATGATCAATCATATCAATAAACAAAAAAATTAGCAAAATACCTAAAGCATTTTAATACAAAAATCCCAATGTAAAAACTGCGTACGGTTACCCCACGTGACTCTAAAGTGTTTTCGAGTGATTTGTAAAGGCTCCCCATCCTATAATGCCATATATGATTGAAGATTGCGCATGGGAAAAATAGATAATTTTCAATATAGATCATTTTCAATTTGTCAATAATGATGGCGTTTGGGTGGTATTGTTATTTGGTCGATGATTATATTCTGAAATACTGTACTGTACTTGCGGTAGTCTGCTATATTAGACAAAAATGCCCACGGGGAGCCAATCCATAGTACAAATAATAATAATAATATTTGGATGATTTGTATCTATCTATGTAAATAAAAATGAATCGCTGAAATGTATGTACGCGCATAACTTCCGAACGACTGCACCAAATTTGATAATTCTTTTTTTGTTGTATTCGTTTTTGTCAGGACATGGTTTGTATAAAATTACTGGTGAGCTCTGACATTATAAAATTTGTATTAAAAAATTGCAATAGGTGGCACGCGAGCTGTTTGAAAATTTAATGTACCGGGACTGAATGTATCGAATAAGGGAAGGGGGAGGGGAACTCGGGTAAGGGGTTCGCGTTGAGGGAGCCCGTGAGGGAGTAGGGGAACCCGGAGGGGGGAGGGGAACTCGGGAGGGGGTGTGCGAGTGAGAACGCGAGAGGGGAAGGGGACGCGGGAGAGGAAGGGGAGGCGGAAAGGGAACGGGACGAATGGGAAAGGACACGCAGGGAGAAACAATTTCTCCATTAAATGCCATAGCAACGCATGTCGGGAACCAGCCAGTAAAGGATAAAAAACATTATAAATTAAAATTTAATTAAGGAATTAGGTATTCAGGGAGTGTTGTCTTGTATTATTTTATACAAAACCTATAATACTAAAGAAATGTTCTACTGACGGAAGCCGGCAGAGACCAGCCACCACCGCATGGCATCCGTTCTCCTCCATTGTTCGGTCACAGTACCTACCTAGCCAGATTACAGATTGCCGATTGAATACGTCATCGACTTCCTGTTAACCCTTTCGTAAACAAACTAACTAACCATGTTTCTCTGCAGGAGTAAGCAGAAAGGATGGACCGCCAAACAATCAACTAACTGCTCGCTTCATTCATATTCTGATTCTTGAACCCTTTCGTATCGTACGTTATATATTTTAAACAACACAGTTTTTCACATTTTTTTCCTCTCTATCGAAAGCGAATTAATATCGTAGGTTTTGTTTTAAAATTTATCGCTGGCATTTAAGCGAAAGTGAAGCAAAAAAATGTTTTGGATAAATTGAAGCTCTCCTGCCGTTTTAATTTTTTTTTTTACATTAGCTCCCCACAGGAAGCCCTGAGTAAAGAAATTCTCATCAGGGCCTATTTCATCTTTGAGGATGCCGTGTGGAGGGTCTTTTTAAGGAAAGGAAGGAGAGGAAGTTCTGGGAAGTAAAAAGGTATGAGGGATGGGTAGGAATCTGGGGGTCACTGTGTCCAGTTGTGACGGAAGTATGAATACATCCCGCATCCTGCGGTGCAATGCAATGTTCCGAGAGAATACGGCCGGAAAAGTCAAAGGGACTCCCTCAACCATACTTTCCCGATTCGGCCTGCAATGCGTCTGGTGGGAGGTCGCATCCGCCGCCAATACCTGGACAAACCTCACTCCACGAACCCGAGCACCCCTGATAACTCACCAAACGTAGCGAACCACTTGGGGCGGCCTATGGCAGAGGTGTTGGCTCTCCAATAAATGGTTCCCGAGGCGGCGGTACATACTTGCCTTCCAAATTGAAATTTGGTAAAATTACAATTAAATTTATCAATGCTGTTAATTTTTTTTGCGTAAACTACTAAAAAATGTATTTTTTCACTAGAAATGTATGAACGCACACAAAAAAAAACAACTTTTAAAATATAATTTTGTGACTTAAGTTATCTGGGACACTTTTCGTCGGTTTACCTTTTTCTTATAAAATTATTCACAACATAAATAAAAAAAACCATACTTGAGCTTGAAATCGTGACCGTCCGCTTGCCAAGCAATTCTTATACATATTGCTTATATTCGTGGCGATATAAAGCACAATAATATTACCAACATTTTTTAACCAATGAGAAAGATTAATTATTCTCCGTACCAGTTTTTAAAATTATAACTCAATATCGATTTTATTTCATTACAAATTTGCTTTAATTTATACCTACATCCAAAAATGCAGAAAGGCGTGATGATAAAACTATTAAAATTTTGTAATTATTTTTTGATTACAAGTATTTATCATTTTTCAAGAATGTTAAAAAAAATCTGAAATATGTTTGTAAGTGCGCAAATAAATGCACAAACGGTCCAATTTTTTGTCAAGAAACACAAGTACGTATATATTTTTGAATGATTTTATTTAAACTAAAATTAAAATTCTGAAACATGCATTTCCTAGATAATGTTTTGATCTTTTTTTAAAATTCAACAAATCTGCCAACGACCTGTGGTAATAATAACCTTATTTTACTAAAAATAATCATTTTTCTCAAAAATTAAAACAAGCCTTTCCTAGATAAAAGAACAATCTTTCGAAATCAATTTATAATTTTGTTGTGGAAAAGAGTCAATACGTCTAAAATCTGATTTAAAAATGACATATTTCTGGTTTTCTCTGGTTATAACTTCGTAACGGCTTTTTGCACAATTTTTTCATTGTATTCTAGCTATTGGATTGGTTATCTAGCATAAAATAAAATGTTTACACTGCCAGTTTTAATTGAGGTCTGAATGGGTTGATCTAACAGCATTACTTCCTCGGAGGCCATTGTTAACTTGTAAAGAAAATATTAACCCAAACTGCTTGTAGTATCGCGTCTGCCCGAAGAACCACTAATATTACAATACCGCGATTATAAGTGGTACAGCGAGTGGCGTAACGCTAAATCTCTGCCCCCCTGGCGTGACAGCAAACTAACCACAAAACGTTATTTAAATTATCCTAAAAAACTAATCTGTGTCGCATTCATAAGTTCGCGTCGGTACAAAAACTGTAATACTCGTACATAATACCATTATCAAAAATACTAATTTCGGTTTCTGTACATTAGTCCTGTTAGGTTCACTGAATTCAAATTTGCTTTTTAAAAAAACGGACATTTTTAAAAATTGGAATTAATTGTGTGAAAAATTCAGACAAGCCATAAAATAGGTCCGACTTACTTAAATGATAATTTTAACACATTTTCAAAATTGAAACAGATTTGGGAACATTTCAGAGTATCTCGTGATCTTTCACGGGTCACAGTAAATATAATTCTAATAAAGAATAATGTAAAAAAATCTTCATCTTTGAATTAATAAAATTTTATTTATTTATTTATTTACGGACTTACGTCCAATTTAAAACAAAGTATCACGAAGTATAGAAATGAACAATGTAAGGATTCGGATGGTACATGAAAGCAAAGACAAACAGTGAAAATAGAAGAAAAAATAAGTGTCAAGTCACGTCAAGATCTTGCAAAAATTAGGGTAAATAGGACATATCTTCATTTGTTTAAAGAGCGACAGAAATCATTTAAGCTAATACCAAAAAAATCAAGGTCTTGACGTGAGTTGACCAGTCTACACATTCTGGACAGTGGTGAGTTATAACCATAGTTAGTCGAGTGCTGATTGAGGAAAAGCAGGTCTTTGTTTCCGAGTCTACGAGAAGGTATATTAAATGTGATGAGTTGTAGTAATGTAGGCGAGTCGATTAAACAGTTAATAATTTTGAAGAAACAAATGAGATCAGATTTTATCCGACGGTCTTCTAAAGGAGAAAGGTTTAGAGTTTGTTCAATTTCAGCATACGAGTAATTGCCTCGCTCTAATCCTAGCCTCCAAAAAAAATTCTTCGTTCTGTCAACAAGTCTCACACACAACATTCCCTAATAGATGATGATACCTATAAATCCCTTTTTACAATGTAAGGTTTGAAAATTCAAATTATAAGTTCCCCAGTTGAAGTCCCTTGCGATGCCCGGGCTTTACAAATTTTTCGAAATCAAATGTAGAAAGTGACCTTCCTCTCATCTTGAAGGTCACTTGTGCAAAATTTCATCAACCTCGGCATAAAACTGTAGATTTGCATACATATCAAATTCCATCGCCCCTTTGCCAGCCGGCTCGTCGCTCGTCCACCACATACAGACATTCTTCTTTATATGTCACATATTTCAACCAATTTACGTAAAACCTTGACAAATTATATACCTAAGCCTTCCTCACGAATCACTTTATCTATTGGTGAAAACCACATGAAAATCCGTTTAGTAGTTTATGAGTTTATTGCGAACACACAGACAGACAGACGCGGCTGAGGACTTTAATTTATGCTTCCATCTCTGTAAATAAGGATAAGTAAATATATAAATAGTTTTTTCTCGTGCTTTTGAATATTCTGATGGAGGTCTCTCAGGCCCATTTGCGGCTGCACAGAGTGCCCTTGCATTGCATACCAAGACTTTGAATGCCAAGACTATCTAAACACACTGATGTTCCACGGAATGGAAAGCACAATAAATTCAGCAACACGATGTACGCCAAACTCCTCCTCCTGCATCGACCATATTATGGTTAAATCAACCAACCAATACACCTCCGAAATCCACATGTCATCAGTCACAGATCACTACGCTACCTCGTTCACAATGAGTTCCAAACACAACGTACAAAGCAAACCTCCAACTAAAACAACGAAGAAAACAATTAACTATGACAATCTTAACAAAACGATTAACTCCAAATCGTGGGACACACTCTATAACAAAACTAACATAGAGGAGGCCTGGAACTACTTCTCTACCTACCTACAAGATATCCTTGTCCAAAACACCAAAATCACCACAAACACCATTCCTAAAGCGATCAAACCTCTCAAACCTTGGATAAACCATACTATAATCAACTGCATTCGGAAACGCAATTCCATACACAAAAAATGTGCCACAAACCCATATGATATCACACTCCATAATTTCTACAAAAGATACCGTAATATCTGCACACAAGTCATTAGGAAAGCCAAAAATCTATATTACAACAAAAAAATTTCCGAATGCAACAATGACCCTAAAAAAATATGGAAAGTCCTCAAGGAAGCTACCAATTCAAATAAAGCCACCGACACCTTAAACTCTCTCAATATCAAAGATATCACTGTAGACTTTACATCGAACCCCAACACAATTGTCAATTACATAAACCAGTACTTCACAAACATAGGTCCGGAACTAGCAAAAAAAATCCAAATAAATAACGATACGCTTGGTCCAAATGACCACGCGACCAATGATGATTTCCCAACCCGCTTTGTTCTTAAAACGATTACAGAGAAAGAAGTTTCTAGAGTAATAAACTCGCTCAAAAACTCTTCATCAACCGGCATTGATGAAATATCTAACAATGTTCTTAAAAAAATTGCCCCTGGTATACTTCAACCATTAACGCATCTACTTAATATTAGCATCCGCCAAGGGGTATTTCCCACCATTCTAAAACAAGGTCTCATTATCCCTATTTTTAAAACTGGCTCCAAACTTGATATTAGTAATTATCGTCCTATTACGTTGCTAAATTCCCTCTCAAAAGTATTCGAAAAGATCGTCAATAATAGTCTCATGGAATATCTGGAAACCAATAACTTAATATCGCCGCGGCAATTTGGATTCAGAAAACATAAAAGCACCAATGATGCTATAGCCACGGTCACTGACCATATTTCTGGCCACCTGGATAAGGGCTTGAAATGTCTATCGGTATTTCTCGACCTATGTAAAGCATTTGATACAATCTCACACAGAAAACTAAAACGCAAAATGTTTAATATAGGTATTAGGAACAAAGAATTAGGCCTCCTCTCCAGCTTCTTATCTGACAGATCCCAATGCGTTAAACTCAATACCACAAAGAGCCAGAATTTGCCCATTAGTTACGGGGTCCCTCAAGGCAGTGTTATAGGTCCAACGCTCTTCCTAATATATATTAACGAGTTATGCAACCTAGATATCGATGCCACTATTGTCAGTTTCGCCGATGACACTGTCCTACTCTTCCAAGCAAAAGATTGGCTTACCGCATATTCCAAAGCGGAGGAAGGAATTCAACAGGTAAAATATTGGCTTGACTCGAACATATTAACTCTAAATGTACAGAAAACCAAATACTTACTGTCTAGTCTCACCAATATCCCAAAGTCAAACCCAGCCCCGCCATTAAAAATACACAAATGTAAAAATTCATCTCTAAACCGAAACTGTGACTGCCCATGCCTAGAGCAAGTAAACATTATCAAATATTTAGGAGTAACCTTCGATACACACCTGAATTGGAAGCAACATATACATAATACTACAAACAAAATCCGAAAATCTATATACTTTTTCAAACAAACACGCAATTTCCTTCACCTAAAACTTTTAAAAACAGTATATTACTCATTGTGCCAATCTCACATCGAATACGGAATTCTAGCCTGGGGTAATGCATATTCCAATGCCCTTGATCCCATCATGAAAGCACAAAAACTAATCATAAAAATAATTCTTAAAATGCCGCTTACTACCAGCACTGATACTATCTTCAATTCCTTCAACGTTATGGACATAAAACAGCTCTACTCAAGATCCATATTACTTAATTTACACAAAAACAACAAAACACCATACAAAGCTACACAAACAATACACAATACCCGAGCCAAAAACAACGAACTTCTCCAAACTCCTTTTTTCAAAACCACCTTCGGGCAAAGACACTCTAAATACATAGCTTGCAAACTATACAATACACTACCAACTACGATCAGACAAAGTGACTCCTTTACAAAATTCAAACAAGATATTAAAAAATGGATTATAAGTATTGGACGCCACACTATCACAAATATCTGTAAAATAAATCACACATAGACATAAATAACTATTCACATACAACCTAACCCATATAAAACAAATGAAAATAATGGAATCCTGTCAAGTTTAACCTATAAATAGACTAGGCAGAATTGATTTCATTACTCCATCTCCAACATTTATAAAATAACTCTCTTTAAAAGATTTATTACCCTTCCAATCACCCTTCTGTTTTAATTCTATTCATAATATGTATTTTACCTGAAATATCCTTGTAATTACTATATTCATTTATATACCTGTACGCCTGTCTCGACACAGGTATACCCTAGTGAGACAGGCATACAAATAAAACCATTGTAAACATATTTTATTATAGATAAATAAATAAATAAAAAAAAAAAAAAAAATACGCCACTGGGTAAAATAGCAAAACCACAGAGGAACTAGGATAACCCGAATCTCCCAAATTAAGACAGCTTTTGCATTGTGCTTTGTCCTTGAATTAAACTAACTTCACTATCAGCGATTCATTTGGCATTAATTAACAAGGCATTGTTTACAAGGGTTTTTAGTTGCAATCTCGAAAAATATTTTTGTGAACAATAGAATGTACGAGGACAGGCCAGGCGGACGGAGGACGCCGAAGTGGCCTGGGGGTGCCTGAGATGAGGCGATGGACGAGAGGAAGAAGATGAGAGATGGTAAACAATCCAAAGTTGAAAAGGAACAAAACCCAATCTGATCAACTTTCTTCAGCGATGTTAAAATTAGTGTTTCTTGAAGATATTTTATTAAATAACCGAACAAATATTTTTTTAAAAATCATATTAAGTTTATGTGCTATTAAACATCCATAAAACTAAAAATCATAAAATGTTGCGGTTTACATCAGTGCGTAGTAACAATGAGAAAGAACTATTAAAGTCGAAATAATGGATTTTAATAAAGTTCCTCCTTCCAATAAAGAACATCCTTTCCTTGAAAAGACCCTCCATACAGCATCCCCAAAGATGTCATGGCGCTGAGGGATTTTTTACCCTCGAGGCTTTCTGTTTGAAGCTTTGTAAAAAAATAAGTTATTTCTGATAATAAGTTAACAAATGTATCGTATCTATTTAATGCTTTATTTAAAAAAAATCTTTTTTACTCACCTTAATGACCTTTCTGATGTACTTCTGAGTTGGTTTCATTCTGAGTTGTCCGGTCACCGTTACAACATAATATTTTGTTACAATTAAATTGATATTTCAGAGCTCCATGGCTCAAGATAGAAATGTCGTAACGATAATGATGTTTAACTTCTTTCCTTCTTTTGATTAGAATACTTCATGCATACACTACACACATTTAAATATTTTGACTTCCTATGCCAATAAACCATTTAAAAACTGTAATACATATTTTGAATACAATAATTTTCTATTTTTTATTTTAACTTTATGAGTAAAACCTCAAATTGTAATATTTAAATAAATGAAGACAATATAAGCGAAACTCAATCGAAAATCTGGAAACAGAAAAATCAGAAAAACATATTGACACCTCTGGGGCTCGAACCCAGGACCTCTTGCTTTCCGGGCAAACGGTTCGAGTCCCAGAGGTGTCAATATGTTTTTCTGATTTTTCTGTTTCCAGATTTTCGATTGAGTTTCGCTTATATTGTCTTCATTTATTTAAAAATAATTTTCTGTATATATGCATCAACGATTAGTAAAAAAAACATGTGATCGAACTTATAATAAAAAAAAATACATAAGCATAGTCAAGAATGCGTAAACATGACGGCACAAGGAAGTAATCAGTAAGTATGTGTGAGGTTTTTATGTTTGTTAGTAGTAAAAGTAAGTACCTACGTGTGTAGGTTTTTCTTTGTTTAAACAAGATTAGAAGTGTTAAAACCTCTTTGTGTCGCCGTTTAATTGTCCAGACATAATCCAATCGTGTAAACAAGGCATACAAACGGTTGCATGACAAAATGGAACACTTTTGAGAAGTGATTTTATAATTTTCCATTGAGAAACAGGAAAACATATTTTTTGAAAAAAAAAAAAAAAAATGCAAATATATATATTTTTTTACTGTTATCGAGTTTAATTTATAAAATATCTTTTTGAATCATGTAATAATTTTCAAATATAACTTAACTTACTTCAAAAAAGAAATAAGGGGAAAAGAGATTCTCCACAACTCCAATAATAATATTTTTCAAAATTTTACAGTACCTACCTAGCGCCCTTGAGGTGATTTTTCACAAAAACGGCGCTCTACAAATTATCCAATTATTATTATTAGTGTAGGTGAACCTAATTAAAGTTGCATGACATTATATTAATTTTATTTTATTAATGTATTCATATCATGTATTGATAAATATAATGATTAGATAAGTAGATATAATAATTTATAAAACTGGGAAGACTTCGGTGGCTGGGTCACGTGGACAGAATGACCGAGAATCAAGCACCAAAGTCCCTACTGAACTCAATTCCGACAGTGCGAAGGAGCCTGGGAAGGCCAAGAATAAGATGGAGTGACAACGTCCTCAAAGATATATCTACCTCGGAGCTTCTATAGTGGAGAGAGCTGGTACAAAACCACGTCTCGTTCGACATGGACTTTTGAAAAACCATGAAAAAATGGTAAAAATCATGCAACTGGCAGCTGGTTACTGTATAAACACAGCTTTAGTCACACCACATTGTTTCCGAAAGTATAATTTTTTTAGATAAATATAATTTTTTTAACACCGAAATTCTTACAGCCGATCCAATACAAAATTAAGTGGAAGTACACTTGAAGCGAACGTTGCTTCAAATGATAGTTTCCAGGTGTCAATAGTAAGGTGGGTACCCACCTTCCTATTTCCTGTCTTTCTCCTTTCCGACTATCCTTAGCCTCACAACATACCCCCACTGGGGGTGCCAAAGTCCCATGAGATCTAGAAGATTGGGAGCAGTTGGGACAGTCGTGCAATATTATTAAAAAAATGTTTTGCGTTCAAAAATTTGACTAGAATAAAATAACAATGGACCAGAGGACCAAGAAAACAAAAATACACTAGAAAGAATGTGCTAATAATGATTGTACTTCAGCAAGGCATTATCGCCACATTAAATGTCCAGATATATCAGCAAACATTATCCATCTGACGTGACATTAATAGCAGGCAGTTTGTTTACAATATTATCAAAATTAACAACAACAACATGAAAGAATGTCAAGAAATAAATATGCATTTAAACGTGATACTAAACACGTACACTACTTTCAGAACGCAGCAAGATAGAAAACAAAATAATTAAATAAAGGAAAGATAAATCTAATAGTACCTACCCGCTTACCGATCTGTGTGATTATTTTTATTTATTAATTTTTATTTTGGGAGAATAGCGTCGAGAGGGTTTATCATTCGTCGATCAATCAACCGAAAAATAGAATATTATCCACTTGGTATTTTGTACGAGCCTTTGTGCAATACTTCACTACGAATTATGGTATTCATTGGTATAGAGTACATCAGAAAGGCCCTCAGACAAAAATCTATGATATATTGAAAGAACGATTAAATTTTTACATGTAGATTTAATTAAAAAAGTATTTATTATTATTGTATTTAATTCGTAGCACTCAATTCAATTTATTTTAAAAATTAAAGTTAGTTAAAATATACTGAACTGTCTTAATTAACTTCTGCAGGTAATTGTAGAATTAAAATAAATTAGATTTACTCAATTAAAAAAAAATATTATAAGGATAAGTTTAACACCATGACAAGTTTTTAGTTTTCTGCTGTTCACAATTAGTTCCAATGCTGTAACGTAACTAGAATCGGCATTTAATAATGGTATCTTTAAAATTACTGTAACAGCATGTAAAACATTTGATGACAATGATAATTTGAATGTGTTATTTTGATTTTCTTTAAAAAATCACAAAATAAGTATCACAAGATAACATTGCATATTATTAAGGATTTCTTTAGATATAATACGCTTTTAAATAATCAAAATATATTTCGAACGTTGTCATTCAATACAAACTTTGCGATTAGCTGTATTTATCTCGTAACAGATGCTGTTAAGCGTCAATGACACAGGGCGAGTTTACAAGCTAGAAGCTACTATCTACTAAGTTTAAAACCGGGTAAATCGGCGAGTGAAATTGTCATGATGACACACAAAACTGTCCACTCGCTCAGAAACGTAGGAAACTGAGGTCGCTGCTAGCGCCAGTAACAAGAATAACGACGCCTGCGTGAACTAATTCTTCAGATGTTTGACAGTCGAAACCAGCTGCTTTTCGGAAGCCATGTTGTAAACAAAAATAAACCTATCAGGAGCAAGCGTGTAGGCGAGTAATGTTGACGACCTTTCAACTTTTTTTCGTAGATGGTCAACAATCTGCTAGTTAGCAAGTAACACGATGACACTGGGCGAGTTTACTAACAGATAGTGAATTTCTAAAATAGTAGCTTGTAAACTCGCCCTGTGTCATCGACGATTTACACACACACATTAAGGTCCGGCTTCCTGCATTTCTATAGATTTATTACAAATTTTTCTTTAACAAAAAGTTTAAAGCTCTTAAAAAAATATATGTTATTCCTGAAGATATATTCTATACATCCCCCACACCGAAACGGCAATTGTACATAATATATGAAATTCCCCCGATAGAAAAAAAAAATCGCAAATTATGCTCAGAAAAGTATTATAAACGCGTTTTTTCCAGTTATTTTAGTAGTTATACGTATGAAAAAATTCACAGCGTTTCTTTAATGGCTATTTAAGACATTCCTCCGAGATTTTTCCTTTATTTTAAACGAGTCGTATTTTATTAAAATTTTTCACATTTTTCGCTTAAATATTAACGTTTTTAATATTACCGCGCTCCCTTTAACATTCGAAATTACATATCTCTCCTTCTACTTCTTTTTGAGCGGGTAATACCCGAGCCTTAACGTGTGTATCAGTAAAAATACATTAATACGTGTTAAGATCGCTACGGCTAATCTAGTCTACTTTATATCGGCGGTTCACGGCAGTCGAAGGAGAGAATTATTGAACACTCTTCGGTACGACACCCGAAGGTTGGAATCGTGACGTGACAATACAAATAGGCAGGTAGGTACCTAGTTACTTTGTTCGGTCACTCTGGCAACTTGGTCAGCACTTTTTTAAATGACCTAAATAGACTGAAAAACAAGAAAAAACGCAACGTTAATTGCACAACAGAAACCAGCACATTTTTTGCAATAGCATACCTACTTAAACATTTTTGAACGTCCGATCGTTGTATGATGTACAAAATACTGTAAGTATCGTCTTGTTGAGATACCGATATACCATTATTCAAAATTGAAACCTTACTAGAAATGGCTTTAAAGACCCGCCACCCGAATTTCTACCGATTTCTTACATATCTCCCTTAAACACGGTAAGTTTTAAAGCTCTTAAAAAAATGTATGTCATTCTTGAAGATAGTATCTAGACATTGCCCGCGTCGAAACGTAAATTATATAAAATTCCCTCCATAGAAAAAAATCGCAATGCTCCAAAAATTATTATAAACACGTTTGTTTCAGTATTTTACAAGTTATATGTATGAAAAAATTCACAGTGTTTCTTAAATACTGTTCAAGACAATGCCCGCGAGATTTTTGCTATATTTTAAACGAGTTGTGTTTTATTAAACATTTTCGCAATTTTCGCATCGATTTTGTCGCAGTAAATTTTAGCGCTCTACCGTAACATTCGTAATTTCGTATCTCTACATGTTCTTCTTTTCGAGCCCGGTTGCAGAGCCTTAATTCGACGTTTTGGGGATTGCATACTTTATACAAATGACATAAAACATTAGTTGAAATTATCACTCATAAACGTAGTTCTGCTAAGATAAATAAACAAAACTTAGATTTTTGATCGAATCTCAGAGTTCGTAATATTTTTACAAGGTTTTAGTCGTTAGTGAAGAGGGCAGTAAACATTCCGCAATAATTAAAGATGTTAACTAAGTATTATTAAGTTGTTGAATCGTTGACACCTGGTCCATTTAGTCGTTGGTTCGCTAAAAAGCATGGCGAAAGGCATGGCAAAAGTGAGATTGAAACGTTGCAATATGCAGGTAGATTGCATTAAAAACATCGTGATCAATTTCATCCTTTCGTTATGCAATTAATTCCGGTACAGAAATAAGTAGGTACTGTGTTGCGAAAATTGTAGAAATTCTTCTACGGAATTGGCAAAGAATTATGAAAGATTTAGCGAACGGAGATATTAATCTAGGTACAAGTGAAGATAACAGTATAATAACTGTGATAAAATCGCGTCATTTCTAGGAAACAAGGTGTAGATGTCAATGTTTATCGAAAAATATATACGGATGCATTGTGTTTGGATTATGGATGTATTTTATATTATTTTAAAGGTATCGTTAACATATTGCCTAAGCATAAATACAAGCATAATTTGTATTATACATTCTTTAAAAAGATTTCGACTCGACGCAACATGAATTTGAAACAAAATAAATTTATTTATAGCTCATCACACATTTTGAACACGTATTATTACTGTGGGTGTCAGTGACTTCTTCAACTCTACACCTCACACCCTAAAATCTAACGGGCAGAACATAGTAGAATGTACATTATTCATAGTAAATATAAGATAATATTCAACTTTACACATTCTTGTCCTAAATACATTCTATCTATGGGTGTGCAAACAATAATAAATAAACATGGGGCTCTAAAGGGTGATGTGAATGGTGTGTCTCTTACCTTGGGTTTATCTCGTTTGCTGCTTCTGAGGATGATGCCATCGTTCTCCACGTAGTCTGGCACCTCCTTCCTGTTGGAGAAGTTGAACACCATGGTGTTGGAGGTGTCGTGGAGCTGCCAGTGCGGCTTGCGCCCGCCCACCCTGGCGGGGCCCATGCCGTTGCTGACGATGGCCACCGTCGTCTCCACACTCCTGGATTCCTTAATCACTTCACTTCCACTTACCACTTCGTTCACGACCAGCTCTTTCACATCCACCAGGATAACTCCCGACGCGACAACTTGTTTCTTTGTTTCAACTACAGGCACGGGCGCGGGCACTTTCTTGTCGTCCTTCTTAGGCAGCCTGTCGGAACTATCTAACATGCTAACCGTCACCTTTTGGAGCGGCTGTTCGAGGGATTTGGAGGTATTGATTAGGTTCTTTTCGATTTCTCGGCTGGTCAACTGCTGAGGTGACAGGGAGTTGTGGTTGGCTAGCACCGGGCCTGGGCCGACATTTTTCGGTTGTCTCAGAATCGGTACGACTCTTTCCTTCTGGGGTGCGGGCGCCTTGTTGGCGAGCGCGGCATTGGGCGCGCCTACCTTCGCCAGCTGCTGAGGCGACGGAGAGTTGTAGTGGACCAGCGCCGGGCTGGAGTCGAGATCTTTCGCCGGTCTCAGGATCGGTACGAGCCTTTCCTTGTGGAGTGCGGGTGCCTTGTTGGCCGCGTCGACCTTTGTCACCGATGGCACTGTCACCACTTCCGCTTTGGAAGTAACCGCGACGGGAGGGATTATTTTAGCGATGACGGGAGAGATAATTTTAGCGTCGACGATCGTCGGGGTGTGCGGGGAAGGGGGCGAGGTAACTACCGCAACTATGGGACTTTCTGGCACTTTGATTTCGGAGTCGATGACTTTCACTTTGTTGAGCACTACGGGTAAGGGACATTTTGGATTGGAACTAGGCAAATAGGATTTACTAGCGTCGCCGTCGCCGCTCACGCCGTTGTGGCCGTCGAACGAGTACTGCGTCGCGAGAGCGCTGTTCAACGCGGGCTTGTCGCCGGCCTTGGCGTACGGCGGTTCCTCGCCGTTCACTTCGAACACCGCTTCGTCCTCCGACGAGGATTCGTCCGTCGTCTGGCGGTCCGACTCGCTCCGGTCCGGTCCGGAGTCGTGTCGCTCCCGGTAAGGGGTGGAGGGCGTTATGATAGATAGCTCAGTAGTAGCCAGAGGAGAGGCGATCTCCGGATCGGGGGTAGACGTGCGCACGTAGGGCAACCCATCTCCTTTCCGGTCGACTCCGTTCCTTTCTATCGGCAGCTTCTCTCGCAAACTGTAGTCGGGAGATTTTAACGGAGATGTTCTCGGAGACGGTTCGGGCGATTTTAAATCGAAATGTTTCGCATCTTTGAAAAATTGAAACTCGGAAGTATTTTTGACAGGAGACGTGTCGATCGTCGCGAGGATGACGGGGTGTCTGTTGACGTATACGGGGCTGACGGATCTGTCGTGAACGTCGGGGCTGTTCAACGAAGGTATCTTCTTGGGTGAGGGTGGCGGCCTGGCCAGCAGGGAGGGGGTGGTTTGTGTGGCGGCATTGGGCGGCGTGCGGCGGTCCGGAGACAGCAGCGGGCCTCGCGGGGGCACCAGGGGCCGCACGGAGCCCGGCCTCCCGTTGGAGGTCTTCTTGCTCTTGGCCTGCGGATCGGAGAAATTTTTCACTTTATCAGAAACTTGCCCCGTCACCGCGGGGCTCTTGGTTCTTTTGCCGGGCTGTCCCTCGAATATCTTTAGCGTTTGTTTGACCAGATCTGGCGGGGGTCGTTCGGCCTCTCGCAGCAGCGGGGAAGGGCGCTTCGGGCGGAAAGTCGGGGAAGGGGATAATGCCGGGGGAAGGGCGGGCGGTGTCGGGGGTGGTGAGGGCGGTTCGTCGGTGCCAGAGCGCGAGTCGCATCGCAGCAGCGCGTCCACGGATCGCGCGCGTTTCACGGCCTGCTCGGGGGCGCGCGTGGCCTGCCTGTAGCGCGCGGGGCGGTCCTGCGCGCGGGGGGTGTACTTGCGGGGCGGGGGTGCGGGTTCGTGTTCATCCAGCACATGCTCGAGGCTGGCGGCGCGACGCAGGCCGTGTATGGAGGGACGCACGCGGGTACCGGCCTCGCGCAAGGTGAGACTGAGGTAGCGGGACTTGAGCTTCTTGACGATGCCGGGCCCGTAGGTGAGCTCCTCCGCCTCATCGCGCAGAGGGGTGGCGTGCGGGGGGTGCGCGGGCAGGTGGTACACGGCGGGCGCCTGTAGCAGCATGTCGGCGTGTCCGCGGCGCGCGGCTGACTGCGGTGGCGGCGGGCTAGTGAGCGGCGCGCCCCCCGTGCCCCCCGCTCCGGCCCCCGCGCGGCGCCGCCTGATGAGGTCTCTCTTCCACTGCGGGACCCCCTCCAGAGCGGTCTCTGCCATGCCCTCCTCTCCTCTCTGCTACCTGCTCCTCTCTCCTCTCTCCTCTGTCGCTGCCTCCCTCTGACAGCTGCTGCCGACCTGACACATGAAACGGTTTATGACCTCGCTGTTAAGGAATATTCACAATCAAACGGTTGAGATGCCAATAAAACGGAAGCGACTTTATCTTTACACAGTATTTCCAGTGATTTACGTCTAATCATCGCGAATGTTTTCCGGTATACACTAAAACATTTCCTGCAACAGGTGTTCGGAAGTAGTGTAAATGTTCTAATTTGGATCATAACAAATAATGTTTCCTTAATGTAATATAGTTTCGAAAAAGTGTATATTTTAATTGTTTTGGAAATGATACAAAAAATTAAAGCGACAGAGGTAAATGAAAATTCGAGGCGAATCTATCATATTATCATTAGAAAACTGCGTAGAAAAAACGTCCCTTAAAATATGATACTTAATATATCTAAAATGATATTTTACATGTATTCGTAGGTACATAAATAATGCAAATGGTAGAGAAACATCACACAAATTAATGAATTACGGAGTAAGATCGTATATTTAAAAAAACACGCTAAATTTTTAATCCCACTAAGTTAATATAAAGTCAGGGCAAATAGAAGTATTTGAACTAAAAATAATGTAATTGCTTGTCACGGTATCAATAACTCGATAAAAAATAATATATTAAATTATTTGTTGTACATTTTTGTTTAGCAAAAAAAAACAATACTTTTGTGTACTGTGTGTCTACCTCCTTCCTTCTTCTAATAATAATAATAATAATTGGATAATTTATAAAGCGCCGTTTTTGTGAAAAATCACCTCAAGGGAGCTGTACAATTTATTAGGAAAGCTTAGGTTCTAACTAATTTTACTATTTACAAATGGATACAGAAACATTGTCAAACAGTGTCAATTCTTAATGATAATAATAAAACTTCTTCAAATTTTGCAAATTCACTTTGTGGCACCATTTTATTAATGAAATAATTAAAAACACTTTGTGTTTACCACAATAATTATTATTATAAAAACAAAGTGTTTTGAATTATTTCATTAATAATAATAATACACTAAAATCATAAAATTATAATTTTTTTTTTTTTTTTTTAGTATCATCCAATTTAATGTAGATCTAGATCTGAATGTAATGTAATTTTTTAGTTCAATTTTCATCCACTTCCCAAATTATTGAAATTTGAGAATTTTCGCTCAGGTGATAAAAATGATTACAACACATACAATAACAAAAATTAACCAATGTTAAAGTTTACTTTGCTTTATTAGTAATTGATAAGCCGTTTTTTTTTGTCTTTTTAGACCATTTTTTTTTACCTGCCCACACCCTTAATTGTAACATCTTAACGCCCCATAATTTTATCTGTGTCTTCTACCGCCCCCCTTACAGTCTCAACGCCTCCTAATTTTCTCCGGGTCTTCTACTGCCCCCCTGAAAGTCTCAAACGCCCAGAGGGGGGGCATTATCACTCACGTTGAGAGCCTATTTAGAGAAATGGCAGGTAAAGCCTCATGCAAACTGCGTCTATTTTAAGTTCGATTGTGTTTCCACCTTAAGCATACATACACGTTTATAACAGGTATGTGAATAATGACGCGTGTGATCGTGAAATTGATTCCCCGTACGGTAAAATTCCAAGTACCTACTGCGCGCTTTTTATTATCTTATCCCCATCAAATTTCAAAAGACGATAACAGTACGGCCATCATTAGTAGGTAGTTATACAAAAATAGCGGTTATCGTGATAAAATATTTTTTCAGCAACAACAAATAACGATTACGATAACACACATAAAAAGATTACTCGTGTAATTTGGACTGGTGATTTTTTGGCTAACGGTTTTATGCAGGGTGTGCGGAAACTCGCAGTAAATGGTTCCCGGAGCGGCGGAACCCATACCCGCCTCCCAAATTGAAAATCACATGGATAACATAAAAACTTTTTTTTCGACCTGATTAAGAATAAAAATATTAAATGGAGCCGAGTCTACGCTTCCATACATTTTAAAATACATTATACAGCTACAGTGACAATTTTTTTTAAACGTAAGCATATACGAACTTGTAAGCTTTTAAGAGTCCAAAATTCTCCAGTCTTGGCGACACAAATGTTTGTCCGGGTCTTGGCGGCAGTTGCACCTGCCCACCTACTGCATGGCAGGCGGGATCGGGATACTCCTGTGAGAAGCTAATGTAAATAAAGTAATGGGGGAGTAGCAAATATAAAACCATCCAACTTCCAGTGGTGTAAATATAGTGTCCTTCGCGTGCAAAGTCGTGTGTTTTTCAAGAATAAACTTCTGGTTAACGCCAGGTACCTAAATGCTTTTGTATCCATTTGTAAATAACAAAATTAGATAGAGAAATCATAATATCTCTACAAATTAACCAATCATTAATTATTAAAAAAAAAATTCTAACTTCGAGCTTACTTTAATATACCCGAAAACGAAAGCTCAAATCAAAAAAAGGTATACCAAAAAATTGACTTCACACTGATGTGATGAAGATTCACCGGTTCCATGACAAATCAGAATCACACAATTTCAGCCCCCCTTTGAAAAGTTATGAAAAAAAAATCAGATATAAAAAATAGCCCATAACCTAAGCTAATGTAACCTACCGGACAACTCAGAATGAAATCAACTCAACACATCCTTTGAAGTCATTAAAATTGATGAATTTTGGTTAAATAGATTATGCAAGGTTAGGTTATGGCAATTTTCCATTTTTTTTCATAGCTTTTAATGACTTTTCAAAGAGGTGTTGAGTTTAATTGGTTCTGAGTTGGCATGGAACATTTTTTTTCATCACTTTAAACGACTTCTCAAAGGAGGCGTTGAAGTTGCATTATTCTGAGTTGTCCGGTCACCAGATTCACCAGCCTAGCGATTCTGTTTATGGCTGTTATTTGCGTTTTCTATGTACAACGTACATTAAATGAGTAAATAATCATGCGTACTTGCAGGAATTCATGTTTAAATCGATCTAAACTAAAACATGTGACGAAAAAATCACACAAATCTGACAGAAGATAACGTCCGTTATCCAATAACGATCTCACAAAAAATACGGAATCGCTAGGCAGTTTTCCGCTTGTACTACGAGTTTCCAGACTCCCTGCATGTCTGTTTTTCGGATTTTACTTATCAGAATCGCAGTGTAAGCTGTTAAGTGGAAAATTATTATGTCTAGGTTATTGAACTAATAAAATCTTATTAACAACATAATTAACTTTCCACAATGCCGTAGGAAAAGCAGCCCCAGAAAATCTTTCATTCAGGATAAACGGAGGAAGTATTTTTCAATAGAGATCGACTTCATTTCACACATTGAAGGTTATGATCAAGTATTTCCCCGAAAAGTGGTAACTCTTTTAGTCTGTCCTGGCAATTCACTCGAGCTGGTATATCCTAGTAAGTAAAAAATATTTTATAAAATTAATAAAAAATTGTTGATTTTTATAACTAAACTAGGGTTCCCGTGGCATGCTTTGCAATGCCACATAAAAAAATAAATTGTTTCTCACTGCGTATCTTTTCGCGTTCATTTATTATCATTCTTTTCATATATAAAAATTGATTCCATGACAACAGAGAATCAACTCAACTCATCAACTATTTGAAAAGTCATAATTATACATAATTGAAAAATAGCCCATACCCCATAGACATATGAATATTACTAGACCAGAACATAAAGGTGAGGGGTAGACAACAACTACAGCGGGGCGCAGAGCGGGAAGATGACTTTAGAGACATGTGATTCGTCGATAACTCAATATGACAGTATATGTATAGGCAACTCGCATTATAATATCACAATTTAGTTCTTAAAAGTAAACTCTGCTTTTGAATGAATAGACCTTTTTACAAACAAATTTGCGAAGTCTAAATACGGCAAAGTATTTTCAGACTCCAATATTTTGTTGCAGTATTTAATTAGGACACTCTTACAAATGTTTCATAATTTACTTACCCCAATAAACATCGACGAGCACATGCCATGTATCTCGAGTGATAGTATATATTTAAACGTTTTCAAAACACAAGCCACTATTTTTGCCGTGTTATTTCGTAAAATGCACCGATGAGCGCTCGACGCTGACTCGCAGAAGAATGATGACGTCATATTTTTTAGATTCACGGGAAGCCATACTCAATTCCAGCCGGTTCCAATGGAACCGGTATGGGGAGGGGGAAATAATACGCTTAAATCACTTAGGGCAGGTCTACGTCATAACTACTATTTCATATGTCTATGCCATAACCTAACCAAATGTATTTAACCAATTTTTTGTATACTTTTTCATAACTTTTAATGACTTTTCAAAGGAGGTGTTCAGTTGAATTCATTCGGAATTATCCGGTCACCATAAAAATTATGCTTAGGGGCTATTTCACAATCCTCCAGATAGCTTATCCATACGATAACAAATATAAACTCCTATAGCCACTATTCATGGGTTATACCGAATAGTAAACTCCGACTTCTCTACATATTATAAATTAAAGTCTTCCGTCGCGTCTGTCTGTCAGTTTACCATAAACTCAAAAACTACTGAACGGATTTTCACGCGGGTTGTACCAACAGATAGAGTGATTCACGAGGAAGGTTAAGGTATATAATTTGTCAAAGTTAAGGGTAAATCGGTTGAAATCTTAAAGGAGAATGTCTGTATGACGTGGACGAGTGGGCTGTGTGAATTTGATTTGCACGCAAATCAACAGATGGCGGTGTGAGTTAATTTAACGTGGTTATAAAAGTTGGGTAACCATCAAGTATATGGCGTTGTATTTCGTTAGCCATAGCAACGTGTGGCCGGATCAGCTAGTTTTAAATAAATAAACCGTTTTTAATTCATCGAAAATGTACGTTATCATTATGGATAATATGAGGAGAATGTACGTTATCATTATGGATAATATGATGAGAATGATGAAATACCCCCTTAGTGTTATTAAGTAATTTGATGACGGTTTGCTAAGTTTATATTATTGAAGTAAAATCTTTTCTTATTCAGCACGGTTGTAATTTGAAACTCGATGAAACGAAAAAACACTTTGCCTGCGAGAGAATGAGATACTTAGTCTCGTCTTTGTGCGGTACTTCGTAGCCCCCCCCCCCACTCTTGTCTACTATAGTTTTCAGAACGTTTCACTTCTACCACGTGTAACCTGCACACTTGTAATTTTTTATTATGGATTTATAGCAAGCACTTATGAAATACGAAAAAGCGCAACGGGATCACTTTAAAATTACATATTTAAGAAATATACCTACCTTCAATAATATTCACAAATCCCAAAATTGCACAAAAACCACACAAAACACAATTTAAAAAAAATAATTATTCGATAAAAATAAAATTTGGTACAGTGAGGACATAGTGAAACGCGTCTGTCTTTACCGAGATAATACGACATACTATCCTTTCTACCTACCTCTACAGGGGAACTGTTTGACGGTGTACAGGGTATACACGCATTCACAGCTTTGGATAAATTAAGGAAGATCGGAATCTTTCAATAAAATAGCCAAAAGATTACAGATATCGTTGAAAAAATTCACACGATACCTAAATGGGAAAAAATAATATTACTCTGGGAAAGTCGGGTAGGTATCTATTTTTTCATATCACAAATGTGAGAAAGAGAGTGGATACTTAAAAAAATATTGGTGATTTTAAAAATAAAGAAAAACGATGCCGAGTTTCGTAACATCTAACAAAATTTTAGAAACTCCTACTACCGTTTATGATTTTAGTTTTAGTCAAAAGTATTATCGTGATTTATTTTTAGGGTATCATGCCGTGTTACGCTACCTCCTTTAGCCAACGTTTCGGAAAGCATCACAGCGTCCGTCATCAGGGCAGATGTGCGACAGTTGATTACACATCTGCCATGATGATGGACAGACTCCAGATACTAATATCTACAGCCTGTATGTCGGACGAATATCTACAGCTCATATGTTGAACTAATATCTACGAACTTCAGAGTGTTGACTAATATCTACAGAGCTAAGGTCGGACGAATATCTATGACGGTCCCAGTGTTGACTAATATCTACAGAGCGTAGGTTGAACTAATATCTACAGAACGTAGGTTGGACTAATCAGCTAAATGTGTCCAATAGTCCGATATTAGGGATTTTTACGTACATGCATACATAAATTAAGTTTTTTAAACTGCATACGTAATATTACGTTATTCCAATATGTTATACATAATTGCAAATTCAACCTCTGCCAGTGCTGTAGATATTCGTCAACACTTTGGTTCTCATAGATATTAGTCAGCAGTTTGAGCTGTAGATATTGGTCAACACTTTGGTTCTCATAGATATTAGTCAACAGTTTGAGCTGTAGATATTCGTCAACACTTTGGTTCTCATAGATATTAGTCAACAGTTTGAGCTGTAGATATTCGTCAACACTTTGGTTCTCATAGATATTAGTTCGATTTTTTCAGTTTTTGGAATTCCTGTAGATATTAGTGGACGCCTCCGATGGACACCATAACGCTATCAGTAACGTTGACTAAAGAAGGAGGTAGCGCAACACGGCATAATACCCAAACAATAAATCACTATCGTACTACCATCACTATAGTGGGAACATGTTGGTTGTGCAGTGGAGAACTTAGCTAGCAGAGGAATTGAACCCACGAGATCTGGATAGGAACAAACAATATGCTTTAGTCCACTCAGTTACTAACCGTTCAAATATGTAATGGACGCGGTGATAAAAAAAATGGTTAAGTTAGGTAAGGGTTACCAGCAATTTTAAAATTATTTTTTCACAGCTTTTAAAGACCTGTCTGAGGTGGTTCTGAGTTGGTTTTATTCTGAGTTGGCATGGAACTCGTGTTACCACCAATCCGGGTAGTTAAGTATCGGGAAGGAAAATTGGAATGATCTAGCTATTTAGATTTGATCACCAAACAAGGTTAAAGTCATTTCTTAATTCATGAACATGAATGTTTTGCGTTTGTTCCTTATGCGGTCCTTAAATCACACATCCGATTGCTATGAAATTTTGGTGAGTTGTTGTGCGCACGCCCGCGATAGTTTCTATAAATAGTGGTGAGCTCTGGCGTTATGAAATTATTTCCTATACTATTCATCCGATTGGGATGAATCTTTATCTATACCGGTGAGCTCTGGTATTATGAAATTGGTATACAAAAATGCTATAGGTGGCACGCGAGCTGTTTGAAAATTATATGTACCGGGACTGATTGCATTGAACGCGGGAAGGGGGGAGGGGCCTGTGGTAGGGGGATTCGCGTGAAGGGGGAAGCGGGAGAAGGGAGAGGGAAGGCGGGGTTGGTGGAGAAAGGAAAGCGAAAGGGGAACGGGACGAATGGGAAAGGACACGCAGAGGGTAAAAATTTATTTATTAAATGGCATTGCGCGCACGCCAGGAACTCGCTAGTATATTAAAAATTAAAGAAAAATCAAGTTAGATAAAAGAACAAACTTTCGAAATAAATTTACAATTTTTTGTGGAAGAGTCAATACGTCGAAAATTTGATTTAAAAAGGACATATTTTCGGTTTTCTCTGGTAATACTCTCTTACAAAGTAAATATTTTTATATAAAACATATTATAACATAAGAACCGTGGCTGCGTTATGCGGCACAAGAGTTCCTTCTTTTTCTGATAAGGTATATATGACCGACGATGACCTTAAATGTAATATTTTGTTAAATATATGTATAAGAAACTCATATTCTTTATATTAGCATAAAAAAATCTAAATTACCGTCCTCCATTTTTCAGAACTCCATCGTTATCTGCGTATTTCTATGGTGATTCATCACAACATTATAAATCATAACCCAAGCCTTGGTCGCTCCAGGGTTAGGCAGATAACTGGGAAGGATGTTAACCAGTGGCGGCTCGTGACTTTTGGGTGTGCTAGGGTACTAATATTTAAAAAAAATTACATCATGGATGTTGTCGTATGCGAAATATATATTTTTTTTTTTTCAAAAATCGGTGTTTTGTATAAAGATTTTTCAGGAAATCGGTGCGGCACACCGCCAATCTGAAACATCCTGAAATTTTTCACACAAAAAACGATTTTCAAAAAAAAAAAAATTTTTTTTCGGCTACAACAACATCAATAATGTCATTTTTTTTAATATCAGCACTCCAGCACACCTAAAAGTCACGAGCCGCCACTGATGTCAACACTGTCGACAGTCTATAATTTCATAATAACTTAATGTTATCTCTTAGCGTCAAATGTGACGACAAAAAATAAAATGATTTAAAACAAATATATGTACATATACATTTTGTATGAACACGCTTATCACAAAAAGTGGATAAGAAAGTAAAGAGAGTTCTGACATGAGACATTCAACGAATAACAATAATATGGCAGCAGCCATGGTCGAGGGGTAAGGCTCTTGACTCGCAATGCGGAGGTCGCGGGATCGAATCCCGGAGTGCGCAAATAAATTTTATTTGATTAATTTGTGTTATCTCACAATTAATTCATTAAAAATAATATATAAAGTAGATTTGTGGTACGTTCCAGAGTGGAAGACACTCTGAAGAATCGCCCTGTTTTAAGACCACCATTCAGAATTAAAACGTGGCTTAAAATGCCTTTAACCGTGTTAGGTGACCAGATCTGAATAGCCAAGATCTTTCCCCACCTTCATCTTCCCCACCTCCTTCCCCTCTCCACTACCGTCAGCCTCAAAACATACCCCAAATGAGGATGCCAAAGTCTCCCTGGCTCCAGAAGGGAGCAGTTGAGACTCTTTGTGTGGTATTCATATAAAAAATAATGCAATGCACTTAATTTACTACTCGGTATCGTTCGTAATTTCTTGTACACATTACTCTGAAAATTTTGAATACATTTATTTTGGCTTTTATGTTATTATAGAGAATATTTCTCATTGACTAGTTAAAAAAATACATAAATATTTTGGCGTCTTGGATTACTTAAGAGGAAAATGATATTTTTAAAACGTCCATGGATCATGTTAGAAATTAGGATGCGAACTGAAAGTAGATAGGTTAAGGGGGATACATTAATTACACCCCCCCCCCACCATTTCTGAGCTCAAGTAATTAATGTATGCTCCCTAACCTAAAAATTAGCGAGGAAAAAAAATTGCAAATTTCAAATCACCAGGGCTCTAGAGTCAACAGTTTTTACTGTTTTATTAAAAAGAAAATAATGCGGATTTATACTTGTCTAACACGTCAGAACGGTGAAACTTCCATACATTTAGTATGATGAGATCAATATTAGTGTGTCGCAAGTGATTGATTCGATATTAAACGTATGAAACCGAAACCGTTCTGACGCTTTACGACACGACACGTCAGACGAGTATAACTTCGCCTTAACAGATTTTCCTAAGTAGAATCACCGCTTGAGCTATTTGCTGTCAACATTTGTATGTAATATAGCATTTTAAGTTAAGTCGTGAAGTTTTTTTTAATAGTAATAATTTCACAAAAGCATTGAATTCTGCAAGTTCACGTCGAATGAATGTGGTAACCTGGCAGCAAATCATTCGTAAAATGTTAGTTATAAAAAAAAAAAGTTTGTAAAATTGTTGAAAATAAAAACAACACGATTCAACACATGTTTTTTCAATAAACAGTTTTGTTGAATGACGCGATCAGAACTCGGCGTTAAATTCCACAGAGGTCGTCAACCTCGTACAAAAAGATGGTATAAAACGGGCTAAAGAGATTAAACACGTTTTACACGCGAGCATTAAATAAATGAATATTAAAGTATAGCAAAGAAGTTAAGACTATTCCTGTTAAAATAAGGTTTTAGGACTCAGGAAAAATATTCAAAGTAAAAAAACCACAGAGAAACAAAAATAGTGTAGATAATTGTATGGAATATGCGCAACGCAAAAATTGTTATACATCTAGCTTTCCAGATAAGTACACAATATAAAAAAAAGATTTATAAATTTATATCGGATTCATATAAAAAAAATGGAGATTGGGTCTTTTTTTCAAACAATGAATACCTCACAAGAGTTTCGGAACCAGTGGGACGACAGAACATCCCTTTTTTTATATGAATACTTTACAAGAGTCCCAGCTGCTCCCGTCTGGAACCAGTGAAATTATGGCATCTCCAATTGGGGTATGTTGTGAGGCTGAAGGTAATGAGGAGGGAAAGGAGATCGGTGAGAGGAAGGTGGGGAAAGTAAAAGCCTGGCTATTAAATCTGGTCACCAAACACGACTTAAGCCATTTCAAGAAAAATTTCAATTCTGAATGGTGGTCGTCACCAGGGCGATTCTTAGGGTAACTTCCACTCTTGAACGTGCCGCACATATAGGATTTATTATTTCAAATTAAAAATAGGATTTACTTGCGCGTGTCAGAATTTGAACCCGCGACATCCGGATCGCTAGTCGAGAGCCTTACCCCTGAACCACGGAGGCCATCATTATTTTTACAGACGTAATTTTCATATGAAGCTTTGGGAAAACGGATACATTCAATTCAATTTATTCATTTTAAAAACATTACAAAATTACAATTTGAAAGCGTTTTTGAGAGAAAAAAGAAAAGTATATTTTTTACGTTAACTCCGCACAGGAGGCCTTGAGGAAAATAATTTCCTTCAGGGCCTATGTCATCTGAGATGCTGTGCGGAGGATCTTTTTGAAGAGAGGAAGAAATGAACAGTGGTCTTGAAGAGACTCATGTTGTAGGAAGGAGGAAAAACAAAGGCCGGCAAATCGTTCCACAGCCGAGTTGTTGAACACAAGAACGAGTCGAAGAAGCGACCCGTTCTCGTGTGACAAATGTCAACCATGTACATACATATATTGGTCACGCGATTGGCATGATTTTAAATAAAGTAACAGATTTAGACTAATAGCAACAAAGCTTGCCGTTTGAATTATGCTTCATATTTCGAAGTTAAATGTTCATGATGTTAAACATATCGATATTCGAAGTGATTCTATTTAACAACAAGACAGCTCTCCCGACTAGCATCACCATTGGTAAGTTAGTTCTGCAAGCCGGAATATAATGCTGTCGGTGACGGGGATAACCAACGGGAACATAGAAACTAATCCTCTTCATAATAGTCGAGTTTTCGAACCATCCACGAATCAGTCTGAAGAAATGTGTTACAATGAGCACATCCCTTCTGACCCGTAGAAGGTTCATACCGAGCATGTCAAAGAGAAAGTCGGTAGGGTAGAGCCACGATAAAACAGAACATAACACAATAATAGGTTAGGTTAGGTTTGTTAGTTACTTTTATGTTTCGTCATGGAACTTTGAAAGCTTTGACATATTACGCATTGAATCAATGAATTTCAACGGATGTATTTAATTGTTTCACGCATCCCAGGTTGGTGTCCCCTGTCCAATTGTCAGCTGTCATTTTAAACATGAAATGTTTATGTTTATAGTGACGGAAGTATGTTTTCCTAGTCGTGGAGGTTTAATATGAAGCTACTGATAAAGAGGAATGTTTTTATTAGTTATTATCGCAGTAAAGTCATAAATTAAAAGTAGAATTTAAAAGAAATACGCGTAAAAACAAGAGATAATAATTATTTTGTTATCTTCTGAATCATTACAAAGAAATTTCTGACTACAAAAGATAAATGCGATAATACGTAGAAATTCCACATAGAAAAAGCTGTGCAAACTTCTTAATACCAGAGATCAGCGTTCGAGAGTTTTATCCCAGACGAACAGATTTCCTGCTTTACAGTTAGGTATGATAAAATTTTCGCGTAAGTATTTTATATTATAATCTTTACATATAATAAATTAAAGCCCTCCGCCGCATCTGTCTGTCTGTGCATTAAAATATGCGAGCCTGAGGTGTATAAATAATCCCAGACCCTATGGGCTTAATATTAATACCCAAAGTTATGATTATGAAAATCTACTTTCGCGAACAAATATATATCACAAAGAATGACAATCAGACAACTCCAGCGAAAATAACAGATCCACCAATCTTGTTTTGTTGTTCTATGCAGCTTGGAGGCGGCCTCCGTAATCTTATCCAATTAAAATCCAGATCAGTACTTCTTTATGACTTGAAACTTGCACAAGTAGTTAGTTGTCAACAATACACAACTCGTAAGTTTTCACAATGACAAGAAAATTTTCCATAAAACAGACGATGTCAGTTATTTACTTCTTTGAATTCTATTTTCAAACCATCAGGTGTCTCTGATACATCCAAAGAGTACCTAACTGCCACTTTTGTGATATAAATATATTTATTTAAATTTTCGAAGAAACAAAATAAACATATTGAAATGCCTAACCAGTCTACTCGCGATAAACTCAAAAACAACAGTAAGGATTTTCATACGGTTTTCATCAATAGGTAGAGTGATGAATGAGGAAGGTTCAGGTATATAACTTGTCAAAGTTTTGTGTAAATTGGTTAAAATATAAAGGAGAATGTCATTATGACCGGACAATTCAGAATCAACTTATCTCCTTTGATGTGAAAAAAAAAAATGGTTAAATAGGTTACTTCAGGTTTTGTTATGGGCTATTTATCATTTTTTTTTCATAGCTTTTAATGACTTTTCAAAGAGGTATTTATTTGAGTTGAGTTGATTCTCAGTTGTCATGGGCCGGCGTAGTCCAGCGGTTGACTCGCATTCCGAAGATCGCGGGATCGAATCCCGGCGTGGCAAATAAATTTTATTTGATTAATTTGTGTTATTTCACAATTTATTCATTTAAAATAATATACATATCTATAGAGTATATTTGCGGCCCGTTCCAGAGTGGAAGATACTCTCAGTATCGCCCTGGTGTAAGACCACCATTCAGAATTGAAACGCTGCTTGAAATGGCATTAACCTTGTTTTTTGACCAGATCTGAATAGCCAGATACTTCCCCACCTTCCTCTTCCCTATCTCCTTCCTCTCCCCACTACCTTCAGCCTCACAACGTACCCCAATTGGGGATGCCATAGTCTCACTGGCTCCAGACGGGAGCAGCTCTTGTGAAGTATTAATATAAAATTTAAAAAAAAAAAATGGAACCGAAAACTTCATAACACCAGAGATCACTGATCGAGAGTTTTGTCCGAGACAAACAGAAAGATTTTATGTTTGACGGTTACGATAGAATTTTCACGTATTTTATTTCAAATGAAATAAAGAGATTTTAAATGTGTCATCTGAAATCATTCGAATTCTACACCACAGAAAAAAAAAGTCTAGCGTAAATAAATATTCAACGTTGCTAGTAAAAAAAAAAAACAAAAAAGTTTCGTGGTTAGTAAGTAGGTACCTAATTGGATTTGCTTCTGTTATATTATTATGTAGGCATAATGATACGAAATGGGGCCACTGCTCTCCATAAATGCCGAATGAATGGGCTAACATACATCGTAATGTATTGTACATGCGTATTCAACAGCCAAGAGCATTAACATAGAATTAACTAAAACTAAATAGGTAAACCGATGCTCAGGACAAAAGAGACTTAAACCCTTAGGTGGGGAGGCGTCTACTAATATCTACAGGAATTCCAAAAACTGAAAAATTCGGACTAATAAAGTGTTGACGAATACCTACAGCACTGGCAGAGGTTGGATTTGCAATTATGTATAGCATATTGGAATAACGTAATATTGCGTATGCAGTTTAAAAAACTTAATTTATGTATGTAAAAGTCCCTAATACCGGACTATTGGACACATTTAGCTGAATATTAAGGATTTGGGTTTTTGTTTCAACAGCTTTCTTTATTTCGAGTGCTTCTAAATTATTTAGTCTGTTACCACGACCATTTCTATGTCAGTTAGGTTAGGTTAGGTTAGGTTGTGGTGCCGTGTATTTCGAAATAAATAAATATCTTTGTATTATGACCTCCATGTTTGTTCAATAAATTATTGTCCTCGTAAACAGCAAAATACGTAACATTATGCAAAAACTTCATGTACGTACTTTAAACGTTTAAGCCTTTACGTAATTAGTAATTACGTAATTGAAGTAATTTATGCTTTTCCGTATAACCTCTTGCTCAGCTGCCCTCTGTAGATATTAGTCCAACCTACGCTCTGTAGATATTAGTTCAACCTACGCTCTGTAGATATTAGTTAACACTGCGACCATCATAGATATTCGTCCGACCTTAGTTCTGCAGATATTAGTCCTCACTCTGAAGTTCATAGATATTATGTGAAATAAATATTTACGCACCAGATTTAAATGTCCGGGTTTAATTTTCCCCACAGGAAAAACTAAACCCTTTCACACACTTCCCAAATGATCATCTGGTCAATCCACGTTATGCAATTGCACTATATGTATTATAATTACAAAACAATACAAGAACAACATGTCAACCTACCAGAGACCAGATGGGAAAATAATTCACCGACTCCAGATATTTTCATATCAGAGGGTGCGGCTCTGTGGAATTCCTAATTGAACCTATAAATCCTACTGATCCCTCAATATAAATATTTAAAAAATCTTTTGTAATCCTACATGTATTTAAAATTACCGATTTTTGCATTTTTATGTATAAATTCTTTGACAAATCTAATACGCCTAAATTTTGAATCAGAGACCTAGGTATAATGCCAGTAGCCGAAATAACAAATGGTAATATTTTTATATTCCGAGAATGCCAAATTCTTTTAATCTCATTTCCTAAATCTGTGTATTTTCTAATTTTTTCAGAAACAGTTTTTTGAATATTACAGGAATTTGGAATAGCTACATCAATGATATAAGTTATTTTTTTAATTTTGTCATGTAAAACTATATCAGGTCTATTATGACTAATTGTTCTGTCTGTTAGTATAGTTTTATCATAATATATTTTATAAAATTCATTTTCGAAAAATGAATTTGGTTCATATTCATAATATGGTACTATATTACGGCAGTCAATCAAGTTATGTTTAATTACCAAACTTTGGTGGATTATTTTTAAAACCTGATTGTGCCTAAATGTATACTCGGACGGCGCTAATATAGAACATCCCGATATAATATGTTCTATAGTTTCCGGAAAAGCCAAACATTTTCTACATAAATCATCAATTTGATTTATATCTTTGATTATATGCTTCCTATAATTTTTAGTATTAATGACTCTATCTTGAATGGCAAGCATAAATCCTTCTATTTCTGCGCTCAACTCTCCAATACTCAACCATTTGTTTGACGAAAGCTTGTCAACATACGTTTGGTTGAGATAATTGAAGTGTTTTGCATGAATAATTTTATTTGACCAGGAATCTAATCATTCCTGGTTAGTATTTATAAGAATGTTGGCATTCTCGTCATATAAATTAAAAGGTTATTATTATTATTATTATTATTATTATTAGTCCAACATATGAGCCGTAGATATTCGTCCGACATACAGGCTGTAGATATTAGTATCTGGAGTCTTAGGTAGGTCTCGTAGAAACCGTCGTGTCTACCTTGCTATAATGGTTAGAAATAATATGATATAAACGGTGTTAGAAAGATAAAAAAAACACGCTTTATATTCAAATGTACGTCACAAAATATTCATCAATATCTTTATTACATAGTATAAAATGAAGTCGCTCCCCCTGTATGTGCGCTTAAATCTTTTAAACTGCGCGACGGATTTTCATGCGGTTTTCACCAATAGATAAAGTGATTCATGTGGAAGGTTGTTAGGTATATAATTTATTATTCATGCATTCAACCGCTTGCTCGTTTATACGGAATATTTTTTATTCAAACAGTTAGATTTAGCTTTATTATTAAGAAAAGTGAGTATTTATGTCGGGGGAGACCAAAAAACATGCAAAAAATAAGCATTTAACATTTTAATTTTGTCAAAATGAATTCATTCACGCGGTAACGCCATCTTTAATTCATCGTTTTTATTTTAACATTTCATAGACATTTCATCAATGCTGCCATCATAGAAAAAATATTTTTGCATAAAACAAAGTGAATGAATTATTGACAAGTTTGTACCTGTATTTATAACAGTAGAAGATGGAAAGAAATGTATTAAAATAATTACACAAACCCGCTAGACAAACCCTGCTTTGCCAAACAAACCATTCAAAACCTGGGATGTTTTTTAAAATTATGATGAAATGCGAGTTTATTTTAGAGAGTTTATTTATTTTATAAGATTGGTACTTCCGACAAATGTCATATTTGATTGTCTATTAGTTAAAAAGGAACATTCCGTATTATCCGTGCATCAACCATCGACAACACGAACGTTCCGTATTATCCGTGAGGTGGACTAACTGCATATTTACCTATAATTTTTTCAATCAAGGTTTTGTGTAAATTGGTTGAAATATATAAATAAAGGGAGGGGGCTGGCTTGGTTTTGATTTAACAGATGGCGTTAGTTATAAAGGTTGGGTAATGGCGTGGCGCTGTGTTTCGTTAGCCACAGCAACGTGTGGCCGGTCTGCTAATATATTTTAAACTAGCAGACCCGGCCACACTTTGTTGTGGCTAACGAAACACATCGCCATTACCCAACCTTTATAAAATCCACACCACCCGCTTGCCAGTTGCCAGCTGCCCGCTGCCTGAATTGAATATTTAAATTTCTCGACTTTTCTCTACTATAATAACCTTCCTCTTGAATCACTCTATCTATTGGTGAAAAACGCATGAATATCCGTTGCGTAATTTAAAAGATCTATGCGCACATACATTTTGAGCGACTTCATCAAATAAAATAATTCAAATCAAATACCTACTTACTCTAGGACATCGATTTTCCAATTTCTTCCGTAGAACGAATTTCAAAAGTGAATATAGTACGGCCCGCCAGCCGTTTTAAATCGCACAAAAATATGTTTTCTTTGAATTTATCGGCTTTTCTCTAATATAATTTACATGTATTATACATATAAACATTCCTCTTCAATCACTCTATCTATTGGTGAAAACCGCATGAAAATCCGTTGCGTAGTTTAAAAGATTAACGCGCACATACATTTTGAGCGACTTCATTTTATACTATGTAATGAAGTCCAAAAAAACGTGCGGCTCCATAGACATCTAAAATATTCATATGTCCATGTGCGGCTCGCAAAAACTCAGAAACGAGTACTGGTCCAAGTGAGTTATATGGTGTGGTAGATCTCTATCCCCACTCCAGGAGGACGGTTCCCGTTTTTACGTAAAGGGCGTGCTTTTGAAGATATAAGGGCTAAAAGTTTCGCCCTCTTGAAATTTCTATAACAGTCTTCCGGAAAGTTCTAGAAGGTTCCATAGAGCTCTAGAAAGTTCTGGAAGGAGTGGCGGAGTGTGTCGTGGAATGTTCGGGAATAGGTAGGTAATCGGGAATATCATTGTGTCTAATGTTGTCCTGAGTGATGCCAGGAAACCCAGCTAGCTTAAAATAATAGGTAAATAGTATATTTGCGGTACGTTATAGAGTGGTAGATACTCTTAGTATCGCCCTGGTGTAACCACCATTCAGAATTGAAATGTTGCTTGAAATGGCTTTAGCCGTGTTTGAATAGTCAGGTACTTCCTCACCTTTCTATTCCCCATCTCCTTCCCCTTCCCCTCCCTACTACCTTCAGCCTCACAACATACCCCAATTGCGGACACCATAGCCTCTCTGGCTACAGAGGGGAGCAGTTGAAACACTTGTGCGGTATTCCCATAAAATTTATATCAATTTGAAAAATAAACATTTATTTTATATAATCAATTGAGCTTACTACGCATCAAAATACAATTTAGTATTTTCACAATTTACATTGTGATACCATAATATAAATAATAATATACCAGAGATTATAATCATAACATGACAAAATTATGTTCGTTTTACTGTACTGTTTATTTATAGCACGATTGAAGGATGAATGTATTTCAATATTAATTTTAAAGATAGTGGAAAAGAGATAAGATAAACATACTGAGGATTGAAACTTGATCAGCGAACACACACGTAAAGTTTGGGTCTTAGAGATAAATATTTCAATAAAACATCGTCATAAATACAGTGAATAATCACTCTAGTTACAATTTTGCTACACATTTTTGAAGATACTTTCAATAAAACAATATAATTCAGAATGTTGCTAAAGACTTGGTCACTTCTGCAACAACGTGGGAGTCACAGTATCAAGGTCTCAGATCAATATGAAGTTTTCTTGTTCGAATTCTTATAATAACTTTTCAGACCAAATTCCATTCAAATAAATTCTAATTGAAACATTGGGCTGTGAAAAGGCAATGAAAAGATAACCTGGAAGAAACAGATTGACTATGAAAGTAGGTTCCTTGTATATTCTAAGAAGCCTATTTGAGGGCTTATAACACAAACAGCCAAAGCAAATTCAATGAAGCTTTTAGAGACCAAAGTGAATCTATTCAATGCTGTAGAAGAATTCAAATAAATTCTAGTTGAAACATTGGACTGTGGAAAGGCAATGAAAAGAGAACCCAGGAGAAACAAATTGACTATGAAATTAGGTTCGTGGTATATTCCAAGAAGCCTATTATATCGGAACTATGTGTTCGACAAAACTTAAGCGATAGGCAGCTTACTCTAAGGTCAGCAGATCTAGATGTTACAAATCGTTTAATCGAACTTTCTAGGTCAAATCGAGCCGTTTACTATGATCGATCTTTTCATGTAACTGGCCCGCTCATTTGGAACAAACTTCCCTCAGCTCTTACTAATATCCAGAACATGGCTGAATTCAAAAGAGCTTTAAAAACAAACTTATTTAAAAAATCATACCTTTCATGAATTTTAACTCGTTTTCAATCTACTATAATAAGCCATGTTCCTCAAGTTTCTGGTAATTGTTTGGTTTCGATTACCTCCTTACTATAGTTTTATGTGCACTCTGTTATTATTATTTCTAAACGTAAACTGCCTCTTATTCTTTATTATAATTTAGTTTTAATGATTCTTTTTGTTAATATTGTTCTTTAGGAATTACTTTGTATATACTGTATATTCTTTGTTTCACATTATTTAATCAATTTTGTAAGGACTCGTAAGGATCACTATAGGATTAATTTTAAGTTTATTATAATTAAGCGCACTTGAAGTGAAATATCACAAAACTGCGCTATATAAATACTACGTTATTATTATTATTATGAGGGCATACCTATAACACAAACAGCCAAAGCAAATTCAATGAAACTTATAGAGACCAAAGTGAATCTATTCAATGTTGTAGAAGAATTCAAATAAATTCTAGTTGAAACATTGAACTGTAGAAAGGCAATGAAAAGAAAACCTAGGAGAAACAGATTGACTATGAAATTAGGTTCCTGGTATGTATATTCTAAGAAGTCTATTTGAAGGCATATACCTAACATATAACACACAAACAGCCAAAGCAAATTCAATGAAACTTATAGAGACCAAAGTGAATCTATTCAATGTTGTAGAAGAATTCAAATAAATTCTAGTTGAAACATTGAACTGTGGAAAGGCAATGAAAAGAGAACCTAGGAGAAACAGATAGACAATGAAATTAGGTTCCTGGTATATTCCAAGAACTCTATTTGAGGGCATATAACACAAACAGCCAAAGGTGAATAACAAACTATAGAGATAAGGTTTTGCATGAGTACGCTATAAAACAATTGCATCCACTTTACTTTGTGAATGCTGTATAAGTGTCAATTTTAATGTGAGAACCGTTCATACGGTCTAGGAGAAGCAACTGAAAACGTTTATTTATGAAATACCACTTCATAAGCGCTTTATAAATCCAGAATAAATTTAAAGCTTAAATTACTTCAAAGTACCTTATAAAATTGATATTATTTACTTACTATAAAATATCAATTACCAATCAAAAATGAAATCATAAAAAATTAAATTGTATGTTACCCAACAAGTATAAAAAGAACATCTAAATTTGATCAACGATAAAAGAGAATATTTATTTAATTATTTATGAAAGTAATATTCACAATACGCAAGTACAGCAGGATAAATAACAGCACATATCTAGGTATATAATATATGTATAAGAATTAGCAATATTCTAGGTACACTATCATCAACATGAAATTTAAATTATGTTATAGATATTAGGATAAATATGGTAACTGATTTTATATGATATCTTTGGATTTTAGTCTAGTAATTATTAAATTGGTGATGTTCAACGGATTGGAAGAAGTTGGGGACACTCCAAGTTTAATAATGGCACAATCAAATTGATAAAATGATTACAATTGAGCGAAGAGTTTATTATGTCAGAATTGTGTGAATTTTCATCTTCTCTGCCTACACTAATAGAGAAGTGGCATTATGGTTAGAAGGTACCTAAGTTAATAACAATTTTGCACATTAATTATTAAGTTTTGTGATTTAAGTGTTTATTATTCCTGTTTTTACCATAACGTTATAATGTGAAATTCTTATACTTGGTGCATAAACTGATTACAAGCAAGAAGCTATGACATCATTTCGATAATTAATATAAATTCTCACAAAATGTTGATTCATGTATTTGCATCATCTTTATTTTGCATCATTTGTTCATAGCTTTGAATTGTCATAATAAATAAATAAGTATTATATTTTACTGCAAATTAGACAAAATTTAGTAGGAGCCTACCTACCTATCCAAAAAGAACGATTGAATGGAAAAAATAATGGATGTTAAATAGAACTGTCAAAATAACACAAACACATTATTTTTTCCAATTACTTACATTATAAGAATATTTAGATTTTAATAATATGTACGTAGTAAAAGTAGGTATAGTTATTGTAATATCTGTAAGGATTTATGTGGTTCGTTTACTTACTATTTATAGTTATTTATACTATAGTACCAGAGTTTTTTTTGACAGGTAGACAGTTGTTTTGGAATGTTATTACTTTACATGGTCAGAAACAACTTTTAAAAAGTTATATTCGCGGATATAAATCAATAAGCATAAACTATCAGAAGTAGATTGACTCCGTTGGTATTAATAATCAAGCCTGCCGCCTGCACTACTTCGCGGGAAATGAAAGTAAAAAAGTTATGTGTGCGAAAAACGGATAAAGGTCGTCCGGTTACAAGCAATTAATGCATAAATCCAGTTGGCATTTATCATCGTATTGTCCTAGAATATTTTCTTACTAAATATGCGAATATCTACCAAATAGATTAGGCAGTATAAATTATGACATGACTCACGAAACCAATCAATAATGTATGAAAGTTGATAAGATTAAAACTGTAGTCTATCCGGATAGAAATTGAATGGAATTGTCACAAAACGACTGAATGTTATCGCTATGCGCCCATTAATTGAAATAACATCTGGCAATTGAATGTTGTATCAATAAATTAATTTAGCCAACTGACATTTACATTAACATACCTACATGTACACGCTCGCGAAATATGAATGCGTGGAACATCTAGTAAAGGAAGTAAATCAATAAAAGAAAGATTACCTTTCGCAGTACTCGCTGCTAAATATATCTCATTTGATATTATCCTCACGCTTTGGACGAAATCGAAAGTAATTTCAAGCTTGAACTCAAAACACAGGCGGCGGATCGGTAAAACGGCTGGCGCAAAGCGTGCGACCTGTGAACACAATAAACCACAACTTATCTTGTCGACGAAGAACGCACTAAGGATTTAATTCTTGGAGGACGGGCCACTTAATCTACATTATCAATGATAAAACTGAGCCGAAACAATCTGTTACTATAAATTGGCAGCCATGTTAGGTCCGTTTTGACAAGTCCGTTTTCAGAGCATTGGTACGAAAACATTGTGGGTAGTTCAATAATGTCGGTTAAACAGATCTCTCGTAGGGGGAACTGATGTCGGTAAAACAGTACTGTCGCGCAATCACTGCTCTGATGTCGGTAAAACAGATCTCTCACAGAACATAAGTTACCAATATCGGTCAAACAGTTTCCTCGTCACTACTAGTCAAATACAGGGAACTGATTTCGGTACGCTCGCCGGCAAAATTTCAGTTTTCGCTGATTACAAGTAACTAATAAAATTACGGTAAAATCAAATACCAATGAATTACTACTACTTGGTATTATTTTTGATAAAAGGAACTCGGTCATTCCAAGGCACTAAAAATGCCGATAAATCAGTTTTTACCAAATCGGTAAAATTCAGTTCTATCCATTACCTGTTTGCCAACGAGATATCATTCTCACCTATAAAATATTATAATTATATTTTTACATAAATTTATTTTAATGTTATTTTTAAAATTATTAGAATACATAAGTGCGAGATATTAGTACGATAATATAGCTCCTCTATGACAATCCCGTGATTTTTCACGGGGTGTGCCGTTGGTTTATATAATAATTATTGTATTTTTAAACGGTTACTTACATTTTTACGCCGTAAAAAGAAATCCCCAAACTAACTTTTAACTTTTTTAGCTAACATCAAATTTTGAATGTTTATTATACGTTTTACATTTATTTCAACAGATGTCGCCAAAATCAACTTTCTGACAAAAATAATCCGGCGGCGAGTTCAAAACTTTACAGTATTTTTTGTGAATAATTTAAAATCTCTTTCTAAATATTTATTATCGGAATCGCTCTAGTAAAAAAAAACACTCAGAATTGTTACGCTACTTGAAACAGCTTTTACCCGCAGAATTTCCATTAAGAAATTTTTCGAAAATTTGATCGCTCGTAATTATTATTACAGGAGATCAAAAAAGTTTTTAATATTTTTATTATTTGAATACTGCACAAGAGAACCAACAGTTTCCAAATTTATGGAGTACACAGCCAGAGATTTTACCTGGCTATTCAGACATGATCACAATAATCGATTCCGAATGGTTGTTTTTCACCGGGGCGATATAAATTTAATGATAAAATTGTTTGAAAACGACTCTTGGATGCATTGTCGAGAATCTTAGTACCTAAGTCAGGTACGCCTCATACGTCATACATAATACAGGGCACGTGCCCCCGTGCCCCCCCCACACGTATTTTTGTGTACTGTGGAGATTCCATCACAGTACATAGTTAGAAGCTAAAACTGTCTTTATTAAACATTATTTTAATTTTTCGATTGTTTTGACACTTTCATAAACCTTCCTATAGATACATACTTGAACTTGTAGAAATAAACTTGAAGTATGATACTTCAAGTTTATTTCTAACACTAATTGTTGATTTTTTTGCCCGTCCGCCCCTTGTGTCCGTCCAGAAAAAATCCCAACAGTAATTGTTGATTGTTAAGCGCGTCCGCCCCTTGTGCCCCCCAGAAAAAAAATCCTAACAGCAATAATTGTTGATTTTTTGACCGTCCGCCCCTTGTTCCCCCCCCGCAGAAAAAAAAACCTAACAGTAATTGTTGATATTTTGCCCGTCCACCCCTTGTGCCCCCCCCCCTCCGGAAAAAATCCAAACTGTAATTGTTGATTTTTTTGCCCGTCCGCCCCTTTTGCCCCCCCCCAGAAACAAATTCTAACAGTAATAGTTGATTTTTTCGCCCGTCCGTTCCTTGTGCCCCCCCCAGAAAAAAATCCTGGATCCGCCCTTGTATCTCGTCGCCTAAGTTCTTAATTGTCCAAACGACCATTAGACAATTTTAAAGGAAAATAAACTGTTATATTATCGTGAAAACAAGCGTTAAACGTCACGTACGTTATAATGTACGCATTCGCAGATGGCGCCAATTAAATTATTTTAGGTTTTTATTATTTTTTGCACGTTTTGCTTTAAAATATTGAGGTGAATTAATTGTTTGCGCCCGTACATATTTAAAACGAATATAAATAAATAGTTTTATCCATAACCAAACCCAAATCTTTCAATAAACGCTGAAAAATACAATATTGAGTCACCGATACAAAATTGAATTTTTCAGCCTCTCTTGAAAGATTGGGTTTGTTTATGGACAAAAATATTTATTTAGGTATATGCATATTAAATATGTACGGGCGCAAACAATTAATTCACCTTAATATTTTGAAGCGTAACGACGTGCAAAAAGAATTAAAAACCGAAAATAATTTGATTGGCGCCATCTGTGAATGCATAGATTATAACGTACGTGACCTTAAAAAGAAATATAATCTACTTTTTCATAGATGGCGCGAGTATAATTAGTTTAGAGAAAAACGTTTTTTACAAGGAGTTATGCTTTTTACAAGATAAAGGAATTGTTTACGTCTGTAGGTACACACGCTAGGAATATGAATAAATAGTTTTGTCCATAAACAAACTCAAATCTTTCAAGAAAGGCTAACGAATACAATATTGTAGTGTCCGACCGAAACTAGTTTTTACGGCCGAAACCAAAACCGAAACTGAGTTTCGGCTTCGGTCTCAGGTTCGGCCGAAACCGAAACCGAAACAGAAACTTCCATATAAGGTCATGTTTTCGTGGAAAAAAATAAATTGTCAATCCTAATCAATCAGCCCTTATTTTTAAATCATATATTAATTATTCAGTCTCTGATATTTGAACTAAAAATAAACATCCATAAATTAATCGTATTTCAAATAAATTTTATTTATGCTTTTTGAAATCGTAATCGTAAATCGCTTCGTATGTAATATAAAAAAAAAACAGTAGGTATTATCTAATTGAACATTATTAACAAATAACAAAATAAAAGGTAGAAAACAAAATACTTTTTCATCTTAAGAACAAAATAATGTGGGAGGCGGGAATGGGTACCGCCGCCCCGGGAAACTTTATGGATAATCAACACCTCTGCCATAGGTCACCTTAAGTGGTTCGCTACGTTTGGTGATTTAGCAGGGGTGCCCAGGTACATGAAATGAGGTTTGTCTAGGTCTTGAAGGTGGATGACCAGGACACACTGTACCCCAGATTCCTACACAGCCTTTCCTTCCCAGAACTCCCCTCTCCTTCCTTTATCTAAAAAAACCCTCCACGCAGCATCCCCAAATATGATATCATGAACTAAATCTTACCTATTTCGAAATAATGTTAAGTATTTAATCCTGCAATTTCACAACAAATACACCAAACTATCGCAAAGTTCGCGGAGCACGAAGAACGAAGTGAATCAAGTCCAGACGAGCTATTCCGTATTTTTTGTGAGAACGAGATCGATATCGCGCGAGAACTCCTGTCAGATTTGTGTCATTTTCAATGGCTGTTATTTGCTTTTTCTACGGGCCGATATCAGAATTTCAGCTGTGAGCTATCACGTATGTTGGTTTAGGTCGTTAAACGCACATTCCTGCAAGTGTGCATGCTTATTTATTCATTTAACAACGATATAAAATCCCACAAATCTGACAAGCGATTTGGCACGAGATTTATGTCGATCGAAATAGTTCTCGCGCGATATCGATCTCGTTGTCTGACAAGACTATGAGCGCGGACGCAACAAAATGACACTTCGTGGCTCGCAGCTCAGTGCATCGAACACGTCCGATCGCAGAACAAAACCTCCCAAATTCAGTTTCGGTTTCGGCCTTAGTTTCGGCTGGAAGGCGGCCGAAACCGAAACTAAGCCGAAACTCGTTTTTTGGCTGAAACCGAAACCGAAAGTTCGCTCGGACACTACAATATTGTATTTGTTAAACATTCTTGAAAGATTTGGGTTTGTTTATGGACGAAGCTATGAGTATTTATTCATTTTCCTAGTGTATGTACAGACGCAAACAATTAATTCATCTTAATATTTAAAAGAACAACTCGTAAAAACCGTTTTTATCTAAAATGATTATACTCACGACACCCAAGAAAAAGAAGAAAATGGAGAGATACGAAATTACGAATGTTAGAGGAGAGCGCTAATATTTACAGCGACAAAATCGATGCGAAAATTGCGAAAATGTTTAATAAAACACGACGCGTTTAAAATACAGCAAAAATCTCGCGGGCATTGTCTTAAACAGCATAAGAAACGCTGTGATTTTTCATACATATAACTTGTAAAATAACTGAAACAAACTTGTTTATAATAATTTTTGGAGCATACTTGGCGATTTTTTTCTATCGAGGGAATTTTATATAATTTGCGTTTCGGCGCGGGCAATGTCTAGATATTATCTTCAAGAACAACACATATTTTTTAAGAGCTTTAAAAGTTCAGCCTTACTAAAAAACCCAGTGAAAATTTTATTCAATTGACAAACGGCCGCGGATGTGAAAACATTACTAATTAAAAAATTGTTCATGGAAAAAATACACGTGGTTTACACGGCCTGAGGGGGTAGTTTGTCTCTGTTTTATTAATGATGTGGGAACGAAATTTGGAATTTTTCCAAAGTATTTTGAATGTTCTATATATTTCTTATTTGAAGGTGTCGTAAAAACAAATACCTACCATTTATGAAAAGCAGATAAAATTAACTTTTAGATTTGTGTATTTAAAATACACTTTAGTTTTCAAAAACTGCCATATTTTAAGATTCAAACTCGTAAAAAAATTTCCTCCCACAACATTTTTGACCAAAATGTAGAGAAATTAAAAAAAAAAACAAAATTAAAAAAACACAGTCCTTTTATGTAATAAATTTGGAAGGAAACTATAACCTCACTTTTTCGTCGTGCATAAAATAAAAAAAAAAAAAATTTTTTTTATTGCCAAAAAAATAACTTTGAAATAATACCGAAATTTAAAACAGATTTCTTGCATCTCTAAAGATGTTAATTTTTTTGATACGTTTACGAACACACGCATTAGATATTAATATTATAAAAAATTATCACTTTTAAGAAATTCTCTTAAAATAAAGATCTTAAAATGTAAATTTTCTCGGTAATTTTTGGAGATCGCTGGCAACGGTTAATATGCACTTTTTTTTAAAAATACCTTTTGATTCACCTTAATTACATTAAAAGGCAACTATTTGCATTGGGGGAAGTGGAAAATATTTCATTCCAAATTTCGATATCGTAAAATTAATGGTAGAACCTTTGGTTGCAATAAATTGTCGTAAGTGCCCTTACCTAAGGGTGCGTTTCCATAGAAGCAAAGCTGAGCAGAGTGAAACAGAGACGTGCAAAAATTGATAAATCATATTGTTCAGAAGACACAAATTTTTTAGACATTGTCTTGGTCGTTACTATTGCCGCTATTGATCACTCCGAAATACTTTCCCGCATTTAGAATTAGTGGATAAATCATCATGGATCATCCAATATCGATTAACCCACGTCTTCATGAATAAATTCCGCGAAACGATGAAAACAACAATGTTGACAAGATACTTGTTTTGAAGTACAGTATTGCCAACTCTGAATATTAACATACAGGGTGTCCGGGGGTAAAGTGCATTAACTTTGGGCAGGGCTGGATTAACCATGTCGGGGCCCCTAGGCAATGCATGTCTCGGGGCCCCTTTACCAATGGCGGACTAACGGGGGGGGGGGGGGGGTTCATTCAACTTTGCCGCCCCGGGCTTCTGACGGGCTTAGTCCACCACTGTACTTTACCCTTTTCTAACTCCCAAAAATTTTTTTTTCTACCAAAACGTAATTTTATTCATATTAATCTATGCTTTTACCACATTACGAAAGGTACGCCATCACCCCATTCAATAAAAAACGAATACAATACAATAAAATAAAATAACTCTTTATTGCACATAAAAGGATGCATACATAGAAACTAAAATACATATTATAAAAAAAAAAAAAATACAATGAGCCGTCTTGTCACTAAAGTGATCTCTTTCAGACAACCTTTTCCAAAGAATTTTCGCAAGCAGATAGGTAGTGCATACTGAAGCTTGTACAACATTTATATTTTAAACACATAATTAGAAATAAAACGAAACAAATGCCAATATAAACCCCACACGGCACCTTCAATCACTTCAGATACTAAGTAATGTTGAAACAAATAGAAGGAAAGAAAAGTAAAATATAACTATGTTTATATATTTGTTTTAATTATTGACTTTTTATTTATTATTTGTGCATGATATGAACAATAGTTATGTATTGGGTTATAACCTAATTATTATAATTTGTTGTTTTCTTTAATGCGTGTACCTAATGTTATTAACCTGTAAATGTTCCTAATAAAAAAAATTAAAACATCTTGAAAGCTGACTTTTTCCGAAACTTTGTTGCTCACTAATTGAAGCAAGTCATTTTTTCTAGGGACGCGGGGCTCCTAGCCGATGCGGGGCCCCTAGACGATGCTGGGCCCCTAGGCAGTTGCCTATTCTGCCTTAGGGATAATCCGGTACTGACTTCGGGAGGTGATTCTACATGATAGTACGAGTAAAAAAGATAAATAGCTTTTTTCGAAATTCCAACTTTTAGGGGTAGTTTTGAGGTAAAAAGATAAAATTAGTTACGGCGTGCACGGCCAGATTTATTATTTTCCACTGTTACGATACGGGCCAATCACAATCGAGTCGCGCGCCCGGCAGGCTCTCAGCAAGTAAGATTGTACCTCACACTAAGGATTTTTAGTAGGTACGTCTTTTTGTATGGGAAAAAAAAGTTGGAATTTCGGAAAAAGTTGTTAATCTTTTTTATTCCTACCATCACGTAGAATCACCTTCCGAAGTTAATGCACTTTACCCCCGGACACCCTGTATATTGCTCTGGATTCTAGCGTTTTAGTCTATGTATTGTCTACGTCAGTTTATTTTTCATTGTCATTATTAAGATCGAAAAATGTATTTGAAAATGTATTCTGAAGCCATAAGTATTTGAAATACAAATTACAAAATACCTCAGCATCATGTAATTGAAATACCAATTACAAAATACATTTTTAGGAAGTAATAATTGAAATACAAATACAAAATACGTATTTGTATTTCAAATACGTATTTCTATTATAAGTAATTCAAACACTGCCCAGCCCTGGTTCCTGGCGACAAGGCACACTAAAAATACATATATAGGGGACGTATTTTATGGAAAGGTCACCAATATAGAGGCTTATAGATGGTGACGATAATAGTTAAATATTAATGATGTGTTATGTGTTTTAAAGTGTGTAAAGGGTGTGGTAAATCAACAATCTACAACTTTTGCACGTTTCCTCTATATTTTAATATTTTACAATAATAATAATGTAAAGGGCGAACAAACAGGATATGCAAGCGACTCTTGACCGGGAGTTTAAAACAGAATGCCCGGCAGGTTTTTAATGCGGCGCGGAGAAAGTTCTTGTGACTTGAAAATGAATCCGATTGGCTGCTTGGGGACCAATCGAAGAGCCAGCCGACCTCAGAGTAACTCTAGCAGCCGACTGCAATTCAGTGTCCCTTGTTCGACCTCCACACATACATTTTTTGCTTGTGGCTCTCTCAGAATGGCGGTCTTTCACAATGACGATACTTAGAGTATCTATCACTCTGTAACATGTCGCAAATATAAATTAAATGGGATTAATTGATTCGAAACCGATTCTTGAATACGTTGTCGAGGATCTTAATCTCTCGACCAGGCAAATCGTCAAGTAAGTTCTGGATTTAAAAAAAATGATAAGATCGAATTTCTAAACAGTTAATTTTTATTAGGTATAATGTCGTTTGGCATTATTACTATCTTTTCGTAATAACAACTGATAAATTCATCATAATATCATATTCCGTCATAAAATTATTCACCTTTATTAATATGGCAAAGATTTATCGGGGTTGAGTTTCACTGCCCCGTCCACTGAATATGTAACCTCTTGAAAAGAGAACTGACCTCGCCAGTTTATGTAACACAAGGTTCGCTCATACCTCATGCCTTCACTTTTCAAAAAAAAAACAAAAATTTTAACAAAACAAAAAAATGACTTCAAAAAATGCACTAAAAAGTAAAAAAAAAATAATTTCGTATTCTTCTACAACTTCATAATCAACTTACTTTTTCTACTCATCAATACGTAGGTACGATTGTTATTTTTGGAGTCGGTGTCAGTCAAGGTAGGTTTGTAACTACATACATAGTTATAGGCGAGATGTGCTTGTGTCGCACGAGCGACTTGACGAGGCAAGAAGCGAGAGCGGGGGCGCGGCGTGAGGGGAGCTGTCAAGTGAACACGCCGGGCCGGGTACCTTTGCTGACACCGACTCCAAAAATAACAATCGTACCTACATATTGATGAGTAGAAAAAGTAAGTTGATTATGAAGTTGTAGAAGAATATGAAATTATTTTTTTACTTTTTAGTGCATTTTTTGAAGTCGTTTTTTTGTTTTGTTAAATTTTTTGTTTATTTTTTGATTTTTAGTGAATCTGAAGTACACCAACTAATTTGTCTGAATATGGGTAGACCTACTAAACGTGCTGCTCATATCAGAGACAGACATATGTAATTTGACCATAACGACGTTAGAGTCAAATTAAGATATTCGGCCGAGTTTCGTTAATTTGCTCCTAAGACTTGAAGAGTTCCGTTACTTTGTCATGGATCCGATAATCAGAACCTAACCAAACTCCTTCTTTTTGAAGTCGTTTAAAAAACGCATCGGGCTCGTGGCGTAATTCGATGTTTCGAAACTAGAGAGGGTTGGTACCCGAAGCAGGTTGTCACTGCGGTTCCAGTTACCGGAGACGGATGTGGAACAGGTTCTTTATTCATTTACTTTTGGAACCGGTTCTTCAAAAGAAAACAGTGACTAGAGTAATTCTGTGATAAATTGAACCGATTCCTCAATAATTTTAATAAAACATTGAGATTTTTTACATTTTTAAAAAATATTTTTAATTTTAATCAAATAATACACAAAAAACTGGTAGCCGGTAGGTAGGTACCTTGATAAAAGATTTACGGTGACATTGACTGCAAGGAACAGCAATATCGACCAATCTCTATCTACTTACCCGAAATAAAAGGCGACTTGACAGTCGGTCATTGAGCGTTTGTATAATCACCGTGACGATTCACGGTTACGGTACCGTGACGGCAAAAAAGGCAATAAACATATGTTCATCGCTACAATGCTGCAGCTCTTTCTAACACAAGATAATGGTGAGACAAGACACATAAAATAGTGCAACTCTTTCCTCCAAAGAATTATTTTTTCCATGCGTTCCATTTTATTTATACCTACGTGTGAGGGAGATGTTTAATAAAATTTCTTTTGGGTAGGTGCAGACATTTTTTATTTTTTTTTTATTTAAAAAAATACATACGTATACAGATTCATAGTAAAACATTTGATTCTTAAAACTAATAACAATATGTAAATTTCTTTTTAATGAAACTAACCAATTCAAAAGAGAAAACATTTCTCGTGCTTGAATTTTGGAGTGCCATTGTAAAATGCATAGTTACATAGAGTATGTTATTACAAGTACTTATATTAATAAAATATATATTCATGAAGACAAGTGGACATAATAACTGACAGTATTGTCAGAGTAGGTACATATAATAAAGTTGTAACAATTTGGTGCCTGCAAATAATGCGTATGTACTTTGCTTTCAATTTGATATGGTGATGAAATATTTTTAGAGATTATGTTCTAGTTTATTTTTTTTGTTGTTATTGTTGTGATGATGAATTTAAAACTTATAATTAGTGTCGGGTTGGTCTATTAGTGTTTTTATTTGGGATTTAAAAACTTTATAATTTTTTTCAGACTTGATTTTATATGGGAGAGCATTGAAAAATTTTATACCTTGATAAGCATAATGGTGTTGGGAAGCACTCGTTTTAAATTTTGGAATTTCTAAATTGCCCCGTGTTCGTGGTCGGTTGTTTATGTTTGTGAATGTTGTTGTTGATGGATTGAAATGATCTTTATGAGTTTGCAATAATGAGTTCTTTTTGAAAATTTTATTAAGACTGAGAACCCTAAAAGAGTCAAATAGCTGTGTTGTTGGAAATACAGATGGTTTTCGTAAGATGACTTTGAAAATCAACCTCTGTACCCTTTCTACAGGTAAGAGGTTAGTTTTGAAAGTCCCACCCCACCCGATTATCACCATACCGTCACCGTTTGTCTCATTTAATTTTCAGACGGGAGCAGCTGGGACTTTTGGGAGGCAATCACATAAAAAAAGCAATTAATTCATCTCTAAAAAAAACATAATTAACCAAATTGAATTTGATATACCCACGAGAACCACTCGTTCTAAAATGATATTTAAATGCAACAATACCAGGACTGAGTATACGAAACACTCGCTTGTACCTAGGTTGCATGAAATTAGTAATAGATACGTAGATGTTACAGATATCCTCAACTGTGCGAATTTAGATACGAGAGGGTTATCAAATCTTTTCAATCAATATTAATTTTATTTGTGCTATAGATTTTTGTATGTAATTGTATCTCTGGTGTCATTTGTCAATTAAATGCCACAATCAACTATTATATTCTTTTTTTATTAATTCTAATACGTTTACTATGATTTTGTGACATGTAATCAGTGTTTATGGTATATTTATACCGTAAATATTAATTTGAAGCAGTGTTTTAACTAAAATTATTAAATTAGCGCTTTCTATGAACCAGAAATTTATGAATAAGCAATTCTATTACCATTTATTTAAATTTTTTTCCAGAATTTGCAAAACGCTCTTTTCTATTCTCTATTTTTTTAAGTAAAACTTCTTTACGCACGCTTGACTTGGGGAGTAAGCTGGTGAATGCGTGACGAGAGCGTTACGAAAAGTGTGATCGGGCGAGGCGAACGGTCGGGCGAAGCCAACGGAAGTTGAGAGGGAGATGTAAATTAGTGAAGTTTTACTTCAGTCGTGTGGTCTAAAGCACACTCGTTTTTGCTTTCAAGATATTTATTTGTTTTTTAAAATAAAACAATAACTTTGTAAACACCACTTTTATTTTTATACTCTAGTAGAGTATTATACTGCCCTGATGAAGCTACGGTTGTAGCGAAACCCGGTCGGCATTAAGTATAAAAATAAAAGTGGTGTTTACAAAGTTATTGTTTTATTTTAAATTAATAATGTCACATCACAAAGTATCCGCTTCATATGAAAAAATATTTATTTGTATTCAACTGAATTTTATTAAGGCTTCTTTGTTCCTTTCTATGATCTGTTCAGGAAATAATTATTACCATGTGTGGATAATGGTCAATTTCAGCAAAAGTAAGGATTTATGTAGAGTTGACTTACTGTTATGGACATCTGGACGTTACCGCAGCACACTTCTACTTGATAATTTCTTCAGTGGTTCCGGGTTTACGACATTAGACGTTGGAATTTTTTATCGGTAAATTACATCGTGGGCACTGAATTTTATATGAGCTTGGGCGATTAATAAAATTCAGACGCTACTTACGATAATTAAGATGGAACCAGATCACTGAGAAATTTGTACGTTAGGTATTTTACCAAACTGTTGCTGTCACTGTTGCTTTTACCCCCCGCGAATACTGAGCGAAAGGGACTTCATCTCAGGCTGATAGATAATCTTAATCATTACATAGTATAAAATGAAGTCGCTCAAAATGTATGTGCGCGTTAATCTTTTAAACTACGCAACGGATTTTCATACGGTTTTCACCAATAGATAGAGTGATTGAAGAGGAATGTTTAAATGTATAATACATGCAAATTACATTACAGAAAAGCCGAAAAATTCAAAGAAATCATATTTTTGTGCGATTTAAAACGGCTGGCGGGCCGTTCTATAGTCACTTTTGAAATTCGTTCTACAGAAGAAATTGGAAAATAGATGTCCTAGAGTAAGTAGGTATTTGATTTTCCCTTTTCAAATATCCAGTGTTGCATTGCAAGCATTATATAATTAGTGGCGATCGCTCGAATTGCATTACATAGTATAAAATTAAGTCGCTCAAAATGTATGTGCGCATAGATCTTTTAAACTACGAAACAGATTTTCATGCGGTTTTCTTCAATAGATAGAGTGATTCAAGGGAAAGGTTTATATGTATAATACATGTTTATTATAGTAGAGAAAAGCCGAGAAATTCAAATATTCAATTCAGGCAGCGGGCAGCTGGCAAGCGGGTGGTGTGGATTTTATAAAGGTTGGGTAATGGCGTTGTGTTTCGTTAGCCACAGCCACGTGTGGCCGGGTCTGCTAGTATTCTATAAAGCGAAAGGGACTTCACCTCAGACGTTTCTTTGTTTGAACCTTATTTTGCGTTCCTAAACCATTCATCTCAGTTAAACATTGGGAATTTGATGTGCGCGTGCCCGCGATGGTTTCTATATAATATAATTGTGAGTTCTGGCGTTATGAAATTATTTCCTGTTCTATTCATCCGATTGCGATGAAATTTTGGTGACTTATTGAGCGCACGTCCGCGAAGGTTTCTATATATACTGGCGTTATGAATTTGTATAAAAAATTGCTATTGGAGCTCACGAATTGTTTGAAAAATTTGCGTATTTCAAATAGTTTAGCGGCAGGGAGAGAAGGAGTGGAAGCGGAAGGGGGGAGGGGGGATGACGGGACAAGTGGAGGGGGGGCGCGGGAGGGGAAGATGACGCGGGAGGGAAGGGGACGCGGGAGGGGAAGAGACGAATAAGAAAGGACACACAGAAAGAAACAATTTCTTTATTTATGTGGTATTGAAAATTGCAACGCATGCCGGGAACTCACTACTACTTAAATAAAATTTTGAGATTTTGTATTCCTCATATTTCTCTTCTTAAACTGGACCGATTTTAAAGATTTTTACTAATTATATTAGAAGAAAATGATTCTATACGTTTTGCTTTAAAAAATGTATTGTCTAGTTTGTATACTGAACGTCTGCGGATGGCGTTCAAACCAGACCATTTTAACGATTTTCGGAAATTTTAACTCCTATAATAGACTGGGAGACGAGATAGGTAAACCCTACGTCATCGAGTACACGGATGAAACTATTTTATAGTGATAATGGACATTTAGAAAACCTTAAAACAGCTGGTCTGCCGGTGCGCCTCTTGGCAGGATCCGCGCAGTCATGGAAATAGTCAGCGATTTTTTTCGGACAAATTACGTCGTCAAGTACACGAACGGGAATGGTTTCATATGATAAAGGTCGATTAAAAATGAGAAAAAAGCAGGTTTTCCAACCTTTTGCCAAGCTTTTTGTGTACGATTTTTATTTTTTATTTTTAATTTTTCTTTATCTTGATTATTATTTTTATTTCATTATATTTTTTAAAACTTAGATTGCCATATTTTAAAAATATAAGCGATAATGATAAAAAAAATAATAATTTGAGAGTTCCGAGTGTACCCATTCGTCGGGCGAGCCTTTCGACGCAAAACAACTTACGAAACCTGCCGCGGTGCCCCTCACCACTGTTGCGTGTCCTTTTAAGATTGCCTAATAGTCCATAATAGTTGGAAGTTCGAACAACTAACGCACCGTCGGTCGCCGTAAGAGTTACGATCGTCCGTAAAACGACGGAAATTTCCGAACCCAGTCCGTTTCATATCGGTTTCACCGGCCCTGCTGCAGCGATTACATCGAATACAAGATCGAAACTAACAACAAAATTGTAGTCTAGATCATCCCATTTATGAATTTCTTGGTCTGCCGACTAGCAGCCTGGCAGATTTTTGTGTACAATTTTTTAAAAGTTTTTATTTTATATTAAGGGTGGTCGGTCTGATTGACAATTCGTTTGCCATCTCTAATGCGCAGACGCAATGTAGGCATGTATGAGTCTGCTCTACAGGTATGTAGCCTGCTCTAAGGAGCTATATGTGCATAACAAGTACAGTCGAATTTTTGTGCCCTAAAACGAGGACTTCTCAGAAATCAGAACGCACCGACCGATTCAACAACTGTCAACATTTTCAACGTTTCAAACAGTTCAGCAACTATCTTTAGACGTATGTAACAAAATAATAAAATTGCCCCGGTGACATTTTTCTTACACATACCTACCTCAAATTTGTATTCTTCTCCGTAATATATGGGTTCAAAACCGTTTTACGGAGAAAGTGAATTATATTTTTTTAAATCTGAAATCAAATTACTTTGTATACAACGCTATTAAATAAAAAATTATCAACATGTTTAAAAACTATTGGTTCCTTCATCAGGATAAAATTAAAATTAATGAATAAATTAATCTCAATACATGAAAATTAATATTTCTTTTTTTCATTTTTTGTTTTTGGGTTTATGCCGTGTTGCGCTACCTCCTTATTTAGCTAACGTTTTGAGTCAGCGTTGCAGTCTCCATCATCAGGGCAGATGTGGACACATGATGGTTTCACTTCAATTTTTTTTTTTTTTTACATTAAATCCACACAGGAGGCCCCGAGGAAAATAATTTCCCTCAGGGCCTATGTCATCTGGGATGCTGTGTGGAGGGTCTTTTTGAGGAGAGGAAGGAATGAACATTGGCCTTGAAGAGACCAATGTTGTAGGAAGGAGGAAATACAGAGGCCGGCAAATCATTCCATAGCCGAGCTGTTGAACACAAGAACGAGTCGAAGAAACGACCCGTTCTCATGTGACAAATGTCAACCGTGTACAAATGTTGGGCATGCGTTTGGCATGTTTCCCGACTATGCACCGGTGCCGGAGGGATCAATGACGCTAGTTCCTCGGAGCATCTTCCATTGTAATACCGGTAGAACAAGGATAGCATTCCCACCCGACGCCTGTGCTTTAAAGATTGCAATCCGTCTGTTAAGATGGGAGAAACTATCAAACGGACCGCCCATTTCACCGGGTATTTTTCAGGTATTTTGGAGCTTCAGACCAGAGATGGCTGCCAAATTCAACCGTGGGGCGCACTTGTGATTTGTACAGGGTTAGCAGTTGTGTACTATTAAAGTATCTGCGGTACGCCCAGTTTTTGGGAGGCCAACTTTACTCTGGCTTCGATGGAGCCCCCATACCTGAGCTGGTCACTTAGGGTTACACCAAGCATATCAATGGAAGGCCAGTTCGGAAGGTTCCCGTTGAAAGATACTAGATTTTCATTTCGATCCCTTTTTAGACGTAATCAGACAAGATTAGGTCTTTGAAACATTAAATTCAACGAGATTATTTTTACCCCAAGAGAAAACACTCTCGAGGTAACCGTCCATTATTTGTTTCAAAGCCCTCCGAGCCTTTGGAGTTTGTGAGCCCTTTGGGGGCTTGTCAAACAAAAAGCTATCATGGACTGTACTGTCATCCGCGTAACAATGAATTGGTGCACATGACAAAAGGTCGTTGATGTGCAACAAAAACAAAGTCGGAGATAGAACCGATCCCTGTGGGACGCCAGCATTTATCGAGTGTGAGGAAGAGGTAAAACCATCGGCTACCTGGATTCATAACTTTGATTTCCGTTGAAAATTTAAACGAAAACAGTGGAAAATGTGTTTTTGCTCGGAAAGCCAACGTCGTCTGACGAAAATATATGTTTGGTGGGTCCTTAAAATAGGTAAACTCTTGAACGCTGAAATTTGCAAAGCTCTTTCTGATTGAATTTTCCAGTTCAACGCAACTCTTTTCTGCAAGCAACGTCATTTATACCAGGAGTTTTCACTAAGCCATCAAAAATAAGATAAGACGTCATACCGTTTGTTATAAAAATCGTCACAGCCACATCCGTAGTCGAGGGGTCACATATTTAAATACCGGCGTGCGCAAATAAATTTAAATATTATTTCCAAATCGTGTTATTTCGCAACATATTCAATTAAAAAAAAATAGGATATTTGCGGCACATTCCAGAGTAGTGGAAGATACTCTCAGCATAACCATGGCGTAATGCCACCATTCACAATTGAAACGTTGCTAGAAGTGGCTTTAGCCGTGTTTGGTGACCAGATCTGAATAGTCAGGTCTTTTCATACCCTCACCCTCACAACGTACCCCAACTGGGGGTGTTATAGTCTCAATGGCTCCAGACGGTATTCAAATCAATAAATTAATCATTAACATTAATAAACCTACAGTTCCCTAGTAGACGATACTTTTGGTATTGCCCTAGTGTAATACCTACCAGTCAGAATTGAAACGTTGTTTGAAGTGGCTTTAGTCGTGTTTGGTGACCAGATCTCTATAATTAGGTACTCCCCCGCTCGCTTCTCTCCCTCCCCAATACATTAAGCCTCTCAATATTTTATTTTGATTTTATTTTATTTTATTATTATTTTACAACAGAATACTTCCAATTACAGTACAATTTAGGTACCCTATCAGCATTTAGGCACGTGACTCTTTTATAATATTTTAAAGGCATATACTTACATCCAAATGGTTTGCAATTTCATTTAACAGCACCACTCCCCTCGTCATGCTATGCTTTGCCAAGACGTCTGTTCTGCCGTTCGGTACTTTAAATAAGTCATGATGTCGATTTCGGCTGTACTGGTCTGGTACATTTAAATCATAGCATCCCAAGAGAAATGGGCTATCGATGAAATTGTTCCAAATTTTGAAAGACAGAATAGCAAGACTTGCTTTCCGTCGAATTTCTAGACTCACAGAATCAGTTTCCTCAAGTAAGTCAATATGGTGCATGAACCTTGGATAGGTTCCATGCTTTCGCATATAAACATACCCGAGGAATTTCTTCTGGATTTGCTCTAACATATCAATGTACTTCTGGTGGTACGGTGCCCAAACATCGCTCGCGTACTCCAGCCTGCTTCTCAGTATGCCATCGAATAACGCTAGCATAGGTTCTTGGTTATCAAACAGCTTACAAGTCCTGATGATGAACCCAAAAAGTTTGTAGCAAAACTGAGTGAGCTGCTATATTCATATTGAGGATGCCATAGACTCACTGGCCCCAGACGGTTAGAACTCTGTGCGGAATTCACATAAAAAATAAACCATTAAAAATAATATACAGTATATTTGGGGCACACTCCAGAGTGTAAGATACCCTCAGTATCACTCTGGTGTAAGACTACCATTCAGAATTGAAACGTTGCTTGAAATGGCTTTAACCGTATTTGGTGCCGTATATCTAAGTCTGTATTATCTATATTGTATATTCTAATTTTAACTCTTATTTAATTCAAGTTCATTATGTCGCCTTGTCTTCACGTACATAATTTATCTATTTTGTAGTATAATTACTTGTAATAATATACTTTCTGTACCTACTCGTATTTTACAAGGACACTTCTCCAAAATTCAAACACGAGAAATGTTTTCTCTATTGAGTTGGGTAGTTTCGTTAAAAATAAATAAATGTATTTTAATTATATTTAAGAACCTTATGTTTTACTTTAAATCTGCAAATGTGTGTATTTTTAAATTAAAAAAAATCTATATAACCAGTTTAGTCCCCACCTTCCTCCTTCCGCTTCCCACTACACTTAGCCTTTCAACATATCCCACTTGAGGATGCATTGTTTCACTGGCTCCAGATGGTTGGGAGCAAATTTATTGTGTTTATATAAATAGTTTCAGAGCAATTTTATTGGGTTTATATAAATAGTTTCACTGGCTCTAGACTCTAGACTCACTGGGAGCAATTTTATTGGGTTTATATAAATAGTTTCATAAGTTAGTTAATGATGAAAATGTTGACTACCTGTTGAGGTTATTTAACTCTATATATGACACAGGGAATATACCCCAAGATTGGCTAAAATCCACCTTCGTGACATTGCCTAAAAAACAATACCCTAAGAAGTGCAGTGACTATCGATTAATAAGCCTGATGAGTCATGTCCTTAAATTATTCCTTAAAATAATACATGCCAGGATACGCAATAAGTGCGAGCAGGACTTGGATGACACTCAGTTTGGCTTCAGAAATGCATTCGGGACGCGTGAAGCATTATTGTCTATCGACGTACTATTGCAAAAGTGTCGTGACCAAAGAAAGGAAGTCTTTGCCTGTTTTATTGACTACGAAAAGGCATTTGACAGGGTAAAACATACTGACCTAATGAAAATGCTTGCGGATTGTAACGTTGACACCAAAGACCAGCATTTCATTAAAAACCTGTATTGGTTCCAAACAGCAGAAATAAGACATGGGAATGAGAGATCTAATGCAATTGCCATTCAGCGTGGAGTACGACAAGGCTGTATCCTGTCGCCACTATTGTTTAATCTCTATTCCAACTATGTCTTTAAAAGAGCCCTAAGTAATACTGAGTAGGGTCTGAAGATCAACGGAGTTGTCATTAATAACATAAGATACGCAGATGATACTGTATTACTAGCTGACTGTATCGATGACCTCCAAGACCTATTAAATCTTGTTAATAATGCTGGTGAGCAACTGGGCCTAACAATCAACGTCAATAAAACTAAATGGATGACATTTGGACGACTAGATCACTCTGAATCAGTGATACTGTTAAATGGTTGCAATGTCGAAAAGGTGGAAAGATTTAGATACCTCGGCAGTATTCTCACGGAGACTCTTGACCCAGATGTGGAGGTTGGATGCAGAATTGAAGCAGCAAGAACTGCGTTCATTAAAATGAAATCCCTCTTCTGCAATGACAATATCAGCTTAAAACTAAGGCAGAGAATGCTAAAATGTTATGTGTGGTCGGTCTTGCTCTATGGATGTGAAACATGGACCTTGAAAGTAAATACCATGAACAGGTTAGAGGCTTTTGAAATGTGGCTTCACCGGAGAATGCTCAAGGTCCCATGGACCGACATGATCACCAACACAGAGATTCTCAGGCGGGCTAGAGCAGATAGAGAACTGCTTACATTAATAAAAATCAGGAAAATTTCATATCTGGGTCATATACTTCGAGGGGAAAAGTATCACTTGCTCCATTTGATATTGAAAGGCAAGATAGAGGGTCGCCGAGGGCCTGGTAGGAGACAAATGTCTTTGCTGCGTAACATACGAGAGTGGACCGGCATTAGAAGTGTGGAGGAGCTATTCCGGGCAGCGCAAGACAGAGAGACATTCTCAAGAGTGATCGCCAACGTCGGGGGGACCTGATACGGCACGCAAAGAAGAAGAAGAAATAGTTTCACTGGCTCCAGACGGTTGGGAGCAATTTTATTGGGTTTATATAAATAGTTTCACTGGCTCCAGACGGTTGGGAGCAATTTTATTGGGTTTATATAAATAGTTTATATAACCCCAAGTGGTTCGCTACGTTTGGTGATTTAGCAGGGGTGCCCGGGTTCATGGGGTTAGGTTTGTCTAGGTCTTGGAGGCGGATGACCAAGACACACTGAACCCCAGATTCCTACCCACCCCTTAAACCCTTTTCCTTCCTAGAACTCTCCTCTCCTTCCTTTTCCTAAAAAAACCCTCCACACAGCATCCCCAAAGATGACATAGGCCCTGAGGAAAATTATTTTCCTCAGCGCCTCCTGTGTGGAGCTCATGTAAAAAAAAAAAAGTTTCACTGGCTCTAGACGGCTGGGAGCAATTTTATTGGGTTTATATAAATAGTTTCACTGGCTCCAGACGGTTGGGAGCAATTGTATTGGGTTTCTATAAATAATAAATAAATATAATATTTAGAAAAAATCGTGTTGAAATTTCCAGGATAGTAAAAAAGGCTTGTTTGTGAATCACAGAAATAAATCTAGACATTCAGAACGTGATAAAACACCGCCAGCCTAAAACCAGACACCGCTCCTTTCCGTAAGCAAACAGAGTTAGTGTTAATCAGATTAGAATCAATTTCCCGAATTAGGGTTTTATTCATTTATGCTACCGCTGATTAAATCCCTGATTTCGCAAACGAATCTCTATCGCTAAACACTAGGATTGCAGAATCAACAAGTTCTCTCTGATTGTGATGTAGATATAAGGGTGGTCTGTATGAGAAAGCCACAAGCCAAAAATGTGTATATTTTTAGTGTGCCTTATGTCGCCAACAATCTCTCGCTGGCATGATCTTTTGGGCAAGATCATGGTTGAGACAGTCAAATAGATTTAATTAAATATAAGGGACCAAGTTATAAAATTCAGACGGTTGGCGCGTTAAAATAATGTGAAACGATCTCTGATACGAGATGTTAAAGTGCAACGAAGTATGTAATCATTAATGTCGCAAATTGGATTCCGCGGTAGATCGAAATATTCGAGAAGTTTTCTGAAATTATCATGGTGATCGATGATGGTTTGACGCTACATGGGCCGCGCCAGAGTGTATTTGTCGGGTGCCGACAATAAGATCGACTCATTTATCGCGTGGAGTATTAAAATCACGCTCACCGGCTTGTTTTAACAATTATACTATCAGTCCCACTTGCTTGCTATGAAAGCCCCGTAACATCGTCTCCGGAATTCCACTTCCCTTGGAGGGAGCCCTGCTTTGCTGCGAAGGTGTCGGGAGGATGCCGTTCTTGCTGATCATCCTGTGGCGATCCACGAGACGTGGATTAGCTAGAAGTCGTGCTGGTCATCCTGTGGCGATCCACGAGACGAGGATCGGCTAGAAGTCTTGCTGGTCATCCTGTTGCGATCCCCGAGACGCGGATCGGCTAGGAATAGTGGTGAATTTAGCTAGTTATTCTAATATCAATCGGTCCCTGAGGGTGAGTAGTTCTGTTCATTTATTGTAGCCTGTCACTATTGAAAAAATATACGATTTTTACATTTAAGTTACAAATGATATATATGTTATTATTTAATAACCTAATAAGCTGGAGATCGCATACATTTTGCTCACCCTTGAGATGTTCATGATTCTACCCACCACGGGCATAATTCTGCATAAATGGCAGTTTTTTGGCGCTCGGTTTAACCGTAAAGTTCGTGGTAAAAACCTGACACAAAGAGAATTATACCTTCATTTAACACATGTTAACTGTTTGTATCAGTGTAAAAAAATTTCAGTAAACAATACATTTTAAACATGTCTAAAAAATTTTCGGTTTCGGTTTCGGTTTCGGAAATTCAAGAAAGCTCAGAAAGTCCTGTTTCGGTTGGACACTAATAATAACCCACTCAAAGCATGTATGTTTGCGATTTTTCTTTTAATTATTTTTTAATTTTTATTCTTTCTTCCATCTTTTTCCATTTTTCATCTATTCAAATTAATAATAAAATTTTTATCTTGTTTTATCTTCCAAGATTGATATCAAAATCAGATTAAATTCCTGCAACCTAGGAATAGGTGGTGTATATGTCGCAGTCAAATCTTAAAATCAGGCCGATGCACCTGGGTCACTTCACGAAGTAGCTAGGCGTATCACGATCTGCCTGATTTTACGATCGACCGCCGACATATACAAAAACGTATATTGTGCATATTGCAATGTTAACACATGAGTTCTTAACACTTAATCTTTAACACTAAAACTTCAAATTTTGAAATACAAAAATTAATAATAAAGATTAAATGTTAAGAACTCAAGAGTTCAATATAAATTAAAACATATAAGTATATAAATCAAAATTAAAACATAAATAAAATTTTGTGAAAAACTAAGAGAAAAAAAAACAACATTTTAAAGAAAAATAGGAATTAATTTAATAAAGAAATTGTTTCTCCCTGAGTGTCCTTTCCCATTCGTCCCGTTCCCCTTCCGCCTCCACTTCTTCTCCTGCGTCCTCTTCCCCTCTCGCGTTCCCACTCCGTCACCTCCACCTTCCCTCTCCCCACTCCACTCCCCCCCCTTCCCCCGTCCCGCGAACCCCCCTCCCCCCTCTTGGTCCCCCTCCCCCCTCCCAGGTTCCCCTCACCCTCCCTCCCTCCCGCTTTCCATACATTCTCTTTTCAAACCTCGCGTGCCACCAATAGCAATTTTTTATACAAATTTCGTAATACCAGAGCTCACCGGAAGTTTTATAAAAACCTTGTCCTGACAATAACGAACACACAATTTTTTTTTATCCAATTTGGTGCAGTCGTTCGAAAGTTATGCGCTTAGCAACACATTCGGCGATTCATTTTTATATTACAGATAATTCCTATAACGAAAAAAGTTAAATTCGTTCAACATCATACCATTGCTAATAAATACTAATAAACAGTATAAAATATCGTTGATATTCGGTTTGTCTTGGCTGGTGATGCAAAACTTGGTGTCAAATTTATATTTAGTGTTCTGTCTAATGGCCAGTGGAAGAGCGTTGAATAGATTAGTTTTTTTTTTTTTTTAAAGAAAGACAAACATTCCCGCGTTACGAATAACCTAACAATGTTTGAAAATCTCCTACTACCACCACAGAAAACCGAAAATGTTGCTTGTGTTGTGATGGAGGACTTAGCCAGCCGAGGAATCGAACACGCGACGCTCGGGTGGGACCCAAGCGCTATGCCCACTCAACCACAGACTTGCCAATTGATTTGAGATTTATTGTATTACTTATGTTCTCTATTTTATGCAGGTGCTTGCAGGTTTTAACAGATGCAATGCCGCCTCATGGAGTCTCATGAATGAGTTTTTCTTTTGCCCTGTTTAATTTATTTTTGTCTCACTAACCTATTTTTTTGCATTTTGTTTTTCCTGTTCACTTGCACACTGCTTACTAACAACGTATGCAAGGACACTGGAGGTCTAGATTCGTTCAAAATAAATAAATGTAGCTTCGTTTAACAAAAAAATTAGAATCTTGCGAGAGCCTTGAAGGAGTAACCATCTGTTACTTATACCAGGGCGGGTAAGAGGTGGATAACCTCCACTGTTTATTTTAATTAAAGAAAATTACTTTATGCCACAGTTCCTGATGCAACTATTTTCAGTTAAGATAAATTACTACCGTTTTATTGTGGTAATACTACGACCATGGCCCATTTGAATATACCACTACACAGAATTAAAAACTTTGACAATATGTATTCGCACATAGATGTATGGAATGTTTCACTGATACAGTATAAGCATGAAATAATTAAATCATTTATCCATAATTCAAATACTCATTAAATTAGTTCTTTGGTAATTTAAAATACTACATCGACAAATTTAGTAAACATATCTCTACCTTTTCGTTATTTGTTTTTGGGGTGTTATGCCGTGTTGCGCTACCTCCTTCTTTAGCCAACGTTTCGGACATCGTTGCAGTGTCCATCATCAGGGCAGACCAAACATCAGATGCCCTGATGATGGACACTGCAACGATGTCCGAAACGTTGGCTAAAGAAGGAGGTAGCGCAACATGGCAAAACACCCCAAAAACAAACAACGAAAATGCCTTTGGCCTTGAAAATCTTAAAACGTAACATATCTCTACCTATATTATCGCATCTTAGTAATTAAATGTATGATTTATAGTAATTTCATAACCTGTAATATTATTTAATTATTTAAAAAAAAACTTTTTTCGTTTCTTTCTTTTCATAATTTTTACCAACTTACAAATAATGTTAAGTACCTACTATATTACAAAAAGTAGCAATTCTTATTATATTGTTTACAGATTTTTCTTCATTTTATTGTTTCATTGGAAATAAGGTTTGTTTCTCAACATGAAATATATTTTATTTATTATTTACCTACCACTAAACATTTTCAAAGTGCCTCTAAGTTAAGTTATTTGCATATATTATAAATGAATATACAGGGTGCCCGGAGGTAAAGTGCATTAACTTTGGGAGGTGATTCTACATAATAGTACAAATAAAAAAAATTGTTAATTTTTTTCGAAATTCCAACTTTTAGGGGTAGTTTTGAGGTAAAAACATAAAATTAGTCCGGCGTGTGCGGCCAGATTTATTATTTTCCGCTGTTACGATACTGGCCAATCATAATCGAGTCGGGCGCCCGGCAGGCTCTCAGCAAGTAAGATCGTACCTCACACTAAGGATTTTTAGTAGGTACTTCTTATAGGCCCTCAGGGAAATTATTTTCCTCGGGGCCTCCTGTGTGGAGCTCATGTAAAAAATATATATATATATATATATTTAAATATCATAGCATTTATTTTCGATTTGTTATCCGACTACATATGTCTTTCTCAACTATTTCTTACGGTTTTACAAGCTCCCTAGAGCTGTATTTTTCATGTTGTTGCTATATTATGTACACCGTGTTATATTATGTAAAAGCCGAAAGGCGTTAATATTATAAATAAATAATATCCATGACAATGCAAGTATTATTACACCATAATATTTTACCGCTTTCTAATGACTAAGAAACATAAAAGGTTGTAGGTAGATATCTAGAACTTCCCCAAATATAATGACAAAGAACTTTGGCAATATATTTTGCGAAACAATAGTGTTCTTGCCGTCTGAAGCCATCTGTGTGTGGGTGTTTCTGGTTTAAAGGTGCGAATTTTCGATATACCGAACTTCTTCACTTTGATAGGGTAGGTACCTGCCTACTACCCCCTCCCTCGAACCAGTACACGTTTCCGCAACATTACCTATTCAAAACGTACTGCCACCTGCTTAGACATGAAAAACCCATCCGACCAGACTAGCGTGACCGCCTTAAGATGTCAACATTGACATGATAATGTTTGGATTATAGATAATTGCACCGTTTTCACGAGGAAATCATCTCAAGGGCGCTTTACAACTAAATTTGTACATATACGAATATATAAAATCTGGTTCCATGCCAACTCAGAATCAAGTCAACTCAACAACTCTTTGAAAAGTCGTTAAAAGCCATGAAAAAAATAATTTTAAATTAGCCCTAGCCCTAACCTAACGTAACCCATTTAACCAGTTTTATTTTTATTTTTATTATCACTCTTTAAGGGCCCGCAACCCGGATTTCTACCGATTTATTACACATTTCCCTTAAACACGGTAAGTTTTAAAGCTCTTAAAAAATATATGTTATTCTTGAAGATAATATCTAGACTTTGCCCGCGCCGAAACGCAAATTATATAAAATTCCCTCGATAGAAAAAAATCGCAAAGTATGCTCCAAAAATTATTATAAACACGTTTGTTTCAGTTATTTTACAAGTTATATATATGAAAAAATTCACAGTGTTTATTTAAATGCTGTTTAAGATAATGCCCGCGAGATTTTTGCTCTATTTTAAACGAGTCGTGTTTTATTAAACATTTTCGCATCGATTTTGTCGCTGTAAATGTTAGCGCTCTCCTCTAACATTCGTAATTTTGTATCTCTCCATCTTCTTCGTTTCGATCCCGGTTGCGAGTCTTAATCACTCGAGCGACAGACCAATTTAAAACTTTTTCCTCGTTGCTCCCATTGGTTAGGCATTGCAATATGTTTTGTTTGTTCGAAAATTTAAATAAATATATATCACAAAGATGGTACTTACTCACTCCTTGGATTTAGCAGAGGCACCTAAATGGATTGTTTTCAAAAATAGAATCTAAAACAAGAAAATAACTGACACTGTCTGTTTCTTGGAAAATTTTCATCATTGTGAAAAACTATGAGTTTGTGTATTGATTGACAAATTTCATCTCTTGCAAATTATCAAGTCACCTAAGGATTGCATTGATGGAATTTAACTATTGATTGGATGACATCACGGAGACCTCCAAGCATCAAGATCTACAAAACAAGGTTGGTGGATTTGTTATTTTCCCTGGAGTTTCTCTTTGTGCCATTTGTGATATATTTGTTCGCGCAAGTAGAGTTTTTACATTCATATCTGTGAGTATTAGGCTCAGAGGGTTTGAGATTATTTATACATCTCAAACTCATATTTATAATGCATAATTATGGTCCTTCGAGCCGGATACGTTCTAGCAAGGTAATATAATAATTTGAAAATTCGGTTTACGTAATTATGGTAAATTTCGGAATACCTATATTGTATTGCTGGTTCTATAATATTTCTTGGGTGTTAGTGAGAATTTGTGTATTAATTGACAAATCTCATTATACTCTATAATGCATAATTATCCTTCGGTCACGGATACGTTCTAGCAAGGTAATATAATAATTTGGAAATTCGGTTTACGTATTTTTGGTAAATTTCGGAATACCTATATTGTATTGCTAGTTCTAATAATATTTGTGGGATGTTAGTGGGAATTTGTGTATTAATTGACAAATCTCATTATATTCTATAACACTTAATTATTGTCCTACCCGAGCCTGATAATTCTTACAACATAAATTTTATAAGAAAGGTTTCAGATTTACGTAATTTTTTGGTAATATTCTTGAAATACCTACCTCTTATAGAATTATTAAGAGAACATCAATTTACGTATTTTTTGGTAAATTTGAAGCAGAAAACTCAACATAACAGTTAATAGCTTATTTTCATAATTACATTAACAAAGTATCAGGATCGGGACCAGACGCCAATTCGAAGATACTTACCTCAGCATCAAGTCCCGTATTTAGATTTTTGACTCACTATCACAGGAGGTAATAAAATAATAGTAATCGCGGTTTAACTTTTAGTCATTTATTAATTTAACCTTGCAACAATGTAATGACTCGGACAATTATAGAGAGCTATGTAAAGTTCGCCGCCCAGAAACAAATCACCACCGAGAATGCAAACGGGCTTGCTCAAAAAATGCAAATCACCTCGTTTCCACTCTTTGGTGTTGCACGCCCAGAAAATATCTTTATGGCTGTAAAGTTTTTTGTTGAATGTAGGTACCGCCACACGCCTTCCCCCCAGTTGTTAAACGATATAATGAAATTTGGGAGGGACTCTAAAAGACATTTTCTGAGCTTACAAAGAAAAAATTTGTGACGTCACATTGTGTCAGTGCCTGAGTTTTTATAATAATTAAAAAGATAGTTGCTGTTAAAAGTGTTTTGCATTACAATAGGCCTCCTGACTCGATGTGAGATCATGTGACAACATAATTAAGTACCGAAAAATAATATATCCTATACGTGACATCATCGTAGGATATTTTGTTCCTATGCGTTCAGAAAGATACAGTATATGTGTGAAGGTATTTATATAAATGGCATCCCCATAAGTTTGTGAACGCATTGGAAACTTTTAAATATGATTTTAATTAAATTTATACATCATTACATTAGTTAATAACTAGAAATTGCTACGCTCAAAGTTGCCAAGTTCCATAGAAATAGAATGGTATATACTATGTTTTTACAAAAGATAATCGATTCACCTTATTTTGTGATAACAAATGCATTCTGCTATATAAATAATATTAATCATTAAAAATAAATGCGTGTTTAATTTATTATAAACCTATTTAGTATACGATGCTAATATATAAATTATTTGGGAAATAGTGATATATGTAATTATTTATTCGGAGCAAATACTGCGTCTACAAAAAAATATTTATATATGTTTTGAATAAGTCGCTGTTATAAGTATCACAGGCGACCAGCTGTTTATTGGAGCATTTCTGCATCGACAATAATGCTTTGGATAATTCTTGTTAGTTAAAGATTTGGCTTATTTGCCATCCGTTTTCTAAAGCTAACATCTATAATAATAATATATTATACCCTAAACGTTGTACTATACTATAGGATACTATTTTAATTACATACTTAATTAACATACATTAGATACAATATTTTGCATTAGTTGTAAAGGTTAGTTTGACACTAAACGTCGAAATAATGTTTTCATTATTCCACGTACCCATGACTCTGTGTCATAAGAATATGAAAGTAACAACTAAAATGTCAAGTTGTATACTGGAATGGTCATACCCAAAATTAAAAAATATACATTAGTTGATGTTTACTGAAGCACATTATTAATCATCTGTTATGTTTGGTATGTTTTCATATTGTAAATAATTAATTGATTTAACAAAATATGAAAACAGATGTGCTTCCGTATACACTATATAGTTATAAAAAATTTCAATACTTGCTACATCAAGTGATGTCTGAGTCAATGTAGCAATATTGGGCAGGTATATTCATATACATAATCACTTTTATTTGAATTATTGTTTCTATACAATAATCGCTGAATAAATTATCTCGCGTAGAGCGAATTCAATTGAAAATAATTTCTTATACCATATTAGACATTTTGAAATTTTACCAAGTGATACGGTGTTATTTAAGTTATACTATTCTTTACTGCGCAGACAACCATTCATACTTTTACCATTATATAAATTCTTAACGAATAAAAATCATTTTCAAATGTTTACTGATTCTCGATTATTATTTACTCCATATACTATGAAGCCTTTTGTAACAGGTAACTAGACTGAATGTGATTTCGCGTCCAGCGTAGATATATTATTTTTCTTATTATGTTATTGCGATTAGCTATCAATGAGTCATGAAATATACTTGCTTTCGTAAACATTTGAAAATAATTATAATTTAATATTTAAGTGGCAGTTTAAACAACATGCCTGTTCAGATGTGTATATTCTATAAGTACATCTGAGTAATAATAATAGTTGGAACTATTAAAAACAAAATTTAATGCTAGATATTATTTTTTATAAATGTCAATATAAGCTATATTGAACCCGTATCCAATATAGAATACATTAAGATTTCACACTATCAGAGTTATACACATATGAAAGGTTATTTATATCATAATAGTTACAAGAGTTGTGAAAAGCGATTATGGCTAGACACGTAGATTAATATACAATGTTTTAAATTTGCTTAAATTAATTACATGTAGGTACATGATTTTGAAGGATGAAATTTTTCATCAATTGATAATGCATCATTTCTCTGACAATGAATTGCATATATTCGTCTTGCATTCTAATTATGTTGTTTGTAAAAATATAAAATTATGAATTATGATAAATAATAAAGCTCAAAATTTGTGTGAAATATTGTAGACTTTGTTGTTTTTTTATTCTTAGTAGTTTTTTTAAAAATTGTAATACCTTTGAAATCTTGTGAGAGTAATTAATTATTATTTTACATAAATTTTGTTGTAAAAATTATAAAATATCACGACATTATATCATTGGTGAAATAAGTAGAATACATCAATGCAGGCTTACTTAAATAGTTTAGTTAATTTAATTTATTTAATTTACTATGCCTTTAGGGTATTGCCAAGTTATCATCGTATTTTGAGTATGTTGATAGACTAGTCGAGATCGGAGTCATCTTTTGCCTTATAGTTATCGTCGTTTTGACTCTGCGCTTTTCTCGTGCATCTGTAGTCTATAGCAGTAGGGCTGTTTGTCTCTTCTGTATGAGATAGCGTGTCTGCTAGTATATTAAGATATTCGGAGATGTACCTGGTGCCTGTGTTGAATTGGGCGATAATATCGAGTGGTCTCTCTTCAATGCGAGATAGTAGCTATTCAGTTGTCCGTTGGTATTCCTGTTTCCAGTTGCCTGTTGCCTGTTGGCTGGAGCTGTGTCCAGTTGCCTGTTGCCTGTTTGCTGGTGATGTCAGTTGCCTGTTGCCTGTTGGCTGGAGCGTGTCCAGTCGCCTGTTGGCTGGAGCGTGTCCAGTTGCCTGTTGCCTGTTTGCTGAGATGTCAGTTGCCTGTTTGCTAGAGCGTGTCCAGTTGCCTGTTTGCTGTTATGTCAGTTGCCTGTTTGCTGAAGCGTGTCTAGTTGCCTGTTTGCTGTTGCTACAAGTGTTTTTTTGTGTTACTTGAGCATGATGGAAGGGACTGCTACTGATGACGAAATCACACATCCTTACTGTGTGGCGCCGCCGTTGTTATTCGATTTGTCGCTTTTGTATGGGCACGGTTGTTGGCTTTGAAAGCTTTTTCTCCGTATTTGTTGTGGAAATGGCAATATCCGGTTGAATGATTTTATTATTATTGCGTGACCTTGATCGTGGTTTTCATGAGAAATTTTGAGATGAAGACGATGGTTGCCTCCATTCACGGCCGGTACTATAATTGCGGCGTTTTGTGGAGTGATGTGCCCGTCCATTGCCGCCGTTTTGGATCATCTTCAATTGTTTGACCTCCCGTGTCAGTATGGCGATTTGTTCGTGTAGATTTTGGAATACTGAACAGATGTTGGGGTCTTGATTGTAATCGTAATGCGCGAATAATTGCGCTCTCCGCCAAAGCGGGACCAGCGAGTTCCATTGTGGTTGGATTTTTTCATTGTTGGAAGTTGATTGATCATCCATTGGGTTTTTGTTTATTATGATGATATGGCAAGTAATAGGCAGCAAGGAACAATAATATGTTTGTGAAAAAAATATAGCGGTAGGGCAAAAACATTAAAAATTTTTTTAAATAAAGTTGATTGATGTCTTCCAATTATTTTCTAAAATCCCTTACAAGAATCAATATTGAAACCAATGGATGTAACAACATGCTGTATAAAAATATTGCAACCTTGCATTGTATTATTGTTAAGATTCATTATCTTATGAACAATTTTTTAAACTCATGAAAATGATACTATTATTGACATCTGTGTTTTAAACTGTTTAATTATTTGCATAATCCAAGACTCAAACCATAGTTTATTGACTTGTTTTCAAGGTAATTAGTTGCCAAATATGTAGATTACTACCTACGATTAAATATTATGATGTAAATTCAAAATAGATCTTCACTTTCAATTATTTGTATTATAATAGCGTACTGTAAGAATTTTAAAAATATGCAATCTCATGGTGATTTTTGTAACATTTTATCGAACGGTAGGTATAAATGCATGCAAAAATTGGTACGTTCCTGGAAAATATTAAATGTATTAGATTGAACGTTACGTCGTATGCTTCTTGTCACCCTGCTGATGTTCCATCGATGACTGGCTATCAGCTCTGCTTCCCTGATGACGGGTAGGCTCTGCCCAGATGGAAGACAGTTGCTCTGATGAATGCTGAAGGTGCTCCGGAACAGGTTGCCAACTGCTTTCACTCTGCTCATGATAATCTGCTTGGGCTCGGATGTCTCGTGGCCATTGTTTCTGAAATTGATTTCTTTCGCAGTTAATGGTCGTTATAATCACGATATTTTTAAAACGCATTAGTTGGGACAATAATCATTATAATATCAGGTAGGTTTATAGTATAGGGTTTAACAGATCACTCCAATTTCGGTAACTCCGATGCAATCGAAATCGCAAAGGGATGTACTACGTACATATTGTATAAAAATTACTGAGATCATTTAATTCAAGAGAAAAGGTTTTTTTAAAATTGAAATTTAACTTACACTTTGCTGTCTCAGGACTCTCGATGGCGATCCGCTTCTGGTGGCAATTCGTCGTATTTATTAATGTTAAAAATAAAGCAACGTCACGATTGAATTTAGTGTAACAAGTCGGGTCACCATTATCAGGATCGGGACCAGACGCCAATTCGAAGATACTTACCTCAGCATCAAGTCCCGTATTTAGATTTTTGACTCACTATCACAGGAGGTAATAAAATAATAGTAATCGCGGTTTAACTTTTAGTCATTTATTAATTTAACCTTGCAACCTGTTCCGTTTTAATAATACCTGTTTTAATGTTAAAGTTAAACTTTTTATGTGATAAAATTGTTGTATTTCTTTAAAAATGCTGGGGATTACGGAAGAAATTTCAAATGATCAATATGATCGAATGCTTATTTCGTTAACAGCAAAAAAGGAAAAACTTTTTTCACGTATTAGTGATCTATTTAACTTGACAAAAAATGTCTCTGATTTCGATTTTAGGAATAATGAAACTTTCATGGATCAGACCGTATTAATAGATGAAATGTACATTCAGTTTGAAAACATTATTGACGATATTAATTATCGTCAGTTGACTTTAAATCCAGGGTTTCAACCGGAATTTGAATCTTTGAACGCCTTTGAGGATCTGTTTTTAACGGTCAAACGAACTCTTAACCAGATACTAGCCTCGGCACGTACATTATCGACTCAGAATAAGCCTCTGAAATCATGTATGTTTTGTAAAAAAACTGATCATGCAATTACTGCTTGCTCTCATTTTATAAAATCAAAACATTTCCTGAGAAGACAGTTTCCCGTTAGTAGTCCTACCAGTACTAGTAACCTAATACAAATAATTCTTATTTTTTTATTATTACGTTAAAAGAAATATAATATTTCGCTTTCTTAACTTAAATACAGTGTCCGATTACCTGCTGCCAGTGCTGTCAGCCGGGCTGAACAGTATTTGAATTACTTGTAATTGAAATACAAATACGTATTTTGTATTTGTATTTCAATTACTTTCTAAAAATGTATTTTGTAATTGGTATTTCAATTACCTGCTGCTGAGGTATTTTGTAATTTGTATTTCAAATACTTATGGCTTCAAAGTATATTTTCAAATACATTTAGCGATCTTAATAATGATAACGAAAAATTTATTTATTTATTAATCTATATAAGGTATGTTTGCATTGCATTATTCGATACCTGTCTCACTAGGGTATACCTGTGTTGAGACAGGGGTAGAGGTACATAAATGAGTATCATACATAAGAATATTTAAGATGAAGCCATAGTAAAAAATGAAAAATCTCACAAAATCATATGTTTTTGTTTTGAAAATTTGATCGCTTAGACGTATTATAGATGGTTCAATTAAATACTGCATGTAGAACATACCTTGGCCCTTAAAAATATCGGTCAGTTTTTTTAGAAGTCTTTAATAAGCCTATAAAAAAATAAAATGTAAAGTCTGTAAAAAAAACTTTTAAGTCCAAACTCACCTATTTATAAACCCCTTTTCGGATATGGTTTTATTGTTTAATGTAGCGAATTCAGTTTCTTTTATAATAATCACAACAAAAATGGTTTTTACGCACGAAGTTCACAAAATAAAATAAAATATGCATTTTCGCTTTGTTATTTTACAATACGGCCGGCAGTAGACGAATTTGGATTTTCAAAGTGAACTCTATGCCGTCCACTGAAGGGCTACATAACTAGACACGCCCGTTTTTTTAATCAGTTCGCCCCCGAACGGAGCGGGAAACGGACGCTATGCTCCACGTCGCTTTGTTCCGTGAAATCAATTTTAAAATTCTGTTTTATTACAATAAACAATGCGTAAAAAATCATTTAACGTTTTTTACAGGCCTTTACGAAATCAACGTGTAAAAAAAATTCTTAATTACCTTTTCCAACCTTTCCGAAAGCTTTTTCTCAAGTATTTTTAACCTGCTCCCATAAAAGGGCGTGAATTCCGAATTCGATTTTTTCCCGGACTATTGGATCGCCTTAAGGTAAGATACATACTGATTTATACAATTCCAACAGAAATATGATTTAAATTGAGGGTTAATACCATAAAGAGAGCATTATATAGGTGAAGGAAGAGATGAATAAAGTAGTAAATCCTGTCGAATCTATATAGGGAGTTATATTATACATATAGGATTTTACTATTTTAAGTTCTTTAATAAGGGTAAGGACATACGTGAGATGGTAATTCTGTCTATTTGTAATCTATTTTACAGATGTTAGCAGTAGTGTGACGTCCAATACTTATAATCCATTTCTTTATATCTTGTTTGTATTTAGTCATTGATTCCGTTTGTCTAATCGTAGCTGGAAGTGTATTGTGTAGTTTGCAAGCTATGTATTTAAAGTGTTTTTGTCCAAATGTGGTTTTAGAAAGGGAGTTTGGAGAAGTTCTTTATTTTTGGCTCGGGTATTGTGTATCATTTGTGTTGGTTTGTATAGGATTTTGTTGTTTTTATGTAAATAAACTAAGATGGATTTTACATAACATGGATGGACATAACATTGAAAGTATTGAAGATCGTATCGGTGCTGGTAGTGAGAGGAAGTTTAAGAATTATTTTTATTATTAGTCTTTGTGCTTTAATGATGGGGTCGAGGGCATTAGAATAAGTGTTACCCCAAGCTAAAATTCCGTATTCGATGTGAGATTGGCACAGTGAGTAATACACTGTTTTTAAAAGTTGTAGGTTAAGGAAATTGCGCGTTTGTTTGAAAAAGTATATAGATTTGCGGATTTTGTTTGTAGTGTTAAGTATATGTTGCCCCCAATTTAGGTGTGTATCAAAGGTTAATCCTAAATATTTGATGTTTGTTACTTGTTCTAGGCATGGGCAGTTGCAATACCGGTTCAGAGATGAGTTATTACATTCGTGTATGAACTGACATAGATAATACATAGACTAAAAATGCTAGAATCCTGTACTATTGTTCTATTGTCCTGTGCTATAGCACTCTATGGCACTCTTACTAATGGTTATTTGTAGTTCTCTTATCATTGCTTTATAATGTACTGTACATTTTTCTTATGTCATGCTAGTTATTATTATTGTCCCGTGCTATAATAGCACTGTTATTGTGCACTTTGTATCATATTATATAATACTTGTCATTGCTTTGAATTGTATATTTTTGTATCATAGTATCAGATCAAGCACTATAGGAATAATTTGACTGAATACGAGTACTAGATTATTTTTAAGTTAATTACCGTAGAGCGCATTTGAAGTGAAATAACACAAAACTGCGATATACAAATGTCATCTTTGTATTTAAAAATGAATCCTTGTTTCCTTTGGTCACGCCATAACTTCAGAACGACTTTACCTATTTCATTGATTTTTTTAAATTTTTCTAATACTTTGTAGAAGGTTCCCACGGAAAGAAGAATTAAGAAAATTACGTAGAAAATTGGATAATTTCAGAAAATTTAATGACTATTTTAACTTCGCATGTTTGACAGTTCGCGCGTTTGATGAAATCGAATTTAGCAGGCAGCTGTTTTTTTGTGTAACAAAAGAATTGTCTATGGATTTTTAAAATTATAGATATTTTAAATAGATACCTATGTCAGGTACCAGATTTGATTGATTGTTCTTATAATATACAAAAATGAATATTTGTAATATACAAAAATTAAAATTTTAATAAAAAAATTGTAATAGCTGGCACGCAAGTTGTTTGAAAACTGAATGTACTGGGACTGAATATATGGAACGCGGGAAGGGGGGTTGGCGGGACGGGGGAGCGGGTGAAGAGAGAGGAGGCGGTGAAGGTGGAAGGGGAACGCGGGAGGGGAAATTAAAAAAAATGCTTATTTTGTATTTTGCATTTCAAATACACAACTTGAAAGTATTTTGTATTTTAAATACATGCAAAAAAGTATTTTGTAATTTGTGTTTTAATTACAGCAAAGCATGTATTTTGCTCACCCCTGGCTGTCAGTGGAAAGGGTTCCATGCCAACTCAGAATCAAGACAACTCAACGCATCTTTGAAAAGTCATAAAACCTATTTAAAAAATTGAAAAATAACTAACTCAACGTAAACTATTTAATCAATTTTATATTTGTTTTATCATCACTTTTAATGATTTTTCAAAGCAGTTGTTGAGTTGATTTCATTCTGGTTTTCTTGTCACTCACTAGTGGAAAGATAGATACACAGAAGGAATTTACTTAAAAAAAAAATCGAATGCAGTTTACACGCGGTAAATGCGAAACTTTACCAAAAAAATCTCTACCAATACTTGAAAAGCAAGGTCATAATGAATGCGACCAATGAGCGCAGACCTCCTGTAATTTCCGTTTCATATCTCAACCAATAGGAGCCTTTAAAAGAGACATCATTATCAAAGCTACTACTACTTGTCAAGTCTGGTTTTGACATTTTTCCGTATCTCCTTCAAATTATCAAAGAATTAACAAAATAAACAGTAGACAACAATTAAAAAGTGGTCAATTCATCTAAATCGAAGATTACGCACTGGCCCAGTGTATTTATTTTCACAAAAAGTGTGTTTTTTGCACCAAAAAGAGGTTTTTTTCTCGAGGGCTTGTGTCACAAACTCAAATTCGGTGCCATAGTTCCTGAACATTACAGAGTGAGGATCTTAAGTGTGACAAAATTGCGTTGCATCCTTTAAGGAAGCAATTATTCAAAAGTGCTCTTTTTAGTGTGCATTTCACGCTCAACGAAATTAAAATGCATACTCAATGTACTGCCTATGAAAAAAACATTGAAGTTCCGGCTGACTTTATATCATGTTCTGTATGTGAAGATGGATATCACATTTTGCGTGCGGATATAGCGAAAACTTCTCGCCGAGGGGTAAAAAGTCAATCTCAATTACAACAATGGAAATGTAAAAAGTGTGTTAAAATTCCAAAATCAACTAAACAGAAAATTATCGCGAATAACATGAATGAAATCAATCAAGACCTGACACCTGTTGTCAAAAATCAAAAACAAATTGCTCAAACAGCGAGGTCTACAACCGCATAGTCAGTAACCAGTGAAGATCTAGCATCATCATTCACAGATGGCTCTAATCAGCTCTTAACCTTGGAAATATTTTTGAAGGAACTTGAAAAATTTAAAACTACAATGATTTCTTTTGTGGACAAGAAACTAAGCATTTATGATCAAAAATATTTTAGTTGGAACATCATTTATTTTATTTATTTAACGCCCAATGGGCTTTTACATTTTGGTAGTACAAATAATTCATGACAGATTATTTAACATATACAGAAATAATAAAAATAAAATTTGATAAAAAAGCACACAAGTCATAAAAATACAAAAATACAGCGATTTCATAGGTTTTCAGAAAAACAGATAGGTTTAGGAATAGTTTTGGAATAAGTTTTTTACAAGATCAACAAATTTTGCCAAGTTTATGTTAAATATGTCAATATCACCTAAGTACTGATTTCCCATAGTGTGAAATCGTTGTATCGGAGAGTGGGTAATGTGGTTCCGCTTATGAATGCTACAGTAGAATAGTGTATTTTGTCGTGTAGTTACTGTCGGTATTCGTAAGTTTATGAGTTGCAGTAGTTCGCAACAGTCAAATTTAGAGTTAAGTATTTTGAATAAAAATGTTAAGTCGTTTATTTTACGTCTGTCTTCTAGTGTGTGTATTTTTAAAACAATTAATAATGAATTATATTTCAAGTCTTCTAGTGGGATATTTAATTTAAAATTTATAAAACGCAGAAATTTTCTTTGTATTCGCTCAATGTTATTAATGTGAATTTTGTAAGATGGAGACCAAACTACCGAGTTATATTCCATTAGGCTTCTAACTAGAGATATGAAAATATGAAGCAATATTAATACAAAACAATGATAGCGGATCAACAGGAAGATCTAAAAAATCTTGTGATTTCTATGGAAAAATCACAAGTTGAAGATAATGCTGATGTAATTGAAATAAAAAACCAAAACTACATTTTAACTAATACAATCTCACAACAAGACGTCAGAATCGACAGACTAGAATGTATGTATCAAATATGTAATATTGAAGTTAGAGGCATTCCGGAAGCCATCTCATTATTTATGCATTAAACCGCTTACTCGTTAATACGGAAAACTTTTTATCCAAACAGTTAGATTTAGCTTTATTATTACGAAAAGTGAGTATTTATGTCGGGGGAGACCAAAAAACATGCAATAAATTTGCATGTAACATTTTAATTTTGTTAAAATTAATTCACTTGCGCGGTAACGCCATGTTTATTCATCGTTTTTATTTCAACATTTCATCAATGCTGCCAATCATAGAAAAAATATTTTTGCGTAAAACAAAGTGAATGCATCATTGACAAGTTTGTACCTGTATTTATAACAGTAGAACATGGAAAGAAATGTATTAAAATAATTACACAAACCCGCTAGACAAACCCTGCGTAGCCACACAAACCATTCAAAACCTGGGATGTTTTTTAAAAGTATGATGAAAAGCGAGTTTATTTTAGAGAATTTATTTTATAAGATTGGTACTTCCGACAAATGTCATATTTGATTGTCTATTAGTTAAAAAAGGAACATTCCGTATTTTCCGTGCATCAAACTTCGACAAAACGAACGTTCCGTATTATCCGTGAGGTGGACTAACTGCATATTTACCTCCATCTCTAATAACTATTTAGAAGTTCTCAATAAAAGAGCAAAAAAAGCGGCCGATGAATGCAGTTGATGCGTCGCAGGCACAGTAATCGTCATTTCCGTTTCATTTCGCTTGACAATTGAATTGACAATTGAGTTAAATATGCTAATTAAAGTTGACGGCTGGGTACCTTTCCGAAGAATTAAAGCCGGCGTAGACACGATAAAAATCTTCCCCCCAATAATATTGGTTATTAGTCGACATTCGCAAGCACGAGTATTAAATTTGACAGATAGACAGTAGATTTCTGACAGAAAAATACGAGTGAAAATTGGTATAAAGAGATAATAAATAGTCGAGACGTTTGGTAGAGCCGTAAAAAATATTATATTTCACGTAGAACAGCTGTCAGAGATTTGAGATAAACTGCGAAGAAAAACAGAAGAGGGATGGCAAGACAATGTAAAAAAGGCATTATTCAAATAGAATCCTGCATCTAAAATCGTTTCCAAACATCGTCTAAAGCAGTGATTCTCAAAGGAGGCGGTACGGGCTATGGTAGGAGCCTAGTGTGAATACTTTTGAAGTGAAACTTCTATAGTCCCGCTGTGATTTGGATTTTGAATGAAACAGAAATGACGATTACTGCACCTACGACGCATCAACTGCGTTCATTGGCTATTTTATTTTATTTTTTATTTTTATTTATTTATTTTTTTTTACATGAGCTCCACACAAGAGGCCCTGAGGAAAACAATTTCCCTCAGGGCCTATTTCATCTTTGAGGATGCTGTGTGGAGGGTTTTTTTTAAGGAAAAAGAAGGAGAGGAGAGTTCTGGGAAGGAAAAGGGTTTAAGGGGTGGGTAGGAATCTGGGGTTCAGTATGTCCTGGTCATCCGCCTCCAAGACCTAGACAAACCTCACCCCATGAACCCGGGCACCCCTGCTAAATCACCAAACGTAGCGAACCACTTGGGGTGACCTATGGCAGAGGTGTTGGTTATCCAATAAATGTTCCCGGGGCGGCGGTACCCATTCCCGCCTCCCAAATTGGCTATTTGATTATGATGTCACTTTTAATGGCTCCTATTGCTTGAAATATGAAACGGAAATTACGCTTTGATTGTGACCCCACTTTTCAAGTATTGGTTGAGTTGTTTTGGTAAAGTTTCGCTTCTACCGCTCGAAAACTGCGCTCGATTTTTTTTAAAAGTTAATGTCGTACGTGAGTTTGCCCGAAAACATATACGGTGGAAGAAGGTTGTAAAGTACGTGGCTGTTCAGATATGTTCATCAAACCATTTCAAACACGGTTTGCAATTTACTACGATGTCTTTATCTGAGATTGTCTGCCACTTGGGAGGCGGGAATGGGTACCGCCGCCCCGGGAACCTTTATTGGATAACCAACACCTCTGCCATAGGTCACCCCAAGTGGTTCGCTACGTTTGGTGATTTAGCAGGGGTGCCCGGGTTCATGGGGTGAGGTTTGTGTAGGTCTTGGAGGCGGATGACCGGGACATACTGAACCCCAGATTCCTACCCACCCCTTAAACCCTTTTCCTTCACAGAACTCTTCTCTCCTTCCCCTTTCCTTAAAAAAAACCCTCCACACAGCATCCTCAAAGATGACATAGGCCCTGAGGGAAATTATTTTCCTCAGGGCCTCCTGTGTGGAGATCATGTAAAAAAAAAAAACTCTGGAAAGTGCAAATATAGGTACTGTAAACTGTAATTATATTATATTCATTATTTTCCATCGGTACTTACCGCTTACTCTACCCCATCTCTTTCCCTTCCCCACTACCTTCAGTCTCAACATATCCCAACTGGGGGTGGCATAGTTTCGCTGGCTCCAGACTCTTTGGAGCAGTTGGAACTTCTGCGATATTGCGTAGTACTAGAAGTCAGGATTTATTTCAGTGCAGAAATTCTGGGACTAACTACCATATGTATATTCTAACTAAACTGGGACTGGGACTAAACTGGGGCTAACTACCATAAGTATATTCTGGGACTAACTGCCACTTTGCCCATAATACTAATGGAGGGAATCAATTATACCAAGTCAGTGGACATCTTCAATTTATCTAAACAAATATAAAATATTGTTACTTAGGCAGTTCAGTTATGTAAAATAAATATTGTATATTTCTTACCATTCATATGTAAAAGCCCTGAAAAGGGGCGTTAATCCAAAAATAAATTAATTAACATGAAAAGAAAACTAAAATTAACAGATTTAAAAGATATTAAATAGCTGAAATTAACCCCCAGCAACCGATTTTTGAAGTGAAAACTTCTTTAGCGCTGTTGTGATTTGAAACTCGATGAAACGAATAATAGCGATACAAAAAAAAGACAAACACATACATATTTAAGATTTAGCCTGAATTTAGAGAGAATGAGGTAGTATAATCGGTCTCCTCCTTGTGCGGTGCTTCTTAACCCATCGGTCTCTTCTTTGCGCGGTGCTTCGTAGCCTTCCCACTCTTGTCTACTTTAGTTTTCTGAAGGTTTCATTTCCACCGCGTGTGAATTGCCTTATATATTTTTTTTATTTGTACATTCGTTTTCAAATCGAGACCGAAGTTGGAATTTTTTAGACCAAATTTGAAAAAAAAACAGAGTGTGTTTTACCAACATCTTTCACGCAAATGGAAACTACAACGTAAGTTTACATTTGCGATGCTCGCTCTGGTCAAAAAACTAAAAACCACAGCCGGTTATGGTCACAGTACACTTACTTTCTGAACACCTATAGTAGATTCACCAGTTTTTCGCTTGTACTTTGCGTTTCCGGACACCGTGTAAAGTCGCAGTTGCTACTGAGAGCAAACAAAGTTTGAGAAACACTTTCCAAAAGCCTAAAGTACATTTTCCGTAGTGCTTTTATGAAAGGTTTTTTTAAATGTCGCGAAAAATCTGTCGTAATATTGAAGATGTTCTTATTTCACTCACATTTTCCAAATACTGTCGTGTCGTTTGACTAGCGAACCTGGTTTCATCACAATATGAAAATCCAGGACCTTGTAAGTGTAGAGCAGACGTTCCCAAAATTTTTTTCCAGGTAGACCACTTGCCGATTTTTTCCGAGGACCCAATTCCTGCCGAATTTTGAATTTTCTTTAGCTTATTAAATACTAGCTGACCCGGCCACGCGTTACTGTGGCTAACGAAACACAACGCCATCTACTGGATGGTTACCCAACCTTTTAACTCACAGCGCCATCTGTTAATTTGCAAACAAATCAAATCCACACCCCCTGCTTGCTCGTTCACCACATACAGACTTGCAAACAAATCAAATCCACACCCCCTGCTTGCTCGTTCACCACATACAGACATTCTCCTTTAATTTTATATTTCAACCAATTTACACAAAACATTGACAAATTATACTTTTACATGAATCTCTCAAGTATTGGTGAAAACCGCATGAAAATGACAGACAGACGTGGCGGAGGACTTTTATATAAAATTTATAATATGTACAGATTGACGTCATATGAGTTTATTTACAGCTGGCACAGTTCTTACTTTAATAGCCTCCTGAATGTAGTCAAATCCGAATTTTCATTATGTAGATATAGACATTCGTGTAATTTAAGAACCTTCAAAAAATATGTCATAGCTGGCATTAAATAATTTTAAACACCCTTTTGCAAGTTATCATGTTATTGCTGTGAATCCTTTCAAGTTACTTGCCATTCAATTTAGTTGTAGGTGCATATTATTATTATTGCTGTTGTTGTGTAGCGAGGATATATTTTTGATTCCTTAGTTTTTGAAATTTATTAGGCAAGTCATTAGTTTACATTTGTGTTCTTACATATTCTTTATCCTTTATTTAACATTTACAATGATGAATTTTTGTAAACGTTTTAGTTAGCTAACGGATACAGGACCCTTGGTTTTTTATTATAATTTTAAGTTATGTGAATATTTATGGAACGATAATTAAGATTTGCCTTGTGTTATCTACATTCTTATTGTAATATCACACTTCTGCCCATTTAAATGTTTCTATAAACAGACGCGCGATAGCTTTTTGTTTGACAAGCTCCCAAAGGGCTCACAAACTCCAACGGCTCGGAGGGCTTTGAAACAAAGAATGGACGGTTACCTCAAGAGTGTTTTCTCTTTGGGTAAAAATAATCTCGTTGAATTTAATGTTTCAAAGACCCAATCTTGTCTGATTACGTCTAAAAGGGATCGAAATGGAAACCTAGTATCTTTCAACGGTAACAATCTTCCGAACAGGCCCTCCATTGATATGCTTGGTGCAACCCTAAGTGACCAGCTCAGGTAAGGGGGCTCCATCGAAGCCAGAGTAAAGTTAGCCTCCCAAAAACTGGGTGTACTGTACAGGGCCCGCAGATACTTTAATGGTACACAACTGCTAACCCTGTACAAATTACAAGAGCGCCCCACGGTTGAATTTGGCAGCCATCTCTGGTCTGGAGCTCTAAATATCTGAAAAATACCCTCGACTCTGTGCAGAAACGAGCGGTCCGTTTGATAGATTCTCCCATCTTAACAGACGGATTGCAATCTTTAGAGCACAGGCGTCGGGTGAAAATGCTATCCTTGTTCTACCGGTATTACAACGGAAGATCCTCCGAGGAACTAGCATCATTGATCCCTTCGGCACCGGTGCATAGTCGGGAAACACGCCAAACGCGTGCCCAACATTTGTACACGGTTGACATTTGTCACTTGAGAACGGGTCGTTTCTTCGACTCATTCTTCTATTCAACTGCTCGGCTGTGGAATGATTTGCCAGCCTCTGTGTTTTCTCCTTCCTATAACATGGGTCTCTTCAAGACCAATGTTCATTCCTTCCTCTCCTCAAAAAGACCCTCCACACAGCATCCCAGATGACATAGGCCCTGAGTGAAATTATTTTCCTCAGGGCCTCCTGTGTGGAGTTAATGTAAAAAAAAAACTTTAAACCTTAAACCAGCCTTGTGTTAAGAAAGTTACGAATCTATTCTCATACTTCAGAATACTCGTTCGGAAATCAAAATGATGCCGTATGAAAAAATAAATCAGTGTGGTTTTTTTATAAAATTAATAGGAACATTTTCGGAGACGGGACATTTTCATGCAGTGACGTCACGAGCCCAAATAATGGATTTATTTATTTAAAAAAAAAAAAACTGTTCATTTCTAAAAAAATTTTACTAACATTTTCGTAATCTTAGTAAAAAATCTATCCACACGATTTTTCCAAGTCGTTATGAAGTCCATGCAAGTGGCCTATTGATGTCTGAAGATCCGCAGAAGCCTGTGCAAAGCGTCGCATGCGGCTCGCGAGCCACAAATTCCGACCTCTGCACTAGGCATAAGGACGAACCACGTTTCGCAAACAAATTATGAAGCAAACTCGCTATTTCTTCGCATGATATGCATGAATATGCACAAATGATTATTGATGTTTTTAACATAACCAATTCGATGTTTAAAACATGAAAAATTTTTTTTTTTTAAATGTTCTGATATTTTATTTATTTATACATTGTATCTAACTGTATCTCGCATTGTTTATAACCAACCCTTGTGTAAATAATTATAGTCATTTCGTATAACCAATATAAAAACCCACGGCCGCATAAAATTTTTTTTGATGAATGAATAATTATTGTACAAAAAGGAAACAGCAAGTCGAAACATAGTAAACATCTTAAATAAAATAAAAGACGAACGAAATATGTATTTATAATTCACAAATAATGCTGCCAATGATGGTACGAAGACATGAACCCGAAGTTCCAATTCAAAACATTCATCACTTCAAAAAAGACACAGAGACCAACACTTCACACACTCATATAACCAGAGCTAAACAGACATACTAAATATACCAAAGTGCAACTCTACCTTTGGACAAAGAAGCTCTGAATTTTTAGCAGTAAAGGTATATAAAAATTATATAAAAATATTAAAACTCCATCTAGAAACAATATTAGCATAAGAAACTCTTTTGGCTTCACTGCAGTTAACGTGTATATTTTTATGTCTATTGTATGTATATAAGCTGTTTGTTTCTTACAAATCAAATAAAAAAAAAAAAAAAAAAAATAACAAACTCCCACAAAATGTCAAATAAATTAAATCAGAAAATAACTTTATTAAGGACTAGTGACCGACCGAAGGTTCGGTTTCAGATTCGGCATAAAAATCTAGTTTCGGCAGAAAATCTGCCGAAACCGAAACCGAAAAATTTTTAGACATGTTAAAAATTGATTGTTTACTGTTATTTGGCTTATTTTTTACATTTATTCAGACAGTTAACACGTGTTAAATTAAATAAATAAATAAAAAAATACATATAAAAACATTGTGCATATGAAAATTTTTTTTTTTACTATTACTTCTATAAAACAAACAAAATTTATAAAAAATAACAAAACATGTTAACTACTTCTTGGAACATCTCGTTAGGCTTACTTCGGGTGGGTTCATGGCTCGTATGTCACCCGCCATCATCAGCGAAATACTCAATTAATGATGTCCTTACTTTAAGTGTTGATTATTGACAAATGTTTCTTCCAATAAGTAGTTAACATATTTGTATATTTTGAATTGTTTTACGGATCATTGTTTAATATTTTTTTTTACGTTCTTCAATTATTGTTTTTTATTTCATTTAACACGTAAAAAAAAAATTGTGATTGTAAACGCAATAAAAATTACAGTACGCAATTAATGAGGTCCTTCCTTTATAAAGTAAGTGTTGATTATTGACAAAATTTTTGTTCCAAGAAGTAGTTAACATGTTTTGTTATTTTTTTATAAATTTTGTTTGTTTTATAGAAGTAATATAATTTTTTCACAAACTTCAATTATTGTTTATTTAATTTAACACTTGTTAACTGTCTGAATAAGTGTAAAAAATAGGCAAAATAAAAGTAAACAATCGATTTTTAACATGTCTAAATTGTTTCGGTTTCGGTTTCGGCCGAAACTGATACACCGAAGATTCGATTTCGGTTTCTGTGGAAAGTCCTGTTCTGGTGGGACACCATTAAGGACATTAAATCTTGGCTTAAGGAAACATCGGAAAGAGAACTTACTTCTGAAAAATCTTACCCAAACCATAAAGTTGTACCATAGAAGTCGCTGAAAACTTATCCAAAGCATAGTCCCCTTCATCTTCTACTAATATAATCTACATCTATTTTAGATACATATTTAACATGTATATTTTATAAATGTAAAAATTAAAATAAAGCAAGTAGACAAAAAATCAATGAAAAAAAAAGTTCATGATTTGGCTTCAAATTCGTTACGAATAGCCTCAGACCCCCACGTTCCATATTTGGAACGATTTCTTTTTTAGATAAATGAAACAATGTTACTTTGTTTGAACCGCTTGTATATTTATTATTATTTTTAATTGATAAACTAACGTTTAAAACAAGATTTTTATGCATAGCACAAAGGGTAAAAATTATTATAAGCAATAATTCTGACCGGCAATCAGAAGGACACGGGTTCAAGTCCCGTTGGCGTCATGCATATTTTTTTCGGAAGATTTTACAATTACAAAATGGTGGGTGGGAACAACGTATTATTACTAAGGATTGTGGTAGGGGTGGAGGCGTTGCTAGGGATTAATGAAGAGTGGGTGGGGGAACATATCCATGATTGGGCTGTAAGATAATATTTTTTCTAAGGCTGTAAGATTTCTTTTTTCTTTAGAAGATTTTCTTTCCAAGAGGCCTCACAAAATTTTCTCGACGAAAAAATATAATATATATTTTTTAATACATTGTTCTTCAATTATCATGCGAAATTCATGTCAATTACGTGGTGAGACCATCTGAAGTTTCGCGGAATTAGTGTGCTGCAAAAGTGGTACATCGAATGCGAGACTCTGACATCAGTGCTGCAAAATTTGGGCCAGATATAATTCTAATTTAAATCTGAAGGTATATTAGGGAATATTCAGAAGTGTTGAGCATGTTTCGGTGGGCACAAATTAGAATTCGCCGCGGACAAACGTTTTCCATTACACAAACTCGCCGTGACAACAATTTGATGAATGGCGACTAGCGACAGTAACGAAATACTTACAATAATATTTATGGCCCTGGAAACTATTTAGGTAGAAGGGTAGCCGACAAGTTCATCGAAAATCAATTCATCGAAAACGAGTTCATCGAAAATCAATTCATCGAAAGCAAATTCATCGAAAATGAGTTCATCGAAAATCAATTCATCGAATCATAAATTCATCGAAAAACATTTTTTTTGTAGATATTAGAGCTGTCAAAATTAAATACCCAAAAAGGTCTGTTTAACTGAGTTAAATGTGTTTAGCAACTGTCAGTTTCGTAGTGACAATGTAAAATTTATAGGTTATCTCTTCGATTTCCGATTGTCTGATTCTGCAAAAAAGGGATATCTAAGGAACGGTGACCAGACAACTTATAATGAAACCAACTCATAAACAACTAGGAAACGTCATTAAGAGTGATGATAAAAAAATATTAAAAAAAATAGGTTAAGTTAGGTTAGGTTAGGTAAGGTTAGGTTAGGTTAGATTAGGTTAAGTTAGGTTAGGTTAGGTTAGGTTAGGTTAGGTTAGGTTAGGTTAGGTTAGATTAGGTTAGGTTAGGTTTAGTTTAGGTTGACCAATGCTTTTTTAACTTCTCGGTCCGCTCGGCATTTCTCTCAAATATCAACAAAATATATTTTTTCGATAAATTGGCGATTCGATAAATTGATCATTCGATGAATTGGTTTTCGATGAATTGGTTTTCGAGGAACTCGTTTTCGATGAATTTGCTTTCGATGAATTGATTTTCGAAGAATTGATTGTCGATGAATTCGTTTTCGATGAACTCGTCGTGAACCAGGTAGAAGTATTGTTCAGGTAGAAAAAAACATACTTCGTATCTGGTTTTATAGTCGATGATGCCCACGTCGCCGAGTCGCCGTTCGAAATTTGGGATAAGGCCGCGACCGCTGACAATAACACTCCTTATGTAGATGGCCATAATGTTTAATTTTCCTTTTACCACTAGTCGCCCGTTTTGACTTATTCACGAAAAGAACATTGCCAAAAATATTTTAAATGTTTTAAGATAATTTTCTACAGATTTTAATTACTCACATTATACAATAAAACCAACAAAATGCAAAAACTGCGCACGAAAAGGGTTTCGTGAGCAGTTTTATAGGCCTGATACTTTTTCTGGGCTAATAAAAAAATACTCCTTTATTTCAAAAGAAAATATGTATTGTAGTTGAGCAGGCGGCCGCGGCGACACACAGGCGATGCGCTCGTTTATACAGAATAATAAGGGACGTGCTTAACAAACTTTAACCAGTGATTTCTGATATTGTTTGGAGAAAAAATTATATTCTGGTATCCGGTGATATTTTTGATGTTTTTTTTTCACTAAAAACCGGTACGTATTGGACAGTAAGGGCTGGGTGTGGCGTTTGGCGGTTACTCAGCTGAGTGGCTGAGTGACTAGTGAAAACTATGTGGAAGAATTTTTTTTGGTTTGGTTTTGAAAAAAAAATGTAAAAAGTCAACGAAGACCAAATTTTGTTAACATTTTTTACTACAAATTATATCAGGAATAACTGATAAAAACAATTCAAGTTTATCCCTTAACGCCCTTACGTAATTTCACCAAAAGTTTAATAGACTAGTAAAATAATATTATTGCAAAAATGTTTCAGATATTTTGGTCGTTCTCTTTCTCTCTGGTTTCAATCCTGGGATTGGTTTGCAGCAATTTCCTCTATTCTTCTCTTCCATTCTTCCCTGTCTTGTGCGGCTCTTTTGAAGTCTGCATATGATGAGCAGCGCACGTCCACCAGCAGGTCCTCCAGGTACTCTCGGCGTGGGCGCCCCCTAGAGTTTGTCCCCTCGGTCATACCCTCCATTATGGCATGCAAGAGGCCTTCCTGTCGTATTACATGGCCGATCCATCTTGCACGCCTTTCGGACAAGGTCCTGAGCAGGTGGCTTCCTCCTTCGATTCTTTGGAGAACCTCCTCATTTGTAATGTGGAGGTACATGGTTGTTGAAAGCGAATATACCAATTGTTGTTGGTATATGTTTATGGTTGCTGAAAGCGAAGAAGAACTGCAAGAGGCCTTAACAATCATGCAAAGCATTCTTCAAAACAACCACTACATGAAGATAAATAAAGACAAAACAAAGGACTGTAGATCGAACGCAACATCAGATGAGAGTAGAGATGTCAGGAGTTCCACTAAAGAACACCAAAGAGTTTGTCTACCTCGGGAGCAAAATAACATGGGACGGTCGGTCTAAGAGCGAGGTCGACAGCTGTATACACCAGGCTAGGCTTGCATTCAATTAAAGATCGTTATATACATACCGATTAACCGATTTTGCGAGCTGAATTGAATAAAATAAAATGTGTGTATCACATGACATAAATCAAACCTTTCAAATCATTTCATATTGAATCAATAATTAAAACTAGAGTTTCCAAACTAACCTACAGCATTGTATAATATTAAGTCTGCAGACAACGTACATAAAATAAAAAGGAAAGCCGCATGCTTACGAAAATAAATGACAACTTTTAAACAAAATGTTCAGTTATCAAACCAGGAGTTTCCAAACTAACTTACAGCTCTGTAATAAAATATTGAATTAATGCAAATGTCCGACAGATCAACTCTTCGAGTGATGTTATAATAATGATTTATTTACATATTTTATAGACACCTGTTTTAGCTGTTTAATTGACAGTGATTTTGTATTTGGTTCGCACATACGAGTATTTGGTCCCTTCCTCGCGTAATTGAAATTTAACGGTGAGTTACAAATCGGTTGAGTTTCACGATGATGAAAACTTTGAAGGGTTAGTTTTTCAATCTCAAAGAATGATTACATTTATACATTCTTGAACTATTTTATTATTAAATTAAATTAATTATTATTATATGTTTTTCTGGGACTTGAATCCAGTACCTTCGGCTAAGAACTTCGGACAGTACCTTCGACTAACCTTTAGTCGAAGGTCCTGGGTTCGAGTCCCAGAGGTGCCAATATGTTTTTCTGATTTTTCTGTCTCCACATTTTCGATTGAGTTTCGCTAATATTGTCTTCATTTAATTAAATATTACAATTTTAGGTTTTACTCATAAAGTTATAAGTAAAATAAATATTTAATTATTAGATATTTGTATTTTTTTTTAAAATGCAAATAAATTCATTTACAATTTCAATTGGAAACTTAAGAAAGAAAATAAAAAAAAAGTTACATTAGATTTGATTATACTCGTATGTGCACAATCTACGTTTCGTGAATGATGCTCACATCATCAGGATAAATGTACACTCAAGTTAAAAATGAAATATATACCACCTATGGAGAGGTAGGGGTAGAAGGAAGGGGGGTGGTAAGGGTGGGGAAAGTTCGTTAGAGTTACGGATAACAGTATGTAGGAAAAATTTTAAAAGAGGTTTTTTTGTTCATTATTATTTTTTTTTGAAGAAACACAAACATTCCCGTGTTCTGAATAACTAGAAAACATTTGAAAATCTCTTACTACCACCACAGCGGAATCTCCTACTACCACCACTAAGCGGAAAACTTTGCTGGTGTCGTGATGGAGGACTTAGCCAGCGGAGGAATCGAATAGACGATGCCTGGGTGGGACCCAAACGCGATACTAACTCAGCCACTGACCGGACTTTACCGATCTTTCTTTTCTAATGACATTGTTATTCCTAATTATAATAAATTTCTCTTACTTTTACCCCTCCCCCTTCCTTCTACTCTTACTTCTTTGTAAGTAATCTTTATTTGACCGGTGCATAGTCGGGAAACACGCCAAACGCGTGCCTAACATATGTTGGGCAGGGTTGACATATGGAGAGGAAGGAATGAGCATTGGTTTTGAAGAGACCCATGTTGTAGGAACGAGAAAACACAGAGGCTGGCAAATCATTCCACAGCCGAGCTGTTGAACAGAAGAACGAGTCGAAGAAACGACCCGTTCTCATGTGACAAATGTCAACCGTGTACAAATGTTAAGCACGCGTTTGGCGTGTTTCCCGACTATGCACCGGTGCCGAAGGGATCAATGATGCTGGTTCCTCGGAGCATCTTCCATTGTAATACCGGTAGAACAAGGATAGCATTCCCACCCGACGCCTATGCTCTAAAGATTGCAATCCGTCTGTTAAGATGGGAGACTCTATCAAACGGACTGCCCGTTTCTGCACACAGTCGAGGGTGCATTCTTATTTTGTTATTATTGTAATACTGATACCCTCCTGTGTACCACTGTGTAATCTCATGTAACACTTGAATGTAAAAGCCATTTTATGGCGTTTAAATAAATAAATATCGGTTAGTATGAAGCTGTTAATCTCTCGAATGGTGAACTATTGAAAGACAAACCATTCAGAATTAAAACACTGGCTTTAGCCATGTTTAGTGACGAGATCTGAATAACCAGGTAATTCCCAATCTTCTTCTTTTCAACCTCACCGCTTTCATGTTCATAACATACCTCAAAATCAATGCCCTGCATTATTGCAATAGAGAACTCCAGTCCAATTTTTTTATGAATAATAATGACCTTCTAACTTAAATAACTGCATTTTTATTTTTTAGAGTTATTTTTATTTTTTTTTTTTTTACATTAACTCCACACAGGAGGCCCTGAGGAAAATAATTTACGTCAGGGCCTATGTCATCTGGGATGCTGTGTGGAGGGTCTTTTTGAGGAGAGGAAGGAATGAACATTGGTGATCATGCACGGGGCATGGGGGTGAGCGTAACCTTGCGGCTACTCTTGCTAAGACGCTTATGGATTTCGATAAGTTATGCCCAACCACCAAACAAGAAAGGTATATCACAATTAAGTGGTACTCACGTCTGTTGTCTTCTGGCTTGGTGACAGTCATAGATGTCCATAAGCGTTCGAGATTGTTCTATTTGATTGTTAGAACTTCGGTAAAGTTTGAGTCACGAGTTCACATAAAGTATACGAAAGAATACGGTAGTATTTACACTTTATGTGACGATATGATTCGGCGTGGTGCGAAATGTCACGATACGATCGGTGGTTAGCAACGGACTGATGATAAAGCGCTTGACACTTGTTTTCCGTGTAGGTAGGCACCCTTATTGTACGGAAGTCCAAAATCTGGGTTCCTCCGATCCCGTATGATAATCGGAGCACAAAACGAATGAAATCCATCAGCGTTATGAAACATTCCGCCCACCAAAATACAGCAAATTGTATTTTAAAGAAAAGTTGAACGTTAAGCGAAACGCAGAATGCCATGAAACGTGACGTAGATGAAAAGAAGACGAAGCAAAAGATGTCATTTTAAACGATAACTAGATATAGACAAACTAGACGATAAGAAACTAAATGATACGATTAACATAGACGTAAAAAAGAATAAAACGAACCGCGAAACGATGATGATTAGTCACATTGCCTAGGCAATGGATACGATTTGGTGAATGGTCTTGTAAGAGAAAATCCATTCAAAGTACGAAACGTAGCGATAAGCACAAGATTTTTAATTATGATTCTAATCACCTCATCCGTAGAGAGTGATGTCCAATGTTTGGTTAAAGATAGAATACGAATTTCGAAATGATTAAGTAGAAAATCCGAACGACGAGAGGCTTTGTTATGAAAGTTGTGTACGAATAGATAACAAGAACCCATAAGGCGTTGGAGTTTCCGAAAACGATATATATATATTTTTTAATAAAAGTCCAGCAGAATATCATCATGTTGGACTAATGACGATTGAACTCGTTCCTCAGAGTGGAGTCCAGTTTTGTTAACATGGCCATCTAAAATGGGCAAAGAGTCGTTTGGCTGGACAAACCCGGAGGGCTCCGCCCACCATAACACGTTACGGTTTAGATCAGCCGGAGAATGGCCACGTGAAGCGATATCCGATGAATTATCAACCGATGATGCTTAACGCCGATGGTTAGATGCGACAACTGTCAAAAGCGATAATTGGTCGGTGTAACGATTCCCGTGACGAGTATCATCGGGTGAAGCATCCGGTGGCCTCCATTTTCATCCCAACACTCTGAGAGTAAAAGAATGATCAACATTTTTTAAGATTACATCAGTGAGATAGTAGTCCGATGGTAGAAAGGCGCAAAGTTTCGGTTTGCTACAACCCCACTTCTGCAGTTCAAGTTGACCTCGTTTGGTATGTTCGATGACTTCGGATTGCGTTAGTTGAACTTGTTCCAGACTGGAACAGCCGATGACGATAGAATCGATATTTGAGTCCGAAGTGATCGCGTGGCGTGTGAGTGATAATCCGTAACCTTTCTTTTCTGTCAACGATCTGACAATACGATAAGACAGAATAAAGGCAGAGATATCAGAAGTCACAGGGTGTAATGGGTAATCCGGGGTAGATTCCGATAATTGATGACGCCAAAATATTCTTTGGAACGCGTGATTTGGCTCTTGAAGAAATATTTGGCGATACATTTGCCGCATCTCAGCAATGAACACCAGAGATGGTGAACGAAAGTTTTGCAGAAGTTCAGCAATGTTCGTTTGGAGCTTGGGAACGATAAGGAAGGCATCATTTGACGATGATTCATTCACCTCCGTCACCGAGGCATCGAAGACCATTCGCAACATAGTGGTAACGGTGCCCGGACGAAGAATGCAATGACGAAGTATGTGATGCATTTCCTTGAGTAAATCTTTTCCAGGAACACGTGTCATGTGACCACTGTGCAAGTAGTCAGTCATGAAAGCGAAGTACGGTTCACGTAAACTGAGCTTTAATGTCTGTTTATGTTCGAGTGAAATGATGATGCGCGAAGAGGCTTCACGCGAACCTGGGGAAGCGATATCCTTATTCTTTTCACTAAAAGGTAAGGCTACGATGAATTGTCCCGAAGGGTCACGTAAGTGATGAGTGTGATGGACCTGCTCATCACGTTGTTCTTCAGGGGTGAGATGTGAAGACTGAGGGAATGTGTCCAACTCCCTCAGTTTATTGACCTTTTCAGGAAGACGGTACTGGTTGGTTTCGATAAATTGACTAGAAAAGTCACGTGAGTGATAAATGCGATACACTTGGTCACTACGTTGTTTAGTGGGCTGTGAAGACTGAGGAAATATGTCCAACTCCCTCAGTCTCTTGACTTCTTCTGGAAGACGAGACTGGTTGGTTTCGATGAAGGGGTTTGTTTGACGATCGGTAGCAAAATCAACCGAATCCAGAGGAAGCCAACCGAATGGTGAATTGATAGCTGAAGACTGGTGAAGATCACCCGTTAATTGGGGTCTCGGTAAAGATGGCAAGATCTCAACATCTCGAAGTAGGTCAGTCGCTCCTGTGTCAGTTGTCAGTTTGTGACAGTCAGAGTCGGCATGAAGTATGTCTTGGAACAGATGATAAGATAACTGGTCGAATTGAATCGTTGGCGATGGAAGTAACTTCGTGTTGAAGGTAGTTTGTCCCTTAACATCGACATCGAAATTAGTGACGCCTGACGCGGTTATAGAAGATTGGCCTAAGCCACGGATTTTCTGAGAGCTGACTGGACGCTCGGCAGTGCGATTAGATACGAAGTGTGCTTGACTGTCTGAACCGGTCAACCCACGAAACGTTTGAAAACTGCCGGAGGGATCACGATTGCTAATATGAGCAGTAGGCAAACGTACGATGGATCTGTCACCGAAGTTTGCGAGGAAAAGAACTGGAGGATCTGAAATAGAAGCTTCTTGAATAGCAAATGTGGTGGGTCGTTGGTACTCCTCTTCAGCAGAAATGTTGTCTTCCCTATGAAGAAGAGTGTGGTGCTTACGATGACATTTCTGACAATCAAACACAGATTTGCAATTCGTGAGAGAATGAGAAGGCGTGAGACAATTCAGACACCAACGGTGTGCCTTTGCGAATTGAGCACGTTCCTGAACCGATTTGAGTGCAAATGATTTGCACTTAGCGATATGGTGAGTACCCTTGCAAAATGCGCACTTTGAAGGGAACGCAGTCAAGGACCCTTTGATTTCAGGTTTTGCCTTATTCATGTCACAAGTAAGCGATGACGTTTGTTTTATGACAGCTTGATTATGAAATGTTGAAAAGTTTTGTACGATAATGTTCGCGGGCTCCGATTCGAAAGATTGATTCGTTAATTCCTTGTGAATTACGACGATTTTGAAATAAACATTATCAAAAGCTTCGCGAACTTGATTTTCAATGTCCTTGTTTGCCTCATCTAAAGCTAAGATGTCAGAGTGAACGGTTTCAAAATCATTAACAATGTTTTGCAACCTCGTATAATACGCTAAAAATAATGGGTAATTGGTTGCATCTTGCAAAACGCTTTGACCGACCTCATACACCTTGTTTATTCTGCTAATGGCTACGTTCCGTCTTCTACTCAAGCCTTGTAAAGTACTAGCCATTTTTTTTTAATAAACAAATGTACCAATGAAATATTCAGGAAAACTTTATGAATTAAAAAGTAGAATTCGATATAATTTAAATACCCGTTAGGTCGTTAATAATTAAGAACTGTGTAAACTAATTCTACGATTCACTGTTTGAATTCGTTCTTTGAAATGACATTTCAATTCACGTAATATTTCATAGCATTCTTTTCTTTTGCCAAAGAAAGAATTTATTATGAGAATTTATCTAAAGGTTCGCTGGTTTCCGGCACCAAAATGATCATGCACGGGGCATGGGGGTGAGCGTAACCTTGCGGCTACTCTTGCTAAGACGCTTATGGATTTCGATAAGTTATGCCCAACCACCAAACAAGAAAGGTATATCACAATTAAGTGGTACTCACGTCTGTTGTCTTCTGGCTTGGTGACAGTCATAGATGTCCATAAGCGTTCGAGATTGTTCTATTTGATTGTTATAACTTCGGTAAAGTTTGAGTCACGAGTTCACATAAAGTATACGAAAGAATACGGTAGTATTTACACTTTATGTGACGATATGATTCGGCGTGGTGCGAAATGTCACGATACGATCGGTGGTTAGCAACGGACTGATGATAAAGCGCTTGACACTTGTTTTCCGTGTAGGTAGGCACCCTTATTGTGCGGAAGTCCAAAATCTGGGTTCCTCCGATCCCGTATGATAATCGGAGCACAAAACGAATGAAATCCATCAGCGTTATGAAACAATTGGTCTTGAAGAGACCAGGAAGGAGGAAGTGAAGGGAAGGAACCATGTTGTAGGAAGGAGGAAACACAGAAGCCGGCAAATCATTCCACAGCCGAGCTGTTGAACACAAGAACGAGTCGAAGAAACGACCCGTTCTCATGTGACAAATGTCAACCGTGTACAAATGTTGGGCACGCGTTTGGCGTGTTTCCCGACTATGCACAGGTGCCGAAGGGATTAATGATGCTAGTTCCTCGGAGCATCTTCCATTGTAATACCGGTAGAACAAGGATAGCATTCCCACCCGACGCCTGTGCTCTAAAGATTGCAACCCGTCTGTTAAGATGGGAGAATCTATCAAACGGACCGCCCGTTTCTGCACAGAGTCGAGGGTATTTTTCAGGTATTTTGGAGCTCCAGACCAGAGATGGCTGCCAAATTCAACCGTGGGGCATACTTGTGATTTGTACAAGGTTAGCAGTTGGGTACTATTAAAGTATCTGCGGGCCCTGTACAGTACGCCCAGCTTTTGGGAGGCTAACTTTACTCTGGCTTCGATGGAGCCCCCATACCTGAGCTGGTGAAGATTGCTTCCGTTGAAAGAGACTAGATTTTCATTTCGATCCCTTTTAGACGTAATCAGACAAGATTGGCTCTTTGAAACATTAAATTCAACGAGATTATTTTTACCCCAAGAGAAAACACTCTCGAGGTAACCGTCCATTCTTTGCTTCAAAGCCCTACGAGCTGTTGGAGTTTGTGAGCCCTTTGGGGGATTGTCAAACAAAAAGCTATCATGAACTGTACTGTCATCCGCATAACAGTGAATTGGTGCACATGACAGAAGGTCGTTGATGTGCAACAAAAACAAAGTCGGAGACAGAACCGATCCCTGCGGGACGCCAGCATTTATCGAGTGTGAGGAAGAGGCGAAGCCATCGACTACCGTCTGAATCGACCTCTCCCTCAAGAAGTCGGCAATCCACGTACACAAGAATGCGGGAAGTCCGTAAGAATGCAGTTTGTTGACAAGTCCTCGGTGCCAAACCCGGTCAAAGACCTTGGAGATGTCCAGTGCAACCGTTTGGGTCTCACCGAAACGTTCCAGGCATCGCCCCCAAACATGCGTCACATACGCGAGAAGATCACCGCACGAGCGGTTCCGCCGGAATCCGTATTGACGGTCGTTAATAATTTTGCCGACTTTTGTGTTTCCTCCTTCCTACAACATGGGTCTCTTCAAGACCAATGTTCATTCCTTTCTCTCCTCAAAAAGACCCTCCACACAGCATCTCAGATAACATAGGTTCTGAGGGAAATTAATTTCCTCAGGGCCTCCTGTGTGGATTAATGTTTTTTTTTTATTATATTTTTTTTAACTTTCACTGCAAATGGTGTGAAAATCTTTCACGAAACATGCAGATTGTGTATATGTATATATATTTATAAAGTGATGTAAAATACGTTTTTTGACTTTTTAATAAAACAAATAATGCCATCACAAAATGAAAAGCTTTGAGAAAAGTTTTTTCGAAATGTTACATTTTTCCAATTTATTCTATTTTTATTTCTTCTTTCTCTTTCATCTATATTTTTTGTTATATATATATATATATATATATTTGTAAACTCCATGAATATTTCTGAAAACTCGATTACTCTTTTTTTTTCTTTATTTAAAAAAAGTTGAATTATTAATTTATTTTGTACCTTCTGGAGATTAATAAAGAAATTTGAAGAAATATATTAAAAAAATTATTCCTTTTTCTATGAGCACTCATCAATCATGTCTGCTCGTATCTTTGTTTAGTAACTTTCTAGACTTATCCCCTTTGTTTAGTATCTTCATGGAAATAAATCTAGGACCTGAAGCCTGGAATGGACTGCCACATGATTAAGAATGATCGCAGACTCGACAGAATTTAGTGCTAAACTTAAAATTCATCTTTTCATACACATTCGTAAAGTCAGAAACCTTTCACCTTCACAGTCCGCGACAGTCTAAATAAAATAAGAATTCCTAAGCTTTTTAAAGACAGTTCATAAAAATTTTCCTGTCCTAAAATTATACAATTAAAATATCAATATCTATTTATATGAGTATATGAGATGTCTATGTATTGCTGTATTAAGCTTAGGAAATGTTTGAAACTTTCAAAATACCTTCTTTAAATCCCCGCAAAGGTTTCTGGATTATTACAACCACATGACAATACATCTGAAAAGTTTCTTAATCATTACAAAAACTCTTGCGAAACTGTCAAAAAATTCAGAATGACTTTTTGTAAAACCAAGATTGTTAAATCAAAATTAAATTTTCGAAACTCTTTAAATTAATTAATTTATTTGAAGTACTCGCCTAATACGAGTACTTTGAATCGAATAAAGAATTATGTTATTTTAAATAGGTACCTATGTCCTATGTTAGGTACCAAATTTGATTGATTGTTCTTATAATATACAAAAAAACATATTAGAACAAAAAAATGTAACAGTTTAAATTTGAAAACTGAATATATGGAATGCGGGAGGGGGGTTGCGGGAAAAAATGGGAGAGCGGGAAAAGGGAGAGGGAGGGCGGGGAAGGTGGAAGGGGAACGCGGGAGAGGAAGGGAACGCGGAAGGGGAACGGGGACACATGGGAAAGGACAGGAACCTGCTAGTTAAAAATAAATATCATTTCTTCTTCACCACTAATCTTCTAATATATCCAATATCAATAGTGGAGATGGAGGGCAAAATATCAAATGTAAAGTTCAGTAATTTTAATATAGTGTCCTCTGCGTGCAAAGTCGTATCTTCTTCAAACCTTAACTTTTTAATAAAAGTGTGTTTATCTGAAGTGACCTGCCAGGTAAGTATGTTTTCTGAATCTGTTTACAAATAATATCTAATAAAATTTAATATAGCCTAGGAAATGTGACCGGTCAGTGGTTGAGTGGGCTTCGCGTTTCGGGTCCCACCCAGGCGTTCCGTATTCGATTCCTCGGCTGGCTAATTCCTCGATCACGACTCAAGCAACATTTTCGGCTTACTTGGTGGTAGTAGGACATTTTAAAATATTGTTTGGGTTTTCGTAACCCTGGAATGTTTGTCATTCTTTAAAAAATAAAAAACAAAATTGAATACCGATCTTGAGGTGATTTTTTACCAAAACGGCGCAATACAAATAATTTATTATTATTAAATGATAGAAGAACTTGTATGAGACTATGCATGAATGTGATTGAAGCAAGGAGTGTGGCAGAGTTGTGTGACGGTACATTCTCTCAGTAGTAAGTTAATTTAAATGAATATACTTTGTTTTGAAGAGTTATCATTCACCAGCAAAGTTTTAGGTTAGAAACCGGTAGCAGAAACAGTTAAATTTAAGTAAAAAATGTACATGGAATGTTAAACTCTTAAAAAAAATTTTTCTAAAAATTGTTAATAATAAATACAAAAAATTAATGCAGTTGGGCGGTATGCAATCGATATTCCATTTAGTTCCATTAACGAAATTTTCCTTATTACTTACTGGCAAACGAATTATTTTACAGCGTTTAGCTTTGGATACGTTGTATTTATTTACAATTATTGACGCAACTATAGGCAGCTCCTTCAAACATCCAACCTTTTATCCAAATACCTGTCGCTATCGAACAATGACAATGACATTTAACAATACATTATGGTACGACTAGTCTATTAATGAAGCCTGTGCAATGAACTACAATTTAATATTGATTCTGTTAAGGGGTTACATTGGTCTCGTAGCCAAGAAAAAAACATATTTTATCGATTTAAAAAAATGTAATATACGAATTATTTTATTCGAAGTGTTGAGCACATAAAAGAACAGCTTCTCAACAATACTGAAAAAAATTGTCATAAAAACATTCGGAAAATTAAGCCGGTGGGGCCTGGTTTCCAGAGACCCCTAAAAAATTATCCTCGCGGGAGCCATGATAATCCATGATAGACGTTTAAAAAAACGCTTTCTTCTGTTAGTAGATAAGTATAAGCTGTCCTCGAACGAAGTATTTCTTAGAAAATTGAAATTTGAATTTTTGGCAAAGTTCTATGCAAAATAATTAAATTTTTGGTAGAGTTAACACTACACACAGCCTTGTAAAATTATTTGTAGACGAAAAAAAATCCTTCGTTCAGGGACTGGTCAATGCTATTTTGAAGAAGTGTGCCAAATTTCAATGAGATCGGTGCATTGGTTTCTGAGAAATCGTGCCTACCGACTTCAAAAATAGTGTTTCGAGATAAACACGATTGAAGTTTCAAGTTTCAAGGTCTTTCGCAACAGGGCATGGGATTCGCAAAGGCTCTCTCTCCTAGACTTTTACTCCGATTTACTTGAAGCTTTAGGATAATATTCTAGACATATTGTACTATTAAATAAAAGGAAAAAAAAAACAAAATTTTTGGACCCCTTAAGAAATCTGAGCAGTGACCACTGTGTATAATTTCGAATCTCTTTTGTGTGATTGTGCAGTGATTACCACCAGAATGCCTCAAGGACATGAGAACATTTCTTAATAACAAGGGTGAGCAATGTTTAAATGATGCCTCAGCGCTTTTACCGCGATTCTATTATGTGCTTGTGCAGTAATTGTCGCCAGGTGGGTCCCTCAAGATCCTAATGTCGAGTCACCATAACACTGCATCAGAAGAATTAAAGGGGAAAGCCAGTCCTTACAATTGTTAGATGTTTTCAAACTCGCACATAGTCGTATCAACTTGAAATTTTTATTTGAAAATTCCACAAGTCTGCAAAAAACATTTTTTTCTCCTCATTGTTTTCATACATGATAACATTATATTTCGTGCTCTAAACTGGAAATTTAACATGCAAATGAATACAGCACATAGACATCCAAATTTCATATGTCCATGATACAGCACATAGATTTTAAATATTATTTATTTATTTATTTACGCCTATTTAGGCTTTTACATACATATATATAACAATATTAACGAAATTATACTAGTAAATAGTGCAGGAAACTACTGTTTAAAACACTTGCACAAAAATAAATACAAAGTAAAAATATTAGGTATTGAATTTTGAACCACACAGGATGTAGGTACAAAATACAAAAAAATCCGAAATAGTTTTTTTTTCTTTCAGCCAACAAAATACTGTCAATGTGTTAGTCAATTTTGATAGCTTTAGCAAAATATTCTCCTATTTGATGAAAAAAACTTCAATAAGGTATGCTTATATAATAAAATTGATGTACTAAATATATCAACAACATCGGAGTATTTGTTTCCAAGCTGTTGAATCCGTCGCATAGGAGTATAATATTGACTTGTTGAATTAGAATTGCTACAATAATATGGTAGGTACTGTCTTGTGACTAACCTGCCTGGAGTATGAAAAGAAATTACATATAATAAGTCAGGGGTATCAAACATTGAATTTATGATTTTATACAAACAGGTTAAATCGGAAATGATTCTACGATCAGATAATTTTATTAAATTTAATGAACAAAGTACATTATCGTAAATTAGGCATTCACTAGGAATGCCCAATTTAAAATTCACATATCTTAAAAAATTATTTTGGATTCTTTCAATTGCATGTGAATGAACCTCATAATTTGGGGACCAAACCGTGGAATTGTATTCTAATTGTATGTCCATTTAATAAAAAAAAACGATATTATTAAAGTAACAGCAATTACAAAAACGTGAACAAATACAACGGCTTAAGTTTTACAGTGAAAAACGCTTTTTTACATTCTCAAGTTATAAAAATATCAGTAAATTTATCTCATTCATGGTGATATAATTCAAGTAATTTTGTAGTTTTTTTTTCTTTTCATCATTTCCATTGGAGTTTCGCGGTGAATCGACCAACAGAAATCAGTAAGCATTGGTGCTGACTTTCCATTGTAGCGTCTTTCAATGTGCATAATATCCTGATGAAATCTATCACCATACTCATCTGATACTGACATTTTTAGGAAAGAAATCTACGTGCTAGTCCAAAAAATGGATTTTGAGTGACATATTACAAATTCCTTCCTTCAATCGGCCAACGGGAACAAATTCAGAGCATTAAAATCTTCATATTTACTGAAGGATAATTTAATTATAATTAATTTAATTGTAATTTTTTGAAGGAGGATTTCGTTGCAGACCAGTGTTATTGATTACAATCCACAAATTGATTCGCAGAGAATATAATATGCGACTACAAAAATATTGTGCAGTTTTTTAAAAATATGTCTTTAAAAACTAGACGAGATAAACGTGGTAGCAGATGACACGCGAAATTCAATTTATAGCTGCCTTCCATGCGGAAATATGAGCGACATCAAAACACCGCGTAATTTATATCAACCACAATATATTTATTACCGAACCCGTGGAACTGACGCGATGCGAGGAACTAGCGGAAACCGGATAATTGGCACTTACGAGTATATACACAATCACACCCGTATATAAAGGCTATTTATTTATACGAGGCAAGCCGACCGTATGATGAACAATACTCTAAAATAAAGTCGGAATCTTTGTAGAACCAAATAATGATTGAATAGGATCTCGTTCTTCTTAAGTCGGTTCCTCATTACTGAGGATCGTGACTTACTCTAATTTCTATGGTGGACAGTACTCTTCCATTACTTGCGGTTCTACGCTGCGTGGAGAGTTGCGGACAGCGACGAAAAAGATGCCAGTGATATTTGGTCACTCCAACGCATTAGTGACCTTCTTCTGCTTCCATTTTGCCAGTGACTGAGTTTCTCCAAGTTAGAGTCCTTAGTTTGGAGAGCAACGTGTCAAAAAAAAAATCTTAAAATACGTTATAGGCAGATAGTTAAAAATCTATTGTGGATGCATAGCTCTTTCAGAATGGACACATTTGTGCTTCTGGATGTCCATTGAACCCTGAGAATTTTTCTCCAGCACCTCATTTCGGGGCGTCTATCTGATTTCCGCGTGTATACGCCCGGATATCTATTGAGCCTCACCTTGGTGTTATTCGTTATTCCTCTGACACTCCATATCTGTCTGCGTTTTATTCATGGCATTTTTTGTAAGCAAATTCTTCTTTTCACTTATGTTTCACAATCGCCTTTGTCACTTATAGATGAGCCTAGGTATATAAAGTGGTTCACGGTTTCTAAGTCTGTGAGAGCATTATTTGTTCTTAAAAAGATGTTTGTTATGTCGATCACCATCAGTTTTATTTTGGCAATGTTGATCATAAGACCTAGATCACGGATTTCTTTCTCTATTTTAGCAAGGAGGTGGTTCATATTTAGACTTGATTTTGATTCATTTAACGATTGGTGTAAAATTAACTGCATCGAACTTAATGTTGATAAATGCAAAATTTGTCCTTTTATAGAACCAAAAAACCTATTTAGTTTGATTATAAAGTAAATAGTGTTTGTCTATCTACTGTCACAACTATCAAGGACCTTGGGGTCACTCTAGACTGCAAACTTTCTTTCCGTGATCACATTAATAATATCGTAAATAAATTACTTAAACTACTCGGCTTCATTCATAGACTTACCTCTGACTTCAAACGTATAAGTACACTTAAAACTCTTTACTGTTCGCTGGTTCGCCCTCGAGGGTGCATTTCGAGGGTGTCAATCTGTTTTCTATTACTGTCTCTAAGTGTCCATATTTCCACATCGTATAGAAATATGTGGAAAATCAATGCCCGGACTAGTCTCATCTTGGTGGTCTTCATTATGCCTCTGTCACTCCATATCTTTTGCCTTTTATTCATGGTGAATTTTGTCATTTAATTTCTTCTTTTCACTTCTGTTTCACAACTAAAAAAAAACCTATTCAGTTTGATTATAAACTAAATAGTGTTTGTATATCTACTGTCACATCTATCAAGGACCTTGGGGTCACTATAGACTGCAAACTTTCTTTCCGTGATCACATTAATAATTTATGATCACATAAATAAATCACTCAAACTACTCGGCTTTATTCATAGAATTACCTCTGACTTCAAATGTATAAGTACACTTAAAACTCTTTACTGTTCGCTGGTTCGCCCTCACCTTGAATATGCTAGTGTCATTTGGTCTCCTTTCTATGCTGTCCACATTTGTCACATCGAATCCGTTCAACATCGTTTCCTAAGAGGAATTGCTTGGATGTTGGGTCTTGAAAGAGGCGAGTACTCATATGATGAAATTGAACACATTTTAAACATTTCTTCTTTAGAACAATGTAGAAAGGACTCTGATCTAATTTGCATATTTAAAATTATCAACAGTATTACTGATACACCTCATGTTAAACTCATCCAGTTTAACATCCCTTCCCGTAGACTTCGAAATAATTAATTGCTGTTCCTCAATCAACATTCTACTAATTATGGATACCATTCTCCCTTATCCAGAATGTCGAGACTTGTCAACGCAAGTCAAAGCATTTATTTTTTTGGTGTAAAACTAAATTACTTTCGGCAGTCGATACGCAATATTTAAATGCTTCTTCATGCTTTGACTCGTAGTGCCTCTATATGTACTTTTTACATTTTATATTGTCATTGCTATTAATTTATATGTGCTCTCCCTTCACAGTCATCTCTGTTTTTTTATTGATGTTTTTAATGGACTGTTGGCCGTAAATTAATAAATAAATAAATTTCTTCTTCAGAACATGCGATGAGGGTAGTGTCATCTGCGTATAGAGGATCTGCAAACAAATTTAAAAATTAACCCACATATCAAAGTTTTGCCTAGCTACAATTAGAGTTAACGTTTTACGCACCCATCAATAATATCAAAAAAGGAAAAACTTCTATTTTTCCTTGGTTTTCTTCGCAATTATATGCTAAGTATATTGTTAGTGCGATGGTATTAGGGGGTATAATTAGGTTCGTTCATTTGTTAATGAGGGTGTAGAATGGGAGAGACGAAATACAAAAGGTTATTTTTATTTTTTTTATTTTTTTATATTTTTTAATGTAGCTATAACTTTGTGGTTATCCATTATAGAAAAATGAAAAAATACAACTTTGTATTATTTATTTATTTACGGGAAATCGACAGTTTACATTTTTCCAGTTTGTACATGTTTGTATAGCCAAAATAAATCCAATTATGGATTTCCTCCTTGTGACTTTATCTCTGATTAAATATCATAATAAATTTTTTTAATTAATAAAATTAAAAATTTATAAAACAAAAGATAAAGTATATAAAAGTAAAATTTACATAAAACATAAAATATCAATACATTGGTAACCATAAGAAGCCAGGTTGTACATATAAATCAAATCATAACAGAATTAAAGTATAAACGATAGAAACATAAATACATAACATATTCATGAAACATCAGAGAAATACTCTTTTATGTACCCCTTATATTTGGTAAGTTCGGAATTGAAAATGTCCACCTTGGATAATGTGCTATTGTAACTATTGCATAGTCTGTTCAGACAAGAATTTTGCTTACAGTTTGTCTTACATTGATCAACCCTGAACAGGACAGAAGAGCGTGTTGTACGCGCAGGTACGTTAAATTGAATTTTATTTAGCAACTCTGGGCATTGAATATTATTGTTAACTAATTTATACAGGAATATTGCATCCTTATGATGCCTTCTTATACTCAATGAATCAATATAAGGATTGTTACCTAGGTATTTAGAAAACTCACTAGTTGCACCGCGAATACAAACCTCAATATCGCCCTGAAACAATAAAAATTCTACAAATTAATTCCTACCCACCCAATCTACATTATTAACTAGCAACGGCTCCACCCCTACCATAATAAAACATTGTTCTAAACTGTCAAATTAGTATAAGCTTTCCCTGACGAAGGAACGTTTGTTCCGAAACCGGTCGGATTTGCACATTATATTAGTGGTTTATACAAAGTTGTATTGTTTCATTTTTCTAATAAAAATTCTTACCGGATTTATTTAAATTATCTGTATGAATGAATACATAAAAAAACTAAGATATTAATTATAGTTTCGCAACTTTTGTCACGCGACAAAAATACAGACATCCTGTTAAGACAATCTTCTTCTTCTTTCGTATGGTGGGGGGTCAGAGGGGGACATCTAGGTCTGCGAGCCAGTCTAGGGCCTCAGGCGTTGCCCTGTGGACCTCATCAATCCCGCCGGGGAATGAATGGAGCGGGCATTCGTTGACCACATGTTCGGTGGTCTGCACCGCACCGCATTCACACGTCGCCGACTCTTTAAGGCCCCATCTATGCATCATATGAGCACAACGGCTATGGGAACACCTTATCCTATTGATGGCAGTCCAGAGTTTGCGAGGCAATGAGAACCCAGGCTGTCTCTCAGTGGGGTCTTGCACGAGATGGGCGTTTTTGACGTTGGCTGATTGCCACTCAAGCTTCCACCTATCTTCTGGGGTTAGAGGTGTTCGAAGAAGTCTTTCTCCTTCCGTCCAGAAGGGTTTTCGAGACTTTAAGCGGCATGCCGGGTGAGAAAGGACATCATCGTGCAAGGGTATTTCGCTTTTTTGCAGCGCCTTCTTGTATTCCCTCAGTGTTGCAATCTCTCGCCTGATATTTGGCGGGGTTATATTTGCAAGTACGGGGAGCCAAGGAAGAGGAGTCGATTTTAAGGTTCCGCTGATGGTTCGCATTGTGGCATTAAGCTGAACGTCAACCATGGAAGTGTGGGCGCTTCTGGCCCATACTGGAGCACAGTATTCAGCTGCTGAGAAAACCAGGGCAATGGATGCCGTTCTGAGCGTGTTGGCGTCGCATCCCCAGCTAGTACCAGCCAGCTTATTGACTAAGTTTAGTCTTGTCCTGGTTTTTTTGCCCACTGTTTCCATGTGTTTCCGGTAATTCAGGCTCCTGTCCAAAGTTACTCCAAGATAGCGGGGATGGGGGTCATGGTAAATATTTTTTCCATCAAACTGAACACAGAGTTTTGCGTTTGCCTGTGAATTACTGAGATGGAAAGCTGTCACAACTGTTTTCGACCCATTCGGCTTTAGTCGCCAATTGAGGAAAAATTCTTCCATAGCCTTGAGGTCAGAATTAAGGATCTCTTCTGCTGCATTGAGGGTTTTGGCTTGGACTGTGATGGCGAAGTCATCTGCGTAAGCAAATTTTCTGCCTTCAGTGTGAGGAAGATCTCGTGTATAGATGTTGAAGAGCGATGGGGCCAGTACTGAGCCTTGAATAGTAAAATAACCATTATTTATTGTTAAGACAATAAATAATGGTTATTTTACTATTTTTGAACAATAATTTTTTTGTCTTTACATGACGTCTTTATTATTTTTGTCCCATTTTTGTTGGGTTAGGTTAGGTTAAGTTTAGTAGATATTTTTTTGGGGGATGTTTTGTCCGTAGGATCTTTTGTCGGACGATATTTCATCGGGAATATTTTGTCGCGGCATGAAAACGCGCCATTACCGTTAATTACGGTTGTATTGCCTGTCGGTTAGTTACCCTCTAATTATATTATTAATTACATCATAGTTACTATATTGTAGTTACTAAGCTTCAACCTCTTAGAAATCTTTTTATTTTTTAAATTTTTATTTTATTTTTTAGAAATTTAATTAAAATTAAATATGATAATGTTATTATCGAATTCTGTAAGTATTTTAGATACAGCTGTTTCGACTTGTAAGGTCATTTTCAAACTATCTTTTAATTAATTAATTAACTCTTAGATATCTTTCGCTAATCACTCGCGTATTAAAATATCCGCTTTACATGTCCCAACCATTCAATGTATATTTGGTTGGGAAACATCACGGGTTGAATGTGAACTTGGCAAAAAATATAATATTATATTATTAACTTACGTAATTGCTAATGGTAAAGACCTATCTGAACAATTTTGGAAAAAAAAACTATTTCAAAAACAAATTTCATACTATAAAGTAAACTCTCTGACAGCCAGACGTAAACTTTTAGTTGTTGTTGTTTTTTTTTAAATACGAATACTGCCCAAGAGTCTCAACTGCACCCATCTGGAGTCAGTGAGACTATGGCATACCAAATTGGGTTATGTTGTGAGGCTGAAGGTAGTGGGGAGGGGAAAGAGATGGGGAAGAGGAAGGTGGGGATGTTAATAATTAAATAAGAGGCGAAACGTTATCACGTGTAAAATCCGTGAACGATCTCGGTGTCGTCTTTGATCCCGAACTGACATTCTCTTGCCATATATCGCAGCTCACTCAGTCTTGCTACAAACTTCTTGGGTTCATCATCAGGACTTGTAAGCAGTTTGATAACCAAGAAGCTATGCTAGCGTTATTCGATGGCACACTGAGAAGCAAGCTGGAGTACGCGAGCGATGTTTGGGCACCGTGCAACCAGAAGGAGAAGTACATTGATATGTTAGAGCAAATCCAGAAGAAATTCCTCAGTTAAGTTTATATGCGGAAGCATGGAACCTATCCAAGGTTCATGCACCATATTGACTTACTTAAGGAAACTGATTCTGTGAGTCTAGAAACTCGACGGAAAGCAAGTCTTGGTATTCTGTCTTTCAAAATATGGAACAATTTCATCGATAGCCCATTTCTCTTGGGATGCTATGATTTAAATGTACCAGGGGTCCTAGCACACTGAAATCGTTATCTTTACAATATCGAATCGATATGGCATAACAACCGACGATTTTGTACCGAACCGATATTGATGGGCAATGTAAGGTAATCAAAAAGAAATTGTTATACGCTGGCAACACTTGAGGTACTTTCTACGTAGCTGTCACAATGTCTATGGTATCGCAGTTATAGACCGGGAGCCGGTACATAAATCTTACGTCACAAACCTTACGAGTACAAGGATGAAACTACTTTTGTAGTGATAATGGACATTTAGTAAGCCTTAAAAAAGCTGGTGTGCCGCGCCTCTTGGCAGATTCCGCGCAGTCATGGAACTAGTGAAATTCTTCAATGGGATGGTTTAGAATCTAGACTACAGTTATTCCTTGGTTTCATTCGTGTACTCGATGACGTAAAATTTACTAATTTCTATCCCAATTTGGCAGACCTGCTAATTTTCTCATCTACCAATCGACCTTTATCATATGAAACCATTCCCGTTCGTGTACCCGATGACGCAATTTTTTCGAAAAAAAAATGAGTGTGCCTTAGTTTAGACCACACGACTGAAGTAAAACTTCACTAACTTATGCCGGGTACCCGTTGTATATAATGTTATATACCATGGAACCATTACAGTTGACCGCGAGGTTACAGGAGCCTTGCAACGCATGCCGGGTACCCATCCCCATCCCCATCCCCATCCCCATCCCCATCCCCATCCCCATCCCCATCCCCATCCCCATCCCCATCCCCATCCCCATCCCCATCCCCATCCCCATCCCCATCCCCATCCCCATCCCCATCCCCATCCCCATCCCCATCCCCATCCCCATCCCCATCCCCATCCCCATCCCCATCCCCATCCCCATCCCCATCCCCATCCCCATCCCCATCCCCATCCCCATCCCCATCCCCATCCCCATCCCCATCCCCATCCCCATCCCCATCCCCATCCCCATCCCCATCCCCATCCCCATCCCCATCCCCATCCCCATCCCCATCCCCATCCCCATCCCCATCCCCATCCCCATCCCCATCCCCATCCCCATCCCCATCCCCATCCCCATCCCCATCCCCATCCCCATCCCCATCCCCATCCCCATGTCGATCGTGCGTAAAGAAGTTTTACTTCAAAAATGCTCACTATTTCCATGACTGCGTGGAACCTGCCAAGAGGTGCACCGGCAGACTAGCTTGTTTAAGGCTTACTAAATGTCCATTATCACTACAAAGTAGTTTCACCAGTGTACTCGACGACGTGGGTTTGTATAGCCAGGCTCCCGGTCTATAATACCTGTCAAAAATATCGTAATCCATTAATGGAATAATATGACAACTAACTAATAATCTTCTCTTTTGAGCATTTAAAGATCCATTTACATCGAGATTTTTGCTGAGATTTCATAATAATATTAAATACACACACTTTAATATACGTTGGAAGTCCGCATGTATTTTTTGACAATAAAAAAGGAGTTAATTGGACAATGAGATCATTTGCCGTAATACGAGATATATTCGTATGTACGAAACTGTCAAACGAAAACGTCTGAATTCCGATTTAATTCAATCCTGCAATCTTCGATAATCTGCCTCCGTTCATTAATAAACCAGTAATTATGCAGAAAGAATGTCATTATTAATAAAGTTGTGTAGATATATCGCCAGTTAAATAAAGGACAGAGTGATTTATAATCTCGTATCGATAACGAACCGATTGCCCTAGCACGCTTGCACCATCGATAGGCAGACCGACGTCGAAGGGAAATAAATAAGAAATCGACATACGATGGCAACACTGGGGATCTTTTGAATGAATTTTCGTTTCTTAATTTGAAATGTGCTCCTACGTACAAATGAAAAATACCAATAAATTGACAATTTCGAATTGAAATACGAACTCAAATAAATATTGACGTTTCGCATGTTGATACTGTTTAAGACTAAACGACATTTTAACAAATTTCGTTTCTCGAAATTGAAAGCAATTAATTGATCGCCTTTTAAATGAATTAACTGAGTCTCGTATACGATTTATTTAAATTCTAAGAGTTTTTTTAGTTCACCTATACTCATTGATTAGCCAGTTATTTTGCTAAACAAACGACATTATTTTAAAAAATCTGTACATTGACAGCTTATCTGTCACTCCGGAAGCCACGGTAAAAACGGCGTCTTTTGTCAACCGACTGTCGGAATTGTATGTTCACTGTGCTCGCAAATATCGCTAACTGACCATAGACAACGGATTTATTACATTTCGTATTAATATTGGGGTTTTATCCATACAAGAATGCATACGATTTGGTGGGCTTTTGTCAATCGTCGGTCGGAATATCCCTTATCAATTGTTGAGCGTGCTAGCACATATTGATAACTGACCATAAATGACGGATTATACCGATATCGTATTGATATAGGGTTATATCGATCGACCATGCTAGGACCCCTGACCACTACAGCCGAAGTCGACATAATGACTTATTTAAAGTACCGAACGGCAGAATAGACGTCTTGGCAAAGCATAGCATGACGAGGGGAGTGGTGCTGTTAACTGAAATTGCAAACCATTTGGATGTAAGTGACTGTTCTTTATATGCCTTAAAAATCTGATTGAAGAGTCACTTGCCTAAATGCTGATAGGGTAACTAAATTGTACTGTAATTGGAATTATTCTGTTGTACAATTATAATAAAAAATAAAATAAAGAATGTATTCCTTCCATTCAAAATTACGCATGCCTCACCCGTTTTATGTATTAAAATAAAATAAATAAACTTAAATTTTCTAAAATAATCATTAATGATATCATAAGGGATATTAATAATAATTCACAAACATTAAAATAATAATTTTTGTTATTATCCGTTTTCGTATGGAATTAATTAGGTAGAATCGGGTTGTTAGTTTTCCAAACAATTCTATTCCTAGATTCGGTAGATCTACTTATGGTCTTTTACAACCCATCCATGAAAACCTGTACCAATTGAACAAAGTTTTCTTTTGTTGGCGAAAATAGCAAAATTCGTTTCCCTGGACCTAACTCTCATTAAGAATCCCACAGGAATAAATAGAATGTGATTCGTAGAGAAATAACAGGTCATTAGTTTACCCTTTGATTAAGTTCGTACTTATTACTGTTACAAGAAATACTGTTCCATCGCTTTTTTATTGCGCAACTTTATTGCTGTGTATGGATACGTCAAATGATAACTCCTTCTTCACAACAAAACATTGTGTTTTTTAAAACAAAAAAACTCCCATTATCCTCTCTTTTGTGTTCTCAAAATCTCTCAGACTCTCGAAACCTCACAGCTTCTCATGCTTAGGAGCTTGTGTCGATCTCCATAGAGAGAAAAAGGCCATATATTTAAACGCCCGGGTTCTCAAAAGTTTCGGATGATCTGTAGCTATTCGAAAACGTTAAAATAAATGAAAGTATTGTTCACTATTAGCCCGCTAAAATGGCCGGAAGTTTTGAAAAAAAAAATAGATTTCGTGATTTGGAAAAAACATAAAACAAAGGGTTCATATTTTATATTTTGTACCTAACTTATTTTTTATTTTATAACTGCAGTACAAAGAACCAATATTTTTTTTTTAACATATGTGGTGTGTTGGTTAAAAATATAAAAGGGGAAAATAACACCTTTTCTGGATTAAATCAGAATTCTTGTTGACTTACTTGTATTCATAAACTAGAATTTTTTTCTTCATTTTTGTCAGTTAAACGCATTTTTTAATAATAAACAAACGCTAAACGGTTAAATAACTGATTTTTTTTATTAAAAATTAAAAAACATAATGGTTTTAGGTTTCTTTTCTGATTTTCAATGCATTTTAGCGGGCTAACAACCATTAAATTTTTTTATTTAAATGCATTTCCCATTTTCTTTGTAAGACGCAACTTTTGAGACCCCGGGCGTTTCTGAATTCAAAAGTTGAAATAATTGACACACATGGTGGGTAATTAAGCAATGCTTAGTTACCCACCATGAAGGGCCGATCCTATATACTACCGACATCTGTCGAATTAAGAAAGACAAACTTTCCCGGATTACGAATAACCTGACAATATTTGAAAATCTCCAACCCGCATTTGTAAGCGGAAAATGTTGCATTGAAGAAGTTAACAATAATAATCTAAACGAAAATATGAAAGAGAAAAAGACACAGAAAACAAAAAAAGACAATGGTCGCAACTGGGACTCGAACCCAGACCTCTCGTCTAACCGGGACGTGCGCGTTAACCAATATCGCAATTGCCACCTTCTGTCAAACCGTCATAATAGTCGATCTCATATTTCATGTTTAAGAATTAACAGTATTATCTCCAACTAATTATTTTTCCATTGGTTAAACGTTAGGTACGTTATAATCTACGCATTCACAGATGGCGCCAATCACATTATTTTACGTTTTTAATACTTTTTGCACGTTACGCTTTAAAATGTTAAGGTAAATTAATTGATTGCGCCCGTACATATTTAATATGAATATAAATAAATAGTTTTGTCCATAAACAACCCCAAATCATTAAAAAAGGCTGAAAAATACAATATTGGATTAAGTCACCGATACAAAATTGAATTTTTCAGCCTTACTTGAAAGATTTGGGTTTGTTTATGAACAAAACTATTTATTTATATTCATATTTAATATGCACGGGCGCAAACAATTAATTTACCTTAACATTTTAAAGTGTGACGTGCAAAAAGTATTAAAAACCTAAAATAATTTAATTGGCGCCATCTGTGAATGCGTAGATGCCACAGATTATAACCTATGTGACGTTTAACCTTAAGAGCCCGCGAGGGATTTTTCAATATTTAATGTTTTTTTTCGTATTTTTGGGTATTTTCGAAGTCATCTGTGTCGATAACAGCACCTCAAAAAAAAAGTTTCTTATTATTTTTTTTAGATACATGCATTTTCAATGCCCCAAGTTAATATTAAATATTTAAAAAAATATTTTTTCTTACTTTATAACTGTTTATAAAAGATCAGTTTTCAAAAAATCGTTCATGTACCACTGATTTTTTTCCATCTGTCGTCATATACGAAAAGAAAAAAAATATTGAAAAATATTTTTTTATAGGAAACATATCAACCTATACCTCTACATTTATATTTTTTTTATATAATGCGCAAATAATGATGTAAAATTATTTTTAAAAACTACGTTAATCGATGTACTTTGAAATCGATTTTATGTATTAAAAAACAATTATTTGAAAAAAATATAAATAATGTGTATGAAAACAATATTTAAACTATAAAAACTGATAAATAAATAAAATTAATTTTGCGATTTATTGTGTAATATTCCATTTTTATCTGTACCCAAAACAGATAAATGCGATCCCATTTTCAACTTCTATTCATTACGCGAAAGTCAGTCGCCACGAGAGGTTGTCTCCTAACGCTCTGTTCCGTAAAGTAGTGTGAAGAATATTTGCATGTGTTGTTTTTTGTATAGAATACGTATACTCTGGAGGGAAGAAATTCGACCACTGAATTTGTACGGGGAAAGTGAATGAAGTGTGTCAAAAAGATATATTTTAAAACGATTGTGGCAAGGATTGACTGTCATATACTTGTACCTTCTTACATATTGCCCTGTTCGTAGACCCAAATATGAATACAGTGATCACTCGGTTTTTCGAATCAATTTTTAACTGCTTTTATGTTTATTTTTATACGTGGGATTTCGAAAAATATTTTTAATGTTATTATTGAAATCAATTACTGTTAATTAAGTTCTGCTAGATATTTTTAATGATTTTAATTATATGCGTACCGGCAACAATTGTTGATTTGGCGATGACTTTGGTAGGCAAAACTGCCATTAGGTACTTGTAAACAGTAATAAATGAAATTTGAATTATTTTCAATTAGCTTTTATTATTCGGAAGTTTTATTCGTTTTGACCATTTTTACTTAGTTTATTTAATTACGAATGCATTACAGAGCAGATGAATGAAGAAAATAGTGTAAGGAGAAGGAATGAGGTGAATGTGTAGGTATGGTAGAAGAAGTCGGGGGGAGAATGGCACGATCAAGTGAAACTGCGCCCTAGGGTGATTTTTCACTAATACGGCATTATACAAATCGTCCAATTATTATTATTAAATAGTTGAGATTCAGAACTGTACCTAGCTGTATAATATTTTTCGATATCTCTGTATCTGGCAGTAAAACCACGTAAAAATTGAACATTTTGTAAAAGCCCATCAGTGCTTTTACAAGAAATAAATTTCCGTGTTGTCTTACTTTTTCGAAGAAGGCATGTATATCATCCGTCATAATATTATTTTATTTTTCCAAATAAATGGTTAATTATTATTATTCATAATTTAACTAACAAACCATCACGCCGTTTCTCCGCAGGGGTAGGCTCCTTGCCTCGTTCACATTCATACATCGTCTCATACATGCTTTTCTATTATTCTGACTCTTGATATGGTCCGACTAAAGTATCTGATTCATTTAGTCGTGCCATGTCTTTCTTGGACGTTCACGACTTCTACCATTCACATTTGCGGTTGTATATTCTCCTTACACTATTTTTCTCGTTCATTTGCTCTACATGCCCAAACCATCGGAGCATTCCTTTCTTCATCTTACTCATTACACTTACATCAGCCTTGCATTCTTTGCGGATCTCCATGTTTCTCACACGATCCTACATGGTTTTACCACACATACGCCATACATCTCTGGGATCTCATTCTACAACATTCAGTCTACTTTCATCCTTTCTCTGCCAGTTTCATGACTCACTGCCATACATCAGGGTAGGTACCAGTACTCCATTAATAGAGTTACCTGCATTCACTCCTCTTTAAATATCTCTATCAGCCTTCCCATCTCTCGTAAACATACTTCCCAAATACACAAACTCATCCAATTGCTCCAAGTTTTCATCATTTACAACTATGTTGCACATTGTTTTCATATTCTCTCTTTCAAATACCATGGCTTTAGACTTTACTTACATTCATTATTAACTCATTCTTTGTACACCCTAGATACGAGAGACTGTAGATCTTCCATACTGTGAATATCTCGACCCATCGCCTTGCACTGAGATGGATTCATACGTTTGTTACGCCTAGTTCGATACACTGACCCCCAGATTCCTACCAATCCCTAATACCTATTTCCTTCCCAGAACTCCTTATTAGAACTTCGTCTCCATATTTTAATAAAACTTAAAAAAACTTTTTAAAATCCTTAAAAAACCCTCCACACAGCATTCCTTAGGATGATAGTGATGATGACAGTGTGATATAATAAGTCATTTTTATACATCAGCTTTCACAAGATAATACCTTTATTTCATAGGAAATAATAACAATGTTATACATAACGACTAATTAATGTTAAAACCTAAACTTTTAAATAAACAAATATATTTTTCAATGGTGTTTTATATTTCCGTGTGTTGTGACGCCCTGGGGATTATTCAACTGGCGGGCGCAGACATCCATCGCGAAGACTTGTTGTCACAATGCAGGTGTTCTTCTTGGGTGTTGACAGTTAGCCGAAAAAAATCCCGTATTTTTGGAAAATTTAGTTTGCTTGTAAAATTTGGGAATATCGATTCTCATGTAAAAGAAATCAATATGTCGCAAATATTTTTCGTATTTAGAAGATACAGATTTTTATAGAACTTCTATAACTTTTTGTAGTTTATATTTTTTAAATAAAAAAATATATATGTAGATTGAAGTGTTAAACCAATAAACAACTCACGATTTGCTTCTAAAACCATACCAGTTGCATAGTGAATTTCCGACAGTTTTTAAAAAGTTGTTCAAATAATATTTTTTTAAATAATTTTCTTCGAAATAGGGAATCTTAAGGGAAATTTTCCCACGTTATGGGGAAAAATAGAAATCCAACGTTCGAAACGACCGGCCAAGATATACTATGCCAATATTTAATTTGTTATCGGGAATGATCGTGTAACTTCGGATTTTTACGAGCGGATACTATTATCAAATCCATTTTTAGTAACCATTTACAATAAATTTTGATAGAATTGAGTTAAAAGGCGATGAGGGCGACACAAGCGACAAACAATTAAACTATTTTAGCAAATTTCGATAAAACCGATTGTCCTGCTAGCCTCTTAAGGACGCAACTGGAGCTCTGGGTTCGAGTCCCAGTTGCGACCGTTGTCTTTTTTTCTGTTTTCTGTGTCTTGTTCTCTTTCATATTTTCGTTTAGATTAGTATTGTTATCTTCTTCTTCAATGATATATTACGTCGATGGGAATAACCTTCAAAAGTTATAAAAGGAAGTTTTTCTTAATTGATCTGTGAATTCACGTTAATCCATATTTCGGTATCCCTCAAAACTACGCCTGTGAACCTTGTTTTTTTTTAAATTAACTCCACACAGGAGGCCTTGAGGAAAATAATTTCCCTCAGGGCCTATCTCATCTAGGATGCTGTGTGGAGGGTCTTTTTGAGGAGAGGAAGGAATGAACATTGGTCTTGAAGAGACTCATGTTGTAGGAAGGAGGAAACACAGAGGCCGGTAAATCATTCCACAGCCGAGCTGTTGAACATAAGAACGAGTCGAAGAAGCGACCTGTTCTCATGTGACAAATGTCAACCGTGTACAAATGTTGGGCACGCGTTTGGCGTGTTTCCCGACTGTGCACCGGTGCCGAAGGGATCAATGCCGCTAATTCCTCGGAGCATCTTCTATTGAATACCGGTAGAACAAGGATAGCATTCCCACCCGACGCCTATGCTCCAAGGATTGCAATCCGTCTGTTAAGGGCCCGCAACCCGGATTTGTACCGATTTATTACACATTTCCCTTAAGCACGGTAAGTTTTAAAGCTCTTAAAAAATATATATGTTATTCTTGAAGATAATATCTAGACTTTGCCCGCGCCGAAACGCAAATTATATAAAATTCCCTCGATAGAAAAAAATCGCAAAGTGTGCTCCAAAAATTATTATTGACACGTTTGTTTCAGTTATTTTACAAGTTATATGTATGAAAAAATTCACAGTGTGTTTTTAAATGCTGTTTAAGATAATGCCCGCGAGGTTTTTGATCTATTTTAAACGAGTCGTGTTTTATTAAAAAAATTCGCAATTTTCGCATCGATTTTGTCGCTGTAAATGTTAGCGCTCTCCTCTAACATTCGTAATTTCGTATCTCTCCATCTTCTTCTTTTCGGGCCCGGTTGCAGAGCCTTCAGATGGGAGCCTTCAGAATGGGCATTCCCACCCGACGCCTGTGCTCTAAAGATTGCAATCCGTCTGTTAAGATGGGAGAATCTATCAAACGGACCGCCCGTTTCTGCACAGAGTCGAGGGTATTTTTCAGGTATTTTGGAGCTCCAGACCAGAGGTGGCTGCCAAATTCGACCGTGGGGCGCACTTGTGATTTATACAGGGTTAGCAGTTGTGTACTATTAAAGTATCTGCGGGCCCTGTACAGTACGCCCAGTTTCTGAGAGGCTAACTTAAATCTAGTTTCGATGGAGCCCCCGTACCTGAGCTGGTCACTTAGAGTTACACCAAGCATATCGATGGAGGTCCTGTTCGGAAGATTGCTTCCGTTGAAGGAGACTAGATTTTCATTTCGATCCCTTTTAGACGTTATCAAACATGATTGGGTCTTTGAAACATTAAATTAGACGAGGTTATTCTTACCCCAAGAGAAAACACTCTCGAGGTAACCGTCCTTTCTTTGCTTCAAAGCCCTCCGAGCTATTGGAGTTTACACGTGTTTTGCGTATTCCACGTATTGTATTATTACAAATAAAGTATTTCTTGCACAGCCTTCCACGTGTAATTAAAAATTATAATTCGACAAATCTACCCCTTCGTTAAATGCAAATTTTTCCTTTCTATTATTTTGACGAGTTGAACCGCTTTGAAATAAATCGTCGATTCGTTTGATCATTTCATCGAAGCAATCAGCGTGTATGAGAATTTAAATGACCGCAAATCGTTTTTGCGGTATTTCGCGAAAACGTTGAATTTTACCACCGGATTCCGGATCCCAATTGCGATTAAATTTTTTAAATAATTGCAGGAAATAGGGGCCAATGAAAAGAGAATCGACGCGTGGAGATGAACTCTATTTGGTTCAATTCAATATATGATTACTGAATGTAGTGTAGAGATACTTACGTCACGGAACTCAGATTTCATAACCATGTAGCGGTTCCCTCGACGTAATATCCCAAGAACTAATATAACTACTAAAAACCTAACCTTACCTAACTTCACCTAACCTTATTTTACTATTTTCGAACAATAATTAATTGTCTTTACAGGATGTCTGTATCATTTTTGTCCCGTTATTGAACAAAAAATTATTATCGTTATTTGTTTTGGGGTGTTAAGAGCGTTTAACCAGCCAGCGGACGAAAATCCACATTTCGTCGAAAGTTGTTCTTCCGATCGTGCAGGACGGTTACAATGAGAAAGATTAATTATTCTCCGTACCAGCTTTTTTAAATTATAACTCAATATCGAATTTATTTCAATCCAAATTAGCTTTAATTTATACCTTCATCCAAAAATGCTGAAAGGCGTGATGATAAAACTATTAAAATAGTGTACTTTTTGTAGTTATTTTTTGATTATAAATATTTATTATTTTTCAATAATGTCTAAATTTAATAAGAATGTTAAAAAAATCTGAAATATATTAGTTTGTAAGTGCGCAAATAAATACACAAATGGACCAATTTTCGTCAAGAAACACATGTACGTACATATTTTTTAATGATTTTATTGAAACTAAAATTAAAATTCTAATACATAACTTTGCTAGAAAATGTATTGATTTATTTTACTGCATGATTACATTATTTGAAATGGGTGTGGTATAATACAAAAACTTTTTTGAAAATTTAACAAATCTGCCAACGACCTATGGAATAACCTTATTATACTAAAAATTAAAAAAAATTCTAAAAATTTATTACATACGAATGCTAGATAAAAGAACAATCTTTCGAAATCCATTTATAATTTTTTGTGGAAAAGAGTCAATACGTCTAAAAACTTTTTTGAAAATGACGTATTTCAGGCTTTCTCTGGTAATGCCCTCTTAAGCCGTGTTGCTCTAACTCCTTTAGCCAACGTTTCGGACATCGTTAGTATCCAGGGCAGATCCGGTAGATGTGTAATTTTTAGTGGTGAAATGTGTGCTTATTTACTTCGAAGCGATACCGTGTCGCCAGCTCCACTAACTTTCACCGGTACAAAATAACCGTGACAAGCAGTGGAGTCAATGCCGCGGAACGATGTCCGAAACGTTGGCTAAAAAAGGAGGTAGCGCAACACGGCTTAACACCCAAAAAAAAAAAAAATAACGAAAATACTTTTGGCCGTGAAAATCTTAAAACGTAACCAAAAATTTATTATGTCTTTACAGGTTGTCTGTATTATTTTTGTCCCATTTTTTATTAGGTTAGGTTAGGTTAGATTAGATTAGGTTAGATTAGATTAGATTAGGTTAGGTTAGGTTAGGTTTTAGTAGATATTTTATTGGGGGATGTTTTGTTCGTAGGACATTTTGTCGGAGGATGTTTTGTCCGTAGGATTATTTGTCGGGGATATTTTAACGGGGGGTATTTTGTCGCCGGACGAAAAGTTGCGGAACCGTTGGCTTACCTCATTAGGAGTTCATTTGGAGATTAAAAAAAGGCGAAAAATTCTTCTTTTGGATTAAACTCGTATTTAACTCTAGTGCCTAATCCTGCCGGCTCCAGTCGGGACTCTTTTGCGGTATTCACATAAATAAAAAGTACTTAACCATATTCCAAAATTTTCCAGGTATTATCGTGATGCTGTTTTTTTTAAACGACTTCAAAAAGGAGGAGGTTCTCAATTCGACTGTATTTTCTTTATTTTTTTATGTTTGTTATCTCAGAACTTTCGAGTGGGTGAACCGATATTGATGGTTTTTTTTTTACTTGTAAGCTGGTGCATCCCATGTGGTCCCATTTTAATTTGGTCCAGTTCCGACAATGGCATCCATGAGAAACCGTATAAGTCTTAAATTTGCATTAAGTAGGTATGTGCGCGACAAATGGACGAATAACTCAATACCACGTCAACCGATATCGATGATTCTTTTTTTATCGGAATGGATGTACTTCAAGAGTAGTTTGAAGAGAGTTTGTTTAGGTTCTGATTATCGGATCCATGACAAAGTAACGGAACTCTTCAATTCTTAGGAGCAAATTAACGTAACTCGTCCGAATCTCTTAATTTGACCCTAACGTCGTTATGGTCAAATTATGTCTGTCTCATATGAGCAGCTAGTAGGTCTACCCATATTCAGCCAAATTAGTTAGTGTACTTCAGAATCACTAAAAATAAAAAATATAAACAAAAATTTTAACAAAATAAAAAAACGACTTAAAAAAATGCACAAAATTAAAAAAAATAATTTCGTATTCTTCTACAACTTCATAATTAACTTACTTTTTCTACTCATCAATATGTAGGCACGATTGTTATTTTTGGAATCGGTATCAGCAAAGGTACCCGGCCCGTCGTGTTCACTTGACAACTCCCCTCACGCCGCGGTCCCGCTCTCGCCTCTCGCCTCGTCAAGTCGCTTGTGCGACACAAGCACATCTCACCTATAACTATGTATGTAGTTACAAACCTATCTTGACTGACACTGACTCCAAAAATAACAATCTTACCTACATATTGATGAGTAGAAAAAGTAAGTTAATTATGAAGTTGTAGAAGAATACGAAATTATTTTTTTACTTTTTAGTGCATTTTTTGAAGTCGTTTTTTTGTTTTGTTAAAATTTTTGTTTTTAGTAAAACAACCAAAATAAATCTATAACAACGAACTTTTAAAAATATAATGTTGATCAGATGTTTATCATTTTCATCGAATGCAATTTGAGTCGAGTTAAGCTGGGAACATACTAGGCCCACGCAACGCTACGCGACGTGGGTAGACGTCATCATTTCCATATCTGGACTACTTGCCATCCATACATTTTCGGCGTGGGCCATGTGGAAGGTGGAGGGGGTATGGTCACGCCTACTACGAGATGATTTTACATCTTTCTGGTGTTATCTATGCATCTAATGTTATGTTCCGCAATATCTGTGGTTGTTTTTTTGACAGATATTATTCAAAAATGGATGACGAACAGTTCATTGAAACTGGCACGAAGTTATTTATAAAATCAAATTACAGGATTGTAGAGATTCTGCATACGCAGTGCAGCTTGGGAGGAAATTTCAGCCATTCATGGCATGACTTTCAATATTATACCCTTATAATTAATGACAATCAAACCTTAGACACACTGCCAGTCTTTCTCTGATCCGAATGGACTTTCGGAGACGTGTGTTTTCTTTTTTTATGTCATATTCAATTATGCTGTGAAGCTCTTTAAATACCACTTTACTCATTCGGAAGTACTTGAAGAATCGTCCGTCATCAGATTCTAGTTCCTTTACTAAAGTATGGAACTCTCCAAACATTTGTATTTGTTAATGTTGTGGACCCAAATACTTCTCACTTTTTTCTTTTTACGAGAATATTGATTTCATAATAATAATCGTAGCAAATTATCTTCAAATTAGCTTTCAAGACATGGCAAAGCTGTCATCTGCTGAGAAGAGAATCACATAAACATAACCTAAAAAATAAATGTCAAATGTGTCGAATCAAACGCGCCTGCGCACAACCAGAGACCCCTTGTCACGTGGTCACAGCGACGCGTACATACGTCGGCCAGTGTGGACATGGACAGGAACGTTGCGTCGCGTTGCGTAGCGTGGCGTGGCCTTAGTATGTTCCCAGCTTTATATTATGTGTTCTTCGAACAAAGCAAACTTATTATTCGTAGAACCATTTTAATCCAAAATTAATAAACGATGTACTTAGTTTTAACCATTTTTATTGTTCGATAAACCAACATGTTTCGTAAGCAATCTTTATTTAAAACTAATTACAAAAATAGACTTAAAGATGTCAAAGAATGGGCGGGAGTGGGAAGGGAGGAAGGGGGATGTAGTAACGGGTCGTTTAAAAATATTTTTGTGGTTATTTATGTAATAAACCAGCTGGTCCCGGCATGCGTTGCTATGCCATTTAATAAAAAAATTGTTTCTCCCTGAGTGTCCTTTCCCATTCGTCCCGTTCCCCTTCTGCCTCCCCTTCTGCCTCCCCTTCTTCTCCTGCGTCCTCTTCCCCTCTCGCGTTCCCACACCGTCACCTCCACCTTCCCTCTCCCCACTCCACTCCCCCCCCTTTCCCCCGTCCCGCGAACCCACCTCCCGAGTTCCCCTCCCCTCTCACACGTACCCTTCCCCTCCCGCGTTCCCCTTCCACCTTCCCCGCCTTCCCTCTTCCCTTTCCCGCTCCCTCGTCCCGCCAACCCTCCTCCCGCGTTCCATATATTCAATCCCAGTTAAACAGCCCGCGTGCCAGCTTTTACTATTTTTATTCAAATTTCCATTTTTCATGTATATTAAATTTGGTACCTAACATACCATCACCATCCAACCATACTTCAAGGAATATTCTAAAAAAAGAATTAGCGAAATCGGTTCAGATGCTCTTGAGATTTGCGCTTAGCAACACATTCAGCGATTCATTTTTATATATGTAGCGGTCACTTAACCCGCTCTCGTAAAATTTAACGCCGCGCCACTGGACTCCACCGAACATTCAGGATTGACATACCTACAGCGTAAAGGCACCGCGCTAGTACATACCTACCTACCGCGCCGCGGCCGTCTCGATAATAGTATCGCCACCGCCTAGAAAGGTCTCGAGATACCACCGTACAATATCCGTACGGCGCCGAACCTTCTCGTCAACTGCCGAATGGCACGCATTACCTACCGTGAGGGTAATTACTCTACCGCTTGCTTCGGCTGTATAAGCAGCAGATTTGCTCGCCCGCTCCAGTCAGTCTCAAACCGTCAGTCAACGCCTGCCCGCCAGCGAGGAACCGTTAAGACGCTGCGATGTGAACCACACGCATTCTTCCAGCGCAACATCTGGGAACACAGAGAACTACGGAACTTTCTCGGACTCTCTGTAACACCTTCGAGGCTCTCATCTACCACTACTGTCTCGCAGTCCAGTCCGCCGCACCACGACTTGAGATGCGCTCACCCGCAACACATAAAGCCCGCCGTGCTTTCTGTTTGGGAAACAATTCGATCTCCGGCAGTCCGAAGCCTGTCACGTTTCGCTGCCGCAGAGATTCTCCTCATCGCCTCACAAGGTCTTCTTCCTGTCCTGCGTGTGACTCCAGCGTACCGAAGTCACAGCCGTTATCTCCGTCCTCATGACTTCGAGCGACCGCCTGGAACTGGTCATCCTCTACCACTCTAGTGATCTGAAGAAACGTTATCTTTACCACTGCAGCTTCCTGACCATCATCACATCTTACGGCGCACCATCACTGTCTACTCTTCCGTCTACACCCCTGGCTCATTGACTATTGCTGCGTAGCACAATAAAGACGACTCACACTACATCGATTGACGCCTTTCATTTCGCAATCCGTCTCTGCCGATCCGGCCCGCTCCCTCAACTGGTGACCCCGACGTGATATGGATACGCAGCATACAGCATCCTGACATGTGTGTTACCACGGCGCATCCGGTAATACCGCAAGACGAGGGAATCGGTAGAGACGCAACAGCATGGACACACCGACGAGCATCTACCCGGCTTTCCTGCAAACCCTGGCCTCATCTTTTACGCGATACTTCGCATCGCTGGGGAAGGAGTCTGTGGCGACGCATTATCTTTTCGCTATCAGAAAGAACGCTCGCGAAACATCAGCAAACCTACTTGCCTAGGTACCTACCTATGCCGGCCGCGATGCACTTTGTCGCCTGCCGTGCCGGCTCGACGAAATAATAATATCGCCACCGCCTCGAAAGGTCTCGAGATAGCACCGTACAATAGCTGTACAGCGTCGAACGTTCTCGTCAACTGCCGAGTGGCACGTATTTAAACGGGCAATTACTCTACCGCTCGCTTCGGATATATAAGCAGCAGATTTGCTCGCCCGCTCCAGTCAGTCCCTGACCATTTGTCGGTCAACAAATCAACATGTAACACATCACCGCACAAGTGCTCCTGCATAGCATCTCTACGCATCCAGGGCAGCTTCCCGAGGTCCATCACCACGTCTCAGCTATAAGGCCCATCGTGTCTTCAGCTCCGCAGAACAGCTACATCCCACGACTTACAAGGCTTGCGTCACCTTCAGTCTAGGGATCAGCTCCCCGTTTCAAGACACCCTGAAGGCCACCGAGCTTCGCTGCCATAGAAACACGCTCCGCCGCGCCAGGACTACCTGCTGGTGGCTCAGCTCACCGAGCCACTAAGCGTTCATCTCCACGACTCAAAGCGTCGAGCAACGGCCTGGAAGATAGGTCATCTCCACCGCCAAGGTGTTGAGCAACTCGTTAACCTTCACCACACCATCTCCATCATCTCCGTGCGCATGCAGCATCTCATCTACGGCACTTCGCATACATCAGGTTACCGCTCACTGACCCTTGCTACGTAGCTACAATAAATGACTGACTCACTACACCGACTGACGCCTTTCATTTATCTGCTGTATCTGCCGATCCGGCCCGCTCTCTCATATATAAGAAGATATAACATAGCTATTTATATAACATAACACTTAAACTCGTCTTTACTCTCTTTCTAATTTCCAAGATTTAAAGTGGTTCCAATAAATGAATAAATAAAGACCAAACTTCGATACACTATAACTATTATATAATTACCCTTTTTTTTCCTTAGTACATTTACATTATAAAGGTATTATATATTGTCTTCCACATTAGGAGTTCACCTGTAGAGGAGGTCAAAGTTGTCCCTATTTTTTCACCTATTTGCTCACATAGGTCTCATATATAAATCATTGTATCTCCCTTACTGCCACGGTGAGAAATATGATCTAAACTTTGTTAGAAAGAGAACGCTCCACGCTTTGTATTCAATTGTAGAATTAACCACACAAAAATTAAAATGTGCATCTCTATGAAACCAAAAGCAATTTTTGTGTTTAAATATCTCATCGTACGTTTATAGGTAAACGTAAGATGAGATATTTTTAAAACTTTTTTATGTATGTATTAATTTTTTAAATTTTTGATGATAATTTTAATTTTAAATGTATTCCACCACCTTTCAAAAACAGTATTTAGTTTACGGATATGTTCAGAAATATTCCATTTATTTGGATTTTATTGCAAAAAATGTTGGTTTTAAAAAAAATAAAAGTGGTTAAATAATGTCTTTCGGATGATTTCTATAGCGCCATTTATTCATTTTGTATTTTATATATATTTAAATAGACCAGTGTAATCCAATGGTATTGGATGGGTATTGGTTGTTACAATTGAAACTGCTCTGAAATTCTACGTCAAATTCTTTACGATCGTATTGTTGGAAAGACATTCTCGGCAATCAACATTTTATGTGTAATAAACATTGTACGACAAATAGATACACATTTATATGGTCTTTTCATAAACAAGTTGGCTTGCAATTTATTTTCAACGAGCTCTAACAATTTCAAATCATAATTTTCAATGGGAAGTCTAATATGTACATTTTTGAAGTGAAACTTCTTTAGCGTCGTTAGTGACTTAATTTTCGTGAAACGGAAATTCGTCATCATTCAGTTCTACACAAATACTCGGTTCTAATATAATGCTGTAAATTCGCACCTTGGCGCGTGTCTTTCATAGCGTAGTTGGCAAGGTGCCTGATAAGTCACAGCGGCCAGAGAGACAGACATCGAGCTAACAGGGGTTCGAATCCTACGAAAAAAAAACATTTTTATTTTGTGTAATCAATATCCAATCTTCCAACCACTTTAAAGAAACAAGCAAAAGAAAAGAAAGCGACATCTAGCGACTTTCTAGTTTCACTTCTACCGCATGTGAATTACACACTCTGATTTTTTTTTTAATATGCGCAGAGAAAATCCCTCATGGCCAATGTTATCTTTGGGGATGCTATGTTGAGGGTCTTTTTAGTGAAAGGAAGGAGAGGAAGGAAAAAGAAATGAAAGGTTAGTAGGAATCTAGGGGTAGTGAATTATTATTATTAGTGTAAAAATATGCGCACAAAAGGATCGCCAACATCGTTCACCCATACAAATACAAATCTCAGCTCGGTGCCCGTCCTGTTTCTACCTACACAAGAAAGGCCTTACTTTCATAGGGTCCGCCGGTTTTTGGTCTTGGATAGGCGACATTCGACTCGCTTAAATGCCATGTCTTCTTTTGTTTCTCAATCTAAGGTTTATTATGTTTATTATCGAAGGAAGCAAATACTTAGTGGTGTGACATTATATTAACACTAATATTACACTTAATTAACACTAAAGATATTGACGATAAATTTAGCCACTCTGGCGTATATAAACTAAATTGTAATGATTGTTCTGCATTTTATATCGGAAAAATGGTCCGGAACATAACCATAAGAATTAAAGAACATTTAAGATGTTTAAATAGTAACGCTTTTTCAGAATTCGCAAACCATTTAATAGAAACTAACCACTCATTCGATAAAACCTCCGGGACTAAAATATTACATAAAAATGGAATTGGAATTCGGTTAAACAATCTAGAAGCTCTCGAAATCAAAAAAAATCAAACATTATTAATAACCAAATCAATTTATCTGATAGTCCCATTTTTAATTTATTCCATTAACATCTTCTTAAACAATTCCCTCCCTCTCCCTCCCCCCTTTACTTACCCATCCTGTAATTATTTTTGTCTCCCTCTTTTCTATTTGTATCGCTTTCTGGCACCAATAGGGTGTTGCCTATTCTGTTGCTATCTCTTTCACTCTTTCACTCATTCTCTTAATTTCTTTTATATATGGATGTCTGTAGATAATTATCTTTAGTTGTTATAATAAGCCCTGATGAAGCTCGAGATGAGCGAAACCTGGTTGGCTGTTAAATATCAATTCTAATAAAAAGTGGTGCTTTACAAAGTGCGTGTTTTAATTTAATTTATTATGTTTGTTTGTTATTGGTGCACATGCTCATTAACAAGCCGGCTTATAAGCATGCTCATTAATGAGTATGCTCATGTCAAATAGTCAACTGTACATATTTGCTCATTAATGAGCAGGCTTGCTCAAAGCCAAAAATTGGACGCACATGCTTATACAATGAGCATACTCACGTAAAATAAATGTCAAATGGAGTTAATAGGTCACTTGCATGGATTTCATAACGATTTGGAAAAAATCATGTCGGTAGATCTTTTTACTAAAATTACGAAAAAGTTAGAATTTTTTTTTAGAAATGTAAAGTTTTATTTTTAAATAAATAAATCCATTATTTGGGCTCGTGACGTCACTACATGAAAATGTCCCGTCTCCGAAAATGTTCCTATTAATTTTGTGAAATTCTACACTGATTTTTTTTTTTTATATGGCATCACTTTGATTTCAGGCGAATTTTTGAATATGACATTTAACGTTCACTAGATTTATTGTTTGTTCTCTGCGAACTTATCATTTGGTTTGACCTTTTGCCAGATGTTCTGAAGAGAACCCCTTTAAATTTTAGATGTCGGTATGTGTTTTATAGGTTTAATGGTTATGGTGCTGATTTTAACAGAATAAAATTTTATAATATTCCTATTATTATTATAATTCACAAGTACAAGTATATAACATTGGATTTAGTAATATAGACGTTGTACATTATAATGATTTATGATCAATAAGATGGATCAAGGAAAAAATATTTATGAGATATAATATTTTTGGTACGCCTCGTTATTGTCCTGTGCCATTCGTGTAGGAAACTTACGGAAATAAGCTAGCCTGTTCACACATACTTAGAGGTTTCCCCTTCCACCCGATAATCCAATAAGCATGCGCATTAATCAAACGGCTGTTGATTTGTGAGCATGCTCATTTGGCTTCAAATGAGCATGCTCAATGTGCAACGTCACGTACACACATGCTACGAGGTAGCATGCCCTTTGGCTTCTAATGAGCAAGTGTGTCCGCAGCATTACGTGCCTTATTTTTTTATACAGAATATTCATGGATGATATTTATAGAATCTGGAAACAATTTTCCAAAATAGCAAACAGCGCACCAAAATTTAATAAGAATCATCGACAAGACTCGAAAGACTACCGTTCTGATTCAAAACTTTGATTGAAATGGCTTTAGCCGAGCTTGGTGACCAAATCTGAAGAACAGGTGCTTTCTTACGCTTCTAATATGGGGGTGTGAAAATATAAGTAGACCAGGTCACAAAAAAACAATTAAAAAATTCAAAGTTTTTATTCACTTCAAAGTCGTAAACTGTCATTAATTTATTTTTATTTCTGTGTGCAGACTTCTTCAAATGTATATAATTATATTAAAGATTCGATGTATATAATTTAGAGTATAATATATAGGATCGATAAAAGAATAGTAAAACCAGATAAAGGTGCATGTTTTTCTGACTATGATGAACGAAGCCTTCAGATTGGTCATTTAAATCAGATCAACAAAGGTACAGTAAAACCAGATATAGGTACATGCATTATATGATTGTGTGATCACACAGATTTATTCCATCATAGCCAAGTTATATGGTGTTAAAGGCGGATCAACTTAGTCTGATAACTTCTTACCGGATCAACATACTACGGGAAGAGGTCAATATATTTATATACAATTATATTTGCAATTAGGATAGGGTAGGCAGAGCTTATGTGCCTCTGAAAGTAATAGGACTTACCCAAAGTTTTACCAATCGAACGATTCCAGATAAAAATGTGAATTTTTCATGAATACCCAATGCCCTATACTATGCAGCTTGTTCAATCACGTTTCACAACAGAAAACTATTGAGCCAGGTCTCTTCCGACGTAAACCTGAACATAAGTATAAACATTTTTTCCGTCTCCTACATTTGTTGAAACAATATGGTGAAGTGGGCATGGCCACACATAATTTGGCTAGTTTAACACTTGACGTTTGAAGGTAAATGTCAAGATGAGTTCTGATGAGGGAAAAGATGCTACATCGGGGAGAAAATAAAGATTTCATAGACATTTATTTATCGGGAAAGATTTCTGGCTAATATCGATTATTACACGACCTAAATTTAAGAACAATTTAAGAATTTCATCTTTGTAAATAGTTTCGTAGACGTCAAAAAATTCTGACATGAAAGAGATTCTTACGGTTTTAGCGATAAGATAGATTGTAGATGTTACATGTATCAGGGACGTACTACCTCGAAATTTGATTAGGCATTTATTTATCTCTGAAACCGATTTTTAAGAAATGAGTTTAATTATACTACCACCATCATCACTATTGCCTCTACAACCCCTGGTGGGTCTTGGCCTCCTCAAGAGTCTTCCTCCACTCATCTCGGTTTTGTGCCAGCTCTCTACAGTTTAGAAGCTCCAAGATGGATATGTCTTTGAGGACGTTGTGGCTCCATCTTAGTCTTGGTCTTCCCAGGCACCTTTGTCCTATTGGTCTTGAATTCAGCAGGGACTTTGGTTCTTGATGCTCGGTCATTCTCTCCACATGACCCAGCCACCGAAGTCTTCCCAGTTTTATAAATTTTGCGACCTTTAGCTCCTTAAACAAAGTATAGAGCTCATTGTCATAACGTCTGCGCCAAAATACATTTTCTAGAACCGGTCCGAAGATGTGCCTCAACATTTTTCATTCAAAAACGTCCAGTGCTCGCTCATTCCTCTTAGTTAGTACCCAAGTCTCAGCTGCGTACGTAAGTACTGGTCTGATAAGTGTTTTGTACACTAATATCTTCGTGTTTCTGGACAGCAGTCTGGACTTTAATTGGTTTTGTAGGCGGAAATAACAGCGATTTGCGTTCACTATGCGCTTCTGGATCTCCTCTGTGGTATTATTGTCGTTTGTTATCAGGGAGCCTAGGTATGTGAATCTTGGTACTGTTTCGAAATTTTGGTTTCCACATGAGAGAGTTGGGATTTGTTGGGTGCAACCTACGGCCATGTATTTGGTCTTTTGCTGGTTTACTACGAGACCCATATTTTTGGCAGAGCTTTCAAGATTTATGAAGGCGTTACGTAAAGCATCTGGAGTTTTCGCGATTATGTCGATATCATCAGCGTAAGCCAATAGTTGCACAGAGTTGTCAAATATCGTTGCTCTTATCTCCATGCCTAAGTCACGAATAACTTTTTCTAAGGCTATGTTGAATAAGAGGCAGGCCAATTCATCTGCTTGTCTCACCCCGTGGAGCGCTTCAAAGGGCTCTACAAAGAGATGATGTGTTTCGACATTGTGTTCTAGCGTATTTTCCAAAATCTGTCTTAAGGAGAAAATTTGGTCAATTCATGATTTGCCTGGCATGAAGCCACATTGGTAGATGCCAATGATTTCTTCAGACATTAGAAGCAATCTTTTGTACAAGACTTTGGACATAATTTTATAGCCGGTGTTAAATAGCGTTATTCACCTGTAAATACCGCACTCGAGTTGGTCGCCCTTCCTATGTAGTGGACACACAATTCCTAGTCTCCACTCTTCGGGCACCTCTTCTTCTGTCCATACTTTTTGAATAAGGGTATGCAGGTATTGAGTAAACTCTTCACCTGCTGCTTTAAATTTAATACTACGTGTGCAAGAAAAATTTCATCAGAAATACGAATTCGCATTACATTAATATTTATGGCTACTAGCATTTGTACGAGACCTAAATGTACCATAAGAATTTCAAATCAACAGGTATTATAATAAATTTTTACATAGGTTTATGTGCCCTTTGTATATAAAATAATAGACTTTATTTACAGGTGAGTTCTCCATAGAAATAATCATCCATTACAACAGTATTTATTTATAATTTGTTACAATCATAATTATAAGGCTCGCGCAGTTGACATAACCCCGATATCTTGTTCGATTTATTCTCTGTGACTGACAAATGAACTAATGACATATAAAAAATGGACTAATCCCCCCCGCCTGCCTTCCCCGCTTCAACCGGGAAAATAATGTTTTCCACCTCCCATATGGAAAGCTAAAACATAGCATCTGCGAACAAGAATTGCTCAAAGCCACGCACACATTGACAATGTTCAAGTGAATGTTCAAGTGAATGTTCAAGCAAATGTTCATGGCGGAGGTCGCTGGAAATAGGGAGATTAACTGAGATATCAAGAATCTTTCCTGTCTCAGACGTAACAGTATTATTACGATACGAATAAAGCTGGTTCAAAATGCGATCGTGAACCAGAGAGTCTGCAAAACGGTTTTTAATGACAGGCAGAATATTAAACCCGGTATTTCATATTCTTTAGTTCATAATATGACAGTAATAAAATAAGCAAATATGTAGCACGTGATTTGCACACAAATAAGGAATGATCGTAGTAATTAAAATCATTAAATTCGATTGTCGATATTCTGCGTAATAAACGAACTTTTAATTTTCAAAACTGGAACCACTTTTTGCAAACTTATTACATCAGATAAACGATAAAATATGTAAAGCCGTGTGTTTCAACGCTTGATAGAGTAAAAGAAATTGCTAAAATTGAATTTCACTAAAATGCGTAGGTATTTCAATCAATTTAACCACAACTAGTTTAACGTCATGGTTCGCTACATTTGGTGACTTAGCAGGGGTGCTCGGGTTCGTAGGGGCGGTTTGTCTGGATCTGGCGGCGGATGACCTGGACATACTGAACTCTAGATTCCTGCCCACCCATCTTACCTTTTTCCTTTTCAACTTTTTTCCCCTTTTAACTTTTAACTTCTCTCCTTCCTTTCCTTAAAAAGACCCTCCACACAACATTCCCAAAGAAGACGTAGGCCCTGGTGGAAAATATTTTTCTCAGGGCCTCCTGTGTGGAGCTAATTTTTTTTTTTTTTTTTTACATTAACTCCACACAGGAGGCCCCGAGGAAAATAATTTCCCTCAGGGCCTATGTCATCTGGGATGCTGTGTGGAGGGTCTTTTTGGGGAGACGAAGGAATGAACATTGGTCTTGAAGAGACCCATGTTGTAGGAAGGAGGAAACACAGAGGCCGGCAAATCATTCCACAGCCGAGCTGTTGAACATAAGAACGAGTCGAAGAAACGACCCGTTCTCATGTGACTAATGTCAACTGTGTACAAATGTTGGGCACGCGTTTGGCGTGTTTCCCGACTATGCACCGGTGCCGAAGGGATCAATGACGCTAGTTCCTCGGAGCATCTTCCATTGTAATATCGGTAGAACAAGGATAGCATTCCCACCCGACGCCTGTGCTCTAAAGATTGCAATCCGTCTGTTAAGATGGGAGAATCTATCAAACGGACCGCCCGTTTCTGCACAGAGTCGAGGGTATTTTTCAGGTATTTTGGAGCTCCAGACCAGAGGTGGCTGCCAAATTCAACCGTGGGGCGCACTTGCAATTTGTACAGGGTTAGCAGTTGTGTACTTTTAAAGTATCTGCGGGCCCTGTACAGTACGCCCAGTTTTTGGGAGGCTAACTTTACTCTGGCTTCGATGGAGCCCCCATACCTGAGCTGGTCACTTAGGGTTACACCAAGCAAATCAATGGAGGGCCTGTTCGGAAGATTGCTTCCGTTGAAAGAGACTAGATTTTCATTGCGATCCCTTTTAGACGTAATCAGACAAGATTGGGTCTTTGAAACATTAAATTCAACGAGATTATTTTTACCCCAAGAGAAAACACTCTCGAGGTAACCGTCCATTCTTTGCTTCAAAGCCTTACGAGCTGTTGGAGTTTGTGAGCCCTTTGGGGGCTTGTCAAACAAAAAGCTATCATGAACTGTACTGTCATCCGCGTAGCAGTGAATTGGTGCACATGACAAAAGGTCGTTGATGTGCAACAAAAACAGAGTTGGAGACAGAACCGATCCCTGCGGGACGCCAGCATTTATCGAGTGAGAGGAAGAGGTGAAACCATCGACTACCGTCGAATCGACCTCTCCCTCAAGAAGTCGGCAATCCATGTACACAAGGATGCGGGAAGTCCGTAAGAATGCAGTTTGTTGACAAGTCCTCGGTGCCAAACCCGGTCAAAGGCCTTGGATATGTCCAGTGCAACCGTTTGGGTCTCACTGAAACGTTCCAGGCATCGCCCCCAAACATGCGTCACATACGCGAGAAGATCACCGCACGAGCGGTTCCGCCGGAATCCGTATTGACGGTCGTTAATAATTTTGTTCTTCTCGAGGTATGTGAGCAGTTTGTCGTTGATCACACGTTCCATCACCTTAGACAGAACTGATGTGATCGCTATGGGGCGGTAGTTGGCCGGGTTGGAGCGGTCACCCTTCTTTGGAATAGGATGGATAACCGCTTTTTTCCAACCAGAGGGCACAGAGCCAGTCTTCAGGGACAGTTTAAAAAGCTTCGTCAAAATTGGAGCTATTTCTGCAGCGCACCTTTGCAGTACCAGGGCAGGTATTCCGTCAGGCCCACTAGCTTTATTAACATCAAGCCCTCGTAAAACATGGAGTACTTCCCGATGCTGGATCCTCAGCTTTTTCATACGAAAACCGCAGTGAGGAACCGACGTCGGGACAGCACCTTGGTCATCGAGGGTTGAGTTATCCGCAAACATTTTACCTAGTAAGTTAGCCTTTTCGGTGGCGGTGTTTGCTAGTGAGCCGTCAGGTCTGGTAAGAGGTGGCAGACTGGATTTGCAGAAATTGCGACCTATTGAGCCCGCAAGCGACCAGAATTGCCTGCTGCCATGCGGGCATGCAGTCAGCTTTCTGCTGATCTGCTGGTCGTGCTCGAATTTTGACCTATTTATGATTCTCTTGGTTTCCTTTGCCATTTTGTTGTAAGCTGTTCTGTCTTCGGATGTTCTAGATGTGTTGTAGGCTCGGTAAGCCGCGTTTTTTCGTCGCACTGCTTCAGCGCATTGTCGACTGAACCACGGCTTTGAGCCTACACCAGTTTCCTTAGCAGTAGATTGGATGAAGCCATCCATCGCGGATGTGATGACCTCACCAATTTCCTGGGCACATCTTGAGGGATCCGAAGTCCGAAAACAGACAGCTGACCATGTGAAAGCATTAAAATGTGCCCGCAGACCGAACCAATCTGCTGACCTATAGTGCCACACTTTTCTCTTCAGCCACTCGTTTGGTGGTCTGAAGTTTACAGGGATTGATGTCGTCACCAGGCAGTGGTCGGACGATCCTAAAGGCGCTGTGACTTCAATACTGTAACCGTGTGGCACAGTAGTTAAAAAAAGGTCTAACAGATTGGAACGGTGAGTCTGGACATCAGGAACCCTTGTAGGCTCCTGAACCATTTGCTCCAATCCGTAGCAAAGGGCAAAGGATTCCACTTGGCGTCCAGCCGAGTCTGTTGATCCTGAGAACTTCAACCAAGGTTCGTCATGAACATTGAAGTCCCCCAGGACCACAAACTCTGCCATAGGGTAGCGGGGCAAGAGGTCATCAATAGTGTCGCTTAAATGTTTGAAGAGCTCGGACGTGTCTGATTCGCTAAGGTTCGGTGAGCAGAATCTTACCGTACTGGCAAGATTGACGCGTACCCACATTACGTCGAATCTGGAGTTTTCCAGATTCAACAGTCGCACACAGTTGACGTCAGCTCGACTATAGAGACAGACACCTCCTTTAGGTCTGAACTTGCTTGCGAGGGTGAAGCCCGGACAGTCCAGATAGGAGGCGTCTACAGGCTCGGCTATCTGCGTTTCAGACAGGAATAGTAGGTTGGGGCGTTGAGAAAAAAGGTGGTGGTGGACGGAGTTTAAATTGGTATGCAGGCCGCGAATGTTGGTGTAATTCACCAACATTTTTGGCCTGTGCCGGGGTCGCCTACTACTCGCCGCTGTAATGATGTTAATTTTTGTTGTTTGTTTTGTCATGATTTTAAATATTTTTATGATGGGGTGTGGGGGGAGGGAGGTCTGGGAAGGAAAAGGTATGAGGGGTGGGTAGGAAGCTGGGGATCAGAGTGTCCAAGAGTGACGAACGAATGAATCCAATCCACCCACTGCGGTGCAAGGCGATGGATAGGGAGAGTCCGGCTGGAGAGGTCACCCGATGCGCCCCAAACGCTACTGCTGGGTCCCCTCCGGTCACGAACCGGCACAACAGCAGCGGCGGGGTTTTTACACTCGTTGATGGGGCAGCCCACCCTCAGTATGTAATGTAAAAATAAAACGTCACTTTTAATTTTATCTTTTACTTTCTGAAACTGACAGTTACTCTGGAGTTATTCCGCCATTTTGACATATTTGACAGTTCTTTTGTAGATAAGGTACGGAATTGCACGCTTGCACATTGATTAATAATCATGATAAATAGTAGAGAAGATGGTGATAGTGACGATAAATTCCTCATTCAATAAGTGTTGCAGCGAAAACCAAAAATATTTTGACAACCTCCGTAGTCCAGTGGGTAAGACTCTTGACTCACAATCCGGAGGTCGCGGGTTCGAACCCGGCATGCGCAAATAAATTTTATTTGATTAATTTGTGTTATTTCACAATTAATTCATTTAAAATAATATATAGTATATTTGCGGCATGTTCCAGAGTGGAAGATACTATCAGTATCGCCCTGGTGTAAGACCACCGTTCAGAATTGAAACGTTGCTTGAAAATGGCTTTAGCCGTGTTTAGTGACCAGATCTGAATAGCCAGGTACTTCCCAACCTTCCTCTTCCCCACCTCCTTCCCCCCCCCCACTACCTTCAGCCGCACAACATATCCCAATTGGGGATGCCATAGTCTCACTGACTCCAGACGGGAGCAGTTGAGATTCTTGTGAGGTATTCAATGTTTAAAAAAAAAAATTTCGTTATAATAATATGGTGTCGCTTGTCGAAAGATCTCTTAAAATTTGTGACACATCCAAAGTCAATGATATGTTACAACCACCAAAAACTCGTACAAATATTTTTATAGGGACAAAGTTAATATAGGTCCTTACCTTCGACCAAGTATATCCTAGATATGCCCTGTGAAATTCATAATGTGCCCGAAACCAAAATAAAACTGGCTCAAGGCCCATTTATGGAAAAGTGCTTGCATTGCTTTGCACCGTTTAGATCGTATAGTGCTTTGTGTTATACCTTTTATCGGTCAACAAGGTCTACACTGAAACTAATTCGTCTTCCAGCGGTCCGGGCCGGAATTAATTTTTTCGAACACACAAATACCTAACTTTCGAATGTTGTACAAGGTACACCCCACGGACTTAATTTTAGAAAATGTAGTCACCTATCTACCTAACTACAACAAAAAAATACACCTTGCATATGTCTTTCAGACAGCGTTTCAATAAACGTAATAATGTTAAAGAATTTCATTTCTGACAGTCAAAGTTTCTGACGTCATCAAATAACAACACTGCTGGTGAGACGTCATGACAACTCGACTAGTTTACTAATGGTGGTTTTCAAACTTTTTAAAGCACGACCCGCTTTTAGTAATAAAATAAATTATATTTTTTCCATAAATTATAATTATAATTACATACATTCACCCTCCGCTGTTTTTTTAGGAATGATCAACATTTTCATCATTATCCGTTAGTATTTTGTATGCGGACCTTGGTGGGAGGGTATGTACAACATAACCTGGTTATCTTTGTTATCGGTGGAGTGGAAAACCTACTTAAAATATTGTAAAACAAAATTTGTTTAATAAAACTATCAAAGGGGGTAAAAATAAAGCGTCGCAGGTAAAAAAATTATATCCGCAATGCCAAAACAATGAATGTCATCGATTTTTTTATTTGGAAATATTAAAGAACTTATAAAAGTACTTTCAATTTTGGCGGTTGATTCAAAAAAGTTAGTCGCGAAAAGAGGGCAAAAATTGCCAGATAAAATTTTTACTATGTCCAAGATCAAACCAATAAATGGTGTTGGTTTATTTTCGTTCGGAATTACAATAGTTCGTCAAGATAATTTTTGTTATTTTGTAAAACGGAAACTTTTAAAATACATTAAACACAGATCTCAACAAAAAACCGTTGCACTATTCTTCAATTAAGGTCGCAAGTTAAACTATCTTAAGCCACGGCATTCTGAATTTCTACCGTTTTATAACATATTTCTCTTGAACACTTTTTTTTTGCCACGCCGAAAGTGTAATTATATGAAATTCCCCGGAGAGAAAAAATCGTAAGATATGCTCCGAAAATTATTATAATTATTATAAATAATGGAATAAACCATAATTCATTCTTTCTTTAAATGTTATTTAAATATTACCCGCAAGATTCTTGTTGTATTTTAAACGAGTCATGTTTTATTAAACATTTTCACAAATTTTAGCTTAAATATTATCTCGTTTTTAATATAAGCGCGCTCCTTCTAACTTTCTTATTAACATATCTCCCCTTCCTCTTCTTTTTGAGCGCTTACTGCCGGGCCTTAAGTAGCTACGTATTTCTGTAATTTTTTTATTTATTACACGCAAAAAAACTTAATGTTTTGAGCAACTGATTCAAAATTTTAAAGAAAGATTATAGTTTTTGGCTAATACCTTTTGAAAAACAGAACAGAAGCCTTTGAATATTTTCGTCGCATCCGCCACCAAGACCTGGACAAACATCACTCCATTAACCCGGGAACCCCTGCTTAGTCACCAAACGTAGCAAACCACTTGGGGTGACCTATGGAAAAGGCGTTGGTTATCCAATAAATGGTTCCCGAGGTGTCGTGGGCGGTACCCATTCTCGCCTCCGAAATTGAATCGCTTGTCATAATAAAGTAAAAAAAAAAAAATCCAATTAAATTTATAAATGTCTCGTGTCCCCCACTTTGAAAACCACTGGGTACACTCGGCGTGTCGATAATATGCACGCAGATAAAACGTGAACAACTATTGATGTGTTGGTGCAAAAAATTACACAATAGGATAACTCGGCGGTCAGTTGTATATTGCCGGGAGCTCGTATGCAAGACGGCGAAATTCGAAGGAGAGTTTTATTGCAGAATTACTGTTACTGGTGTTATTTTTATGCTGGTGTTTTGTATGAGAGGGCTAGTCTAGCATATACTTGGTCGAAGGTCCTTACATATGAAATTGGCGTTTTGTATGGGAGGAACATAAAGTCGATTTAAAAAAAAAAATATATATATATATATATTTATTTAGTCAAAGTATGTACCATTGCTATCTATGCACTTTTGCCATCTCATAGGTAGTTCATCGATCCCTTTACTAAAAAAACCATCCGGACGGGAATCAATAAAATCTTTGAAGGCGGTTTGGACGCCCCATCGGAGGTGAATTTTTTCCCTTGCAAGAAGTTATCCAAATTTTGACAAAAATGGTGATGTGTTGGGGCAAGGTCCGGAGAGTACGGTGGTTGTCTTAGATATTTTTAAAATCCCTTCATTATTGTGCCGGTTGAGTAATGCAACGCAGCAGTCAACGCGCGTTTGTTGATTTGCTTCACTCAATTCGTGAGGTACCCACCTTTCAAGCTTTTTCACCTCCCCAATTTGCTTCAAGTGGATTAAACAGTTTTATCACTAACACCGCAGCCTGCAGCTAACTCGGACGTGGTTTGCGATGGATCCGCTTCCACAATAGCCTTCAATTCTTCATTATCAACTTTGGTCTCCGGCCGTCCCCGGGCTTGTTCTGCAGGTCGAAATTTCCAAATTTTTTTGGATCCAAAAACGCACTGTGTTTTCTTTTGCGGCACCGTCGCTATACACATCATTAATCCTTAGAGCCGTTTCTGCAGCACTGGTGCCACGGAGGAACTCGTACTCATAAATAACGCGATATTTCAAGTTTTCCATTTTGTAAACTAAGTGACCCAAAGAAAAAAAAACAATTAAGGAAAAAACAAATGAATAATAAATAAAACTAGTATTTAGTTGGGTAAGGGGTGAAATGTTTCTCCGCTCTCGACAGAGATGTCAGGCATAGTTGTAGTTCGGGGTTTTTCACATAGATGTCGGGAGTGGCTATAGTTTTCCCTCTCCAATGGACCCTGTAGTAAGTTAATAAATAGGATGAATTAATTATTTTCTCTCTCTTCTGCATTAGTTTGCCTTTAAAAGGAAACGTTATATTATCGGTCCGTTGGGGGGGGGGGGGTTTCAGGATTTATTTAGATTGAATTGTTGTATATTCGTGCCAATAAATTTATCTTACCTTGGATTTCTTATTGGAGTTAAAAGACCTAAAAATTACATTTGATTTACTCGAAGCAAACTTAAACAGTTATCCTAAAGTAAATCATTTTTCACAAAGAAATCAATTAAACCATTGATTCTTTCGACACCCAAATCGCTGATTTGTAAATCTTTTGCAGGGTTATTTCCTTCCTTGGAGTCATAGTCTCCTATCGGCTTGATGTTTCCTGACACACGGAAGCTAAATGCAATAATTCCCAAAACCATCGAGAGTCCTAAAAGCACAAATCTTCTGAAATGTTCCATAAACACGTCTTTAGGGAATGATTTTTCCACGTCACAGTCCATTTCTTTCATGCTTAACCTCAGCGTCTCGTAGTACACGTCCAGCAATTGGTGCAGGTGAGTGTTTAACAGGTTTGGATCTGTTGACAGGCACAGCATGTAGCATACGTCAGCCAGTGGAGAAGAATATCTTACCATTTGCCAATCAATGAATACTACCTTGTTCACCTTCCCATCCTGTAATAAACAAAAATGATGATTTCAGTTACAAGTATTATTTTTGTGTCTTCTACACAGTTTCATCATTTAGGAAGATCAAATCCTTATAGGTACTACTGCACCACCCACCATTAAATGTTGCTTTTACTTTCCAAAATACACTCATCAAAGAATACATTACATATTAATATTAAAATATTTTTCAGGCTTAAATAACACGTGTTCACAATTATGTCCTCAGCGTGCGAACTCTTTCTAATTTTTTTAAAATGAACAATATACAGTGTTAATTTCAAGCGACCTCCCAGGTAAGTATGGTCCTGTTTTCATTAATTTTTCGGTAGCATCGCGTTCATTAGTCAAAATATTGTAGATTAGACAGTTTGTACAGCGCCCTTGAGGTGATTTTTCACAAAAACGGCGCTATATAAATCATCCAAGTATTATTATTTCTTTTGTGATATACCACGAAGTAAAACAAGTATACATTTGATCCTGATGATGTGAACATCGTTAACGAAACGTGTAGATTGTGTATAAATAAAAGTGATGTAAACAAAGTTGTTTGTCTTTTCTTACAATAAAACAAGGGCTTTAAAACGTTGCAACATACATAATAGGTATGAGTTCACAGGTGGGTTTAAATGACTTTAAACAATTTTGTTTTTGAAAGCCGTAACTTTTTAAAGGACTCGTCAAACAGAAGGCGTTATTAACGCGACAGTAAGGCGTGAATAACGCCAGACTAACGCCGCGTTATAACGCTGCGTTGTGTTGTACTGAACATGTCTAGACCAGTCAAACAGGGCGAGCGCGGAACGTCAGAACGCGGAACGTTAGAACGTCGAACGTTAGCATTCGCAGTATTAAAACGTCGCGTTCTATTTTTTTACTTCATTTTGTTTAACGCCGGGCGTTCTTGCTTGACAGTGGTAAAAATGAATATTGAAAATTTAATTGAATGTGTCCGAAAACATCCTTGTTCGCATGAAATGAGGAACAGTGCGTAAAAAAATGTTCCTGTAAAGGCAAGGTTAAAGGCTCTGCCTAACGCTGAAGCCGTTCAAATGGAAAGTACGCGACGTAACGTTAGTTAAAATTTTTTATAAAAAAATATTCATTCTACGGAGTGCATTACGAATTTACAAGCATAATCGGAGTATACCCGTGCTGTGGCGTTCGGCTGTTTCTATAGTGTAATAAAAATGTAAAAAGCGAGAGAGATATGATATATTGACAAGATTTATTACTATGGTAATTGGTACAAGCAGTTTTCAGATATTTAAGTCTATTGTTGGATTAACCCCTCAGATATCTAGCGTATTCAATGCAAACACAAAAAGTTTTAAAATTGGCTCATCTTACGTGTTTTTTAACTAAAATTCTGTACCCGAGAAGCATGCAAAAACTATTTTTTCTCTAACTAAGGTTTCATAACTTCTTCGGATATCCATGCTGATGGAAAATTTTTTTTATCATTAAATCAATTAGTTTTGTTTTAAAAACGAAATATTTTATATGTAAAGCCTTTAAAATATTGTTTAAAATAAAACGCTGACTTAAGACAAACAAAAATACGGACTTTAGTCCTTCTGCTTCTAAATGAAGTGAATGACATGTGGTTTACCTATTACGAAAGGATCAATGTTTAAGAATTGTTTACTTTAATAGAAAGGGTAGTAATGTATATTTTGAGTCATAATTATTTATTATTATTTATTTATTTTTTCAGGTTCTCCATAAAACACTTATACACCAAATTATTACGGAGAAGATTATAAAATATATGAGAAAAAAGGCCGAGGGGGCAGTTTCACTATGTTGAGACATATGTCAAAAGATAGTTACTGAACTCTCTATATTGAAGATGTCAATGCTCAATGCAGAATCGTTAAGCAGTTGAATTGCTCTATTTAATGGGGCATTCTGAAAGGAAGAAGTTCTCGCTTTCGGAGCATAAAAAAGTGTGTGGGATCTCCCACGAGTATACGCGTTAGGGACATATAGGTTAATCTCCTTCAACATAGGTGGATTCAGTACAGTACCGGAGATCAGCTTAAAAAAATGTTTCCCCAAAAATATTTTACGGCGGGCTTCTAAGATATTAAGATCGAGCATTCCTGTTAAGAACAACGATGGATACAGGAATGGGTAGTATGTATATTCCCTCATATACAGGTAACGCATAAACCTTTTTTGTACTTTTTCTATTTCTAGGATATGGTTTTGTTCAGAGGGTGCCCAAATAATGGAGCTGTATTCCAGGATGCTGCGGACAAGTGCTTCATATGTTCTTCGTATTGCAATCCATTAGTAAATATCTCGATTACGAAGAACAAATCCGAGCATTTTGTTCGCGCGGGAGACAATGTGTGATATGTGAGATTTGAAAGAGAGATTTGCTTCAAAAATCACGCCAAGGTCTCGAATCTCGTTTTTGCGTGTTAGTATAATTTTATTAATATGGTATGGGAATAAAAATGTGTCTTGTGATCTTGTAAATGTGACGACACTGCATTTCTGTATGCTGAATGGTAAGTTATTCAGTTCCGACCATTTGACAAGAGAATCAAGATCTTTCTGCAGAAGAATGGAATCTATATGACTTTTAATAGCTCTGAAAAGTTTAATATCGTCAGCGAAGAGGAGATATTTTGAGCGGTTAATAATAATACTACATAATACGTAGGAATGAGTCATAATACTCAAAATGCAACTAAATCATAAAGATGCAAGTCCATGGTATATCCTTCTGCTTCTAAGAAAGTTGTTGCAACACGGTAGTTGCATTTATATGCAATTTTGAAAATCCTATATTTTCTTCATGATAGGACCTGTATCTTTCTGCACTGATAAACCTGATTATTTACTTCAAGTCTGCATAAAAAACTCATTTCTTCAAATTTTGGACTTGCATCCGTATGCTTCTCTGGTACAGAATTACTGCTCGTGACAAGTAAGATAAACACGTACATTCTTTATTAGACAAATATAAATATTATAAACCTTATTAACGTTATCTCGCTTTTTTCTCTAATTGACGTTGGAAAATCAGGTTTCATTAAGATGTACATTTAAATCTTTCAGCAGTACACTATACTAGATTTGAATAGAAATTTGAACACGGTTTTCTCTTACAACATCGTGAAGATCATATTATTTATCATGATTCAAGATTCAACGATTTCTATAAGACCTATGTTCCCAAAAACGAATAAATTAGCCTGAGATGGTTTCACAAATTGCAGTAAAACTTGTACTCCTAAATGCGATCCTCTGACAAAAAGCATCTTTTAAACCAGCCAAATTAATTAATTAATTTATTTATTTATTATGAATTAACGCCGATTAACGGCTTTTACATGGGAATTGCAATAATTTGAAAGAATATACATAGTTAAGAAAAAAAAAATAATATGACCAAAAATTAAAGAGCACATATGGAAGTGACAGTATAAAGTAAAAATAGTAAGCTATTATAAATACAAACATGAAGAAAAAGAAAACCTCATATACATGAATGTGTACAAGATATTATGAACTAAAAAATTACTACGTAAAGAACGTAGTAATAAATTTAAAAATTCCAGAAATAAACATTGATAAAGAATATAAACATACAAAGTATATTAGATTATAATCTAACTGCGAAGCGCTGACAAACATCTTTAATTAAATAATTTATTTTATTTATTTATTTTATTTAAACGCCCATAGGCTTTTACATAGAATGCAGTACATTTTTTTAATTACAGTGTAAAGAATGGGTTAGAAAAAATATAAGGGTTAAGAAAAAAAAAAAAAAAATAGATAAATAATGTTTGTATGTTGATAATCTTTCAATATTTATCATATCATCAACAACATATTTGTTACCAAGAATATGCAGGCGATTTATTATGGCATATAATTCAGCATTAGATCCTGTATTGTTACAATGGGAAGATTGGTAAGGTAATTTGTGACGAACTGATCTACTCGGTACATGAAAACATATTAACGAAAGAAGTTAATGTTTACGTCTACAAACCTCCCGACCTCAATCTCATTGAAAGTTTATGGATGATAGAAAAAAGTTCCAGAAAAAAAAAATTGCACTACATGGAAAAAGTCGATTTTAGCATTTTTTAAATTTTGTCTTCATGACGGTGAAACGAAAAATAAATATTAATCATAAATAAATGAAACAATGTAACTATGTTAGAATAACTTATATATTTTATTAACGCGACGACCTCCGTAGTCCAGTGGGTAAGACTCTTGACTCACAATCCGGAGGTCGCGGGTTCGAACCCGGCACGCGCAAATAAATTTTATTTGGTTAATTTGTGTTATTTCACAATTAATTCATTTAAAATAATATATAGTATATTTGCGGCATGTTCCAGAGTGGAAGATACTATCAGTATCGCCCTGGTGTAAGACCACCATTCAGAATTGAAAGGTTGCTTGAAAATGGCTTTAGCCGTGTTTGGTGACCAGATCTGAATAGCCAGGTACTTCCCAACCTTCCTCTTCCCCTCCCCACTACCTTCAGCCTCACAACATACCCCAATTGGAGATGCCATAGTCTCACTGGATCCAGACGGGAGCAGTTGAGATTCTTGTGCGGTATTCACTGTAAAAAAAAAAAAACGCCGACTGGTTTTGGAACGACCATTCGTTCCTCAGGGCAAACATATATAATGACTTAAAAATTACAAAAATAATGGGTAAGTTCTGTTGTGGTAGGGATGGGGGCGGTGTCATTGAAATTAACCATAGTTTTGAAAAAGTACGGGTATAAATAATATACTTCATATCTCTACATTTCTACATATCTCTACATATTATAAATTAAAGTCCCCCGCGTCGTCTGTCTGTCTGTTCGCGATAAACTCGAAAACTACTGAACAGATTTTCATGCGGTTTTCACCAATAGATAGAGTGTTTTGTGAGGAAGGTTTAAGTATGTAATTTGTCAAGGATTTGTGTAAATTGGTTAAAACATAACGATAATTGTTAGAAGTGTCGGAAAAAGTCAAGCCGCCTGGTAGCTTTCATCGAAAACGCTGCCTAATCCTTTTGGGATATAACAAAACAATGCATGGTGAGATATTCCTCTTTTGTAGATCTACAAAAAAGTACACGAAGGCATATATCTATCTTTTACGGATAGCTTACTATACCCATTCTATCTTATAAAAAAATGGTCACGCACATTGCGGTAATTGAAAAGTTATTTAGACGGATACAGTATTAATCCTTATTAACTGAAATACGTTAGTTACCCCAAGCATTTCATGCACATTATTATAATCTTTCACTCCATCTCTACGTATTATAAATTAAAGTCTTCCGCGGCATCTGTCAGTCTCTTTGCGATAAACTCAAAGACGGCGGTGGTTATAAAGGTTGGATAACCATCCAGTAGATGACGTTGTATTTTATTAGCCACAGCAACGCGTGGCTGGGTCAGCTAGTTAATAATAAAGGAAAACGCTTAGATAACTTAGAATCCTTAGAAATAAAAAACTCTTTAAAATAATGAATCCAAATGTTAATAATTACTTTATCAATGCCAAAACGAATCAAAGATTAAAAAAACAGTAGAAATTGTCTACGTAATAGTTTGAACACAAAATAATGAAAATTAACCACAACCGTATTGAATTCAGTAGTGGAATCGACTGAAAAAATGCTTGTTCCAATTAATTCCACCCCACCATAATTGACACCCGTTTCTCTTCCCGCTCTCCTTTCCCACACCCAAAATTTGGAAAGAAAAGTGGAATGTTTTAAACGGTTCTACCACTGACTTCCAAAGATAACATTTAACAAAATTAAACATCTTCTTTAAAACCACTTTATTTTGATTTAAATTTGTCGACCGGTTTCGGTTAAACACAACCTTCTTCAGTACGTATAAGCTAAATTACAGTACAGAGTTAAGATTAGGAGGTAAACACAATAAAAAGAGAGAGCTTATAAAAGAGGAAGAGGACAACAGATGCTTGTTGGTTGAGGGTAGGAGAGGAAGTATGCCAGAGTGGTTCAATTTATCCTCTTTGTCTTTAGAATTAGTTAAGAGTTTGGCTAACTTATTGTACAATACAATAACTGATATACAGTAACTTAGTCAAATTCTTAACTAATTCTAAAGACAAAGAATGGAAATACAGGAATCCAAATAATACATATAAATAAAACAGGATTATGGCTTAATAATTAATGTAGAATCATTAGAAATATCAAAATCAAAGAAAACTAATTGCCAAATTTTAAACAAACAGGTAGAATAAAAAAACAGTCCGATTTTAAAGTTGTTCCCTTTCCCTCCCTGTTCCTTTTCCACACCCTTTCCTACTACCCTCCATCGACCAGTATTTGATGATCTCTTCCTCTCTGATATTTATGGTCTCTCTTTCTATTGTTTTTACCTCAAAATATTAACTGTAATTTAGTTTATGCAATGTATTTATTTATTTTCTTTTTTTTCTTTTCTTTATTCATCATATAACTTTTTATTCAGTTTTTACAGGTGATTCGACTACCACGCTAGGCACATGCCCGTATTGTAGAAGTCGAATTATGAATATATAATTATAAAAATGTAAGAATTGTTATTGGTTCATATATAGTTTAGTTAGGTACAATGTTTTTGTATAACAACGACAACTTTAAGTGGTTTATCGATTAAGTAGATAATATTTATATAATAATAAACATATAAATAAACTATTCTTATGGCTGCTGTTTCGCTTAAATAAAATAGGTACATAAATAATAATAATTTAAATAATTTAAAAATGCAAAAATCGGTAATTTTAAATACATGTAGGATTACAAAAGATTTTTAAAATATTTATATTGAGGGATCAGTAGGATTTATAGGTTCAATTAGGAATTCCACAGAGCCGAACCCTCTGATATGAAAATATCTGGAGTCGGTGAATTATTTTCCCATCTGGTCTCTGGTAGGTTGACATGTTGTTCTTGTATTGTTTTGTAATTATAATACTTACATAGTGCAATTGCATAACGTGGATTGACCAGATGATCATTTGGGAAGTGTGTGAAAGGGTTTAGTTTTTCCTGTGGGGTAAATTAAACCCGGACATTTAAATCTGGTGCGTAAAAATAAATTTTGACAACTTATATAGCGCTGTTTTTGCGAAAAATCGCCTCATAAATACATGATAAGTATATAAATAAATAATGACTTTGGAGATGTTGAAAATAAGTCATCCAAATACAAATATTATTATAATAATTATCAAAAGATATATTTTTTAATTTGAATATAAAAATAATAGTAATAAAGCAAATTAACTTAACTTGTTGACTTCAGGCATTCTTTAAAATAGTTCCTTAGTTTATAAGCTTATCAGTTTTCGATTTCCTAGTATCAATACTCAATGAGTTGAACATTTTGGGGGCAATATAGGAGAACTGTCACTGTGCGAAAGTTGTTTTCGTTGTAGGAATTATACATTTTAGGTGTGACGAATACCGAGTGCGAATTTTTTTTTGTGTTTTTTCCATCAAATCGTTTTTCCATAAGAATATGAGAATTGTCTTTATGTATAATTGTCGAATGTCTAATACTGTGAATTTTTTAAAAAGTGGCTCTGATGGGTTACATTTGAATATTATCCTTAGCAGAAGTTTTTGAATTAAGACCATGGGATATAGAATTGACATTGCACACCCTCCCCATCCCACAATACCATACGTAGCAATTGATTAAAAAAGTGCAAAGTAAACACATCTCAGTGTTTGTAGGTTAAGAATAGATCAGAGAGAGTAGAAAATGTAGCATAATTTGCGAAGCCTTTTTGTTGTCGAATTGATGTGTGCCTCCCAATGCAATTGATTGTCAATAATAACCCCTAAGTGCTTTATTTCGTGATGTAGGCGTGTTAGGGTTCTGTGAACATGAATGTATGGTAAGTTTATGACAGTTCTGGGGGAGGTTTGGTTTACGTATAGAAAAAAGTTTTTTTTTTGTTTTATCAATATTAAGGAGTTAGGATTAGTTTTATCAATATTAGTTTTAATGTTTAGTTAATGTATTCAACCGAAACCGGTTGACGAATATAAATCAAAATAAAATGATATCAAACAAAGAACATGTTTCATTCTGCATAATGTAAAGCCACGAAGTGTTTGCTAACTTTGATAAAGATAAGATTTAATCTACCTAATAAAAATGTTTAACGTAATAAAGTTAAAAAATAGAAAGTAGTTTACCTTGTCGTATTTGAACAGTATATTGTTACTCCACGAGTCGCCATGACATACAACATTATATGGCTCAGATAAAGTAGAATCAAATAAATCAGTAAATATTCCTCTGATTTTGCCAGCAAAGGGGTGTATTTTAGCCCTGTTTTCTGGGGATACAATTTTGGTTACCACTGTAACAGCAACATTTTCCATCAACGACAACAAATGCTCCCCAAAAGTAATCTTATTTGGGAGATGATCCGTTAATTTGGATAACTGTTCCGGATGTTTTTCTTTCATGGCGAATGATGAGGCGTGTATCCTGGCCATGTTTTGGAGGACTAAAGCAGCGTGGTCGTAGTCAAATGCGGATTTTTTATCAGTCATGATAAAACCGTCTTCAGAGAGGTCTTCCAGAATAACGATTTCTTTGCATTCTTTGTCGATACCCTTGTAGAAAGTGGCGGATGTGAATCTGTTTTCACTTAAAATGTTACATTCGTCGTGCAGTCTGTAGAAAGCAGGTATTATCTCGGTATAGACGAACACTTCAGCAACGTAAAAATTATGTATTGGCAAAGCATTTCTAGAGATCGAATCCGTGGGTGCTGTTTTCACGAACAAATATAGCACTTTTTGGCCAATGTTTCCTTTTCGTGGTATTATTTGAACACGTGAAATTTCACCACAAAAATTATCTCCTGTAAAGTCTTGTTGCTTCCATGCAATTTCATAGTCCTCGAAGTGAACTTCACTCGCAATTAGGTCGATGAGATTCCTTAAACTATCACTGGTTATTTGAGGCACGGTTACGTTATCAGGATTTGTCGACATTTTGATAAATATTTTAACTCGCGCTTCGAAAAACTCTGACTTGGGTCAGGTATGGTTACTTATTACGTCGGGTATCAACAGGAAAAATATTATGAGTGTGCTCTGTATTACCAGCGACTACGTTTTCCTTATCGTTTTTATGGTATATTATGTAATTTTTATATCAGATGTATACTATGTGCATTTGTATTTGTCTTTATGTAACCACATAATTATATTGTAAAGACAGCCAGCACCAATATTGATTAAGAAAAATACAGACGAGATTGGCTCCTGCGGTACAACAAATAATCTCACTAGCCAACGCTAATGACACCTAAGATTTCTAGTAATATAAATGTGTTTACGCAATCCTAAAAATTAGAAAAAAATTCGAAACACTTTATTCTCTCCAATAGATTCCACCATGAAGCAACATGGTATCTATTCTACATAAGCTTATATAATATTCTGAAAAATTATTATAATATTCTTAAAAATTGTATCTGTGGCGGAGTTAATTTAATTTTTTTTTTCATTGTCTCCGCGCAGGTACTGTTTCAATCAAGACTTTTTCAGAAAACGATGTGATGTGTATTAAAAGGTAGTTCGCGAATGTCAATTCGGGAATAAAACATTGGAATCGATTTGAAAAAAGTACTTGTTAGATGAGAACCGCATTTCCATTTTTTCCGATTTATATCTAAGACTGAATCTCAGATAACGAAATAATTTTACAATGTTTTGTTCCCTAGTGTAGAGTATGACTATCGAATTAAATGTCTAAATTTTATTTCCATTGGCGTAGTCTGCGCCATTACCATACGGTGGCGGAAAAGTGCTCTGAAAGTGTGCATTCGTCCCTTCAGGAACATTTCCGTAGTTCAGCAGTATCTCGGTAGGCGGAAAAGTTGGCGAAAGGCATTATTGTAGGCGACTTTTGTCTTATGCCATTGGGTTGCAGTATAATCTACCCACAGTTCTGACGTGTACAGCGATGTGTAATGCGTTGAAAAGTATTCTTCTTACGTTTGGACTGCAGATGTGAAAACGCCTTGACGTCATATCTGCTCTAACTGATATTATTTGTCTTTTCATATCCTCGATGTCTTTCAGGTCGTCTGTGATGTTATGCTCCAGATACTTTACGCAATGACCAATTTGAAAACCATAACGATTGATTGATTGATTGGACGTTATGATAAGGTTATGATTTTTTGCAGTTTTCTCGAATTTGGAGTAATTTCTTTAGTAAGCTAAGTGACGGTGCTAAAAGAACCATATCACCTGCGTAATTAATATTGTTTACACATACCCCTTGAACATGACAAATTATTTTTTAGTCATTTAGTTTTTGAATCAGAGCATCAGTGTATAAAATGAAAAGAATTGGAGACGTGCTTCCCCCAGTAAAATGGGTCGAAAAATTTCCCAGACCATATCACGATATTTTCTTGTTGCGTGTGCCAAATTGAAAGCGATCTAATACAGCTTCCGAAACTGCTCTTTTCCTCAGTTCTTTCCAGAGTTTATTGTGACATACACAACCATTGTTAGGTCTAGAAAGTAGGTAGAGATTGACTTTTTATTTAGTTTATAATAAGTGATGGTTTCTTTTAGGGAATATATTGTCAAGGATGTTGACAGTGCAGGTTTGAATCCGAACTGGTTATCTTTCGTTTTTAAATGGTCTGGTACAACCGTCGATACATTTTTTTTTCAAATTATATTCCCACGACAGTCGATAGTGAAATTGGTCGGTAGTTATCGATTTAATTATGGGAATAATTACCGTTTTTGTCATTTCATTCGGGTGCCTGTAACGCGCAATAGTTTTGCTAGGATAATATGAATCGCTGGTCCAGCATACTTAATGTGTTCAAGAGCTATTGAGTCATGTCTTGTGGTTTTTCCTTTTACCATAATTTTGATGACAGTAGTATTATTACCTTCGGTTTTCAAGCTAAATTTTATGTTCAAAGATTTTCCTGTTACTTATTCACCCGCCGTATGGCGATATTTTCCTTTCCTCTTACTCCATTGATACAGAGATGAGTTTTCATATTAGCTTTCAATTCTGAATAGGTTTTTTGCCAAAATTTACGAAAATATTTATTTCGTATGAAAAATGTATTGTGTACACGATCCACCATTATTTTATACGAACTGTCAGATATGTGCTGTAATAAAAAAATCGCCACATAAGAATAATTACCACGAACCGGTAATACATTGATTGATTTATACATGATTCTATTGTCTCGCCTTTGGTTAAAAATGGTTTTGCTTACTAGCAACTTAACCATGGCGTTTTGAATCATTTGCACATGTTTTATGTTGGTTTTACACAATTGACCCCAAGAAGTTATTCCATATCTTACAGTAGATTCTGCAAGGGCATTTTATAAAGTCTACCTACAATGGATCGAAGGCGCTTACAATGTTTTGAAATGTGTACATCCCCACATCATGTTATAATCTACTGTGACTCCTAGCTACACATGGTGATTAACTAGCTCGATACTTGTACATGCAAAGGGCTGTGTGATTTTGTTGGGAATGCATTCAAAAGAGTGAGATACGATTACAGGTACATACAAAACCAGTAATGGGTGTAAACAATCTCTACAAAGACTCTCGTATTGAGCGCATAAAAGTACTTTCTTCCTCGTAATACTATTATTTACAGAGCAAAGAATTGTTAAAATGAAATCATTTTTTTACGTTGCAATCCACAAATCCATTAATTCTCTTAGCAGTCAAATCACTGACAACGACTTTATTTCCTTCCTGTGTCCTTCATTGTAGTCATTGTCCCCTAGCGGATTGGCATCTACTGGCTTGCACTGACCATTGATCGTCCAAAAAGCTTATACTTCCTGAAGTGTTCCATGAACACCTCTAGGATAAGATTTTTAGTTATCGCAGCCCATTTTATTCGTGCTTAATCCCAAGGTCTCGTAGTACAGGTCTAGCAGTTTATGCAGATGAGATTGCAATGGATCTTGGTCTGTCGACATACCGAGCATAAAATACATGTATGTCAGCCAATATATGAAAATCACTTTGTCAACCTTCATATCCTAAAATAGACCACGACAAAGTGTTAATTAACGTATATTTGGGATCAAAAATATAGTTAAATGATAAAAAATAGAAAATACACAATTTACGCATCATGGGTTCTTGAGAAAGCGTTCTTGTGAAAAGTTACTTGAATCCTTGGACGACATGGACGTCAATCCTTGGACGGATGTTGGACTAAACTCCGTGCTACCTTTTATTAATTTATTGGGCTCATCTATATAGGAAGTGTTAACTGAGTTTATTCATATTTTTACTGTGATTGTCTCACTAGGTATGTACTGTGACGAGACAGGCTAATTTATTATATTACTTTAACAAAAGGTACATTTGAGGTTTATTTTGTTAGGCACAGTTTTGTTGATAAGTTCAATTTGATAGTAAAAAAATTTTTTTACAACTCTTTCGTAATTGCTCTACAAGTTCCACCGAAAAGGATATCAATAGTATACCAAGAATACCAAGGAAAATCATTGTGGTAAAATAATTCAACATGATTTAATTCACGATTTAATGAAACAATTAATGTCCAACCGAAACAAGATTTTTTACCGAAAAGGAATCTTCGGTATCTGTCTCAGTTTCGGCCGAAAATGAAACCGAAACCCGAACTTTTTTAGACATGTTAAAAATCTATTTTTTACTGAAATTTGGCATATTTTTTTATACTTCTACAGACAGTTAACGTGTGTTAAATGAAATAAAAAACAATAATCGAAGTATATAAATTTTTTTTTTAAATTACTGTTATAAAATAAAGAAAAATTAACAAAACAACTACTTCTTGGAACAAAAATTTGACAATTATCAGCACTTACATTATAACGGAAGGACATCGTTAATTGAGTATTTTAATTTTAATTGCTTTTACAATCACTGTAAGTAATGATTTGTAACGTAAGTACCTAATGAATGAATGTGTGAATTATATATAACCTGAAACAATACAACTTTGTATAAACCACTTATATAATGTGCAAATTCGATCGGTTTCGGAACAAACGTTCCTTCGTCAGGGAAAGCTTATACTAATTTGACAGTTTAGAACAATGTTTTATTGTGGTAGGGGTGGAGCCGTTGTTAGTTAATAATGTAGATTGGGTGGGTAGGTATTAGTGTAGAGTGGGTGGGTAGGGGAACAAATCCATGATTGGGCTATATGACAATATTTTTTGTTTGTTGATAATAGATTCATTATTTTAAAGGGATTTTTTAATTTCCAAAGCTTCTAAGTTATCTAAACGTTTTCCTTTATGATTAATATGAAGAATATTTATCCCTGTGTTTTTTTCAAAACTATGGTTATTTTCAATGATATGGTTAGCGAACTCAGAAAAATTATTATTATTAAGACACATTAAATGTTCTTTGATTCTGATTTCAAAATTACGAGTTGTTTTTCCAATATAAAATGAGGGACAATCATTGCATTTGAGTTTATATATTCCGGAATTAGTCAATTTATGGTCGTTATATTAAACGATGTGATGAATGTGTTTATTAATGGAATTGATATATCTTATCGTTTTGAACATCACATAATTAATCCACGAGTCCCAATGAACGATAACATTACATGGATCTGATAAGGTAGCATCTGATACACCAGTAAACACTTCTTTTATTTTGTCAATAAAGGGCTTCAATTTCGCTCTGTTTTTGGGGCATTCAATTTTGCGCACAATTGTACTACCAACCTTTTCAAAAATCGCCAACATGGGTTCTCCAAAATTGGCCTTTTTTCGGGAGTTCTTTAGTTAATTTGAAAAACTCTTCTGGGTGTTTTTTTCTCACGACGAACAAGGCGGCATGTATCTTGGCCATATTTTGAAGGACCAAAGCAGTGTGGTCGTAGTCGAATGGTGATCTTTTTCAGCCATGACAAAACCTTCACAGGAGATATCCTTCAAAATGATGATTTCTTAAGTTCTTCATTGGTTCCATTGTAGAAGGTAGCGGATGAGAAGCTTTCTTCAGTTGCAACGTTAAACTCTTCGTAGAGTTTATTAAGTGTAGGCTTTATGTTTGTTTAGAAAAACAATTTGACAACGTAAATATTAGGTTTGGAAAAGCAACCCTTGAGTTTCCACCAGTGGGTGCCATTTCACAAACAAATTTAGTGTTTTTTGATTACTTTTGAGCGGTATTTTTTTCATATCACAATAAATATCTCATGTGAATTCTTCTTATTTTTTAATTGATAAACTAATGTTTAAGATTTTTATGCATAGCACAAAGGGTAACAATTATTATTATAAGCAATAATTATTAGCCTGAAACACTCATCTACATTAAAAAAATCTCACGAGAAAGGATACATGCCGCCGACGGGACCCGTTGTCTTAAACATTAGTTTATCAATTAAAAAATAATAATTAATATTTGAAAAGTTATTCACCAAAAAGTATTTCACCAAAAAATGTATAAATATATACAATAAATTGTCTCGACGCGACCTAGTGGGAGATTTAGCACTTACAATGCCTTTCTCATATATATATATATTTTTTATAGAAAGACATTCCCGGGTTACGAATAACCCAACAATGTTTGAAAAGCTCCTACTACCACCACAGAAAGTTGAAAATGTTGCTTGTGTTGTGAAGGAGGACTTAGCCAGTCGAGGAATCGAACACACGACGCTCGGGAGGGACCCAAGCGCTATGCCCACTCAATCACTGACCGGAATAAAAATAAAGTTGGTTGTTTGCAGAAGAAAAATGTAATAAGCAGTAATTGTTGAATGCAACTTTATTACATGTATTTCCAGCAATAGTAGGCGATGTTGTGTTGCAAGGGGTTCACCAGGAATAACTTTACAGTCTCTGAGCGTTTTCCTCATTTCATTTCTACATAGCCAATAATCTATTTGTGTTGCAGCATTTCCACTTTTGTAGGTTATGAGATGTTCTGGTTTCTTTCGGTAGAATGTGTTGATGACGTGGGAGGTGGGGAGGGGAACTCGGGAGGGGTGTTCGCGGGATGGGGGGAGGGGGGGGGGGGGAAGTGGAGTGGGGAGAGGGAAGGTGAAGGTGACGGAGTGGGAACGCGAGAGGGTGGGCCATAAACATTTGCACTTTTGTAATCGTGCTAGCAGGGATTCCAAACGGGGGAGGAAAGCGGGGTCACTTATGCGTAGCTCCTCGCTTCTTGGAAATTTAGTCAAAATGGATCGCTTTACGGAAGAGCGATGCGCTTTCTGGGTAAAACATTTTTACAAAAACAATGATTCTATTTTGTTTTACTAAACAATTATGCACGCCGCCTATTTTGTTCGCATCACCAATTACAGAGCATTAATCAGTGGCCAAGTGTTAATTTAATTAAATCATGGTTTAAAATTTAATAATAATAATAAAAGAAACCCGTAGGAAAACAAACAGGACGGCCATGGAGCAAAAGAAAATGGTTAAATAAATTTTCCTAACAAACTGATCTCGCGCAGAGGAGATATTCCATGGCCTCCCCGTGGCCCAGATCTAATCCCAGATGATTTTTTTATGGAATATATTCGTGTATATTTTATCTTACAAGTAGAGTCTACGTAAATAAACCAGCGACTATTCTTCAATTAAAGGAGAACATCCATAAAAAAAATGGTCAACATACCCCGTGACTTGTGTCGAAAAGTTTTGGATAATCTAAGGGCTGATTTGAGAAATGCCGGCGGCGAGTGGGCGGCCAATTCAACGAAATTATTTTTGTTCTTATCAATAATCATTTATTTAAATACAATCTGTATTTTTTTCACGATTATTTCAAAAGTGTACATTTGCCTAATGGTTACGCCCATACACATACCTATACATACACACACTTACATAGCACGCATACATACTGTCACTGTTTGGATTTGGTATTAATATTGTTGCAAGTTCCTTTTCCTACCCATCCCTTTTTGCCAACCCGCCAATATTATTCAGTCTGCAATATACTCCCGCCGCATATAGCCATTTTTGTGCTTCCGCTCTCGGTTAATCCGCTATAAATAACTCCACTGTGTACAATCAAAATAACAAACATTCACGCCTATTGTGATTGTGCCTCTTGGATGGGAAAGAAATCATACAAGTGCATTGCCAGCCTACAAGTTTTATCCTTTTCCGGTGAGTCCTCTCCTTTCTATGCAACATATGTTTTTATCATTTTTAAGCAGTGATAGTAACACCAAATCAAGGTCCTTCGCCAGTCATTCTTTGACACAAACACATAAATCCACTCTCACAACATAAAATACCATTCACCTAATAAAATATAAATATGTTTATATTTTATTTTTTTAAAACAAAACCTTTTCTCCTTCCTTTCTCTAAAAAGACCCTCCACACAGCAGTCTCAAAGATTACACGGGCCCTATGGTTCTCTTTCCCATTTGTGGAGATAATGTAAAAAAATCAATGTTGTCAGTCAGCAAAAATCCACCTTTTTTATTTTTCTTATGGTCTCTTATTATTGATGTTCTCCCCAGCCGAATTTCTCTCCTTTTCTTATTATTTTTCTTCACATTTATTGCCCTTTCTTATGATTATTTCACAACCTATCTTGGGCACGCGGCCGCTGTGATAAAGACTTGCACTATATTATTCCACCACCTCCGAGGGAGGTGTAAAACAGACACTTGCAATAAACAATCTCTAAAAGAAAACAAGATAGTGATTTCAGTGGCGTAGCCGAAAAATTGATTGTGTCTCCATCACAACGAATGCTGATTACCTTCCATATCAATAGCGGAAATTTAAAATGCTGTAAAGGAATAAAATTCAAGAAATGAGCGAAATAAGTCATTTTTGTAGAAATATTTTTATTAATATAAGTGTGTAGGTACTCTACAACGTGCATTTAAAGTGGATTTTTTTAAAGAAACTTATAAAAATTATGCGGATCTGCCCTGATGGTGGACACTGCAACGCTGTCCGAAACGTTGACTAACGAAGGAGGTAGCGCAACACGGCATAACATCCAAGAAACAAATAACCAAAATATAAAAATTATATTCAATTATTAGATAAATAAATTTATAAAAAATGTTTAGTATTGTGAAAGATTCATTCAATGTTTTTTTATAATAAAAAATCATAATTATTGATTTTCAAAATCTATACTAGAAGCGAAACCAGAAAACGAAAGTTGACAAGAGTGGGGAGGCTGGAGGCTACGAAGCACCGCACAAAGAGGAGACCGATTATTCTATTTCATTCTCTCGCAGGTTAATTCGTATAGATGTATGTGTTGTCTCTTTTAAGTGTCGCTTTTTCGTTCTATGAAGTTTCAAATCACAATTTAATGGAGACCTAAGTGCAGGTGAGTGAGGCTGACAATGCTGAATTGTATTTAAAAATGTTAGATATTATGTCAAATAAAATAAATAAAAACTCTTTTTCGTTCTCCTGAACAATTAACATTTTGTTCTTTACAGCATTTCAAATTTTTGTGATTGATATGTTCTTAAGAGAAATTTTCGAAGGCTTTTTAATATATCTTTTAATGTGAGTACCGCGTGTAAAAATACCACGTAACAAATTCAACATTTCCTAACCTTCTGAAAATTTAAAATAGAATAAAAAAAACATTTTATTTAATATGTTATATTAAATTGTATTAGTAAAATTATACAATTTAACGTGTGTAAATTTATTATAATGCCTGTAATTATATTACACGTATTTAACGCCTGTCATTTTTTTTCCAAATGTGGCATATTTGTTATTAAAAACCGTATCTACTGATAATATTGAAAAAAAAACCAAAACACAAACATTGTATTGTTACAGTTAGTACAACCAATGTATGAAAAACACACACCTATCTACGACGAAAAATACACAAAAAACTCTGCTCTACGTATCTGTAAATTGTTTTCCTTGTACATATGGTTTATTGACCTGGGAAAAAGGGAGTCCAAGAGCGTGTTAAAAATATTTCTTAATATTTTTATTAAATTACTAGCTTTTTCCCGCGGCTTCGCCCCACCCTCCCCCCACCCCCCCTCCCCCCCACCTCCCCTTCCCCTCCCCCCTTCCCCCCCTCCCTCCACCCTCACCCACGTCTCACCGCCCTCCCTCCCCCCTCCTTCCCCCCTTTCCTCTTCAACCTCCTCCCCCCCCTCCACCCTCCACCCCTCCCCAATCTCACCCTCCCTCCCGCTTTCCATATATTCAATCCCAGTACATTCAGTTTTTAAACAGCCCGCGTGCCACCTCTTACAATTTTTATTCAAATTTCCATTTTTCATGTATATTAAATTTGGTACCTAACGTAGGTACCTATTTAAAATATCTCAAATTCTTGATTCGATTCAAACTATTAGGGGAGTACCTACTTTAAATAAATTTATCAACATAAAGATTTTCAAAAATAGAATCCTTATTTAAAAATCATTGTTTTGCAAAATGTCATTCTCAAACACGCGAACTGTCAAACGTGCGATAGTCATTAGGTTTTCTGAAATTATCCAATTTTCTGCACAATTTTCTTAATTTTTCTCTTCGTAAGAACCATCCTCGTACTTCAAGTAATATTCTAAAAAAATAATTAGCGAAAACGGTTCAGCTGCTCTCGAGATTTGCGCTTGGCAACACATTCAGCGATTCATTTTTATACATATATAAGAAGAAGATATTCTCAAGTAAAATTCAAAATCGAAACCTGATGAGTAAATTAAAGAATAACATTTTTTTTAAACGCATCATATGTAACTTGAAATTTTGATACCAGCCAAGTACCTAATTATTTCCTTAGAATGAGAAATACGTCTAGCTAGGAAATAATATCAACCATGGAAACAAAATGGCTACCCGTACCTCAACAAATTTATGTCTTGCAAATATAAATCTTACGTAAATTTCAATGTAAATAAAAAAAATAAAATTATTGATTAAAAATCAGCAAGTCAATCGCTCTTAATTTTGGGGTTCTTCATAACCTTTGGAATATTACACAACAATTTGATTAGATTTTCCAATAAATACAAAAATTTTGTAATATCTTTTTCTAGTTAATAATAACAATTCATTTGCTCACTTAAGAAAGAATATAGACATGTGTAACTGCAGGTAAAAAATTGCGGTTTTAAGAAATCATTAAACTTTTTAAAAGTTAAAGGCATGTGCCCAGGCCATTGTCCAGTCGGCCCCGAGGTCGGTGCGCCCCTGATAGAGGTCATAATAATTGAGATTGTGCGAAAGCTCGGCGGGGATTTGAGTGTCTGCTGTTTCTCGCGGAAGTTTTGATTCCCAGTATTAAAGGTTTATTTGTATCATTATTAGACAAAGAAGGATTACGCTGTTTAACCGTTATGTAACATATGAATTATGTTTATTTGGAATATTAACTAAAAAGACAAACCCGTAGAAATGTGCGGTGCATGTACGTGTGCCCGAAGTTGTCTAATTTTTTTCATTTCTTCAGGTGAAATTGAAGAATATTTTCATTTAAAAAAAAAAAACATTTTTGAACAAATACAAATTTCAAAACTATCACTAACAGACCAATTAGATAAGCGTACAAGAAAACATAAAAAAAACTCTGACGATAAACACAAACTTTGGACAAAGGCACCATAAATACCACGCAATTAAAGCATTTAACAATCTTATAATTTAATTAAGTGAAGACAATATTAGCGAAACTCAATCGAAAATCTGGAGACAGAAAAACCAGAAAAAGATATTGGCTCCGCTGGGGCTGGGACTCCGCTGTTCGTGTCCCAGCGGAGCCAATATCTTTTCCTGATTTTTCTGTCTCCAAATTTTCGATTGGGTTTCACTAATATTGTCTTCATTTAATTAAATATTATAATTTGAGATTTTACTCAGAAAGTTTAAAAAAATTAAAATATATCTTATTATTGTTTAAACATTATGTCAAATGTTCCTTTATCCTTATGTCAAAGTTCCTCAAAGTTTTACTATATAAAAGAAACTACAATCATTACACTTCAATTTATATATTCCTGATTTTTTAATTTTTAAGTCTCTATCCTTATTATTTAGAATGTAATTATTAAGTTTATTATTTGCATAAAATGCGGGAAGAGTTTAGTACATTCTTTGATTTGTTTTGGAATTGGAAAACATTATTATTTAAAAAAACATTATTTTTCTTCATTGTACAACTATAAATGTTTATTTCACTTTGGGCAAGGGAGTGAAACCGACCAAAACAAGGTGAAAGCGAAATCACAAAATGGGTTAACTGCGTTCAACTACAATATTGAGTGGAAGAACTGGACATTACTTGTGGGAAACAAGGTTAATAAGGATAGATTAGCGAACCAGGATGGAAAAAGGGGATTGACAAAAAGGTTAAGCTCTTTGCAGAGGAGTGCGGTGACTCTCCGATTTCCGAAATTTTCCGGTGAAATATATGTTTTCTGTGGACCTCGTTCTTTTTTCTGTAAGGAAGCACAAATTCAAAGTACTTCGGGGATTTGAGCTAATATTGTGGTGTCTGTGGAATGTATTTATTAAACAAGGCTCACTGTAATTCAGAAGGTGGTGTATTACAGGTATATTTATTTTATTTATTTATTTATTTAACGCCCAATGGGCTTTTACATTTTGGTAGTACAAATAATTATTCATGACAGATTATTTAACATATACAGAAATAATAAAAATAAAATTTGATAAAAAAGCACACAAGTCATAAAAATACAAAAAATACAGCGATTTCATAGGTTTTAGAAAAACAGATAGGTTTAGGAATAGTTTTGGAATAAGTTTTTTACAAGATCAACAAATTTTGCCAAGTTTATGTTAAATATGTCAATATCACCTAAGTACTGATTTCCCATAGTGTGAAATCGTTGTATCGGAGAGTGGGCAATGTAGTTCCGCTTATGAATGCTACAGTAGAATAGTATATTTTGTTGTGTAGTTACTGTCGGTATTCGTAAGTTTATGAGTTGCAGTAGTTCGCAACAGTCAAATTTAGAGTTAAGTATTTTGAATAAAAATGTTAAGTCGCTTATTTTACGTCTGTCTTCTAGTGTGTGTATTTTTAAAACATTTAATATTAAATTATATTTCAAGTCTTCTAGTGGGATATTTAATTTAAAATTTATAAAACGCAGAATTTTTTTTTGTATTCGCTCAATGTTATTAATGTGAATTTTGTAAGATGGAGACCAAACTACCGAGTTATATTCCATTAGGCTTCTAACTAGAGATACATATAATAATTTAATGACTTGTATGGAATTAAAGTTTTTGGTTGTTCTTAATACGAAGCCTAGGTATATGTATGGATTTACCAACAATTAATAACATGATATTGATAGATATGGAATGAGGAATAAAGACATTGCATCATTTCAGCATTAAATAACTGCAAAGAAAAAACTTTTCATTGAATACAATATCAGCGACTCTCAAACGAAAAATTGAAAGAGCAAATTAGGAAAAAGATCCCCCAAGAACCCAGGACCCTAAGCCTTGCCAAGGCTCTGCTTTAACCACTGAATTAATCCAACCCTATCCACTTCAATCACATTTAACTGTATACTTCGACTAAGAACCACAAACATTATCCTCATTTTCTTAACGCATATTTTTATTGATTCAATTGCAAGTCTCTTCCCGTACAAAGTGTTTCAGCGAATATTTTTTTTGTTATTTTTGGAATAACTTAATGAGTAAAACCTGTATTTATAATATTTATTAATTGAAGATAATAATAGCGACATTAAAACTAAAATTGCAAACAGAAAACCTAGGAATTGAACCCAGGTCTCTGCCTAGGCTAAGTCACATTTAACTGTGTCACACTTCGACTAAGAACCACTAACATTATCTTCAGTTTCTAAAAAAATTATTGGTTAATATATTTAGTTGGTAATATTATCTTCGACTATTAAATATCATAATTTGAGGTTATATTAATCAATTTATTAAAAAAAAAAATTTTCGACTGTACCGTACTACATCACCTGCCTGACGTATGTCTGGAGATTATAATTATTGCAATCTCTTAGATACTTAGGAAGGGTTGTTTTATAGAATTTTAACAACTCATCAAATTCCGATGTTAATTTTCAAGCTCTGTGTAAGTTCAATTAAAGTTATTATATATGATAGTTGATAGCATTAGGCCAGTTGCTTCATGACATCGATACTTTGTGCGGTGCTTCGTAGTCTTCCCACTCTTGTCTATTTAAGTTTTCTCAAGGTTTCACTTCTAGCGCGTGTGAATTGCACTCTGTTACTTTATTTTATTTGGATTTTTCTGTTTAATGTTTCGTTTAGATTTATCAGTATAATCTCCTTCAATGCTAAACTAGAATTATGTGCTCAGGAATTGTAATAGACTTAATAAATATTTAATGAAAAACTGAATATTAATTAATAGTTTGTAAATAATTTGCACGACGATAATCAAATCCATAAATTAGTTTTGGATCATGAAAATTGTCTAAGTGTCGTAATTTTTTGGAGTGGATATACGAGTGTGTTGTGATTGCGCGAGTAATTGGTGAGTTATTTGCTGCATCATTGTTGTTGGCTTCTACATGAAGAAGGTAGCACTGGTAGCAATCATATTGTAGTTTCGATATTTACGTATCCATAAAGTAGTCCATTATTTCTATTTGACATAGTCTTCTTCTTTACATAGTATAAAGCAAAGTCGCTCCCGCTGTCTGTACGCTTAGATCTTTTAAACCAGGTAATGGATTTTCGTGCGGTTTTCAACCAATACATGGAGTGATTCATGAGGAAGATTTATGTACATAATTTGTCGTTTTGTCTTAATTGGTTGATATATATAATATACTAGCTGACCCGGCGAACTTTGTACTGCCTCAGATGGGAGGGTCGCGATTAAAAAATGGGAGGGCGGTGGTAGAAGGTATTTTTTGATGACAAATAAAAAATAAAAAAATGCCTAAAAAATAGAAATAAATTTCTGGGTTCATGGGGTGAGGTTTGTCTAGATGTTGGAGGCGGATGACCAGGACATACTGAACCCCAGATTCCTGACTTAGAAAAAAACCCTCCACACAGCATCCCCAAAGATGACATAGGTCCTGAGGGAAATTATTTTCCTGAGAGCCTCCTGTGTGGAGCTCATGTAAAAAAAAATCGGTCGAGCCGTTTCGGAGGAGTGCGACCACAAACACCATGAAACGAGATTTTTATATATATATACATATATAGATAAAGGTAGCTGGCTGGCAATGATATGTATGCAAATTAACAGACGGCGTTGGTTATAAAGGTTGGGTAATGGCGTTGTCAGCCGAAAGCGTTGCGTTTAGTTAGCCACAGCAACGTGTTTCCGGGTCTGCTAGTGATATTTTTTTTTAAATTTTTTTATTTAAGTTTATTTAGGAAACATACAGTTGTAAATACATTCATTTTACATTTTATATTGAATATAGTATAAACCAGTGAAGTTCCATTTATGATTTAAAAAAAAAGGAAATGGTTACTGATTAGGAAGCAAGTAGATAGTAATAATATTATAATATAGTATTAGTAAAAAGTGAGTCAAAAGAAAAAATAAACAATGAAGAAATAACAAAGAAATAATCGTTTTGATTTAAGTACATTGTAAGGTTAATTTAGTTTTAAACGTTTTAAGAGAGCAGTGGAAAATATCGATATCTCTTAGGGCGTTGTAAGATTTGCAGATACGCCCGAGCAAAGAATTTTGTGCATATTTCGATTTGAAATGCTGTATAAAAAATAGGGTATTCGACCTGGTATTGCGTTCAGGGCAACGAAATGCAATCCTTTCTAATAGATCTGGTGAGTCAATAAGGCAGTTCACAATCTTGTATAGAAACAGTACGTCAGAAATGTTTCTCCGTTTGTAAAGAGCAATAGGTTTACACTGGTGATTTTCGAAACGATACGAAAGGTGTTTCAAAAATTTTGTTTGAATATTTTCAATACGCTTAATGTAAGTTTGGTATTGTGGATTCCAAATGACAGATGCAAATTCAAGATGAGATCTTACATACGCCATATATAGTAGTTCAAGTGTAAAAGGTTTGTTGAACGGTTTTGTGATGCGTATATATCTAATTGACAGTTTTTACTTGCGGAAGTGTGAAATAAAACTCTGTTATTTTTTATCACATATTTCATTTCCTGAATGGACAAATGTCTTGCGTTTTGCGCCATAAAAATGTACAACAATAATAATAGGGAGACGTAAGATAAGATTATCTCGTGTTTTTATCGCCTTGTAACTGCCCATTCTTAATTCCCACGGGAACCATAACCCCAAGCATAAATCATAAGGATAAGTTTTATGACTCTTTGGTCAAAGGAGGGTATTTGTACTTCATAATGTGAGACTATCCACTATATTATTTTTATAGAGTTCACAATCGGGTTCTGTCAGATGGGTGCATCAACCAACAATTAAAAATATTTGTAAATTATATATTTAAACTAGCTCCGTCACCTTTACCTTCCCTCTCCCCACTCCACTTCCCCCCCTCCCTTCCCCCGTCCCGCGAACCCCCCTCCCGAGTTCCCCTCCCAGGTCCCCCTCCCAGGTCCCCCTCCCCCCTCCCGCCTTCTCTTCCACCTTCTCCAACTTCCCTCTTCCCTTTCCCGCTCCCTCGTCCCGCCAACCCTCCTCCCGCGTTCCATATATTCAATCCCAGTACATTCCATTTTTAAACAGCCCGCGTGCCACCTTTTACAATTTTTATTCAAATTTCCATTTTTCATGTATTTTAAATTTGGTACCTAACCTATTTAAAATATCTAAAATTCTTGATTCGATTCAAACTATTAGGGAAGTATCTACTTTAAGTAAATTTATCAACTTAAAGATTTTCAAAAATAGAATCCTGATTTAACATTTTGCAAAATGTCATTCTCAAACATGCGAACTGTCAAACGTGCGATAATCGTTAGGTTTTCTGAAATTATCCAATTTTCTGCGCAATTTTCTTAATTTTTCTCTCCGTAAGAACCATCCTCGTACTTCTAGGAATATTCTAAAAAAAGAATTAAGCGAAATCGGTTTAGCTGCTCTCGAGATTTGCGCTTAGCAACACATTTAGCGATTCATTTTTATAAATAAGATGATAAATGAAACAAAGTAACATTGTTTCATTTATCTTTTAAATGTATTTGTTTTTATAAATAACTGTAATTTACTTCCGTGAACCTTAACGGGATATTAAAATTGCACCTCATTTCACCACACACAATTATTTGATTCAATTCACTATCTGGTCCTCGGGCGTCCCCAAATTTTCCTACTATTCACTTCCACTTCATAATTCAATGTCTTTAGCAGGTAGACGGACGGTTCAATTGCAGTTTATCATTTTACTGTATTTATATAAATAAGAGTGTCTGTGGTTGTGCGGGTGGGCAGCGTGGATTTGATTTTTATACAAATCTACAGTTTTGTTCCGCGATTGATGAAATTTTGCACACTTGACCGTCAAAACAAGAGGCAAGTCCCTGCTTAAGAGGAATATAAACGCTAGAAATATTTCGAATATCATGCCAGCAAAATTTTAAAATCGAGCGTCTTATTTGCACGAAGCAAGTAAGCGAAAAAGTGGTTTTTAGTTATTTTGTGCATGATTTTATAAGAACGAAAAAAAACTTAGAACATGGAAAACCTCAAAAATAGTCTTAGCTATAAAGGGGTATTTAAAAAAAATGTTTCTTGTAACTTCATAGTTAAGTCATGAAATTATTATTTTTTGGTTGTTTACGCTTATATTTTTTGTTACGTAAATAATAATTTTATTGTAATTCCAATACATAGAAAAGCAAGTAAAAGCTTCGATTTAACCGTAGCATATTTTTTGATGTTCATACTGTAAGCTGATTCGTCGTAAAGATTAATCAAAATTGTATCTAAATAGGATTTCATGTATAACTTCATCTTATTAGATTTCGAAAAACTCTGCGTAAAGCCAGGCAAAGTTAGTGACTTTAGTCAGTTTTAAATAAAACAATAACTTTGTTAGCCTCATTTTTTTCATACTTATTGCCGACCAGGTTTCGCCACCATCATAGCTTCTTCAGGACAGTTGAAGTTAGTGCTCTTTATCAATTAACATGAAACAACTAAGTATCGGGCTTCCATATGTGCTTAAGATGAAACATGGTCGCTGAGAAATTTGAATAAAATGTATTTTACCAAACTGTTGCTTTCACTGTCGTCGTTACCACCCCCCCTCCCCCCGAATACTGAGCGATATGGACAACGGACAACCGTATTAGAAAAAAAATCCATGTCGGTTCGTTTTACTTTAAAAAAATAATACATTTTATAGTTTGAATGCTGAACGTCTATTGATGGAGTTCAAACCAGGCGATTTTAATGATATTTGGAGGGTCCTAACTCCTATAAGAAATAACTTATCGAAGATAGCAAAACGCACCGACGCGCTAGTAGTCGATATCTAGGTATATTATGGTATAAAATATTAACACTAGTGTCAAAATCCAGAGAGGAACTTGGGGAATAGGTTCGTATGGACAAAACGCAACCCATTTTCCACTTTTTTTTTTTTACAGTGAATACCGCACAAGAATCTCAACTGCTCCCGTCTGGAGCCAGTGAGACTATGGCATCCCCAATTGGGGTATGTTGTGAGGCTGAAGGTAGTGGGGAGGGGAAGGAGGTGGGGAAGAGGAAGGTTGGGAATTACCTGGCTATTCAGATCTGGTCACCAAACACGGCTAAAGCCATTTTCAAGCAACGTTTCAACTCTTAATGGTGGTCTTACACCAGGGCGATACTGATAGTATCTTCCACTCTGGAACATGCCGCAAATATACTATATATTATTTTTAATGAATTAATTGTGAAATAACACAAATTAATCAAATAAAATTTATTTGCGCTTGCGGTTCGAACCCGCGACCTCCGGATTGTGAGTCAAGAGTCTTACCACTGGACTACGGAGGTCGTTTAAGTTTAAGTCTCATACAGGTAAATAAGAGAAGACCCTTTGTTGTTGGGGTATCGTCCATACTGGCAAGAGGAGCTGTTGTCTTAGATTTATAAATCTCTTCAATGGTTACTCCCAAAATTATTGTTGTAGAAACATGTCGTGGGGTTTTAAAACGAAATGCATTGATATTTTCAGTTTTTTAAATTTTTAAATTTATTTATTTGGACAGTTTGATAATGCCTTCAGAGGGCGAAACAGCTGTAACGCATAATAATAATTACGAAGCCGAAGCAGAACTTGTCATCATTACATAATATAAAATAATGAAGTCGCTCAAAATGTATGTGCGCATTAATCTTTTAAACTACGCAACGGATTTTCATACGGTTTTCACCAATAGATAGAGTGATTGAAGAGGAATGTTTATATGTATAATACATGTAAATTATATTAGAGGAAAGCCGATAAATTCAAAGAAAACATATTTTTGTGCGATTTAAAACGGCTGGCTATAAATTATAGTCACTTTTGAAATTCGTTCTACGGAAGAAATTGGAAAATAGATGTCCTAGAGTAAGTAGGTATTTGATTTTCCCTTTTCAAATATCCAGTGTTGCATTGCAAGTATAATTAGTGGCGATCGCTCGAATTGCATTATTATTAAAATGTATGTGCGCATAGATCTTTTAAACTACGAAACCGATTTTCATACGGTTTCACCAATAGATAGAGTGATTCAAGGGGAAGGTTTACATGTATAATACATGCTTATCATAGTAGAGAAAAGCCGAGAAATTCAAATATTCAATTCAGGCAGCGGGCAGCTGGCAAGCGGGTGGTGTGGATTTTATAAAGGTTGGGTAATGGCGTTGTGTTTCGTTAGCCACCGCAACGTGTGGCCGGGTCTGCTAGTTTATAATAAACTGTTTTTATACATTGAATAGTAGTATTATTAAATATATAAAATAAAAAAAATAAATAATTAAAGTGGAGTTCTACAAAATTAACTTAATAACAATAAATCGATTTTTTTCAGGTTTTTCAGATCACAGTCGGAACTGTTCGTATATTTACCAAATGTCTTTTCTCTTTCGAAGATAAGGCTGTTAGGGTTAACAACGATAGTAAAATTAATTTTTTAGTCTCGAAAATGACCAAGTTATGTGTTTTCAAAGTGAAATTTGGTAAAATCTGTGCAATAGTGTCCCGTGAAGTCGCAAGCAGTATCTCTACATTTTATAAATTAAAGTCCCCCGCGTCACGCGTCGCCTGTCTGTCTGTCTGTTCGCGATAAACTCGAAAACTACTGAACGGATTTTCACGCGGTTTTCACCAATAGATAGAGTGTTTTGTGAGGGAGGTATGGGCATCACTTTTATTTATTTATGCGTATGGTATCCCCACCACGCAAGGAAGTATCTCTGGATCGCTCCGGCGATGACCGAGCGATTTATTCCGTCTCCAGTACTCGATCCGAACGGCCACTGGCGTTTAGTACCTCTCTACCCGTTTCATACGTGAACACTAAATTGTGTAAATATTAAATCTCAATAAATGTTTATCCCTCGAACATGAGCAAGTGTTATCAATCATCATCCAATATAATTATTGAACACCGGATCGCGGCCTAGAAGTACCCTGATCCCCAGGAGCCTGCCTATCCCGTATGGTAAAGTATTGGTACTACCTCGTCTGATGTGGAAACGGAGCACCAGGTCAAACATTTTCCACAGCACCTCAACCCTTTAAACAACACTTCTAACACAGGTTTAGGTATGTAATTTGTCAAGGATTTGTGTAAATTGGTTGAAACATGATAATTGTTAGAAGTGTCGGAAAAAGTCAAGCCGCCTGGTAGCTTTCATCGAAAACGCTGCCTAATCCTTTTGGGATATAACAAAACAATGCATGGTGGGATATTCCTCTTTTATAAATCTACAAAAAAGTCCGTGAAGGCATATATCTATCTTTTACGGATAGATTACTATACTAATCTTCTAAAAAAATGGTCACGTACATTGCGGTAATTGAAAAGTTATTTAGACGGATGCAGTATTAATCCTTATTAACTTAAATACGTTAGTTACCCCAAGCATTTCATACACATTATTATAATCTTTCACACCATCTCTACGTATTGTAAATTAAAGTCTTCCGCGGCATCTGTCTGTCTCTTCGCGATAAACTCAAAGACGGCGGTGGTTATAAAGGTCGGATAACCATCCAGTAGATGACGTTGTGTTTTATTAGCCACAGCAACGCGTGGCTGGGTCAGCTAATCTACAATAATTGACAATTCGAATCACAGTACTGCAACACTTATCCCGGGAAGTCATATCGTGACGTCACACGCTTTTAGGTCGCCTGCATTTTGACGGTTTATATCTTCGGTACTTGAATTCAAAAGAATATATTATCCTCGGTTTACTCCAAGACACCACGTATATTAATATTATGAAATTTCGGGTGATCGGGCAACTCAGAATAAAATCAACTCAGAACCTCTTTTGGAAAGTCATTAAAAGTGATGATAAAATATATAAAAAAATACGTTAAATAATAGGTTACGTTAGGTTAGTGTTGTGGACTATTTTAAAATTATTTTTTTCATATCTTTTAATGACTTTTCAAAGAGGTGTTGAGTTGACTTGATTCTGAGTTGGCATGGAACCGAAATTTTGTTATAGGAACCTCCGTTACCGAAGGGGCAAGGGGACTGGCGATCCGGAGATCACAGGTTCAAATCCCGGCGTGAGCAAATAAATCGTAATTGATCTTGGCATAATAAAAGGTATATTTAAAACAATAAATTAAGAAAAAAAGGACGAATCAAAACCATTTCGATCGGAATATCATCCAATTCGAAAAAAAGTTCCACGCCCTGAATGACGAAGAACAATCTGAACACCACAATGGAATGCTGAATAAACCTTAGATCAAATTACAGCAAGGCCCGGACTTAGAGGCCCAGAACATTTACAGAGTCGGCCCCCCTATGTACCATGATTACATATATGTATGTTCTAATATAAATATAATAAAAATTCTTACTGACGAACCCTCTGAGATGAAAATATCGGGAGTCGGTGAATTATTTTCCCATTTGGTCTCTGGTAGATTGACATGTTGTTCTTGTATTATTTTATATTTACTATACTTATATAGTGCAATTGCATAGCGTGGATTGACTAGGTGATAATTTGTGGAAAAGTGTGTGTGGAAGGGTTTAGTTTTTCCTGTGAGTAAGATTTAAACCGGACATTAAGTAAGAAATAAAATAAAAGGTTATATGCTCTGAATATAACAGCGTTTTATCAGTGATTAGAAGAATATTTATGGAGATGGGAATGTGATTTTCTCTAGTAGCTGTGGTCTCTTTTAGTTTTAATTTCTAAGTCCATACCAATATTTATCTTAAAATTTAAATGATGGCTTCAACGCACTTTGAGTAAATACCTATCGCGGGTTTCGAATGGGAGAAGCAAATTCAAGATAACTGTGAATATATGAAAAATACAATATTTAAAGTGAGTAACCTAATGTTAGTAGAGTATTATACTGCCCTGATGAAGCTACGGTTGTAGCGAAACCCGGTCGGCATATAGTATAAATAGGTATTTACAAAGTTATTGTTTTATTTTAAATTAATAACGTCACATCACAAAGTATCCGCTTCATATGAACAAATATTTATAATTAATAGAAACTAGTCATACCTTTAATTTTAACAGTGGAATAGAATTAATACATTGTAATGTCAATGGCATTCAGTTGGATAAATTAGAAATTTTAGAGATTAAAAAGAGTGTAAAGCAAATTTAAATATTATTAATAATCAAATATTGTTTTTAAATGACCCATTATTAAATCTATTCCCCTTTTAAATTTTTAATTGTTCTATATTGCCCCTTGTCTCCTACACATTTTTTTCCTTCAAATTTTACTATTGTTTATGTCTATTATTTTTCTCTATTACCTATGTATGTCTATTTTTAAAATTAGTTCTGTCAAAACCTTGAAGAAGTCAGCTTTGCTGACGAAACATGTCGGTTTTTTGTAAATAATTAAGTGGTTATTACAAAGTTATCTATTAATTTGAATTTAAAATGTTAACACAAAATAATTTTGCACTATTATAATAATAATAATAATATTTATTTCACATAAAATTATACAATGAAACATATGTGGAAACTTTGACTTGCCAACTAGGAATGGAACCTGTTTTAGGCCAGTCAAATTGACAAATTTAGTTCATATCATAATTTCATATTACATTGATTAATTATATAAACATATTATTTATTGAATGAAACAAGTGTTACGATTGAATTCCTCGTAGAAGCTTTAGTTAATAACTACAATTTTGAACTCACAAAAAAACAGAATAAGCGAAGAGAAAAAACAATTAGAGAAACAACAAGTACAATTTTAGTATCGATTGCTTGTTTAACAATAGATAAATGTTTGGTTATTTAAATCGCTTGCAAAAATTGAGAATCGAGACATTCTTCAAGCGTGATGACAAAATCCATATTATAATTAACGTGGATGTTTAAACGTGATTACAAAAAATAATTATAATTATAATTAACGTGAGTGACGTATCCCTCAACTTTACAACTTTATTAGAAGAAGTGATTATTAATTTATGATCGTACGCGTTACATCTGTTATTTTCTAATTCCCTGGTAAATCTTGAAAGACGTTCATAGCCCTACATGGCATAGATTTCAGAGATTTTAATTTCTCTTGGAAATGGTAGCATTATTTTATTTTTTCTGTGAATTACTTCTAGGCTCCCGGCCAAGACCACATCCGAGGTTTAGCAAACAGGTTTGCTAAATGCAAACGTTTATAAAAAATTGCCCTGGCCAGCCAACCCCCTGACGCCGACGTTATGGTCCTAGGCCCGGGCCTTTAGGGCTTCTAGCGAAAGTCCGGCACAGATTACAGCAAAATAATGATGTATCTAACCATTAAGTAGATGACTTGCATTTTTCTGTTTTCTTCTGAGGTTCACAAACTTTTTTGAATATAACCCTCTGCAGACAAAAGCCTCAAATCTTTTTATTATCATTTTGTTCCAGCTTAAGAAAACACCGCGTTCATCAAATCGGTTGAAATTTGATACCAGTTCAATGTAAAATATTTCATAATATGTACTGATTTTGCCTGCCTTGTTAACTTAAAAAAATATCATTAAAGCATTAATATTTTCATACGTAAATATTTTTATATAAATATATGTATGTACATATATAGTGGTGCTTGCATGCTCGTATATTGAAAAAAAAATGTTATGTACATTTTTATAATCTAACGCTAATTTACTTCTTTTCTCCTTTCTATTTTCGGTAAGCAGTTAGTCTACCACACGGATAATACGGAACGTTCGTGTTGTCGAATGTTCCTTTTTTAACTAATAGACAATCAAATATGACATTTGTTGGAAGTACCAATCTTATAAAATAAATTCTTTAAAATAAACTCGCATTTCATCATAATTTAAAAAAACATCCCGGGCTTTGAATGGTTTGTTTGGCATAGCAGGGTTATTATTATTACATTTCTTTCCTTGTTCTACTGTTATAAATACAGGTACAAACATGTCAATAATGCATTCACTTTGTTTTAAGCAAAAATATTTTTTACGATTGGCAGCATTGATTGATTGTCTATGAAATGTTAAAATAAAAACGATGAATAAACAATGGCGTTACCGCGTGAGTGAATTAATTTTAAGAAAATTAAAATGTTAACTGAATATTTTTTGCATGTTTTTTGGTCTCCCCCGACATAAATACTCACTTTTCGTAATAATAAAGCTAAATCTAACTGTTTGAATAAAAAATATTCCGTATTAACGAGTACCGAAGCGGTTTAATGCATAAATAATATATTTTCTATTTCCTACTTTTTATTATAATGTTTCCAACTTTTAGCATCATTTATACTAAATCGTTCGTTTACACTAGCTTCATATTTCATACAAAGTAACAATACTCCATTGTTCGCCATGAAACAAGCAGCCGCCTAGTATGGTGATCTAATATATCTTCTCTATAATGTCTTAATTATGTATGACGTGTTTTATAAATAAATAAATTAAAATAATAATTTATAACTAAGGCATGGCGATTGCAAATAAACGCAAACGCTGGTTTAAAAACCTGCAGATCGCTGTTTAGTAAATCGTGATATTAAACTGTAAGGGCGCCAGCCAGATGGACACATCTGAGCAAATTTATATCTAATCTAATCTCAAATTAGTTAAAATGTCTCACATGTTATGGGGGGGGGGGGGGGGCAAAAAAATCCAAAAATACTGTTAGAAATAAACTGGAAGTATCATACTGATCATACATACTTCAAGTTTATTTCTACAAGTGGAAGTATGTATAGTATCTCCACGTTACATACGATATCCATTTGGAAGTGTCTCGCGCTACACCGACACGTGCCTCGCAGGTTGCTTATCTCTGTTCTATTTCGGGGACTTGACAGAATACTAATGATATCACCCCTGGAAATGTCATCCCCTGAAGATATCGCAGTTCGTTTACAAAGACAAGTGGTGGTACTCCCTAAAGGATTGCATTGCATACTTTACTGAGTGGTAGAGATAGAATGCTCCGAGTTCAAAGACATTAAATGATATTTCTACACGGTGCCGGAAAACTAGTGTTACAAGCGGAAAACTGGTGAATCTACATATTATTCGATCTATAGTACTAGGCGTACTGCAAAGGGCCAGCAGATACTTTAATAAAGTATCTAGTCGATTATTGGAAATTACAGACCGATATCAATTATATCTAATATTCCAAAAATATTTGAGTCGATAATTACAAAGAAAATTACTCCTGTTTTCAAAAATGTTCTAATTGAGGAATAGCTTGGATTTAGATCGGCGAAATCTACAACAACAAATTTACTTTCCTTTACAAGTACCATTGTGAAAGCCTTAGAAGATAACACTCAGGTTGATGTCCTATACACTGACTTCTCCAAAGCTTTCCACAAATTTAATCACCGTATCCTCATGGCCAAACTTTATGCTATAGGCATTAGAAACCCTTTGTTATCATTCTTTCACTCTTACTTGACTGATAGAAAACAAAGGGTTAAAATAAACAACTTTGAATCCTTCAACATTGATGCAACTTCCGGCGTTCCCCAAGGAGCCCATTTTTGGCCCGTATTCTTTTTAACCTTTTTATTAATGATATCACTGAAGTTTTTAGTCACACACGTTTCTGGCTATTTGCTGATGATAATAAGATCCTTAAGATTATTAAATCCCACCTTGACTGTTTACTATTTCAACTTGATATTGATTCATTTAACGATTGGTGCAAAATTAACTGCATGGAACTTAATGTTGATAAATGCAAAATTTTGTCCTTTTATAGAACCAAAAAACCTATTCAGTTTGATTATAAACTAAATAGTGTTTGTCTATCTACTGTCACATCTATCAAGGACCTTGGGGTCACTCTAGACTGCTAACTTTTTTCCGTGATCACATTAATGATATCGTAAATAAATCACTTAAACTACTCGGCTTCATTCATAGAATTACCTCTGACTTCAAACATATAAGTACACTTAAAACTCTTTACTGTTCGCTTGTTCGCCCTCACCTTGAATATGCTAGTGTCATTTGCTCTCCTTTCTATGCTGTCCACATTTGTCACATCGAATCCGTACAATATCGTTTCCTAAGAGGAATTGCTTGGAGGTGTTGAAAGTGGCAAATACTTATATGATGAAATTGAACACATTTTAAACATTTCTTCTTTAGAAAAACGTAGAAAGAACTGTGATCTAATTTGCATATTTAAAATTATCAACAGTATTACTGATACACCTGCATTGTTACAACTCATCCAGTTTAACATCCCCTCCCGTAGACTTCGAAATAATGAAGTGCTGTTCCTCAATCAACATTCTACTAATTATGGATACCATTCTCCCTTATCCAGAATGTCGAGACTTGTCAACGCAAGTCAAAGCATTGATTTTTTTGGTGTAAAACTAAGTGACTTTCGGCAGTCGATACGCAATATTTAAATGCTTCTTCATGCTTTGACTTGTAGTGTCTCTGTACGTACTTTTAACATTTTATATTGTCATTGCTATTCATTTATATGTGCTCTCCCTTCACTGTCATCTCTGTTTTTTTTATTCGTGTTATTATTATGTTTTTTAATGGACTCTTGTCCGTAAATTAATAAATAAATAAATGAATAGTACACAATTGATAACCCTGTACAAATCACAAGTGCGCCCCACGGTTGAATTTGGCAGCCACCTCTGGTCTAAAGCTTCAAAATACCCATTCATTTGTTTGATAGATTCTCCCATTAGACGGATTGCAATCTTTAGAGCACAGGCGTCGGCGTCGGGTGGGAATGCTATCCTTGTTCTACCAGTGCATAGTCGGGAAACACGCCAAACGCGTGCCCAACGTATATACACTGTTGACATTTGTCACATGAGAACGGGTCGCTTCTTCAATTCGTTTTTGTGTTCAACAGCTCGGCTGTGGAACGATTTGCCGGCCTCTGTGTTTCCTCCTTACTACAACACGGGTCTCTTCAAGACCAATGTTCATTCCTTCCTCTCCTCAAAAAGACCCTTCACACAGCATCTCAAATGACATAGGCCCAGAGGGAAATTATTTTCCTCAGGGCCTCCTGTGTGGAGTTAATGTAAAAACATATTGAAATTCGATTTTTAAATACCTTTAAAACAAATCTTTGGCCAACGCTTCGTCAAATTTAAAAACATATTATCTGAAAAATACAAGTCGGCAGTTCACATGCGGTAGAAGTTAAACCTTCAGAAAACTAAAGTAGACAAGATTGGGGAGGCTACGAAGCACAGCACAAAAAGGAGACTGATTGTTCTATCTCATTCTCTCGCAGGTTAAATCCTAAAGATGTATGTGTTTGCCTCGTTTTAGTGTCACTTTTGCGTTTCATCGAGTTTCAAATCACAACGGTGCTAAATTAATATTCACTTCAAAAGCATTATATAGCTGATATTTGACCGATTTGACTTAGAAGTGAAACTTTTAGAAAACCAAAGTAGAGTGGAGAGGCTACGAAGCACCGCACAAAGAGGAGACAGATTATTCTGTCTTATTATCTCGCAGGCTAAATCGTAAAGATGTATGTAGGTACATATTTGTTTATTTTTAGTGCCGATATTTTTCGTTTCATCGAGTTTCATATCACAACGGTGCTAAAGAAGTTTTCACTTCAAAAGTTATATAGCAAAATCAACTTCGAAAATATGATGCAGATTCACCAGCTTCTTTCTCACTTGCTCTACAATTTTCCGGACACCTTGTAATTAACGCTTTGCTAAAAGTTTATCTTCTTATATATAAAAATGAATCGCTGAATGTGTTGCTAAGCGCAAATCTCGAGAGCAGCTAAACCGATTTCGCTAATTCTTTTTTTACAATATTCCCTGAAGTACGAGGATGGTTCTTACGGAGAGAAAAATTATGAAAATTGCACAGAAAATTGGATAATTTCAGAAAACCTAACGGCTATCGCACGTTTAACAGTTCGCTTGTTTGAGAATGACATTTTGCAAAATGTTAAATCAGGATTCTATTTTTGAAAATCTTTAAGTTGATAAATTTATTTAAAGTAGGTACTCCCCCAACAGTTTGAATGGAATCAAAAATTTCAGACATTTTAAATAGTTAGGTTATGTTAGGTACCAAATTTAATATTGAATAAAAATTGTAAAAGGTGGCACGCGGGCTGTTTAAAAACTGAATGTACTGGGATTGAATATATGGAAAGCGGGAGGGTGGGAGAGATGTGGTAGGGGGAGGGAACCCCCCTTACACCATGCGAGCAAAGCCGCGGGAAAAAGCTAGTTGTTAATAATATTACGTAATTAAAAATATTAAAGAAATTACAGTAGAATAGTAGGTGTTTGGTTCTGAAACAGTTTTTAAAAACTAAATCCATGTTCCCAAGTCCTTCATCATTCATTTATTCATTTGTCTTCCTCCTTTCCTCAAAAGTTCCTACAAGGAAAAGAAGAAGATGTTTTTCTACCTACATGGAAAAAAAACAATATCACACCAAAGTTTTAAATTACCTAATTGGGCAGTTGAAAATTCGAAGTGACATCGGTCACAGCTCGCAATCGAAATATCGCAATTAATCGCATCAATTCATAATTTAAAAGTGTCGGTAACTGTTACATATAGTTGTGCCGTTATTATCGGAAGCTGTAAGTACCAAGATCGATCCTGAAACAGTGGATGAAGCCATCAAAGGTAGGGGCTGATTCCTTCCATCGCCCAATTCCTGTGATCGATATTTCGGTAAATTTTCGGGATTAGTGTCCATGGTTATTACGAATAATTTTTAGAAAAAAACTTTAGATTCGCCTTAATCACTATATAAGGAAACTTTTTGCATTACGGCTGGCGGAAAATAATGCATTTTAATTTTCAATGTCGTTAAATAAAATTTCACTTCTCGAACCAACACTACGACAGCCCGCCCGCTGCCGCCCGCCATTTTGTCACTGTTAAAATACGTTTTTGAATGGTTTGTTTGGCTATGTAGGGTTTGTGTAGCGGGTTTGTGTATGTTATCTTTACTTTAAAAAACAGCCTACGTTTTTGAATGGTTTGTTTGGCTACGCAGGGTTTGTGTAGCGGGAGTGTATGTGAAAAAATGGCGGGCGGCAGCGGGCGGGGTGTCGTAGTGTCGGTTCGCGAAGTGAAGTTTTATTTAACGACATTGAAAATTAAAATGCTTTATTTTCCGCCAGCCGTGATGCAAAAAGTTTACTTTTATAGTGATTAAGGCGAATCTAAAGTTTTTTTCTAAAAATTATTCGTAATAGCCATGGACACTAATCCCGAAAAATTACCGATATTTCAAAACGCAGTCAATTGTCTTGTACTAGCAAAAATCAGATTTATAGTTCACATCTTCTTGTGTCGCGGCATCGGTCGTGACAATATGTAATACAAACGGTCATGACATTCCTTTGAGAAGGTACTGTTCTCGTATGCCAGTCCTTCACTGTGGTAACTGGTAGCCCTTTACCGCCAAATTTCCCATCTATAGTTATTTGTCTATGGGTAGGCGTTTGGAATTGCATTTATCTAATACCAGCGAGTTCCCAGCATGCGCTGCTTGCCCTAAACAAAGAAATTGTTTTTGCCTGCGTGTGAAATAAATATTATTATTTTTATTATTATTATAATTTTTTTTTTTTTTAATGAATAATGACCTTCTAACTTAAATAACTGCATTTTTATTTTTATTTTTAGAGTTAGTTTTAATAGTTAAAATAAATGTCAAAGTTTTAATTTTTCATGACCTTCCGAAAAACACCGTAAATATGGTAAATCGTGTGACGTCATCACTCCTGAAAAATTAGTATAGGATCGAGAAAACAGCTGATCAACTACCGCCATTTTGAATTCCGTTGTTCGAAGTATTCTCCCATATTCTCCCTAGAAGAAGCATTACTATTTTTTCTGTGCAGTAGTTTTTCAATATTTTAAATAATAGAGATAAACTAATATAGATACCTCTATTTTTGATACTGAATTATTTTGGCTTAAATATTGTTTCAATAAACACAACAACTAAATCTCTATAAAAAGTATGAAATAACGAATAACACGAAATGTTGTTAATACCGATGGCATGTGTCATACCTACATTTCAATTGATTTCGATACAATGACTGGTGATGCGTGACTTCAGCACTAACCATTCAATCATACCAAAATTGTATGTGTATTTTAACGAGACGTTAAAAAATGCACTTTTTAATATTTTTTATGAAATGAAAACTTATATATTCAGAATCAGCGTTTATTGGTCTGTTAGAACATATTTTTTTAAAGCCATAATATTTTTCACTGGAGTTCCTTATTATTACATTATTATACATATTTCATAACGCTAGAGCTCATCAGTGTATATAGAAACCTTAGCGGGCGTGCGCACGGCAACTCACCAAAGATTCATTGCAATCGGATGAATAGAAAATAATTAGTTAAAAGTATAGAAAATAATTTCATAATGCCAGAGCTCACTATTATACACAGAAACCATCGCGGGCATGCCCATATCAAATCTCCAAAGTTTCAAAGCAAATGTATGAATGTTTTCGGAACGCATAAGGGACAAACAAAGAAACATTCATTTTTAATAATAACAATAATTTTTTGTTTTGACAAAATGTCTTCATTTTTTAAAATTATCAACATGTGTTCATAAGTACTGCGATTTGTAGATAAAAACGTCAGTTCATTAAAATATTTAAATATTATTGAAAATTTAATATTGTTTTGATAAAGTATGATGCAAAGACCACTGCACAAGTAAAAATGAATGCACATAAAGAAATGATAGAAAAAGGACTTACTGCGCTGCACTTCTCTTCTATCTCGGTTGGGTTTGTTGATGCACTCGTATGACTATCAGTCGAGGTATTTCACTGCAGTTTGCGGATGCGGGATGCGGAATATTAGATGTTCACGCGGCGAGTTTTGATTGATGACTGATTGTTATGGTAACGTTAAAATGACAGGTGTATAGGGATGGGTAGGAAAAGGAACATGATAGGGATGGATAGGAAAGGAACATGTGACAATCAAGCTACAAGCACAGGGTCTATGATATATGTAGATGTATGTAAGTGTAGCTATGTATTGTGTACCAAGATACCAAGTTTTAACCGACTTTTAAAAACAGGGTACTTGTAAAGACTTTTGGCTCTCAAAAGAATCTAAATCGTTTTACTGCTAATATTTGGCTCTATTGACAAATGAGTTTGCAGGCCACTATCCTATCTTAACAAACGGATTGCAATCTTTAGAGCACATGCGTCAGGTGGGAATATTGTCCTTGTTCTACCGGTATTTCAATGGTCTTCCAATGGTTCCGAGGAACTAGCGACACCGGAAACGCCTTAAGAGGGCATTACCAGAGAAAACCAGAAATATGTCATTTTCAAATCAGATTTTAGACGTATTGACTCTTTTCCACAAAAAATTATAAATGGATTTCGAAAGATTGTTCTTTTATCTACCATTCGCATGTAATAAATTTTGAGAATTTTTTTAAATTTTTAGTATAATAAGGTTATTCCATAGGTCGTTGACAGATTTGTTAAATTTTCAAAAAAGATTTTGTATTATACCACAGCCATTTCAAATAATATAATCATGCATTAAAATAAATCAATCCATTATCTAGCAAACGCATGTTTTAGAATTTTAATTTTAGTTTCAATAAAATCATTAAAAAATATATACGTACATGTGTTTCTTGACGAAACTTAGTCAGTTTGTGTATTTATTTGCGAACTTATAAACTAATATATTTCAGATTTTTTTACATACTTATTGTGCTAAGACATTATTGACAAATCATAAATAAGTTTGAGCGAAAAATAATTTTAGGAAGTATTTAATATTAATTAATTTACAGCTTCGCATTTCACGATTTTTATCATAGCGCCGTAACACAAATTTCACACTTCATTACGGCCCGAAAAGTGGCCCGACAAGGACGTGTCCACGTCGCTCTGAATCACAACAGTTTGAAATAATATTTTGGGAACGAAACTGTAAATACATACGAATTCCTTGTTTCACGTTCGTAAAATCAACAGGGTTGACCGAATTTCATTTTCATTGAATATTTTTATGCAAAAAGTTTTATATTTAAAAAGAAATGTTTTTATTTGTCCCTCATTATACGATACAAGAGACAAGAGTCCCGACTGCTCAAGAGTCCCAAATGCCCCATTTTTTTAAAAGTAAAACTTCTTTACGCATGCTCGACACATGGGGTTAACTGGTGAATCGTTACGAAAAGTGGTGATTATTACGAAAAGTGGTTAATGGACTATTTGTCCGTAAATAAATAAAAGAAATTATATACAGCGCGTACCCGGCATGCGTTGCAAGGCTGGGGATGGGGGATGGGGACGGGGATGGGATTTTTTTTTATTGTAAATAATTTTTATGTTTATATCGCACAAGAGTCCAACAGCTCCCAAGGGAGGGAGGTTGAAGAAGAGTTGGGATGAGGGGTAAAGGAGGCGGGGATTGGAAGGAGGGTATGAGGGGGGGGGGGGGGGGGGGTTGAGAGGGGGGGGGCGGGTAGACCTTTTTTATATCCATTTTTCGTATTACAAAAATAACAAACACGAGAATCGAGTATGGGTACCACCGCCCCGGGAACCATTTATTAGATAACCAACACGTCTGCCATAGGTCATCCCAAGTGGTTCGCAAGGTTTGGTGACTAGCAGGGGTGCCTGGATTTATTGGGTGAGGTTTGTTCAGGTCTTGGCGGCGGATGCGTCTGCCCACCAGCTGCATGGCAGGTCGGATCTGGAGAAAGTGGTTACGGCGTTATGAAATTATATATACATATATTCTATTATACCATTCACCCGATTACCGTGAAACTTTGTTGATTTGTTTTGCGCACGGTCTCATTTCTCTCAGAATTTTTTAACACAGAAATTTAACTTGGACGTTATTGAAATATTAGAAATAATTTGTGAACAAAAGTTTTTTTTTTTTTAATATAATTCTATTGAATTAAAACTTATGCTAAAGTACATGAAACTGTTTGTGATTGGTGGTCAAAAGGTGCCACAGACCGAATGGAAATTGCTGCAAAACGTGAAGCAGAATATGCTAGATCTCTGGGAAACGTCTCAAAAGGTGGAATTCCTATAATAACAGTTGTCGCCGATGGTTGTTGGTCAAAAAGATCATATCGTACCAATTACTCTGCCTTGTCAGGCGTAGCTGCAATAGTAGGACATCACTTTGGTGAGGTTTTATACATGCAGGTACGAAATAAATTTTGTATGACGTGCGCACGTGCAGTAAAAAAGGTAGTAACATCGCAGGAACATCGTTGTTTCAAAAATCATTCCGGAAGTTCTACGAGTATGGAGTCCAGTATTCTCGTGGAAGGTTTTAAAAAATCAATAGATATGTACGGTCTGATATATTCAAGGCTAATTTCATTTGGGGATTCAAGTACCTACAAAAATTTTTTAGATGCTCAGCCATATGCGGATATCACAGTTGAGAAAGTTGTACGTAATTACTGCACAAAACTTCGTAATTTGACAGCGGATACGAGGTTCCCAATAAGTCAGCGCCGCCTTTTGACCGGTCGATTACTGAGATTAAGAACTGCAGTAAGATGTGCGGTAAATTATAGACTATCGGAAAATTATTCTAACAGTGAGAAAATTAAATTACTTTATGGGGATATTTCAAATAGTTCCAAACACGTATTTGGTGAGCATTCGAAATGCGCAAAATATTTCTGTAAACAAAATATGGATACAGAAGATATAAACTATGTACCTGAACTCGTTGCATCTGGTATGATGGAAAGAATCCTACAATTCACAAACCAGTTAGCGTCCCATTCGAGGAGTTTGCTAGTAAATGTGGATAGTAATGTTGTTGAAAGGTACAATAGTATTGTAGCAAAATTTGTTGGGGGAAAAAGAATTAATTACAGCACTAAACAATCTTATTCGGGAAGATGTGCAGCTGCTGTAATATCTTTTAATACAAAGCGGCCACATTACCATTTGCATAAAACCATTTTTGGTTAGAGTCCTGGTCAAAGAATTAAACATTTAGAAATTAAGCGTTTGAGAAAAAAGCGATCAAAAAGAACGTACGATAGAGTCAAAGCAAATAACTGTGAAACAAATAATGATCCAGATTATGGCAGTAACGTACAACTTCCTGATATGGATGCAGATGTTTTCATAGAAGCGAAGAAGACATTTATGGAATCTTTATCTTTGACAGATGTGCAAAGGTTCAGAATTGAAAGTGACACTATTTTGCAAGCGGATTGTGGAAAATGGCTCGAGTTACGCAGAAAAATGATCACAGCTTCATTTTTTGGTAAAATTTGTAAAAGAAGAAATATTAGTTGCGCTCCTTTAATTCGAACATTGTTGTATGGAAAAAATCTGGGACATGTACGATCTATAAAATATGGAAAAGATAATGAAGAGACAGCTATTCGCCAACTTGCCAAACAAATAATGTCTATCGAAATTTCTAAATGTGGACTTTTTATTGATTGCGAATACAATTACATGGGTGCTCCGCCAGATGGAATATCAAATAACTTACTCATTGAAATTAAATGCCCTTCGTCAGCATCTGGCCTTGATATAGAAGATGCAATTCGGAGGAAGAAAATTAGTTTTCTTAAAATCAATGAAAAAAATGAAGTAACAATCAACAAAAACCATGATTGGTATTATCAAGTACAAGGGCAGTTACATATTGCAGAAAAATGTACCTGTTTATTTGCAGTATGGACAGGTCCCGAGAAACCGTTGCATACAGTTTTAATAGAAAAAGACGATGTGTTTTGGCGTGATAAAATGTTACAACAATTGAAGTGCTTTTATACAGATTGCGTTTTGCCAGAAATAGTGGATCCAAGGCATTCAACGAATATGCAATTTAGAGATCCAAAATATATAGTAGATGAAATGGAAAAAAGGTCTTTACTTAAGAAAACGTCTGGCTGCAAAAGAAAACTATTCGCTGGGTGATTGTATTGTATTGCATATTGAAGTAAACGCCTACGCCTACACATCGAACTAAGACTGATGATCCAGTCAAAAGTCGCGATCTCGTACGGCGAAAACAAATTTTCATTTTACGTGATTGAAATTTTGATTGGAGTATTTTCCTTCGTCCCGAACAAAAAAGGTTGTAATATTTAAATAAATGAAGACAATGTAAGCGAAACTCAATCGAAAATCTGGAAACAGAAAAATCAGAAAAACATATTGACACCTCTGGGAATTTAATATGTTTTTCTGATTTTTCTGTTTCCAGATTTTCGATTGAGTTTCGCTTACATTGTCTTCATTTAATTAAATATTACAATTTGAGGTTTTACTCATAAAGTTAAAAATTAAAAAATAAAAAAAGGTTGTCTTTTACAAAAATATTCCTATGCGTGTCCAGTGATTTCGAAAGTTAACCCACATCCATTCACATTTTATTTTTATAAGATCTTTATTTTCTTTTAGCAAGCATTCATTTGTCATTTTCTACTTTTCTAGATTGTTGACTTATTTTTTACCCTAAGATTAATTTAACACACTTGTTTCAGTTATAATTATATATTAGAAATGTGTACTTGCTTTATTTAAATTTTTGACAGATGATTTTCTAGCTTACTAACGGCGTTTATTCGAAATGTAAATTACTGACTCCTCTCTAATTTGTCAAAAAAAAAATAATATTTAAAAAAAAATTGATAATACAGGGTGGGGCAGAGAGGAGTTACTGATTTCAAAAAATCACTGAAGGCTCCCCAGACTGAGCAGAGGAGCGGGGCGGGTGCCGTTACGTCGGGGAAATGATGCCGTTTTTTTTCATGATATTTTTTAAATGATATCGTTTGACGTGGCGGCCTTGGCGAGCAATACACATATTGACCCTTTGAAAGAAGTTTTCGGCCACTCTTCCCAGCATATCTTGCGGAATTCCAGCGATGACGCCCTCAATCGCCTCGTTCAGAGCTTCAATGGTTCATGATCGAAGTTTGTTTACCTCAACTTTGACGTATCCTTACAGAAAAAAGTCACTCGGGGTCAAATCGGGGGAGCGAGGGGGCCATGGAATATCCTCTCTGCGAACTTATCATTTGATTTGACAGATGTTATGAAGAGAAACCTGTACATTTTACGCTGTCTGTACGCGTTTTAGAGGTACAATGGTAGTGGTGCTGATTTTAATAAAATCAAATTTTATAATTTTCTTATTATTATTATAATTTACAAGTACAAGTATATTACATTGTATTTAGTAATATAGACGTTGAACATTATAATTGATTTATGATCAATAAGATGGATCAAGGAAAAAAATATTTATGAGATGTAATATTTTTGGTATGCCTCGTTATTCTCCTGTGCCCTTTCTTGTGGAAAACGTTATTTTTTTAAAAATGTTTTTCGACCATGTAATTATCATTTTTTCGCACCCATAAAATTATGTCCCGTCTTTCCGGTTTATAAAAAATGGTCTGATTTTTCGGATTGAAATTTTCAAAAAATCCCCAGGGTTTCAAAAATACGATAAAAAAAAATACAGAATGTCTTAGAATATTTGCCTAAACCGGAATTTAAAAAAAAAAAAGTGATGTAATTGGCCTATTAAACAATTATGGTAGGTATATGGTGTAAGCACGTTGTAAAAAATTATCAAAAAATAGTTACACACAATAAATACTGTAACATTTCTGTTTTGAACTATTAATAATAAAAAATGTCATTAACGGACTGCGAAAAAGAGGCCAGACACCATACGCTTGAAATTCCCGTCAAAATGACAGTTTTAATTTGTGATTGTGTAATTCAAATTGTGTTTTTGTTAATAATTTCTGTTCTAATGACTAAGTCACTATTATTTTAGTCTATTATCAATATATTTCATATTATTTTCCGTTTTAATCTATTAATAATGCCATTGTGCACATGAATAAATATTTCAAAATGAGACATTTTTTACAATCCAACTGAATTACTCGGTTAATTTGATTAAAGTACAATTAAAAAACAAAATATTTAAAAATTATAACAAATTTTTTATTCATGTCTATATTATATCATCTACTTTATACCTACTGTGTTTACGCATTTCATTTGTATATATTTGTGTTTATGTACTTCGATGTACAAATTACAAATAACTGCCTACTACTAATTAAAATTCTGGAAACGAGAATTCAACATCTTCACCTGACCCATACTGTAGCCAGCCCTAGCTCCGCGTGAGATAGTCCTAGTAGATACGCGAAACCGAGCTTGCTGCGGAACGAAATCTAGTTCCAAAAACGTCCGCTCACGACCGCTGATGTGTGAGCGCTATAGTCGGAACCGAAATTATGATTTGCTGGTATGACAGTCTTAAATGCTCGCCAAACATTTGTAGACGGTTGATATTTGTCTCTTGAGAAGGGGTCGTTTATTTAATTTTTAAAGGAAGACAAACTTTCCCGAGTTACTAATAACCCGACGATATTTGAAAAACTCCTACTACCTCCATAGTAAGCGAAAAAGACTGCGTGTGTCGTGATTGAGAACTAAGCCAATCCAGGAATTGAACTTACAATGCCTGGGTGAGTCACAAATGCGAAGTCAACTCAGGAACTGACTGTTCTTGAGATAAACAGCCCGGCTGGTCTCTGCGCTTCCTCCTTCCAACAACAACAGGTTCACTCCTTCCTATCATCCAAAACCCTCCACAAATTATCCCCAAAGATGACGTAGGTACTTAAGGAAAGTATTTTCCGCAGGGACTTCTGTGTGGAGTTAATGTAATTTTTTTAATGGCGCTGTTAGAGATTGGTTTTTTGGCAGAAGAACTCAAATGAAAACATCTTCCTTCAATGGCGAATTTCAACTCGTTTATTCACTTAGCACATGTTACAATAATGTTTCCCAGCCCAACAAGCACTGAATTCGGTCACTTGACCATTTGCTAGTTAATTCTAGCTGTTTTACAGGAGATCAGAGAGTTAAGAGAGGCTTTTTACCTAAAAAGCATATTATTTATAACCTAATTTCCAACACAAACAAAACACCAAGCAGCTTATGTTAGTCTATCAATACGACACAGAAATCTGCTTTATCGACTATCATTAATCAGTGAAATCCTATGTTACAAGCATGTTATCTGTAATTAAAAAAGGCAAGCTACAAAAATGCTACGCTAGATGTCAGTAACCTTCGCTTTTTAAACAGGCGCTATTTGGTCATTTGAAGTAGTCCTGGGTCGATCGTGAAAGACCTGATCGTCGAAACCCGCTAACGAGCCACCAAAGAGCGAGCGGGTTATTTATCCGTCAGCACCCGGGTCTTCTGGGACCCGTGAACCGCGTCACACTCCCGCAACCTACCAACTACGACAGATTCCTGTACCCCGTGATTCACGGGCCGATCGCCGGGTGCCCATGTGGCGAGTGGCGAGACGTGTCAGCTCCCGGAACTCTCGAACTGCAACTGCGACACACCCGGTCGCCGATTGCCGATCAACGCACACACGTGCGTGACTGTATTCTGCTTAGCGGGATTGTTTAGTAGATTCGATTTTTGAATGTTCGACTAGACACGGAGACGTTTTTAATAAAAGCGTATTTTGGTATTGTTAATCAAAGTGCTAAGTGCTGTTTTCATAAAAATGTGGGTGTGAACGTAATTGTGCACTGTAATAGAAACTATAAACTGGTAAAAGTGTAAAATGTCTGACCTTAATAAAAAGAAATTATAATAAAGCATTACAGCTTACAGCTAATTTACTTATTTAAATTCTCAATAAAAGCTTCAGAACAACACGTTTTTTACAAGGTTTTTATATCCTTTAAAACATGATAAAACATTGTTTTTTTAACCCCTAAAGCACGTCTTTTAAAAAAAAATATTTCTAGGACATGACATTACTAGTTACGGGTGTGAGCTGTGAGAGAACGTTCACATAATTATAACCTGGGTTTCGTGTCGCGTTTGACTTGACCGGTCTGGGCGGCGAGCGTCTACCGCGCGGCGCGCCCGTAGAAAGTAACTGGGTGATGAGTAATCGAGTTTCGTATTTTGTGTCGCGAAAAGAGCGGGTCTTCGCGACTCGCTCGTGACGCCAGTGGGTCGTGAGCGACCCGGGTCGTGTAAAACGATCGATCGACCCAGGACTAATTTGAAGACATTTACATTTGAATTTCAGCAAAACTCTCTAACCCAAGATTTGCATTCATGAGTAAAAGTATTGGAGTAAGGGTCCAAATAAAACAGAAAAAAATCCACCTACAGCAATCTATTAATACCAAAAGCAAAGGAAATCCATCCCATCTTTCCTTCTGCCCGGAAATAATCTCCACGCAATTCCAAGGGTATTATCATTTGCGTAAAACATTTCCGAATGATAATAATAATTTAATTCCACCGGATAAAGTGGAAATTTTGTCTCGGATCAAGCGTTCAGGCAGTGGTATCCGGAATTTTTCCAATTTTCTCCAATTATTTTTCATGCTCGACCCATGCACAGTGAAGAATTTACAGCCTTTTGTGGCCAAAACGATTCACAATAGTTTAAAAAAAAAAACGAGTGTGCTTTAGACCACACAACTTTTTATTTTTTTACATGAGCTCCACACAGGAGGCCTGAGCAAAATAATTTCCCTCAGGGCCTATGTCATCTTTGGGGATGCGGAATGGAGGGTTTTTTTAAAGGAAAGGAATGAGAGGAGAGTTCTGGGAAGGAAAAGGGTTTAAGGGGTGGGTATGAATCTGGGGTTCAGTGTGTCTTGGTCATCCGCCTCCAAGACCTAGACAAACCTCACCGCGTGAACCCGGGCACCCCTGCTAAATCACCAAACGTAGCGAACCACTTTGGGTGACCTATGGCAGAGGTGTTGGTTATCCAATAAAGGTTTCCGGGGCGGCGGTACCCATTCCCGCCTCCCAAATTTAACAACTGAAGTGAAACTTCTTTAGCTCCATCTATATGATAGGAAGAGAGAAAGAAAATGTGCGCGCGCACTGCTCTGTCTTGCTCCTACAGTATGATACAGACAATAGGCCTGCACTGTGTCTTAGATATACGAAATGTAACTGGCTATGAGAGAAAGAGAGTAAGAAAATGTGTGCTCACACCTCTCTCTCTTGCCCCTACAGTAATATACGAAACGTAACTCTCTCTCTTTCTATCTTCACAAACTTATATCTCCCTCTCAACTACCGTTCGCCTCGCTTTTCGTAACGCTCTCGTCACGCATTCACCAGCTTACTCCCCAAGTCAAGCGTGCGTAAATAAGTTTTACTTCAAAAAAACTTTAACAGAACATTCATCATGTTTTATTGTGTTTTTTTCGCTGTGCCTTTTTTTACATACATAACTTTTCTCGCCTCTAGAAAAACAACACCCAATAAATAACTTCAAAGTTACGTTTTGAAATTCAGTAATTCGAAACTCGATGAAACGGAAATGAGTGACACTAAAAGAGAGAAACACATACATTTATAGGATTTAGCCTGCGAGAGAATGAAATAGAATAAAACCTTTTCTACGTACAGTACCTACGACGCGTCGTTCCTTGTGAAGCTGCGCACATTGGCCGCTTTGATTATGAGCTCACTTTTCCAGGCTCCTTTTGGTTGAGATTGTGTGGGTGAAGGTTTCGCTTCTATCGCGTGTGAAGTGCACTCGATTTTTTTTAAATTCCTGGGACGTTTTTAATGTATATTGTACATGTATATGCGTCTCACGCATACAACAAACTGCCACAACAGTCCATAACAATGACCCAACGTATGGCTTCAACAAAAACATACCGAAAAGAAAAAGATCAAAGGAAATTGAAGACCTTAATATACGAATTAGAACTTGTTTATTATTTAATAAAATAAAATACTTTTTTGTTTAAAACCACGATATTTATTAATTTTTTAACCGACCGGTTTCGCTTAACTTAAGCATCTTCAGGGTACAAATTAATACTAAACAAGAAATACAGAGTGTGTGCTTATATATAACAAAATATAGAGGGAGACAACACGATACAAATAAACGGTCATAAAATACATTAACATAACTACTCAAGTAATGGGAAAAAACAGAAAGATAATTATGACTAATGGTAAGATAATTATGACTTGCCTCAATAATAACGGTTTTTCAGAATTCGCAAATCATTTGATCGATAAAGATCATACGTTCTGTCATAGCACCGGTGCTAACATCTTGCACAAAAACGGGCATGGTAACAAACTAAACACTCTAGAGGCGCTAGAAATAAAAAAAGCTGTAAAAACCAAAAGTCATATACTTAATAATCAATTAGACATATCAAGTAGTCCTATATTAGGTCTGTTTCCAATAAACCCTTAAAAATAAAAATTCCCAGGGCTCCCTACCACCATGCCAGTTGATGCTTTGTTTCTCCAAATTTATTATTATAACCCATTAGTCATAATTATCTTTCTGTTTTTTCCCATTACTTGAGTAGTTATGTTAATGTATTTTATGACCGTTTATTTGTATCGTGTTGTCTCCCTCTATATTTTGTTATATATAAGCACACACTCTGTATTTCTTGTTTAGTATTAATTTGTACCCTGAAGATGCTTAAGTTAAGCGAAACCGGTCGGTTAAAAAATTAATAAATATCGTGGTTTTAAACAAAAAAGTATTTTATTTTATTAAATATGTCAAACCACAAAGTGATTGCTTTCTACAATAATTGTTTATTATTCTTTGATCATTGGTAATTAGTGAAATTACTGTCCAGCATAAAGATATTCAAATACAAAAGAGATATGCTATGATGTCCGCGCGACTGTCGGCGGACTACAACCTAATCGGAGTAGCTTGCAGTTTGCTTACGAAATGAATTTGTTAATTTCATTGATGTTTTGAAGGTATGCATTAGTATTGGCTAACAATGTAGGTTGAAAACGGAAAGAATTCCTTCTTTTAGTTTAATGTTGGGTTAGGTTATTCGTCAATTATTCATTTAGTTGTCATTTATTGGTCATTTAGTTTATTCGTTAATTGGTAAATAATATTGGCGACACCCTGAAACGCCGTCCCACCTAGTAAAAACTGCGGGAAGCACATCTCTTTTATTTCAATACCTTTAGTCCAGCAGGTTTACTATATTTTATTGCTTACTAGCTAATAAAACACAACGTAATCTACTGGATGGTTATCAACCTTTATAACCACCGCCGTCTTTGAGTTTATCGCGAAGAGACATACAGATGCCGCGGAGGACTTTAATTTATAATACGTAGAGATGGTGTGAAATATTATAATAATGTGCATTAAATGCTTGGGGTAACTAACGTATTTAAGTTAATAAGGATTAATGCTGTATCCGTCTAATTAACTTTTCAATTACCGAAATGTAGGTGACCATTTTTTTAGGAGATAGAATGGGTAGGTATAGTAAGCTATCCGTAAAAGATAGATGTGTGCCTTCGCAGACTTTTTTGTAGATCTATAAAAGAGTAATATTCCACCATGCATTGTTTTGTTATATCCCAAAAGGATTAGGCAGCGTTTTCGATGAAAGCTACCAGGCGGCTTGACTTTTTCCGACACTTCTAACAATTATCGTTATGTTTCAACCAATTTACACAAATCCTTGACAAATTACATACCTAAACCTTCCTCACGAAACACTCTATCTATTGGTGAAAACCGCATGAAAAGCCGTTTATCGCGGACAGACAGACAGGCAGACGACGCGGGGGATTTAATTTATTTATAATGTAGAGAAGAGATGTAGAGATATTATCTATTCGGCTTTTTAACCATTTATGTAAAAATGTATTCGTTTCTTCTTCTGTTATACAAACTTTTACCCATTTTATTAATTCTACCCCTTTACTTACATAAATTTAACGCCGTCTGACAGTAACATTCCACTGTAATATTTTTATTATACATTTCTTTTACATACCTCAGAACAGGTTACATCTTGAGAGGTAGAGGTAATGTAAATCATATTGCGACATTCTTTTGTAAGGTAACAAAAAAGGATATGACACCTACCTTTATCTTCGGCTCAGACATCAATAATCTCACACTCCCTTCCATATCTACTGTGGTGTTGAATGCGGTGAATGTGTTGCGAGATAACACTGGAAAGGTGAAAAAAAAAACATTTCATATGATAAATATCCCGCATTATTATTTCAATTTCAAACTTACAGTTGATACTAGCTACTAGCGTGTTAAGAACGAAAAGAAAAGAGAATGAGATTAATGATTTAGATTAAATAACTTCCATTAACCGTCCGCGGCTATTAGCTCCACTGGCGACTCCCCTTGAATACAATAAAGAGCTGTGTAATTTATTTATTAACGGACTTACGTCCAATTTACGACAAAGTATCACGAAATATGGAAATGAACATTGTAAGGATAAAGAATGGTACATGAAAGCAAAGACAAACAGAGAAAATAGAAGTGTCAAGTCAAGTCAAGACTTTGCAAAACTTAGAGTAAATACAAAATATCTTCAATTGTTTAAAGAGCCACTTGACGTGAGTTGACTATTCTAAAGGAGGCGCAAAATTACCGATATGGTTTGAATCTTATTACACATTGCAATAAGATTCAAAATAAAACGGTAGTTTTGCGCCACCCGATACATATTCTGGACAGTGGTGAATTTTAACCATAATTAGTCGAGTGCTGATTGAGGAAGAGCAGGTCTTTATTTCTGAGTCTACCAGAAGGTATATTGAATGTGATAAGTGGTAGTAATGTAGGTGAATCGATTAACAGTTAAAAATTTTGAAGAAACAAATGAGATCAGATTTTTTCCGACGGTCTTCTAAAGGAGAAAGGTTTAGAGTTTGTTAAATTTCGGCATACGTGTAATTGCCTCGCTCTAATCCTAATAGCCTCCTGGCAATCCCTTTTAGGAACCGTTGTTGAACGCACTCAATATGACGAATATGGACAGCATAAAAAGGAGACCACATAACACAATCATATTCAAGATGGGGGCGAACCAAAGAGCAGTAAAGAGTTCTTGGGGTATTTATGTTTTTGAAGTCAGAAGTGGTTCTAGTGATGAAACCAAGTAGTTTGAGAGATTTATTAACAATCACATTTATATGTTCCCGGAAAGAAAGCTTGCTATCAAGAGAGACACCAAGGTCTTTAATAGATTGAAAAGTTGTTAATGTGGAGATTCTTCTACCAGAAGAATCTCTAAAAGGTCTCACCCTGGTTAGGTCTCCAATTATGTGAAGTTGGTCACATACATTGACGCCGCAATTTCTTCTCCTAGCCGGTACGTTAATTAGCCAGGCGGATTCGCTCACGGAATTAAATTGTTGAGCCGATACTGTTTTCATTTTATTACGCGGTTTTTTTCCATAATTTTTCAACGGCCCATTTCCGAACACGGAAATAAAAATAAAATAATTAACCCCCTTCGTGTAATTAAAACCATTCTTTAATTTACGGAATATCTACGTCTGCCGCCATCTTGAGACCTTCTCCCTTCTGTTTCCTCCCTTCAACCACCGAGTTCCTTCCAAAAGACGAGATTACGGTACTTGTACAATACTTCGGGTATGGGTACGTTAATGGATAACCAACACCTCTGCCATAGGTCACCTCAGGTGGTTCGCTACGTTTGGTGACTTAGTAGGGGTGCCCGGGTTCATGGGGAGAGGTTTGTTCGGGTCTTGGCGGTAGATGCGTCTGCCCACCAGCTGCACGGAGAGAATTGTTGAGGGAGTCCCTTTAACTTCTCCAGCCATACTCTCTCAGAACATCGCCTTGCACCGCAGTGGGAGGGATGGATTTATACATTCGTTACTCCTGGACACACTGACTCCCTGATTCCTACCCACCCCTCGTACTCTTATCCTTCCCAGAAATTCCTCTCTTTCCTTTCCCGGAAGAACGTCTCACAGCACGTGCCCAAAGATGACAGGAGGGCCTCCTGTGTGGAACTAATGTAAAAAATATGAATTTATATACCTATTATATCCTAATATTAATTTTGTTAGAATATATTTAAATATTCGCACATCACAATCCGGAAGCCTCAGTTTCGCCCGAAAATTCTGAAACTGTCACTTTGGATCGAGATTGTAAAATATCTATGCAAGATAGCTTTCATATTTCAAAGATAATAAGAAGCATTATTTCGTTATCTTTCTGGTTTAAAGAAAAAAATACATATGTTTGCATGAGAGAAAGAGAGATATATAGCTTTTAAAATGTAAGGTCGCTCAGGACATTTTTGGTCTTATGAAAGTATAACGCGACTACATGTTTTGGGATGTATTTGTTCCTAAACGAGCAGACGGGTTAAACGCCGATTTATCAGCAATGATACTAAAAAATTGTATATCGATATTTGATAACGTATATTCGAGAGCAACCTTCACTAGAAAGAGACAAAGTTATACGATCGCGTCGTGCTCGAAATTATTGAAAGTTTCTTTGTATAAGTTCGAATTTTTTCTTAATTTTTCATTCTATTATTATTTTTTTTCAATGCACTCTAAAATTTCACTAAAATTTCTCTAAAAAAACCATGTAATAAATACAATATACAGGGTGTTAAGGGACGTACTTGACTTGCTTTAACCAGTGATTCCAGACATTTTTTGGAGTAAAAAATGGAAAAAAAATTTTGGTCTCCGGTGACTTTTTTGATGTTTTTTTTTTTCTACAAAAACATAAAAAATGGTAGTTTTTGAACAGTTGGAGGCGGGGTAAGGGGTTCGTCGGACACCCGGCTGAGTGACCAGTGACGAAATGCCGAAGAATTTTTTTTGTTTGATTTTGAAGAAAAAAGTTTTTAAAAGAAAATAATCGTCAAAAAAAGTCACCGGAGACCAAAATTTCATTTACATTTTTTGCTCCAAATAATGTCAGGAATCACTGGTATGAAGTCAAGTACGTCCCTTAACACCCTGTATAATTATTGTTTTATTTAGTGAAAATACTGTTTGCGACTGTTACAGTGTACATACAGTGCAATATCGATAAAAAACATAATTTCACTAAGGTTACCAACTTCACCACAGTGCGATGGGCTTTGGTACCATTATGTAAATTAAGTTATGTATGTCTATATTTAAACAGACAGAGGAAATTCTATCCAAATATATAAAACTATTTTAGCAAAGCATATTTTACATGCGAGATTGCTCTATAAAATGTGTAAATTGCTTGCATTAAGGATTTTTCACTCGGTTTGATTAAAATCTATCCAAGAGTGGTGATATACACGGTGTTAAGAGACGTACTTGACATACTTTAACTAGTGATTCCAGAAAGTATTTTGAGTAGAAATGTAAACGAAATTTTGGTCTCCGGTGACATTTTCGATAACTTTTCTTTTGAATTCCGCAAATCACTGGTCATCAGTCAGTCAAGTAAAAGCCCAACTCTTACCCCACCTCCAACTCTCCAATACCAATCATAATTTAACGTTTTTGTAGAAAACTAAAAAAAGAAATTATTTACATGTTTTATTAAAAATAATGTCAGAAATCACGGGTTAAAATAAGTCAGCTACGTCTCATACGTCATACATATATGTCTGGTAATGTAACAAGCCTATGGGTCCGAGTTGTTAAAGTAAGTCAAGTACGTCCCTTAAAACGTATATTTGTATATTAAGAAAGATGAAAAAGTACACAGTTAAACCCCTCCGAATTTTCGAGAATATTAGCATTTGGTGTCTTAAACGAAATGACATTTTACGAAAACTTTTAGTTATTACCGCTTCACAATTAAAGCTCTATAAATGAAACATTTCTGAAGGTAGCCGAATAGTAAAAACTGTTTTAGAAAGGTTACAAAATAGGCTTTCAAATTATTATATTACAAATAAATATTAGCATTTGTAAATATTGAAATTTAGAACGCAAACATTAAAAATAGGTAAAAATGACTCACGTGATGTTTTTATGTGAAAAAGGTACTAAAATCACAGATTATGTAAACAACAATACTTATTCTATTGTATATATGTGTAATAAACACTTTTGTCATCTCACTTTTTTTATCATTTCATATAAAAATATTTAATACAAATTTAAAATGTGGAGCGCGGTGGAGCTGCCGGTTGCAAATTTGCGCGGGTAAATATTTTTGTCAACTACACGATTGACAGCTGATTCCTGTTATGTATTTCCATAGACAACTTGATAGAAATGTGCAGCTTGATCTACTATCGACCTTTGACTTTTTGTTTTAGGGATGTAACTAAAACAATAACGGAGTTATAACGATTTCTATGGAAACACACGCGCTGACGTATAAACACGCTTATTGTACTTGACTGCTGTCCTATTTTTAACGCTTATATCTGCTTACGTTGCGGAGGGGTTGAGAATGAGGAAGTCTACTAGATTTAAAAAAATATTTTGATGGAATGTGTTATTGTTAACAGTAAACATTAGTTTTTAGATATGTCCAAACATTACCAAATTTGTGAGTCCTCAAAATGAACATTTCCTCACTATAAATAGACAAGGCTCTTGTGTTTTGTGAGGGAATTCTAGCTCAATTTCTAGTATATGAAATCAATGTAAACAAATAATAAAATATTGCAAAAAATAATAAAAAGATAAGTAAGTAAAACGCAAGATTTGTCAATAAAAGTTTTGAAAACCTTAAAAGACATACAAATAATAGATATAGACTACAGACATCCCGGTATGATGAGAGGTTCTAGGTTTATATCCCAGTACTACCATTATGTTTTCATCTTTATGTTTCTTGTTCTCTTTTCATGTTTTCGTTTAGATTTTAGATAACTAGTGTTATCTTCTTCTTCAACATTAAAGATAAAGACTTTAGTAGTAGATTTAAGTATTTTTTTAAATTCAAGCTGAAATTCATAAATATTTTAGTTGGTAAAATAAGTTGTACGTAGATTGATACAGGTGTTTTTAATTTTTTGGTGTTAAATTTTGGGATTTTAGTATTAATCTGATATCTTGCTGACACATTGAATTGTAAGCTATTAAGCTGTATTTCTTTAAAAAAATGTACTATTGAATGTTTTTTACATTTTGTATATTGTAGTTACATCGAATATTGAAAAGTTAATTTAGGCAGAAAATGTAGATGGTTGTTTCACGATTACCGTGATTTTCAATCTTTGAACTATTTTTGTGGATTTAAAAAATTATCATAATATGTTGCTCCCCAGCCCGTAATGCCATATTGGATGTTTATGGACAGGTACTTATGTTCTTCCGCTAAACTCCGAGAATAGGTGGGGAACAGGAGAAAATTACAAATGTCATGTCGTTATGCTTTTCAGTTGATCACAATTTATATATAGAAAGCTGAATTGGACCTAATATTTAAAAAAAAACAACGCCTATTGGCCATTTGACGACAATGTTACATTAAAATTTTTGTGAAACACCACCATTAAATTTTTTTATGTATTAATAAACTAACGTCAAATTTACAATAAAATTACATGAAAGTTAGGAAAATGTACATTGTAAGAATAAAGGATGGTATATGAAAGCAAAAAAAAAACTGAGATAAATAAAAGAAAATAGAAGTGATAATAGAAGTGTTAAGTCATGTCAAGACTTTGCTAAAATTAAAGTATATATAAAATATGTTCGATTGTTTAGTGAGCGACAAAAATCATTTAGGCTTACACCAAAAAAATCAAGGTCTTCTTTACTTGAGTTGACCATTCTACACATTCTGGACAGTGGTGAATTATATCCATAATTAGTCAAATATTATTATTTATAACAATGTTACATTTGAACTTTTGTGGAACACCACCATTAATTACAAGGTTACATTTGATTTTTTTGTGTAACACCACCATTTGACGAAAATTTTATATTCGATTTTTTTTGAAATACCGCCATTTGCATTTTTGTGAAACACCACCATTTATGACAATGTTACATTTGAACTTTTGTGAAATACCACCATATTGACAATGTTGCATTTGAAATTTAGTGAAACACCATCATTTATGACAATGTTACATTTGATTTTTTTTTAAAGAAGATAATAACAGTGTTCAATATTAATTGCGGTAGAGACGGTTAAGCTCACCATAAGCAATGGCGGAGAATAAAGTTCCGCGTGGCTCGGTTTATGAGTAGAACAATGAAAATCCAGTTCTTATTCATCTCATATTTTTACAATAATTTATAACAGAGAAACCGTTACGTTTTCAAATTTAAATTTAGAACATGACTGCTTTGTCGTCTGTTCTATATTATACCATCAATACAATCGCCGTTTATTTTCAGAACACTTAACAAGATGAGGATAAATTCGTCCTTTCTCTCGAAATACTTCTCATGAACTTCACAAAATATGGAGAATTATGGGAATGTTTAGTTGACACAAACCAGACATTGAATAGATGTGAGACAAAACGGATATTGTGTAGGTAGAAGATAAAATTAGAAATAATATTATGTTCACATTGAGGCGAAGCTTAATGTAAAATCTCTCTTTTAGATTAATTTTTACTATGAATCGGTTCATATTATGAAAACCAATAAAACGCCTGAATAAATTGAAGCTTTTTCTACTTTTCGCTGGAGTACAATTGAAATAAATTTTTTAATTGCTTTATAAAAAAATATTAACTCGAAATACTGAAAAAAATATTTTTTCGTTGTAAACTTGAAAACCCTTTGTTTTTTTATATGAATACCGCACAAGAGTCCCAACTGCTCCCGTCTGAAGCCAGTGATACTATGGCATCCCCAATTGGGGTATGTTGTGAGGCTTAAGGTAGTGGGGAGGGGAAGGAGATAGGGAAGAGGAAGGTGGAGAAGTACCTGGCTATTCAGATCTGGTCACCAAACACGGCTAATGCAATTTCAAGCAACGTTTCAATTCTGAATGGTGGTCTTACACCGGGGCGATACTGAGAGTAACTTCCACTCGGGAACGTGCCGCAAATATACTATATATTAATTTAAATGAATAAATTTTGAAATTCGCCACGCCGGGATTCGATCCCGCGACCTTCGGTGTGCGAGTCAAGGGCCTCACCGCTGGACTACGCCGGGCGGCCTTGTAATAAACAACTTAAATATTATAATAAACACAATAATACAACTTTGTTTCAATTCCACTTTATTATTTCTTTATCCAACCGGTTTCGGTTCATCTTGAATCTTCCTCAGGGGTCAATATTTATATATATTCTCCTTGGAGCTCTGGTTCTGCCTTGATGGTAAAAGCCTCTATAGAGAAACGCTACCTGGAAAAAACATTTTTTAAAAAAATCTTAATATAAAAACAAAGTCTGGTTAGTTACACCATTTATAACTCGAGAACGGCTAAACCGATTTTTATTATCTTTGATTTGTTGGATTTGTCTTCGCCCCGAATAGCAATTAAAACATCAGAAAAGTTCACGAAAAAAAAATTATGAAGAAAATTCTCTTCCTCGTATATTTTGTATGGAACTAATTATCATCTTTTGAAAGAGCTGCAGGAATATTGTGATAAGTATAATATAGAGTAGTGAGTAAATTCCAAAAAATCTAAAACGTCACATGTCAATGCACTGATTGTTTTGCTTTTGTTCTTAAACGTATATTGGTGCCCCTCTTTCTTACACACTTAATGTCAACAGTCGAAAATGGGACAAACGGCAAACGTATGTCTGCATCCCTTCAATGGAAAATACAATAATTATAATAAATCACACGTATGAAGACAATGAAACGCAATTCCCGTAAATGGAAAAGTAGAAAATCACTTGAAGGGTTGTGTGAAGGATCCCAACACTCAGCGGCCCGATCCAAAAGCTGCAACCACGCCGTTCCCGAAGCAACTGAAGCGTTCGGAAGTCTGCCGAACGTTCTACCGAAGGTGGCGTAAACACGTGGCTAGAAGCCCGAACCGAAACGAGTGGCTCGATTTTGCGAAGAATGTTTCAAGCTAGCAGTAGCTACCGCTGCAATGTAACAGCAGAATTGACATTTGCCGCCATTTGCAAAAATTATGGCATCTTCCGAAAGGGTGATGACTTTTGCGCCACCTTGGATATAATTTTATGGCTTAAATTATCCCTGACCGTTTACCTTGATTATTTTTTTTTATTCGTATAAAATGTATTATGCCAATTACATATATTCTTGGTAATACAAGGCACAGTAAGAATATCCACATTTTGGCTTGTGTATTCCTCCTAAAGAGCGTCTCCTGCGACGCTATTTGCACAAATATTGAACCAAATATTTGCCTAAATATGCAAAATGGAGCTTGGCTGTAAATCTTTTTGTATGCAGATGCAATTTTTGCGCTTTTCGTGGCCGATGGAAAACATCCTCCTTGCCCCCCGCGAAGGGGAGGAGACCTCCATTTTTTGACCACCACCGCGCGGAGGGGAGCATAAATTGCACCAGTTTTGAGGTTATGTACACTGAGCGAGCTTAATTAGGTGATTAAAAAAATTGTAAATAAAAATATTAGTTGTTGTTTTAAAAATCTTAAATTGTACATTTAAATCGTGCACGAATCGCTAGTAGTCAAAAATTTTTCTGTGAAATATCTCTTTGCCACGTTGCATTGTTTTGCACAACTAAAGGCGATTCTGTATCTTTTGCGTTAAGTCAGCGTTACGAGAAAATTAACAAAAATACAAAATCCGTTAGATATCGGAAGGCGTCCGTCGTGCGTTACCGGCTGTCAAATTTCTTTGATTTTCTATGGTAACAATTATTATAAGCAATAAGTATCAGCCTGAAACACTCATCAACATTGAAAAATCTTCCGAGAAAAGATACTTGCCGCCAACGGGACTTGAACCCGTGTCCTTCTGATTGCCGGTCAGCTGCTCTTGACCACTGAGCTATGGGGGCTTATCAAATACCCGCCAAATAATTCAATATATACTAGTGTTTCATTCAACAATTACTGCTTATTATATTTTTTCCACCTGAAAACAACCAACTTTATTTTTGCGAGAGAGACATTGTAAGTGTTAAATCCCTCGCTAGGTGGCGTCGAGACAAATTATGACTACATTTATCGGGGAAATACTTAACAAGTATTTCCCCAATAAATGTAGCGAGGGATTTAATACTTACAATGTCTATCTCGCAAAAATAAAGTTGGTTGTTTTCAGGTGGAAAAAATATAATAAGCAGTAATTGTTGAATGAAACACTAGTATATATTGAATTATTTGGCGGGTATTTGATAAGCCCTCATAGCTCAGTGGTCAAGAGCAGCTGACCGGCAATCAGAAGGACACGGGTTCAAGTCCCGTTGGCGGCAAGTATCTTTTCTCGGAAGATTTTTCAATGTTGATGAGTGTTTCAGGCTGATAATTATTGCTTATAATAATTGTTACCCTTTGCACTATGCATAAAAATCTTGTCTAAACGTTAGTTTATAAATTAAAAATAATAATTGATTTTCTATGGCTTTCAATGGCTAGTTTATGCCTATCGTGATTTGAATGGATTAATTACCTACTTAAAACCACGAATTACTATTTATTAGTTATTAAAACTACTTACATATAAGCCTAATAGACGTTCATAAAAGACTATCCGTTTTTCGTATTATTTTTTATGTTAGCACGCAATGACATTCGATTTTGAAATTTTCTCGCGACTGACAATTTCTAACGAGGATTATTATTTTAAGAGTTGGTATCTTAACACAAGCGCAGTATTTAGCTCGTTAGCGCAATAAGGAATACCGCATTTAAGAAAACTGTCAAAATGTGTCGTGTACGGCCGATTTAATAAGCGTTACGCTGTCGCAAATAGGGTTACCATCCGTCCGACATGCCCGGACTTCTAGCCTTTTGTCCGGACTTTGTCCGGCCTTTTAATTTGTACAGATTTTTTGGTTTAGGTGGAATATGAGTAATAAAACTTACATAAGTAATATCAAATAAGTCTTTAATCTTTATTAATTTCCCACTCATCTAAAAACAAAATATAAATCTATATAAAGTGACCGTTCGCTACCAGCGTTATACCGTTATGAAGTGCGTATCTGATATTTGCATTATGTGATTAAAATGTCCGGGCTTTTTTTGGACTGTCAGGCTTTTTGCCAGGACTTTTCAATTTTGTAAATGGTAATCCTAGTCGCAAAAGACTTCTGGTTGAATAATTGAAACCAGTTCTTCAAAATAGGTTTCAGAGACATGGAAGAAATTGCCCAATCCAAATCGGACTTCTATTCTTAATTCCTGACAAATTCTCGATGAGTACGGTCTATCTTCTGTGTTTTCTCCCTGATGTAGCATCTACATCTAGAATCTTATCGCTAAAACTGTAAGCACGTCTTCCTCATCAGAGTTCGTCTTGACACTTTGACTGCTAAGTAAATAACTTTATTTACGTAGCCGTCAAACGTCAAGTGTGCGGTGCGTTTACACGCCTAAACCACAGACCACTACACAAAATGTGTGGCCACGAAAACCGCACCCCAAACTTTCAACGAACAGAGGAGACGGAACGTGGATGAAAATAAATAATGTTTTGTGTAAGAATCCAAAAAAATTTACATATTTTTATCAAAATAAAAATGAAGTATATTAACGATTCCTTATTAGGTGCACCCAATGATAATTTTCATATTCACTGGTTTTTATTTCCATGTTACGAATAACCTAATAATATTTCAGTTCCTCCTACTAACACATTTATTTATTTACGTATTAAATACTTTTAATTACAGATAAAAACTTCTTTTACATAAAAATGGATTATAAAACAATTATATAGGGTAAAAATAAACGAAATTTACAATTTTGTAATCAATGTATATAAAGTCATCAATTTGGGAGGTGTGGATAGGTACCGCCGCATCGGGAACTATTTATTGGATAACGAACACCTCTGCCCTCTCAAGGTCACCCGGGTGGTTCGTTTCCAAATTTGGTGACTTAGCAGCGGTGCCAGGGTTCATGGGGTTAGGTTTGTCCGGTCCTTGCCGGCGGATGCGTCTGTCCAGCAGCTGCATGGCAGGCCGGATCGGGAGAGAATGGTTGAGGGAGTCCCTTTGACTTCTCCAGCCGTACTCTCTCGGAACATCGTCTTGCACCGCAGTGTGAGGGATGGATTCATACGTCTGTCACTCCTGGACATACTGACCCCCAGATTCTTACCCACTCCCAAGGGAACGTACCCATACTACGTGACCCGTTCAGGGGGGGAGGGGGATATTCAAAATACCACGCTTGGTCACAATGACGGGGGGGGGGGGGGGGCAGGGTGGTTAGGTTTTTATCACGTAGTCAATCTAAAAATCTTCTTATGTACTAACTTTTTAATATTTTTTCCACTTGTAAATTATATGTACGCGTGCATTCTTGCCGTTACGCAGTAAGCGCCGTATTAATAAAGACAAATAGAAGCCGAATAACTTTTTTTAAACTTTTTGTTAGCAAGAAATGATTTAAAACCATATTTATGAATTACTACGTGAAAACGTAGGGGGAGGGGGGGGTCTTGAAATATACTACACGTGGTCACCGAGGGGGGAGGGGGAGGGGGGTTAAAAATTGCAAAAAAGTGGGTTTACACTTTTCTACACTTTTCTACACTTTTCCTTCCCAGAGCTTTCTATCTCCCTTTCCTAAAAAGACCCCCTACACAGCATCCTCAAAGATGACACAGGCCACGAAGAGAATTACTTTTCTCAGGGCCACCTGTGTGGAACTTATGTAATGTACCGGACGGGACGACGAGGGAAAGACGATTCCCTTCCGGACGTCTTCTTCCTTTATTTTTAAAAGGTTAAATATATTTGGTAAACGAAGACGAGGATGAGTTCCCTCACAGGCCGTCCTCGTCTTTTTACAAAACGTAGGCCTAAGGGTTAGAAGCAAAGATGATATGATAATAATTATGTTTACAATTATAATGTACCCCGTTTTGAATTAATAAAGACAAGTTCCTTCACCCAAAACGGGCCCTCTAGAGAGGTCGAAGGCGGGAGCAGGCTTTTGCTGAGTCAACTCTCGTTTTTCGATCTCTCCGCCGCCACTGGTTGCCCACCCCGGGGGGCAAAATCTACCCGCGGGGACGGGCGGGCTCCGCTTCCCTACCCTTCCCCTCACCTACCCACCGGGCGGACCAATAGGAACGCTCCGTCTGGTGGATTAGGTATTTTGGCATCAAAAATGCAAGGAAGGTGTTGAATGTTTTATCAAATTATGAGAGTTCGGTCTAATCTATCACCGAATAAATGATATGGAGAGATAGACCGGACTCTCCTTTATATGAATAAATATCTTTTGGAAATGTACAACTAGTTATAAGTTAGATATTTAAGTTTCCCTGACTAAATGTGGGTGCAGGGACCCCGATGAAAATTACTTGTCATGCTTTAATAAATCTAAATAAATTACTAGGGGAAAGGTCATGGGGGTCGGACATAAGAGAAGGATAAGGGGAAGAGCTGAGACAATAGCAAACTCTGCTGTATAGCACACAGCAGATATGTGTGTTATACAGCAGAGGTTACGGCCCGCCAAAACTCGGACCGCCGGAAAAGTGGGCAAAAATTTCGGGCCCGCCCGCGCCGGCGGTGAGAGCAGGGGGTCGGGCTATAAATAGAGAGGTACCTCGGGAACATCAGGCACATCATCATTCTGCTTTTGCCTGCGCTAGCGATAAGACGTATGTCTCGTACAGTATATTTCTCGCTCCCGTCTGCTGAAACAGTTAGAATATTCTACTCAATTCTTTCTTTTGCATTGTGCTCCGCACATGTGATTGTGATAATTGCGTACACTATTTGTTGCCTAAATAAAATCTGTTGTGATATCTCGGAACTATACGAGTGTTTTTATCTCGGGGAGAATTTTCCACTCGTGGTTCCGTTTATACGGTCCCTGCCTGCAGTGTGTGTTCGTGGTTTTCAGTGCATCCGGTGTTGTGGTGTTGGTGCTAGTGTTTTGGTGAAAAAACCGTGTGTCGAATGGTGTTTAGTTCATCAATATTACCGAGAGTCTCCTCAAAAGCAGTAAGTCATTTCCATTTATCGCTACATTGATTGATTTATTCTACAGAGTTCATCGCCTCCGTTTCATTCCAGTAATATCTTGTTCCAAATTATCACAATACAGATTAATATTGCCTTCTACAATTCCCCGTAGCAACAGCTTTTAACTATTGTAAATATTAATTCCCCGTCGCCTTTTCTAACAAATTCTCTGCATAGTAACAGATCAATACTCATTAAAAATATTAATTTACCGTAATCGCAGAGGTGCCCAGCGCCAACGGCTATTAAAAAGCATTTAGTAACGCCCCGAGCAAGTTAATTCTCAGAATTTTCAGTCAATTAGTAAAGCGCTCAGCATACCTCAGTACATCTTTGACCGAAAGTTAAAATAAAATATTTTAACATGTCTCATTTTGAATCAGACGTAAGAACGTTTATCGCCAACCGGGTAGGCCGTGATCTTTCTTCTGAGGAGAAGGACCACATAGCCAAGATCGTCCTTCGGACTTATCTTGAAGAGTCCGTTGACTCTTCACCAAAAACTCTTTACCCCGAATCCAGTCAAGGTTGTTCTCGCGCCTGGGAAAACCACAACGTAGAGATGGAGGACTGTCAGTCGTCGTCCGACGAATCCGGCTACGAATTAGTAGCCAGACGTAAACGCTCAAGAACAAACTCAAATGAATCACTGACGCCGGTAAATTCTCCGCGATCGTCTCCCGTATTAAAGAAAAAACACCATCAGTCACCCAGAGCCGACGTGGCTACTAATAATAAATTTACCTCCCTGAGATCCAAATCTCCGTCCCCAGATAGAACTGTAGAGCCTACAGCTAATGACGATACGCCAAAAAAATTTGCGCGTATCCCACCCATCGTACTACATAAAAAATCTGAAACTACGGCCCTTCTTCGCTCGCTTCAAGATAAGGGTATCGATTTCATGGCTAAAAATATGGGGAACGGTCTCCATATTATCACTAAAGTGCCGCGCGACCATCATGCAGTCACGCGCTACCTATTAACTAAAAAAGTGGAATTCCACACCTTCAGACTGCCCGAAGAGAAACCACTGAGGGTGGTCCTGAGAGGCATACCTGAGGATGTCTCCACAGAAGAAATAAAGGAAGAACTAATCCGTAAATACCCGGTACAAGCGGTCCACCGGATGAAAAATGGTAGAACCAAGGCACCTATCCTCCTCGTGCTCGTCACTCTGACGAAAAATGAAGCGGGCAAAGACATCTTCAATTCGCTGACGTCGATCTTCCGTCTGAAGATCCAAGTAGAATCGCTTAGAAACAAAGCTAGAGTAGGACAATGCTTCCGTTGCCAGGCGCACGGACATTCGGCAACGTGCTGCCATGGAAGTGAACGTTGCGTCAAATGCGCGGGTCAGCATAGGTCATCTGACTGTAAAAAGTCTCGTGAGACTCCGCCAAAGTGCGCTTTGTGTGAAGGTGCGCACACAGCCAACTATGGAGGGTGCCCCGCAAGGCCCCAAAAGAATTTCAACTTTAATAGGAATAGAAATTCCAATTACTATAAAAATTACAACAACAACAAAATAAATAGTCGTAATAGTCAAAACAATATCCACCAACATAGCCAACCGCAAAGGCAACCAAATAGTCAAATCCCAAATCAGACCTCACCTACAGCCTCTTTGGCGGAATTGGGCGCCCCCCCCCCCCCCCCCCCTTCTCCCCACTCCCCCCACCTCCGCCAATACAGCTCCACCTCCCCCCCCCCACCGTAAGTGGCCTGAGCCACATTATTATAAACCCCGTTCCTCCCAGAGGGAGAGACGAGCCCCCACAAACCCGGGGCCCAGTCAGCAACATAGGTTGGAGCGAGAGCCCCAACCAGCCCAAGCGTCTCAACGCGCCTCCAACCCTGACCTACCCCCGCCCACTTTAGATAGAGTTCATAGACAAGCGCTTATCGAACAATTGGTGACGATTACCAAAGAGATGGCTAGAATTCAATCAATTTTAAATTATTACGATGTCTAGACAAAATGTTAAATTAATCAATTTGCAGACGGCCTATTGGAACGCCAACGGCTCTGTCCTAACGCACAAGGAGGAAATAATTGAATTCCTACAAGATTACAGCATCGAAGTATTCCTCATTAATGAGACCTGGCTTAAGCCGTCTAGAAACTCCAAATTACATAACCTATCGTGACGACAGACTAGCCAATAAGAGAGGCGGAACCGCCATCTTGGTTAAGAACAACATTGACCACCGTCTAGCGCATTCATTCTCTAGTGTTAATATTGAATCCACATCGGTAATAATAAATACCTCTTCCGGACCACTTAAATTCATTTCAATCTATGTAACTCCTAACCGTCAATTAATTCCATCCGAATTAGACAGCCTCCTGTCCGAAAATGTCCCCACTATAATAGCTGGGGATTTGAATGCAAAACACGGATCGTGGCATTCCAAACAGAATAACTCAAAAGGAAACGTGCTCGCAAAGTACGCGAGTACCAAACCTATCGTAGTCGATGCCCCTGATAGACCCACGATTCATCAGCACAACGCTAATCCGGATGTGATTGATATCGTTCTACTTAAAAATACCAGTCATTTACACTCCCTCCGAGTACTAAAAGAACTTACTTCAGACCACGATCCAGTCCTTCTAACTTTAACAGGAGGCTCTAACCCCCTGGTCCCCGATAATCCTCCTCGCACTAAAATCAAATGGAAAAAATTAACCGAGCTGCTAATTAAAAACATAGTTATACCTACATCAATTCCCGACGAAGCCTCCCTAAATGCCACTACCTCCAACTTTATCCAGACAATAAAATCATGCATCACCGAGGCGTCCGATGAGATTCCCAACGTCACAACACGTCACGGAATACCCGAAGAGATCAAAGATCTTATTAGGGAAAAAAATCTTGTTAGAAAAGAGTGGCAAAGATCTTGCAACCCGATAGTGAAACAACATTTAAATCGACTCAACAGAGAAGTGCGCGATGCCCTCAGCGAATTTCGCAACGAGCGTTGGCACGATTTCATTTCAACTTTAGAAGACGACAGAGCAGCTTACTGGAAGCTCTCCAAAGCACTAAGACGCCCGAAAACTAAAATCTCCCCGATTCAAGGCCTCAACGGAAAAGTTTACTCCGCTGCAGACAAGGCAGAAGCCTTTGCAGATAGCCTTGAAAGTCAATTCTCTCCAAACACCGATCACGACGATCCTGCGTTCGTAGCAAAAGTGGATTCAAAAGTAGAAGCAATCTTAAATCTAGACCCTGAAGACCCCCCAATCAGGTGCACAACTCCTAAAGAAATTTTAAATATAATTAGGAAATTAAAGAAGAAGAAGGCCGCCGGGCCCGATGGCATTTCAAATAAGATTTTAAAACATCTATCAACTAAAGGCATCTGCGCCATCACAGCCATCTGCAACGCGTCACTTCGGCTGCGTTGCTTTCCTAAGGATTTTAAAGAAGCTGACGTAATTTTAATTCCCAAACCAGGCAAGGATCCATTATTAACGGAGAATCATCGGCCAATTAGCCTCCTTCCAAGCCTAGGTAAAATCCTGGAAAAAGTAATACTAGCACGACTGAATGCATTCACAAATAAAAGTAAATTCTTGCCAGACTTTCAACACGGTTTTAGAGCAGGTCATTCCACCTCTCACCAACTCCTACGTGTGGTGGAACACATCACGGAGGCATTCAATATCAAGAAAAAAACAGTAATTCTCTCACTCGATGTCAGTAAGGCTTTCGACAAAGTCTGGCATAACGGCCTCTTATATAAAATGTACTCTCTTGGTTATCCATTAAGACTTATTCAACTAATAGCCAGCTACCTAAGAGATAGATCCTTCAAAGTCAAAGTAGAAAATGTATTCTCCACATCCCGCCCCATATCAGCTGGGGTTCCACAAGGCAGCCAACTCTCACCATCCCTATACAACATCTATTGTAGCGATATTCCTAAACCCGTGGATCATAATGTTAAAATCACTCAATTTGCGGATGACACTAACATCATTTCTAGCTCAACTGACGAGGCCACTGCTACACGCCGCGTACAGATACAAACCACTCTAACTGAAAAGTGGTGTAAAAAATGGAGAATATCTATTAACCCGACTAAAAGCGCCGCGACCGTTTTCTCAAAGACACGGCCAAGACGGCCCCCATTCATTAGACTGTTTGGGGACAATGTTCCATGGGAAAAGTCAATTAAATACCTAGGTGTAACGCTAGACTCCAAGCTCACCTGGAAGAAACACATAACTGAAAAAATTAAAGCAGCTAATAAATGTCTATCTTCACTCTATCCAATGATGGGAAAAAAAGTCGTTTATCAACGGGCAACAAATTACTGTTATATAAAACAACCATAAGGCCTGGCTTCACCTATGCTTGCCCCGTTTGGGGGCACGCGGCCCCCAGTCTCTTAGAGAAGATTCAAATATTTCAAAACAAAGCCATTAGACTTGCCTTAAATGCGCCTAAATGGAGTAGAATTTCTTGTCTCCATAAAGACTCCAACATTCCGTTGATAAAGGACTTCATTTTCTCACAAGCAACTAAATTCTACGCCGGCCTACCCGGCCACTCAAACCCCACGATTAACACGCTCGCGAAATATAGCGAAAATGATAATTTTAAATATAAAAAACCCAAGATAGTCCTCCGGAAGGAATAAAAAAAAAAAAACCTGCATACAGTCGCAGTATAGTTTTAATCTCACTTTCAAACCAACCATAATAATAAAATACCAGTAAAGTATCTATAGATAATCCATTATATAATTATGTTAGAGTCAGTAAACTCATGTTTAGGAACTCTGTAAAATAAATCAATCAAAAGTCAAAAGAACATCAGGCATTCAAACGCATACACGCATTCTTACAACTCGATCTGGTACCGTCTCGGCACTTCTTCGCCTCTTCTGCCTGGCCCTTGGACCTCTCCCCGGACTTGACTTGAAAACTTGGATTTCATTTCTGCCCCACTTGGACGCTGCCTCTTCCTCTTGTGGGCCATCACCGGGGCTTTATTGACGAGCATCTTGGCGGCTACCCAGGACTACCCAGCCCCCCTATTTTACAGTCTATGTGAGTGGCGGGAAACGTCGCTTACATGTAAAAAAAAACTAAAAACTGATTTTAAAGAAAATGTGAAATGCTTTTTTGTAAGTTCCTTCAGTGCTATTGAAAACATCTGCTGTTTCTGCTTATCGGTTACCTAAACTGTGTATTGTTTATGGTTTATTTATTGTTTACTGCGGTATTTTAAATAGGTACATAGTTATCCATGTCCTAATACAATCCTTATATACACATACACTTAAAATAACAAATCTATACCAAATCAATCACATATCTTCGCTATTTATTTTTAAATGCCCCTGTGCTCTCTTCCAATTTTATTTCTTCTGGTAATTCTCCAAATATGGTCAATGCTCCGTACATCAATGACTTTTGACTCTGTATTTTTTTCCTGAAGGGGAGTCTTAGTTGATTTCTTTTCCTCGTCTCTTGTGTATGTTTGATTTGTAGTTTATCATTTTTTCTTAGGAATTCAATAGACGTATGGCCATTGATTATTTTGTAGATTAACAATATAGTATTAAAGTAAATAATTTGTTTAAATGACAACATATTTAACTTCTTCAACATTTACTAGACTGAAGTGTACCTATTTTTCTTCAATATAGTTCGCATAGCTCAGTTTTGTAGAATTGTCATTTGTTTCATTAATCCGTCGTTGGCTAAGAATAGAATGCTGCTACAGTAATTTATGTGTGGTACAATGATTGCGTTGTACAAATTTTTACTGGAGACTGTGTATGCGTGTTAAAGAGAGTAAATAAACTTATCTATTGGTATTGACATGATTGTTGCAGTGAAAGAAATTTTTAGTTCGTGAGACTCTATTAGGAATATGAAATGAAATCAATTGGAAAAATGCAAACTTGTTAAAAGGAAATTAATGATTTTAAAAAGAAAAATGACATCGGACAGTTTTATTAATTTGGATTTTTCATTAGACAGTTTTAATAGGAATATTATGTTTATGTCTTCAAAGTTTGTACTTAAACATCATTAGATTACTTGGAAAATGTTGCTTGTGCAATTATGAAGGACTTGGCTAGCAGGGTATTAAACCCGCGACACCTATTTTAGAACCAGACGCTCTAAACCACTGAACTACTAATCTATTTCCAAGCGGTAGATAGATCCAAATAGATTGAAAGAAAAATTTGAATTTTCTTTCCCCCGTTCACATGGAAGATTGACCGAATAATTTTTAATGCAAGTAAAAAAAATGCATTCATCTTCCTTGCCATACTCTGACAAGAACATCCAAAATCGAAGAGACAAACTCTTTCACTAGCTTACCCGGAGAACTTCGTACCGCCTCAGAATCAATAACTGTTGTATTAACCTATTAGCTGAATTAAATTCAGTTGTTTTATTAAGTTAAGAATTACACAATAAAGCAATAGGCCACTTGCATGGATTTCATAACGACTTGGAAAAAATCGTGTGGTTAGATCTTTTTATTAAGATTACCAAAATGTTAGTAAATTTTTTTAGAAATGTACAGTTTTATTTTTATTTTTAAATAAATTAATCCATTATTTGGGCTCGTGACGTCACTACATGAAAATGTCCCGTCTCCGAAAATGTTCCTATTGATTTTGTAAAATTCCGCACTGATTTATTTTTTTTATATGGCATCACTTTGATTTCAGGCGAATTTTTAAATTCGTTCACTAGATTTATTGTTTGTTCTCTACTAACTTATCATTTGGTTTGACTTTTTGACAGATCTTATGAAGAGAACCCCGTACGTTTTAGATATCGGTACGTGTTTTAGAGGTATAATGGTTATGGTGCTGATTTTATCAAAATGAAATTTTATAATATTTTACGCACCAGATTTAAATGTCCGGGTTTAATTTTCCCCACAGAAAAAACTAAACCCTTTCACACACTTCCCAAATGATCATCTGGTCAATCCACGTTATGCAATTGCACTATACAAGTATTATAATTACAAAACAATACAAGAACAACATGTCAACCTACCAGAGACCAGATGGGAAAATAATTCACCGACTCCAGATATTTTCATATCAGAGGATTCGGCTCTGTGGAATTCCTAATTGAACCTATAAATCCTACTGATCCAATTATTAATTAATTATTATTATAATTTATAAGTATTATTATTATAATTTACAAGTACAAGTATATTACATTGGATTTATTAATATAGACGTTGTACATTATAATGATTTATGATCAAGGAAAAAAAATATTTATGAGATGTAATATTTTTGGTATGCCTCGTTATTCTCCTGTGCCATTCGTGTGGAAAACGTTCTTTTTTTAAAATGATTTTCGGCTACGTAGTTATCGTTTTTTCGCACCTATAAAATTATGTCTCGTCTTTCCGGTATATAAAAAATGGTCTGATTTTTCGGATTGAAATTTTCAAAAAATCCCCAAGGTTTCAAAAATACCATAAAAAAAAAATACGCAATTTCTTAGAATTTTAAAATGAATTTAATGTCTTACAATGAAATTTAAAAAACAAAATGTGATGCAAGTGGCCTATTATCGATGAGCAACTGTCCGTGTTTGGTTTTTGTCAGTATGAGAGATGGCGTTGCGTACGGATTGATAATTTTTGTGATTTTATTATTTTTCCACTTACGGGAATCGCGAATCATTTTCTTTATACGTGTGAGGGAGATTTATTATAATTATTGTATTTTTCCTTTTGGAGGGGTGCAGATATACGTTCACCGTTTGTCCCATTTTCGACTGTTGACATTTAGTGTTTAAGAAAGAGGGGCAGCATTATATATATATATATATATATATATATATATACAGGGTGTAACAGGACGTACCCGAGGGATTTTAACCAGTGATTCCTGAGCATATTTGGAGTAAAAAATGTAAATGAAATTTTCGTCTCCGGTGAAATTTTTATTTCAAATAAAATCATTTTTTTGGTTTTTTTCCACACGCCGTCACTGATCTCATATTTCGAGTAAAGGATACGGCAACTCCGCGCAAACCCCTCCCCCATATCCGCTAGCCAACCCGAACCCCGTTGTTGGCAGCGTACTCTTTCACTCTCTACTGCGCGCCTCCTCGTAACGCGAATAAACATATTGCCAGGTGGTTTTTTAAATAGATATTTTTTTGGAGATAATATTTAACATAACTTTCGCATACAGTATTTTTAAATAGTGTAACAGGACGTACCCGAAGGATTTTAACCAGCGATTCCTGAGCTTATTTGGAGAAAAAAAATTGTATATCATTTTGCTGTACGGTGACATTTTTTTTCAATTAAAAACATTTTTTTTTGTTTTTTCTACACACCTTCACTGATCTCATATTTCGAGTAAAGGATATGGCAACCTCGCGATAACCCCTCCCCCTATCCGCTAGCCAACCCTACAGTTATCGGCAGCACGCTCCCTCACTCCCATACCGCGGCGAAGCTACCCCTTTCCGAATACCGCTCGGTCAGTTGTGTTTGGAGTTTGACGGTGAACGGGGTCGTGCGTAGTTGCTTTGAAATTTGTTTTTGTTTTACTGTTATTATTAGTGTTTATTCTAAAAGATGCCTCAAAATTATCCACCTGCCCATGAAGCAGATATAGTGTTTGTTTATGGAATTTGCCGAGGAAATTCAGTGGAAGCTGTAAGAGAGTATCGCAGAATATATCCAGAACGACGTCTACCACACCATACAACTTTCGTACAGGTTTGTACCTAACTACCTATTTATTATCGTAGAGCTAGACACACATTTAATGCCGCCATCTCATTGTAAAGGCTCCCAAAAATCCGCCTAATTGTGTCTTGTAATGTTACGGAAAAAGGTTATCACTACGTATGTTTATTTACAAAACTTTCCAAAATTTTATGTTTCACTCTCGGAAATCCAAGATAATACCTATCAAACGTGCCAAGTAAAAAAAATAGGGTAATGTTTCCCAACTTGGCTAATTCTTTAAGCTCAAATTATTTAAATAACACTTCATTTAACTTAATATCCTCCTCACAGCATCCCCGAAAATGTGTGGAGTTGATGTAAAAAATGAATAATAATACAACAGAAACAAGAATAATTTACGTAGGTTAATTGGTAAAAGATGCTTTAAAGTTCCATTTTCATTACAATTAAAGTTCGAAATTCTTGTGAAAAAAATATCAAGCCGTCGCGTCATTTTGAAATTGTTATTAACACTTATTTATAACCCAAATTAAGAACTAAATAATCATATTTTGTGCTTGTCCCCCAACGTAAATAGTTGCTAATCAAAATCGGTTCCAAGAAAGCTTGTTTTAAATAGTTTCACTCACAAAATAAATTAATTCGTACTTACGGAACGTTTTCTATGTTAATCAAATATTTCTATGTTCTCAGAAATAAACTGATATAAAACGCACCCGTCATTCATTTTTACTGATATTTTATAACAGAATAATGTTAGCAATTGTATTTTTGTTTGCAGATGTATCAACGCCTGCGCGACCATGGAATCGTACGGGTTCAGGGCGGAGGAAATAATGATGTTCCAGTTCGTGTTGAAGAGAGGATCCTCAACATGATGACAGAAGACCCGACGCTTTCCGTGCGTCGCGTCGCCATGATCGTTGGAGACATAACACACACGACGGTATGGAGAATCCTAAAAAAACATCGCCTGAAACCTTTCCACTACAGGCGCTGCCAAGGTCTACTGGAGAACGACCATTTCTCAAGACTAATTTACTGTAGACGGATGCTACGAAATGTGTTGAGAAATGGAGATTTCATGAAAAATATTCTATTCACAGACGAAGCCCAATTTACAAAAACAGGAATATTAAATATCCACAACCTGCATCATTGGGCCGAAGAAAATCCTAAGCTTGTCCGGGAATCGTCGAGCCAAGAGAGATTCTCAGTAAATATGTGGGCGGGTATTTTGGGTAACAAAATAATTGGTCCGATCGAGTTGCCTCCCAGGTTAAATGGACCGATGCATCTGGAGTTCCTGCAAGGGCAGCTGGGCGACATTCTGGACGAAGTAAACTTACAAGCACTGCGAAGGATGTGGTTCCAGCACGATGGAGCTCCACCCCATTATTCCGTTGCCGTGCGGAACTACCTGAATGTAGAGTTTCCTGGACGGTGGATAGGCCGAGGTAGTCCTAACATTGCATGGCCACCGAGATCACCCGACCTAACACCGTTGGATTACTACCTCTGGGGAACTCTGAAGGAAAAGGTATATTCGAAGCCGATAGCGACGAGAGAGCAATTGATCCAACTGATCATGGAGGCAGCAGACGAACTGAAGGCGAATCCTGCTAATTTAAGCATCCATAATGTGTTAAGATTGCATGCATGCATTGAAGCCGATGGCGGCCACTTCGAGCAACTTTTATAATAATAATAAAAAAAATATTATAACCAAATGTCAGCATTTTTATTCTTACATGTCATTCATAATATTATGTTCGTATCTGTGACAGATGACAGACACAAACGCGAACAAAACATTGCCGGGTGGGTTTTTAAATTATTTTTAGAGGTATTATTTAATTATAACTTTCGCAAATAGTATTTTTAAGTATTGTAAGTTCAGTCAACATTACACTTAAACAGTAGATACTAAAATGTTTTCAAAGCTTATGATCGAACCACCACGATTAATTTATTTGAAACTTCTATAAGAACTCACATTTTGTGTCAAAATTATGAAACATTCCAATCCTTCATAATCGGACTGTTTGTGGTTAGTTTGTATTTTATTGGTAAGGCTGAATACAGTCAACTTATTGACTTGATTTTTTTTTCTTTAAATCGGCACCATTACCTTAGGGAACGTACTCATACTACGTAACCTCTTCGGGGGGGGGGGTCTTCAAAATGTCACGCTTGGTACAAATGAGCGGCGATTTGCTTAGGATTTTGGTCACCGGGAGGGGGAGGGGGGGGGGGTTAAAAATTGCAAAAAAAATTGGTCACGTAGTATGGGTACGTTCCCTTCTGTAAAATGATAATATTATTTGTATCGGTAAAACAGGTTATTATTGCAATCCTTATTCTGGATAGTTCCTTGTAATCCAAATGTATGCTATTACATTCAAAACATTGCTAGATCAACTTATTTTCTAAGAACTTTGTCAACATACTTATTGATGGGTTGGTAAAACCAATAGTTTATTGTTTCAAAACACTGGTTAGGCCACATTATAAGTCGAGAACTTTCTAAGAATTGTGTTAGGTATCCTGTTCTTCATAATACGTATTAATAGATCGGTAAAACCAATAGTTTATTGATTGTAACCCTTATTCTGAGTACCTACATAACTGAAAAATATTAGTACCTACATTGTGTAGTTAGGTAAAAATAAATGGGGAATTTGAATTGGAATTTGAATCATGACTAGGTACTTCCAAGAATACACAATTACCTACTACGTGGAATTGCGAGGAGTATGCTAAGACCGAGTTGTTTGGCAGTTCATCCTCTCTACCTACCGCGTGATGTTTAATAAATCTTTTGAACAAAATATTTCACACGGTTTTAAAATTGTTCCAATATGTAATTGATTTATTTTTAAATTCATTTATAAAATTAAATATTTTTCTTATTCAAATAATTCAGCACCTGGCAGCATTCTAATTTTAAAATAACATCGTATTCTACCTATACATGTATGTATTTCATATTATTTTAAATTCTGTGGGTCAAGGTCACGGTTACGCATTTGCAGCTGTTGACAAGTTCGTTTTATATGAGCATTGATTTTATTGACAATAATTTCGCGATGATAATGCGCGTTTCGTTTTGGTGATTCTGGATACCTACTTAAGCAAGTGCAAGGGAGATTGTTTTTCGCGATGATAATGCGCGTTTCGTTTTGGTGATTCTGGATACCTAATTAAGCAAGTGCAAGGGAGATTGTGTTTTTAAAGGTGGTTAAATATTTATCTTATCTTATTTCTTAATATTTATGATAAAAGGACCATTGGAAATTATTCTCAATTATTGTCAACAAATAAGTTATTTAATTACTGTTTTTGTGTTTAATTCGTAGAACTACATTTTTTTTTGTTTAAAAGTTATTTAATGGTGGGTTTCTTCATTTACCGAGAATGCTAAATGCAATGCTAATTGTAAAAGTAAACGGTCAAATGCATAGACATTTTTAAATTTCGATCGTTTACTTTTACAATTAGCATTCCATTTAGCATTCTCGGTAAATGAAGAAACCCACCCGTCTTCTAACCACAAATTATTTAAATTAGAATTCCATCAGGAATTTTCGGTACTTAAAGTCTTTACTTAAAGCTAGCAATAATATCTGAGTAAAATAAGCATAATAATTATTTACGCAATATTAAATATTACTTGTTTGGTATTGGAGCATATAATATGGTCCTGCCTTGAAGCGCGCTGGCCGTTGTCGCCTCCCTTCCACTGTGTGCACGTGTGAAATTGCGACGTTGTCTCCCGAGTAGACCAATGATCATGCCATTGGCGACGCGTGATTTAAAAACAAAAATTATGTTTTTAATAGAAAAAAAATATCACCGGAGAGCAAAATGAAATCTACATTTTTTACTCCAAATATGCTCAGGAACCGCTGGTTAAAATCCCTCGGGTACGTCCTGTTACACCCTGTATATATATATATATATATTTTTTTTTTTTTTTACATTAACTCCACACAGGAGGCCCTGAAGAAAATAATTTCCCTCAGGGCCTATGTCATCTGGGATGCTGTGTGGAGGGTCTTTTTGAGGAGAGGAAGGAATGAACATTGGTCTTGAAGAGACCCATGTTGTAGGAAGGATGAAACACAGAGGCCGGCAAATCATTCCACAGCCGAGCTGTTGAACACAAGAACGAGTCGAAGAAACGACCCGTTCTCATGTGACAAATGTCAACTGTGTACAAATGTTGGGCACGCGTTTGGCGTGTTTCCCGACTATGCACCGGTGCCGAAGGGATCAATGATGCTAGTTCCTCGGAGCATCTTCCATTGTAATACCGGTAGAACAAGGATAGCATTCCCACCCGACGCCTGTGCTCTAAAGATTGCAATCCGTATATGTTTAAGAACAAAAGCAAAACAATCAGAGCATTGACATTTGACGTTTTTGAGTTTTTGGAATTCACGCACTATTCAATATTATACTTATCACAATATTCCTGCAGCTCTTTCAAAAGATGAGAATTCATTCCATAAAAAATGTATGACGAAAATAATTTTCTTCACAACTTTTTTTTTCGTGAATTTTTCGAATATTTTAATAGCTATTCTGCTATTCGGGACGGAGGCAAATCCAACAAATCAAAGATCATAAAAATCGGTCCAGCTGTTCTCGTGTTATAAATAGTGAAACTAACCCGATTTTGTTTTATATATTAAGATATCTGCCAACTTTTATCAAGTGTCACGGATAAACAATTAAAGAACAATACTGTTCTGTATTCAGAATTCAACTACTTGCCTAAAGTAATACATTTATTTCCCACCACTTTTTTTAGAATTTTTCTTAGACTAAAAACTACAAGCACAAAAATTAACAAGTAAAGAAATTAATAATACTTTCTTTGTAATGTGTACACCTCGTATACGTTTATTTTTTTTTAATCAGGACATAACACTAACGCGTTCTTTAATGGTGACTTTTTATTCGGATCAGGAAGGATTATTAAAAAAAAAATCTCTTAACTTTCCTAATTCTGTATAATTCCTCTATCTTTCACTCTCATTGAAGACCAATCATATTTTTCCATCTCAAAAGCCCAATCAATGGTCAAATCTACCTACATGAATAAGTACACTGTAACATAGTTTATTCTGTGTAATTTATTATTTTTATCATGATTTATTCGTATTAACTATTTAGGAAATGAAAAAACGTATAATTAGAATAATATTTATTTATTAGACTTTGAAAAAAACAACTAGGTATTACTTATTAATACAAACATTTGGTACAAAGTGAGATCCTTTTAAACGTTTGGTTCTTTTAAACTAAAAATATATTAAAAAAAAAAACTAAACCAAATCTTCTTTTTTTTACTAACCAATAAATGTTTTATAATAATTGAACAGTTTTATATAATTAATTTTTCTTTATAAACACTTTTCACATACATCATCAAATTACAAAAAGCCTAAACATAGGTCAAATTAGACTACGATAACTCCAATATGAAGGGACTTACCAAGGCAGCACCACCGTCTCTGTGGGCTCTTGGCGGGTACTAAGTTGGTTCGATCAATCAGGACAATCGAAAAAAGTGTGCGAAAGAGAAAGCAGATATTTGTTTGCGTATAGGTAAAAATGACCTAGATTGGTCTTCTAGGATTAAGGTCGGGTCCTCAAAATCATCGAAAGCGATATGTATTACTGTCTAACCTTCCAGTTTGTGGTCGGATGTAATTCAGCCACAAGTTTCATCTTCTATCGGCAATAATCCATTTTTCCAAAAATTTTTCAGTATTTTTCTTTCATTACAAACTGACGTGTGATATTTTTCTTCATATGTTTAAAGCAAAACAGGTCACCCTAAAAATCAATGGTGGTCAGCCCCAACACGGGGGTTCAAAAGTAGCACAAAGAGAAGACGTAAAAGAATAAAAGGGCAAGAAAAGAAAGGGAAAGATGCTGATAAATCGGACGGAATGCCCTGCGAGGGCGATCAAAAGATTAGTGTAAGAACTAAGAGCATATTGCTGACAAGAGAAATAGGAAGTAAGTGAGGAAATAAAGAAGAGAGAGAAGGAAGAAAGGGTTTTGATTAGGGAAGGAGTTGTTTATGATTTAGTCCTGGAACGTGTAAGGCTTTAGGTAAATTGGACTTTTTGGAACAGACATTATTTACAGTGATCTTGTGTTCTTTCTGTTGTCTAAGGGAGATTGGGTCTTGCATAAGTGGTGCTAAAAAACTTGGATTGGAACTATATCAAAGTTTGTGTATATATTTATTTTTAAACTGGCACTTATTACGAACAAAGTATTTTTACCAGAAGGGGGATTGTGTATCTTTTGTGTTAAGTCAGCGTTATAGATAATTACGACAAAGAGGCAAAATTCGTGGAATGTCGGAAGTCGTCCGTCGTGCGTTATCGGGTGTCAAATTTCTGTGTTTTATGACTTTCTATGACTTTCCATGACCTGTCTTTACCTGTCTTGTGTTAAATGAATTAATTTCCTACTTAAAAACACGAATTACCATTTATTAGTTATTAAAACTACTTATAGGCCAACCATAAATTACGTCATACCTTAAGGAGAGGGGAGGGAGAGGGGGGGGGGGGGAGGGTAGAGATGTGTGACATTGTGTTACAAGTGACAAGCGGTATGGGGGGTCACCAGCTCTGTGACGTCACATGTAAAAATAAAAAAATTTGAAAACGCAAAACTTAAATGAAAACGAAAAATTATTTTTTGATGTAAAATTGCAAAATATGTGACGTCACACACCGCCATGATAGGGACGGGGGGGGGGGGGGTGGAGGGTAAAAAAAACGAGTGTGCTTTAGACCATACGACTGAAGTAAAACTTCACTAGCTTATATCTCCTTCTCAACTTCCGTTCGCCTCGCCCGACCGTTCGCCTCGCCCGACCGTTCGCCTCGCCCGACCGTTCGCCTCGCCCGACCGTTCGCCTCGCCCGACCGTTCGCCTCGCCCGACCGTTCGCCTCGCCCGACCGTTCGCCTCGCCCGACCGTTCGCCTCGCGAACCAATCGCGAAAAATCACGAAATCCCTAATTCCTGTAACGTAGTTTATGGATGGCCCCTTATTATGATTTTTTTTAGATGAGCTCCACACAGGAGGCGGTGGGGAAAATAATTTCCCTCAGGGCCTATGTCATCTTTGGGGATGCTGTGTGGAGGGTTTTTTTTTAGGAAAGGAAGGATATGAGAGTTCTGGGAAGGAAAAGGGTGGGTGGGTAGGAATCTGGGGTTCAGTGTGTCCTGGTCATCCGCCTCCAAGACCTAGAAAAACCTCACCCCCATGAACCCGGGCACCCCTGCTAAATCACCTTAGGTCCTTGTTATGTGTGGAAAGCAAAGATATTGAAATATAAGTAGATCTGCTATCTGCAGTTTTTACTAGGTGGGACTGCGCTTCCGGGTGTCGCCGATATTGTTTACCAATTAACAAATAAACTAAATGAACGAATAATTAACGAATAAACCAAACGAACGTTAAACTAAATGAACGAATTCTTTCCGTATTCCAACAATATTGTTAACCAATACTAATGCACATTTTCAAAAAATCAACGAAATGAACAAATTGTTTTCGTATGCAAACTGAATTGTATTTGAATATCTTTGGTGGAAAGTAAGGGAAACATTTTATTTTTATTTATGCAATGACCTTTTCAATTAGCACAACTAAAATAATAAAAAAAATATATGAGAATTGAAAAACCCTATTTTTTTTTTTTTTAATTGGTTCTACACAGGAGGCCCTGAGGAAAATAATTCCCCTCAAGGTTTTGCCATTTTTGGGGATGCTGTATGGAGGGTCTTTTTAGAAAAGGTAGGAGAGAAAGTCCTGGGAAGAAAAAGGGTGTTAGAGGTAGGTAGGTATCTGGGACCCATTGTGTCCAGGAGTGACGGACGTGTGAGTCCATCCCTCCCACTGCGGTGCAAAGCAAAACAGGTGATATAGGGAGAGTATGGTTGAAGGAGTCAAAGGGACTCTCTCAACCATTCTCTTCTGATCCGGCCTGCCATGCAGCTGGTCGGCAGACGCATCCGCCGCCAAGACCCGGACAAACCTCATCCCGCGAACCCGGGCACCCCTGCTAGGTAACCAAACGTAGCGAACTCTTTGGGGTGTTGGTTATCCAATAAATTGTATTCGTTGTGAATATCTTTAAATCGATACGTCCGTCTGTTGTCTATTTGTTTTTTTAATTTTAGAGGCGGCTTTGTGTACCGCCGTCCCCGGGAACCATGCATTGAATAACCAACATCTCTACCATAAGTCACCCCAAGTGAGATTTGTCAGAACCTTGGTTGCGGATGTGTCTGCCTCTAACGGCGTGGCGGGACGGATCGGGAGAGATTGGTTGAGGCACACCCTTTGACCTTTGCAGCAGTACTTTTTCGGAAAATCGCTTTGCACCGAGTAATAGATACTCTTGGACACACGGACCCCCAGATTCCTACCCGTCCCTTATTATTATTATTTTTACATTAGCTCCACACAGGAGGCCCTGAGGAAAATAATTCCCCTCAGGACCTATGTCACCTTTGGGGATGCTGTGTGGCGGATCTTTTTAGGGAAGGAAGGAGAAAAAGTTCTGGGAAGGAAAAGGGTTTGATGAGTGGGTAGGAACCTGAGCGTCAGTGTGTCCATGAGTGACGGATGTATGAATCCATCCCTCCCATCGCGGTGCAAGGCGATGTTCTGAGAGAGTACGGCTTAAGAAGTCAAAGGGATTCCCCCAACCATTCTCTCCCGATCCGGTTTGCCAGTAAACCAGGCAACCGGTGGGCAGACGCATCTACCGCCAAGATTCGGAAAAACCTCACCCCATGGACCCGGGCACCCCTGCTTAGTCATCAAACGTAGCGAACCACTTGGAGAGACCTATGGCAGAGGTGTTGGTTATACAATAAATTGTTCCCGGGGCGGCAGTACCCATACCCGCCTCCCAACACATACCTATACCCTTTTACCACCCAGAAGTTTGCATGAGCAAACACAGCAACCCCAAAGATGACATTGGTCCTGAGGGGAATTATTCCTGTGTTGAGCCAATGTAAAAAGTCGTTCCCACCACCTATGCATTCATTATTCATGTTAAATAATGATAAAACTTAAAAAAATATTTTTCTAGAAGTATTTCTGTTAAAATTTAAAGTTTATTTTTGTGGGTTTAAAGTTTCAGAAATTTGTATTTTTATGAAATAGGTCATCATATTCGCAAGATGTTTCCTTTCAAAAAATGTTTTTGGGTACGACAAAACATACAGTACACCCGCCCAAACATATAAGACGATGTACAATGCACAATGCACATGCCTACATATATTACACGTCCTATCCCTGTATCAAATTCTTATATTGTATAAACCACAAAAGCTTAGGGGAATTCGCAAAGTAATGCAGACCTTGTTATATAAAAGAATATCAAGCAAGGAAGAAAAGGAGAGTGGAAGGAATTTAAGAGTGTAAAGAGAAGAAGAAATTTTTAAAATACTAAACCAATATGACGATTAATAAAATAAATAAAAAATTACGTATTGATATTAACTTCTTCAAACAGAGCAAACTTAAAATTATAAGTTTTAAGTAAACAAAGGTTTACTTCACCACTTGTACGTGTATTTTTTCGACAGGGACCACACCGATTTTTTCGCCCCGGGTGCTGCCCGGGTTTCACCTCCTCTGCTGAACACAATTCTCTACAGCTACCCCCCCCCCCCCCCCAGAGGACGGACCAGTTTTTTATGAAGTCGAAATTTGTGTTTTGTCAACTTTATTAGGGAGGGGGCTGACACCACGTTAGTAGGCTAGCATGGGTGGCACCCGGGACGGATGGCAAAACGGGTGGGGCGTAATGGGATACGGTAGGACGGGTTCTAGCAGAATATTCAACACAACGGAGGAGGCGGAATGGGATATGGTGGGATGGGTGGGGCGAAACGGAATACCATAATGGCCACTGACAACGAGGTAGAATAATGATAAACCACCTTCTAGCCTCTTGCGGACCACTGGTTGGGAAACCCTGATCTAGATTCAAATTCAAATTCAAATTCAAATTATTTATTTATTCTTTCAAAAACATTACAAAATAAAAAATTTTAATGTGTTTTTAAAATACAATTGTAACATTATTACATTAAACATAAATGGTAGAATGGTAGGCTAAAAACTATACAAGCATTAATAGAGCTTGCCTTTTAAAAGCAGCTTCACTAACGCTAAATATGTCGATATCCGAATTGATTCTATTCAACAGCAAGATTGCTCTCCCGACCGGCATGACCATTGGCAAGTTAGTCCTGCAGGCCGGAAGATAGAACAGCCTATGCTGTCGGTGGCGAAGATAACCATCGGGAACATAGAAATGAATGCTCTCCAAGATAGCTGAGTTTTCAAACCATCCGCGAATCAATTTGAAGAAATGCGTAGCAATGTGTACATCCCTTCTGACTCGTAGATGGTTCATTCCGAGCATACCCAAAAGAAAGTCAGTAGGATAGAGCCACGGGTAATAGCCGTACTCCCTCATGTACAGAAATCTCAGAAATTTTTTCTGAACTCTCTCCAACATGAGGGAATATTTTACTTGGTGCGGACTCCAAATTACTGACCCACTTTCAAGTCTACTCCTTACTAGGGAATTGAATAGGATTATGAGAACCCGGGTATCTCTAAAATTCCTTGCAGTACGCAGAATAAAGCCCAGCATTCTCAATGAAGTGCTACAAACCATCTGAATATGAGTATGAAATGTCAGTCTACTATCAAACATGATTCCAAGGTCCTTCATGGTGGAGACACGTTTTAGACTTCGGGCATCCATCGTATACCGGTAATACCAGGTATGACACGCCCTAGTGAATGACAAAATTAAACATTTAGATATATTGAACTCAATCCGATTTCTTTTACTCCAGTCAATAATTCTATCAATATCTGACTGGAGTCGTTTGCAGTCTTCTAGAGTTAGTATTTCTAAGAATAGTTTCAGGTCATCAGCAAAAAGAAGAAACCTGGAGTGCAGAATTACTTCTGAAATATCATTAATAAATATGGAAAAAAGGAGTGGGCCTAAATTAGAACCTTGGGGTACTCCTGATCGTACAAAAAATAGAATAGACTGGAATACTCCATGAGAAACAAACTGTTTCCTGTCTGCAAGATAGCTATCAAAAAAGGTGAGTAGTCTCATGGAGAATCCTATTTCAGCCAGTTTATTGAGTAAGACGTCGTGATTAACAGTATCGAAGGCTTTTGAAAAGTCGTTATATGAACAGTCTACCTGATGGCCTTTATCTAAAGATTTTGATACGTAATCAGTAAACACTAATAAGTTGGTTTCTGTAGATCGACCTTTTCTAAATCCGTGCTGTTCTGAAATTAAGTACGGCTCCACTTGTGGCAGTGTGTATTTATGAATAATCGATTCGAACAGTTTGGCCGGTGCAGATAGTATTGCTACTGGCCTAAAATTTTCTACAGAGGTCTTTGTACCGCTTTTAAAAATCGGACAAATCTTCGAAATTTTCCAGGAATCAGGAAATACACCGGTTTCCAGGGAAAGATTAAATAAGAAACTAAGTGGCTTTTTTAAAAACTCGGCACAACCTTTAAAGAAGAATACTGGAAGAAAATCTGGACCAAGTGAATATGTATTTTTCATATTTCTAATGGAAGTTTCTATATCTGATTCATCAATTTGATTAATATCGATATTCTGGGCTCCCTTTATATTCAACTTGGCAGCAAGATTTGTATCTAGTAATGGAGACTCATTACTATACACGGATTGGAAGTGTGTTGCAAAAGCATTAGCTACGTCTACTCCACGAACTTCCCGATCACGATGCGTCATGGTGTCTTGGATATCACCATCTTTTCTCAGCGATTTGACGTAGTCCCAAAACATGTTGGGATCATGCTTGATATCGTGTTCAATGGAATTTACATATAATTTGAAAGCAGTGCGTATATTGCGTCTAACCACGGCTCTATGCACACTGAACAAATCATAGTCACGTCGACAGCCGGTAGCCTTCCATTTTTTATGGAGAGCATGTTTCTTCCTAATGCTCGCGATTGTATCTTGACAGAACCACTTCGGATATCGACGACCACCTCTACTGGGAGGTTTCCTAGAGAAACAGGAATCAAAAATATTGTGAATACAAGCATAAAAATGATGTACCGCCTCATTTATAGTGCTAAAATTGTATAGTTCTTGCCAATCTAGTTGGCTCATCATATTGTACAGTTCATAAACATCGCCCTGCCCAAAATTCCATCCACGCAAAGCATTCTTGTCATTCTTTGGAATGTTTGTAATTTTAATGTTTTTTTTGCATGAGAAAATAAATTCTAGTGCAGGGTGATGTTTATCTTCGGTAACAAGGGGAGAATTGCAATGAATAACATTTATGGATATGTTGCATAAAATTAAATCTAAAACTCTTAAGTTTATGTTTTGAATGTTATTATATTGGGAGAGACCAAAAACGGCGCATAGAAAATTAAGGTCGTTTTCCGTTTCTACGGAACCTCTTGCGGAGTGCATATTGAAATCTCCGAGAACAATTACATTCTTTCCACCAATAACATCTACATTTCGTTGTATTGTATCAAAAAATAATTTATATGTTTCAAAGTGAGATGCAGGTGGAAAATAAACTATACATATAAAAGTTACACACGATTTGTATGTAATTTTGACCCACAAGTCCTCGTTGACAGTTTCCAGAGCAGGTAAGTGCTCTACCTTAATAAGGCCATTCGCACTCTTTACGGCTAATAGACAGCCTCCTCCCTGTCTACGGCCACTTCCACTGTCTCTGTCTTTTCTAAATACTTTGAAGCTGTCATCGAAGAGCTCTGGGTTGAACACACTTGAGTTTAACCACGTCTCAGTGAGTCCAATCACATCATAATTGTTTATCAAAACATTAGAGTAAAATGAGGCACATTTACTCTTTAGTCCTCTAACATTTTGATAAAAAAAATGTAAATTATCCGCAAGTCAACTGGGTTTTAAACCTGGAAGCCGCGGTGCATTAATTTTATTTTTCCATTCTTTAAGGTATGAATATTTGGGCCAATGTTCCGGTTTTAGAACTTCGGTTTTCACGGAATTTGGGATTCCTAACTTAAATGAGGCATATTCTCCCTTTGATTTAATTTTAGAGACTTTAAATGAGGCGGTACTTACAATTGACTGAAGATACGAGGTTAAATCGTTGATCGAGGTTTCAGGATGTAGCGGGTACAGGTGGAAATAGGTATGGGTACCTTGCTCCTTTAAGTTACCTATTACAGAAGCGGGTCGTTTTTTACGACCAACAACAGTCCACTGTTGGTCGCGATCCGCTGGGCGTGATGGCCCTGCCGAGGTCGGTTTGCTCGAAGGCTGTGACTCCTTTGCTGATGTAGGTGTATGGCCGTCAGAGCTTCCAGTCGAAGACGTGGATGCTTCTGGTTGCTGGACGTCCCTTTGGCTAGCAGGAATTTTTGTCCCTTTCTCCTTGCTCTTTGGGGCAGTATGGATTTTGGTAGAACTTGACCCTTTAGTCTGCGAGCGGGTAATTCTGCCTGATGTTGTGTCTGACGGTCCGGGCGCGGGGGACGTGGAGGGCTCGGGGGGCACTACGGGCGTTACGGGCGGCTCGGGAATGGCGGGCGACTGTACGCATGCATCGCTATACAGCAGTTCCTTGCTGGGCCGGGGGGAGCGCGGGGTTTGGGCGGCGAGTGCACCGTCGGGCGCAGTAGGCGGGCCTTTAGCGCAATCGGCTAGTTTCGGGAACTCCGAGGGCGTTTCGTTGACACTTTGTGCATTGTCACCTTGAGTTTGATTAAATACACTTTTTTCAACAAGTTTTATACGCCGTAGAACATCCTTTATTAGAACGGTCTGTTCGTTAATGATGTTCATCAAATCACGGAGCGTAGGTTCTGTCATTTTTAAACACTGTTAGGCTAATAATGACTTGAAAACAGATTTTAATTTTGCACGGAAAAAAAACACGTCCGTACATCAATTAGCGGTACTAGTAAGTACATCAATTAGCGGTACTACTAAGATGATGTATGATGTCGGTTTTTTAATCAATATAAGTAGCTAAAACTATTTCCAGTGGTTTTTTAATTATCAAGTTCTGTAAAGGTTCTAATCAAGGTCTGTAATTTTATTATCATTGGTCAGTTGTTCCACATTTCTCAAATAATAACGGAACTTGAATAAAATTTTCACATTACAAAGTTAACGATGATGACTTGATGAATTTTTAAAATTCTGTGAAACAACCAGTCCCAAGTGTTTATAAATTTTAAATATTGGTATTAAAATTTTAAGTACTGGCATTCAGAATTGAAACGTTACTTGAATTTGCTTTAGCCGTGTTTGGTGACTAGATCTGAATAGCCAGATACTTCCCCACCTTATTCTCCCGATCTCCCTCCCCTTCCCGATTTACCTACTCATTTGGGGACGCTTTAAGTCTAACTTTATATTGCCAGCTGGTTTCAAATCGGTGACCTCGTGATCTGGAATGAAAGAGCGTACCGCTATTCTACGATAACCGTTGCCTTAAACATGTATGTTAAAAGGATTGGTTGTGAAAAACACAAAAAAATATATTCTGGTAGCCGTCACTTTGTGGTTCAACTGAAATAAAACGATAAATTTGTTTGTAACCATGATTTATTTATTTAACCACTGGAACGATTTCGGTCGAAAAATCGACCACTTTTATTTTTCTGCGATTGATATCGGTCGAAAAATCGACCGATTTTTCTACCATTCGTAAAATATTTATTGTAATTATTTAAAACCTTTCCATGGCCAGCTATTTGTTTTATCGAATAGCTGATAAAATATTCTTTATGTCTATGACCTTATCGGTTGTCTTTGAAGTGTTATTTAATAAGATTTCGCGGTTTTCTAAGGCGTCCTGTCAAACAACAAAATAAAACTTTTGACTATTTCGACGAATTATGGTCTCTACCTAAAATGCCGTAAGTAATTCATTTATTGGGTTTTTAACGCATAATTATATATCTGTGTTATCATGATTGAATTATCTATCTTTGAAATGCGTTTTTAATTCGTTTGTTCGTAATATATTGTTTTGATGGATGTTTTTGTGTAAAAATGCGTCGACTGAAGACGTCATCTGTTTTTGATTTACAATAATTTCATAAATACTGCACTCGCGCATTTGAAATATAGTTATTCAATCAGAGTGATTCATAACAAAGAGATAAATATAAGTTTTATTTGAATTGGTTCATTATTAATACAGATATTTGCTGTCCAATTATTTAATGTCATATGTCAAAAAGTCTGACTTTTTTTAGATGTAAAATGGTGTAAAGCCTTCGTCGCACAATAAAAATTTGGTTATTTAGTTGTATAATCAATTAATTTGTTTACTTTTACCAAATTTGTGCAGAAACAGCTATCGGGAGAGGGAGCACTCCACGACCCAGGTTTAAATAATTATTTTAAAAATTTTTATTACTGCAACATTTAACAAAATTTAAACATTTAAGTACTTAATTACAGTAATTGTTTTCAATTTAAAATATATAGAGTGGTGCTGACTGCAAGAGGTGGCAGAGGAAGAGGGAGAGGTGGGGTACGAGCTGCAGATGGAGTACCAGCTGGTGCCGGACTACCTGCACGTGGACGTGAGAGTCAAGGCAGAGCTGCAATTGCAGCCTCGTCTGGAGTGTTAGTATTTTTTAATGTTTTTTATGAAAGTACTTTGCTGTGGCCGTTGAATTCATCATATATTTGTATTTATTTAAACGGTGACCCTGCTTTGTTACTGGTGCGAGAGGATCGCGTCAAGGCCCTAAAGGCTGTTAGGGCCCTGCCTGCTTCCTTCCGGCTACAGTGAGTTCCACTGTTACAGTGAGAGTTGGTAAGATCAGCGCTCTGTCCATTTGGCACATTCAGTGCATATTGTACAGAGTTCTAATTTTATTCTTTATTTACATACTGCACTTACTATTTCACACGTGAATGAGAACAATTCATATGATTTATGTATATGTTTTCAGAATTACTTCTCCGGAGAGAATAACGTGTCCCTTTTCACAAGGGACACCTTCACCATTGCCAAGACCCGTTCCACCACCGTGGATGTCCACTCCCGCACAGACCCAATCAATGGCTCCCAATGCACCAATTACGCCAATCCAGGCAGCATCTCCGGAGCCGTTAGCTGGGACATCGCGGAGTGGGGAACTCCAGTGTGGGGAACTCTTCTCTCCGGAAGCCGGCTACCACAGCGAGCTGTGGGTGGACGTGCCGTTCTACCAAGAATTGTCGGCGTTTGGGAACGGTGAGTTTATTTTTTGAAATGTCATACCAGGGGCTCAAAATAAAATCAATTATCTATATTTTATATTGATGTCCCTAGCACAGTTTCACTGTTGGTATATTGGCAGGAGATAAGCATAGTACTTAAAAATTCCACATAACAAACATACAAAATGTACTGTAATCCAAAAAGATATGATGTACCTACATTCTATGCAAGTAAATATGTAGTTACTAACGTAAAAAGTCTGAAATTTGAGTTTGTTTTGGCTAATTTTTTTTCGATAGTAAGAACTTCGCACAGCATTGTGAATACCGACATCATAGTTTCACACATGACAATGCATAATATATTTGTACTTGAGTTAATGTCCTGAAACGTTAAGTGCCTCCATACATGACGCTACTTACAAGCTACTCGATCCTCGTGAGCGTATCATATGCGCCGATCGTAAGTACCCCCCGTACGATTTTGCTGGTAGCACCGTGTACGGGGCGCTATGCGACGTCTGTCGGTATCAAATCAGTTTCACGCAACCGGCGCGGCGGTGCTGAACGCACGCGACGCGTTGCATCATTTGTGTCTGATACTTTTCGTTTGACGTTTGACAGAAATGGCATCGGAACATGAAAGTAATGTTAGATTTGTTCTGGAAGTAGAAAAAATGCATGTTTATGTAACGATACTTTACCAGAATACATAAGAAAGGATTTAGTGGAGATGGCATGGATTGATGTTGGGAAAAAGTCATATGACATCGTGTAAACTCCACGGCTGCACGTAAAAAATGATCAAGTTCAGTATATTCCGGATAGCGCCATGTACGGAAACCAGCATTAAAGAGTGGTATATATGCAGAGTACTTGTGGTTTCGTCACAATCATATAGTTTGTAAGTATCTCCATGAACGGAGGGCCTTACATTTCAAAACATTGGCATTAAACAGGGATTCTATCTTTTTTTCTGTAACGGGTATTGTAGAATGAGAAATGAGACATGCCGAACTCCTTTGCGAGGGTTACATGAGATTCACCGGCTTCGAAACGGTGTAATACAGCACTTTTTTCATCAATTGAAAAAACACTTTCGCTTCACGGGACTCATTGTGTCGAGCTTCCTAGTCAAAAGCGAGGCTGTATTGGTAGTTGGGTTTTGTAACCGGACAAATTATCATTAAAATAGGTCGCTTTAAGTAGTTGGTCACTTTAAACAGATATGTTTTCCTACTAAAAGCTATGAAACCTTACTAGAGTTTCCATTATCGTCGCTTAAAACGGTAGACCGTTAAATGCAAAGTCATTATATCCGAATTCTACTGTAAATTTGTGTTTTCTATTATTTCAGAGTCAGACATGGGCAGAACCGACAACGTGGACGAGGCAGCTCTCTATCAAGAAGAGTCGGTACTTGGAAACCGTGAGTTATAAAACTAACTAACTTACCTGCACGCCATTTCCCTGCAGGGGTAGGCAGAGAGGATGGACCGCCATGCAACTCGTTCTTGGCACACACACTCTTTTCTTCATTCCATACCTACCTGACTGTGCTATTCTGACTCCTGACATTGCCCGCCTCAAGTATTTGATTAACTTTTTATTTTATTATTTATATGAATACCTCACAAGAGCCTCAGCTGGAGCCAGTGAGACTATGGCATCCCCAATCGGGGTATGTTGTGAGGCTGAAGTTAGCGGGGAGGGGAAGGAGGTGTGGAAGAGGGAGGTGGGAAAGTACCTGGCTATTCAGAACTGGTCACCAAACACGGTAAAGCCATTTGAAGCAACTTTTCAATTCTGAATGGTGTCTTACATCAGGGCGATACTGAGGGTATCTTCCACTCTGGAACGTGCCGCAAATAGACTATATATTATTTTAAATGAATTTTGTGTGAAAATAACACTAATTATTCAAATCAAATTTATTTGCCCATGCCGGGATTCGATCCCGCGACCATCGTATTGCGAGTCAAAAGCCGTACCAGAGGCAGTGGGTAATCGTAATATAGACACGTTAAATTAATTTGGGTTTTCTGTTGTTTCAGAAATGGATATGGACAGAATGAGCGACGTCGACCACAAAGAGAGCGATGAGGATACCTTCTACATGCCACCAATACCTTATCATAATATTATCAACGTTTCACCTAACTCCGCTATGGCCATAGACTTTAGTAGACAAGACCAGGTAGATAGTGAGGCAATGCATGCGATTCTGCCGCCTGAAGGTTACTCTTTCGATTGGTCCAAAGATATCTCACGTTTTACTGGGATAAGGGAGACATTCACAGGCACGCCAGGACCAACTTTCAATACCGACGAAATGGGCAAACTTGTGAATGCCTTTCTTAAAATCTTTGATGCAGATGTCATTGAACTGATCACGAGAGAGACCAACAAGTATGCAGATAAATGGATTGCGAAAAAACAATTTAAGCGCCATGCGCGTACCAATAAATGGGTTCCCACAAATAAAGAGGAAATGTATGTATTCTTGGCAATTTTAATGTATCAAGGTATTAGTCCCCTTCCTGTTGAAAAAGACTACTTCTATTAAAAAAAAACTCACCGCCATGCCTTATTTCAGCCGAGCCATGGATTATAATCGTTTTCTTCCAATTAAAAAATTCCTTCACTTCACCAACAATAAAAGTCTTTCTTCTGGTGTACCGTTATCTGTGCGAAGATTACAAAAGATTCAGCCCGTCTTGGACCATCTCTCAAATAAGTTTGAGACTTTATACCTGCCCGAGCAAGACATCTCACTGGATGAATCCTTACTCTGCTATAAAGGCCGTTAGGGATTCGTCCAGGTGATCAAAACCAAAGCGGCCAGCGCGGGTATAAAGTCTTATGCTACGTCCAGACTGAAGTCAACCTTCCAACTCCGAACTTAGTTCGGAGTTGGAAGGTTGGCCCATCGTGTTGTCGCTGCGGCCAACCCTCCAACCCCGAATTCCGTACTCCAAAATGTCGGACATGAAACAGCTGTAGCTACGCTGTATCTTTTTCAGTTGCCTACAATTATTACGTACGTATAATCATATAATTATATACACGACATGTTTTCAAACAATTGTTATACCACTCTCCGTAATAATATAGTCATTTTAATAGTACGCGGCACGGTGTGGACAGCTGCGGCAGGCTGGTTCGTGTGAGTTGGCCGTCGGGATCGCCTCGAAAGCGATCCCGGGCCAACGCGAACTCCAACCTTCCAACTCGAACTTCCAACGTAAGAACACCCCTCCACACGATCGTCCAAACGTTTGAAGTTGGCCGCAGTGTGGGCTTACCATTACGAGCTTTGTGAGTCCAAGACTGGCTATCTTTGGAAATTCCAAATTTATACGGGAAAGACCATTTCCAGACAGGCTGAATCGACAAATCCAGACCAGGAAGACATGACGGAAGACATAACGGAAGACATAACGGAAGATATGACGGACGACACGACACTGATACTGAGTCTCACTCTACATCGAGGCACAATGACATTATGTATTGATTTTCTTAAATTATGAATAAACCAATATAAATTGAATACATTTTTATTATGATAAAGTGTGTAAACAATGTTTAAATCAATATACTGCTCTTTCATTGTAACTATTGTGTTTCCTCCGTCCTACAACATGAGTCTCTTCAAGACCAATGTTCATTCCTTCCTCTCCTCAAAAAGACCCTCCACACAGCATCCCAGATGACATAGGCCCTGAGGGAAATTATTTTCCTCAGGGCCTCCTGTGTGGAGTTAATGTAAAAAAAAAAAAAACTAAAACTGTGATATTAATTTAATTGATTTAAAAGAATATTAGGGCTTAATAATTAAATAAATCAATTATGGGTTCCATCAATTATTTTCCCCTCCACCATTTTTTTTCGATACCTTTGCTTTTAGATATAAAATTATCACAATGATATTGTTTGCCATTCGACGCTCATACAAAGGTTTGATATATATACAATTTTATCATCATCATCATTTTACATATTCTGATTTACCCTATGTAGCTTGACCTTAAGGTAGCTGTCAGAAGTGATTTTTCGTCAAATATTGGTGGATTTCATCAACTTGCAAAGTATCCCTCTGAAATATTGGCAATGTGTATATCTATGATATATATTTCATTTTAAGCCTTATTTCCTTGTTTTGCACGTTATATAAAAACATGGTTACAAATCTCCAGTTCTAATTTACAATTATTGAAAAAGTATCACAATGATTTTGACATCGTGAAATAGGCTCTCTGTATAATTCATCAAATGAATCAAATAAAGCCAACACGGCAACTATCCTTATAAATAATTGTAGGCAGTTAATGTATCTTCCTAATGTAATACCAGTTTTTGTGGTAAATTCATTAAATATTATAATACAGTGATTTCAATTTTGCACGTCACGCACTCAAATTTTACAAAATCATTTTCCGACCAAACTTTTGAAGAGATCATAAACATCCAAAAAATTATTTTTCTATTATATTCTTGCATCTGTGGTTATCAAACAGGCCATAGAGAACATAAAAACGTAGAAAATATTCAATAAAGATATTTAAAACTGCTACTGGCGGCAATTTCAAATCACAAAAACACAAATTTCGCGCATTTATAAAGTTTAAGATTTTTTAATAATTTATCTATGAATTCTAAAAATATAGGATAATTAGTAAAATATAGGTGAATTCATTGGCTGTAAAGCACTACAATCAGTTTTATGTTTTCATGTTAAAATTCGGAGGTATGATTTTTTTAATGTTGGCGGAAAATATTCAAAATCGTCGCCAAAAAACCGCGAGCAATCGGAGAAAAAAGATTTTTGACGCGCGATCGTTCGAGTGGTTAATGGTGATTAAGGGTTCATGTTCAGTGTATAGGATGCAGTACAAACAACTTATAGTATTCCAGGAGGCACGGGGTATCTATTAAATTATTATTGATTTTGTACGCCGTTACTGCACGGCTCCAACCCTCCTCGACTAGAGACTTTGGCAAAGCGTTTTGGTGAGCAGATCTTTATGATGCGTGAATCACGGGTACTCTCCATGTATTTTCATATATCTACAGGTATCTAAGAAACTTTTTTGAATCTGTTCCAATTTCTCAATGGGTTTTTTTCTGGTATGGGGCCCATTCAATTTTAGACCTTATAATACAGTTATACCATGGACATATGAATATATCTGGACCTGCCCTAAGTGATAAAAGCGTATTATTTCCCCCTCCCCATAACGGTTTCATGGAGCCAGCTCGGATCAACGAGAGCCTCGATTGAATCTAAAAAATGTGACGTCATCATTCTTCTCCTGACCAGCGCCAAGCACGTATCATACATTTTACGAACAAAAATGAGAACCTGTGCTCATTATACCCTAATATATGTGAATATAGCAAATGTGGGCGTTTCTCCAGTGAGCTCGTCGCTGGTTACAGGGGTAAGTAAATTATGAAACATTTGTAAACGTGTCTTAACTAAATACGGCAACAAAATATTCCTCTGTGAAAAAGGTAACGAACTTTCCTTTCCCGTCTTTGGACTACGCAAATATGTTAACAACGTGGCGGGAAATTCGCGCTCCCATGTAAAAAGGTCTATTCATTCAAAAGCAGATTTTGCTTTTAAGAACTAAATGGTGAAATTATAATGCGAGATGCCTATGTACTGTCAGATTGATTTTTTAACGAACCACAGTCATCTTTCCCCTCTTCGCCCTTCCATAGTTTGGTTTTACCCCTCATCTGTATCTTCTTGTATATCTATTTGGATGTCTATGAGTTATACATAGCCATCATTGCTTCAGGTTTTGAAAACTGTTTACACAATCTTATGACAAACCCTAGAAGCTTGTAGCATGATGTTGTCAACTGTAATATATGGTCTGAAAATATAAGTTTTGGATCAAAGACTAAGTCCTTAATGGATTTTACTGGTGACAATATTTCTTTTTCACTATCTATTAAATTATTAACCCGTCTGCTTGGTTCAATATATTCCGGAAGCCTCAGTTTCGCGCGAAAAATCAGAAACCGTCAGTTTGGATCGAGATTGTAAAATATCATTGCAAGATAGCTTTCATATTTCAAAGACAATAAGAAGCATTATTTTGTTCTCTTTCTGGTTAAAAGAAAAATACATATGTTTGCATGAGAGGAAGCGAGATATATAGCTTTTAAAATGTAAGGTCGCTCGGGACGTTTTTGGTCTTATGAAAGTATAACGCGATTACGTGTTTTGGGATGTATTTATTCCTAAACAAGCAGACGGGTTTGTCACATAATTAAATATTGTAAGAGAAGCTAATCGGTCAATTTGAAATGTTGAGCGCAATCCTATTTTCAGATTTATGGGAAAACTTGAATGTACCGGGACTTTATGTATGGAATGCGGGAGGGGGGAGAGGAACTCGGAAGGGGGGTTCGCTGGACGGGGGAAGCGGGAGAGGGAAGGTGGAGTGGGAACGCGTGAGGGGAAGAGGACGCGGGAGCGGAAGGGGAGGAGGAAGGGGAAGGGGAAAGGTCACACAGGAGAAACAATTTCTTTATGAAGTGGCTAAGCAACGCATGCCGGGAACTCGCTAGTAAGAAATAATGTTTCTGAAGCTTAACGGAACAAACGCAATGTATACTTGATGAATCGTGTTTGTTCCGTTTACGGCTTATGGAAAATATAAATATTATTATTTGACAGAATTAGCTAGTTATTAAATATTATTATTTGACGAGTTTGTTTTTGTACGCCATTACTGCAAGGCCCTCTCTTTCTTCAGATCTTCATGATGCAAGAATCGCGGGTACTCTCCATGCATTCTCATATACAGGTATCTCAAGACAACGCGCCTTGTTTACAATTCTATTGTAACTCCGCATTTAAATCATTGTTCTAGAGTTTTATTCCTATGTAACGAAGCCCAAAATAATAAACTACAGGTTATACAAAATAGGCGGATGAGGATGATTTTAAAATGCAACATTTTTACTAGAGTTAAAATTATGTTACAAAATTTAAATATGATGACAACAAAACAACATATAATATATAATGCATCAACAATGATATACAAACTTAAAAATAATATGCTCCCAAATTGTCTTCAGAGTAATATTACGTTTCAAGAAAATGTTCACAAATATCCTACGAGAAGACGCGGAGACTTTAGGCTTCCCAAAACTAAACTTTCGTGCACACAAAATAGCGCGTTTTATGAAGGGCAAAAACTTTATAACAGCCTGCCGAATGCCGTAAAGGAAGCCTCAAGTCTTAGCACTTTTCGTAGGATGTGTGCATTATACGTAAAGAACGTGTTTTGATTTGTAACAATCTTACCAATATTATTTTAGTCACATAGTATCTGTTTTCCAATCCCTCCACAACGTAAGCAGATATAAGCGTGAAAAATAGGACAGCAGTCAAGTACAATAAGCGTGTTTATACGTCAGCGCCTGTGTTTTCATAGAAATCGTTCTAACTCCGTTATTGTTTTAGTTACTTCCCTAAAACAAAAAGTAAAAGGTCGATAGTAGATCAAGCTGCACATCCCTATCAAGTTATCTATGGAAATACATAACAGGAATCAGCTGTCAGTCGTGAAGTTGACAAAAATATTTACCCGCGCAAATTTGCTACCGGCAGCTCCACCACGCTCCACATTTTAAATTTTTATTAAATATTTATATATGAAATGATAAAAAAGTGAGGTGACAAAAGTGTTTATTACACATATATACAATAGAATAAGTATTGTTGTTTACATAATCTGTGATTTTAGTACCGTTTTCACATAAAAACATCACGTGAGTCATTTTTACCTATTTTTAATGTTTGCGTTCTAAATTTTAATATTTACTAAAGCTAATATTTATTTGTAATATATAAGCTATTGAAAACCACATGGAACAGATTGATAGACAAAGCCGATCAAGAAATTTGGAGATTAGAGGAATCCCTGAAACCAGCGGGGAAAACCTAAATAATATTTTATTCAATATTAAAAAAAACCATCAGCTCAAACGATGCTACCAATATTGAATCAGCATACCGCACCACACTAAAAGTCTCCAAAGATAAATGCAGGCCCATCTTAATTAAATTCAAATCCACTATTTACCGAGATGATTTCCTGGAAGAAGTAAAAAGGTTCAACAAGCAAGCTGAAAATCGAGAAGGCAAACTGAACACCACCCTCATCGGATTGGCAGGACCAAGCTCCCCTATATACATTTCCGAACACCTGACATTTCAGGCGAAGCACCTATGGTTTCTTGCTCGCAAGGCTAAACGCAAAAACCTTTTCAAATTTGTTTGGACCAGAGGTGGTCAAGTATATATCCGAAAAGAAATTGGAACTCCTGTCATTATTGTTAATGACAAAAATAAGCAACTTTTGTCTCCCTCACTCACTAACATGTAAACAAAGTTCCTTTAACTACAAAACTTACCTTCATATACTTTTAAATTTTTCTTATTTTTCTTTTATAAACAGCAGTAAAATATTATTATATGTTTCTAGCACAAAGATACTATTTTTATGCGATGTGTCTAAACTATTTATATATTTAATGCAACTGATTCTGTTAGGTTACAAACATTGAAAATGGAAGAAATAGCTGATCAATTGGATAATTTGACACCAATTCAATGTAAAGAAACAAACAGTAATCTAGAAGTTCAACAAACATTATCTCAATCAGCCCTAAAAATCTTCTCAATGAATATTAGAAGCATAAACCATAATTTTAACGAATTATTGATAGTTCTCACAGACCTAAACTCCAACTTTGACATAATCATTTTGAGTGAATGCTGGATCAATGAAAATTACCTTCCCAAAAACATAATAAACTACACCCACTACAACACACAGAATAACATAAACCAAAATGATGGTGTTATTATATATATAAAAAATCACATACCTCACACAGTAAACGAAATCATAATCAACCAATCCAACTGTCTCAAAATTGTTATAGATAAACACGTAACCATATTTTCAATTTATCGATCACCAGCCACGTCTAACATAACCCCTTTTCTAAATTCACTAAACCAATTTTTATCTTGTGTAACTGATTGTGATAATCTTCTTATTATTGGTGACCTTAATATAAATATAATTAATTCCATGCATCCTCAAGCCAATGATTACATAAACCTGCTAACTTTTCAAGGTTTTATCCCAGCCATCACAGCACCCACCAGAGTATCTGGCTCGTCTGTAAGTTGTATTGATCACGTATTTTCAAAATGTAAATTAAAAACTATATCTCTTGTTTATCAATGTACCGTCACAGACCACTACGCTACCATAACTTCTCTTTCTCACAAAGTACATAAACCACAACCGCACGAAATTCCACAAAATAAAATATCATATACCACACTTTTTGAGCTGGTCTCACAAGAAAATTGGTCGAATCTTTACAAACAAAATTATCCTAATTTATCCTTTGAATCTTTTGTCCAAACACTTCAGAACCACTTAACCAACGCTACATCCAAAACAACAGACAAAACAAAACATTATGACACGAAACTCAAACCTTGGATAACTGTTGGTATTCTTCATTCTATACGTAAGCGTGATAAACTCCACGCACTCTGTAAAAAAATCCCAACGACCATGAATCCCACATATTTTACAAGAAATACAGAAATGTTTGCAAGAAAATTACTTCAAAGGCCAGAGAAGATTACTATAAAAAACAAATCATAAACGCCGAAAACGACAAGAAAAAAATATGGAGTATTATCAAGGACATATTATATACTAGACAAACGACTACACCCATCAATAAGATTAACATTGAAGGCCAATCACTAACAAATACACGTAATGACTCCGTAAAAATCGCAGACCATTTTAATAAATTTTTCACCTCAGTCGGATCTAGCCTTTCTAATAATATCTTAACTAGAAATAATGTTTCGAAACGTGACCTAGCAAACAAAATATCCCTGTCTCATCTGAGTTATACTCCATTTGTTTTCACTCCTACCACAGAACTGGAAATTATAGAAATCATCACATCATAAAAAATTGGCATTCAACAGGAGTAGATAAAATCTCTTCTAAACTCGCTAAACATTTAAAAACCCTTATTGCCAGCCCTCTCAAACATATTATAAACTTAAGCCTCCAATCCGGAATCACTTAAAATCCCAAAATCACTTAAACATGCCACTATCATCCCTATTTTCAAATCAGGTGACAGATCTTCCCTAAATAGTTACAGGCCTATATCGTTATTGAGCACTATATCCAAAATTTTTGAAAAAGTAGTGAAACTAAGACTCCTCAAATTCCTCGAGGACAATAAAATTCTTTCAAAAAACCAATACGGTTTTCGTAAAGATTGCAGTACTGCTGATGCAATTGCAACCTTTACCAAACTAATATCAGATAACCTCGATAAAGGCAATAAACCTCTTGCTGTCTTTCTAGATCTGTCTAAAGCCTTCGATACTATTTCCCACCACATTCTTTTAAAAAATCTCCAACAGATTGGGATAGAAGGTACTGCTCTGAAATGGTTAAACTACCTTACACAGAGATCACAAACAACCGTCATCCACTCTAATCAAGAATATAGGAGTAAATGCTTACCTATCTCCTATGGCGTACCCCAAGGGAGTGTTCTAGGCCCGCTCTTATTTCTCATTTATATGAACTCCTTACTGAATTTGGATATTGAAGGTAATATAATATCTTTCGCTGATGACACTGTTATCATATTTACAAGTAAAATATGGAAAATAACAATCGAGAAAGCAAATTCTGGACTGAGCAAAATTAAAAAATGGCTAGACTCTAACCTCCTCACCCTAAATATTCAAAAAACGCAATATATGCATTTCTCAATCCGAAAATTCACTCTCCCAGAAAACCTTCCTAAACTAATCATTCCCACTTGCTCACAAAATCTAGATAATCCCTCACTATCTCTTTCAAACAGCTGTTCATGCCCAATTCTCAAACCTTCTAATGAAATAAAATACCTAGGGGTCATTATAGATAACCATTTACGCTGGGAGGCCCAAATCAACTCCATAACAAAGAGACTCCGTAAGTTATGCTATATTTTTTATTCTATTCGATCAATCCTTGACATAAAAACACTCAGAAGTGTTTATTTTGCTCTGTTTCAATCTATAGCAACATACGGCATTATAGGATGGGGAGGTTGTGCAGCATCCATTCTCTACCCTTTAGTGACCATTCAAAAACTTTTGTTAAAGATCATCTTCAAATGTTCCCCTTCTCATCCATCAGAGCCACTCTTCAAAAAACTAGCCTTCTTAGACATTCGCCAATTGTACATTAAGATAGTTCTCATCCATATCTGGAAAAATGGTTTGATAAAATCCACACAAAAAGATATACATACTCGTTACTCAACTCATGCAAAATGCACAATCCCTACAACAAAACAATTTTTTCACAAAGGCAATACTCATACATCGCACCTAAAATATACAACGAACTAAATAACAACATCAAAAAATCTAGTACACTTACTCACTTTGCAACTAGTGTCCAAATATGGATATCCGTAAAGGGTCGACAGTTTTTTAAAGAATTTCTTTAGAAAATTTATTTGAAGAGAATTATGTCATTGCCAAACTTTGATTTATTTAAATATAAGCTTGGTGGGAAACAAAGGTCACGTGTCATTATCCGTAATTCAAATTTAATTTTGCCTTAGCATTACATTATCGTTTTCTAATATTTTCTGCTAGAACAGGGATAGATATTTAATCCTTTTATGAAGGTCAACTTTTGCCTTAACCGCTTTTGCAATATGCTAGCAGCTAAACTGCATTTGACTCGATAAAATGATATATTCGAATCATAAAAAATACTCCTAAGTACTAGCACACTAAAATATATTTTTTTTCCACTTGTTAAGGAAAAATATTTTTTAATTATTATTTCACTTATTGTCCTCTTCTCGTGCATACATATCTACTTATTTTTTCTGTGAAAATGTGTTTTTGCCATTGTGGAAACATCATCTGCAAATTATTGATATTTGTAAAACATAATATGTCATTATTACTTCATTTATCTGGAGGATAGCATCACTTTATTTTATTTCCATTGTGAAAATATAATAAAGCTTTCAACTTTTTTTATAAAATGTGGGAGAAGAAAATCATTGCTTAATCCTTTCCACTCTAAGTATTCTTTTGTTTTTATTACACCAGCGCTTTAGTTAAGCGAAATTGCGTTTTTTTTAGAGTTTTTAGTAATATTTTGTAAATAAAATTGATATCGGTTTATATACCGCTAATATTTTTTTTTGGTTGTAATCACTATAATATAAATAGCCAAAAGTTTAAATACTTTTAAAAACTAATTCTTTAAAACTGTTTGGCACCACTGTGTACTAGTGCCTATATCTACATGTTTATGTACTCAGAGCCCAGTGCCACCAGAAAATCACTGTAACAATAATAATTTACTCTAGTGACCAGTGTTATTCGCCGGACTCGAAACATAAATTTATTCCAAAATTTATTTGTACAAAAATTGGTTTGAAATAATGTACCTACCAATATAACCACGTACACACAGATCTTCATTAAAATCGTTATCATTTCTTATTTGCATACTCTACAAAGTACTTACTTCGACTCTATATATTTTATAATTATATCATTTTTATATTCTTTCATGTATTGCCTTCTAAGTTCTATACTTTTCATATTATTTTTATATTCTTTCATACTCTTTTATACTCTATAGTAATTTATTGTTTCCATACTCTTTAGTTATTTACATTATTTTATATTCATTTGTTTTCTTTAATATTATTATATATAATATGTATATTTATATATTTTTATTTAATTTTTTATATTCTCGCACATTTCTTTATATTGCTTCTTTTAATATACTGTATATGAAAATCGACCACCACAACACAGGCATGTGCCTAGTATGGTGGTCGAAAAATTCCCAATTCATGTAATGAACAATTCAAAGAATAAAGACACTTAAAAAAAAAAAAAAAAATTTTAAAGCCTATTTTGTAACCTTTCTAAAACAGTTTTAACCATTCGGCTACGTTCAGAAATGTTTCATTTATTTAATTGTGAAGCGGTAATCACAAAAAGTTTACGTAACATGTCATTTTGTTAAAGACACCAAAAGAGAATATTCTCGAAAATTCGGAGGGGTTAAAATGTTTTTTTTTTTATGTAGTAATCTTTTTTTTCCTCTTAAAATGTATTTGTAAAAATGTAACTGTTTATCTAAATTGTATTTGTGTATATTTTCTTACTAGATGTATGAAATTTTTTTGCATAGATCATAAATAATCTAAACATCTAAATAAATATTCAAAAACAAAAAAAAAATCCAAGAAGATTTTTTTTCAATGCAGCGTGATGTGATTTTCAGTAGTATGGGTGAACGATGTTGGCGATGTACTGTTTCGTACTAATAATGGTTTGTGGCCCGTTGTACTCAGTTGTTTTTATTCTATACGATCAAGGTAGTAGTTTCTTTAGGACTCTAGTATTTTTCGTGTCGTTTTACTCAACATCTCGCCTCGGTCTGGGAGACGAAATAAAAAGTTAACGATTGAATGTAAACTGACATCGTAAACAGTTTGGATTTCGAGATGCTGAATAAGTTACCTTAATCGGGTGGGTTTAGGGCCGGCACAAGTGCGGTTCGGGCCGGGCGGCGAGGAACAGTTTAGGGCCGGTGCCATCAGTCAGTACAAGGTAGTTTCTTCAACCCTACTTGTTGTAAAAAAGCCATTTAGTATACATTAAATAGGTGTGGAAGGAAAGGACAGGATGGTGGGATTTAAAGTACATTAGTGTTAAGCGTCGATGACACAGGGCTAGTTTACAAGCTACTATCTGGGAAATTCACTATCTGTTAGTAAACTCGCCCAGTGTCATCGTGTCACTTGATAACTAGCAGCAACTAGCAGATTGTTGACAATCTACGAAAAAAAGTTGAAAGGTCGTCAACTTTACTCGCCTACACGCTTGCTACGCTTGCTCGTGATTGGTTTATTTACGTTTCCAACATGGCTTCCGATAAACAGCTGATTTCGACTGTCAAAAATCTTAAGAATTAGTTCACGCAGGCGTCGTTATTCTTGTTACTGGCGCTAAAAGCGACCTCAGTTTCCTATGATTCTGAGCGAGTGGACTTGTGTGTCATCATGACAATCTCACTCGCCGATTTAATCGCTTTTAAAACTTAGCAAATAGTAGATACGATTTTAGATTTTTAGTAGATAGTAGCTTGTAACTCGCCGTGTGTCAAAAGAGGCTTTAAAGAAAAAATGAACTTTTTTATATCCTTTGTTTCTTTGTCTTTTGGGGATTTATAATGAAGAGCTTATTTTTTGGCGTCTGAGAAAGTTTTTTTAATAATACTAGCGAAGTTCCCGGTGTTGCCCGGGTTATATGCAGAGTTTACAAAATTAGACGTCAAAAGTTACCTTCTTTTTGTTTCGAAGGTCAAGTATGTAAATTTTCATCAAAATTGGAATAAGTAAGAATTACCCTCCGGTTTCCGCCACTCGGTCGCCCACCAAAAACACTGTTCTTTATACCCGTCTGCTTGTTTAGGAATAAATACATTCCAAAACACGTAACCGCGTTATACTTTCATAAGACCAAAAACGTCCCGAGCGACCTTACATTTTAAAAGCTATATATCTCTTCCTCTCATGCAAACATATGGATTTTTATTTTAACCAGAAAGAGAACGAAATAATGCTTCTTATTGTCTTTGAAAGAAGAAAGCTATCTTACATAGATATTTTACAATCTCGTTATTTTACGCATTTTCTAAAGAATTTAATTTTCCATTTTGTACAATAAAACCACAACCAAAAAGGGATTCGTAAGTAGGAGATTTTGAACTTTAAAGTAATTTATACAGGCCCGATACATCATATTTTTTGGGATTATAAAAGGTCTAATCAAAAAAGTACTCCACTGTTTCAAAAAAGAAAATATGTGTTTTACTCGCAGAATTTAATTAAAGCACCTAAAACATTTCTAAACGATCTAATTTTAAAACCAAAATCACAAGATTTTGCAGTGCTTAGTGAGCTTAGTGGTGTATCACATTATTTTTTTAAATTTTTTATTTTTATTTAAGCGACTAGGTATATAAAACTATTTTAAAAGTATATTGGTAGAATGACCAGATCAAAGCACAGAAAAGAAGAAAGCATGGTTACGTCTGATAGCGGCTGGCACTGATTCTAGCGAAGAGAGAGATAGAGCGAAAGAAGTTTATAAGGGATGTAAGAAAAGAGTAAGTGTTGGAGTGAAAGCACGAAAAAAACGCCTGGAAGAGGCAGAGGGAATAAAAATAACAAAACACTTCCAAGAAAACATTAAACTGTTTTGGAAGGAGGTCAAAAGGTCCCGGAGTAGTTCAGAGAACGGAAGCCTGAAAGTCATAAAATCGAAAGATGGAAAAATGTTGACGAATGAGGAAGAAATAACAGAGAGATGTATGAAATATTTTGAGGAGGTTTTCGAAAGCAATCCGGGTGATTGTGAGGCCAGCAGTGAATCGGGTATGAACGATGACGGAGTGAATTCAATCAAAATCAGCGTGGATGAAATAAAAAAAATCGATAAAATGCATGAAGAATGGTAAGGCTGTTGGTTTCGACAATATTGCTGCCGAATACTTTAAAGGAGATAGCCATATTATTCTCACATGGTTGTGCAAACTTTTTAACCAGTGTTTAGAGGAGGGTTACACGCCATTAGATTGGAGAAGGGCTGTAATCATGCCGTTATACAAAGGTAAAGGGTCACGTATGGAATGTGGGAATCATAGGGATATTAGCCTGCTAAGTTCAGTCGGCAAGCTCTACGGAAGAATATTGATTGAAAGGGTATGAATGGAAACAAAGGATAAAATATGGGATGTGCAAGGTGCCTTTATGAGTGGAAAGGGATGCATGGACCAGATTTTTTCCTTGCGTATGCTTACTGAGAAGTTTCTGGCGAAAAACCAGAAACTTTTCTGCGCCTTTGTAGATCTACAAAAAGCATACGACCGAGTCGACAGGAAAAAGCTATGGAAGGTTTTGTCCAAGTATGGAGTGAATACAAATATCATACAGGCAATTGGGTCTCTGTACGAGGGAAGCGTTGCGTGTGTTAGGGTGAACGGTGGTTTTACGGGGTGGTTTGACATCACAATAGGTGTCAAGCAAGGCTGCGTAATGTCACCATGGTTATTCAATCTATACATGGATAATTGTATGCAAGAATTGAAAGAGGTGGGATTGGGCGCGAAATTGAGTAATCTGAAAGTATGTTGCCTGTTGTATGCTGATGATGCGGTGCTGATTTCTAACAGTATGGAAGATCTACAGTCTCTCGTATCTAGGATGAACGAAGTATGTATGAAGAATGAGTTAATGATGAATGTAAGTAAGTCTAAAGTCATGGTGTTTGAAAGAGAGAGTACGAAAACAGTATGCAACATAGTTGTGAATGATGAATACTTGGAGCAGGTGGATGAGTTTGTGTATCTGGGTAGTATATTTACGAGAGATGGGAAGGCTGAAAGAGATATTGAAAGAAGGGTGAATGCCGGTAACTCCATTAATGGTGGACTGAATGCCGTTGGCGCTAATAAAAAACTGTCAAAAAAGCGAAGCTAGCAGTCCACAATGGAGTCCTGGTACCTACCCTGATGTATGGCAGTGAGGCATGGAACTGGCAGAGGAAGGATGAAAGTAAACTGAATGCTGTTGAAATGAGATCCCTGAGACGTATGTGTGGTAAAACAATGTATGATCGTCTGAGAAATGTGGATATCCGCAAAGAATGTAAGGCTGATGTAAGCATAATGAGTAAGATTAAGAAAGGGACCCTCAGATGGTTTGGGCATGTAGAGCGAATGAACGAAGGAAGTAGTGTAAGAAGAATATACGACGCGAATGTGAATGGTAGAAGAAGTCGGGGACGCCTGAGGAAGACATGGCACGATCAAGTGAATCAGATACTTGAGTCGGGTCATGTCAAAAGTCAGAATAATAGAAGAGAATGTATGAGACGATGTATGAATGTGAGTGAGGCAAAGAGTGTGTGCCAAGACCGAGTTGTTTGGCGGTCCGTCCTCTCTTCCTACCCCTGTGGGGAAACGGCGTGATTGTTAGTTAGTTAGTTAGTTAGTCAAAATATAATGGTTATGTCAGGTAAAGATATTGTATTTCTTAGTCCTCCTCACTAGGGGCTCCTGTGCCGAGGTGGACTAAAATTATTTAATTATAGTTTATTTGTCTTCTATGTCGTTTTTAGTGTCTTTATTAGCGTGTTTTCGTTGACCTCTTTCAGCCATGTTTTTATTCTTGATTTGAGCTCATTAATTTTATTTTATTAGTTTTATGTCTTGGGGAAGAATATTATTGAGTTTATTTGCAAAATAAGTGAAGTTTCTTTGTCCAAGGTTAGCGCGTTGATGGCACCACCAAACAAGGGTTAGAGTGAAGCTTAATGTTCACTCTATACGAGCTATGCCTGTGGATCTCGATATGATACGTTAACTGAAACAAATAGCAAAGGTATTTCACAAAGGTACTTACGATAGTTTGATGGCAATTTTGCTCGGTTTGGGGAACCCTCGTGGCCGATTAGGTATTTCTGGATGAACCACAGGCAGTTCTTAGTCTTACGATGGGGATGAATTACCGGCGGTAAATTCACTATGCGAGTCATGAAAGCTTGTCATGATATAAACGGTAATGTTGACAGATGCGTTACGATGAGAAGACTGAAGAAAAACAAACACTTGTTTTGGCTCCTTAACAACGGCAGACAACCGGCAATTATTGGCCAATGTAAGCACCCAGTGTGCGAAATTCACCAATAGGTTTGAATTCTGGCCTTTTTATATGAATCAGAACAAATCTATCGAGATCCAATTAAGCGTTATGAAACAAATATTATGGAGTTTATTTGCAAAATAAGTGTAGGTTCTTTGTTAGAATGTAGTTTTATAATTTGGAATGATTTTTGTATAATTTTTATTCGATCTAGTGTGATGAATACGCGGTCTAGTAGAGGATTCAGTATTTTTGAATAGCTTCAATAATATATTTTTTGAATATATTCCTTGTACATTTGGTATGTCAAAGCTATTGAAAATTTCAATCGAAGGCGTTTTAATAGGTACTTTCAGTGCGGTCTTCATAATTCCTTTTTGAATTGTATTCAGGTTGTGTATGTTTTTATGTGTAGTAGATCCCCATCCTATAATTTTATATTCAATTCGAGAATGACATAACGCGTAGTAAACCTTTTTCAAATCCTTTTTAGATTAATAGATAGATTAATACCAAATGAATCTCCACAAAACACCCAATTGAAATAAAAACTGCGTTTAACTCCAATTCACATTTATGCTACCGATCGATATAAATTATCCAGCACGACAGCGTTGGAAGACTTTTGCAGAATTAAATACATACTTAGTTTGTGAGTATTTTGAAATAATGAAACGCCACCTGTTATAAAATCACCAACTTTCTCATTTAACTTCAAGAAAATTGAGACGTCTTTGGCTTGTTATAAACTAAATACAAATCCGAACACCTGAAAAGAAAAACTAATAGAAGTGTGTTGAAGGCGTGTCTGTGCGCCTGAAGTAAGATTAATTTTAACTTCCTTCACCGTGAAATTGATCAAACATTTGTAAAATAAATATAAATTTATTTATTTATTGTTTCTCACAAGCCTGTGTTAAGGTTAACAATAATTATACAAGTTAACAAAATAACACAAAATTATACAGATATTGAAAGAACAATATTGTTGTATTTCTTACAGATTATGGGTACTTCCTAGTACCTACTAAACTGATGGCGCTGGGTAGTACATTAATGTAGACTTTAAGGGTGACCATAGTTTTGAGATCTGATTTAAAATAAAATAAAGTTTTTGTTTTGTTTTCAAGGATTAAGTTGTAAATAATAAATATATGTATATAATTTAACATGCGATTTGGCAGGAGGAAGATAAAAAAAAAACGGTTTATACAAAAAAATATTAATTTAGCTTATTATTATAAACGTACTCATTTATCTAATAATTTAGAAAGGACAAAGTAGAGAAAATCGGTTGGCCATCCTCGACTAACACAAATAATTTAAGATTCTTTTTTAAAAGTGTACAAGGAATTAGATGACTTTATATGTTCTGGAAGGCTATTAAATATGAGTGGAGCTTGATAAAAATAATTTCTTTGACCAAAAGAAGATTTAGTTTGAATTGCCATAAAGTTCAGACCAGAGCCAATTCTCGTAGTACGAATTTGCTGAATAAATGCCCGTAAGTTTTCGAAATCGCTATTTTCTAACTATCATAATTTCCAGAAAGTTAATTTTTTCATCTTGTATGTTTTTTTTAAATTATTTTTAATTATATATTTCTTTGCTGACTACTTAATTTGGGGATTTTTCGACCACCATGCTGGGCAACACACCCGCGTTATGTTGGTCTATTTTACATATAGTGCATTAATATTTTAAGGCTCTGCAACCGGGCCCGAAAAGAAGAAGATGGAGAGATACGAAATTACGAATGTTAGAGGAGAGCGCTAACATTTACATCGACAAAATCGATGCGAAAATTGCGAAACTGTTTTTAAAAAACACGACTCGTTTAAAATAGAGCAAAAATCTCGCGGGCATTATTTTAAACAGCATTTAAAAAAAACACTGCGAATTTTTTAACACATATAACTTGTAAAATAACTGAAACAAACGTGTTAATAATTATTTTTGGAGCATACTTTGCGATTTTTTTCTATCGAGGGAATTTTATATAATTTGCGTTTCGGCGCGGGCAAAGTCTAGATATTATCTTCAAGAATAACATATATTTTTTTAAGAGCTTTAAAACTTACCGTGTTTAAGGAAAATATGTAATAAATCGGTACAAATCCGGGTTGCGGGCCCTTAAATAAGCACAATTTTACATATAGGTAGTGCAGTAACATTTTAAATAAGCTCTGTTTTATATATAGTGCATTATAATTTTAAATAAACTCTGTTTTACATATACATAGTGCATTAACATTTAAAATAAGCACGATTTTACATAGAGAACATTCATATTTTAAATAAGCACAATTTTAAATATAGGTAGCGCATTAATATTTTAAATAGAAGAATTTTACATATAGTGCATTAATATTTCAAATAAGCGATAATATAAGGGTATATACATAAGATTATAAAATAATATTGAAGAATATAAAATAACATAGTAATAAAGAAAATAAAGAATGAAAATGAGAATAAAATAATATAAAAAGAGTACGAAAGAGATAAAATAATATAAATAGTATGTAATTTAAAAATAATGTAAACGTTGTCAATATTTTATTTACTCAATTTGTGGGGCGGGTATGGGTACCCCGCCCCGGGAACCATTTTTTGGTTATCGAACACCCCTGCCACAGGTAATCCAAAGTGGTTTGCTACGTTTGGTGACTTAGCAGAAGTGCCCGGGTTCATGAGGGTGAGGTTTGTCAAGGTCTTGGCGGTGGATGCTTTTGCCCACCTTCAGCATGGCAGGCGGATCGGGAGAGATTACTCGAAGGGGACCTTTTGAACTCTCCAGCTGTACACTCTCGACCCATCGCCTAGCGCCGCATTGGAAGGGATGGATTAATAATTATAACTTAACCTAACCTAGACTTCTCCAGCCGGTGTCTCTCTATCTCACCTTAATGGCAGTGATGAATTATACGTCCGTCACTCCTAAACCCGTTGACCTCCAGATTCCTACCAACCTCTCATGGGGAGGTTAAAAAAGTCCCTCTCGAGGGACTTTTCCCCTCAGAGCTGTTTTTCCTCGTGTGGAGATAATGTAAAAAATAATGTAATTAACTTATAAAATGGTTTAATATAATAAAAAAAAAATATAAAATTATATTGTAATTCTTTTTTAAGTAATTAAAACTATAAAAATCTGAAAACTTCAATATCTTGGACATGTGATAAGACATCCAGAGAAGTATGAGATCCTGCATCTCATAATGTAGGGAAAGATTGCCGGAAGACGGGGGGGCCTGGAAGAAGGAGAACCTCATGGCTGAAAAACCTGAGACAGTGGTTTGGCCAGTCTACCGTAGAGCTGTTCTGGGCCGCAGTAAACAAAGTCCGCATAGCCAACATGATAGCCAACGTCCGTTGAACGGACAGGGCACAAAAAGAAGAAGAAGAATTCTTTTTTGAACAGAAAATCAATTTCATTGGCCTATCTGGAGCCTAATGGTGGGTTTCTTCATTTACCGAGAATGCTAAATGCAATGCTAATTGTAAAAATAAACGAACGAAATTTAAAATTTAAACGAAATTTCTTGCATTGCATTTAGCATTCTCGGTAATTGAAGAAACCCACCCTAAGAGTAGAAAGGTATTTTTGCGACATCAGTTTTCTTTCAAATCATTGTAGACACTTCTATCAGCTTACCCATTCAGTGCCTCCATAGTAAGAATCGTGAAAATAAAATTATGCACATATTTCAGCGGAATCGGCTGAAATAGTAACTTTTCAGGAATATACAAGAGCGCTGTTGTTATCTGAGTTAACGTGGCAACTAAATACCCTCCCTTATTTATGTAATTAACCCCTATTTTGCCACCCTTTGAATTTGACCTTATACTTCAGGATTCAGAGTTTTGGCTGGCGGCGCTGCTGAACGAAACCACTGTAACACACAAATTTACTTGAAATGAAAAAGGTTAAAATTATGAAAACGTCTAAAACGGAAAACATTAGCAACTCGGATGTGATTTTAGATTTTCACGGCCAAAAGTATTTTTGTTGTTTGTTTTTGGGGTGTTATGCCGTGTTACGCTACCTCCTCCTTTAGCCAACGTTTCGGACAGCGTTACAGTGTCGTTACATCAGGGCAGATGTGTGAACTGTGTGCCTGATGATGGACACTGTAACGCTGTCCGAAACGTTGGCAGAGAACACATTTGCCCTGATGGTGGACACTGTAACGCTATCCAAAACGTTGGCTAAAGGAGGAGGTAGCGTAACACGGCATAACACCCCCAAAACAAACAACAAAAATTAGCAACTCGCTCCAAAATCTTGTTTCAATGTAACAACAACAGGACTGAGTACATGAAACACTCGCTTTTACCTAGATTACATGAAGTTAGTAATAGATACGCAGATGTGGCGGATCTATTTAACTGCACGGAAGCTAGGTACAAGAAGGCTATTCTATCATATATTTTCAATCAATATTAATTTTGTCTATACATGCAATTGTAGCCCTTTGTGTCATTTCTTAATCAAATGCCACAATTAACTTAACTCTTTTTTAAATTATTTCTTATGTACCTACAGCTAATATTTTGTGACATGTAATATGTATTTATGGTATATTTATACCGTTAATACATCCTATCCTACTAATATTATGAAGGTAAAAGTTTGTATGGATGCATGTTTGTTACTCTTTCATGCAAAAACTACTGAATAGATTTAAAAAATTCTTTCACTAATAGAAAGCTACATTATTTGCGAGATCTGTAGGCTATATATTGGTAAGCTCTGGCGTTATGAATAATCTCTGGCGTTATGAAATTATTTTTCATACGTTTCCTGTCGTTGACAAAATCGATTTATTGCAAACGCCAGTTGTCGCCTTGGAAACGATGTTTTTTTAAATTAGGTTACTATGGACATCCGTTTGATGTTAAAATTCAAATACGTATAAAATACTAATTCCTACTTTACTGAATGGATTTTAATGAAACTTTACAATAATATAAACATAAAGGCTATAGCAGAGAGCTCTGGCATTACGAAATTTGTATGAAAAAATTGCAATGGGTGGCACGATTAGTAATATATCTATAATTTTTTAATCGATTCAAATTATTAGGGAAGTAGGTACTTCGCTAATTTAAACTTCGTGGTGTGGGGAAAGGGAATGTAGAGGGGTAGGGGGTGAGGGGAGTGGTGGGTGGAGGGAGAGGGGGAGGGAGTTGATGGGGGGAGTGGAGTGGAGAGAGGGAAGGTGGAGGAGGCGGAGTGGGGTGGAAGAGGGGGGAGGGAAGGAAGGAAAGGGGGAGGGGCGGAGGAAGGGGTGGGTGGAGGGGGAGGGGGGGGGTTGATGGGGGAGTGGAGTGGGGGAGGGGTGGGTGGACGGAGAGGGGGATTGATGGGGGGAGTGGGGTGGGGAGAGGGAAGGTGGAGGAGGCTGAGTGGAAATCCCTTAATACCATGCGAGCGAAGCCGCGGGAAAAAGCTTTTAAATAAATAAATAAACTCTCAAGTAAAAATTTGAAACGGAGAAATCATAAAAAGACACGGTCGCATCTATGTAGGAGACGAACCCGGAAATTAGCCTTGCCAAGGCTCTGCTCTAACGACTGAGCTAATTTGATCTTATCCACTTCGGTCATATTTTAACTGGATCATGCTTCGACTAAGAACTATTGTTTTCATTTTGTTAACGCTTATTTTTATTGGCGATATCTTTATGAACTATTGCAAGATTCTTTCCGAAATAAATAGAATCTGTATAGTGTCAGAGATAAATACATCCATTTTTATTTTTCTGTGCGACATCTGTTGACTTTTCTGCAAGAATAGGATGTTCCAGAGTGGAAGATACTATCAGTATCGCCCTGATGTAAGATCAACATTCAGAATTGAAATGTTGCTTGAAATATCTTTTAGCCGTGTTTTGTGACTAGATCTGAATAGCCAGGTACTTCCCCCACCTTCCCCTCCCCATCTTCTTCCCCTTTCCACTACCTTCAGCCTCACAACATACCCCAATCGGGGATGCCATAGTCTCACTGACTCCAGACGGGAGCAGTTGGGACTCTTGTCAGGTATTCATATAAAAAAAAATTACGTCATCTTATTTCCTGTGCATACTTGGTTTTGCCTTTTATCACAGAAGTAGGCCTGTGAAGAGAGATGCTGGTACCTACTTTGAGTTTTTGAGAAATATTTTAAGTACTAAAGACCCTAAATTTGGGAAAGAACACGCTGTACAAACTCCGCCGACATATTAATTAGAATACACGGGAACGATGGACGCCGCTGTATTAAAATACAAAACTAATTTTGGATTACAGGCGTGAATATTTTATCTTGAGCCGCTTTAATCTTGGAATTTTGGACCAGAAGATATATTTACTTTGGACGATTGATAAGTTTCCGGAATTTAATTTTAGTTTTTGTATTTTTTACATTTTGCAGCATTATTATTTAAGATCTAACGAGTACTAGACAGTCGTACAAGTGCTCAAATTATTGTCAAAATAATTGAGAATTTTATTTTTAATTTGATAAAAACTCAAGCGTCACCCTAATTCATAACAACACGATAAGTATCAGGTTGGACCAGTGGCGGTTCGTGGTCTTTTTAACAGGGGGTTCAGAAATCCAAGAGAAGATATAAAATTTACATTTAGAGAAATTAATTTGTTTATTTTTTTTACAGCAATGCACGTTGCTAATTATTATTGTTTTTACAACAAGCATAATTACGTAGAATCTATAAGTGGATGCGGAGGCCTTTTATTTTAAATTTTTTTCATTTACATTATTAGCATTATTTTTTATGTACACAACACTGTATTCAGCGATTTTTCTTTAAATATGACAGAATATTAGCGACAATCTATAAACGCAACCGTTTTAAATTTGATATCCAAAACAATACTGAAGTAAGTTCAATACAAAATTAAATAACTAGCGACTTGACAATGCGACGTTTGCCGAAAATAATATAAAAAAGGGGAATATAAACGCTAGAAATATTTTGATTCTAACGCCTTCAAAATTTAAAATCCATACAAAAGGTAGTAAAAGGTTCAATTTATCCGTAGCATATTTTTTGATGTTCATAATGTAAACCAATTCGTAGTAAAGATTAATCTAAATCTCTAGATCTCTGTCTCTATCTTCTCTACATATTATTATAAATTAAAGTCACCCGCGTCGTCTGTCTGTCTGTTTGCGATAAACTCGAAAACTACTGAACGGATTTTCATGCGGTTTTCACCAATAGATAGAGTGTTTCGTGAGGAAGGTTTATGTATGTTATTTGTCAAGGGTTTGTGTAAATTGGTTGAAACATAACCATAATTGTTAGAAGTGTCGGAAAAGGTCAAGCCGCCTGGTGGCTTTCATCGAAAACGCTGCCTAATCCTTTTGGGATATAACAAAACAATGCATTGTGGGATATTCCTCTTTTATAGATCAACAAAAAAGTCGGCGAAGGCATACGTCTATCTTTTACGGATAGCTTACTATACCCATTCTATCTTCTAAAAAAATGGTCACGTACATTGCTGTATTTGAAAAGTTATTTAGACGGATACAGTATTAATCCTTATCAACTTAAATACGTTAGTTACCCCAAGCATTTCATGCACATTATTATAATCTTTCGCACCATCTCTACGTATTGTAAATAAAAGTCCTCCGCGTCATCTGTCTGTCTCTTTGCGATAAACTCAAAGACGGCGGTGGTTATAAAGGTTGGATAACCATCCAGTAGATGACGTTGTGTTTTATTAGCCACAGCAACGCGTGGCCGGGTCAGCTAGTAGTATCTAAATAGGATTTCGAGTAATGGTTTCATCCGGTGCAAATGGTCATTCTGCGACGAACTCGATCGGTGAAAGATCGGAGGTCACGTGGTATCCATGACTCGAGATCGACGCACCAAGCGTGCTTGAATTTCGTAAAGAAATGCATAGTTTCGTTCAAATCACCGTCAGAGGGATCCGTATGGGCCAGGACATTTTTCTATACAGAATTTTGCGCGGAACACGTCATGTCATCTCGCACAAAATGGAATTAGGTACCGATTTCGACGGATTTTAAAGGAGCCCTATTTACAGTGTGATTATGAACTTGTTTTATAATAATATTATTTGTTTGTTATTATAAAACAAGTTTCTTTTATTTTATCATCTTTTTAATGGTGCTTCAGCGCACAAACGCACTTTAGAGAAAACCGCCAGTGGGTTGGACAACTTAGAAGCACTAGAACTAAGATAAGTCAAAAACATTAATAGTAAGATAATTGATAACCAAATAAATTTAAATAAAAGTCCAATACTAAGATTGTTCCCTATTGACAAAGAACACTCCCGTTCTCTTCCCAATTCTCCATCTACACTTAGGTACTCCTTCTTCCTTATTTACTTGAGGAGTCCAGCCCATTTTGTTAAATCATATATTATCTATAACCCAGGCGCGGCCCGTCCTAAAGTGCACTCGTGCGCCGAACCGTCAACAAAATTGAACAACATTTTGCAGCTCATTGTATTCCTTCATAATATTTTCAATTATAAAATTGCGCACAATCTTTAAAAAAATGATAATTAACTACCAATCTAAATATACATGAATTTGGTAGAGAATTATTAATATAGCCGCCAAAAGCGTTATATCGGCTAGGTTCCGCGCGTTTCAGTGAAGCGCCTCGTTTGGGAATTATCATTTGTATGTAGGGTAACATGTTCAGACCGTCAGAACACAAAATCGTATCGAAAAAATTGCTCCTGCCGTGCGCCGCGGAGATGACGGAAATGCCCGAAGAATTCCGAAGAAATTGTTCCGGCGAAATGACTATTCTTACTAGGGTTTGAATAAGATAGTAATTATATTTTTCTTTTGTAAAATGTAACGATGAGTCCACGGGTCAGCGGGTCCGATATTATCTTGATGGAGACGGAACCGATTTGACATTGTCATTATTAGTTTTTGTGACCTTTTGTTTGTGTGCATTTTTCTCACATATTGCAAACTTAATTTAAAAACTGCGAGAAACGTTTTGTTTACTGTGTGTTGTTATTGTGTTATTATTCATTATATAGACATATTCTGGTATCGCTGTTAATAGATATAAATAAATTTTCTTGCCTTTTTAAAATTAGTGATGTAATAAGGAATATGGACTTTATTAAAAATAACCATTCGAACCATGAAAATAAAAGATAATTATAGCCAATGGCCCGCCAAAACTATATTTGGTTATCAACTTAGATTGTAAATTCACAAGGATAACTTTTACACAAAATTATAATAATAATAACAAATGGATAAAAATATTATACATATAAACATATTATGTAAAGCGCTGTTTTTTTGTGAATGATCACCTCAAGGGCACTGTGTGAGTATGAGTTACTAGACTCTGTCTAATGTTATTTTTATTTATTTTCCTACTTTTGTTTTACGTTTTTGATGAATTACTCGATGAACCACCAAAAATATAAGGCACCGGCCGCGCCTGTCTATAACACACATATTTATTGTTTTTATTTCTTGCTAGAGCAATCCCGATGAGTTACAGAACTCATTTTATTATTATGTAACTTAATGTTAGTAGAGTATTATACTGCCCTGAAGAAGCTACGGTTGTAGCGAAACCCGGTCGGCATAAAGTATATATATAAAATAAAAGTGGTGTTTACAAAGTTATTGTTTTATTTTAAATTATAATGTCCCATCACAAAGTATCTGCTTCATGTGAACAAATTTTATTTTTGGTATTGGAATTGATTTTTTAATCGTTATCAAAAACCAATTCTTAAAACAAAAGTTAACAAAAGTTGAAATTAATTATTTTAAAGTAAGGTGTATGACAGTGAGCAATGAAACTGGCAGAGGAAGGAGAAAATATACTAAATGCTGTAGAAACGAGATTCCTGAGGCGTATGTGCGTAAAACCGTGTATGATCGAGTGAGAAATGTAGAGATCCGAAAAGAAAGCAAGGCTGATGTTAGCATAGTATGTAAGATAAAAAAAGAGACGCTTAGATGGTTTGGGAACGTAGAGCGAATTTGTGAAGAACGGAGTGTAAAGGGAATATATTATGCAAATATGAATCGTGGAAGAAGTCGGGGACGCCCGACGAATACATGGCACGATCAAGTGAATCAGATACTTGAGTCGGGCCATGTCAAGAGTCAAAATAATAGAAGAGTATGTATGAGACGTATGAATGTGAATGAGGCAAGGAATGTATGCCATGATCGAGTTGTTTGGCAGTCCATCCTACCTGCCTACCCCTGCGGTAAAACGGCGTGATGGTTAGTTAATCAGTTAGTTTAGACAACTCAGAACGAACTCAACTCAACACCTCCTTTGAAAAGTCTTTAAAAGTCATGAAAAAATTGGTTAAATACGTCACGCTAGGTTAAATTATGGTTATGGTCATGGTCTATTTTTCATTTCTTTTTTTCGTATCTTTTAATGACTTTTTCAAAGAGGTGTTGAGTTCAGTTGCTTCTGAGTTGTCACGGAGCCGCTAAAACGACTCGTTCTCATATTTTTGAAAGTTTTACCTCGAGCGGGTGTAGTGCATGCTTTTGCCGAGTCTCCTAGTGATGGAAAGATCTCTGGCGCCAGTTTCTCAGATTAAATAATGCTAGAAAAATACTGGTAAAAGAGACGTTCTCCTCTCAATCGTCTGTGCTCTGAATATTTCCATCCTTATCCTAAGTAAGCTTTATTCTCACTTCACTTACTTCCTTGAGCTATTCACCGAAACAAAACAATTTATTACCACTTTTAATCTGGAACCTATTAAAGAAAATGCGAAGACGTATGAAAAATGTGATATTTATTTTTGATATTTTATTTTTGCCCCGAAAATAGAAGATAATAGTTTTTTTCAACTAATCACTCGTAATTTTTTTGACTACCCCCTTACAACAACGTGTTTTTGAGTTAACTGATAAACAACCCTACGTTGATGGTTGTTTATAAGTTGTGTTAAACACTTCATTGGTACATGACATAGATCCTGAAGGGAATTATTTTCCTCGTGACTTCCTGTGTGGAGAAATGCAAAGAAAAAGAAGGAAAATTCTTTCCATTGTTCTTTGTTGAAAGGAATAGCTAAGAGGGGTGAGTAGGAATCTGGGGGTCAATGTGTCCAGGAGTGACGGACGTACGAATCCATTCTTCCCATTGAAGTGCAAGGCAATGAGACGGGAATGTCTAGTTGCAGATGTTTAGGTTAGGTCTCCCTCAATTAATCTCTCCCGATACAGCCCACCACGCAGTAGGTGTTCGAATTCGCCGCCAAGACCTAGACAAACCTCACCCCATGAACCCGGGCATCGCTTTTACGTCACTAAACGTAACGAACCACTTGGAGTGATCTGTGACTGGGGTGCAGGTTATGAAATAATTGGTTCCCGAGGCGCTGGTACCCAGATTGTTGTAAGTATATTTTTATAATTGAATGGTATAGTTAATGCCCTCTGCAACTTAATCTGTTTTATTTACCGACAGGCAACATGTCGATAATGTAGGTTTCTATTGATCGTCCAGGTGGCGCTTGTGGTGAAACTGTCAGGATGTCAAGAGGTGTTTGTTGATAAAAAGGCCGGTTCCTGTAAATAATTGAATAATAAACAAGGCTTGATTTGCCTTTAGTTCTATTGAACGGGGGAACCAGGCTGTACAGACTAATTGTCGCATATCAAAGTGTCCAGTCATGTTAATCTAAAAGTCGTAAACAAAAAAATTAGTTCAAATCTCTTGGATTGTTTATTGTGGAAGAAGGGACTCTACCAAACACTAACAATGTATTTGAAAAAATCCCGTTAATTATAGAAAATGAGTTTTCCCAAAGGTGAAGATAACTTTGGTAAGTAAAACCGTCCTGTTACCAGAAAGCTTGCTCTCAATAATTATTTGTTTGGAGCTTTTATTCCGAAACTGTTTAGCGTCAAAAGTTTTCTGGGATAGGTAAACAATTCACTAAAATATTCTTTGTTGTCTCTGAGTACAAAGGTCAAGAGAAAAGTCAATTAATTAACTTAGGAGGAAATGAGACCTAGGTCCAAGTTCTCTTAGTGTTGATAAAACTTTTGAATTAGAATTGAAATACATTAGTCGTGCTGTAAAAAAGCACTCTCGTTTGGTGTTAAAACATTCGGTACAATTTTTTAATATTAATTCCAAACAGGAGGCCCTGAGTAGATACTGTGTGGGGGGATCTTTTTGAGGAGAGGAAAAAATGAACATTTGTCATGAAGAGACCCATGTTGTAGGAAGGAGGAAACACGGAGGCCGGCAAATCGTTCCACAGCCGAGTCGTTGAACTCAAGAACGAGTCGAAGAAGTGACCCGTTCTCATGGGACAAATGTCAACCGTACGTTGGGCACGCGTTTGCATGTTTCCCGACTATGTACCGGTGCCGAGGATAACAATGACGCTAGTTCCACGGATAATCTTCCATTGAAATACCGGTAGAACAAGAATAACATTCCCACCTGACGCATGCTCTAAAGATTGCAATCCGTTTGTTAAGATGGAAGAATCTATCAAACGGACCGCCCGTTTCTGCTCAGAGTCAAGGTTTTTTTCAGGTATTTTGTAGCTCCAGACCAGAGGTGTCGGTCAAATTCAACCGTGGGGCGCACTTCCGATTTGTACAGGGTTAGCAGTTGTGTACTATCAAAGTATCAGTGGGCCCCACGGAGGAAAGAATTGTATATTTGAGGTTGTCCACCACTTACCCGCCCTTGAAGGAGTAACAGATGGGTACTCCTTCAAGGCTCTCGCAAAGACTCTAATTTTTTTTAAAGAACGAATCTACATTTAGTATAGAGTGAATTTAGACCTCCAATGTCCATGTACAGTGCGCCCAGTTTTTGGGAGGCTCTCTCTGACATGTTTATTTTTGTAAGCAAACATTATTTGAAAATTTATATGCGCTTAGAAAGCTATATTATTATAGGTAAATTTTGGGGATCACTGGCAACGGTTAATATGCACTTTTTTTTGAAAAAATCTTTTGATTCACCTTAATTACATTAAAAGACAACTATTTGCATTGGGGGAAGTGGAAAATATTTTTGTGTAACATGGTTTGTGATACAAAAGAAAGTGCCCCTTTATAACGCCTACTCGCGTCAAGGCAAGAAAAACATCCCAGTTTTCAAGTAGTTTAGCGGCTACGCTAGGTTTGTGTAACATGGTTTGTGATTCTGGCGTACAATCTCACAAGACGAAAGCTAATTTTAATTTTACGTAATGAAATTTAGAGTTAAATATTTTCCACTTCCCCCAATGCAAATAGTTGCCTTTTAATGTAATTAAGGTGAATAAAAAGGTTTTTTTTTTAAAAGTGCATATTAACCGTTGCCAGCGATCCCCAAAAATTAATTTATTATATGTTCAAGATAAATCTTATGGTTAAAAATTGATTGGTTAAAAATACAAAAAATAGTGAATCTATTGCTTTGTTTGTGTTTCCAAAGTGGGGGGCTGAGATACGGTTTTAAGTTACTAGAGATAAAAGTGTCATCAACTTCATAAAACCAATTTCATGTTGTTATTTATTTGACGACCGTAAAAATGTGTATTTACCATAATTGTTTACCAACGTGACCAAAACAGACATTACGTTTTGCCAACAGAAAGTAAAAAATCTGCCACAAAATACGGTTAAAGCATTTAAAATTGAAATTTAGTTGAAAAGAGACGGTCCGCGAAATAAAAGGGAAAAAAATAAGGGTTGGTAAAGCTTTCGAAAGCTTTCGCATTAAAATTGAATTTTGTTTACTCATTTACGCAAATATGCTTTAAAAAAATAAAAACACACTCTGACAAATTTTAATCAACGAATATTTACTTTTTATTAAGTATTTCTAAATGTTTCTATGGGCAGCCCTGCCACTCAACTGTTTCAAAGCCAATTATTTGAAAATAGAAGAAAGAAATTTTTAATGAGTTAAAAAAGAAAAACACATATCCAAGATTTACCATTTAAAAGTTTTAAGATGTGTTTGTCCTTATTTCTTTCCCCGGGGGGATGTACTTTTATTTGTTTTTTTTAAATTTATTTTTATTTAAAATCTTAAAGGGCTTTGGCATACAGTACGGTTTGTCTTATTTTGACAAATTACAATAAAAATAAAGATTTAATATTATAAAATTTGAAAAATATAGGCAGTGTACAATATAAAGTAATATAGGGGGATGTGTTTTATGTGGGTCATCAATTATAGAGGCTTACCCACTGTATTTTAATATTTTATAGTTAAATATTAATGATGTGTTATGTGTTTTAAAGTGTGTAAAGGGTGTGGTAGATCAAATAAGTAGTATGTCGGTACATTACTTACAGGTTTATTAACAATTTACAACGTATGCACAATTCCTCTATATTTTAATATTTTACAATAATAATAATGTGAAGGGCGAACAAACACGATTTGCAAGTGAGTCATGACCGGGAGTTTAAAACAGAATGAGCGGCAGATTTTTAATGCCACGCGGAGAAAGTTCTTATGACTTAAAAATGGATTGGATTGGTTGCTTGGGGACCAATCGAATAGCCAGCCGACTGCGATTCCGTGTCCTTTGTTCGACCTCCACAGTAACATGAAAATAGATGATCTGCCAATATCCTTCAAATCGACCATTATATTCATAAAAAAACGTTCAAAATTATTGCAATAATTTATAAACCGAGTAGAAATAGTTCACACGTACGGTCGACGTTTGAGTTTTCCAGGATAAAATTAATGTCAAATAAATCCATAACGTTTAAATATTTGTTGCCAAGACTATGTAAATTTTGGTGACCGGACAAGTCAGAATGAAACCAACTCAGAACCACCTCAAAAAAATCAATAGAAATGATGAAATTTTTTTATTAAAAAATTGGTTAAGGCTCTGCAACCGGGCCCGAAAAGAAGAAGATGGAGAGATACGAAATTACGAATGTTAGAGGAGAGCGCTAACATTTACAGAGACAAAATCGATGCGAAAATTGCGAAATGTTTAATAAAACATGACTCGTTTAAAATAGAGCAAAAATCTCGCGGGCATTATCTTAAACAGCATTTACAGAAACACTGTGAATTTTTTCATACATATAACGCGTAAAATAATTGAAACAAACGTGTTAATAATAATTTTTGGAGCATACTTTGAGATTTTTTTCTAACGAGGAAATTTTATATAATTTGCGTTTCGGCGCGGCCAAAGTCTAGATAGTATTTTCAAAAATAACATATATTTTTTTAAGAGATTTAAAACTTACCGTGTTTAAGGGAAATATGTAATAAATCGGTACAAATCCGGGTTTCGGGCCCTTAAATAGGTTACGTTAGGTTGAGTTGACTTTGTTCCCAGTTGGCATGGAACTGTTCATTTTGTATTGGGGAATGCAAACTATGGTTGGAATAAGATGTATCTGTAAAATGCTGATTGTTCGAATAGATGCATGTAGATTTATTAAATGCAATTGCAGTTGCTCAAAAGTTTTGATAAAAAATTGAGTGTTTTATTCTTCTGCCTTCCAAAGTTGAAATATTTAAAATATGCATTAATTTGCATATTTTAACGGGTTCCATGCCAACTCAGAATAAAATCTTGTCTTAAACGTTAGTTTAACAATTAAAAATAATAATAAGTCATCCAACCTCCTAATAGGAGAAGAAAGCACCAGATGGTGAAAAAGTAATAATAATTGATCAGTTCTTAAGAAGCATCTAATATAATGGTCATTGGTGCTCACAGATGAAAATATTTATGTATAAGACATTGACTTTGGTCAAACTTTAAAGAATATGATGTAACTCGAAGCAAAACACCGGCGATCCGGGCACGATAACTGCATAGTTACCAGAAAAGTTGGTGAATTTTTTTAGTTGTTGTTGGCAAAGTTCATCCATTTACAGCTCACAGCGACCAGCGTTAATGAAAGTTTGAATTTTATAATATAACGTGCAAAGGCATCGGATACAAGAAATCTCATTAATTATAAATTCCTGGTACGGAGATTGTAGACAAGAGATTTAATTTATCTAGAATATCCCTTCACTCTCACGGGTGTGCATTGTGCTTTGCGCACTGGGATAGTGTTTTTTTTTTGTGAATCGAGAAGTTAGAAGTAGAGTAAAGCGTCCGTCGATCCACACCACGGACGACGATATTCACCAAGTTCCAGAGACGGTTCTAGTAGATAGGCGAGTTACCATCGGTACGGTAGGGTTTTTTTAACTTCAGTCATGATCAGAAACGTAGAACGTGTATAATGTGGCCGACTGGTTCAAAGGGCGAAACGTGGTGGCGACCGGGACCACAAGCTTCCTGGGCAAGATCCTGGTGAAGAGGATCATCAAATGCTATAGTTGGCTAAGGGACACGGAAGCAAAGTGTGGTTTATGGTCAGACCGAATGCCATCCACATTTTTTGTTACTACTTGCCAATTGATTTGAAATTTATTGTATTTTTATGTTTTCTTTTTTATACAGGTGCTTGCAGGTTTTTTACTGGATGCAATGCTACCTCATGGAGCCTCATGAATGTTTTTTTTTGTCCTGTTTAATTCACATTTGCTTTACTAACCTATTTATGCATTTTGCTGTTCCTGTTAAGTAAGCACTTGCATACTGTTCCTATTAAGCACTTGCATACTGCTTTCTAACAACGTATGCAGGGACACTGGAGGTCTAGATTTGTTCAAAATAAATAAATGTGCTTCGTTTAACAAAAAAATGAGATTCTTGCGAGAGCCTTGAAGGAGTAACCATCTGTTACTTATACCAGGGCGGGTAAGTGGTGGATAACCTCCAATATTCTGTGGAGAGTATGTATCTGCTTCTGAAGGGGAAGGGTGAGAAGAAGGGGAATATAAAAAAAAACAGAGAGTGAAATTCACACTCGGTAGAAGTGAAACCTTCTGAAAACTAAAGTAGACATGAATGGGGAGGCTACGAAGCACCGCACTAAGAGGAGAACAATTATACTGTCTCATTCTCTTGCAGGATAAATTCTATAGATGTATGTATTTGTCTCTTTTTGGTGTCGCTATTTTTCGTTTCATCGAGTTTTAAACCACAACGGTGCTCAAGAAGAAAAGGACAAAAATTGAACCCACAGCTACCTGAAACGTATTCTTTTGGACTGTTTCTGCTGCCTTTAAATAAAAAGCCACACGTAAAAAGAAATGCACTTTAAAGAAGATATTATCTTTTTTTACGTGTTGAATTTATCCAGGATTATAACGCTAGCCTTTGAAAAGGAGTTCTTGAATAGGTAAAATTTATGGCGACGTAAATTTCCCGTCTTGTGTCTCCTATATCAACGATTCTGAAAGTTTTCCGGAAAGAAATTCATGCAAGTATATCCGACAAGATAGCAAAAACTCTGCAAGTTTCTAATCAGATTTTCCGCCGAGGTTGGTAATTAAAACCCGTCGACCTGGAAGTAGGGATGGAAATTTAAAATATATATCGATGTTTTTTCCGATGTAATGCATCGATCGGTTGCATCGATGTTAATACGATGTATTGAGAAATACATCGATGTTTCCAAAACATCGATTGTTTTTCGCAATGAACATATTTAGGTCTTAAAGAAAACTAGGTAAGTTAAGCACAAGGAAAAATATTTATTTATTTTATTTTATATTTAATTGAAGCCCTAGTGGGCTTTTACAAGAAAAGAAGCAAATATATAATTAACAATATTAATTACATGTATTACATAAACAATAAAACAGAATAAATATGAATGCAATCGACTCGTTAGGTAAAGAACATTACAACATAAAAAAGAAATGAAATGAAATAGTACAAGTTGTACTTACAAAAAACTAAAACAATTCAGCTTTAAATATTTATACATATTATTAACAATAATAATAAGACCTGACATAGAACAAAGTGTAAATAGAACTGCAAAAATATTATAAAGTAAGTATACATTTTACTGGTGAGGTTTAGATGAGAAAATATTTTATGAGAAAAACAAAAAATAATAAAAGTTAATTATTAGCAGATAGAATCGAGATTAGTTGACTTTTGAAACATTCAAAACTGTCAATACTAAATATATCTATAGATTCGCAGTATTTATTCGCAAGGTTATGGATTCTTGGTATTGGTGAGTAAATAGAGTAATTAGTGTTGAGTTTATTGTTGCATTTAAAAGTATCTTTACTACGAGTTTGTCTAGCGGGTATGCTAATGCAAATTAGTTCCAACAAATTAGGGCTGTCAATTAAAGATTTTATAATTTTCTATAAAAATAATAAATCAATTAACACTCTTCTATCTGATAATTTAAGAAGTCTGGTTTCAGCGCGTAAGTAATTATAATTTATAAATTCGATTGGTATTTTCATTTTAAAATTGATGTACCGAAGAAATTTGTTTTGTGCCTTTTTCAATAATTGAGAATGAACATTGTAGTATGGTGACCATACAGAGTGATTGTACAATTTAATACCATACATATTAAATTTTACAATCACACAGCAAACACAGTTTTATTTTGTTTACAAATTCCCATTATTTTTTACAATGCTATGTAAAAACAAAAGTTTACTTAATCTTTTCCCCTTCAAACGGTTTCTTTGCTCAGTCAAAACTAGCCCGTTCTCTTCTTGTCTCTTTCAAGCAAACACCCGTACCCTAACAAACAACCCAATACACATTTACACAGCAGAAACTCGGTTGGCCATACTGTTGTTTTGGTTTTATTTTTTAAGTTTGGCTTTGCCGGCTTCGCGGCAAAGCGAACATAACCCATTCAGCCAAACCGATAAATGGTAGGCGTGTTATATTGGCTGAACTGATTATCACGTTCCGAAACGTCGTGAAAGTTACTGCAGTCGTCAGTCAGTGTCGGTCATACTCACAGACACTTACTTATCTCATAGTTTGCATATTCGATGCATCGAATAAAAAACATTGATATATATTCGATGTTGAAGTATAAAATATATTCGATGTTGAAGTATAAACAATACATCGGTTCAATACGATGCATCGTTACTATATATCGAGTGTTTACAATACTTCGATGTATACCGTCCATCCCTACCTGGAAGTATAATCCAACATTTAATTTTTCCCTTTAAGGATCTGAGTGTCAGTTTCGTCTCATAAACCAAGAAAAAATACACTCGTTTTGGAATCACTATTAATTGATAATAAGCAGGTCTTCAACAAACGACTAATAATAATAGAATAATTTGTATTTGCAGAATAATAATAAAATAATTTGTAATAAAATCACCTCAAGGGCGCTGTACAACTTATTATTAATTCTTAGGCTCTATTTAATTTAATTATTTACATGTAGATACAGAAAACATACTTACCTGACAGGTCACTTCCGATAAACACACTTCAATAATAAAGTAAATACTTGGAAAAGATAAGGCTTTGCACGCAGATATTATATTTAAAACACTGGACATTGCAAGATTTTACATTTGTAACCCCCATCACAATAGGCCACTTGCATCACATTTAAAAAAAATTCCGGTTTAGGCAAATATTCTAAGACATTCCGTTGTTTTTTCGTATTTTTCAAACCCTGGCGATTTTTTGAAAATTTCAATCCGAAAAATCAGACCATTTTTTATAAACCGGAAAGACGGGACATATTTTTATAGGTGCTAAAAAACGATAATTACATAGCCGAAAATCATTAAAAAAAAACGTTTTCCACACGAATGACACGAGGAGAATAACGAGACATACCAAAAATATTAAATCTCGTAAATATTTTTTTCCTTGATCCATCTTATTGATCATAAATCATTATAATGTTCAACGTCTATACTACTAAATCAAATGTAATATACTTGTACTTGTAATTTATAATAATTATAAGAATATTATAAAATTCGATTTTGTTAAAATCCGTACCATTATCATTTTACCTCTAAAACACGTACGGACAACGTAAAATGTACGGGGTTCTCTTCATTACATCTGTCAAAAAATCAAACCAAATGATACGTTCGCAGAGAACAAACAATAAATCTAGTGAACGTTAAATGTCAAATTCAAAAATTCGCCTGAAATCAAAGTGATGCCATATAAAAAAATAAATCAGTGTGGAATTTTATAAAATTAATAGGAACATTTTCGGAGACGGGACAATTTCATGTAGTGACGTCACGAGCCCAAATAATTGATTTATTTATTTAAAAATTAAAAAACTGTACATTCTAAAAAGTTTTACTAACTTTTTCGTAATCTTAGTAAAAAAATCTATCCACACGATTTTTTACTAAATCGTTATGAAGTCCATGCAAGTGGCCTATTAGTATTATATTTATGAGAAGATTAGTGGCAAAAGTAGAGTTGATATTTATTTTGAAAGACTGGAGAATTTAGGACTCTTTAGGCCTGGAGAATATTTATAAAATGACCTTTAAAAAAGCTTACAAATAAGAAAATTTTACACTTATTCACACCTATTTAAAATGTCGCTGGTAAAGAATGAGAAAATGAAAGATTTTTGACTTTATGGATACAACTTTCTGAAAAGGTGAGTTTTAAGTTTAACCACTACATAAAATTATGCAGAAAAAAATTACTTATGATAAAATTAAACAAAAAAAAAAAAAATATATAAAAAAATTATACATGTACAAAAAATTATATTAAAAAAAATTATATTAAAAAAAAATTCTATATAAAAAAATTTAATAAAAAAAAAAAATGTTTAAAAAAGTAATATGTAAATTTTTTAATTTAGTGCTTTACATTTTGGGTTTTTATTAATATGTCTACTAGTTGCAGACCGCTCAAAAATAACGTGCTGGTCCGAATTCTGAACAAATCAGTTACAATTTTGATACCGACAGTTAAAATAATTTTTGTTAAAAGGTTGATAGGTACTTCATCGCTTTTCTGAATTCTTCACAAATCAGATCCAATTTTTGAAAATAACACATAGATTTAAAGCAATATTTGAGTTCGTTGAACCAAAGTTAAACCGACAAAACACACAGCCTAGCATGGTTTTTGTTTGCTGCTAATGCACGGGATTGGCTGAATTCTTGACAAATCAGTTTCAATTTTGAAATGAATTATTCGATCATAGGTAGGTACTTCATCGCTTCAAAAAATCAGTTCCAATTTTGGAAACGACATTTAAATGACGAAAAACGACAAAGTACAGTACGCCCAAATGTTGTTTGGGCGTACGCTCAAACAACATTTTGGTGTACTGTACAGGGCCCGCAGATACTTTAATAGTACACAACTGCTAACCCTGTACAAATCGCAAGTGCGCCCCACGGTTGAATTTTGCAGCCACCTCTGGTCTGGAGCTCCAAAATACCTAAAAAACCCTTGACTCTGTGCAGAAACGGGCGGTCCGTTTGATAGATTCTCCCATCTTAACAGACGGACTGCAATCTTTAGAGCACAGGCGTCAGGTGGGAATGCTGTCCTTGTTCTACCGGTATTACAATGGTAGATGCTCCGAGGAACTAGCGTCATTGATCCCCTCGGTACCGGTGCATAGTCGGGAAACACGCCAAACACGCGTCCAACATTTGTACACGGTTGACATTAGTCACATGAGAACGGGTCGTTTCTATGACTCGTTCTTGAGTTCAACTGCTCGGCTGTGGAACGATTTGCCGGCCTCTGTGTTTCCTCCCTCCTACAACATAGGTCTCTTCAAGACCCGTGTTCACTCCTTCCTTTCCTCAAAAAGACCCTCCACACAGCATCTTCAAAGATGACATAGGCCCTGAGGGAAGTCATTTTCCTCTGGGCCTCCTGTGTGGAGTTAATGTAAAAAAAAAAAAAAAATTCAGAGATTAACAGACAAAAATTTAAACCAGATTTCAGGCGTACCACGGATAACCGAAATTAGTACAATTAGGTTTTCAGCTATCGATCATGTATTTTGTAGAAATCGTACAGAAAACAATCTTAAAGGTTATTTAAAAAAAAATTGTCTTGACCGATTAGACCAAATATTGAACATGTTTGACGTACTAGATATAACTACGCCAATTATACATTTTTGAACAAAAAAACAAATTTCAACAAACACAAAATATCACTAACAGAACCGTTAGACAAGCGTCCAAAGAAAACATAAAAAAACTCCGACGGTAAAGCAGGTATAGCTTTGAACAAAAACACCATAAATACCATGCTCCAAAAGCATTCACCAATATTACAACATTATTAAATTATATTATAAAATGTAAATTATTGTATCAAAAAATAAACAAAGAAAACAATGGAAATAACACGATTTTTATTAAATTTATCACTATTACACCTCTACCAATTCCTATATACATAATAGATTTCTTTTTCTGAAAGCTTCTTAGAAATTTAATATTCTGTGGAATATACCAACCAAACTTTTAAAGAAAGCTTTTTAAAGATGTGTAAGGTACTACAAAAAAACCACCCTAAAAATCGAAAACGCGATCCCAAAATCATAAAGTATGTAAGTAAATGTTCACTACCTCGGGTATAATAAATGTATAAACGCACTACCAAACACTACCTTTTACGATGATAGTACAATCTACATTGTAAGATTCACCCGTCAAAAATACCTAATATTATGAAATTTTACCAAAAAAATATATATTATATTATTTCGAAGAGTGTAGATATATTTTATTTCACAGCTGAAAATCCTTTGTTTTTTTATGTGTGTATTCTCTCTATCGCGCATTCGTAGAGGATAAATTTGATAAAACGCCTAAGTTTACCATTATTTTTAAAAGGGTTTAGGTTTCGAATCAATAATTTCTAGGAATAAATAATATAGTCTCTCCGGACCCAGAACTTATTATCTCCTGGTGAAAAAAAACATTTTTTACATGCATAGGACGAAAATCGCCAACCAGGAGAGCACGATACTTTATCATAAAACGATTTTTTTCTAAAATTCCAAAATGAGTGGCAATGTCTGAGATTGGGTATTAAAGGGATTAATGTGTTTTAATGTTGTCATTTGACTAACACTTCATTTCTGGCACAACTGCAGCTACTCTCCCAGCTAAGACCACAATCCGAAATCGGACCGTGCATTTCATTAAAAAAAGAGAGTGGGGAAAGGATATAATATACGGGGAAGGACATCCGGGAAGTGGCTGGTTATTCAGATCATATCAACAAAAGTAACTAAAACCATCCAAAAAATTTGTTAAAAATTCTTTCACTAATAGAAAGCTACATTATTTGCGACTAATATAGGCTGCATATATTGGTAAACTCTGGCGTTATGAATAAGCTCTGGCGTTATGAAATTATTTATTACACGTTTATTGTCCAGATGAAAAGCAAAGCGTTGCTTGGTAACTATAAATAATTATTTGACGTGCGCTGTCATTTCGTTATTTGTTTAGATTACTATGGAGATCCCTTTGATAGTTAAAATTATACTAATTTATACTTATATTATAAATATACGTAACACAACATGTATGACGTTCGAAGTTTTTTTTTTTTTTTTTTTTTTTTTTTAATTTTCTTTATTCATTATGTTTATTACAGGATTTTTTTACATGGTATTTCGACTACCAAGCTAGGCAAATGCCCGTATTATGGTAGTCGAGATTCATAAGATATTAAGTATATAATATTAATAATCATCCATATATATGTAGATGAAAGTACAAACATATAGCATATCTATTATACTAGTATTAGGTACATGATCACATACAGGAAAGGAGTTAAACTAGGTGAATCTTGTATAAATAAAAATAAAATAGAATAACAAATAAAAATAAAAGTAACAAAATAATAATATTTTAAGGATAATAGAAATACAAAATAAGAATAGAAATACAAAATAAGAATAAATATGTAAATCATCTATACAGATGAACAATGATAGTTTTTGACCCCAAAAAACAAAAGCAAGTATTCCTAAGCAGCATGTGAAATGGACGAACAATGTCAAAAAATATGAAAAAAAGCATCAGCATAAAATAAAGTTTTGGTTGAAAATTAATTTAGAGATAAGATTTTAGAGATAAGATTTTTTACTCTAGAAATATGAAAAAATAAGAACAGTTTTTAAGATGTAAGGCATTCTTTATAATATTTCCTTCCCCGAGTAAATAACCAGTTCTGTATATTAATGGCATAAAGATCAGCAGTTTTCTATGTCTTAATATCAATACTCAGTAAGTTGAACATTTTAGGCGCGATGTAAGAGAACTGTCGTTGGGCGAAAGCTGTTTTTGTTGGAGGAATTTTGCATTTTTGGTGTGATGAATAGCGGGTGTAAATATTTTGTTGAGTTTTGAGTGTTAGATCATTTTTCCTTAAGTGTATGAGAATTGTCTTAACGTATAATTGTCTAATGTCTAGGATTGCGAATTTTTTAAAAAGTGGCTCTGATGGGTGAGATGGGTGACATTTTAATATAATCCTTAGTAGCAGCTTTTGAATTAAGATCATGGGATATATAATTGAAGCTGCACAGCCTCCCCATCCCACGATAACGTATGTTGCTATTGATTGGAATAGTGCAAAATATATGCATCTAATTGTTTGAAGTTTCAGGATTGATCTGAGAGAGAGAAATATATAGCACAATTTGCGGAGTCTTTTTGTTGTAAAATTGACATGGTCCTCCCAACGCAGTTGGTCATCTATAACAATCCCCAGATATTTATTTTGGTCAGATTTTTTTAGGTTGGTACATGAGCAATTATTGTGGGGAGGCGTAGGGGTAATATGGTTCTGTGAGCATGAGTGAATGATAAGATTAGGACAGTTTTGAGGAGGAGTGACTTTACGTATGGAGAAAAGTAAATATTTTGTTTTGTCAACATTAAGAGTCAGAAGGTTGTCATCTAACCAATGTTTTACTTTATTAAGGCCCTTATTTGCTTTTTCCATAGTTGAGTTCCAATTTTCAGCTTCAAAGATGATTACCGTATCATCGGCAAAAGATATTATAGTTCCATCAATTTCCAAGTTACATAAAGTGTTAATATATATTAGAAAAAGAAGTGGGCCTAATACACTGCCTTGAGGCACACCGTACGTGATTGGTAAACTTGTACTTCTGTATTCTTTAGCAGAATTTACAAGAGACGATTGTGACCTATTTGTTAGATAGTTCTCAAACCATTTGAGGGGAGTACCTTTTATTCCTACCTGAAGGAGTTTCTTCAAAAGTATGCGGTGAGAGACAGTATCAAAGGCTTTGGCTAGATCCAAGAAAACAGCGAGGGGCTTGCGGCCTTTATCAAGGTTATCAGAGATTGCTTTTGTAAAAGTTGCAATTGCATCTGCGGCACTACGATCTTTGCGGAAGCCATATTGATTTCCTGACAAAATGTCATTGTCTTCAAGAAATTTGTATAGCCTTCGCTTTACCGTTTTTTCAATTATTTTTGATATCGGACTCAGCAAGGATATTGGTCTATAGTTATTCACTGATGATCTGTCCCCTGATTTATAGATAGGAATAATTGTTGAGTGTTTTAAAGAATTTGGGAAGAGGCCAGTTTGAAAGCTTAGATTTATGATATGTTTAAGGGGCTTAGTGATGATTGGTTTGAGGTGTTTAATCAATTTAGTGGATATATTGTCGATTCCAGTTGAATGTGTGTTTTTGAGTGATGAAATAATTTCAGTGATTTCTTGTTCTGTGGTAGGAGTGAGATTAAATGGATCATAGCTAAGATTATCGATCGATATATTATTTGCAAGGTTAAATTCTGACATTCCGTTTTTATTTAAAATATTATTTGCTAAGTCTGATCCGACTGTGGAGAAGAATTTATTGAAATGATTTGCGATTTTTTCTGGATGATTTGTTGTATCTAGTGTTTGGTCTGCAATGTTTATTTTATTTATAGGTGCGGTAGTTTTGTTGGTATAGCAAATCTCTTTGACAATATTCCAGATTTGTTTATTGTCATTGGCAGCTTCCTTGATCTGTTTTCTATAGTATTCGTCTCTAACTCTACAGATTATTTTTTACAAGCATTTCTGTATCTTTTGTAAAATAGGAGAGATTCGTGATTATTGGGATTGTTTTTACAAAATTTGTGAAGTTTATTACGCTTGTGAATACAGTGTAGAATGCCATTTGTTATCCAAGGCTTAAGTTTAATTTTGCGACTACTTTGGTTGTTGTTAGTGTTGGATGTGGAACTTTTTAAATGGTTATGTATGGTGTCGATAAGAAATTCGCACGCTATGTTTGGATCGGTGAATTTATAGAAATTTGACCAGTTTTCCTTGGAAACCAGTTTGAATAGCGTGTCATAGCAGATTTTCTTCGTGGGTATTTTAGATGTAGGTAATTTTTTAATAAAATGTGAAAGGGAGGTGATAGTAGCATAATGGTCTGTAACCGTGCATTGGTATACGAGAGATTTGGTATTCAATTTACATTTAGCAAAGACATGGTCAATGCAACTGGCGCATAATTCTGTTACCCGAGTGGGGGCCGTAATAGCTGGAATAAAACCTTGTAGAGTTAGTAAGTTCATGTACTCATTTGCTTGGGGATGCATCGTATTTATGATATTAATGTTAAGGTCACCAATAACAAGTACATTTTCACAATCCCTCATACACGATAAGGATTGATTAAGTGAGTTTAAGAATGGTGTTATATTAGACTCACTCGGTGATCGGTATATAGATAATATCGTTACGCTATTTTCTATTTCGAGTTTAAGACAATTTGAATTTGTGATTGAGATTTCTTTAACAGAGTGTTGTATGTGATTTTTGATGTATATGATTACGCCATCATTTTGAGATTTATTATTCTGTGTGTTGTATTGGTTATAGTCTTTTATAGTTTTTGGAATAAAGTTATCTTTGATCCAGCATTCGGTCAGAATAAGTAAGTCAAAATCTGAATCAAGGTCTGTGAGTAGTATAATGAGTTCATTGAAATTTTTATTAATTGATCTGATATTCATGGAGAATATTTTAAGGTTAGATTGATTTAAGATTTGTCGGACTTCTGTAGCATTATTTGTTTCGGTACATGGAATCTGTGAGATATTGTCTAATACATTTGTTATGTCTTCCATTTTTTTAAATTACTAAAGTATGAACTAATAATGTGCCAAAAATGTAGTTCGGTATAGGTAACAGCAAATTAATAATATAGTAAGTAAAAAAGTATATATATATATATGTAGAGTTGGTTGCAAAAGTCGTTAAAAAGTTGGTTGTTAAGTCTTCCATTTATATATTTTTTTATCTTTGCGTTAATTGGTAATTGTAGAGAGGCAGTAATAGTGGTGACTTTGAAAGTAATGCAGGGATTAAGTTGTTGTAGAGACAAAGTGTGAAGATATAATTTATACCGGGTTATTTTAAAATTAGGAGTATATAAATAAGTATCGGAAGCGATGGTTAAAAGTATACGTGGAACACAGGGAATTTTAAATACAGATTTAGCGATAAAGACTGTGTTTATAGTTAAAAACAAGAAATGTTTAAGTATAGAGAGAAAAAAATATTTCCAAAAATATCTATTGCTGGCAGAACTAAAAACAATAAAATTTGCGAAGGTAGTTTCACTCTTGATAGTACTTTTAGTTATATTATTTTGAGTGATTGTTTCAATGTTTTGAATATTGATAAAATAAATTGAACCATGGGTTTCTGTTGTAGGTAATAGTTGGGAAGGATTTTGACTGTTATTCAAAGCGATAGCAATAATAGTAATAACAGTGACCTTCATAATGGTTACAGTAACATAAAAAGCAGTAAAAGTGTTCTTTGTAATCAGTGCAGTTATAAAATTCTGACATATGGAGTTAATATCAAAAATACAAAATTTATCTTTGTTAGTACTAGAACTATATGAAATGTTTAATAGAAATTTTAAAAAAGGTTTGATGATAACAATAATGTTTGTGGATAAAAATAAATTATAGTTTAGTGATGCATGAAAAAAATATTTCCAAAAGTATCTATTTTTGATAAACCCATAATTATTAGACTTTAAAAAGTAAGTTTCACTCCTGATGATAATTTGAGTAATACATGCATGTTGCACATGATAACAGTTACAGTAATATATAATAGTTGCATGTTGCATACAGATAATAATAACATGTAGAGTATTATTAAGGTAAATTGTGCCATTTGTTTTTGATGTCAGTAGTAGTAAAAATGGATTTTGACAGTTACTCAGAGCAATGACAAAAATACATAGTTCGGTGACCTTTATAATAATAGCAAATTTTTTTTTACAATTTGAAGCCATTTCAAAAATACGAGATTTAAATATGTTAGTACTGAAACTACATTTATTTTTTAAGTAAATAATAGTATTGTCAGAGAATCTTATTTTTGTAAAGTTTTTTGAAAAGAAGTTAACTTTATAGTAATAATAATCTATAATTGTGGTATTATAATTTATATGGGAGAGAGAAGTAACTGATTTCATAATATTGTTGAAACTCGAGAAAGATAAATTAAAGACAAGTAGATTATCAAAATAGTATGCGAAGTAGAGTTTATAAAATGTTGGGGGTGGGCGATAAAAGATGTTTATTTTTTTCGTTGATGTGTAGAACAGGCGTCCCAATGTCTTTTCGTACATACACCTTCCCGTCTCGGATCCAGGCGAATTTGAAGATGTTGTCCCGTAAAGCCTTCCGAGCAAGAAACCAGAGATGTTTAGCGCGAAATGTTAAGTGTTCGTTGATGTAAATCTGGTAGCGAGTTCCTGACATTCCTATAAGCGTAGTATTAAGTTTATTGTCTCTATTTGTAGATTTTTTGTTGAAGGCTTTGATGTCGTTAAGGAAGTTCTCACGGTCGATGGTAGTTTTAAATCTTAATATTATAGGCCTCTGTTGTTCTTTATTGGTTTTTTGGGTGACACGGTATGCTGTATCTACGTTGTTGAATTCCGTGTTGGCATCAGTTGTTTTTTTAATGTTAAAAATGATGTTTTTTAGATTTTCTCCATTTATTTCAGGGATTCCCCTGATTTCCACGTTTTTCGCTCTATTTTCTCTCTCAATTTGTTCGAATTGACCTTCTAGTTGTTCTAAGCGATTTTCGAGGTCAGAATTTTTTTTTTCTAATTTTATATTTGCATCTTCTAGTTCATGTACTCGAAGTAAGATTTCTTCATATTGTTTGCTCATTACTGATATTGTGGTGAGAATTTGTGTATTTTGTTCTAGGATCAGGTTCTGTTTTGTTAGTAGTTCACTGTCGAAAGGCGAATTTGTCACTATACTGGGGTTAGCGGTGGACACGACAGCTAAGCATTTTTTACACTTAATTTGAGCCCGCCGCTCTTTGCTATAGCGTCTGTATGAGCTTTCAGCCACTCCGCCACAGTGTAGATGAAAAGTCCCTTTGCATGCGGCGCATGTGAATAAGGACTCAGCAGATAGAGTAGGCTCCGCACAAGCATTACAGTTATTCATGTTGTTGTTGTGGTTTTAGTGGGAACGTATAGTTGAGTTGTAGTGAAGATCTCTGCCCTCAGCTGAACTGAATTCCGTTTTATATTTATTATTATTTATCAATATTCCAATTATGATTTATTTAGGAATAAAGTAGAAATAAATCGTCTTTGCACTCTTAAAAAAAAAAAAGCTGAAAAGTTTTTGGATGAGGTGAGTTTCAAACTCGGTTTGCTCCGAAAGTCACTGTCCGGTTTAGCGACCGTGCTGACCACTAGGCTACTGATACCGTGTGACGTAGTGTGAAATACTCGTAATATTAGTTGACTGATTGAATTGGCAAGATGTTACGTATTGTGATAAATAGTTCGATTATCTTAACGATTTCAATCACCATAAGTTCACTGATGTTTTAACACATAAAAATTACTACAACACGGCCGTTTATATTGAACTAAATTGAGTAGATCACTTCACTGAACTGTTAGGTAAACACCAACCGATAGATCGATGGATTATTTTGAATTTTTAACTGTCAATTTAGATGAGTTTTGCGGAGCAATTTTTTGCGTGCGTACTGTTTGGAATGTAGGTAGAGTAAGTAATACACCAATTTCACTATATCGTTACCAAAGCACACATAGTTTCTATTTATATTTCTATTTCTATCTATATTTATATTGTTTTCATATTTTAGCATTAGTAGTTCAAGACATGAGCGCGGTGTATTCGTATTGTCGTACAATATAATTTGTACTGAAAATATGTTTTAAATCAGTGAAAATAATCATGTGCGCACATAATTTATTACACAGTGTAGTTCTAACGCATAAATACCTAGTTAAAAAAAAAAGAAAAAAAAAAAACAAATATATTTTTACATACACAAATTATATCAGAATGTAAATTTTAATATAGTTTCTCTTATAAGTGTACTATGTATTAAAAGTTCACACTTCAAACACATAACCTAACATAACTTCATATCTTTATAATATTGTTTATAATAGCATTAACTTATGTTTGTGTTGTAAATCTTTATGTAATTCCTCCAACTTGTTATCAGGTACCTGGTTTATACTTTTCAATACTTACTACTAACTTACCTGCTTATCTCATACACTGTAAATCCGAATATATTATACGTTATCAGATTAATTCGGTAAATCCGAGTATAATAATGTATGCTACCAGGTTACTTTTTATATTTTTTTGTTTGTTATGTAATTAATTATGTACATTTCTTGGAATAATATGAACTAAACCTGTCAATTTGTCTGTCCTGGAACGGGAAACTTTCCTAGTTGGACAGGCAAAGCTTCCTAATATGTTATTTGTATTTTATTTTGTATCTACCTATAATAAGTAAATAAGTAAAAATAAACCAAATGCGAAATTGGGTGTGTTTGATTGTTACGCTTTAATAAGTGGCACGCGAGTTGTTTGAAAATAAATGAAATGGGTTTGTGTGGGGCGATGAGGGGGGGAGGGATGGAGAGGGGGGTAGAAGAGGAAGGCGAGTGTAAGGGGGAGGGAGGGGGGGGAGTGGAGTGGGTATAGGGAAAGTGGAGGAGATGGAGTGAGAACCCCCCTAATACTATGCGATCGAAGCTGGGGGCAAAAGCTAGTATAAGATAAACTGCAAAAATTTCAAAGCTACCTAGTCGGAATGAATTTACAAAAGTTCTTCTGGTGCAAACACAATACCATTGTAGGTTGAATGAACTGAAGGGTGATTCTGTAACTGCTGTGTTGTCTTTTGCGTTAAATCAGCGTTACGAGACAATTAAGACAAACATGCAAAATCTGTTGTATAACGAAAAGCGTCTGTCATGCGACATCGGCTGTCAAATTTCTGCCATTTTCTATGGCTTTCAATTGATTATATTATCTATGCCTGTCGAGTGTTGAATGGATTGATCACGTACTTAAAAATACGAATTAATTTTGATAAGTTATTAAAACTACCTACATGTAAGCCCAGTAGACGTTGTTAAATGACATCTCTTAACGAACTGTCACATTTCAAATGAAGTGAGGTGGAAGTTATAGGAAAAGGAATTTGGAAATAAAATCTGGTCATAAAATGTAAGGTAACTAACCTCTCATGCAATTTCTCAACGTAAAACGTCGGTCTCGCACTAGATACATACTTTATGTACGAGTATATTTTTAGTCTTGATGTTTCAGTTTTCCATCAAATGAAATAACGCTCAAATATCATGATCTAAACCGGTTGACAAACCCTGACTATAGAGGTTAATTTTTTCTTGCCGCATAAATTCCGTTAAACATTCCTTAAAACCTTAACTTCCCATCACAGAGTTAATCTTTTTAAGGGTCGGAAGCGCGAGGGAATTTCATATTATAATACGCTAAAATTGAAAGTATTATGAAAACAGATGAAATCTACATATTTGTGTTGTTAAAAAGAGCATTCTGAAAAGTATTGGGTAAAGATTTGAATTTTTGAAATGACAAAGATTTTTACTTAGGACGGGTTTGTTTAAAAAAATTTGAGGAATTCATCAAATATTTGAAGTTTATTTTCACGTTCTGTGGAGGTTCTATTTAAATCTGTTATTATATAATTGTAGGCCAGTTGCTGCATGAAACTGAAATAATCACAGAACTTGAATACAGGGTGTCCCAAAAGAAAGTTTATAAGTAGTGGATCGATTTAAAAAAAGTAAGGGTTCTATCGAAAGAATGTTTATTAAATACAAAAATTCACAATTTGGAAATTTATTTCTGAAAAATAATATCGTCCAAATGTAAACCCTCACGTTCGCAGCATTCATTTAATCGAAGAGTAAAATTTCTTATGACGGCTCGCTATATAAATAAAGTAGGGAATATTATTTGATTACGTCGTAATTTGAATGTATACTGGCATTATATAATTTTATAAAGCTTGAACAATAATGTTCAAATATATTTTAAAAGAATAAATGAAGACAATATAAGCGAAACTCATAAAAAAAATATTTCCAAAAGTATCTATTTTTGATAAACCCATAATTATTAGACTTTAAAAAGTAAGTTTCACTCCTGATGATAATTTGAGTAATACATGCATGTTGCACATGATAACAGTTACAGTAATATATAATAGTTGCATGTTGCATACAGATAATAATAACATGTAGAGTATTATTAAGGTAAATTGTGCCATTTGTTTTTGATGTCAGTAGTAGTAAAAATGGATTTTGACAGTTACTCAGAGCAATGACAAAAATACATAGTTCGGTGACCTTTATAATAATAGCAAATTTTTTTTTACAATTTGAAGCCATTTCAAAAATACGAGATTTAAATATGTTAGTACTGAAACTACATTTATTTTTTAAGTAAATAATAGTATTGTCAGAGAATCTTATTTTTGTAAAGTTTTTTGAAAAGAAGTTAACTTTATAGTAATAATAATCTATAATTGTGGTATTATAATTTATATGGGAGAGAGAAGTAACTGATTTCATAATATTGTTGAAACTCGAGAAAGATAAATTAAAGACAAGTAGATTATCAAAATAGTATGCGAAGTAGAGTTTATAAAATGTTGGGGGTGGGCGATAAAAGATGTTTATTTTTTTCGTTGATGTGTAGAACAGGCGTCCCAATGTCTTTTCGTACATACACCTTCCCGTCTCGGATCCAGGCGAATTTGAAGATGTTGTCCCGTAAAGCCTTCCGAGCAAGAAACCAGAGATGTTTAGCGCGAAATGTTAAGTGTTCGTTGATGTAAATCTGGTAGCGAGTTCCTGACATTCCTATAAGCGTAGTATTAAGTTTATTGTCTCTATTTGTAGATTTTTTGTTGAAGGCTTTGATGTCGTTAAGGAAGTTCTCACGGTCGATGGTAGTTTTAAATCTTAATATTATAGGCCTCTGTTGTTCTTTATTGGTTTTTTGGGTGACACGGTATGCTGTATCTACGTTGTTGAATTCCGTGTTGGCATCAGTTGTTTTTTTAATGTTAAAAATGATGTTTTTTAGATTTTCTCCATTTATTTCAGGGATTCCCCTGATTTCCACGTTTTTCGCTCTATTTTCTCTCTCAATTTGTTCGAATTGACCTTCTAGTTGTTCTAAGCGATTTTCGAGGTCAGAATTTTTTTTTTCTAATTTTATATTTGCATCTTCTAGTTCATGTACTCGAAGTAAGATTTCTTCATATTGTTTGCTCATTACTGATATTGTGGTGAGAATTTGTGTATTTTGTTCTAGGATCAGGTTCTGTTTTGTTAGTAGTTCACTGTCGAAAGGCGAATTTGTCACTATACTGGGGTTAGCGGTGGACACGACAGCTAAGCATTTTTTACACTTAATTTGAGCCCGCCGCTCTTTGCTATAGCGTCTGTATGAGCTTTCAGCCACTCCGCCACAGTGTAGATGAAAAGTCCCTTTGCATGCGGCGCATGTGAATAAGGACTCAGCAGATAGAGTAGGCTCCGCACAAGCATTACAGTTATTCATGTTGTTGTTGTGGTTTTAGTGGGAACGTATAGTTGAGTTGTAGTGAAGATCTCTGCCCTCAGCTGAACTGAATTCCGTTTTATATTTATTATTATTTATCAATATTCCAATTATGATTTATTTAGGAATAAAGTAGAAATAAATCGTCTTTGCACTCTTAAAAAAAAAAAAGCTGAAAAGTTTTTGGATGAGGTGAGTTTCGAACTCGGTTTGCTCCGAAAGTCACTGTCCGGTTTAGCGACCGTGCTGACCACTAGGCTACTGATACCGTGTGACGTAGTGTGAAATACTCGTAATATTAGTTGACTGATTGAATTGGCAAGATGTTACGTATTGTGATAAATAGTTCGATTATCTTAACGATTTCAATCACCATAAGTTCACTGATGTTTTAACACATAAAAATTACTACAACACGGCCGTTTATATTGAACTAAATTGAGTAGATCACTTCACTGAACTGTTAGGTAAACACCAACCGATAGATCGATGGATTATTTTGAATTTTTAACTGTCAATTTAGATGAGTTTTGCGGAGCAATTTTTTGCGTGCGTACTGTTTGGAATGTAGGTAGAGTAAGTAATACACCAATTTCACTATATCGTTACCAAAGCACACATAGTTTCTATTTATATTTCTATTTCTATCTATATTTATATTGTTTTCATATTTTAGCATTAGTAGTTCAAGACATGAGCGCGGTGTATTCGTATTGTCGTACAATATAATTTGTACTGAAAATATGTTTTAAATCAGTGAAAATAATCATGTGCGCACATAATTTATTACACAGTGTAGTTCTAACGCATAAATACCTAGTTAAAAAAAAAAGAAAAAAAAAAAACAAATATATTTTTACATACACAAATTATATCAGAATGTAAATTTTAATATAGTTTCTCTTATAAGTGTACTATGTATTAAAAGTTCACACTTCAAACACATAACCTAACATAACTTCATATCTTTATAATATTGTTTATAATAGCATTAACTTATGTTTGTGTTGTAAATCTTTATGTAATTCCTCCAACTTGTTATCAGGTACCTGGTTTATACTTTTCAATACTTACTACTAACTTACCTGCTTATCTCATACACTGTAAATCCGAATATATTATACGTTATCAGATTAATTCGGTAAATCCGAGTATAATAATGTATGCTACCAGGTTACTTTTTATATTTTTTTGTTTGTTATGTAATTAATTATGTACATTTCTTGGAATAATATGAACTAAACCTGTCAATTTGTCTGTCCTGGAACGGGAAACTTTCCTAGTTGGACAGGCAAAGCTTCCTAATATGTTATTTGTATTTTATTTTGTATCTACCTATAATAAGTAAATAAGTAAAAATAAACCAAATGCGAAATTGGGTGTGTTTGATTGTTACGCTTTAATAAGTGGCACGCGAGTTGTTTGAAAATAAATGAAATGGGTTTGTGTGGGGCGATGAGGGGGGGAGGGATGGAGAGGGGGGTAGAAGAGGAAGGCGAGTGTAAGGGGGAGGGAGGGGGGGGGGAGTGGAGTGGGTATAGGGAAAGTGGAGGAGATGGAGTGAGAACCCCCCTAATACTATGCGATCGAAGCTGGGGGCAAAAGCTAGTATAAGATAAACTGCAAAAATTTCAAAGCTACCTAGTCGGAATGAATTTACAAAAGTTCTTCTGGTGCAAACACAATACCATTGTAGGTTGAATGAACTGAAGGGTGATTCTGTAACTGCTGTGTTGTCTTTTGCGTTAAATCAGCGTTACGAGACAATTAAGACAAACATGCAAAATCTGTTGTATAACGAAAAGCGTCTGTCATGCGACATCGGCTGTCAAATTTCTGCCATTTTCTATGGCTTTCAATTGATTATATTATCTATGCCTGTCGAGTGTTGAATGGATTGATCACGTACTTAAAAATACGAATTAATTTTGATAAGTTATTAAAACTACCTACATGTAAGCCCAGAAGACGTTGTTAAATGACATCTCTTAACGAACTGTCACATTTCAAATGAAGTGAGGTGGAAGTTATAGGAAAAGGAATTTGGAAATAAAATCTGGTCATAAAATGTAAGGTAACTAACCTCTCATGCAATTTCTCAACGTAAAACGTCGGTCTCGCACTAGATACATACTTTATGTACGAGTATATTTTTAGTCTTGATGTTTCAGTTTTCCATCAAATGAAATAACGCTCAAATATCATGATCTAAACCGGTTGACAAACCCTGACTATAGAGGTTAATTTTTTCTTGCCGCATAAATTCCGTTAAACATTCCTTAAAACCTTAACTTCCCATCACAGAGTTAATCTTTTTAAGGGTCGGAAGCGCGAGGGAATTTCATATTATAATACGCTAAAATTGAAAGTATTATGAAAACAGATGAAATCTACATATTTGTGTTGTTAAAAAGAGCATTCTGAAAAGTATTGGGTAAAGATTTGAATTTTTGAAATGACAAAGATTTTTACTTAGGACGGGTTTGTTTAAAAAAATTTGAGGAATTCATCAAATATTTGAAGTTTATTTTCACGTTCTGTGGAGGTTCTATTTAAATCTGTTATTATATAATTGTAGGCCAGTTGCTGCATGAAACTGAAATAATCACAGAACTTGAATACAGGGTGTCCCAAAAGAAAGTTTATAAGTAGTGGATCGATTTAAAAAAAGTAAGGGTTCTATCGAAAGAATGTTTATTAAATACAAAAATTCACAATTTGGAAATTTATTTCTGAAAAATAATATCGTCCAAATGTAAACCCTCACGTTCGCAGCATTCATTTAATCGAAGAGTAAAATTTCTTATGACGGCTCGCTATATAAATAAAGTAGGGAATATTATTTGATTACGTCGTAATTTGAATGTATACTGGCATTATATAATTTTATAAAGCTTGAACAATAATGTTCAAATATATTTTAAAAGAATAAATGAAGACAATATAAGCGAAACTCAATCGAACATCTGGAAACAGAAAAATCAGAAAAACATATTGACACCTCTGGGACTCGAACCCAGGACCTCTTGTTCGAGTCCCAGAGGTGTCAATATGTTTTTCTGATTTTTCTGTTTCCAGATGTTCGATTGAGTTTCGCTTATATTGTCTTCATTTATTTAAATATTACAATTTGAGGTTTTACTCATAAAGTTAAAAATTAAAAATAAAATATATTTTAAAAGGTTTGTAATACTTTTAACTAATACCTTTCAACTAAATTATTATTAATAATACTGCAATGATCTGATGAATGTACATACCTCCGTAATTATGAACAAAATGTCACTTAGTTAACAATAAATCATTATAAACATTCTCATAATTAATGATATTAACTTGATATTCTTATTTAAACTCATAATATAATTGTTTTAGAAAAATAAAACTGTTTTTCATCAGTATTAAGTATTTGGAATTATAAAAACATAACAATGTTTTGACATTTCTAAAAGCCACAGGTAAATTCGAAAGCAAGAAATTGACATAGATAATTTATGCTCCCCGTATAACTTAACGAGGAAACCATAAGCACATCCACGAATGTAAAATACTTTGGGCACATTATCACTGAAGACCTCTCGGATGATGGTGATATTGAACGACAGAGGAGAAGTATCAGTGTTTTGTCAAATGTGATTGCCCGAAGATTCTTCCGATGCAGTAATAATGTTAAAAAAACATTATTTAATGCATTCTGCACTAGCCTGTATACGTGTGAAACATGGTGTCAATACCGAGTAAGCTCAATGGAACGTCTCCGGATCCAATATAATGATGCGTGCAGAATCATATTTGGATTCAGAAGGTATAGCAGGGCTTCAACAATGTTCACAGAATTAGGACTCCATGGATTCGCCAGTCTGATGAGACACCGGATCACTGGAGCCAGGATGCGGCTAATGGCCTCCGACAACACGTTGGTGACCGCAGCCTTCCAGCACCAAGCTCCACTCCTGAGGTCCTGAGTGAGCGATGGGCCCGAGCGCACTTAAGATCACGCCCTGCATAATAATTGAATATTTACTTTTGTTTTTATTAATTCTTATTACTATTATTTTTATTTTCTATTTACGTTCTTATTTCTTTACTGTGTAAATATATAAATATGTATAACTATATGGGACGTGTGGGATTGCACTATCCTCCCCACATCCTGGAATAAAGATTAAAAAAAAAAATATATATATTATTTTGAAAAATAACCACTGTTCATTGGATTAGAATTTTTTCTTATAGAGTTCTATAATACATATTGTCTGTGACCAATTTCCATTTTATAAGCATTTATTGATAAAATGACTACCACAATTCAATTGAGGTTATGTTGGTTAAACATGGAGGTATTTAAGATTATTAACACTGCATTTCAGATAGAAAACATTGAAAAATCATTACAGGTTATAACATAAATTTGTGACCGTAATATTTTAAAGCAAAACAAAACATAAACGTAGGGCAAGTTTAAAAATACATGTAGGGCATGTTTATACAATGAATTTAACATTTCAAAGATTCAAAACAATGAAAAAAAAAATCGTTATTACCAGTTGGTGCGCCATGTTATAAACAGATTTAATGTTGGGTATCATGTTATCGTTAAGGAATGGAAGTAGGGTAGGTTGTTAAACAGGTTGATAGGGTTATCTAAATATCAGGGTACCATGTTAGGTATTAATTTAAGGGTTATGATACTGGATGTGTTTTATATTGTGTGATGTTGTGGTGTTGTACCTACTTTGTGGTCATGTTATCATGACATATACACCTCTTATTGAGTGGGTGTATTAAATGTTATAGTTACAGGGTTATACATAAAGGTACACAGTTATCAGCTTTAATCCCATGGGATTTTGGACGCCAAATCTCGTTGTTCGAGATACGCTGTGCTGTGTCGGTAGGCATGGATTACTCCCATCAGAGCGTGGGCACTGTTATTTTTGTCAATGTTGTGAAACTTGGAAATATGAAATAAAAGAGTGGATGTATAACAAAGATTTATATATTAAAAGATTAAGCAAACCTGTGGACCGTACCTAACGAGCTACTAGCTAAAACCTATAACGTTGCTGCGACGAATCCAGATGCAAAGCAAGGGGACCCTACCTCCCTCACATTGCATCATCGCCAGGTTTTTCGATCTTCTCCATCCATCTTAGGTAATTGTGGAGTATGAGAACGCCATGCCTATAGGGTCCTCCATTATATGGTTCAGGTCCCATCAGGTTGGAAATATACGGCGTGGAATAGGCGGACGGGTTGTGTGCCGTTGTATTATTGGTGATTCATATCGTCGGATGACGGATGGTGTATATAATCGAAGATTATGATTAATCTTGTTCGGTCAAGTCGCCAATTTAGCACATCGGGATTCTACATTTGAATACCCATAAAATAAAGATTCTCCAGTCGCGGTGACATTGTACCGGCTGAGATTTAAAGAAAACTATCGTTCACATATTAAATTAACTTGAAAAAAACCGCCGATTAAACAATTTTCATTTTAAATTTAAATCCACTTGTTAAGGGTCGGGTTTGGAAAACATCGCTCCGCATTAGCAGTAGCATCCGCGTCTCGTAGCAGCAATACTAGAAAATTATATACGGGTAGTTAGAAAAATGTGTAAAGTTACTAGTGATTAAATTTTTTTTACTGTAATCTTACAAATTCTATAAGTTATACATACTGCAACTTTAGTTAAAACGTTGAAAAAGGCCTTCGCGATTATCTCTCCTGAACCTGTTGTAAACATTTTTACCAAAAATCCTTCCGTAATCTCAGAGTAAACATTATGTTAAAACAAGCTATTAAATTAAAAGCACTTCAGGGTATCTAGATTTTTATTGTAATTCGCCTAAACTTTCTGAATTTTTCAACTATTCTCCGCCATACAAAAATGTATGGCAAAATAATACGCCGCGCGATGTCTTATATAACGGTTGAATTTCACAGAATTTATTCAGTTGTGAGAGAGCGGTCAAGGCGAGAGCACGCATATTTTTTTCGCAGCAATTTCGTTCGCTGTTTATTCGAATTTTGAAGGAATCATTGAGGAGATAGGTGTTACAGTAACCGGGTAAGTAGAAATAAAATATATTTATTATTATCTAATAAATTATTTTTAACTTGATTTACAGATTTTATTTTTTTTTAAACTTCCGGTACCTTAAAAATGGGTAAAAATAAAGGAATTCTTGCTTACCGTGCCATAAAAAATAGACCCTCCCACTGGAAGAAAAGGAGAATAAGGTAATAATGTCAAAAAAATTTTATCGAAGGAAGCAAATACTTTGTGGTGTGACATTATATATTAAATTAAAAAACACACTTGTAAAGCACCACTTTTTATTAGAATTGATATTTAACAGCCAACCAGGTTTCGCTCATCTCGAGCTTCATCAGGGCTTATTATAATGGCAGTATAGGCAGTTGTTATAATAAGCCCTGATGAAGCTCGAGATGAGCGAAACCTGGTTGGCTGTTAAATATCAATTCTAATAAAAAGTGGTGCTTTACAAAGTGTGTTTTTTAATTTAATATTTAATTTTTTTACTGATTTCTATCAAAGGTAGTTTGAAGGTGGACTGAAGTCATTTTGCTTTTTGAAATCTAAAAATTTCGGCATCCATCTTGAATTTCTTTAGTTATTTACCGATTTGGTTCAAAATCAGGATTAGGGAGTATTGGCGAGCACTGAACTCGGATCTAATGTCCAAATGCAACATTTCGGCATCCATCTTGAATTTCTCTAGTTATCTACCTATTTGGTTCAAAATCAGGATTAGGGCGTTTGGACGTGCACTGAACTCGGATCTAATGTCAAAATGCAACATTTCGGCATCCATCTTGAATTTATCTAGTTATCTACTGATTTGGTTCAATATCAGGATTCGGGCGTTTGGAAGTGCACTGAAATCGGATCTAATGTCAAAATGCAACATTTCGGCATCCATCTTGAATTTCTCGTGTTCTCTACTGATCTGGTTCAAAATCAGTATATGGCAGTATTGGTGAGCACTGAACTCGGATCTATTGTCCAAATGCAAAATTTCGGCATCCATCTTGAATTTATTTAGTTATCTACTGATTTGGTTCAAAATCAAGATTAGGGCGTTTGGACGTGCACTGAACTCGGATCTAATGTCAAAATGCAAAATTTCGGCATCCATCTTGAATATCTTAAGTACTTTGACGATTTGGTTCAAAATCAGGTTTAAGGAGTTTGGGGTTCACTGAACTCGAATTTAATGTCAAAGTGCATAATTTCGACGACCATTTTGAGTTCTCTACCGATTCCGTTCAAATTGTCACTAAGTTTTATTGAAAACAACGACTGTCAGATCCATTGATAAATCGAATGAATTTCGATGTTGGGTAAATTCTGGGTTGTATTATTACAAATAAATTTATTTTATATGTTTTTTTAGAAAAGCAGCAGAAGCAATATAAATGACGTCGTTATAACAGAAACTATCAGTGAACATGTAAGTTTTTTAAATAAACATAAGCGGCCTGAATAATGGCCTTCCATATAAACTTTTTGCTATAATGAATGATCTACCACACTTTTTGTGAATGTTTAGAATTATCGATAATAGACCTGGAGAAAGGATGATGTCATTACAAAATGACAGTCTTATGAATAAATGAGGAGCTAACACTTATCACTCTGTATTGTTTTGTATTTTTTTATTAATAAGTTTACATTACAAATGTATAGTATAATGTCCTCCACGCTAGGAATTCACCTGTGTTGTGGAGGACATTTTTCAATTGTAAAATTATATAATAGTAAACAAGTATATAATAGTAACTTTGTTATTTTAGGATAATGCTGTGAAATAACTATAATAATTGTGGGTAATAATTAATTTATTTTGAACTTACATATAACATCTGCAATTTTACCTGTAACACGCACAACACGAGTTACAGCGTGTTTTATACAAAGAAAAAAAAAACTTTTCAATAGCCTTCTATAAAAAAAACAGAGTGGAAGATACTTTATGTATCGCCCTGGTGTAAGACCACTATTCAGAATTGAAACGTTGCTTGAAATGGCTTTAGCCGTGTGTGGTGACCAAATCTGAATAGCCAGGTACTTCCCCTATATTATTCCCCTCCCACCTTATTCAGCCTCACAACATACCCCAATCACTGGCCCCAGGCGATTGATAACAGTTGGGACTTTGTAAGGTACATAAAAATAAAAATAAAACATTCTTTATATTTTTGACTGTCTTTTTCTAAATGTGCTTCGTTCTACTTTATGTATATCAAAGATAAATTGTAAAATATATTCTTTCTTACTAGGTATTAAAAAAAATCTGAATGCATATAAATAAACTTTCAAAAACAAAACTACCTGTTTTTTTTAATTTCTAAGGCACAGAGTAAAAACTGGTTGTCGTAACTTATTCACACCCATTATTTTCTGGTAAAATTATAAAAAAATTAATAACATTATACAAACCATATATGAACCAGAAATTTTTTCCACATAAAAACACCATTAGATTCTATGTCACATTGAGTCAAAAACTAAGACGTCTGTAAAGGTCCAGGGGCTAAAAAAAGTCGATGTATCCTTGCCCTTGCATAATATGATTTATAGTCTGTCGATCTGTATCAATTATGTTGGAAATAAATTAAAATTTTACAAAGCAAGTTTATTTTTATTCCGTATTTTATCAAAATACACAGTAGATCGCGGCGGCCGAGCTTATTTGCAACTACCAAAAATACCTAACGGCAGTGAATGGGCAGTTTGACCCAGGCGCAAATGTCTCTAAGAGCTATCCACGCTATTCGACAATACGATTCTTAGTATGTTAAGCTGTATCCATTATTATGGTAGGAACTAAATTTTAATTTTATAAGGCAAGTGTATTTTTATTTCCTAAGTCCGTAGTGTCTAGTATACCCACATCTCCTCTAGTCAGACGCAGGCGGTCAGCTGCGGCCGTGTTTGTCTACAAGTACAAGAAATACCTAACTGCAGCGTCAGCGCGGTTTGATACCCGACCCTTAACTGTCGGATTCACGTCCTGCCTCCAAGACGCGAATTCAAAGAGTAAAGGAAATCGATCATGATCCCCGTATCGTTTGAAAGTTTAAGTAATCGGAGAAAAAGTGAAACTATTAGTGGCCAGTAAAATAATTGGAGTTATTAATGTAAACAAATATTAATAATCCTAGGGTAATTTAGAACATTATTTTCATTTTTAAATTATTTTCATAACAAGGTAGGCTTCGTAATGGCTGACATTTTGTGACGGATATTTTCTTTTAATTGCATCAGGGAAGTCGGATTTTTGGCGTAAACTTTAGATTTGAGATAACCCCACAGGAAAAAGTCCACAGGGGTTAGGTCAGGACCACGAGGAGGCCAATTTATGTCACCTCTCCTGGAGATCAATTTGCCAGGGAAAATTTCACGAACTCATGTCAGAGACGTATTGGACGTATGTAATGTTGCTCCGTCTTGCTGGAACCATGTTCTTTGGTTAAAGCCAGTAAGTTTGTAGGGGTGCAGTATTAGGCCTTTGTGCAAAATTCTGTGTAACGATGATGATCGATGCACATTTAAAGGACTTGCGCGCTTCCGAATCGAAAAGTTAGAGTCGTCAAGAAAGGACTGATAAACACTCTCTACGTTTTCTACCGTTCTCGATGACCTTGGTCGCCCGGATTTTGGTTTTCCCAGGGTTGTACCGATTTCTTCAAACTTTTTGACCCATTTTCGAATGAGAGGAATGCTTGGCGCATCATTGAATTGACAAAAACCTCAAACATTGCAGAATCTTCTACGCGCTACAGTCGCCGAATCACCATTTTTGTAAAACTCACGCACGCACAACGCGCGGTCGCTCCCGAGAAATGCTTCATAGTGACTAAATTCCCAAGAGCCAGACTACTGATTGACATACCCCCCGCGCCTCTCGGAAAAGTTGCGTTCACACAGAAAACAAAACAATATCAACTTTCTTTTGGGACACAATGCAGAACCTACACTTAATATTTTTTAACAAGATATTAAAAAATGGATTATAAGTATTGGACGCCACACTATCACAAATATCTGTAAAATAAATCACACATAGACATAAATAACTATTCACATACAACCTAACCCATATAAAACAAATGAAAATAATGGAATCCTGTCAAGTTTAACCTATAAATAGACTAGGCAGAATTGATTTCATTACTCCATCTCCAACATTTATAAAATAACTCTCTTTAAAAGATTTATTACCCTTCCAATCACCCTTCTGTTTTAATTCTATTCATAATATGTATTTTACCTGAAATATCCTTGTAATTACTATATTCATTTATATACCTGTACGCCTGTCTCGACACAGGTATACCCTAGTGAGACAGGCATACAAATAAAACCATTGTAAACATATTTTATTATAGATAAATAAATAAAAAAAAAATAAAAAAAAATTAACTTAAAATATTTTATGAATTCATTAATTTTTTTGAAACAACCCTTTAGTATATTGAAATTATTTGTTAACTGTGATGTATAATAATATATTTGCTCTACGACTCAGGTTTTTGACATAATACGTATTTATACACGTGCATCTGCCAAAAGTTGTCCGAAGGAGTACGATACACAATTTAACTAAACATATTTTCTAATGCAGGAGGTAACCAAAAACTGATCCAGGAATTTAATTATTTTAAGTTTTAATATGTGTACGGTGTATAAAGTTGTGATGTCTCGTAATTTTTGATTTTAGATTTTCACCGCCAAAAGTATTTTTGTTGTTTGTTTTTGGGGTGTTATGCCGTGTTACGCTGCCACATCTGCCCTGATGATGGACTTGACACCTGACGATGACACATCTGCCCTGATGATGGACACTGTAACGCTGTCCGAAACGTTGGCTAAATGTTTCAAACGGTTTCATATAAAATGCTGTATCTCCGTCATTTTTTTTTTAAAACATTTGACTAGAGCATTCTCAACAAATGTATCTTTAACAAAAATGATATAAAAAATAAAAAAAATTAAAACTGTATCGTGGGTTAATCTTTTAATTTGAATTAATTATTATTTTTTTATTACTTTTATGTTAAATTGGGAGGTGGTTATGGGTATCGCCACCCCGGGAATCATTTATTGGATAACCAACATCTCTGCCGTGGATCTTCACTACTTTTGGTGACACGGCTGGGGTGCCCGGGTTCATGGGGTGAAGAATTGGTCGCAAATGCGTTTGCTCACTCAGTCCGGATCAGGAGAGACTGGTTGCGGGAGACCTAAACTAGACCTCCCTAGCCGGACACATTGACCCCCAGATTTCTATCCACCCCTCATACCTTTTTTCTTCCCAGAACTTCCACTGCTGCCTTTCCCCAGAAACAGCAACCACATAGGATGTCATAGGGTCTGAGTTCTTGACAAAGATTCTTTTTTCTCGGAGACCCCTGTGTGGAGCTAATTAAAAAAATCAGGTTTACTCAGATATGAATATATGTTAAGTACAATTATTTTTTTAAATTTTATTATACCAGTGTTTAGGTTTAAATTACATGATTGTAAAAACATGCTTACCTTTGTCCTTCCTCTCCTTCCTTTCCCTTAAAAGACCCTCCACACATCGTCCACAAAGATGAGATAGATTTTGAGGCATTTTTTCCCCTCAAGGCCTCCTTTGTAAATCAAATGTAAAAAAAGTGATTGACGCCTTCATGAATTTCAGGTTTGTTTTAAAAGGAATGTTGTGAGGCTGAATAAAGTGGAGAGGGAAGGAATTGGGGATTATTTTCATAAAGCAAACAAGCACAACGTATTTTTTTAAACCACTTTGTACTTTGAAAGTCTCCACGATTCAAAATAATAATATTTGCTACAGAAAATCATGCTCTTACAAAAAACGGACATCTCACACAATGAAAAACATTAATTAATGAAATAATTAAAAACACTTTGTTTTTACCACGATAATCTTTATTTAAAAGTCAACATGTTTCTAGAACAATGTTCTCTTCATCAGGACATTTTATGTACTAAAACTAAATGATCAAACATAGAAAGATAGGCATGGGTAGAAATGGAAGTAGTGGGGGAGGAGAGAGGTGGAAAGGGGAGGTGCTTAGAAGATCAACAAGGGGGAGGGGGGGGGGGGGGAGGTGTTAAGGAGGGTGCTTAGAAGAACAACGACAAAAAATTACAATGAAAACATGTTTAAGATAGGGTTATCATGTCTAAATAGCAATAATTATTCGGAATTTGCTAACCATTTAATTGAATTTAATCATACATTTGATATAAATACTAATTTTAAAATTTTACACACCAACGTTAGTGGTTTTCACTTAGATCTTTTAGAAGTATTAGAAATTAGGAAAAATGTCAAAAGAAATTTAAATATTATTATCAATCAAATTAATTTTGTGAATAACCCTATCTTAAACATTTTTTGTCTTTGTTCTTCTAAGCACCCCCCTTTCCATCTCTCCCCCCCTCCCCCTTGTTGATCTTCTAAGCACCACCCCTTTCCACCTCTCTCCTCCCCCACTACTTCCATTTCTACCCACGCCTTTCTTTCTATGTTTGATCATTTATTTTTAGTACATATAATGTCCTGATGAAGAGAACATCGTTCTTGAAACATGTTGACTTTTAAATAAAGATTATCGTGGTAAAAACAATGTGTTTTTAATTATTTCATTAATAAAATGGTGCCACAAAGTGAATTTGCAAAATTAAAAAAAAAACATTAACACTTTGCTCACCGTTCAAATAATTCCTTAAATAATTGATGTCATATACGCCCGATTTAAGGTTTGTTTGAAGCCTTTGCCACTTTACCACCGAATTCATTTGTATTTTGAATTATCTGCACCGCGTTGTGCGTACTTCAAATAATACCGTAAGCCGATTTTCATTCCAACATTCCACTGCGAAAACAGTCGCAAAATAGCTTTTTAATCAGCCCTTATTCAGGGAGCATCAAATATGCTGGGTGGTGTGTCTGTACCTACTATGAGGCGATTGTACTTTTTTACATCGTATGTTAGGGGATGGTTTTTTTAAATTTTATTTATATATTGGTTCGCCAACAAATATTATTATTTTGGTTAATAAATAAAAAAATATATACATTACAGTAATTAACATTTATGTTTATTACAATGATGATTCTATTCGATTATATTATAGGTGAGCACCACATTCAACTAAAAATTATTTGTGTAACGATATAAATGTTCCATTATGCTCGCGATGGTTTCTATATGTATAATAGTTAGTACTGGCGTCATGAAATTACCCGATGCTAAACCGTTCATCCGATTGCGATGAAACTTTGGTGAGTGTTGTGAGCACGCCCGCGAAGGTTTCTATATATATATATACTGGTGAGCTCTGGCATTATGAAATTTGTATAAACAATTGCAATAGGTGGCACGCGAGCTCGTTCCAAAATGTACCGTTTTTAAAAAGAAGTGTAATTAATTAATGAAATATTATGTAAAATGTAATAGTTACTTGAATATCTTGTGATTGCATGTGCAAGTATGTAGGTATTATAAATCCAGAGCATGAGACATAATGAAACTCTCAGTTTACAAGACATATTTTATTGACATAATTACAAGACCAGAGTCATGAAATATTGTTAATCTACAATGCGTGCCTTCGCTCGAAGAGCCAAGGTTATGTAAAACAATGGTTAAATATTATATTTTTTCCCGTCTGCTTAGTTCAATATATTCGCACCTCACAATCCGGAGGCCTCGGATTCTGAAAAAAATTCTGAAACCGTCAATTTGGATCGATATTTTAAAATATCTATGTAAGATAGCTTTCATATTTCGAAGACAATAAGAAGCATTATTTCGTTCTCTTTCTGGCTAAAAGAAAAATACATATGTTTGCATAAGAGGAAGAGAGAAATATAGCATTCGAAATGTAAGGTTGCTCGGGACGTTTTTGGTCTTATGAAAGTATAACGCGATTACATGTTTTGGGATGTATTTATTCCCAAACAAGCAGACGGGTTTGTCACATAATTATACATTGAAAGAGAAGCTAATCGGTCAATTTGAAATCTTGAGCGCCATCCTATTTTCAGATTTATAGGAACACTTGAATATACCGGCACTTTATGTATGGAATGCGGGAGGGGTGAGAGGAACTCGGAAGGGGGGTTCGCTGGACGGGGGAAGCGGGAGAGGGAAGGTGGAGTGGGAACGCGTGTGGGGAAGAGGACGCGGGAGCGGAAGGGGAGGAGGAAGGGGAACGGAACGAATGGGAAAGGACACACAGGAGAAACAATTTATTTATTAAGGCGATCCAATAGTCCAGGAAAAATCGAAATCGGAATTCACGCCTTTTTATGGGAGGAGTTTAAAAATACTTGAGAAAAAGCTTTTGGAAAGGTTGGAAAAGGTATTTGAGAATTTTTTTTTCAGGTTAATTTCGTAAAGGCCTGTAAAAAACATTAACTCGTTTTTTACGCATTGTTTTTTGTAATAAAACAGAATTTTAAAATTGATTTCACGGAACAAAGCGACGTGGAGCCTAGCGTCCGTTTCCCGCTCCGTTCGGGGGCGAACTGATAAAAAAACGGGCGTATCTAGTTATGTAGCCCTTCGGTGGACGGCATAGAGTTCACTTTGGAAATCCAAATTTGTCTACTGCTATTGTAAAATAACAACGCGAAAATGCATATTTTATTTTATTTTATGAACTTCGGGTGTAAAAATCTTTTTTTTTTGCGATTATTGTAAAAGAAACTGAATTTGCTACATTAAACAATAAAACTATATCCGAAAAGGGGTTTATAAATAGGAGAGTTTGGACTTAAAAGCGTTTTTTACAGGCTTTATATTTTATTTTTTATAGGCTTATTAAAAGACTTATAAAAAAACTGACCGATATTTTTAAGGGCCAAGGTATGTTATACACTCAGTATTTAATTGAAGCATCTATAATACTTCTAAGCGATCAAATTTTCAAAACAATAACACATGATTTTGTGTGTTTTGCATTATTTACTCTGGCTTCATCTTAAGTGGCGAAGCAACGCACGCCGGGAACTCGCTAGTAAGAAATAAAGTTTCGGAAGCTTAACGGAACAAACGCAATGTATACTTGATGAATCGTGTTTGTTCCGTTTACGGCTTATGGAAAATGTAAATATTATTATTTGACAGAATTGGCTAGAAGCTTTATGTATGTTGTGGCTGAAACAATGTATGGAAGGTTGTTAAATAATAATTACCATGAATGGGGATACAAATAAGCTCAGGTATGAATAAAGATTTTGTGTTTGAAATGGTGAGGATTTTGAATTAATTTATTTATTTATTGTTCTTATACGCCCGTAGGGGCTTTTACATAGATTATAAAATAATATTTAAGATATCGAGGATTACACATACATAGAATTTATATCAAACGTTATAAAAGTGAAAAAACTTTTAAGAATATACAAGTAGTTTTTAAAGAAAAAACCACTTGTATATTCTTGCTTAAAACTGTGAAATATTTTAAACAATGTAATATTTAACAATAACATAGAACAAATTATAATATAAAACATTACAATAACACAGCCAATCGTTAAATATATTATAATATATTTAACCCACGTTACAGTAATTTGTAGGATTCCACAAAGTGTTGGTTTAAATTGCATTTTAGAATGTAAAGGGAATCAGCGAATACATCTACAATACCACCAAACTTGTTGCCTAAATCATGCATCCTATTGGTAAGTGAGTGTGATTGATAGTTGGTTGTGTATGTGTTGCAAAAGAATGTTATATTTTGTCTAGTATTCCTTGTCGGTACATGGAGTTTAATACTAGAAACGATGGCAGGGCTGTCAATTAGGTTGTTCATAACTCTGTACAATAAAATTAGGTCTGAAATGATTCTTCTGTCAGACAGCGTAAATAAATTTAGTCGATTCATTAAACTTAAATAATTAATGTTTTCTATTGGAATTTTGAGTTTGAAATTTAAGTATCGTAATTCAAGTAATGGAATGTTATCAAAATTATCTAAAACATCGTCAAAATTTTCACTAATCGAAATTGCAGTTTTATGTAAATATCGGACAATAAACGCAAGTCTGAAGCCAGTGGGACTTTAATTTCCCCGATTGGGTTATGTTGTAAGGTAGAGGGGAGGGAAAGAAGATGGGGAAGAATTAAGTAATTAAATATGATTTTAAAAAATATTTGCGAACTATAAACACCATGGTAGCAATAAAACTTGTCTTTTAAAGTTAGCGTTATTGCTAAAAATGTGATATAGGAATTGGTTCTGTTCAACAGCCAGATTGCCCTGTCCATCGATTTGGCCATTGCATTCTCTAATGGTATTAATCCATTTGAACAATATTTTTTTCTTTTTGAAATTCATTCTGTCCAATTGGACAATATTTTGCCGATTTGCAGATTAATTTTGTCCATTTCGACTATTTTCTGTCCATTGACTTTGTCTTTGTGGGAAATATTTTGTTCACTTTTTTTTTACATGAGCTCCACACAGGAGGCATCTAGGAAACCAATTTCCCTAGGGGCCTATGTCATCTTTGAGGATGCTGTGTGGAGGGTTTTTTATGGGAAAGGAAGGAGAAGAAGACATGGCAAGGAAAAAGGTATGAGGGGTGGGTAGGAATCTGGGGGTCAGTGAGGCCAGGAGTGACGGACGTATCACTCTATTCCTCACACTGCGGTGCAAGGCGAAGGGTCGGGAGAATCCGGTTGTAGAGGTCAAAAGGCCTCCCTCAATCATTCTCCTGCGATCCAGCCCGCCACGAAGTAGTTGGGCAAACGTATCCGCCACCAAAGAGACAAACCTCATCCCATGAACCCGGGAACCCCTGCTAAGTTACCAAACGTAGCGAAACACTTGGGGTGACCTGTGGCAGAGGTGTTGGTTGTCCAATAAATGGTTTTCGGGGCGGTGGTACCCATACCCGCCTCCCAAATCGTAAAGACTTAAAGACTTGTACTTGGACAGTATGTATCTATTTAGACTTTAAATCTGAGCATACTCAAAAGAAATTCAATAGGATAGAGCCACGGGTAGTACCCATAATCTATCAGGTAGTGAAATCCCCAAAAAATTCTCCTGAACTCTCTCCAACCTGAAAGAATATCCAAAGGTATGGGATCCAAATTAACCACCCACCTTCAAGTCTACTTCTTACTAAAGAATTCAGTAATATTACGAGAGCCCGGGAATAACTTTAATTTCTTGCAGTTCGTTGAACAATGCCCAGTATTCGCTTTATTTATCGTTTTTAAAAACATTAACTACATGTTTCAAAACCAATAGTATCTTCTTTTCGTGATAAAAAAGGGAATTTTAAAATTTTATCCTGATGAGTCCTGATATAACCAATGTACATTGGTTCTGAAACATGTTGATAATTTTGAAAAAGTGGCGAATACAAAGTAATTTGTTTTCATGCAAGTAAAAATGACGCCACAAACTGAATTTTTGAATATTGAAGAATTATTACATTTTAATGCGTTTTTAAAATAAATTTGTAAGAGAGTATTACATAAAATATAAACAGTAGGTATATCAACTAAACTACCATTGACAGAGCTTGCCTTCTAAAGGCACCTTCAATGACCCTAAATATGTCGATATCCGAATTGATTCTTGTAGTGTTCTGTAATCTTTAGCAACACTAACAGATTCTTCAAATACTTTCACTGAAGATTACTTCGGGAATAAATAGATTCTTGTTCGTTATCTGGTTTTATTAATACTTCGCGTATACAATGTCTAATTCTCGTTAGTCGTCCTAACTTGGAGCTAGCTAAATTGGTTCTAAAGCGTGTGTTACACACATCACACGCTCTCAGCCCCCCGACCCTCTGTTGGACAACTTAGGTACTAAGTTACCTGCCATCTAGCGGAATCTACTGATAGTTCTTATTGTTGGATGTTGTGTGTTGTGATTGTCCTATTTTATATTTAACTTAATTTAACACCGAACAGTTTTAATTCTCATTTATCTAATCTCGATGTGTAGAGCCTCTTACCATAAACCACCTATGCCACCTCTTACTAAAATATTGCTATGAATTGTCTGTCTATAATCTCTTTTATCTGTGGCTACTTCAGATTTCTATTTTGTGTCTATACAACAGCGTGTTGTGATTTCGCTTGTCATTCTTTCTCCTAAATTCTGCTTGTTTTTTCTTGAACTCAATTAGTCTTTCGCTTCTGCTTAACTTTAATTACTCTCAATTATTGTCGCCAGTCAAGTGTTCAGACCAGAATCTCTCTCTGTAAATTATTCACGAGAATAATAAAGAATCAAATATCCAGTACAAACACAAGTGTTTTTAACTAACAAAGGATTACCTCAAACTCTCTCTCTCATCTACAACACCGTTCCTCGGTGTAGAACTGAAGGAAGCCATAAAGCAGCTCAACTTACGCCCTGACTGCAGATTATCTGGAGACCATATCTGGAACCCGACGCACTTGTCACCGCCGTCTATGTCTAAAAGCTGGAAGCTTTTTAGATACACAACAATTCTGTTCAACAATACTTTCAAGGTTATGGACATTAAACAGATCTACGCAAGATCCACCTTAGTTAATTTACACAAAAACAATAAAACCTTATAAAAAGCAATACAAACGATACATTATACCGCAGCCAAAAACAAAGAACTTCTCAAAACTCCCCTTTCTAAAACCAACTTTGGACAAAGACACTTTAAATACATAGCTTGCAAACTACACAATTCACTACCAGCTACGATTAGACAAACTGAATCAATGACCAAATTCAAACAAGATATTATAAAGAATTTGATTATAAGTATTGAAGTCATACTACTGCAAAGTGCAAACTTCTATAAAATAAATTACAAATAGACAGAAATATCAATTTCCATACGTCCTTACCCATACAAAAAATTTAAAATAATAGAATCCTGTAGAATATAATTCCATAAACAGATTTGACAGGATTTACTACTTTGCTTCATCTCTTCCTACATTTATAAGGTAACTCTCTTTGTGGGATTTACCCACACTTTCAACCATCTTTCTGTTTTGTTTTAAAATTAATATGTATTTAACCTTAAATATTCTTGTAATAATGATATTAATTTATGTAACTCCAGGCCTGTCTCAACACAGGTGTATGAGACTACATATTTGTTACATACAAATACTATAAACAATAGGGCGCTGGACTCCAATCTTCACTTCGGTTTCGGGAGATAGTTTTATAAATAACAACTCAGAGACCTTTTGGGTAATAATCAAATATTTATTTTCAGACGGTTTTTGTACTAAATTCTGCTCACACCTGTTTTGAAGAAAAAACGTAAACATATTTTTCATCTCTGCAGGTGACCGGTATTAATATTAGTTTGCTAAGAGCGTTTTGTTTTGAATAAAAAAACTGGTTCGGACACGTGCAGTGTTTTCTTGCATGAGTCCACCTCATTACTCCGGGTGCACCTGTTGTTTATATTGATTATCCCAGGTGTTCGAAGCAGGCGTCTGGTATTAATATTAGTTTGCTAAAGGTGTTTGTTTTCTTGCATGAGTTGACCTGATTTCTCCAGGTGGTCGAGCGCACCTGTTGTTTATGTCTTAAAATGCTGAATTTGTCATCAATAATAATGCAAGACGAGTTGGTTGCCAAGGGGTTGGTTTTTGAATAACAAGATATGGTAGGTGCTTCCAGAATCGTCCGTTACATCAGGTATTTATCTCATCTTAACAGACGGATTGCAATCTTTAAAGCACAGGCGTCGGGTGGGAATGCTATCCTTGTTCTACCGGTATTACAATGGAAGAAGCTCCGAGGAACTAGCATCATTGATCCCTTCGGCACCGGTGCATAGTCGGGAAACATGCCAAACGCGTACCCAAAATTTGTACACGGTTTTCATTTGTCACATGAGAACGGGTCGTTTCTTCGACTCGTTCTTATGTTCAACAGCTCGGTTGTGGAATGATTTGCCGGCCTCTGTGTTTCCTCCTTCCTACAACATAGATCTCTTCAAGACCAATGTTCATTCCTTCCTCTCCTCAAAAAGACCCTTCACACAGCATCACAGATGACATAGGCCCTGGGGGAAATTATTTTCCTCAAGGCCTCCTGTGTGGAGTTTATGTAAAAAAAAGGTATATCCTAGTGAGACAGGCATCGAAAAACCTAAACATACTTTATATAGATAAATAAAAAAAAACGACAATGTTAGTATGAAATGTCTACCTATTACTTGGTGCCAATCAAATTGGTGAACTTTCTTTTCTAAACTGGTGTTTTTACCAGAGTGATACTCAAAGCATCGTGTACTTATAGATTCGACCGTAGAGTCAAGTTTTGTTCTACAGCTTTAAATTTTGATAGGTGCTCAGATAGGTGTACAGTACAACGAAGGTTGAAAGTTGGACGTGTATTTCCGTTGCAGTTTGGCCCAACAATGTTGAATTGGGGATTAATCTAAGTTTTGCTGAAGTTAGAAGGCGGAAATTCTATAGTTTAACTGTTGAAGACGCATCCGAGAGATGAAATGTATTATCTTAGAATACAAAAATGAATGGTTCTCTGTTTGTCCGTTATGCATTCTTAAATAATTAAACCGATTGCCATGAAACTTCGGTGATTTGTTGCACGCATGCCCGCGAAGGTTTCTGCATTTAATGATGAGCTCTGGCGTTATGAAATTATTTCTTACATCATTCATCCTATTGCGATGCAACTTTGGTGGGTTGTTGTGCGCAAATCTACCTTCGGCACAACTCGCCGAATGTAGATCTACGAAGTCATTAGGTTTAAAGAGCTCTTCAGTTCAGAAGATTAGAACTAGCTTTCATCCTAGCAAATTTAGTCTTCTTTAACGGAAGCAATCTTCCGAACACGCCCTCCATTGATATGCTTGGTGTAACTGTGACCAGCTCAGACATGGGGGCTCCATCGAAGCCAGAGTTAAGTTAGTCTCTCAAAAACTGGGCCCGCAGATACTTTAGTAGTACACAACTTCTAACCCTGTTCAAATCACAAGTGTGCCCCACGGTTGAATTTAGCAGCCACCTCTGGTCTGGAACTCCAAAATACCTGAAAAATACCCTCTGCTCTGTGCAGAAACGGGCGCTTCGTTTAATAGATTCTTCCATCTTAACAGACGGATTGCAATCTTTAGAGCACAGGCGTCGGGTAGGAATGCTATCCTTGTTCTACCGGTATTTCAATGGAAGATGCTCCGAGGAACTAGCGTCATTGATCCCTTCGGCACCAGTGCAGAGTCGGGAAACACGCCAAAAGCTTGCCCAATATATGTATACGATTTGGTTGATATTTGTCACATGAAAACGGGTTGCATCTTCGACTCGTTCTTGTGTTCAACAGCTCGGCTGTGGAACGATTTGCCGGCCTTTGTGTTTCCTCCTTCCTACAACATGGGTCTCTTCAAGACCAATGTGCATTCCTTCCTCTCCTCAAAAAGACTCTCCACACAGCATCTCAGATGACATAGATCCTGAGGGAAATTATTTTCCTCATGGGCTCCTGCCTGGAGTTAATTTAAAAATAAAAATAAAATTCTGGAAGGATGTTTGTCCTTAGAAGTATTATTATATTTAAAATAAAAAAAAACCACAGTGTTATAAAAAAAACTAAGTCTTTCAATATGCTTACAAATATCTTCAAGTACTGGACAATTACAGAAACCAGTACGTGTCGTATTAGAATATTCTCTGTAAAGAATATTAGGATTTTATCTCTTAATAAATTTTTATCAGTTTTTCGTCGTCGGCGTGAATAGGTGTGTGGAAGAGATATACCTTGCACCGGTTAATGGAAGAAGACAGATAAAGTTTCAGGAGACGGGATCCACGGAACACAGTTTGGACTTAGCCGCAATCACCACATTTGTGGCCAAACTCACTTCTGGAACCCGTGACTCTGGTTCACATACGTAACTGAAAGGAGGGATAGTTTAAACGTTAAACCATTGTTCAACGTGAAGTAAGCCACGGAAATTTAAACTATTTTGATAATAATAACTTGAAACCCCTTCGAATTATTTGGCAGACAGCGTATACCCGAGAGCCCTCATTAATACGCACACCATAAATAAGACACTACATTGAAACACATAATATGTATAATTGTAATTTTTTTATCCAAATTATCTAATGTACTGTTTGTTTCTGTTAATAAATAAAATAAAATAAATAACTAATTTTAAGACTCAATAGAAAATATAAGATACAAATCACAAAAATTCGATCTGAAGTTCGTATAATGTTGCTGGGCGCGTAATAAATAATTTTGAGTGAATATCTTAATTTAACTGTGTCTCTAAGGGAGCCTGAGAACTAATTGTTTGTTTACTTATTATTATTTATTTAAGCCGAAGAACTCCATTTTATAAAAAACAATAAAAAATAGTAATGTAATTATTAGGTTCTTCAAGTATTTTAGTTTTTATTATTTTGACAGCCGTTTCGGCGTTCAAGGCAATCGGGCAGTTCATGGGGTGAAGTTTGTCTAAGTCTTGTCGGCGAATGAGTTTGGTTACCTACGAGCGTGTGGCGGGCCAGATTGTGTGAGACTGGTTGACGGAGAACTAACCTAGACCTCTCCAGCCATTCTCTCTCCCCATTACCCAGCACCGCAGTGAGATGGATGGATTCATACGTCCATCACTCCTGGGCATATTGGCCCCCAGATTCCTATGCATCCCTCATACCTTTTTCGTTCCCAGAACATCCTCTCCTTCTTTTCCACAGAAAGACCTAACATGCAGTATCCCCAAAGAAGACGTATGTCCTGGGGGATTTCTTTTACCTCAGGACCTCTTGTTTGCAACTAATGTGATTTGAAACTCGATGAAACGAAACGATGAAATACATACATATGTAGGATTTAGCCTGCGAGAGGATGAGATAGAATAATCGGTCTCCTCTTTGTGCTGTGCTTCGTAGCCTCCCCACTCTTGTCTAGTTTTCTGAAGGTTTCACTTATACCGCTTGTGAAATGCACACTTGTAAAGTTTTTTACAACATAAATTGATACAAATGCGAAACCTTTTAAAAATATATTTAATTTAGCATTAGTGGACATTAAAAACCCATAAAAAGGTCCGATAAAATGTCTTCATAAGGACAAGTTGCAATTGTTTAAGTTACTATTATAAATTGTCATTTTTAAAACTCTGAATTAAATTAGCATTTTCAGATTTTGTCTATTATCCACCCCTGATAGATTCCTTAATCATACTGCTTTCAATATCTACATCAGCATTTCTGGTTCTCAAGAACGTAATATTTAGATTTATCTTTTTAGACAAATTTTTATTTATTTTTTATATGAATGCCTCACAAGAGACCCAGCTGCTCCCGTCTGGAGCTAGTGAGTCTATTGCATTCCCAATTGGGGTGTGTTGTGAGGCTGGAGGTAGTGGGGAAGGGAAGGAGATGGGAAAGAGGAAGGTAGGGAAGTACCTGGTTATTCAGTTCTAGTCACCAATCATGGCTAAATCCATTTCAAGCAACGTTTCAATTTTGAATGGTGGTCTTACACCAGGTTGTATCTTCCATTCTGGAACGGGCCGCAAATATACTCTATATTATTTTAAATGAATTAATCGTGAAATAACACAAATTAATCAAATAAGATTTATTTGTCCACTCCAGGATTCGTTCCCACGACCTTCGGATTGTGAGTCAAGACCCTTACCGCTAGACCACGCCGGCCGTCAATTTACAACATAAGACAAAAAATCCTTCATAAGTTTATGCGGAAGGCGTCGTCAAATAAACTTGTATGTGTGTTCATAGCGCTGAGAGGAAAACCAATGTTTATTTATTGAAGTGCTTACTTATTGTCATCTTGGTTGTACATGGTTCTAACTTCACTTTAGCTTGTTCTGAAATATGAGTGACAAAGTTTGCAAAGCCCTTTTTTTACAATAACTCCACATGGGAGGCCTGAGGAAAATAATTTCCCTAAGGCCTATGTCGTCGGAAATGCTGTGTGGAGGGTCTTTTTGAGGATAGGAAGTAAACAACATTGATCTTGAAGAGACCAATGTTGTATGAAGGACGAAACACAGAGGCCGACAAATCGTTCCACAGCCGAGTTGTTGAACAGATACAAGAACGAGTCGAATAAGCGACCCGTTCTCATGTGACAAATGTCAACCGTGTACAACTGTTGGTGCACGCGTTTGGCGTGTTTTTCAGACTATCCACCAGTGCCGAAAGGATCAATGACGTTAGTTCCTCAGAGCATTTTCCATTGAAATACCGGTAGAATAAGGATAGCATTCCCACCATACGCCTTTGCTTTGAAGATTGCAATCCGTTTTTTAAGGTGGGAGAATCTATCTAACGGACCGCCCGTTTCCGCACAGAATCGAGGGTATTTTTCAGGTATTTTGGAGCTCCAGACCAGAGGTGGCTGCCAAATTAAAACGTCGGGCTTACGATTTGTACAGGTTTAGCAATTGTGTACAATTACAGTATTTGCGGGCCCTGTACAGTAAGCCCAGTTACTATTGCCGATTTCTGATTTTTTAAGTTGCATATTGTGTAAAGAATTTTAGTTTAAGGTATTTTAAAGGGAAATACTTAAATAGAAAGTATGCTTAACATTTTAGAACATGCCTAAACATGGGATCTATTTATTTATTTGTTGGCTCGCCAACAGAATTTATCACATATAATTATTACATCAGTTAACAATTTTAATATGGTTACAGTGATAATTCCAATGAGAGGTGAGCACACCATTCATCACAACATTCTTAATTAGTTGGAATACATAATAATAAATTAAAGTACATACATAAAACAAGAAGAATCAATAATTACAAAATATATTCACACATGAATATATACATACATTTATACACATTTTATAGGTTTAGGTTCCATTATAAAAATGTGTAAAGATAAAAATAACACAGAATATCAAGAAGTTTACAAACTAATGAGAAATGGAAACCAATTTATTTCACCTAATTTTAAAACAACTCAAATGCAAAATCATTATATTTTCCAAGCCATAAAAAACGATAATAACCTCCCTTCTGAATTACGCTGCATCATCAACCAATCAGAACAAATAAATAAAATAAAACAATTTTTCAAAAAAACTTACAGTAAAAAGTAAATATTTTATACAAAACAGATTATAACTTACAACTCAAGTAAGAATCGTGGCTCCCTTATCAGGCACAAGAGCCCCTCTTTTCTGATAAGGTATACATGACCAGAAACGACCTTTAATTTAATATTTTGTAAAATATATGTGTATATAATATGTAACTCATATTTTTTTATATTACAATAAAAAAAAGGTGAGGAGATCATCAAGGATATGTAAGTATAATTTTCTTTTGAAGGTATCAATTGAGTTTGAAAATACATCTAAGTCTTCTTGTTTGCAATATTTATTGTATAACCGAGTCATTCTCGAGGTTGGTTTGAAGAAACTTGTATTAATACGGTAAGTATCGATCCAAAAGGTTTCAAGGTTTCTCGTGAATTTCGGCCTTATATTAAGATTAATTATGAATCATACATGTTGTTTATGATTTTAAACAGGGAGATCAAATCTGAAATGTGCCTTCTTTTGACGAGTGAGACTTCATAGAACCGTAAGCAACCAGCAAGGGCATAATAATGCATTGCATCAGTTTGTAACTACATTTCCCTTATGCCATTTCTAATTGGCCCACAAACTGCAATACTTTACATAAGATTGAACCCCAAAATCATAAATTGTTAAATAGATTATGAGAATTCGTCTTTGCAAAACTTTGACATCTCAGAACATGGTAAGTCTTCTATGTATATTGTCAGAACTTCATCGTACAAGTGCTATCAACAAGCGACCGACAAGATACCCCTCCACTCGACTCTTCACTAAATATAACGTCTTAAACATACGGCAACTCCATCTAAAATTTACTTTAACGCATTTCATGTCAAATATCTTACACCATAATTACACCATCAGAACAATAATCAACCGACACCACAATGTACCTATATACTACAGACTAAACCAGCTCGAAGACATTTCATATACCTAGCTCTTGAAATATTCAACCTTCTCCTGAGAATTAAAGACCGAAACCCAACCCCACACCTTTAAACAATTACCACAATGAATCCTTACATTTAGAAATAATGATATATCAAACTTGTTTCTTGAATTGTAAAATTTTATTATTATTCTTATAAAATTTAATCGTATAATTTAAAAGCCGTTTCTTAAATTAACAAATATTTTTTTAAATAAATGAAGACAATATAAGCGAAACTCAATCGAAAATCTGGAAACAGAAAAATCAGAAAAACATATTGACACCTCTGGGACTCGAACCCAGGACCTCTTGCTTTCCGGGAAAACGCGCTAACCACTGCGCCACGGTGTCGATATGAAATTCGGTCATGTTTAACTGTACCATACTTCGACTAAGAACCACCACAATTTTATTTGATTAATTTGTGTTATTTCACAATTAATTCATTTAAAATAATATATAGTATATTTGCGGCATGTTCCAGAGTGGAAGATACTATCAGTATCGCCCTGGTGTAAGACCACCATTCAGAATTGAAACGTTGCTTGAAAATGGCTTTAGCCGTGTTTAGTGACCAGATCTGAATAGCCAGGTACTTCCCAACCTTCCTCTTCCCCACCTCCTTCCCCTCCCCACTACCTTAAGCCTCACAACATACCCCAATTGGGGATGCCATAGTCTCACTGGCTCCAGACGGGAGCAGTTGAGATTCTTGTGCGGTATTCACTGTAAAAAAAAAAAAAAAAACCTACATTATTTTTCATTTTCTTTAACGCATATATTATTGGCAACTATCTTTATGTAAGATTGCAAGATTCAAACCCGAACTAAATGCTCTCTAGATAGTGTCTGGATAAATCCTTAATCATTTTATTTTAATATGCGACATCTATCGACTTTTCTGCAAGTCTAGGATGAATATTTTTTATTTTATTTTTAATTTTTAACTTTATGAGTATAACCTCAAATTGTAAAATTTAAATAAATGAAGACAATATAAGCGAAACTCAATCGAAAATCTGGAAACAGAAAAATCAGAAAAACATATTGACACCTCTGGGACTCGAACCCAGGACCTCTTGCTTTCCGGGCAAACTGCGCCATGTATTCGCTTATATTGTCTTCATTTATTTAAATATTACAATTTGAGGTTTTACTCATAAAGTTAAAAATTAAAAATAATTTTATCCCAAAATTAATTTTTGGAAAAAATGTCAGTTAGAACCTTGTCTAACGGCGGTGACGGATGTGAATTGCGAGCGTTGTGTCAATATTTGGTTTACCAAAAAAAATGGCTAAACATTTTTTGATTTGGCGTCTTGACGTTTTGACGTTGAATACAAATATATATTTTTTAATATTTTTCCTAAATCCTCTAAGAGTAAAAGCTTTTATTTATATTCACCGCATAAATAAATGCTTGGGTATTTGGACATGATATTTTTTTCATTCTGAAAATTCTGTGGTTCTATTGAGATATCGAACAAATTTATGAAATACAACATTTTGTAAATGGTCAAGTGAATAAACCGAACTTTGTACTACGGTATTGGGTTACGCACACGGAACGGAATACCTACCCAGAAATGCATAGGATTCCTTTGTGTTTGAATAATTAATTGCTTTGTCATTCATTGATGTGTTGTCATGGTGACACAAAAAACATTATTGTTTTTGACTAGCTATGTAGCGGACATTGGAGTAATCAAAATATTAGAAAAATAAGTTTATAAAGTGTTATAATGTTTTTAAGATAGACAAATAAACTTCAAATGTAGTTTCGGGAGGAATGCAGATCCCGCCAATGTAGGGGATTTTAATAAAAATGCACTTTCTAGATGAGAAAAGTGTGGAAAAGTTGAATAAAAAAGAAATTAAGGTGCGCTTGGCAAAATTGAGGGAGATACAGCCGTTTAAAGAATGAATAAAATGACACTTCGTGAACTTATACTACGCCATTTTGTTACTATTATGTTGGTATCTCAGACTTGCTATTAACGAAGGTTGATACGATTGTAGCCGACTTCATGTGATAGATGCATTGACGTATGATGTAGATGAGACGCGTAATTATGAAATTTTTCTAGCGGACTTTTTTTCAACGATTTTTTAAACTGTTTATCACCTTCCAAATTAAAGTAACCTAACCTAAGACTACGCTAAACATGGTTTGTGTAACATGGTTTGTGCCCCTTTATAACGCCTACTCGCGTCAACGCAAGAAAAACATTCCAGTTTTCAAATAGTTTAGCGGCTACGCTAGGTTTGTGTAACATGGTTTATGTAACATGGTTTGTGCCCCTTTATAACGCGTACTCGCGTCAACGCAAGAAAAACATCCCAGTTTTCAAGTAGTTTAGCGGCTACGCTAGGTTTGTGTAACATGGTTTGTGACCATTATTAATTCTGTTTTTCATAATTACGCGCCTTATTATATATCACACGAAGTTGGCTACAATCGTATCAACCTTCTTTAATAGCAAGTCTGAGATACCAACATAATAGTAACAAAATGGCGTAGTATAAGTTCACGAAGTGTCATTTTATTCTTTCTTTAAACGGCTGTATCTCCCTCAATTTTGCCAAGCGCACCTTAATTTCTTTTTTATTCAACTTTTCCACTCTTTTCTCATCTAGAAAGTGCATTTATATTAAAATCCCCCACATTGGCGGGATCTACATTTCACCCGTAGTTTCTTTGTTAACAGAACAACGCATGATTTTTTTTTTTTTAAAAGAAAGACAAACATTCCCGGGTTACGAATAACCCAACAATGTTTGAAAATCTCCTACTACCATCTATAATATAAAAATGAATCGCTAAATGTGTTGGTAAGCGCAAATCTCGAGATCGGCTGAACCGATTTCGCTAATTCTTTTTTTAGAATATTCCTTGAAGTGCGAGGATGGTTCTTACGGAGAAAAAAATTAAGAAAATTGCGCAGAAAATTAGATAATAACAGAAAACATCGCACGTTTGACAGTTCGCGTGTTAGAGAATGACATTTTGCAAAACAATGAATGATTGTGCAATCAGGATTCTATTTTTGAAAAGTTGAAAAATTTATTTAAAGTAGGTACTCCCCTAATATTTTGAATCGAATCAAGAATTTTAGATATTTTAAATAGGTACCTATGTTAGGTACCAAATTTAATATACATGAAAAATGGAAATTTGAATAAAAATTGTAAAAGGTGGCACGCGGGCTGTTTAAGAACTGAATGTACTGGGATTGAATATATGGAACGCGGGAGGAGGGTTGGCGGGACGAGGGAGCGGTAAAGGGAAGAGGGAAGGCGGGGAACGTGGAAGGGGAACGCGGGAAGGGGGACCTGGGAGGGGGAGGGGAACTCGGGAGGGGGGTTTGCGGGACGGTGAAGGGGGGGGGGGAGTAGAGTAGGGAGAGGGAAGGTGGAGGTGACGGAGTGGGAACGCGAGAGGGGAAGAGGACGCAGGAGAAGAAGGGGAGGCGGAAGGGGAACGGGACGATGGGAAAGGACACTCAGGGAGAAACAATTTCTTTATTAAGTGGCATAGCGACGCATGCCGGGACCAGCTAGTTATAAATAAAAATCACAACAAATAGACAAATCGTCTTTTACATATATATAAAGTTTAGTCAAATAATTATCATTATTGTAGAAAGCAAGTAGAAAGCAATCACTTTGTGGTTTGACATATTTAATAAAATTAAATACTTTTTTGTTTAACACCACGAGATTTATTAATTTATGAACCGACCGGTTTCGCTTTATTCAAGCATCTTCAGGGTACAAATTAATACTAAGCAAGAAGTACATAATGTGTGCTTATATGTAGGTAACAAAATATAGAGAGAGACAACATGATACAAATATAACAAATACAAAGACAGCCATAAAATACATTAACATAAGTACTCAATAATATTAATCATCAATGGCGGCGAATTTTGTTCATTAATAATTTTTCTACCTTAATTGTAAAAAACCTTCCTTCTGAAGTCAGACCGGCCTTTTATACCAATAACAATCTAGGTAAATTTCTAATTAATTCTAAAGATAAGGACGACAAATTAAGTCACTCGGGAATTTATAAATTAAATTTTAATAATTGTTCGGCTTTCTATATCGGTAAGACAACATGTAATGTTAATATTTGGATAAAGAAGCATCTTCGTTGCTTCAATAATAACGGTTTTTCAGAATTCGCCAATCATTTGATCGATAAAGATCATACGTTTTGTCATGTTATCCAGTAAAGGTTCCCGGGGGGGCGGTACCCACCCCCGCCTCCCAAATTGATCAAATCTAATGACAACAAAACAAAAAATGTCGTATATTACAAGGTGCTTCAATGAAGGGAATCGACCCAAGTGCAACCCATCCAGCAAATAGTTTAACAGAAAGTAGTAAAATAATGCCACGTGAATCATTTCGATTCGCTTTCATAAAGAAAATGCCTTGGTGCCACGTAAATTACATTTCTTAATTCATTTTTGAGTATTTATTTTAACTTAAAAAAATTAAATTAATTCAGCTAATAAGTTAACACAAACAGTTATTGATTCTGAGGCGGTACGAAGTTCGCCGGGTTAGCTAGTCAATATATAAAACAAAGTCGGGTTAATTACACCATTTATAACTCAAGAACGGCTGGACCGATTTTTATGATCTTTGATTTGTTGGATTTGTCTCCGCCCCGAATAGCAGAATAGCTATTAAAATTTCGGAAAAATTCACGAAAAATAAAATTATGAAGAAAATTATTTTTCTCATACATTTTGTATGGAACGAATTCTCATCTTTTGAAAGAGTTGCAGTAATATTGTCATAAGTATAATAATATTAAATCGTCAGTGAATTCCAAAAATTTAGAAACGTTAAAGTGTCAATGCGCTGATTGTTTTGCTTTTGTTCTTAAACGTATAATGCTGCTCCTCTTTTTTACACACTAAATGTCAACACTCGAAAATGAGACAAACGGTGAAAGTACCCATGTCTGCACCCCTCCAAAGGAAAAATGCAATCTATACTAATATTAAAAATGCGAAAGTGCACGAAAGGGGAAAGGGGGAGGGGGGGGGGGGAACTCGGGTAGGGGATTAGCGAGAGGGAAACCCCGGGGAGGGGAACCTGGGATTTGGGAGGGGAACTCTAGAGGGGGGTTGGCGGGACAGGGTAATACCAGGAGGGGAGTGGAGTGGGGAGAGGGAAGGTGGAGGAGGCAAAGTGGAATGTGAGAGGGGAGAGGGACGCTAGAGAGGAAAGGGAGGCGGAAGGGGAAAGCGACGAATGGGAAAGGACACGCAAGGAAAAACATTTTCTTTATTAAATAGCATAGCGACGCATGCCGGGTACCAGCCAGTACTATTATATTGTGTCTAGAAATTAAACAGTAATATTACAACAACTAAAAAATATTACACTGTTATAACAGGAAGTAGTGTGATGAACCTGCTTTGTTGGATGGTTGGCGAATATTTTTTTTACGAATATGATCACACTATCGACATCTATTGGTTAATTTTGAAAGCAATATTAAGGGAAACTGTAATGATTGAACATTTTTTCTGCTACGAAGGGTGTAAACAAATTTTGGAAGAAAAAAACGACTAGCAAATCCTAGTATGGTTGGAAGCCATTAGACGCATATCAGCCAATCACATCTCGGGGCGTGGTGTGAGGGGGATGTGTCAAATTGAGACACAAAAGTTGTCCCACGGTCCAACTGATAGCTATTTTAAGTGGTAAAAACACTTCTAACTTGGTGATAAATCGCATTTTTATGGGGAGCACGAGGGAATTGACAACAGTTGATTTCGCATCGGGGGTCGGCGAGGTTTGCAAGTATTTCGTTGACGGAAGTTTTAAAAGGAACAAAAATCATGCGTTAATTAAACATGAAGTGACGAACGATTTCGATTGTGTGAGAATAGAAACGGGAGTAGGCATTGACAATCAATATCGCCTTTTCCAAACAAAATTCCAGCGGGATTTGCGTGTAGGTATTGGGAAGGGGCATAATACAGTGGTCAAAACACAAAAGCTGATAATGTCAGGGTAGTCGGGAAGGAATCGATTACGTCAACGACCAAATAAAATCTAAGGTTTCGGGTTGGATTTTATATCTGATAGATTAGAGGGGAGGAAATGTTGTCGATCTCTTACGTATTAAAGTGTTTTCAAGTGAGAAATATCTAACATGGTTTTGAGTCATTAGGATATTCATTAAACTGAAATCACCACTCGAGTTTATACGCGAGATATAGGTAATAGGAAATTAGGAAAAGCTATAAAATTTAACGGCCTGTCAGGATTTAAAATTATTTGAATTCTTAAGTATTTTTCTCAATTGCTAGGTGCATAACAACGGAGATTTATTGGGTTTTACGCCAGAGAGAGATGGGGTATGATAGGAGGAACTAGAGATGCAGATGAAAAAACGTTCGGAGGCAGGTATGGAATAAGACTTTGGTAGAGGTTACCGCCCGTAAAAGTAAGAATCGAGATCATAAAAGTTTAGGCTATTACTAAATTAGGTCCTACGAGTGTCGCGACCTTGTTTAGGAAGGGGTCAAATGACTAGAGATTGTACTTAGGTATTTGCGAACGCGGGAAATATTAAGAAAATGTGTGCGAACGCAAGAAACGCGTCATATAGCCAGGAACAAACACAGCCGCATGTCCACATAAGGGGTACGTCTGAATAAGAATATTCGGTCACTAATTGTTAGAAAATCCATAGTCAAATGCTAAAATGACAAAATACCTAGAAGGTGACGTGTTATGCGATTTGTGCGATAATAAGATGCATAGTAGATGACGGTCGGAAAATGTTGTAGTTTGCAGTGTTGAAATAAGACCTAGGGTTACCAAGGAAAGTATGGGAAGTATATCAAAAATTCAGGATACACCATACCTGGAAGCGATTTTAAAAATGGTAGAACGGACACTATAGATTTTCGAGAAAAGTTGAATTAATTATTCACATGGTAAATGATATCTTGTAGGCGCTAGTCTTGCAGAAGATTCGTGTGTATATCTAAGGAACGAGACCGAGTACGCCCCTGTCCGATTCTACGAGATAGTGCTTTCGCGCAATACGAATTCTGTGTTGGGAGCACCGTTCAGGACGAAATGTCGTAAACCACGGGATACGATACTAGGTTTTGAAACTATGAAGGTTGTGCGTTTAAAGGTCGGAATTGTATAATTTAAGTTTGATTAATGGGTAAGCGGAGGAGACAAAAAGGGCGGTTTTAGACAAGAGAAGGGAGTTAATTGTGGGTTCTCGGGAAGGAAAGGCGGTCAAAAAGGGCGCGCGAAATCGAAGTGTTTGGGGAATTTTTCGGAGACTTAGCAAAAATCGTTCCGGCGGAGTGCCGATCTAACTTCAGTGGATTTTGTGCAAAGTGTTATTTAATTAGATTCAGAAGAAGGGGTGCAAGCCAGTGGTGAAAAGCTTTTAGGAACTTAAAAAAAAATGTGAAAATTATTTAAGGACAGTGAAAATATTGAGTTATAGTAACAGATATTAGTTCGGTTTAAACAGGCGTGATCTAATAATAAAAACTTCAGTATTACTACAATTTAAACGGGGTCGACAAATAAATGTTAATAATAAAATTGCGGATTTTATATCAGAAATAATAATAGAATAAAAATAAAAAAAACTTAATTACGATAAAAAAAAAAATCGTTCTCTTGAAATGGAAAAAATGTATAAGTATCTACCGAATAGTTCAGAAAAAAAACAATAATAATAATAATTTACGAAAAACGTTCGATCTAGTGGTTTCGATACCAAGATATAGCAAGTGCTAATTTAACCTTAGGGAACACACATATTTAAGGAGGGACGATATATTTGAAATAATCTACAAACAACGGTCAACCTGAGTATATTACGATTGCGAGAAGTCCGACTGGAGCGATAAAGATACCTCAAATCAATTTCAGGTTATAAGGAAAGGGGGTTAAATTTAGTCATAAATCTAAGGCTACGTTAGGCCTTGTCGTATAAAATTTAAGAAATCGTAGGGAGGGGGGCCTTTGTGTTTTCTCCACAGGTACAGGTCTACAGGATACGTAATTAAGATGCAATTGGTCGTGTTTTCCCGACTGGAGAATTAAACAATTACGTACGGGTAAGTTAAAGAATCTATATTTCAATTACAGGTACCTGGTTGCAGAGTGACGTAAATGGAACGCGAACCCTGGCAGTAAATTTCAACAGCTCCAGCGCCGATAAAAAATAATATTATTGCAGAGATAATATGAATATGTTTAACCGTTATTATCATTTAGGGCAGTGACGTTTTCTCCCAGACAGCCGATGCCGGGCGGTCGGGGGAACACACATACAAAAAACATGAACGAGCAAGCGAGGTACTTATGTACACCTCGGGGGTGTTGTACACTCAACCAAATGGAGGGCGTTCCGAGAGTACGACATATCAAATTGAAGGCGATTATCTGCAACCCGAACAGCTGAACATCTTTAGACAAGAGAGCAGAAGAGCAGAATCACAATATTAAATATGAAACAAATAAAACTAACAGGTACTCCGCTGAATTCCTACTTCTTGATTTACGCTTTTTAAATCTTTATGATTGAACAATGTGATGACGACACCGAGGCCACACATACACACAATTGGTGGTCCACCGGTAAGGGTCTTTCCGCATTGTCATGTTGGAGGATGCTCACCATAGACTGATCGGGTCACGCGAGGTTCTGGAAGCAATTCCCTTTCGCGGGACGGTGTCGTGTGATTGGGCGCGAAGGACCGTATGAAATGAGATGCCAATTTGTATGAAAGGGCATGGTTCGCTGTCGGAGGCGTCTTTGCCAAAAGCATCTCGAGTTACCGGCAAGGTAGTGTGGATGGAGGCATGCGCATGGCTTCTTGCGGAGAGATTCCTGCAGCATCATCACATTTTTTAATCCTATCGACCTGGAAGCAAACGTATCTCTTACAAGGGTGGGGATAAGTCGGTTTCCAGAGGTGGTCTGTACGCTAGGTCGGTCACGTGGGAGGAAGGATCTGCCTGTCACAAGCTTACGCCACTTTGTACCGTGAGTAGAGTCTTGATAAGGGACGAAATAGATTACCCCTTCTAGAGCCAGTAAAGTAGTTCCGGAGGTGTTCGATACTGGAGTTGATCAGGAAAGGTTTGAAGGCATGTCGTTCTTCTTTTGTTATGGAGGGGTCCGGGTATCTGGTTTATCGTCAAGAGATTTTCCGGGTGCCATGGGTATAGCCTCATCATGCATTGGTCGAGGGGTCGTGTCCTGAGAGCTGACCACCTAGTCAATTTGGTCAAGTGGAGGAGCCAGTACTAGTTTGCAAAGAATTTCTTCCCCATCACCATCCATCCTATCCTCTATCCCGTCTTTATACTTCCATCCTAGGTATAAATTTGTGTTTACTAACAACAGAACGTATTATCACGATTATGTATAGGATCTAGCCATGGAAAGCAGAGCAAAGGGATCGCCAAATATCCGAATGAAACATTCTAGGTATGTACATAAAAAAAATCATTAGGACGTAGAGGGAGAGAGATCAATTTTATAGCCTAGCGAGAGTAATAGCATCCGTGCTCATTAGGTGAATATTGTAGCAGTGTATATCATTAGGATCATAGTGGGGACTAATTCAGGATAGTTTAGACCGGACGTGTCCTTCAGACGTTTAAGAGATACAGAGAAATTCTTCCACACCTTACCTAAAAGAATCGAAAGTTACCACGAAATACATTAAATACCTATCCTAGATGTCCTAGGTGCTCCGAAGCAAAAAATCACACAACGTGGAGTAGAGGGTTTATTGTAAGAATTTCCCGGAAAACTACCTTTTACTGTGTTCAGTCACAGGGGTGGGAAAAACGAGTTATGATTCAAAAATTATTGGCGAATCATTCAGTAGGTACGAGAGGAAGATCTACCAACCGGAGATCTGAACGCACGAGAGAGAGGGGGAGGGGGGTATAAACCCCAAGGAAAAGGGTTGCAACATCCCAAGTGGTTCCGTGACCGAGGAGAGAGCGTCACCACCGATCTTTGTTGTAAATCTTCTAATTCAAATTCGTGAAGAAGAATATTATAAAGTTTTCATTAGGGGGGGGGGGGGGGGGGTGTACCATTACAAGTGGTGCCGTGACCAGGAGGTAAGGTTTTAAAAGCTGGAAGAGTTTCAATGTTTCTTGCAATCAGCAATCAGTGCAATTTGAAGGATAATTACGAATAATTACATTAAAAAAAAAAAAAAAAAAAAAAAAACAAAAAATAGACTAATGAATAGAAAAACAACAAAAAAAAAATGGCTAGAATATTTAAACAAATCAGTAGCCAATAGTTTTAAATCTGCAAATGTAGGTCATTGCCTCTTAGACGGGTAGATAAATATAGATAGATAAATTTGTAAACAAAACCATTAGCAAAGATTTACGATCCCAACGGTTTAAATGTAGGTCATTGCCTTTTAAGTTAGGGTGCGGAGAAGGAAAAAAAATAAACAAAGAAAAAAAAAATAAAAAAATTTGTATCTTAAGAATTTTTTTTAGTAAACATGTACACCAAATGGACTTCGGACAAGGGGTGAAAAAGGAGAATTTTACAATATTATGTACGTAAATAGTGTGTGAAACACGCACGTATTCATTTAAGTCGAAATCAGACCTGTGATATGCGCACCACATACACCCACCTTTTCCGTAGCCCGTATGGTCGATTAGGACCGCGAGATTTAAACAATCTTTGATTTGACCATATGTACAGGAGGCTCTGGTCCAACAGGTTGGGGGTCACTGGGACACGCGAGTCGAGGGGCGTGCCCAATCAAAAAAAAAGGTGTTTATGTGTGCATATATGTGTAATACGTGTATGTACATATATGCATTGTTGCCATTAATTCGTTCCTGCGAGCAAAATTCGTGTGGAATTCTAGAATCGCGAAAAAAAAAAAATATATATATATATATATATAAATAAGGAAAATCAAGGATTGGAAACTGTCTCGATGGGGAAGGTATAGGGGTAAGAATCTTAGGGGGGTAGGACAAAGGGTAGGAACAGCAACTGACGTAAGTTAGTCGACTTAAATAGGTCATTGAGTAGATAAGAGTAAATTGGAAAATGGTTTCAGCACGGAGGAAAACCGAAATCTGAAATAATGAAATCTGGAAAAATACTTAACCCGAAGTTCGAAATAAATAACCCAAATTACTGATTTGTTGTTAAACGAAAAGTGTTATAAAATTAAGTGAAGGTGTTTTTTTAGTTTTGGTGTAAATTGAGTGATGAAAAGTGTTATAAAATAATAGTGATCTTTAGTCTCCCTTTGAGCAAATGATACCGAAACCAGCCTTTGGCAAAATTCAGCTAAACTTCCAGCCAGTAGCAGGGTAGTCCTGTAGATATTGAGATTTCATTAAATAAAAATATGAAACATAAAGATAGCTTAGTTTTAATCAGCACTCCAGATTTTGTTAATTTATGACAGGAAACAAAAGGAAGGTCGGTCACACTCGTAAAATTGCGCACGAGAGATAACAAAAGAATCAAATAACAGGGACTAACAAACAAAATACACCACCCTATGTTAGGGTAAGATGGAAGAAAAAAAATACGAACCAACAGAGTGCAGGGTACAAATGTAAACCGAGATGATATTAAGAGGAGACACGTTTAGTTGGTAAACGGATGAGTTCGTCGTTATCAAGATTTGGTATTTTATCTTACTTAAACTGAGACGGGCCGATGGAAGCTTTAAAATACATTGCGAGAAGACGTTTATATTAAATACGGTCCGGGTTTGAAAGATATTACCTGCAATAGGGTCAGGGTAAATTGTAAGTGAAATGTGACCCGGTCGCCTCTTAAAGACAGATAACAGATAACAGAGAATAGCGAAGAATGCAGAAAAAAATGGTTACAGCGACGGTCGGCGAGCAGAAGCAAACAGATGTAGGGGCGAGGCATTAGCAGACCGATGGAGGCAGGGCCGAATTGGAAAGACGCTCAAGAGTCTTTATAAAGAAAATAAATAAATTAATTAAATACAGTAAACGTCGGGATGGGGGACAGTGGAACGGTTGTGTAAGGTTAAATTGTTGAAAAAAAATCAGAGGAGGAGGAGGGAGTAGAACAGACAGTTAACCTGCGGGGAGAAGAGATACACAGCATTTAGGTATGACACATTTTGGGAAAGAGAAAACACGGGGGGAAGGAGGAGACTAACTAAAATCTGCATTTAGAAATGACTCCACTGACCAACCACTAATAGCGTGCTTTGACACTGGAGATAATTTCTATAGGGAGGCTGTGATGAACCTGCTTTGTTGGATGGTTGGCGAATATTTTTTTTACGAATATGATCACACTATCGACATCTATTGGTTAATTTTGAAAGCAATATTAAGGGAAACTGTAATGATTGAACATTTTTTCTGCTACGAAGGGTGTAAACAAATTTTGGAAGAAAAAAACGACTAGCAAATCCTAGTATGGTTGGAAGCCATTAGACGCATATCAGCCAATCACATCTCGGGGCGTGGTGTGAGGGGGATGTGTCAAATTGAGACACAAAAGTTGTCCCACGGTCCAACTGATAGCTATTTTAAGTGGTAAAAACACTTCTAACTTGGTGATAAATCGCATTTTTATGGGGAGCACGAGGGAATTGACAACAGTTGATTTCGCATCGGGGGTCGGCGAGGTTTGCAAGTATTTCGTTGACGGAAGTTTTAAAAGGAACAAAAATCATGCGTTAATTAAACATGAAGTGACGAACGATTTCGATTGTATGAGAATAGAAACGGGAGTAGGCATTGACAATCAATATCGCCTTTTCCAAACAAAATTCCAGCGGGATTTGCGTGTAGGTATTGGGAAGGGGCATAATACAGTGGTCAAAACACAAAAGCTGATAATGTCAGGGTAGTCGGGAAGGAATCGATTACGTCAACGACCAAATAAAATCTAAGGTTTCGGGTTGGATTTTATATCTGATAGATTAGAGGGGAGGAAATGTTGTCGATCTCTTACGTATTAAAGTGTTTTCAAGTGAGAAATATCTAACATGGTTTTGAGTCATTAGGATATTCATTAAGCTGAAATCACCACTCGAGTTTATACGCGAGATATAGGTAATAGGAAATTAGGAAAAGCTATAAAATTTAACGGCCTGTCAGGATTTAAAATTATTTGAATTCTTAAGTATTTTTCTCAATTGCTAGGTGCATAACAACGGAGATTTATTGGGTTTTACGCCAGAGAGAGATGGGGTATGATAGGAGGAACTAGAGATGCAGATGAAAAAACGTTCGGAGGCAGGTATGGAATAAGACTTTGGTAGAGGTTACCGCCCGTAAAAGTAAGAATCGAGATCATAAAAGTTTAGGCTATTACTAAATTAGGTCCTACGAGTGTCGCGACCTTGTTTAGGAAGGGGTCAAATGACTAGAGATTGTACTTAGGTATTTGCGAACGCGGAAAATATTAAGAAAATGTGTGCGAACGCAAGGAACGCGTCATATAGCCAGGAACAAACACAGCCGCATGTCCACATAAGGGGTACGTCTGAATAAGAATATTCGGTCACTAATTGTTAGAAAATCCATAGTCAAATGCTAAAATGACAAAATACCTAGAAGGTGACGTGTTATGCGATTTGTGCGATAATAAGATGCATAGTAGATGACGGTCGGAAAATGTTGTAGTTTGCAGTGTTGAAATAAGACCTAGGGTTACCAAAGAAAGTATGGGAAGTATATCAAAAATTCAGGATACACCATACCTGGAAGCGATTTTAAAAATGGTAGAACGGACACTATAGATTTTCGAGAAAAGTTGAATTAATTATTCACATGGTAAATGATATCTTGTAGGCGCTAGTCTTGCAGAAGATTCGTGTGTATATCTAAGGAACGAGACCGAGTACGCCCCTGTCCGATTCTACGAGATAGTGCTTTCGCGCAATACGAATTCTGTGTTGGGAGCACCGTTCAGGACGAAATGTCGTAAACCACGGGATACGATACTAGGTTTTGAAACTATGAAGGTTGTGCGTTTAAAGGTCGGAATTGTATAATTTAAGTTTGATTAATGGGTAAGCGGAGGAGACAAAAAGGGCGGTTTTAGACAAGAGAAGGGAGTTAATTGTGGGTTCTCGGGAAGGAAAGGCGGTCAAAAAGGGCGCGCGAAATCGAAGTGTTTGGGGAATTTTTCGGAGACTTAGCAAAAATCGTTCCGGCGGAGTGCCGATCTAACTTCAGTGGATTTTGTGCAAAGTGTTATTTAATTAGATTCAGAAGAAGGGGTGCAAGCCAGTGGTGAAAAGCTTTTAGGAACTTAAAAAAAAATGTGAAAATTATTTAAGGACAGTGAAAATATTGAGTTATAGTAACAGATATTAGTTCGGTTTAAACAGGCGTGATCTAATAATAAAAACTTCAGTATTACTACAATTTAAACGGGGTCGACAAATAAATGTTAATAATAAAATTGCGGATTTTATATCAGAAATAATAATAGAATAAAAATAAAAAAAACTTAATTACGATAAAAAAAAAAAATCGTTCTCTTGAAATGGAAAAAATGTATAAGTATCTACCGAATAGTTCAGAAAAAAAACAATAATAATAATAATTTACGAAAAACGTTCGATCTAGTGGTTTCGATACCAAGATATAGCAAGTGCTAATTTAACCTTAGGGAACACACATATTTAAGGAGGGACGATATATTTGAAATAATCTACAAACAACGGTCAACCTGAGTATATTACGATTGCGAGAAGTCCGACTGGAGCGATAAAGATACCTCAAATCAATTTCAGGTTATAAGGAAAGGGGGTTAAATTTAGTCATAAATCTAAGGCTACGTTAGGCCTTGTCGTATAAAATTTAAGAAATCGTAGGGAGGGGGGCCTTTGTGTTTTCTCCACAGGTACAGGTCTACAGGATACGTAATTAAGATGCAATTGGTCGTGTTTTCCCGACCGGAGAATTAAACAATTACGTACGGGTAAGTTAAAGAATCTATATTTCAATTACAGGTACCTGGTTGCAGAGTGACGTAAATGGAACGCGAACCCTGGCAGTAAATTTCAACAGCTCCAGCGCCGATAAAAAATAATATTATTGCAGAGATAATATGAATATGTTTAACCGTTATTATCATTTAGGGCAGTGACGTTTTCTCCCAGACAGCCGATGCCGGGCGGTCGGGGGAACACACATACAAAAAACATGAACGAGCAAGCGAGGTACTTATGTACACCTCGGGGGTGTTGTACACTCAACCAAATGGAGGGCGTTCCGAGAGTACGACATATCAAATTGAAGGCGATTATCTGCAACCCGAACAGCTGAACATCTTTAGACAAGAGAGCAGAAGAGCAGAATCACAATATTAAATATGAAACAAATAAAACTAACAGGTACTCCGCTGAATTCCTACTTCTTGATTTACGCTTTTTAAATCTTTATGATTGAACAATGTGATGACGACACCGAGGCCACACATACACACAATTGGTGGTCCACCGGTAAGGGTCTTTCCGCATTGTCATGTTGGAGGATGCTCACCATAGACTGATCGGGTCACGCGAGGTTCTGGAAGCAATTCCCTTTCGCGGGACGGTGTCGTGTGATTGGGCGCGAAGGACCGTATGAAATGAGATGCCAATTTGTATGAAAGGGCATGGTTCGCTGTCGGAGGCGTCTTTGCCAAAAGCATCTCGAGTTACCGGCAAGGTAGTGTGGATGGAGGCATGCGCATGGCTTCTTGCGGAGAGATTCCTGCAGCATCATCACATTTTTTAATCCTATCGACCTGGAAGCAAACGTATCTCTTACAAGGGTGGGGATAAGTCGGTTTCCAGAGGTGGTCTGTACGCTAGGTCGGTCACGTGGGAGGAAGGATCTGCCTGTCACAAGCTTACGCCACTTTGTACCGTGAGTAGAGTCTTGATAAGGGACGAAATAGATTACCCCTTCTAGAGCCAGTAAAGTAGTTCCGGAGGTGTTCGATACTGGAGTTGATCAGGAAAGGTTTGAAGGCATGTCGTTCTTCTTTTGTTATGGAGGGGTCCGGGTATCTGGTTTATCGTCAAGAGATTTTCCGGGTGCCATGGGTATAGCCTCATCATGCATTGGTCGAGGGGTCGTGTCCTGAGAGCTGACCACCTAGTCAATTTGGTCAAGTGGAGGAGCCAGTACTAGTTTGCAAAGAATTTCTTCCCCATCACCATCCATCCTATCCTCTATCCCGTCTTTATACTTCCATCCTAGGTATAAATTTGTGTTTACTAACAACAGAACGTATTATCACGATTATGTATAGGATCTAGCCATGGAAAGCAGAGCAAAGGGATCGCCAAATATCCGAATGAAACATTCTAGGTATGTACATAAAAAAAATCATTAGGACGTAGAGGGAGAGAGATCAATTTTATAGCCTAGCGAGAGTAATAGCATCCGTGCTCATTAGGTGAATATTGTAGCAGTGTATATCATTAGGATCATAGTGGGGACTAATTCAGGATAGTTTAGACCGGACGTGTCCTTCAGACGTTTAAGAGATACAGAGAAATTCTTCCACACCTTACCTAAAAGAATCGAAAGTTACCACGAAATACATTAAATACCTATCCTAGATGTCCTAGGTGCTCCGAAGCAAAAAATCACACAACGTGGAGTAGAGGGTTTATTGTAAGAATTTCCCGGAAAACTACCTTTTACTGTGTTCAGTCACAGGGGTGGGAAAAACGAGTTATGATTCAAAAATTATTGGCGAATCATTCAGTAGGTACGAGAGGAAGATCTACCAACCGGAGATCTGAACGCACGAGAGAGAGGGGGAGGGGGGTATAAACCCCAAGGAAAAGGGTTGCAACATCCCAAGTGGTTCCGTGACCGAGGAGAGAGCGTCACCACCGATCTTTGTTGTAAATCTTCTAATTCAAATTCGTGAAGAAGAATATTATAAAGTTTTCATTAGGGGGGGGGGGGGGGGTACCATTACAAGTGGTGCCGTGACCAGGAGGTAAGGTTTTAAAAGCTGGAAGAGTTTCAATGTTTCTTGCAATCAGCAATCAGTGCAATTTGAAGGATAATTACGAATAATTACATTAAAAAAAAAAAAAAAAAAAAAAAACAAAAAATAGACTAATGAATAGAAAAACAACAAAAAAAAAATGGCTAGAATATTTAAACAAATCAGTAGCCAATAGTTTTAAATCTGCAAATGTAGGTCATTGCCTCTTAGACGGGTAGATAAATATAGATAGATAAATTTGTAAACAAAACCATTAGCAAAGATTTACGATCCCAACGGTTTAAATGTAGGTCATTGCCTTTTAAGTTAGGGTGCGGAGAAGGAAAAAAAATAAACAAAGAAAAAAAAAATAAAAAAATTTGTATCTTAAGAATTTTTTTTAGTAAACATGTACACCAAATGGACTTCGGACAAGGGGTGAAAAAGGAGAATTTTACAATATTATGTACGTAAATAGTGTGTGAAACACGCACGTATTCATTTAAGTCGAAATCAGACCTGTGATATGCGCACCACATACACCCACCTTTTCCGTAGCCCGTATGGTCGATTAGGACCGCGAGATTTAAACAATCTTTGATTTGACCATATGTACAGGAGGCTCTGGTCCAACAGGTTGGGGGTCACTGGGACACGCGAGTCGAGGGGCGTGCCCAATCAAAAAAAAAGGTGTTTATGTGTGCATATATGTGTAATACGTGTATGTACATATATGCATTGTTGCCATTAATTCGTTCCTGCGAGCAAAATTCGTGTGGAATTCTAGAATCGCGAAAAAAAAAAAAAATATATATATATATATATAAATAAGGAAAATCAAGGATTGGAAACTGTCTCGATGGGGAAGGTATAGGGGTAAGAATCTTAGGGGGGTAGGACAAAGGGTAGGAACAGCAACTGACGTAAGTTAGTCGACTTAAATAGGTCATTGAGTAGATAAGAGTAAATTGGAAAATGGTTTCAGCACGGAGGAAAACCGAAATCTGAAATAATGAAATCTGGAAAAATACTTAACCCGAAGTTCGAAATAAATAACCCAAATTACTGATTTGTTGTTAAACGAAAAGTGTTATAAAATTAAGTGAAGGTGTTTTTTTAGTTTTGGTGTAAATTGAGTGATGAAAAGTGTTATAAAATAATAGTGATCTTTAGTCTCCCTTTGAGCAAATGATACCGAAACCAGCCTTTGGCAAAATTCAGCTAAACTTCCAGCCAGTAGCAGGGTAGTCCTGTAGATATTGAGATTTCATTAAATAAAAATATGAAACATAAAGATAGCTTAGTTTTAATCAGCACTCCAGATTTTGTTAATTTATGACAGGAAACAAAAGGAAGGTCGGTCACACTCGTAAAATTGCGCATGAGAGATAACAAAAGAATCAAATAACAGGGACTAACAAACAAAATACACCACCCTATGTTAGGGTAAGATGGAAGAAAAAAAATACGAACCAACAGAGTGCAGGGTACAAATGTAAACCGAGATGATATTAAGAGGAGACACGTTTAGTTGGTAAACGGATGAGTTCGTCGTTATCAAGATTTGGTATTTTATCTTACTTAAACTGAGACGGGCCGATGGAAGCTTTAAAATACATTGCGAGAAGACGTTTATATTAAATACGGTCCGGGTTTGAAAGATATTACCTGCAATAGGGTCAGGGTAAATTGTAAGTGAAATGTGACCCGGTCGCCTCTTAAAGACAGATAACAGATAACAGAGAATAGCGAAGAATGCAGAAAAAAATGGTTACAGCGACGGTCGGCGAGCAGAAGCAAACAGATGTAGGGGCGAGGCATTAGCAGACCGATGGAGGCAGGGCCGAATTGGAAAGACGCTCAAGAGTCTTTATAAAGAAAATAAATAAATTAATTAAATACAGTAAACGTCGGGATGGGGGACAGTGGAACGGTTGTGTAAGGTTAAATTGTTGAAAAAAAATCAGAGGAGGAGGAGGGAGTAGAACAGACAGTTAACCTGCGGGGAGAAGAGATACACAGCATTTAGGTATGACACATTTTGGGAAAGAGAAAACACGGGGGGAAGGAGGAGACTAACTAAAATCTGCATTTAGAAATGACTCCACTGACCAACCACTAATAGCGTGCTTTGACACTGGAGATAATTTCTATAGGGAGGCTGTGATGAACCTGCTTTGTTGGATGGTTGGCGAATATTTTTTTTACGAATATGATCACACTATCGACATCTATTGGTTAATTTTGAAAGCAATATTAAGGGAAACTGTAATGATTGAACATTTTTTCTGCTACGAAGGGTGTAAACAAATTTTGGAAGAAAAAAACGACTAGCAAATCCTAGTATGGTTGGAAGCCATTAGACGCATATCAGCCAATCACATCTCGGGGCGTGGTGTGAGGGGGATGTGTCAAATTGAGACACAAAAGTTGTCCCACGGTCCAACTGATAGCTATTTTAAGTGGTAAAAACACTTCTAACTTGGTGATAAATCGCATTTTTATGGGGAGCACGAGGGAATTGACAACAGTTGATTTCGCATCGGGGGTCGGCGAGGTTTGCAAGTATTTCGTTGACGGAAGTTTTAAAAGGAACAAAAATCATGCGTTAATTAAACATGAAGTGACGAACGATTTCGATTGTATGAGAATAGAAACGGGAGTAGGCATTGACAATCAATATCGCCTTTTCCAAACAAAATTCCAGCGGGATTTGCGTGTAGGTATTGGGAAGGGGCATAATACAGTGGTCAAAACACAAAAGCTGATAATGTCAGGGTAGTCGGGAAGGAATCGATTACGTCAACGACCAAATAAAATCTAAGGTTTCGGGTTGGATTTTATATCTGATAGATTAGAGGGGAGGAAATGTTGTCGATCTCTTACGTATTAAAGTGTTTTCAAGTGAGAAATATCTAACATGGTTTTGAGTCATTAGGATATTCATTAAGCTGAAATCACCACTCGAGTTTATACGCGAGATATAGGTAATAGGAAATTAGGAAAAGCTATAAAATTTAACGGCCTGTCAGGATTTAAAATTATTTGAATTCTTAAGTATTTTTCTCAATTGCTAGGTGCATAACAACGGAGATTTATTGGGTTTTACGCCAGAGAGAGATGGGGTATGATAGGAGGAACTAGAGATGCAGATGAAAAAACGTTCGGAGGCAGGTATGGAATAAGACTTTGGTAGAGGTTACCGCCCGTAAAAGTAAGAATCGAGATCATAAAAGTTTAGGCTATTACTAAATTAGGTCCTACGAGTGTCGCGACCTTGTTTAGGAAGGGGTCAAATGACTAGAGATTGTACTTAGGTATTTGCGAACGCGGAAAATATTAAGAAAATGTGTGCGAACGCAAGGAACGCGTCATATAGCCAGGAACAAACACAGCCGCATGTCCACATAAGGGGTACGTCTGAATAAGAATATTCGGTCACTAATTGTTAGAAAATCCATAGTCAAATGCTAAAATGACAAAATACCTAGAAGGTGACGTGTTATGCGATTTGTGCGATAATAAGATGCATAGTAGATGACGGTCGGAAAATGTTGTAGTTTGCAGTGTTGAAATAAGACCTAGGGTTACCAAAGAAAGTATGGGAAGTATATCAAAAATTCAGGATACACCATACCTGGAAGCGATTTTAAAAATGGTAGAACGGACACTATAGATTTTCGAGAAAAGTTGAATTAATTATTCACATGGTAAATGATATCTTGTAGGCGCTAGTCTTGCAGAAGATTCGTGTGTATATCTAAGGAACGAGACCGAGTACGCCCCTGTCCGATTCTACGAGATAGTGCTTTCGCGCAATACGAATTCTGTGTTGGGAGCACCGTTCAGGACGAAATGTCGTAAACCACGGGATACGATACTAGGTTTTGAAACTATGAAGGTTGTGCGTTTAAAGGTCGGAATTGTATAATTTAAGTTTGATTAATGGGTAAGCGGAGGAGACAAAAAGGGCGGTTTTAGACAAGAGAAGGGAGTTAATTGTGGGTTCTCGGGAAGGAAAGGCGGTCAAAAAGGGCGCGCGAAATCGAAGTGTTTGGGGAATTTTTCGGAGACTTAGCAAAAATCGTTCCGGCGGAGTGCCGATCTAACTTCAGTGGATTTTGTGCAAAGTGTTATTTAATTAGATTCAGAAGAAGGGGTGCAAGCCAGTGGTGAAAAGCTTTTAGGAACTTAAAAAAAAATGTGAAAATTATTTAAGGACAGTGAAAATATTGAGTTATAGTAACAGATATTAGTTCGGTTTAAACAGGCGTGATCTAATAATAAAAACTTCAGTATTACTACAATTTAAACGGGGTCGACAAATAAATGTTAATAATAAAATTGCGGATTTTATATCAGAAATAATAATAGAATAAAAATAAAAAAAACTTAATTACGATAAAAAAAAAAAATCGTTCTCTTGAAATGGAAAAAATGTATAAGTATCTACCGAATAGTTCAGAAAAAAAACAATAATAATAATAATTTACGAAAAACGTTCGATCTAGTGGTTTCGATACCAAGATATAGCAAGTGCTAATTTAACCTTAGGGAACACACATATTTAAGGAGGGACGATATATTTGAAATAATCTACAAACAACGGTCAACCTGAGTATATTACGATTGCGAGAAGTCCGACTGGAGCGATAAAGATACCTCAAATCAATTTCAGGTTATAAGGAAAGGGGGTTAAATTTAGTCATAAATCTAAGGCTACGTTAGGCCTTGTCGTATAAAATTTAAGAAATCGTAGGGAGGGGGGCCTTTGTGTTTTCTCCACAGGTACAGGTCTACAGGATACGTAATTAAGATGCAATTGGTCGTGTTTTCCCGACCGGAGAATTAAACAATTACGTACGGGTAAGTTAAAGAATCTATATTTCAATTACAGGTACCTGGTTGCAGAGTGACGTAAATGGAACGCGAACCCTGGCAGTAAATTTCAACAGCTCCAGCGCCGATAAAAAATAATATTATTGCAGAGATAATATGAATATGTTTAACCGTTATTATCATTTAGGGCAGTGACGTTTTCTCCCAGACAGCCGATGCCGGGCGGTCGGGGGAACACACATACAAAAAACATGAACGAGCAAGCGAGGTACTTATGTACACCTCGGGGGTGTTGTACACTCAACCAAATGGAGGGCGTTCCGAGAGTACGACATATCAAATTGAAGGCGATTATCTGCAACCCGAACAGCTGAACATCTTTAGACAAGAGAGCAGAAGAGCAGAATCACAATATTAAATATGAAACAAATAAAACTAACAGGTACTCCGCTGAATTCCTACTTCTTGATTTACGCTTTTTAAATCTTTATGATTGAACAATGTGATGACGACACCGAGGCCACACATACACACAATTGGTGGTCCACCGGTAAGGGTCTTTCCGCATTGTCATGTTGGAGGATGCTCACCATAGACTGATCGGGTCACGCGAGGTTCTGGAAGCAATTCCCTTTCGCGGGACGGTGTCGTGTGATTGGGCGCGAAGGACCGTATGAAATGAGATGCCAATTTGTATGAAAGGGCATGGTTCGCTGTCGGAGGCGTCTTTGCCAAAAGCATCTCGAGTTACCGGCAAGGTAGTGTGGATGGAGGCATGCGCATGGCTTCTTGCGGAGAGATTCCTGCAGCATCATCACATTTTTTAATCCTATCGACCTGGAAGCAAACGTATCTCTTACAAGGGTGGGGATAAGTCGGTTTCCAGAGGTGGTCTGTACGCTAGGTCGGTCACGTGGGAGGAAGGATCTGCCTGTCACAAGCTTACGCCACTTTGTACCGTGAGTAGAGTCTTGATAAGGGACGAAATAGATTACCCCTTCTAGAGCCAGTAAAGTAGTTCCGGAGGTGTTCGATACTGGAGTTGATCAGGAAAGGTTTGAAGGCATGTCGTTCTTCTTTTGTTATGGAGGGGTCCGGGTATCTGGTTTATCGTCAAGAGATTTTCCGGGTGCCATGGGTATAGCCTCATCATGCATTGGTCGAGGGGTCGTGTCCTGAGAGCTGACCACCTAGTCAATTTGGTCAAGTGGAGGAGCCAGTACTAGTTTGCAAAGAATTTCTTCCCCATCACCATCCATCCTATCCTCTATCCCGTCTTTATACTTCCATCCTAGGTATAAATTTGTGTTTACTAACAACAGAACGTATTATCACGATTATGTATAGGATCTAGCCATGGAAAGCAGAGCAAAGGGATCGCCAAATATCCGAATGAAACATTCTAGGTATGTACATAAAAAAAATCATTAGGACGTAGAGGGAGAGAGATCAATTTTATAGCCTAGCGAGAGTAATAGCATCCGTGCTCATTAGGTGAATATTGTAGCAGTGTATATCATTAGGATCATAGTGGGGACTAATTCAGGATAGTTTAGACCGGACGTGTCCTTCAGACGTTTAAGAGATACAGAGAAATTCTTCCACACCTTACCTAAAAGAATCGAAAGTTACCACGAAATACATTAAATACCTATCCTAGATGTCCTAGGTGCTCCGAAGCAAAAAATCACACAACGTGGAGTAGAGGGTTTATTGTAAGAATTTCCCGGAAAACTACCTTTTACTGTGTTCAGTCACAGGGGTGGGAAAAACGAGTTATGATTCAAAAATTATTGGCGAATCATTCAGTAGGTACGAGAGGAAGATCTACCAACCGGAGATCTGAACGCACGAGAGAGAGGGGGAGGGGGGTATAAACCCCAAGGAAAAGGGTTGCAACATCCCAAGTGGTTCCGTGACCGAGGAGAGAGCGTCACCACCGATCTTTGTTGTAAATCTTCTAATTCAAATTCGTGAAGAAGAATATTATAAAGTTTTCATTAGGGGGGGGGGGTGGTGTACCATTACAGTAGGTACATCTATCATTACATTTATGCAGTTTTGTACTCATTTAATACATTTTACACTTTTGGCAGAGTTTATAGTTTTTAATTTTATTATAATTCTAATTTTGTGGGGCCAACTGTCGAGGGATCAACTGCCGGGGGCTCAAATCTCGGGGATTAACTGTCGGGAGATCAACTGTCGGGGGATCAACTGTGTGCTCATCGAAGTCTGCACATCCTTTCTGCATATTTTCTTAAATTTCATTAAAATAACAGAAGAAAATGAATTTTTAATAAATTTCGGATTGTACTTTGTGTTTTTTTTTTCTCGAGGGAATTTCATTAAGGTACCAATTATTGTTTCGGCTCGGCAAATGTACAGATATTATCTTCAAAAGCAAAATTTATTTTTTTAAGAACTTAAAAACTTAAGGGAATTATGTCATAAATCGGTGCGCAGTCTGAACGCGCCGTGACGATGTTTTCGCAAAGAATGTTTGTATTCATGATAACTGTTAAAAAACATGAATTTAATGTGAAAATTTGAATAAAGCGGATCTAAGTTACTCTTGGTTATTATGAATAACGTCACCACACTGTGCTTTTAACGCTTGAGCTTTTGCAGACCGTAAAAAAACCCGGTGAATAAACGATGTTATTTTCCTAGTCTGAAATCTATTTGTGATATTATGGTGTACTAATTGTGTAGACATTTTGTACAGAAATGAGGGCAGAAATGCTCATTTGTGAAGCGGATTATGACGTTAATAGCGAGAAAAATAAAAACAGAAAAGCCGCTTTCTTTGCGGAATAAAAGCACAACTTAAATTCATGCAGCACGAGTATGGTGTTAAATCTTCATGACCTTCCCACAAACATTTTACAATTTTTGACTCGCGCCGTGAAATGGTGTAACTTAAAGAGAGGAAACTTAATTTTTATTTAGATTGAAATATTTTACTCATAAGACAGCTCTAAAATCTTTTCATAAACAACAAAGGCAACAAAATTACCAGTCAATTCGTATGTTGTTTCACGTCTAGATTATTGCAACGGAACATATGCTAGTCTCCTAAAATATCAAATCAACAAAATCTGTGTTAAACGCTTCGGCAAGGCCGTCACCGGCGAATCTAAATATTCCCATATTTCTGAGCATCTCAAAAATCTTCACTGGCTCAAGTGCCCTGAGAGAATCCAGTTTAAGCTCTGCTGGATGGTAGTCAAGTCCCTTAACAGAATGGCTCCGGCTTACTTATCGGAAATGTGTATTCCAGAAAATTCCAATTCTCGACAATCAACCCTCAGGTCAGCAGCAACATCAGCGATCGGAAGGTTGAAGGCACCAAAGCGCACACCAGATACTAATTTCGGTGAGCGTGCTTTCGGAGTGTCAGGACCTAAAGCCTGGAATGGACTGCCGCACGAATTAAGAATGATCATAGATTCAGCGGAATTTAGGGCTTAACTTAAAACTCATATTTTCTGACAGTAGTATCCATAGATACGATTTTAGATTTTCATGGCCAAAAGTATTTTTGTTATTTGTTTTTGGGATGATATGCCGTGTTGCGCTACCTCCTCCTTCATTTTATTTCGTTAAAAAAATACCTACCTAAAGACGAACAAAAATTATTAACGAATTTAGCAATCCAAGCTATGAACAACATTATGGCATGCTATTTAAAATGGTCCAAAATTTTCATATGATGTTCATTAGTTTCATCATCTGCGTCTTCTGGAACCTTCAGGATTTTTTGTTCTGTACTGCTTTAGTGGCCTCATTGCAAGTCAAGTGTATCCTCTAGATAATTATTTTCTGGACGTCTTTCTCTTTGTATTTATTGTGGAAAGTTTCTCATTTCGGGAATGGTTCTCTTAGCTTTCAGAGTACATATCCAATTCGATTCCTCAATCCTCATTACCTAGTACACATGGAATTCGATTCCTCATTCCTCATTTGAAATTTTTCCAAAACGATTAGTTTGATGCCAAGCACATCTTGGCGTATTTAAAAAACAGAAAACAGTAAGTATGCATTTTCTATATTTTCAGGAATACCTCAAGTGTCAAATTTGGGTCCCCTACTATTCTTGATTTTGGTCGATGATATTCAGTAATGCATCCAAAGATTTACTTGGTTGCTTTTTACTGACGACCTTAAACTGCTCAGTATAATATTTTTTTTCAACATTGTATTAACATAGAACTTGATTTGCATGTATCATTATGGACATTTAGTTAAAAAAACTGAAATAAATTCGAATAAAAGCTAAATTATGCATGAATTTGAAAGAAGCAAGAAGCGTATGCTAAGACAAAGTTGTGTAGTGGTCAATCCTCTCTGCATACCCCTATGAGGAAACGGGGTGATAGTTAATTAGTTTGTATTTTTTAAATAATCGATTGTGTCGTGTCTTTACGTTTCGCTGTTCTATGAGATTCGTTTTACATAGTTTTGCATTAGGGAAAATGCGCCTGAGCAAATTGCACCAGTTTTCCGCGCAATAAAAAAGGGCAAACAAATTGCCTTTGACGCGTGCCGTAAAATATGAGTGGGGATTATTTAAGCAGGAACTACATTGTGCAGTATTCCCGTATTACTGTGTTGCTGGCCGGCGTCAACAACCATTTGTGCTGAAAGATATTACTCATAGATCAACGTTATTTGTTTATTGGGGTGTTACGCTGTGTTGCGCTACCTCCTTCTTTAGCCAACGTTTCGGACAGCGTTGGCTAAAGAAAGAGGTAGTGCAACACCGCATAACACCCCAGAAACAAATAACGAAAATACTTTTGGCCGTGAAAATCTAAAGACGTATCTCATAATAGATCAACTTTTTTGAGTGATCTGACTCATTTTTATATTACTTAATTCAAATTAGGTGAATTAGAAATGCAACACTTTTATTTAATAATAATGATGTTTTTCAGATTCCGATTTGTTATGGATGCCATTGGGTGGATTTCATTTCGTAATGATCAATCAAGAAATACCTACATTATTAAATATAAATCAGGTAGGTACCGTCTAGTGCCCAACTATTGAAGAGGGAGTGATGAAATTGCAATAGTATATAAATTTGAAGAGTCTTAGTTACGTATGTACCTACCTACTTACCTATATTAAAATATGTAAAGCAATTTGCCATGTCAAAAGTCAGAATAATAGAAGAGTATGTATGAGACGATGTATGAATGTGAGTGAGGCAAAGAGTGTGTGCCAAGACCGAGTTGTTTGGCGGTCCGTCCTCTCTGCCTACCCCTGCGGGGAAACGGCGTGATGGTTAGTTAGTTAGTTAGAAATGCACACGGAAAATTTGGTTGCCACCGGGAATTAGAATTTCGGCTCGTCGAAAAACTATTGTGTATTTGTTTTAATTTTTATATCAAATTTTATCATTTTTTTAAAGCTCAATTACTTTTCAGTTTATGTTTTCCACTTAAGGCTCTGCAACCGGGCCTGAAAAGAAAAAGATGAAGAGATACGAAATTACGAATGTTAGAGGAGAGCGCTAACATTTACAGCGACAAAATCGATGCGGAAACTGTGAAAATATTTAATAAAACACGACTCGTTTAAAATAGAGCAAAAATCTCGCGGGCATTATCTTAAACAGCATTTAAAGAAACACTGTGAATTTTTTCATACATATAACTTGTAAAATATCTGAAAGAAACGTGTTTATAATAATTTTTGGAGCATACTTTGCGATTTTTTTCTATCGAGGGAATTTTATATAATTTGCGTTTCAGCGCGGGGAATGTCTAGATACTATCTTCAAGAATAACATTTATTTTTTTAAGACCTTTAAAACTTAACGTGTTTAAGGGAGAACCTTTTGCTTTCGTGTTTAAGAACACGAAAGCAAAAGGTTCACCACCCCTTCAAAGCTTTATGAAAAATAGTACGGTGCAATTTTAAAAGCCGGGTTACTTTTTGATAAATGCCTTCCATTTGCGTTGTGTATCGCTGTTGAATTTACGGGGTGTTTTGAATCGAGATAGGTAATACGGTTTATTATTGGCAAAACCGTGAACATTGGACATATGGCAACATTGGCAACGTGTTGCTCCTGATGCGATACTGAATTGAAAAGGTGACGCCTGCACGCGCCTGCCAGTTATTTCAATGGAAGCGTTTTTAATTATACAAATGGAACACGTTTTATTTTTATTACGGATGATGGATTATATTCATGAATATCGAACAAGCAAAATGGAAACTTGAATAATTCATACAGGAAATGTTATTTTACTACGTAAAACACAGATGTTTGATTCAGTAATTTTGTACGTGAATGTACTCAGCACACAATATTACTATAAAAATATTTGTTTTACGATGAATTGTAAAAACATGAATTGTGGAACTTGTTAAGGACCCGCAGTTCGAAATTTACCGATTTAAAACATAATTCCGCACTCGACAAATGTCTAAATTGTCATAGATATACCGTGAATTTATTCGTACCTTTAACACTTTGAATAACAGAACGAAATAAAAAATTATCAATTTTCGGAGCGTGCTTAGCAACTTTTTTTCTATTGAAAGAATTTCGCATAATTATCGTTTCGTATCGGCAAATGTACAGATATTATCTTAAAAAATAACACATTTTTTAAGAGCTTAAAAACTTAAAGTCAAGTTCTTATAAATTGAATGAAATTCGGGATGCTGAATCTTAATTAGCTCAGTGCTTATTGCAGAGCCCCGGCAATGCAAGGAACCTGGGTTCATTTCCTAGATCTTTTCCCGATTATCTTTTCCTGATTTTTCTGTTTCAAATTTTCGTTCGAGAGTTGCTAATGTTATCTTCAATGATTAAAAATATTCGTTTTCCGCACAAGTGTCATTAAGGCTCCGCAACCGGTCTAGAAAAGAAGAAGATGGAGAGATACGAAATTACGAATGTTAGAGGAGAGCGCTAACATTTACAGCGACAAAATCGATGCGAAAATAGCGAAAATGTTTAATAAAATACTACTCGTTTAAAATAGAGCAAAAATCTCGCTAAAAAAAAAGATTCGCGCACGTGTTTTGTAACGACAATACTTCAGTTTGTCTATGTATTTACGGTCCTACAAACTAATATAATTAAGACTTTTTTTAGATTCTTATTTTGCTTAGACATTATTTTGCTTAGACATTATTGAAAAATTATAAATACTTATGATCAAAAAATAATCACAAAAAGTACACAATTTTAATAGTTTTATCTTCACGCCTTTCAGCATTTTTGGATGTAGGTATAAATTAAAGCAAATTTTGAATGAAAGAAAATCGACATTGAGTTATAATTTAAAAAAGCTGGTACGGAGAATAATTAATCTTTCTCATTGGAACCGCCCTGTACGATCGTAAGAACATCTTTCGACGAAATTTGAATTCTCAGCCACTGGATGGGTAAAAGCCTTAAAAATGGATTTGTTTCTTCTAGAGATTTGATCTATTTCTCGAGTCCGCAGAAGCATTCATACACTGACCAGGTAAATTTATCCGCTAATTTCCGGCGTTTGCCTTTTTGTGGTACGGCAAGGGTTCTGAGGCGAATAAACTCTTTGTATCAATTGCTGAAATGCACCGCATTAGCTGTAAGTTAGTTGTTTGAAATTTGTGCACAATGTTCGAGGTAATGCAAATGCATTTGTGGATCACACTATTTAAGTTACACGGGTTCTCTTTCAGAAAGCGTGCTAACTAATATAAATTATTTAATTTATATCGCCATCACGGCGCCGCGGCGCTACATCCCACGGTGGGATTTAGCGATATTATCCTACACAAATAATATTCTCCACTGTTATGGCAATATGCAGTATCTACAAATACAGCATTTCAGCTTTACTGTATTACGTTATATTAATTTATTTTTATTTTCTTACCGTGGTTTCTCTCCAAGAAATTGAAGATGGCATAATGTTGTAACAGCAAAAAAGATCAACTCTATAATGACAAAACGTTGCAACTTAAAATACAGCATTCTGCCATGACACACAAATACGCTGTTTTGTCATTTCAACGTCGTTGCCATGTAGGAAACTGTGCATTGCTGTAAGGGACAATAAATCCAAAAATAAGTAAACCTTTGGGCGGGCGCGGCTAATCTGTGAGATGAAGTGATCTGTTTTTTTTGTGCCAAAGGTTAAATATCGCCGATCTTGGGGCGTGGCCTCGTGACTTTTTCTCTTTCATCACTACTAACATTTTAGAAAAAAATTTTTTTTTGAAAAATTCAAGGGAAAAATCTATTTTAATTTGTTGTAATCTCACAGATGATTTGCGCCCGATCGTGTTAGGATTTGCATTGCGCCCGACGGAGAGTTAAATATGTCATTTTTCTCTATTTTTTGTTCTCTTTCGCTCTGTGTCGTCGAAATATTTCTAGGAAAATGCACCTTTTGTGCATCAAAGTGCACCTTTTAGAACGTGCATTTTTTTTGTATTAAAAAACGGATACCAGTAGTTTTTTTATTTATTTTTTTACATTAACTCCACACAGGAGGCCTTGAGGAAAATAATTTCCCTCAGGGCCTATGTCATCTGGGATACTGTGTGGAGGGTTTTTTTGAGGAGAGGAAGGAAAGAACATTGGTCTTGAAGAGACCCATGTTGTAGGAAGGAGGAAACACAGAGGTCGGCAAATCATTCCACAGCAGAGCTGTTGAACATGTGGTGAAGCCAACACTCAGGTACGTACCTACTTAAGGTATGTACCTGTGCAGCATGGTGATATCGCCGCCTGGTACGCCTGGGAACGGAACACGAAGAATGCTTACCTACCTGCGCTGAAATATTTGGAATCTCGTCGCACTTTATGGAAAGTACCGGAGCATTCACATTCCCTGTACATTAGGCGTCAGAACCATCGAGAAACGTATCGTATTATCTAGATATTACCAGCCGAATTATTAAACCGTTACCTCCGCCACGGCATTATAAAAGCCGGAGTAATGGTTTGACCCAGTCAGTCGATAGAATAGCAAGCCAAACAACTTGTACCGTTTTTTACTATTGTCACGCTCCGTGTAATATTTTGAATTATTAATTTTTATTAATAAACGATCAACAGTTAATGCCAGTGTTTTCTTTACGCGTTTACGTAGCACGTCTGATTGCTACAAGAACGGGTCGAAGAAAAGACCGGTTCTCATGTGACAAATGTCAACCGTGTACAAATGTTGAGCACGCGTTTGGCGTGTTTTCCGACAATGCACCGGTGCCGAAGGGATCAATGATGCTAGTTCCTCGGTGCATCTTCCATTGTAATACCGGTAGAACAAGGATAGCATTCCCACCCGACGCCTGTGCTCTAAAGATTGCAATCCGTCTGTTAAGACGGGAGAATCTATCAAATGCACCGCCCGTTTCTGCACAGAGTTGAGGGTATTTTTCAGGTATTTTGGAACTCCAGACCAGAGGTGGCTGCCAAATTCAAACCGTGGGGCGCACTTGTGATTTGTATAGGGTTAGCAGTTGTGTACTACTAAAGTATTTGCGGGCTCTGTACAGTACGCCCAGTTTTTAGGAGGCTAAAAACTGGGCGTAAAACTTTACTCTGGCTTCGATGGAGCCCCATACCTGAGCTGGTCACTTAGGGTTACACCAAGCATATCAATGCAGGGCCTGTTCGGAAGATTGCTTCCGTTGAAAGAGACTAGATTTTCATTTCGATCCCTTTTAGATGTAATCAGACAAGATTGGGTCTTTGAAACATTAAATTTAACGAGATTATTTTTACCCCAAGAGAAAACACTCTAGAGGTAACCATCCATTCTTTGCTTCAAAGCCCTACGAGCTGTTGAAGTTTGTTAGCCCTTTGGGGGCTTCTCAAACAAAAAGCTATCATGAACTGCACTGTCATCCGCGTAACAATGAATTGGTGAACATGACAAAAGGTCCTGTAAGTTATCCATATTAAAAAATAACTTTAACAATGGAGACTGTAAAGCTGTCTGAAATGTTGGCTAAAGAAGGAGGTAGAGCAATACGGAAAAATGCCCCAAAAAGAATTCAAGATAATATTGTTGGTCTTGAAAATCTCAATATCTTGCCAATAGGCCACTTGTATCACATTTTAAAAAAAATCCGGTTTAGGCAAATATTCAAAGACGTTCTATATTTTTTATTTTTTTTAATCGTATTTTTTAAACCCTGGGGATTTTTTGAAAATTTCAATCCGAAAAATCAGACCATTTTTTATAAACCGGAAAGACAGGGCATAATTAAAACGATAATTACATAGTTGAAAATAATTGAAAAAAAGAACGTTTTCCACACGAATGGCACAGGAAAATAAAGAGGCATTCCAAAAATATTACATCTCATAAATATTTTTTTCCTCGATCCATCTTATTATTCATAAATCATTATAATGTACAACGTCTATATTACTAAATCCAATGTAATATACTTGTACTTGTAAATTATAATAATAATTTAAAAATAATAAAAATACACAGATTTAGGAAATGAGATTAAAAGAATTTGGCATTCTCGGACTATAAAAATATTACCATTTGTTATTTCGGCTACTGGCATTATACCTAGGTCTCTGATTCAAAATTTAGGCGTATTAGATTTGTCAAAGAATTTATATATAAAAATGCAAAAATCGGTAATTTTAAATACATGTAGGATTACAAAAGATTTTTTAAATATTTATATTGAGGGATCAGTAGGATTTATAGGTTCAATTAGGAATTCCACAGAGCCGAACCCTCTGATATGAAAATATCTGGAGTCGGTGAATTATTTTCCCATCCGCTCTCTGGTAGCTTGACATGTTGTTCTTGTATTATTTTGTAATTATAATACTTATATAGTGCAATTGCATAACGTGGATTGACCAGATGATCATTTGGGAAGTGTGTGAAAGGGTTTAGTTTTTCCTGTGGGGAAAATTAAACCCGGACATTTAAATCTGGTGCGTAAAAAGAATATTATAAAATTTGATTTTGATAAAATTAGCACCACAACCATTATATCTCTAAAACACGTAACGACATCTAAAATGTACGGGGTTCTCTTCATTACATCTGTCAAACAAACAATAAATCTAGTGAACGTTAAATGTCAAATTCAAAAATTCGCCTGAAATAAAAGTGATGCCATATAAAAAAAACAAATCAGTGTGGAATTTTACAAAATTAATAGGAACATTTTCGGAGAAGGGACATTTTCATGTAGTGACGTCACGAGTCCAAATAATGGATTAATTTATTTAAATACTAGCAGACCCGGCCGCACGTTGCTGTGGCTAACGAAACACAATGCCACTACCCAATCTTTATAAAATCCACACCACCCGCTTGCCAGCTGCCCGCTGCCTGAACAGAATATTTGAATTTATCAGCTTTTTTCTACTACAATAAGTATGTATCTTAATATATAAAAATGAATCGCTAAATGTGTTGCTAAGCGCAAATCTCGAGATCAGCTGAACCGATTTCGATAATTCTTTTTTTAGAATATTCCTTGAAGTACGAGGATGGTTCTCACGGAGAGAAAAATTAAGAAAATTTCCCAGAAACATGGATAATTTCAGAAAACCTATTACGAAAATAAAGGATAATCGGAAGTTTGACAGTTCGCGTGTTTGAGAATGACATTTTGCAAAACAATGATTGTTAAATAAGGATTCTATTTTTGAAAATCATTTAGTTGATAGATTTTATTTAAAGTAGGTACTCCCCTAATAGTTTGAATCGAATCAAGAATTTTAGATATTTAAAATAGGAACCTATGTTAGGTACCAAATTTAAAATACATGAAAAATGGAAATTTGAATAAAAATTGTAAAAGGTGGCACGCGGGCTGTCTAAAAACTGAATGTACTGGGATTTTATATATGGAACACGGGAGGAGGGTTGGCGGGTCGAGGGAGCGGGAAAGGGAAGAGGGAAGGCGGGGAAGGTGAAAGGGGAACGCGGGGGGGGGGGGAGGGGACCTGGGAGGGGGCGGGGAGTGGGGAGAGGGAAGGCGGAGGTGACGGAGTGGGAACGCGAGAGGGGATGAGGACGCAGGAGAAGAAGGGGAGGCGGAAGGGGAAAGGGACGAATGGGAAAGGACACTCAGGGAGAAAAAAAAACCTTTTTAAATGGCATAGCAACGCATGCCGGGACCAGCTAGTCATACATATAAACAAATTAACTCGCCACTAATTATACAATGCTTGCAATGCAACACTGGATATTTGAAAAGGGAAAATCAAATACCTACTTTCTCTAGGACATCTATTTTCCAATTTCTTTCGTAGAACGAATTTCAAAAGTGACTATAGTACGGCCCGCCAGCCGTTTTAAATCGCACAAAAATATGTTTTCTTTGAATTTCTCGGCTTTTCTCTAATATAATTTACATGTATTATATTTTGAGCGACTTCATTTTATACTATGTAAGGATAAAAAAGCTATACATTTCTAAAAAAAAATAGTAACAATATAGTAAAAAATAGTAATTTTCGTAATCTTAGTAAAAAAGTCTATGCACACGATTTTTTCCAAGTCGTTATGAAATCCATGCAAGTGGCCTATTGGCAAGTTGGTGAAATGCAAGCAGAAATCGCGATCGAATTGAAAGCGCCCCTCATTCAGTTCACGAATCTAAAAATAAAAGGAATGATCACCATAATGCTATATTCTCTATTTTACCGCTTTTCCTTTGGGAGACAACGTTATCGGCGATGTTTCCCGCAAGTTAACCAATAAAACCTGATTGCTGTGTTCCGTATTCTTTAAGGGCGCATCTCGAATATATGCGCCCCCAGGGGGCGTATTGACAAATTTATGGAAAAGGGCGGCCTAATGGGCTCCCCGAGGCGATGGCCCATAACCCGCAGTGGCGTGCGGTGCTTTTAATTGCAAACCTTTGTAAAAGGAAAACCCTTTTCCACGCCAACATCGCCTCTCAGCACGTCACTCACACCGCCGCCGCCGATACTAAAAACAACCGCTTCACACAGCAAATCAATCGTCAACCCGATAATGTTCGTGAAATCGTCCTATTTTAAGATCGGTTTATTATTATTATTTATAACCATACTGTACTGTACAGGGCCCGTAAATACTTTAATAGTTCACAACTGCTAACACTGTACAAATCACAAGTGCGCCCCACCGTTGAATTTGGAAACCACCTCTGGTCTGAAGCTCCAAAATACCTGAAAAATACCCTCGGCTCTGTGCAGAAACGGGCGGTCCGTTTGATAGATTCTCCCATCTTCACAGAGGGATTAAATTCTTTAGAGCACAGGCGTCGGGTGGGAATGATACCGGTATTTCAATGGAAGATGCTCCGAGGAACTAGCGTCATTGATCCCATCTGCATCGGTGCATAGTCAGGAAACACGCCGAACGCGTGCCCAGCTTATACCGTTGACATTTGTCACATGAGAACGGGGCGCATCTTCGACTCGTTCTTGTGTTCAACAACTCGACTGTGGAATGATTTGCCGGCCTCCTTTCAATACCAATGTTCATTCCTTCCTCTCCTCAAAATGACACTCCACACAGAAGACGTCGGCTCAGAGGGAAATAATTTTCTTCACGGCCTTCTGTGTGGAGTTAATGTGAAAAAAAAAACAAACACTCAATTTGGTACTACAATTACTTTGCTTAAAGCCACGAAATTAATTTAATTTATTAAGACCGACCGGTTTCGCTTAACATTATGATACGACAATCCTAACAGATTAAATAAATTTTGTGGTTTTACCAAGTAATTGTTTTATTCCATAAATAAACAAATGTTATTATGAAACCGCAAAAGTCGTGATTCTTAAAAAACTATAAGAAATTTTAAAATTTTAATTTAATATTTTTTCATTGTAAATAACATTCTATTTCAATTAAAGATATTGTGCCATAAAATTTATAATTGGATGCATGAATTCATTTTTGCCTTCAGCTCTATCTACGGACAGTGATTTATTTGCCTGTTTTACTAATTTTCATTAATTTAATGCACACTTCGACTGATAAAGATAGCAGGGAGATAAAGATAGCTGAGAAAAGCAATGTTGTACTTTTATTAAGATAAAATGCGGTAAGTTGTCACAACTAATGATCAGACATCACAATCGAATAGAATTGGTGGTGTTTGTAGCTAAGCTTGCCAGATAACAATATCAGAAAATTTCCTTGTAAGCAGATGTCATTTGTCACATGAGAACGGGGCGCATCTTCTACTCGTTCTTGTGTTCAACAACTCGACTGTGGAATGATTTGCCGGAGATGCATACGCATAACCCATATTTTCTAACCTGAAACTCTAGCACTTTACAATAATGGAACTTACGATCATTTTATATCGATGTCCGTAACATACATTCACCGTTGACAGCTGTACCGATATTGGCAACGAATAAATAAGAAATCGATATACGCTGGCAACACTGGCGGACCTTTCTAAGAATTCACATTTCGAAACGTCAAACACCAAACACATACTTAAAAATATTGATAATTTAGCAATGTTGACTTGAAATACTAACCTTAATATATGCATTGGCAGTGTGCATTTACTTTTTGACACTAAATGGGAGTTAATTAGTTAATCATATTTATTTTTATTTTTTTTAAAAAGAAAGACAAACATTCCCGGGTTACGAATAACCCAACAATGTTTGAAAATCTCCTACTACCACCACAGAAAGCCGAAAATGTTGCTTGTGTTATGATGGAGGACTTAGCCAGCCGAGGAATCGAACACGCGACGCCCGGGTGGGACCCAAGCGCTATGCCCACTCAACTACTGACCGGTCATATATCAACCACTTTAGTTTCTCAAAAATTTAACAGAATGAATTGGTTGCATAGTTGAATTATTTAAGGCTATGAATCACGTATACTACTTCTTTAAATACTAAGAGCATCGTTAGTTGAACTCCGTTCATTTATAAGTCAGTATTTTTTGCATAACGAACGACATTATCCAAATAAATACCTGAATTATTGACAGTTACCGAAACTTATCTGATACTATGGCAGGAAACTTATCAGATACTATGGCAGGAAACTTATCTGATACTATGGCAGGAAACTTATATGATACTATGGCAGCAAACTTATCTCATACTATGGCAGGAAACTTATCTGATACTATGGCAGAAAACTTATCTGATACTCTGGCAGGAAACTTATCAGATACTATGGCAGGAAACTTATCTGATACTATGGCAGGAAATTTATCACGATACTCTGGCAGAAAAATTATCTGATACTATGGCAGGAAAATTATCTGATACTATGGCAGGAAACTTATCAGATACTATGACAGGAAACTTATCTGATACTATGGCAGGCTAAAAGTTATCAATCGTGGGGCGAAATACTCGTATCTCTTACCAATTGTTGACTGTTAACGCAAATATTGATTACTGACCGTACATGTCGGATTCGGTCCATATCCGATTGATGTATGGTTTTATCGATCGTCCTTGCTAGGTACCATGACAAGGAATCTTTATCTTGTGTGTGTGATTAACCTCATACCATTATTCTTACGAAGAGGTCGCGATACACTGGCAGGAAAATTATCTGATACTATGGCAGGAAACTTATCTGATACTACAAATGTCAGGAAACTTATCTGATACTATGGCAGGAAACTTATCAGATACTATGGCAGTAAACTTATCTGATACTATGGCAGGAAATTTATCACGATACTCTGGCAGAAAAATTATCTGATACTATGGCAGGAAAATTATCTGATACTATGGCAGGAAACTTATCAGATACTATGACAGGAAACTTATCTGATACTATGGCAGGCTAAAAGTTATCAATCGTGGGGCGAAATACTCGTATCTCTTACCAATTGTTGACTGTTAACGCAAATATTGATTACCGACCATAGATGTCAGATTCGGTCCATATCCGATTGATGCATGGTTTTATCGATCGTCCATGCTAGGTACCATGATAAGGAATCTTTATCTTGTGTGTGTGATTAGCCTCATACCATTATTCTTACGAAGAGGTCGTCATCCATTGCCATCGTTACCATACATTTAACCAGATATTCGTCAAACCAATCGCAATCTTCTGAATCACCGGGTTAACACTTTGATTAACAGTGAAGTTATGATATAATTTTGAGATAGATATATTAATTTAAAGATAATATTATTAGGCTTCATTTTTCTACGGTTGCCTCCATATCTTATACACAAGTATATTCACGTAGAATTTTCATATTGTGTCGCGTAATTTTCATATTTCGACAGGCTCAGTGGTCGATGGGTACGGCTCTCGACTAGCGACGCAGAGATCGCGGGATCAAATCCCAGTGTGCGTAAGTAAATGTTATTTGATTGATTTGTGTTATTTGAAATTTAATCTTTATTAAATGCGGCATCTATTGACTTTTCTGCAAGTCTAGAATGAATACACAAACAAAAATAAATAATCAATTTTCAAAACCAATGGAAAATAAGTTAGGAGTACCACAGGGATCGGTCCTTCGACCTCTATTGTTCATACTCTATATTAATGACACGGTGAAAATATTTTCGAAATGCAAAGTACGACTATTTGCCGATGATACACTAATATACTTAATTGGAGATAACTATGAAGAACTAATACACATTTTAAATAATGAACTAAATGATGTATCAAGATGGCTAAAAATAAATAAGCTTAAATTAAATACAAAAAAAAATGTATGGTGATTGGATACAAGAAGACATTCAGTGAAAGCAAAATTAAAATTGATGGTGAAATTATTGAAAAGGTTACTGAAATGGAATACTTAGAAGTTATACTAGATTCCAAACTAAACTTCAATAGACATGCTGAATACACCCAAAAGAAAATTGGCAAAAAGATATCTTTTTTTTGGAAGAATTCGGCCAAAAATTTCTAGAAAAACTGCAATCACCATATGCAATTCAATTATTGCTCCACACTTTAACTACTGCTCAAGTATACTTTTCCTATGTAACGAAAGAGAACAAAATAAGTTACAAATTCTCCAAAACAGGGCAATGAGAATAATTCTACGACGAAACAGATTTTCAAAAATAATTAAAATGTTAAAGGAACTAAATTGGTTGACCGTGAAACAGATGCTGACCTTGAACACGATGGTATTTATCCACAAAATATTGTACAACACGTTACCAAAATACTTCTCAAATAAAATTGTATACAATAAAGACATTCACAGATATAACACAAGGACGTGCAAGGAAATTAGGCTACAAAAAAAGGACAAAGCGAATACGCAGAACAGTCTACTTTACAAGGGAATGAAGTTGTACCACACTACCAGAAACTTCACAAACTTCAGAAACTTCACAAAAAAAGTCCACACCAATTGTAAAGTTCAAGATGTATTGTAGGAGCTTCATAAAACTTGAAAAAATATAGTGAATATGAAATATTATAATCAATTAGAAATTTGTAAACTTAAATGTACAAATTACTATTATTATTATAAAAATTATTATTATTAGTATACATATACATATTAAAAATAAAATGGATAATTTTTTTATCCAGGCACTATCTAGGTAGCATTTATTTCGGGTTGTGCGTTAAAAATAATAATATGTGCGAAATATGTAAGAAATTGAAGATAATGTTGGTAGTTCTTAGTCGAAGTATGATATAGTTAAAAGTGACCGAATTTGATATCGACACCTTAGCTTAGTGGATAGAGCACTTTCCATGTAAGCAAAGGGTCCTGGGTTCGAGTTCCAGAGGTGCCAATATCTTTTTCTGATTTTCCTGTCTCCACATTTTCGATTAAGTTTCACTAATATTGTCTTCATTTAATTAAGTATTATAATTTGAGATGTTACACGTTCAATCAAGGTACCGAAATTATAAGAACATCTCGTCAACAACAACAACAACCCGTGACTAGTTCATTTTAACTTGCTCCGCAGTAAAGTGTATTTTAAAAACTATAACGCTCAAATTCGAAAGTTACTTTGAGTGATACGTGTTCGTACTAGAAAGGTCTAAAATATTTTCATAACATCCGAGTGATTTAAAGTTCCTTCCGAGTTTAATTAGCAAAACAAATATCAGTACAGTTTGCTTTATCGCGGGTAGTACGAAAAAAACATCAATTCAAGATGCATTGCCGAGTGTGCTCAGTAATTCTACGTACTGATGAGTTAAAATTCACGTGTGCCGCATGCAAAGGCGCATTTCATTTGGCTTGCGGAGGTATTATTGAAAACATATATCGTCGACTTAACCAAGAACGGCGATCTCAACAAATGTGCAAGCAATGCAATTCAGCTAAGCCCGGCGCTGCTAGCCCGTTGCAGACAATCAGTGATACTGAACCTTTGGAGCAGATTAAAAAAGTTACTGTTATTAGTTCACCGCTCACCGCTTAGACACCGACAAATCTTAAAGATATTCAAGATCTAGTCATGAACAAGACGTCTAATCTGGAAAAAACACAAAACGATATTCTAGACCAAAATAACAAAATACTTGAAAGTATTCAATTCATGAGTTCTCAATATGAGGATTTCATGGCTAGAATCCGCGACATCGAAATAAAGAATGACGAACTCACTAAAAAGAACTCAACCTTAGAAGCTAGGATTTACGTCTTGGAAAAATGTGTGGACATGCAGGAAAGGGAACTCAAAGCGAACAACATAGAAATAAGAGGCATACCAGAAATCAAAGAAGAAAATCTGCAAGACGTTTTATTCAATATCTGCAAAACAACAAAGTCTTCCACCAATACAAACGACATTGATGACATTCATCGCGCAGCAAAAAAAAGCAACAATAGTCGTCCGAGAGAAATCATCGTTTAGTTCAAAACAGCAAGAGAACACCTGCTAGCAGACGTAAAAACTTTCAACAAAAACAAACAGAATCTAGAAGACAAATTGAACACCTCAAACATCGGTATGGCTGGATCCTGCTCGCCGATTTTCATTTCAGAACAACTGACATTTCGTGGTAAACAACTGTGGTTCAAGACACGAACAGCGGCGAAGGAGAAACAATATCGCTTTGCTTGGATTAAGCGGGGGCATATTTATCTTCGCAAAAACGAGGGAACTAACGCCATTATTATCTCCGACGAAAGCAAATTGGCTGCAATTTGATAAATTTGATTTAATGGCTCTTCTTTCGAGGTATGTCTTGACCCGTGCAATTATGTCTCGCTTTTGTATTTGTAAAATCTACTATCTTTCTGGAATTCATTTGATATCACGCAGTTCCTGCTACCTTATTATCATTATTATTATTATTGTTTTTCCTTTTTACTTTCCTTTTCATAGTACTACATCTAATTTCATTATTTTTACTATATTATTAGATGTTACTCATATTTGTATCATTTACAACCTTTTTGGAATTCATTTGTTATCACGCAGTTCCTGCTACCTTTTTGTTTATGCTTCTTGCTATCTCTTTCATAGTTCTACATCTAACTACATTATTTATAGTATATTATTTTTGTTATGCACATTTACCATTGTAACAACATTTGAAATCGCATGTAATCACATATTACTCAGGAACCAACTTATATGCAACACACAACCAACACATACTTATGATTCAATTACATTTTGATACCGGAAATGATTCCGGAATAGATCTGAACATGAATGTCATAGACGATCTGGACAATCTAAATAACTATAAATGGTGCGCTTACAGCGTTAAAATTATACACCAAAATATAAGAAGCATTTCTAATATAGACGATTTTTTAATTTTTCTGGATCAATTCAATAACCAATTCGATGTTATAATTTTATCGGAATGTTGGCTTAATAAAGATTACACCTCAAAAATTATTCATAATTACACTGAACACCACACAAATATATATCTCAATAAGTCTTGCGGGATCGTTGTCTACATCAGAGACGGACTTCAATCTCAAGTTGATGAAATATTCTTATCATAAGCCAACTGCCTGAAAATTGTATTGAATAATAACTTATGGATTTTTGCAATCTACAGATCACCTTCTTTTCAAAATATTGACACTTTTCTGAGTTCACTACAATCAATTATCAACAGCTTTAAAAAAATAGAACGACAAATTATTATAGGTGACCTCAACATCAATACGATTACCGAATACCACCGCCAATCCAACGATTACCTATGCCTGCTAACTGAAAATGGGTTCATTCAGACAATTAACAGCCCTACTCGTGAGCAGGGCATGAGTAAATCTTGTCTGGACCACATCAATGTCAGAAAAATTAACCATGTTGACTCATTTGTCATTCACTCTACAATCTCAGATCACTATACAACAGCACTTTGCCTTAAAAACAAACCTCTTAATCCTGTTAAAATTAAACATGTTGCAAGTATAAACTACAATGACTTAATTGAGGACCTGAGCTCAGAAAACTGGAACAATGTTCTAGATCAAACTGATGCCGACTTATCATTGAATGAATTTATTACTAAATTACATTCATATATATCTAAACATGCAAGCAATAAACTTATACCACATAAGCAAATAAAACTTACGCCATGGATCACCCCTGGCCTTATCAAATCGATTAACATTAGGAACCAACTTCATGAAAAGGCGAATAGGTGCTCTGAGAATATTATAGTTCAAGCTCATTACAAGAAGTATAGGAACTTTTGCAAAAAATTAATAAAATCGGCAAAAGAAAATTATTATAAAAAAATAATTTATGAAAATGACTGTACTCCAAAACGTTTATGGGAAGCATTTCGCAATATAACTAAAAAAAAATAAATAAATCTTCCGATATTACATAAATCATTGAACATCAATAACGTGAACACCTCAGACCCAAAAATCATTGCGAATTTTGCCAATAATTATTTCACGTCAGTGGGAGTCACACTTGCGAAAAAAATTCTCGACAATCTTAATACAACAGAATCCGATCTCGCTAAGTTAACAATCTCTAATTTCGGTCATAAACTAGACAATATCCAAACAACTGCAAACGAAGTCATGAAAATAATTGACGAACTAAAGTCATCGAATGCTTGTGGTCCTGATAACGTCTCATCAATTCTGCTAAAACGTACTAAATCCTTCATAGCAACTCCAATCGCGTATATTTCCAATCTAAGCCTTGATTCAGGAAAATTTCCAAATCATTTAAAACACTCTATCGTTATACTGCTACACAAAAATGGAGATAAATCGCAGATACACAATTACCGGCCAATTTCTTTGCTCAATTCTGTTTCGAAAATTATTGAGAAAATTGTGAAGAATCGTCTCAGTCATTACCTTGAAAAAAATAATATCCTTTCCAATAGACAGTACGGCTTCAGACCAGGATTGAGCACTGAAAATGCCATCACAAACCTGACGAAAATCATCTCCAACAATATCGATAGAGGAAGAAAATGCATTGCGCTCTTCTTGGATCTAGCCAAAGCGTTTGACACTATCTCACACAAAATTCTCGTGAAAAAACTACAGCGCATCGGCATTCAGGGTCAGCTACTTAAGTGGTTAGTTAGTTATTTAGAAAATAGGAGCCAAAGAGTGAATATTAACTTTGGTATACCTCAAGGAAGCACTCTAGGTCCACTTTTATTCAATATCTATATAAATGAATTATGTAACAGTTCATTTGCAGATCACATTATCACCTTTGCCGATGACACAGTATTATTATTTGAAGGCAAAAACTGGAATGAAGTTCATAAAAATTCAGAAATAGGTATTAACAAGGTAAAAGAATGGCTAGACAATAATCTTCTCACTCTCAACACTGACAAAACTAAATTCATCCGTTTCAGTGCAACTCAAGCGGGACAACCAAGAGAAACTCAAAGAATTATTATACACCATTGCAATGACCTCAACACTTGCAATTGCAATACCTTAGAATTTGTAGACAGCATAAAATATCTAGGAATTATCGTAGACAAGAATCTGAGATGGAATGAACATATCGTCTCAATTTCCACAAAGATCAAAAAACTCACGCATCTTTTCATGGCTATTAGAAATATTCTTTGCGTAAAGGATATGAAACTAATGTACAACGCTATGTGCAACTCATTACTTGAATATGCATCCTTAGGATGGGGAGGATGTACCAAATCAATACTGGACCCCTTAGCCAAAGCACAAAAATCACTATTAAGGGTCATCCTTAAAAAAAAATTCAGATACCCCAGTAATGATTTATTCAAAGAGATAGAAGTTTTGGATGTGAGACAACTTTTCATAAGAAAAGTTATTTTATACACACAAAAATATCGTCACCTCTTCCCCTACGTAGAACATTATCACAACACCCGACACGCAGGGAGGAATCCAATAGTTCCACTTACTACTATGACATCCCTTGCTCAAAGACAATATTCTTACCTAGGTCCTAAAATGTTCAACCTTATACCCGGATCTTGGAAATTGAAAACTGCAAGCGTCTTGCGTAAATTAGTCAACGACTGGATTCTGGACTTACGAATGTGAACGTATGCTGTTTAACTGATATACAAAATCACATAACTTTCCTGATCACTAGACCAAAACTCCCACCACACTTCATTGAGATCTGATATGGCTTCACAATGTTTCGACATCCTTTTGATATTTTTATACCTGAGATCTATGGTTTTGTGCCCCTGAATACTGTTCGCTATTTCACTGTTAGTGCTTCACGTAAGGCGTAATATACTCAAGTCGCTCACTAACATCAAAACTAGCTGTGTGAATCTTGGTACTTTATAGCGGTGATGATTTATAATAAATAAACAATACTTATCACAACTTGTATGACATACGAAATAATGCACCAATTACTTATGCCTTTACCAAATATATACTACTTATACCTTTACCAAAGTAGCACTAGTATTTCATAGTTATTGTTTTCGTATTTTAGCAGGAGTACTACAAGACATGAGCGCGGTGTATATCCGTATTGTCGTATAATATAAAATGTACTGAAAACATGTTTTTAAATCAGTAAAGATAATGTCATGTTTTCACATAATTGTTTACATATTAGTTACAGCGCATAAATAAATAATAAGAAAACAACTTAATATATATTTTTACATACCTAAATTATATCTAATATTGTAAATTTTTATGTATTTCTCTTATAAGTGAACTATGTATTATAAGTTCACACTTTTAAACACATAACTTCATCTCTCTATATTGTGAATCTTGTTGTAATTCCTCCAACTTGTTATCAAATACTTGGTTTACACTTTTTTACTTTTCAATGCTACTAACTTTATTACCTACTTATCTCATACACTGTAAATCTGAATATATTATATGTTATCAGGTTAATTCCGCAAATCCAAATATACTTTATGCTACCAGGTTCTTTTTCTATTTTTTTTGTTATGTAATTATGTATGTATAATATGAACTAAACCTGTAAATTTGTCTGTCCTGGTACGGGAAACTTTCCTAGTTGGACAGGCAAAGCTTCCTAATATGTGTTTTGTACTTTCTTTTATATGTATCTATAGTAAATAAATAAATCTGTTGTTATAACATAAAATAAGAACCAACAGCAAATTCTGATTGTTCTGATTCTAAATTTAATCAAAAATTATAACATATTTTAGTTTTTATATTTGCACGTCACTGATGCTGAATTATTCCAAGATATGTCTTGCAAAATGATCTTAACGATAAACTTATTTTTCAGTTTCCACACAGTTTACCGCGAAGTTAAAAATGGTAAAAAATGCAACGTTTTTTATGAAATTATTCATAGCCCATAGTCAAAAAGTTTTTCATCAGATTTCAACTTTTGCACGTCATAAATAAAACATTGAAATAGAGCAAAGAAGTGGAAAGTAATTTAAAACCGCAAATTCAACGCCTGCTCTGCGAGTTGAAGGCTCACCACACATAATGTATGCTTAAAACTTTTCATTATTTATTTTCCTGAAACAAGTGATCCGTGTTTATTAAAGTTCACCGTGACAGGGTTGTGCATAATAAACAACCGACATTACTTTGTTTTTGTAGATCGATGTTTATGAAAGGAGGGGGAGGACGGAACGTGAAAGCTAGCAGTCCACAATGGAGTCCTGGTACCTACCCTGATGTATGGCAGTGAGGCATGGAACTGGCAGAGGAAGGATGAAAGTAAACTGAATGCTGTTATCCCTGAGGCGAATGTGTGGTAAAACCATGTATGATCGTGTGAGAAATGTGGATATCCGCAAAGAATGTAAAGCTGATGTAAGCATAATGAGTAAGATAAAGAAAGGGACCCTCAGATGGTTTGGGCATGTAGAGCGAATGAAAGAAGAACACAGTGTGAGAAGAATATTTGACGCAAATGTGAATGGAAGAAGAAGTCGGGGACGCCCGAGGAAGACATGGCACAATCAAGTGAATCAGATACTTGAGTCGGGCCTTGTCAAAAGTCAGAATAATAGAAGAGTATGTATGAGACGATGTATGAATGCGAGTGAAGCAAAGACTGTGTGCCAAGACCGAGTTGTTTGGTGGTCCGTCCTCTCTGCCTACCCCTGCGGGGAAACGGCGTGATGGTTAGTTAGTTAGTTAATGTTTATGAACAAAAGATAATATGAAAAGTTCACGCATTCGTTGTAAACTGGATGTCACGGATGTAAACAGTAAGCTGGAGGAACGACAGTTGAGATGGTATGGGCACTTAAGACAGAGACCACTAGACCACACAGTGAAGCAGGCAATGTCTATAGAGCTTCATCGACAGTCATACAGAGGAAGACCAAAGAACTCCTGGATGACTCAATGCGCCGAAATGCTACAGGGAAACGGTCTGGATGAAAGGGATACCTAACTAGAACCGAAGAAGATATAGCTAAATCGAGAAGAACTGACCCCAATGAGTTGGCACAGTGCAAGAAAGAAGAAGATGTTTATGAACAGAATTTCAAAACATTCTCACATAACAAACGTAGGTTTACGTTAATTTATGGTGATACGAATAATTGCAATGCTAAATCAAATAAACAAGACTTTATTCTTAAACGTTGATTAAACAATATTCAACTACACTTTATGTATATTTGAATGAGAAATTATTTATCAGAAGGTGGAAAGCGAACACTGGATCGATTTGCGAGCAGTTGAGTCGACGGCATTCGGAAACAGATCGCTAATCGCTTTTTAGCTTGGCCTGTCACATAGCTGATGATAAAAGATTGTTTTTTCTATTGGCATACGAGCCTGCAATTTTTTTATTTTTTTATTGTTGATACATTATTTTACAAAATTTCATAGTACAATCCAGTAATGTTGGCCTGAGGCCCCCATTTTATAATAATTAAAAAACTAAAAAAAAATAATATTAAAAGAAAATCGGCGTATATTAAGATTTATTTGTTTGTGAGTGTTACGTGTTTTATATTGGTTTTGTGTGTTGCGTGTATATGTTTTATTCTTTTACGTTATAAAATGTTGGTAATATTGTCTTTTTTGTTCTTTAATCCATTTTATTTTTTATTTTGTGTCTGAAATTATTTTGGTTTTCCTCAATTTTTGTTTTAAGTGAAAGACTGTTGAATGCTTTTATAGCATGGTATTTATAGTGTCTTTGTCCAAAGGTAGTGTTTACCGTCGGAGTTTTTATGTTTTTTTTGTCTGCTTGTCTAACCGGTCTATTAGTGATATTTGGTAATTTGTGGAGGGTGTTTTTTTGGTCAAAATGTAGTTTAGTAGTGTTTTAACATATAATTGGCGTATATCTAGTACGTCACAACTTTTATATATTTGGTCTGTTTGTTTTTTTAAGTATTACCTTTAAGATCGATTTCTGTGCGATTTCTATTTGAGCGATAGCTGCGTTTGTTGCTCCTTCCCAAACAATTAATCTATTTTCTATTATTGATTGACAATTGACATTTTCATTTGTTTTATTTTATATATGTTTCTTATGTTTAGGAAAATGTGTGTTGTTCTGAGGAGTTTGTTTGTTATTTGTTTAATATGATGTGTCCATCTAAGATTATGGTCAATTACGATTCCTAGATATTTTATTTGTTCCGTTTTTTCTAGAGGAGGACAATTGCAGATGTTGGTATTTATGCATTCGTGTATTTTTATGGTATTTGTATCGTTTTTTGGCTGTCCCGTGTTAGTTATACTGCACGTTGAGAATTTTGTTTTCGATATGTTTAGTGTAAGTGTGTTAGAGTCCAGCCATGTTTTCACTTGCGTGATTCCTAGATTCGCTATGTTATATACACTATTCCAATCCTTAGATTTAAAGAGTAAAACTGTGTCGTCTGCATAACTAATTATTTCACCGTCTATTTCCATGCTGCAAAGTTCATTCGTGTAAATGGTGAAAAGAATGTAATTGAAGGTATATATCGTGGAAGCGCTGCATTATTCGTTTATCACAAATTTAAGAAGATATTATTTTATGAAGTAAATATTATGTGCATAGAATATTTTCTTTGTCCTCCTCACTTGAAGATCATGTTCCGAGGGGACTAGGTTTTTAATAGAGGGTTTTCAGCTACTTCTATGGCTCAACTTCTTTGTTTGGTTAAGGATTTTTCAGTAACTTCTACGTCGATGTTTTTAAGATACGTCAGTTTTTTTTCCGATAATTCCTTAAGCCATTTTTAAGCCTATTCCTTCGATGGACTTAATTTTGTTTTTTTGTTTTTGTTTTATTTTGTTTGATACCGTGTGGGAGTTTGTTATATAACTTTACTGTTAAAAAATCAAAGCACATTTTTTACCGATTATACTATTACGCTTAGGTGTTTTTATCTTATCATTTAAATTGTCTAAGATTAGCTAAACTTATAACTTTTCTGTTTATTTTATAGTATTTGTTAATCAAATTTTAAGAGCGTTGATTTTTGAAAAAGTTTGAATAATTGAATAACAGCTTAACGTAATGGAGAAAATTGTGAAAAAAAACGCTTAGATGATTTGTTTGGCCTCTAAAGGTAGAGCGTTCGATAAAGAAAGGGGCGTACACAGAATATAATGAATGTAAAAGGATGAGATTGGTACAAAAAGTCAGGGACGCATGATAAAGACCTGTCATGATCGAATGAATCAAATCACGCTTCTTTTGTGAGTGCATTTCCTCGGCAGACTAAGTCCTCCATAACGAAACAAGCACTATTTTTCGCTACTTTGGTGGTAGTAGGAGATTTTAAAATTATTATTAGGTTGTTCGTAACCCAGAAACGTTAGTTGGTTAGTTAAGTTAGTTACCTTTGTGTTGCCAGGCAAAAATTTCAATAAATTAAGATTTTAAAAATTTTATTTTTTTTTTTTTTTTCAAAAGAAGCAAAAACATTGTGATTTGACATTTTAAATAAATAAAAAGGAAATACTTTGTTTTAAGAAACTTTATTGTTATCTTTTAGTCTACCGGTTTCAGTACCTCCGTACCATCATCAGGATTGAATATAAAAATACTCCAAGAGTATAAAAATACTCAAAAGTATTTTTATATTCAGTCCTGATGATGGTACAGAGGTTCCAAAACCGGAAGACTAAAAAATAACAATAAAGTGACTTAAAACAAAGTATTTCCTTTTTATTTATTTTAAAAAAATTTCACCAGCCCTGTCAAACCTCATTCGTATTCAGGGCGCTGAAAGTTTCAGGAAGCCCGTGTGACGTCACTCTAATCACTATTTATTGGTGGTTTCGGCGGAGCGAACATTTAGACGAAATATTTACGGGTAGTTACCTATTTAAAAACCGCGCCCATGAAAGCTACAGACTTAAGATTGCAAAATTAAAAATAATTTTAAGTCTTATAATTATTAAGTGAAAATGGCTAAGAGAAAAACCATTTTCGTGTTCACTGAACAATTATGTCCATAAATCTACTTTTAATTTTTTGTTGAATGAAAAAATTTCTCGTTTAATGAAAAAAAAATAATCTGACAATATTGATTTCCACTCACTTCCATAATTAAAAGCAGAAAATGTTGTTGTGAACTGAAGGAGAACTTAGCTAGCCGAGGATTGAACCCACGACGCGACACCTGTGTGAGAAGCCGACGCATTTATCTACTCAGCCACTAACCGTTTAATTGGACAGGGGTTCTGTCAATCTGCTAATCAGAATTACAGCGAATTAAACCGGACGTTTAATTAAAAATTAAAGGTACGAATTCAGTATGCAAGAAACTTGCACGCAAACAGCAAGTTGCAAGTTTAGTTGTCGTGGATATCTCAATTTGTAGTACCCATCTCTTGCATGCAATTCGAATTTTCCACCGTGCAACCCATTTTAAGGTACAAATACATTAGACAGACCAGCAAACAAACCAAGTAGTCCAGTTTGCAGAACACAACTATATTTATTTAGAGTCTTTGAAAAGTCTACTGAGAAACACCTCCTTTAAGATTCAACCCCTCAGGCCCCGGGCGTTCTGGCGGAAGGTCGGAAAATTTCCGCTTTGCAATAAAATACAAATAAATGGAATATTTTAGAAGGTATCCGAAAACTAAAAACTGTTCACGAAATTTGATAAACTACGCCTTCAAACGTTTTTATCATTATTATTACATAGTATAAAATGAAGTCGCTCAAAATGTATGTGCGCAGAGATCTTTTAAACTACGCAACGGATTTTCATGCGGTTTTCACCAATAGACAGAGTGATTCAAGGGGAAGGTTTATATGTATAATACATGCTTATTATAGTAGAGAAAAGCCGAGAAATTCAAATATTCAATTCAGGCAGCGGGCAGCTGGCAAGCGGGTAGTGAGGATTTTATAAAGGTCGGGTAATGGCGTTGTGTTTCGTTAGACACAGCAACGTGTGGCCGGGTCTGCTATTTAGAAATAATCATAAAATTTTCGAAATAACAAAAATGTTTAATGCCAACATAATTTTTTTTTATAATAACTGACCTTACGTCTTTTTTAACTAAAATTACAGATAACGAAAAAAGGTAAACACATATATATTGTGTTAGATAAATATATTGTAAATATGCGCCAATACAGGGTGTCTGGGGGTAAAGTGCATTAACTTCGGGAGGTGATTCTACATGATGGTAGGAGTAAAAAAGATTAACAACTTTTTCCGAAATTCCGAAAAAATTTTCTCATACAAAAATACGTACCCACTAAGAATCCTGTGAGGTACGATCTTACTTGCTGAGCGCCCGCCGGCACGATTGCGGCAACATTGCATGGTTGTGACTGGCCCGTATCGTAACAGCGGAAAATAATAAAGCTGGCGGCACACGCTGGTCTATTTTTATCTTTTTACCACAAAACCACACCTAAAAATTGGAATTTTTAAAAAAGTTATCCATGTTTTTACTTATAATATCATGTAGAATCACCTCCCGAAGTTAATGCACTTTACCCCCGGACACCCTTTAAATGAAAACCTCGCTTTAGAAAAATAATTAATAAAAATTCATAAATTTTTCTCAAGTTATGGGGTTACATGGGTCTCTTAGTCAAAGAGAAAAGCATATTTTCTCGATTTTTCAAAAAATGTAATGCATGAATTATTTCATTCGAAGTGTTGAGCACATAAAAGAACTACTGAATATTGAAAAGAGAGAGACCCCTAAAAAATTGTCCTCTTGGTAGGCAGAAAACTCACGATGCTTCATCTGAAATTTAAAAAAAAAAAATTTGATTTCTAACTATTATTATAAGCAATAATTATCAGCCTGAAACACTCATCCACATTGAAAAATCTTCCGAGAAAAGATACATGACGCCAACGGGACTTGAACCCGTGCCCTTCTGATTGCCGGTCAGCTGCTCTCCCAATTGAGCTATGGCGGCTTATCTTATACCCGCCAAATGATTCAATATATACTAGTGTTTCATTCAACAATTACTGCTTATTATATTTTTTTCCACCTGAAAATTTCCCCAATAAATGAAGACATAATTTGTCTCGACGCCACCTAGCGAGGGATTTAACACTATCAGTGTCTCTCTCGCAAAAATAATGTTGTTTGTTTTCAGGTGGAAAAAAATATAATAAGCAGTAATTGTTGAATGAAACGCTAGTATATATTGAATCATTTGGCGGGTATAAGATAAGCCGCCATAGCTCAATTGGGAGAGCAGGTGACCGGCAATCAGAAGGGCACGGGTTTAAGTCCCGTTGGCGTCATGTATCTTTTCTCGGAAGATTTTTGAATGAGTGTTTCAGGCTGATAATTATTGCTTATAATAATTGTTACCCTTTGTGCTATGCATAAAAATCTTGTCTTAAACGTTAGTTTAATAATTAAAAATAATATTTTTTTTCTGTAAGTAGATCAGTATAAGCCGTACTTGAACGAAAGATTTCTCAAAAAATTGAATTTAGAATTTTTGGCAGTGTTGTATGCAAAATTATTCAATTTTTGATACAATTTACACTACATTGTAAATTATTTATATTCGAAAAAAAAATCCTTCGTTTAGATACTGGTCAATGCTATTTTGAAGAAGTGTGCCAAATTTCAATGAAATCGGTGCATTGATTTTAGAGAAATCGTGCCTACCGACTTCAAATTTTTTTTTTGATTTAGTTTCAGGTAGGAATAAAACAGAGATTTTTTTATACAAGGTCCGGGGGAAAAGTGCATTAACTTCGGGAGGTGATTCTACATGATGGTAGGAGTAAAAAACATTAACAACATTTTCCGAAATTCCAACATTTTTTTTCCCTTACAAAAAGACGTACCTACTAAAAATTCTTAGTGTAAGGTACGATCTTACTTGCTGGGAGCCTGCCGGGCGTAAAATAAAAAAAGCTGTAAAAACCAAGTCATATAGTTAATAATCTTGTTGTAGAAAGCAATCACTTTGTGGTTTGACATATTTAATAAAATGAAATACTTTTTTGTTTAAAACCACGAAATTTATTAATTTATGAACCAACCGGTTTGGCTTATCTTAAGCCTCTTCAGGGTGCAAATAGTACAGTATTAATTAGTACCCTGAAGAGTCTTAAGATAAGCGAAACCGGTTGGTTCATAAATTAATAAATAATTTCGTGGTTTTAAACAAAAAAGTTTTTTATTTTATTACTTAATAATCAATTAGACATATCACGTAGTCCTATATTAGGTCTGTTTCCAATAAACCCTTAAAAATAAAAATTCCCAGTGCTCCTTACCACCATGCCAGTTGATGCTTTGTTTCTCCAAATTTATTATTATAACCCATTAGTCTACATAATTATCTTTCGGTTTTTCCCATTACTTGAGTACTTATGTTAATGTATTTTATGGCCGTCTATGTGTAATATTTTTATCATGTTGTCTCCCTCTATATTTTGTTATATATTAGCACACATTATTTACTTCTTGTTTAGTATTAATTTGTACCCTGATGATGCTTTAATAAAGCGAAACCGGTCGGTTCATAAATTAATAGCTCGTGGTTTAAAACAAAAAAGTATTTTATTTTATTAAATAATATTGAGTCAATAATAAAGAATATTGTCGGTAAATATAACTTATAACTAACTAACTAACTAACCATCACGCCGTTTCCCCGCAGGGGTAGGCAGAGAGGACGGACCGCCAAACAACTCGGTCTTGGCACACACTCTTTGCCTCACTCACATTCATACATCGTCTCATACATTCTCTTCTATTATTCTGACTTTTGACATGACCCGACTTAAGTATCTGATTCACTTGATCGTGCCATGTCTTCCTCGGGCGTCCCCGACTTCTTCTACCATTCACATTCGCGTCGTATATTCTTCTTACACTACTTCCTTCGTTCATTCGCTCTACATGCCCAAACCATCTGAGGGTCCCTTTCTTAATCTTACTCATTATGCTTACATCAGCCTTACATTCTTTGCGGATATCCACATTTCTCACACGATCATACATTGTTTTACCACACATACGTCTCAGGGATCTCATTTCAACAGCATTCAGTTTACTTTCATCCTTCCTCTGCTAGTTCCATGCCTCACTGCCATACATCAGGGTAGGTACCAGGACTCCATTGTGGACTGCTAGCTTCGCTTTTTTTGACAGTTTTTTATTAGCGCCAACGGCATTCAGTCCACCATTAATGGAGTTACCGGCATTCACCCATCTTTCAATATCTCTTTCAGCCTTCCCATCTCTCGTAAACATACTACCCAGATACACAAACTCATCCACCTGCTCCAAATATTCATCATTCACAACTATGTTGCATACTGTTTTCGTACTCTCCCTTTCAAACACCATGACTTTAGATTTACTTACATTCATCATTAGCTCATTCTTCATACATACTTCGTTCATCCTAGATACGAGAGACTGTAGATCTTCCATAGTGTTAGAAATCAACACCGCATCATCAGCATACAACAGGCAACATACTTTCAGATTACTCAATTTCGCGCCTAATCCCACCTCTTTCAATTCTTGCATACAATTTTCCATGTATAGATTGAATAACCATGGTGACATTACGCAGCCTTGCTTGACACCTTTTGTGATGTCAAACCACCCCGTAAAACCACCGTTCACCCTAACACACGCAACGCTTCCCTCGTACAGAGACGCAATTGCCTGTATGAGATTTGTATTCACTCCATACTTGGACAAAACCTTCCATAGCTTTTTCCTGTCGACTCGGTCGTATGCTTTTTGTAAATCTACAAAGGCGCAGAAAAGTTTCTGGTTTTTCGCCAGAAACTTCTCAGTAAGCATACGCAAGGAGAAAATCTGGTCCATGCATCCCTTTCCACTCATAAAGGCACCTTGCACATCCCATATTTTATCCTTTGTTTCCATTCTTACCCTTTCAATCAATATTCTTCCGTACAGCTTGCCGACTGAACTTAGCAGGCTAATAGCCCTATGATTTCCACATTCCATACGTGACCCTTTACCTTTGTATAACGGCATGATTACAGCCCTTCTCCAATCTAATGGCGTGTAACCCTCCTCTAAACACTGGTTTAAAAGTTTGCACAACCATGTAAGAATAATATGGCTATCTCCTTTAAAGTATTCGGCAGCAATATTGTCGAAACCAACAGCCTTACCATTCTTCATGCATTTTATCGATTTTTTTTATTTCATCCACGCTGATTTTGATTGGATTCACTCCGTCATCGTTCATACCCGATTAACTGCTGGCCTCACTATCACCCGGATTGCTTCCGAAAACCTCCTCAAAATATTTCATCCATCTCTCTTTTATTTCTTCCTCATTCGTCAACATTTTTCCATCTTTCGATTTTATGACTTTCCGGTTTCCGTTCTCTGAACCACTCCGGGACCTTTTGACCTCCTTCCAAAACAGTTTAATGTTTTCTTGGAAGTGTTTTGTCATTTTTATTCCCTCCTCCTCTTCCAGGCGTTTCTTTCGTTCTTTCACTCCAACACTTACTCTTTTCTTACATACCTTATAAACTTCTTTCGCTCTATCTCTCTCTTCGCTAGAATCCGTGCCAGCCGCTATCAGACGTAACCATGCTTTCTTCTTCTCTGAGACCAGTGCTTTGATCTCTTCATCCCACCATGCGTCACCTTTCTTCCTACCTTGCGTACTTATTCCACATACATCTCTAGCAGATTCACAAAGACTCACCTTTATGTGGTTCCATGTTTCATCAATGCTTAGACCGTCCATTGCCTTCTCATTCAATCTCATCTCTGCCAAATTCTCATACTCACTTCTGACATTAGCATTTTGCAGTTTTTCTACTTTGACTCTTGTTGGAGTTGATATCGTTTTCACTTTAGAGCGCCAGCCGCGAAAGAGGTTTACTCTCGACACCACCAGAAAGTGGTCAGTTTCAACCTCCGCCCCTCTGAAAACTCTGGTGTCCTCGGTAACGGCTCTCAACCTAGAGTCAATTACCACAAAGTCAATTATTGATCTTTCATTTCCTCTTTCCCACGTATATTGGTGGACATATTTATGATCGAAAAGAGTATTCGATACAAACAGGTTCCACTCTAAACATACTTCCAGTATTCTGTTCCCATTGTCATTCGTTCTTTCATCCCCGAACTTACCTACGGCTAAATCAAATCCGTCACGTCTAATTCCCACCCACCCATTCAAATCTCCCGCCATTATAATCCTTTCATTCGAATTTTTTAATCTCATTACGTCGTTCACACCAGTCCAAAAATCATCTTTCACTTCGTCGCTTTCAGAATTAACAGGAGCATAGCAAATAACCAGAAACACCCTTGTCAAACCAATTTTGAATCGGATCCACATTATTCTCGGACTTACACATTCATATTGCGACATACATTCAACCATTCTGGGAGACAGTAACGCTGCAACAGCCTGACAAGCCCTCTCTGTATCTGGTCTCCCAGACCAGATGATAAGTCTATCGTTGTGCTGCATTGTACCGCTCTCTTTTTTCATACTCTCTGTCACACAAAGTACGTCCAAACATTTACTATCCATTGTTTCACATAATTCATTCATCTTTCTTTCCATCCCTCCTCTGATATTACACGTACCAATTCGACATTGTTCCCGTTCCGTCCTCCTCTTTGCGCTACCAAGGGGTTGGCGATGTGATGGGTAGCGAGCCTCATCAACACCTCTGTCGGCCATTCCCTTCCTCCAAGGACTACTTATAAAACTACCTTAACCTCATAAAAACACCGTTACACGTATTCAAACCTTCCTCTATAAATATACAACTCGTAACAATAGTTAAAATTAATACAAACAATTTACTGCACTGCACTAACAACTTAATTAAACTAACACTAAAAGAAAAAAATATATAATGTCTTATCACCGTAAATATTTTTGTATCATCGTAAAATGTTCATATTTTTGTAAAGTTTTTATATCCTTGTACAATGCTTGTGTCACATAATGTCTTATCACTGTAAATCGCTCCCTCTTAGGGAACGCAGTATGCGGGCTCCGACCAATGTCATCCTTCTCGGTGCGTGGGGCGATGGGACAGGAAAGGCGGTGGGGGCGGGGTGTGTAGCTCTGAGTGCAGAGGCCACCTGATCACTCATCTTATTTCTCTTTCTTTCTGCGAAAGGCCGCTCCAGTGGCCGATGCAACGGACAGGTCATAATGGTCGTAATTTAACCTATTGCTTGACGGCGGCAGCGGGGGTGCAGTGTAGGTGCGGGGTAGGCGAGGGGCACCCCTGGGTTGTCCAACAGCCGAAGGGATGGTCACATCTGGCGAGTGTTTGATGCCCGTCTGAGATTTTAGCTCAGAGTTTAGACACAGCATTTAGAATGTATCTTATAATTAACCATATTGTTCAGTACACAAAATTAAAAACTCGTCGCACAACCACAGTATTCACATAAAAAATATTTTTAATGCACTTAGGTAATTTTCACACGGTAAGGAACATTTTTTGATACTTTTAAGGGCTCATTTTATGAAATATCCCTTTTAATTAGTGAAAAATAACGAGACCGACCAAAACACGCCAGGCTGCTCCGAGAGCCCGGCAACTCCTCTTATATAACTTATAAAATAAATATAATATAACGTCAATATAACTTATAAAACAAACAATAAACGGCAATATAACTTATAAAACAAACAAAACAACAGTCTTTTTCTGATTAAACAATTAACTAAAAATTTTCACTAAACAAATATAATGAAACATATCTATCTTTGTGGACAAAAAGAAAAAAAAATACAAATCTCGACTTCTCCAAATTATTCAAAAATTACAAAAATCTACAATTTTGTATATTTGGCCTTTTCACCTACTTTATCCAAAACGTCGTTTTCTTTGGAAATCATTTCATAAAATTATTGACATGTCATTTTCAAATTACACAATGTGTTCATCATCTTAGCAATTATTTCTGTTGGCAAATTATTGCGTTCCTTGGTCCACTAGGCGTTTATTAAAGAGAAAACTCTTTCAATATTGGCGATATGGCCTGGAATCGCAAAGTTCTGCCATTGGTCAAAAATTTAACTGTCATTTAAATTTTTTTTTGATAGAATGTCTATCGTTTCTGCTACGTGCTCCCAGCTTGGTATCTCAGCTAAAGCTATCCACTTAAAGTGTTTTAATTCGGCACTGAATTCACTAGTCCAAGAGTTTTAATAGTCTTTAACAATTTTGTACATAATATTCACGTTTTCTTTGAATTCTTCCACCCGATCTCGGTGAACCTCCTATAAATGTCGTAAAATTGCGGTTAACTTTGTTGGGCAGAAATTTTGTTTCAGTCTATCATTTTTTATATTGTCCATTATTTGTGAACACTGGTCAATTACCTCGTTGACTGAAATATCTAAAGTTTCCGTACATTTGATTCGACTATGATATATTGGGTAACATGTTTTAAATTATTGGAACAAGGTATTCTGGAGTTCTTTGGCCGTATTTATTTAGGTATCGGGAATTACAAGTCCATCGTTTCCATTTAGTCTTGTATAAAGTACCACTATTTTATTAAATTTAGATTGAGGTGTATGCTGACTCGATAATAAATTTACAGAGTTGTATAGTAATAATTTTGGTACATCATGTCTTTCTTCGTATTCAAGTTCGTTTAAAAATAACTTTACCAAGCAATATTATATACTTTGGAGTGAAAGAAGATTTGTTTTCATCAAATGTCCCCCTGTAGTTATTCCATATCTTATTAGGGATTCCGTCAATGACTGACATACTAATTTAACGATATTTGGTAGAACAAAAAACTTCAGTCTATAAAGTTTGCTCACTGTATCTCTAAGCCGTGTGCAAACTTTTTGTTAATGTGTATTTAAAATTACAATTAATTGTTAAGGGTTAAAGCATAAAATAGTTTTCTTAATTTTATTTAATAAAATGCTACAATCGAGTGAACAGCCGCTTGCATAAAGGGACATCCGGTACCAGCGCCTCTAGCGTTTGAATCACCAGAAGCCATCATTGAAAAACAAAAAAAACTTTCTTATTTCTTTTTCAAAGCCAATTTAAACTATATAAAAGTATTGCAGAGGGAACAACAGAACGATATAACATTAAGGCTCTTTTATTTACTGTAGTATCCAGTTCTTTCTCACAATCTTACTATCCTGGGCCAAATCTACGTGACGTTTTACGGGTCCCCTAGGTCCACTTGAATATTATTCCTTAACCTTTGGAAGGCAATCTTAGAAGTATTACCTCATATTCCCACGAGAGTATTATCATAGATTTTTTTTTTACATTAGCTCTGCACATGAATTAATTACTGTCAGGACCTATGTCATATTTAGGGATGCTGTGTGGAGGGTCTTTTTAAGGAAAGAAAGGAGAGAAAGTTCTGGGAAGAAAAAGATATTAGGGATGATTGGAAATCTGGGGTTCAGTGTGTCCAGGTATATCGTCCATACAGTGGCGAAGCGAGGGGGGGGAGGCAGACCGCCCTGGGTGCCACCTAAAGGGGGGGTCCACTCCGTTATTTATATTTTCGTAACTCTATGACTCCTCGTGGAGTGCCCCGAATTTTGTGTCGGTCGGTCTTTTATAGGCGGAAAAGCCTATATTCTGAAATTCTCCAGCCACCCCCCCCCCCCTCAGGATGGGCCAATTTTATGAAGTCAAAATTAGCGTTTTGAATTTCTCAAGTCAACTTTAGTAGGGGGGGGGGGGGTGACATTACGCCCCGGGGGGGGTGACATCCGCCCCGGGTGCTACCAATGCTAGCTACGCCACTGCGTCCATATATATATGTCCAGGTATATCCGCCGCCAAAACCTAGAGAAACCTATCTTTCTATCAAAGCAGAGCGGTGCCAATTACCTACAGCCGAGCGACGACCAAACAGCACGGAATATCAAAGCAGAGCGGTGCCAATTACCTACAGCTGAGCGACGACCAAACAGCACGGGCTATCAAAGCAGAGCGGTGCCAATTGCCTACAGCCAAGCGATAACCAAACAGAAGGGACTATCAAAGCAGAGCGGTGCCAATTACCTACAGCCGAGCCATGACCAAACAGCACGGACTATCAAAGCAGAGCGGTGCCAATTACCTACAGCCGAGCGATGACCAAATAGCACGGACTATCAAAGCAGAGCGGTGCCAATTACCTACAGCCGAACGACGACCAAACAGCACGGAATATCAAAGCAGAGTGGTGCCAATTACCTACATCCGAGCGATGACCAAACAGCACGGACTATCAGAGCAGAGCGGTGCCAATTACCTACAGCCGAGCGATGACCAAACAGCACGGACTATCAAAGCAGAGCAGTGCCAATTACCTACAGCCGAGCGATGACCAAACAGCACGGACTATCAAAGCAGAGCAGTGCCAATTACCTACAGCCGAGCGACGACCAAACTGCACGGATTATCAAAGCGTATATGTTTGGTGTGTAGTTTGAAATAAGCTTCTGTATGTAGATGCGATTTGCGGTAGTGTAGGTGCTACACACCTACAGCCTTACTGAAAAACCCAGTGAAAATTTTATTCAATTGACAAACGGCCGCGGATGTGAAAACATTACTAATTAAAAATTTGTTCTTTGAAAGAAATACACATGGTTTACACGGCCTGAGAGGGTAGTTTATCTCTGTTTTAACCATTGATGTCCGAACGATATTTGTAATTTTTCCATAGTATTTTGAATGTTCTATATATTTCTTATTTTTGAAGGTGTCGTAAAAACAAATACCATTTATGAAAACTAGATAAAATTACCTTTTAGATTTGAGTATTTGAAATACACTTTAGCTTTCAAAAACTGCCATATTTTATGATTCAAACTCGGAAAAACATGGAAAAAAATTTCCTCCGACAAAATGTAGAGAAATTTAAATAAAATCAAAATTTAAAAAACACAGTCCTTTTATGTAGTAAATTTGGAAGGAAACTATCGCCTCACTTTTTTATCGTGTATACAATAAAAAAATAATAAAAAATTTCAAAGTTTTTTTTATTGCCAAAAAAATAACTTAGAAATAATACCGAAATTTAAAACAGATTTCTTGCATCTCTAAAGACGTTAATTTTTTTGATACATTTACGAACACATGTATTAGATTTTAATATTATAAAAAATTATCACTTTTAAGAAATTCTTTTAAAATAAAGATCTTAAAATGAAAATTTTATCTAAGTAACCTATAAAAAACAATATTCTGACAGTTCAACTTTGAAAGTACGGCGTTTGTACAATAACTTGATTAAACTGATGTAAAACACACAAATAATATGGTAAATATATCAATTATGTGAACAGAAGAGTAAATTCGTCACTACAATAGAAATTATTTAGTAAAATCACAACATTTAGGCACTAACAAAATTTTCCATATCCCGCCATAAACACACCGAACTGTTTTGTCATCGCGGGCCGATATGCACCGATGCACCAATAATGCCCCTAGCGGAGAAGAATTAAAACAACATTGTTTCCTAGGAAATTAAAACCATTTACAATTTTGTCAGATCTTAATGCATTTTAACAGCGTGATCACGCAAGAAACGTTATTGGTAATAAAACGTGATTTAGTGTATACGGGGATTAATTATGTTATTGCAATAACACAGTTAATTGGTCGCGCTGTGGTTTTTTTTAGTAAGGCTGCTAATTTATAACTTATATTTCCTTTTTGATAGTTCGTGCAATTTGGTCGTAGCTCGGCGAAAATAATAATAATAGTACTTGGCTATTTTTATATCGCCGTTTTTGTGAGAAATCCCCCCAAGGGCGCCTTACAAGTAGATATATCGTCGCTGCGAAATCAAACCGGCATATGTGCAAAAATAGAGCTTTTGAGTTGTTGGTGTCAAAAAATTTATTTTTTTTCGAACTATTTTTATGTCGAACCGGCATATCGTATAGTTGAATAAAAATCCGTCAGATGACGTTGGGCCTGCATGCATTTATGCGGGAATAGCCATTTAGTTTATTAGAAGACAGATCTATTGTGCAATACGCCAGTCGCTTCAAAACCTTTAAGGAGGAAAAATGTCCATCATGTAAGTAAAACTGAATTATATCTATCTCTATAACTATCTCATAATAGAACATGTTTATTATTACCCAGTTAATCTTTGGCAGATACTTATTGGCAGATAATCCGGTTTGCACTTACATACTCGTAAGCGTTTATAGCAGCCTTAACTAAAACAAACCGGCATATATGCCAAAATATCGGTTTCCAGGTAAATTTTCTCCCGGCAAATGAAGCAAAATGTTTATTAAAACAGAAATATGTTTTAATAATTCAGTTTGAATTATATCAAAACAAAGTTTCATGTGATGTTTTTGAAGATTCGGTTTATTTTTTTCTTACGTATCGTTATGCAAGATGTTTTACGGCTTACTAGGCTCAAAATTGACCCTTGTAGGTAGATACTTAAACTAACTACCACATAGTTTTAATATTTTTCGTCAGATTACTTATAATATTGTTGTTTGTTGAAGGAAAAAGCGTACACCTTAAAAAGATTCAAATTTAATAGAAGAACTTCAGCAAAGAAGATGCGAAACTGCGATGATGAATACGAGTCTAAAACCCAAGGAAGAGTGAACATACGAAACACGAAGCCTCCTTGCGCCACAACTGTAAACTCAAGTGCACCGGAAAGAGATTTTTGCAATGTTTTGGGGAATGGGAGACTTTTAAAGACAAATAGAATTCGTAAAAGATAGCACACAGGTAGTTATTCCCAAGTATCAGAGGATTACATTGAATCATAAAAGGGAAAGGGGCTCTAATCAATCATACCCGATAACGAAATATGGGGGAAAATATGGGTATGCAAACAATTTTTTAAAAACACTTTTGACCTATCGGAAAGAGCTATACGTACAACCTTTGAAAAAACAGACGAAAGCTCAGGAGTGCTAAGCTTGGAAATGAGAGGCAAAAATGAAAAAGATCGAAACTTGGATAAAGAACTTGTGAAGAGTGCAAAGGTTCACATTGAAAAAATCCCAGATTTCCTAGTCATTACTGCAGATCTCAAAGTTCTCAGGAGTATACCGATGGTGGAAAATCTATCGCCGAACTTCACAGAGTTTATCTAAAAGAAAGAAGTCATTCATTCAACCTTTCTTTTTTCACACCGAAGAAAGATCAGTGTGATGTTTGTCTCATTTACCAAAAACGTACGCAATCGTACCTTCCCAGTACGCCATGGCCATGAAAACGGCAAAGAAAAGTGGCAAGCCTTACCTGGTTTTTGAGTTGAGTCATGAGGACTTTTTTGACATAAAACTCTGAAGGACTTCCAAGTAGTTTTACCCATGTTGGACATTCGAATTTTTGAAGTAATTAAAGACGACGGCAGCTTTTACTACAAAACATCCTACGGATCACATGCCTAGGAGGAGGCGAAGAAAAGAAATAAATGGGGCAAAGGGAGCGGCAAGCTTATTCCAAAAGACTTACCATCGATGAGAAGAAGAAAAATGATGGTATCCTAAAGTTAGTTACCGCCGGGATAGTACCGTCAATTTATTCATATTTCTATAAAAAATTACGAAACTTTGAAGTTACCAGTAAAGGAATTATGTTGATTGTTGTTTAAAAAAAATTGTGTAAAATGAATTATTTTTTCATTGACAACATTATCTTTTTTTTCTAACAGGTTTCAAAAGAAGAAGCCACTGTGACACAAAAACAAATATTACACTGATTTTAAAGTCATACTGGCATATCTGCATATTTCTCTTAATTTAAGCAATTTTAGATTTATTTGCAACTACTACTTCAATAAGCAGTATTCGTCTAAATTTTATTCACGCGTAAGTTGGCTTTAAGGTGAACCAAACGGACGTTAAATGGAAAATATCACAAGCGAAAACTTTAAAGCGCTCTGATGAAAAATATGCATTCTGCAGATATGCCGGTTTGATTTCACAGCGACGATATAATAAAATTGGTATAACTTAGATTTTTAATTATAACCAGTGACTTATCGTTGCCTTGTATTTTTCCAACAGACCATTAGAAAATATTACAGGAGAAGGTTTTCTTTAAATATTGCAATAAACTTTATGAAAAGTAGATAAAGCTATTTCCGTGAATAGTTTAAAAATTTCTATTTCTCATTAGTTAAAATAATACTTAGTTAAGTGATTAACTAGCATTTTTTATACTTTATTTTTAATTTTAAAGTGGAGATTGAACAAAAATTAAAATTGTCTGTTGGACAAATAAGAACTGATGCGACGTTATATCTAAGACTTGCAGCTAGTGGCTTGTGACTAAGACTTATGATAGTTGACTTAAAACCAGTGGCTTAATGACAAACATATTTACAACTGCGACTTAAAGTTAGAGACTTACAGCCTTACTAAAAAAAACCACATCACGGCCGATAACCTGTGTTGCTGCAGCAACCTGAATCAAACAAACATACACTAAAACACGATAACATTACTAATAAGATTTTTTCTTAAAATGTATTTTAAATCTGGCAACAGTGGAATTTTTCATAGTGTACATAATTTAATTGTTTGTTTTCCTACAGAACCGCTAGGACGCGGCGCCTGCGCATTCGTCATTCGCGTTGAAACCGCCAAAAAAAACTCACACCGCGGGTGTGTGTGTAATATTTCACAAATGTTATCGTAATATCTATTAATATGACTAATTCACTATTACATTCGCATAATTGATATATTTACCGTGTTTTTGTGGTTTTTAATAAGGTTTAGTCGAGTTATAATAACAATAATCATACTTTGAAAATTGAAATGTCAATAAGTATTTTATGTAAAACATGAAAATTCAAATTTACATTTAAAGGATTTTATTTTATGAGAATTTCATAAAAGTGGTGTTTTTTTTAAATATTAATATCTAATACATGTGTTCCTAAACGTATCATTTTCCCAATAGATTAACTGAATTTTTTTATCCAGTTTAACTATTACCGGCACAAAGCACTCTTTTCAGGGTGAATTGCCTAAAACCAAAAAAAAAAAAAAAACAAAATTAACGTCTTTAGAGTTGCAAGAAATCTGTTATAAAAGTCGGTATTATTTTTTTAGGTTGGTTTTTTGGCAATGAAAAAACTTTGAAATTTTTTATTATTTTTTATTGTATGCACGAAGAAAAAGTGAGGTGACAGTTTCGTTCCAAATTCATTATATAAAAGGTCTGTATTTTTTAAATTTTGTTTTTTTATAAATTTCTGTACACCTTCATCAAATATGTTTTGGTAAAAAAAAAATCCATTTTTTTTCGCGTTTGAATCTTAATATATGGCAGTTTTTAAAAACTAAAGTGTATTTTAATTACACAAATCTAAAAGGTAATTTTATCTAGTTTTCTTAAATGGTATTTGTTTTTACGACACCTTCAAAAATAAGAAATATATAGAACATTCAAAATACTTTGGAAAATATTCCAAATTTCGTTCAGACATCATTAATAAAACAGAGATAAACCACCCTCTCGGGCCGTGTAAACCAAGTGTATTTTTTTCCATGAACAATTTTTTAATTAGTAATGTTTTCACATCCGCGGCCGTTTGTAAATTGAATAAAAATTTCACTGGGTTTTTTAGTAAGGCTGTTTAAATATACATAAGTATCAACATTTCAAAATATTTGATGTACCAGGGTTATCATTAATAATCATAACATTAAAAACCACACCACCAGCAAGTTCTGTAGGTGTATGTAAAAACTCGTAAGATAGATAAGTTATTGCTGCGAGTCCAAGCAGTTTGAGGATTTATAAATTTTATACAAACATACTCATTTTTTTAGTGTTTAAAATCAATATTATTAAAAACGAAGAATCACCCACAAAAGTGTAGGCAAACGATATCAGCTGTTCGATTGCGGCCATTTTGAATTGGCCGTGGAGTAGTAGGTAGCATTATGATGTAGTATATTTATACGATTTTTTCGTACAGTTTAAAGTTTTTCAATATTTTAAATAATAGAGATACCTACCTCTATTTTTGATACTGAATTATTTAGGCCTAAATAATGTTTCAATAAACACAACAAATAAATCTCCATAAGCAGTAGATATGTAAATAAACGAATCAATTAATACGATGGCTTGTGTCATTTCTACATTCCCGTATATTTCCCATCCAATGAATTTACGGTGACGTCACGACACGAGGAACAGTGACGTCATCACTAAACATTTCAATAATGCCAACTAGAGGCTGTGTTTTGACGCGGAGTTCAAAAATGCACTTTTTTATATTTTTTTAAAAACTCTGCGTTTAATATTATTAAATAAAACTTATATATTCAGAATCAGCGTTTAATGGTCTATATGAACATATTTTTCACTGGACTTCCTTATTATAACAATTTGTTTGTTTTATCTTATTGTCCTTTTCGAAAATAAAATCACCAACTAAAGGGTCAGGTTATTTTCTTCACAGCACAATTCCCAAGTCTGCATTAATTCACGGCTCTAAAAATATACCGGGCGTTAACTGTATGGTTCGAGTAACTCAAAGGAGGCAAGTTAGCACCCCCGAGAGACTTCAGACTTGAAGAGTTCAATGTTTTAAAATAACAACTCGTTTTCCCACAGACCGACTTCAGACGATAAAACTTTTACAACTTCCACTACTTGACTGCACGAATCCTTGAAATGTTTACAAGGAATTGAGGTGACTGAACACGAAAATCAAAGTAGTTTATAGAACTGACTAGACTGGTTGGTGGAACGCCCGACTAGCAGTTAAATAGAGTTCGAATCTCACTGGAATTGACTTAGGGCAGGTTCACATGACAGGCGCTTTACGCGCGTTTTGATAACGCGCGTTTACAACTACATACATTTTATTAAGCCCTACGCATGCAAACTGGCGTTTTAATAAAGCGCGAGTTGAACGCTGCGCTAGCGCTCGACTGTTATCAGCGCGCGTCAATGCGCGCTTTGAGATCATTGGCTTTCTATGTTAACGTTCAGTTGAGCGCGCTTTTGATGCGGATAGACCGCGATAGATTTTAGGATTCGCAGAAATCGTCCGAAATGGAAACGGAAGCTTTTAATACCGAATTATTTATAGATGAAATAGAGAAAAGTCCTGTGATATGGAACATGACAAGTAGCATTTATTCAGATCAGAACTTAAGGAGAAAGATTTATTATATTATATTACATTTAATTTTATTTGATTTATTATTTTATTTTTTTGAGTTTATGAGAGCCATCAAATGATTTGATGCACATTTTGAAATAGTAAAAAAATTTGGGTCCGTATTGCCTTAGCTTAGGATACAAAGTAATGTCCTGTCTTTAAGTCGTCTGTATGAAAAAATTGGGTGGATCCAATATCTCCGTCTTCTGTCGCGTCGTTTTTGCCGTCGGTATAAAATGACCGTTAAAGCTGTTTCTTCGTCCATCTTCGACAAATGTAGAACTCAAACTGAACTAGGGCGGCAGCGGTAACGCGCGTTCAACGCCAGACAATCGAGCACCATGTGAACACTATACAAAAATTTTGCGCGCGTTAAGCGCTTGTCATGTGAACTTGCCCTTAGGGTGGCCTGTTTCAACGCTTGCTAGAGTGAAAGTAAGAGTAAAAGGAATTACTAAAGTTAAATTTCACCAAAATTCATTTTTCAAAAAATTTAACCACCTGTTTCATGTCGCTTTTAAGTTATGCCATTACTTCTTCAAACTTATTTTGTGGCACCATTTTAATTCGAAATATCGAATAGGCAAATTGCATGGATTTCATAACGACTTGGAAAAAATCGTGTGGATAGATTTTTTTACTTAGATTACGAAAATGTTAGTATTTTTTTTAGAAATGAACAGTGTTTTTAATAAATAAATCCTTTATTTGGGCTCGTGAGGTCACTAGATGAAAATATCCCGTCTCCGATAATGTTCTATTAATTTTATAAAATTCCATACTGATATATTTTTTTATATTTATTTTTTTTATTTATTTATTCGTTAATTAAGACATACACAGTACATTATAATACAGATTATAAGGTATGTTAAATTAAATTATTACATGGTTATGTACCTATTACGTAAGTCCATAGAATGTCATTTGATAATTACGCCTGAGATATGAACCGGTCTTAAAACTTAATTATTGAATGAATGAAGTAATAATAATAAAAAGGAAGAAAAGAGGGGGGGGGGGAGATAAGGAGACATTTTGAAATCAAGAATTATATGCTCACTAATTGTAATTGACTTAAGTGTAAGTAATTTTAAAACAATTATATCACGCCAAGAAATTTAATAAATTAGTTTTGTATGTTTGCAAGGAATCATGAAAAATGTCTAAGTGTAGTAATTTTTCATAGTGGTTGTAAGTTATGATTGCGCGAGTAATTTTTTTATTATTTTATTTTATTTTTTTATTTTTTTTATTTATTAAATGTTTACATGATACATTGTTGGTATTTTTTGACTACCACACTAGGCTATTGCCCGTGTTGTGGTAGTTATACATGACATATTATTTTATATAAACAGATAAAAAAATATGAGAAGAGGATAGAAAAAATAACATATTTAGGGATAAATAAAACTAAAAACAGATAAAAATAAAGATATAACAATTAAAAGTAAGCTAAGTATCTCAAGAATAATAATACTTACCAGAGTTTATTTCAAATAAAGAATAAAAATATAATTTAAAGAAGATTGAAATAAACTCTGGTAAGTATTATTATTCTTGAGATAAAAATAGAAATAAAAATTGGTAAGTATTCATCTGCACGAGAGTACATGTTTGTAGTCGCTTTTGATATTCTTTCTCTGAAAGAAGTTGGAAAGAGTGTTAGAGAAAGTAAATTTTTTTGTTTGTAATTTTTTTTAGAAAATGTACATTCCAGTATAGATTTATTCTTCCGCGTGAGATGGTCGTTAACGAAAATCCTCTGATCAGCTCCAGCCATTCCGACGCCCTTGGTAGTGATTCCTTTTTTCTTCTTAATTGCCGCCAGCAGCTCATCCTTTTACCTTTTGTTGACAAATTTAGCCACCACGTTCCGAGGGCGGGCGTCACGGGGAGCCGCTGCTATTCGCTCTTCAGGATGTAGGCGTGGTTTGGCTCTGGATATGGCAACACTTTGATTTCAAGCGAATTTTTGAATTCGACATTTAACATTCAATAGATTTATTGTTTCATCTCTGCGAACTTATCATTTGGTTTGACGTTTTGACAGATGTTTCAGAAGAGAGAAGCCTTCTTTACCTGTTTTAGAGGTGCGATGGTAATGGTGTTGATTTTAACAAAATCAAATTTTGTAATATTCAAGTACAAGTATATTACATTGGATTTAGTAATATGTAGACGTTGAACATTATACGAAAAAAATATTTATGAGATAATATTTTTGGTATGCCTTGTTATTCTCCTGTGAAAACGTTATTTTTTTAAAAATGATTTTCGGCTATGTAATTATTGTTTTTTCACGCCCATAAAGTTATTTCCCGTCTTTCCCGTTTATAAAAAATGGTCCGATTTTTCCAATTGAAATTCTCAAAAAATCGCCAGGGTTCCAAAAATACGATAAAAAATGGAATGTCTTGGCCTATTATGCTATTAATTTCCAAAAAACGATAGTTTCTCTACAGTTACTCCGCCATTTTTACAGTTTTGTCGGTTTTAGCTATGAAGTTGCTCGCTAGAATATTGCAATGAATCATGATTAATATTGTAGAAGACGACAGTGACCTTTAATTCCTCCTCCAATAATTCTTGCAGCCAAAATCAATAACATTACGACCCCGTGTTAACCATATCATTATTTTGGATAATCCCTAATGGAGCGGTATCGTATGTCGAAAGATCTCGTAAAATTTTGTGACATATCAAATTCAAGAAGATATAACAACTCACAACTATTGTTAAGTACATTATATTTTTTCGTGTAATATCGTATGTATTATAATAATAGGTCGTCATTTATTTTGAAATACTCGCAAAAATATTTTTACATGAAAAACACTGGCAGATTCTACAACGTCGCGAAACCAAATACGGCGGTTTATTTTTTGACAGTTATTGTAGTTTTCAAATTTAATTTTCGGCGTGGCAGCACCAAAAAATAATGAGGTGCGTTTTTTCCCATAATTTCGAGGAATACTCTGCATTTTAGACCGGCCACACTAATAACTCTTATATTAGCAAAAGTACACTTTAAACAGCGGATGTTAAACATTTTTAACATCCTTGTTATTTCAACTGACGGTTAAATTAAATTTAGTTAACGATTTTGCTTTCTGCTCACACATGTATTTCAACCCTTCTTTTTAAAATTTTAATCGACTTTCCTCTTCCATTGTATTGGTCGCTTTCCATGGAAGATCTTCAATACTATCATCATAAATATGAGTGTAAATAGGAGGTACTCTATTCTATTGTAATGAGTTCCGTGATATTAACTTATCTCGTTAGGAAAGTTAAATTAAATTTTTTCTCTTGATATTTTATTAAGTTTTCGCAACATTCTATTGGCCCTCATTAAATAAAAGTTGAATTACACAATATGTATTCAAGACGTTTTGATCCCTTGACATATTTTTAATTTGGAATATTTGTATTGCCTTAAAATTATTATCATGGCTTTGTTTTGCATAAACATCTAAAATCTCCTTCTCTTTCGCCAAGAAAAAAATACTGCTACAATCTTACTTAATATTATAAACGCGAAAGTTTTTATGGATATATCTTTGTTACTATGTATTTCACGCAAAACCTACTGAATGGATTTTAATAAAACTTTACAATAATATAGCTCGTACATCAGAATAACATATTACGATATTTGTATAAAAAAATTGCGATAGGTGGCTCGCAAGCTGTTTGAAAACTGAATGTACAGGGAATGATTGTATGGAATTCGCGAGGGAGGAGGGGAATTCAGAATGGGGGGTTCGCGGGACGGTAAGGGGGGGAGTAGAGTGGGGAGAGGGAAGGTGGAGGAATCGGAGTGTGAACGCAAATACCGTACATTATCTATTTTTAAATTATTACTAATGAAAAATATCTTTAATGTGTTGCGAAAGAACTGGCAGAATTGCATTTTGGTACACGGCGCATGCGCGGATGTTCCCGGCAAAATGACGGTTTGGTTTGTGATTTTGAATTGTGATCAATATCATGTTTTTGTCCATAATTTTTATTCTAATCCGATATTATTATATTCTAAAACTCTGACACTATTGCCGCTGTCACTGATTACATTGTTAAAAACCTCGATAAAACAAAAAATGTATTTCAATTTTTTAGACCTTTCTAAGTCATTGATATTATATCCCGCAAAAAACAATCCACACACTTGAAAAAATCAGTATTACAGGAAACGAACTTAACTTTTTTTAAAGCTACCTTAATGAGCACAAGCAAAAAGTTAAAATAAATAACTTATTTAGCAATTAGTGCTCAACTATGGTGTACCACAAGGGAGCATGTTAGAACCGTCTTTGTTCCTGTTGTATATTAACGACTTATGCATCATTAATATTTAGGCGAAAATTATTAGTATTGCCGATAATAGTAATGATAGGACCTTTACCGGTACATTAACCCAAATTCGAAATTATATCAGGCTAGCCTAGTTAGGCGGGTCATGAGAAATCTCAACTTATGACTATAATTTTCTTTTCTTTTTACATTACCTATTGTTTATATGTATATTATTTTCTAGAGATATCTTTTGAACTCATGTTATATACAGACCGTGTTTTTTTTGTTACAAAGTTAAAAATTTCTTTCAATAAAGATACTATTATTGTTATACCGACCCGGCCACACGTTGCTGTGGCTAACGAAACACAATGCCATCTAATGACAACGCCATTACCCAACCTTTATAACCAACGCCATCTGTTAATTTGCATACATGTAAAATCCACACCGCCCGCTTGCCAGCCCGCTCCCTTTATTTATTATATACCTAACCCTTCCTTAATTTTTTTTTTTTACATTAACTCCACACAGGAGGCCGTGAGGAAAATGATTTCCCTCAGGGCCTATGTCATCTGGGATGCTGTGTGGAGGGTCTTTATGAGGAGAGGAAGGAATGAACATTGGTTTTGAAGAGACCCATGTTGTAGGAAGGAGGAAACACAGAGGCCGGCAAATCATTCCACAGCCGAGCTGTTGAACACAAGAACGAGTCACGCTTGGGCACGCGTTTGGCGTGTTTCCCGACTATGCACCGGTGCCGAAGGGATCAATGATGTTAGTTCCTCGAAGCATCTTCCATTGTAATACCGGTAGATCAAGGATAGCATTCCCACCCGATGCCTGTGCTCTAAAGATTGCAATCCGTCTGTAAAGATGGGAGAATCTATTAAACGGACCGCCCGTTTCTGCACAGAGTTGAGGGTATTTTTCAGGTATTTTGGAGCTCCAGACCAGAAGTGGCTGCCAAATTCGACTGAAGGGCGAACTTGTGATTTGAAATAAATCACTCTATCCATTTGTGAAAACTCTATCTATTGGTGGTAGTTTAAAAGATCTAAGCATGCAGACAGCGGGAGATACTTAGATACGTTGAAAAGAAATGCACACATGCTTGTAAAACACGAACAAAAACAAATAGCAAGATCGGGTAAAAATTTCATTAAAGTAGGATTCTTAAGCTTCAAAATCATATATTTATTTTTCACCATAGTAAGGCTATCATATTTCTCCCAACGTGTAACAAGTTTTTTTCATTATGTAACTGAAAAAATCTGCCGACATTTCTCGAATCCAGAACTTGACAGCTGCCTTCACCTCATCGACCGAAGTGTAATGATTTCCCTAAAGGTGTTTCTTCAGTGGAGGAAAAAAATAAAAATTGCAAGGCGAAAGATCGGCGGAGTGAGAGGGGTGTGGAATCGGTTCAAACTTCAGGTTTTGTAGAGGCTCTAATTGACGCTGTTTGTTCTCATCTGTGAAACAGCGTGATACCCATCGTCCACAGATTCTAATTGTTCTCACAATGAAGCCAACACATTCCTAGGATATTACAAAATGGTTTGTGATACAATTTTGAGTGTTTCCGGTCATTTTTCATCAAATTGGGGAAGAGTTTTGAATTGTTTATGGTCTGCATCCATGATCGGACGTCCGCTGCGTGTTTCATATCAACCATTATTGTTTTTCCAGGCTCAATACATAACATTTTATTACTATCGATTAACAGTTGACCTATCAACAGCATCGTCACCATAAACATCCTTAAAACGACAACAAATCTCAGTAGGAGTTTCTTTTTCAGCAGTTAAACATTCGATAATAGCACGCGTTATATACTCTGCGTTGACATAAAATATACTGGATGAATTCAAAGACCTCAAACTTACGCGTACTTATAGAGGAGGAATGTCACTTCCATATTCCACCTGGTGCGCTTCTGAACGTCATTTGGTTCGCGGTGTATAAGCCTAATGTGTGCATTAATTTTCAGCCTACCCTCGTAGATTATATTTTAAACACATTACATACAGTTTAATTTCACAATGTTGATGAAACACAGTTTAGCATATGAAATTTAAGCAAATAATGGCTTTTGGACCACAAAACACGCCACGTAGCATTTTTTCATGTTCTTTTTTCATTCTACGGCCAAAATAAATGTAATAATTCATTCTCGATCTTTAAACTTTTAGAGCCCTCCATTTATATTTTATTTTGGTATACCCAAACAAATTAATTAACCTTGATTAATCCTCGTCAACCAACACAAATAAATCTCTAAGCATTCACCATCTTATTAGCTGCTATAAAAGTTTAAATGGAAAACATTCTACTGCTGGTTGCCAGTTGCCACCAGTTTTATGGAAAGGTTGAAATAAGATTTACTAGAGAGCCATCCTTCTGAAAACATTAAACCATTTTTTACATAACTCCCTCCACACAGAAGGCCCTAAGAAAAATTATTTCCCTCCGGGCCTACGTCATCTGAGATGCTGTGTGGAAGGGTCTTTTCGAGGAGAGTTGAATTCAATTCAATTCAATTTATTTTATTCTATCAAAAACATTACAAAATTATACATTTTAATGTCTTTTTAAAATACGTTTGTAACCGTATTACATTTTTTAAATTTATTTTTACATGGTATGGTAATTATACATCTCAGGTTTTTTTTTACTACCGTTCCATTGAAAGCATGTGATTGTGTATGGAAGGGGAGTGTATATTAATGCTATTAGTTGATACTTAAATAATTCATTGTACATAAATATATTTGAGCTGCAGTATTTATTTTGATAACAGTGTGTATTTAAAAAAAAAGAAAGAATGTTATCGAAAACTAAGGATTTTTGTAAGATTAATTAAGTGACAGTGGTTTTTTCTTAAGAATATTTTTAAAATGTCTCTTGACAGAGAGCAGTATTCGGGTTTTATTATTAATGCTTCTCATTTCTTCTGGTGGTCGATTGAAAAAAGTTCTTCCCTGGTAAGTGTAATGATGCTGTGCAAAAGACGTATTTAGTTTAGGGCATAGAAAAACATGTTTAAGTCGAGTTCTGTTTTCGTTTAAAAATGGATATTTATCTTTTACTTTTATAATTTGAATTAATGAATTTTTAATATATAAATCTTTAAATGTGGGTACTTGAAATTCTTCAAACAGGCGTTCTGTTGAATTGAATTGAAACATTGAACATAAATGGGAGGCATAAAAACTATACAAGCATTAATAATGCTTGCCTTTTAAAGGCAGCTTCACTAACGAAATATGTCGATATCCGAATTAATACTGTTCATCAACAAGATTGCTCTCCCGACTGGCATGACCTTGTTAGTCCAACTGGCAAGTTAGTCCTGCAGGCCGGAAGAAAGAAGAGAGGAAGGAATGAATATTGGTCTTGAAAAGACCCATGTTGTAGGAAAGAGGAAACACAAAGGCCGGCAAATTGTTCCACAGCCGAGGTGTTGAACTCAAGAATGAGTCAAAGAAGCGACCCGTTCTCATGTGACAAATGTGAGCCATGTTCACATGTTGGGCGCGCGTTTGGCGTGTTTACCGACTATGCACCGGTGCCGAAAGGATCAATGACGCTAGCTCCTCAGAGCATCTTCGATTTAAATACCGGTAGAAAAAGGATATCATTCCCACCCGACTATGTGCTCTAAAGATTGCAATCCGTTCGTTAAGGTGGGAGAATCTAACAAACGGATATCTATCACAGAGCCAAGCATAGACATCAGAATTCAATAGACCAGAAGATACAGACGAGGGGGTAAAACCAAACTATGAAGGGGGAAGAGGGGAAAGATGACTGTGATTCGTTATACAATCAATCTGACAGTAAATAGGCATCACCATTATCACCATTTAGTTCTTAAAAGCAAAATCTGCTTTGAATGAATAGACCTTTTTACATGGGAGCGCGAATTGCTTGCCACGATAATAACATATTGCCTAATACAACTCGCCCCAATACACATAGCAATATTTTGTTGCCGTGTTTAGTTAAAACACTATTACAAATGTTTCATAATTTACTTACCCCTGTAACCAGCGACGAGCACACTGGAGAACCGCCCACATTCGCTATGTGCACATTGATATGTAGATATATTGTATAGAATACGCTACCGTTTTGGCGTTGTATTTCGTTAAATGTATGGACGTTACCTTCTAGCTATTCACGGCAAGAATGATGACGTCACACATTTTAGATTCAAGCGAGGCTCTATCCCTTCCCCATGGAGCGAGCCGGTTCCAAGGAGGAGCTCCAGCCGGCGCCATGTGGAGGGGGAAATAATACGTTTTTATCACTTAGGGCAGGTCCATATATTCATATGTCCGTGGAGCCAAGGGTATTTTTCAGGTATTTTGGAGCTCCAGGCCAGAGGTGACTGCCAAATTCAACCGTGCAGGTTTCACAACTTGTGGGTTGTGCAGGGTAGGCAGTTGTGTACTAAAGTATCTGCGGGACCTGTACAGTACGCCTAGAGACTGAATATGAATGAATCTTTGTGTTTATTTTTGATAAATTAAATTAAATTATATGGTTAAATTTTTATCAAATCCTTTGGTAAATTGAGATTTCTGTAATTTTAAATGTTGGTAGTAAAGCCAAAAATTAGTTTTTTCAAAATAGTTAGTTTTCAATTTGAGAGGCGGGTACGGGTATCGCCGCCCCGGAAACCATTTATTGGATAATCAACATCTCTGCCGAAAGTCACCCCAAGAGTTTCGCTACGTTTGGTGACTTAGCAGGAGAGCCTGGGTTGATCGGGTTTGTCTAGGTCTTGGCGGCGGATAAAATTAAGAATCGGGCCGGATCGAGAGATGCTGGTTCAGGGAAGCCTTTTGACTTCTCCAGCCGGACTCTCTTGACCGATTGCCTTAAAATAATGATAATAATAATATATTGTTGATTTTTATGGCACTGTTTCTGTAAAAAATTACCTCATGGGCGCTGTACAAATGTATATATATATATACAATAAAATTAAGATAACTGTCTTGCAACTAGGATTTATAATTGTAACTGGTGATTTACATCTGGCCTTGCACCGCATTTAAAGGGACGTATTTGTACGTCCGTCACTCCTGAGAATTTAAACACATTGGCCTCCAAATTCATACTCAACCCTCAAATCTTGTTCTTTCCCAGTTCTCTCCTTCAATTGTAATGGCTTCATGACGCACCACACAGCATTCCCTAATATGACATAATTTATTGTCTTTACAGGATGTCTGCATTATTTTTGTTTCTTTTTTGGTTAGGTTAAGTTAGTTAGGTTAGGGTTGTCAAAAGTGAAAAAAAATATCGATATATCGATGTATCGATATTTATTAAAATATCAATATCGACGTCGATATATCGAGGAAAAAATATCGATGTATCGATACATCGGTCAAATTTTCAAAATATTTTGCGTTTTAAAAAAAATAGTATATTCAGCTCAATATTATCAATTGTAATTTTTATACACTAAAAACTAAACTAACTAACTAACCATCACGTCGTTTCCCCGCAGGGGTAGGCAGAGAGGACGGACCGCCAAACAACTCGGTCTTGGCACACACTCTTTGCCTCACTCACATTCATACATCGTCTCATACATTCTCTTCTATTATTCTGACTTTTGACATGACAATGTGCATTATTTTAATGTACAAAAATCTCAATAAAAATGAAGGTATTTTTATCAGTATTAATTTTTATTAGGTAATAATTACAAAAATATCAAAAACTAAAAGGCAGTCTTCTAACTTATATGTAAACTGAGAGGCATAGAAAGTTTGTATGTGTCTCAGTAACATTCTATTGGCGTATTAATCTGTCAAAAAGGACTTCGTGTTTGGAACAAGGTTTATTTAGTTAATAATCATAGACAATAGGCCACTTGCATAACATTTTTAAAGTTTTTTTCCGGTTTAGCAAATATTCTTAGACATCCTGTATTTTTTTTTAATCGTATTTTTGAAACCCTGGCGATTTTTTGAAAATTTCAATCCGAAAAATCAGACCATTTTTTATAAACCGGAAAGACGGGACATAATTTTATAGGTGCGAAAAAACGATAATTACATAGCCGAAAATCATTTTTAAAAAAGAACGTTTTCCACACGAATGGCACAGGGGAATAACGAAGCATACCAAAAATATAAAATCTCATAAATATTTTTTTCCTTGATCCATCTTATTGATCATAAATCATTATAATGTTCAACGTCAATATTACTAAATCAAATGTAATATACTTGAACTTTTAAATTATAATAATAATAAGAATATTATAAAATTTGATTTTGTTAAAATCCGCACCATTATCATTATACCTCTAAAACACGAACGGACAACGTAAAATGTACGGGGTTCTCTTTATTACATCTGTCAAAAAATCAAACCAAATGATACGTTCGCAGAGAACAAACAATAAATCTAGTGAACGTTAATTGTCAAATTCAAAAATTCGCCTGAAATCAAAGTGATGCCATATAAAAAAAATAAATCATTGTGGAATTTTATAAAATTAATAGGAACATTTTCGGCGACGGGACATTTTCATGTTGTGATGTCACGAGCCCAAATAATGGATTTATTTATTTAAAAAAAAAAACTCTACATTTTTAAAATTTTTTACTAACATTTTCGTAATCTTGGTATAAAAATCTATCCACACGATTTTTTCCAAGTCGTTATGAAGTCCATGCAAGTGGCCTATTGGAACCAACACACAGGAGTGGCTTAAAAAAAAATGGCGAAAAATAGCATACATTTATATGTGTGTACCTACATATATGAGATAGTATTAGTGATCACAAATACCTACTAATGCAAAGACAATAGATTCGTAAGCTATTAATAGTTAAAATTTCAACCGCCAGATGTCATGAACCAATACAGTTACTTTTTTCCGTTCGTTCCTATACGGTTTTGAATTCTAGTGACTTAAGTTACATAAATAAAAAAAATATATCGTTTTCAATACAATTTTCGATATTGGATATTTTGTATCGAAATATCGGATCAAAATATATCGGCTAAAAATATCGATGTATTGAATTAAAAATATCGATACATCGATAAATCGATACTTTTTCAACAAGCCTAAGTTAGGTTAGATTTGGTTAGGTTAGGTTAGGTTTTACTAGATATTTTGTTGGGGGATGTTTTGCCCGTAGTATATTTTGTCAGGGGATATTTTGTCGGGGATATTTTGTCGCGAGATGACAAATCGCGGAACCATGTAACTCTCCCGACGTGACAGTGTGGATGCATTATTCTCGCTTTAAATGAATTATTTTACCACATTAAATTACAAAAGATATTAATGTGGATTTTTTTATTTATTTATTATATATATATATTTTTTTTAAAGAAAGACAAACATTCCCGGGTTACGAATAACCCAACAATGTTTGAAAATCTCCTACCACCACCATGGAAAGCCGAAAATGTTGCTTGGGTTGTGATGGAGGACTTAGCCAGCCGAGGAATCGAACACGCGACGCTCGGGTGGGACCCAAGCGCTATGCCTACTCAACCACTGACCGGTTTGAATTGAATTTTATTTGTGTATTTTCGATTTCATTTAAGGTTTAAGACATTTCCTTAAACCACAACTGCATAACTTCAAACAAAATCTATATATAAATAAATATATATAACTACAAATAAAATCGGTGGATTTTTCGATATTTGTACAATTTCGTAGGCCATCCTAGTCAACTATTCGCCAGTGGGGTCAGGTTATTTAAGCTTACGCTAGTGTTTAGAAGAGTTCAGACCGCCTCTAAACACATCTCAGACGAGTTCAAAAAAGTTTAATGACAGCTCTTAAACGCTTTTAAGTGCAACTAATCTCTGGAAGCTGTGCATAGAACTTCGCTATGGATACGGACCGACCTTCGCCTTGGGTTTTCGTAAGCGTAATTTCACATAATAATTTAAGTTGTTGGTGATAGGTAATAAGTACCTGGTGCGTGTTGCGTTTAGTGTGAAATATTTCTGCGTAATGCTTATCATCAATATTGGAACTACTCATCATACTACTTATCATATTACACATAATAATTTAACACTAGAAATGCCGGAGCCTTCATTTTGACGGCAGCCCGAAGTAAAGTGACGATATATTGCTTAATAATTATTGTGTTGGTGTGATTTTTTTTAACATTTCATGATTTATGGTTTAACAGCTATGGTGAAAAAAACAGGTATGTGTCTTAATTACTTTTTGAGATATATTGACTTATACCTACAAAGACCGCCGCCGTCAATGTGACGGTTTGGGCCACAATGCTGAGTTCGTTTACAACCTTCTTTACCCAAGTTAACAACATACCCATTCCTCCTCGTTTATGATAGTACTATTATGCCTGTTTCTTTCTTTCGGTATCGCGTATTATTCATACTCGATCTGTACGTTTATTCGTAATAAGTACCAGGGTACCTAGCATGGTCGATCGATATAGATTTTATCGAAAATGTCGGTAACTTGTCATCGCTCCCGAGCACGACTGCAGGCCGCTAACGAACAAGTGACACTTCTTAACGACTAGGGGTTCCTACATTATTTAACGTGAACTGTTTTTTCTTCATTAGCGGCCTGCAGTCGTGCTCGAGAGCGATGACAAGTTACCGACATTTTCGATAAAACCTATATCGATCGACCATGCTAGGTACCCTGGTGCGTGTAGTGTAAAATATTTCTGCGTAATGCTCAATATTGGAACTACTTATCATACTACTTATTATATTACACATAATAATTTAAGGGCCCGCACCCGGATTTGTACCGATTTATTACATATTTCCCTTAAACACGGTAAATTTTAAAGCTCTTAAACAAATATATGTTATTCTTGAAGATAATATCTAGGCATTCCCCGCGCTGAAACGCAAATTATATAAAATTCCCTCGATAGAAAAAAATCGCAAAGTATGCTCCAAAAATTAATATAAACACGTTTGTTTCAGTTGTTTTACAAGTTATATGTATGAAAAAATTCACAGTGTTTCTTTAAATGCTGTTTAAGATAATGCCCACAAGATTTTTGCTCTATTTTTAAACAAGACGTGTTTTATTAAACATGCGCAATTTTCGCATCGATTTTGTCGCTATAAATGTTAGCGCTCTCCTATAACATTCCCACTCAGCCTCCTTCACCTTCCCTCTCCCCAATCCCCTCCCCCCATCAACCCCCCTCCCCCTCCACCCACTCCCTCCACCCACCTTATCCATTCCCGATACATTCAGTTTTCAAACTGCTCGCGTGCTATAACTTTTTATACAACTTTCATAATGTCAGAACTCAACGGTTATTTTAAAAATAACGAACAAAAAAAAGAATTATCCAATTTGGTGCAGTCGTTTGGGTTTATGCGCATACATACATTTCGGTGATTTATTTTTAGAGACAGTTATTAAGTACGACGCCAACAAAGCACTCTTTTTAGGGTGAATTGCCTAATTAAAAAAAAAAAAAACGTTTTCAAGGCGACAATTGGTTGACGTTTGCAATAAATCGATTTTGTTATTGACAGAAAACGTATGATAAATAATTTCACAACGCCAGAGATTATTCATAACGCCAGAGCTTACCAATATATATAGCCTATAGATCTCGAAAATAATGTAGCTTTCTGTTATTGAAAAAAAATTTAAAGTCCATTCAGTAGTTTTTGTGTGAAAGAGTAACAAACATACATCTATTCAAACTTTCACCTTTAAAATATTAATAGGACTAGCTTTTTCCTGCGGCTTCGCTCGCATGGTATTAGGGGATTTCCACTCAGCCTCCTCCACCTTCCTTCTCCCCACCCCACTCCCCCCATCAAACCCCCTGCCCCTCCACCCACCCCTCCCCCCACTTCACTCCCCCATCAACCCCCCCCCCCTCATCCTCAACCCACCCCTTCCTCCATCCCTCCCCCTTCCCTTCCTTACCTCCCCCCTCTTCCACCCCACTCCGCCTTCTCCACCTTCCCTCTCTCCACTCCACTCCCCCCATCAACTCCCTCCCCCTCTCCCTCCACCCACCACTCCCCTCACCCCTTACCCATCCACATTCCCTTTCCCCTCACCACTCCCCCCCCCATAAACCTCATTCCCCCCACCCCCTACCCCTCCCCACACCCTCCTCCATCCTTCCCCTTTACCCTTCCTTCCCTCCCCCTCTCCCTCCCCTAACCCCCTCCCCCCACCCTCCCCCCTCCCCTTCCCCCCTCCACCAACACCTTCCCAACACACCCTTCCCCCTCGCCACTCCCCCCACTCACCTCTCGCATTCCACCCATTCATTCCCGATACATTCAGTTTTCTAACTGCTCGCATGCCACCTATTATAATTTATTATACAAATTTCAAAATGCCAGAACTCAACGGTAGTTTAATACAAACAATAATAATAATTTTATACGAACAAAAAAAAAAGAATTATCCAATTTGGTTCAGTCGTCGGGTTTATACATTTCGCATACATACGTATATTTCGGTGATTCATTTTTAGAGATAGTTATTAAGTACGAATTATTATTCTTCTTTTTATTTTGGAGCAGGTGGATGAGTTTGAGTATCTGGGTAGTATGTTTACGAGAGATGGGAAGGCTGAAAGAGATATTGAAAGAAGGGTGAATGCCGGTAACTCCATTAGTGGTGGACTGAATGCCGTTGGCGCTAATAAAAAACTGTCAAAAAAAGCGAAGCTAGCAGTCCACAATGGAGTCCTGGTACCTACCCTGATGTATGGCAGTGAGGCATGGAACTGGCAGAGGAAGGATGAAAGTAAACTGAATGCTGTTGAAATGAGATCCCTGAGACGTATGTGTGGTAAAACAATGTATGATCGTGTGAGAAATGTGATGAAAGGCTGATGTAAGCATAATGAGTAAGATTAAGAAAGGGACCCTCAAATGGTTTGGGCATGTAGAGCGAATGAACGAAGGAAGTAGTGTAAGAAGAATATACGACGCGAATGTGAATGGTAGAAGAAGTCGGGGACGCCCGAGGAAGACATGGCACGATCAAGTGAATCAGATACTTGAGTCGGGTCATGTCAAAAGTCAGAATAATAGAAGAGAATGTATGAGACGATGTATGAATGTGAGTGAGGCAAAGAGTGTGTGCCAAGACCGAGTTGTTTGGTGGTCCGTCCTCTCTGCCTACCCCTGCGGGAAACGGCGTGATGGTTAGTTAGTTAGTTTATATTCTACCAAAAAATCCAGTACGGCAGTTTTATACTTAAAAAATGCGATACCTTTCTATCCAATTAAAACAATAATTGTTCTGTGATGTCAAAATTTGAGAATGACATTTTGCAAAACAAAGATTCTTAAATAAAAATTCTATTTCAGAAAATATTTAAATTAGCGAAGTACCTACTTCCCTAATAATTTGAATCGATTAAAGAATTATGGATATCTTACTAATCGTGCCACCTATTGCAATTTTTTCATACAAATTTTGTAATGCCAGAGCTCTGTGCTATATCCTATATGTTTATTTTATTGTAAAGTTTCATTGAAATCCATTCAGTAAAGTAGGAATTAGTATTTTATTCATATTTGAATTTTAACATCAAAGGGATGTCCATAGTAACGTAATTAGAAAAAAAACATCGTTTCCAAGGCGACAATTGGCGTTTGCAATAAATCGATTTTGTTAACGACAGAAAACGTATGACAAATAATTTCATAACGCCAGAGATTATTCATAACGCCAGAGATTACCAATATATATATAGCCTATAGATCTCGCAAATAATGTAGCTTTCTATTAGTGAAAGAATTTTTTTAATCCATTTAGCAGTTTTTGCGTGAAAGAGAAACAAACATACATCCATACAAACTTTCGCCTTTATAATGTTAGTAGGATGGGATTATAATATTAATAGGATTAATAGGATTCAAGTGTAATTTAGATTCCTATTGCTGTTGCTTTATCCTTATTTTTCAAATTTCTCTAAGTTTTTTTCCTGTTTTATTTATTTATTTATACTGCGTTTTTACAGGTTGTTCACACACATGTGAGAACAACCCAGTTATAAAAACTCAGTTAATTATACAAATAAGATAAAGTAGAAATTTATATACAATCAATTAACCAAATAATAAAATAATCATTTTGGAACAGATAAAATAAAAATTAGATAAAAAAAAAAACAGTTACATATAGAATTTAACAAAAAATCAAAGTTTACTCAAATAACAATTAAAGAGAGGCAATATAAAAGACATAATTAGAGACAAACATGATACACATAATAATTTATCAAATATTTTTCAGCAATCGGAGAGCATTTTTTTTGAATCCATATAAATTATCGACAAAAATATCTACTTCAGCACACTCTATCTTATTATACAGTTGACACATTTGGGTCAGAGGGCTAAAATAGGCTTTAATTTTTTAATTTTTTTAATGCCTTTTTGAATTTAGAAATGGAAATGACCAGATATTACCTTATATGATTTTTTTTAGTAACACATAGATTGCGAGTTAGATTCCCATCACAGGTCTGAATTTCCATACGACTGAAGACTACGTTTGATGCTTTTGTCAATACAAGAATCCTTTGCTGGAGCGGATGTTTTTAGTTTACGTATCAAAGGTGTTGTAGGATATTTAGGAGAGGAAAGCAGAAGGAAAAGGGGTTATCGTGCCTCGGATCTGCGCTCAAAGCAACCGCCAATATTAGATGCAGCCATTTGCGTACAAACCTTTAGTGACCCTCTCAACAAATTAATTCCTAGAAATTTAGCATATAAAACCATCCAAGCGACCCACCTGACACTAAACTTGAAATTCCTGGAAGTCTGATTTACACCTAATTAACCATCAAGCGCGTTTCCCCGCAGGAGTAGGCGGAGAGGACGGACCGCCAAACAACTCAATCTTGGCACACACTCCTTGCCTCGTTCACATTCATACATGCTCTTCTATTATTCCGACTCTTCACATGGCCCGACTCAAGTATCTGATTCACTTTGTCATTCCATTTCTTCCTCGGGTGTCCCCGACTTCTTCTACCATTCACACTTGCGTCGTTTATTCTCGTTACACTCCTTTCCTCGTTCATTCGCTCTACATGTCCAAATCACCTGAGCGTCCCTTTCTTAATCTTACTCATTACGCTTACATCAGCCTTGCATTATTGGCGGATCTCAGCATTTCTCACACGACCGTACATAGTTTTAGCACGCACGCCTCAGGGATCTCATTTCTACAGCATTCAGTCTACTTTCATCCTTCATCTTCCAGTTCCATGCCTCACTGCTATACAACAGGGTAAGTACCAGAATTTCATTATGGACGGCTAACTTCGCTTCTTTGGACAGTGTTTTGTTGGCGCCAACGGCGTTCAGTCCTCATTTATAGAGTTGCTCGTATTTACCCTTCTTTCGATATCTCTGTCAGCCTTCCCATCTCTCGTAAACAAACTTCTCAAGTATCCACCTGCTCCAAATACTCATCATTCACAACTATGTTGCACATTGTTTTCATACTCTCTCTCTTTCAAATACCATGACTTTAGACTTACTTACGTTCATCATTAACTCATTCTTCATACATACTTCGTTCATCCTAGAAACGAGAGAATGTAGACCTTCCATAGTGTTAGAAAGCATTGCACCATCAGCATCCAATAGGCAACATACCTCCAGATTACTCAATTTCGCGCCCAATCCCATCTCTTTCAATTCTTGCATACATAATTCAATCCATGTATAGATTGAATAACCACGGTGACATTATGCAGCCTTGTGATGTCAACCCATCCCGTAAAATCGCCGTTCACCGTAATACACGCAACGCTTCCCTCATACAGAGACGCAATTGCATCTTTACTGATTTGGATGAAAACTGATGTCCCCAATTTGCATAAAACGTTTGCGAGGTTCTGGAGATTCCTGCGCGCCAAAAAATATGATATTTTCAATGAAATGCATTTTTATTCATTACTTTTCGACCACGATAAAAAATTATGCCATAACGAAACTGGCCAACGTTCGTAGGGGTAGTCTTATGTTCTGTAGACAGCTGTGTCTGAGCAGCCGGTAGTGCAAGGCCGACAGTAGTACTAGATTTTGAAGTGTCACGTGGTTAAGTCAGTGTCATGAGCAACTACAGTTCAACATGGGGATGGGAATGATGATGATGATGATGAATGATGAATGATGAATGATGATGATGAATGATGAATGATGAATGATGATGATGAATGATGAATGATGATGATGAATGATGAATGATGATGATGAATGATGAATGATGATGATGAATGATGAATGATGATGATGAATGATGAATGATGATGATGAATGATGATGATGAATGATGAATGATGAATGTTGAATGATGATGATGAATGATGAATGATGATGAACATGGGGATGATTGTTGTTGATACTCGTTGTTACTGCTGATTTGTGTGTCGTTTAACCGCCATAATCTGAGTGATTGGAAAGTTTTCACACTGAAATCGTAATTTGCCAGTGACGCGCCCGGGCCTGTACTTTAGTCGGATAGCCAGGTTAGCATAGCTAAACTTGTACCATTAAGACATATTTTATTTAAATAATCTGTGTTATTTCACTACTAATTCATTTAAAATAATGAATAGTTTATTTGCGGAACGTTCCAGAGTGGAAGATACTCTCAGTATCGCCCTGGTGTGAGACCACCATTCAGAATTAAAACGTTGCTTAAGAGCGTTTAACCAGCCAGCGGACGAAAATCCACATTCCGTCGAAATTTGTTCTTACGATCATGCAGGGCGGTTACAATGAGAAAGATTTATTATTCTCCGTATCAGCTTTTTAAAATTATAACTCAATATCGAATTTATTTCAATCCAAATTAGCTTTAATTTATACCTTCATCCAAAAAATGCTGAAAGGCGTGATGATAAAACTATTAAAATAAAGTACTTTTTGTAATTATTTTTTCATTATAAGTATTTATCATTTTTCAATAATGTCTAAATTTAATAAGAATGTTAAAAAAATCTGAAATATATTAGTTTGTAAGTGCGCAAATAAATACACAAATGGACCAATTTTCGTCAAGAAACAAACGTACGTACATATTTTTTAATGATTTTATTGAAACTAAAATTAAAATTCTAAAACATGCGTTTGCTAGATAATGTATTGATTTATTTTACTGCATGATTATATTATTTGAAATGGGTGTGGTATAATACAAAATCTTTTTTGAAAATTTAACAAATCTGCCAACGACCTATGAAATAACCTTATTATACTAAAAAAAAAATTTTTTCTAAAAATTTATTACTTGCGAATGCTAGATAAAAGAACAATCTTTCGAAATCCATTTATAATTTTTTATGGAAAAGAGTCAATACGTCTAAAATCCGATTTGAAAATGACATATTTCTGATTTTCTCTGGTAATGCCCTCTTAAAATGGCGTAAGCCGTAGTTGGTGACCAGATCTGAATAGCCAGGTACTTCCCCACCTTCCTCTTACCCATCTCATATCTCAGCATAAATTCCTTAGGTATATTAATTTTAAATTAGTTATTCCAAGAGAATCCGTGGACTATAATTTGTTATTAAACTGGACTAATCTCGTAAATTTATCAGATCGCAGAAAAATCTGCGATCTATTAATATTATATAAAATAATTCACTCGGTCCTGGATACCCCTGATTTAATAGAACTAATACGATTTCATTGCCCTGGTCGCGCTAACAATAGACTGACTCTACCGTTCTACTATAATAACACACATACATTATCACATTATTACTCACCAATCAGTCGATTACACATTTTGGGAAATGAAAATGCTAACATCGGCGACATTTATTTCTTAAAATTAGCGCAATATAAACATGCACTCAAAAATTATTTTTCCATAATGTAACTTTATATACGCAATATGGACATGTTGAAATGAAATGTGATATTTCTCATTGTTCTTTTTTGTTATTTTTTGTTGTGATACACAAAATAATTGTATGTTATTTTAAAGTTTAAAACTACTATTATGTAATGATATTATTTTTCTTACTTTTGTACTCTATTATATGTTTATTTATAAAAGGCAGTATAGCCGTTTATGTATTTAAAATTAAAAAAATTTAAAAAAAAATCTCCATCCCCTCTCACTACCTTCAGCCTCTCAACATACCCCAATTGGGGATGCCATAGTATGACTGGCTCCAGACGGGAGCAGCCGAGACAAAGATGCAAAGTTAAGCGGTATTCAAAAAAAGTTGTTTATCGTAATTATTATTATTTTTTAAATTGATAAGTTAAGATCGTTTTAAAAGTGCCGTTGAACTTGCTTTCACAATTTGTTATTGTTTTTAATTTGGAATTCATTATTAGGATACTGTGTACATAAAAAAAATATCTTAATAACATCATCCATAGGTAACAAGCAAACAGTAAGGAAAATTTATTTATTTTTTCATGCGAATGTACTTAATCCTATCAACCCTATCCTATTAAAATTATGAAGGCGAAAGTTTGTATGGATGTTTGTTACTCTTTCACGCAATAAATACCGAATGGACTTTAAAATTTTTTTCTCTAATAGAAAGCAACATTATTTGCGAGTAATATAGGCTAAATATATTGGTAAGCTATATATAGGAAGTCATGAATAAGCTCTGGGGTTATGAAAATATTTATTATACGTTTATCATCCAGACGAAAAGCAAAGCGCTGCTAAGTAAAAGTTTGACGTGCGCTGTCATTTTGTTGTTTGTTTAGGTTACTTAAAAAATTCAAATATGTAAAAATTCAAATATATATTAAATACTAATCTAAACTGATATTATAAATGCAAAACTGCGCGTGTTTGATTGTAAAGTTTAAATAGGTGGCACGCAAGCTGTTTGAAAAATTAATGTAATGGTTATGGATCCGGGGAGGGGGGGGGGGGGGGGGGGAGTTGAAGGGAGCATGGGGGAGGCTGTTTGAAAAATGAATGTTATGGTTATGGGGCGAGGGGGGGGGAATATGGAGGAGGTGGAGTGGGAAACCCCCTAATACTATGCGAGCGAAGCGGTGGGCAAAACCTAGGACATAATAAGTAAAAATCTCTGAAAAATATTTGTATCTATTCTCTCACCTTTCCATGTAGCAGAATTTTCATTAAATCCACTCTGTATTAATTAAAAACACGTTTTTCGCTGATGAAATATTTTTTGAATGCTATTCATAAAATACCTTTGTTTCTGTAGAGTAGGGTTAATTGTTAACCAAAAACTAAAATTGGGGTTGCAAACTTATCCGTTTTAATCGAAATCCGTAGCAGTTCTGCAAAACACTTTTGTATGGTGTTAGCGATTTTAAGCGGGTAAGCCCGAATTTTAATTTATCAAAATGATTGAAATGGAAATGAATCTATAATGTACGATGTTCATTAAGTACGTGTAGTTTTACTATCGGATAAACGCCAAGTGTAATAAAACAACCAGCCTTACTTTAAAAAATCAAAACGTTAAATGGTGTTTTTGTTACACATTTAATTAAGATTAAAAATAAAAAGCTTGTAACATGAATACTACTTGACACGAATAAAGTGCAAGATACCTACGCCTTACGCCGGCATGTTAAACAGTAGGTAAGAATATTCATAAATAATAAGTCTGGATTAACAAATAACATTTATTAATACGCAACAAAGTTCAAACATGGTAGAGAAAAATACATTTAAATTAGGGTGTGACAGGAAACGTAATCCTGTTAGAAGTAAGGTAGGTCTTGGTTGTCGTATGCCATAATGAATTTAGAAAATACCGTCAAAGCTATGATGAATCTAATTTTATAACAGGGCGCCAGCCAAGGAAAGAATCCTGGCAAATTTATTAAACAGTGATCCCATAATCTAAATTAAATCGTATTTCATTTGTATCACACGTGAACGAAGATCCAGATTCCACCCACTAACGGCGCCGCCACGAACACCCACCTTCTAGCACGATACTCCACCAACTGAAAGTTGCGGTCAAAACTCGTACTAGCATTCCCAGCTGCTTGCGGTGTACCAACATCAGGGTAACACAAGGGCGTTGTTGTCAATTTATGGTGCAACAGTAGCTACTTGCTACAAGCTCTTATTTAAAATATTTGGAGTAAAAACATAATATGGGTTTTTTTTTAAAACTTTTTTCGTGTTTTAAATTTAAATATTCCAATTTATAAATTAAAGTATATTATATCTTTATTATTCTTTCTATCTTTTCATGTCGAAAAGGTGGAAAGATTTAGATACCTCGGCAGTATTCTCACGGAGACTCTTGACCCAGATGTAGAGGTTAGATGCAGAATTGAAGCGGCAAGAACTGCGTTTATTAAAAAGAAATACCTCTTCTGCAATGACAATATCAGCTTAAAACTAAGGCAGAGAATGCTAAAATGTTATGTTTCGTCGGTCTTTCTGTATGGATGTGAAACGTAAACCTTGAAAGTAAATATCATGAACAGGTTAGAGGCTTTTGAAATGTGGCTTCACCGGAGAATACTCAAGGTCCCATGGACCGACATGATCACCAATACAGAAATTATCAGGCGGGCTAGAGCAGATAGAGAACTGCTTACATTAATAAAAATCAGGAAAATTTCATTTCTGGGTCATATACTTCGAGGGGAGAATAAAGTATAACTTGCTCCATTTAATATTGAAAGGCAAGGTAGAGGGTCGCCGAGGGCCTGGTAGGAGACAAATGACTTGGCTGCAAAATATACGAGAGTGAACCGGCATTAGAAGTGTGAAGGAGCTATTCCGGGCAGCGCAAGACAGAGAGACATTTTCAAGAGTGATCATCAACGTTGGGCGGACCTATACGGCACACAAAGAAGAAGAAGTATATTGTAGTAGTGGCGCTCTCGAAGCTTGCCGGTTGCTTTTACTTTCGCTCTTAGCTTTAAGTTGAAAATATTGGGAAGTCCTTATTTTTTCGTATTCAAAATAATCTTAAAATAACCGTTTTAATTTTTAAGTCAAGTGTACAAATTCAAAATAATTTTAGTGTGACTGTTTCCAGCTCTATTTAACTTTTAATAAAATAACGCATATTATATTTTCAAACTCTTACGCTGTTTCATAAAATGCCGTACGTTTGCATCAAATGGTCAGTTGGGACACATAAAATAACACATGTGCATTGTGCAAGTGGCTGGACCCAACGGCTATTCCAAAGTGTTCACTTCTCGTGCGGTGATTTATGATGTTTATTTTGTGATGTAATGCATATTGTAAATACTGCTATTGTCTACAATCGGGCAACTCTTTTAAGTTTTAAAAATAAAAATGTTTTGTTGGACCCTTTGGTTGTTAAAAAAATAAATGTGCATAACCTTGTGCGTGACCCGAACATTAAAACTAGGTATCGAGGTTGCCGGGGCGTCCAAAACAAGAAAAAATATCTGCCTAGGAAACAAGACTCTCAAAGTATTACTGACTAAGTAACTAACTAACCATCACGCCGTTTCCCCGCAGGGGTAGGCAGAGAGGATGGACCGCCAAACAACTCGGTCTTGGCACACACTCTTTGCCTCACTCACATTCATACATCGTCTCATACATACTCTTCTATTATTCTGACTTTTGACATGGCCCGTCTCAAGTATCTGATTTACTTGATCGTGCCATGTCTTCTTCGGGCGTCCCCGACTTCTTCTACCATTCACATTTGCATCATATATTCTTTTAACACTACTTTCTTCGTTCATTCGCTCTACGTGCCCAAACCATCTGAGGGTCCCTTTCTTAATTTTGCTCATTATACTTACATCAGCCTTACATTCTTTGCGGATATCCACATTTCTAACACGATCATACATGGTTTTACCACACATACGTCTCAGGGATCTCATTTCAACAGCATTCAGTTTACTTTCATCCTTCCTCTGCCAGTTCCATGCCTCACTGCCATACATCAGGGTAGGTACCAGGACTCCATTGTGGACTGCTAGTTTCGCTGACTGTAATAAATGTTACTCTCTGGCAGAACAGAGTATTCAAGCGGTCGTATCTAATGACGAACGGAGTAGCCTAGCTGATAAATGCAACAACTTGAATGCGATACGATCAGAACGACACGCCAACTTCAGAAGCAGACGACTTGCGGTAGGTTCCTGGAACGCACGATCCCTTACCAACAAGTTTTAGAGAACAAAATCTTCACATACTCACCGTTAGAGAAAGCTGGCATGAAAACGGCGAGTCATATTCAATCAAGAGACTGCAAGCTCTTGGATATGTTGTTCTTGAGGAGGCTAGACCTAGAGCCACGGAACACGCTCATAACATCTCACACGTGAATCACGTGGGCGTTGTGATAATAGCCCGACAAGGACTGCGGCTTACCAAGGTGGCAAACGGTACATTCAGTACGTTTGAGTACATTGGATGTCGTGTTTCTTTTTGCTGGATCGTCGTTTATATTGCTAACGCTTTACCGACCCGGTTCGAAACCTGTTTGTGTAGAATTTTTTAGGGAGTTTTCGTGTTTTTTGGAATGGGCAGTGGGACTTTCCGAAACTCTCGTCATCACAGGTGATGCAAATATTTACCTTGAGCGTGAGACGTCACCCAATGCTGTTAAATTCATTGACTTATTGGATAGCTTTGGACTCCGTCAATGGGTCGACGTACCAACTCACGATGCCGGTGGAATCATAGACATTTTTGTATCCAAGTGTAATGGCCCATCGTTGATAGCAAAAGTTTATGACATAGGTTTGTCAGATCATCGTCTTATCCGAACTGAAATCGAATTTAACCCACCGAAAGTGCCATATAAAATAATCGAATCGAGGGAATGGCGTAAATTCGATTTCGACAATTTCCTAGAAGAGCTTAAAAATTCTACTTTATGCATAGAAAGCAGCTGGGAAATTAAGACACCGACAGAACTCGTCGAGGATTACAACAAAATTTTATCAGGTTTACTAACAAAATACGCTCCAACCACCTCGAAAATACGGAAAGTTCGAAAATCTGATGGATGGTTCGATGAAGAGTGTCGGAGTCAGAAGAGGCTTATGCGAAAACTAGAGAGGTCGTACCGAAGAAACCCCGTTGTTACTCCACGAGACGAGTGGATTCATGCTCAAAAGGTGTACAGAACGATAATAAGTGCAAAAAGATCTGAATACTGGATCAATAAAATTGACTCTGAGCGGAAAAATCCACGACGTCTCTGGAACTCCGTAAAAACTGTCCTTGCTAATAATACCGTGCAAACCTCTACAGAATTACTCCGCAGGCTTTTTCTAAGTTTTTTTATGAAAAAATAGAATCCATACGTGCCTCCACATCTTCTGCCCCCCCGCCAATATTTACAGCTAATTCCAAAGGGACACTGTCATCCTTTAAACCTACAATGTTAGAAGAAGTAGGAAAGTTAATCTTTAGTTCGCCAAATAAACAATGTGTTCTTGACCCCATCCCAACGTGGCTTCTGAAGAAATGTTGCAACGTGTTGGCCCCCTTCCTAGTTCACATGTTTAACAAGTCCCTAAGCACAGGTGACTTCCCGTTACCCCAATCATTAAAAAACCACAGCTTGATGCCGACAACTTGGGTAATTATCGACCTGTGTCAAATCTGCCTTTTGTATCAAAACTACTTGAAAAAATTGCTGCTTCTCAAATAACTTCCCACTTAAATCTGAATAAATTATTTACCGATCATCAATCTGCATATAGGAGGTTCCACTCGACAGAAACTGGATTACTTCGTATCCTGTCAGATATTACCCTTGCCGTAGAGTCAGGTAAGTTAGCACTTTTATCACTTTTAGATATGAGCGCCGCATTTGACACCATTGACCACGACTTTCTCATTAAGAGACTAGAGGTAACATTCGGTTTACATTCTGGCGTAAAAAATGGCTACAATCCTATCTAACCAATCGCTCACAAGCAGTGAAGGTAGGAAATAAACAGTCTAACTTCACAAAACTCTCTTCAGGGGTACCTCAGGGATCCGTTTTGGGTCCACTTCTCTTCATTATATTCACAAATGATGTCGCAACGATTATTAAGTCATTTGGTCTCCTATCTCACTGTTATGCCGACGATCAGCAAGTCTACTTTTACTGCACACCAAATGAGATCACCGGCCTTAAAATTCGCATAGCTGAGTGTCTAGAAGCAATCAGTCTCTGAATGTCCTCAAACAAACTGAAGCTAAACCCTTCAAAGAGCGAGTTTCTGTGGGCAGCCACAAATAGACGCCAACATTTAATAGATAACTCACCAATTGCTATTTCCGGCAATGACGTAATTGCGAAAACAACCGTCAAACTTCTGGGAGTTTATCTGGATTCAGACCTTTCATTGAAAAGCCAGGTGAATAGGACCGTTAGCACGGGGTTCTTCTACCTTAGACAACTTAAGTCAGCTCGTAGGAACCTTTCTACAGAAGCAACTAAGCTTCTTGTGAACTCGTATATAGTATCACGTCTTGATTACTGCAATGGCATCTATGCAAGTCTTCCTAAATGTCAAACTGACAAACTACAATCAGTTTTCAACGCCGCAGCACGACTTATTACTGGAGTACCCAAATTTTCGCATATTTCGGAACACCTCCGAAATCTTCACTGGCTGAAGTGTCCTGAAAGGATCCAATACAAGTTATGCTGGATGGTGTTTAAATCTATCGATGAAATGGCTCCTCCCTATATCTCTGAACTATGCATTCCGGAAAATATTGGTCTAAGGCAGTCAACTCTTAGATCAGCGACATCTTCTGCAATTGGAAGGTTGAAAGAACCTAAGCGAAATCCGAATACTAAGTTTGGTGATCGTGCATTCGCAGTATCTGGCCCCGAAGCTTGGAATAAACTTCCTATGGAATTGAGATGCATAACCAACTCAGCGGAATTTAGATCCAAACTGAAAACTCACTTTTTCCGATAGTCCTTTCCATAAATTCATCATTCTATTTAAACTTTGCAATTTTTAACAGTTTTTTTCCCCTCTTTTCTCTTTGTTTATAGTTAACTCAATCTGTTTAATGTAATATGTTAATTGTGATACCTCAATCTGTTTACTGGTGAGCGATGAATCACCTTAATGCAGTAAAGATCGACTATTAAATTTATTAATTTATTTAAAATATCTTTACCTTCCCGTAAATCCAGTTAACCTTCATTATACTTTTTGCACCCGTATTCTCGAATTGTAACATTATGTAAAAACTTCCTACTTCTTCTGGCGCTAATCTTAATTGTAAATATGTGTGTTAATAAGTCACCAGTTTTAGGTTAGAATCTATTATGTCTTAGTCATAAGTCACTAGCTATAAGTCTTAGATGTAAGTCACTAGTTATAATTGTAAGTCTTAGTTGTAAGCCAGTAATATAAGAAGCTATAAGTCTTAAATGTAAGTCACTAGTTGTAATTGTCAATCTTAGTTTTAAGCCAGTAATATTAATTCTTTTATATATTATTTATACAGCGCCCTTGAGGTGATTTTCCACGAAAACGGAGCTATATAAATTAGCCAATTATTATTATTATTATTATTGTGTGTATATTTTGTGTGTCTATATTGTGTGTATATTTCAAATAAAAAAAAGCTGAAAGGTAATTTTATCTTCTTTTTAAAATGTTTTTGATTTTTACGACATTTTTAAAAGAAGATATATTTAGCACATTTAAAATATTTTTATTTTATTTTTTTATTTATTCACTTATATAAACAATGATATAGAACTCTTCATGATTGTTAAAAAGCATCAGTTACGTTAATTTTAGTTTATTGGTAAAGTTTCCACATACAGATCGATAACCAATTGTATAAAATTTCCAATACGTTATTACTAAAGCTGAATATGATAAAAGTTTGGAGATCATGCTTGCGGTGTATCAGAGATGATAAATTATCTTTTGAAACAATTTGAACCCCTATCGGTTTGCACAAACCCATTAAACTGGCTTTGATTTCTCTGTACAGGTAAATCCATCTGTGGTGTACTGGATGGATAAAAAATGATAATATTTTATCAAATTTTTGTTTTTGTTAGGAAGCTGAAGAATGGATCAAAACACATAAAAATAACATTGTCGAATTGCACAGCAAGTCCAAATTTAAATGGAATTGAATTATGTCGCTATGCACCCATAGAGATATACAATTGAGGTTTTATTGCGTATTGATCTCGTCAAAACGTGTTCCATTACTAACATGTGTGAAAAGAAATGCGATAAACAACGGCCTCCGTGGTAGAGGGGTAAGGTTCTTGATAAGTAGTGTCGAGATCGCGGGTTTAAATACCGGCGTGCGCAAGTAAATTTAATTTGATTAATTGGTGTTATTCCACAATTTACTCATTTAAATAATATTTACTCATTTTAATAATCTCTACATATTATAAAGTCTGTTCGCGATCCACTAAAAAACGACTGAACGGATTTTCATGCGGTTTTCACCAATAGATAGAGTGAATCATGAGGAAGGTTTGAGAATATAATTTGTCAAGGTTTTGTGTAAATTGGTTGAAATATATAATATATAAAGGAGAATGTCTGTGTGTGGTGAACGAGCGGGCTGGCAAGCGGGCGGTGTGGATTTGATTTGTATGAAAATTAACAGATGGCAGGGGTAATAAATTTTGGGTAACCATCCAGTAGATGGCGTTGTGTTTCGTTAGCCACAGCAACGCGTGGCCGGGTCAGCTAGTATATAATAAATTTCAGCCACTTTCAAGAGTGGAAACTGTCAGTATTGCACTGGTGTAAGACCAACATTCTGAATTGATACGTTACTTGAAATGGCTTGAAATTAATAGCCAGTTACTTTCCTTCATTCCTCTTCCCCGTCTCCTTCACATCCCCGCTTCCTTCAGACTCACAACATACCCCAATTTAGAATGCCATAGTCTCACTGGCTACAGACGGTTGAGAGCAGTAGGGACTCGCGGTAATCACATAAAAAAACGGTTTCGGTACCCATTTTTTTTGCTTTATGTCTCCTCTCAATAAATATACATAAAGCACTCTTTTGAGGGTAAATTGCCTAAATAAAAATAATAAATATATATGTATATTCAGCGTGTAACTGGACGTACCCGAGGGACTTTAACCAGCGATTCCTGAGCATATTTGGAGTAAAAAATGAAGATGTCATTCTGCAGTGCGATGACATTTTCTTCTATTAAGAACATTAAAAATATTTTTCTGTCACACGCCGCAACTGACTAGTTAGAAGAGTAGCGCGTTTATAGCCTAGCGGACACTACTTGATAAGCGTTGCGTCTTGTTCTAACTGCTTATTACCACACGAAACCGCGCGTATCCCTCAAACACGTCACGACGGGATAAATCCCATAGCGATGGGAATAGTGGCGACGTGTAATTGAAAAACATATTATTTTTTGATAGAAAAAAAATCATCGGGCACCAAAACGACGACTACATTTTTACTCCAAATATGCTCAGGAATCGCAGGTTAAAATTCCTCGGGTACGTCCTGTTACACCCTGCATATAATTATATATATTTTGGCTTTTGCATGGTGAGAGAGGACCAGGGCGTGATTTACAAACTATCTGTAAGTTGTTAGAAACTCTCTAAGTCGAAAGCTCTATTTAACTTTAATTATATTTCAACAACTACAAGGAAAACAAATAATAAACAGTTATTGCCATTTCGAGAAGCTGTTTTTCTGATATGATCTCCGAGTTAATTCCTTAGAATACTCTTGTTACATGAGTATATTACAATAAGCAAGGGAGAGATTAGTTGAGCTTAGTTAAGTAGTTTACGATAGCGTTGACGTTTAGGATATTGACTTTGGTATCAGTGGTTTCTAGTGGAATCAGAATTATTTCTCTAATCGGCGGAATTAACTTCATAACAATCGTAACCCTCTCGCACCGAAGGGTATAACACGCATCCCACAACCGAGAGTTTTGTGTTTTGCTAAGTTTCTTTTACATCAGATACTCTGTAAATAAGGTGATCCTGGAAAAAAGTATTCAATAATACACCTGCATTAAAAAATATACCACACAACCATTTTTCAAGATATTTCAAATCCCCCCGGATCCTTATTACTCCTAAATTCTTCACCGCAAACAAGCCGCGAGTGCAGACGTAAAAAGTGCATTTTATTGGAAAGGGCTAAACCAAAGGTAAGAACATACTGGGTCGACGTAAACGACACACTATGATATTTTTACTACTTACGATCCATACATTTTCTATGGAAATAGATGCCTTAGAATCACACTGGTCACACATTGCAATGTATGTATGTAGTCTGGATATCGCAGTGTGTCGCTTACGTAGCGTACGTCGACCCAGTTTGTTCTTACCTTAATATGTTGGGTGAAGATGGGCGATGTCCAGTTAAAACCGTAGTTATAAAAAATGTAAATAATATCTGAGTGTTACTGGAAAGAGAAAAAATACCCCTCGATATATTATGGCGACCCCCCTTCGAGTGACACGTAAACGTTAAGAATGAAAATACAATAAGTTTTAAGTACGCTTTGTGTCCAAACCTTTATTAGATAACCAATACCTCTGCCATAGGTCACCCCAAGTGGTTTGCTACGTTTGGTGATTTAGCAGGGGTGCCCGGGTTCATGGGGTAAGGTTTGTCTAGGTCTTGGAGGCGGATGACCAGGACACACTGAACCCCAGATTCCTACCCACCTCTTAAACCATTTTCCTTCCCAGAACTCTCTCCTGCTTCCTTTCCCTAAAAAAACCCTCCACACAGCATCCCCAAAGATGATATAGGCCCTGAAGGAAACTATTTTCCTCAGGGTCTCCTGTGTGGAGCTCATGTAAAAAAAAATCATGTTGGGTACTATTTTCTCTATTGTACGATGTACTTAATGGATTTTTATAAAGTATTTGTTTTATTAAAAAAATACTGTTATCAAGTACCAGCTTCCCTGCATATTTTCAACGTATCATTCATTTTACCTTTCGCTGAAAGAAACTCTCTTACCTAACCTAACGAATTCAACGAGACTTGAATCCTTACAAATTTTATGAAATGGAGGCATTGTCTTATAAGTACAATGAACTTCTCCATTACTTGTTCTTTACCCAAAACATGTCTGGACTTATGTACTATTGTATTGTAATGCATTTTGAATAAACATCTCAGATAACAATGGAATCATTCTACTGACAGTTGGATGCCAGCCAAATATTTGTTGTTGAATTTGTTGACAAGAAGATTTATTACTTAATACTTTGTGCATTGTTGAATTTATAGCAGCCAGCCTCTGCTACGATTAAAATGTTTAACCATATTAAAATGTTTGAATGCAGAACCATCGATATTGAACCGCAGTTAACCTTGACAGTTTAACGACGTTCGTTTGGTTTTTCTAGGTGCCGGTAGTTGTGTAAATCTTTTTCTCTATCCATACCTGATTTTATTTGCAAATTGTGATTATTGTAGAACTCAATAAAGATCTTCCAACACCCGACCTAATAGTTCTGCAAATTAAAATGATTGAAGGGGAGTCCAACATGTTATGAATAATTTTATAAATAATAGGGTGTATCCGGCATGCGTTGTGATGCCACTCAAATAAAGAAAGTGTTTCTGTTTTAATTCTAAGTTTTGAAGTACTTTTTGATGCATACTATATTATGTTTTCCGTCTCGTGCATACATGAATAAAGCAGAAGGTTTTCCGAAACGTGAGCAGGCCACATACAGCTGTTATTCTACCTCTATTTGTCTTCTTTGTAATAGTTCCCTCTGCCGTCCCTCATCCACTACTTCTCCACAACCCCTTTCCTGCGTGTCTCTTCCATTCCCCGGGATGCTACTTCTATTTATATTTTGTATAATGTTAATGTAAGTACTTTCATACTGCTTACTAACCCCGTATGCATGGACATTGGAGGGTCTAGAGTCGTTCAAATAAATGTAGCTTCGTTCAAAAAAAAAGTAGAGTCTTGACGTGTGCGGTGAAGGAGGAAACCATATGTTTCCTTATGACGCCGTTGGGAAAGTGGTGGGGTCCCCTCCAATGTCTCTTCCATGTGCATCCCCAATCTTATCCCCGATTCCCTCCCGAATCTCCTTCCCACCTTCCCGCTTTCCATCCCTCCCGCGTTCCCCTTACACCTTCCCCGCCTTCCCCATCTCTCGTCACCCGTACCTCGAAATCCCCCCTCCTTAGTTCCTCTCCCCTCTTTGATTCCCCTCCTCGTCCCTCCTTCCCTCCCTGCCGCTAAACTACATGAAAAAAAAACACATTTTTCAAATAACTCGCGCGCTATCTATTTAAATTTTTTATACAAATTTCATAACGCCAGAGCTCACTATTATATATAGAAACCTTCGCAGGCGTGCGATACTTATTAAACTAGAAATATAATAAAATTCAAGAAAATTATCGCATTTTTTGTAAATATTTCATTTTTATAACATTAGAGAGACAATATCATTTCTTTGAATATGAGTTACAGTCCTGGGTAAAGTACGAAAGATAGATATTTAAAATGTATATAAATATATACCTAAACCGATTATCTGTAAAACGTTATAATTGACCGAAACATAATTTTGCTAAAAACAATTACGAAATTAGAGAGTGTCGGAGCAATGGAGATTGCTCGGCATTTTACCCTGCCAATCTAAAGTAGTAGCGGTAGCTTGGCATTCCAACGGTTAAAGGTGTAAGACAATTGGTTTTTGATACAGACATTTAGCTCTCGATTTTTGATGTTGAAAGAATGCCAGATGATGGGGCAGCAAAAATGATGACCGAATGGAAGTGACCCAGGTCACCCAGGGGTATTCAGAGGGGGTGGCTACACTGCGTGGAATAGGATTGGAGGTGTATAGCAAGGTTGGAGGGGTATAATTAGGCATAAGTTGGGAGGCTGGTATGGATACCGCCGCCCCGGGATCCATTTATTGGATAACCAACACCTCTGCTATAGGTCACCCAAGTAATACGCTACGTTTAGTGACATAGCAGGGGTGCCCGGTTCATGGGGTGAGGTTTATCCGGGTCTTGGCGGCGGATGTGTTTGACCACAGGCCGGATTGGATTATACTGGTTGAGGCAGACTTTGTGGCCTCTCAAGCAAAACTCTTTTGGAACATCGTTTTAATAATTATTATGGAGTCCGATTCGAGCCGCGGTCAACAGTGGTTGTGTGTACCTTACCTATTGCTTAGTGCCGTTCGCCCGTTCCTGTGCCTCATACAGATAAGATATTATTGTTACATTTTATTTAATTTTGTTTATCGTTTACCTATTTGTTTGCATTCCTGCTTACGGCTAATCCGTTTTTGTTTGTACAGTCAATGAAATAGACTGCGTATTATTTTTTCAGTTTAATTTTTAAAGGTTAAGTTTTTTTTTTATAGTGGAGGAAGACGAAGATAGGCCTCCCGACCCAGGGTCGATATTAGATTTTTCTGATTCGGATTCTAATACTAGCCATGTTTCTATTGCACTCCCATCTCGTAAGCGACGACCATCGCATAGCCTTCACATTCCATCGAAAGTTAAATCTATACCGCCGATTCAACAAACCTCGATCTCTAACGACCTTAACACCAATAGTAACACCCAGACAAGTAGCGATAATACAAAAAATACTGACTTACTTTATCCTGCTTCCGCTTCCGGTCCTTTTATCGTTATGGTTCAGAGAACTGAACAAGGAAAACTTATTCATCCTTTAGATTTTGGAAAATTCTTATTTAACTCAAAAAATAATAACCTTGGTATTGTTAAGGGTTCAACTAAACCGGAAGGACGATATAAATTATCTATCGAGTTTAATACTGCCGCTTCCGTAAATGGATTTGTAAAAAAAATTAACTCGCTCTTAAACCATAAATATAAATCGTTCATCCCGACATTTAACCTTACGAGAATGGGTCTTGTGCGAGGAATTCCAGCGGAGAACCCGGAGGCTGAAATTGTTGATGCTTTGAATAATTCCCACGGAACCCCGAAAGTATTAAAAGCACGCCGACTGAACTACAAGGATTCTACTGATGGAAACACGTGTGTTTATTTATTATACCTCGCTTCTCGTCGAAGTTTATAAATTCCCAACTATTCAATTGCTTCAATTGCTGCCGGTTTGGACATTCAAAACCCGTATGCCGCTCCCCTCCACGTTGTTACTTTTGCGGAGAAGGTCACCCATTTGATCAATGTCCGAAATCTTCCAATGACCCCATTTGCATTAACTGTTCGGGTGCACATACCGCGGTCAGTCTAGCCTGTCCGGAATTATCAAGACAGAAGAACATAAAACATAAAATGGCTACCGACAACATTTCGTACTACCAGGCCTCAAAGTTATTCTCTCCTGCGAAAAAATCATTCGCAGAGATGACATCGTCCTCAGCTCCTTTCCAAACAACCACCTTTTTAAATTCAACGTCATCTTTTCACAGAGAAACCATTCTCAAGCCAGCCAAACCCAACCCAAAATATACTCCTTACCTTGATAAAAAACAATTGAATAATATTTTGGCCAGCCCGAATGGGAATGCCAAATCTAAGACCCCCAATGGGTGTGCCATTAATGGTAATACTTCCCCTCCTGCTCTCCCCGAAATAATGAATAATAATTCTTTTATACAAACCTTAATAACCCTTTTAATTTCTATCCTTACAAACAACAATACTGTACCGTCCAACGCTGCCGATTACATTAAATCTTTATTATCTTGCCTCTTGATTGTTTTTTAAATGACGGATCTCCAACCAGATTCACCCCCCTCATCAACGGAAAAGTGCTATTGATTTATCTCTTTGTTCGTATTCGTTAGCATCTAAATGCTCTTGGGACATCCTAAACGATCCCCTCTCTAGTGATCATTTCCCAATTATAATCCGATTCTACCATCAATCTAACACTTATCCCCCCCCAGTTAAAAATAATCTCAAATTTAGAACAAAAGATGCGAATTGGAGCACTTTCTCTTCTGAACTAGATAACCTTATTAATTTAACAAAATCGTCCTCGGGAGACATCAGAATGCAATGTGAGACGTTTCCCTCTATGGTTATATATGCAGCAGAAAAATCCATCCCGAAACACAATGCGAACATTAAAATAAAACACTCTACTCCGTGGTGGGACGAGGAATGCACTCGCTCCGTCAACTCTCGTAAAAATCAATTTCCTCTTTTCGTAAGTGTATGTCAGTAGAAAATTTTTTATCAGTAAAAAAAGCCCAGGCAGAAACCAAACGAATTTTGAAAAATAAAAAACGCGCTGGATGGCGGAAGTTCTGTGAGAACCTGTCTCCGGAAACTTCCCAGTCTTCAGTTTGGTCTAGCTTAAAAAAATTCGGATCATCGTATTCTCCGCCGAGAATCAAACATATATCAGAAGAAATTCTTATAGGATTTGCGGATAAAATAGCCCCCCCATCAGTGGCCGGATGTGAAGAAATGCCTTCTATTAAGCCATATCCATCTCATTCTAACTGGCTAGATGCTCCTTTCTCCATTGATGAGATGAAACGAGTAATAAGAGCCCTTTCTGACTCTGCTCCAGGTCCCGATGGAATATTTAATAGTTTCATTAAATAATTATCTGATATGGCGGTTGAATATTTCTTATCTCTTATTAATAATATGTTTGAAACAGGACTAATTCCGGATGATTGGAAAACTCAAAAAATCATTCCCATTTTAAAACCTGGAAAAAATCCATCTGAAATTTCGTCTTTTCGGCCTATTGCTCTTTCATCATGTTTGATGAAAGTAGCGGAGCGTTTGATCAAAAACAGATTAGAGTTGTTTGTTGAAAGTCAAGATATTATCTCACCAAATCAGTATGGTTTTCGGAAAAAGAAATCTACAATGGATAATTTAAGTTTGTTCACAACTGATATCCAAGTTTCTCAATCCCTAAATTCTTATACATTGGCCACATTCCTTGACCTTTCATCAGCTTACGATGATGTTTTACTGAATGTTTTGAAAGAAAAGCTAATTAAAAAACAAATCCCCCCGAAATTGGTCCAATTTATTATTAATTTGCTCTCAGATAGGTCCATTATTATTGAGTCTTCCTCTAAATGCTTAAGGCGCAAACTATGGAGAGGTTTGCCCCAGGGTTCTGTTATTAGTCCTCTGTTGTTTAATATTTATATAAGCGACCTAGACTCAGTAATTCCTTTTTCTATCAAGCGACTTTACTTTGCGGATGATATCTTATATATTTGTTACATAAAAATATTATTCTTGCAGCTAAGGAAATGAATTTGGCTTTACAATATATTAAAAGCTGGTTGTCAATAAATGGGATGAATCTGGCGGCATCTAAAACAACGGTCGTGGCTTTCACGCGCAAAAGAAAAATTCCCCAATTCTCAATCTCTTTTGATAATGTGCCTGTACAAACCGCTACTCAAATCAAATTCCTTGGTCTTCTTTTGAACCATAAACTTTCCTGGCTTCCACACATTCAGATAATTTCTACAAAGTGTGAAAAGGGACTTAATATGATGCGAGCAGTTTCCAGAGTATGGTGGGGATCTCATCCTACCACTCTTAAATTAATGTATAATTCCCTAGTTCGGAGCCACTTGGATTATGGCTCATTCCTTTTTGACCCACTCCCTAAATATTTAGATAAGAAAATGGAAAGAATTCAATCAAAAGCCCTCAGAATGATTATTGGAGCTATGAAGTCTTCTCCAATTAATGCGCTTCAGGTGGAATGTGGGGAGCCTCCATTATATTTCAGAAGGCAATTCCTTGCCAATAAATATATTTTCAAGGCTTTATCGTTATCACATCATCCTATTAAACAAAGTCTTAATCGGTTAAGTGTTAATTTGAATTCTAACAAAAGATTGATAGAAAAACAATGTTTTCCTCTCCTAATTAAAAGTTTTCATCTCTATAATTCTCTATCATCTTCCCTCCAATATCTTCAAGAAGTTCCCAATCTCCCAATATACAATATTCCATTTAAGGCAATCACTTTTATGCCGAACACAATAACATCAGTCTTTCAAAAGAATATTTTATCCTCCCCAAATAGATTTCAAAATGTGAATGATTGTTTTAAAAGCATTGTGGCTTCAAAATTCCCTGGATTTTCCATCCTTTACACTGATGGTTCCAAATTTGAAAATAAAAGATGTGAAGCATCGATATATAGTCCAGAATTCAACATCAATCTCACTTATAAATTACCGAAAGAAGCTTCCATATTTACAGCTGAATGCTTTGCAATTGAACAAGCGCTAAATAAAATCCTGGTTCTCAACATTCATCGAGCCTTACTATGTACTGATTCGCTAAGTGCTCTAACTAAAATTAGGTCAAATATTCTATGTTATCCGGAAGATAATATTATATGTAAAATAAAATATCTTCTCAATTCTCTAAGTGAATCTGGGTTTGAGACGATATTGGCCCGGGTCCCTGCCCATTTGGGTATCGAGGGTAATGAGATGGCCGATTTTCTCGCCAAATCTGGTTCAGATTCCGGAACTATTCCACTAAATTTTAGAATTCCTATCTCCGATGTCTTCTCGATTCTTAAATCCAACATGACTCGTGCCTGGGAAGAAAATTGGGCAGTCTCCAAAATAAGAACTGGATCTTTCTATGCTGGAATTCAAAACCACATCCCTGCTAAGCCATGGTTTCACGGTAAAAAACTTTCAAAACGATTCATTTCATGTATTTCGAGAATGAGAATTGGTCACTGTTCAATTGCATCTCACTTGTCTAGAATTAGAGTTTTAGATGATCCGGTCTGACAGTGCGGTGTGGAAGAGGAAACCCTCGACCACGTTTTCTTTAACTGTAAAAACCATTCATCTTTCAAGAACATATACCGCCGGCTTATTAAAATCACACACCAGTCCCCCCTTAACATTTCATACCTTTTATCTCTTAACAATTCTCGTGTTCATACAGCTTTATGTAAGTTTATTAACCTGAATGAATTCAATATTTAATTTATTTTAGTGATCTAAATGAGTCCAATATTTAATTTGTTTTATTATTTTCCCAATAGATTAACTGAATTTTTTTATCCACTTTAACTATTACCGGCACAAAGCACTCTTTTCAGGGTGAATTGTCTAAAACCAAAAAAAAAATATATAATTATTATTATAATAATTGGATAATTTATATAGCACCGTTTTTTTGAAAAATCACCTCAAGGGCGCTGTAAAATTTATTAAGAATTCTTAGGGTCCATCTAATTTTACTATTTACAAATGGATACAGAAACATACTTACCTGGCAGGTCACTTCCGATAAACACACTTGAATTAGAAAGTTTATGCTTGGAGAAGATACGGCTTTGCACGCGAAGGACATTATATTTAAAACACTGGACATTGCACGATTTTACATTTGCTACCCCCATCACTATTAGTATTACATTTATGAAAATATTAGTGGCAAAAGTAGAGTTGATATTTATTTTAAACGACTGGAAAATTAAGGACTCTTTAGGGCTGGAGAATATTCATGAAATGACCTTTACAAACGCTTACAACTAGGTACGTTTTTAGATTTCCACGGCCAAAAGTATTTTCGTTATTTACGAAAAAAAGCATACAGATAGGTTTTTTTTTCTACATTTTTACAGGTTAGTTATTTACGTGTCGCGGGCATTGAATGTGAAGGTGAAAGATTTTGAGTTTATGGATACGACTGTCCGAAAAGGTAAGCTTTAAGTTTAGCTCTTAGCCAAAGATATTAAAATATAAGTAGATGTGCTATCTGCAGTTTTTACTAGGTGTGACTGCGCTTCCGGGTGCCGCCGATATTGTTTACCAATTAACAAATAAACTAAATGAACGAATAATTAACGAATAAACCAAACGAACGTTAAACTAAATGAAAGAATTCTTTCCGTATTCATTAACTATATTGTTAACCAATACTAATGCACATCTTCAAAAAATCAACTCAATGAACAAATTATTTTTGTATGCAAACTACTCTAATTAGGGCGTAGTCCGCCGACAGTTGCGCGGACACCATAGCATATCTCTTTTGTATTTGAATATCTTTGCTCTTAGCAGTAGGGATGGAATCATACCTCTTTCACTTCTGGTCCCACTAACCCCCAGATTCCTAATCACCCCTCATACCTTACCCTTCCCAGAACTTCATCTCCTTCCTTTCAATAAAAAAAAACCCTCCACACAGCATCCCTAAAGATGTCATAGGCCCTAAGGGAAAATATTTTCCTGAGGGCCTCCTGCGTGGAGAGCTATTGTTAAAATAAAAAGGTGGCCGAATCCTACCCTTAAATGAAGCGCCGTGCTTAAATTGAATTCGATTATTTTTGCATAGAAAATCTACAGTGCTGACACTCTAGACTACGGAGATGCATAAGATGGTTTTACCTACGTGACTAAATTCTTTAAAATCATTTTTGACATCATAAATTCAACTTTTCCTATTGAATAGTCTATCCAAAATGATAACCTTCTAAATTTAGTTCCACTGCTTTCAAAGCAAAATACTAACTCTTCATCAATAATTCTTCATGCCCTTTTCACCCTGAAATTTGCGAACAGAAATAATGCAAGACTAGGTAGGTCCTTCTGGTTTGTTATATTTTAAAAATCACTGACTAAACCGAATTTAACACTATTGCATAGATTTTTTTTCTTATTGTAAGGTAATTACAGGACATATGGAGTTTTGTCTAACTTATTAAAACTTAAATTGATAATAAAATAAAATAAAAACTCAAAACCGATGTTACGCTGTAACAGAAAACTTGATTACTTATGCAGGGTGTCTGGTAAGTAGTGGATAACCTTTCTATTGCGGATGATGGTCGCCGAGGCCGTACTTTGAGAAATGTTGGAACTTTATTGTGTTGAAAAGTTTTAAATTAATTTTAAATTTTTAACTAGCAGACCCGGCCACACGTTGCTGTGGCTAACGAAACACAACGCCATTACCCAACCTTTATAAAATCCACACCACCCGCATGCCAGCTGCCCGCTGCCTGAATTGAATAATTGAATTTCTCGGTTTTTCTCCACTATAATAAGCATGTTTTATACATATAAACCTTTCTCTTGAATCACTCTATCTATTTGTGAAAACCGCATGAAAATCCGTTACGTAGTTTAAAAGATCTATGCGCACATACATTTTGAGCGACTTCATTTTATACTCTGTAATGATTTTAATCTGAATTACTGCTGGCCGAATTCCCCGGCGTCGCCCGGGCTTTTCGCAGAGTTTTTAGAAATCTAAACAGTATGAAATGTAGACAACGAAATTTTGCACACAAGATTGTGCAAAATTTCATCAATCTCGGAACAAAACTGTGGATTAGTATAAAAATCAACTCCACGCCATCCACCATACACACTATTCTTTACATAAATCGATTTTAATGTCTTCCACTGTAATTAATCAATAGTTAAACTCTTAACATATTCGTCGCCTTAGTTCTTAATTGTCCAAACGACTATTAGAAAATTTTGCAGGATAAAAAGGTTTTCTTTTATTATTTCAATGAAATATTATGATAGGTGTTTAAAATGAAGCTATTTCTGTAAAGGTAAAGATCTCATTAGTTTAAATAATTCTTGGTTAAGTGATTAACAATCATTTATTATTTATTTATTTATTTAAAATTTACGGCACAAAGTGCCATTTACAAACATGTATTATTTATTATATTTAAACAGTCATAGTACAGTGAAGAAAGATTGTTTTTTTTTAAATTTCTCATAATAAGAGAAAAAGAGAAAAAAATTCTAACAACTAATGAAAACTTCAAAAGGATACAATGAAATAAAAATAAAAACTTGTTATGAAGTAACCTTGTTATAATACGTAAGGCTGAAATGTTTGATAAGTAGAGCCTTGTATTTTAATATGGAAATATGAAAAATATCAGCAACATTCGCATAAAAATTACCAATGGTGAGTATTCTATTTATAACAGAATTGTATCCAGCGACAGGCGTATAATTGTCACAATAATACATACTGGGGAACCTTGATCTAATGGTAGGTACATGAAAGTGAATCAACTTTAATATATCAGGGCTATCCAACTGATGATTTACAATTTTGTATAAAAATATGAAATCAAAAATTTTGCTTCTGTCACTTAACTTCGACAATTTCAATGAGTGCAATAAAAAGTCAAAATTTATTGATTCTAAAGGGATTCCAAGTCGAAAATTAATACACCTCAAAAACTTGCGTTGAACTTTTTCAATGATATTAATGTGATTATTAAAGACAGGTGACCAAATTGTAGAGTTAAATCCTAGAATGCTTCTAACGAGAGATGTGAACAGAATTTTGAATGTGTGAATATTTTTAAAATCTTTGGAAATCCTTAAAATAAAACCTAACATTTTAATAGCCCTGTTGGCTATAGAAGTTACATGAGATACAAAGCAGAGTTTTTGGTCATTATAATTTATTTTTAATTTTAAAGTGAAGATTGAACCAAAACTAAAATGGTCATTTGGACAATTAAGAACTAAAGCGACGATATCTAAACGGTATTAGAAAGATAAAACACCACGCTTGATATTCGAATCTAGAAGTCAACCACACAAAAATTTATATGCGCACCTCTACGAAACCAAAGCTTTCGATCGCAATTTGAGAAATTTTTTAAATAATTATTTATTTTATGAAACATAATAATGAGGTTGAAATAACGTTTAAAATAAATTTTGTCTAATAAAAGATGATTACGTACTTATTTTTTTTCATTGTCTGTAATTTTAATTAGAAAAATGTACTCGTAAATACCTAAGCCATATTTAAAAAAAATGTGATTTAATAAAAAGTTTTAATATTTAAAAAATATTATGTTTATATTCCTCGACTGGCTAAGTCCTCCATCACAACACTAGCAACATTTTCGGCTTTCTGTGGTGGTAGTAGGAGATTTTCAAACATTGTAGGGTTAGTCGTAACCCGTGAATATTTGTCTTTCTCTTTAAAAAAAAAAAGAAAACACGCTTTTGGCATGTTTACCGACTATGCACCGGTGCCGAAGGGATCAATGACGCTAGTTCCTCGGAGCTTGGGGGATTAAAGTTTTCTAAATGCCACAAAAGAGTAGTGCTTTTAAAAGTAAAAGACTATCTATTATTTTATTACCGCTGTAATTTTTGTGTCACCCTTAAAATCAAACTGATCATATTCTGTGCCGTTACCTCCAATCTCATCCATGATCGACCATTGGATTTCCACACATAATATGAGCACGATTCGGCAGACGCACACGTGTCTCGTTCGTAGTTCCACGGCCTGCTGAAAATCGACACGTGAGGCCATTACCTCCCGTTTGTCCCCCGCCACCGGCTGCGACCGCGTCGTCTACTGTAAAATTAAAGAAGCACGTTTCCCGAAGCCGGGTGCTTTTGATAAACACATTTTTCCCTATTTTTTGTCCATTCCCAAAACGATAGACTCCGGACTTGTCTAACGTTGGACAGTACCTACACTCCAACACTCTACACTCTTCAGCTCGATAAATAAACACACTAGTTGTACACATTCACGATGGCCTCGGTGGCTCTAAGGTCGCGGATTCAAGTCCCGGCGTGCGCAAGTAAATTATATTTGATTGATTGATGTTATTTCACAATTTACTCATGTAAAATAATATACAGGTGTCAAGGGACGTACTTGACTTACTTTAACCAGTGATTCCTGAAATTATTTGGTGTAAAAAATGGAAAACAAATTATGGTCTCCGGTGAGATTTTTGAAGATTTTTTTCTGTTCCAACTGAAAACATAAAAAAAAATAATTAGGTATTTTACAATTAGGAACGCATGAGGGGTTAGTCGGTCACTCGACTGAATGACCAGTGACGACATGTGAAAGACTTTTTGTTGTTGTTTGATTTTGAAAAAAAAAATTGTAAAAAATTGAAAAAGTGACCAGAAACCAAAATTTCGCTTTCATTTTTGAATCCAAATAATGTTAGGAATCAGACTAAATTAAATTAAGTAGGTCCCTTTCAGAGTGAAAAATACTACGCTTTTGCCGGTTTTGGTGATCAGATCTGAATAGGCAGGTACTTCTCCGATATTCTCTTTCTATCTCCTTTCTCTCCTCAATATCTTCTGCCTCACAACATACCCCAATTATGGATGCCATAGTCTCACTGTTTCCAGACTGGAGCAGTTGGGACTCTTGTGCGATATTTGCACATAAAAAGATAACTTGTTGGCCTTATGACCATATATTTGAAAAAGTGGCGAACAGGTGGAGATGATTGTGATGTGCGATGCCTCCAATTTTATCCATGGCGACAATTCCTTGATTTCATTGACTGTTGTCAGCTATCAAAAAAGGCAAAAGGGTAGGAAACAACGTTCGTCTGTTAAAATAAAATTAAAAAACACGAAGTTGTTGTAGACTACTGCTATTTTATTAACACTCTATCGTAATAAAATAAAAGTGGTCTACAACAAACGCATGTACTTATGTGTTTTTTAATGTAAATTATGGCAAGCGCAAAGGTTAATGCTTTTCACAAATATGGTTAAATAAAAATAATTATGTTTGCATTTCATTTTAATCACTATCCTTCCCCTCCCCACCACCTTCAGCCTCACAACATACCCCAATCGGGGTTGTCATACTAGCTCCAGACGGGAGAATCTGAGACTCTTGTGAGGTATTCACATAAAAATAAGAAAAACATACGGAAAAGAAAAACGATTGTGCGTGTGAACAAGTTTCCATTTTGTCATTTTTTTTAATCAACAACGCATTTCTTTAAAATCATTAACATTGTACTCACGTTGCATGAAAAGTTGCAATCCGCTGACTAAAGAAGGAAAAAGCGCAACACGGCATAATAACCAAAAATAATCATGAAAATACTTTTGACCTTGAAAATACATAAGCATATATGTATATATTTTTACATCATCTCCACACTGGAGGGTCCAAGGAAAAAAAATCTTACTTCAACTTTGGGGATGCTGTGTGGAGGGTACTCTTAGCGAAAGAAAGGGTAATAAAGTTGTGGGTAGGAATCTGAGGGTCAGTGTGTTTAGGAGTGACAAACGTATGAATTCATCCCTTCCACTGCGGTGCAAGGGAAGATCGAGTGAATCCGGATGGAGAGATCAGAGATCAAAAGTCCTTTAACCAGTCTCTCCCGATCAGGCCCGCCACGTAGTTGGTGAGCAAAACCCGGGCATTCCGGCTAAATCACCAAACGCCGCGAACCACTTGTCAGAGGTGTTGGTTATCCAATAAACGGTTCCCGGGGCGGCGGCACCCATACCGCCTCTCAAATATCTCACTAATACTGTTTCATTACATTTTTATATCCTGTTAGTCATTTTTCAAACTTGTTTCTATTTTTAACTAATCGTGAATTTAAAATTATCAATCACTAAGTAATTGTATTACAGCCTTACTAAAAAAACAATCATTTCCCTAATGTTAAACGGTATTTTAGTTACACATTGTACAAAGACCATGCAATTATAGATTCGATTTGTTACTAATGAAAAAATCTCCAATCATATTATTCAATTCGAGCAAAACCAAAACGCGATTGCGCAGTTTTGATTATTTTTAGCGCGCGCCGGGTACTTTCTGGATTGGGTTACTGCGTGAATCGTGTTTTTGTTTCATTGTTTGTCAGTCATTTATCAAATTAATAAATTATTACCGACATTTTTTAGTAAGGCTGTTATTGTTAATTCTATAATAGACTTAAATGCCACGAGCTTTCAGCGCGGAATAAAAAAAGGTTGGGAAACTTGCTAAGCTTTAAGCTCTGCTGCGAGTGTGCTATCACCTGTCGGATTAAATACAAAATTAGGTTGTCTAAAATTCTGCAAAAGCACACCGTCGTAAAAGTTTTATTCGCATAAACAGAGTTTCACTTTATTTTACGCTGTAACTTTGTTTTTAGGCGTGTATTACGATGGTGTACATATTTTTTTATGATAATAACTAGATAATTCTCACGGCTTTTCTGCCTTTTTAGAGATCCTTGATGATAATCACAATTGATTCTTGTTGCAAACGATCCTTGGTTAGCATACTACATATTATTGTATAGCACTACCGAAAAAATTAGTGCATTATATCACAATATATCAATTATTATTTTTTAATTTATAAACTAACATTTAGACAAGATTTTTATGCATAGCACAAAGGGTAACAATTATTACAAGCAATAATTGTCAGCCTGAAACACTCATTTACATTGAAAAATCTTCCGAGAAAAGATACTTGCCGCCAACGGGACTTGAACCCGTGTCCTTCCGATTGCCGGTCGAATGCTCTGACTACTGAGCTATGGGGGCTTATCAAATACCCGCCAAATAATTCAATATATACTAGTGTTTCATTCAACAATTACTGCTTGTTATATTTTTTCCCACCTGAAAACAACCAACTTTATTTTTGCGAGAAAGACGTTGTTAGTGTTAAATTCCTCGCTAGGTGGCGTCGAGACAAATTATGTCTGCATTTATCGGGGAAATACTTAAACTTGTTGAATATTAATTATTATTTTTTAATTTATAAACTAACGTTTAGACAAGATTTTTATGCATAGCACAAAGGGTAACAATTATTACAAGCAATAATTGTCAGCCTGAAACACTCATTTACATTGAAAAATCTTCCGAGAAAAGAAAATGCAGACATAATTTGTCTCGACGCCACCTAGCGAGGAATTTAACACTAACAATGTCTTTCTCGCAAAAATAAAGTTGGTTGTTTTCAGGTGGGAAAAAATATAACAAGCAGTAATTGTTGAATGAAACACTAGTATATATTGAATTATTTGGCGGGTATTTGATAAGCCCCCATAGCTCAGTGGTCAGAGCATTCGACCGGCAATCGGAAGGACACGGGTTCAAGTCCCGTTGGCGGCAAGTATCTTTTCTCGGAAGATTTTTCAATGTAAATGAGTGTTTCAGGCTGACAATTATTGCTTGTAATAATTGTTACAATATATCAAACTGAGAAGTTTATTAGCTGATGAAGCTTTGCATCTTCACTGTACATGTGGTTATAATGTTATTCTTACAGAGCATTAATACTGTTTAGTCCTGAAACAACTTATGAAACCCAGTTTTCCAAATCCCTTGCATTGTTATTTTCTCCCTTTGTCCCTATCCTTCTTCGAAAGGCCCTACTTACTACAAGAAGAAAAAGATGTTGACTACCTACTTGGAACACATACATATTATTGTCCACAAATCGAAAATAACCCACATGAATTCATTCTTTCAAAAAAATGGTTTTTTCATCACGGTTAAATGAAAATTTATAAAAATAACAATAGACAATTACAGGTCAAAAAACACTACAAAGTACGGTGATTAATTAAAAAATGATTAAAAAAGTGGTGATTAAAATTTTTAAATAATAAATAGTATAATACTACGAGTATGCCACAAGTTCAAAAGTGGAAGAAACGCTACCGTGAATTTTTACTAAGCGATATTGCTAAGATTGAAAAATACGAGATTGTTGATGTTGTTTTTTTTTGCAAAATTTAAAATTTTTTGTCTGAAGATGTTTCGTATTTTTATTAAATCCTTAAAATTTTATTAAGTACTGAAAACAAACTAAATTACGAAAATAATCTTACCTCTTTGTAAATTAGATTGATCCTCTGTTCGTTAATCTGGAGTTGAAATCAGGTGTAGATTGGATTAGGTATAGTTTAATTAATTGAAATCATGTTTAAATTGGATTAGGTTTAGTTGAATTAATTGAAATCAGGTATAGATTGGATTAGGTATAGATTGGATTAGGTATAGTTGAATTAATTGAAATCAGGTATAGTTGAATCAGGTATAGATTGGATTAGGTAAAGTTGAACTAATTGAAATCAGGTATAGTTGATTCAGGTATAGATTGGATTAGGTAAAGTTGAATTAATTGAAATCAGGTATAGATTGGATAAGATATAGTTGAATTAATTTAAATCATGTTTAGATTGGATTAGGTACAATTGAATTAATTAAAATCAGGTTTAGTTGAAAGCAGGTACAGATTGGATTAGGTATAGTTGATTTAATTGAAAAAGGAAAAGATTTGATTAGGTATAGTTGAATTAATTGAAATCACGTATGGATTGGGCGTTGTTAAATGCCTATCACTGATATTGCATTTATTTCATTAGCGTGCAAATATCTGATCTCTTTCACAGCATTTTATTCTGCAAAATCTATATGTATCTACACATTGAATGCTTTCTTTGATTTTCAGTGAAATCTGGACAAAAATAAAACTTAGTGAAAACGGTTTCGAAAGTCGCTTAATTAATGTTCATCAGTCTAACCTCTAACCCAAAAACATTCTGATCTCAATGATACCCACATAATAGAGTTTTATTCTGTTTAAAGGAATTTTTTGTATTTTATTATTTTATCTGTATTTTTTCTTCCTCATTTTACAAAGTAGCATCTGTAACAAATGTAATCTACCTTTAGCGTCAACTCATTTGTGTAGGGCAAATTCAATGTTTTTAATATCAGGATTACATTCGAACAATTCGTTTTATATTGCCATTCATTTGAGAGGCGGGTATGGATACCGCCTCCCGGGAACCATTTAATGGATAACACCCTTGCCATAGTCACCCAAAGTGGTTCGTTACGTTTGGTGACTTAGCGGATTCATGGGTTGAGGTTTGTCTAGGTCTTCACAGCGTTTGCGTGGTGGGCCGGATTGGAGGAGACTGTTTTGAGGTGGACCATTTGAATCTCTCAACCCATCGCAAGGCAGTGGAAGGCATAGATTCATACGTCCGTCACTCCTAGACACATTGACCTACAAATTCCTACCCACCTCTCATATTTTTATCCTTTACAGAACTTTCTCCCCTTTTTCCTAAAAATACCTCCACACAGCATCTCTAATAACACAACCGGTCGTTAGGCATTCTTTTCCTAGGGCCTCCTGTATGATGCTCATGTAAAAAATAATTTTTTCTTTGCTGAATACGTTATAACAGAGCTATTCAAATTTGTTCACCAATTCGGCTAAAGTAGTTTTAAGCAACAATGGGTACCGCCGTTCCGAGAACCATTCATTGGATAACCAACACCCATGCTATAGGTCATGCCAAGGTTTTCGTTTTATTTGGTGACTTAGAAGAGGTGCGTGGGTTCGTCCGTCACTCTTAAACACATTGATTCCCAGATTTCTACCAACCCCTCATATCTGATTCCTTTCCTGATATTTCCTCTCCTTCCTTTCCTCAAAACACTCTCCATGGAAAAACCCCAAAGAGGAAAAGAAAATTATTTTCTTCTGGACCTCCCGTATGGAGATAATTGCAAAATAAAAAAAGTATCAAATCAGAATGGTGATACTATTTTCAACACACCGTGATGATATTCACAGTATTATGAGTATTGATAGTCTGTGAAATTAATCAAATTAAATAAATTTGCACAGGCCTGGGTTGGAACCCGTGATCTCTTGATTCGTAGTCGAGAATTTTAACCGCTTTGTAACAAAGGTGGTTGGCTTCAATACGCAATGAAAAGTTTTTTGTTGAAAATCCTATAAATTGTAAAGGAATATACGGCATTGTTTAAAATAATATAGACAAAGACAAGATAACAAAAAAAATCGTGTGCAGTTCACACGCGGTCAAAGCTAAACTTCACCAAAACCATCTCAACCTATAGGAGCCCTGAAAACTGCGTAGGTGTAGTGTTCTGGTATTTAGCGGACATACTAACAGACTCTTCAAATACTTGGATGGAGATTAAATTGTAAGATTTTTTTATTTTAACATGAGCTCCACACAGGAGGCCCTGAGGAAAATAATTTCCCTCATGTCCTATGTCATCTTTGGGGATGCTGTGTGGAGGGTTTTTTTAAAGGAAAAGAAGGAGAGGAGAGTTCTGGGAAGGAAAAGGGTTTAAGGGGTGGGTAGGAATCTGGAAATCAGTGGGTCCTGGTTATCCGCCTCCAAAACCTAGACCAACCTCACCCCATGAACCCGGGCACCCCTGCTAAATCACCAAACGTAGCGAGGCACTTGGGGTGACCTATGGCAGAGGTGTTGGTTATCCAATAAAGGTTCCCGGGGCGGCGGTACCCATTCCCGCCTCCCAAATTGAAAAGGAATGAATAGATTCTTGTTGTAATCTGGATTTATTTATACTTCGCGTATACAATTGGGACTGCGGTAGTCTACCTAACTAGAAGCTAGCCATAATGGTTCTGGCGAGTGATTACTCAAATACACCCTCTGAGCTTCTTCGATCCCCTGCCGGAGAACTTAGGCACTACGCTGCCTGCCATCTAGCGGAATCTACCGATAGATAGATGATATCTCCGCCATCTGTCTATAAGGTGGAAGCTTTTACGATACACCACAATAGGTAATCAATGCGGCCAGTTAGATGCTTCGTAGGTACTGTAAAGCGTCATTTCCGTTTCATCCGAGTTTCAAATCACAACGGTGCTAAATGTGTCACTTCAAAAATAAAACATTTTAAAATTATTTATTATCAGAATTTTACGTCACCCTATTAACGACGAGCCGTTATTATTTCGTTACCAACGCCACACGTGAAACGGCTAACTACGGGGATAACGAAATACCGGCATAACGGCGGTAATATCACCGGCTCGATAGGCCGTTAATTTTCCGTTAGTTTTAATGCTAACCACCTCTGACACGTAGACTAGGCAAATATCTGAAAACCGTAATGACACATTCTGACATGCTTCTAAATTATAACGTGAAATGTTTGGATAGTTTTGGATGGGTAGATGGAAATGTGTTTTGAAAGCGTATTATATTTACTTCAATGTTTTCGCTTTTAATGTCATGTGCGGATCTATTAATTCGATTTTAAATATTTTATATATAATGAATAATTCTTGCGCATTCTGATGTTGTACGAGGGTAGACTGAAAAGTAATGCACACATGCTTGTAGAACGAGAACAAAAACAACTAGCAAAATCGGGCAAAAGGTACATTAAAGTAAAATTCTTGAGCTTCAAAATCATATATTTATTTTTCAACATAGTCACCGATAAAGCTAGCATATTTCTCCCAACGAGTAAAAAAATTTCATTCCACCACTGAAAAATTATTCTGACTTTTCTGTACTGCACGACTTGACAACTGCCTTCACTTCATTGCTCTTGAATTCTCGCGAGTAGAGGAACAATAAAAATCGCAAGGCGCAAAGTCGGGGGAGTAAGAAGGGTGTGGAATTGTTCAAACTTCAGATTTTGCAGAGATTTACAGTAGGCTTATCAACAGCACCATCACCATAAACATCGTTTAAACGACGATTAATCTCACTTAGTAGGAGTAGGAGTCACTGTTACGCAGTTAAAAATTCGATAATTCAACGACCTCAAACTTGCACGTACGTGTAGAGGAAACGTGTCACTACCACATTCCACCTGGCGCACTTCTTAAAGTCAACATGCCTGTGTGCCTACTAGAGACCTACTAAACCTGCTGCTCATATGAGACAGACATTACTTGACCATAACGACGTTACGGTAGGTAACGCAAGGATCCGGTTAGTCTATAAAAGATTCGGCCGAGTATCGTTAATTTGCTCCTAAGAATTGAAGAGTTCCGTTACTTTGTCATGGATCCCATAATCAGAACTTAATCAAACTACCCTTAAAGTACATCCTTTCCAATAAAAAAAGAATCATCGAAATCAGTTGGCATGATATTGAGTTATTCGTCCATTTGCCGCGCACCTGCTTAATGCAAATTTAAGACTTATATGGTTTTCCCATGGATGTCATTCTCAGAACTAAATCAAATTGAAATGGGACCATACGAATCGCACCAGCTTTCAAATAAAAAAAGAATCATCAATAGTCATCACCCAGTCGAAAGTTCTGAGGTAACAAACATAAAAGTTAGGTCATAGGAGTTATAATCTATGGAGTTTCTCATAAGTAACCAAATATTTTTGTCCTACAAAAAGTTTCAAAAATCGATATCTAGATTGTGTTTTTCACACTAAACTAAGTGTATCACATTAAAATAGTGGATCGTTTTCCTATTAATAAATAATTACAGTGAGAACAGATATATTATAAGATTGAATTTAAAAACAAAATCTTGAAATTAACATGACAAGTGATATTTGAATTTGAAACCATTTGAATTTGAATTTGAATTTGAAGTTTGAAGTCAAGTGACATTTGAAGCCATAGACAAAAAGTTAACAGAATATTCTACCATTCTAACATCTACCTACATCTAATAATAATCCATAATATTATAATGGAACAAGAAAACTCTGCCCAACAATTCCTGGCAAAGGCAACCTCTATTTTAAACCTATTAAATATCATCATAATGGACACATCTAACAAATTCACCAAGGAACAAATAGCGAAACTCGCCCCTAAATTCACCGATCTATTGGATAATGTCGGTCAAATGGGTGTAAAGTTAGGGAGCCTTGAAGGAGAATTGAAGACCTACAAATATATGTCTTCTAATCAAACACCCGAAAATGGGAACAGAACGTATAGTTCGATTACGTCCAACCAAGTCCTCCCGAAATATCCACCGAACACAAGAAATAATGCCCCTATACTTCCTGCGAGACCAGCCGTACTTATCTTCCCCAAAGATGACAAGTCACTTCCTTCCAGCAGTACTCTTGAAACTCTCAAAACCTCAACTAACCCATCATCTTTGGGAATTACAATCACGGGGTTACGAGAAATAAGGAACGGAGGTGTAGTCGTGCATCTAAGTACCGATGCAGAGGCCATAAAACTTGCCAATGCACCGACCCTATCCGATGCTGGTCTGAAAGCAGCAGTTTCTTCACATAAACTTCCTCGGATAGCTATCCATGGTCTACCTCAAGTTGTGCCCCTCGAGAACATTATCTTGGCAATCCACCAGCAAACACACGAAGAAACCGGTCTACAAATTAATGAATTGAAAGATAAATTGCAGTTCTCTCACAAAGTAGGACCTCGTACCGGATCATGCACTCATGTCTTCAGAGTTCCTCCTTCTGTTCGTCACTCCCTCATTCGCTTCTCTAAACTGGCTATGGACTGGCAAATACACACCGTAAGGGATTGGATCGACAGTCTAAAATGTGGACACTGTCAACTTTAAATGTCCTGTCGAAATGTAACGCAGACATGCCTACATGTTCTCACTGTGGAAAACCTGGACACAATCGAGATGCTTGCCCGACTCCTGAAAAGCCACCAGCATGTGCTACCTGCAAGTTCTTCAGAAAACCGTCCACACACAACACTGGCTCCCCTGACTGTCCTGCCCGCCAAGCCGCTGAGAGACGCGAATTATCTCGAGTCAATTTTTTAGGCTGAATCAGAATCGACACCTTATTAATACTAACTTTTCCACCTATTATCAAAATATTCGTGGTCTCAATACTAAGCTAAACTCCTTTAGATGCTCCATAAATTTATGCCCTTATGATTTTTTATGTTTTACCGAAACATGGCCATCAGACAATATTGCTTCAACAGAACTTGGACTCCATGACTACATTATTTTTCGCTGTGACCACTCTTCCTCTTCTAACAAGTGTAGAGGAGGTGGGGTAATGATATGTATTAAAAAAAAATACTCTTGCCACATTCTTGAATCGTCTAATAATGTATCTGAACAATTATTTATTTGTTTTCTACTTGGTTCCAAGAAACTTGTCATTGGTTGTGTATACATTCCCCCCTCCTCTTCAATAGAAATCTATAAGTCACATACTGAAGCAGTTGAGCGTGTTTCCATAAAGGCCGATTCCTTACTTATTTGTGGTGATTATAATCTTCCTAAAATAGTGTGGCTTAATGATAGTCATGGTGTGAAAACTCCTAATAATGTTTCCCTTCATGCTTCCATAATAGTAAATTTCTTTGCCTTCCTGAATATATACCAATTAAACTCGATCAATAACTGTGGAGGTTACTGTCTTGATCTAATATTTACCAATATGCCTAGCGTTTGTGTATGTGAAGCTACTGACTCAATATTACCAATAGATAAATATCATCCACCACTCGATATTAACTTCACTAATCCTTTCAAAAGTGACACTCTGAAATCAGCAGTTACATTCCACTACAAATTTAACAAAGGTGATTATACTGGCATGAATAGGTACCTTGCCCAATATGACTGGGCAGGTATGTTATCAAACAACAATATTAACGATGCTGTATTTAAATTCAACGAATGTATAACTCATGCTATAGATTTGTTCGTTCCAAGGGGAACTTTTTCCCAGCCTAAATTTCCTATTTGGTTCAGTATGAAACTAAAGCATTTGATTATGGAAAAAAAGAAAACACACAAGTTATTCAAATTAACGAACAACTTAGCGCTTTATCAAAAATTTTCTCAGTTAAGAGAATTATCCAAAATTGAATCTAACTTGTGTTATAAATCTTATATTGAACTCACTGAGACAAAATTAAATCTTAACCCTAAACAATTTTGGAAATTTATTAAACAAAAACGTATTGATAACGATCTCCCTTCAAGTTTATTTTTTAATGATACTCACGCCACCAACGATTTCGATATTGCCAACCTTTTTGCTGAACATTTCTCCTCTGTCTATACTGATAACATATGCACCATCCCTCCACTTAAATATGCTAATACTATTGACCTTAATAATTGCGAAATCACACTTGTAGATGTTTTCAATTACTTAAAAAATCTTCCCAGCAAAACAAGCACTGGTCCTGATGGTATACCTGAAATATTATTGAAAGAATGTAAATCTGTTGTATCTAAGCCAATTTGTTTATTATATAACTTATCATTATCATCTGCCACTTTTCCGGATTCCTGGAAGGTTTCCTATATACGACCTATTTTTAAATCGGGTAATAGGTCGAACGTAGAAAACTATAGACCTATATCGATGTTATCTCATATTCCTAAAATCTTTGAATCTATAATCACAAAAAAAATAACACCTATTTTCAAAAATGTGCTGATTGAGGAACAGCATGGCTTTAGATCTGCTAAATCTACCACTACAAACTTACTCTCCTTCACCAACACCGTAATCAATGGCCTAGAAGATAAATCACAAGTAGATGTTCTATATACCGACTTTTCTAAAGCTTTTGACAAAGTAAAACACGCTATCCTCATGGCCAAGCTATATGCTATAGGTATACGAAACCCATTGCTATCTTTCTTTAATTCTTATTTAAGCAATAGAAAACAAAGAGTTAAAATAAATAACATTGAGTCTATTATTATTGAAGTAACATCCGGCGTACCGCAAGGAGCACATTTAGCCCCGCTTCTCTTCAACTTGTTTATAAATGACATTATTCGTATTTTCTCTCACACACGCTTTTGGCTTTTTGCTGATGACAATAAGATCCTAAAAATAATCAAAAACTACCATGACTGCCTTCTTTTCCAATCAGATATTGACTCTTTCAATGATTGGTGTAAAATTAATTGCTTGGAACTAAATGTCGATAAGTGCAAAATTATGTCCTTCTACAGATCTAAAAATCCGATTGTTTTCGAATACAAATTAAATAATAATTGCCTAACAACTGTTCAATCTATTAAAGATCTTGGTGTCTCTCTTGATAGCAAGCTTTCTTTCCGGGAACATATAAATACGATTGTTAATAAATCTCTCAAACTACTTGGTTTTATCACTAGAACCACTTCTGACTTCAAAAACATAAATACCCTAAGAACTCTTTACTGCTCCTTGGTTCGCCCCCATCTTGAATATGCTTGTATTATATGGTCTCCTTTTTATGCTGTCCATATTCGTCATATTGAATCCGTTCAACATCGGTTCCTAAAGGGAATTGCTTGGAGGCTAGGATTAGAGCGAGGCAATTACTCGTATGCTGAAATTGAACAAACTCTAAACCTTTCTCCTTTAGAAGACCGTCGGATAAAATCTGATCTCATTTGTTTCTTCAAAATTATTAACTGTTTAATCGACTCGCCTACATTACTACAACTCATCACATTTAATATACCTTCTCGTAGACTCAGAAATAAAGACCTGCTTTTCCTCAATCAGCACTCGATTAACTATGGTTATAACTCACCACTGTCCAGAATGTGTAGACTGGTCAACTCACGTCAAGACCTTGATTTTTTTGGTATTAGCTTAAATGATTTCTGTCGCTCTTTAAACAAATGAAGATATGTAATATTCACCCTAATTTTTGCAAGGTCTTGACGTGACTTGACACTTATTTTTCTTCTATTTTCACTGTTTGTCTTTGCTTTCATGTACCATCCGAATCCTTACATTGTTCATTTCTATACTTCGTGATACTTTGTTTTAAATTGGACGTAAGTCCGTAAATAAATAAATAAATAAATAAATAAAAAAAACAACAACAAAAAATACCGTCGAATTGAGAACCTCCTCCTTTTGAACTCGTTTAAAAATAGTAACTAATATATTTGGTTTATGGTGAGAATTCGAATATTGCTTTCTTCATTACCTCAAAACTTAGTATTTGGAGACGATCGATTTTATCAATCTCTGAATTAAGCTGTTCATTTGTATAAAAATCAAAGCCTACCTATCTTAATATATAAAACAAAGTCGGGTTAGTTACACTATTTATAACTCGAGAACGGCTGAACCGATTTTGATGATGTTTGATTTGTTGGATTTGTCTCCGCCCCGGATAGGATAATAATATTAAAACATCGCAAAAATTCACGAAAAAGAAAGTAATGACGAAAATTCATTTCCTCATACATTTAATATGGAACGAATTTTCATCTTTTGAAAAAGCTGAAGGAATATTGTGGTAGGTAGGTATAATATTGCAGTTTGCTTGAATTCCGAAAATTCAAAAACCTAAATGTCAATGTGCTGATTGTTTTTGTTTTGTTCTTAAACATATAATGCTGCCTTTCTTTCTTACACACTAAATGTCAACAGTCGTAAAGGGGACAAATGGTGAACGTATGTCTGCACAACTCCAGGAAAACAGCCACTTCTTTTCAAAACATTCAAGGCGCATTGTGACCTGGGGTACCTATTGCAATTCGGTGTAGTCAATCAAATACATCTGCAAATTTGTCACAAAAGTCAGCGATATGGCGGTTTTTGGCGTTAAAACTACAAATAAAAAACGATAAAATCACACGCTATCAAGTTTGTGAGCTACAATGAGGCGATTTGGCGTATATTCTCATTCCCCATTCATGAACGATATTCCATTGTTGTATATTTGGCAATGCATCTGGAGAATGATCAACGAGTTTATTTCATTACATCGATTTTTGCCAAACGTGCTGAAACACCTCCAGCAACAACATTGACCAGTTTCTTTTCGATTTGCCAAAGCGATCTGTTTGCCCGGACGTTGCTCTACTCTGAGATGCCACGTTATTACACTTTGTCGAAGAGATTTCTACGTCGGAAGCACGGCGATGTGGTTACTGGTCATCGGGTTGTGCGTTGATGAAATTAATTCAGCTAATAAGTTAACACAAACAGTTATTGATTCTGAGGCGGTACGAAGTTCGCCGGGTCAGCTAGTTAAAATATATTTACGTGTTGTTTTCCGTCACAGGGAAAAATTTATGTTTCGGCCCACAAAACCTTGGAATTCTGTTAACTAAATATTTGGCTTTTCTCACTACAAAGTCTGCCAACCTTTGCTCTAGTGCAACTGCTTTGCTCCGTTGATTTTGTGGTGCACATCGTTTGCAGTCACTGCACTCTGTACACTGCACTTGTGTCTGCGTTGAACCCGCAGTGACGGGGCTCAAGGCAACTTGCAGTGGAGGCATGTTACAGTTTGCAGTTCGGCTGCACCAGAGCAAATATGTGCAAGTTCTGCGTGACAGGAGACAGGCTGAACGTCGTGTATGGTTTTGTGGCAAACAATCTCATGTGACGGGTGCTTTTATGTAGTGAAACGTTTGATTTTTTTGAAAACTTCTTTAGAAGCATTATGATTTGAAACTCGATGAAATGAAAAAGAGACACTATTTTAAACTTGGTAACAATATTACAATAAACAAATCCTACAATTATCCTACTCCTGATACTCTGCATTTGTCTCATTCTCTCGAAGTTTAGTTTCCTGAAGGTTTCACTTCTACCGCGTGTGTACTGAACACATATATTTTTAATTAAATGAAGACAATATAAGCGAAACTCAATCGAAAATCTGAAAACAGAAAAATCAGAAAAAGATATTGACACATCTGGGACAATTTGAGGTTTTACTGATAAAGTAAAAATAAAAAAAAAAAAAAAAAAAAAAAATACATATATTTTTATTTATTTTTATCTGATATACCTATATTTAAAAATTTAATTATTTTATTTAGTAGAACAGTTTATTTATAAACAAGTTCTGCTATATAATTATTATTACAGCTGTTTCGCCTTCTTAACTGTGGTTAGGCCACTTATGGACGATATATTTATATTATTTCTGAATAGATATGAAGAAAAACTTATTGCTTTTATCTTAATTACTTATGCCCTTATTAATTTTCGAGTAAAATGACTTTAAAGTTTACCCTTTAAAGTTTAAAGTTTCCTCAATTATTGCATTGTTTAAATTTGACCGAGGTCGTCCCTCCTAGACACATTAGAGCTAAACCCCCAGATTCCTACCCATCCCTCATATCTATTTCCTTCCCAGAACTTCTTCTCCTTCCCTTTCCTAAAAATATCCTCTACACAGTCATGTCCCAAAGATGATATAGACCCTGATGGATTTTTTTTCCTCAGGTTCTCCTGCGTGGAGCTAATGTAAAAAAAGTAGACTTAGCTGTGTTCCATTTTATGGCTATTCAAGCTTGTATACCACGGACAAATAAATATTTAGAATATACTCTCTTATTTCAACCACTCGAACCCATTAGCTTGTTTACATGATAATGTAGTATTACTAGTCAAACGTATTTTAATGTTTTTTATGTGAATACCTCACAAGAGACCCAGCTGCTCCCGTCTGGAGCCAGTGAGACTATGGCACACAATTAGCACAATTGGGGTGTGTTGTGAGGCTGAAGGTAGTGAGGAGGGGAAAGAGAAGGGTGGAAAAGTACCAGACTATTCAGATCTTGTCAACAAACACGGTTAAAGCCATTTCAAGCAACGTTTCAATTCTAAATGGTGGTCTTTCAACAGGGCGACTCCGAGAGTATCTTCCACTGTGGAAAGTATCGCAAATACACTAAATATATTTTTAAATTAATTAATTGTGAAATAACACAAATTAATCAAATAAAATTTATTTGCGCGCGCCGGGATTTGATCCCGCGACCTTCGGATTGTGATTCAAGAGCCTTAACCCTCGACCACGGCCGGCCGTGAAGGACGTATGGGGCGTAGCTTAGTTTTTAAAATTCGCGTAAATATCGCGCTTTGGCAAACATGAAATCTTCAGGTGACAAATAATGTAAAAGATATGATTTATTTCAGGTCATAATATTTCATTGTTGCCAACAATTTTGAAATGATCAACAGGTGTCGCCAAAATTTAATAATGCGCAAAATACTTCAACGATTATTTACGAAGTATTAGTTTTGTGACAGATTATATGTCGACGGATAAGTTTAATTAAACACAACGTAAAGAAACTTTCTACAAATTGGAGGTTGACGCTAAGCGAGACTTCAAAAGTAATAAATTATTACCGTTTTTTGGCAGGTGCCTTGTCACCCCTTACTACTTATTATCCCCAATGTTGCGGCTTATAGAAAAATTAGAATATGCATACATATTTTCTAGAAATCATTTGACTAACGAATTCCATTTAGGAACACATACGGCAGTATTTGAGTGCTATAATTTTAATACCCGCTATATGCGATTTTTTGACGAAATGATCTGAGTATGACATCTTGTTCACATTTTTGCGAGGAACAAGTGTATCAAAACCTCCCTTATCATGACCAAAAACCATATTAAAACTGCGAGTGAGAAACAAAACCCGCTATATCATTCAAGAAGTTACTATCAAAACCCGCAAATCATCCATATTTGTATATCCTTATGTTTTTTCTTTATTTTTCTCTTGTTATTTGTTAGAATTAACCTGTCTTTTATTTTTGTGCTGTTGCGTGCCTCGGTGGAGTTACCCACGTTCTGCCTCAAAGCTAGCTCAGATAGGTCGGCAGAACTGGCGGGGCTCTCAGCATCAAGGGTCGTAGGTAGCTAAAAAGGGGGGGGGGTACATAGTATTTGCCAACACTCGTCACGCCTCGTCAAATAAAAGATCGTCTAAGGTAAACATTTCTTGTATTGTCGGGAACACACACAAATATAGCAGGGCAGTACATTTACAATCAATTACTAGGCACAGGTACACTAATCGACTACCTAGACGTGGGGAAGCCTACCAGATCTCTCTCAAATCGCGTCCCCCCTGAGGGTCGGTTATTGTTCGCGGGACATGAAAGGACACAACAAAAATGAGGGAAAGTGGCGTTACTCACTGGTACCAGGTGGCGGCAGGGCAAGCATTCCAGGGGGACGCTTGCCTGTAAGTTCGGCAGGCTACGTCCAACAGGGAATCCATTGCAATCAGGTAGCGTGGCAGTGGGGCCGGTCAACTCGGGCCTCACGGAACATGGCGGACGGGCGCGTCTCACGTTCGGTTCCGTGAATTCTGTGGAATGTTCCGGAACCGTGGTGCTGTCGCAGCGGCGGTCACGGGTTGCGGCTAGCGGGGTCTCGGCGTGAGTGAGCCGCGTTGCCGGGTTGCGAGAGCGTGGGCCGTTTGGTCGAGGTGAGAAGGGGTACGAGTGCCCGTGGGGACGGGTGGTGTGCAACTCACTGGTGTAGGGTGGTACCTGGGCGCTACGTAACAGTGCCATACTGTATGTGAAACTTTTGATTTCAAAATACCTTTGTAAATTTACCTCCCTAGTTTTGTAACTCACCAGGATTGCCCTAGCAAAAAATAAAAACAATGATGATAAAAAAAATACAAAGCAAAAGATAAAAATATGTAAAATTATATACATACATCTATGTATCTAAAAGAGAAATAGCGATGATCCTCGTCCAAGATGTTAGAATCCTTCACACCGGAGGCTATTTTAAAACTTTTCTTCGACTTCCACCGTCCTTCCTGATGGAGACCCTTCGTATGTGGTTCCCAACATTTTTCTGACCCGGGACCATTGTACATTTATTTTTTCGACAGGGACCACCTGCAGTGGCGTAGCGAGGGGGGGGGGGAGGCGGCTTCTCGGGTGCCACACGAAGGAGTTTTACCGCCAATGGGATAGTTTAGGACGGGTTCTGGCAGAGTATTTACCACAACGGAGGGGGTAGAACGGGCTAGGAAGGGGTGGGATGAAACGGAATACCATAATGGCCACCGACCACAAGATTCATTAATGATAAACTGAATGTTGTCCCGATTTTTTTTTCTTCAGATTTCTCGACCAGGGACCGCCCGCGCGCTGGCTTATTTATTGACCGGCGGACCATCGCGGACCATCTTCTAGCCTCTTGCGGACCACTGGTTGGGAAACCCTGGTATAAACTGTTTTGGTGTAAGTAGTTCCTTCGATGGCCAGAGGCTTCGTTTCACAGAAGTTTTATACTCTCTCAGACTGTTATAAAAGTATGGACGGTGGTAGAATATCTCTATCTCTACATCCCTCCCTGATTTATTATATGAAATCTCTTTTCATTCTTCAGGCAGGTCAGTTGCAAGACAGTACCTACCATATTATTGTAGCAATTCGTCATCAACGTTCCAATATTATACTCCTATGGGACGGATTCAACAGCAATGAAATAAATACTCCGATGTTGTTGATATATTAAGTAAATCAATTTTAATATATAAGCACAATTTGGGAGGCGGGAATGGGTACCGCCGCCCCAGGAACCTTTATTGGATAACCAACACCTCTGCCATAGGTCACCCCAAGTGGTTCGCTACGTTTGGTAATTTAGCAGGGGTGCCCGGGTTCATGGGGTGAGGTTTGTCTAGGTCTTGGAGGCGGATGACCAGGACATACTGAACCCCAGATTCCTACCCACCCCTTAAACCGTTTTCCTTCCCAGAACTCTCCTCTCCTTCCTTTCCTTAAAAAAAACCCGCCACACAGCATCCTCAAAGATGACATAGGCCCTGAGGGAAATTATTTTCCTCAGGGCCTCCTGTGTGGAGCTCATGTAAAAAAAAACAAAAAAAACACCTTATTTATTATATTTTATTTATTTATTAATTTTATTTTAGTAATTTGTACATTTAAGTTCACAAATTTCTAATTAATTATAATATTTCATATTGCAAACTAAATTTGATGTTATTTTATGTACCTCCTACAATACGTCTTGATCTTTCCAGTTGGTGTGGACTTTAAAGTTTCTGGTAGCTTGTTATATAACTTCATCCCTTTATACAGTAAACTGTTCTGCGTATTCGCCTTGTCCTTTTTTGGAAGCCTGATTTATTTGCACGTTCTTGTGTTATGTCTGTGAATGTCCTTGTTGAATGTAATTTTATTTGAAAAGTATTTTGGTAAAATGTTGTTAATTATTTTATGTATAAATATCATCACATTCAAGGTCAGCATCTGTTTCACGGTTAGCCAATTCAGTTCCTTTAACATTTTATTTACTTTTGAAAATCTATTTCGCCGTAATATTATTATTGAAGTTTTTTTCATCAAGTAGGGGAATATTTTGATGAAGCTATTTAAATTGACTAACACATTAAAAAAATTTTGCTGGCTGAAAGAAAAAAACTCTTTTGGATTTTTTTATATTTTTTCCTACATACTGTGTGAATCAAATTCAATAAATTTTTTACTTTACATTAATTTTTGTGCAAGTTTTAAACAGTCGTTTCCTGCACTATTTACGAGAATAATTTTGTAAATATTGTTATATGTTGTGATGTTCTGTCTTTTATCGTTGTATTTTATTTTATCCTTATATAACTCTCCTGGTCATCGGCAAGACAGTTGTGATGTTCTCACTTCCTTCCTCGTATATTTGTCTGTATTTTATTTACTCCTGTGCACTTGGCACCAGTCGTAAATTTTTTCGTTTTTTCTTGGCTCTGATCGATATTTAAATTCTTAAGGCTTTGCATATGTGTGGTAGGGATGGAAAATTCCTCCCCTACGTCACACAAGCCTTTATGAAAATTGGACTCTTATTTCCTCTGATAACTACAGAAAGCTACTTAAAGCTCCCTTGTACTACATACCTTTAGAGATATATGTACTTAACTAATAAATACGTTATTTACGACTTTGAACGTAAATATTTTCGTATTTAGGTTGTAATTAAACTCCATCAAACGTTGTGTAATTTTTTGATTTATGATATAGGACTTTAATTACTTTCATTTTTGTGGTAACCCTTTTGATTCTAAACGGAGCGTTGAATTTCAAACTGTATTGGTCTCTCTCTTGCAAATCTAATCTTAAGTAATTTCTCTAAATGAGCTAACTTCCCTTTGACGTTTATTATGATTCCCTACATCCTAATGAATTCATGAATAAACAATACTAATCGAAACTACGCACGACTAATTGAACAGATAATTAAATATAACTCAAATGGTTAAATGTTAGTAAATTTGATTATGATTGTATCTTGTATCTGCTGGGCGCCCCTCTATTTTGATTCAGCTGCTATAAGGTACATATAAAGATGGATTTAGTAGGTTAATGTAATTAGTTAATTGCATATTTGACGAACTCAGAATAACCCTTTTCTGGCAAAATTTGGCTCCTGCCTCCATCAAGTAAGCAAGGTGATCAGGTGTCAACCCAAAATTCGCACAATCTTTTGGCACGGTTCGATTGATTGATACCTAAGTTATCGCGTCCCAACCGAACCTTCCTTTCGCCATCATGCACTGCCTTCAGGTCTTCCCCCGAGCCCAGATACCCCCAAATTCCTACTCCTCCAAAGTTTACTATTTACTTAGGGCGAACCGGTTTCGTCCTATATGCAATCATATACTCACGGGTTTGTGTGGAGTTACGGGTCGTGAATCCTCCCTCCACGTTCAAGAAATGAGACGAGAGTGACCCGACAGGCCTAAAGCACTAATTGTAAGTGAGTTCGTTTCATCCAATGAACAGTACATAAAAAGATATATATGTAAACATACGTTTTGGGAAGGTGTAAAACTTGCAATACGAAACTACTTGCATCGCATTCCAAGCTCGGATCTCGCCCATCAAATTCTGCGAAATTCTCAGATTGATACCGAATATATACGTAAGAATAGTGGGGGATATAAATAGATACTAGTATATTAAGATCTTATCTGGCGATGTGTTCTGGAGATTTGCCAAAACTCCAAGCTTTTGTTTGGTTTTGTTGACGGTTTTGTTTGAGAGATCCGTCATCTCTATGGTTTGGTTAATGGTCCTTGTTGAACTGTACTTTTTTTTTTCTTTCCCTCTCCTCCAATGTTCAACTTTTGATAAATTCTTACTATCCCGTGATTCTCAATTGATTCATGTAAATCTTCATTACGCCTTTTTAAACTATCCCGTGATTTATCAATTGCTTCATGTAAATCTTCAATACACCTTATTTGATTTGCCATAATAAATCTGTTTATTTTCAATTGTTTAGTTTGATAGATATCTCTTTACGTTCAAATTAAAGATAGTGTTTAATTTTTTTTTTTCTTTTTGTTTCTAATAATTGCGCAATATAGTAATTTTATCCCGTTCCTAGAAGCTAATACCTAAGTACGATATCCACTAATCAAGGTCATTTTTTTTCTCCTTTTTACCGTATTCGAACTAGTGTCCCAGTGACCGACTTATTTTGTAAACAATTTGAGTTATGTAAACATTCCCGACGGCCTCGTGATCTAAATTCAGAGCGTATGATGTGTTTACTTTAGACATTCCCGAAGACGTGTGAGATGGCTTTAATTTTTTTTTCTTTGTTTGATAATGACCTACTTTGCGCCATTGTCTAGTCTGAAACCCGATTACGTATACATATTTATTCATTTATATATACTTTGTCTCAATAAATAATTTATAATATTGGTATGTATAATTATATTATGATTGAAATAATTTCTAATATCATAACTTATTTCAAATGCTCTGGATTTTCTGAAATTATATTAATACATATATATATATATTTTTTTTTTTACATTAACTCCACACAGGAGGCCCTGAGGAAAATAATTTCCCTCAGGGCCTATGTCATCTGGGATGCTGTGTGGAGGGTCTTTTTGAGGAGAGGAAGGAATGAACATTGGTCTTGAAGAGACCCATGTTGTAGGAAGGAGGAAACACAGAGGCCGGCAAATCATTCCACAGCCGAGCTGTTGAACATAAGAACGAGTCGAAGAAACGACCCGTTCTCATGTGACTAATGTCAACTGTGTACAAATGTTGGGCACGCGTTTGGCGTGTTTCCCGACTATGCACCGGTGCCGAAGGGATCAATGATGCTAGTTCCTCGGAGCATCTTCCATTGTAATACCGGTAGAACAAGGATAGCATTCCCACCCGACGCCTGTGCTCTAAAGATTGCAATCCGTCTGTTAAGATGGGAGAATCTATCAAACGGACCGCCCGTTTCTGCACAGAGTCGAGGGTATTTTTCAGGTATTTTGGAGCTCCAGACCAGAGGTGGCTGCCAAATTCAACCGTGGGGCGCACTTGCGATTTGTACAGGGTTAGCAGTTGTGTACTTTTAAAGTATCTGCGGGCCCTGTACAGTACGCCCAGTTTTTGGGAGGCTAACTTTACTCTGGCTTCGATGGAGCCCCCATACCTGAGCTGGTCACTTAGGGTTACACCAAGCAAATCAATGGAGGGCCTGTTCGGAAGATTGCTTCCGTTGAAAGAGACTAGATTTTCATTGCGATCCCTTTTAGACGTAATCAGACAAGATTGGGTCTTTGAAACATTAAATTCAACGAGATTGTTTTTACCCCAAGAGAAAACACTCTCGAGGTAACCGTCCATTCTTTGCTTCAAAGCCTTAAGAGCTGTTGGAGTTTGTGAGCCCTTTGGGGGCTTGTCAAACAAAAAGCTATCATGAACTGTACTGTCATCCGCGTAGCAGTGAATTGGTGCACATGACAAAAGGTCGTTGATGTGCAACAAAAACAGAGTTGGAGACAGAACCGATCCCTGCGGGACGCCAGCATTTATCGAGTGAGAGGAAGAGGTGAAACCATCGACTACCGTCTGAATCGACCTCTCCCTCAAGAAGTCGGCAATCCACGTACACAAGGATGCGGGAAGTCCGTAAGAATGCAGTTTGTTGACAAGTCCTCGGTGCCAAACCCGGTCAAAGTTAAATATAAAATATTGATTTGTAAATTTATCACACATAACTACTTTTAATAGCTATTGATGAATTCAGAGGTAGGAATCGATACCCTTTTTTCCTCTTTTTATATAAGTGTTTTTCTTTTTGATTAAAATTTTTCTTGGGAACAATAAAATTACAAATATACAAGGTGTCCGAAAACTCGTAGTACAAGCGGGAAACTGGGGAATCCTCATCACATTTGGAGTCGATTTTGTGGTATAATTTTTTTTGATTTGAGCTTTCGTTTTCGAGTAAATCGAGTCAGAAGTTGATTTTTTTTTTGGTCAAATTCTTATAAATTTTTACTGACGTTCATAGTACCTAACTAATAAAAACTAATTAAAAGAAAACAAACAAAGAAATCCGGATTTAAAGCATTATTTTGAAATTATTCATAATTTTATTCCGTGTAGTACGGTCGTTTCACGGTTAAAAACAGCTGTTCATTATTTTCGCGCTTCTAAGTCAAAGTGCAATGCGAAATTTGCTGTCCCTTTCTGCGCTCGGTTCGATCAACACAATAGAAGGGGTAAGCTACTAATGGCTTGGCCTTGAACTGTGAACTTGCGAACCAAATTCTGTACGGAAGCAAGTCCAAAAAGGTAAATGTTCAGGAGATGTTGTATGATAGATAACAAAAAAACTAATTATTAACTCAATTAGTTTTGTTTTAAGAAGGAGCAAATAAAACGAATTTTTTATAGTAAAGCCATTAAAAATAATTGTTTAAAAAAAAACGCTGACTTGAGTCAACTTTTCAATTTGGGAGGCGGGAATGGGTACCGCCGCCCCGGGAACCTTTATTGGATAACCAACACCTCTGCCATAGGTCACCCCAAGTGGTTCGCTACGTTTGGTGATTTAGCAGGGGTGCCGGGTTCATGGGGTGAGGTTTGTCTAGGTCTTGCAGGCGGATGACCAGGACATGCTGAACCCTAGATTTCTACCCACCCCTTAAACCCTTTTCCTTCCCAGAACTCTCCTCTCCTTCCCTTCCTTAAAAAACCCTCCACACAGCATCCCCAAAGATGACATAGGCCCCGAGGGAAATTATTTTCCTCAGGGCCTCTTGTGTGGAGCTCATGTAAAAAAAAAACAAAAACATGGACTTGAGTCCTACTGCCTCTAAATGAAGTGGACTATTTTGTTATGACATGTGGTGTATTATAAAAGGAATAAAGTCCATGGTACACCCTTCTGCTTCTAAGATAGTTGTTGCATCATGGTACTTGCATCCACATGCAATTTTGAAAATCGTATTTTTTCTTCATAATGGGACTTCCATTTTTCTGCCACTGATAAACATGATAATTTACTCCAAGTAAATTATCATGTTTTACTTCACGTAAAACGTATTTACTTAAAGTAAATTATCATGTTTTACTTCACGTAAAACGTATTTACTTCAAGTAAATTATCATCAAAAACTCATTTCTTCAAATTTCGGACTTGGACCGTTTTATCCTCGGGATCGCGTCGAATTCATTCAAAAATACAAGGAATGCGCTCGAGAGTTCCCCCATGCGTCTCCCTTTAGCACCGTTTTAAAAAACGAAACAGCGCTATTTCACTCGAGTTGTATGCAAACAGTTCCGTGTTTTGGACCGCCCAATTAGTTTGTATCAGTTTGTATTTACGCTTTGACGTGGGATGTTTCTTGTGTTTTATTTGAAACGTAAATAATAGTGCGTTATTAATTATAGCGTAACATTGTGACTTTTTAAGTTATTTTCTTTGTGTGATTAATTGTGAATGAAATTAATTGAATTATTAGTTAGTGAGTAATCTGTTATTTATACCAGGGCGGGAAAGCGGTGTGTACCCTCCTATGTAGTTGTGATAAGTTGAACAATTGGTGACAAATGTTTGTGATGTGTTTTTGGATTTGAAAACATTGCAACCAGATGCGGAGCTGCCACACAATAAAATAAATTGGTACGCTAATTATTATTTATGCATTAAACCGCTTACTCGTTAATACGGATCCAAACAGTTAGATTTAGCTTTATTATTACGAAAAGTGAGTATTTATGTCGGGGGAGACCAAAAAACATGCAAAAATATGCATTTAACATTTTAATTTTGTTAAAATTTCACTTGCGCGGTAACGCCATGTTTATTCATTGTTTTTATTTTAACATTTCATCAATGCTGCCAATCATAGAAAAATATTTTTGCGTAAAACAAAGTGAATGCATCATTGACAAGTTTGTACCTGTATTTATAACAGTAAGTAAAAAGTAAGTTTTAAGATTTTCACGGCCAAAAGCATTTTCGTTATTTGTTTTTGGGGTGTTATGCCGTGTTGCGCTACCTCCTTCTTTAGCCAACGTTTCGGACATCGTTGGCTAAAGAAGGAGGTAGCGCAACACGGCATAACACCCCAAAAAACAAATAACGAAAATTGAAAGAAATGTATTAAAATAATTACACAAAACCGCTAGACAAACCCTGCGTAGCCAAACAAAGCATTCAAAACCTGGGATATTTTTTAAAAGTATGATGAAAAGCGAATTTATTTTAGAGAATTTATTTTATAAGATTGGTACTTCCGACAAATGTCATATTTGATTGTCTATTAGTTAAAAAAGGAACATTCCTTATTATCCGTGCATCAAACTGCGACAACACGAACGTTCCGTGTTATCCGTGAGGTGGACTAACTGCATATTTACCCGCTAATTAACCATATTGTAATGCCTAGAAGAGGTGGGAGAATAAATTATTAAGATGAAAATAAATAAACTATGGACACGAAAAGAGATTAAGCAACTTATAAATAATTTTAGAATAACATCTTCCATCTGTCATCATGGTATTTCCGCTTTTCAAAAATTTTAACCCTAAAAAGCCGAAATGTTTTTAAAATATTTTTTTTTTCTTAATTTTAAATTTAAAAATGCTTAAATTGAAAATCTTTATGTTTATTTGGGTTCTCTATGTGATGTAGGTTCACCAGTTTTCCGCTTGTACTACGAGTTTCCGGACACCGTGTATATATTTATATATATATATATATATATATATATATATATATATATATATAAAATATACTTATATATATATATATATATATATAAAATATATATATATATATATATATATATATATAAAATATACTTATTATATTTATAATATTTTAATATAGTTACATATCACATTTTAAGCGAGTAATATTTTATTATAATAATTAATCCAAATACCAATGTTTGCTGCATTCCGCTTTCTCCTTGGAATCTGTAAACTTTTATAACGGGAAAACTTACCCCTACGAGGTTTTTCCGACCGGGAAATACACGGCTTAACCTTGCTGCAATTTTCCTAAATTAATTTTCATTGTTCTAAATTTAAATAAATCTTTTTGATTTCAATTTTTTCTTTTTTTTTTTCCGTTAAATCTAATTAATTTAAATGATGTATAAACTCTATCGTTCTAAACTGTATTTTATTTCAAAACTCGTTGGTTAAATAACACTTTAAATGATAGTTACTTCACAATTAATTTAGAGATGGTAAATTGTTGTTAAATTAAATTTTTATCCCTCCGAACTTTTATGTATTAATAAAATATTATTTTGTTTTATAATTATTATTTAAGATAATTAATTTAAATATTTATTATTTATTAGAACACTTTCCATTTAGGTTGGACACACGATTTTAATTATAACTTCTTCACACTTAATTATCACATCACTTCAGTTATTTATTTCACAGATATTAGACGCGAAATTTCTAAGTTTAAAAATACGATATTAAGTGATTATACAGTCCGAATTTTCCACTAAAACAAATTGTATTTATCACGAGCACTTTTATTTTTCACAAGTAATTAATGCGTTGACTTTATTTTTATTTTCACTGACTCTAACTGCAAAGTATTTTTTTTTGTAGATCACTGGCTAGAATGTGAAAATTTTCCTAAGTATCATAATAATTATCACTTAGAATTTTTCAACTTTAAATTAACAAACGTTTTGTCACGTCTCGCGAACTTTCAACTCTTTCGACCACGACCGTAGACTATCTCCAACTGGCATTTGTCTCGTCTTTTATACCCCTCTCAGGTCCAAAAGAGCGTATCTGAATTTCCTGTAATAAACCAATCTAATTTCTATCAACTCGTAATTTCTTGAAACCTCCTCATTATTGTCGAATGCGGTCGATTAATCCCTTCCGCGTCTGATCCTTTGATTTCTGTCTCGTACTTCCATACTTACAAGATCCGGATTTAGTAAGATCCATGTTTAATCGCCCAACTTCCTTTGTCCTGGTGTTCATACAAAATTAGCTTGAATTTAATAATTTTAAAGTTCTATTTTCATCTATTTCGTAACATGTTCATGCGTACGGCATCTACCATATGTTCCAAATCTGTCCCCAAATTCGCCTATCAGAGATATCTTCATGTCGAAGTCTTTCTCGCAAATTGTTCATTTTTATTTTATTATTTTTCCTCGAGTTTTTCTGTATTCTATATGAACCTTTCCATTTAAAACCGAATTTTCTCTATTTACGTCGTATATTTGAATTTTTCCATTTTTTCTCGAATTTTCTTTTATTCACGACACTCTTTCCATGAATTTCCTTATTTATTCTTACGCTATTGTTCATATCTCTATAAATTTTTATATTTCAAGCCGTATTTATTTTATTCACTGTTAATCTAAGATTTCCTTTGTTTTTCTCTGTCGTATCTTCTCTCCCCTCGCTTCCCTGTACTCCCCTGATATAACCATATCGTTTTTTGATGTTTGCTGCCTCTTGGAAAATTTCATTTTCTATTTGTTATTAATAAATATATCATTTTCAAAATTTTTATAGGAGATACCCCCACTTCGGCCCTTAAATTTCTGTCATTTTTATTGCTTCATAGAGGACGCCCTACAAATTTCGTCCCGCTCTTACCAAAAATCCCATAAACCATATGCTTTGACAGTTGTTTACGTTAATTTCTGTACCCACCTGGCAATAAATTCTTTTTTATTTCAGTGTCGTTAACTTTTATGTGAATTCTATAATCTAAATATTTCGTAAGACCCATGATAATTTTTATAGCCCTTTTAACGACTAATTGCTCTTATCTAAACAATTTTCATGTTCGAATATTCCTTGTTTATCACAACAAAATACATCTGAGATCGACAACCATTGTAATGTCTCCTTTTTCCCTACAGCCGCGTACTATGTTACACTATAATCTCCATTTTAATTACGTAAAATGACTCCTTTTCCTGAGTCAAATCTATCGCAATGTTTTCAGCATTTTCCACTCCCCTCTGTACTGTACTCTATTTTCCTCTCTAACACTTGTTACTGCACTAAACCTCTGAAATGTACCCTCGTACACTCTTTATAACTCTCATTTTTTTTTTGAAGTTTTCTCCCTAAATCTTTCATCGTAATATCCTCGCTCCGTCTAGAATTGATAACAAAAATTTTTCAACATTTCCATTTCCTTTAGCACGTTTTCCCTCGAATCGATCATCTCCGGTCGTCATACATATTTATTCATTTATATATGGAAATCTCCTTAACATCTTAAAACACGTTTTCGTCACTTGCTATTCAATTTTTCACTTAAACTTTTCCATCGTTGTTTACATGTATCTTTTTTCATCTTTAATTTTTTTCATATTATCTCGAAATCCACAGTTTCTTACCCCTTAATTTACCTCTATGTTTAGTTTCAAACACGGGTTCAATGTGCTCATGTCCTTGAATCGATTATTTCTTCCCATGGAGTTTATTCACCTCTCGGTCCGATGAAAACGAAAGGATAATTAATTACATTCTTAATTGCCGAGTCCAAAGGTCGATCCTTTGTTCTAAAAATGGGCTCGACCCTCTTCTTGTTGATAGGCTGACTTGGTTTTTTAATCGCTTTTGCTGCAATCCAATTGGCTGTCAAGATATCACGGCCTAAAATAAACTGGGAAGTCCCTGCCTCTGATTATTTGTTGATACCATCTGTGATTTTTTAATCAATACTCGTCTCACTTTGTCTAATTATAGATCCCTACCGTAAATATGAATTCACTTTTCTCTGATCCGATAGATGTCGTAGGTGTGTCCGTTTTATAAGTAATTGATATTTTTTTTTTAAATTAGAGTGGGAAGCTACGATATTTTCTAATTTTCACTGTTGATCAGTGCAATTCATCACAATGTATGTGTAGTGTATGATATATATCTATATATACTCACACACCGCGCTCGTTCGGGAAAGTTCGGGATTCCGGAGTTTCACCAGTGGCAGTGTCCGGAACAGCTGGCCGGCAATGATCTAATCTATTCAGAGAGCTCTAGTAAACAGTCGCTACCAAATATAATATTACTCCCGACCATTATAATTCACAATAAACTAAAAGAAGAACTTACGTTGTAATCATTTACATTGTGGGCTAGTTAGCCACAGAATAAAAGAACATTACAATATGTAAAAGCCTAAATAGACGTAAATAAATAAATAAATAAATCTCTTCATATTATAAATTAAAGTTCGGGATAAACTCAAAATTATTGAACGTATTTTCAAGCGGTTTTCACCAATAGATAGAGTAATCCATGAGGAAGGCTTAGGTATATAATTTGTCAAGGTTTGTGTAAACTGGATGAAATGTATAATATATAAAGGGAGCGGGCTGGCAAGCGGGCGATGTGGATTTGATTTGCATGCAAATTAACAGATGGCGTTGGTTATAAAGGTTGGGTAACCTACCAGAAGATGGGGTTGCGTTTCGTTAGCCACAGCAACGCGTGGCCGGATCAGCTAGTTAATAATAAATAGAATTGCCGCTTTTTATGTGTATATAAACTATATACACCATTGACAAACTACTTAAAAGTTTTTTTTTTCGTAATATTTTTTTTCCGTAATATATAAATAAATATATAAATTTTTTTCACATTTTTCTTGTCATATTGTATTACTTTGTCTTTATAATAAATTTAAAAAATGCAGATCCATAAAAAAACAGGGCGGGCAACTCGCCGTAATATCCCAAAAGTAAATCATTATAACATTTTGGAACATTATAGGCTGTGAAAATCTCTAATCATAAGCAAAATTCAATTTATTTATACTCACATTTTAGACGAACAAAAAGTTAACAAATTGGAGAGATCTAATAAATGTAATAACATCAAAAGAAATGGAGGGTTTTCAAAATTTTTTTATGTGAATACCTCACAAGAGTCCCAGCTGCTCCCGCCTGGAGCCAGTGAGACTTTGGCATCCCCAATTGAGGAATGTTGTGTGGTTGAAGGTAGTGGGGAGAAGAGGATGGTGGGGAAGAACCTAGCTATTCAGATCTGGTCACCAAACCCGACTAAATCCATTTCAAACGACGTTTCAATTCTGAATGGTGGTCTTACACCAGGGCGATAATGAGAGTATCTTCCCCTCTGGAACGTGCCTCAAATAACTCTACATCATTTTTAAAAGAATAAATTGTGAAAAAAAAATTCATAAAATTTAATATTTAAATAAATGAAGACAATATAAGCGAAACTCAATCGAAAATCTGGAAACAGAAAAATCAGAAAAACCTCTGGGACTCGAACCCAGGACCTCTTGCTTTCCGGGCAAACGCGCTAACCACTGCGCCACGGCGTCGATATGAAATTCGGTCATGTTTAACTGTACCATACTTCGACTAAGAACCACCTACATTATCTTCATTTTCTTTAACGCATATATTATTGGCAACTCTCTTTATGTATTTCGCTTATATTGTCTTCATTTATTTAAATATTACAATTTGAGGTTTTACTCATAAAGCTAAAATAAAAAATAAAATAATAAAATTTATTTGATCACGCCGGGGTTCGATCCCGCGACCTTCGGATTGTGAGTCAGGAGCCTTATCCCTAGTCCCTAGACCACAGTGGTCGTCAAAACACTAACGGTAAACGCAGGATAAAACACTAACGGCCTTATTAATAAATGTGGTGTAAATTTTGTTGAATTGATTAACAACCTTGTATGTGAAAACCTTACGAATAAACTAAAATTGTCTAAATTGATATTTAACAGCCATAAAAATAATTCACAATTGTTTATAGAGCGGATGGGGGATTTGTTGCATAAACTTGAAATTTCTCTTCGAGTTTCGGGATATTTCCAAGGTATTTTAAATGAGCTATGTATTAAATTCCTTCTTTTTGGAGATGTTGTAATATCAAATCTTCCAGACGGGCCCTCCATTGGTACGTTGGTGTAATTACAAGTGACCAGCTCAGATATGGGGACTCCATCGAAGTCAGAGTTAAATTAGCTTCCCACAAACTAAGCGTACTTAAAGGGCCCGCAGGTACTTCAATAGTATACAATTGCTAACCATTTACAAATCGCAAGTGCGCCCCATGGTTGAATTTGGCAGCCACCTCTAGTATGGAGCTCCAAAATACCTAAAAAAACGCTCGACTCTCTGCAAAAACGGGCGGTCCGTCTTCTCCACCTTATTAAACGTTATTCTCCCACCTTAACAAACGGATTGCAATGTTTAGAGCACAGGCGTTGGGTGGGAATGCTATCCTTGTTCTACCGGTATTTCAATGGAAGATGCTCCGAAGAACTAGCGTCATTGATCCCTTTGGCACCGGTGAATAGTCGGAAACATGCCAAACGCGCGCCCAATTTATGCACACGGTTGACATTTGACTCATGAGAACGGGTCGCTACTTCCATTCGTTCATGAGTTCAACATCTCGGCTGTTTAACGATTTGCCGGCCTCTATGATTCCTCCTTCCTACAACATGGGTCTCTAAGGCCAATGTTCATTCCTTCCTCTCCCCAAAAAGACCCTCCACACAGGACACAGCATCTCAGATGACATAGGCCCTGAGGGAAATAATTTTCCTCAGAGACTCTTGTGAGGAGTTAAAGTAAAAAAGCCAATTTTGTTTATAATTTACAGAAATGAATAGCTTTCATTATTCCAAAAAAAAAACAATTTCCTTGACTTCTCTCCAAATTCTATCTTGATAGATGGAATCTACAAGATAGCTACAAATCACGTCTTCGTCTTCATATTCTCAAACTATTAAAACTTTAATCAACGTTTAAACACTTTAAGACGCATCATTAATAAGGGTTGAATGAGAAGGAAGGATGTCTTGGCAAAAACCACCTCAAACCAGGCCGAGACATTAAATCAATTCGGCCTCTTAACTTCAATTAGATCCTGTTAATCTTTTTCTTTCCCTTCCTGTTCGGGTCGGGGACCCACTGCATCGAAAAGGCTCCGAGGAGTGTTGAAAGGAGTGTTTTTTATAAGTGAATACCGCCAAATAATCTCAAGTGTTTTTAACCGTCTGGAACCAGTTAGACTATGGCATCCCCAACTGGGGTATCCTATGAGGCTGAAGGTAGTGGGAGTGAGGGGATGGGGATGTGGAATGTGGAATGTAAGAAACTATCTAGCTCTTCAAATCCGGTAACCAAACAATTCTAAAACCATTTCAAGCAACGTTTGATTTCTGAATGGTGGTCTCACAATATTAAGAGTACCCTCCAATGTGGATGGTGCAAAAAATATAGGCAGTTTATGTTATTTTAAATAACTATAACGAGAGACACTGCGCGGGCTCGAATACTTTCTCGCTCACACATGATACAGCGTCCTTATCTACAAACGCAGCATGTCGTAGGAATAGCATTGGTTGCACAATTTCAAACCATCGGCTAATCACTGGGTAGCTCCCCGCTCCCGGACACCTAATTACCAAAGGATGTAATACCAGCCGCCCTATATAAACGAGAGCGCGGCTTTGAACAACCAGAGATCCAGAAATGTTCCAAGGGCTCGGTACCTGAAACTAATAGTGAGATATGATACGTTCAAGTCCACTTTGATGAGAGGGAAGTGCATCCAGTGGAATCCCATATCTCTTGTAGAGATCCAGATATATTCCAAGGGCTCGGTACCAAGAGCTGAAGTGAGATATGATGCGTTCAAGTCCACTTTAGTGAGAGGGAAGAGTATCCAGTGGAATTCCATATCTCTCATAGAGAGAACCAGAAAACAGTCCTAAGACTCAATACCAAGGATCAACTGTGAGATATTTTCTTGTCCACATTGATAGGGTAGAGGAGTCTCAGAGATAGTCAGACCTCAGTCGGAGATTACGCGCCGCGTTCATATATATCCCGAAATATCGTTATACTCGTATACCTATAACTGTGTACTTATTATTATTTTGTTGTGTTATATATTTTCTGAATAAAAGCTCTCTGTTCGAACTCACGTAGTATTTAATATATAATTAACGTTCAAATTGACGCCCACCGTGAGGCTGTGTTAAAAACTGTTAATTTATGTTATAAATTGGCGCCCAATGTGGGGCCAGAGACTTTTAAGAGTTTTTTTAAATAAGTAAAAAGTACAAGTGTTTAAAAGTGAAAGTACTAAGTGAAAGTACCAAGTGTTAAAGTACTAAGTGAAAGTACTAAGTGAAAGTACCAAGTGTTAAAGTTCTAAGTGAAAGTACTAGGTGTAAAGTACTTTTACAAATGATAAGTGTTTATCAAAACCGTTAAATTCTGCTGCATTCCGCGATGGTGAAGCCAAAACATGAACCGTGCATGTCTATGTATGCACTTGGAACAGCATTGGTAAAGGATGAGAGAGTCGATGTACTCCCACTCGAGTTCGCCAGTGGACTTCTCATCCCTGCAGAAAGGAATTATACACCGAAAGATGTTTTAGTGCAGGGGGAGGGACCCGATGAGCACCCTGTAAAATACTCCAGTCGCCGTCTCATCCCCGCATTGAGAAATTATTCGACTACTGAGGGGGAAGCATTAGCCGTAGTCTGGGCCGTAGACAAATTTAGAGGCTACATCAAAGGATCAGAAGTCTCCGTAATTACAGATCACCAGGCTCTACGGTGGTTGATATGGTTGAAGTATCCCCCAGGTCGTAACAATCTTGTGGCCGACACGCTATCCAGACCTCCGATATCAGAACCCTTCCTGTGATATGCGCTGTGTGCACTGTCGCCGTTGACCTGCCTGTTCGTGCTGCCGACGATATACGGAAAAACCAACTAAGTGATCCCAAAGAAAATAATAGAGTGTTTTGAGAAAAGATGAAAATATCAGTTACTGGACAACCAAAGGCTACCTAATGATGGGCGGGATATTGTACCGCTATGCCCCTGATGCTGAAGAAGAAGATGCCCAACTTGTAGTACCAGACCAACAACGAATCAGAATATTACAAGAATATCACGATGCACCTACAGCTGGACACTACGGGGTGAAACGTACTATGGAACGTACAAATATGCGTACATTCATAACGAATTACGTAAAAACATGTGTGGAATGTCAGAGATATAAACCGAGCAATCTCAAACCAGCTGGACTCCTGCAAACTTCAGTAACCAATCAGAGATTTGAGATAATAGCATTTAATCTCTTTGGACCACTACCATCTTCAAAACATGACAAAAACTGGATATTTATAGTAGAAGACGTAGCTACAGGCTGGATCGAGTTATTCTGGCTTGAAAGAGCTACCGCAGAAACATGCGCCAGAGTTTTAATCGACGAAATTTGTCTCCGATATGGAACCACCCGTTTTATGAGCGATAATGGAACCCATTTCGTCAGTGCAGTGATGCAGCAACCAACGTACTGCCTAGAGATCAAGCACTCCTACACTCCCTAATATAACGAGAGACACCGCGCGGGCTCGAATATTTTCTCGCTCACACATGATACAGCGTCCTTATCTACAAACGCAGCATGCCGTAGGAATAGCATTGGTTGCACAATTCAAACCATCGGCTAATCACTGGGCAGCTCCCCGCTCCCAGTCACCTAATTGCCAAGGGATGTACTACCAGCCGTCCTATATAAACGAGAGCGCGGCCTTGAACAACCAGAAATCCAGAAATGTTCCAAGGGCTCGGTACCTGAAACTAATAGTGAGATATGATGCGTTCAAGTCCACTTTGGTGAGAAATAAAAAATAAAAAGTAAATTGTGAAATAATACAAAACAAATAAATAAAATTTACTAGCGCACGTCGAGATTTGAACCAGAGACCACCGAGTTCCTAGTCGATAGCCGACATATTACGATAGGTAAATATATTAAGAAGGAGTTAAATTTGATAAAGCGTACTAGTTATTATTGTTGAATAATTTTCAATTATTATTCATATTAAAAAATATATTTATTAATGAAATGTAAAAAGGAGCTGGGGTATGTGAATAAAATCATGTAAATAAGTCGTTTGTGGCTTAACCGAGTAATATTATTAAATTTGACTTTCTTAAATAAATAAATATATTAATTAGATTTCAATGAAATAAACACAATAACAAATTAAAGACCTAGGCATCAATTTTTTAATCAATGCTTTCATTTGCAACAAACACTATGCAACGAAAATATTAGACAAGATCTTACAAATGTTGGGATTTATAACCAGGCTAACTAAAAATTTCAATAATACTTTAATAAAATTTTATATTTTACCTTTGTTGAAAGTCAAATTGAGTACAATTCTACCGTCTGGAACCCACATTATGATATTCATGTACAAGCTATTGAAAGAACATTATTTCTTATATTATCTAAATTTTAAATGGGTATTCAAGCAGTTAAGTTGAATAACAACACTGTTAAATGATATAAATACCTTAAATTGTGAGAAAGAAGGATTTTCATAGGAATTTCTATATAAAAGTTTAAATGATTCAACTGATAATAATCTAGAATTGCTTGCATTGATAAGTTTTCCGATTCAATTACGTAATACAAGAAGTCGGGATTAATTTACGAAATTCTGGGAATAACTACCATAATATATCATATTCCTCTTTGCACAGAACATTAAGAGAGAAAAAAAAAAAAATAATTATTAATAATTATTGTAAAGTCATCCATGTGGAATTAGCATTAGATGTATTCCTATTATTTTACATTGAGTTTATACTTTATTTGTATATTTTGTAATCTTTTTTTTATTTTGTGTTATACTGTTGTTATAAACGAATTTTGTATTTTATATGTAAAAGCCCAATAGGGCGTCAATAAATAAATAAATAATTATAATTATTATACCAATTCAGTGGACACCTTCAATTTATCACTAAACAAATACAAAATTTTGTTACTGAAACAGTTCAGTTATGTACAATAAATACCAAATAATTTTTACTATTCATATATAAAAGCTCCTAAAAAGGACTTTAATACATAAATAAATAATAATACACATTTAGAAGAACCTAATAAAAGTTAAGAGGCCGATTTGATTCAGTGTCCCGGCCTGGATTGAGGTGGTTTTGGTTTTAGTGGTCCGGATGGTATATAAAATTATCAGGGTCATCAGTCTCCTTCTCGTCTGTATTTCTTTTTTTCCTAAACGTTAATTGTAAAGCTTGGAGAAGAGGGGCGTGGTTTGTGAATCATGAATACAAATAAAATAAGAGCCGAAATTTCTTAAAATATACACAATCTTTTCCTTTGAGTTTTTCACTCAGAACTCAAATGTAACTCAAATAGTGATCAAGAAAATGACACATTTAAACGATACAGCCAAGCACCAAGCGCTGTAATTTATGTTATTTACTTAGAGGACGACAATTATCCAATAAATTAACGACAAAAACAGTGACGTAGAAAATGAAATATTTAAAAATGTAAGGGCCTAAAAACAAAGGCCTATGTAAGCATGCCTGTTGAACATAATAGAATAAGATTGGATCATTTTGATACAAAGAGTGCCGCGTCCGGCAATCTCGCGGGATTTCAGTCATGCGGATTGGCGGATTTCTGTGCGAGGGATTTGCGGAATTGGGGGATTGAACAAATACAAAATTTTCTCCAAAAACACGCAAAAACGTTGCGGAATCTAAGACCTGAAATCGATTTTAATGAAGGAGGTCTACCCTTTTGTGAACGCAGATATCCGAGGGAGAATTCTTCAGTTAGCACACACCTTCTTCATGACAGTCAAACATGAAGCCAGTCGTGTTCACACAAGTAGGTAAGAAGAGAGTGTATTTTCCAATGCTGGGCTACGGTGCACAAATTTAATGTTTGTTCACGTTTGGGTGATATGACCCTCCATTACGAAATTCACTATCTTCTTTTTTATTTCAAAGTCTTCTTAAAATGCTTTTTATGTTACTTTCATACCCCTTAAAAAAAATTCCGCAAATATTCCGTAATCCCGTGGAATTGGCAAATCCTAGTAGAGTGGTTTTACGGACAAAGGAGCATCAGGTTATTTGACGCGATCTGAATGGATGAAACGCACCACGATTAAATAAATCGATTACTTTTTTAATTTTTTTTTTTTATTTTTTTTTTATTAGTAATAGAAGGTACATAAATTACAAATAAATTTTATACAGTATTTAATTACATGGTAGATATATTTGATGTACCCCCATAATTAAGCAAGGCTTGTGTGTATGGGGGGGTGTTATTGTATTGCTTTTTTTATATCACTCAGTTTATTTATATCAAATTTAAATTACCATTTAAACGAAGTTTTCAGTATAATTTTTAAGGTGAGTTTTAAAATGTTTTATATTGGTATTCATGTTTCTAATTTTTTCTGGTAATGAATTAAAAAATTTTGCTCCGAGATATTTATGACTCAATTGTCCAATTTTTTTTTTACATTTTGGAGTGGGAAGTATTGATGTTTGTCTAAGACTTCTGTTATTTTTAAATGGTGCAACTTGGTTTTTAATCGGTTTAATCTTGGTTTACTTGTATCGGGTTACGTCAAGAGTCGAAGTGATTATCTGTATCATTTATCCTCTCTGCCTGACCTTGTTCTAAATGGCGTGTTGGGTAGTTAGGCAAATATAAATACTATATAGTTGAAAATCATGAAAAAGTAACGCCTTTTCTCTTTTATTCGCAATTACATGTACATTTAATAATAATAATAATAATATTTGAATGATTTATACAGCGCCGTTTTTGTGAAAAATCACCTCAAGGGCTTATATATATTGAACACATTATGTATCGTCGTCACCCCATAATAGGGGGTGGGATAGACCCTGTCCATGCGTACAGCCAGGCGGAGCAACACACACTGGAACGGTTTTTCCGCGATCCTCCCGCGCCTCCCTCAATGATATGCGTAGGCCTGAGGAACAGCCGCGTGGTCTCGACGTCCTTCCACTCCCCCTCCGACAACCCGACGCTCATCTTTTCCCCAGAGTCTTCTAAAACTTTCTTCTTTCCCACATATTCTTCGTGGCAAAATCGGGGAGTCGGCTAAAGGGCGCGGACTCCGGGTTTCGTCTGCGGTTGGGCCGATAGCCATGATCATTGTCATTGGGACTGCCTGGTGGTTTGTGGAATACCTTCTCTGTATATTTTCTTTTTATGCGTTTTATCTTCTCTCAGTCAGTATTGTAAATACTTGCATTATATTATCACTGTTACTTTTTCGCTATTTTTCTTATACAGGTTTCAACCGCGCGCAGCTCTTATTTTTCATTTTATTTACTAACACCTTTATCTGTATATATTTTTGTCTATAGATTTCAGAAGAATTATTCTACGGGCTGCCAGATTTATTATTCTTTTGTATTATGTTAATGTAAGTACTTGCATACTGCTTTCTAACACCGTATGCATGGACATTGGAGGGTCTAGAGTCGTTCAAATAAATGTAGCTTCGTTCAATAAAATAGATTCTTGACGTGTGCTGTGAAGGAGGAAACCATATGTTTCCTTATAACGACGTTAAGAAAGTGGTGAGTTTCCCCTCCAATGTACATTTATATTGTTTTAACACTTCATGATAAAGTTAAAACATTTAGTTGATTCTGAATTTCACACTGAAAACTCTGTGTGATTTCACAACATCACAACTAAATGTTTGTATAGTTTTTACTGCTCACAAATCACGGGATCAGGCCGCTAAAAATAACACTCCCTATGTAGATGGCGATAAGGATTAAATTCATGATTCACACCAGCAATTTCATTCAATTTGGGAGGCGGGAATGGGTACCGCCGCACCGGGAACCTTTATTGGATGACCAACGCCACTGCAATAGGTCACCCCAAGTGGTTCGCTACGTTTGAGGATTTAGCAAGGGTGCCCGGGTTCATGGGGTTAGGTTTGTCTAAGTCTTGGAAGTGGATGACCAGGAAACACTGAACCCCAGATTCCTACCCACTCCTTAAACCCTTTTCCTTCCTAGAACTCTCCTCTCCTTCCTTTCCTTAAAAAAACCCTCCACACAGCATCCCCAAAGATGACATAGGCCCCGAGAAAAATTATTTTCCTCAGGGCCTCCTGTGTGGAGCTCATGTAAAAAAAGACCGATTTATTCACGAAAAAACCTCGCCAAAGATCGTGTTTCATTTTATTTTGCGAAGCTCAGGTACAAATATTAAAATGTTTTACGATCATTTGATCATCATCATCATCATCTGTGGCTCTACAACCCAGGTCGGGTCTTGGCCTCCAGCTGAGCCTGCCTCCATGCTCCATGACTGTCGGTGTTGTGCTGCGTTGCGCCAGTTTCGGATGCCGATGGTGCTTGCATCCTTCACCACTCCATCCAGCCATCGAAGCTTTGCTCTTCCAACTCTTCTCCGACCCCCAGGTGCACCATCCATAATTCATCTGTGGCTCTACAACCCAGGTCGGGTCTTGGCCTCCAGCTGAGCCTGCCTCCATGCTCCATGACTGTCGGTGTTGTGCTGCGTTGCGCCAGTTTCGGATGCCGATGGTGCTTGCATCCTTCACCACTCCATCCAGCCATCGAAGCTTTGCTCTTCCAACTCTTCTCCGACCCCCAGGTGCACCATCCATAATTCATCTGTGGCTCTACAACCCAGGTCGGGTCTTGGCCTCCAGCTGAGCCTGCCTCCATGCTCCATGACTGTCGGTGTTGTGCTGCGTTGCGCCAGTTTCGGATGCCGATGGTGCTTGCATCCTTCACCACTCCATCCAGCCATCGAAGCTTTGCTCTTCCAACTCTTCTCCGACCCCCAGGTGCACCATCCATAATTCATCTGTGGCTCTACAACCCAGGTCGGGTCTTGGCCTCCAGCTGAGCCTGCCTCCATGCTCCATGACTGTCGGTGTTGTGCTGCGTTGCGCCAGTTTCGGATGCCGATGGTGCTTGCATCCTTCACCACTCCATCCAGCCATCGAAGCTTTGGTCTTCCAACTCTTCTCCGACCCCCAGGTGCACCATCCATAATTCATCTGTGGCTCTACAACCCAGGTCGGGTCTTGGCCTCCAGCTGAGCCTGCCTCCATGCTCCATGACTGTCGGTGTTGTGCTGCGTTGCGCCAGTTTCGGATGCCGATGGTGCTTGCATCCTTCACCACTCCATCCAGCCATCGAAGCTTTGGTCTTCCAACTCTTCTCCGACCCCCAGGTGCACCATCCATAATTCATCTGTGGCTCTACAACCCAGGTCGGGTCTTGGCCTCCAGCTGAGCCTGCCTCCATGCTCCATGACTGTCGGTGTTGTGCTGCGTTGCGCCAGTTTCGGATGCCGATGGTGCTTGCATCCTTCACCACTCCATCCAGCCATCGAAGCTTTGCTCTTCCAACTCTTCTCCGACCCCCAGGTGCACCATCCATAATTCATCTGTGGCTCTACAACCCAGGTCGGGTCTTGGCCTCCAGCTGAGCCTGCCTCCATGCTCCATGACTGTCGGTGTTGTGCTGCGTTGCGCCAGTTTCGGATGCCGATGGTGCTTGCATCCTTCACCACTCCATCCAGCCATCGAAGCTTTGGTCTTCCAACTCTTCTCCGACCCCCAGGTGCACCATCCATAATTCATCTGTGGCTCTACAACCCAGGTCGGGTCTTGGCCTCCAGCTGAGCCTGCCTCCATGCTCCATGACTGTCGGTGTTGTGCTGCGTTGCGCCAGTTTCGGATGCCGATGGTGCTTGCATCCTTCACCACTCCATCCAGCCATCGAAGCTTTGCTCTTCCAACTCTTCTCCGACCCCCAGGTGCACCATCCATAATTCATCTGTGGCTCTACAACCCAGGTCGGGTCTTGGCCTCCAGCTGAGCCTGCCTCCATGCTCCATGACTGTCGGTGTTGTGCTGCGTTGCGCCAGTTTCGGATGCCGATGGTGCTTGCATCCTTCACCACTCCATCCAGCCATCGAAGCTTTGGTCTTCCAACTCTTCTCCGACCCCCAGGTGCACCATCCATAATTCATCTGTGGCTCTACAACCCAGGTCGGGTCTTGGCCTCCAGCTGAGCCTGCCTCCATGCTCCATGACTGTCGGTGTTGTGCTGCGTTGCGCCAGTTTCGGATGCCGATGGTGCTTGCATCCTTCACCACTCCATCCAGCCATCGAAGCTTTGGTCTTCCAACTCTTCTCCGACCCCCAGGTGCACCATCCATAATTCATCTGTGGCTCTACAACCCAGGTCGGGTCTTGGCCTCCAGCTGAGCCTGCCTCCATGCTCCATGACTGTCGGTGTTGTGCTGCGTTGCGCCAGTTTCGGATGCCGATGGTGCTTGCATCCTTCACCACTCCATCCAGCCATCGAAGCTTTGGTCTTCCAACTCTTCTCCGACCCCCAGGTGCACCATCCATAATTCATCTGTGGCTCTACAACCCAGGTCGGGTCTTGGCCTCCAGCTGAGCCTGCCTCCATGCTCCATGACTGTCGGTGTTGTGCTGCGTTGCGCCAGTTTCGGATGCCGATGGTGCTTGCATCCTTCACCACTCCATCCAGCCATCGAAGCTTTGCTCTTCCAACTCTTCTCCGACCCCCAGGTGCACCATCCATAATTCGCTTTGGAATATCTCCTTCGCTCATTCTCTGGATATGTCCAGCCCACCTGAGTCTTCCAGTTTTGATTTCCTTGGAGATATTAGGGTCCTCGTAAAGATCGTATAGCTCCTGGTTATATCTGATTCGCCATTCTCCATTATCACAGAAGGGCCGTAAATCCTTCGCAGCACCTTCCTTTCAAAACTTTCTAGGGCTCCTTCATCACCCTTACTGATTGTCCAGCATTCCGAACCATACATAAGAACAGGTCGTATAAGGGTCTTGTAAAGCAGGACTTTAGTTCTTCTTGTAAGGTGGCGAGATTTCATATGCTTCTGTAGCCCAAAGTAGTATCGATTTGCAGCTACTATTCTTCTTTTGATTTCGCTGGATACATTGTTGTCATTTGTCACCATAGTACCGAGATATACAAACTCGTTGACAGTTTCAAATTTATAATTATCATTTGATAAAGAATTTATTTTCCACATTAACAATAAAACCATAACCGAAAAGAGATTCGTTAGTAGGAGAGTTTGAACTTTAAAGCAGTTTTTATAGGCCCGATGCTTTATTTTATAATATTTGTTTTTGTAACTTTATTTAGATGTAAGCAAATTTTTTCATACATCTAGTATTAAAAAAAAACATATAAAATACATAATAAAATAAATATAGTCATAAAATTATAACGGAAAGAATACAGTTTTAAAAAGAAATACAGTTATTCGAGATAGAAATACAAACAATAGGGTTTAAGACATACAGTTAATACAAATAAATACAATTCATAAATTTTTCTTAATGTGTGTAGCACATGTTTTACGAAAAGTGCCAAGACTTGAAGCTTTCTTTATGGAATTTGGTAGGTTATTATAAAGTTTTTGGCCTTTATAAAACACGCTGTTCTGTGTACACATAAGTTTAGTTTTGGGAAGCCTGAAGTCTCGGCAACTCCTCGTAGGATAATTGTAAATATTATCATGGTACATAACATTAGTTTGCAGATATTTAGGGAGCATGTTATTTTTAAGTTTGTACATCATTGTTAACGTATTATATATTATATATTGTTTAGTTGTCATCATATTTAAGTTTTGTAACATAGTTTTAACTCTAGTAAAGATATTACATTTCAGAATCATCCTCATTCCCCTATTTTGTATAACCTGAAGTTTATTATTTTGGGTCTCGTTACATAAGAATAGAACACTAGAACAATAATTTAAATGAGGAGTTACAATAGAATTATATACAAGGTGCGTTGTCTTGAGATCCAAGTTATTCCTAATCCTTTTTAAGAAGCCAACTTTTTTAGCAATTTTCTTAGATATGTAATCGAAGTGTTTGTCAAATTTTAATTTATCGTCTAATATTACACCCAGATATTTAATATTGTTAACCCTTTCTATATTTATATTATCAATGGTTAGTATTGCATGTTCAGTTCCACCTTGACTATCAATAATCAAAAATTTAGTTTTCATTAGATTCAGTTTTAGTTTGTTTATGTTTAACCAAAGCGTTACATTAATTAAGTCATTTTGTATCTCTTCAATGGCATCCTGTAAATTTTTTCTGGCTATATATAACAATGTATCATCAGCAAATAATAAAACGGCACAATGCTTTAAAACTTTAACAATATCATTTATATATATATATAATGAATAACAATGGACCTAGGACAGATCCCTGTGGAACGCCTTTGCTAGTATGACGTGGATCCGATGTTATTCCACCATATTTTGTTACTTGCGTTCTTTCTGATAGATAATCAACAAACCAATTAATTTCTTTACCGTTAATTCCAATATTTCTTAATTTTTTTATTAATCTGTCTCTATCGATTGTTTCAAATGCCCTTTTTAAGTCTAAAAATACTGCAATAATTTTACTGTTTTTATCTCTATAATTTTTCCATTCTTGTATTACAGAGTTAATAGCGGTTTCACGAGAAATTTTTTTTCTAAAACCCGATTGTTGTCGAACTAATATCTGCTTTGTCTCAATATAATCAGTTAATTGCTCCTTTACAATGTATTCAAGTATTTGTTCATATTTGGGTAAGCAATTTATCGGTCGGAATTCGTCAAATTTTTTCTGTTATCGATTTTCGGAATGGGATTTATTATAGATGTCTTCCAAGTTTTGGGAAACACTCCACTATTCAGAGAATCATTGATAATTTGGACCATCGATTCGCCAATAATATTAATGGAGTCTTTGATTATATTTATTGTTATACCGTCTAGAGATTATTTCGATTTCATGTTACTTAAGACTCTTTTTAAGTATGGTAAATCTATATTTTTAAACTTAAACTCTTCATCGGTGCATACAGGCCTGTCTGTCTAGTTAATTAACAGGACATTCTGGAATACTTTCGCTTATAAGATCTATGCTCGAAATAAAGTGCTTGTTAAATTTTGTCGCTATATTCTCAATTTCTTCATTTCCATCTAGGAAATTAATCGATTTTACAACTTCTTTTTGTTTGCCCTTTATGATTTCTTTTAGTGTTATCCAAAGTTTTCTTGGCTCATTCTGTTGTGTTTCTATTTTTTGTTTATAGTAATCGCACTTATGTTTTTTAATTTGTTTTGAATAAAAATTGCGAATTTTTTATATGCATTCCATTTTTCATTGGATGGTTCCAATTTTGCCGCTTTATATGCATTATCTCTCTGTTTTTGAAGGTTATGTAACGGTATCGAATACCATCTGTTAGTATTTTTAAACTTAACCCTTCTTATCGGCATATTTTTATCGATTGCGGTCGTCAAAATTTTGACGAAATTTTCTGCTTTGTCATTTAACGAATTAGACTCAGTAATTTGTGAGATACCATTTTTTAAAGTTTCACAGAATTTAAACTGATCATAGTTCCTTTTATCTCTATACATAATTTCCCTTGACTCATTTTTTATTACACTCGTTTCAAGTAGTGTTATTATGTTTTCGTGGTCTGATATTTTTGGTGTATCCACAACCTTTACGTTCAAGTAAAAATGATTTGATATAACCAAATCAATAATGGTTGCTGATGCGTTTGATATTCTCGTTGGTTTTGTCACAAGTTGTTTCATTCCTAGATCATTCACTAAACTTTGGAGTCTATTACTGTAGGTATTCTTCACTTTCATATCAATATTAAAGTCACCAGCTATGTAAAACATATCTTGGTTTTTCATATTTTTAATACACCAACTTTCGAAGAAATCTAAAAATTTTGAATGGCTTTGGTTTGGTGAGTGGTATAATATAGAGTAGGTTCCTTTAATCAAGTTTTTTGTTATTTGTATTGCCAGAATCCACGTATTTTTTCCATCAAATACTTCATTTGATATTATTTTGAAAGATATACAATCTTTAAGGAACATAATCACTCTTCCCGTATGTCGACTATGTGAATCGCATCTTACAGTTGAATACCCTATAAATGATACTTCGGAATCGTATACATAGTTGGTTATACACGTTTCACTTAGCATTAAAATTTCTGGTATGACTTCTTGCAATAATAATTCAACTTCATTTACATGGGCCAAAATGCTTGCAATATTTAAGTAGTATACAGTTGCTTTTCTTTTTATCCTAAAAAATCAATTTTTCTCTTCTCTGATTCTATATTTCTTTTGTATATAGGACACTCCTTGCTCCATGCCTGATGGTTATCGTTCAAATTTAATGAAAGTTTATCATTTGTGAGTTTGCAGTTAATACATCTCATTTTGTCAATATTTTCCTTACATTTCCTTACATTATAAAAAAATACTCCATCATTTCAAAGGCAAACACATAAATATATGTTCTTAAAGCATTTAAAACCGGTCAGCAACGTAATCAGATAAATGTATTAAAAATAGGATAGCAGTCAAGTACAATAAGTGTATCTCCATAGAAATCGTTTTACCTCCATTATTGTTTTAGTGACATCCCTAAAATAAAAAGTAAAAAGTCGATAGTGGATCAAGCTGTATATCCCTATCAAGTTGTTCAAAGAAATACATCACAAGAATATTCTGTCATTCGCGCGGTCTGACACACATTTTACCCGCCAAATTTCCTACGGGCGGCTCGACCGCGCTCGACATTGTTAATTTTTATTAAATATGTATTTTTATATGAAATGATAAAAAGTGAGGTGACAGAAATGTTTATAATACATTTATACAATAGAATAAGTATTGTTGTTTACATAATCTGTGATTTTAGTACCGTTTTCACATAAAAACATCACGTGAGACATATTTACATTTTTTTAATGTTTGCATTTTAAATTTTAATATTTATTTGTAACACACAATTCAAAAGCTTATTTTGTAACCTTTTTAAAACAGTTTTTACTATTCGGCTACGTTCAGAAATGTTTCATTTATAGAGTTTTAATTGTGAAGCGGTAATAACACAAAGTTTTCGTAAAATGTCATTTCGTTTGAGACATTATAAGTGAATATTTGCGATTTTCGGAAGGGTTAAAACATCTAAAATATTTCTAACGGATCTATTTTTCAAATCGTAAACAAAAATTTTAACAAAACAAAAAAAAAACTACTTAAAAAATGCACTAAAAAGTAAAAAAATAATGTCGTATTCTTCTACAACTCAATAATCAACTTACTTTTTCTACTCATCAAGATGTAGGTACGATTGTTATTTTTGGAGTCGGTGTCAGCCAAGGTAGGTTTGTAACTACTTATATAGTTATAGGTGAGATGTGCCTGTGTCGCACGCGCGACTTGAAGAGGCGAGAGCGGGGCCACAGCGGGAGGGAAGTTGTCAAGTGAACACGCCGAGCCGGGTACCTTGGCTGACACCAACTCCAAAAATAACAATCGTACCTACATATTGATGAGTAGAAAAAGTAAGTTGATTATTAAGTTGTAGAAGAATTATTTTGTGTTCTTTTGAGTGCATTTTTTGAAGTAGTTTTTTTTTAATATTGGTTTCTTTTTGATTTTTAGTGAATCTGAAGTACATTAACTAATTTATCTGAATATGGGTTATACCTACTAAATGTGCTGCTCATATGAAGGCGTGACTCCAGCTACCAAATATTATTTGAAAGTCTTTCAATGACCTTCAAACATTTACACCAACATTTTTTGTAAGATTAGGGTGAAGTTCGCGCGGTCCACACATTTTGACAACTGGTCTGGAATACGGACGTCCACGCATACGCAATACTTGACGTTTGGCGTTTATTGCATGTCCTAAGTTACTATTGAATTTGAGGTGCATCAGGAAAAAAATACATTTTAATAGATATTTATTTATCATGAAAGATTTCCAACTAATATCGATTACTACTGAATTTAGAGTGCGTGAATAATTACGTAGCATCAAAAATAGAATAAATTTAAATTGGTCAATTTCTCCCGTGTCTTTGAAACGCTTTATAATTTAATAGACTTTATTTACAAGTGAGTTCTCGAAAGAAATAATCACCCATTACGACAGTGTGTTTATTTAAAATCATAAAAAATTATTAGGTCCGCGCAGTTGATAACCAAAAAACTTAACGTTTTCGTTTACGTAAATGTTAAAATGCGTTCGATGTGGAAAAGTTGCTAAACCAGGAAGAAAACACAGATATTTATTTATCAGGAAAGATTTCCTACAAATATCGATGATTGCACCAATAACATTACCTATATAATAACGTCATTGTATTGCACGGCCTAAAGTTACTAGAATTTAGAGTGCGTAAACATTTACGTCAAAAACAGAATAATTATAAATATTTTATATTATAATTTAATTATCAAATATTTATAATATTATATTATATTAAGGTACAATAATATTTTAAACTCGTGACTACGCTCGCTCATAGCACATAACCATAAAAGGCCATTCTGTTTTTCTCAATACACGATCGCATCGCGTGGCAGAAATGAATTCTTCCCCCCGCCGGCCCCCGCCTACCTTCCCGCTTCGCCCGGGATGGGATGTTTAAGTTTTGTTTTTGTTTTGTTTTCCGCCGACGGGAAGCTCAAACACTACAAAAATTGTCAAACATTTATGACCTTGAATGTTGTTATGGGACTGTCAAAGCAAAAGTCGGGCTTTTGCCCGCGCAATGGATCCGAATTGAGACAGACATTAATTGACCATAACGACGTTACTGTAGGTGACTCAAAGATTTGGATAACCTTTAAAAGATTCGGCCGAGTATCGTTAATTTGCTCCTAAGAATTAAAGAGTTCCGTTACTTTGTAATAGATCCCATAATCAGAACCTAACCAAACTCTCATCAAACTACCCTTGAAGTACATCCTCAAAAAAGAATCATCGAAATCGGTTATTATATTTTATTTTATTTGGTCAAGAGCAGCTGACCGGTAATCAGAAGGACACGGGTTCAAGTCCCGTTGGCGGCAAGTATCTTTTCTCGGAAGATTTTTCAATGTTGATGAGTGTTTCAGGCTGATAATTATTGCTTATAATAATTGATTCTTCTTGTTTTATGTATGTACTTAAATTTATTATTATGTATTACAACTAATTAAGAATGTTGTGATGAATGGTGTGCTCACCTCTCATTGGAATTATCACTGTAACCATATTAAAATTGTTAAGTGATGTAATAATTATATGTGATATAATATTCTGTTGGCAAGCCAACAAATAAATAAAAAAAAAATAAAAGACTCTTCTTTCTAAGAGAATTCTTGTGTTCAACAGCTCGGACGTGGAATGATTTGCCGGACTCTGTGTTTCCTCCTTCCTACAACATGGGTCTCTTCGTTGGTCGACCAATGTTCATTCCTTCCTCTCCTCGAAAAGATTCAACACACAGCATCTAAGATGACATGTAAAGCCTCACACCCCTTCGGAACACTTAGTTATAATTCGTGTATTTTCCCTAAACCAACTGCATATTGTATATTGGTATGCCCGGGGGAAAACTGTCGGGGAATCAACTGTCATGGAACCTTCGCAAATAAGCCTACAATGCCATTCAAATAATGCAATTAAAAGGCTTTGTTCCTTTACTCCTTATTTTATACCGGACTACTTAACCTAGACCTTTCCCCTCGAGGGTATAATTAATTTGGCTCAAACAAGTTCTTTAGTGTTAGTTATGTAGTTAAACCACACACATGTAGATAATTGAAATATGGGTCCAACTGCGAAACGAGTTTTCATTCTCTCTATTTTACACGTCTTTCTTGTAACTCCTTATCACGCCGTATATATTTTCGTACCTTCTTTGTTAATAGCAAGTGGTGCGATCGGAAAAAGTATGCTGGCAGACTGATGCCGGATGCCGGACTGCAACCGACCGGTTATTTCAACTAGGTGATTCTCACGGCGACGGTTGCCAATAGGCTACTCGCTTGGATTTCATAACGACTTGGAAAAAATCGTGGGGATAGATTTTTTTACTAATTTTATAAAATTCCACACTGATTTTTTTTTTATATGGCATCACTTTGATTTCAGGCGAATTTTTTTAATTTGACACTTAACGTTCACTAGATTTATTGTTTGTTCTCTGCGAACTTATCATTTGGTTTGACTTTTTGACAGATGTTCTGAAGAGAACCCCATACATTTTATGCTCTCCATTTGTGTTTTAGAAGTATAATGATAATGGTGCGGATTTTAAGAAATCAAATTTTATAATATTCTTATTATTATTATAATTTACAAGTACAAGTATATAACATTTGATCTAGTAATATAGACGTTGAACATTATAATGATTTATGATCAATAAGATGAATCAAGGAAAAAAATATTAATGAGATTTTATATTCTTGGTATGCCTCGTTATTCTCCCGTGCCATTCGCGTGGAAACGTTATTATGATTTTCGGCTATGTAATTATCGCTTTTCGCACCCATAAAATTGTGTCCCGTCTTTCCGGTTTATAAAAAAATGGTCTGATTTTTCGGATTGAAATTTTTAAAAAATCGCTAGGGTTTCAAAAATACGATTAAAAAAAATACGGGATGTCGTAGAATATTTGCCTAAACCGGAAAAAAATTTAAAAAAATGTGATGCACGTGACCTATTGGTTTTTGCCATAGATGTACCATATTATTTCTGCTGATAATGAATGAGTCGGTTGTGTGTTCGCACCCAAATTCAATAGTAACACATGCGATGGAATATTTAATATTATTTATAACAATTTAAAAAAAAAAAAACCTACGTGCGTGAAAATATTGATCCCTCCCGATGAGAAACTCTTCACCAATAAGTTTCAAAGGAGATCCCATAAAATTCTCTTCGCATTGATTAAAATTGTTCATGTTTGAACGGATGTATGGAACGGATGATATGATTATTTTATTAATTGTACAATTGATTTAATTAACTGGCAGAAGTACGGTGAGAGGATGAAATGATGAAAGCTGTAGAAATGAGATAAAAAAACCATGTATGATCGCATGAGAAAATGAAGATCCACAAATAATATAAGGCTGATTTAAGCGTAATGAGTAAGATTAAATAAGGAACGCTCAGAAGGTTTAGGCATACAGAGCGAATGAACGAAGAAAGGAGTGAAAGGAGAATATATGACGCAAATGTGAATGCTCGTAGAAGTAGGGGACATGGCACGATCAAGTCAATAAGATACTTGAGTCGCGCCATGTCAAGAGTCATAATAATAGAAGTGTATGTATGAGACGAGGTATGCATGTGAATGAGGCAAGGAGTTTGTGCCAAGACCAAGTTATTTGGCGGTCCTTCCTCAATGCCTACCTTTGCGGGAAAGGGCGGGATGGTTAATGAGTTAGTTAGTTAACTGTCGTATGTTTGATAAACAATATTTATTTGATAGACAATAATGCCATCTTATCATTATGAATAAGACTTATAACATGTATTTTGCATTTACAGAAAAAAATTATTTGACATTTTGTCAGCGCGTGATAGTTGATTTTTGAAAGCGACACTTCGTCCGCCTATTGCGGGAGCTGACTGTATTCCCGATTTGCTTTTTGCCGGAACGGTCCCGGGGTGTTGCCGGAGTATCACCCTACGTAGAATATCGCTACACAATTAATCATCGGCCTAAGAATACCGGCCGATAACCGGCTGTCTATTAGTGCGCTTATTCTTCTATATTATTACTAAAGACCGTTAAGAGCGTTTAACCAGCCAACGGAAAAAAATCCACATTCGTCGAAAGTTGTTTTTACAATCGTGCAGGGCGGTTACAATGAGAAAGATAAATTATTCTCCGTAAATTATACTCAATAAAATTATTTTTTTAAAATTATAACTCAATATCGATTTATTTCATTACAAATTTGCTTCAATTTATGCCTACATCCAAAAATGCTAAAAAGCGTGATGATAAAACTATTAACATAATGTACCTTTTGTAATTATTTTTTGATTATAATTTTTAAATAAGGTATACGTTAAATAAGAATGTTATTCAAATCTGAATACATTAGTTTGTAAGTGCGCAAATAAACACACAAACGGACAAATTTTCGTCAAAAAACACATGTAAAATTTTAAAACACGCGATACCTAGATAATGTATGACGACCTCCGTAGTACAGTGAGTAAAACTCTTGACTCACAATCAGGCGCGGCCGGTGCCTTAAATTTTTGGTGGTTCACCGATTTCATCAAAAACGTAATGTATGTAATTTATATAAATGCACTATCTTACTTATTTATAGAGAAGATCAATTCTTCGATCCTTTTGCCGAGCGAAGACTTCAATCACCCAATTTTATTTGCAAACAGAGACAGATATACTCACCTGACAAATTCGTTATCCGATAAACACATTTATATTAGTTTATGCTTGGAAGATACAACTTTGCAAGCGGGGATACTGCATTAAAAAATTTCAGAAATCATAAATTATTTCCTATTTTACACTATGGTTCATTTCTTTATATATTATATCTATTAGTTTTAGAGGATTAGTGGCAAAGAAGAGAAGGTATTTATTTTGAAAGACCTTCGGATATTAATTAATATCACAATAATTAACACAAGCACAAGCAATTTTAATTTGCAGCGTAGGATGCAAGCGATGGCGGGTGTTTACTGACCCAATGAGCGTCGATATGAAGTATGCAATAAGTAAAAAAAAACGCACACAAATAAAAGGTTACTTTCTGCAAAAAAAGCAAATAATAAAGTCAATGCCAAGTATGTAAATCCGTAGCACTCTATCACAAGCTGACCAGTGACCCGTTGACCCGAGGTTGCATTTTACAAGAGAAATATTATGCTTTTACTTAACTACTTCTTCAAACCCTACTTGGCTCGAGCCGTACGTTCGGAATTCTTGGATTCTTCGTTCGGATATCTCCGCTGTCCGTGCGGCGCACTGTCGGGGTATTTTTCTTGATACGTTTTGTCAAAACCACGGTCCGGAGATGTTTCGTATGGGCTGTATATAAAATAATATTTAGCGAAACGGGGCGCTTAGGTCTAACGCGCAGATTGATATGTACCTCGGTTTCTCGTTCCTAGCCAGTGTTAACTGCGCGGGTGGAGTGTTTTTGCCGTATTTATCTACAATATTCTTACATTTAGTATGTTATTAATTGCAATTTTAAAGATTTTTTTTAATACTTTGTTTAATTTTATAATTAAAAACATTAAGCAAGATTACGATGAGCTGTGAATTGTTTTTCAACTTTGTTGGTGGTTCGTTGCACGAGTGCACTAAGGCACCGGCCGCGCCTGCTCACAATCCGGAGATCGCGGGTTCGAACCCGGCATGCGCAAATAAATTTTATTTGAATAATTTGTGTTATTTCACAATTAATTCATTTAAAATAATATTTAGTATATTTGCGGCATGTTCCAGAGTGGAAGATACTATCAGTATCGCCCTGGTGTAAGACCACCATTCAGAATTGAAACGTTGCTTGAAAATGGCTTTAGTCGTGTTTGGTGACCAGATCTGAATAGCCAGGTACTTCCCAACCTTCCTCTTCCCCACCTCCTTCCCCTCCCCAACACCTTCAGTCTCACAACATACCCTAATTGGGGATGCCATAGTCTCACTGGTTCCAGACGGGAGCAGTTGAGATTCTTGTGCGGCATTCACTGTAAAAAAAAAAAAAAATGTTTTGATTTATTTTACTGCATGATTATATGATTTGTAATGGGTGTGGTATAATACAAAATCTTTTTTAAAAATTTAACAAATCTGCCAACAACCTATGGTAAAACCTTATTATACTAAAAATGAACATTTTTTCTCAAAATTTAAAAAATGCCAATGCTAGATAAAAGAGCAATCTTCCGAAATTCATTTATATTTTTTGTGGAAAAGAGTCGATACTAGTGATGCAACGAATACGAATATTCGCATTCGCCGAATAGTAGAACATTTACCGAATATTCGTATTCGTAGAATAAATATTTACTAATACTATACTATAAAAAAACCTTCGATCATTAAAAACGAGATTGATGCTTATCTAAAACTCCCAAATTTATCGCCGTCTGTTGATCCATTGCTCTTCTGGCGAGATGATATACATTTCCCACCACTGAAAAAACTTCGCGCAAAAATATTTTTCATACACGTCATGTACAAGCCCTCGGAGAGGCTTTTTTAACTGCTGGCAACATCCAAACTGAATACAGAAATCGCCTGTCACCAGGAAATCTACAGATGTAGTGTTTTCTCAATAAAAAATGGATAGTTGTAAATTATTAGTATAATAAAACAAACAGAAAAAGGTTAAATAAATGAGTGTGTTATTACTCTGAAAAAGTTATTTGTATTCGTATTCGTATTCGCCGGATAGTAGGTTTGATATTCGTATTCGTATTCGTATTCGTAAAAGTAGTATTCGTTGCATCACTAGTCAATACGTCTAAAATCTGATTTAAATATGACATATTTCTGATTTTCTCTGGTAATAATACACTCTTAACGTAAATTCCAGGAATACGACAAAATTAAAAGCCTTTTTTGTAGTAAAATAAAATTTTAAAGTTTTGTCTATGCTGCTTTATGAAAAAGGACCTGAAGGTCTAGCACGGAGGATTGATAAAACCTTATAACAATACAATATTGACTAAATCCATTATCTAGGTCAGTTTGAGCATGGTTAACAATTGATAAGAGATATTATACAGACCGACACGACGATTGATAAATTTTAGCGCGGCTTGTCATGCTTTTATCATATTTTTGAATACTCGATCTTTATGCAAAATTATTGGTTTATTAATGAACGGAGTTGAACTAACGAAGCTCTTAGAATTAAAAGAAGTCATACATGAAGTGAATTAAATCCATTTGGGCCAATGATGCTACATTGACAGGGACGATACAACGATTTCACACCATGGGAAATCAGTACTTAGGTGATGTTGACGTATTTAATATCAATTTGGCGAGTTTTGTGGATCTTGTAAAAAACTTATTCCAACATTATTTCTAAACACAACTGTATTTTTGTAAATCTATCAAATCGCTTTATTTTTGTATTTGTATTATTTGTGTGCATTTTTTTCTAAATTTATTTCTTTATTTATTTCAAAACTATCTGTCGTGAATTAATTGTACTACCAAACGTGTAAAAGCCCTCTGGGCGTTAAATAAATACATACAAAATAAATAGATTTAATCGGGCTTGGAGAACTGAAAGTTGTTCACATAAGTTGTGAATAAAAATCTCATTTTATTTTTTGTTTCTTTGCATGGTAGGTATAATGTTAAGGCGGTACACAATCCTAATAATTTTTTAATGCTTAAAACTCACATTTCAACTACTATTTATCTTTTTATAATATTATATCTAGTCTGATTCATATCCTTTTTAATAAATATAAAATGTTATTTACCTACCTCGGAACAGACTATGTCTAGTGAGGTGGGTAAAATAAACCTTTGTAAATAAATGAAAAATAAATAAACGCCCGGGTTGCCGGCACTGAAACTGAACTGAATCATTTACGGCGAATCCGTAACTATAATAACTTTTTTATTTCCATGCAGCCCAAGAAATGCAAATTATTTATATATTATATTAATAAAAACAGTACCTCACCATTAATATATTTTACGTACAACGATTTCAAAACTATACGGGATTTTTCAACTATAAAGTTAGCGGTAAGCACCGGATTTTATTTTTCTGGACGATGAACTAATAATTTCGGGAGAACAACATGGAGACACATTTTAAATATTTGTAAAACGTTCTTCAGAATTAATTAAAATGAACGCGGCAGAAAGGTCGAATCTCCAGGCCTGCTAGGATGAATTCGACCGTACGTTCGATACGCCGTGCCGCGGCGTGTATTTGTTTCCACGCTTTCTTTACTTACGTCGTTAAGATTTCCACATTATTTATTTTCTTCTTCTTTTCTTTGATACGGCAAATTCGACATTAGGTCCGTCCAGTGCACGGGTCGCGAGTCGCAATTTGTATACACGGCTTCTTTACTTACGTCGTTAAGATTCTGAATATATTTTAGGGTATTTTAGATTATGGATATCTAATAAGCTTTTTTTACATTAGTTCCACACAGGAAGCCCTGAGGAAAATAATTTATCTTAGGGCCTATGTCATCTAAGAGGATGGTGTGTGGAGGTTCTTTTTAAGGAAGGGAAAGATAGTAAGTTCTAGGACGGAAAAAATATGAGGGGTGGGAAGAAATCTGGGGGTCAATGTGCCCGTAAGTGACGGACGTTTGAATGCATCCCTCCCACTGCACTGCAAGGCGATATTCCGAGAGAGTACGGCTGGAGAAGTCAAAGAAATTCCCTCAACCATTCTCTCCCGATCCGGTCTGCCATGCAGCCGGTGGGCAGACGCATCTGCCGCCAAGACACGAACAAACCTCACCCCATGAAGCAGGGCACCCCTGCTAATTCACCAAACGTAGCGAACCACTTGGGGTGACCTATGGCAGAAGTGTTGCTTGGCCAATAAATGGTTTCCCGGACGGCGGTACGGCATATTCAATAAATATGTCAATTTGGTAACCGACAAGTTAATCGAAAATCAATTCATCGAAAGCAAATTCATCGAAAACGAGTTCATCGAAAATCAATTCATCGAATGATCAATTCATCGAATCGCCAATTCATCGAAAAACATTTTTTTTTGTAGATATTAGAGTTGTCAAAATTAAATACCCAAAAAGGTCTGTTTAACTGAGTTAAATGTGTTTAGCAACTGTCAGTTTCGTAGTGACAATGTAAAAATTATAGGTTATCTCTTCGATTTCCGATTGTCTGATACTGCAAAAAAGGGATACCTAAGGAACGGTGACCAGACAACTCATAATAAAACCAACTCATAAACAACACAGAAAGGTCATTAAGAGTGATGATAAAAAATATTTAAAAATAGGTTAAATAGGTTAAGTTAGGTTAGGTTAGGTTAGGTTAGATTAGGTTAGGTTAGGTTAGGTTAGGTTAGGTTAGATTAGTTTAGGTTGACCAATGCTTTTTTAACTTCTCGGTCCGCTCGGCATTTCTCTCAAATATCAACAAAATATATTTTTTCGATGAATTGGTTTTCGATGAATTGATTTTCGATGAATTGATTTTTGATGAATCTATTTGTTCACACTAGACACCACAAAGTAACTATATTCCATTGGTCACCATGAAACAGGCAGCCGCCTAGTATGGTGATGTAATGTATCATAATATGAAAATATTTTAATGTGTTTATTTATAAATAAACTAGCAGACACGGCCACACGTTGCTGTGGCTAACGAAACACTACGCCATTACCCCATCTTTGTAAAATCCACAATACCCGCTTGCCAGCTGCCCGCTGCCCGCTGCCTGAATTGAATGTTTGAATTTATCGGCTTTTCTCTACTATAATAAGCATGTATTATACATATAAACTAATTAACTCGCTACTAATTACACAATGCTTGCAATGCAACACTGGATATTTAAAAATGGAAAATCAAATACCTTTTTACTCTAGGACAGGGATGCTCAAACGGTCGATCGCGATCGACCGGTCGATCGCGAGTGCTCTTTGAGTCGATCTCGAGAAAAAATTGGCGATGTAAATATATTTACAGTTCTTGTTTTAGTTGATCCTAAATTAATAAGACCGCCCATTTTTCACGCTTTTCAGTTTAAAATTTATTTGTAACTTATATTGTCAATGGTCGCGCATTTTGGTTGTATAGTCTATCCTCATATGTGGTGTGTGACGTCACAAGTCCCCATAGAAAAAAAATCGTAAAATTATTGCATATTCATGGTGAAATATTGTTGTAAATTGCCCCCTTCAAAAGCCCGAAGTAATCGATCTAGTTTCTAGTGTGTGGTTTGGTTTATTTAGGAGTCAGTCAGTCCGATTTGTAAGTTGAAGGCGATACGAAGTTTGTTAATAAATAATTCAAAATGAGGGTGGTGAATAGATTCACACTTAATTCAAAACCAGTTATATGATCAGAATGATTAGAATTTAAAAAACACACATGTTTGAAGAACGAATGAACACAAGAACCTTAAGAGAGTCAAATGTAAAATCTTTCAAAATCCCAGTTTGTCAAACTTCTTATGGACAAAGAAGTTTTAAATATAATGCAACAAAGCTGTTCAATTCTCTACCTCCTGAAATTAGAAACACGCAAACCAAAAGTACATTTAAAAGTAAAATCATTGATCACCTCAAATAAACATATCCATCACAAGTATTTAATAACAGACTTACCTTTATACTTACTGTGAGTATATATGTAACCATGTACCTACTGCAATCTTCTTTATATATATATGTAACATACTTGAATTGTATATTTAAAGAAAAAAAATTTATATTAACCTGCCATTTTCATAATATTACTACACAATCTTAGATATCCACTCTGTAAATTGCCATCTCAACACAGGCGTTTCACACCTAGTGAGATGGGCAATACGTCATTTTATAACCAAATGTAATATGAAAATAATTAAATAATTAATTTAATTAAATGTAAAATTCCAGTTCTGGATTCATCTGCTGACATATTTCGAAGGAAAACATTCTCTTATTCGACTATTAAATTCTAGTTGCAGACTCTGTATGTGCTGACAGAATAAAGAAAAATCATTTTCATCTGAGTGTAGTTTTAATTCGCCGCACACAGATTAAATTTAATCCAGTTCATAACGTAAAATTTCTGTTGTAATATTTCGAAGGCAAACATTCTCTTATTCGAAGTGCTGCTATAAAATTCTAGTTGCCGACTATTTATGTACTGATTCAAAGAAAAACCATTTTCATATTCTGAGTGTAGTTTTAGTTCACCGCAAACAGATTCAATTTAAACCAATTTTGTGTTCAGAATGTAAAATTCCAGCTGTGGATTCATCTGCTGACACATTTCGAAAGAAAAACATTCTCTAATTTGAAGTGCGGTTGTAAAATTCTAGTCGCAGACTATTTATGTACTGCCAGAATCATAGAATAATTATTTTTATGTTCTGAGTGTAGTTTTAATTAACCACACATAGAATTTAATCTAAACCAGTTTTGTGTTCAAAATGTAATGTAATTCCAGTTGTGAATTCATCTGCTTACACATTTTGGTGAAAAACATTCTCTTTTTCGAAGTGCAATTATAAAATTCTAGTTGCAGACTATGTATGTACTGAGTGTAGTTTTAATTCACCGCATACAGGTTTAATTTGAACCAGTTTTGTGTTCACAATATAACGATAAATTAAGGAACAAGTTGTCGATTCACCGTTTACCGAGTGAAGCTTTGCATTTGAGTTGCATGCCTTATGCCGCAAATTCTGAGAAATTGACTGTTCCGTGTGTAGCTGTTGTTTCGGGACTTTTCGGCAGAAGAGATTTTAAATTAAAACCCGCCTTGGGTCCGAAATTAGAGTAGATTTTATGAACATGAGTTTTATTGGAAGAATACTCAGTCACATGTGATATATAAAATGAGGTCGCAATAAAATGAGGTCCCCCCCCCGGCGCCACATCATGTCAGAGTCGATCGATCGGAGTCTAATAATATTGAGGTAGATTGCCAGCAGTTCAAGTATGAGCACCCCTGCTCTAGGACATCTATTTTCCAATTTCTTCCGTAGAACGAATTTCAAAAGTGACTATAGTACGGCTCGCCTGCTGTTTTAAATCGCACAAAAATATGTTTTCTTTGAATTTTTCGGCTTTTCTCTAATATAATTTACATGTATTATAAATATAAACATTCCTCTTCAATCACTCTATCTATTGGTGAAAACCGTATGAAAATCCGTTGCGTATTTTAAAAGATTAACGCGCACATACATTTTGAGCGACTTCATTTTATACTATGTAATGATAAATAAATATTAGTATACAGAAACATGCTTTCAATATTGTGCGGGAAAGGTTCCGGAGCACTGATTTGAATATTTACTGTGTGAAAATATCTATAATTTTATGCTTTGTAAGATAAAAGCTCAATAACAGTAACAGTTTTATCGCCCGTTAAATAAATGTAACGTATAAAGCTGCACACCGATTGTATAATTTGTCTGTAGTAAAAATATTTATTCATTCGTGGTATTGTAGGAAATTAACGCTTTTTATTTTAAAACCGCGCTTTTTATTACCTACTGTTCTTAAATGTTTCCTGGAGCGATGAGATTGTTTTATATTCACTACCCCTTGTCATAAACCAAAATAAATTACATGTAAACCCCTCAAATTTCGGACATTCTGAAGGTCATACTAATTTAAAATTTTCTTTGTTTAAATTCTAGATTTGAATATAAAGCGAGGAGTTTTCTTTTTTCAACACCGTTCAGATAATATTTCTCACCATGACAGTAAGGAAGAATCAACGATTTATATGAGGCGTACGTGAGCTGGGACAAATTTGGTCTACTGTGATTAAACGGCTTAATGTCAAAAGTTTCTATTCCAAATTTAATTTTATTTCACACAATAATACAGTTGTACCAATGAAATATCAAAAATGCTTGGCTTCGTTGTCTGTAATAGAGAATACTATCAAAGTATTTCAACATTAAACATCTTATGACCTTATCTAGTTAGAAGTCAAGTGGAACATAACACTCCTATGTGGTCCCCTGACTTTAAAATCCACCTCATTTCAATTGAAGACATGCAGCCTAAATTCCTAAGATATATTAACAACTAGCTTTTTCCCGCGGCTTCGCTCGCATGTTGTAAGGGGGGTTCCCACTCCGCCTCCTCCACCTTCCCCCCTCTCACCACCCTCCCTCCCCCCTCCACCCTCCCCCTCCCTCCTCCCCTCCCCCTCCTTCCCCTCCCCCATCTCTCACTCCCTCCCGCTTTCCATACACATTGTACACATATTATAAATTAAAGTCCTCCGACGCGTCTGTCTATATGTTCGCGATAAACTCAAAAACTAATGAACGGATCTTCATGCGGTTTTCACCAATAGGTTGAGTGATTTACGAGGAAGGTTTAAGTCAAAGTTTTGCGTAAATTGGTTGAAATATATAATATATAAAGGGAGCAGGCTGACAAGCGGGCGGTGTGGATTATAAGTGCGTTAATTATAAAGGTTGGGTAACCAACCAGTAGATGGCATTGCGTTTCGTTAGCCACAGCAACGCGTGGCCGGGTCAGCTAGTATAAATATAAATAAAATTCTATCCGAATGGTAGAAGCGATGAAATTGGTGAACCAAATTCGATTACTTGAGTCAAGTCAAGAGAACACTGCGTCGTTTGGCGGTTCATCCTCTTTGACAACCCCTGCGAGGAAATGGCGTGACGGTCAGTTAGTTCCATTGAAATACCTAACAAACATTGACCTGCAAATTTCATTTGTAAACAATTGTGACAAGTTTTCCGATAAAAACTCACTAACGTCCAAACTTTTGCTAAAAAAATCACTATCTGGCGATTATTTTCGCTGTAAAATTCACGAACTCAACGGTTCTCCGTGTAACTAGGGGTAAAAGTTTGTCAAGGAATTTAATTAAGGATGAAATAGCAAAGAGAAAACATTCAAAAACTTTCTTTAAAACAAGGAATGAATTTCCGTGGATGCCACTTGCCCCTTGCATATTTTCTGATGCTGGAAAAACTGCGAAAGAATTGTTGAAAACAAAGAAATATTTTCGAATATACAACGAAACAATATTGTCTTTTATCGTACGGAGGATCACAGAAATTCAAGTGTAACATTTGTCATCAAGTGATCGTTCAGCGCCATTTGAAAAATCCCCGTTAAAGTCCGATTTTAGGTCCGTTTGCTATCAAATTGCGATCTGCCGTCTCATAACAACATGACAGTTGTACTTTTCAATTTTTGTTCAAAAACTTAAGAGGAACTGGAATTGGCGTTTACTAGGGACCTTTAAAGTATCGAAAAAAATTGGGACATTTGATGAAAATATTACATTTGAGTATTTGTTAAACACCCGGTGATGTTTGTGTTATTTACAGTCAAACGTAGGGATTGGCGTAGGGAGTGTGGCGAACCCAACGCTCAGGGAGTGGAAAACACAAACCTGCAATAGCCATCCCAAGCCAAGGTGTGAGCTACCGTGCTCAGGCTGAATGTCCTGGGGAACAGCGTCACGAACGGTGCCTCCGAGAAAGAAGGTCGCATCTCGGAGTATTTAGACCTCACTCCAGCACTCAGGGCTCTGCTGGAGTGGACCTTCTATTTAACTAAGCACTGAAGATGCAATATTCGATTTGACAAAAAAATTGTACACATCTGTTGATAAAAATAAAAAAGTCTAGCTTTATTTTTAGATTTAAAAGCTTTTGATACGGTAAATCACAATACACTTATAAAAAAAATTAATTATTATAATTTTTTTTTTTTTTAAAGAATGACAAACATTCCCGGGTTACGAATAACCCAACAATGTTTGAAAATCTCCTACTACCACCACAGAAAGCCGAAAATGTTGCTTGTGTTGTGATGGAGGATTTACCCAGCCGAGGAATCGAACACACGACGCTCGGGTGGGACCCAAGCGCTATGCCCACTCAACCACTGACCAGTCAAATAGGTTTAAAAAAAGATACACTAAAAATTCTCACTAACTATCTCAAAGACAAAAAACAAAAAACAAAAATAGGGAATTTTTATAGTACTGAAACGAGGATAAAAAATGGAGTACCACAGGGTACTGTGCTTGGCCCAATCCTGTTTTTAATATATATAAATGATTTATATAATGTTGTAATCCCAGGTGATATTGTATCTTACGCTGATGATACAGTAATAATTGTAAACGGAAAATCCTGGCTTGAAACTTATTTAAATGCATCAAAATGTATTGCACATGTCTCATCATGGCTAAATAGTAATAGACTCTTCCTGAACTACAATAAAACATTTTACCTACCTTTTTATAAAAACAGTAAAAACAAACCCCCCAATAACCTTAAAATTAGAATTCATAATGCTAACTGTAATCAAGTAATATGCTCATCTTGCTCTGAAATTGGAAAAGTTGAAAAGATCAAATATTTGGGTATATGTATTGATACAAATTTAAATTGGCAATCACAAATAAATAATACCGTTTCTAAATTGAGATATCTTACATACATATTTTACAGACTTAAAGAAGTATTGAATGAACTGAACTTAAATTACTAGATCTGACTGAACTTAAATTACTTGATCAAAGTAAAAGCGGTGGACCAGATAAAATACCTCCTGTTTTTCTGAATAATTGTGCTACCAATCTAGCGTATTCCTTATTTTTGCTTTTTAATCAGTCTTTACGAACAGGATGTTTTCCTATTAAATGGAAATTCAGCTACCTAACACCTATTTTTAAAAAAGGTGATAAACACGAGGTGATTAACTATAGACCGGTATGCCTTTTATCAACAATTCCTAAAGTTTTTGAAAAAATTCTTCTTAAAAAAATTATTTTTCAATTAAACCACGTCATTTCTCCTGAACAACATGGTTTCTCTACTGGAAAATCTACCCTTACTAACTTATTAACGTATCAAAACTATATATCTGATTCCATGTCTAGTAAATGTCAAGTTGACTCTATTTATACCGATTTGAGTAAGGCGTTCGATAAAGTTAATCACGAGTTATTGCTGAATAAACTGCAAAAACTCGGTATAGGTGGTTCACTATATAAGTGGTTTAACAGTTACTTGATCAACAGATTACTGGCTGTTAAAATTGATGGTACATTTTCGTACAAATTCACTGCTACGAGTGGTGTTCCTCAGAGGTCACATTTAGGTCCAATCCTGTTTTTATTATTTGTTAATGATGTGTTATATATTTTCAATGATGTTCAAGTATTAATGTTTGCAGGCGACCTGAAATTATTTAAACCAATCAGAAACATTAATGATTGCAATATATTGTCAAATAACATGTTGAGATTTATTATATGGTGTCATGACAACCGCTTGCAACTTAACATAAGCAAATGTCAAATTATGAGGTTTTATCGAATAAAGAATCCAATATTTTTCGATTATTCCATTAACAATATGTCGTTAGTATCTGTCTCGGAAATCAATGACTTAGGTATTTGGTTTGACACGAAACTCAACTTTATCAAGCATATAGAAATAATAACCAATAAAGCTTTGAAAATGTTGGGATTTATTTTAAGGGTATCTAGTGATTTCAACAATGTCAATACTGTAAAAACATTATGTATGTCACTCGTAAGGAGTCATTTAGAATACAATTCCACGGTTTGGTCCCCAAATTATGAGGTTCATTCACATGCGATTGAAAGAATCCAAAATAAATTTTTAAGATATGTGAATTTTAAAATGGGCATTCCTAGTGAATGCCTAAATTACGATAATGTACTTTGTTCATTAAATTTAATAAAATTATCTGATTGTAGAATCATTTCCGATTTTACCTGTTTGTATAAAATCATAAATTCGATGTTTGATACCCCTGATTTATTATATGTAATTTCTTTTCATACTCCAGGCAGGTCAGTCACAAGACAGTACCTACCATATTATTGTAGCAATTCTAATTCAACAAGTCAATATTATACTCCTATGCTACGGATTTAACAGCTTGGAAACAAATACTCCGATGTTGTTGATATATTTAGTACATCAATTTTATTATATAAGCATACCTTATTGAAGTTTTTTTCATCAAATAGGGAAATATTTTGCTAAAGCTATCAAAATTGACTAACACATTGACAGTATTTTGTTGGCTGAAAGAAAAAAAAACAATTTCGGATTTTTTGTATTTTGTACCTACATACTGTGTGGTTCAAATTCAATACCTAATATTTTTACTTTGTATTTATTTTTGTGCAAGTGTTTTAAACAGTAGTTTCCTGCACTATTTACTAGTATAATTTCGTTAATATTGTTATATATATGTATGTAAAAGCCTAAATAGTCGTAAATAAATAAATAAATAATATTGACAAATTGAAAATGATTTATTATTCTATAGTGCAATCTTCACTCATGTATGGAATAATAGGACGGGGTGGTGCGCTTGATACTTTTATAAAACCTTTACAAACAACTCAAAATTATACTATCAAAATTATGTATAATAGAATTAAAACATTTTCGACAGATGCTTTATACAAAGAATCTAAACTATTCAGTCTCCGTAAACTATTTATACTGCAAACTATGAAATATATCTTTAAAAACGTAAACAAATTCGAAAATATGTAAACAGAATCGACATTAGAAATAATAATGTATTCTATACCCCCCAAACACTCACAAAATAAATGCAAACTCACAGTAGCTTTATTGGACCTCGTACCTTCAATAGTTTACCAAAACATATTCAAGTTGCAACTAAACTTCCGCATTTCATAAAAGAGTTAAAATTATGGCTAAACCATACAGATGTAAAAACTCTATTTATTTAGTTTTATTTCACTTTATGTTTCTAAAAACTCTATTTATTTAGTTTTATATCACTTTTCTCACAAACTTTACACCTATTATTACAATGTATCATTTATTACACTTTACACATATTTAACCGTACACTATTGTATACACTTTTTGTACAAACTGTTTAAACAATTTTTGTTTTTGCTTTATATACCCCTGTTTGTTTTTTTCTAGGTACTAAATAAAACTTACATTAACTATATTACCCACGCACAGGCTGCGTCTTAGTGGGTTCCCACATCATTGTTTATGATTTTCAAAATATGTAAATATAAATTGTAAAATATGGGAAAAATAAAGGAATAAAAAAAAATAAAAATAAAAAATTCCCTGGTAACTCGTGGGACAAAAAAAATTAGACCATTCAAAAACTAGGGGCCTTTTGGGAACCTAGGAGTGCTGAGGCCACCTCTGTGGATTTCCTTCCTGGGGCCGTAGGAGGAACCAAGAGGAGAAACCGTGGAGAAGTGAGCTGAGGCTACCTCCATGAACTCTTCCCTTGTGGGGCCTTCGAGGAACCAAGGGGAAGGGCTCCCTTCCAGCGCGGGGCCTTTGTGGAACCAAGGAGGAGTGAAGTGGAGAGATGATGTCTTCTTCCCATGTGGGGCCTTCGAGGAACCATGTAGGAGTGAAGAGGAGAAATGAAGCCATCTTGGTGAACTCTTCCTCTATGGGGCCTTTAAGGAACCAAGGAGGAGAGATGAAGTTCTCTTCCCTCCTGGGGCCCTCAGGGAGCCAAGGTGAGTGGACTCTTCCCTTGTGGGGCCTTTAGGGAACCAAGGGGAGGTGGACTCTCCATCGTGGAGCCTTCGGGGAACTAAGGAGTGGAGAGGAGAGATGAAGCCCTCTTCCGTCGTGGGGCCTTCAGGGAACCAAGGAGGAGTGAAGAGGGGAAATGAGACCTGGAAAGACACATTACCAGAAGATATAGCTTCATTTCGAATGACAATCCTGGTGAACTTTATTAAAGGAACTGGGTTACTGTCAAAGGAATGAGGTAAAATGGGAGCTAGTACAATGAGTCTATGGCCTAAGTGCTCACGGGAACTATATACATATATCTAAGCCGTCTCCGATTATTAAAAAAAAAAAAAAAATACAGTCAAACACCTGTTCACTATAACTTCTTAATAAGAATAGGTTCTTGATACAAACTGGTTTATTATCAGTTGTTTAAAAAGCGAAGGTTACTGACCTCTAGCGTAACATTTTGAAGCTTGTTTATTATTGTAGATTCCCTACTTGCTATTGGTGGCTACACTGATTGAAATGATAGTCCATAAAGCAGATTTCTGTATATCACATTATTATAGTGGTGTGTCATTCGCCATGTTTATTTTTGTTTGTGTGTTTTTTATGCTATAAATAATGAGGTCTTTAGATAAAGGCGCTCCTATCTCTTGGAATAAGCTAGAATTAACTAGTAAATGGTTTGGTGACCAGTTTTAGTGCTTTGTCGGGTCGGGAAAAAGTTATTATTGTAACATGTGCTTATAAGTGAATAAATATGTCGGAATTCGCCATTGAAGGAATATTGTTTTCATTAAAGTTCTTCTGCCACAAAAAATTACGTAGGTATTTACAATAATTATACTACCATTTATTACGTAGATATTTACAATAATTATAATTATACTACTTACAGCGCTCTTGAGGCGATTTTTCGCAAAAACAGCGCTATATAAGTTGTCCAAATTTATTATTATTATTATTATTATTACCGGTCACACGACCTGTCTACACTGGCTGCTAATTGAATCTAATCGGTAGGCTAGTGAAAGCCCGCTCTCGACAGCCATCGCCTCCCCAGGAACCCATGCTGGTATCTGTCGGCAACTGATAGAAGCTCTTTCCCTGCTGGCATCTGTCGGCATCCGGCAGTAGCTCTTTCAATACATTACTAATTCCAACCGCAGTGCTAAGTGCCACCATCCAATGAATTTTTAATGATTTCATAGGTATACCGAGGAACAAGTGAATAGAATTTTGAAGAAGAGGATTACATTATGACGGAAAGAATTGGAAACTGGAGTATAGAACATTTGTGTAGGATGCCAAATCACATCCTGGGTGTAGCAGTGGAGGTTATCCACCTCTTACCCGCCCTGGTATAAGTAACTGATGGTTACTCCTTCAAGGCTCTCGCAAGATTCTAATATTTTTTGTTAAACGAAGCTACATTTATTTATTTTGAACGAATCTAGACCTCTAGTGTCCTTGCATATGTTGTTAGTAAGCAGTATGCAAGTGTTTAACAGGAAAAACAAAATGCAAAAAATAGGTTAGTAAGACAAAGATAAATTAAACAGGGCAAAAGAAAAACTCATTCATGAGGCTCCATGAGGCGGCATTGCATCGGTAAAAACCTGTAAGCATCTGGGTGTAGCATAGGGAAATCGAGAACTTTACAATATCGAATCGGTAGGTGTAACTTCCGATGATTTTATATCGATGCAACGTTTTGCTGTTGACAGCTGAACCGATATTAACAGAGAATACATAAGAAATCGACACACACTGGTAACACTGAAGGTGTTTTCTACGAATTGACAGTCTGGAACGTCAAACGGCAAACAATTACATACAAATATTAATAAATTGGCAATGTTGAATTGAAATACTAACCTAAATATACATTAGCGTCCGCATTTACATTGTGGGACTCCAGATACTAATATCTACAGCCTGTATGCAGGACGAATATCTACAGCTCATATGTTGGACTAATATCTATGAACTTCAGAGTGAGGACTAATATCAACAGAGCTAAGGTGGGACGAATATGACGGTCCCAGTGGTGACTAATATCTATGGAGCGTAGGTTAGACTAATATCTACAGAGGGCAGTTGAGCAAGAGGTTGTACGGAAAAGCATAAATTCCTTCAGTTACGTAATAACTAACCTAACCTTACCTAACCCAACCTAACCTAACCTAACCTAACCTAACCTAACCTAACCTAATCCAACTAATAACTGCCAGTGCTGTAGATATTCGTCCACACTTTGGTTCTCCTAGATATTAGTTAGCAGTTTGAGCTGTAGATATTCGTCCTCACATTGGTTCTCATAGATATTAGTCAGGCAGTTTGAGCTGTAGATATTCGTCCTCACTTTGGTTCTCATAGATATTAGTCCGATTTGTTCAGTTTTTGGAATTCGTGTAGATATTAATAGACGCCTCCCTTTGTGGCACTGAACGGGAGTTAATTAGTTAATAAGGTGTTGACCAACCACATTCGTTTCTCCAAGATCAAACGAAATAAATTGATCGCGTCTTTAGATGAATTATTTAAGGTTATGGATCGGATATACGATTTATTTCAATTGCAAGAGCTTCTTTAGTTCAACTCCATTTAATAATAATAATAGTGGGATGATTTGTAGAGCGCCGTTTCTGTGAAAAATCACCTCAAGAACAAAATTTATACGGGTTGATAAAGCCGCACAGGAGAAGGAGAGACTGGCGTCTTGGAGGTAAGTCCAGTAGAAGCAAAGTCAAGCGAAGAATCGTTGACAAGTCGAAAGGTGTTGAAGTAACAGATTTTTCCGTTATGTGGTTCCGATGACTGTTTCGGTAAAAGAAACCGTTCCCTTATTGGGGCCCTCTTTTCACGCGGCGGTTCAGTTTGTTTCACAATATTTGAGTCCTATAGTTTCAATACCCGCTATATCCGATTTTTTTACAAAATGATCTGAGTATGACATCTTGTTCACATTTTTGCGAGGAACAAGAGTAATCTAAAATTGTGTTTCAAAACCTCCTTTATCACGACCAAAAACCATATTAAAACAGCGAGTGAGAAACAAAACCCGCTATATCATTCCAGAAGTTACTATCAAAACCCGCTATATCGGAATTCAACCAATCATGAGCAGTTATTTTGCCAAGATGGCGGGTGTAGAAACACGCCCCTCAGGTCAGTTGAGTTTCAAAAGCCTCTATATTCCATACAAATCTCGAAGTGAGTATCAAAATCCGCTACATCCATTTTATTCATCCAAATTACTTGAATATTTCTAGACATACATTGATAAATGAACACTCTTCTAATGTATATTACTCCAATTCATTATATAAAAAAATAAAATGCAATTTTTTATTTATGCTAGAGATGTCACATTTTTTTGCGATTTTCTCCGAATCAGTGAAAGTTGATATAGCGGATATAGAAATTGAACGACTCATTTCGAGATTTGTGTAATATTGTGTAATACAAAAAAATTCTATTTTGGAAGTATGAATCATATCACGTTGAAACCGTTGTGAAATTGATATTTATGTGACAAGCCGTTCAAATGCTGTTTAGTTCTGAAACAGTTTAAAAACTAAACCCATGTTCCCAAGTCCTTCATTCATTCACTATCCCTTTACCTCTTTTCCTTGATAGTCCCTACTTAGTTACTACAAAGAAGAGGAAGATGTTCCTACCTACTGTGGAACACATCTCTAATATGGCACAACATCTAAGATTACCTACCTCCATGAGTTGAAAAATCGCAGTGACATCATTCACATCTTGCTTTCGAAATCTGGCTAATTAATCTTAAAATATTCATCAATTTGTGACCTATAGTCGTACTGTTATTGTGGAGTGCAGCCAGCATTATCATCAACAAGAAACAGCAGATGAACCCATCACAAGGTAGGGACTTTTTCCTTCCATCGCCAAATCCTGTGATTGAGGTTTCAAAACGCAGTCAATAGTCTTGTTTAACAAAAATTAGGGTAAATATGCAGTTAGTCCACCTCACGGATAAAAATAATAATATATTTGGACAACTTACATAGCGCTGTTTTTGCGAAAAATCGCCTCAAGACGATAATACGGAACGTTCGTGTTGTCGTAGTTTGATGCACGGATAATTCGGAATGTTCCTTTTTTAACTAATAGCCAATCAAATATGACATTTGTCGGAAGTACCAGTCTTTTAAAGTAAATTCTCTTAAATAAACTCGCATTTCAAAATTTTAAAAAACATCCCAGGTTTTAAATGGTTTCTTTGGCAAAGCAGGGTTTGTCTAGCGGGTTTGTGTAATTATTCTAATACATTTCTTTCCATGTTCTACTATTATAAACACAGCTACAAACTTGTCAATAATGCATTCACTTTGTTTTACGCAAAAATATTTTTTCTATGATTGGCAGCATTGATTGCTTTGTCTATGAAATGTTAAAATAAAAAAGCATGAATAAACAATGGCGTTTACCGCGTGAGTGAGTTCATTTTAACAAAATTAAAATGTTAAATGGATATTTTTTGCATGTTTTTTGGTCTCCCCCGACATAAATACTCACTTTTCGTAGTAATAAAGCTAAATCTAACTGTTTAAATAAAAAAATATTCCATATTAACAAGTAAGCGGTATAATGCATAAATAATAAAATTAGATTTACAGTCCACCATCTCTCTCGTGCTACGATATTATTCGTGAGAAATGCAGAATATTTTGTCTTCGATAATAATGCATGTGTAACATTAAATAACTTGGTGTGCAGGAAAGTGTCAACTAATAGTCTGTAATCTGTATATCACAGTTTATTGATGATTTCAACACAATTTGACATAACTAGCGGTTCCGTTCTGTTTTACTCTCCCTCCATAAACGGAACTCAGCTTGCCGTCGCAACCGCAAACCCCTCCTCTTCTTCTATTTCTGCTAGGCTGCTAATTCCGTCCCATTGCTGGCCACATACATATAAATGGGTGTCACACATGATTTGAAATGTTTGCCATGTTTCATCTAGTCTGCAAAACACGTTCGATATATCATTCTCTAATAAGCCAGTTATACTGCAAAACGAACGACTGTATTCTAAATGTGTTGTAAAATGACAATAGGTCGCTAAAATTTGCCAATAGTTGGTCGGAAAATTTCTTATCGATTGTTGACCGTGCTCCCAAATATTGATAACTGACCATAGGAAATAGGGGAGGCGTCTACTAATATCTACAGGAATTCCAAAAACTGAAAAAATTGGACTAGTATCTATGAGAACCAAAGTGCGTAAGAATATCCACAGCTCAAACTGCTGACTAATATCTATGAGAACCAAAGTGTTGACGAATATCTACAGTACTGGCAGAGGTTGGATTTGCAATTATGTATAGCATATTGGAATAACGTAATATTGCGTATGCAGTTTAAAAAACTTAATTTATGTATGTATGTATGTAAAAGTCCCTAATATCGGACTATTGGACACATTTAGCTGAATATTAAGGATTTGGGTTTTTGTTTTAGCAGCTTTCTTTATTTCGAGTGCTTCTAAATTATTTAGTCTGTTACCATGACCATTTCTATGACAGTTAGGTGAGGTTAGGTTAGGTTAGGTTGTGGTGCCGTGTATTTCGAAATAAATATCTTTGTATTATTACCTCCATGTTTGTTCAATAAATTATTGTCCTCGTAAACAGCAAAATAGTAATATTATGCAAAAACTTCATGTACGTACTTTAAACGCTTAAGCCTTTACGTAATTAGTAATTACGTAATTGAAGTACTTTATGCTTTTCCGTACAATCTCTTGCTCAACTGCCCTCTGTAGATATTAGTCCAACCTACGCTCTGTAGATATTAGTTCAACCAACGCTCTGTAGATATTAGTCAACACTGGGACCGTCATAGATATTCGTCCGACCTTAGCTCTGTAGATATTAGTCAACACTCTGAAGTTCGTAGATATTAGTCCAACATATGAGCTGTAGATATTCGTCCGACATACAGGCTGTAGATATTAGTATCTGGAGTCAAAATAGGTACTAATGTAGGAGATTTCTATCATCCATGATGGACCTCCTGAGATGGGAAGATAACGTTTCGATTCAGAATCTCATCTATTAAACTCCCGGAAAATTTAGCTCCGTGGTCTTATAGATTTTTCTTCACAAAGCGGATTTATCATCGCGAGACTACTTAGTTGAAATTGTAATGACTTTCAATTATTTTAAACTCGTTGTTTGCTGAATTTTTAAAACTTTAATTTCATCAGTGATATTTCCTGTAAGGTAGTAAAAAACGAACCATTTTTAATAATGATAAGTAAAAAAATATATTTTATACGGTTCCATGATAGTTGATCCGGCGATAATTGATCCCTGAACACTTGGTCCGCCGACAGTTGATCCCTCCGATAGTTGATCCCCTAAAAATTGGTATTGTGTACATTCTGTGTATATCTTATCTTATATATATATGGGCACATTTGCAATCCAGATATTCTGGAACGAATTTCTTTTTATGTCCCTGATAATTTCATCAGAGCTAGACAGCACAGATTATTTATTTTTCCAAGGGGCAGGACCAACCTACCAATGATCATGCCTTTGGGGAGAATAACTACTTTGTTAAATCACATTTCTTCTGTGATTGACATTTTCAATTTGAACGAAGGAGAATTTAAGACAGCAATAAGCATACTATTTACCAAATCTGGCTAATCAGATAGTATTGATGTACTTACCCATGCAAATAAATGTATATACTTACTTATTATAAACTGTAATTTATAAACTGTTATTTGTGAAATGTAAATGGATTATACTGTTTTTCACAATAAATCAATAAATGAATCTCTAAATGTGTTGCTAAGCGCAAATCTCGAGAGCAGCTGAACCGATTTCGCTAATTCTTTTTTTAGAATATTACTTGAAGTACGAGGATGGTTCTAACGTAGAAAAAAATTAAGAAATTTGCGCAGAAAATTGGATAATTTCAGAAAACCTAACGACTAACGCACGTTTGACAGTTCGCGTGTTAGAGAATAACATTTTGTTAAATGTTAAATCAGGATTCTATTTTTGAAAATCTTTAAGTTGATAAATTTATTTAATTTTTGTTCATATGAAGTGGATACTTTGTGATGTGACATTATTAATTTAAAATAAAACAATAACTTTGTAAACACCACTTTTATTTTTATACTTTATGCCGACCGGGTTTCGCTACAACCGTAGCTTCATCAGGGCAGTATAATACTCTACTAACATTAGGTTACATTTGTGTTATAATATATATTTGACCAAAAATGGGCTGGGCTGGACTCGTCAAGTGGAGGAGGAAGAGGGAGGCATAGATGGAGAATTGGGAAGGGAACGGACGTGTTCTTTATCAATAGGGAACAATCTTAGTATGGGACTTTTATTTAAATTAAGTTGGTTATTTACTACCTTACTATTAGTGTTTATGGCTTTCCTAAGTTCAAGTGCCTCTAAATTATCCAACCTTATCCCGATGTTGTTTTTATGAATAAGTTTGGCGCCAGCGTTTTTGTCAAATTTATGATCGTTTTCAATCAAGTGGTTTGCAAATTCTGAAAATCCAGAGCTTCCCTTCCACCTTCACCGCCTTCCCTCGTCCCTTTCCCGCTCCCTCGTCCCACCAACCCTTATCCCGCGTTCCATATATTCAATCCCAGTACATTCAGTGTTTAAACAGCCCGCGTGCCACCTTTTACAATCTGATTGCCGATCAGAAGGACACGAGTTCAAGTCCCGTTGGCGGCAAGTATCTTTTCTCGGAAGATTTTTCAATGTTGATGAGTGTTTCAGGCTGATAATTATTGCTTATAATAATTGTTACCCTTTGTGCTATGCATAAAAATTTTGTCTTAACGTTAGTTTATAAATTAAAAATTATAATTAATATTTGACAAGTTTAAGTATTTCCCCAATAAATGTAGTCATAATTATTTGTCTCGACGCCACCTAGCGAGGGATTTAACACTTACAATGTCTCTCTCGCAAAAAAATAAAATTGGTTGTTTTCAGGTGGAAAAAATATAATAAGCAGTAATTGTTGAATGAAACACTAGTATATATTGAATTATTTGGCGGGTATTTGATAAGCCCCCATAGTTCAGCGGTCAAGAGCAGCTGACCGGCAATCAGAAGGGCACGGGTTCAAGTCCCGTTGGCGGCGAGTATCTTTTCTCGGAAGATTTTTCAATGTTGATGAGTGTTTCAGGCTGATAATTATTGCTTTTAATAAGTATTTTTTGTTCAGTGTACCTAAACAAATTAGGTTAAAAAAAGTAATTTTGTTTTCTACCTTTTATTTTATGTTATTTTTTTAGTAATGTTCAAATGGGTAATATCTACTATTTTTTATGTTATTTATGAAACGATTTACGGTTAAGATTTCAAAAAGCATAAATAATTTATTTGCAATAAGGAGTGATAATTATGTTATGTTTAGTTTTAGTTCAAATATCAGAGACTGAATGATTAATACATGATTTAAAAATAAAGATTAATATTGACTATTTTTTTCCACGAAAACATGACCTTATATGAAAATTTCGGTTTTGGTTTCGGTTGCGGCCGAACCTGAGACCAAAGCCGAAACTCAGTTTCGGTCGGACACTAATTAATTTAAAGAGTTTCGAAGTTTTTTCGTTATCCAGTTGCTATCTAAGCAGTTTTCTGCGCATAATAAATCAATTCCCTCAAAAGTGATCAATAGATGTCACCATCATCTCATTTTCTGCGATATATCTTTATTGTTATCTCGAGAAGAAAGAAAACCTTTAAATATTATATTGTTCCACTCTCGTCTTCATCACCTCCTTCCCCTCCCTACTACCTTCAGTCTCACAACATACCTACCCCAATTGTGAACGCCATAGTCTCACTGGCTTCAGGCGATTGGACGCAGTTGGGACTCTTGTGCGGTAATCAGATAAAGCAAATCCTTAAACTTTTTCATTTGCATTCAAATTCCGTATTATTTAAAAAAAATTATGTTTTAAAAAATTACGGAGAGTGCCAAGTACTTTCCCGTTCGATGTTTTTCATTATTTCAAAAAATGTTCCATAAAGAGGAGCCAGCAACCTTTTATTAAATTTTTCTGGTCGGCTGAACCTTGTGAGATTTTTCTCAGGAAAGGATTTATGACAAATGTTAAATTACTACTCTACCGTAAATTTCTATCTTGTACGAATTGACAGACTTACTAAAATTATTGATATTTTACTGATATAATAAGCTCGCAGTTGTGCAATCAGTTCTTCAATGTAATATTATGCCTTTAAAAATTGAAAATCCATTTCAAGGTTTTGTTTTAAATTGGAAAAAAATTACAATGTGGTGGATGGAAGACAATTTAGATAATTTAAGTGAACACTTTCAATACCAGCTAAAGTACGTGATGAAAATATTGATTTATTTATAATATTAACGCCTTCCGACTTTTACATAATATAACATACTACCAGGAAAAAATGAACACAAAAAATTCAAACACAGCAAATCCATAAGTGATTATATAATCTTTAGCGAAACCAGGAAAAAATGTAGGTAAAGATCTTTCCAAAAAAATGTTACAAAAAGTATATAACCTCTATCGAGGACACTGCCTTTAAATCCAAAAATCTTTGCAAATTTCTAAAAAAAATAAACAATGAAAACACAGAATACCCGCCAATAATGCAAATGAACAGAACCAGTGCAAACAATACACAGGACATTGTAAACCTTTTTTCGGATTTCTTCAAAAATGTTTATGATGAAGAAACCCCAGATGATAAAATACCTGAATATAAATTTAGCAAGACTACACACTTAACACATTGCCATATCACACAAAAACGCTGCGAACAGAAATTACTTTCCTTAGACACTGACAAATCCACTGGCCCAGACAACATTCCACCAATTTTCCTCAAAAAATGCTCTAATACATTATCTAAACCACTCACATTATTATTCAACCGTCTCTTGACCCTTGGACACTTTCCAGACCGCTGGAAATCTAGCTTCATTACACCTATCTACAAAAAAGGAGACGACACTAATATAGCCAATTATCGCCCTATTTGTATACAGTCAGTACTACCTAAGCTTTTTGAATCACTGGTCCTTGATGAAATCTATCCCAAATTAATAAAATTAATTGACCAAAAACAGCACGGTTTTATCAAAGGTAGATCTACCGCAACAAATTTAGTAATATATCAAAACTTCATAATACAATCTTTTGCAGAAAATAAACAAGTTGACTGCATACATACAGACTTTTCGAAGGCATTTGACAAAGTATCCCATAAACTACTAATCCAAAAACTATTTGCTCTAGGAATAAGGGATAACATGCTAAAATGGTTTACTAGCTATTTATTAAATCGTAAACTGTTCGTGAAAATAAAATCATGGATGTCGAAAGCTTTCTGGGCTACTAGTGGCCTACCACAAGGTAGTCACCTTGGCCCGGTTTTGTTCCTCATTTTCATCAATGATATAACCAATTGCTTCAACGATGTCGAGGTATTACTCTTTGCTGATGACATCAAGCTATACAAGAAAATAACTGATGTAAATCATTGCCAAATACTTCAGTCAAATATTAGTATGTTTAAAGATTGGTGCGTTCAAAATAATTTATTCTTAAATGTAGAAAAGTGCAAAACCTTGACTTTCTTCGGAAATAAAAATCCTGTTTTATTCGAAAATTCCATCAATAACACAGCTTTAGAAAGAGTCACGGAAATGAGAGATCTTGGAATTATTTTGGATGAAAAACTAAGTTTCGCCAATCATATCCACCAAATTGTAAACAAAGGTATGAAAACACCAGGCTTCGTATTAAGAACAACCAAAAACTTTAATTCCATACAAGTCATTAAATTATTATATGTATCTCTAGTTAGAAGCCTAATGGAATATAACTCGGTAGTTTGGTCTCCATCTTGCAAAATTCACATTAATAACATTGAGCGAATACAAAGAAAATGTCTGCGTTTTATAAATTTTAAATTAAATATCCCACTAGAAGACTTGAAATATAATTCATTATTAAATGTTTTAAAAATACACACACTAGAAGACAGACGTAAAATAAACGACTTAACATTTTTATTCAAAATACTTAACTCTAAATTTGACTGTTGCGAACTACTGCAACTCATAAACTTACGATTACCGACAGTAACTACACGACAAAATACACTATTCTACTGTAGCATTCATAAGCGGAACTACATTGCCCACTCTCCGATACAACGATTTCACACTATGGGAAATCAGTACTTAGGTGATATTGACATATTTAACATAAACTTGGCAAAATTTGTTGATCTTGTAAAAAACTTATTCCAAAACTATTCCTAAACCTATCTGTTTTTCTGAAAACCTACGAAATCGCTGTATTTTTGTATTTTTATGACTTTTGTGCTTTTTTATCAAATTTTATTTTTATTATTTCTGTATATGTTAAATAATCTGTCATGAATTATTTGTACTACCAAAATGTAAAAGCCCATTGGGCGTTAAATAAATAAATAATTACAACATGAAAAACACAACTCTAGTGAGTTTGTAAAACAGCAAGAAATAGAAAATAGAAGTTGAGAAAGACATGTGTAGATTACAAATCAAACAATAATACTATAATATGTAAATACTACAATATTGCAACAATGAAAACATATATGTTAATAACTTGACATAGAGATGAGGTACAATGAAAATGTTTAATCGTGGATCAATAATTAGTAAAATATATTTCAAGTTGAGAAGATGTCTACATATTACAGGAAATAAACCTCAGTTCCAATGAATCAATAAAATTAAGAAAATCTGTGAACAACATAACTTAAATAATGTTAACAACATGATTGTTAAAATTATTTGCCCAAATTTGAAATAACGAAAAGAAAAATAAAAAAGTTTTTAAAATAAGTAAATAATATTACAGTTTGAAATGGTTTATAATATTTCTATGAACAGAAAATATTCAGTTTATACAGACAGAATATAAATTTTCGTCATAAACAAATAATGAAAATACTTTTGACCGTGAAAATCTAAAAAACTATCAGAATATTAATTTATTTGCTTTGTGAGTTCGTTTGTCTATTGTAATGAAAATTTATGTAGGAAACGGCAGAGCGATATCGATCCATCTCAAGTTAGTGGGAAATTTGTAAGGTTCATCTCAAATGAAAGATTTGGTTAGAGGGCAATTCTTATTTGTAGAAAAATAAACAAACATAAATGTAAATACCTTATCCTACACAGTGAGAACGGTAATAGGCGAGGGAAAGAGAGAGAGAGAGAGCTTCACAAAACTAACCGCGAATCCGACGCGAGAACTTCTTGGACGCAAAGAACTTCCTGGAAATCTTCCCATCCGTGAGCCGACTCTGGACGTACGTGGCTTCTTCCCCAGGAAACCCTAGAGCATCCAGGTGTGTGGAACTTCCGCGACCTCGTAAAGAAGCCTCAATCCGAGCAGCGACAATAGAGAACTCCAGTCAAATTTTTTAAATTTTTTATTTATAAATAATGACCTTCCAACTAAAATAACTGCATTTTTATTTTTTATTTTAAGAGTTAGTTTTAATAGTTAAAATAATTGTCAAAGTTTTAATTTTTCAAGACCCCCCGAAAACCACCGGAAATATGGTAAATCGTGTGACGTCATCATTCCTGAAAAATTAGTATAGGATCGGGAAATCAGCTGATCAACTACCGCCATTTTGAAATTCCGTTGTTCGAAGTATTCTCCCTAGAAGAAGCATTAGGCACTATTTTTTTGTGCAGTAGTTTTTGAATATTTTAAATAATTGAGATAAAATAATAAAGGTACCTCTATTTTTGATACTGAATTATTAAGGCTTAAATATTGTTTTAATTAACACAACAACTAAATCTCTATAAACAGTATGAAATAAAGAATAACATGAAATGTTGTTAATACTGATGGCTTGTGCCATACCTATATTTCAATTGATTTCAATACAATGTGATACAATGACTGGTGACGGGTGACGTCAGCGCTAACCATTCAATCGTACCAACTTTACAGTGTATTTTAACGAGACGTTAAACAATGCACTTTTTAATATTTTTTTAAGAACTCTATGTTTAATATTATGAAATAAAACTTATATATTCAGAATCAGCGTTTATTGGTCTAAATGAAAATATTTTTTTAAAGCGATAATATTTTTCACTGGAGTTCCTTATTCTCACTCCCAAACACCACGCGCGCCTTGACGTCTCATTCCTCAGGCAGGATGGTCGAGCATCCGAAATCACAAGTTCCAGCCAAATGCAAAGACCTCCGCAACCATACAGTCTCCACTGAAACCCATATCGGGACAAATCCAAACGTAAAAAGTCACATTGACTTCAGTATCCGGACCGCCATGTCCGGCACATTTCCTTGAATGCCCCGCATCTCAAATATGACTCCAATGGACACAGGACTTCAATTTTTTATATCTTTTTTACTTGTAGAAGCATCTCCCGAAGTTTGTCCACTTATCCCCGGATACCTGGCCCCCTAGCACAATCGATCGATAGGGGTTGACAGGATAGCTTTCGGTAACTTCTCATCGTTCCCTAGTACGACTGCAGGTCGCTAACGTACAAACAACAGTTGACGTCGAAAGTTATCCTTTCAATCCTTATCGATCGACCATGCTGGCTGGTACTGTTATTTCAAAGATTATAATGAAGTATTTGCGCTTGTCAAAAAATTGCAGACAATAAAACAGTGAAAATAATTGTATCGATTAGAACCAGACTTGTCTAACAGTGGTAAAGTCGTAGATTTTTTAATTTTTTATTTTAATGATAATATAAGAAAAAGTTAAATTACAAAATAAGTAAAAGATGTATGGCAGTGAGGCATGGAACTGGCAGAGGAAGGATGAAAGTAGACTAAACGCTGTAGAAATGAGATCCCTGAGGCGTATGTGTGGTAAAACCATGTATGATCGTGTGAGAAATGTGGAAATCCGCAAAGAATGCAAGGCTGATGTAAGTGTAATGAGTAAGATCAAAAAAGGAACGCTCCTATGGTTTGGGCATGTAGAGCGAATGAACGAGGAAAACTCCTTTCCTTTCCTGAAAAGGAGAATGTATGACGCAAATGTGAATGGTAGAAGAAGTCGAGGATGCCCTAGAAAGACATGGCACGACCGAGTGAATCAGATACTTGAGTCGGGCCATGTCAAGAGTCAGAATAATAGAAGAGAATGTATGAGACGTTGTATGAATGTAAACGAGGCAAGGAATGTGTGCCAAGACCGGGATGTTTGGCGGTCCGTCCGCTCTGCTAACCCCTGCGGAGAAACGGCTCTTAAATTACACGATTGTCAAGGAAAAAACTTAACCCAATCATGCCGCTGCCGCACCATAACACATTCTAAAAACATTAAATATCTCGGCATTGAAATCGATGAAAATCTTCGATGGGACTCCCACATAAATAGCATCACAAAGAAACTTACAAAGCTCATGTACTACTTTAGAAACATATGCAATATATTTACTTAAAATGATCTATAAAAAGTCTACTATGCTCTTTGCCAATCACGCATAAAATATGGGATTATAGGATGGGGAACTGCCTCAAACATTCACATCAAGCAGCTAGCTAAAACGCAAAGTTAGTTAGTTAGTTAGTTACAAAGTAAAGTGGTTTGTTTACAGTCCTCCTCACTAGGTATTCCTGTTCCGAGGCGCACTGTATGTTGCTGAATGGGTGTTGATTTTTATTTCCTCATCTTCTAGTTTCTTGATTTTCACAAAATAAACAATAAATAAAATAAAAGTATTTATGTTTGTTGTCTGCAGTTTGTATTGGGGTTACTTCATAATTTTAATGATTTTCTCATCTTCCTGTTTACTTAACCATAATTTGATGTCTTTTTTAAACATTTGTATCTCCATGGTGTTCTTAATTTCAATTGGAAGGGCATTATATAATTTCAATTGGAAGGGCATTATATAATTTCAATTGGAAGGGCATTATATAATTTCAATTGGAAGGGCATTATATAATTTCCATTGGAAGGGCATTATATAATTTCAATTGGAAGGGCATTATATAATTTCATTTGGAAGGGCATTATATAATTTCAATTGGAAGGGCATTATATAATTTCAATTGGAAGGGCATTATATAATTGAATGTATCGCCCGAATAACGTTGCAAACAACAAAAACAAGATTTTTTTAGAAACAAGAAAAAACGTTTTTTAAATGATTTTTTATTAGAAAACATCCCATTTTTTACAGTTTTATATTACTTAGACATAAACAAGGGTACATGTGAAAAAATATTTTTAAAAACCATTAAAATAAAGGAAATAATCGACATAAAACAAAAAAAAAATGTAGAATAACGTTGCTTAAGCTGCCACTTGCAACGTTTTTCCACTGTAGTGCATACATTTACTGAGCCGGTAGGTTTTCATAAAAGCTTCTGTTATGTTATGTTATGTCGGCTCGCGCAACGTTTTTCCACTGAGACTGGCTCCCCAGCACACTTTGGATGCTACTAAAAGAGGGAGATAGATTTTTTTCGTAATGTGAAAGAGTAGGATAGATAGATGTACATATAAAGAACATTATTCCACCAAAAAATCACTTTACGATTTTTTGTTGTTTGCAACGTTATTCGAGCGATGCATTCAATTTCAATTGGAAGGGCATTATATAATTTCAATTGGAAGGGCATTATATAATTTCAATTGGAAGGGCATTATATAATTTTGAATCATGGAAATTATGGTTTTTCTGGCCAAAAGTTGTATTTAATTGCGGGATGTTCAGTAGTTTTCAGGATTTTCACCTTGTAGTGTAGGTGTGCTGGTCAGCAAGGTATTCATATTTTTCTTTAAATTTGAGTAGTGCATTTTTTTAGTATAATTTAATAATGCTGAACACATTAAAGTTCAAAAAAAATTCTTTTGGTGGAGTTTTTATGGGTATTTTAGGATTATTTTTATTATTGACTTTTGCGTTTTAGCTAGCTGCTTGATGTGAATGTTTGAGGCAGTTCCCCATCCTATAATCCCATATTCTATGCGTGATTGGCAAAGAGCATAGTAGACTATTTATAGATCATTTTTATTAAGTATTTTGCGTATGTTTCTAAAGTAGTACATGAGCTTTGTAAGTTTCTTTGTGATGCTATTTATGTGGGAGTCCCATCGAAGATTTTCATCGATTTCAATGCCGAGATATTTTAGGTTTTTAGAATGTGTTATGGTGGGGCAGTGGCATGATTGGGGTAAGTTTTTTCCTTGACAATCGCGTAATTTAAGAGCAGAATCCTCAGCTGGCTGTCCTCTGGCCGTTATAGAAAAAGTTAAATATTTAGTTTTAAAACAATAATTTTTATCAGTTATTTAAGTTAGAAAGAAACATAAGGTGAGCCATTTTAAAAACTTTATTTTTTATTTTTGCAATCAAAATGTTAATATTTTAAAAACTATATGCTTGCTTCTAATAATAAAATTTAAAAAAACTATTTCATCATCTTCCAAAAATACTTTATAGTTTTCGGATATGTTCAGAAATATTCCATTTATTTGTTTTTTATTCTTCTTCTTCTTCTTGTGCCCTGTCCGTTCAACGGACGTTGGCTATCATGTTGGCTATGCGGACTTTGTTTACTGCAGCCCGGAACAGCTCCACGGTAGACTGGCCATACCACTGTCTCAGGTTTTTCAACCATGAGCTTCTCCTTCTTCCAGGGCCCCGTCTTCCGGCAATCTTTCCCTGCATTATGAGATGCAGGATCTCATACTTCTCTGGATGTCTCATCACATGTCCAAGATATTGAAGATTTCGGATTTTTATAGTTTTAATTACTTCCTTTTCTTTATTCATCCGAACCATAACATCTTCGTTTGTAACCCTGTCCATCCAGATAATTTAAGTATTATGTTTTTTATTACAAAACTGAAATATTTGAGGGATTAAACAAGAGAAAATTACAACTTTTTGGAAGCGACGACTACTAACTGTTCACAGAACTATAAGTATAATGGCAATGAAACGTCTAAGTTTGTTTTGTTGTATGAAACAAGTCTGGTTCCCACAAACACAATTGTTGCGACAAATTCCACCGTTCTAGTTTTTATACTGGGACACGTAATTTGGGATTTTCTGCTTTAATTTTACGTATTGATATATACTAGTATTATACCTGTACGTCTATTTACATTCTGATTTTTGTCGTACACAAAGCCTTCACGATTCGTATTAATAAAAAAAAACCAACGTCAAATTTCATGAAGATTAGTTATTTGATTGAAAAATGTTGAAAGCAGCAACCCTCGTATTGTGTTTTGTTACACACAGGTAATATTTTTTTCAGAGGATAAAGGAAATTATTGAAAAAAATTCGTCTACGAAAAGTAATGAATTTTCTTACGAAATTATTCTACTCTCAGTATTGCAACTTCCCCTCACATCCGAATCCTAAATGGGATGATATTCAATTTAATTCAATTTATTCCCTTTAAGAACATTACAAAATTAAAATTTCAAAGTATTTTAAAAGCCAGAATATATAAATGTTTTGGATAGAAGATTTAAACTAACAGCAACAAAGCATGCCGTTTAAATTGTGCTCCATTGTTGTTAAATGTATAGATATTCGAAGTGATTCTATTTAACAACAAGGCAGCCTTCCGACTGGCATACAAAATTAAAAAGTGTTCTTAGTTTTAAATCAATAAAAAAATTTTCAAGTGTTGATATTTTTTTTATATTTACATCATTTATTGAATTACCGGCACCCCTGCCGTAGGTCACTCCAAGCGGTTTGCTGCGTTTGGTGACTTTGCAGGGGTGCCGGAGTTTATCTAGGTTTTGGCGGCGGATGCTTTTGCCCACCTGCTGCATAGCGGGCCGGATCGGGAGAGACTGGTTGAGGAAAACTTTATGACCTCTTATGCAGAACTCTCTCGGATTATTGCCATTTATTGAAGTGGGAGGGATGGATTCGTATGTCCATCACTCTTGGACACATTAGCCCCCAGATTTCTACCCAACTATCATACATTTTTTCCTTCCCGTAACTTCTTCTACTTCTTTTCCAAAAAGGACCTAGACCCACCCTGAGGGAATTATTTTTCCTAAGGGCCTCCCGTGTGGAGCTGATGTAAAAAAGTTTTTTCTTTGATGCATTTGAATGAAAATATGTTTGATGCTTTAGTTATTCGGCGGTACCGGACGGTGGTATTCTCTGCACACCCCTTCGGAGATACTTTAATATATTATGGATTTGGTGTAAATAGGTGTACCGTATTTTTCCTAAACCGACTGCATATTGTTATTATTATTATTATTGTGTACAAGTTTGACTGGGGGCCAACTGTCGGTGATGAACTGTCGTGAAACCTTTATGAAGCGTCGTATAAGAATGATAATGTTCTGTTAATGGTATACTCGTATATAATATTACTCTAGTATTTCGTGACCTTAACGGGGTATCCTAGTCTAGAGGCATGAATTGTAGGTATATTTTCAGGTGCAATAAAAAAATAAAACAAATATTATTTTTAGTAGCCATTATTTTACCAAATATTTATTGAAGTACTAGCTGGTCCCAGCATGCGTTAATTGTTTCTCCCTGAGTGTCCTTTCCCATTCGTCCCGTTCCATTTCCACCTCCCCTTCTTCTCCTGCGTCCTCACTCCCCCCCCCCCTTCCCCCGCCCTGCGAACCACCCTCTCGAGTTCCCCTCCCCCCTCCCAGGTCCCCCTCCCCACTCCCGCGTACCCTTCCACCTTCCCCGCCTTTCCTCTTCCCTTTCCCGCTCCCTCGTCCCGCCAACCCTCCTTCAACCCGCCAAATTTTATTCAAATTTCCATTTTTCACGTATATTAAATTTGGTACCTAACATAGGTGCCTATTTAAAATATCTAAAATTATTGATTCGATTCAAACTATTAGGGGAGTACCTACTTTAAATAAATTTATCAACTTAAAGATTTTCAAAAATAGAATCCTTATTTAACAATCATTGTTTTACAAAATGTCATTCTCAAACACGCGAACTGTCAAACGAGCGATAATCGTTTAGGTTAGTAATAGGTTTTCTAAAATTATACAATTTTCTGCGCAATTTTCTTAATTTTTCTCTCCTTAAGAACCATCCTCGTACTTTAAGGAATATTCTAAAAAAAGAATTAGCGAAATCGGTTCAGCTGCTCTCGAGATTTCCGCTTAGCACCACATTTAGCGATTCATTTTTATATATAAGAAGATAAAGAAAGCATTAAAAAAAAATAACGAAAAAAATAAAAATTCAAATAGTTAAAGCGTTTTGAAAAGGGGGGTCTCAAAAAATTGTGCGCCCTGGTTGACACGATTGCAACCCTTCTAGTAATCAGAAAAATAAAATTCTTAAGTTTTTTTGACATTTCCGAATTTTTTAAAAACAGTACTAATAATTTTTTTGTTATCGTTTTAATTAGCGCGATAGAATAATGCATAGATAATGCTCACACAAAATTTTAAGTAAATTGGTTGAGTAGAACTTGAGATATTGTATAACCGTCTTGAAAAAAGTAGTTTCGAAAAAAAATGCATTTATAATTTTGTTATATTTAGATTCTAGTTGGATTCCGTCTAAACCACGACACTTAAATGGTTATAAATTTTAAAATAATTCGAGTTTTGAAACAAATTTTGAAAATCTACATTATTTAAATATGATTTTTTTTAGACGAATACTCCCTAAGCGTTAACCCTTTCCCTAACGTGTGATGTGATGATGTTCCCGTTTTTTATGTGGTATTTTTGTCAATTGGTTGTATTGTTTGGCTAACGAATATGTTAATGTTATTCTGGCACGTCTGTATGGGTTCACGACAACCAACACCTCTGCCATAGATCCCCACAAGTGGTTCTCTACAACGATGAGTCATGGGGTGAGATTTGTCGAGGTCTTGGCGGATCGGGAGAGACTGGTTTTGACCTCTCCAGTAGGACTCTCTCGGAAAATTGCCTTGCACCGCAGTGGAAGGGATGGATTCATACGTGCTTCACTCCTGGAAACACCGACCCCCAAAATTTTTCCCATCCCTCATACATTTTTCCTTCCCAGAACTTCCTATCCTTCCTTCTCCTAAAAATACCCCCCGCACAGCATCCCCAAAGATGACAAAAACCCTGAGTAGAATTGTATGGAATTTAAACAGAAATAAGGAAAATTTTGATCTTATTTCGGGCACACGAGTCACGCCTACAACACTTGTATCGGACAATCTCTTCGGTGTTCGAACCGGTCAATTTCAACACACATTAATTTTATCACGGGGTATTTGGTAAGGGTGTATTAAAAAGTTTATCACGGGCTATTTTCAGTCGAGCAATTCCGCGATGACTGTTTTAGGGTGTACTTCCTTCGCAGTAATGGGCACCACTGCCGTTACGGTAGTCGGACAAGTCTGGAATTGTGGATAAAACCCACGTTGACCTCTGTACGAGGACAGAGATGGTGCAAAAACAACCCTCTTATATTGAGATATCCGTGTAAAAGTTTTGCTATAATTAACTTACTCTATGACTTCAAGACCGGGATCTGTGAGATTTTATGTTATTTAAGAAGTGTTCGATGTTGTCTTAAAGGGGTATTCTAGTATGGTAAGTGAAATTTCTTTAGCCCCGTTAGTGATTTCAAATTCGGATGAAACGGATTATTTGGCGGATCCTCGGTTCTAATATAATGCGGGAAATTCGCGCTTCAGCGCGAGAATCTGATAGCACAGTGGGCAAGGCGCTCGACAAGTGTCAACGGCCACAGAGACAGACATCCAGCGAACGGATGTTCGAATCCCACGAAATCCAAAAAATAGACATTTTTATTTTTGTGAAATCAATATCCAACCTTCAAACCACTTTAAAATAAACAGGCAAAAGAAAAGAAAGCGACATCCAGCAACTTTCAACTTTCACTTCTATATATATATTGATCTCTAGATTCCTACCCACCCCTCATTCCTTTTTCCTTCCCAGAACTTCATCCCCTTCCATTCCCTAAAAAGACCCTCCACACAGTATCCCCAAAGATGACACAGGCCTTTAGGGATTTTTTTCCTCGGGCCTCCTGTGTAGAGCTAATGCAAAATATATAATTATAATTTTTATCAATATTTTTCGCAATCACCAATTCAGTCGTTGCCTGAACAGAATTGAATCAAAATTGGCTGAATTTTATCAAAACTAACAGGGTCAACTTTACCTCTAGTGAGAAACCTAACCAAACCTCCTACCTACCCTTATTTGCATGCAAATTGAAAATTCCGTTCCCTCTCAAACTAAAAAAACACATATGCTAACCACGAACCTTAGGTATCATCCAACTTGTAGGCATTATAGGTGAGGTCTGTAAATTATTCTGAAACATTATGACATTCACGAAGCCATTAAACTGATATAGGTACTGATACCAAATACAGATTGAAATGGAAACCACTCAACCGCAATAAAAAAAACTTCATTGTATATGTGCATATGAATATGAATATTAATAGACCTGCCCTAAGCGATAATAGCGTATTATTTCCCCCTCCTCATACCGGTTCCATTGGAACCGGCTGAGATCGAGTATGGCTTCGCGTGAATCTAAAAAATGTGACGTCATCATTCTTCTGCGAGCCAGCGTCGAGCACTCATCGGTGCATTTTACGAAATAACACGGCAAAAATAGTGGCTTGTGTTTTGAAAACGTGTAAAAATAAAAGTGAAAAAGAGAATAAACCCAATTGTCATATTACATTCCATAGGCAAGCATTATTTTACTTTATTATAAGCTTATTCAGATCACATAATATGGTCATTTTTGTAACACACACTATCACTAGAGACACATGGCGTGTACTCGTCGCTATTTTGTGGGGTAAGTAAATTATGAAACATTTGTAAAAGTGTATTAACTAAATACGTCAACAAAATATTGGACTATGAAAATAGTCGAACTTTACTTTGCCGTATTTGGAATTTGTAAATTTGTTCATTTCGCGGCGAGCAATTCGCGCTCCCATGTAAAAAGATCTATTAATTAAAGAGCAGAGTTTACTTTTAAGAACTAAATGGTGATATTATAATGCGAGATGCCCATATACTCTCAGATTGAGTTATTGACGAATCACATATCACCGAATTCATCTTCCCGCTCTGCGCCCCGCTGTAGTTGGTTTCTTCCCCTCACCTTTATGTTCTGGTCTATTAATATTCATATGTCTATGTACATGTGGATAATTCTGTCAGTAACTTCATATAATTAATAATTCGCCTCCTTGGTTGAGGGGCAAGGTTCTCGACTAGCGATCTGGAGGTCGCTGGTTCAAATCCCGACAGCACATGTAAATTTTTATTAATTATTTATGTTTTCACAATTTAACCATCCATAATAATATTAGGTATATTTGCGACACATTCCAGAATGTAAGATCCTCTCAATATCGCCCTGGTGTAAGACCACCATTCAAAATTGAATCGTTGCTTGAAATGTTTTTAGCCGTGTTTGGTGTCTAGGTCTAAATATCCAGGTACTTCCTTACCTACCACTACCCCATCTCCTTCCCCTCCCCACTTACCTTCAGCCTCACAACTTACCCAATTGTTGAGGCCATAGTCTTACTGGATCCGGCGGTTGGGAGCAGTTCTGACTCTTGTGCGGTATTCACATAAAAACATTAAACTTATTTTTCGTTATTTGTTTTTGGGGTGTTATGCCGTGTTGCGCTACCTCCTTCTTTAGCCAACGCTGTCCGAAACGTTGGCTAAGGAGGTAGCGCAACACGGCATAACACCCCAAAAACAAATAACGAAAATACTTTTGGCCGTGAAAATCTAAAAACGTATATGAAACAATTTGCTTTGTCTGAACCACTACACGTTTTATATGGTGACCGGAAAACTCAGAATGAAATAAACCAGAAACCTTCCTTGAAAAGTCATTAAAAGGGATGATAAAAATGGTTAAATAGGTTACGTTAAGTAAGATTATGGGCTATATTTAAATATTTTTCAAAGTTTTTAACGACTTTTCAAAGAGGTTGTAGCCGAGCAACGAACAAACCTAAAAATATAATTTAAATTCGATTTTACAGACTGGTATCACTGAGCACCGCTCCCCTGTCTAATGTATGACGATGCAAAACCATTCCGGTTTCAACGTTCGTTCCGTCATACTGCTTTTCCTCTAGGCGAGATAATTATTAAATCTGTGCCATCGTATTGTAATTTATTTATTTATTTATCTATATAAGGTATGTTTACATTACATTATTCGACACCTGTCTCACTAGGGTATACCTGTGTTGAGACAGGCGTAATACAAAGTTTATCAACACACGCATCCAGTTAACAGGCGAGGCAAGGACTGTAAACTGCTAAACCCTTTGGATAAAATATCTAAACATAATTTCCTTGCCAGTTCACTTGATTTTGAGTTGGCATGGAACCGTTTTATACACCTACAGTCACATAAAAAAATATTCTTTTACGTTTACAAATTCGAGTTTGATTGCTAATCTTGTCTTCATTGATTAAATATTACAATTTAAGGTTTCATTCATTAATCAAAATCATTAAGTGATTCCAAAAATTTATAAAGTATTCATCCTAAATTGTACAAGAGTCAATAGAGGTCGCACATTAACCTCTTATTTTCCAGAGACACGCGCAGAAAAATTTCGAAAAAAATATGTTTGTCTGCGATTTTGACCCTTCTATATACAGAATTGGTGTATAGGACAAGGTCAGAATCGCTTGCGCCAACATTTGCCGAGGATTTAGGCAAAAATTTCATTCACCTGGAAACCCCAGAATATTTTTAAATGATTTTATCTGTGGCATCGAAATGTCAAATTTGCCGCAATTCTTTCTGTCAAAGTCCGATGCGTGTTTCTTGACGAAAACATCGTAAAACCTATCAATTTACGTAATTAATGCAAGTAATGTTGTTATGGTACATAGTTTATTGTTCTAGGAATGTGTTTCGGTCAATAAGATATACGATAGCTCAAAATTAATCCACAAAACATTCAATTCAAAATTCAAAGTTGTGCTTTGTTAGGGAATTTTCGTGTTTGGGCCTAGCCTTTAACAGGTTAAAATAAAAATGGATATATTTATCCAAGACACTATCTTGATTACATTAATTTCATCATACCAAAAATATAATATATTAATTTAATTTTATGTGGGCAACACCCAATAAAAATTAATAAGTATTCAATTTTTATTAAACAGCTCTCTTTTTATAACTTTTGAAGGTTATTCCCATCAATGTAATGTATTATTATATACAAGTATCTTCTTCAATGAAATAATATGTATATTTACTCGTGCTCGGATTTGAAACCTCGACCTCTAAACCCGAGGACGAAACCGCTCTACCGCAGAGGTCGTTGTTGAATTCACGCTTACATTTAATCCTTAAAAATTAACCCTCAATTAATTAAATGTAATTAAGCCTTGAAGCCTTTCAACTAATTCAATACAGAAGGTACAAGAGCAGCCACCGATCGATGGACAGTTGTACCTCTACAGTACATAATATGTCTGAAATTTTTGAGGACACTATGAGACGATGTATGAATGTGAGTGAGGCAAAGAGTGTGTGCCAAGACCGAGTTGTTTGGCGGTCCGTCCTCTCTGCCTACCCCTGCGGGGAAACGGCGTGATGGTTAGTTAGTTAGTCTATTATTCTTTCTTCTACCAGAACTAGAAATACGTCATTATTTACATCACATCAATAAGGAACTCCAGTGAAAAATATTATGGCTTTAAAAAATATGTTCATATAGACCAATAAACGCTGATTCTGAATATATAAGTTATATTTCATAATATTAAACACAGAGTTCTTAAAAAATATATAAAAAGTGCATTTTTAAACCTCTCCTCAAAACACAGCGTTAGTTTGCATTACTGAAATGGTGAGTGGTGACGTCACTGCTAACCTGTCACCTGGTGATAGTGTGTATTGTATTGTATTGACATTTGAAATGACTTGAAGTGCACACGTATGCAATTCAACATTTCGTGTTTTTGGTTTATTTTCATACTGTTTATAGAGATTTAGATAAATAATAGTTATTGTGTTTATTGAAACATAATTTAGGCCGTCAACAATTTACGAAAAGGGCTATATTTGCGGATAATTTGCAATAAATTTTGCCTATTTGAGGTTTAAAGTCGTGTCATATTTGACATTTGGTTTATGTATTTTCAAATTGTTTTTAGTATTAGGGGCTTTTTATACAAGTTATTACACAATCGTCATGATCAGTGTCTTATAAATACCAGTGTTTCTGTATGTGTTATACATAAAACTATGTACAGTCAAGCCTGAACACAAAATTCGAGGCTTACGATGTCACTTGTATTTGCAATGAAAAAGATGATTTATTGTTTTTATATAGCACTTTGTTAAAATACAATAACAGTAGCGGTGAAATGTGGACATTTTACCAATGTTTTTCTATATTAAAAGCAGTTAATCTTGAATAAAAAAACGCCTCAATTTCTCACACAAAAGTCATCGAGCCATCCTATATTTTATTCCGCCATTTTCTTACATTCAAAATCAGGGATGCTCTGCCCAAAAAAATATTTCCCTAGATTTCGAAGTGAAATTTCCCTAGAATTTCACATTTACGCAATTACCTACGTAGCCACCTGATTGTGTAACAGTAATCCTGTTATAATATATGTTAATTAATATGATTAATTAATTGGAAAGATATCGGAACTTGGTAAATATACTTATACTGTGCTTTTGCAAATAGAACACTTTTTACTACGTGAAGTAATAATTTAAAAATACGAATACACTCACCACAGAATTAGAAACTGAATTCCAAATAAAAAAAATACTTTGCGAAATAAAAATCAACCGCAATCACCGAAAAAACAGAACTTAAAACCTAAATAAATTTTATTTTCAGAGGTCCCATTTATCTTTTTAGATACATATGATATCATTTTGAGTTGTCAGTGTTAAAAATAACATTGCATGTAAGTACATGAACAATAATTGGACTGGAGTTCCCTATTGAGTCGTTCAATTTCTATATCCGCTATATCAACTTTCAATGATTCGGAGAAAACCGCAAAAAACTGTCACATCTCTAGCGTAAATAAATATTGATTTTATTTTTATTTTTACAGAATGAATAGGCCACTTGCATCACATCATTTTTATTTTTTTTCCGGTTTAGACAAATATTCTAAGACATTCTGTATTTTTTTTTTAATCGTATTTTTGAAACCCTGATAATTTTTTGAAAATTTAAATCCGAAAAATCAGACCATTTTTTATAAACCGGAAAGACGGGACATAATTTTATAGGTGCGAAAAAACGATAATTACATAGCCGAAAATCATTTAAAAAAAAATAACGTTTTCCACACGAATGGCACAGGAGAATAACGAGGCATACCAAAAATACTACATCTCATAAATATTTTTTTCCTTGATCCATCTTAATGATCATAAATCATTATAATGTACAAAGTATATATTACTTAATCCAATATAGTATGCTTGTACTTTTAAATTATAATAAAAATAAGAATATCATAAAATTTGATTTTGTTAAAATCAGCACCATAACCATTATTCCTCTAAAACACTTACTACACTTACGTTTTTGGCCGTAATAAGGGAGATTTTGAAACTCAATTTTAGGTTAGTCTTGTTCCTCTCAAAAATGTGAACAAGATGTCATACTTAGATCATATGGTAAAAAAATCAAATATAGCAGGTTTTGAAATTATAGGACTCAATTCGGCTAAAACCGTTTCATCCGTTACACGAGTAAGATATATGTATTCATACTGTTCATAGTTCATTATTACAGGCACACAAATATCAATATTCAGAAATTGTTGTTTTTTTTTTTTACATTAACTCTACACAGGAGGCCCTGAGGATAATATTTCCGCACTGGGCTTATCTCATCGTTGGGCTATGTGGAGAGTCTTTTCAGGAAAGAAAGAAGAGGAAGTTTTGGGAAGGAAAAGGGTTTGAGGGGTGGGTAGGAAGTGTGTCAAGGAGTGTCAGACGTATGAATCCATCCCTCCCACCACGGTGCAAGGCAATATTCCGAGAGAGTACGGCGGGAGAAGTGAAAGGAACTCCCTCAATCATTCCCTTTCGATCCGGCCTGCCATGCAGCTGGTGAGACCCGGACAAACCGCACTCCATGAACCCGGGCACATTGCAGATGTATTGGTTATCCAATAAATGGTTCGCGGGGCAGCAGTACTCATACCCGCCTCCCAAAATGATTATCTTTCAAAGGGGAGGTCAATAACGCACTTTTGAGTATTTTTTCATTTTCCTTTTTAATTTTATTTGAATATTTTGTTTCTATTTTCTTAAAAATGTCTTTTTCATCATTCAGTTAAATTTCAGTTGATTGTTATGTTATGATTTATATTTGTATTTTTTAAATACTGTTTTTTTTGTGTCTAAATTTACTATTCTAAGGCTGGGGTTAGACTCGTGATTAAAATTTACGGATTACATAAGATTTTGACAAGTCACTCACAGGAGCGTTCACATATGCATCCGACTGTTGGTAATTAATGATCACGGAAGTTGTTCGGAAGTTCGACCTGTGTAAATAATGCTCATGCGACCGTTTACATCTGTAAATTTATTTGCGGTAAGATGGTTTCCTGTCAACAACGACCTGCTTCAGTCAAATTTACGCGATTTCGTCAATAAAGACGAAAAGGCCCAAATAAAGTATTGAAATTGATTTTGGCTTTAACCCTGGTCAGCCAGGGAAGGCCAGCAAAAAGCACCACTTTGAATTTTGAAATGAATGTTTTGTGGATTAATTTTGAGCAATTCTATATTTTATTGACTGAAACACGTTCCTAGAACAATAAACTATCTACCAAAACAACATTACTTGCGTTAATTACGTAAATTGATAGGTTTTACGATGTTTTAGTCGAGTAAGACGCATAAATTATGACGCGGCACCCGGCGGCAGAAATGATATTTCGTGTCCAGCGATTGACACTGTCCTTTACAAATTTTGTACATAGAAGGGTCAAAATTGTAGATAAAGGAATTTTTCCCGCGCATGCGCAAGAACTGCGCACATCCACGCGCTCGCTGAAAATTAAATATAAATTATTTGGAGTGACTAGTTGCATTGCAGGTTTCGCTATGGTAAAGGGCGATAATAGAGCAAGCGATTCTGACCGTGTTCTTCATACACTTTCTTTATATATGAGGGTCAAAATCGCGTGTAAAATCTCATGACACACCGGAGCACGAGCGGCAAGCGCCGGGTTAATTAAACAATTCTCCACGCACTTTTGTGCCGTCAAAGGCGACAATTAATTTCGTTTCATCCGAATGACAGCTACCTGACATCTGCTGACAGCAACCGACTTCGAATTCAAAATTTCAAACACGTAAATGTTAAAAACATTACGATTGGAAGGGATTGGACCGATAATTGAATAGAAGGATGCTTATTTTCCAGAAAACTTAAATAAGTGGAAATAAATACTAGTTTTGTAGGAAAAAAATCCTACGAAAACAATTGTCTTTTAATTTTGACAATCGCAACGGCGGCAACGGCGCATTTCGGAACTATTTCTTGCGGCAAGTCTCTTATCTTATCAAACTGATTTTATAAGCTGTAAGAAGGCTAGGTATTTGCGCGGTCGCGATTAGACCTGTAAAAAACTTCCGAAAGAATAAGTTCTGTAACTTGCTATAAATTACGTTAAGTGTTTTTTGGTGTCGTTTACATTGGTAATTTGGCAATAAATCGCTTACAAGAGCGATTTACAGGAAAAAATGTACGAGTGTAATCCTAGCCTAATAATTACATACTAATATAGACCATATTGTAGACTGTACCTAAATTTCTCTAAATAAACAATAAACAGTGTTGATGTGACATCCCAGATAAGTATGGTCCGTATATTGTCTGCCTGTACAGTACATTTTTATGCAGCATCGCGTTCATTGGTCAACTCATTGTACATATCATAGTTTCGTATCGGTGATCGATGAACCGGTGGATACAATTTTTAGCCATAAGTTGTTATAATGGTTTGTCTAGTTTGTAGTTATGTAGAAGTAAGATTTTTTTTTTAGAAGTAAGATTGTAGAGATATGTTATGTTAAAAGTTGGTACAGAGCCCTTGTGGGGATTTTTTTTACAAAAACGGCACTATACAAGTCATCAAAATATTATATTATTATACAACTGCCATAATTCGTGATATAAGTAATAAAAAAAATTAAATGCTAACGCCGGGATTTGAACCCGTGACCTCCAGATTTGTAGTCAAGATTTGTAGCCACTCAACTACGGAGGACTTATAGTACACTCCTTGTGTTAATTTTTCCCTGAAAATTCCACCTGAATACACCTTGTCCGGAAACTCGTAATACAAGCGGGAAACTGGTGAATGCGCGTGACGTAGACAAAATTAGAAAGAAAATTAAAAAAAAAAACTTTTTATTTTAGACCTGATTTTTTTTTGGTAACTTAATGGTTTTAAAAACTTATTAACCCAGAGACAAAGACATATAACAGCTGATATTAACCCCTCAGGGGCCGATTTAAAAAAAAAAACAATTGGCTTGGAAAATTCGAATTGCGATTAACGCGAAAACGAAAAGATATAATTTAAAAAGTTATACGACAAAATCGACTCCAAATCTGATGTAGAGACGAACGTGATGACGAGTTTTCAGATACCGTTTATGTATTTACATGCAATAAAATGCATGCAAAGTGTACTTCATATCAACAATCTTCTGTAAACGGCGGCGCGGCGCATTTACTAGTAAAGTTCTCTAAGTATTTTCTTGGGAACATCTGGTACGATAAGCTGTTAGTTAGTGAAATGGTAATACCGTGTTTAGTTCTGCGAAATGCCTCCAACTCAGATAAGTCAACAAGTGTTCAGACTAAACTTGTAGGAGTACCTACTTAGTCCGTGTGCTTGGTTTAACTCCTCCATTACTCTATTCTCTTAGTCACGGAGCTTTCAGGACACCGTAGACGTAGACCGCACAATGGGCAATGGAACGAATTAAAGCCTGTCGTGTTCTCACATTTCAGAGCTCTCCGACACTTCGTGGTTGGACAGGAATAAATCTAAAAGGATAATAGTACTTTTGAATAATCTTAGTTTTTATGTAATTAACATATTTATTTAAAGGTGGTGGCTGTATAGTCGACCTAACTAAGAGCTGGCTAGAACAAGTCAACTCGCCACGGCCCTCTGGCAATCTTACAGAGAAACCAATCCCCGCTGACATCTTACGAATTTGACGGAAAGCTTTTATACATCTGACATCTGGAGGAGAACTCAGGAAGCTTTTGCATACATTACATCCCATAAACCAGCGGCCGAGAATTAAAATTTCGTGGAAAGATGGTATTACCATCGCAACAGTACAGGACGGTTCCGATGAGGAAGATTGATTATTCTCCGTAAGAGCATTTTTAATTTCATTCAAAACTTGATTTAATTCATACCTACATTCAAGTAAGCAATAGAAAAGCTCAAAAGCATAACGATAAAATTATTAAAAAAATGTAAATTATTTTTAGATCACATGTATTCATAATTTTTCAAACAAAATAAGAGTATTTTTTTTTAAATACATTTATGAGTATGTTAGTGTAAGAGCAACATGTATGTTAGTGTAAGGCAGGGGCCAGTTGAAGAAATCACTCAAACAGAAGTTAAAGTAGTCATATCACAAATGAAAGTGGGGAAAGCAGTGGGGCCAGACAATATTCCAGTTGAATTATGGAAAGAATGTGGTGAAGTAGGACATAAATGGCTGTGCACTCTGTATAATAAAGTACTGAATGGAGAACCAATGCCAGAAAACTTTAGGCAGAGTTACCTTCTTCCATTTTACAAAAATAAAGGAGAATCTAGGAAGTGCGACAATTATAGAGGGATAAAGCTTATGTCTCACACCATGAAAATATATGAGAGAATTATCAACACATGAATAAGGAATATTGTAAAAATACACGACGATCAATGCGGTTTTGTGTCGGGAAAATCAACAATAGATGCCATTCAAACAGTCAGAATAATAGTTGAAAAACATCGAGATGCAAAAAAAAGATTTGCACATGGTATTTATAGACTTGGAAAAAGCATTTGACAGGGTTCCCCGAAGCCTGATATGGGTGGCATTGAGAGCCCACAATGTACCAGAAGGATATGTGCTCTCCATACAAGATATATATACAAACGTTGAAACTCAAGTAAGATGCACATCAGGGACATCACCAAAATTTCCAATTAAAGTGGGGGTACACCAAGGATCTGTCCTCAGCCCACTGCTATTCATAATGGTCATGAATTATCTAACAAGCCAAGAAATGAACAGTATTCTCAAGACTATGCTTTTTGCAGATGATGTAGTACTGATAGCAGATAATCATTGTGACTTACAAAATAGCCTGGAAAGGTGGAGAAAGATCCTGGAGGATAATGGCCTAAAAATTAGCAGGAAAAAGACTGAATATTTGTATTTAACATTTGAAGACACAAATGCTGTAACTCCTTCGATGCAACTGGATGGAGTAACATTAGCCAACTGTGATTCATTTAAGTATCTGGGCTCACTTATCCTCAGAGACGGAGGATGTGAAGCGGATGTTATCCATAGAATAGGTGTGGGATAGATTAAATTTAGATCCGTAACAGGAATATTGTGTGAATCCAAAATGCGTATAAAACTGAAAGGAAAGATATACCAGACTATTGTAAGACCCGCAAAAATGTATGGCTCCGAATGCTGGACTATGTACAACTCCTACACTAGGCAACTTGAAACAGCAGAAATGCGAATGCTTAGATGGTCGGCAGGAGTATCACTAAAAGATAAGATCAAAAGTTCACGCATTCGTGGTAGCCTGGGTGTCACAGACATAAATAGTAAGCTGGAAGAACGACAGTTGAGATGGTATGAACACATAAGACGGAGACCATCAGACCACACAGTGAGGCAGGCAATGTCTATAGAGCTTCACCGACAGTCATCCAGAGGAAGACCGAAGAACTCCTGGATGACTCAATGTTCCAAAATTCTTCAGAGAAACGGCCTGGATGAAGGCGATACCCAGAACAGAAGATATTACAACCTGAGAACGAGAAGAGCCGACCCCAACAACCTACCTAGGCAATGAGTTGGGACAGTGCAAGGAAGAAGATATACGAGTATGTTTGTAAGACCGACATAAATAGACAAACTGAAGTATTTTCGTCGCGAAACACGGGCGCGGATTTTTTTCAATATTTTTATTTGAACTATTAATATTGAAAATTTTATTTCTGAAAAGTAGCTTTCTTAGATAATGTATTCATTTTTTTTTACTGTCTGATTGTATGATTTGAAATGTTTGTTGTTTAATACAACATTTTGTTTGAAAAATTTACCAACTCTGCCAACGACCAGCGGTATAACCTTATAATTATAAAAATAAATTTTACTAGTTAAAATCACACTATTTTTAATTAGATTTACACTTTTTGTGGAAAAGTGTAGATACGTCTAGAATTGTATTTAAAAATGACATATTTCCGTTTGTTTCTGATTATTCTCTCTTAAAAATAATAATAATTTTTGGATGATTTATATAACGCCGTTTTTGTGAAAAATCACCTCAAGGGCGCTGTACAAACTTATAATACATTTCTAAAATCTAAAAACTACAAGCTAGGCAAACAATTATAAACAACTTATGGCTAAAAATTGCATACATCGGTTCATTGATCACCGATACGAAAATATGTATACAATATTTTGACCAATGAACGCGATGCTGCCTAAAATTTAATGAAAACAGGACCATACTTACCTGGGAGGTCGCTTGAAATTAACACTTTATATTGTCCATTTAAAGAAATTTAGATAGAGTTCGCACGCAGAGGACATTATTGTGAACACGTTTTATTTAATCCTGAAGTATATTTTAATATTAATATGTAATGTATTCTTTGACGAGTGTATTTTGGAAAGTAAAAGCAACATGTAAAGGTGGGTGGTGCAGTAGTACCTATAAGGATTTGATCTTTCTAAATGTGATTCGTCAAGAGACAGATTGATGTGTAAGGAATCGAGTAATTTTAATTCAGTAAGGAAAGTGTGATTAAGACATATCATAGACAATAAGTATGATACTCTCAAATAGGTATATTTAAATTACGGGTATGAGAGCCCAAAAAGGAAGGTTTTTAGTTTGGACCTACACTCTATTGGGCTTGTTATGCATCTTAATTCCGGAGGGAGTCTATTCCAAGCCTTAGGCCCAGATACTCCGAAAGCACGATCTCCAAACATAGTATTTGGCTTTCGTTTAGGTTCTATTATTCTGCCTTTAGCAGATGAAGTTGCTGATCTAAGGGTTAATTGTCTCGGACCGGTATTTTCCGGGACGCATAATTCGGAGATGTAAGGTGGGGCCATTTCGTAGATTGATTTAAAAACCATCCAGCACAATTTGTACTGGATTCTCTCAGGGCACTTGAGCCAGTGAAGGTTACGAAGGTGTTCTGAAATATGCGAATATTTAGAAACCCCAGTTATGAGCCTTGCCGCTGCATTAAACACGGATTGAAGTTTGCCAATTTGATATTTGGGAAGACTAGCGTAGATGCCGTTACAGTAATCGAGCCGCGAGACTACGTAAGAGTTAATTAATAGTTTTGTCGCCTCTGTAACTGTTAAGGAACCTACAACTACATTTTCGATCAACTACTGATAACACTTAATGAAGATAATACCTGCTTAATATGTTTCCTCATTATGAAATACTGATTTCTGGTGATTTTACATAAAGATGATCCTAAAAGTAACCCCTTTATCAAAATCATCAATGATTATTACCCTCTGTAAAGACACAAGAGCAAAAACCTAAAGGAAAATTTTGGTACTGAGGTGTATATTTATCTCAATAATATTTTGTAATGTATCATAATTGTCTACGACAGTAGACAGTCAATGGTTTACTTTTAAATGTATAATATAGGTTCCTATACAGCTTTACGCACCATATTTAAATGTCCGGGTTAAATTTTCCCCACAGGAAAAAACTAAACTCTTTCACACACTTCCCCAAATGATCATCTAGTCAATCCACGCTATGCAATTGCACTATATACGTATTATAAATACAAAACAATACAAGAATAACATGTCAACCTACCAGAGACCAAACGGGAAAATAATTCACCGACTCCAGATATTATCACATCAGAGGTATGGGCTCTGTGGAATTCCTAATTTGACCTATAAATCCTACTGATCCCTCAATATAAATATTCAAAAAATCTTTTGTAATCCTACATGTTTTTAAAATGACTGACTTCTGCATTTTTATACATAAATTCTTTAACAAATCTAATATGCGTAAATTTTGAATGAGAGATCTAGGTATAATGCCAGTAGACGAAATGACAAACGGTAATATTTTTATAGTCTGAGAATGCCAAATTCTTTTAATCTCATTTCCTAAATCTGTACTGTTTCTTATTTTTTCAGAAACAGATTTTTGAATATTACTGGAATTTGGAATAGCTACATCAATGATAAAAGTAATTTTTTTTAATTTTTTCATGTAAAACTATATGAGGTCTATTATGACTAATTGTTCTGTCTGTTAGTATAGTTTTATCATAATATATTTTATAAAATTCAATTTCTAAAAATGAATTTGGTTCATTTCTTTATTTTATTATTATTATTATTTTTATTTTTATTCAATAATCTATTTTGACACTGTTATTTTTGTAATGGATCTGTCGCTATCCACCCCACTGTGCGGCGTATAATGTCGCGCGTGCAAGACATCTCAGCAAGACCAAAGTACTTGTATAATAATATTGCAGTCACTGTGTAGTGCACTTTGCTCTCGTAGTGACGTTGTTTCGCTAATTGCTTCAGGTTTTATAGGTACACTTACCAAAAGATATTCAGCGACATCCTAATTTGGAGTTTAACGAGTGTTTGCAGCTTAATGGCAAATAAAAGCTGGCGAGTCGCGTGACAGAAAAACGAACATATATCAAAACATTAAAAGGTGTTTTGCTTTGTTAAACGACCCAGCTATTCTGGAGATAAAGTTATCGTAAAATGAACACGAGTTTTCGCATTCAACCTAAGATCTAAAACCCGAATAAAATATATTACAAATTTCCAAATTTTTATTTCTTAATTATTTCCCCACACTTCTTTGTTTTGTTTTACATTAATTCCACACAGGAGTCCCTGAGGAAAATAATTTCCATCAGGGCCTTTGTCATCTGTGAAGATGCTGTGTGGAGGGTCTTTTTGAGGAGAGGAAGGAGTGAACATGGGTCTTGAAGATACCCATGTTGTAGGAGAGAGGAAACACAGAGTTCAAATCATTCCACAGCCGAGCTGTTGAACACAAGAACGAGACATAGAAGCGTCCTCATGTGATAAATGTCAACCATTAATATGTTTGTTGTGCGTTCGGCGTGTTTCGTCGGAGCGTCTTCCATTGTAGACCTTAACAGACAGATTGTAATCTTTAGAGCACACGCGTTGGGTGGGAATGCTGTCCTTATTCTACCGGTATTACAATGGAAGATGCTCCGAGGAACTAGCATCATTGATCCCTTCGGCACTGGTGCATAGTCGGGAAACACGCCAAACGCGTGCCCAACATACAACAACGGTTGACATTTGTCGCATGAGAACGGGTCGCTTCTCATGAATGAACATTGGTCTCTTCAAGACCAATGTTCATTCCTTCCTCTCCTCAAATACACCCTCCACACAGCGTCTTCAAAGATTACATAGGCCCTGAGGGAAATTATTTTCCTCAGGGCCCCCTGAGTGGAGTTAATGCACAAAAATAAAAAAAGTATTACCGGTAGAACAAGGACACCTGTTCTCTATTTATTGCAATCCGTTTGGTAAGATCGGAGAATCTATCAAACGGACCGCCCGTTTCTGCAGAGTAAAGGATTTTTTCTAGTATTTTGGGGCTCCAGACTAGAGGTGGCTGCCAAATTCAACAGTAATAGTGTGAAAAGTAGTTGAAAACATGTTTTTTAAACAAAATTTTGTCAGTTAGACCAACTAAAAATATCTAATTCGCTTATCAAACACTCCACTTTATTGCCAAATCTCTTTAAATAATAGACACATTTGTATTGCTAGAAATGATTTCAATGAACTCTCAATCTTTTGTCACTCCAAATGTCATTTGACGGAAAACGTTTCTCCTCATAAAATGCAATCATTCCACGTCTCAGAGATTTAAATCAAATGGACGTCCTGCAATACTGCAAAACCTGAAGCACATGAACAAGATGACGTCTGAGGTCGTTAAACGGCGTCAGAGGATGTCAAACGAATCGGATAAAAGGGAAAATGTCGAGTCATGGAGTGAATGGCCACACGATCTATAATAAACGCCAACGGTGGAAAGTTAAACGATATCAAGCGACAGGCAGCAAGCTATTTAGGAAATCACAACAATATATTTCTTTATTGACACTTAAAATTATATTATTTTAGGGTGAAGGTATTGGGAAGGGAGAAGATTGGGAAGAATAAGTACGTGGTTATTCAGATCTGGTAATAAAAATACGGCTAAAGCCATTTAATGTTTCAATTCTAAATGGTGATCTTTCACAAGTGATGGCCAAGTATCATCCAATCAGGAATATGTCTCAAAATTTAGTACTTCTAGGTGTTTCCCGGACTTACACATGAGTTTTTAGAAATCAGATGTTCAGTAATTTTCTTTTTATTTCGAACATCAAGTGTGCAAAATTTAAACGAGAAGTATCAAAATTCTGCTTTAAGGAAAAGGAATGGGGTGGGGTGGTTTTTCGAAATCTTATGTGGAAAAAAATGTAAAAAATATATATAAAATAAAATACCTACGAGTACATTGGTAAAAATGTGAACAGAGACTAAGAATCTCAAGTAAAAAAAATATTTTAACGTAAATAGTAATATTATTGAATTATTTTTATTTTTAATTATTTATTATATGTGTCTATTTATTATATGTGAAAACCAGCTGCATTCCGAGAGAAATCCCGAATATATTACTGAGTATTGATCAATTTTTCAATTGAATCAATGTTATCATCCAGTGAAAGCAAAATTAAATTTGATGGTGAAATTATTGAAAATGTTACTGAAATGAAATACTTAGGAGTTATATTAGATTCAAAACTAACATTCAACAAGCATTTGCGGCATGTTCCAGAGTGGAAGATACTATCAGTATCGCCCTGGTGTAAGACCACCATTCAGAATTGAAACGTTGCTTGAAAATGGCTTTAGCCGTGTTTAGTGACCAGATCTGAATAGCCAGGTACTTCCCAACCTTCCTCTTCCCCACCTCCTTCCCCTCCCCACTACCTTCAGCCTCACAACATACCCCAATTGGGGATGCCATAGTCTCACTGGCTCCAGACGGGAGCAGTTGAGATTCTTGTGCGGTATTCACTGTAAAAAAAAAAAAAAGCATGCGGAATATACACAAAAGAAAATTGGGAAAAAAAAATCTTTTTTAGGAAGAATTCGGCAAAAACTATCTAGTAAAACTGCAATCACTATCTACAAATCAATTATTGGTCCACATTTTAACTATTGCTCAACTATCCTTTTCCTATATAATGAAAGACAACAAAATAGGTTTTAAATTCTCCAAAACAGGGCAATGAGAATAATACTACGGCGAAATAGATTTTCATAAGTAAACAAAATGTTAAAAGAACTGAAAACCGTGAAACAGATGCTAACCTTGAATGCGATGATATTTATAGATAAAATAATTAACAATATTTTACCAAAATACTTCTCAAATAAAATAAAATTATGAGTTTTAAGTCCACACCAATTCGAAAGTTCAAGACGTATTGTAGGAGCTAAAAAAAACAACATAAAATTTAGTTTGCAATATGAAATATTATAATTAATTAGAAATTTGTAAACTTAAATGTTTAAATTACTAAAATAAAATAAATGATCTATTGATAAATAAATATTTTTATTAAAGTATGATTATTATATGGATAAATAATAATTAAATAATCAAATCAAAACCAAATTAATGCAAACACGTAGCAGTTTTATTGGTCCTCATACATTTAATCTTCTACCAAAACACATCCAAATGACAGATAAAATATCACTTTACATAAAAAACAAACATGTAAGTACACTTAAAACTCTTTACTGTTCGCTGGTTCGCCCTCACCTTGAATATGCTAGTGTCATTTGGTCTCCTTTCTACGCTGTCCACATTTGTCACATCGAATCCGTACAGCATCGTTTCCTAAGAGGAATTGCTTGGAGGTTGGGTCTTGAAAGAGGCAAGTACTCATATGATGAAATTGAACACATTTTAAACATGTCTTCTTTAGAAAAACGTAGAAAGGACTCTGATCTAATTTGCATATTTAAAATTATCAACAGTATTACTGATACACCTGCATTGTTACAACTCATCCAGTTTAACATCCCTTCCCGTAGGCTTCGAAATAATGAATTGCTGTTCCTCAATCAACATTCTACTAATTACGGATACCATTCTCCCTTATCCAGAATGTCGAGACTTGTCAACGCAAGTCAAAGCATTGATTTTTCTGGTGTAAAACTAAATGACTTTCGGCAATCGATACGCAATATTTAAATGCATCTTCATGCTTTGACTTGTAATGTCTCTAAATGTACTTTTTATATTTTATATTGTCATTGCTATTAATTTTTATGTGCTCTCCCTTCACTGTCATCTCTGTTTTTTTATTCGTGTTATTATTATGTTTTTAATGGACTGTTGTCAGTAAATTAATAAATAAATAAAATAATTAAAATTATGGCTAAATGATGCAGATCTTGAAATACTTTTTTATAAACTCTATGTAAACCTTCACGCTTCACTTTTTAATGAAATTCTACTATAATTTCAAGACTAACTTTATTTATCTTGTTGAAACCGTAACAAAAAATCAACTAACTTGTGTGTGTCACTTTGTTACTACAATATTTTCAAAGTACCCACGCACAGGCAGTGCCTTAGTGGGTCCCCACTATCTACTTTTATCATATATATATTTTTTTAACATTATTTGTATCTTGTGTTATGTTATAAATATTTAGAAATTTATTATCCCATTATCTACTTTTGTCTTATATATATTTTTTCCAGTTATATATAGAAAATATGTAAAAAATTACTTTTGAAATGTATCAAGATATAATGGGAAAAAATAAAGGCAAAAAAACAAGCAAATTCTAACTTTGTTTAAACTAGGTAGTATTTTATTAGATTACTAGCGAGTTCCCGGCGTGTGTTGCAATGCTACTTAATAAAAAATTGTTTCTCCCCTGTGTGTCCTTTCCCATTCCGCCTCCTTTTCCCTCCCACATCCCCTTTCCCGTACGCGTTCCCCCTCCACCTTCCCCGCCTTTTCACTCCCCTTTCCCGCTTCCCCGTACCCCCCTCCTGCGTTCCCCACCTCTCTCCCGCGTTCCATACATTCAATCCCGGTACATTCCGGGTACTTTGTACCTCCGGCGCCGCCCCGGAAACAATTTATCGGATTACCAACACCTCTACCATAGGTCACCCCAAGTGGTTCGCTACGTTTGGTGACTTAGCAGGGGTGATCGGGTTCATGGGGTGAAGTTTGTCCGGAACTGCGTGGCAGGCCGGATCGGAAGAGAGTGGTTGAGGAAGACCTGTAGACCTCTCCTGAACATCGCCTTTCCCACAGTGGGGGGGATTGATTCATACGTCCGTCTCTCCTGAACACACTGATCCCCAGATTCCTACTCACTCCTCATACGCTTTTCCTTCGCACGACTTCCTCTCCTTCCTTTCCCTAAAAGACCCTCCCCACAGCATCCCCAAAGATGACATAGGCTCTGAGGGGAAATATTTTACTCAGGGTCTGCTGTGTGGAGCTAATGTACAAAAAACAGTTTTCAAACAGCTCGCATGCCATCTTTTGTAATAATACTAATTTCATGATGCCAGATATCACAAGTATTATACATGTATAGAAACCTTCGCGGACATGCGCACAACTCATCAAAGTTTCATCGCTATCGGAGGAATAGTATAGGAAATAATTTCATGACGCCAGAGCTCACTGTTATATATAGAAACCATCGCGGGTATGCACACCTCAAATCGTCAAAGTTCCATTACAATCGGATGAATGGTGTAGGAACGCATAAGGGAAAAACAAAGAAATTAGCTGGAAGAAATGGGGTCTACCCATAAGCTACACCTTTTGTAATTTTTATTTTACAATAAATATTTTTTTGATTTGATTTGATTTGATTTGATTTGATTTGAAACATTAATTTTTTATATATTAAAGATTAGTCGTATTTGTTTATCGTAGAACTCGTAAAAGCAAATAATGTTTATTTGCACCCACGACATCTGGATTGGGTTGAGGATGCTGAAAAAATATATTAACTTAATTTTTACCAGGATTAATTTTTTTAGCCTAGCAACGCCGGTGCCGGGTCAGTAAAGCTGTGACAGATTTATATCTCACACGAGTCAAGTGCAGATGGCGGATGATATCAGAGTCGCCGGGGAAATCAACAATCGACTCTGTGATGAGAACGAGAGAGGAATTTACAATATGCAGCTTTCAGGGATTCTGCGAGGAAAGTTACTAAAGGCGATGGGGTAATGAAACATGCATTGGCTGGATAGAAGAAGGATGAAAACCCCCTTTAAAGAGAATTAGCCAAAGGTTGTAAGTATAAAGTTGAAAGTTAAAGTATATTGCAGTATAAAGTATAAGAGACTGTGCAGACGCAGCTTCGTACTTAATTGATTCATTGTGAGTACGAAGGAATCACATAGTTGCAATATTCTTCTATAAAATAGGAGTAGCGTAAGCGGAGTTGCTTAAAGATTCAGTTTAATGCATCTGCGCGCTCCATACGCTCTTCTGTCCTTTTATTCAAAGTGGATCAATGTAAAACAATCTATAAACAAAATTCTTGAACTGATTACAATAATCATTACATCATCATTATCATCATCATCATCATTACATAGTATAAAATGAAGTCGCTCAAAATGTATATGCGCGTTAATCTTTTAAACCAGGCAACGGATTTTCATACGATTTTCACCAATAGATAGAGTGATTGAAGAAGAATGTTTATATGTATAATACATGTGAATTATATTAGAGAAAAGCCGAGAAATTCAAAGAAAACATATTTTTGTGCGATTTAAAACGGCTGGCGGGCCGTACTATAGTCACTTTTGAAATGCGTTCTACGGAAGAAATTGGAAAATAGATGTCCTAGAGTAAGTAGGTATTTGATTTTCCCTTTTCAAATATCCAGTGTTGCGTTGCAAGCATTGTATAATTAGTGGCGAGTTAATTAGTTTACATGTATAATACATGCTTATTCTAGTAGAGAAAAGCCTATAAATTCAAATATTCAATTCAGGCGGCAAGCGGGTGGTGTGGATTTTATAAAGGTTGGGTAATGGCGTTGTGTTTCGTTAGCCACAGAAAAGTGTGGCCGGATCTGCTAGTTACATAGTATAAAATGAAGTCGCTTAAAATGTATGTGCGCATAGATCTTTGAAAATACGCAACAGATTTTCATGCGGTTTTCACCAATAGATAGAGTGATTCAAGAGGAAGGTTTATATATATAATACATGCTTATTATAGTAGAAACAAGCTGAGAAATTCAAATATTTAATTCATGAAGCGGGCAGCGGGCAACTGGCAAGCGGGTGGTGTGGATTTTATAAAGGTTGGGTAATGGCGTTGTGTTTCGTTAGCCACAGCAACGTGTGGCCGGGTCTGCTAGTATAATATGAAAGCGGGATATATAAAATAACAAATTGCATGAACAGATTACAATAATACTATTTAAAGGCGTTATTTTCAGTTTTTTCGTCTTTCGAAAAAAAATGGTACTTTGGGGAGGAAACAGTCAGACGTACATTGTGAGCCTCATTTTTGTCTCACCATTATTTAAAATTTTAGAAAAAACCGCAGCATTATCAAAAAATCTATTCAGTTTGATTATAAACTAAATAGTGTTTGTCTATCTACTGTCACATCTATCAAGGACCTTGGGGTCACTCTAGACTGCAAACTTTCTTTCCGTGATCGCATAACTTTATTTTTATTAGAGGTAAAATCACAAAGAGGAAATCGAAAATTGCTTTTATTTTTGGTATATTATTACACATGTAAAAATGATGAAGTATATAATAATTTGTTCGCCTTCGGGATCAACTCATATACGTCTCATAGAAAGCGTTGTGTCTTGTTACTAAAATAGCGATAAACATGATCTAAATTTGTAAAGAGAAAACATCACACTACACATTCGAATCTAAAATTTAACCACAAAAGAATTCAAATGTACACCTTTATGTAACCATAGTTTCCAATAACAATTCGAATAAAAATAGTGAAACTTTGTGATTTTTTTAAAAATTATTCGCACATTTTTTTTTTTTTACATGAGCTCCACACAGGAGGCGCTGAGGAAAATAATTTTCCTCAGGGCCTATGTCATCTTTGGGGATGCTGTGTGGAGGGTTTTTTTAGGAAAAGGAAGGAGAGGAGAGTTCTGGGAAGGAAAAGGGTTTAAGGGGTGGGTAGGAATCTGGGGTTCAGTGTGTCTTGGTCATCCGCCTCCAAGACCTAGACAAACCTCACCCCATGAACCCGGGCACCCCTGCTAAATCACCGAACGTAGCGAACCACTTGGGGTGACCTATGGCAGAGGTGTTGGTTATCCAATAAAGGTTCCCGGGGCGGCGGTACCCATTCCCGCCTCCCAAATTGAACTGAACGTGAAACGAAATTGAATTGAACATGAAACGAAAAAAGAGTGAGGTGATGATAACGTTCATAATACATTTGTCTGATAAAATTTGTGGGTTTTTTTTCGTTTCCAGTAATTTTAGTTAAAAAAAACGTAAAGTAGCCATTTTAAAACATTTTATGTTTGCAATAAGAAAATTTCGTTTAAAAATGTACGTGGTTATTTATAAAAATAAAATTTGAAAATGTGTTACATCGTCTTTCAAAAACATGTTTTTGTTTTCGGATACGTTCAGAAATACTGCATTAAATTGGCATTTATTGCAAAGGGGAAATATTCTGACAGAATATTCCCGAAGCCTGAGGGGTTGATAAAAAATTACCTCTTGTCACTTACTGTAAGTATGCCAATCCATAACTTCTGATCGACCATGCGTTTTGCTTAGGTGCTTCGGCGTTTTTCCGTTCACCATAATTCATCTCATCTGTGATATTTGTAAGTTCTGTACTGTGTTGCTCCAACCTATTTTTAGTAGTCAACCCTAATCATTTTCTTCCTTCTACCACGAATATCCTTTTGTTCGTTTCCCCCATTACATCAAACCGGCATTTAATTAGGGTCGGAAATAAAAATGAGAGATATTCGGAGGAAAACGTCAATCACGTTTCCATTGTGTGCTTATTCTCGGAAAACAATAAATAAGGAAGTACAGGTCAAGTTCTTTGAGAACGTTTTTCGAAAATCGTTCTAAACGAATCATCTTTTGATTAAATAACTGGATGAAGCCGGGCGGAAATAAGTTACTACAGTATTTATACGTTCCAAGCTTCCCGGATTTCCGATCCAACCTCTGGAGATCTGAGATTTAGCAGCGCAAAAACAATTTGGCTTATTTGATGGATCAACGTAAATCCTGTATATTTTTTATACGAATGTTTCAACCTGTGTTGACACAATTGTGGTTTCGTCCCAAATAAACAATACAAAAATATGATTACAAATAATGAAAGACGTCCTTAGAATCATTAAAAAATCAATTCAAAACATATTTTGATCCCGATAAAATGTGGTGATCTTCCATTCACTTCTTCAACTCTTAATATCTCATTCCGATCCAGTTTTTTTTCCGTCTCTCTTTCGCTAGCTATATAACAGTAGAGTTTAGAGATTCCAGGGTTCTCATAATTTTATTCAATTCCTTAGTAAGGAGACTTGAAAGTGATTTGGTTGTTTGAATTTCGCACCAAGTATTGCCACATGTTGGAGAGAGTTCAGTAGAAATTTCTGAGATTTCTCCACATGAGGGAGTATTGCTACTAATCATGGCTCTAACCTTCCAACTTCTTTTGGGTATGCTCGGAATGAACCATCTACGGGTCAGAAGGGATATAAACATAGCTACACATTTCTTCAGACTGATTCGTGGATGGTTTGAAAACTCAGCTATCATGGAGAACATCCATTTCCATTAGTGTCCCCGATGGTTATCCCTGTCACCAGCAACACAGACTGTTCTATCTTTGGCCTGCAGTTTTTTGCTGAATGCAGCAAATTTGCAGAATATCTATATATTATGTGCAAATTAATCTCCAACCAGTATCTAAATATTTACAGCAATTTAAAGTTTTTTCATAAAATGTCGTCTTTTTCAGAAAAAGCTCTTACCTAAAATTGGGACCTTCTCCCCCCCTCCCCCCCCTAGCTCAAAACCTAGACGTCAGGACTTTTAGTATGTTCACACCCTAAGCACCCTAAACAAGTTTCTGAAGGAATCGCGTAGGTCCCTGCTCACGCACTCTCCACCTCCTTTTGGACCATTCATTGACTGGACTAAAAAAAAACTGTTGGCGACGCAATCGCAATTAACCTCCTGAACAAAATCGATATTTTTCTGATCTGACGTATCGCAGATTACTCGAAAACTTGACAGCCGCCACAATGGCAACCTGTCAAAAAAGCAACTGAAACGCGACTGCCGCGGCGACCAGCACCGCTTTTTTCAGTTTCTCCATGAGCGGATGACTTGCTGTTATGATGATGAGACATGATCTGAGGAGCGATTCTGTATCTTTTGTGGATACGGAAAAGATTCCATACGGAATCGGCTGTCAAATTTGTGTGATTTTCTATGGCTGTCTGATTGAAATTGAGTTTTTAATGGGTGAGATATCAGCTGTCGCCGACTTTAACTAGTTTGAAACACGGAATACTAGGAACTGTAAGTAGTATATGTACATGATTATTTATTCATTTAATGTACATTTAAAGTCGTGTACCATAGATTTGACATTTGCACAAAATGTCAAATATAGATTAGTCCTGGGTCGATCGATCGTTTTACACGACCCGGGTCGCTCACGACACACTGGCGTCATGAGCGGGTCGCGAAGACCTGCTCTTTTCGCGACACTGAATTTTTGACAGCTATAAATTTAATGGAATCGAATTGTAGATAGGCGCATACTATTGAAAAACTTTAATGTACAGGGTGCGGCAGCATAACTTCATTTTTTTGTATGTTAAAATGCTCACCATTCAGTCGGTTGATATCGTAGCGGAGCGCTAGTGATCTCGTTCGAGATGCGGAACTATAAAGTTTTGTCCCGAAATAGTTTAGTCCATAAATGAACTAATACCTAGGTGCCGACACTATTTAACCATAAATAATATATCAATTTCAGATTCTTGTCGTCACACACCATCGACAAGGATAGAGGAAAGTTAAAATAAAATGTACTACCATTGAAAGTATCTTCCCAATTTATTAGCCTAAAAAATATATTTTAAAACTAAAATGTCCGAAATGTCAATAGTATTTTTTATTTATGCATCAATTTATATATACATGCATTCACACAAGAAATATAAGATCACACAAACACATTTTAAAGGTGTTGAAAGATATTCATCACGAACCAGTATTTTTAGGATGACTTGCCGATTTCCAATATAGAGAAGATATTTTATACCTTTGAAACTGTAATTGTAGTCTTTGACGGCACCATTTGTGCTGGACACTGCTGGTAGAACACGGTTTAAAAACGAAAATAGATTCAATTCTGAGGTGAAGTTAATGATAATTTACACAGTACATTAGAAACAACTGAACAAAGAGAGATTCGCACCTGTATTTTGGCTGCAACTACGGATCCTTCGTAAGTTTAGGTTTTCACTGGGCAAAGTCCGATGTTTTCCGATTCCAGGAAGATTAAAGGTCGGCAGAGCATCTTGTCTCAATGAACCGTTGGAATTTTTGCATTTGTTTTCAAAATGGGACCCACAAACATATCCACAACTTCCCAAAATCGGGTGAACAACGAAGTCACTTCACTTCTGCCGATTCTCCATGCCACTTACCAGTAATAACTTTCCTTTCTTTCGTTGTTCGGTAATTTATGTCGAATTGATGTCAGATCTTTGCAGCCTTCGACACTACAACAGTATTTCAAAATATTTACGTTGGCGTTTGATTGTTTGGAGTTCGGACCATGTGCCGACAACTGACATAATATAACCATAGATATACCACTCAGATCTCAACAGTTTTTCTTTGGATTTGGAAGCCCGTATAAAGATTTCTATTGGATCATATTTAAAGATAGCGATCAAATTCATTACGTCACAAGCAACGTGAAGTAATCTACGTGACAATGATTTGGTCACAAAATAAGGTCGGAGTTATACCCCCCTGGTTTAGTCGCCATCATGCGTTGGTACAGTGAGGAGCGTGCGTTTGCCGTTGAGGCCTACTTTTCGAACGGATGTTCTGTGATCGCAACCCAGGGGGTGGCAGCATAATACAAAATTTAATAAACCTATTGTATGAAACAGCAATTTTTTATCGAAGTAAAACTTTTTTACGCACGCTTGACTTGGGAAGTGAGCTGGCGAATGCGTGACGAGAGCGTTATGAAAAGCGAGGCTATCGGTAGTTGAGGGAGATAAATCAGTGAAGATAGAAGATAGAGAGTATATTACTGTAGGGGCAAGAGAGAGAGGTGCGAACACACATTTTTTCTCTCTTTCTCTCGTAGCCAGTTACGCTTCGTATATGTATCTAAGACGCAGTGCAGACGGCCGGCGTAGTGCCGCGGCAAGGCGCTTGACTCGCATTCCAAAGGTCGCGGGATCGAATCCCGGCGTGGCAAATAAATTTTATTTGATTAATTTGTGTATTTCACAATTTATTCATTTAAAATAATATATATAGTATATTTGCGGCACGTTCCAGAGTGGAAGATACTTTTATTATCGCCCTGGTGTAAGATCACCGTTCAGAATTGAACCGTTGCTTGAAATGGCATTAGCCGTGTTTGGTGACCAGATCTGAATAGTCAGGTACTTCACCACCTTCCTCTTACCTATCTCCTTCCCCTCCCCACTGCCTTAAGCCTCACAACATACCCCAATTGGGGATGCCATAGTCTCACTGGCTCCAGACGGGAGCAGCTCAGACTCTTGTGAAGTATCACTAAAAAAAAAAAATGCATAGGAACTTTTTGGGACTTTCAAAATACCTTCTTTCTACTCTCCCACGAAGGTTTCTGGATTATTACAACCACATACATCTGAAAAGTTTTTTAATCATTTCAAAAACTCTTACGAAACTGTCAAAAATGTTACAATTTGAGAATAACATTTTGCAAACCATCGATTGTAATCAAAATTCAATTTTCGAAAAAACAAATTTACTTGTAGTATTAAATAAGTCAGAATTGTAAATTGTTTTTATAATATACAAAAATGAATATTTGTAAAATATGAAAAATGAAAATTTGAATTAAAAAGTGTAATAGGTGGCCCGCGAGCTGTTTTAAAACTGAATTTACTGGGGCTCAATACATGGAGCGCGGTAGGGGGTTGGCGGGACGGGTGAGCGGGAGAGGGGAGGGAGGAGGAATTTGTAAGGGAAAGGGGCGGCGGAAGGGGAATGGGACAAATGGGAAAGGAGAAGCAGGGAGAAACAATTTCTTTATTAAGTGGCGGTGTAACGCATGCCGGGAAATCGCTAGAAATTTATAAATACGATAGATACATAATAGATATTTGGCAAACATATTTATGTGCCAATGCCTTGCCTATAAATATACCCATGACAACGACTACTACTCGTATATTATAAAAAAAAACATAAAAGAAACTGTCACGACCGATATCATGGCACTCGAAGGTTGACAGTAAATGTGTAAATTGTTAGTGGAATGGACAAATGATTGTGTTTTTATATCGATCACAGGACGAGATTTATGAAGGGACGAGGCCCTACCTTTCACGAAGTCATCTGCTTTTTCTCCAATGTTGCTGGATAACGCAATTTTCTGGTCGGGTGGCAAAAGGTTGGATCACTTTACCGTCACTTTTATATATTTTAATATAGTATTTTTTGATACGAATTTCAAGAGTAGATGCGAACTAAATCGCGACAATTTCTGACTGAATAATGTGGGTATGTACAATTCTTGAGCAATAATATTAGCATTTTCCAAGTAGGTAGAAATAATCACATTTTTAATTATTGTTTCTTATACTAGGTAGGGCCTTGTAGGGACGGAAAATGACAATGGGAAATGAATAACAATTAAAGGACTTTGGGAAATGGGTTTAGTCCCAAAGCTGTTTCAACACTCAACATAAACTGTTATCACAAAAAAAAAATATCAAAATCAAAATCATTTATTGTACAAAATTTACATTTAGTACAAAAGGTATAACTTATAGGTACATATATCCTATTTCTTCCAGTTAACCTAACATGTTATGCAGATATGAACACTAATGAAATATAAATATAAAAGTTGTGTAATACAAAGTGAATTTGTTTTAATTTATTATATAAATATAAATATAACAACAGTTGTACCTATGTGAGGTATTCACTTTATGTGTAATGAGACCTGTTCAGAAGGAATGTTTTTAGTGATGACTTAAATCTGAGTGTATCTTGTATTTGTCTAATATCATGTGGAAGGTTGTTGTATACTTTAATGGCCATGTAAAAGGGTCCTTTTTGGAAAATTGTTTTGTTTGCTTTTGGTATTTACAAATTTTCTGTAAACCTTGTAGTGTGTTTATGTGTAGAGTTTTTTTGTGGAAACTTTTCTGGAGATGATCGCACTAACATGCATAACTCCATTATATATATGTCGGTGACTGTAAGAATTTTCAAACTTTTAAATATAGGTCTACATGAATCCCGATTAGCAGAGTTTGTCATTTTTCTTATACATCTTTTTTGGATGATAAAAACATCTTTGGCGTTTACTGAGTTTCCCCAAAAGATAATTCCGTATTTTATTATTGAATATACATAACCATAGTATGCGGCCATTACCGATTCCATGTTTAATATATTTCTCAGTGTACCTAGAACAAAAGAAAAGCTACTGATTTTGGCTACTATTTTGGATACATGTTCTTTCCAGTTTATATTTGCATCTAGTTGTATTCCTAGCAGTGAACAAGTTTGGGAAGGTTCGATAATATTATTATTGAAGTTTACATTTATGTTTATAGGTGTAGCTTGCACTGGACAAAATTGTAAAACTTGAGTTTTGTTAGTGTTCAGTGACAGAATTTGTGATAACAGCCAATTTGCTATTGATTGACAAGTCTCGTTAATATGTTTATTAAATTCGTCAACGTCTTCATTACATTCAAACAACAAAGCAGTGTCATCAGCAAACATTGAACATTCTGTGCCAGCAATAATTGGAAGTTCGTTTATGTATATAAGGAACAGGAGGGGCCCAAGAATGCTTCCTTGAGGCACACCCTTGTTGATTGTTCTCCATTTGGATTCTACCATGTACTGCATCATTTTTTCGTCAATGTTTGAAATTTGAAATTTTTGTTTACGATTTATTAGGTATGATTAAAACCATTTTAATGCTAAACCTCTTATACCGACGTGTTCAAGTTTAATTAGAAGAAGCTTATGATCAACATTGTCGAATGCTTTTGAGAGGTCGAGAAAAATACCTACGGTTTTTTTGCTAACATTAATACTTTCCAGAATTTTGCTCAAGAAATTGAAGACTGCTTGTGTTGTCGAACGGCCTTAACGGCCAAATTGTTGTGGACATATTATCTTAAAGTTTTCGAGAAAGTTGTAAATGCGATTGTACATTGCTCTTTCAAATATTTTTGAAAAATTTTGTAATAAGGATATTGGTCTATAATTTGAGATTTCCTGTTTGGAACCCTTTTTATATAAAGGCACAATAATAGATTGTTTTAGGTGCTCTGGGTACCTAGCATGGTCGATCGACATAGGTTTTATCGAAAATGTCGGTAACTTGTCATCGTTCCCGAGCACTACTGCAGGCCGCTAACGAACAAACAACAGTTCACAACGACTAAGGTTTCCCAATTTCTTTGGCGTGTACTTTTATTTTTTTCATTAGCGGCCTACAGTCGTGCTCGGGAGCGATGACAAGTTACCGACCTGTTCGATAAAACATATATCGATCGACTATGCTAGGTACCCTGGGAAGGTTCCTGATTCAAAAGATTTGTTAATTAATATTTCCAACGGGTAACTCAACGCTTCTGCACTTGCTTTTATAATTTTTATAGGGACTTTGTCAGTGCCGACACTGCTTTTATCTTTCAGTTTTACGATAATTCTGATAATTTCCTCCTTGCTTACAGGCGTTATAAAGAATGATCGAGACTGTTTGTTTGTGACTGTGTTAGCAGATTGTGTACGTTGAGATGTATTTTGTGGTGGTAGCGAAGGTGCAAAGAAAGTATTAAATTCATTTGCAATATTTTCTGGTTCTGATACCATGGTATACTATACTAATACTACAATTTATGACCCTCGCAATTACCAGACACAAGCCAGAAAATATGTCATTTTTAAATCAGATTTCAGACGTATCGACAGTTTTTCAGAAAAAAATATAAATTGATTTGGAAAGATTGTTATTTTATCAAATAAAGTTAAGTTTTAAATTTTGAAAATATGTGTTTACATTTATTATAATAAGGTTATACCTTTGGTCTTTAGAAGATTTGTAAAATTTTCAAAGAAAATGTAGTATTAAATAACACACATTTCAAAAGATACAATCATGCAGTAAAATAAATCAATAAATTATCTAGGAACCTGAGGTAATGCACGTCTTCCCCGCCCTAACTGATGGTTACTCCTTCAAGGCTCTCGCAAGATTCTAATTTTTTGATCAAACGAAGCTACATTTATTTATTTTGAACGAATCTAGACCTCCAGTGTCCATGCATACGTTGTTAGTAAGCAGTATGCAAGTGCTTAACAGGAAAAACAAAATGCAAAAAATAGGTTAGTAAGACAAAGATAAATTAAACAGGGCAAAAGAAAAACTCATTCATGAGACTCCATGACGCGGCATTGCATCTGTAAAAAACCTGCAAGCACCTGCATAAAATAGAGAACATAAGAAATTCAATAAACCTCAAATCAATTATCTAGTGGCTAACGAAACACAACACCATTACCCAACCTTTATAAAATCCATACCACCCGTTTGCCAGCTGCCCGCTGCCTGAATTGAATATTTGAATTTCTCGACTTTTCTCTGCTATAATAAGCATGTTTTTATACATATAAACCTTTCTCTTGAATCACTCTATCTATTGGTGAAAAGCGCATGAAAATCCGTTGCGTTGTTTAAAAGATCTATGCGCAAATACATTTTGAGCGACTTCATTTTATACTATGTATTTCAAAATTTTAATTTTAATTCAAATAAAGTCATAAAAAAAAAATCGTGACGTTTTGTCAAAAATAACAATCGTACCTATATATTGATGAGTTGAAAAAGTAAGTTGATTATTAAGTTGTAGAAGAATAGGAAATTATTTTTTTACTTTTTAGTGCACTGATTTTAGTCGTTTTTTGGTTTTGTTAAAATTTTTGATTGAAGAAATAATTTTGGTTGATAAAGATTTTCAATCTAGATTACCTAGAATAGTTTAGAGTAATGTAACGCATCCCTGTTGTTCTTTCGCTAATAGGATTATATTTAATATTTTGCTTGAACTTTGAAGAGACTGACAACTTGTTGGGTCTTAACGTCATGCCAGTAGAAATTTAAACTCGAGCATGACGACACCCAAATCATATTTTCCACAATAATTGTCATGAACAGATCGACATCCTAAATTAATATAATTGAGATTGAATTATTGTTGGATTCCGTTGATTATTTCTTCCGCTCTTTGATGAGGGTCCTGTTTTTCGTAAGTTATTTCCATAGACGAATGAGATAGAAAAAAAAGAAAAATTTTACAAGAATAATTTAATCCCTGCTTATGTAATTTTGGTTTCAAATAAGAAAAGTTTGAAAACTGGAAAGCATGTAATACAATAGGGGAGGTGAGTGCAATCCCACACATCCTATATAGAGTGCAAGTACATACATAAAACACAAAGATATTTATAAAATATGGTAATAAGAAGAAAAAAAAATAAATACACATAATTAAAAAAAATTAAAAGTGGTAGGCATCATTAGATAAAAGTTCTTCATAAAAATAAAAATAAACTTTAATTGGGCTCGAATTAGTCCATCGGATCTGGGATTATGGGGACCAGTGTCTTTCTCCAATGTTTTTCTAAGCTCGATCCTGAAGTCAAACGGGATTCTATTATGAGAATATTTCTGGAGTGGTTTATCCTTCCCCTCAGTCCTGCAATTCTGGTTCTTATTAGAGCTTTAAATCCTGGATTTCGCCCTTCTGCAAACATTGAGGAGGCACTGCAGTGCCTGGGGAGTGCAAACATCAGAGGTAAGCATTGTTATATTGCACCCAAAGTCTAACATAACTTATTATATACACACAGGACAGGGGTGTTAAAAGCATGAACTATATATATATATATATATATATATATATATATATATATATATATATATATATATATATATATATATATATATAATTAAACTTATTCTGCAAGTGCCTTTCTACACAGATTCAACTGAAACATACAAAACATTAGAAGTCATGTCAATAAAACAACTTTATGTCAAATCTGCTCTGCTATACTTCCTCCAAAACAAACTCCATATTCCAATTCAACCCAAAATAATAATAAAAACCAGGTCATTAACAAATATAACCCTGAACATACCAATAACACACACCACACACGGACAAAGACATTTTCAGTATTATGCAACCAAACTTTTTAATTATATGCCCATTACTCTGAAACAACAACTAATTGCAAATACATCTACAAACATCCACAAAAAACATATCACAGCCTGGATCAAAAATCAAGATATTCACTTTATTCAAAATACTTTAATCCCTAACCAAACTTAACCAAACTATAACAAGTGTAAAATAAATAAACATGTCTATCAAGAATTTACCAACTAATCATATGTACATATAATATACATATATACCTTATATATATATTTTTTTTTTCTTCTAAGTAATCTATGTACAATTACCATTAAAATGTAAAAAAAAAGAAAAAAAAAACTAACTTTCTACTACAACACATAAATACCTGTACCTGTCACACTTAATCATAAACACGTAAACACCTCAGCACAGGTTCTCCTAGTGAGGTGTTCACGAAACATAAAATATTACCAACCAACAGTTTCACCTTCTCAAACCTACCTAACACACAACATAATGAAATGTAATATTAATATGAAAAAATGTTTTCAAAATATATTACATATGTAAAAATGTTAACAATAAGGTGTAAACTGTAATATATAGATATAAGTAAATAAATAAATAAAGGGTGTTACAAGACGTACTTGAATTACCTTAACCCTTAATTCCTGGCTTCATTTGGAGTGAAAAATGTAAATTAAATTTTGGTTTCTGATGACAGTTTTTTATAATGTAAAATTAAAGATGGCTGAAATTCTGGATACTTTTGAAAGAAAAGTGCTGAAAAGAATATGTGAAAGAGGGTGAACATTGGCGCATCCAGCACAATAAAGAATTGAATGATATGTATAAGGCCAGCTTAGCAACTCAGCACATACGAGTCTCCTCAGATTGAGATGGGCTGGGCATGTACTTTATACTCAATTCATGCTTAGTGGTTATTTAATTATTTATTTATTTATTTATTTATTTATTTATTTATTTATTTATTTATTTATTTATTTATTTATTTATTTATTTATTTATTTATTTATTTATTTATTTATTTATTTATTTATTTATTTATTTATTTATTTATTTATTTATTTATTTATTTATTTATTTATTTATTTATTTATGTATTTATTTATTTATTTATTTATTTATTTATTTATTTATTTATTTATTTACTTATTTATTTAAAGGCCCAAAGGGCTTTTACATATAACGCAGTACATTTTTTTATTACAAACAAAATTAAGAGTTTACAAAATACAGATATCATAAAATATAGAAAATAAAATAAAGGTTACATAAAATACAAGATGCAAAGTATTCCAGAACAATCTCGAATGTTGTCCCGAGCGAAGCCGGGTAACCCAGCTAGTATTAGATAATTTTCTAATATCCTCCATATAAACAATAATATTAATAAAAGTGCATAAAATTGGTGTTCACAATAGTTAATGAAACAAGTTGAAATAGTTGGCACATAACGGCATTTAAAGTTTGCCAAGTTAAAAATTGTTATCCACTGGAACGATTTCGGTCGAAAAATCGACCACTTTTATTTTTCTGCGATTGATATCGGTCGAAAAATCGACCGATTTTTCTACCATTCGTAAAATATTTATTATAATTATTTAAAACCTTTCCATGGCCAGCTATTTGTTTTATCGAATAGCTGATAAAATATTCGTTATGTCTATGACCTTATCGGTTGTCTTTGAAGTGTTATTTAATAAGATTTCGCGGTTTTCTAAGGCGTCCTGTCAAACAACAAAATAAAACTTTTGACTATTTCGACGAATTATGGTCTCTACCTAAAATGCCGTAAGTAATTCTTGGGTTTTTAACGCATAATTATATATCTGTGTTATCATGATTGAATTATCTATCTTTGAAATGCGTTTTTAATTCGTTTGTTCGTAATATATTGTTTTGATGGATGTTTTTGTGTAAAAATGCGTCGACTGAAGACGTCATCTGTTTTTGATTTACAATAATTTCATAAATACTGCACTCGCGCATTTGAAATATAGTTATTCAATCAGAGTGATTCATAACAAAGAGATAAATATAAGTTTTATTTGAATTGGTTCATTATTAATACAGATATTTGCTGTCCAATTATTTAATGTCATATGTCAAAAAGTCTGACTTTTTTTAGATGTAAAATGGTGTAAAGCCTTCGTCGCACAATAAAAATTTGGTTATTTAGTTGTATAATCAATTAATTTGTTTACTTTTACCAAATTTGTGCAGAAACAGTTATCGTCCAGGGAGAGGGAGCACTCCACGACCCAGGTTTAAATAATTATTTAAAAAAATTTTATTACTGCAACATTTAACAAAATTTAAACATTTAAGTACTTAATTACATTAATTGTTTTCAATTTAAAATATATAGAGTGGTGCTGACTGCAAGAGGTGGCAGAGGAAGAGGGAGAGGTGGGGTACGAGCTGCAGATGGAGTACCAGCTGGTGCCGGACTACCTGCACGTGGACGTGAGAGTCAACGCAGAGCTGCAATTGCAGCCTCGTCTGGAGTGTTAGTATTTTTTAATGTTTTTTTATGAAAGTACTTTGCTGTGGCCGTTGAATTCATCATATATTTGTATTTATTTAAACGGTGACCCTGCTTTGCTACTGGTGCGAGAGGATCGCGTCAAGGCCCTAAAGGCTGTTAGGGCCCTGCCTGCTTCCTTCCGGCTACAGTGAGTTCCACTGTTACAGTGAGAGTTGGTAAGATCAGCGCTCTGTCCATTTGGCACATTCAGTGCATATTGTACAGAGTTCTAATTTTATTCTTTATTTACATACTGCACTTACTATTTCACACGTGAATGAGAACAATTCATATGATTTATGTATATGTTTTCAGAATTACTTCTCCGGAGAGAATAACGTGTCCCTTTTCACAAGGGACACCTTCACCATTGCCAAGACCCGTTCCACCACCGTGGATGTCCACTCCCGCACAGACCCAATCAATGGCTCCCAATGCACCAATTACGCCAATCCAGGCAGCATCTCCGGAGCCGTTAGCTGGGACATCGCGGAGTGGGGAACTCCAGTGTGGGGAACTCTTCTCTCCGGAAGCCGGCTACCACAGCGAGCTGTGGGTGGACGTGCCGTTCTACCAAGAATTGTCGGCGTTTGGGAACGGTGAGTTTATTTTTTGAAATGTCATACCAGGGGCTCAAAATAAAATCAATTATCTATATTTTATATTGATGTCCCTAGCACAGTTTCACTGTTGGTATATTGGCAGGAGATAAGCACAGTACTTAAAAATTCCACATAAAAAACATACAAAATGTACTGTAATCCAAAAAGATATGATGCACCTACATTCTATGCAAGTAAATATGTAGTTACTAACGTAAAAAGTCTGAAATTTGAGTTTGTTTTGGCTAATTTTTGTTCTATAGTAAGAACTTCGCACAGCATTGTGAATACCGACATCATAGTTTCACACATAACAATGCATAATATATTTGTACTTGAGTTAATGTCCTGAAACGTTAAGTGCCTCCATACATGACGCTACTTACAAGCTACTCGATCCTCGTGAGCGTATCATATGCGCCAATCGTAAGTACCCCCCGTACGATTTTGCTGGTAGCACCGTGTACGGGGCGCTATGCGACGTCTGTCGGTATCAAATCAGTTTCACGCAACCGGCGCGACGGTGCTGAACGCACGCGACGCGTTGCATCATTTGTGTCTGATACTTTTCGTTTGACGTTTGACAGAAATGGCATCGGAACATGAAAGTAATGTTAGATTTGTTCTGGAAGTAGTAAAAATGCATGTTTATGTAACGATACTTTACCAGAATACATAAGAAAGGATTTAGTGGAGATGGCATGGATTGATGTTGGGAAAAAGTCATATGACATCGTGTAAACTCCACGGCTGCACGTAAAAAATGATCAAGTTCAGTATATTCCGGATAGCGCCGTGTACGGAAACCAGCATTAAAGAGTGGTATATATGCAGAGTACTTGTGGTTTCGTCACAATCATATAGTTTGTAAGTATCTCCATGAACGGAGGGCCTTACATTTCAAAACATTGGCATTAAACAGGGATTCTATCTTTTTTTTCTGTAACGGGTATTGTAGAATGAGAAATGAGACATGCCGAACTCCTTTGCGAGGGTTACATGTGATTCACCGGCTTCGAAACGGTGTAATACAGCACTTTTTTCATCAATTGAAAAAACACTTTCGCTTCACGGGACTCATTGTGTCGAGCTTCCTAGTCAAAAGCGAGGCTGTATTGGTAGTTGGGTTTTATAACCGGACAAATTATCATTAAAATAGGTCGCTTTAAGTAGTTGGTCACTTTAAACAGATATGTTTTCCTACTAAAAGCTATGAAACCTTACTAGAGTTTCCATTATCGTCGCTTAAAACGGTAGACCGTTACATGCAAAGTCATTATATCCGAATTCTACTGTAAATTTGTGTTTTCTATTATTTCAGAGTCAGACATGGGCAGAACCGACAACGTGGACGAGGCAGCTCTCTATCAAGAAGAGTCGGTACTTGGAAACCGTGAGTTATAAAACTAACTAACTTACCTGCACGCCATTTCCCTGCAGGGGTAGGCAGAGAGGATGGACCGCCATGCAACTCGTTCTTGGCACACACACTCTTTTCTTCATTCCATACCTACCTGACTGTGCTATTCTGACTCCTGACATTGCCCGCCTCAAGTATTTGATTAACTTTTTATTTTATTATTTATATGAATACCTCACAAGAGCCTCAGCTGGAGCCAGTGAGACTATGGCATCCCCAATCGGGGTATGTTGTGAGGCTGAAGGTAGCGGGGAGGGGAAGGAGGTGTGGAAGAGGGAGGTGGGAAAGTACCTGGCTATTCAGAACTGGTCACCAAACACGGTAAAGCCATTTGAAGCAACTTTTCAATTCTGAATGGTGTCTTACATCAGGGCGATACTGAGGGTATCTTCCACTCTGGAACGTGCCGCAAATAGACTATATATTATTTTAAATGAATTTTGTGTGAAAATAACACTAATTATTCAAATCAAATTTATTTGCCCATGCCGGGATTCGATCCCGCGACCATCGTATTGCGAGTCAAAAGCCGTACCAGAGGCAGTGGGTAATCGTAATATAGACACGTTAAATTAATTTGGGTTTTCTGTTGTTTCAGAAATGGATATGGACAGAATGAGCGACGTCGACCACAAAGAGAGCGATGAGGATACCTTCTACATGCCACCAATACCTTATCATAATATTATCAACGTTTCACCTAACTCCGCTATGGCCATAGACTTTAGTAGACAAGACCAGGTAGATAGTGAGGCAATGCATGCGATTCTGCCGCCTGAAGGTTTCTCTTTCGATTGGTCCAAAGATATCTCACGTTTTACTGGGATAAGGGAGACATTCACAGGCACGCCAGGACCAACTTTCAATACCGACGAAATGGGCAAACTTGTGAATGCCTTTCTTAAAATCTTTGATGCAGATGTCATTGAACTGATCACGAGAGAGACCAACAAGTATGCAGATCAATGGATTGCGAAAAAACAATTTAAGCGCCATGCGCGTACCAATAAATGGGTTCCCACGAATAAAGAGGAAATGTATGTATTCTTGGCAATTTTAATGTATCAAGGTATTAGTCCCCTTCCTGTTGAAAAAGACTACTTCTATTAAAAAAAAAACTCACCGCCATGCCTTATTTCAGCCGAGCCATGGATTATAATCGTTTTCTTCCAATTAAAAAATTCCTTCACTTCACCAACAATAAAAGTCTTTCTTCTGGTGTACCGTTATCTGTGCGAAGATTACAAAAGATTCAGCCCGTCTTGGACCATCTCTCAAATAAGTTTGAGACTTTATACCTGCCCGAGCAAGACATCTCACTGGATGAATCCTTACTCTGCTATAAAGGCCGTTAGGGATTCGTCCAGGTGATCAAAACCAAAGCGGCCAGCGCGGGTATAAAGTCTTATGCTACGTCCAGACTGAAGCCAACCTTCCAACTCCGAACTTAGTTCGGAGTTGGAAGGTTGGCCCATCGTGTGGTCGCTGCGGCCAACCCTCCAACCCCGAATTCCGTACTCCAAAATGGCGGACATGAAACAGCTGTAGCTACGCTGTATCTTTTTCAGTTGCCTACAATTATTACGTATGTATAATTATATACACGACATGTTTTCAAACAATTGTTATACCACTCTCCGTAATAATATAGTCATTTTAATAGTACGCGGCACGGTGTGGACAGCTGCGGCAGGCTGGTTCGTGTGAGTTGGCCGTCGGGATCGCCTCGAAGGCGATCCCGGGCCAACGCGAACTCCAACCTTCCAACTCGAACTTCCAACGTACGAACACCCCTCCACACGATCGTCCAAACGTTTGAAGTTGGAACGTTGGCCGCAGTGTGGGCTTACCATTACGAGCTTTGTGAGTCCAAGACTGTCTATCTTTGGAAATTCCAAATTTATACGGGAAAGACCATTTCCAGACAGGCTGAATCGACAAATCCAGACCAGGAAGACATGACGGAAGACATAACGGAAGACATAACGGAAGATATGACGGACGACACGACACTGATACTGAGTCTCACTCTACATCGAGGCACAATGACATTATGTATTGATTTTCTTAAATTATGAATAAACCAATATAAATTGAATACATTTTTATTATGATAAAGTGTGTAAACAATGTTTAAATCAATATACTGCTCTTTCATTGTAACTATTGTGTTTCCTCCGTCCTACAACATGAGTCTCTTCAAGACCAATGTTCATTCCTTCCTCTCCTCAAAAAGACCCTCCACACAGCATCCCAGATGACATAGGCCCTGAGGGAAATTATTTTCCTCAGGGCCTCCTATGTGGAGTTAATGTAAAAAAAAAAAAAAACTAAAACTGTGATATTAATTTAATTGATTTAAAAGAATATTAGGGCTTAATAATTAAATAAATCAATTATGGGTTCCATCAATTATTTTCCCCTCCACCATTTTTTTTCGATACCTTTGCTTTTAGATATAAAATTATCACAATGATATTGTTTGCCATTCGACGCTCATACAAAGGTTTGATATATATACAATTTTATCATCATCATCATTTTACATATTCTGATTTACCCTATGTAGATGTACCTTAAGGTAGCTGTCAGAAGTAATTTTTCGTCAAATATTGGTGGATTTCATCAACTTGCAAAGTATCCCTCTGAAATATTGGCAATGTGTATATCTATGATATATATTTCATTTTAAGCCTTATTTCCTTGTTTTGGACGTTATATAAAAACATGGTTACAAATCTCCAGTTCTAATTTACAATTATTGAAAAAGTATCACCATGATTTTGACATCGTGAAATAGGCTCTCTGTATAATTCATCAAATGAATCAAATAAAGCCAACACGGCAACTATCCTTATAAATAATTGTAGGCAGTTAATGTATCTTCCTAATGTAATACCAGTTTTTGTGGTAAATTCATTAAATATTATAATACAGTGATTTCAATTTTGCACGTCACGCACTCAAATTTTACAAAATCATTTTCCGACCAAACTTTTGAAGAGATCATAAACATCCAAAAAATTATTTTTCTATTATATTCTTGCATCTGTGGTTATCAAACAGGCCATAGAGAACATAAAAACGTAGAAAATATTCAATAAAGATATTTAAAACTGCTACTGGCGGCAATTTCAAATCTCAAAAACACAAATTTCGCGCATTTATAAAGTTTAAGATTTTTTAATAATTTATCTATGAATTCTGAAAATATAGGATAATTAGTAAAATATAGGTGAATTCATTGGCTGTAAAGCACTACAATCAGTTTTATGTCTTCATGTTAAAATTCGGAGGTATGATTTTTTTAATGTTGGCGGAAAATATTCAAAATCGTCGCCAAAAAACCGCGAGCAATCGGAGAAAAAAGATTTTTGACGCGCGATCGTTCGAGTGGTTATCAAAACATCCATATTGTAAAGTATTTGTTACTAAAAGGTTGTATTGTTGTATGTAATATGTATTGTAATGTAATATGTAATATGTGTTATATGTGCATACATTTGTAAGAGTAGGCAAACGCAAACTGCCTACTTTTGTTTTTCTTTATTATTTCCATCACCCTCAAAAGAGGTCAAGGTAAAATTTTCATTATACTATCCTTACATTCTAACAATTGTACATAGTAGCACTTGCATACTGCTGCCTAACAACGTATGCGGGGACATTGGAGGTCCACTCGTAGTTTTGTTATCAAGTGTAGGGTCGTTTTTACCAAAAAATAAACCTTAAACTTTGGTTCGATTCTGAGCCCTCAGTAATTCAGCTAGATTTCAATTAAATACACATCACAAAACTCGTAGTTAATAAGTGGTTAAGGGCCATTAACCAGCCAGCGGCCGAGAATCCATATTTCGTCAAATATGTTCTTACGATTATACAGGGCGGTTCCAATGAGAAAGATTAATTATTCTCCGTGCCAGCTTTTTAAAATAATAACTAGATATCGATTTTATTTCATTCAAGAGTTGCTTTAATTTATACCTACATTCAAAAATACTGAAAAGCGTGATGACCAGCGGAGAAAATCGATTCGGAGAAAACCGCAAAAAAACTATCACATCTCTAGCGTAAATAAAAAATTGCATTTAATATTTTTATATAATGAATCGGAGTAATATGCATTTGAAAAGTGTTCATTTTTCAGTGTATGTCTAGAAATATTTAAGGTATTTGGATAAATAAAATGGATGTAGCTGATTTTGATACTCATTTCGTGATATAATCATAAAGGAAAACGTTTAGATAACTTAGAAGCTTTGGAAATTAAAAAATCCCTTAAAAATAATGAATCTATTATCAACAAACAAAAAATATTGTCATATAGCCCAATCATGGATTTGTTCCCCTACCCACCCACTCTACACTAATACCTACCCACCCAATCTACATTATTAACTAACAACGGCTCCACCCCTACCATAATAAAACATTGTTCTAAACTGTCAAATTAGTATAAGCTTTCCCTGACGAAGGAACGTTTGTTCCGAAACCGGTCGGATTTGCACATTATATAGGTGGTTTATACAAAGTTGTATTGTTTCATTTTTCTATAATGGATAACCACAAAGTAATAGCTACATTCAAAAATATTTTCTCAAAATTTAAAACATTAAGAACAGTCTTTCGTAATTAATTTATAATTTTTTTTGGAAAAGAGTGAATACATCTAAAAATTGATTTAAAAAGAAATATTACCGGTTTTTTCTCGTTATTCCCTTTTAAGGTAGTAAGCCGTTAAAAATAAGAAGAAAGGGAGATGTGAAAACACGAATGAAATAGTAAGCGCGCTAATATTAAAAATCGATTATAATTAAGAGAAAATATTGCATCAACCACTACTAGTTTAAAATAGAGTTAAAATTTCTCTACAAATGCTTATATTGCACTTAAAGATATTCATCATATTCTTCCCTTTATCCTATTCGGGTCGAGGACCCACTGCATCGACCAGGCTCTTCCGTGCGTCCCTGTCTTGCGCTGCTTGTTCGACCTCCGTCCACGGCAGTCCCATCCTCTCCTCACACAGTTTCTAGAGTTGCCTCGCCTTACTGTGTCTGGGGCAGCCCACTGGACGTCTAGCCTCTGGAATCGCACTCAGTATCTTCCTCGGAATTCGGTCTTTAGACATTCTTAGTACATGCCCAAGCCACCTCAGTTGCGATTTTTCTATGAAGAGGAGCAGTGGCTCGATGTTTAAATCGTCTAGGATAGTCGAGTTTTTTAAATGATCCCATTTCGTTACCCCTACCACTCCTCTCAAGTACCTCATTTTGGCAGCTTGGACTCTAGAGCGTGCTTAAAGATACTTTGTGATTTTTTTCATAGCTATAACATATTAAATAACAGTACAAAATACTTTTTTAGTAATTTTAGCATACTTCGCATTTTTTGCTTTTAAGGGAATTTCATATAATTACTATTTCGACGCTACAAATGTACACATATTATTTAAAAAAATAACACATTTTTTTTAGAACTTAAAAACTAAAAGTGTTCAAGAGAAATGCGGAGGCTTACAAAGTAATATTATAAATAATCTCGTACACTTTCTGATGTTTGTCACTGCACTAAATTGTGTGTCATAGTTTTTATGCCAAGGTTTTGGGGAGGAATAAAGAGAAATTACTTGCACCAACTCGAATTGGCATAATACTCGTGTAAATAAGATTGATCGTGTGAACTGACCTTTATGATGTGGTATCAAAGAGACATGATTTTATGAAAATCAAAATAATTTCAGAACACAGCTTTTGTAGATTCAAAGTTGAATACGGTCACCAACTCTACTGTCGTATTTACAAAAGGATTTTGAAAAAAGGTAAAGCTTGGACGTAGATTCTGCCGCTAGAGGGAGTGCAATTACTCCAGCGGTTGGTGCTCGTGACGGCTCGAGTCCTTTGTCGATAGACGGACCATGATATTATGTTCACAGTAATCCACTGCCTGCTGTCGAGGTTTTTGTTGGGGAATGTTTGTTGTTCAGCGAAGAGGGGAAACGGAGTTTGGAAGAGGGAGCAAAGGCATCCATAGAGGATATCCAGTAGTTTTTGTAAACAATATTAAGATAAAACAGATTGTGCAATTTAAATAAATAAAAATTCACACGCGATAGAAATGAAACCTTCAGAAAACTGAATAAGACAAGTGTGGGGAGGCTATGAAGCACCGCACAAAGAGGAGACCAATTGTACTATCTCATTCTGTCGCAGGCTTAAACGAGGACGGTAGAACTGAAGACGGGTGAGGGTAGGCGGGGAAGGTGGAAGGGAACACGGGAAGGGAAGAAGAGGGAGGGAAAACGAGGACGCACGGGAAAGGACACGCAGGGAGAAACAATTTATTTCTTTGAATCTGGCATTGCAACGCACGGTTAGTCTTTTATAAATAACTAGCTTTTTCTCGCGGCTCGCACGCATGGTATTAGGGGTATTCCCACTCCGCCTCCTCCACCTTCCCTCTCGTCACTCCACTCCCTCATCTGCCCCCCTCCCTCTCCACCCACCTCTCCTTTCACCACCTACCACTCCCTCCTCCACCCTTTCCCTCCCCCTTCCATCCCTCCCCCTCTCCCTCCCCCAACCATCACCTCCCTACCCTCCTCACCCCCTCCCCCATCCCCCACCACCCTTTACATTTTTTTAATATAAATTTCATAATGCCAGACGTCAACAGTAGTTTTATAGAAAATAACGAACAAAAAAAAGAATTATCCAATTTGGTGGTCGTTCGGAATTAATGCACATACATACATTTCGGCGATTCACTTTAGAGATAGGTATTAACTATGACGCCAACAAAGCACTCTTTTTAGGATGAATTGCCTAGTTAAAAAAAAAAAAAACATCATTTCCAAGGCAACAATTTGTTTGCTTTTCTTCTGACGTTCGCAATAACTCGATTTTGTAGGAACAGAAAACGTATTATAAATAATTTCATAACGCCAAAGCTTAGTCATAACGCCAGAACTTACCATTATATACAGCATATATTAGACACAAATGATGTAGCTTTCTATTAGTGGAATAATTTTTAAAGTCCAATCAACATTTTTTGCGTGAAAGAGTCACAAACATATGGACATCCGTACATCCATACAAACTTTCGCCTTTATAATATTAATAATAGGATAAAAACTTAATAAATACAATTTTTTTAAAACATATGTACCAATATATGTAGTTCACGGTTTGCTAACATCCTCTAAATCCAATTTGTGAAAAGGAGATGACTAATGAATTATTCATTGTTTATCTCTTTGTGATGAAAATTTACGATTCGATTTCAATTTATTATGTCTATCGATTTTCATTGTGCACGTGTAACTATCATCGGATTACTTCCACGTGTTGAAGAAACACAGAGACATTTTGATTCCATTACGGTCTTAGAATAAAAAAGAACAAGTAATCAAATGTTGGCGTATTTAACTAACCATCACGCAGTTTCCCCGCAGGGATCGGCAGAGATGACGGAGCGCCAACAATCGGTCTTGGCACACACTGTTTGCCTCATTCACAATCATACATCGTCTCATACATAATCTTTTATTATTCTGACTCTTGACATGGCCCGATTCAAGTATCTAAATCACTTGATTATGCCATATCTTCATCGGACTTCTTGCATTGACTTCTACTATTCAAATTTGCGCCATATATAGGTACCTTAAATTCGCTCTATATGTCCAAACCCAACCCACGACCCCGGAAACCATTTATTAGATAACCAACACCTCTGCCGTAGGTCACGTTCATGGGGTGAAATTTGTCCGGGTCTTGGCGGAGGATGTGTCTGCATGGCAGGCCGGATCGGGAGAGACTGGTTGAGGGAGACCTTATGACCTCTCAAGCAGAACTCTTTTGGAACATCGCCTTGTACCTCAGTGGGAGGGATGGATTCATACGTCCGTCATTTCTGGACCTACTGACGCTTAGATTCCTACCAACCCCTCATACCTTATCCTTCCCAGAACTTCCGCTCCTCCCTTTCCCTTTAAAGACCAGCCACACAGCATCCCCAAAGATGACGTAGGCCTGAAGAAAAATATTTTCCTCAGGCCTACGTCATCTTAGGCATTGTAAAAAAAACCATCTATTGGTCCCTTTCTTAATATTTTTCATTACGTTCACATCAGCCTTACACTCTTTGCGGATCCTCACATTTCTCACACGATAATAAATGTCATAGATTATTCTATCATAATTAAAAAAATTACGATAATTCTCTGAAAACTTTTTGTTTTATTTAAAAATTACATCGTGCGTTATGGTCGAACCACTCTCTATGTGTTTTTATCACATATAATAATAATAGTAAATTGGGACAACTTATATAGCGCTGTTTTAGCGAAAAATCGCCTCAAGAGCGCTGTACAAATTAGCATGAATTTTACTTTAAAATTTACTTAACTATGTAGGAGGCTAGAAAACAACTCGTCTTGCAGCTATCAAGCGCGTGGATTATTGGAATTCTAGCCCCCCAATAAATTAAATAAAATATATTTATATATGTACGTATTTCAATTTACTTAACTATGTAGGAGGCTAGATAACAACTACGCATCAGGGATCTCATTTCTAAAGCAATCAGTCTACTTTTCATGGTTCATGGTTTTCGGGTTCCCCTTACACCACCTTTCCCTTCACCCCTTAAACCAACGATACTCAACCTTTTTTGTCTTCGGGCCACATACATATACTTGTAAAGTTACGCGGGCCGCCACACTATACTGGTATCACAAAAAAAAATCATGAAACACCCCCTCCACCCCCCCCCTCCCCAACCCCCCCGAAAAAACGAAATATTCTTCTTCCCATTTGTATTGAAACGCTACTTTCGTCAGACATTTTTCGATTGGATTCTGAAGACACTCCCGCCAATATGGGTAATTAAATTAAAACAAAACAATACTTTATAAGGTGGTACAATATTAACCTGTTTTTATCCATTATAATTGATTTAGTGGTTTCTGGAAACGGCTGTTTTATAAATTATTTGCGTGCATACTTTTTTGTCAAATAATTGGTTTTTGGGAATAAATGTAGGCAACACTCTGATACCAGCTCTGATGAGGACTATAATGACAATCCTCTTCGGTTGTCACTATCTGTGCGTCAAAGTCGAAACGAATCGTAAGCTATATGAAATTTAGAATGATAGAATTTTTTTAAACCATGTTCCTGATAAAAATGTGTTTAGGGCCGCACATAAAAGCTTGGCGGGCCGCATGCGGCCCGCGGGCCGCAGGTTGAGTATCGTTGCCTTAAACCCTTTTCCTTCCCAGAACTCACGTGTCCTTCCTTTCCTTTAAAAACCCTCTACACGGCATCCCCAAAGATGACATAGGCCCTGAGGGAAATTATTTTCCTCTGGGCCTCCTGTGTGGAGCTCATGTAAAAAAAAACTTTCATCCTTTCTCTTCCAGTTCCATGCCTTACTACCATACATCAGGGTAGGTACCAGCACTCCATTGTGGACTTATTTGGACAGTTTTTTTTTTGTTAGCGCCAACGACATTCAGTCCTCTATCTTGATTTACCCTTCTTTGAATATCTCTCTCAGCCTTCCGATTTCTCGTAAACATACTTCCCAGATACATGAATACTTGGGGCAAATGTTCATCATTCACGACTATGTTGCACATTGTTTTCGTACTCTCTCTTTCAAACACGATGATTTAAGTTTTTTTTTTAAATATTGTACAACAGTCCCCAACTGCTCCCGACAATGGCATCCTCAATTGGGGTATGCTCTGAAGCTGAAGTTAGTGGGGAGAGGAAGGAGATGGGGAAGAGGAAGATTAAGGTGGGGAAGTACCTGGCTATTCAGATCTGGTCACCAAACATGGCTAAAGCCATTTCAAGCAACGTTTTAATGCCGAATGGTGGTCTTTCACGTTTCAATACTGAGAGTATCTTACACCCTGGAACGTGCCGCAAATATACTATAGGTACATTATTTTTGATAAATAAATTTAATTTTTTGACTTGCTTATATATTCATCATAACCAGCTCTGGAAACATCCTCGTCATGGAAGCCCGCCTCAGTCCATCATCCAGTATTGATGCAAACTGGAAAAAAATACTGGCTCCTTACGTGCTCACAGAATCCTAAAAGCTTATTTCTTTTGTTTTCCTTTTACTACTTTTACCTTATTATCTTTTTTGTTGCATGTACATTCATATCCACCTGCTTTTTTTTCCTTCCAAATATTTTGTGTTCACGCTAATGGAATGTGTGGGATTGCACACTCCTCCCCACATCCTGGAAAAAACATTTATTTATTTATTTAATGCGCGGCAGCTGATATCTTCGTTATGTTTCAGAGGAAAATTTTAGAATATAGATAGTATTAAATATATGTGTAAAATGACATAAGTATTATTTATACTTTAATGGCCATGTAGCAGGATCCTTTTTGAAATAAAGTTTTGTTTGCTTTTGGTATTAATAAGTTTTCTGCGAACATTGTGGCGTAACCTTGAACCTTTCTCTAATTGTTTGATTTTTTTTAAATATTTAATAATGTAAGTGTAAGAAAATGTAAGAATAGAATTTATTTAATATTTCATAATGTAAGACTATATACAGAGGTAAAATAAAACAATATCAAACTATATTTAAACCTTTTATTGGGTTGCAATATTGTTTCGTCATTATAATATATACAGTTCATTAAATTAATTTATATACAGACAAAATGATTTTTAACATACTTTTTTTTACGTCTTGAAAAACTGCGATATTTTAAAAATTATTATAGAGCCAATAATTTCGAATATCCATGATTTATTCTTTAATGAAAACAAATTGTTTATTTTTAACTGGTTGGCGCGTTGTTATAAATTAAAATGACAAATATTTCATGACCAGATCTTCGGTTTCGGGCGCTTGAAACTCTTGAGTGCTATACAAAAAAATAAAGTTTTTAATTGGTTGGTACCTAGAAATAATATGAATTTCGCAGTGTTTAATCATGTATACATAAAAAAAATTAGCTTAACTAGAGAGCAATTGTTCAGAAATTCACATTTTAAATGGATTTTTTCACATTCGAACCAAAAAAAACTTAAAACATAAGATCTAACATTAATTAGTATACCTAGTCAAACCAGTCACTTCTGGTGGGAGTCATCGCTAAAGTGGATACTTTTGTTCCATCTGTCTTTGTTGCTTTGGGATAAGTTGACACACAATGCTAGAATTCAGTACAAAGAAATCACTTCATTTTCACATTTTTAACCATCCCGTCGCCAAATTTATAAAATTTCTACCGATACCAAGATGAAAAGCCAGTGTTACCAACATATTTGACAAAAGAGTTCTACCTTCGTATTAACTGTGAAACTGTTAAATGAATAGGTTAATGTGGTATACAAGGTGTTAAGGGACATACTTTAATCAGTGATTCCTGAGATTATTTTTGGAGTAAAAAACGTAAATAAACTTTTCATCTCTGGTGACTTTTGTTTGTATTTTTTTTTTTATCTTCAAAACCAAATTTAAGAAAAATTCTTCCACTTGTCAACACTGGCCACTCAGCCGAGTAACCATCCAACCTTTCACTCTGACCCTAACTGTCTGTTTTTTTAAAGTTTTAATTTGAAAAAAAAAAACATCAAATATGTCACGATGGACAAAACCCAATTTTTTTATTACTCCAAATAATGACAGGAAGCTTTGGTGAAAGTTAGTCGAGTACGCCCTTAACACTCTGTATATATGATATTGTATATTAATTATATAAATGTATGCGCCTAGCTACTTCGTGAAGTGCCTGACGGAAGATCGTGAAGTGTCAGGCGCGTCATGATCGGCCTGATTTTACGATTTGCCTGCGACATCAGTACTCAGAGCTATTAAAAAGTAATTCGTTTGTGAACATTTGACCTCTAAGGGTTATTAAAATTATTATTTCGAGACGTATGTTTTTTTCTCATTAAAGCCACAAGGGAGTGAAATAAATTCTCTCAGGACCTATGTCATCTTTGGGGATTCTTTGTGGAGGTTTTTTTGTGTGGAAAGAGCCTGTTGTGGGATCTATTAATTATTGGCTTTTTTAATATTACTAGGGTTTATTGGGTATTATAGGCCATCATTTCAAATTATGAAGGGAGGGAAGGTGAATTTATATATTAATTTTATTCAAATCGGCAAATTTAAAAATTATAATGTAGATTTTAGTCGAGTTCACACACTTAGAGGAGGTTAGGTGTTGAATGGGGGGGATTTTAGAAAAGGCTTGATAGAAGAGAGGATATTTGTTTAAATCCTCTGTGGACAACCAAAAAAATATGCAATCTAAAGTTACCACAGAACGAGCAACATCCAATTCTCATTAGAATAGGTGAGGATTATCGGCTTTAATTGTGAAAAATTGCGAAGATTAAAGAAGCTGCGTAACGTCACTTGTCATCTTGGGTACGGAAGAGTTAACTTGGTTTGGCTTCACGCTTTATTATTAATCGGTATTAAAATTAGTTACATTAATTAATTTTAATGCAGCTGCCAGTAATTTAATACACGATTAACATTTTACCATAATTGTAACTAAATTACAAAAAAAAATCATCTTCTAACATCAAAACGTACCTATACATCAGCTTATATATTCAATAATTGATCAAAGTGAAAGCGCTATACAAATTTGCTTACGATATTTTATAAACATATTTACATTTATTTATTTATAATAATTCGAGGCTTTTAAAAATTATTCGCAATTGTATTCAAATGCTTTATTGAGACAATATATCAAAGAGTTGCAAGTTTTGATAAATATTGTACAGTGCGTCTGGTAATTGATTAAAAATGTTTAAATACATTCAGTATATAACAGGTATATTAAGGTAGGGTTACATCAATCAGAAAAAGTTTGTGTGAACATAGCTTCAAAACTAAGGCCCACTTGTTTTGCAAAAATTCAAATATAATATTGTCATCAAATTGCCATTCAGCGTCACTTCTTTTTTGACATTTGAAAGGTCCCCGTTAAACGCCAATTATTGTAGGTGCGTTTCAGCTTTCTATCAAATTATAAAAAGCTGATACGCTAAACGATGATAGTTATCCTCTTCTGCTGATCACAATTTGTTCAAAAGCTGAATCTGATTTAGAATCGGCATTTAAACCGTCAAAAAAACATGGAGTTGAATGGCTATTTGATGACTGTCACACGTGAATTTCTGCGAAAGAACTGGACCTAAGTCTGCGTTTACATTTGCGAACCGAGACGTGCTGAAACGCCGATCACAGTTGCTTTGTTCCTTCCCATAATTTGTGGCTCGGCTCGCTTTTTGGTTCGAAAATGTATACGCAGCATAATAGTTTCCTAATCAGCTACAAAACAGAAAACTCTACCCGTATTGCTGAGGATCTGCTGTCGGGGTGGAGTCATCAGCAATTATTATACAGTGGTAAATTAAATATTTTTATTAATTTATTTATTGTTTGAAATATTTACAGAGTTTTAACAATTATTACATTGATTAAATTACCATTGTGATGTGCATAGATATAAGCACTCCAATAAAAAAATCATAGCATGCCTAAATCGAGGTTTAGTTTTTACAAAGTAGAGATGCTACTATTGAAAAACATTATATAAAAATAAGCAAAATAAAATATAAAACATTAAGTGTACAGAACAGAGCAAGAGAGGAAAGAAAAGAAATAACAATAAGGCATTTACATAATTTTTACTTCAAATACTTCAATTTGCCATGTCATATTAGCACACCTCCAATAAAATTGGCAAATTATTTTTTTTAAATACACGAATATTTAATTTGCTGACTGATTTTATCCCCTTACTTTAAAATAACATCGGCAAAGCCCTCTGGATTCAGGAGATATTAAAACGAAAATGTGCGATTTAAAAATAAAATCTTCATTCATGCACTGTGTTTGTAGAGTTGTAAAAATTGAGATTTTCAAAACTAACAAAATTTCATAAATTTTGAGTATAAATTTTTAAGTTGTTTATTTTTTATTTATTGAGTGTCAGCCCTGAATAGATGGTTTTGCGTGAAAATGGAACTCTCCAAATTAAATTATTAGGACGTGTTGTTTCACACAATTTGAACAAGTAGTCAAATTTCATATGTAGTTAATATTCTCTAGCACGGTGGTCAAAAATCCCCAAATTATGTACAATCAAAGCAATTAATATAGAATTATATTTTGGTAGAAAGCAGTCACTTTGTGGTTTGACATATTAATTAAAGGAAAACAATCACTTTGTTTGTAACCACGATTTATTGATTTAATTTTTATTTACCGACCGGTTTCGCTTAGTTCAAGCATCATCAGGGTATAAATTAAAACTGATGAAAAAATACATTGTGTGAGCTTATATATACATACAGACAGAGACAAAACATAATATAAAGTAAGAGTGAGAGATTGTAATTAACATCCTACATAGTGATAGAGAGAAAGAGACGGGTATATCTAATGAATAATTACATTATATCTACCGGGACAAAACGTCATTTAAACAGGTGATTAAGGAATAAAGTGGCTACGGGTTTTTTTAGTTTATGGGAAATATTCCTAATATCGGACTGTTGGACACATTTAACTGATTATTAAGGATTTGGGTTTTTGTTTTAACGGCTTAAAAAGCCGTTAAAACAAAAACCCAAATCCTTAATAATCAGTTAAATGTGTCCAACAGTCCGATATTAGGAATATTTCCCATAAACTAAAAAAACCCGTAGCCACTTTATTCCTTAATCACCTGTTTAAATGACGTTTTGTCCCGGTAGATATAATGTAATTATTCATTAGATATACCCGTCTCTTTCTCTCTATCACTATGTAGGATGTTAATTACAATCTCTCACTCTTACTTTATATTATGTTTTGTCTCTGTCTGTATGTATATATAAGCTCACACAATGTATTTTTTCATCAGTTTTAATTTATACCCTGATGATGCTTGAATTAAGCGAAACCGGTCGGTAAATAAAAATTAAATCAATAAATCGTGGTTACAAACAAAGTGATTGTTTTCCTTTAATTAATATAGAATTACTTTAAAAAGTAATGTTATTATCAAAGTACTGTGTAACAACCGGCTTGTTTTTTTTTTTTTTTTTTCTTTTTTACATTAACTCCATACAGGAGGCCCTGAGGAAAATAATTTCCCTAGGGCCTATGTCATCTGGGATGCTGTGTGGAGGGTCTTTTTGAGGAGAGGAAGGAATGAACATTGGTCTTGAAGAGACCCATGTTATAGGAAGGAGGAAACACAGAGGCCGGCAAATCATTCCACAGCCGAGCTGTTGAACACAAGAACGAGTCGAAGAAACGACCCGTTCTCATGTGACAAATGTCAACCGTGTACAAATGTTGGGCACGCGTTTGGCGTGTTTCGCGACTATGCACCGGTGCCGAAGGGATCAATGATGCTAGTTCCTCGGAGCATCTTCCATTGTAATACCGGTAGAACAAGGAAAGCATTCCCACCCGACGCCTGTGCTCTAAAGATTGCAATCCGTATGTTAAGATGGGAGAATCTATTAAACGGACCGCCCGTTTCTGCACAGAGTCGAGGGTATTTTTCAGGTATTTTGGAGCTCCAGACCAGAGAGAGACTTGTGATGAAATCTACCGATTTCGAAGAAAAAGGTGGGATCTGCTAAAAATTTATAATCGTTAGATTGGCGTATTTTTTTTTTTTTTTTTTTGATGATTTAAAATCCTGTACTTCAGAATTTTTAAAGTAATGAAATGCAAAATATCAAAAAAAAAGATTTTTTTTTTTATCTTAAAAGCTATAAAATGCAGAAACGAAACTTTAACCAGCTCTACTGCAAAATTACGACATTGCTTTTCGGGACCGTCAAAATAATAATAGAACTTTAACGGAAGTTTAATTTGAAACGGGCGGTCCGTTTGATAGATTCTCCCATCTTAACAGACGGATTGCAATCTTTAGAGCACAGGCGTCGGGTGGGAATGCTATCATTGTTCTACCGGTATTACAATGGAAGATGCTCCGAGGAACTAGCATCATTGATCCCTTCGGCACCGGTGCATAGTCGGGAAACACGCCAAACGCGTGGCCAGCATTTGTACACGGTTGATATTTGTCACATGAGAACGGGTCGTTTCTTCGACTCAATCTTGTGTTCAACAGCCCGGCTGTGGAATGATTTGCCGGCCTCTGTCTTTCCTCCTTCCTACAACATGGGTCTCTTCAAGACCAATGTTCATTCCTTCCTCTCCTCAAAAAGACCCTCCACACAGCATCCCAGATGACACAGGCCCTGAGGGAAATTATTTTCCTCAGGGCCTCCTGTGTGGAGTTAATGTAAAAAAAATTATAACTGTTATAATTAAGCTTCCTGTTATAATTAAACATAACTGTTCAAATTCTGTGAAACAACCCGCCCACTACGTTGTGGTAGACAGGTTTATTTTTCAATTAATGTTTTTTATTGTTGTTATGTAATAAAGTTATTATAATATTAGCACAATAATAATGAGAGAATAATAAAACACGTGTAAGTTGGAAATAAAGTTTTTTTTAAATATATTAAAAAGAACAAGAAAGAGTTTTAAAATAGATGCACTTCCAACACGGTATATTCAATATAATATTGTTTCTAAAGCAAATTTATTCTTAAAATTTGTTTCTACGTTCTTTGTGGCATATTATTTACTAGACTGTATTTCTTTCAGAGCATATTAATAATATCAAAGATTGAAAAGAAAAAGCCATGATAGTGATAGACGTCAGTAAACATCTATCGATTCCATGACAGTTGATCTATACAATTGCCTCCCCGGCATACATATTTACAATACAGTCGGTTTCGGGAAAATACGAAATACCTACTCACACAAAATATAACTAAGTATCCTTGAAGGGATGTGCAGAGAAGATGTACCGCCAAATAACAAAAAAAGTGTTGATTGGCTTTTGAACGTTAATATTTTCAAAGTGTAAAACTACTATTGTCTATATACCTACTGTATATACAAGCGTATAAGTTTAAAAATCGACACTGATATTCATATCAATAATAATTATAATTTCGGGTGGTCAACTGTTGGGGGTTCAACTGCCGGGTCATTCAACATATTCCTTTGGCGATAGTACGAGTGGACGTCCGTGTAACATCCACACGCTCGGAAAGGTTAAATTACAAATTTTCTCAGAAATCTTAATCTACTATGACAAAGAGTTTGATATTATGTGCATGAGTAGAGATAGATAATCTAATATATTTCTCTCAATATTACGGATCCATTATTGATTAAAGAAATCAGTTCAATACACACATTTTGAGCTATGATCCGAGACTGAAGATTAGATCGATTGTAAGTAGATTTTTTGTATAATAATGGCTATCGTGAATTATATAATAATAATATGAGTTGTAGGGTACAAGAACACCGATTAATTTAATGTGAAAAGGGTCAAAGAGAACGACATTAATCCATATTAACTAAAACGATTACTAAACGATTTATTGGTGGAGTCGAGCAAGTTTGGATTATAATATGTATTGCTTTTTGTAACCGAAACAAAAAAAAAATCATAAAAAATTATATAAAAATTATAGAACAAAACAAAAAACACGTTGGAAATATAAAATTTATTTAAAAAAAATTATCAGAAAATATATCTACTTAACAAAAAGGTGGATTAAACAAGTATTAATTTATCAGATTTATTTCTAAGATCGTTAACACTTTGACATTGAACCCGAATACTATGTGAATCCGTAGAAGAAAGTAACCAAATATGGAATAGTATCTATACCTATGTATTATGGAATATTTGCATTTCTTGTACACAAATACGGCTGGAAGCATTAAACAGTGGTCTTACATCTCTTTCAATCATTATAAGCACGTACAGAGTTCTTATAGTGATTGAAAGAGATGATTGATTGATCGTTTCTGCTTTACTATACGCTAGTCCGTTCTCAATTTAAATACTGCACCTCATTATGGACTCCACTTTACGGTATCTATAAAGAAAATATTGAAAATGTTCAAAAGAAATTTCTGCGTTGCCTCAATTACAGAATGAGCGGGCCTAAACGGGGATACACAAATATGCTCTCGAAATATAACGTCTACACTCTATCTAACCGGCGAACATACCTCGACCTAATGACCCTGTATAAAATCTGCAACAACGTTATCGACTGTCCTGACTTACTCAAACTAATTAATTTTAAAATACCACCCAGAACAACTGGGCTTAACGACTTATTCCACATTAACCGGACACGTAAAAATGCTGGTGTCAGGGATCCAATCAGAAGAATGTGCGAATTGTTTAATAAAAACTATAACCTTAAGGATTTCGATATATTTTTTGATACTTATAGCACTTTGGTAGAAAATTGAAGGCTGTTTTCCTATAAAAAAAAGATAACTCAGATATCATTCACCTTACTTTTTATGTGCTTCTTTTTAAATAATTTTCGATTCATTATTAATTATGACTTATTTTCAAATATGTATAAAAATGTATTTGAAAATCTTTATCTATCAAGTCAATCAGTGAGAAATAGTTGGGGTGCAGGCGAATTCTCAAGTTATTGTTCATAATATTGTTTGTTAGTTATTGTCTGAATCTGTGTTTTCTCCTTAAATAAAATGAAATAAAATAAAGAGGTTTCAATTTGTCAGTCGAGCGAGTTCTGGGTCCGCGGTGAGACAGTGTTTTCTGAAGATACTCGAGGAGAAACCTGGATCAAATGCCTCATGCGCCGACTCTGGGCGCATAATGAATGCGCTGGTGCAGAGTTTGGAGATTTGTAATGATTGCAAGTAGTTTAAGTTCCTTTTTATATTTGAACAAAGTTCCTAAAGTATCTCATTGAAGTTAAGGCTGAATTTTTATTGTATTTTTGTAGTGTTCCATTTTTATTCCATAATTAGATACCTTTATATTGATTTTGGACATGGACCTTGATCCATTTAAACATGAACCTTGAAAGTAAATACCATGAACAGGTTAGAGGCTTTTGAAATGTGGCTTCACCGGAGAATGCACAAGGTCCCATGGACCGACATGATCACCAACACAGAAATTCTCAGGCGGGCTAGAGCAGATAGAGAAGTGCTTACATTAATAAAAATCCGGAAAATTTCATATCTGGGTCATATACTTCGAGGGGAGAAGTATCACTTGCTCCATTTAATATTGAAAGGCAAGATAGAGGGTCGCCGAGGGCCTTGTAGGAGACAAATTTAATGTCTTGACTGCGAAATATACGAGAGTGGTCCGGCATTAGAAGTGCAGCGCAAGACAGAGAGACATTTTCAAGAGTGATCGCCAACGTCGCGCCGAGGGGACCGTCGAAGAAGATATTGATTTTGTTTTTGAGAAATTATAGTAGGTACTTATCTATATCTATTTATCTATCTTCTATCTTCTTCTTGTATCTTGTATATAGATAAAAATGAATAGCGGAAATGTATGTACGCGCATAACTTCCGAACAACTACATCAAATTACCCTCCCTTCTCCCGGGTTCCCCTCACTTCTCCCTCAACCCCCCCCCCCCTCTTGAGTTCCCCTCCCCCCCTCCCCTCCCTCCACTCCCCCCTCACCCCACCCGCAATCCATACATTCAGTCCCGGTACATTACGTTTTCAAACAGTTCGCGTGGCACCTATTGCAATTTTTTATACAAATTTCATAACGCCAGAGCTCACCAGTATATATAGAACACTTCGCGGGCGTGCTCACAACGACTCACCAAAGTTTCATCACAATCTCGAGTGGACCCCAGTCTACCGTACCGAAGGGACGAACGTCAAATGTTTGACAGGAAAATAGGTAGAGCAGTTTATATAGGAAAATGAAATTGTTGTTTTACTATCTTCCTCGCAATGTTTCCAAGTGTTCTCACCGTTTAAAACATTCCTGAACTACGACAAACATTTCAAAACCAAAATCAGCTAAATCGGCCCAGCCGTTCTCGAGTTTTAGCGAGACAAACGAACAGCAATTGATTTTTATATATATAGATTTAAATTTCGTTTTGTAAAATAGTTGATGATAATTTACTAAAACAAAACCTTATAAGCGTTAGTAGGTAACACGATAAAAATAAAAAATAAAATATAACTTTTATTTTCATTGCAAAAATGCATTTCAAACATTATCAATTTTTTTACGAAATGCTTGAATTCAAAATTTTATGGAAATGTACTTATCTATTCAGAAAAAAAAAACTAAAATAGCTTTAGTAACTTTTCATCGCAATGGTTTTTTTCATCAAACTGCAGTGATTGAGTAGCCGATATAAAAATTGATAGGGTTAGGATTGAACTTACTGTTTTATAGTTATGAAGAGTGAAATTTGAAATGATTGTGTCTTAGAATTAACCAAATATAATTACAATTTTATATAAAATTCACAAAAAAAAACTTGGAACGTTCCTAAACGCATTTTGAACAATTATTCATTGATTATATGAAATACGTATAATATATTTTTTTAAATTGATGGTCTGGTGAATATATTTGATCTCACTCTCTATCGGATATTGTTTTTTTTTTTTTTTAAATTAATAAAGTTTTAAAATGGATGTTCTACTTGAGATTTTGTTAATTTGATAATCTAATAATAATATTGAGCTGCTATTCTTAAAATATAATGGGACACCAAATAGTCTCTCTAAGAGGTAGCTATTTATTACAAAATATGCGGAAAAATCACATGTTAATAAATAATACTAATATTATACATCAAATTCGCTTAATTTAATGCTTTCACAAATGTTTCTAGTTAAATCTATTGACAACTTATTTTCCTTATTATATTTTTACACAACGATGTAATAATATAGCATGCATTTCTTTATCAACTCGAAAGCATGGCTCATAATTAATGTAAGGTATGTATGTATGTACATTATTGTAAAAATATCGATAAAACAAAGAAATAAATAACAGTCATACATTTTAAATCAGTTAAATTGAAACTTATTTAAGTTTTATACAAAATTATTGTGATAAAGCTAAACAACTTAAGAATACATAGCTTTGGTATTGAAATTAAAATACAGTAGTGTTTGTAGCGCTCCCTTCCCATTCGCTGGGGGCTGTTAAAGAAGTAGCGTAAGTGACTCTAGTGTTCCCGGGATAGTACACGCAAGGCCCTGGACTTGGAGCCCTCGATATCCTCACAGACCTTCGATCTTTCCCGTTGAACTTGATGGTACCACCATTCCTACTGCAGGCTGTATTCTGCCTGTGAAGCCTTAGAGAGTGCCTATTCTCTCCGTTTGATATCAATGAGTCATCGTGGGTAGCTCCGTCAGGAGATTCCCTTCCAGTTGCCACGAGGAACGAATGGGTACAGAAAAGACGCAAAAACAATCGTTTAAACTTCTCCCCGAAAATTACGTAAATTATAAAGTTGACGCTGCTGTTTATTGTGACTAGAAGATTACTCGTTTTGACCAAGGGGTCTTCGATTATCTCGTAAAAGGCTTCCAAGATGTTTGTGACTAAAGCCAAAATATTACAAAGGAAGAACACAACGACAACGCAAAGCAGCATCGTTGCAAGACCTATCTCCCTCCTCTGTAATCTAGACAGCCTCTGTCTTTCTGCATTAGCTCTGCGAACCTGTTTATATATACAAGAGTTGAGCACTGCCAGAGATGTGAAGGGAAGGAAGTAAAGAAAGACGAGATACAACCAGTGGATATAGACTGTTATGTAAAGAGTTTGAGATCGCATGTTGGAGGCCTGCACGCAGTAGACAGAGATGTTATATTCGTGGTGGGTATATCGTATCAAAGATACTTCCCAAAACCTTGGCAAGTTGTATACAAATGAAAATATAATAATGACGATCACGTACCACCTTGCTCTGCCATAAGTGCAGAGCGATCTGGCTCTTAGTGGATGACACACCGCTACGAACCTTTCTAAAGTTACAGTTAAAGTCAGGTAAACTGAAACCATTTGAGCAGTCATGGCAACGGGAAACAGAAAAGGAGAAAGATGAGGATAAACCAAATAATAATAATTAAACAAACAACCGGTATATGGAAATATACCAGGCAGGCCAAAGAGTAACACTGAAGTTATGATCAGGACCGTATCACACCTGGCGAGACCTATCAGCAAGTAATTGATGCTACTTCTCATTTGTGGCCTGGACAAGATTATCATGGAGATAACATTGCCGAAAATGCCGAAAAGTCCAACGACGTTGAGCATGATGCCGTTGGTGATGAACTCGAAGAGACTGTCTGATGACTCCGGATCGTAGACAAACAAGCAGCTGTTGTTGGTATCATAGTCTATGAAGCCGTCTCCAGGATCCAAGGTTGGTAAGGTTGTCTCCACCGGTTGGCTGTAGGTCGCAAAAGCTTCCGGAGAGGCAGTTGCCGCCATGTCCATGATGGAATCTTAGTGATATTTCTTTCACTAATGTTTAAATCATCCTTAGGATGACCACTCGAGTATTGATATTGAACGACTTAACTTATTTTTTTTATAAACTGTTATTTTTCTTCATTGCGGTTTTACTGTCAAGTTCCACTTATATCACAAACGAATATTTTAATCCCTCTTAAAAAGGATATCGTTACTTTTTTACAAAAACAACTCATATTACCAAACGTGTTATTTAGCTTTCCTTTTTAACACATGTATATTTTTTCTCCTCCACGTTTTTAGTCAATTTTCGTTATCGTTTTCATTTCCATCTGCGTTGTTCACGGACATCAGATCTGAAATAACAAAAATATGAACATTAGTGACAAGAATTTTTTATTTATTTTCAAACCCCAAGTCTCAACTTCTGGCGTTAAAAATCAAGAGACAAATATCAGGACAATTTCTAAAATGGAAGATTTAACCAAATGTTTAAACGATATAATAATACATATTATATTCAAAGGAATATTGATGATGTGGACAAAATTGATCAAAAATAAAAAAAGATGTATTATAAGAACAGTATTACTAAAAAACCCGTGAATAGTTAGTAGACCTCGCGTTCAAAAAAGTAAGTTTCTATTTTCTCATCCTATTTAATATTATAAAGGCAAAAGTTTGTGCGGATGTATGGATGTGAATATTCCACTAAGGAAAAACGCTAGAACACAATGTTGAAACTCATCACCTCTTTGTAGACTTCAAGGCTGCGTAAACCAGCAGAACACTAAATAAATGACCGTAGGATGCACCCAACAAACCCCAACTGTCTCATGTGGAAGCCAAAATTTTGAAACGGTACCAATATTCACATACTTAGGCTCCCTGATAACAAACGACAATAATACCACGGAGGAGATCCAAAAGCGCATAGTGAACGTAAATCGCTGTTATTTCCGCCTTCAAAACCAAATAAAATCAAGACTGCTGTCCAGAAATACGAAGATATTAGTGTACAAAACACTTATCTGACCAGACGTGGGTACTAACTAAGAGGAATGATTGAGCACTGGACATTTTTGAAAGAAAAAAATCTGAGACCCATCTTCGGACCGGTTTTAGAGAATGGATTTTGGCGCAGACGTAACAACAATAAGATGGAAACTCTGTACAAGGAGCTAAACGTCACAATAATTTATAAAACTGTGAAGCTTCGGTGGCTGGGTCATGTGGAGAGAATGACCGAGCATCAAGCACCAAAGTCCCTGCTGAACTCAAGACCAACAGGGCGAAGGAGCCTGGGAAGACAAAGATTAAGATGGAGCGACAACATCCTCAAAGATATATCTACCTTGGAGTTTCTAAACTGGAGAGAGCTGGCACAAAACCGAGATGAGTGGAGGAAGACTCTTGAGGAGGCCAAGACTCACCAGGGGCTGTAGAGCCAAGAGTGATGATGATGATGATGATTCCACCAAGAACCGGTTCCATAAATAACTGAACTCTACCTTTAGAAAAATATCTAAGGTGACATTGACAGCAAAGGAACCGGTTCTACGTAACCGAGCCTGGAATATCGACCATCGAAACAAAAGGCAACTTGACAGTTACCCATTGTCTGTATGTATAATACGCCAGATAATACTCGTTATTGATTATTTCCTTCCTATTATCAACACTTCCTAGTTTCATCCTGGATATGATAGTTGGATAAGTGAGACATTAAATATGGAAAATTGACATTATTTGTCAGTCAACATGTATCCTGATATTCATCATAGTATAAGGCGCTAATAACCCCGTATTTACCTCATTAATGTGAAAGAAATACGGAAAATAATCCAGGGATTATTTACCTTTCAATCTGAATACTAGTTTTAATAAATAAAAATTAGTATATTTACTATAAATAAATCATTTGTAATTGCATTCAGCCGCTTGACGCCAATAAACTTATATTGCAGTAAATTCAAACCTCCTGGTGGAGAATTGACTTCTAGCTAGTTCACAACTTTCTAGCCAACCACAGCTCTACTCCCTTGATGAGCTTACCTTGTGAGTAGAAAATGCTTTTAATAAGGTTAGCTCATACGGGCCTTTTTCGAAAAAAAAAAAAATGAGAGCGTGCCTTTCACATTTTGTAGAAATGAAACCTTAAGAAAACTAAAGTACCTGCACAAGAGTGGGAAGGCTACAAAGTACCGCCCAAAGAGGATACCGATAGGCTACAGAGCATGGCTCAAAGAAGAGACCGATTTTACTATCTCATTATCTTGTAGGCTAAATAATATAGATTATAGATGTACGTGTTGGTCTCTTTTAGTATCGCTATTTTTCGTTTCATCGAGTTTCAAATCGCGATGTTAAAGAAGTTTTCAAATCAAAAACTCGTCGTTCCGCTTTCGAAATTTCGAAAGCGTGACGTAGCTTGAAGTAAAAGTCTGCCACTTGTGTTGCAATTCATCCAAATCTCCAGTGGGACATGGACTGAAAGCTACGTCACGAATTTTTAGCCAATCACCACTCTACCCCATCGATTAGCATTTTCTACGAACTTTGAGCTAACCTTGTTAATTTTACGAACCTTGAGCTTGAATAATAAAGTGGCTGGTGCAGATTTTTAACCAATTTACAGACAGGAGGTGCCAAACGATCGAGTTAGAATAGGACTTCGCTCCCCTTATCAATAATTTAGACAATCGAGGCGAACGGCTAATTTTTCAATTTCGTATTCTTTGAACATGCGTGATATTGTCAATAATTGGTGTCACAAAGAAGCGTAACGGTTTAATAAGTCAATTGTAATTTACAAATAAAAATGAATTATTCTAAAATATAGCGAGGGACCTGACTGTGTAAGATTTCAAGCGATCACGGCCTACCATAATTGCTTTTTGTTCGACGCTAATTCCACCCTTAATTAAATATACATTTATAGCCTCCCTTTACCAGCGCAAGACAGATCACTATCTTCGATGCCGATCTAAGCGCTGTGTTACTTAATAATAGAGATAATTTGAAATAAAATAAATCCGGGAACCATTGACTTAAAAACGAAAATGAAAATGTTTCTCATATTTGGTGGAGCGTAGTCCTTTTACATTGTAAAACTCAAAGCTAACGAGCGGTCTGGATAAGTCCCTAAAAACAGATCCAAGAATAAAGTTTATATAAACCCATACACCCAAGGAACTATTTCTCAACCCAGTGGATAAGATATTTGTAATGTTTTATATTGAAATAGCTCATGTAAATTGATAACATTGGAACGACTTCTTGCACACACTTTTTGTAATGTGGTGACTTAAAAGATTCTCACCTTCTTTCTCTATAAAACTGGTCAAAAACTTCAGATGGTCAAAATATTTTCGCTTTACAATAAAATTCCAATAATTGGAATATTTCAGAGTACATTCAAAAACTAAAAACTGTTTTAGAAAGGTGATGAAATACGCTTTCAAATTAAAGAATTCGAAATAAACATTTTTTTATTATATAAATTTTGCATACAAATTTTCAAAATGGCTCAACTTACGTTTTTTCTAACTAAGTAACTTTTTTTTTTACATGAGCTCCACACAGGAGGCCCTGAGGAAAATAATTTCTCTCAGGGTCTATGTCATCTTTGGAGATGCCGTGTGGAGGGTTTTTTTAAGGAAAAGAAGGAGAGGAGAGTTCTGGGAAGCAAAAGGGTTTAAGGGGTGGGTAGGATGGGGGTTCAGTATGTCCTGGTCATCTGCCTCCAAGACCTAGACAAACCTCACTCCATGAACCCGGCACCCCTGCTAAATCCCCAAACGTAGTGAACCACTTGGGGTGACCTATGGCAGAGGTGTTGGTTATCCAATAAAGGTTCCCGGCGCAGCGGTACCCATTCTCGCCTCCCAAATTAATATGATACTGATAATTATAAAAACACACATACATATTTTACTAGACAAATGTACAACAAACAAATATTGTAACCTCACTTGTCGCTCTATGTAAAAAAAATAATAATGAGTGTCGATTTTTTTTTCTATTTGCGATTCAAAACTTTGTGTAGGTACAAAAAGGTGTACATTTTACTTTTTTGGTGGCTATTTTTTAGATCGGAATATAAGGCTTGGTGTTTTTCCTTTCTAACACCGATTAGAACATATTTCTAACCATGATTTGGGAGACGGGATTGGGTAGCTCCGCCCCGGGAACCTTTATGGGATAACCAACACCTCTGCTATAGGTCACCCCAGGTGGTTCGCTACGTTTGGTGATTTAACAGGGGTGCCCGGGTTCATGGGGTGAGGTTTGTCTAGGTATTGGAGGCGGATGACCATGACACAATGAACCCCCTATTCCTACCCACCCCTTAAACCCTTTTCCTTCCCAGAACTCTCCTCTCCTTCCTTTCCCAAAAAAAACACTCCACACAGCACCCCCAAAGATGACATAGGCCCTGAGGGAAATTATTTTCCTCAGGGCCTCTTGTGTAGAGCTCATGTAAAAAAAAAAAATTATAGTAAGGGAGTTACAGCGTTTTATATGAGACCTATGTGCGTTGGGACAAAAATAGAACAAAAATAGTGATTAACAAACATAAAAAAGGGTGTCAGCAGTTCAGCACTCGAGTTTGACAAATTGTAGATTTTTCAACAGCTTTGACCTGCAGAATTTTGCATGAGACTCGTTCGATTTTGAGTGAAAATTTCATTTTGTTTCTGTGATATCCATTTTCTATCGTAGTGTTTTGAGTTTTATTTCATCTTATTGGATAAAACACCACATCTCAAAAATTTTATAGTGTACGTGCATGAAATCTTTATATTTAATAACGTAAGACAGACGTGAATCGTGTCCACTTCTTGTAGAGCTAGTTTACTAATAGCTGGCACTTAAAGCTCCCAGAATCAATTAATTTAAGTGGCCATTTATGATACGGTAATATTGTAATTGAGTTTCTTCCACAGTAATGTTGCGAAACTTCCATCGATGGTCGTTAAAGTAATTGGGAAGATCGTATTACTCCTTTCGGAGCTATTTCAATAAAAAAGATGCAATTGATTTATTCTCCAAGTTTCAACCTCGATACTTTGTACAGAGATATTTGAGTGGAATACACTACCAATTCGTGTTCGGGGTAAAAGAGCTTTTCTATGTAAACTACAAAGAAAGTTTGCAACAAGAAAACGACGTATATTTGTTACTCAATGATGTGGTTAAAAATATACATAATTGGGGTAGTTTTGTTATGGTTTGTTAAAGATCATAAGTGTGTTTTTTTTTCACTCTAAAAGATAAACATTGTTCATGAAAAACGTTGGCTTTCAATCACATAAGCAGTTAATATTCTTTATATTAGTATAAAAATAAACGTTTCTTTGTTTAACCCGTACGCTTTTCTATCCCATTCATCCGATTGCGATGAAACTTTGGTGATTTTTTTTGCGCACGCCCCCAAATGTTTCTATGTGAAAATGTGTGTACTTTATATAGTTTAGCTTCAGGGAAGGAAGGGGGGTGGGGAGGAGTAGAACGTAGGAGGGGGGATGTTCGCAGGAGGAGGGCGACTGAGGTGGGAAGGCGGGGAAGGTTAAAGAGGAATACGGGAGGGGGAATAGTAACTCGGATGGGGAAGAAGACGCGGGAGGAGAACGGGACACTCGAGAAACACGGGGAAGGGTGAAGGGCGAGGGAGTGGATTTCAAAGGAGGCTTAATAGCGGTAGATGAAATCAGGGGGTAAATTTTGAAAAATCCAGGCTTTTCACATAGTCAGCTGTTTGTGGCCTGCCAACGCATCGAAAAACCTTCTGATTTGTGCACGTACGCACTAGACGGAACAAAAACATGGTGTAGGCTATCAAAAAGCACTTCAGTAATCAGAATTAAAATAAATCACTTTCTTTCTTTCCAATTTGGGAAGCGGCAATAGGTACCGCCGCCCCGGGAACCTTTATTGGATAACCAACACCTCTGCCGTAGGTCACCCCAAGTGGTTTGCTACGTTTGGTGATTTAGCAGGGGTGCCCGGTTCATGGGTGAGGTTTGTCTAGGTCTTAGAGGCGGATGACCAGGACACACTGAACCCCAGATTTATTATTTATTTCTACCCACCCCTTTAAACCCTTTTCTTTCTCAGAACTCTCCTCTCCTTCCTTTCCTTAAACAACCTTCCACACAGCATTCCCAAAGATGACATAGGCCTTGAGGGAAATTATTTTCCTCAGGGCCTCTTGTGTGGAGCTCACGTAAAAAAAAAAGTGACATTGCAACGCATGCCGCGTACTCGCTAGTAATTTTTTTTTCAAATGATTCGTATAACATTGAGAGCTGCATTGATTGCTGTTTATATTATTGGAAAGTCAATAATACATATTTTTTACCGTCACGAAACATTCTACGTGATATGTCTACTTATATATACATTTACCTCCAAAATATACCAAGAGGAATATTTTATTCTACAACAATAACTTCGCTGTGAATTATGTGATAGAAAGAATACATAGGTTGGGCAATGAACTAACTGATGTCGCTGACATATTTAATTTAAACTTCAATACATTTAAAGCCAAATTAGCCTACCACTTTTTATATGTGAATGATGAATGAGAAATCATTTCATTTTATTTCGATTTTCTATCTTCGTTTGATTTTTACTGTTTTTGTTGCTCGTAGGTATATACATTTTACTAAGGAGTTCTCTAAAGTCATCCATGTGGATTTAGCATTAGATATATTCTTATTATATTTAGTTTATGCTTTATTTATACACTTTGTAATCTTTTTTATTTATGTTACACTGTTCTTATAAATGAAATTTGTATTCGATATGTAAAAGCCCAACAGGGCATCAATAAATAAATGAATAAATATTTTGTCCACCCTCAAAGATAGATCCCACAGTGTTTGGGCGGAGTGTTGATATTCTGCTAGTCAATCCAAGGGAGCCTGCTATGCCCCAATACAAAGGACTATCTCATCGAAACAGAGGTTTGAACAATTCCCCCATTTTTTTCAAAAAAAAATTCCTCACTATTCGAACAAACAACCAGACATTGTTCCATTCCTTCTCACCTTTTCAAAATTCACGCGCCTGACTCTCCAGATTTACATTATGTCGTCTGGAAGGGAAACTTTGTTTAAGATATTTTTTAGTTTTCCGTCTCTAAACAAATATCCTCTCTTCTATCAAGCCTTACCTAAAATTACCCCCCCCCCCCCATTCAACATGTCATCTCTTCTATATTTGAACTCGTCTCCATTCCTTCATATAATTATGAAATTTGCCCATTTAAATTAAATTAATTTATAAACCCCCTTGAAGGTACGAGTAAGGTTTGTGGGTCTGTCAGTCTGTCTGTGTAACTCTGGTTCAATGAACGCGGATTTGTTTTGAATTTAACAACCATTTTCAAAATAGAAACTGATTTTGTGAAGAATTCAGAATAGCGATAAAGTAGGTACCTACCTAAAACATAAAATTATTTTTATTTGTAATTTTCAAAAATTGGAACCAATTTGTCAAGAATTCAGATAATCCAGTGATTTTTCACGGTAACAATTATTATCATAAGTAATAATTATTAGCCTGAAACACTCATCTACATTGAAAAAATATCCTGAGAAAAGATATATGCCGCCGACGGGACTCGAACCCGCGTCCTTCTGATTTCCGGCCAACTGCTCTGTCCACTGAGCTACGTCGGCTTATCTCCTACCCACCAAATAATTCAATATAGACTAGTGTTTCTTAATAGTTGAAGCCATAAGCTGTTCGTTTTTTCCATTATTCAGCACGGGTAAACCACCTAGTGAGGCCAACATCATCGAATTGTGTATAAAATGTAAATATATTGCATCAAATAAATAAATAAATTCCAATGAATTAAATCATGCTCCGTGATTTCGATAAACGGCATTAAACAAAGTTCTTCCACAAACTACAACTTTAAAATGCTGCCACAGGCATAACGAAAACTCTTTACCATGATACCTACCTTAAAAAATACATATTAATATGCCCAACATCCTTCCATCAATAACACAGCACTGATAGTTTTGTTGGATACAACATTATTCGGGGCAAGAGCTGGTACATTGGTTTGGATTACATGAGGAAAAGTGTGAAGATTCTAAAGTGTATTTTGTGAACCATATTTATCTAAATAGTTATTGTGTCATTGGCAGCTGGAAAAGGTACGACTTGGCTTACACGAGTAATGCGACACACAATATGGGACAACTAGAATGGGGTTTGCAGTACAATAGTCCCAAAATTGGGAATTAGCCAAGAAGCTGCCGATTCAAATTCAGGCACAAAAAAAACCTTCCTACCAAAAATCATATTATTATTCAAGCTATGGGGTAGCAGAAAAAGGACATTAAATGTCCTTTTTATACTACTTTCTTAAATTAAAACAAATCTTTTATTTTGTAACACATTTTTGAGTTGAAGATACTCTCCGTATCGACCTGGTGAAAAACCACCATTCGGAATCGAAAATTTGCTTAAAATGGGGTTAGCCAAGTTCAGCGACTAGTTCTGAATAGTCAGATACTTTATGTGAGAATGGTTTTGGTGGCACGCCTTCCTTTTTGAATATGCCAGAGCGAGACGGCAGCACTCGTTATAAAAGGTGATGTATGTACCCGCTCGCCCTCTTTTCCTACCGACAGCTCGTTGGTTAGCAAGTAGTTTATAACTTGTATAGTACCAATAAATGTTCATCTCGTACACGCGATATTATAAAGATCTAAAGTCTACACTAAAGTTTGTAAATAACACTTTATAACCTTTCACTCCCTCATCTATTATTGTACGTCTGCCCACCGATTGCGTGGCGGGCCGGATCGGGAATGCGAGGATTGGTTGAGAGAGACTTTGACCGCTCCAGCAGGACTATTTCGACCAATTGCCTTGCCCCACATTCGGAGGGATGGATTCATCGACTGGTCAGTGGTTTGGGTCGTTTGGGTCGCGTTTGGGTCCCACCCAGGCGTTCCGTGTTCGATTCCTCGGCTGGCTAAGACCTCCATCATGACTCAAGCAACATTTTCGGCTTATGGTGGTAGTAGGAGATTTTCAGACACACTGATCCCCAGATTCTTATCCACACCTTATGCCTTTTTTCATCCCAGAATTTGCTCTTCTTACTTTCCTTAAAAAGGCCCTACATGCAGCATCCCCAAAGATGACATAGGCCTTGAATGAATTTATTTTCCTCCGGGCCTCCAATGTGGAGCTGATGAAAAACAATCATCGACGACAATATAACAAACAGAAAAATCAGAAAAAGATACAGTCGCATCGAATCGAGAGCATTGGCCTTGCCGGGGCTTTGCTCGAAGCAATGAGCTAATTCAATCCTATCCCCTTCGGTCATATAAATATATCATCTTCGACCAAGAACTACCAACATTAACTTCATTTTCTTAAAGCATATGCAAGATTTTACCCGAACTAAATGAAATCTAGATAGTGTCTTCGATAAGTATATTCATTTTTATTTTATGAAATCTATTGATTTTTATAAGTCTACAATGAATGTTTTTTTTTAAAGGGAGCAGCCAATAAAAATATGTTTTAAGTAAATAAAGTCAATGTTGTTGGTTCTTAGTCGAAGTATGACACAATTAAATATAAACGAAGGGGATAGGGTCGAATTCGCTCAGTGGTAAGAGCAGTGACTCGGCAAGGCTAAGGTCCTGCGTTATCAACCGTATATTTTTCTAATTTTTCTGTTTCAAATTTTCGTTTGAAGTTGTTAATACTCTATTCAATGATTAAATATTACAACTAGAGGTTTTACTCACTACTTTATTTTTAAAAAGCCACATTAGTAAATACGTCGGTACGTTATTAAATCAGAAGTTGTGTGTGTTAATAGATGTAGGTAAGTCACTAGTAATTTTTCTAAATCTTAGTTGTAAGCCAGTTATAAGTTATTATATATACGTAATGTATACTATCAGCCTTACTAAAAAAAACACAGCACGCCCGATAACCCGTGTTGCTGCAGCAACATGAATAAAACAAAAATACACTAAAACATGAAATATTACTAATAAGGTTTGTTCTAAAAATATATTTTAAATCTGGCAACAATTTAATTTTTCATAGTGTAAGCACTACATTGTTTGTTTTCCTTCATAACCACCAGGTGGCGGCGCCTGCGCATTCGTCGTTCGGGCTGAAAGCGCGAAAAAAAATCACTCCTCGGATGTGTGTGTAATATTACTCAAATGTGATCGTTATTTCTAATAATATGACTAATTCACCATTATATTCGTATAATTGATATATTTACCGTGTTTTTGTGGTTTTTAATAAGTTTTAGTCAAGTTATAATAAAAATAATCATACTTTGAAAATTGAAATCTCAAAAAGTATTTTATATAAAACATGAAAATTAAAATTTACATTTAAAGGATTTTATTTTATGAGAATTTTATAAAAGTGGTGTTTTTTTAATATTAATATCTAATACATGTGCGTATTCCTAAACGCATCAAAGAAATTAACGTCTTTAGAGATGCAAGAAATCTGTTAAAAAAGTCGATAATTTTTTAGGTTAGTTTTTTGGCAATAAAAAAAAAATTGAAATTTTTTATTATTTTTTATTGTATGCACGAGGAAAAAGTGACAGTTTCGTTCCAAATTCATTGTATAAAAGGTCTGTATTTTTTAAATTATGTTTTTTTATAAATTTCTGTACACTTTCATCGAATATGTTTTGGTAAAATAAAATTAAAGCGTATTTCAATTACTCAAATCTAAAAGGTAATTTTATCTAGTTTTCATAAATGCTATTTGTTTTTACGACACCTTCAAAAATAAGAAATATATAGAACATTCAAAATATTTTGGAAAAATTCCATATTTCGTTCAGACATCATTACTAAAACAGAGATAAACTACCCTCTCAGACTGTGTAAACCAAGTGTTTTTTTTTCCATGAACAATTTTTTAATTAGTAATGTTTTCACATCCGCGGCCGTTTGTCAATTGAATAAAATTTTCACTGAGTTTTTTAGTAAGGCTGTATATATTTAATATTTGTATATTTTTTACAATAAGTATTCATTTTTATATGTTATACAGTGATATAAAAATAGCCTTTATTATATTGAAGAAATATAAAAATAGCCTTTTCACACCATAAAGAGACAAGGCTCTTTCTTGTGTTTGGTGACGGAATTCTTGCTCAATTATATGAAATCATGTAAGTAAATAAATTATAACAAAAATATAAGTAAGAAAAACTCAAGATTTATCAATAATGGTAGTTCAAGATTTAAAATAATAATAAAATAGATGAACTCTTATAGTAGTTTCAGGTAATTTTTCAATGTAAGCTGAAATTCATGTTTATTTTCGATTATTTTTAAATTTAACGTGATGTCGTTGAAATAAGTTATTCCTAGGTAGAGATAGGTATTTTGAATGTTCTTGGCATTAAATTTCGGGATTTAATATTATTCTTGTATCTTGCTGATATATTGAATTATAAGTTATTTAGCTGCATTTCTTTGAAAGTTTGTAGAATTAAATATTTTTATAAATTTTGTCTATTGTAGGTACGTTGAATATTGAAAAGATTTTTTGTAAATGTAAATGGTTTTTTAAGATAGCCTTAATTATCGATCTTTGCACTTTTTTGAGTGGCTTTAAAATAACATCATATGTTCTTCCCCAGCCTATAATACCGTATTGTCATACATACATCTCATCCGTAGTTTGCAATCCCCAATATAGCGTTTAGATAGTCTCGGTAACAAATACTTAAACAAAATGGATGTATTTGACAACAATTTTAACCGCCGTATACGTGCCCACTATTTCTACTTATTTCATAACTGTGAACACCAATTTAAATTTTTTTTAGTAATATTATTTTTGATTTGGAAGACATTGGCAGATTATCCATTTTTAGTTAACTTATATTTATTATACGGTACCCACTTTGTGTCAACTCTTATGTTTTATGTAATCAATATTTTGTTTCTTATATTTTACTAGCTGGTGCCCGGCATGCGTTGCTATGCCATTTATTAAAGAAATTGTTTCTCACTTCGCGTCTTTTCCCATTCATCCCGTTCCCCTTCCGCCTTCCCTTCCTTTCCCGCGTCCCCTTCCCCTCTCGCATTCCCAATCCGCCTTCCCTCTCCCCACTCCCCTCGCCCGCTTCATCTCGCAAACCTCCCTCACGAGTTCCCCTCTCCCTTCCGAGTTCCATTCCATACATTCAGTCCTGGTACATTCAATTTTCAAACATCTCGCGTGCCACCTATTGCAATTTTTTTATACAAATTTCATTACGCCAAAGCTCCCCGTTTCTTTATACAAACCTTGTACTGACAATAACGAACACAACAAAAAAGAATTATCCAATTTGGTGCAGTCGTTCGGAAGTTATGCGCATACATACATTTCGGCGATTCATTTTTATTTATTTTATACAAATTTCATTACGCCAAATCTCCCCGTTTCTTTATACAAACCTTGTACTGACAATAATGAACACAACAAAAAAAGAATTATCCAATTTGGCGCAGTCGTTCGGAAGTTATGCGCGTACATACATTTCTGCGATTCATTTTTATTTATATAGCTAGATAGATAGATGTTATCTGTATTTTTCAACTCTTAATTTTCATTGTAATTTAAAAAAATAACATGTACTGCATTATATATAAAAGCCCTATGAGCGTTTAAATAAATAAAAAAGTAAGATATCAATGAATTTTCTATATTGTACCAAAGATATCGAGTATCTACGAACGAAATGTAAGAAAGGTATACTAGAGAATAAGTTTGAAAATCACTTTTATATATATGTATATCGATCAATCTTTTATTAAGAAGGTACTTAAATAAACACAAAGCCAATGAATATAAAACTGATTTTAAAACAAAATTAAACTTTTTTACTTATATTGTTTTGATGATAATGAGGAAACCCTCGCCAACGAACAAAGCGGTGTTACCTAAGGGTAGTTTTAATGGCCTGAATCAATGGCAAGCCCATAAAACGTACCAGTACTAAACCTGTTTAACGATTTGGGCGTTACTGTTAGCCTATGGCTAGACTAAGAATTCGGTGCTAAATTTTATATTATACTCAATACCGTATAGGTAGGTCACAAAACCATGATATTAGACTCGGTTGACGGGGCCAGTGGAGTGAAGTGACCATTAGAAAGTTCGATTAGACGATTAGTAACATTTAGATCTGTTGACCTTAGAGTAAAGCCCGCCTTCCACTGCGAGTGGAGCGGACTCCATACGGACCCCGCTCAACTAGCAAATGTTAACTGCATACAGGTGCTTCCATCAAGAACAACTCCGTACGAACTCCGCTCGACTCGCAAACGTTAACTGCATACAAGTGCTTCCATCAAGAACGAGGTGAGCGGAACGGACCGAACAAGTTAAACTAGGTCCGAACGAGTCCGCTCGCGCACACCATCGCCGACTAGTTTCTAGCGGACTCCTCTCAAAAACTGTCAAGAAATCACTTGCCTCGACTGCATTTTTGTCGAGACGGAGGTGTTTATTGAAGAGGTTTACCAATTTTGTTTATAGGATACGACTAGCGAAGATTGTCTCAATGTCGACAAAAAGAATTCGGCTTAGAAAACCATCATTGAGATGAAATTGGCGGAAATAAGAAAGTAATTTTTTTTTAAAGTTTTTACATTTTTGAGATGAGATTCCTTTCATAAATGTACATTTGCAAACATTTTTTTCATTGCATACATGCTGTCAGAATCATCTTCACTAAAATCAGTACTTGACACCACAATAATCATTCCGTTCACTTCGAAACAAAGCGATACTGACTCGTTTTCAATGGAAGGGCAAAACTATTTCTCATTTTTTATTGACCTCGCTCCGCTCGCCTCCATCATTTCTCGCACGGGCGCAGTGGAAGGCAAACACCTATCTTCAAAGTCAAAACTATTTCGCTCAGCTCCCACTCCGCTCCGCTCTACTCTTTTCCGCTCGCAGTGGAAGGCGCCCTTAAGCTGTCTCTCGCTTAAGTTTTGTCGGACACATAGTTTCGATATATAGGATGGCGCCATTGCTTGCAATGCTTTGAAGGTCATTAAGCAGATCTTGAACTCTATTCTTTCAGGACATCGAAGCCAAAACGATATTACCTACCAGTGGAACAATAACTCCCAAGCAATCATCAGTCTGTTTGTTATGTGCTTTGCTATGCTCCACAGTGGTCTTTCGGTGCATTCAATATCGACTGTAGTCTGTTAGGAAACAAGTGCAATGATCTACTCACACAGGAGTTGATGTCTCGGTTATTGAAGGGTGATTAACCAGCGGACGAGAATTTAAATTTCGTCGAAAGACGGTCTTGTTATTGTACCCTTGCCTGTACAGGGCGGTTCCGATGAGAAAGATTAATTATTCTCCATACCAAAACTAACTAACTAACTAACCATCACGCCGTTTCCCCGCAGGGGTAGGCAGAGAGGACGGACCGCCAAACAAATCGGTCTTTGCCTCACTCACATTCATACATCGTCTTGTACATTGTTTTCTATTATTCTGACTTTTGACATGGCCCGACTCAAGTATCTGATTCACTTGATCGTGCCATGTCTTCCTCGGGCGTCCCCGACTTCTACCATTCACATTCGCGTCGTATATTCTTCTTACACTACTTTCTTCGTTTATTCGCTCTACATGCCCAAACCATCCGAGGGTCCCTTTCTTAATTTTGCTCATTATTCTTACATCAGCCTTACATTCTTTGCGGATATCCACATATCTCACACGATCATACATTGTTTTACCACACATACGTCTCAGGGATCTCATTTCAACAGGATTCAGTTTACTTTCATTCTTCCTCTGCCAGTTCCATGCCTCACTGCCATACACCAGGGTAGGTACCAGGACTCCATTGTGGACTGCTAGCTTCGCTTCTTTTGACAGTTTTTTATTAGCGCCAACGGCATTCAATCCACCATTAACGGAGTTACCGGCATTAGCATTTTTAAATAAAAACTCAATATCGATTTTATTTCAATCAACATTTGCCTTGATATACACGTAAATACAAAAATCCTCAAACGTGTGATAATAAAACTATTAAAATTATGTACGTGCTCGGATCTTTTTTTAAAAGATTTTATTTAAAATAAAATTAAAATTCTGAAAAGTAGCTTTCCTAGCTAAATTATTTTACTGCATGATTATAAGATTTCAAATGTGTGTCGTATAGTACAAAATTTTGATTGAAAATTTAACAAATCTGCCAATAACTTACGGTATAACCTTATTATACTAAAAATAAACATTTTTTCTCAAAATTTAAAACATAACTTTACTAGATAAAAGACCAATCTTTTGAAATCGATTTGTACTTTTTTGTGCAAAAAAGTCAATACGTCTAGAATTTTTTTTTTAAATGACATATTTCCGGTTGTGTCTGGTTTAAACGCCTCGATTCCATCGATTCAAACGAAGACTTGTGCATGCGCTCAGCGAAGTGATATATGGTTGACATAATTCACTATCCCCATAGTTGTGTCATTTTGAAACGCCACACTTTTTTGATTGGATTCTAAATTATCGATTATACTCCATTTTTGATTCGCAATCTGTTTGCGAATACGTCAACCTTATTGTTTTTTGTTAACCACTGGAGCGCTTTTTGCCACAATATGGCACTATTTAAAATACATCGGATTGCTTAGCTGCCAATTTTGGCAATTTTACCCTTATTTGTAAGTAATTAATTAGAAGTTTACTATTTTTATAATATTTTTTTTATAAATCCTACAAATATGTGATAATCAATTAAAGATAGGTGAATTCATTGGCTATTTAGAACTATAATTAGTTTGGTATGTCTCCATACTAAAATTCGGTGGTATGATTTTTTTTTAATGTGGGCGGAAAATATTGAAAATGATTACCAAAATATTTCGAGCATTCGAAGAAAAAAAATTAAATTGCGCTGTCGCTCCAGTGGATAAATAATGTTCTTGTTAATTATTCACGTGTTCCAATTAAACTAGTATAATTATTTACTAAATCCTATCCAATAACCGCTCTATAATTTCCCACCACGCAGCAACGAAACATTGTTTAATGTGGCCAATTGTAATTGACACGTTAACATGATACAACATTATAATGCGACCGTGTTATATTGATACGTCAAGCGTTATATTGATTGCCAAACCGCAACATTCGGATGTGTTCGATGATTGAGTTGTGGGATATCATGTTGCTTAATATTACGCATTCATTATTTACGTGTAACGAGGTGTTTTAAAAATAGTTTGTCTTTCATATTAGAGTTTATATTATTTTATTTACGCCCGTTAAAAAGGCTTTTACATTTTTTATAGAATACACCTAAAACACAAGTATAGTATACTAGTTGACCCGTACACGCGTTGCTGTGGCCAACGAAACAAAATGCCATCTATAGGATGGTAACCCAACTTTTATAACCACTACCATCTGTTCATTTGCATACAAATCAAATCCACACCGCCCGCGCCCACCCGCTTGTCAGCCCGCACGTTCACCACATACAGACATTATTATTATTTTTTTTTACATGAGCTCCACACAGGAGGCGCTGAGGAAAATAATTTTCCTCAGGGCCTATGTCATCTTTGGGGATGCTGTGTGGAGGGTTTTTTTAGGAAAAGGAAGGAGAAGAGAGTTCTGGGAAGGAAAAGGGGTGGGTAGAAATCTGGGGTTCAGTGTGTCTTGGTCATCCGCCTCCAAGACCTAGACAAACCTCACCCCATGAACCCGGGCACCCCTGCTAAATCACCAAACGTAGCGAACCACTTGGGGTAACCTATGGCAGAGGTGTTGGTTATCCAATAAAGGTTCCCGGGGCGGCGGTACCCATTCCCGCCTCCCAAATTGAATTTATCCATTATTTACCATTATTTATCATTATCCTTTATATATTATATATTTCAACCAATTTACACAAAACCTTGACAAATTACATATCTAAACCTTCCTCATGAGTCACTCTATTTATTGGTGAAAATCGCATGTCATTTTTGAGTTTGTCACGCACAAACAGATTGATGCGTCGGAGGACTTTAATTTATAATATGTAGAGATAGCATCGGTCGACAAAGGTTGACCACGCGACCGTCGACATCACTCGTGCGCGCACGAGCCTGCTCAATTCGTGCGCTTCTGACTGCCCGACGGATCGCCCGTCGTCATCGTACTTCGGGTCGTTCCTAGCAGTGCTTCCGTTTCGTCGGGTTTCAAATCACAACGGTGCTAAAAAAAGTTTCAGAGTTAACGTTTTATATTAAATATTAATTGAAACACTCGGAAAAAATCTTTTGTTTGGTATAGGTATGTAGGTACAGAATTAATATTTTGTGCTTGGTGCGATAGTCTAATGCCTAATGCGTAATATTTGGGTTTGGCTCCATAAATAAGGGATGCCCAGTCAATGTGTTACAATCTACCCCTAACTCTGCTCCGGGCACGTTCTGCCTGATTTATGATACTTCAAAACGTAAATGACCAAAATACGCAAGAAGTTCGGCAAAGGTTCTCTCGTGGACTTTTGGAATAGGCCACTTGCATGGATTTCATAACGACTTGTAAAAAATCGTGTGGATAGATTTTTTTACTAAGATTACGAAAATGTTAGTAATTTTTTTTTGAAATGTACAGTTTTTTTATTTTTAAATAAATAAATACATTATTTTGGCTCGTGACGTCACTACATGAACATGTCCCGTCTCCGAAAATGTTCCTATTAATTTTGTAAAATTCCACACTGATTTTTTTTTTTATGTGGCATCACTTTGATTTCAGGCGAATTTTTGAATTTGACATTTAACGTTCACTAGATTTATTGTTTGTTCTCTGCGAACGCATCATTTGGTTTGATTTTTTGACAGATGTTAAACTAATTGTTTTAGGAACTCTAAAAATAAATTAACTCCAAGTCAAAGTCCCACAATCTGTTACAAACAAAAGTGCTGTGTCAGTTAAAAACAGCTTTTTCTGAAAATTACGACATTTACTAAAAAACTTAATATTCCTGTAAATATTTACTGGTTGGAGATTAATTTGCATATGTATATATATTCTAAAAGGGAATTAAATTTTTTAACAACTTATTTCAACAAAATTTCTTTCTTTGATGAATATTTTAGACGACTTGAAGGAATGTTTGATGAAAAATGTGGGGTAGAACGATTTTTTTCGAAAATATCTACATTTGTAGAGGGTGTAACTCAAAAACGGTTGGGATTTAGAAAATTACGTATAGAATAAACGTTCTAGATAATTTTATGAAGTTTACTTATTTTAAGAAAATTTTCCTCTGAGATGCACCGTTTTTTGAGATAAAAGCGGAAACCTGAAAATTGGGACCTTCTCCCCCCCTCCCCTCCTTAGCTCACCACCTAGACGTCAGGACTTTTAGTATGTTCACACCCTAAGCACCCTGAAAAAGTTTCTGAAGGAACCGCTTAGTTCCGCCGTTCCTGCTCACGCACTCTACACCTCATTCCTTGACTGGACTAAGGCTATAAACGCTTTACATTTTTAACCAGTCAGTTGCGGCGTGTGATGAAAAATATTTTTTATGTTTTTAATAGAAAAAAATGGCATCGGACCGCAAAATGACATCTAGATTTGTTACTCCAAATATGCTCAGGAATTAAAAATTAATGGAATTAAAGTTTAAATCCCTCGGGTACGTCCTGTTTCAAAATAGTGTGGTGTACAAATGTAGTTTCAACATCCTTTAACAGATTTTGTTAGTGTAGATAGTTTTATTAGTTTTTAGGTGTCTCAACAGATGTCAGTTTTAGTACCTTAGAAGATGATCGTCATCACCGTTCGTGTCTAATGCACGAACGAATACCGATAGAGCTGATGGTATATGACAGACCTCTGGGGCCCACAGTATTTGAATACCCATCTCCAGAATAACTTAGAGCTTTCTATAGTTTGAACGTCTGGTTCAGTTAAATATTCTTTGTAAACCTTACTTTAACGTAAATAAAGCATCTTGTTATCTCAATGAACCTCAATCTGTATTAGAGTTTTCCCGAACATGTTTCATGTAACTCAATCACTGAGATTAAAGAATTATTTTCTATGTACATTTTTACTTAAAATTAAATTTTATGTATGTCGCGTATTCTCATTCTCGAATTGAGTATGGAATTATAGGATGGGATCTACCACACATGAATACATACACAACCTGAATATAATTAAAAAAGGAATCATAAAGACCATACTGAAAGTACTTATTAGAACGCCTTCGATTGAAATTTTAAAAAGCTTTGACCTACCAAATGTACAACGAATATATGCCAAAATATATTATTAAAGCTATTCAAAAATACTGAATCCTCTACACACACTAGATCGAATAAAAATGACATAAAAAAATTCCAATTTATAAAACCACATTCGGACAAAGAAACTACACTTTTTTGCAACTAAACTCCATAATATTCTTCCCCAAGACACAAAAATAAATAAAAAAATTATGAGTACAAATCAAGAATAAAAACATGGCTGAAAGAGGTCAACGAAAACATTCCAAGGAAGACACCAAAAACGACATAGAATACAAATAAACTATAATTAAACAATTTTACTCCGCCTCGGCACAGGAACCCCTAGTGAGGAGGACTAAGAAATACAATATCTTTACCTAAAATAACCATTAATTTTGTATACTTATAGAATTATGTTATACCGTAGCTTAAATAAAATAAAAAATAAATAAAAATTTAAGAAACAAATGAACATAGAATATAAAACTTTTCAAAACAAAATGATAGTTCATGCCTAAGAAATACAAAAAAATGATTAAAGAATATTACAGATTGTGAGAAATTAAGCAAGATAAAAAGTAATAATTAACGTTAGTTATAATTAGTACGAGTAATTGTAGACTTAAATATACTAATAACAAAAATTAAATAAAATAAAAAAATTCAAAATAATTATATAGTGCTTTAGACATCTTCACCAAAAGTTTGTAAAGTAATTAAAAAATCAGAAATTAAAAAAAAAATTATATTAATGAAGTTAAGTAAAATAACTTTTTGGCCTAGTGTTGCTCTAAGTTCATTATAATAAATTTACATACCTTATTCTGAAGTAGATTATTATTCGTAGTTTGAAGACGCCCGAACAAATTGCTTTCTCGGCTGATCTGTAAAGAAGATAAAATGGTTAGTTTAGATAAAAAATCTTATTATGATTAGAGTGAAAGAAATTCTTAATTTTTCTCTCATATTTACAATACTATTTTTCGCAATCTCATAATTTTTCTTTATACCCATATTGCCATCCACAAAACATTGATATGATCAACTTTTATTCACACATGTTAGATGATTTTGTTGTGTTAAAATAAATAATCTCAAAGATACATTTATATTTCTTGGTCACATACAAAGATATTCAAATACAGAATAGATATGCTATGGTGTCCGCGCAACTGTCGCCGGACTACGGTCTAATTAGCGTAGTTTTCATACAAAAAGACTTTGTTCATTTTGTTGATTTTTTGAAAATGTGCATTAATATTGGTTAACAATATATTTTGAATAAGGAAAGAATTCGTTCATTTAGTTTAACGTTCGTTTGGTTTATTGGTTAATTATTTGTTCTTTTAGTTTATTTGTTAATTGGTAAACAATGTCGGCGACACCCGGAAGCGCAGACCCACATAGTAAAAACAGCAGATAGCACATCGTCACAGAGGTCAAAATTATCAAATTTGGAATTTCTGATGACTGATCGGCATATAATATATTTCTGGGTAAACTTTCGGGATAACTGGACAAGCTTAACCCTAGAAAGATTCCTCCCGTGTGCACACAAGCATTTACTTATTATGGGAGAATATTTAAAAAAAAAAACTTAATTGTAATAATAATATTTGTATTAAGCTTTTATATACTTTCATTATATTTAGATGGGAAGGCTGATAGAGATATTGAAAGAAGGGTAAATGCCGGTAACTCCATTGATGGAGGACTGAATGCCGTTGGCGCTAATAAAAAACTGTCAAAAAAAGCGAAGCTAGCAGTCCACAATGGAGTCCTGGTACCTACCCTGATGTATGGCAGTGAGGCATGGAACTGGCAGAGGAAGGACGAAAGTAAACTGAATGCTGTTTAAATGAGATCCCTGAGACGTATGTGTGGTAAAACCATGTATGATCGTGTTAGAAATGTGGATATCCTCAAAGAATGTAAGGCTAATGTAAGAATAATGAGCAAAATTAAGAAAGGGACCCTCAGATGGTTTGGGCACGTAGAGCGAATGAGCGTAGAAAGTAGTGTAAAAAGAATATATGATGCAAATGTGAATGGTAGAAGAAGTCGGGGACGCCCGAGGAAAACATGGCACGATCAAGTGAATCAGATACTTGATACGGGCCATGTCAAAAGTCAGAATAATATAAGAGTATGTATGAGACGATGTATGAATGTGAGTGAGGCAAAGAGTGTGTGCCAAGACCGAGTTGTTTGGCGGTCCGTCCTCTCTGCCTACCCCTGCGTGGAAACGGCTTGATGGTTAGTTAGTTAGTTAGTTAGCTATTGTATATATATTACCAACGAAAAATTTTCAATAAAAAAAAGAAAGATAAAGCTATGTCTCTGCGATGTAAGGGATACGCAATAATTGCTTTCTTTTTTTTATTATTTCGCAACGTAGCGCGCTGTCTATCTCAGTTAGCACAGTTGCCGAGCAGAGCTAGCGACCCACGCAATTATGGTAAGTGCAATAATTACGGAGAAATACATACACCAAAAATATGTAGCATATAAAAAAATACGATTTAGACATAAAATGAAACACTATTTTTCATTTAAAAAAAGACTTAACATTTTGTAGCTGATTGGTAAAAGGTTAACAGAATTTTTTAATTTTTTTAATTACAATATATTTTTTATAATTACTTTGGTTTTATTTAAAGTACAAAACCCTAAACTAATTATTCAACTACCTTTAAACTGCGTAAGTATGATAATATATCAAATATACACTTTAGACTTCAGTACGCCTTAAAGATGTATCATTAACGTAGGTAAAAATAAAATTATCTTTCTAGGGTTAATACAAATAATGTTTTATGTTTTTTACAAACTTATAAGCAAACTTTACAGATAAGTAAACAATCGATAAGAGGAGATTTTATTTTATTATTTTATAATATTACTCGTACAATCAAATTAGATTAGGTATTTATAACTCGATCTAACGGTTATTTTATCATACAATAGGCCACTTGCATGGATTTCATAACGACTAGAAAAAAATCGTGTGGATAGATTTTTTTACAAAGATTACGAAAATGTTAGTAAAAATTTTTAGAAATGTTCAGTTTTTTATTTTTAAATAAATAAATCCATTTTTTGGGCCCGTGAAGTCACTACATGAAAATGTCCCGTCTCCGAAAATGTTCCTATTAATTTTGTAAAATTCCACACTGATTTTTTTTATATGGCAACACTTTGATTTCAGGCGAATTTTTGAATTTGACATTTAACGTTCACTAGATTTATTGTTTGTTCTCTGCGAACTTATCATGATGATTGAAGAAGATGTTATGAAGAGAACCCCGTACATTTTACGCTGTCTGCACGTGTTTTGGAGGTATAATGGTAGTGGTGCTGATTTTAACAAAATCAAATTTTATAATATTCTTTTTATCATTATAATTTACAAGCACAGGTATATTGAAAATTAAAATGATTTATGATCAATAAGATGGATCAAGGAAATCGCCAGGGTTTCAAAAAAGCGATTAAAAAAAATAATGAATGTCTTAGAATATTTGCCTAAACCGTTAAATTAAAAAAAAAGTGATGCAAGTGGCCTATTATTCATCACAAATCAGCGGTAGATGGAAGGAATCAGGTACTGGAAGTATTTATTTGAATTGGATATCATAACCAAATTGAAAAAGCCCGAGAATATTCAATATAATAACGAAGACCCCAAAATTAGAATGATCCGGATTTCATTAGCGTTCCGAGAATTCGAGAATAAAAAGTATAATTTAAGGGATCGAAGGTTTCCTAAACCTCCAAAGAGAAAATGAATTTACTAAAATACTGAGTGAGGGTAGAATAAAAATAAAGTAAATGTAGATATTTTTGTATGAAATTGAACACAGCAGATATTGAAACCGCGCCTTTCAGTTGAATTTGGTAGCCACTTCTGGTCTTAAGCCTTTACTTTATGAGAAAATCTTATGCTAGTAGAAAAGATGGTAAATCCGTCGGAATATTTCTACTGCGTAATGGAGACACAGACGAAGATGACAAGTTAATATATTACGGGCCTTTCAAACTAGCGCCCTTCTTTAAAATGAAATTTTGGTCTCCGGTGACATTTTTGATGTTTTTTTTTTTTTTTTTTTTTTTTTTCTACAAAAACATAAAAAAATGGTAGTTGTTGAACAGTTGGAGGCGGGGTAAGGGGTTCGTCGGACACCCGGCTGAGTGACCAGTGACGACATGCGGAAGAAATTTTATTTTTGTTTGATTTTGAAGAAAAAAATTTTGAAAAAAAAAGTGATCAAAAAAAGTCACCGGAGACCAGAATTTCATTTACATTTTTTACTCCAAATAATGTCAGGAATCACTGGTTAAAGTAAGTCAAGTACGTCCCTTAACACCCTGTATGATGCTAAGATTTAATCGAAGATCATATATAAGGTGCAAGCGGGCGACTAGTGAATCTACATCACATATAGAACACAAAAAACTTGAATAATTGGACATTTCTATTTGTTAAGTTTTGAAACAGCTTATGAACTAAAACCCATTTCCCAAAGTCCATTGTTATTCATCTCCCTTTGTTTCTTTCCGTTCCTACAAGATGATGACTACCTACTTGACTAATGCACAATTAAACAATACCTACATTTAGTCAGTTGAAAATTGTCGAGATGTGGTTTACATCTCTTACGAGCTCTCTCTTGAAATTCATTCAAACTATTATTCATTTTCTAAAGAAAGACTGCACAGACATTTCACCTTGAAACGCCTGAACAGAAATTTGAAAAAATACGAATTAATAATAACATCCTCGTCACGGAAGCCCGCCTCAGTCCATCATCCAGTATTGATGCACACTGGAAAAAAATACTGGCAACTTACGTGCTCACAGAATCCTGAAAGCTTAATATTATTATTTTTTTGTTTTCCTTTTACTAATATTAGCTTATTATCTTTTTTTGTTTCGTGTACATTCATATCCACCTTCTTTTTCTTTTTTTCGTTTCAAATACTTTGTACATGTATGTGTATATTATACCCTTATGGAATGTGTGGGATTGCACTCTCCTCCCCACATACTGGATTAAAAACACTTATTTATTTTATTTATTTATTTAATAACACTGTCCTTGGGTGGACCATCCACAATGAAACCAATAGGATCTTATTTGAATTGAAACATATAAAGTGACAGTGAAATTGAACCAAACTCCTGTGCCATTCAACCTGGAAGACCAGCCACCATCATCGTTGGATTTAAGCAGCAGATGACTTCATAAAAGTAGGGCTTTTTCCCTTCAAATACCTCATCCTGTGATTGATCATCCTGTGAACGCTATCAATTGTCTTGATATCATAATTTATAGATTTCCAGTCCATCGTCGAGTGTCACGATATCGTACGTGAAACTATTATTTTTAAACGACTTCCAAAGGGAGGAGGTTCTCAATTCGACTGTATTTTTTAATTTTTTTATTTTTATGTTTGTTACCTCAGAACTTTCGACTGGGTGAACCGATATTGATGATTCTTTTTCTATTTGAAAGCTGGTACTTCCCGTGTGGTCCCATTTTAATTTGATCTAATTCTGATAATGGCATCTATGAGAAAACATTATAAGTCTTAAATTTGCATTAATATGTGCGCGACAAATGGTCGAATAACTCAATATCACGCCAACCGATTTCGATGATTCTTTTTTTATTGGAAAGGATGTAATTCAAGGGAGGTTTATTTGGTTAGATTCTGATTATGGGATCCATGACAAAGTAACGGAACACTTCAATTCTTAGGAGCAAATTAAAGATAGAAGGCCGAATTGCTTAATTTGACCGTAACATCATTATGGTCAAATTATGTCTGTCTTATGTGAGCAGCACGTTTAGTAGGTCTACCCATATTCAGACAAATTAGTTAGTGTTCTTCAGATTCACTAAAAATAAAAAATAAATAAACAAAAATTTTAACAAAACAAAAAAACGACTTAAAAAAATGCACTAAAAAGTAAAAAAATAATTTCGTATTCTTCTACAACTTAATAAGCAACTTACTTTTTCTACTCACCAATATGTAGGTACGATTGTTATTTTTGGAGTCGGTGTCAGCAAAGGTACCCGGCCCGGCGTGTTCACTTGACAGCTCCCCTCCCGCCTCTCGCCTCGTCAAGTCGCTCGTGCGACACAAGCACATCTCACCTATAACTATGTATGTAGTTACAAAACCTACCTTGGCTGACACCGACTACAAAAATAACAATCGTACCTACATGTTGATGAGTAGAAAAAATAAGTTGATTATTAAGTTGTAGAAGAAATACCAAATTATTTTTTTACTTTTTAGTGCATTTTTTTAAGTCGTTATTTTGTTTCGTTAAAATTTTTAAAATTTTTTTTCTTCGGCCAGGTCTACGATTCGAAGCATTTTAAAAGACAGTAGGCAGCTTACGTTAACCCCTCCAGCGACCGGTTGTTTATCGGTTCAATTTTGATCTACAAAATTGAGACATCGGACTCGTTTATCTTTAAAACGAAAGCTCAAATCAAAAAAGTTATATCACTAAATGTAATCCTAGGTTCCTGGATTCACCGAGTTTCCCGAAACCGTGTATTATGTATTACAAAATGTAACAGTTATTGTCCTGTACATATGTCTCACTGTAGGTAATATACAAGAAAATAAAGGAATTTATGCGCACAACAAACCCTTATTCGGGGGATAAAGTTGTGGTAAGCGAACAATGCAGCGCTTTCACAACAGATACCTTATATTGACCGGTCGCGACAAGTCAAGCTAAAAAGCTAAGCCTTGTGTTTCCGATTGCCGTCAACTCAACTGAATTGCTCCAATGGTCGCTGATCCACCTTCTGATAAATAAGCTCTTATTTAAATATAAATTGTGGTTGAATATTGTTTAACAAAATAGTAAGTACTAAGTCTTGATTATTTGATTTACCATTGCAATAATTCGGGCTAATTTCCATCATAAGGCTATCTTCTATCAATCCGTAGGTCGCGGATTTAAATCCCGGTGTAGGCAAGTAAATTTTAATTGGTTAAATTGTGTAATTTCACAATTTATTCATTTAAAATAATATATATATATGTTATGATTAAGGTTTTCACGGGTGTAAGATGTAGAACAATTTTCTCGGTTTACCCGCGTAACGTAGTCCTTACAAGGACTTTTTAACTCCTGACGTTTCGGACAGATCACACTGTCCATCTTCAGAGGCCTTATGTCTTGAGTTTTTGTCTCAAACTGATAGCTTTCGCATGTCTGTTCGGTCCAAAAGCTAAAACTTAAGTGAGTGCAAGTCACTTCTTATGTCTAGAACGAAGTACCCGGGTTGCAGGTGATTGATGGTGGAGGGGGTGGGGGGTGGTCAAGAAACGTGTCATATTCTTAGAAAGCCGTGCAACCTAAGAATAATATATCACTGGAAGAATTTAAAGCCCTTAAGGCACTTCGTTCGAACGAAGAAATAATAGTCTTACCGGCAGATAAAGGCAACGCGACTGTAATAATGAATACAAGCGATTATACCTCAAAAATGCGGGAAATTTTACTTGATCCCGTTTACAAAGTTAATAAAAACGACCCCACTACATATCTAGAAAAAACAACAAAAAGTAAAATCGTGTCCTCTAAACTCGGTGATGATCTCAAGAAGATGCTTATCCCTAGAGAAAAGTCATCACGTTGTCCAAAAATGTATGGTCTTCCAAAGATTCACAAACCCAACGCGCCTCTCAGGCCTATTGTTAGCTCGTGTGGTTCGCCCACCCAGATATTAGCAAAATTTCTTGCCCAACGCTTTCAGCCTTTTGTTGAGAAAGCAGATTCTTACGTGCGTAATGCTGAGCATTTTATTTCAACAATTTCTAATATAACTTTAAACAAGGGTGACATTTTAGTGAGCTTCGATGTAGTCTCTTTGTTCACAAAAATACCAATAAATGAAGCATTAGAGTTAATTAAATCGAAACTAGACGTTCCGACTGATTTTATCACTCTGACGGAACATTGCCTTAAAAATAACTATTTTCAATTTGAGGGACAAATATATAAACAAATTCAAGGGGCCCCGATGGGCTCACCCCTCAGCCCGGTAATCGCTAATATTTACATGATGTACTTTGAAATAAAGGCATTAGAGAGCGCCCCTCTGAAACCTTCACTATGGCGTCGCTATGTGGATGATACCTTCATTATTTGGCAACACGGAATTGAAGAATTAAATAACTTTCTTATTCATTTGAATAGTATCCATGAAGATATTAAATTTACCATGGAAATCGAAGAAAACGATTGTCTCCCATTTCTCGATATTTTAGTTAAAAAGAAAAAGAACGGCAGCCTTGGCCATACCGTATATCGTAAACCGACACATACAAATAGATACTTAAACGCCAACTCAAATCATAACCCATCTCAGTTGTCATCAGTTATAAATACCCTAGTTACCCGGTCAAAACGACTAGCGGACAAAGATCATATTCATGAAGAACTGGGTCTTCTTAGTAGTGCTCTTCAAGCAAACGGTTTCTCCAAATATTTAATAGACAAATCGATAAATAAACGCAAAAAAACTATTTCTGAAACGAAAGAAGAACCCCTTTCTATAGCAATTCTCCCATTCATCAAAGGCTCGACAGATAAAATCAGTCGAATCCTCAAAAGAAATAAAATCAAAACTATTTATAAATCAGAAAATAAAATCTCGTCTCTATTAAGAAGTCCAAAGGACCACATTCCACTTGAGTCACATGGTATTTATAAAATACCTTGTGGGGCATGTGAAAAGGTGTATATTGGACGTTGCAATAGAAAAATATCATGTAGAATTGCAGAACATAAAGTAGATGTCACTAATAAACGCTTAACTTCATCCATAGTGCAACACGTCCTCAATGAAGGTCATAAAATAGACTTTAATAATACAAAAACAATAGCTAGCATATACAATGAACCAAAAAGAATTTACCGCGAAGCAATAGAAATTTATAAACATAAAAATAATATGAATACTAGAAATGACGCAATCAGAATTCCCAACACCTGGAAAGTTTTAATCGATGAAAATACCCCAAAAACGGCATTTCCAAAATTACCAGTAGTGTCTCCAATTAGCTTTACCAATCAGGTATCTACTGTCAGCCCCGCCCCCCACCCCCTCCACCATCAATCACCTGCAACCCGGGTACTTCGTTCTAGACATAAGAAGTGACTTGCACTCACTTAAGTTTTAGCTTTTGGACCGAACAGACATGCGAAAGCTATCAGTTTGAGACAAAAACTCAAGACATAAGGCCTCTGAAGATGGACAGTGTGATCTGTCCGAAACGTCAGGAGTTAAAAAGTCCTTGTAAGGACTACGTTACGCGGGTAAACCGAGAAAATTGTTCTACATATATATATATATATATATATATATATATATATATATATATATATATATATATATATATATATATATATATATATATATATGTTATGATTAAGGTTTTCACGGGTGTAAGATGTAGAACAATTTTCTCGGTTTACCCGCGTAACGTAGTCCTTAAAAGGACTTTTTAACGCCTGACGTTTCGGACAGATCACACTGTCCATCTTCAGAGGCCTTATGTCTTGAGTTTTTGTCTCAAACTGATAGCTTTCGCATGTCTGTTCGGTCCAAAAGCTAAAACTTAAGTGAGTGCAAGTCACTTCTTATGTCTAGAACGAAGTACCCGGGTTGCAGGTGATTGATGGTGGAGGGGGTGGGGGGCGGGGCTGACAGTAGATACCTGATTGGTAAAGCTAATTGGAGACACTACTGGTAATTTTGGAAATGCCGTTTTTGGGGTATTTTCATCGATTAAGACTTTCCAGGTGTTGGGAATTCTGATTGCGTCATTTCTAGTATTCATATTATTTTTATGTTTATAAATTTCTATTGCTTCGCGGTAAATTCTTTTTGGTTCATTGTATATGCTAGCTATTGTTTTTGTATTATTAAAGTCTATTTTATGACCTTCATTGAGGACGTGTTGCACTATGGATGAAGTTAAGCGTTTATTAGTGACATCTACTTTATGTTCTGCAATTCTACATGATATTTTTCTATTGCAACGTCCAATATACACCTTTTCACATGCCCCACAAGGTATTTTATAAATACCATGTGACTCAAGTGGAATGTGGTCCTTTGGACTTCTTAATAGAGACGAGATTTTATTTTCTGATTTATAAATAGTTTTGATTTTATTTCTTTTGAGGATTCGACTGATTTTATCTGTCGAGCCTTTGATGAATGGGAGAATTGCTATAGAAAGGGGTTCTTTTTTCGTTTCAGAAATAGTTTTTTTGCGTTTATTTATGGATTTGTCTATTAAATATTTGGAGAAACCGTTTGCTTGAAGAGCACTACTAAGAAGACCCAGTTCTTCATGAATATGATCTTTGTCCGCTAGTCGTTTTGACCGGGTAACTAGGGTATTTATAACTGATGACAACTGAGATGGGTTATGATTTGAGTTGGCGTTTAAGTATCTATTTGTATGTGTCGGTTTACGATATACGGTATGGCCAAGGCTGCCGTTCTTTTTCTTTTTAACTAAAATATCGAGAAATGGGAGACAATCGTTTTCTTCGATTTCCATGGTAAATTTAATATCTTCATGGATACTATTCAAATGAATAAGAAAGTTATTTAATTCTTCAATTCCGTGTTGCCAAATAATGAAGGTATCATCCACATAGCGACGCCATAGTGAAGGTTTCAGAGGGGCGCTCTCTAATGCCTTTATTTCAAAGTACATCATGTAAATATTAGCGATTACCGGGCTGAGGGGTGAGCCCATCGGGGCCCCTTGAATTTGTTTATATATTTGTCCCTCAAATTGAAAATAGGTATTTTTAAGGCAATGTTCCGTCAGAGTGATAAAATCAGTCGGAACGTCTAGTTTCGATTTAATTAACTCTAATGCTTCATTTATTGGTATTTTTGTGAACAAAGAGACTACATCGAAGCTCACTAAAATGTCACCCTTGTTTAAAGTTATATTAGAAATTGTTGAAATAAAATGCTCAGCATTACGCACGTAAGAATCTGCTTTCTCAACAAAAGGCTGAAAGCGTTGGGCAAGAAATTTTGCTAATATCTGGGTGGGCGAACCACACGAGCTAACAATAGGCCTGAGAGGCGCGTTGGGTTTGTGAATCTTTGGAAGACCATACATTTTTGGACAACGTGATGACTTTTCTCTAGGGATAAGCATCTTCTTGAGATCATCACCGAGTTTAGAGGACACGATTTTACTTTTTGTTGTTTTTTCTAGATATGTAGTGGGGTCGTTTTTATTAACTTTGTAAACGGGATCAAGTAAAATTTCCCGCATTTTTGAGGTATAATCGCTTGTATTCATTATTACAGTCGCGTTGCCTTTATCTGCCGGTAAGACTATTATTTCTTCGTTCGAACGAAGTGCCTTAAGGGCTTTAAATTCTTCCAGTGATATATTATTCTTAGGTTGCACGGCTTTTCTAAGAATATGACACGTTTCTTGACGGATTATTTCGGCTTTGTCTAAGGGAAGTTTTGAGATGGCTGATTCTACTGCGGTGATAATATCTTCTTTTGGAATTTTTGAAGGCGTTACACTGAAATTGAAACCTTTTGCGAGTACTGATTTAGTGGCGTTATCAAGGGGAAAGTTTGACAAGTTGTGGACTACTTTATTTATGTCTAAAGTGTGTATTTTTGAGGATGTAGGTGCGCGGTAGAGAGAGTTGAATTTCTTTATTTGGCGTGCTGTCGTTAGTTCAATATTGGTATCTACGCGTTTTTGAATCAACATATCTAATTGGTCCCACAAAATATGATGTATTAAAGAAGATAATTTAAAAAAGGACTCACTGATTTGCTTGCTGACACCGTCAATTTGGTATCGGATGTTGTGAATCTCCTCTCGGACAAGGGCTAGACCGGCTTTATCCAAGATGTTGAGAGTGGCACGGCGTTGGTTGGAGCGTGGTTTAAGTTTAAAAGCACAAGGAACGACGTTTTTATCACGGCACCGGCGCAAAAAATTTAAATCACAAATTAGTTTAGCACGCTTCGATCTTAACTTTTCGAATGATTTGCACGAACGTAAAATTTCCTCCCCGTAGAGGTTTAATATGTTATGATTAAGGTTTTCACGGGTGTAAGATGTAGAACAATTTTCTCGGTTTACCCGCGTAACGTAGTCCTTAAAAGGACTTTTTAACTCCTGACGTTTCGGACAGATCACACTGTCCATCTTCAGAGGCCTTATGTCTTGAGTTTTTGTCTCAAAACATAAGTCTAATTTTGTCTCAAAACATCCGTTACGCGGGTAAACCGAGAAAATTGTTCTACATCTTACACCCGTGAAAACCTTAATCATAACATATTAAACCTCTACGGGGAGGAAATTTTACGTTCGTGCAAATCATTCGAAAAGTTAAGATCGAAGCGTGCTAAACTAATTTGTGATTTAAATTTTTTGCGCCGGTGCCGTGATAAAAACGTCGTTCCTTGTGCTTTTAAACTTAAACCACGCTCCAACCAACGCCGTGCCACTCTCAACATCTTGGATAAAGCCGGTCTAGCCCTTGTCCGAGAGGAGATTCACAACATCCGATACCAAATTGACGGTGTCAGCAAGCAAATCAGTGAGTCCTTTTTTAAATTATCTTCTTTAATACATCATATTTTGTGGGACCAATTAGATATGTTGATTCAAAAACGCGTAGATACCAATATTGAACTAACGACAGCACGCCAAATAAAGAAATTCAACTCTCTCTACCGCGCACCTACATCCTCAAAAATACACACTTTAGACATAAATAAAGTAGTCCACAACTTGTCAAACTTTCCCCTTGATAACGCCACTAAATCAGTACTCGCAAAAGGTTTCAATTTCAGTGTAACGCCTTCAAAAATTCCAAAAGAAGATATTATCACCGCAGTAGAATCAGCCATCTCAAAACTTCCCTTAGACAAAGCCGAAATAATCCGTCAAGAAACGTGTCATATTCTTAGAAAAGCCGTGCAACCTAAGAATAATATATCACTGGAAGAATTTAAAGCCCTTAAGGCACTTCGTTCGAACGAAGAAATAATAGTCTTACCGGCAGATAAAGGCAACGCGACTGTAATAATGAATACAAGCGATTATACCTCAAAAATGCGGGAAATTTTACTTGATCCCGTTTACAAAGTTAATAAAAACGACCCCACTACATATCTAGAAAAAACAACAAAAAGTAAAATCGTGTCCTCTAAACTCGGTGATGATCTCAAGAAGATGCTTATCCCTAGAGAAAAGTCATCACGTTGTCCAAAAATGTATGGTCTTCCAAAGATTCACAAACCCAACGCGCCTCTCAGGCCTATTGTTAGCTCGTGTGGTTCGCCCACCCAGATATTAGCAAAATTTCTTGCCCAACGCTTTCAGCCTTTTGTTGAGAAAGCAGATTCTTACGTGCGTAATGCTGAGCATTTTATTTCAACAATTTCTAATATAACTTTAAACAAGGGTGACATTTTAGTGAGCTTCGATGTAGTCTCTTTGTTCACAAAAATACCAATAAATGAAGCATTAGAGTTAATTAAATCGAAACTAGACGTTCCGACTGATTTTATCACTCTGACGGAACATTGCCTTAAAAATACCTATTTTCAATTTGAGGGACAAATATATAAACAAATTCAAGGGGCCCCGATGGGCTCACCCCTCAGCCCGGTAATCGCTAATATTTACATGATGTACTTTGAAATAAAGGCATTAGAGAGCGCCCCTCTGAAACCTTCACTATGGCGTCGCTATGTGGATGATACCTTCATTATTTGGCAACACGGAATTGAAGAATTAAATAACTTTCTTATTCATTTGAATAGTATCCATGAAGATATTAAATTTACCATGGAAATCGAAGAAAACGATTGTCTCCCATTTCTCGATATTTTAGTTAAAAAGAAAAAGAACGGCAGCCTTGGCCATACCGTATATCGTAAACCGACACATACAAATAGATACTTAAACGCCAACTCAAATCATAACCCATCTCAGTTGTCATCAGTTATAAATACCCTAGTTACCCGGTCAAAACGACTAGCGGACAAAGATCATATTCATGAAGAACTGGGTCTTCTTAGTAGTGCTCTTCAAGCAAACGGTTTCTCCAAATATTTAATAGACAAATCCATAAATAAACGCAAAAAAACTATTTCTGAAACGAAAGAAGAACCCCTTTCTATAGCAATTCTCCCATTCATCAAAGGCTCGACAGATAAAATCAGTCGAATCCTCAAAAGAAATAAAATCAAAACTATTTATAAATCAGAAAATAAAATCTCGTCTCTATTAAGAAGTCCAAAGGACCACATTCCACTTGAGTCACATGGTATTTATAAAATACCTTGTGGGGCATGTGAAAAGGTGTATATTGGACGTTGCAATAGAAAAAAAAAATATCATGTAGAATTGCAGAACATAAAGTAGATGTCACTAATAAACGCTTAACTTCATCCATAGTGCAACACGTCCTCAATGAAGGTCATAAAATAGACTTTAATAATACAAAAACAATAGCTAGCATATACAATGAACCAAAAAGAATTTACCGCGAAGCAATAGAAATTTATAAACATAAAAATAATATGAATACTAGAAATGACGCAATCAGAATTCCCAACACCTGGAAAGTCTTAATCGATGAAAATACCCCAAAAACGGCATTTCCAAAATTACCAGTAGTGTCTCCAATTAGCTTTACCAATCAGGTATCTACTGTCAGCCCCGCCCCCCACCCCCTCCACCATCAATCACCTGCAACCCGGGTACTTCGTTCTAGACATAAGAAGTGACTTGCACTCACTTAAGTTTTAGCTTTTGGACCGAACAGACATGCGAAAGCTATCAGTTTGAGACAAAAACTCAAGACATAAGGCCTCTGAAGATGGACAGTGTGATCTGTCCGAAACGTCAGGAGTTAAAAAGTCCTTTTAAGGACTACATTACGCGGGTAAACCGAGAAAATTGTTCTACATATATATATATATATATATATATATATAGGGTGTTAAGAGATGTTCTTGACTTACTTCGGAGACGAAAATCTCATTTAAATTTTTACTCCAAATAATGTCAGGAATCACTGGAGTAAGTCAAGTAATACGTCCATTAACACCCTGTATATAGTCTATTTGCAAAGACTTGCCAGAGAATCACCTTGGTGTGAGACCATCACGCAGAATTGAAGCGTTGCTTGAAATGGCTTTAGCTATTTTTGGTAACCAGATCTGAATAGCCAGGTACTTTCCCACTGTCTTCTACCCCATCCCCTTCCCCGTTTTACCTTTAACATCGCAACATACCCCATTCGGGGATGCCATTGTCTTACTTGCTCAGATGTTTAGGAGCAGTTTGGACTCTTGTGTGGAGTTTGTATGAAAAAAAATGTCGCTTAAACATAAAATTTAAAATAATTGAATGTTCGTCTTTACCTACCTACCTTAATCGGCTTTTCTGAACATCCTGCTGCCGTAATTCTACTTTGAACTTCTTTCTTTTAACCTGAGGCCTCTGAAGCCTCTTTGTAAATATTGGTTAAGGAAAGGTTAAACCTTCACCCTTCTACGAAAGGAAAGAATTTATCTATTTAAAAAAAAGTTCAGAAATCAATGAGGACAAATATCTAGTACGCTAAATTTATTTGCGTTCACCAGTTATAAGTTAGGACATAATTTTATTTATCTGATATCAGCTTGAATGTTACTAAAAAGACGGAAGATTCTAGAACGAATTTCTTTAGCTTTCGTGAGCGTAACTTGGTGCCCACACTATTGAGTGATATTCGATTTGACTTCTTACGAACGACACGTGCAATTTTTGAAGTGAAAACTTCTTTAGCACCGTTGTGATTTGAAACTCGATGAAACGGAAACGAGCGACACTAAAATGAGACAAACACATACATCTGTAGGATTTAGCCTGCGAGGGACTAATCGCTGTCCACTTTGAATAAAATGTAAAATAATGTTTAAACTCGGTAATATTTTAATAAATAAACCACAGAATTAATTATCCTACCCCAGATATTCTGCATTCATCTCACTCTGTCGAAGTTAAGTCATTTCTACCGCATGTGAACTGCACATATGATATTTTTTAAGTCTTGAATAAATTGGCTGCATATTCTTAAGAAAACCCAACATTTCAAAAGCTTTAGTTGATGTAATTTCAATATGATTTGTTGACTCAACAATACGTCGCCTCAGTTCTTAATTGTCCAAACGACCATTTTAGTTTTTGTTCAATTTCCACTTTAAAACTAAAAATAAAGTATAAAAAATGACAGTTAATCACTTAACTAAGAATTATTTAAACTAATGAGACCTTTGCCTTTGCGGAAATAGCTTTATTTAAACACCTATCATAATGTTTCATTGAAATAATGAAAGAAAACATTCTCCTCCTGTAAAATTTTCAAATGGTCGTTTGGACAATTAAGAACTAAGGCGACGAATATTCATTTCCCTTCCTCCACATTTTCAAATACCCATTTCTATCTGACAGTGTGGCCAATTTACCTACGTGTGACATTTACAACAATGAATCATGGAAAAAATCAGTCTATTAATGAAGCTTGTGCAGTGAACAACAAATTTATCTCTCAGTGAAATTACATTTCGATTCAATTAAAAAATCTTGGTAACGACCATCTGATACTATGTTTGGAGATCGTGCTTTCGGAGTATCTGGGCCTAAGGCTTGGAATAGACTCCCTCCGGAATTAAGATGCATAACAAGCCCAACAGAGTTTAGGTCCAAACTAAAAACCTTCCTTTTTGGGCTCTCATACCCGTAATTTAAATATACCTCTTTGAGAGTATCACACTTGTATTGTCTATGATATGTCTTAATCACACTTTCCTTACTGAATTAAAATTACTCGATTCCTTACACATCAATCTGTCTCTTGACGAATCACATTCAGAAAGATCAAATCCTTATAGGTACTACTGCACCACCCACCTTTACATGTTGCTTTTACTTTCCAAAATACACTCGTCAAAGAATACATTACATATTAATATTAAAATATTTTTCAGGATTAAATAACATGTGTTCACAATAATGTCCTCTGCGTGCGAACTCTATCTAAATTTCTTTAAATGGACAATATACAGTGTTAATTTCAAGCGACCTCCCAGGTAAGTATGGTCCTGTTTTCATTAAATTTTAGGCAGCATCGCGTTCATTGGTCAAAATATTGTACACATATTTTCGTATCGGTGATCAATGAACCGATGTATGCAATTTTTAGCTATAAGTTGTTTATAATTGTTTGCCTAGCTTGTAGTTTTTAAATTTTAGAAATGTATTATAAGTTTGTACAGCGCCCTTGAGGTGATTTTTCACAAAAACGGCGCTATATAAATCATCCAAATATTATTATTATTATTATTTATACTCCCTCGGTGTATTGTATAAGGGTTCGAATTTCTTATGTGTGATTGTGCAATGAATACTATCAGTTACCCTTAAGGCCATAAGAACGAAGGGGTAAGTCAGTCCTTCACAATTCCAATCTTTATCAACTCCTGTAGTTGCGTCAACTTTAAACGTATTTAGAATAAATTATTGATTACAGTTCACAAATTGATTCGCGACAACATTAAAATTTAGTTTTTGGCCAAAGTGTACACCCAAATGATTTACCTCGGTGATACAAAAGAATAAGTAAATGAATACGCTTACCAGGGAAGAACTTTTTTCAATCGTCTACCAGAAGACATCAGAAGCATTAATGATAAAACCCAAATACTGCTCTCTGTCAAGAGACATTTAGAAAAAAACTACTGTCACTTAATTAATCTTACAAAAATCCTTAGTTTTCCATAACAATTTTTTTTTTTTTATATATACACTGTTATCAAAATAAATACTGCAGATCACATATATTTATGTACAACTAGCTGGTCCCGGCATGCGTTGCTATGCTATTTAATAAAGAAATTGTTTCTCCCTGAGTGTCCTTTCCCATTCGTCCCGCTCCCCTTCCGTCTCCCCTTCTTCTCCTGCGTCCTCTTCCCCTCTCGCGTTCCCACTCCGCCAACTCCACCTTCCCTCTCTCCACTCCACGCCCCCCCTCCCCTTCACACTTCTCGCGAACCACCCTCCCGAGTTCCCCTCCCCCCTCCCAGGTCCCCCTCCCCCCTCCCAAGTTCCCCTCTCCCTTCCTGGTTCCCCTTCCACCTTCCCCGCCTTCCCTCTTCCCATTACCGCTCCTTCGTCCCGCCAACCCTCCTCCCGCGTTTCATATATTGAATCCCAGTACATTCAGTTTTTAAGCAGCCCGCGTGCCATCTTTTACAATTTTAATTTCCATTTTTCATGTATATTCAATTTGGTACCTAACACAGGTACCTTAAATAAATTAAATATAACTAAATATCTAAAATTCTTGATTCGATTCAAACTATTAGGGGAGTACCTACTTTAAATAAAATTTAAAAATAGAATCCTGATTTAACAATCATTGCTTTGCAAAACGTCATTCTCAAACACGCGAACTGTCAAACGTGCGATAGTCGTTAGGTTTTCTGAAATTATCCAATTTTCTGCGCAATTTTCTTAATTTTTCTCTCCGTAAAAACCATCCTCGTACTTCAAGGAATATTCTATAAAAAGAATTAGCGAAATCGGTTCAGCTGCTCCCGAGATTTGCGCTTAGCAACACTTTCAGCGATTCATTTTTATATATAAGATGAATTATTTAAGTACTAACTAATAAAATTAATGTACACTCTCCTTTCATACACAAGCAAATGCTTTCAATGGAAGGGTAGTAAAAAAACCTGAGATGTAAAATTATCATGTAAATACTAAATAAAAATAAAAATAAGAATTATATTTTTATTATTACCGTTATAAACGAGTTATAATGTAGAAAATAAAAGAATGGCAAATAATCCCCACAACTTTTACGATTTTTTCTTGCGTAGGGCATTCTTTTGTTTGTTTGCTCTTTTGTCCCATTTTTCATTTATCCAAATAGTTTTTTTTTTCTTTTATCTTCGCGTCAAGCCACCATTCTGGCTTCTGGTATATTGTTTCTTGGCTATTGTGAAATGTGGATTAATTGTTTGTTACGTTACGAGGAAATTATACCTACTGAAAAAATGCGCTAAGGCTTAGGGACGGTGTAAGTAGCCTTCGTAAATGTTATACTGACTAAACATATGTTTAACAGCCATAATGAGTTCACGGAAAGTTACACATTTCTTATACAGCGGAAGATGCTTCTTTAGGCTTCTTTTAGCGTTGACCATTGATTTATTTTTGTGTTCGATGTATTTTCTTGATTTTTTTTTTAAATTTGTGCCAATTGCAATTTGAGAGGCGGGAATGGGTACCGCCGCCCCGGGAACATTTATTGGATAACCAACACCTCTGCCATAGATCACCCCAAGTGGTTCGCTACGTTTGGTGACTTAGCAGGGGTGCCCGGGTTCATGGGGCGAGGTTTGTCTAGGTCTTGGAGGCGGATGACCAGGACACACTGAACCCCAGATTCCTACCCACCCCTTAAACCCCTGTTAGGGTCAATAGAATCGCCACAAGTTGGCTTATTTATTAAAGGGATTTAATTAAGGTGAGTGGACGAAATGGCTTTGCCGGTTAGTACCGGACGCGCCAGGATCTGATCCCGAGGAATCCTCAGCATCAGACCCGCCAAATCGACCAGCACAGCGGTAGAGCAGAGATCCCCCCTCCCAGAGCGGGGAATTAAGTTCTAAGATGTCAGGCATAGGCAGGAATTACCAGGTTTTGTAAATAAAATAAGGTTAATTATAATTGGACTAACCGTATAGGTTTATTTCAATTATTGCAAATAATAATACAGATAGGAAAGAACTTACCCCCACAGACCATAACCGATAACTAAAGCTAAAGTAATCTGACTATTAACGCGGTCGTTTAGACGATGAGGGATCCTCCCGGTGACTAAGGTTGGTGCAACTGCCCACGTCCCACGGTGATGCGAGCTGACTATAATGGCGGCAGGAATCCTCTGGCCTCTGCAGCATGAGCAAATACTCCGGCGCGAGCAAATAAGGCTACTCCACGTCCCACGGTGGAGTAAGCTGGCGCGGATGGCAAACGATGTCCTCTGCAGCATGAGCAAATACTCTGGCGCGAGCAAATAAGGCTACTCCACGTCCCACGGTGGAGTAAGCTGGCGCGGATGGCAAACGATGTCCTCTGCAGCATGAGCAAATACTCTGGCGCGAGCAAATAAGGCTACTCCACGTCCCACGGTGGAGTAAGCTGGCGCGGATGGCAAACGATAGAGTCACGCACGTGTATCGTGAATTGATACACCAGGAGATTTCCTGGCGGAGATCGGGTAGAACATTATATTGGCCGGAAATCACACTAGCCCACGGTGTTTCTGGGACTAAAGGCAGGGGCGTTTACTGTCCAGAACGAAATTTCCTATTCCTCAACAAAATACAATTCGGCCATTGTGTGAACACAACATTTATTTCCGGAGCGCGACTCGCGGGGTCGAAACCATAACGGGAACTCAAATAAACTTGTACGGCACTATAATAACCGCCCGAACTTTACGGGAACTCTCGAATCTCTCTGATTAGGCACCGATGCACTCCATCTTGCCCGATTCTCTCCAAAAAAACTCTCACGACCTCCGGCGAGCCTTCCGCCCGCCGGGGGAAGTGCCACCATGACATTTCCGCTCCTCTCTGGTGTTGCCAGGATGAAAAACAATAGACAATGCTATCGTGCCGCCTCATAGATTCCAGTTCTTACTTAAAACGACAATTAACCTATGTTTTATACATAACACCCCTTTCCTTCCCAGAACTCTCCTCTCCTTCCTTTCCTAAAAAAAACCCTCCACACAGCATCCCCAAAGATGACATAGGCCCTGAGGGTAATTATTTTCCTCAGGGTCTCCTGTGTGGAGCTCATTTAAAAAAAAAAAAAAAAAATGTCACAAAAATTGTCAACCTCTCCTCCTAGATTTGCAATGGCCATAGCGATGTGATTCAGAATCTTGGCCCGCGACGGATTTTGCAGTGTCACGTGCCGTCGAATTTCAAATGGCGGCGATTGTTGTTGATACTCGTTGTTATTGCCATTATGTGTTGTTTTACCGCCAACATATTAATTATACAATTGTAAACAGTGACGTCTCAACGACTGAACTGACTTCTTATTTCGGCGGTCGCGCGCCCAGGATTATACGGAAGGCTGTGAACACCATAACGCCAGGCTTAAAAAAAAATGCAATCAAAGCACACATGGTGCAAAACCAAAAAAAAATATATTAAATCTTGTTGCAATACTTCCATGTACTCACTATACACTCAACAAATTTCATGGTATATTTTTGGATTAATCAAGTATACCCATTTAAAATGGTATAGATGTTAAAATCTTTATTTTCCACCGTTTTATCTAGTGTTGCTCGAGAGATATCTCCAGCATAATAAAATGGAATGTCGGTAGTATTTTTTTAAATTTCATTCTTATATTTTAATCTTTACATTTTTAGAACAGACATATTAAATATAAATATAAAACAGATGTAGATTATATCCATAACCCTTCTCACCAGAAGAAAATGCGCCGAGGAGGACTATGTTTTCAGCTACTTCTGTGGTACGGCTTTTAGGTTTGGGTTACTTCAATAATGATGTTTTTAATTTACTAGTAAAAGTTCTTTTTGCGATAGTTCCTTAATAAAGCCAAGATTTTATGTCCTTTATTAAGTTATGTTTTGTTTTAATTTGTTTGGTACTGTGTGGGAGTTTGTTTACAACTTTACTGCTAAAAATTGAGAGCTTCTTTGTCCAAAGTTAATATTACATTTAGATTTTATTTTTTTATTATAGCGACTATATAAAATTTTTTTACATACAAAATTTAATGTGAAATTAAGTATAAAATAATGTATTTCTTAGTCCTCCTCACTAGGGGGTCCTGTGACGAGGCGGACTAAAGTTATTTAAATATAGTTCATTTGTCTTCTATGTCGTTTTTAGTTGTCTTCGCTAGAGTTTTCTCATTGACCTCTTTAAGCCATATTTTTATTCTTGATTTGTATTCAATTGGATTTTTTTATTAGTTTTATGTCTCGGGGAAGGATGTTATGGAGTTTTGTTGCAAAGTGTGAATAGTTTCTTTGTCCAAATGTGGTTTTATAACTTAGATATATTTAGTTCGCCTATTTGTTTGGCTCTGGTTTTATGATTATGTGAGATGTTTGCCTTAATGTTTTTTTTAGGTGATATACCAGAATACTTTTGGCATAGATTTTTTTTGTATACATGGAACATCCTAACTGTTCAAAAAGGTTTGTTTTCGACATCCGTATAGGGACTTGATTAGAACTAAAGTGGCCTACACACGACACTGCATGTAGTGACTGCGGCAGTGACTCCAGAGAGTGTGGGTTTGAGCGAACTAGCGCTGTCTCGTCTAGCGGCCCTTTAACAAACGAGACAGCGCTAGTTTGCTCAACTCCACGATCTCTGCAGTCACTGCCGCAGTCACTACATGCAGTGTCGTGAGGAGAGCTCTTAAGTTACAACCCTTGACTTGCGGGGTAAATACAGTATAACGCGTATAACGCGACGTATAAGGATGGAATTGTTAAAAATTTGACTTTCAAAATTCCATAATTTTCTTTTGAATCCTTTTAAGAGTCAAGACACTCAGCATGCTGAACGAAACATCCATCCTTGCAAAATGTTGAATTTTTAATTCGGATTTGTGAAATTTTTGCGTTCGGATAAATTTTTGACATTATTACTGAGAATCAGCCCCCAGCGTTCTCAGAATATTACGTTTTATGTAATCTCATTACATGGAACCCGAGAATAGCTTTGCTTGGCGAAAGAGTAATTTTTTCGTTAGCCTCTAAAATGTTCAAAGACACGACAAGTTTTTGACAATCTGAACTAGATTACTATAATATAGGAATTTACATCGAATACAAACAATATAATTTGTTTTAATGATATTTTGAGGAGTATGATAATATTCCATGTATTTATCGGTTCTTTTGGAAATTCGATAAAGAATTTTTCTACTTCTATTCTATTTTAAAACTTGGTTGTGAAAACAGATGTGATTAATAAATATATTTTTTTACGAGTTTATTTATTGTTCTGTTATACGTGGTGGAATTATATTGTATTAAAATGGAAAATAAAACACTTTTTAACCTATTTCCACTTATTTATTTCACCAGTACCGGTTTTATCATATCATGGACATCTTCAGATGAAGATGAAGATGTCCATAATAGGATGAAACCGGTACTGGTGAAATAAATAAGTGAAAATAAGTTAAAAAGTGTTTTAATTTCAATTTTAATATTTTTTTACATTAGTTAAGGGTCTTTTTAGGAAAACAAAAAAATAAAGGAAGTTATTGGAAGGAAAATGTTCTGAAAGATGGGTAGGAATCTGGGTTCAATGTGTCCACGGTGGCGGACCTATGAATCCATCCCTCTCAAGGGTCTCCCTTAACTAGTCTCTCCCGATCCGGCCAGTCATGCAGTAGATGGGAAAATGCATCTACCGCCAAACCTCACCCCATTAACCCGGCACCCCTGCTAAGCCACCGAACGTAGCAAACCGCTTGATGTGACCTATGGCAGGGGTGTTGGTTTTTTTTTTTTTTTTAAAAAAGAAAAACAAACATTCCCGGGTTACGAATAACCCAACAATGTTTGAAAATCTCCTACTACCACCACAGAAAGCCGAAAATGTTGCTTGTGTTGTGATGGAGGATTTAGCCAGCCGAGGAATCGAACACGCGACGGTCGTGTGGGACCCAAGTGCTATGCCCACTCAACCACTGACCAGTCAATTATCCAATAAGTGGTTTCTGGGGCGGAGGTAATCAAACCCGCCTCAAAAAATACATGTTGAGATTGGCAACCACCTCTGGTCAGGAGCCCCAAAACCAAAAAAAAAAATTGACTCTGTAGAAACGGACGAACCGTTTGATATACTCATATTCCCTATTTTATTTATTTTATCTTTGGACTACAAACGTTGCGTGGGAAAATTAACCTTTGCCATTTGGGTTAGGTTAGGTTAGGTTAAGTTTTAGAAGATGTTTTGTTGGAGATGTTAGGTCCGTATGATATTTTGTCGGAGGATATTTTGTCGGGGATATTTTGCCGCGGAATGATTTTTTTTTATATGAATACCGCACAAGAGTCCCCCAACTGCTTCCGTCTAAGGCCAGTGAGACTATGGCATCCCCAATTGGCGTATGTTGTGAGGCTGAGGATAGTGGAGAGGGGAAGGAGATAGGGAAGAGGAAGGTGGGGAAGTACTTTTACATATCTGGTTACCAAACACGGCTAATAATGCAAAGTTTCAATTCTGAATGATGGTCGTACAACAGGGCGATACTAAGAGTATCTTCCACCCCAGAACGTAACGCAAATATACTATATATTATTTTAAATGAATAAGTTGTGAAATAACACAAATAAAATTTATTTGCCAGGCCGGGATTCGATCCCGCGGCCTTCGGTGCGCGAGTCAAGAGCCTTACCACTGGACTGCGCGCATTACCCTGCCGGGGAAACTACAAGGGTAAAGAACGGGTTATTTAGAATCATAAGTGTTATAACACTCTAACAGCTAGGCTCACCCCTTTCATTACTTGAAAAAGATCCACAAAAATGATATTAACAATGATTCCCTCAGGGCCTCGTGAGTTCATAAAAAAATTTCTTTGGAAACACAAAAAATTATTTTCAAACTTAAAATATTCGTATTATACAAGACAACGAATTTTCAACAAAACTGTATTATTATTACTATTATACTGTATCGTCGCCCGGCACCAAACCTTTTTCCGAAAAAGACAATCTATATCACTGCCTTTTTTAATATTAAAAATGTCAATTTGCTTGACAACTTTCCTGACAGAGGGATTAGACTAAATTGATAACGTGCTCAATCAACTCTTAAGCAGTTCAGTATGGAAAATATGATTTTCCACAGCGAGGAAATTTGTTTTTCCCCCTTTTCTACAAGACGGATTACCCTTAAAAAGATCACTGAATCTTCCATGATTTATAAAATATTTTGAGACATTTTTTAGAAAGAAGCAAAAGGGTGAATTTCAAATCGCTTGTATCAACATAATCTAGAATGCTTTTACAATACAATTACAATTGTTATTCGATTAAAAAAAGCAATGTAGTTGTCAATATTTCGTCACTCGTTAGTTCAGATCTACTTTTTCATTAAATTTAAAAAATGTAAAGAAAACGGCTCATTTTTCAGAATTTAGCAATGTCCTTTAGCGAAATCCTTTCAAAAGTTGTGTTGTTTATAAAGATAAAAAGTAAAATTTAGTCAGGTTCCCAAATATTTAAGCATTATCTTACGTACATAATTTAAAAATTAATGTTTTCTTGTATCTAATATAGTGGGTTAAGGCGTTATGAAATTTGTATAAAAATGTTACAATAGGTTAAGCGCGAGATGTTTGAAACATTTGTGTATTTCATATTGTTTAGCTGCAGGTAGGGAACGAAGGAGAGGAAGGGGTTAGGAGGGGGATGAGGGAGGTGGGGAAAGGCGGGGAAGGTGAAAAACGCCGGAGGGGAACGAGGGCGGGAACGGGGACGTATGGGAAAGGAAGCAGGACAGAGTGTTCGGGTAGGACGGAGGAGGGATCGAAAAGGAGACGTAGTAGCGGTATGGGATAGCCGTTGAATAAATTTGAAAAATCCTGGCTACTCACACTGCTGAATGTGATTGGGTTACGCGTCGGAAAACCTTCTGATTTAGTCGTGTACGCACCAGACGGAAAAAAAAAATATTGTGTATCCAAAAGCACTTGAATAAACAGAATTAAAATACAAACATTTACTATCTTTGAGTGGCATTTCAACGTGTGCCGGGTACTCGCTAGTCACTAATTATTATACATTAGTGCGAAATTCTACGTGAAGGACGTTACTTTATGCGTTACATATTATATGCTTTGGTATGTGATACATAATATTCTTTATTTATGTGTTATTTTAGGTATTCATTTCACGTAATATTTACGTTCACATCATCACGTTTCATTCACATTCACGTCGGCATCGAATGGACCACATCAAACGGATTTTAAAATTCTTTGTATAGTCAGTCATGCAAGTGCGTCATGCACTGATCTGCACAGGACGGACCGCACTATGTCTAATAAATCCATAAAGCGCTCCACCCCATGCACACGATGTGGAAATGTGGAAGCTTGGCAAATAAAGTATTGCACCGCTCTGTAGCGCTGAAATAGAGAACATGTATTTTTAAATAATGTCGTAAAACTGTTGTAGATATCCCTTGTTAGAAGCCTAATAGAATATAACTCTATTGTCTGGTCACCTTCCACAAAATTCGTATTCATAATGTTGAAAGGATTCAAAGAAAATTTCTACGTTTCGTAAATTTTCAACTTAACATCCCTTTAGAGCACATAAATTACCTGCCGTTAATGAATACTTTAAATATTCCAACTTAAGAAAAAAGACGAAAAATAAACGACCTGATCGTTTTGTTAAAATTATAAAACTCTACATTCGATTGTTCAGAACTTCTGCATTTAATAGATCTACATATACCTACACGGACAACTAGGCTCCCGTATTATAATGACAGCACATCCGCCTTCGGATACTCTCGGCACCTCTAATAAAGACAAACCTCATCCCATGAACCCGGGAACCCCTGTTAAGTCACCAAATGTAGCAAACTATTTGGATTGACCTATGTGAGGGATGTTGGCTTTCCAATAATTAGTACTGTGGGTGGTGGTTCCTATACCCGCCCCCAAAAGAGTCTAATAATACTTGGTAACCTAGAAATCCCTAAATTTAAAACGAGTGCTTTTCAACAACATTATACTTTTTTGTTTTGAAAAGTTTTATTTTTCGATGTGCATTTCTTACTTTAATTTTAAATTTTTTTGCGACCGGTTTCGATACGCCCGTATCATTAACGAGCAAACTTAAAACTAACTTAAAAATTCTATACAAGTACACAATGGACGTTTTTGAAAGAAAAAAATTGAGGCGCATCTTCGGACCGGTTCTAGAAAATGGATTTTGGCGCAGACGTTATAACAATGAGCTCTAACTTTGTGTAAGGAGCTAAACGTCGCAAAATTTATAAAATTGGGAAGACTTCGGTGGCTGGGTTATGTGGAGAGAATGACCGAGCATCAAGCACCAAAGTCCCTGCTGAACTCAAGGCCTGGGAAGGCCAAGACTAAGACGGAGCGACAACGTCCTCAAAGACATATCTATCTTGGAGCTTCCAAACTGGAGAGAGCTGGCACAAAACCGAGATGAGTGGAGGAAGACTCTTGAGGAGGCCAAGACCCACCAGGAGTTGTAGAGTCAATAGTGATGATGATGATGACAAGTACACAATTAATTAGGCGGGGGTAGTGGGAGGGGGGAATTTGGTGGAGGGGGAGGACGGTGGGATGAGTCAAAATTACATGGAAACATCGTAAGCAGAGGTGATTTACATGGTGCTATTGTTTTATTAACTAAATTAATTTTCGATTTAATTTTTTTGTTAATTTCTAAAGTTTCTAAAGCGCACAAATAAAAGTCAGTGCCCAAGAAATACAAAAAAAAACATTATACTTATCAAGGCATAATTTTTTTCAATACACTAAAATAAAATCAAATCCGAAGATAATTATAAAGAATTTAAATCACAAATAAAACAACTGCTAGATCAACCCAACACTAATTATAAGTTTTAATTACATAAAACGAATTTCTACATATGCAATGTCAGGGCCGGATTTACGAAATCTGGCGCCCTGTGCAGTAGGTACCGATGCCCCCCCCCCCTACATTTTTATTTTGATTAAAAATTCGTTCACCCCAATTTTTTTATTTAATTATTTTTTTACACTAATTTATCAAATAAAATCAAGACATATAAAGGGTGTAACTTTTCCAAGTGACCTGGCGGTAGCTCACACACTCGTTTTTTTAAAAAGAGAGAATCGCCAGGAGCTTTATACTCTCTGAATCTATTGGGTAAACATAAAATTATGGTGCTTTTTTAATTATTTTAGGAAAAACTCTTTTTGGAAGTTATGCTTTAAAATAATACAACGAATTGTTTGTTTGTGCCCGTACCATGATTTAAAATATAGGTTACGAGACAATGCGGGTGGTTTCGCTGAACTAGGTCCATTAGACATTCTTGAGATTTACTGCGTTTATGTATATACCCAGCGCGAATATTTATAGAAAAAGCAAATACAAATACGTTCTCATGGCAACGTACAACACAAGAATAGCATCTACAGCTTCTGACTAATAAGAATATAACCTCAAATTTGTACCTTGCATTTCCCCTGTGTTGAGCGAACAAACACCAAATTGAGCGAACAAACACCAAATTGAGCGAAAAAACACCATACAAACACTAAACACTGACGTATGGTATCAACGGCTTACGAAAGACGCTTACACTGACACCGTAAAATAACAAATCTAATAGAAATTAATTATGCATTTAACGAACTTCAAATCAATGATGAAACATGAAACTGTCAACATGTAACACGTTGCAACCTGCAAATCCTGCAAACCGTGCGATGTTTTTGTTAATGGAATTTACTGAAGATTTCATAAGAAAATGGTCTTTAACTACCTTCTCCTAGAGACTTAATCGTACAAAATAAAACAATAACGAGCGTAAGCTAACTAAAATTGTCAGCATTTTGAAAGGCGTCGGTTTGTTTGATTCTCAAGAACAAAAATACCGCGCTGTGATTGGTTATTGTTGTCGTAAAAGACGGTAAAAGATATATGGAAAAATAGATTTTACGTTTAAACTAAATATATGGAATTTGTAAAAAAAATCTGTAACTGACTATAAATTCGTAAGACGTTGATACCAACCTGATGCGTGCGCATTCTGTTTCTTTGGAAAGTGTTGCTAGAGCGTAATAATTATTTCGTACTATGGGTAATTTTTAAACGATTCAGGTAATATTATAACTAAATTTAAATACAATATTTATTTTCTCACGGCGCCCCTTCGGAGTTGGCGCCAGGTTTTTTGCACGTTTTTGAACGTATGGCAGATCCGGCGCTGTGCAATGTTATCAGCTAATCCAATTGTTAGAATCAACTATATGTACTTACCGTCTAACACCTACCTATTAAGAAAAATGCGATAATATATGTTTTTATTTTTACTACATCTATGTATATTATTACTTTTAAATATCTATACTACATGTATATCTAATTTAGTAACAACTGCTATTTTAGTAAATTTTTTTATCAATATTTGTGATCATTCATAAGTTTATTTATTATAAGCAATAATTATCAGCCTGAAACATTCATCCACATTGAAAAAATCTTCCGAGAAAAGATACATGACGCCAACGGGACTTGAACCCGTGCCCTTCTGATTGCCGGTCAGCTGCTCTCCCAATTGAGCTATGGCGGCTTATCTTATACCCGCCAAATGATTCAATATATACTAGTGTTTCATTCAACAATTACTGCTTATTATATTTTTCCACCTGAAACAACCAACTTTATTTTTGCGAGAGAGACACTGTTAGTGATAAATCCGTCGTTATAAGATAAGTGATAAATTATTTCTTATAATAATTGTTACCCTTTGTGCAATGCATAAAAATCTTGTCTTAAACGTTTGTTTAATAATTAATAAGTTTATTGGTTTCTTAATTTTAAAAAAAGTATATATTATTTCCTTATCTTTTTCTGTAATATAAGTCCCAAATTCAAACAAGAGAAATGTTTTTCTCTTTTAAATTGGGTAGATTCATTAAAAAGAAATTACTTTATTTGTAATTATTTTTAAGAACGATATATTTTCCTTTTCTAAATCTGTTGTATGTATTTTCAAATTTCATGTTAATTTGTTTTTGAACCGAGGCAGCAATCGAACTCAAAACCGCAATAAATATCCTGTACACATCTTAAACCAGTTTTAAACAAATTTAACTTATTGGTTTTTCCAAAGTTTGCAGGTATTAATTAGTTATTTTAACCTTCATATAAATAAATGGTGCCAAATTTCACATTTTAGAATGAAAAACTTAAATTAATTATTATAGGTAGATTCAGAATCTTAATATATAAAACAAAGTCGGGTTAGTTACACTATTTATAACTCGAGAACGGCTGGGCTGATTTTGATGATCTTTGATTTGTTGGATTTGTCTCCGCCCCGGATAGGATATTAACTATTAAAACATCACAAAAGTTAACGAAATAAATAGTTATAAAGAAAATTATTTTCCCCATACATTTTGTATGGAACGAATTCTCCTATTTTGAAAGAACTGCAGCAATATTGTGAGGGGTATAATATTGAACTGTGCGTGAATTCCAAACATTCAAAAACGTCAAATGTCAATGCGTTGATTGTTGTGCATTTGTTTTTAATCATATAATGCTGCCCTTCTTTCTTACACACTCAATTTCAATAGTCGAAAATGAGACAAATGGTGAACGTATGTCTGCACACCTTCAAAGGAAAAATACAATAATTATAATAAATCTCTGAAATGAAACGCATTTTTTTACATAAGCTTCACACAGGAGGCCCTGAGGAAAATAATTTCTCTCAGGACCTATGTCATCTTAGGGGATGCTGTGTGGAGGATCTTTTTAAGGAATGGGGAGAATAGAAAGTTCCGGGAAGGAAAAAGGTATGAGGGGTGGGAAGGAATCTGGGGGTCAGTGTGTCTGGGAGTGACGGACGTATGAATCCATCCCTCCAACTGTGGTGCAAGGCAATGGGTCGAGAGAGTCCGGCTGGAAAGGTCAAAAAGCCTCCCTCATGCAGTCTCTCTCGATCCGGCCCGCCACGCAGCAGATGGGCAGGCGCATCAACTGCCAAGACCCGGACATAAGTCACCTCATGAACCCGGGCACCCCTGCTAAATCACCAAACGTAGCGAACCACTTGGGGTGATCTATGGCAGAGGTGTTGGTTATTCAATAAATGGTTCCCGGGGCGGCGGCACCCGTATCCGCCTCCCGAATTCCCGTAAGTAATTGTCAAAGTAATAAAATCACAAAAATACAAATTCGTACACAACGCCATCTCTGATAATGACAAAAACAAAACACGGACAGTTGCGCATTGATAATTGCTTCATTGCGTAATTTTTAACTTAATAAAATAACTGAATTTGATTCAACAGCTATTGATTCTGAGGCGGTACGAAGTTCATCGGGTCAGCTAGTTTGAAATAAATTGAATTTTCCAGCAATAATTACATTTACTTTGTCATTTCAGCGGATATGAAAATAAAAACAGTTTATCGATGAATTGAGTCGAGTTCAACGCATAAAGTCAGGTAAAACTTTTTGATTATAATCAAAATATCTATTGAACTAGTGTTAAAAAGTGTTTTGTAGCTTAAAATTGGATTTAAACAAATTTTAATGGAGAATATATCGAACATCATTAGCTTTACTGAAAAACGTCGGGAAAATTTTATTCAATTAATAAACGACCGTGTACCTATGTGAAAACATTAGGTACTAATTAAAAAATGACAAAAAATTGTTCATGGATAGGAACATACTTTGTTTATTCAGCCAAAGTATGTGGATTATCTATTGTATATGCTATTCTGTTTTCGTCTGCTTGGTTCAATATATTCGCACCTCACAATCCTGAAGCCGCGGTTTCGCGCGTAAATTCTGAAACCGTCACTTTGGATCGAGATTGTAAAATATCTAGGCAAGATAGCTTTCATATTTCAAAGACAATAAGGAGCATTTTCATTTATTTATTTATTTATTTATTTATTGTTTCTTTACACTGCAGGTTAAAATGTTTACAATACAATTTGTTACCTCACTAGGACAAGCCTGTGTTGAGGTTAACAATAATTATACAAGTTAACAAAATAACACAAAATTATACAGATTTTGAAAGAACAATATTATTGTATTTCTTACAGATTGAGATAAGTTTATGGGTACCTACTGGTACCTACTAAACTGATGGGGCTAGGTAGTACATTAATGTAGACTTTTAGGGTGACCATAGTTTTGAGAACTGATTTAAAACTAAATAAAATAAAGTTTTTTTTTGTTTTTAAGGATTAAGTTGTGAATAATATATATATGTATACAATTTAACATGCTGTAGATTTGGCAAGAGGAAGATGAACAAAAACGGTTCAAATAAAAATTATATTATTTTAGCTTATTATTATAAACATACTCATTTAGCTAATAATTTAGAAAGGACAAAGTAGAGAAAATCAAGTGGCAATCCTCGACTAATACAAATAATTTAAAAAACCTTTTTAAAAGTGTTTATTGCATTATTTGCATTATTTCGTCCTCTTTTGTTCTCTTTCTGGTTAAAAGAAAAATACATATTTTTGCATGAGAGGAAGAGAGAAAGTGTAAGTTCGCTCTGGGTCGTTTTTAGTCTTATGAAAGTATAACGCGATTACGTGTTTTTGGATGTATTTATTCCCAAACAAGCTGACGGGTTAATACTTTCTGAAGGATTTACGGAATTTTTCCAATGCATTTAATATAACCGATATATATCTCTAAAGATGGGAATGCTGATAGGGATATTGAAAGAAGGGTATAAGCAGGTAAACTCCATTAATGGAAGGCTGAACGCCGTTGGCGCCAACAAAAAACTGTCCAAAGAAGCGAAGCTGGCCGTCCATAATGGAGTACTGGTACCTACCCTGATGTATGGCAGTGAGGCATGGAAATGGCAGAGAAAGTATTAAAGTAGATTGAATGCTGTAGAAATGAGATCCCTGAGGCGAGTGTGAGGTAAAACCATGTACGGTCGTGTGAGAAACATGGAGATCCGCAAAGAATGCAAGATCGATAAGCGTAATGAGTAAGATTAAGATAGGGGCGCTCCGATGGTTTGGGCATGTAGAGCGAATGAACGAGGAAAGGAGTGTAAGGAGAATATGTGACGCACATGCGAATGGTAGAAAAGCTCGAGGACGCCCAAGAAAGACATAGCACGACTAAGTGGATCAGATTCCTCTCGACCAAATGAATTAGATACTTTAGTCAGGCCGTGTCAAGAGTCAGAATAATAGAAGAGCGTGTATGAGACGATGTATGAATGCAAACGAGGCAAGGAGTGTGTGTCAAGACCGGGTTGTTTGGCGGTTCATCCTCTCTGCCTATCCCTTTAGTTAGTTAATTAGTTATATTCATTTGGTTAGTTAGTTTAATTTACAGCATCGATTATTGTATGACTTGACTAAAACTGACGAATAACCACACATATAAGTTGAAAACATATCAAGTTATAGGAATGTAATAGAAAATTGATCATTTTACCAAAAAATACGCGGTTTATGTACAGATTTCTAAACATAAATATCTTTAACACAACACAGTGAAAAACGCTCAGCGCGGCAAATATAATCGCAATCAGGGCATGCGTGATTCTGTTTTGTCGCATGCGAAAAACAGAGTTGGAGAATTTTGTTAGATATTAGCAATAAATCTAATTTAAAAATGTACGGCCTTTGTATAATGTAAAACAAAAATACCGTTTAACGGTCGTGAAGTGATTTTTTAGTAAGGCTATAAAACTAAACAAATTTATTTGAAGAACTAGATAACTGTTGCAGCAGCAGTGGAAATTCTTAAATGTTTAGTTTTCGTGTTTGGTGACCAGATCTGAATAGCCAGGTACTTCCCAACCTTCCTCTTCCCCACCTCCTTCCCCTCCCCACTTCCTTCAGCCTCACAACATACCCCAATTGGGGATGCCATAGTCTCACTGGCTCCAGACGGGAGCAGTTGAGATTCTTGTGCGGTATTCATTGAAAAAAAAAAAGCTTTCTGAAATTCACACTCTTGAATTTGATCATGTGAATTTGGTCTCTCGAATTTTATTTCCCGAATTTGATGATGTGAATTTCGGACAAGACAACCATCTGGAGTCAGTTGGTTTATGGTATCCTCGAATAGGGTATGTTGTTGTTATTGCTCTTTGAAACTGTTCTAAACTATGTGTTGAAATGTCAAACGATCAGCTCGTACAGGTGGATAATTATCATCCCCCTTACACATTGTAGTAAATGGTTCACGATGAGTTCATCGAAAACGAATTCATAGAAAGTCAATTCATCGAAAACCAATTCATTGAAAATCCATTCATCGAAAACCAATTCATCGAATGATCAATTCATCGAATCGCCAATTCATCGAAAAAATATATTTTGTTGATATTTGAGAGAAATGCTGAGCGGACCGAGAAGTTAAAAAAGGATTGGTCAACCTAAACTAACCTAACCTAACCTAACCTAACCTAACCTAACCTAACCTAACCTAACCTAACCTAACCTAACCTAACTTAACCTAACTTAACCTATTTAACCAATTTTTAATATTTTTTATTATCACTCTTTATGACCTTCTGAATTGTTTTTGAGTTGGTTTCATTATGAGTTGTCTGGTCACCGTTCCTTAGATATCCCTTTTTTGCAGTATCAGACAATCGAAAATCGAAGAGATAACCTATAAATTTTACATTGTCACTACGAAACTGACAGTTGCCAAACACATTTAACTCATTTAAACAGACCTTTTTCGGTATATAATTTTGACAGCTCTAATATCTACAAAAAAAAATGTTTTTCGATGAATTGGCGATTCGATGAATTGATCATTCGATGAATTGATTTTCGATGAATTGATTTTCTATGAACTCGTTTTCGATGAAATTTGCTTTCGATGAATTTGCTTTCGATGAATTGATTTTCGATGAACTCGTCGGTTACCGTAGTAAATATGTACACAAAAAAACCACCACTGAAACAAACAACGCTCAATTTCAACGCCGATTACGACTCTATTAACTACCAACTCACTAATACAGATTGGACATTCTTGACCAAAAACAGTGATATCTAACAAAATCTAGAAAAACTTTATGAAACATTTTCCGAAAATATAAAATCTCATGTCCCCTCATATACACCTAAACACAGAACATATCCAAGTTGGTTCTCCACAGACCTTATACTCTTACTGAAACAAAAAAAAAACATCCAGATAACATCCCACCAATATTTCTCAAATAATGCGCATCTGCAATATAAGGTCCACTCACCATACTATTTAACCACTTAATTTCTTCAGGACATTTTCCAACCCGTTGGAAGTCTAGCTATATTACCCCGATTCTCAAAAAAGGTGATGACACAGACATTAAAAACTACCGTCCAATCTGCATACAATCAGCGCTCCCGAAAATCTTTGAATCCCTTGTTCTCGATTTAATTTATCCGTCAATATTAAGAGTTATAGATAAAAACCAACGCGGAATCGTTTCTGGTAGGTCAACGGCTATTAACCTGTTACTTCACCATAACTATATTACAGAATCTTTTACAAAAAAAAACAAGTTGACAGTATTTCCAAAAATTTTTCAAAAGCTTTCGACAAAGTATCACATAAATTATTACTTAGTAAACTGTATGCAATAGGACTGAGAGGCAAGTTGTTGCATTGGTTCTCAATTTAGGGAACGTACCCATACTACGTTACCAACTTTTTTCAAATTTTAACCCCCCCCCGCCCCCCGGTGACCAAAAACCTAAGCCCCCCGCCGACCATTTGTACCAAGCGTGGTATTTTGAAGACCCCCACCCCCTAAACAGGTCACGTAGTATGGGTACGTTCCCTTACTTGTCTAACAGAATCTTATTTGTCAAAATTAAACATTCTAAATCTAAGTTATTATATGCAACTAGTGGTCTGCCGCAAGGGAGTCATCTCGGACCCATCCTTTTCCATATATTCATAAATGATATCAAAAGTTGTTTCGACGATGTAGAAGTTCTGCTTTTTGCCGATGACATCAAATTATATAAAGAAATATCTAATATAAGTGACCTAATCCTACAGTCAAACATTGACAAATTACACAATTGGTGTGTTGCAAACAACTTATTCCTCAATATCGATAAATGTAAGACACTAACATTTTTTCGAAAAAAGACCCCACTATCTGTCAAATGCACAATAAATAACAAAATCTTAGAAAAAGTCAAAGAAATCAGGGATCTTGGAGTTATATTTGACACACAATATTTAAATTTTAAAAATCACTTACAACAAATAACCAACAAAGGCATGAAGACACTAGGATTTATAATCAGAAGTTATAAAACTTGTATATTTGTCACTAGTACGCAGCTTGCTGGAATACAATTCCATAGTTTGGTCCCCATATTATCAAATTTATATAAAAAAGTATTTGACGAGTGCAGCACAAATTTCTACGATTTATTAACTTCAAGTTTCGTTTACCTATTCAACACATTACCTATACATTCTTACTAACTACACTTAAAGTGCATTCCCTAGAAAACAGAAGAAAAATAATTGACCTAACTTTTTTGTTCAAAATTATTCACTCCGAATTAGACTGTTGTGAACTCCTGCATCTCATTGACTTTAAGGTACCAACTCAAGTGACAAGGCAAAACATAGTATTCGGCAACAATAATTCTGGAACCAACTACCTCATACATGCACCTATTCCACGATTTCATACACTTGCAAACAAATTCACCTCAAGTACCTATCGATGTATTTAACACAAAGTTACCATTATTTAAGAAAGACTTGGATGATATTTTTAAGTAGTATTTTTTATATTTAGGGAGAATCACATAGCACATTGCATATATTTGTGTATTTTTATATTTATCTACAATATAAAAACCTGTTGCCGTTTTCTTTTTCATGTACTGTGACATTTGATTTGGTTGTCAAAAATTGTTTTTTATGTAAATTTTGTAAATACACAATGTATACTATTTTATGCCATCTGCAACTTTAAAAACTTTCTCCTGTATTGAAATGAATTATTTTTACTAAAATGTATCTTTTTACCTTCCATTCATGTGATGTTTACTGTTTCAAGTTCATCTTTTTTTTATTTAAAACTTTGTCTCTGTATTATAAACTTATATGGAAAAGCCCACCAGGGCGTTGAAATATCAATAAATAAAATAAAAATAAATTACGTATTGTATTAAGGAATACGAACACGATTATATTTATTTATTCGACTATCTTTATTATATTTTATTTATTTATATTAGCTTCACAAAAATGATCCGAGGAAAATAATTTACCTCAAAGAGAAAAAATAATTGAAATTAAAACAAAATTAAAGTAGCGTACAAAGTGTGGAGCAGTATTAAAGAATTTTGCTTATCACTGATTAATCACATAATATAAAACAAGATCACGAACCAAAATATCTAAAACTTGTAAAATTTTTCACAAAGCCGAAAATTTCGCAAAATAACCAAAATTTATTCAGTGTGATTGAAATAAATTGAAACGACGAAACCATGGTACCTTTTCCCATCAAATATTCCGCAACTCTAGGAAGTTTAGAACGCCCCGGGGTGGATCAAAGCCACCCCGACCCAGGCCAGTACGCTGAATCATGTCAGCCTCTATTTAAAAAAATAAATTATTGTTTAAGTTATAAAATTGTAACAGTAATAAATAAAGAGCTAGGCTCTTGAGCTTGGTGTAGGAGTTATTTCATAAATTATATACATAATAAAGTGTACAATAAATGTAATCTTAATGTACTAGGATGTTGTAACGTTAAAAATTGTAATATTGCATAAAATGAAATGACAGCATTGAAAGTATAATTATTGTACATTTGTTGTGTTGAAAATGTAGGCATTTGGATGTTATTTTCATGCCTTAATGGTGAGTTAAGTTTAAATTTTTTGATTACATTTTCTTTAAATATTTGTAATATTGAATCTTTTTCATAAAGCTCTTCAATTTTTGGTAATTTGAAAATTTTTAACAACGTTGCTGAAGAGAATGTTGGTTTTTTTTTCAAAATTACTTTAATAATTAGTTTTTTTAATCCACTTTTACTGACTTACAATTTTTTCAGATGCCCCCGTATATTTTTGTTTTAAGCACTCTGTCCTATGTAACTACTTAAAACGACATATTAAAATGATCTGAAATCCAAATCATAGCGGGACTGTAGAAGTTTGACTTCAAAAATTAGAGACCGATTCGAATAGAGAACTCCAGTCCAATTTTTTTAAATGAATAATGACCTTCTAACTTAAATAACTGCATTTTTTTTATAGTTAGTTTTATAGTTAAAATAATTGTCAAAGTTTTAATTTTTCAAGATTCCCGAAAACCACCATATGTGTAGTGAATCACTCCTGATAAGTTACTATAAGATCGGGCAATCAGCTGATCAACTTGGCAACACCGCGGATCAAGGTTGGCAACACCGCGCTGAAATGTCAAAGTTATCTGTTTTAACGCTGCGATTTATACTTATATAAATACCTCAGTTACCGCAAAAAACTATTTTGGCGGGTAAATCAGCCCTGATTTACTTCGTGAAAGTGTTCTCTATCGATTTGAATGCCATTTTGTGCGTGATTTTTGATGAAAAAGTTTTTCAGTATCGTGTTGTTTCTCAGTATCTGTAATATTTCAATCGTAAATAAACAAAAGTGAGCTCACTTTCCAGTGATCCCATTGGATAGTTACCTGGTGACCTCACTATTCAAGTGCTCCCATTGGCTAGTTTTATTTTGACTAACCAATCATTAGACAGTTCGAGCATAACAATAATAAATACGTCCTAAAATGTCCTCTAATGCGACAAAACCTTCTCGAGATGAATGCGGTCATCGTAAGAAAAAAAGAGTGCTGGACGTTACGCTTTCCCCTAATGCCAAAGAAACAGGTCCAGAAATTATCTCAGTGGACCCTCAATACGAAGATGATGACTCGGATGACGTGATATCCCAATGCTCAGAAGTGCCTGACGTGTCTCCCAGTGCCTCTGGAGTGGAAGTCCTCAATGACGCCCAAGCTCATCTTATGGCACTCCAAGACATCTTGGCAGAAAAAAGTTCCAAGGTACCAAAGGACCAGCAACTTCGAGTCTCAAGAAGCGTAGCCGAAGTTTTCAGAGCCGTATCCCAGTTGCTTCTGGAGCGCGAGGCCATGCGCGCTGATCTGATAACGGTCACTGCGCAGCTTCAAATCGCAAGAGGAGAAACCCGATGCGAGCGAGAGGAAAACAAACACCTCAAGGAAAAAATCCTCCAGCTGGAGTCTGATCTTGGACCTGTCATGCGTAGAGTCGCTGTGGCAACGGAAGCTAGTCTCTCATATGCAGACATTGCCCGGAATAACTTTGCGGACGCTGTTCGAAATCGTCCTGATAAATCAGGACCTTTACCAATTACCCGCACGGGAATTCATGTAGGAAGCCCTAAACCTTCCATTTGCATATTTCCGAAATTAAACCAGGCTAAAGATAGCGAACACACAAAGCAACTAATGAAGGACAGTTTTCGACCCTCAGAACTAGGCATACGCGTGACGGGCGTCCGAAACATTAAAAATAATGGTGTTCTACTACAGACGGCGACAAAAGATGACCTCAAAAAAATTTTAAATGCCCCAGCTCTCGTCAATTCATCGACCCTGAGTGCCCGACTGCCGGCCAAAAGACTACCGAGAGTCATATTTTTAAACGTTCCCCGTGAACTCACTCACGATGACTTTCTGCAGAGCGCTCTTACCGGCATCTCTGGGATACCTGACGTTGGGAGTACTAAAGCGAGCTGCAAGTTCAGTCACTTAGCTGGCGCTCGCACAGGACCAACATGCCACCGGGTTTACGAAGTTCCTGCTAATCTGCGACACGTCCTAGTGGAACAGGGAAAAGTATTTGTGGACTGGACAGTGTGCCGCGTCCGAGATTTTATTGGCCTTACAGTGTGTTCCAAGTGCCAAATGCTTGGACACTCTTTTAAATTCTGTAAAGACCAAACAAGATGTGGTCACTGTGGCCAGGATGGTCACGCTCGAGATAGTTGCCCAAATACTGCTGCGAAGCCAGTTTGTGCCACCTGCACCAGATTTGGAAAACTCGCCGATCACCCTACCGGAGACAGGGAAAACTGCCCGGCATACCTAGCTGCGCTTTCGAGGGATTTCTCCACTATCAGCTATGGCGTCTAAATACATAGATGAAGACAGTGATGTTGACTTTAAGAGAACTAATAGGTTAGATCAGTGGACCGAAGAAATGGTAGAAAAAAATAGTGAAGTGGGAAGTTTTATATGTGTACAAGTTAATATTCGTTCAATTTCTAAATACTGGGATGTATTACATATGTACCTTCACGATTGTTGGAAAAAAATAGATGTACTTATGCTTTGTGAAACCTCTATTAAAAGTGAACATGCCAGTTTATATGAGATTCCAGGTTACAATAGTGTAAGCTATATTCGCGAACACAGGTCTGGTGGGGGTATTACTGTATACATCAGAGATACATTTGTTTTCACACAAAAGAAATTGGAAACTCAGGTATTTGAAAATATTTTCGGTATAATCACACTTCCAAATAATAATGAACTTACCTTACTAGCAATATATCGCCCACCAAATTTAAGTAAATTAGCTTTCATTAATGAACTTTCAACAATACTCAATAATCTTTCCCCAAATCACTGTGAAAATGTACTAATCTTTGGGGATGTAAATATTGATTTGTTAAACTGTCTTGACCCGCTAACCATTCAATATGAAAACTTATTATCGATGAACTATTTTACTAAATGTATCGATGACGTCACGCGAGAAGCGGTTAGTGCAGGAAAAATAACACGTTCGTGCATTGATCATATTTTTGTAAGATTCAAGAGTGGAAACAAAATCACTGATACGCTTTCATCGTGTGTGTGCGAGATTAATTTAGCCGATCATTTTGTTACGGCGATAAATATTCCATTTTTTAAAAGTAATAAGAAATTAACAACAACTAAAGTTTCAATTTTATCTCAAAAAAGGATCGATACAAGCATAAGGAATTACAATTGGAATGAATTACTCTGTGAAAAAGATTGCATTAAGCTTTATAAACAAATAAAATGTAAATTTAACAATATTTATGAAAAAAGTAAGATATACATACATTTTCAGCCAAGAAAAAGACCATGGCCTATAAAACAGTGGATGACAAATGAAGTATTGGATAGCGTTAAAAAGAGAGATAATTTATATAAAATTTGGAAAAATTCACCAAAAAATAAGATTTATGAAAAACAATATAAATCTTTTCGGAATATTGTAACTAAATTAATATTTAAATGTAAATCTACCTTTTTTAATGAAAAATTCAAAAATTATTATGGAAACACAAAGAATACATGGGATGAGATAAATAAAATATTAGGACGTAGATCTAAGAGTAATTGCGATGAAGTAATCTCAAGGTACTTACTAAAAGATAAATCTGCAGAAACAGTGTCGGACGACTTTGTCAACTACTTTTCGGACAGTATAAACTCACTAGTACATAAATGTGATCTTAGAGCATCAAATGTTGAACCAACACAGCTACCACATAGTCTTTATATACCACGTGCCACACTTTTAGATATTCAGAATATTGTAAAAATTCTAAAAAATTCAAAATCACCCGGAATAGATAACATCAGAATGTTTGATATTAAAAAACACATAGATATTTTAGGACCGATTTTGACACATTTAATTAACATAATATTAATGCAAGCCGTAATACCAGATGAGCTTAAATGTAGCATTATAAGACCTATATACAAAAGTGGCAGACATATTGACATAGGAAATTACAGACCGATCAGTATCTTGCCTGCAATAGAAAAGATACTTGAAAAATACATCTCCATAAAATTGAATAAATACCTCGAGTCTTTCTCAATAATAGATCCACACCAATATGGCTTTCAAAAAAAGAAGAGCTCTGAACTGTTACTTCAAGATTTTTCAAATTACATAAATAATGAACTAAACGATAAAAAACAATTATTAGTTTTGTTTATAGACAATTCGAAAGCTTTTGATACTATAGATCCAACAAAATTACTTAAAGTTCTGGAGGCGATAGGGGTGCGAGGACGTTTTCTTAAACTTTTGAAGAACTACCTTAGTGATCGTAAAATTCAGGTCAAAATAAATGGAAAATTGAGTAAAGTGGGATCATTGTCTACTGGTGTACCGCAGGGTTCTATCCTAGGTCCAACATTATACATAGTATTTGTCTCTCTTATGAATAAAGTATTTTCTTTTATCAAGCACTATGTATATGCGGATGACACAGCACTTGTCATCTCACATAGGGATCTGCTCACGGCCATGAATATGCTACAGCAGGACTTCATAGCATTACTAAAATGGTCTCACGACTCTGGCTTAGTTATAAATGCACAAAAAACAAAACTAATGCACATAAGATCGCCTCATGCCAGATATGCAATAGCACCATCATTAGTATCCCATAACTTTGACTGCATACACAATAACTGTATACAGCCCTGCGCCTGTGGAAGTATTGACCTAGTCAAAGAATATGTCTACTTAGGGGTGACGGTGGATTGTAATATGAAATGGGATATCCATATTGTTAAGCTATGTAAGCGCCTTCGAGCGATTGTAGGCAAACTTTATAAACTTAAATATTATGTACCCATCAAAACCATGAAACTAATCTATTTGTCCCTGGCTGAATCTAATGTGAGATATGGTATAACGTCTTGGGGGCACTCATGTAAAACAAACATCCAACATGTACAGTCAATTCAAAACGCTATGGTCAAATTACTCGTCAGCAAAGCAGTTTATGACCAGCGGCAAAATATCACAATTATGTATAAATCCATAAATGTGTTACCTATTAGAGCTCTTTTTTGGTATAAAATCTGTATGCAACATATCTTAGATAGCCCATACAAAACAATGGTGGATCACATGTACAATACTAGGCTTACACAAAATGAAGGGATGATAGTACCTAGATTTTATAATAAACATGGCCAGCGAACTCTTGAATACATTGTACCACTTATTTTTAATATGCTGCCATATGATTTGAAAAAATGTTGCTCGACACCTAAATTTGCACTATTGTTTAGAACATGGCTATTGGAATCAGATTTTATGTATTGACTTGACTCCTCGTGCATTTTTAATTTTTAATTATTAATATTTTATTTTATTTTATTTTATTTTTTCTTTATACTTATTTATATTTTTATTATGTTTTTTATTAAATTGCAATATTTTTTTCTTCTATTGTAAAACATTGTATATTGTATCATGTTGTTGTCCACACTATTTTCCTGCCGACAAGCTACTTGCAGTAGCTTTGCAGGTGCAATGTAAACAAGAAAAAAAAACTATTTTCTAATAAAAAAAATTTGTTCCTAAAAAAAACTGCCGCCATTTTGAAATTCGGTGTTCGAAGTATTCTCCCTAGAGTAGCATTACTATTTTTTTTGTGCAGTAGTTTTTGAATATTTTCAATAAGAGAGATAAACTAATAAGATATACCTTTATTTTTGAAACTGACTTATTTAGGCCTAAATAATGTTTCAATAAACACAACAACTTAATCTCTATAAACAGTATGTAAATAAACGAATAAATTAATATGATGGCTTGTGTGATACCTACATTCCCATATAATGACTTTACGGTGACGCCACGACTTACGACACGATGAGCAGTGACGTCACCACTAAACATTTCAATAATGCCAACTTGACGGCTTGTTTCTACGACCCGATTAAAAATGGACTTTTTAATAATTATTTAAAAACTCTGCGTTTGATATTATTTAATAAAACTTATATATTCAGAATCAGTGTTTATTGGGCTATATCTCTATATGAACATATTTTTTTAAAGCCATAATATTTTTCACTGGAGTTCCTTATTCATTGCTCTGGCCTCGGTTGAGGTGGTTTTGGGTGGACCCACCGCGCAGTATGGCCTTAACCAAACTCTATTGGATTTCATACTTTCCTATGTACATTCCCTAAGTCAATAAAATTTGGGGACCACGTGGCAATTTAGAGACGTGCAATTTTTTGGTAATGTGCTGTTAAATTTTACTGAATTGAGATATTATTTTTAAGATTGTAATGTCCCTCAGTGTAGACTCAATTACTTTCAGAAAAAGCTTTTCAAAAGTTTATTATATAACCTACATAATCTATATAAGTGAATACTGCAATTTACAATTTGGGAGGCGGGTATGGGTACCGCCGCCCCGGGAATTATTTATTGGATAACCAACACCTCTGCCATATATAGGTCACCTCAAGTGGTTCGCTACGTTTGGTGACCTAGCAAGAGTGTCCTGGTTCAGGGGTAAGGTTTGTCAAGTTCTTGCCGGCCTATGTGTCTGCCCACCTGCTGCGTGGCTGGCTGGATCGAGAAAGACTGGTTGAGGAGGCCTCTTCAGCCGGAATCCTTCGACTCTTTGCCTTGCACTGCAGTTGAAGGGGTGGATCCTGGACACATTGGCCCCCAGATTCCTACCCACCCCACATATCTATTGCCTTCCCAAAACTCATCTTCTTACATTCTTTAAAAAATCCTTCACATTGACATAGGCTCTAAGATGAAATGGGCCGTGAGGGAAAATTATTTTCCTTTAGGCCTCCTGTGTGGAATAAAAACCGCACAAGAATCGCAACTGCTCATAACTTTCTGGAGCCAGTGAGACTATGGCATCCCCACTTGGGGTATGTTGTGAAGCTGAAGGTAGTGGGAACGGGAAGTAGATGTGGAAGAGGAAGATGGGGAATGCGACAGGAAATGGGACACATAAAAGAGTCTGAATGACGTGTGATTTGGGTGCGGATGTCAAAGGACCTTGAATGTGTTTTGAAATATATGTGTGTGAAAGAACACTGTGCAATTAGAAATAATGCACTTAAAGAAAGGAAGGAAGGGATTTACTGCGGTAACTTGTGACACTCTCCACTATCTTGACTGGGTTTATTCACGCACTTATATACAGATTCAGTTTGAGGATGCGGGATGCGGAATATTATAGATGTTCACGCGGCGAGTTTCGATTGACAACACTGATTGTTATGGTAACGAAATTGACAGGTACATAGGGATGGGATAGGATGGGGAAAAGGAACATGATAGGAATGTATAGAAAAGGAATATGTGACAATCAAGCTACAAGCACAGAGTCTATGATATATGTAGGTAAGTGTAGCTATGAATTATGTAAACGCCCAACCAGAGTCCATAGACGGCAATGAATCAAATATTATGACACAACACTCAACAAACCTAACCTAACCTATCTCAATGCAGCCCGACTAAACGTAACCCAACTGCTCGGAGCCAGTGAGATTAAGCATTCCGATTGAGGGGAATGTATTGTAGGACTAAAAGAAGCGATGAGATGGGGAAGAGGAAAGACATCCTGATCTCTCCTTTCTTTACCCTGTTTCCTACGGTCTCAAAACATCTTCCAACTATCTGGAGCCAGTGACTATGGCATCCCTGATTGGGGTGAGCATGATGTAGTGGAGAATTTAAGGAGATGAGGAAATAGAAGGCGGAGAAGATCTGGTCACCATGGACGCCAAAACCACATAAAGCAACCAAAGTATCGAATTTTTTTACATTGCTCTGATGAAAATCATTTCTCTCAGGCCTATGTCATCTTAGGGGATGCTGTGTAGTTGGTTTTTTAAGGATAGGAAGGAGAGGAAGTTCTGGTAAGGAAATGGGTATGATGATTGGGTAGGAATGTAGGGGACAAGGTGACGGACTTATGAATCCATCCCTCCAACCGCGGTGCAAGGCGGTGGGTCGAGATATTCTGGCTCGAAAGGATAAAAAACCTCCCTCAACCAGTCTCTCTCGATCCTGCCCATCATGAAATAGGTGGACAGATGCATCGGTCGCCAAGATCTGGACAAACCTCACCCCATGAACTCGGGCACCCCTGCTAAGTCACCAAACGTAGCGAACCACTTGGCGTGATCTGTGGCAGACGAGTTGCTACCGATACCCGCCTCCCAAATTTAGTTTTCTGATTATGAATAATGGTCTTTCACCTGGACGAAGCAAGGATTTTCTTCCACTTGAAATAAGTGCTATAGTTTCTTACCTTTTCTCTATGCATTCATTTATTTTTTTTTACAAAAATCAAAAAATCTGAATATTGACAGTGCAATATTACATGGATCCAATATTTAATGACGTAAGCATAAAACAGCTACTTAGGAATGTAAAAACTTTTTCTCGACATCAGAGGTACATAAACCAACCAACCAAGGTCTTTGAACTTACAAAACTGGCAGGTGTTCAGAAAACTTTATTCAATACGTTGGCATTGTCACGTAGCTGCCACATGAATAATTTGATTTATCAGTATCGGTTGAGAATTTGAAATCGCATGTGAACTAAAGTACAACGAAGTAAAAAGAGTTTTTGAAAGCTGACGACAAAAGCTCCCGATTAAAGAACGGTCTTTGCGGTTGGTCTTCAAATTTTAAATAATAATTTCGGTGGTGCATCTCTGTGCAAATCTGGTTCAACGACCTCTAGGACTGCAATTTAGGGGGGCTTAACGGGGTAAGTATAAAATGGTTTTATTAAAATTAGATGAATTTTGCCATTTTAGTAGCAAATAAGATGGGAATCATCTCCTGAGTTTGAGCTCAATCGGATGACGGGAAGTGGGTTAAGATTCTATTTCATTCACACAATCATTAATTCATTCAAACAAACAAAATCAGTATTCAAACAGATCTATTTAATAAAAAAAGTGATCGAATGAGAAATGTCTCTTTGACAATGTTTAAATTTTATTTTACTATGTTTCCGAAAAAGCCGAAGCGATTTTTTTCAAAATTAAGTTTTGTCACAAACACTGACTAAACTTGCTTTTATCATGAGAAGTCGTCGTCTTTTTTGGTTTATTATTGATATGATATCTACATATAAAGAAGAGTGTCCTAGTGTGGCCTTTGGGTTTGTATTTTTTATACAAATATAGACTAACGGCGAGTCTATCTGCCTAGTTTCAGCTCGATCGGATGTTAGGAAGTGGCTTAATTTCCACTTCAAAGATTGAATTCATTTGGTTTAGTTATATCCAAAACAAAAATTCGTATTAAAAAACCACAGCGTGGGTTCGTACCAATTTCAAACACCTTTCAAAAGGAGAACAACCCATTTCTGAAGTGTCAATTTTCTCAGAAATGTGAACCAATCTGATTGAAAAATATAACATCAATATGTGTGTGACCTTTTTTTCAAAACTATAAACAGATTTTATTTTTATATGAATAAAGATATTAAATTATTTCCAAGTATTGCGACTAACACTTTCTTTGTTGGCAAATATTTAAATGGAAATTGGAACACAATCTTGTCGGAGTACAGCATCAAATTCCTTTGAAATTCGAAACCAAAATAATACATTTTGTAACCTTTTGTTTCTGATGACTTTTTTAAATGGTGTATGTTCATGCTAAAAAATGTTATAGGTATGCTGACATTGCGTATCTTAAAGTCACTATTTGTGGCTCACTAGCCCACAATGGCAATGATTACAACGTAAGTCCTTTTAGTTTAGTTTACTGTGAATTACGACGATCGGGAGTAATATTGTATTTATGTTACTTGGTGGCGACTGTTTACTGAGGCTCTCTGATTAGATCTGAGCGTTGCCGACCAGGCCAGCTGTTCCATTGTACTGTGCTCATTCGTGAAACTCCGGAAACCCGAGCCTTCCCGATCGAGCGCGGTGTGTGAGTATACCTACATATAACATACACTACACTATTCATTCAGAATTGTAACGTTACTTGAAATGGCTTTTGCCGTGTTTGATGACTATATCTGACTAGCCAGGTTTATTTTCCACATCTCCTTCCCCTCCCCACCACTTTCAGAATCACACCATACCATAATTGGGGATGCCATAGTCTCACTGACTCGAGACGGTTGGGAGCAGTTGGGACTCTTGTGTTATATTCAGATATAAAAGTTATATTATACGCAAGTGGGAATCTTTAGCGTTTTTTTGCTAAGCCGACTGCACGTAGAAGTATGTCGTATTTTGTGATTGCCGCATACTACTTCGGGAAGTCGATATTATTAGTAAAAATAATTTTACAGCGGATTTTTACTCAAGATGCCTTTAGATATAAGAATATCGACTTTTGTTGTACGGCCGTATATCCTCTTTGCATACTTACTTGAAGAAAACATCTTCTAAACTTTCTGCCGGACCAATTGTCACCGGACCAATTGTCGCCGGACCAAATGTCAGCCGGACGAACTGTCGGCCGGACCAAATGTTGCCGGACTAACTGTCGCCGGACCAAATGTTGCCGGACTAACTGTCGCCGGACCAACTGTCGTCGGACCAAATGTCGGGACACCTACATTTTAGACTTTTATAAACAAATCACTATATATACATATATTATGTTCCACATAAATAAAATCGGATATATATATCCGAGACGCTATCTAGGTTACAAACCAGTTTTGAAAACGATTGTTTCCATTGAAAAAGGTAGATGCCTATGGTATTGAAAAATAAGACGAAGATAATAAATATTGTTACTTCGAAAAATTCTAAATATGACATTGACGATATGACGATTTGATGGGAAGTGGCAAAGGCTGAATTTATAAAAGCGCCCATCCCAGTTAGACGAGAGGTTCTGAATTCGAGTCATAGTTGCGACCATTAGCTTTTTCTACTTGTTTGTGTCTTGTTCTCTTTCATATTTTTGTTCAGATTATTAGTGTTATTTTCTTCTTCATCATCATCATCACTCTTGGCTCTACAACCCCTGGTGGGTCTAGGCCTCCTCAAGAGTCTTCCTCCACTCATCTCGGTTTTGTGCCAGCTCTCTCCAGTTTAGAAGCTCCAAGATAGATATGTCTTTGAGGACGTTGTCGCTCCATCTTAATCTTGGTCTTCCCAGGCTCCTTTGCCCTATTGGTCTTGAGTTCAGCAGGGACTTTTGGTGCTTGATGCTCGGTCATTCTCCCCACATGACCCAGCCACCGAAGGTGGCTTTTTTCTGGTATTTTCTTCTTCAATATTATAACTATTGGTCCATCTTAGAAATACAAACACAAATTGATTCGCGAAGAATATACACGACTACAGCATCCCTTACTATCATGATAAAAATACAGTAATATACACTCTATATCTGGTACACAGGCCGCGTTGTGATGGCACCATTTTCCATGTTTTTGGCACTATTTCAATACAATGGTAAGTCAACCGGAGAGTTTTTTGGCACCGACAAAGCCAGGCTTACGCTACGTGTTACAAATGCCGTTGAATTTTCACATTGGCTATAAATATTACTATGGTGTTTTAGCCGATAAATATTTATGAATGTTGCCAAAATATTCAACTGCGACCAAACAGGAATAGTTTATTTTACTAGGGAGGGTTTTTACAGAAATTTAAATGAAATCAGCCCCATTTTTGAAGTGAAAACTTCTTTAGCACCGTTTTGATTTGAAACTCGATGAAACGGAAACGAGCAACACAAAAAAGAGACGAATACATACATCTGTAGGATTTAGCCGGCGAGAGAATGAGGTAGCAAAAAAATATTTATTTTATTCGCGGGTACTCGGTTCCAATATAATACGATAAATCCACGGTCCCACGCAAGCCCCCTTTAGTATAGTGGTATAAAACGCCCGACCAGGGATCTAATCCTACGACATTATGTATTTTAATTTTTGTAAAATCAATATCCAATCTTCAAACCACTCCAAAATGAACAGACAAAAGAAAACACAAAAGAAAGCGACATCTAGCGACTCCGAAAAAGAAACAACAAATGCGAATACGATGACCAAATATAATGCAAAAGGTTCACCGGAATTCGACGACAAAAATATGGAAAAAATCATCCTTCACATTGACGAAAACAGCGCTGCGTAGTCTCCCCACTCTCGTCTACTTTACTTTTCTGAAGGCTTCACTTCTACCGTCTGTGAATTGCACACTCTGTTTTTTGTTGTTGTTGTTTTCATTAGAAAAGCTACGTTAAACTTCGAATCTCGATCCGTTTCAACTTTAGTAAGTAATGCAGTATAAATTGCAGTCAAGTTATTAGTCTGACAAATCTAAAAACACAAATTTGAGATAAAATATGCAGTTATATGTAAAAGTGTACCCTCTCTATTATTCAATATTCAGTCCTCCGTCACGACACACGACATTTCCGTTTATTTTAGCTGAAAAAAATTGGTAAAAGATGATTTTCGAATATTATCAGGTTATTCGTAACCCGGGAATAGTTACCTATCTTCAGAAAAAATAATTATTACCCATTACAGTACATAATAATTTTTTTCACTTATCAATTAAATAAAAATTTTAAAATTTGTTTATTCGATGTTTTCAGGTTATCGGAAAAGATTTTTGTAAATGTGCCGCTCATTCCATGAACGCCAATATTATTTGATTATTAAATGACGAACGAAGAATTTAAATGCAATAATAGTAATAGGTGGGTCTACCTAGGTAGTTTGCAGATAAAGTTATTTCAAGAAACGTTCATATCTTAAATACCTAATTGTATGATTAACAAAATCTACTTCGCCAGGTTTAGAACAACTATGCAAAGCATTCTCAAAACAACTACAACATGAATATAAATAAAGACAAAACAAAGCTGCTGACTGTAGGCCGAACGCAACATCAGATGAGAGTAGAGATGTCAGGAGTTCCACTAAAGAACACCAAGGAGATTGTGTACCTAGGAGGCAAAATAACATGGGACGGTCGGTCTAAGAGCGAGGTCGACAGCTAGGTCGACACCAGGCTAGGCTTGCATTCAATAAAAGGTCGAAAATAATAGAAACGAATAATAAAGACCTAAAACTGAGAATACTCCTCATCGAGACCTATCTATGGAGTATCTTGATGTACGGCTGCGAAACATGGTGCCTATACGAAAGAGATAAACGGAGACTAGAGGTTTTTGAGATGTGGTCCTATAGAATACTATTAGGAATTTCCTGGAGAGACTACATTACAAATGAGGAGGTTCTCCAAAGAATCGAAGGAGGACGGCACCTGCTCAGGACCTTGTCCGAAAGGCGTGCAAGATGTATCGGCCATGTAATATGACAAGAAGGCCTCTTGCATGCCATAACGGAGGGTATGACCGAGGGAACAAACTCTAGGGGACGCCCACGCCGAGAGTACCTGGAGGACCTGCTCGTGGACGTGCGCTGCTCATGCAGACTTCAAAAGAGCCGCACAAGACAGGGAAGAATGGAAGAGAAGAATAGAGTAAATTGCTGCAAACCAATCCCAGGATTGAAACCAGAGAGAGAGAGGTTAAGATCCCTATTATGTGCTAAGAATATCGTAACGATGCATTGTTATGTAGTTTGAATCATTTTGGAATCTGTGTTATAAGTTTATTATGCTATCATCCCCAGAAGGAGTTATATTGATTTATTTTTATTTCATTTAGATGCAGTTTGATAATACTTGGTTGAGCGTACAAAGATGGCTGCGGCAAATTTCTCCTTCGCAAAGCGGATGCGTGTGCGTGTGCCAAATTAAATAAGGTTCACTAAATAACTGCCCAAAATAAGGAAGGTTAAAAAAGGATGCCAAAAACTCACCAAACTGCACTTCATAGTCCGTTTCAGGTTTTTATAGTCCACTTTAGGCCGCTGGTTTTAGTGTCTAAAGGGTTCACAATTCACAATACATAAACACGGCATTCTCCACAGCCGCGGCGGGCAAACTTAAATTAATGTATCGGCGGGCGGTTTCACGGGCAAATACATGTGGCAAATACATGCCGGCGGAACAATATACAATATCGGCGGGCAAATCAATCCAAACATCTACAATGAACACAACAGCGGGTCTTGCTTTCACAGCGGGCAAACAATAATCACGATGGATTCACACGAGGTGCCAGCAAACCATACACAAGTCGTGAGGCGGGAAACAAACAATCATTAACTTCCGCGCAGTTACAGGCGGTTCACAGTTTTTGTGTGTGACAATACTTCGATGCAAGTAAAGCGAACAAGCTGTTTGTCACTGCACCTTGTTTTTGGCAATTTATAGGTAGGAAATAAGGGAACAAGGGATTAAGCAGTTATTCAGCTTCTTATCATAGACAAGATGATTTTAATTGAAACTGGCGCCACCAATACTCGTATGTAGGTACGTACATAACTTTTTGTAAATAATACTCTTTATCGATAATGGAATGTCGGTTTATCTGATTAATAGTGAGAAATAGCTTCTTACGTTTTAGTTAATCGTATCGATTTAGTGTAATAAAAAAACATATATAAAATAATAAAGATATAAAGTGATTTTGTGCCCAGTGAAAAATGATTTTAAAAAATTGATATCGTACTGGGAGGCACTGGTAATTACTGGTAGGTACTAGTAGCTACTGGTAGGTACTGGTAATTACTGGTAGGTACCGGTAGGTACTGGTAGGTTCTGGTAATTACTGGTAGGTACTGGTAGGCACTAGTATATACTGGTAGGTATACTGGAAGGCCCTGATAGGTAAAGGTAACTACTTGTAGGTACTGGTAGGCACTGGTAGGTACTGGTAATTACTGGTAGGTAATGGTAGGCACTGGTAGGTACTGGTTATTACTGGTAGGTACCGGTAATGACTGGTAGGTACTGGTAGGCAGTGGTAGGTACTGGTAATTAGATATATTTTTATTTATTTTTTATTTAATATAATATAATGGTATCAATTACATGTTTATATACAAGAAATAAAGTTTTTCTATTAAAATACATTAAATAATACGTATTACACCCTTTTTAAGAGCAAAGCTCGAGTTAAAAAGGCGGATCAACGCAGGTTAACCACAATTTAGCAAAGGAAAAATATTTTTTTTGTATATTAAACAAAAAATAGATAATTGATAATCATAGTAAATAATAGATAAGAAATACAATTGACTGAAGAGGGGGAGATAAAGAGAAAGGAAAAAAATAATGAGAGAAAAAGGATATCTAATATTATAATTGAGTTGTTGTGTTGATAAGTTATATAAAAAGAGTTTTTATAGAATTTTTTTATTTTTTTGTAATTTGTTTCCAATCTTAATTTCAAAGGTAATTCGTTAAACCATTTAACTCCAATATATTTTTAGATATGTTTTCTTTCCTTTATTTGTTTCTGACTAACAGTGACTTAAACTATGTTTTCCGGCAGCTGTAAAGACTTTTTCACAGGACATAAAGAAAGTCACAACACTGACCGAAATAAGAATACGACATAGCTTTTACAGGAAAAGATAGTTTACTGGTCGTCGCCGCAATTATTTAACTTTTAATTTAATTTTATTACTTAGCTAAGTTTAGTATCGTTCTTAATTGCAAAAATCTTATTGTTAGGAATTTGTTTCCTCCAAGAATTTAGACTAACAACTCGTTAAATTGAACTATTTCAAGAACGAGCAAATTTAAACTCCGAATGGAAAAGTTGTATTATAAAAATCTTTCTAGTAGCATTGCAAATTGTTTTTTTTTTATTTTTATTATTGTTGTTATGCGTTATGATGGGTCACATATTTTTTCTACCTGCTTTTTAACTTGAGAGGGTTTGCTTTAGAAAAAAGCACTCTTCAAAATGGAAACCTAAAAATAAACACATGTTTCCAAGTGGGGAAAATGCACTCTTTTTGATGACGTCTTTAGCTTAAAACATTGGTAAAAAGACTTTCTTCCAGTTTCACATAAGAACACGCTATAAATTCAAATGTAGGGAAAACTTCTATAAAGTAGAAATACGATATTTGGATACGCGCCATAAAATATATTTAAATACATTTGGGCATTAGTCTCATTTAAATTAATAATTCATGCTATGGAACCATAGGGGCGCCATCTATGGTGGTTGTATTTATATCGAATTTCCCTATGTGACATTGAAATTCAGTTAATTCAAGCACTTTCAGACCTCTGTGGGGCAGGCAATTACTTTCGACGTGCGTGTTGTTTAAATCCAATAGATGTCAGTTCTAATCAAAATTAACCGATATTTAAATTATTTTTGTGAGTTTTGGCACGTACTATTAATTTTGCAAATTAATATTCATTGTGTGAACTTTCTTCCTGGGATAAACATCTGTTGAGATTGTACAATACCGCCTTGGCAAATTCAATATTTGAAAAAAACTAGTGTCGTTTGTCTGGACATCGTGTGGAGAGCTGCATTCTCTGAGTCAGTATTGTTTTGTTTCACTGAGGATTTTGGAATTGCTGTATAATCTGTTTTGTGTCACATAGGGAAGAGTTCATCTTTCATTAATTACATAGGGTAGTGTTCCCTCGTGTCTGGGGCTATTTACACGCCTCTACAATAATATTTGTAGATATTTAGATTCATGTCGACAGTTCCAATGGAGCTAATATATATTGTGCTTTTACATTTGGGGAATGGTGTTAAACAGGAAATAGGGAGAGTGGGGAAGAAAAAAAAACAACCAAATAAATTTTTTCGAGAACCGCACAAGAGTCACGACTGCCTGAAGAAATTTATTTATTTATTTAATACAAACGGCATAAGTATGCCATAAACATTAATTACATGTCACAAATTCATATTCAAAATATTAGTAATGGTAAAACAGTGTATGTATATAATATAATGTATATAATTGGGGCAATTGCATCCCTAATTAGGGTATAGTGAGAGGCTGAAGGGATTGGTGAAAGGGAAGAGATGGGGAAGAGGAAGGATAGGTAATACCTGCCTGGCTATTTAGATATGGAAACCAAGTATGGCTAATACCATTGGTTGCACGACAGTTGATTCGATTTGATTGAGGTTTGTCTAGGTCTTGGTGGTGGATACGTTTGCCCAACCACTGCGTGGCGGGCTGGATCGGAGGAAACTGATTGAGGGAGGCCTTTTGACCTCTCCAGCCGGATTCTCCCAAAGATATTCAAATACAAATGAGATATTCTATGATGTCCGCGCAACTGTCGGCGGACTACGGCCTAATCAGGATAGTTTGCATACAAAAAGAATTTGTTCATTTCGTTGATTTTTTTTAAGGTGTGCATTAATATTGGTTAACAATATAGTTTGAATACGGAAATAATTCGTTCATTTAGTTTAACGTTCGTTTGGTTTATTCGTTCATTTAGTTTATTTGTTAATTGGTAAACAATATCGGCGACACCCGGAAGCGCAGCCCCACCTAGTAAAAACTCCAGATAGCACATTTATTATATTTCAATATCTTTGGATTCTCCCGACCCTTTGCTTTGCACCGCAGTGTGAGGAATAGATTCATTCGTCCGTCACTCCTGGCCACACTGAACCCCAGATTCCTACACACCCCTCATACCTTTTTCCTTCCCATATCTTCTTCTCCTTCCTTTCCCTTAAAAAACCCTCCACATAGCATCCTCAAAGATGACATAGGCCCCTAGATATCCTTCAAGGCCTATGTCATCTTGTCATCTTCGGGGATGCTGTGTGGAGGGTTTTTAGGAAGGAAGTTCTGGGATGGGAAAAGGTATGAGGGGTGGGTAGGAATCTGGGGGTCAGTTTATCCGAGAGTGACGGATGTATGAATCAATCTCTCCTATCGCAGTGCAAGGCGATGATCTGAGAGATTCTTGCTGGAGTGGTCAAAACTTTAACCAGTCTCTCCTGATCCGGCCTACCACGAAGTTGGTGAGTGGACGCATTCACCGCTAAGACCCGTACAAACCTCACTCTTATGAACCCGGGCACCCCTGCTAAGTCACCAAACGTAGGGAACCACTTGGGGTGACCTTTGGCAGAAGTGTTGGTTATCTAATAAATGGTTCCCAGGGTGTCGGTACCCATACCCGCCGTTTGTTTTGAAGTTGTTCGCTACGTTTGGTGATTTTGCAGGGGTGCCCAGGTTCGTGGGATGAGGTTTGTCTGGGTCTTGGTGGCGGATACAACTCCTACGTGGCGGGCCGGATTGAGAGGACTGGTTGAGGGAGGTCAACCTCGAGATTGACCTCTCCAGCCACCAAAGATATTCAAATACAGAAGAGATATGCTATGGTGTCCGCGCAACTGTCGCCGGACTACGCGCTAATTAGCGTAGTTTTCATACAAAAAGAATTTGTTAATTTCGTTGATTTTTTAAAAATGTGCATTAATATTGGTTAACAATATATTTTGAATAAGGAAAGAATTCGTTCATTTAGTTTAATGTTCGTTTGGTTTATTCGTTAATTATTTGTTATTTTAGTTTATTTGTTAATTAGTAAACAATATCGGCGACACCCGGAAGCGCAGACCCACATAGTAAAAACAGCAGATAGCACATCTACTTATATTTCAATATCTTTGCCAGCCACACTCTTTCGACCCATTGCCTTGCACCGGAGGGATGGATTAGTACGTCCGTCACTTCTAGACACACTGACCCCCAGATTCCTATCCACCCCTCATACCCTTTTCCTTACTTTAACCTCCTTTCCTTCTTTTCCGTAAAAAGATCCTGCACACAGCATCCCCAAAGACGACATAGGTCCTGAGGGATTATTTTTCCTCAGGGCCTCCTGTGTGAAGCTAATGTGAAAACAAAAAAAATGAAACACAAAACTTGGGTTTGCTTTGGATTGGAGGTTTATTTTTAAAATTGCAACTAATCGTGGAAACTATTACGACAAGCCATAAAAATAGGTATAATTTTTTTTTACTTATAAATTCTACAATTGAAATGCGTTTTTCTTTTGTTTAAATTTTTGACAGAGGTCGTATTTTTTTTTAAATTTACAAACGGTGTTCATTCAAAGGTTGTTTTTGAAAGACAAACATTTTTTTATTAAAAATGCTTTTGGCTTCACATATCCTACAACAATAATATCCCGTGGTTTTTCAGGGGCTTGCGATAGTTTATGCGTACAATAAAAATTAAGTAAAGTATTCTTGGAATGAAGCACCAAAATTTTGCAATACGAAAAATATTTTTGACATGTAATTGACGTTAAAAGTTATTGAATTTTGATTGAAAGCACCAGAGATTTTTTTCAATTCGGTTACCACTCAAATCTCGGTTCTTAAACATAATTGTTTAGCTTTCCAGAAGTTTTAGCTTGGTTTCCCTTTGAATGAACATTTCGGCTTTAACGGACTAAGTGATAGAGCCTTGGGCCTGTCACGATGAGAAAAAATTTTTCAAATTTGTTTTTTTTTTCTTCAATTTATGGTATGTGAAAGTGAGGAGGTTGCAGCAAACTCTTCAGGCTTTTAAATATTTTTTTGTATGTGAAACTTTCTTAGCCCCGTTAGAGTGATTTGAAATTCGGATAAAACGAAAATGACGCATTACAGCACCTGCGAAGCATCAAACTGCGCTTAAGGCTCCTATTGGTTGATATATAAAACGGAAACGACGATAGGTCTGCACTTTTTGGCCGCTTTGTTTTTTTTACGGGTCGTCGGAATATATATATATATATTTTTTTTAAATTTTCTTTATTCATTTTGTTTATTGCAGGTTTGTTTAACATGGTTTTTTCGACTACCAAGCTAGGCAAATGCCCTTATTATGGTAGTCGAGTTTCATAAGATGTTATATTAAGTATAGAAAATTAAGTATAATCATCCATTTATGTAGATGAAAGTACAAACATATAGCATACATATTAAGGAAAATATTCATACTAGTATTAGGTACATGATCACATACAGGAAAGGAGTTAAACTAGATGAATCTTATATAAATAAAAATAAAATATAATAACAAATAAAAATAAAAGTAACAAATAATAGTATTTTAAGGATAATAGAAATAAAAATAAGAATAAGCATCAGCATAATATAAAGTTTTAGTTGAAAATTAATTTAGAGATATGATTTTTTTCTAGAGAAATATGAAAAAATAAGAACAGTTTTTAAGATGTAAGGCATTCTTTATAATATTTCCTTCCCTGAGTAAATAACCAGTTCTGTATATTAATGGCATAAAGATCATCAGTTTTCGATGTCTTTATATCAAATACTCAGTAAGTTGAACATTTTAGGCGCGATGTAAGAGAACTGTCGTTGGGGGCGAAAACTGTTTTCGTTGGAGGAATTTTGCATTTTTGGTGTGATAAATAGCGGGTGTAAATGTTTTATTGAGTTATAATGCGTAAATTCGCGCCTCGCCGAGCGCGTTCCACAGCGCAGCGGTATAATGCGTCGCAAATCTCAGCGGCCAGAGAAATCCAGCGGACGGAGGTTCGAATCGTACGAAATCCAAAAAAATAAACGTTTTTGTTTTTGTAAATCCATACCCAATCTTCAAACCACTTTAAAATATACAGGCCAAAGAAAGTGACATCTAGCGACTTTCGAGTTTCACTTCTATCGCATATGAATTACACACTCTAATTTTTTTTGTCTATGATGACCGGAAGGTCGCGGGATCGAATCCCGGCGTGGACAAATAAATTTTATTTGATTAATTTGTTTTATTTCTTAATTATTCATTTAAAATGTATAAAGTGTATTTGCGGCACGTACCAGAGTGGAAGATACTCTCAGTATCGCCCTGGTTTAAGACCACCATTCAGAATTGAAAAGTTGCTTGAAATGACTTTAGCCGTGTTCGGTGACGAGATATGAATAGCCAGGTACTTCCCCACCTTCCTCTCCCCTATCTCCTTCCCTTGCCGGCTACCTTCAGCCTCACAACATACCCCAATTGGGGATGCCATAGTCTCACTGGCTCCAGACGCAAGCAATTGAGACTCTTGTGAGGTATTCACACAAAACAAATAAATTTAAAAAAAAACATCTACAAAACCCCGCAATGCGAAGGTGAAATATTACGTGGAATTTCGGTAAGGTATTTTTCCGAAGTATTTTAAGTGCAGATTATTTATTATGTCAATACTGAACACGAATCCCAACTGCGCCCAGCCATCTAGAATTCTAGAGCTAGTGTAACTACGGCATCTTCAATTGGTCTGAGAGTCTGATTGAGAGGCTGAAGGTAGTGGGGAGGGGAAGGAGATGGGAAGAGGAAAGTGGGAAGTACCTGGCTATCCAGATCTGGTCGCACGGCTAAAGCCATTTCAAGCAACGTTTTAATTTTGAATGGTGGTCATACACCAGAGCAGACTGGCCGACTTATGGAGACTGGCCGACAAATGTGCATTACTATATTTTTCGCTTTAAGTAGAAAACAAATACAAATTTAGAAACTACATTAAATTATCTTTCAGATTTTCTTTATTTGTTTTTGGGGTGTTATGCCGTGTTGCGCTACCTCCTTCTTTAGCCAACGTTTCGGACATGCCGGATCTGCCCTGATGATGGACACTGCAACGATGTCCGAAACGTTGGCTAAAGCAGGAAGTAGCGCAACACGGCATAATACCCCAAAAAAAAATAACGAAAATGCAGATGTTTGTATTTGAAATTTAAACATAATGATTTTTTCTAAATAATAAAATTATTTTTTTTTCAAACGTTTACAATTCTGAAAGAATTCTGTATATAGAACAAACAATTTCTTTTGTTTAGATAATTAGTAACAAAGCGGTTACTTCACTTTTATGCCGTTTATACAATAAAAATATATAAATATTTTATGAAATTTACTATCACCGAAAAAATTCCGCTAATTTTTAAAAATATACTTTGACAATTTTTAAGTAACTTTTTGATTAAAATTATAATTTATTAAATTAATGGAATAAAGTTTAAATGATATTTGGGACTAGCTGAAAATAATAATTATTTCTATTTCATCAAACGTAGCGAACAACTTTTGGTGACCTGGGAAGAGGTGTTGGTTTTCTAATAAATGGTTCTCGGGGTGGCGGTACCCATATCCGCCTCCTGAATACTCCCCAACATTGAAAACAAGATAAAAATAATAATCGGAATTATAATAATTAAATGTTAAAATAACATTTTTTTCAATAATAGTGTAGTAAGATATTTATATTTTTTTTACATTAACTCCACACAGGAGGCCCTGAGGAAAAAAAAATCCCTCAGGGCCTATGTCATCTGGGATGCTGTGTGGAGGGTCTTTTTGAGGAGAGGAAGGAATGAACATTGGTCTTGAAGAAACCCATGTTGTAGAAAGGAGGAAACACAGAGGCCTGCAAATCATTGCACAGCCGAGCTGTTGAACACAAGAACGAGTCAAAGAAACGACCCGTTCTCATGTGACAATTGTCAACCGCGTACAAATGTTGGGCATGCGTTTGGCGTGTTCCCCGACTATGCACCGGTGCCGAAGTGATCAATGACGCTAGTTCCTCTGAGCATCTTCTCGGAGCATCACACCCGATGCCTGTGCTCTGAAGATTGTAATCCGTTTGATAAGTTAGGAGAATCTATTAAACGGACGGTCCGTTTCGGCACAGAGTCGAGGGTATTTTTCAGGTATTTTGGAGCTCCAGACCAGAGGTGGCTGCAAATTCAACCATGGGGCGCACTTGTGATTTGTACAGGCTTAGCAGTTGTGTACTATTAAAGTATCTGCGGGCCCTGTACAGTACGCCCATTTTTGTCAGCTTATGGAGCTCATTTTGTCAGCTTTTGGAGATATTTAAAGATTATCGAGTCAAATATGCACACTTCGAATAATTTATTTATCATTAGCTGAGTCTATTATAAGTTACGGAATTGCAGCTTGGGGACTTTCCTGTAAGACAAATGTAAATCATGTTCAATGATGCTGCTAGCTCAGTTCAAAATTCATTAGGTCATAAAAGTTTATACGAACAAAGGCACAATGTTCCGAACTTTTACCAAAATTTCAAAATTCTCTCAGTAAGAGCAATTCTGTGGCATAAAATTATTTTTCAACATATGAATAGCCCTATATACATAAATTGACTGGACTACACTTATAATAGTCGATTTAATAGATATCCTTTTAATGGAAGGGTAGTAAAAAAAAACCTGTAATAAAAATATTTTGTTGTAAAATTGTAATTATAATAAATGTTTCAATAAATAATAAAAAAAAAATATATATTTAAAGAAATAGTTTGTATTGACATTTTTTGAAGTAACAAAAAAAATGTCTAACTGCATAATAAGTTTTATTTTTTAAACTTCAAAGTAAAAGCACCCATTGACAAACTACTTAAAAGTAGTTTATTGGGACTTTTCTTTTTTTGTGTAATATTTTATTTCCTGTAATATTGTAAATTTTTTTCTTTCAAATAAAAAAAAAATAAAAATAAATTACTATTTTTGAAGAAAATTAAGAAAAAAACGTAACCTCTAATATAAGTATAATCCGTCAACATTGAGAAAAACTGTTCACCCGCTTTCTCCCGTTTACATAACTCGATCATTATCGCTTTCACAAAATTGAAATAACCTGAAAAAAACACTTCCACCACCGATTAAGCCTAAGTCCAAAGTTAGATACATTTCCCTTATTTCTATGTAGGTCAAATCGCTCAGCTAGACATTGAGGAGCTATAACTAAAACTTCCACGAGCTGTTTTTGCTTTCATCGCGTTTTTGGGGTTCTCCAATCTCTTATGTATCTGCTTATGTATCAGGAGTTTTTTTTTGTGCATTACAGATTAATATAATCCTATTACAATACACATAAGATATACATAACTTTAAACGAGAAAGAAAAAAAAATTACAATAATTCATACTTTAGAGTTCTTGCCTAAAATTACTCTTGAAACCTTCAAGACTAATGTTGAAAATGCCAAGGGACCTAGAGATATCATTTAGGAGCATCATGCCTCTTGTCATGTTGTGCTGAGCCAGAACGTCTGTTCTGCCATATGGGATACAGAGCAAGTCGTGGTGGCGACCCTGGCAGTAGTTGTTCGGTACGAACAATTTATAGCATTCTAAGAGGTATGGGCTGTCAATGTAATAGTTTATAATTTTGAAAGCTGTTACTGTTAGGGTCCCATTCCTTCTAGATTGGAGATTTTCGAAACGCGTTTCAGATAACAACTCCAGATGATGCATAAATCGCGGGTATTTAACATGCATTCTCATTTAAAGATACCGTAGAAATTTTTTTTGGATATATTCCAATAAATCTATATATTTTTTCTGGATGGGGCCCAAACAGCAGAAGCGTATTCTAATTTTGATGGTATAATGCAGTTGAACATCGACGTCATTGCTTCGGGCTTGGAAAATTGTTTACTTATTCTTAACAAAAATCCAAGAAGTTTGTAGCACGATGATGCCAACCCTACTATAGGATCTGAAAAAGTAAGTTTGGAATAATCGCATACGTATCGCATGAATATTCGCATTAATTCAGACATCTTCATCCGCATTCGCATCCGCATCAATTTGTACGGAGCTTTTACGGATGCGGATTCATATCTACAAGGCTGATAAGGCTGCAATATTACTGTTTATTAAATATAATTCACCAATTTCTAAATGTTAGTATTAAACTAAAATTTTCACTGTAAAACTCTAGGCTTAAAATGCTAATACGTAAGACTAAAAACTGTTTTAGTTTTTGTGGTATATGGCATATTCTAATCGAGACAGTAGTTCGGGTTTCACCGAACTATAGCGGAGTTTCACGATCGCTAAAGACATAGGTGCGCACTCGTCGTCGAGAGCGCCACTTGATCGTCGACCAGCCTATGGGCTAGATCTAAAATGTTCCATTGTCATATTTTTATTTCAAGCAATAAACCTTTCGTGTATTAAGTACCTACTTAAGCAGTTCCAATGACTCCAGATACTAATATCTACAGCCTGTATGTCGGACGAATGTCTACAGCTCATATGTTGGACTAATATCTATGAACTTCAGAGTGAGGACTAATATCTACAGAGCTAAGGTCGGACGAATATCTATGACGGTTCCAGTGGTGACTAATATCTACGGAGCGTAGGTTGGACTTATATCTACAGAGATCAGCTGAGCAAGAGGTTGTACGGAAAAGCATAAATTACTTCAATTACGTAATTACTAATTACGTAAAGGCTTAAACGTTTAAAGTACGTACATGAAGTTTTTGCATAATATTACGTATTTTGCTGTTTACGAGGACAATAATTTATTGAACAAACATGGAGGTCATAATACAAAGATATTTATTTATTTCGAAATACGCGGCACCACAACCTAACCTAACCTAACCTAACCTAACCTAACCTAACCTAACTGACATAGAAATGGTTATGGTAACAGACTAAATAATTTAGAAGCACTCGAAACAAAGAAAGCTTTTAAAACAAAAACCCAAATCCTTAATAATCAAGTAAAATTAAGTTTTTTAAACTGCGTACGCAATATTACGTTATTCCAATATGCTATACATAATTGCAAATCCAACCTCTGCTAGAGATGTAGATATTCGTCCACACTTTGGTTCTCATAGATATTATTCCGATAACAAAGTGGTTATCGCAGCCTTTCAGCACCAAGCGCCACTCCTGAGCGAGCGCTGGGCCCTAGCTCATTCCAGACCACGTCCTACATTATAATTGATTATTTATTTTATTTCTATTATCGCTTATGTCTTTTATATTTGTTTGTTCTATTTACTTTTTTTTAACTTTATCTGTTGTGTAAATATGTACAACTTTATGGGACGTGTGGATTGCACTATCCTCCCCACATCCTGGAATAAACATTATTATTATTATTATTATTATTATTAGTCGGCAGTTTGAGCTGTAGATATTCGTCCTCACTTTGGTTCTCATAGATATTAGTCCGATTTGTTCAATTTTTGGAATTCCTGTAGATATTAGTAGACGCCTCCGTTTCAATCATAAACATTTAAGGAATACTGACCCAGTATTCGAGGATTTGCATATGTACGGTTTAATAAAGCATCAACCCGTAAGAGCGATACATTACAGTTTTGTTCTCAAAATATTATTAAACTAGCTGGTACCCAGCATGCGTTGCTATGCCATTCATAGAAATAAATTGATTCTCCCTGCATATCCTTTCCCGTGCATCCCCGTTCCCTTCCACCTTCCCCACCTTCCCCACCTTCCCCACCTTCCCCCACCCTCGTGTCTTCCCTATCTGCAAACCCCACCTTCCCCCTGTCTTTCCTCCCTGCCGCTAAAGTATATGAAATACACACATTTTCATTTATACAAATTTCATGACGCCAGAGCTTACCATTATATATATCCCATATTACTCATTGATAATGTAGCTTTCTATTGGTGAAAAGAATTTTTCAAATCGGTTCAGTAGGCTTGGAGCCTATTCAATGCAAAGAAACAAACAATCAAATCTTTCCTCTTTATAGTATTATATTATATATTATAATGTATAGGTATATAAATAATATTAAAATTAAATTGATTTTCATTTATTTATGTACTTAAAATTGAAATATCTTTAAAAACTCCTGCATCCACATCCGCGGATGTGAACGTCAATTAATCCGCAAAATTTTTGCATCCGTAACAACCCTGGTGTATATATATTACTTAAGTATGAAGTGATTTTTTTCACAATTTTGTAAACGTCATAGTTGAGAAAGATGCTTTATGTATTAACAATTAAATCGACATAATTTTAATCTTGATATTTTCTATTCTTATAGTCCCACAGAAGCTTTGTTTGTTGTCACTTTTTAAAATATTTTTTATGATTTTATCAAAGTTTTTAAGGGTTGATTTCATGTCGACCAGCGTTTGAATGTTGAAATGTAACCGATAGAGTCGAGGTTTATATAAGGTATGGGGGTGAACAGGAATCAGGGAGTGACGGACGTATGAATCCATCCCTCTAACTGCGGTGCAAAGCGATGTTCCGAGAGAGTCCTGCTGGAGAGGTCAAAGGGTCTCCTTCAACCAGTCTCTCCCGACCCGGCCTGTCACGGAATTGGTGAACAGACTTATTCTTCACCGAGATCCGGACAAATCTCACCCCATGAACCCGGGCACCCCTGCCAAGTCACCAAATGTAGCGAACCAATGGGGGTGCCCTGTGACTGTGACTGGGGTGTGACCTGTGACCTATAACCTATGACCTGACTAGGGGTGACCATAGCAGAGGTGTTGTTTTCTCAATAAATGGTTCCCGGGAGGGTACCCATACCCACCTCCCAAATATAATCAATTATTAACATTATCGAAGAAAGCAAACAGGTTGTGGCTTGACATTATACAGAATGAAACAAGTTCTTTGTTTAAAACCACTTTATTTTGATTTATATTTGTCGACCGGTTTCGGTTGACCTCAACGTTCTGCAGGTAAATTACAGTACAGAGTTAAGATTATGAACACAATGGAAAGAGAGAGCATATAAGAGAGGGAGAGAACATCAGAGACTGGTTGGTGGAGGGGTAGAAGGAAAGGGAAAAACTTTCAAATCGGACTGTTTGTTAATTCTAACTGAATGTTTAAAATTTGGGAATTTTTTTTTTTAATTTTTGATATTTCTATTGCTTCTAAATTATTAAGGCGCATTCCTATTGTATTTAAAGTGTATTATTTGGACTTCTGTATTTATATTAAACTAGATATTAGTTTATTTGTTTATTGTCCTGAAGAAGGTTGAGGTCAACCGAAACCGGTCGACAAAAATAAATCAAAATGAATTGGTTTTAAACAAAGAAATTGTTTCATTCTGTATAATTGACGACCTCCGTAGTCCAGTGGGTAAGACTCTTGACTCACAATCCGGAGGTCGCGGGTTCGAACCCGGCAGGCGCAAATAAATTTTATTTGATTAATTTGTGTTATTTCACAATTAATTCATTAAAAATAATATATAGCATATTTGCGTCATGTTCCAGAGTGGAAGATACTATCAGTATCGCCCTGGTGTAAGACCACCATTCAGAATTGAAACGTTGCTTGAAAATGGCTTTAGTCGTGTTTAGTGACCAGATCTGAATAGCCAGGTACTTCCCAACCTTCCTCTTCCTCACCTCCTTCCCCTCCCCACTACCTTAAGCCTCACAACATACCCCAATTGGGGGTGCCATAGTCTCACTGGCTCCAGACGGGAGCAGTTGAGATTCTTGTGCGGTATTCACTGTAAAAAAAAAAAAAATTATTTAACAATTCAATACATTTAAAAATTTAAGAAAATTGCTGTTTTCCCATATCAGAATTGAAATTTTAAATAAATTTTAAACATATTGTTAAAAAAGCATGGGTTATATGGCGTACAACCACACATCTTACGACTATGGGGAAAATAAGTTATGGGTAGATTGTCCAGAAGAAGGTTGAGGTCAACCGAAACCGGTCGACAAAAATAAATCAAAATGAATTGGTTTTAAACAAAGAACTTGTTTCATTCTGTATAATTGTTTAACAATTCAATGCATTTAAAAAATTAAGAAAATTACTGTTTTTTTTATTATAATTGAAATTTTAAATAAATTTTAAACATATTGTTAAAAAAAGACAGGGTTATATGGCGTGCACTCATCTTACGACTATGGGGGAAATAAGTTATGGGTAGATAGTTAGTTAGTCGTTCATATTATGTTAAACGCAACAAATAATTATGACAATCGGTGTCCTAATTCGAATTAACACATAGAATTACTAAAAAGGTTAAGTTCCTGCTGCCCGGAATTATTCGGATCATTTCCTGAACGTATTAAGCCCCTCAAAAAGGGATTGTGTGAGCGGAAGGGTTATAATTAACTTTAATTTCCAGCAATTCAACGAATTAAATAAGGTTACACTGTCAACGCGATGTTAAGGGATGTCACAACTCTTTCAAATCATTTTTTTCGAATTAAGAGGTGTAATAATTCGAAAAACATAATGCTAGTTACGATAAAATTCTTAAGTAATTATACTAATTATACTACTCGTATTATATTATTATATTGTTATACTATTCTTAATTTTAAATACATGTAGGATTACAAAAGATTTTTTAAATATTTATATTGAGGGATCAGTAGGATTTATAGGTTCAATTAGGAATTCCACAGAGCCGAACCTTCTGATATGAAAATATCTGGAGTCGGTGAATTATTTTCCCATCTGGTCTCTGGTAGGTTGACATGTTGTTCTTGTATTGTTTTGTAATTATAATACTTATATAGTGCAATTGCATAACGTGAATTGACCAGATGATCATTTGGGAAGTGTGTGAAAGGGTTTAGTTTTTCCTGTGGGGAAAATTAAACGCGGACATTTAAATCTGGTGTGGCCTATTAAATTTAAAAATCCCCTTAACACTTTTTTAAATACACGAGTAACTAACTAATTGTGAGAATGGTTTTAGTGGCACGCCTGCCTTTTTAAATATGTAAGAGCAAGACGGCAGAACGAGAGTATAAAAGGTAATGTATGTTCCTGCTCGCGATCTTTACCTACAGATAGCTCCGTTAGCTAGCACGTAGCTTAAAACTTACATAGTGCAAATAAATGTTCATCTCGCACATAAGATACTCGTATTTAAGATCTGCAAGATCACACATATCACACGCCTACACTAAAGACTGTGTATAACACTAATCATCACGCCGTTTCTCCGCAGGAGTAGGCAGAGAGGACGGACCACCAAACAACTCGGTCTTGGCACACATTCCTTGCCTCGTTTACATTCATTCAACGTCTCGTACAAGCCCTTTTATTATTTTGACTCTTGACATGACCCGACTCGAGTATCTGATTCACTTGGTCGTGCCATGTCTTTCTTGGGCTTCCTCAACTTCTTATAACATTCACATTTGGGTCATATATTATATTCTCTTTACACTCCTTTCCTCGTTCATTCGCTCTACGCGTCAAAACCATCGGAGCGTCCCTTTCTTACACATTACGCTTACATCATCTTGGGCTTCCTCAACTTCTTATAACATTCACATTTGGGTCATATATTATATTCTCTTTACACTCCTTTCCTCGTTCATTCGCTCTACGCGTCACAACCATCGGAGCGTCCCTTTCTTACACATTACGCTTACATCAGCCTTGCATTCTTTGCGGATCTCCACGTTTATCACACGATCGTACATGGTTTTACCACACGTTCGCCAGTTCCATGCCTCACTGCCATACATCAGGGTAGGTACCAGTACTCCATTATGGACGGCTAGCTTCGCGTCTTTGGACAGTTTTTTTTTGGTGCCAACAGCGTTCACTCCTCCATTAATAGATTTGCCTGCATTCACCCTTCTTTCAATAGCTCTATGAGCCTTTGTAGCATATCTATTTTGCCAGTAGGTACTGGCGACCCTTTCTTAATTTAATCCGATTTTAAATTTTATCTTGGTGTGGTTGGTCAAACTGTCAACCGGAGATATGAAAAAAAACGGAAATGGTCGGATTCTTACAATCATGGCGGCGGGTGTGAGTTTGCGTTTTTGACCGGGAGGTCAATTTTTTGGGCCTTGGAGGCCGAGTTTGTATTTATTGAGTGCTTGAAGCATTAACTATTTTTTTTTTTTTTGGATCACGAGTTAGTGATACCGTGTAATGGCGAAAGAGCGAGTGATTTCGCGTCGTGCTATCGGCAGATGCCTGGAGATTTTCTTGGTGCGTTCTGCGAACGGCGCGTGGTTTTTGGCTGATGGAGCCGTGAAATTTTAACTACGCTGCCTGTCACGCTGCCTGTTCTGGGCACGCTTGGCTGATGGAGCCTCTTTCCTGTTGATGAAGGAAGACCGTATGGACACGCGGATGGCCTGTCGAGATTCCTGCTTTTTGGCCTCCTGGTTCGGAGCCCTGAAGCCTCACCTCCGGTGGCCATTCTACCCGCGACGACACTCCGTAACGGCGTACCTTTAATTAACGGTCTAAACAATCTCTCTCTCTCTCCGTATCGCAACCTATTTGAATAATGCAGGTATTTATATTTTATGCAACTAATTGTTTGCCAATTTCAAGTATTAAATTAAGTTGTTCTTATATATCTGTGGCGGCCACTTTTGCCGAATTCATTGCGCCGCCACTGGACTCCAATGAACGCGCTGGAAGCACACTACGACATACCTTACAGCCAGGTACCGCGCGCCGGCCGATACATTTTTTAATTTTTTTTTTTAAATTTTTTATTAGTAATAGAAATATATATAATATTCGTTTTGTTCTTTAGGTTTAACGCAGAGTTTTTCAGAATCACATGTAGACAGAAATTTTTCTCTTGTTTTGAACGTCAAGTTTGCAAAATGTCATCCGAAAGTAATAAACTTCTGCTTTGGGGTGGAAAAACGGAAATGGGAGTCGTTTTTCGAAATCTTGTGTGGACGTGATCTTTTTGTAAGGTCCGGTCTTCAAAACTTCATAAATCTCGGAATAAAACTGCAGATTTGTAAAAACCAATGTACAATTGTGCTCTTACCTATATCCATGTCATTTTAGAAGAAAAAAATACTAAAAGTTATTCTGGAGTTCCTCGGTTCTAGTTCCTAGGTCTGAAGGCACTGCTTTTCCCGCTTCTGAATTAGAAAGATCGAAGTTTTACGGAGTTCTATTATATTTATAAAGCAACGGTTTCAATAAAACGAATACCACGACAAACTAAATAACAATGTATTTAAAATGAAGGTCTCGATAACACTCAACATTTCCGTCCGAGCAAGAAACGTTTTACCACATAGCAAGTAATTAACAAAAAAACGACTGTGGGGTTTAGTCAAGCTGCAAACCTAATACCTTTGAGTTTTACGTAAAGAGGGCAATGGTAGTTATCTTTTAAGCGCATATCTTTTTAAGCAATCAACAACTTACATACGTCAATCTAGTAGATAACCTAATGACCAGTATTAAAGTCGGCAAACTTAGGGAGAAGCAAACGTTTGGAATGGAGAAATTTTCGCTTAACTCAGAGTTGAAAATTAGCATCGGCTAGCAAAATATTGAGAACCGCGACCGTGAGAGTTTCTTTCATTCTATAACGACAATCGAATAATTCACTGTTTTAAATCCGTTATCTTGATTTAAGCATTAATCCATTGCAAATGTATTTGTTTCATGTGAATACCGCGCGAGAGCCACAACTGCTCCGATAATGAGTCAGTGAGACTATGGCATCACCAATAATTGGGATAACTTGTAAGGATGAAGGTGGTAGGGAGGGGAAAGAGATGAAAAAGGGGAAGGTGGGGAAGTAAAGCTAAAGCCATTTCAAGCAGTGTTTAATTTCTGAATGGTGGTATTACATCAGGGTGACACTGAGAGTATCTTCTTACTTGCGCATACCGGTATTTGAACCAACGACATCCAGTTTGCTAGACGAGAGCCTTCCCCTCGACCACGATGGCTGTCAAATTATCGTATTATTTGTTTTTTTCGTCGATAAACTTTATTTATTATATACTCGTATATATATTATATTTATACTGGATGTTAAGGAATGAACTTGACTAACTTTAACCAGGGATTCCTGTCATTATTTGGTGTAAATAAAATTTTGGTCGCCGGTGACTTTTTTAGGTTTTTTTTTTTCAATTTTTCGTCTTAAATATCAAACAAACAACAGTTCTTCCACATGGTTACTCAGCCGAGAAACCGCCCGACATCTTACACCAACCCTAACTATCCAAAACCTAGTTATATTTTAATGTTTTTAGTAGAAAAAAAAATGTTACCTGAGACCAAATTTGAAGAATCACAGTTGCAAAAAGTCAAGTAACAGAAACTTCGGTACCTAACACCCTGGATATTATCTGCTTAAATTCGACGCAACTTTACATTTAAACTTTCTCATTATAAAATGCTGTGTTAGATAATATTTTTGATAGATGTTCCGATATGAATCAAAAAAAGTTCGCCTAAAATACGTAAAAAATCAACAATATTTTACAAAATGTTCATCCCTTATTTACTCAACAATGAATGGCAAAGTCGACCCCTCCGCCATGATTAACAAAGTTGAAATAAATAGATTTTAATATGTTGGCAAACTGATATTTGGGTAATCCCCTCAATTATTTAATTTTGTACGACTCGTTAGGGAATTGGTAATGTTAAGGCGATCAAACGGTTTAGGGTTGTTTGAAATAAGGGTTGGACCATTATTTGATTTATTTGAAACCTCAAAAACCAAAGGGACACGAGGGACCCTTGTAATATTATTTTATGAGATTATAGTAACAACTAGATCCGTAGGGTGGAGTGGTAGATACTGTCAGTATCGCCCTGGCGAAAGACCAACATTCTGAATCGAAAGGATATTTGAAATAACTTTGGCCTGTATCGTGTTGATTCTGTCACATGGATCTTCCTACCCCAATTTCTATTATCGCCACAGAATGGCGTTAGGCGTGAGTCGTCTTACCTCGGTTTTGTATAGACATAGACTGAAGTACAGAGCGGAGCTAGCGGCTCACGTCTCGTCGGTTGAATCCAGACAGAGGGAAAGAATGTTACTCAAGACTTCTAAGGATTTATTTATTCATTTTATTCATTTGTTTACGCTTTGATGGCTTTTACATGAAAGGTAAGTTTTACAGGAGCATTATAACAAGTATATAGCATCATAAAAAGTATATAGCATCATAACAAGTATATAACATCATAACACGTAGATCAATATGAAACAAAGTCGGGTTAGTTACACCATTTATAACTCGAGAAAGACTGGACCGATTTTTATGATCTTTGATTTGTTGGATTTGTCTCCGCCCCGAATAACAGAACAGCTATTAAAACATCGAAAAAAGTCACGAAAAAAATATGAAGAAAATTATTTTCCTCATACATTTTGTACGGAACAAATTCTCATCTTTTAAAAGAGCTGCAGGAATATTGTGATAAATATAATATTGAGTAGTGAGTGAATTCAAAAAAATTCAAAAACGTCAAATGTATATGCGCTGATTGTTTTGCTTTTGTTCTTAAACATACAATGCTGCCCCTCTATGGATTCGCCAGCCTGATGATACACCTGGTCACTGGAGCCAGGATGCGGCTAATGGCCTCCGACAACACGTTGGTGACCGCAGCCTTCCAGCACCAAGCGCCACTCCTGAGTGAGCGATGGGCCCGAGCGCACTCAAGATCACATAATATGACTCACCAAATAATATGACTCACATAATATGACTCACCAATAGATGTACATAATATGACTCACCAAACTGAGGGGAATCGACCCAGTGTATGACCGGTGAGAGAAGGGCTCTCACTAAAAAAAATCTAAACAACTTTTTTTAGATCATCCGAATGTTTGATGTGTATTATTCTATCACTTTAATTTTTTTTAATCATTATTTTACAATCTTTATACCAGACAAATTTGTATCCCATTTCTTTTGCTTTATTCTTCGACCTCCACAGAAGATCTTTGAAAAAGGCACCAAGGATTTCACTAACAAAGATTTTCTGGAATGCGTTTCCTTGGGTTGTGGTTAGGTTAAGTTGCTTCCTGTTCAGTAATATCTGCCATCTTTTTTGGGGGTTGGTAAATCTGACGTGGAATTTTGGGGGAACTCCTGGTCGTCGGTCTGGTATTTTCTTGATATCTAGAATATCATCGCCTTTTAAGTCGACACTCGTGACTCCGGCCACCCATTTAATTGTTTCTACAGGCTGTTCTCCCTCTTTTTCCGGAATCCGTGCAAATTCAAGGGTATCTTCACGGGTTCTTTGCTCCACTTCGGCCAATCTGACTTCAAGGCTCTTTATTATGCCATCTTTTTCCGTTAATTCCTTTCTCATGACTTCTACTTCTGAAACCAGTTTGATTATAGTTTCCATCTTTAGGTGGATGTCATCGTATTGATGACTGATGAAATCTCTTGTACTTCTGCTCTCTTTATTTTCATCATCAATTTTTTTTTATTATTGCTGATTTAAATGTTTCTAATTTTTTTTCCATCCTCATCTCTATTTTTTCTAATAGAACATCAATATGTATTCCCTGGGGCTCAGATGAAACACTAGTCCCGGTTATTTGTCCTTTACTTCTCAGATTTTTATCTGTAGTTGACATTTTAAAAAGACTGGATTTCGTTTTTCGTTTGTAATGTCAAACACTGCCTATATCACTCTTTACTTAGACACTTGGATTCACTTGCGAATTTCTGATTATTGTTTTCTTTTGTAAACTTGTCAATCAATTAATCACAAGTGGGAGGAAACACTCTCTAAGTATAAGATAATAATTCTTATTAGTTTGATAAGTGCACTGAAACATTTGTTCACTAAAGGCATGACCAAACCGGCGCGTTCAGTTTGCGTCAGCGGTGGCGTGCACGGTGGCATCAGTTGCGGCGGCCGCGGCCAGATCGCGGCGTCCTGTGCAGCGTCTGCACGCAGCGATGGCGATCAGATCGCGCATGTTGCGTTCGGACGCTACACGCAGCTATTATCTATGTGTAAAAACTGTGTTGTTAAATATAAAGTATGGGGGAAACGGAAAAAATTTTAAATGAGGTTCACAAATACCCATTGCTGTATGATACGTCTCATTTTGATTATAAGAATAATAGAAAAAAGGACCTGGTTTGGGACGAAATAGGATAGAGACTCGGAATAAGTGGTAGGTTTGTATGTTTATTTGATTGCTAGTTTGGTGTGAACGGTTTCTGCACCCACATAGGACGCCACCGCGCACGCCACCGCGGACGCAAACTGAACGCGCCGGTTTGGTCATGCCTTAAAACAGAAAAATAATTATTTGTTTCGGGAGCAGAGCAAAACGCAGCTGTAACTTTTATGTAGGTATTGTTGTATGATGATAATAGAATCCCGTTTGACTTCAGGTTCGAGCTTAGTAGAACATTGGAGAAAGACACTGGCTCCCATAATCCCAGACCCGATGGACTAATACGAGCCCAATTAAAGTTTATTTTTTTATGAAGCTTCGTGATGGCTGCCATTTCGTAACGAATGTTTTCTTCTAATTACATCAGGGAAGTCAGATTTTTAGCGTACATTTTAGATTTGAGATAACCCCACAGGATAAAAGTCCATAATGGTTAAGTCAGGACCACGAGGAGGCCAATTTATGTCACCCCTCTCCTGGAGACCAATTTGCCAGGGAAAATTTCACGAACTCGTGGCAGATGACGTATTGGACGTATGTGATGTTGCTCCATCTTGCTGGAACTATGTTCTTTGGTTAAAGCCAGTAAGTTTGTAGGAGTGCAGCATTAGGTCAGCATTAGGTTTTTTCCCCGTCATCAGTAATTTTAGTTAGATAAAAGGTGAGCCAATGTTAAAACTTTTTAGGCTTGAATAAAATAAAACAGTTTTTAAAAAATTATAGGTTATTTTATGGGAATAAAATTTGACGGCGTATTTCATCAGATTTCAAAAACGATTTTTTAATTTTCGGTTACGTTCAGAAATATTCCATTTCTTTTGATTTAATCTATGTAAAAATTATCCTCATACATATCTTTAAAACAAACATGTGCTTAACGAAAAAAAAAATAAACTTAAGATTTTTTACACGTGCCAGCACTCTCTTCCACCTTTGGTCAATGTAGCTTTAGATACTTTGCCACAAAAATATTCAACATTCTCCCAGATAATATCAAACCGAGTCAAACACAGAGAGAGTTTAAAAAATATGTTAAAATATGGATATATTCTAATGATCGAGCCTATACTGGTGCCCTCACCCAAACTCCCGTTGTTATTGTAGTAATAACCTTGCAGTTTTTGTATTGTGTATATGCAAACAATAATGTAAACTAAAATAAAGTTTTTGCTGTATAGAAACCTACTTTACGCATTTATAAAAAAACATAGATAAAATTGCGAGAAACAATTTACAAAAATTCTGCCTCAATACAGGTTCACCTAGTGAGGCAGACTATGCACAACTCAAAATATTGTATAATTATACTACTTCTGTGTGTAGAGAACGATACTCAACAGCCGAATAATTGGGTTTTATACGCGGGCAACTCAGCCGACGCGCCTGCGCGAATTCCGTTCCCGGCTACCTGACGTGCGGGTTGTTTGCTTGAGTATCGTTCCTTATAAATCTTCCAATTTAATACTTGTCGTGTTTCTAAACTTAAATAAATCGTAACTTCAGTATAAAAAATATTTCTTTCAATCACGGTATATTTGGTAACCCAATGGAGTCAGATTAAGAAGTGTAGTGAAGTAAGTATATCACCACGCGCATCGCTGAACAGAGCCAGCGGACGCCATTATACAAAATCCTACCCACACAACATCTCTCGCTTACCAAATGTGTAACCGTTCTTCCTATTTGTTAATTTTTTTGTACTGATTGATGTAATCTATTTGTAAACTACATTGAACATGTAATTTTTTTAGTTATAATGTTGCCAATTTCATTGAATAAATCTGACCTTCGGACAGAATATTCTAGTATCCCAGCTCAAAAAGAAGAAGATGGAAAGATATGTAATTACGATTTTTTTTACATGTAAACCGCACAAGAGTCCCAACTGCTCCCGTCTGGAGCCAGTGGGACTATGGCATCCCCATTTGGGTATGTTGTGAGGCTGAAGGTAATGAGGAAGGGAAGGAGATGGGGAAGAGGGAGGTGGGGAAGTACTTGGCTATTCAGATCTGGTCACCAAACACGGCTAACGCCATTTCAAGCAACGTTTCAATTCTGAATGGTGGTCTTACACCAGGGCGATACTGAGAGTATCTTCCACTCTGGAACGTACCGCAAATATACCATATAATGCAAGAGAGAGCGCGCTAATATTTAAAACGATAAAATTGAAGCGAAAATGGTGAAAATATTTAATAAAACACGACTCGTTTAAAATACAGCAAACTTCTCATGGGTAATATCTAAAATAGCATTTTTATAGAAACACCGTGAATTTTTTCATACATATAACTCCTAAAAAAAGTGAAATGAACATGTTTATAATAATTTTCGGAGCATACTTTGTGATTTTTTTCTAACGAGGGAATTTCATATAATTTGCGGTTCGGTGTGGAAAACGTCCAGAATAACATCATCTTAAAAAATAACATATATTTTTTTAAAAGCTTAAATACTTCAAATGTTTAAGGGAGATATGTTAGAATTTGGTATAGAAATTCAGGTGGCGGCGGCTTAAGGCATAACATCAAGAAATTTCGTAGAATGTTATTACGTTTTTGATAACCGCGATTTGTTACCATGGATTCCCCATTCAAAACATTGTTAAAATAATAAAATTCAGGTAATTTGCATACGATGTACATTTGTCTACATTAGACCACAAGTTAATATCAAGCTCACCCGTTCGTTAGGTTCATTAGAGCTTTTGATTAATGCATGAAATAGTGGAAACGATTTTCTATGTCCATTTATTTCCAACTCCGCGACAGCTAATATATGTATATTCCAATAGAAGTAATTAACAAGATTACACTGGAATTGACAAATATACTTGAAAGCGATGACTTAACAAACTCTAGACATGTTGTAGACAACTCAAAAGTGGCAACTGAAATATACGCTAATTTTGTCGTATTAATTGTTTTTGTGTTTAATTCGAAGAACTCCGTTTGTTTTTTTTTTATTATTATTTAAATAAAATTAAATTTAATAATGAAAATATCAAGTTCTGCCAGTATTTTTGTTACAGCTGTTTCGGTTTACAAGATCATTTTCAAACTGTGGTTAATCCGTAACTTAATAACGCAACTTAATAACACACTTAATGTGGGAGGCGGGAATGGGTACCGCCGCCTCGGGAACCTTTATTGGATAACCAACACCTCTTCCATAGGTCACCCCAAGTGGTTCGCTACGTTTGGTGATTTAGCAGGGGTGCCTGGGTTCATGGGGTGCGGTTTGTCTAGGTCTTGACACACTGAACCCCAGATTCCTACCCACCTCTTAAACCCTTTTCCTTCGCAGAACTGTCCTCTCCTTCCTTTCCTTAAAAAAACCCACCACACAGCATCCCTAAAGATCCCCTCCTGTGTGGAGCTCATGTAAAAATAATATATATACGCTCATAGCAATAACGACATTATAAAACAATTAAGAAAACCCTAACATTTAGTGCAAGGGAAACAGATTCCGAACCCAATATAATACTCTCAATTAATGTCCAGCAAATTGTTATAATCGGTAATTAATCAATTTAAGACACTTTTAAAACATTGACATTTAAAATCGTATACATTTTCCACTTTGGAATATGACCTGAATCTATACCTACTTGTGTTTAATTCTTAGAAACCTATTTAATTAAAAAAAAAACTATATTAACAAATTTAAAAAAAACATATACTCTATGTAAATATTATTTTAAAGGACTATATTATGAAATAATACAATGTGATAAAATTAAATTAACTTTTTTTTACATTAACTCCACACAGGAGGCCCTGAGGAAAATAATTTCCCTCAGGGCCTATGTCATCTGGGATGCTGTGTAGAGGGTCTTAAACACGCCGCGCCGGTATTTGAATCTGTGATCTTCAGATTGCTAGACTTAGACGGCCCCTAGACGCTACAATAACATTGTACAATATATTTTATTGTTCAATAAGATTTAAAGACACTTAATGTTAGAATCCAAGCGACCCATTATATTGCACAATTAACGAACTGCTCAATGTTTCCGAGTTGATAAAATAAAAAATTGAAAAAATATTGTGCAATACTGACCCTACACGATGCAATGGAAAAATATGGTGCCATAAAAATTAAACTCGCTCAAACTTTTGTTCAATAATTTTACACAATTCGTATCTAATATTGAGCAATGTAATTGATCGTCTAGGGGCCGCCTTGTCCCACGACCACGGAGGGCGTCTAAGAGTTTTTGTTATTTTCCACCATTTTGGTTAATTTTGTGAAAAAATAAAAGGTCTATTTGTATTGCAATGTCATTGCCTGAAAGAATTTTAAATCTATATTTAAAATTGTCGTGTTCAAATTTCACTACAAATAGAAATTGTTTGTTTAATTTTAAGATCACCAAAGAAATATAAAATATACCGATGGAAGTTTGTTGTTGGCGTGTCAGTGAGCCCAAAGTATGCGACATTTTATCTAATTTGGGTAAAATTGATCAAAAAATTTCAAATATCGAGATTCTTTTTTTGAAGAGATCAATTTCATCGGCTTGTCTGTGATCCTGGGTTTGAAACACGGACGATCTATAAAGTATTTATCGATAATGCCGTTATCGAGCACGACTGCAGATCGCTAACGTACAAACAATAGCTCACGCTGAATAAATTAAGAACACTTAGTCGTTGTGAACTATTATTTTTCCTTAACCACTCCGAACCCTAGGCTTATCCGTTATTGTTCTAGTGACAACCCTAAAACAAAAAGTGAAAGATCCATAATAAATCAAGGCTTACATCTCTATTCAAAGTTATCCATAGAAATACATAAAAGATTTATTTTGTAGAAACAGTTTTCACCCGCCAAATCGCCAACGCGCCGTTAGATATTGTTATTTTTTTATTAAATATTCTTGTAGAAAATGTCAAAAAAGTGAGGTGCCAAATTGTTTATTATACATTTCTTTGTATTCTAAATATTTAATATTTACAAATGATAATATTTATTTTTAATAATATTATATAATTTGAAATGTTATTTAAAAACAGTTTTTAGTATTCGGCTACGTTCAGAAATATTTCATTTATTCAGCTTTAATTGCGAAGCGAAATTAACGCAAAGTTTTTATAAATCTGACAGTTCGTTTAAGACAAAAAATGGTTAAAGGTGGCAATGGCGGAATTGGTAAACGCGCACGTCCCGGTTGAACGTAAGGTTCCGGGTTCGAGTCCTTTTCTGTGTCTTGTTCTCTTTCATATTTTCGTTTTGATTATTATTGTTTTCTTCTTCTTCAATGATATATTACATTGATGGGAATAACCTTCAAAAGTTATAAAAAGAGAGTTTTTTTATAAAAACATTTATCGATCGACGGTGTTAGATACCCAAGGGCACAGTCGATCGATAAGGATTGGTAGTATAACTTTCGGTAACTTCCCATCTTTCCCTAACATGATTGCAAATCGCCAACGAATGACTAACAGATAAGTTCACATCTACCGGATCTGCCGGATCTGCCCTGATGATGGACACTGCAACGATGTCCGAAACGTTGGCTAAAGAAGGAGGTAGCGCAACACGGCATAACAACCCAAAAACAAATAACGAGAATGACTAACAGTTCACAATGTATAAGTGTTCTTACATTCGACGTCAACTATTGTTTGAGTCCTATAATTTCAATACCCGCTATATCCGATTTTTTGAAAAAATGATCCGAGTATGAAATCTTGTTCACATTTTTGCGAGGAACAAGACTAATCTAAAATTGAGTTTCAAAGTCTCCATTATCACGACCAAAAACCATATTAAAACTGCGAGTGAAAAACAAAACCCGCTATATCATTCAAGAAGATACTATCAAAACCTGCTATATCAGAATTCAACCAATCGCGAGCAGTTATTTTGCCAAGATGGTGGGTGTAGAAGCACGCCCCTCAGGTCAATTGAGTTTCAAAAGCCTCTTTTTTTTTTTTTTTTACAGTGAATACCGCACAAGAATCTCAACTGCTCCCGTCTGGAGCCAGTGAGATTATGGCATCCCCAAATGGGGTATGTTGTGAGGCTGAAGGTAGTGGGGAGGGGAAGGAGGTGGGGAAGAGGAAGGTTGGGAAGTACCTGGCTATTCAGATCTGGTCACCAAACACGGCTAAAGCCATTTTCAAGCAACGTATGGTGGTCTTACACCAGGGCGATACTGATAGTATCTTCCACTCTGGAACATACAAATCACGAAGTGAGTATCAAAATCCGCTATATCCATTTTATTTATCCAAATTACTTAAATATTTCTAGACATACATTGAAAAGTGAACACTTTTCAAATGTATATTACTCCAATTCATTATATAAAAAAATTAAATACAATTTTTTTATTTACGCTATATTTTTTATGTGACAGTTTTTTGCGGTTTTCTCCGAATCGGTGGAAGTTAATATGGGGGATATAGAAATTGAACGATTCATTTGTACGTTAGCGATCTGCGGTTGTCCTAGGGAGCGATGATAAGTTACCGAGAGTTGTACTATAGGGGCCAGTAGGAGTCGAAAAATCTCATATAAAGTGTGTATCTCAAAAATTGTTACCCATAGATCGCACTTCTTGGGATTTCCCGTTCAGTGTGTTAGACTAATTGACTTTTTTCCAAGTTTTATTTGTATTTCGATTGGCAATTATCCTTTTCAAATGTACAAATAATTTTAAATAACCCTTCCGTATCTATCGTTAGCTTAACAACGGCATGTTAATGTAGGATGTAGCTATAATTAAAATTTGGTTATATTTGTTCATTTGACCTTACTAATTGCCTTTATTATATTAATATTTGTCCGTTTTTAATTCTATTTCGATTTTAATTAATTCCAAGAACGATTAGTTTTAATATTTTCACGGCCAAAAGCATTTTCGTTATTTGTTTTTGGGGTGTTAGGCCGTGTTGCGCTACCTCCTTCTTTAGCCAACGTTTCGGACATCGTTGCAGTGTCCATCATCAGGGCAGATCCGGTAGATGTGATCATCTACCGGATCTGATGATCATCTACCGGACCTGATGATGGACACTGCAACGATGTCCGAAACGTTGGCTAAAGAAGGAGGTAGCGCAACACGGCCTAACACCCCAAAAACAAATAACGAAAATTCCAAGAACATTTATTTTTTATTTTTATTTAAATTTTATGAGTAAAACCTCAAATTGTAATATTTAAATAAATGAAGACAACATGACCGAATTTCATATCGACAAGAGGTCCCGGGTTCGAGTCCCAGAGGTGTCAATATGTTTTTCTGATTTTTCTGTTTCCAGATTTTCGATTGAGTTTCGCTTATATTGTCTTCATTTATTTAACTATTACCTTAATTTTTATTTATTTATTGTTTTATTTACACGCTTGGTATTATTGTTTACAATTCAATTTTTATCCCCTCTAAGACAATCCTATTTTAAGGTCAATGATTTTATAAAGTAAAAAAAAATAACACAAAATAATATAGATATTGAAAGAACCATCTAATAAACTGAAAGTAATTCATCATTTATGTATATAAAAATGAATCCCTGTTTCCCTTGGTCACGCAATAACTTCATTATGAGATACCCTATTTTAATCGTATTTTTTTAAAGCTTTCTTAAACTTTGTAGAAGGTTCTTACGGAAAGAAAAATGATAAAAATTGCGCAGAAAACTGGAAAATTTCAGAAAACTTAACGACTGTTTTAACTTCGCACGTTTGACAGTTCACGCATTTGATTGATGTGAATTTTTTTTTGTAACAAAAGAATTGTCTATTTAGTCAAAAGAGTTTTTAAATTAAAGATATCTATATTAAACTAGCTGGTCGCGGCATGCGTTGCTATGCCATTTAATAAAGAAATTGTTTCTCCTTGAGTGTCCTTTCCCATTCGTCCCGTTCCCCTTCCGCCTCCCCTTCTTCTCCTGCGTCCTCTTCCCCTCTCGCGTTCCCTCTCCACACTCCACTCCCCCCCCTTCCCCCGTCCCGTGAACCATCCTCCCGAGTTCCCTCCCCCTCACACGTCCCCTTCCCCTCCCGCGTTCCCCTTCCACCTTCCCCGCCTTCCCTCTTCCCTTTCCTGCTCCTTCGTCCCGCCAACCCTCCTCCCGCGTTCCATATATTCAGTTTTTAAACAGCCCGCGTTCCACCTTTTACAATTTTTATTCAAATTTCCATTTTTCATGTATTTTAAATTTGGTACCTAACATAGGTACCTATTTAAAATATCTAAAATTCTTGACTCGATTCAAACTGTTAGGGGAGTACCTAATTTTAATAAATTTATCAACTTAAAGATTTTCAAAAATAGAATCCTGATTTAACAATGTCATTTTCAAACACACGAACTGTCAAACGATAGTTAGGTTTTCTGAAATTATCCAATTTTCTGCCCAATTTCCTTATTTTTTCTCTCCGTAAGAACCATCCTTGTACTTCAAGGAATATTATAAAAAAAGAATTAGCGAAATCGGTTCAGCTGCTCTCGAGATTTGCGCTTAGCAACACATTCATTGATTCATTTTTATATAAAAGATAGGTACCTGTGTTTGGTACCGAATTTGATTGATTGTTCTTATAATGAACCAAAATGAATATTTGTAATATATGCAAAATTAAAATTTCTATAAAAAAATTATGGTAGGAATATACGGAACGCGGAAGGGTGATTGGCGGGACGGAGGTATATCGGACGTGCCATTCTGAATTATGTTTTAAAATAAATAAACAATGGGCACTAGCAGGTAGTGGGAACTTAGATCCCGGGCATATCCGTACCTACCGACGGTGAAAGCGACTTGACCAATCATAGGCTTGGGCTAGGGGTCTAACGGTACATCCCTTGGCCACGGTCAAGTGCCTAATTTAACAAAAAGGCAAGCTTTCACCGTCCAAGCCCTCTTTCTCATCGGATCTGCCTAGGCGACGGACCCTGCCCGGGTCTGCCTGCCGCCTGCTAGCCGCCTCTCTCACTGTCGATTTCTGTGCCTTTTATATTTGGCTTGGCGTGTACGTTTGTCGTGTTTTTACCAACCCCCTATTACAGTCTGTATACCGACGACGGCCCGTGCGGTATATAGTGGTCCTTCGAGCCGGATAACAACACGCCATCACGTCTACACGCTATCACGTCTTGAGCCCCTACGTCTCGAGCCCCCATCGCCCGGGCTCCTTCGCCCCGGGTCCCGCACCTCTCTGCTCCGATGATGACGTCACGTCCGGATCGTTAACTGATGACACCGTCCGGATGCGTGTCCAGCAGATTGCAGACATATTGGCAGCACTGAGGCCTGCCCAACCAGTCAAGCCGGTGACCTTTCCGGATGCGCTGCCAAAAGCTCCAGCCACGCCGGTGACATTCCCGGTTACTGCATCCATGTTGGTGTTCCCAGATGCGCTGCCAAAAGCTCCAGTCATTCCGGTGAACATCTCAGCCCATGCTGTAACCACGCCGGTGATCTTCCCGGATGTGGTATCCCAAGCTCCAGTCACGCTGGTGACCTTTCCGGATGCGCTGCCAAAAGCTCCAGCCACGCCGGTGACTTTCCTGGTTACTGCACCCACGCCAGTGTTCCCGGATGCGCTGCCAAAAGCTCCAGCCGTTCCGGTGACCATCTCAGCCCATGCGGTAACCACGCCGATGAAATTTCCGGATGCACTGCCAAAAGCTCCAGCCACGCCGGTGACTTTCCCGGTTACTGCACCCACGCCGGTGTTCCCGGATGTGCTGCCAAAAGCTCCAGCCATTCCGGTGAACATCTCGGCCCACGCGGTAGCCACGTCGATGAACATCACGGCCCATGCTGTAACCACGCTGATGATCATCGCGGCCACAAGGGACCATGTAACCACGCCGGTGATCTTCCCGGATGTGGTACCCCAAGCTACAGTCACGCCGGTGACCTTTCCGGATGCGCTGCCAAAAGCTCCAGCCACGCCGGTGACTTTCCCGGTTACTGTACCCACGCCGATGAACATCTCGGCCCATGCTGTAACCACGCCGATGAACATCTCGGCCGCGAGGACCCACGCTACGACCACGCCGATGAACATCTCGGCCGCGGGGACCTACGCTATGACCATGCCAATGAACATCTCGGCCGCAGAGACTGACGCATCAAATACGCTAGTGAACTTCCCGGCCCCTATGTCCGTTACATATAATAGGACAACTCAACAAGCGATCATATTGCCTGCAATGGGACCTAACATGTGGGTCCCAGCGATGGGACAAGCAGCCTCCCCGAACGACGAGCCGCGGGTCAATCACTACAAAGTTCAGCCCGCCAGTCAACCAATTGAATATGTAACTACTCAGCCCAGGGATAATGCGCACCCCAATTCAGTGACGGGGTATCTAGCCGCCCAGTATAAGCCGTGGCCCGTCTTCAGCGGACGGCCCGCCGACTCAGAACCATGTGGGGATATACCTACCGAGCAGAGGTATAATGTACGCCCCGACCCAGAAACGGGATGCCTAGCCGCCCCATATGACAACATCTGCAGTGGACAGCTCGACAGACAACCCCGGGGTGTTATACCTACTCAGCTCAGGTATAATGTGCACCCCGATCTGACGGCTAACGCCGGCCGCCACCCCAAAATAAGCGGCCCCGCAACGCCCGACCCCGAAGTGCCTGGCATTGCTTTACCAGCGGCTCCCGGCTCAATCTACGCCGGCCGCCACCGTGCTTCAGGCGGGCCCCGAGAAAACACATGCCGCTGTCCCGAAGATCGCGGTGCCGCATCGCCTGGCCCAGAGAGCCCGGCCAGATTGTGGGCGCTTTCCCGGACAAGGAAACGCGCACGACGAGGACGACAATCTACGCAGCGACGACAGCGCAGCCCATCACACTTCGTCCCAGCGACTCCGTCTTCGGCCGCCGGAGTTGCCGACACGACGCACGTCCTCCCAAATAGCTTGACGCACTTGTGCGTCCGGGGGAGTATATCGGACGTGCCATTCTGAATTATGTTTTAAAATTATTTGTATTACTTTAATGTCTACATTTTTGTATTCTGTACCTAACTGTATGTAAACCTTTTTAAAATAAACAATGGGCACTAGCAGGTAGTGGGAACTTAGATCCCGGGCATATCCGTACCTACCGACGGTGAAAGCGACTTGACCAATCATAGGCTTGGGCTAGGGGTCTAACGGTACATCCCTTGGCCACGGTCAAGTGCCTAATTTAACAAAAAGGCAAGCTTTCACCGTCCAAGCCCTCTTTCTCATCGGATCTGCCTAGGCGACGGACCCTGCCCGGGTCTGCCTGCCGCCTGCTAGCCGCCTCTCTCACTGTCGATTTCTGTGCCTTTTATATTTGGCTTGGCGTGTACGTTTGTCGTGTTTTTACCAACCCCCTATTACAGTCTGTATACCGACGACGGCCCGTGCGGTATAGGAGGGGTGGGAGAGGGGAGTGGGTAGGCGGGGAAGGTGGAAGGACTACGCGGGAGGCAAAGGGGGTGTTGTAATATATAAAAATTAATATATCTCTGTTTGTCTCTTCTGTGTTCCTACACCATTCAAACTATTGCGATGAAACTTTGGTGATTTGATGTGCGCATGCTCGTGATGGTTTCTATATATGAAAGTAAGCTCTGGCGTCATGAAATTATTTCGTAAACTATTCTTTCGATTGCGATGAAACTTTGATGAGTTGTTGTACGCGCGCCCGCGAAGGTTTCTAAATGTACTGGTGAGCTATGGCGTTATGAAGTTTGTGTAAAATAAATAGGTGGCATGTGAGTTGCTTGAAAATGAGTGTATTTCATATGGTTTAGAGGCAGAGAGGTAGGAGAGAGGGGAGGGAAATCCGGGAGGTGGGGAGAGGAAAGAAGGAAGGTGAAGGTGGGGAAAGAGGAAGGGCAACGAGGGACGAATGGGAAAGGACGTGCAGGGAAAGACATTTTCTTTATTTAATTGGCATGGCAGCGCATGCCGGGAACTTGCTAATACATTATAGAGTAAAAAAGGGTTCCACGACAACTCAACCAAGTGGCATTTCAACACCCCTTTGAAAAGTCATTATAATTTATGATTTTTTAAGCCCATATCCTAACCTAAAGTACCCTCTTAAAAAAATCATCACTTTAAATGTCTTTTCAAAAGAGGTATTGAAGTTTCATGTAAACGAGTAGTGTAACCTAGTGTTGAAATTTGATTTTAAATAATACATTTTGCTATCAATATTTGGCATTGATTATTATTATTAAAATACATATAAAGTTACATCAGTTACATAGTTACATAAGGTTAACAAAAAAATAAAAAATTGCCTTTCCTCACCATAAAGAGACAATGCTCTTGTGTTTGATGAGGGAGTTCTGGCTCAATTAGTAAACTAAAAGATTGTGTAATTTAGTAATAACGGCTATTGTATATAATAAGTAGGTTAAAAAATCATGTATAAATTTAATAGTAAAAATCCTGAAGAGTTTAAAAAAATCATAATATAAATTAAAAAATATCATTATAAATGAAAGAATCGTGTAAGTTTACGTTTATACAATAGTAGACTCAGAGATATGGAAACTAAGAAATGAAAGAAAAAGAAGGAATGAATGATTTATAAAATAGCAGACTTTAAGATACAAAGTAAACATATTTGGAACTTTTATAGCAGTTTAAGGTAATTTTTTAATTTGGGCTTAAAATCCTGCATATTTTCGATGGTTTTTAATTTTAATGGGAGGTTGTTATAATAGATTATGCCCAGATAAAGATAGGAATTTTGAATGTGCTTAGTATTAAATTTTGGGATTTTAAAAGTTTTCTGGTATCTTGCTGATGTATTGAATTGGAAATTACGCGTATTTAACTGTATTTCTTTGTTAATTTGAAGTATTGAATATTTTTTATAGATTTTGTCTATTGTAGGCACATTGAATATTGAAAAAAGAGTTTCAGTAGGAAATTTAGACGGTTTTCTCAAGATTATCTTAATTATGAACCTTTGAACTATTTAAAGAGTTAAGTGAAAATAAAAATAAAATGTACGTAAATAATATATAGAATGGTAATAAAAGGACGTAGATGAACGACAGCAAAATTAATAAAAAAATATCGAGCTAATCTAGAAAGAGCAACATATGTATATAAAATAAAATGTTCTCCTAAATCCTCGTCTAACACAAAATAATTAAACAATCTTTTGAAAAGTGCACAAGGAATCAAATTACTCAATATGTTCTGGAAGGCAATATTATAAGTGAAGCCTGATATAAATTCATAATTTATTTGACCAAGATAATACTTATTTGAATTGCCACACATTGTGTAATGATGTACGATCTATACATCTGCCCTAATGACAGACACTGTAATGCTGTCCGAAACGTCGGCGAACGAAGGCAGTAGTGCAACATGGCATAATAACCCATTTTTTTACATTAGCTCCACACAGGAGGCCCTGAGGAAAAAAATTCCCCTCAGGGCCTAAGTCATCTTTGGGGATGCTGTGTGGAGGGTTTTCTTAGGAAAGGAAGGAGATAAAGTTCCGAGAAGGAAGAGGGTATGAGTGGTGGGTAGGAATCCGAGGGTCAGTGTGTCCAGGAGTAACGGATGTATGAATCCATCCCTCCCACTGCGGTGCAAGCTGATGTTCCGAGAGAGTGCGGCAGGAGAAGTCAAAGGGACTCCCTCAACCACAATTTCTCTCGATCCGGCCTGTCATGCAGCTGGTGGGCAGACGCATCCGCCGCTATGTGACCTATGGTCGAGGTGTTGGTCATCCAATAAATGATTCCCGAGGCGGCGGTACCCAAACCCGCCTCGCCAATAAATCACGACAAGTCGTAGGTAATAATAGTTTTAATTACATGCTTCTACGTTTTTCTGACCTTTACGAAATCGGAGTAACACGATTATTTACAATGGTAATTCTATTACAAACCAAGGGTTTCCAGATCTACGTCAGTAAAAATATCCTTCGAATTACCATTTTCTCATTTTGCGATGTTAGCCAAATATGTATGATAATCATTATCCATAATTTGACTGCCCGGGGAAATACGATCAAGGTCTTAAAAAACTATCTAAGTTCAAAACTTTTAATAATAATATTTTTTGTTTTGTTTCGTGGATGACTGTGGATGATTTAAAAAAACGGCATAATTCAAATTATTATTATTACTTGCCTTCTCTTCATTTTGTTTTCAGGATATTTACACTATCTGTAGTCACAGATACTAGAGTCAGTCAAAAACTAATGCCTCCTATTTTTTTCTCCTTTTAATTGTCAAGAAATAAAAATGCAATTACGTAGGTTGAACACATGAACACCACACTAATGACGATTAATTTGTCATTGTTCAATATAATCTTCAACCATTTTACCTCGGAACAGGCTCAGCCTAGTGAGGTGTTATATTGCAAAAAAAAATGTGAATGTTAAATTGTATGTGTATATTGTATTTAAAACTGTAAAAAAAACATATTTATATGTTTCACACGCGGTAGAAGTGAAACTAGAAAGTCGTTAAATGTCGCTTTCTTTCCTTTAGCTTGTTTTTTTTTAAGTAGTTTGAAGTTGGATATTGATTTCACAAAACAAAAATGTTTTTTTTTTTGGATTTCGTAGGATTCGAACACCCGTTCGCTTGATGTCTGTCTCTCTGGCCGCTGGGACTTGTCAGGCACCTTGTTAACTGCGCTATGGAAGGCACGCGCCAAGGTGCAAATTAACAGCATTATATTAGAACCGAGTATTTGTGTAGAACTGAGTTGTGACGCATATCCGTTTCACCCGAATTTCAAGTCACTGGCGGCTCTAAAGAAGTGTCACTTCAAAAAATGTTCCACAGTTTTGGTCCATCTTTTAAAAAGGGCATGTATCCCAGATTGGTAAAGAGCACGGTCCTGCTTCCTAAGTCATTGACGCGTGGAAATGTTCAAAGTGAATTCCACGATGAGTGTTATATAGCATCCCGAACAGATGGGAATCTGATGGCGCGACTGGTCAGGCTGTATGAAAGAAAGTGCAAGACTATCCATCCAATTTTCACAATCTCTTCAGTGGCGTGATGACTGGTATGTGGTCTTGTATTATCATGCAAAAGAAGGAAATACGCCATAGATTTTGTTGGGCGAAAGACGTGCTTTAAGTTTTTAAGGGTTGTGACATATTGGGCAGAATTTATTTTGCATCCCTGTTCCAAAAAATCAACCATAATCAAACCATTTGCATCCGAGAACAATGTCGCCATAAATTTCCCTGCCGATGCGCAGCTTTGAATTTTTCGTCCTCGGAGAGTTTGTGTGATGTCATTCCATTGACTGCCTCTTTGATTCCATGAACACAAATGAACCCATGTTTCGTTTCCGGTCACAGTTTATATACAATTGCATCACCGTCACATTTTTCAGTCTTTCATAAGGCGATTCACCTTCTGCATTCAAGAATTCAATCACAGACCGAGGCGTCTAAGGCTGGCCGCATACATCAGGTTTTTCCATCCGATTGTCTGATCAGACAAAAATCGATTCGAAAACCGGAGTTATAATACCGGGGCCGCGCCCGTTATCGGACCGGATTGGACAGCTGGCGCGGAAAGGCGTGGCCTATTTTCATTACCAATCCGGTTTTCGAATCGGATGTGTGTGGTGTTTATCCGATTTTCGTAAGATATGTATGGCGCGAAGGCCTTCCGGTTGTCTGATCAGACAATCTGATGGAAAAATCTGATGTATGCTCCAAGCCTAAGACGAACATCGATGTCAGCCATTTTGCAAGCGACTGCAGTGCTGCCACCTGTTGACGCAGAAAGTTACTACTGCAATAAATTGCAAAAGAAAGTTTGAGGAATACCGCCAAATTATTTTTTTTTCATTTAACTAACTATATTTTAGTAGGAAAAAATAAGAGGCATTAGTTTTCGACTGACCCTCGTAATATCTGCAAATCAATAGACTGCAATTCTTGAAACAGGGCATGTATTCCATGATGAAGGACTGACTCACCCCTTCATTATGATAAGGAATTATATCTTGAGAGATACAGCTAGCGGAAATCACAGCACAAGCAGATAACAGATTCGAATTAAGCGCACTAAGGCAAACTCAATGTTCACTCTACCGGTTTCTTATTTTGACTGATTGTTCCTTGATTTATTGTTCCAATTGTCACATGTTGGTAATTTGGCCACACACCATCAGATAGGATAGGTACATGGAATGTAAGTTGAAGGGAGATGTGTATAGTTACATCAACACTATTATTGTGATAATTGATTAATTAGATCGCACCACTTTTGCACTCTTAAGGCCAGTGGTTTCACAGAATTCATCAAATTTCAAATTTAATTTTCAAGTTCTTATCTGTTAATTTATTCATTTTCTGGAAATCTACCTATCAGTTTGTGTTGCATCCGAAACTGTTTACAAATTACAGCTTGTTACGGATTTACTTACTTAATGTATATTTGCCTCATCTATAAAGCTGAAAGGAACATGATATTGGTCGTTTAGATTCATGTAGACCTATGTTTAAAAATCTGAAAATTCTAACAGTCACAGACATATATATAATGGAGTTATGCATGTTAGTGCGATCATCTACAGACAAGTTCCCACTAAAAAACTCAACACATAAATACGCTACAAGGCTCACAGAAAACCTATTAATACCAAAAGCAAACAAAACAATATTCCAAAAAGGACCATACTACATGGCCATTAAAGTATATAACAACCTTCCACATAACATTAAACAAATACAAGATACACACAAATTCAAATCGTCACTAAACACTTTCCTTGTTAATAAATGTCACTACACGTTGAGTGAATACCTCACGTAAATGAAACGCCTATTTTTATTGGTATATATATTTGTATTTTTTTTTTCATTGGAATATTGTTATTTTATCTGTATAAACATTGTAATTATAATAAAACAAATAATATTATATAAACATTGTAATTAAATAAATGTGGTTAGCTGGAAGAAATGGGGTCTACCCATAAGCTACACCTTTTGTAATTTTTATTTTACAATAAATATTTTTTGATTTGATTTGATTTGATTTGAAATCTCGTAATACTAGAAATGAAAATCTATATGAAATGTAACAAATGTTTGGTTTATTGTATATGATTTTTATACAAAAATACGCAATTCTACTTCAAATTAAAACTCTACTTTGAATTCAGGGCATGGTTTTCGAGCTCGAAAAGTTCTTCATATTTTAGAATAGGGTAAAATTACTATCAGCAAAGTTAACGCATGTCAAGGTTTCTCAGAGGTAATATTGTTAATGACTTACTGGTTAAAATGGGCGCCATACTCCTGCGATACAGGCTATTATTTATCTAAACTGTTTTATCTAAAACCATGGTGATGATCGTCGGCTTCGCATCTCGAGAAGTCACCCTCCTGCTCCTGAACGAGGAATTCTGTGCGCTCTCCGTCAATCAAATCTCGGAACTGCCATTGTTAATCTTGTCTCTGGTCACGGTTAAAGACCATTGCGTCACGTCTTCATAGAATTCCCGTGACCAATGTTTTACTGCGTTACAAGCTTTAAATGCAACAGGAGATGGACTATAAATTAAACGATAATAAAAACTAAAATGATGTTTGCTGGAATTGGGTGATTATATTTGTATGGTAAGATAATGGATTAAGGGAGAAGGAAACCAGACACTTACCTCTGAGAAGTCGCCACACAACACAATCACAAATAGTTAATTTACTTCCACCGCAGCACCTCGGGGTAACTAACGCCAACACATATAAATTCAACACAAACAGTTCTATTTTCGATATGTACATAAACGTGATTATAACAAAAACAACAAGTTGCTTCCTTCCAATGTCCCAAAAGCTTCTGGTTTTTTTCTAAAAGCACTTCAACTCGGTTGTTTTTATTGTTATCTTTTCAAATGCTTTCTTCAGCAAGGTGACATATTTAGTTAGGGATGGTAGGAACTGGATAAATGATATTCCGGTAGGAACTACGCATATTATCATTTCAAAACCAAACAGTTTGCATATGTGTACTACAGCCAAAAGAAAACCAATTACGCATTTATTCCTTATCACTTTTCCTCTATAAGACAACATAATACAAAATAAAATAATAAAAATTATGTTAAACAAAAAATTGCGTGTGAAAAGTTTAAAAAATATTTATTTGATGGAGCTTTTTCCGTTAATAATTCAAGATAAGATATAAGATAAGATTTCATATTACAAAAATAAGACGGGAGAAAACATTAATTTAGTTCAACAAATTCTCTACACAGCATTTTTTAAGATGACACAGGCTTTAAGGTGAATTATTTTCCTCATGGCCTCCTGGTGGAGTTAATATAAAAAAATCATAAAATAAAACAACAAAGCCTCACTCATGACAATAATAATTTGGCTTGTAATAATAATAGGAGGGGGGGTACTAATTGCAACATCCAAATCTCTGAAGGCTCAGAGAATTCCCTGGTCTACGTGTACTGAGGAGATCTGGATATCAGTGCCAATACTAGGTAACAATAATAAACTCAAAAATTTATATATCTGCTGCACATATCATCCACAAAACACCAACTACATCCACAACCTAACTCATCACTTCAACACCACATCAGACCTGCATGCAAATCACCCGGAAGGATTGTTTTTATTAGCTGGAGACTACAATATATCCAAACTAAACTGGAAGTTAACCGAAGGGCAAAACCAATTAGAACCAAATTTTCCAGAAGACACTGCTAGCTGTGCCTTGGTAGACTTCCTTTCATTCACCCAACTACACCAATTCAATTCTATAACCAATACAAACAAACGAATTCTTGATTTAATCATGACAAATATTTCAAAATGTAGTATAACCCATTGTACCGAACCTCTGACGCCTGAAGATTCACATCACAGAGCATTAGACAGAGTTATCACCTGTTACTGTACCGTCTCTCTCCAGCTCATCTAGGATAGTTAAAATGTTTCACCGAGGTGATTACGGTCAAATCACTGATGAATTATCCAAAATAAATTGGAAACTCCAATTTCAAGGTAAGGATACCGAAAAAGCCGTATTAGATTTTTACAATATCATAAATGACATTATTCGCAAATATATCCCCGAAAAAAAAATTTACGGTACTTTAGAAAGGTTTCCCCCCTGGTACACTTTACCACTTATTAAAATTGTAAAAGAGAAATTAAAATATCACAAGAAATGGAAAAAATACAAGAACCTGGCTGACTACCAATCATTTTCAGTACTGAGAAATCGTTAAAAGAAGATCGCGTTAGAATGTTATGAAAACTTCATTATGACGGCAGAAGATTCAATAAAAAAGTGCAGCAAACAGTTCTGGTCATTTGTTAAATCAAAGAAATCCTCTTCCGATTTACCAAAGCAAATGTATCTTGGAGATATTTCCTGCAATGATGGACAATCCATATGCGACCATTTTAGTGATTATTTTAGATCAGTTTTTGTAGAAAATTCCAACCCTCGCCTCAATCTTATAAACTGTGAGAATGATGACGACAACTCTAATCTACATATCCACAATATTAACTTCAATCAATCATGTGTACTTAATTATTTAAAAAAACTTGATCCGAATAAAAGTGCGGGATCTGATTTAATTCCATCCATATTTTATGTAAAATGCCGGGACCAATTGGCTTATCCTCTCTCCTTGCTATTCAAAATGTCATTTGAAGAAGGCAACTTCCCCAACGTCTGGAAAAAAGCACTCATTACACCAATCCACAAAAGCGGGGACAAAACTAACATTACCAACTACAGGCCCATCTCCAAACTCCCAATTGTCAGCAAAATCATGGAAAACATAGTTCTTGATCAACTTTTTCCGGCGGTACAAACAATCATATCTAAAAATCAATACGGCTTTTTCAGAAAACGGTCGGTCGAGACAAACCTTCTGGAATACACAGATTTTATTTTAAATTCTATGGGTGGTAAAAATCAAGAAGACTCTATCAATACGGATTTTTCAAAAGCCTTTGATAAAATTAACATTGACCTGCTTCTGAAGAAACTGTTAAAAATCGGGATTAATGGTAACCTTCTCAGATGGATCAAATCATATGTAACAAACAGAAGTCAAGCAGTTAGAGCTAAGGGTTTCTCCTCGCGTTTTTACAGTATATCTTCAGGAATCCCGCAAGGATCACATCTCGGACCTCTCTTGTTTATTTTATATATCAATGATATAGGTAAATGCTTTAAAAATTCCAAATTCCAAATTTTTGCTGATGACACAAAGATTTACAAAAAAAATCACTAATATTAATGACAGCCTAGAATTGCAAGATGATATCAATAGGCTTGGAATATATTGTGCTAACAACCAACTGTTCCTTAATCTGGAAAAATGTAACACAATATCATTCACCAAAAGCATAAACCCCCTAATATTCCCGTACAAAATCAATGACGTAGAGATAAAAAGATGTTGTGAAGTGAGGGACTTAGGAATAATAATGGACTCCGGAATGTCTTTCCGAACACATATAAATTCCATCTGTGACAGGGCGTACAAACTTCTAGGATTCATCATAAGAGTGACCAAACCATTTAGGTCTCCACACGTAATCAAAATACTGTACGTCTCTTTTGTTCGCTCAATATTAGAATTCGGATCAGTCACATGGAATCCCCAATACAAAGTAAATATTGAAAGGTTAGAAAGAATTCAAAAAAAGATATTGAAACACCTAGACTTTAAATCCTTTCGAACTTCAGAAAACCTAAAAGACTCATTAACATTCCATAATTTATCAACTTAAGAAGATAGAAGAAATATATCCGACCAAAAATTTTTATTCAAAATCATTAACAACGTTGTTGACAACAACTATCTTCTAGAACACATTAATTTCCACTGTCCAATAAGAAACACAAGGTCAAACCAACTATTCCACATCCCACACTCAAAAACAAATTACACACAACATTCATTTCTCCGAAGGACGTGCACAAAATACAATGATATCTTTTACGACGCTGATATTTTCCATTTGTCCTCAGGCCAATTTATTAAATCCATAATAGAAAAAATTAAAACAAATTGTTAATTACGAACTCTCCACCCCTGCTGCATGTTATTTTTTTCATTCTCATTATGTTGGTTTTCCTTCTTTTTATTATAATAATAATATTTGGATGATTTATATATCCCATATGCTTTAATTTGTGTGTGTGTTTTTTTCTTTCATTTCTGTTGTATATATATATATTTTTCTTTTTTTTCTACCACTTTATGTTTTCTTTAATGTTTTAATCCATGTTTATATATTATAAATTGTAGCGGAAACTTCGCTGGTTAATGCAATCATGTAATATGTTACTTTATTATTAAAATATGTATAACTGTTTCCTAAATAAACTAAAATAAAAAAATTAAAATAAAATAAAATAATAAACTTGATTAGCTCCATTTTCTGTGATTGGCCTATCTATCAATTTGAATATCTACGACTAGTAACTGGTAACACTTCCTTTAATATAAATGAGAACAAATTATTATTTTTAAACTTTTTGAGAAAGTGCGTGCACTGAAGAAATTGTCATAAAGCAACGGAATTCAAAGAAAGCAATTACTGTACAATTATTTATAAAAACATAAATCTAATTAACCCTTGATCCTTGCTCTCCTCTACCATAAGTGTGTTTTGTTTAATGTCACGTTTACTGCGCGTGGGACATTTCCACATAATAAGAGCGTCGGCGTCGGTAGGCGCCGCGACGGTGGGCTTAATTCCGCCCTACGTTATGGTAAACGTCTAGTCCCTAGTCTCACGCACTATCTACTGGAGGGGCACTTTGGTATTTTTATACAACTCATTTAACTTCGTACTGTGATGAACCGGCTTTGTTGGATGGTTGGCGAATATTTTTTTTTTACGAAAATGATCACACTATCGACATCTATTGGTTAATTTTGAAAGAAATATTAAGGGAAACTGTAATGATTGGACATTTTTTCTGCTACGAAGGGTGTAAACAAATTTTGGAAGAAAAAACGACTAGCAAATCCTAGTATGGTTGGAAACCATTAGACGCATATCAGCCAATCAAATCTCGGGGCGTGGTGTGAGAGGGTTGTGTCCAATTGAGACACAAAAGTTATCCCACGGTCCAAACTGATAGCTATTTTAAGTGGTAAAAACACTTCTAACTTGGTCCTAAATCGCATTTTTATGGGGAGCACGAGGGAATTGACAACAGTTGACTTCGCATCGGGGGTCGGCGAGTCTTGCAAGTATTTCGTTGACGGAGGTTTTAAAAGGAACAAAAATCATGCGTTAATTAAACATGAAATAACGAACGATTTCTATTGTATGAGAATAGAAACGGGAGTAGGCATTGACAATCAATATCGCTTTTTCCGAACAAAATTCCAGCGGGATTTGCGTGCAGGTATTGGGAACGAGCGTAATATGGTAGTCAAAACACAAAAGCTGATAATCTCAGGGTAGTCGGGAAGGAATCGATTACGTCAACGACCAAATAAAATCTAAGGTTTCGGGTTGGATTTTATATCTGATAGATTAGAGGGGAGGAAATGTTGTCGATCTCTTACGTATTAAAGTGTTTTCAAGTGAGAAATATCTAACACGGTTTTGAGTCATTAGGATATTCATTAAGCTGAAATCACCACTCGAGTTTATACGCGAGATATAGGTAATAGGAAATTAGGAAAAGCTATAAAATTTAACGGCCTGTCAGGATTTAAAATTATTTGAATTCTCAAGTATTTTTCTTAATTGCTAGGTGCATAACAACGGAGATTTATTGGGTTTTACGCCAGAGGGAGATGGGATATGGAAGGAGGAACTAAAGGTGCAGATGAAAAAACGTTCGGAGGCAGGTATGGAATTAGACTTTGGTAGAGGTTACGGCCCGTAAAAGGAAGAATCGAGATCATAAAAGTTTAGGCTATTACTAAATAAGGTTCTACGAGTGTCGCGGCCTTGTTTAGGAAGGGGTCAAATGACTAGAGATTATACTTAGGTATTTGCGAGCGCGGGAAATATTAAGAAAATGTATGCGAACACAAGGAACGCGTCATATAGCCAGAGACAAACACAGCCGCATGTCCACATAAGGGGTACGTCTGAATAAGAATATTCGGTCACTAATTGTTAGAAAATCCACAGTCAAATGCTAAAATGACAAAATACCTAGAAGGTGACGTGTTATGCGATTTGTGCGATAATAAGATGCATAGTAGATGACGGTCGGAAAATGTTGTAGGTTGCCGAGTTGAAATAAGACTTAGGGTTACCGAGAAAAGTATGGAGAGTATAAAAAAAACTCAGGATACACCGTACCTGGAAGCGATTTTAAAAATGGTAGAACGGACACGATAGATTTTCGAGAAAAGTTGAATTAATTATTCACTTGGTAAATGATATCTTGTAGGCGCTAGTTTTGCAGAAGATTCGTGTATATCCAAGGGACGAGACCGAGTACGCCCCTGTCCGATTCTACGAGATAGTGCTTTCGCGCAATACTAATTCTGGGTTGGGAGCACCGTTCAGGACGAAATGTCATAAACCGCAGGATACGATACTAGATTTGGGAACTATGAAGGTTGTGCGTTTAAAGGTCGTAATTGTAAAATTTAAGTTTGATTAATGGGTAAGCGGAGGAGACAAAAAGGGCGGTTTTAGACAAGAAAGGGGAGTTCAGGGTGAGATCTCGGGAAGGAAAGGCTGTCAAAAAGGGCGCGAAATCGAAGTGTTTGTGGAATTTTTCGGAGACTTAGCAAAAATCGTTCCGGCGGAGTGTCGATCTAACTTCAGTGGATGTTGTGCAAAGTGTTGTTTAATTAGATTCAGGAGAAGGGATACAAGCCAGTGGTGAAAAGCTTTTAGGAACTTAAAAAAAAAAAAAATTGTAAAAATTATTTAAGGACAGTGAAAATATTGAGTTATAATAACAGATATTAGTTCGGTTTAAACAGGCGTGATCTAATAATAAAAACGTCAGTATTATTAAAATTTAAACGGGGTCGACAAATAAATGTTAATAATAACATCGCGGATTTTATATCAGAAATAATAATAGAATAAAAAAAAAAAAAAATCTTAATTACGGGAAAAATCGTTCTTTTGAAATGGAAAAAATGTATAAGTACCGAATAGTTTAGAAATAAAACAATAATAATAATTATCTACGAAAAGTTCAACCTAGTGGTTTCGATACCAAGATATAGCAAGTGCTAATTTAACCTTAGGGAACACACATATTTAAGGAGGGACGATATATTTGAAATAGCCTACAAACATCGGTCAACCGGAGTACATTACAATTGCGAGAAGAAGAAGGAAAGGGGGTTAAATTTAGTCATAAATCTAAGGCTACGTTAGGCCTTGTCGTATAAAATTTAAGAAATCGTAGGGAGGGAAGCCTTTGTGTTTTCTCCACAGGTACAGGTCTACAGGATACGTAATTAAGATGCAATTGGTCGTGTTTTCCCGACCGGAGAATTAAACAATTACGTACGGGTAAGTTAAAGAATCTATATTTCAATTACAGGTACCTGGTTGCAGAGTGACGTAAATGGAACGCGAACCCTGGCAGGTTTCAACAGCTCCAGCGCCGATAAAAAATAATATTATTGCAGAGCTAATGTGAATATGTTTAACCGTTATTATCATTTAGGGCAGTGACGTTTTCTCCCAGACAGCCGATGCCGGGCGGTCGGGGGAACGCACATACAAAAAAAATGAACGAGCAAGCGAGGTACCTACATCTCGGGGGTGTTGTACACTCAACCAAATGGAGGGCGTTCCGGGAGTACGACATATCAAATTGAAGGCGATTACCTGCAACCCGAACAGCTGAACATCTTTAGACAAGAGAGCAGAAGAGCAGAATCACAATATTAAATATGAAACAAATAAAACTAACAGGTACTCCGCTGAATTCCTACTTCTTGATCTACGCTTTTTAAATCTTTATGATTGAACAATGTGATGACGACACCGAGGCCACACATAAGTGTCAATTGGTGGTCCACCGGTAAGGGTCTTTCCGCATTGTCATGTTGGAGGATGCTCACCATAGACTGATCGGGTCACGCGAGGTTCTGGAAGCAATTCCCTTTCGCGGGACGGTGTCGAGTGATTGGGCGCGAAGGACCGTATGAAATGAGGTGCCAATTTGTATGAAAGGGCATGGTTCGCTGTCGGAGGCGTCTTTGCCAAAAGCACCTCGAGTTACCGGCAAGGTAGTGTGGATGGAGGCATGAGCATGGATTCTTGCGAAGAGATTCCTGCAGCATCATCACATTTTTTAATCCTATCGACCTGGAAGCAAACGTATCTCTTACAAGGGTGGGGATAAGTCGGTTTCCAGAGGTGGTCTGTACGCTAGGTCGGTCACGTGGGAGGAAGGATCTGCCTGTCACAAGCTTACGCCACTTTGTACCGTGAGTAGAGTCGTGATAAGGGACGAAATAGATTACCCCTTCTAGAGCCAGTAAAGTAGTTCCGGAGGTGTTCGATACTGGAGTTGATCAGGAAAGGTTTGAAGGCGTGTCGTTCTTCTTTTGTTATGGAGGGGTCCGGGTATCTGGTTTATCGTCAAGAGATTTTCCGGGTGCCATGGGTATAGCCTCATCATGCATTGGTCGAGGGGTCGTGTCCTGAGAGCTGACCACCTAGTCAATTTGGTCAAGTGGAGGAGCCAGTACTAGTTTGCAAAGAATTTTTTCCCCATCACCATCCATCCTATCCTCTATCCCGTCTTTATACTTCCATCCTAGGTATAAATTTGTGTTTACTAACAACAGAACGTATTATCACGATTATGTATAGGATCTAGCCATGGAAAGCGGTGCAGAGAATTCGCCAATTATCCGAGTGAAACATTCAAGGTATGTACATTAAAAAATCATTAGGACGTAGAGGGAGAGAGATCAATTTTATAGCCTAGCGAGAGTAATAGCAACCGTGCTCATTATGTAAATATTGGAGCAGTGTATATCATTAGGATCATAGTGGGGACAAATTCAGGATAGTTTAGACCGGACGTGTCCTTCAGACGTTTAAGAGATACAGAGAAATTCTTCCACACCTTACCTAAAAGAACCGAAAGTTACCACGAAATACATTAAATACCTATCCTAGATGTCCTAGGTGCTCCGAAGCAAAAAAATCACACAACGTGGAGTAAAGGGTTTATTGTAAGAATTTCCCGGAAAACTACCTTTTACTGTGTTCAGTCACAGGGGTGGGAAAAACGAGTTATGATTCAAACATTATTGGCGAATCATTCAGTAGGTACGAGAGGAAGATCTACCAACCGGAGATCTGAACGCGCGAGAGAGAGGGGGAGGGGTATATAATCCGAGGAAAAGGGTTGCAACATCCCAAGTGGTTTCGTGACCGAGGAGAGAGCGTCACCACCAATCTTTGTTGTAAATCTTCTAATTCAAATTCGAGAAGAAGAATATTGTAAAGTTTTCATTAGAGGGGGGGGGGGGGTGCACCATTACAGTACATTAACGCACCATACTTCGAGTGTAATGACGTCTGTACTCTTTAAACGACTCGAACACTTATGAATGTTGCCTTAACGATGAAACGTAACTAAGGGCTGGCGTATTGAAATGCTTAATTAGTTGAGTTATTCATTTAATAAAACTGCGTGTAAAAGTATCATTATACAATACATATAATTCAATTACACTCAATTAGAGTTAAGGTCAACAACACAAAAGTAGCGCTCAAGAAAGATTAGCACGTGTAATTATCATATTAGTCCACTATTAGATCCCACATTACTTTAGTTGTATACGGGCTTTTCTGGTCACATGGTCTCGTTACCGAGTTGTGCCGAAGCTAGATGTGCGGATTGATTATAATTCAAGAGCTGCGCAGGCAAAAACAAGCTTTTAGATACGAAGGTCGTTTGTCTACCGAAGTATAATTATACATCACCTCACCGTACGTCAATAAAGTCACTGTGAATAGAACTCAAATCATTCAATAAGCATCCTGTAGCACTGGAGAATGCAGGTCCCAATACAGTACTTAAAATAACGAATGTCTCCGGAGAGAAAAAAGGAGATATTATAACAGTTTGTTTTTTTAATTTTCACTAAAATTAATGACATTGAAGCCATGTTCTATGGGATTATTATAAGCAATAATTATCAGCCTGAAACAATCATCAACATTGAAAAATCATTGTCATTGTCAATAATAATTGTTACCCTTTGTGCTATGCATAAAAATCTTGTCTAAACGTTAGTTTATAAATTAAAAATAATAATTAATATTTGACAAGTTTAAGTATTTCCCCAATAAATGTAGTCATAATTTGTCTCGACGCCATCTAGCGAGGGATTTAACACTTACAATGTCTCTCTCGCAAAAATAAAGTTTTCAGATGGAAAAAATATAATAAGCGGTAATTGTGGAATGAAACACTAGTATATATTGAATTATTTGGCGGGTATTTGATAAGCCCCCATAGCTCAGTGGTCAAGAGCAGCTGACCGGCAATCAGAAGGACATGGGTTCAAGTCCCGTTGGCGGCAAGTATCTTTTCTCGGAAGATTTTTCAATGTTGATGAGTGTTTTAGGCTGATAATTATTGCTTATAATAATTGTTACCCTTTGTGCTATGCATAAAAATCTTGTCTAAACGTTAGTTTATAAATTAAAAATAATAACATCTATGGGATTATATGTAAGAAGTGAGCTGGAATATACCCGAGGTGTGTGGACTCCGCACCAAACAAAATACATAAATATGCTGGAACAAATCCAGAAAAAATCACATTATGAACTTATCTGAGCTTCGTGCGACATATTGACTTACTTGAGGCAGCCAGATTTAGCCTAAAAATCTGATGTTACGAAAATTTTGCAGTACTTAGTTTTAATATAGTGATGGTAGCCGGTTTCTCTTGGAATGTTGTGGCATACGTGCCTGAAAGCTTCAGCTGTAGTCAACATCATGGCAAAATAGATTTTCTATCACAGCATATCATGACAAGAGGAAAGGTGCTTTTGAATGATATTATATGTATATCTAAAATAACAGATATATTTTAATTCCTTAAATAATCTAAAAACTTTTTTTTTGTTCACCCATTTTCCCAATTTAGAATGTTAAAATAAAAAATCTGGCAGCGTAAATGGATGATTAATTAGACATACAATAATTTAAAAAAAAAATCGATGAAACAGTTGCCCGGGACCACGCCGTTCTTATTTTATCTGAAATTTTTGTGAGGCAGAGAGAAGTTGGAATGGAGATGGGAGAGGGAAAAGTTCTTAACATTCAGATGTGCTCACTAATATCCTATTATATTTTATGAAACTTTTTTGAAGCTGAACGGTGGTATCATTATTATCATTATTTACATAGTATAAAATGAAGTCGCTCAAAATGAATGTGCGCATAGATCTTTTAAACTACGCAACGGATTTTCATGCGGTTTTCACCAATATAGAGTGATTCAAGAGGAAGATTTATATGTATAATACATGCTTATTATAGTAGAGAAAATTCGAGAAATTCAAATATTCAATTCAGGCAGCGGGCAGTGGGCAGCTGGCAAGCGGGTGGTGTGGATTTTATAAAGGTTGGGTAATGGCGTTGTGTTTCGTTAACCACAGCAACGTGTGGCCGGGTCTGCTGGTTAGGTATAAACTATTTATGATATATTTATTTTATTTTTTATTTTATATTTTATTAACGCCCTGGTGGGCTTTTACAAGAAAATAAGAAAATATATAATAAACAATATTAATTACATGTATTACATAAACAATAAAACAGAATAAATATGAATGCAATCGACTCGTTAGGTAAAGAATATTACAACATAAAAAAGAAATTAAATGAGATAGTACAAGTTGTACTTACAAAAAACTAAAACAATTCAGCTTTAAATATTTATACATATTATTAACAATAATAATATGACCTGACATAGAACAAAGTGTAAATAGAACTGCAAAAATATTATAAAGTAAGTATACATTTTACTGGTGAGGTTTAGATGAGAAAATATTTTATGAGAAAAACAAATAAAAATAATAAAAGTTAATTATTAGCAGATAGAATCGAGATTAGTTGATTTTTGAAACATTCAAAACTGTCAATACTAAATATATCTATAGATTCGCAGTATTTATTTGCAAGGTTATGGATTCTTGGAATTGGTGAGTATATAGAGTAATTAGTGTTGAGTTTATTGTTGCATTTAAAAGTATCTTTACTACGAGTTTGTCTAGCGGGTATGCTAATGCAAATTAGTTCCAACAAATTAGGGCTCTCAATTAAAGATTTTATAATTTTGTATAAAAATAATAAATCAATTAACACTCTTCTATCTGATAATTTAAGAAGTCTGGTTTCAGCGCGTAAGTAATTATAATTTATAAATTCGATTGGTATTTTCATTTTAAAATTGATGTACCGGAAAAATTTGTTTTGTACCTTTTCCAATGATTGAGAATGAACATTGTAGTATGGTGACCATACAGAGGAATTGTATTCTAATCTGCTTCGTACTAGTGAGCAATACAGATGTTTTAATGTTAACATACTTTTAAAATTTGCCTCCATTCTCAAGATAAAACCTAGTATTCTCATTGCATCGCTTGTTATTTCATCGATGTGAACATTGAACTGTAGACTCTCGTGGAATATAACACCAAGATCACGAATCTGCGATACACGAAGAAGATTAACACCATTCATATGATAAGAAAATTTAAAAGGATTTTTACCTCTGTAAAAACTAATGATCTGGCATTTACCAATATTTAGTTGTAAATCATTGACAGAACACCACGCACATAGTTTGTTCAGGTTTAACTGCAGAATGGCGCGATCGTCATCGTTTCTAATTGTTCTGTAAATCTTCAGATCATCAGCAAATAATAGGACTTTGACATTACTAAAAATATTAACTATATCATTTATGAATAAGCAAAATAATATCGGGCCCAAATGAGATCCCTGTGGTACCCCACTCGATGCAGCAAATGTATAAGAAGTAAACGAATCAACTTTGACCGCTAAGTACCATCCCAATAGATAACTCTTAAACCATTCCAAAATACTCCCTCTCATTCCCAACAACTTCAGTTTTCGTAATAAGAGTCTGTGGTTAACCTTATCAAATGCCTTACTGAAATCAGTATATATGGAATCAGTTTAATGTGATGAAGTCAAGGCATTAACAATGTCATTCGTGTGTAATATTAAATTGGACAGGGTTGATCTTCCTTTGATAAATCCATGTTGAAGCGGTGAGATGGTTTGATTGATTTGGGATATCAATTTGTCTAGTACCAGGCTTTCAAAGAGTTTGGGTAATGTAGACATGGTGCATATTGGCCTATAGTTTGTTACGTCGTTCTTATTTCCTTTTTTAAAAATGGGTGTCAAAAGACTAAACTTCCAAAGGTCAGGGAACACACCTGATGAGAGTGACTTTGTAAATAACTTATGTATGGGATACGATAATGTATGCATACAATTAACTAAGAATCTGGGTGGAACTTTGTCAGGTCCTGCGGATTTGCGGGAATCGAGACTCTTCAGCTTGGATATAATATCATCTATGGTTAGAGTACAATCAGATATATCAAGAGTCTCAACTAAATTAGAGCAAGAGATATTGCTATCTACATTTGCATTAACATATACACCGCTAAAGAAATCGGCGAACAGATTAACAGTTTCCTGAAGATTTTGGGATAGTTTAGAATCGAATGACATAATACTAGGTATACAAGTACCGTTTTCTTTTTGGGATTTAACATATTTCCAAAAGAAATTTGAGTCGTTCATGATAGAGCCTTCAACATCACATATGAAAGTTTTGTAACATTCTACAGAGAGCTTATTGCAGTCTCCCCTCAATTTTTGAAACACGGAATAATCGATAGCCAGGCGACTTTGTTTGAATTTCTTATGAGATATTTTTTTGAGGTATATTAAGTCAATCAGTTCTTTTGAGAACCACTTTGGGTATTGAGTTTCCCTGTAAGCCGTAAAAGGTACAAATTTTTCAATCGCATAATTAAGAATGGAGTAAAAAAAGTTAAGGTGTGCATTGATATCAGCCTCGCTATCCAAGAATGACCAGTCAATCTGGTTGAGATAGTTGGAAATTTGTACATAGTCTGCTTTTTTGAAATTTCTAGTTTTTACTACCCTTTTTTCAATAGGAATTGGTTTGAGGTTAGACATGCATTTTTTTAGTGGTGGGTGGTAAATATCAACAGGTAATAGTATTTCGGTACTTCTCGCAACACAGATGTCAGACACATTTGACAATGCCAAATCCAATGTACGACCACCAATATTATGAATACTATTACACTGAGTTAGTCCTAAGAAGAGAGCCATATCTCTAACTACACAAATATTAACATTAGAACAATAATTGTCAGAATTCATATTACACCAATCGTATTGAGGCAGGTTGTAGTCACCAACTAGAAGTAATTTAGTGTTAGGGTTTTTAGCACAGATTGATTCAACCTCGTCACAGTGATTGCTGTAGCTTTGGACGTCAGAATTTGGAGGTAAATATGCACATCCCACTATTAATTTACCACTAGAAGTGTTCACTTTGACAAAAAGTTGCTCTATGGATGGGTCCTTCGTGGATATTTTTAAGGAGCTGAAATTTTTTGAGATAGCTATGACCACTCCGCCACCTCTTGATTTGGCACTTGTTTTCGAGTTTCTATCCATACGATAAATATTAAAATTAGGGAAGCCTAATTCAGCCGAATTAATTCCTGAATCGAGCCATGTTTCCGTTAATATGAAAATATCACTGGTGATAGTTGCCGCCGAAGTCAATAGTTTGGGAAGTTTTGTACGGACCCCTCTCACATTTTGATAATAGCATTTTATTTTATTTTGCTTTAGTTTTTTGGCGTACAATCAATAATTTTGGGTATGGAGTTTATATATTTGATGGTGATATTGGTTTCATCATGGTTCTTTCTGGTCTCAAGTTGTTGGCGTAAGTCTAGAAGTTGGGTCCTCTGCAACAGCGTTTGATCACTTCTGGCCTTGACACCATTTTTCAGTTTAGCATTATTGGTCAAGATATCACGTGTCGAAATAAAATCCAAATTCGACCTTAATTGGTCTAATTTTGTTTGATTTTTGTAGACCCAGTTTGTACATCTTTAACATATTAGGTATAATTTCACTATTTACATCGCCTATTGCTGAGGTAACTTTGTCGTTGTCCATTGTTATAGCCGTGGTTTTTGATTCAGATAAACTTTCAGGAATATTGAATAGAATTATGTTCTTCGCTCTGGTTTTCCTATCCTCAGCCTCCGCGAGCAAATCATTGATTGAAGAGGTGTTATTAGCTGGCGGTTGAGGTTTGTCAATTATCCGTTCGTAGGATTCTATTTTACCAACAAGAATCCCCACTTTCACTCCTACATCTGTCATGTTTCCAGAGACGGCGGAGAGAAGAGATAATATTTTTGTCATCTGATCTCTGGTTATTTTGAGCGCAGGATCAGTTATGGCTTTGTGAAGAGCACTAATTGATTCAGTTGCATTATTTAAGGATAACACAGCACTGTCGTTGTTATTCATTGTAGAAAAATAAAAGTTTTTTTGTTTAATTATGAACAAGAAATAACTTGTGACAACCCTGTCGCATTAAGCGGAATTACTGACACAATCACATGCAAATACGTAGCACATTCGACACACACATCAATTGTAGTGCACTGGTGTTGTAAGTAGTGTCACTTCTCACAATGTTAACTTTGTAAGTTTAAAGTTATTATAATGCTTGCACAGTTGAGTTTAACACCAACGACTTCGATTTGCAATAGTTACTAAAGTGCACCGAGAAGTTAGAGTTTTTGTTGTGATTTATTCCGTATTATCAAGTTTATTTAGGAGCGTTAAAACAATCGACCGTTATACTTAATATTGTTGTTGTATATGTATAGCACATAAATATAAATCGAATCAACTTTGATTTGCGATTGTACAAAAAATTTACACTCGAACCATCAAACAAAGAGCCAAAAAGCTTAATGCTCTGCTGCAAAGATCGTAAACATAATCTATTTGCGCTTTGCGAGGTTCTGAAGCCAGGTCAGGCTAAAAGCCAAATATCAGAAATTCGCATCACCCCAGATTTGTTCCGCATCTTCGTTTCGGAGGCAGTATATTGTCACTGCCAACAAGAAGCAGCCTTATAAAGGATTCATACTTTTTACACTCGGCAGCCGGCCAATCGCGGAACTACTGAAACCAATGTTTGGTTTAACCTTTTCGTTACCCAGAGTGGAAGATTTGCTTAGTGTCGCCTTGGTGAAAGACCTCTATTAAGAAACTGAAATTTGTTTGTAATGGCTTTAACCGTGCTTGGTGACCAAATCTGAATAGCTAGGTACTTCCCCCACCTTTCTTTTCCCCATTTCCTTTTTTAACATTAACTCCACACAGGAGGCCCTCAGGAAAATAATTTCCCTCAGGGCCTATGTCATCTGAGATGCAGTGTGGAAGGTCTTTTTGAGGAGAGGAAGGAATGAACATTGGTCTTGAAGAGACTCATGTTGTAGGAAGGAGGAAACACACATGCCGGCAAATCGTTCCACAGCCGAACTGTTGACAGAAGAACGAGTCGAAGAAGCGACCCGTTCTCATGTGACAAATGTCAACCATGTACATATGATGAGCACGGGTTTGGTGTGTTTCCCGACCATGCACCGGTGCCAAGGGGATCAATGACGCAAGTTCCTCAGAACATCTACGTTTGGTGATTTAGCAGGGGTGCCCGGGTTCATGGGGTGAGGTTTGTCTAGGTCTTGGAGGCGGATGATCAGGACATACTGAACCCCAGATTCCTACCCACTCCTTAAACCCTTTTCCTTCCCAGAACTCTCCTCACCTTCCTTTCCTTAAAAAAACCTCCACACAGCATCCCCAAAGATGACATAGGCCCTGAGGGAATTTATTATCCTCAGGGCCTCCTGTGTGGAGCTCGTGTAAAAAAAAAAATCTTCCATTGTAATACCGGTAGAACAAGAAAAGCGTTCCAACTCGATGCCTGTGCTCTAAAGATTGCCATCCGTCTGTTAAGATGGGAGAATCTATCAAACGGACCGCCCGTTTTTGCACAGAGTCGAGGGTATTTTTCGGGTATTTAGGAGCTTCAGACCAGAGGTGGCTGCTAAATTTAATATAGTGGCGCACTTGTGATTTGTACAGGGTTAGCAGTTGTGTACTATTAAAGTATCTGCGAGCCCTGTACAGTACGCCCAGTTTTTGGGAGGATAACTTTGATATATCCTACCCCATATCTGAGCTGGTCACTTAGAGTTACACCAAGCATATCAATGGAGGGCCTGTTCGGAAGATTGTTTCCGTTGAAGGAGACTAGGTTTTGTACCGCTCACACTAGCTTTACCCTTACCTTTACCCTTACCGCTTACATTAGCTTTAGCTTCACAACATATCTACCTACTCCGATTGGAAATGCCATTGGTTGGTTGGGAGCAATTTTGACCCTTACTGAGTATTTACATAAAAAGGATTAAAAAGTCATTTAGTTTAAAACAGCCATCGCAAAGAAAAATTTTTATGTTATTGAAATAGTTTTCACTTTGTTTCTCACTTTTGAATATTGAAGAAGATGTGATTATTAACCTTCCGTTTACCAAACTGGACAACTTTCTGCAGATACCAAGATGACACGCAGCGTTACCGTAACATTATATTAATATATTTTTTTTGGTGGAGGGTCTTTGTAGGAAAGGAAGGAGAAGAAGTTCTATGAAGGAAAAAGGTAAGAGGGGTGGGTAACAATCTGGCGGTCAGTATGTCTAACAGTGACGGATGTATGAATCTATCCCTCCCACTGCAGTGCAAGACAATGTTCCGAGAGAGTTCTACTGGAGAGATCAAAAGGTCTCCCTCAACCAGTCTCTCTCAAACCGGTCTGCCACGCAGTTGGTGGGCAGATGCATCCACCACTGTGATGTCTTGTAGTGCGGGTAGTAATAACATCCGTTAATGTTACAATGTTTATTATTGAAGAGATTCTTATGGAGAGAGCGCACAACAGCCAGTACATCCCTTTTATACATCTTCATACTCGCTGTCTCGCTCTCATGCCGTCACACTCATACACATACATCACAACCGCCAAGATCCGAACAAACTTCACCCCACGAACCCGAGCACCCTTCAAGCTATCAAACGTAACAAACCACTTGGGGTAACCTATGGCAGAGGTATTTGTTAACAAAAAAATAGTTTCCGACCCGCCTCTCAAATTGCAACATATATACCCCACAAATTACCCCATGGAAAAAAAAAGTTTAATCCATCTTAAATTGATCAATATCACACAAAATATATTAATTACATGTGTTAAGCCCGGAAAATTTTTTTTTTTTAATTACTGCGTAACTTTATGAGGATTTGGAAAAAAATGTTTATGAATTATTTGTAGTAGAAAGTTTTTAAAACGAAAAATTATAACTAAATGCTGGAATTGTTAATTTACGAAAGTATGGATGATTAAAGAAGCTAGATAACATCGTTTGCCATCTTGGGTACGGAAAGGTTAAAAAGCCATTGGGGTCATCGTTGTGGGATAATCGTTGCTCTGTGACCTGAAATTTGACTTAAGTTAAATCCGATTCTACACATTACTCGTAGAATTAGGACACGTGGTTTTGGTGCCAAATTTAATCACTTGTATGCTATTCGATCACTTACTTCGGGTTACTATAATAGCACTCAAGGAGAATGATGACTACCGTTGCATTACGGCAATGTATTAGTAGTGAATTTCAATGTTGTACATTTTCGCATTGAATATTCGTATTCTTTATATTTTCATTGAAAATTCATGATGTTTTCAGATTTTTCCGAAATATTATCAAATTTTTGAATTGGTGAAACCAAAATCAATATATCAATGTATTCCATTTTTAGACAAAATTAATTTTATAAAGAAAATCATCTTAAATTGCTTCACGTTTTCCAGACCTTTGACAAAAAATCCTACCGAAACCTAACGACAAAACTTTATGCAAAGCCCTTATTACAGAATTAAATTTTATTCATTATTTACAAAAAAATACTCCCGACTCGTCGTCTTGCCCGGCAGTGGGACGGATAGATTCTTACATCCGTCACTCTTGGACCCACTGACCCCAGATTCCAACCCACCCCTCATGCATTTTTCCTTCCCAGAACTTCCTCTCTTTCATTTCTTTTAAACGACCGCATACAGCATACTCACAGATGACATAGGTCCTGAGAGATCTTTTTTTCTTCAGGGCAATAAAAAAGAACAGAGATGACAGCGAAAGAAGGGCACGTAATATACATGAATAGAGCGATGATAAATATGTGTTACAAAAATGTGCATACTGAAGATAATGTCAAGACAAAGCTGGAACAAGGGTTCGATGAAGTCCAAAAATTGAGTCTTATTAATAGAAAATTATTATACTATCGAAGAAAACATACACTCTGTGGCTTGGCATTATACAAATGAAATTGTTTTTGGTTAACCACTTTATTTTGTTTATAAACTTCTATCGATTTCGGTTGATCTCAACCTTCATTATGTAACGTTTGCTGCTAGCGGCGTATCTCTAGTCACAATTCGTATGGTGCTGTTGGCCGCCTTGACACGCGTGCTCGGGCGATGCTTCGAGAGTTTTCGGCCGCTCAGTTGACGTAAAACCGCGGTTTGGGAGGTTGTGATTGTGGAACGGGCTGTCATTGGTGCTGGGACCTATCATACTTCGGAATATGAGATTAAAATAAGTCATTTAAACAGATCAAGATATTTAGCTATTTTTTAGAGATTACTGATGTAAAAATATGTATCGTTAATTCTATACAGGCGCCCTTCAGTTAATCTTTCAATTTTATCACATGTTACGATTATTATTGGCACGTGTAGAGAGTCTGCCATAATTAACAGCTGGAACGATTGTTCGTATCCAGCCACCCCCTGATCTTTTTAGAGTCTCATGTTTAATATAGAATGTTACCCAAGGGCAGGGTTTTTATATTCAAAATAAATCATCCAATGTTTGTTTATCTTACATGAAATTTTCATTACATACCTACCCACATTGCCTTGCTTCTTTTATCTAAGATTAGCATACTAATCACATGGATGGATATGTGTATTCTATGGGTGATTACTCATATTTAGGGTGGCCGATGTGGAGTAAGATGTTCAACCTTGGTGGGTATCAATTAAGGTAAATATGTTATGTCACAATCAGATCATTTAATATTTATATCTATGTCCAAAAACTACTTTATTTTTATTTATATTTGTCGATCGGTTTCGGTTGAACTCAACCTTCTTCAAAATAAAGTGGTTTTTAAACAAAGTACTTGTATCATTCTATACAATGTCAAGTCACAAAGTGTTTGCTTTCTATGATAATTGGATATTTTTATTTGCGAGCAATTAAAACTCTCCATTCAAAGAATAAATAATATAAAAAGTCCATTTCTAATCAGTGGCGGCCAGCCCTAAGGTGCGGCGGTGCAACGCACTCCCAAAATTTCTGCCAATCTAAAAATTCCCGAGCACCGAATAACATACTATATTTCCGACACGCCTCATCACAAATCACAATACACACTTTGGTTATAATGCAGACATAATATAGGTGTCTATGTATACCCGCTCGCGTAACAGATACTGAGATAACAGAAGCAGAACGTTTTGTTTCTATATTCAGGCCGGGAGTGCATTTGCCAAAGCGATCACAGAATCGAGGAGAATCCTTACACAATTCTCCATGAGCCAGAATCGTAGGTAGATATAATCCTGTGCAAATTTAAATAACCCGTGGACGGCGATCCGGGAATTTCCACCATGTCAAAAGGACCGTTTGTTCAGTAGCATCTTAATTAGGGACGCGGTCGTGTCATTTTATTATTGATATTGTGTGTTTAAATTAAGATCTACTCTTTTTTAGTCAATGTTCCGCTCAGCATCGACCATTTCTTATCTCTACAGCATACCAACCAACATAAACAATGCGACCCGTCGTGACAGGTCGCAGGTAAATACGCCATTATTATTAGTTTTTTGGATGAGTCGGGAAGAGTAAAAAATTAGTTCCATTATTAATGTTCATTTTATAAATAACAATGCGCTGAACTTTGAAAAACGATTAGAAATTTAAAGTAGTGGCCCACCACGGCCCATTTTAAATATTAAACAAGAGTGCAAGTAAAAAACAAAAAGAGACAACGAAGAATCGACCTAACCTATAAATAGGTAAGATTTTTTTCATAATTAAATTCATTTTAATTAGAGTAGGTGTATGTACAAGATTTTTAACGCACTACCGATTTTTGTGAGCACCAGCCGCCACTGTTTCTAATATATTATGTAATGTTTTACATCTTTGAAGAAGAAGATAACAATAATAATCTAAACGAAAGTATAAAAGAGAACCAGACACTGAAAAATAGAAAAAGATAATGGTCGCAACTGGGACTCGATTCCAGAACCCAGTCACGACCAGTCTTTTTCTACTGTTCTGTGTCTTGTTCTTTTTCATATTTTCGTTTAGATTACTATTGTTATCTTCTTCTTCAATAATCTTCTTCTAAGTATTTTTTTAAAATTTAATGGTTATTGTACATCATTTAGAAAAAAAAAATAGCATTACTGTTCGCATTTAATTCATTCTTAAAACCTTGTATGTAAGTTTTTGTTATTTATTTTGGGGTATTATGCCGTGTTGCGCTTCCTCCTCCTTTAGCCAGCGTTTCGGACAGCTTTAGAGTGCCCATCATCAGGGCAGATGTGTAATTGTTAAGCCCCGTATTCATGGTAAACATTAGTTTAGCTACAAAGTTGAATCAACGTGTTGCGGGGTTGCTGTTAACAAGTTGCTGGCAACACTGCGTGTTGCGGAATTGATAACGGCATGTTGACAAGCTCTCGCCCGACGAGCGTAAACATCAGTTTAGCAACAAATGTTGACGTGTGTGAACGTGTTTGCAACAGTTTATAAATATGGCAGTAGTTTTTTTTTTTTTTTACATGAGCTCCACACAGGAGGCCCTGAGGAAAATTATTTCCCTCAGGGCCTATGTCATCTTTGAGGATGCTGTGTGGAGGGTTTTTTTTAAGGAAAAGGGAAGGAAAGGAGAGTTCTGGGAAGGAAAAGGGTTTAAGGGGTGGGTAGGAATCTGGGGTTCAGTATGTCCCAGTCATCCGCCTCCAAGACCTAGACAAACCTCACCCCATGAACCCGGGCACCCCTGCTAAATCACCAAACGTAGGGAACCACTTGGGGTGGCCTATGGCAGAGGTGTTGGTTATCCAATAAAGGTTCCCGGGGCGGCGGTACCCATTCCCGCCTCCCAAATTATTAGTAGTGTATCCTATTCATCAGATACAAAGAACACAACAACACTACTTCCTCAGGCAACATTTTAACGCAGACTGGTGTGTGGACAACCTGTATTTATTTCAACAAAGTTTCCAGCAACATTCTCTCCGCTCATCAACAATGTTGATCAAATGTTGCAAAACTAATGTTTACCATGAATACGGGGCTTTAGTGGTGAAATGTGTGCTTAAGTACTTGGAAGCGATACCGTGTTGCCAGCTCCACTCCACTACGAGCTGTATTACAGTATACTTTAAACTGGTTTTCTACGTTTAGCTTTGGTGTAGCCGTCTATTACCGGATGCCAAGAACCATTGAGCTTAGCTTCGTCGTCTCTATTAATGTGCTTCAGAAGTTTTGGGTCTTCCCTGTACTTCAGGAACAAATCCAAAGAAATAGCCGGTTTCAAGTAAATGCTCGGAGATTGCCGATTTGTCAGGTGCAATACCCCTAAAATAAATAACCAAAATACTTTTGGCCGTGAAAATCTATAATCTTATCTTGTATATACGTGTTTAAAGTCAATGGATACAAGGTACCTACAGATGTTTAAAAATGTATAAATGATTGATTTTAACTATAATGCAAAGATAAATTGGACGAAACTGTAAAATCTATTAACTAACAGAAATTTCAAGGTCAGAAACTAGTTTTCAAAGTCTTATTTATACTTTAAACTGGTTTTCTGCGTTTAGCTTTGGTGTAGCCGTCTATTACCGGATGCCAAGAACTATTGAGCTTAGCTCCGTCGTCTTTATTAATGTGCTTCAGAAGTTTTGGGTCTTCCCTGGACTTCAAGAACAAATCCAAAGTAATAGCCGGTTTCAAATAAATGCTCGGAGATTGCCGATTTGTCAGGCGCAATACCCCAAAAATAAATAACCAAAATACTTTTGGCCGTGAATTATATATCTTATCTTGTATATATGTGTTTAAATTCAAAGGATACAAGGTACCTACAGATGTTTAAAAATGTATAAATGATTGATTTTAACTATAATGCAAAGATATATTGGACGAAACTCTAAAATCTATTAACTAACAGAAATTTCAAGGTCAGAAACTAGTTTTCAAAGTCTTATTTTTAATGTTTCAGAAAAGCTTTTTCAACTCGAGCGTATCGCAACGATCGATAATAAATTCATTTCCACCGGAAATGATTCGTCTCACTTAACCCATTAAATATCAGGGCAATAATAAGAGTTGACGTAAAAATTAACTTCAAACGACCAATTAATTTGATTTATTAAATTTAAACATCAAATAATTGAACAAACAAATCATTCCAAGTTCGAAAAGTTGTATCATCAATTAATTTACTGCGTCCAGTTCACTGAAAATACCTGAAATTAATTCCAGAGTTCAAAATAACCTAAAAATAAACCTTTGCGAAGTCTGGTAACTTAATTTGTAAGTGTAGAGTGCACAGTAAACTACTCGAGTTAATTTAATTAACTAGTGGCTGCAGAATTTTAAAATCTCATTCCGTACGAATCGCATAAATTTTCAGTTTTAAAATTAAAATGTCTGGTTTGTAGTTTGTGCAGTTGTTTGTAATTTTTAAAGTCTCTTGCTTCTATCCGTTGGATGAATATAAGTAGTCAAACGAACACTATGTATTAAATTAAAATGCTTATTTATTTTTTTTAATTTGGTCGGATAAATAACAGAGACAAAGTCAAATATTATGAAAACGGTTTCAAATTACATGAATTTAGTTGGTCTTTAATTATTTTTTAGAATTATATTCTTAAAGATAAACTTTTAAAATTTTTTTGAACTGTTCCAGTACACTGCTGTTTAGACATACAAAAAAATAACCCAAAAATAGCGTGTGGGCAAAATATACCGCGTAGAAAAAACTGCATACCGCAACAAGAATGCCGTAAGTCGAAATGAACGTTTGGTGAATTGAGTAATGTGTTTTAGAAAATGATAAAAAAGCCTCTGAAAGAACACGCAACAAAAATAATATCATTTTTTCATTAGCTCCACACAGGTGGCCCCGAGGAAAATATCCTTTAGGGCCTGTGTCATCATTGTGTGTGTGAAGGGTCTTTTTGTTGAAAGGAAGGAGAGGAAGTTCTTGGAATGAAATATGCATGACGGGTGGGCAGGAATCTTGGGTTCAATGTATCCAGGAGTGACGGACGTATGAATCCATCTCTCCCACTGTGGTCCAAGATCATGGGTTGAGAGAGTCTAGCTGGAGAGGTCGAAAAGTCTCCCCCAATCAGTATTTTTCTATCTGGCTCACCACGCAGTAGGTGAGCAAACGCATATGGCACTAAGACCTAGACAAAACTCACCCCAAGAACCCGGGCACCTTGCTAAGTCACCAAACGTAGTGTCCTATTTGAGGCCTACGATTGGGGTAATGGTTATCTAATAAATGTTTTCCGGGGCGGCAGTACCCATACCCGCCTCAAATTTTAAATACATTTTATAGCATTAACCCCACTAGGGTTCGCCTAGTAAGATAGTTAATTATGCCAGTTATGAACTTTCCACTTATGATAGTGAATGAATAATACAGTGTGACATTGTAAGGGTGTTTTCTTAAATTTTTTTTTTTTTTTTACAACATATGAAAGGGGGGGAGAGAAACATAGAATAAGGATTAAGAGGCAAGGGATGGGAATATATTGGGATTAAAATTTCTAGTTTGAGTCATGTTTCTTAGTGAGTTTTTGTTTTATGTCGTGTAAAGTCTCATTAAAAATGTCAATGTGGTAATAATTTAAGTTAAATGAGTGTGTGGATCTATAGATAAATGCGTTCTGTTTGGAGTTGGTCTTGCAAAGAGGAGGATTAAAAGTAAGTGACTGTCTGCTGTTGCGATTTGGAACATGGAATGATAGGCGTTGAAGAAGATCAGGACTATCAATTAGGTTATGTGTAATTTAAATAACATAACCGAATCTGCTATATTTCTTCGGCAAGTTAACGTCTGCATATAGAAGAACTTTGCAGAGTCTTCATTACTAACATGAGCGAAAGTTAAGGTACCTTAAGAATCTATTTTGAACACTTTCGATTCTATTTTTGTGTATTGCATAGCCTGGATTTCACACTTGAGATGCGTATTCAAGGATACTACAAACGTATGAGAAGTATAGTATTTTGAAAGTAATAAGATCTTTGAATTGTTTACAGGAACGGATTATGAAACCAAGCATAGAAGATGCATTAGTGACTATGTGGTCGATATGTTTATTAAAATTCAGTTTACTATCAAGTATAACCCCAAGGTCCTTAATTTCTGATTTGATGGATAATGGTTGATGATTAATTGCGTATTCGTGGATAATAATGTTTTTATTTCTGGTGAAGCACACGACGAAGCACTTGGATATATTTATTTCCAGACAATGGGCTTTACAATACGTGTTCAAACATTGCAAATCATCTTGCAGCTTCTGACAGTCCTCGATTGAGTTTATAGGTGAAAAGATTTTCATGTGATCTGCATACAGGATGGTCTGCAAGTTTAAAAAACAGTTACCAACATTATTGATGTAGATGTTAAATAATAATGGTCCCAACAAGCTGCCTTGAGGAACTCCCGATGTAAATGCAACAGAATCGGATTTAAATCCAGCAACCACTACTATTTGACTACGGTTGGAGATATAAGAAGAGAGCCAACGATAAAGATTGCCGTGAATACCAATCTTTAAAATCTTGTTCAACAAGGTTGAGTAATCCACCTTGTCAAACGCCTTACTATAGTCGGTGTATACAGTGTCGACTTGTATTCTATTATGCAAATTATCCTGGAGGTACTCTGTGAAAGTTAAAAGATTTGTGGTTATAGATTTACCAGTAATAAAACCGTGTTAAACCAGACTAGGTTTAAGAGCAGTGTGTTGATCATAAACAATTTTTTCATGAATTTTGTTAAATACGCAAGGTTTGGAGATTGGCCTGTAGTTTTAAACATCAGTTTTTTTTAACATTCCTGAAGATGGGAGATACATACGTGGATTTCCAAATAACAGGGACAGTGCATTCGGTTAGAGAACGATTTAAATTTATAAGCGATTACATGTTAAAAGCGAATCTTTCTTTGAAAACAACAAGGGAATCTATTACAGTATTAAAGTGAGTATCAAATAATTAACAAACTATGTCGTAATAGAAGTACGAAAAATGTTTTAAGTTTACATGTCCAAATGCGAAGTGTTGACGTGAAACTTCATGGTCAGATCTGAATTTTGACATACGACAGTGTTGCATATAAGATTTTTTTCTTTAGATTCAGAGCCGAGGGGCTTGTTGATTTGTCTTGCACACTCTTGTTAAGGTTAACCAGCGGCCGAGAATTCAAATTTCGTCGAAAGACGGTCTTGCAATTGTAGCCTTGCAACTGTACAGGGCGGTTCCGATGAGAAAGGTTAATTATTTTCCGTACCAGCATTTTTCAATAGTAACTCAATATCGGCTTTATTTCAATAAGAATTTGCTTTGATATATACCTATATTAAAAAAAATTTATCAAACGTGTGATGATAAAACTATTAAAATTATGTACTTTTGTAATTATTTTTTGATCGTAAGTATTTATAATTTTTCAATAACGTCTAAGCAAAATGAAAATTTTAAAAATACTTATTTGTAAGACCGCAAATAAATAGACCAACTGAAGTATTTTCGTAACAAAACACGTGTTCGGAACTTTTTTAAAGATTTTATTTGAACTAAAATTAAAATTTTGAAAAGCAGCTATCCTAGAAAATTTATAGATTTATTTTACTAAGTGATTATATGATTTGAAATGGTTGTTGTATAATCATTGACCTAATACTACATCAATGTGCTTAATACAAATTTTTTGTTACAATTATTTCAAGCAATAATTGTTAGCCTGAAACACTCATTTACATTGAAAAATCTTCCGAGAAAAGATACTTGCCAGTGCTCAGAGCTCATTGGTCAGAGCATTCGACCGGCAATCGGAAGGATACGGGTTCAAGTCCCGTTGGCGGCAAGTATCTTTTCTCGGAAGATTTTTCAATGTAAATGAGTGTTTCAGGCTGACAATTATTGCTTGTAATAATTGTTACCCTTTGTGCTATGCATAAAAATCTTGTCTAAACGTTAGTTTATAAATTAAAAAATAATAATTAATATTTAACAAGTTTAAGTATTTCCCCAATAAATGCAGACATAATTTGTCTCGACGCCACCTAGCGAGGGATTTAACACTAACAATGTCTTTCTCGCAAAAATAAAGTTGGTTGTTTTCAGGTGGGAAAAAATATCACAAGCAGTAATTGTTGAATGAAACACTAGTATATATTGAATTATTTGGCGGGTATTTGATAAGCCCCCATAGCTCAGTGGTCAGAGCATTCGACCGGCAATTGGAAGGACACGGGTTCAAGTCCCGTTGGCGGCAAGTATCTTTTCTCGGAAGATTTTTCAATGTAAATGAGTGTTTCAGGCTGACAATTATTGCTTGTAATAATTGTTACCCTTTGTGCTATGCATAAAAATCTTGTCTAAACGTTAGTTTATAAATTAAAAAATAATAATTAAATTTTTTGTTATTTAACAAACCTGCCAACGACCTACCGTATAACCTTATTGTATGAAATATAAACTTTTTTTCTCAAAATTTAAAAATGTCTTTACTAGATAAAAGAACAATCTTTCGAAATAAATTTATACTTTTTTGTGGAAAAAAGTCAAAACGCTTAGAATTTTATTTAAAAACTAGCTGGTTCTCGGCATGCGTTGCTAGGCCATTTAATAAAGAAATTGTTTCTCCCTGCGTGTCCTTTCGCATTCGTCCCGTTCCCCTTGCGCCTCCCCTTCCTCTCCCGCGTCCCCTTCCCCTCTAGCTTTCCCATTCCGATTCCTCCACCTTCCCTCTCCCCATTCCACTCCCCCCTTCCACCGTCCCGCGAACGCCCCTCCCGAGATTCCCTCCCCCCTCCCAGGTTTCCCTCCCCCCTCCCAGGTTCCCCTCCCCCCTCCCGCGAATCTCCCTCCCCCCTCCCGAGTTACCCTCCCCCTTCCGCATTCCATACATTCATTCCCGGTACATTCAGTTTTCAAACAGCTCGCGTGCCCCCAATTGCAATTTTTTTACAAAAATTTCATAATGCCAGGCACGTATATGTCATTCTGATATATGAACTATATTATTGTAAAGTTTCATTAAAATCCATTCAGTAGTTTTTGGGTGAAAGAATAACAAACCTTACAAACCATCCATACAAACATTCGCCTTTATAATATTGGTAAGATGACATATTTCCGGTTGCGTCTGGTTATTTCCTCTTAATAAAATCAGAAAACGAACAAAGTTTCAAATCCCCTGGTGCTTAATTTAGCAATTTTCGAGGGACTCACATTTCATCAATACTACTTTTCTTTCCTATTAAGCAGTTCCAGGTGGCACAAATCTTGAACTTTTTAAATGTCCGGTTTGGAAACCTTGTGATATCTGAGCAGGTAATTGGTTAAACTTCAAAATTATCAAAGTTTATCAACAGTCCTAATGGTATTCACTAACAGCTCCAACTTTTCTGAACGACTGGGCGACTTTTTGACTTGTTACTTCTAATTACTGTTGAGACCGAGTTTCATTTTTTTTTTCAATGGATCAAATAATTTTTTAGATTTTCACGGCCAAAAGAATTTTTGCTATTTGTTTTTATAGAAATTTCACTTCAAACAAAAAGGTTTTGTGATATTTGTTTTTGGGGTGTTATGCCGTGTTGCGCTACCTCCTCCTTTAGCCAACATTTCGGACAGCGAAAAAATTATACATATTTAAATGTATAATTTTTTTTACAAAAACATGTCAACTTACAAAAACAAAAACAAAATTTATACGTAAATATTTAATATAACAACATTATGTATGTATGCATGTTTGTGTATGTATATATGTATGTATGCATGTATGCATGTGTGCATGTATGCATGTATGCATGTGTATGTGTATATGTGTATAAGTATAAATGTGTGTTTGTATATACATATATTGATATATGGAAAAGAAAATGTATGAATGTTCATGTATGTACTTATAGGTATATATCTTCATAGTTTTTATTTTTTATCTTTCATATATATTTCTTTAACATATAAGCATAGTAGGCATAGGAATAGGCAAAGTGCATATAGGCATATAATTTCACATTGTTTTTTATCTTTTTATACTTATTTTTTTATCATTTTTATTATCACATCATTTTTTATCTTTTTATACTACTATTTATCTTTTTATAATATTATATCTACTCTGATTCATATCCTTTTTAATAAATATAAAATGTTATTTACCTACCTCGGAACAGACTATGTCTAGTGAGGTGGGTAAAATAAAACTTTGTAAATAAATGAAAAATAAATAAACGTCCGGGTTGCCGGCACTGAAACTGAAACTGAAGTTCGAAAGACTTTTTGTAATATTTTTCAAAAATATGTAATAAAATGCCTTTTTCATTAAATTACACGGTAAAAGTATTAGATTCCACCTAAATTGAACCGATTAGTCTTTAGTCGAGTGGATTTATCCATCCATCATTCTTTAAAATAGGGTTGAAAATGCACACGGTTTGCTACGTATGGTGACATAGCAGGGGTGCCCGGGTTTATGGGGTGAGTATTTATAAATAACCTTCACACAGCATCCTCAAAGATGACATATGCCCAGGTGGAAAATAATTTCCCTTAGGGCCTATGTCATCTTTGGGGATGCTGTGTGGATGATTTTTTTAAGGAAAGGAAGGAGAGGAGAGTTCTGGGAAGGAAAAGGGTTTAAGGGGTGGGTAGGAATCTGGGTTTCAGTGTGTCCTGGTCATCCGCCTCCAAGACCTAAACAAACCTCACCCCATGAACCCGGGCACCCCGGTTAAATCATCAAACGTAGCGAACCACTTGGGGTGACCTATGGCAGAGGTGTTGGTTATCCAATAAAGGTTCCCGGAGCGGCGGTACCCATGTCCGCCTCCCAAATTGCAAAATTATCTGTAGCTTATTTAAATTATATTTGCATTTATTATGTAAACGTTGAAAAATAAATTCATACTTAGGTTGCTTATGGCTTAAATATCCGACAGGAAAAACCCTTCTCAAAAACTCGGAACGGAAAACTACGGAGAAAGGAAATTTGAATCACTTGGTCATTGCAACGATTTCAACCATCCATCCAAGTTTACATAGCCAAACACTTCCCTACCTGCCTCTTTTCAACACCTTCTACTCCGCACTTCACTTAGCCACGAAACTTTCCGCGAATTGGAAACCAACTCCAACTTTTATCTCTTTTGTCTGTCAAACAAACATTCTCCAAGTTAAAGGCCCGCGCACACGGAGAGCGGTCAGGAGTTCAGAGTTCCGAGTTCCACATTCGGCGTTCATTAGAATGTACCGAGTATATAACAACAACGCACACAGCGGGCACTGGGCAGTCAGACCGCGGCGGTCAAAGCGGAACGTCGCGTTCTAAGAGTTCTTTTCCCGCTGGGACAGGGAGCGCATTAACGCCGCGATGTCTGAGGTTGCAAACACGGCAGTTGACTGGAAACCTAACAGAATATTACGAAAACATATCGTATTCGATTAACAAATGAACCTTCGTATATTTTATTATTATTTCTAAATGCTCTAATGTCTTTTCTTATCCTTAATAAATGAATATATACTTAATACAGCCAGCCTTTCTTTTGGTGAAACACAATTCCTCCAGTTAGTATTTTGTTTTTCGATATCAGTTTTACGATGCCATACAATTCATTAAAACTATTAATCGATATTCGAAAATAAATATAGAATCGTTGTTCATCTTTAAGTAAATCCTGAAAAATACTACTAAATTCGCCTTGTTCTTCTCGCGTTGTGTTGATTGGGTGCACCCAATACTTCCTTTTCTTTTTAGAATCTGCTAAGCTCCACAAGAGCAGTGGAGGTAATCCACCTCTTACCCGCCCTGGTATAAGTAACTGATGGTTACTCCTTCAAGGCTCTCGCAAGATTCTAATTTTTTGATTAAACGAAGCTACATTTATTTATTTTGAACTAATCTAGACCTCCAGTGTCCATGCATACGTTGTTAGTAAGCAGTATGCAATTGCTTAATAGGAAAAACAAAATGCAAAAAAATAGGTTAGTAAGACAAAGATAAATTAAACAGGGCAAAAGAAAAATTCATTCATGAGACTCCATGATGCGGCATTGCATCTGTAAAAAACCTGCAAGCACCTGCATAAAATAGAGAACATAAGAAATACAATAAATCTCAAATCAATTGGCAAGTACCAACAAAAAATGTGAATGGCTTTCGGTCTGACCATAAACTACACTTAGCTTCCGTGTCCCTTAGCCAACCACCACTCAGTGAAGCCTCAAAGAATGTTAACTGAATATTTGGGGTAAAATACCCGAAGACTAAAAGAAAATTCAGCGTTGGGTAGTCAGAGGCAGGACAAAGGACAGCCGAGGTCGATAAAAGCAATAATTCTTCATCGGATTATTAACTTTCTAGTGACATGTTGCATGTGCAAAGACCCAAACGAAACTAGAACGCGAGAATTTGAACGCCGCTTGTGTGCGTTGGAACTTTTGAGCGGTTAACGGCTACTAGAACGCAGAACTCTGACCGCTCTCTGTGTGCGCGGGCCTTAAAGCTAGAAGAATAACATTTGAGACATGTTCGACAAAACGAATGGTATTTTCCTGTAAAATCCTTTGTTAATCCATCACAAGGATGTGATAAAGGTTCGAATTGGTGATTGCTGCACCACCATCCATCATCCTAATCCAGGTTTCTTACCAAAACGTCTCCCTTTTTTAGTTTTCTGACAAGAATCTATCCTGTCAAATCGTATCTTCTGGATGACGTGGGAAGATATGTTGTCATAAGCTCACATTCTAAGAGTACGTTTTTTGAATAGAAAATGATCTTTCACGAGTTAACCGAAAACAAGTTTCAAAAAGTCTCTTGGAGACTGTCGAAAGTAACCCTTACGTGAAATGAGTAAAGGCTAGAGTCAGAGGTTCCCAAAGTTTTCTGGCTTATCGCCCACTTTCGAAGTATTTTTTCTTCAATGCCCCCCTTTCCTTTTTTTTAGTATGTAGGCATGACAGCATTATCGGAAAAAACTTATAAAGTAATAATTTTTTAAATATTAGGTCCTTAGATGTGAAATTCGCGTTTTGCCGTACTGGCAACTTTGATCTCAAATATCTTCTCTTTGGTTAGGAATTCCAAATTCAAATTTATACAGCTATTTACTCATGTATTTGTGTTTCGAAAATTATAATTCATTTGTTTTTTCCCTATTTTTTTTTCTTTGCGTTATGTCACTTAGTTTACAAAATGGAAAACTTGAAATATCGCGTTATTTACGAGTACGAGTTCCACCGTGGCACCAGTGCTGCAGAAATGGCTCGAAGGATTAATGATGTGTATGGCGACGGTGCCGCAAAAAAAAACAGAGGAGCTTCAATTGGACATCCACCGTACTCTCCGGACCTTGCCCCAACAGATTACCATTTTTTTCGAAATTTGGATAACTTCTTGCAAGGGAAAAAATTCAACTCCTATGGGGCAGTCCAAACCGCCTTCAAAGATTTTATTGATTCCCGTCCGAATGGATTTTTTAGTAAAGGTTTCGATGAACTACCTATGAGATGGCAAAAGTGCATAGATAGCAATGGTACATACTTTGATTAAACAAGTATATTATATTTTTAAAAAATCGACCTTTATGTTCCTCCCATACAAAACGCCAATTTCATAAATAAGGACCTAATATTCCTATCCACCGGTGGAGTTGTAGTTATTGATTTTTACCCTTGGCGTTGCGGGTTTGATTATCTACTAGTTTAGTCCTCAACCACTGAAGAAGTCCATCAATTGTAACGTTGCTTTCTAAAATTTTAAATATTACACTCTTACACCCACCCTTGAAATTACCTTTGTTTTAGATTTTATGGAAATTAAAAGGTTCGTGTTGTAATTAATTATGTTTGTATTAGTGTTAAATTAAAAAGATAATAATTTATGCTCATAAAAATAAATATAAAATGAAAACAGTCGAACACAAACGTCAAACCAGAAGTAAGGGCAGAAATGGCCATACTATTCTAACAAGCAACAGCACAGCGGCTTATCAAAAAATATTCTCATAACTGCGGACCAATATTACGCAACAAAATCCCTTCACAAAAAAAAAATTGTGTGAAGGATCACCCTTCGGTCAAAGGGCCCGCAACCCGGATTTGTACCGATTTATTACATATTTCCCTTAAACACGGTAAGTTTTAAAGCTCTTAAAAAAATATATGTTATTCTTGAAGATAATATCTAGACTTTGCCCGCGCCAAAACGCAAATTATATAAAATTCCCTCGATAGAAAAAAATCGCAAAGTATGCTCCAAAAAATACTATTAACACGTTTGTTTCAGTTATTTTACAAGTTATATGTATGAAAAAATTCACAGTGTTTCTTTAAATGCTGTTTAAGTAATGCCCGCGAGATTTTTGGTCTATTTTAAACGAGTCGTGTTTTATTAAACATTTTCGCAATTTTCGCATCGATTTGGTCGCTGTAAATGTTAGAGCTCTCCTCTAACATTCGTAAGTTCGTATCTCTCCATCTTCTTCTTTTCGGGCCCAGTTGCAGATCCTTAAGTACTAGATTTAGGCAGGACAGAGTCAGAAATATTATAAAAAATGTTATTTAATAATAATGTATTACGAGCACCTTTTATATTAATTATGTTTCGAAAATTTCTTTTCTTTTTATTTTTATTTTACTTTTTCTTTTACTTACTGTTTTTCTTGTATAATCACTTCAAATACACATTTTCTTGTTAATTAATTGATTCTAGAACCCATTACTACACTGTATAATATATTATAATTATTTAAATGCGAAGTCAAATTGTGTAGTTTAACTTCACTTAATACTTTATGAATCACTAGCTAACCCGGTCACGCGTTGCTGTGGCTAATAAAATACTTTGTAAAATCCAACCTTTGTAATCACCGCCGTCTTTGAGTTTATCGCGAAGAGACAGAAGATGCCGCGGAGGACTTTAATTTATAATATTAGTAGAGATGGTGTGAAAGATTGTAATAATGTGCATGAAATGCTTGGGGTAACTAACGTATTTAAGCTAATAAGGATTAATACTGTATCAGTCTAAATAACTTTTCAATTACCGCAATGTTTGTGACCATTTTTTTAGAAGATAGAATGGGTATAGTAAGCTATCCGTAAAAGATAGATATATGCCTTTGCTGACTTTTTTGTAGATCTATAAAAGAGGAATATTCCAATATGAATAGTTTTGTTATATACCAAAAGGATTAGGCAGCGTTTTCGATGAAAGCTACCAGGCGGCTTGACTTTTTCCGACACTTCTAACAATTATCGTTATGTTTCCACCAATTTACATACCTAAACCTTCCTCACAAAATACTCTATCTATTGGTGAAAACCGCATGAAAATCCGTTCAGTAGTTTTCGAGTTTATCGCGAACAGACAGACAGACAGACGGCGCAGGGGACTTTAATTTATAATATGTAGAGATAATGTACCTACCAAACTTATAAGAATATGCCAATTTGACTGTCCTAGAACGGGAGACCTTCATAGTTGGACAGTCAAAGCTCCCTAAAATGAATGTATTTTATAACAAATAAAATAAATAAATAAGTTAGTGTGATTATGATTGTACGAAATTATGTACCTTCCACTTTGTCTCAACATACGTATATCCTAGTGGGACTGGCATCGAAAAAGCATCTGTCATTAAATTTCATAAAGATAAATAAATAAAATAAAAATATACGAACCTATCACTAATTGAACATGACTCTTGCAATTATGTACCTACCTTAGACTTATTTGAATTCGTTAGGATTTTTTTTAAATTCCCTTGATCCTCATTTCAGCCCTTCACCACCCCGCAGGGATAGACGAAGGATATGAATTTAAAACATTGAGTTGTATCATCCAGAGGAAGACCGAAGAACTCCTGGATGACTCAATGCTCCAAAATTCTTCAGAGAAACGGCCTGGATGAAGGCGATACCCAGAACAGAAGATATTACAACCTGAGAACGAGAAGAGCCGACCCCAACAGCCTACCTAGGCAATGAGTTGGGACAGCGCAAGCAAGAAGAGTTGTTTTGTATGCAACGACCTAAATTACCATGCTACTAAAAACTAAGTATCATCATTATAATATACCGAACTGTTGGACCTTTGGATCATTTAACCACTTACTGTTAACTAAATATTTATTTATATTTTTTTAAGTAAATAACACGTAAATAAAACGGTTACCTCGAGAGTGTTTTCTCTTGGGGTAAAAATAATCTCGTTGAATTAAATGTTTCAAAGACCCAATCTTGTCTGATTACGTCTAAAAAGGATCGAAATGAAAATCTAGTCTCTTTCAACGGAAGCAATCTTCCGAACAGGCCCTCCATTGATATGCTTGGTGTAACCCTAAGTGACCAGCTCAGGTATGGGGGCTCCATCGAAGCCAGAGTAAAGTTAGCCTCCCAAAAGCTGGGCGTACTGTACAGGGCCCGCAGATACTTTAATAGTACACAACTGCTAACCTTGTACAAATCACAAGTACGCTCCACGGTTGAATTTGGCAGCCATCTCTGGTCTGGAGCTCCAAAATACCTGAAAAATACCCTCGACTCTGTGCAGAAACGGGCGGTCCGTTTGATAGATTCTCCCAATTCAACAGACGGATTGCAATCTTTAGAGCACAGGCGTCGGGTGGGAATGCTATCCTTGTTCTACCGGTATTACAATGGAAGATGCACCGAGGAACTAGCATCATTGATCCCTTCGGCACCGGTGCATAGTCGGGAAACACGCCAAACGCGTGCCCAACATTTGTACACGGTTGACATTTGTCACATGAGAACGGATCGTTTCTTCGACTCTTTCTTGTGTTCAACAGCTCGGCTGTGGAATGATTTGCCGGCCTCTGTGTTTCCTCCTTCCTACAACATGGGTCTCTTCAAGACCAATGTTCATTCCTTCCTCTCCTCAAAAAGACCCTCCACACAGCATCCCAAATGACATAGGCCCTGAGGGAAATTATTTTCTTCAGGGCCTCCTGTGTGGAGTAAATGTATAAAAAAAAAAAAATGATACAAATATGTGTTACAACAAAAATAAATAATATTGTGAAATTTTAATACGAGTCCCAACAGCTCCCAACCATCTGAAGCCAGTGAGCTTTTCTTAATATGTTTATATAAATAAAGCCACGAATTACTTTTATCCGAAAGATACAGGAGCAACAGCAATTACGGAGAAAAGTAAGGTAGGGGGAAAATTAATACTTTTTTTATTTTTTATTTATTTATCTATAATAAAATATGTTTACAACGGTTTTATTTGTATGCCTGACTCACTAGGGTATACCTGTGTCGAGACAGGCGTACTGCACTGGGTTGGTTAAAGTGGCGCTAAATTTGCAGAGCACATTTCATTAAAATACATGTTGAGGAAACACAGTTACCCCACACGCTGTCTGAATATCAAATAATAAAAATGTTCTTTTCAAGTTCCTTTTCGAATATCCAGGCCAAAAAACTAAAAATAACACAGAAAACTCAATTGATTAAAAGTTTTACAGGAAAAAAAGTTCAGCTTAGTTCTTTCTTTCGGCTGGTTTTCCCTAATAATAATAATTGAAGACCTCCCCGGAAGCGTATTTTCGTTTACGTGTTCAATAGAAGAATCTGCCATCCCGAAATCTACAAGGGTTTATTGTAGCGATATATATCCCCAAACGAAAGTGTCCAGTTGAACGCGTATTGATTTATTACAGAACTATTTATTTATTTTCATACTATCTTTACACAGCTTAAAGCAAAGTCGCTGCTCCCACTGTCTGTACGCTTAGATCTTTTAAGCTGCGCAACGGATATTCATGCGGTTTTCACCATTCGATAGAGTGATACGTGAGCAAGGTTTAGATATATAATTTGTCAAAGTTTTCTGTAAATTGGTTGAAATGTATAATATATGTCCTAAACGAAAGTGTTCAGTTGAACGCGCATTGATTTATTACAGAACTATTTATTTATTTTCATACTATCTTTACACAGCATAAATCAAAGTCGCTGCTCCCACTGTCTGTACGCTTAGATCTTTTAAGCTGAGCAACGGATTTTCATGCGGTTTTCACCATTCGATAGAGTGATACGTGAGCAAGGTTTAGATATATAATTTGTCAAAGTTTTGTGTAAATTGGTTGAAATGTATAATATATAAAGGGAACGGGCTGGCATGCGGGCGGTGTGCATTTGATATGTATGCAAATTAACAGATGGCGTTGCTTATAAAGGTTGGGTAATGGCGTTGTTAGTAGATGTTTCCTTAGCCACAGGAAAGTGTGGCCGGGTCTGCTAGTAACTTATACTTCACAACATAATTTGGTAATGTTGGCCTCACTGGGTAGCTTACCCGTGCTGAGCCCCCCAATTTTCAATAAGATGAAGTAGTAAATTTCAATAAAATTCGTAAAGGCGGTAATGAAAAAAATAAAATAAAATTGACGTTTAATGATGTGTGTTTTATAACCCTTTTTTCAATATCTCAGCCTTCCTATCTCTCTTAATAACTATATTGCACACTGTTTTCGTACTCTCTCCTTCAAACACCATAACTTTAGACTTACTTACATTAATCATAAACTCATTCTTCATACATAACTTCGTTCATTCTAGAGAGAGGCTTTAGATTTTCCGTATTGTTAGAAATCAGCCCCACATTATTTATTTATTTATTTGTTTTATTATACGCCCAGAGGGCTTTTACATAAATAAATAAAGGCAGTACATCTTTAACAAGAGAAGGAAATAATTTAAATAAAATTACAAGAGAAATAAAAAAAGTACACAAATTAAATAAAAATATAAGAAACAAAAATTTAAAGTATAGTGAGATATAATAACGATAAGTTACGATAAAAACATACATACATGATATAAAAATACAAAAAACAAAATTTTTAAAGTAGGGTGATCAGAGGTTGACAAAATTGCAACATTAACCATGTCCAAGCATGCTATAAGCAGATTAATAAGAGATGATAAGTTATTAATTTTAGCAGTGGGCTAAAAGATGTACATTGCTGTACTCTTATTAATCCACTAAAAAATCTTTTTTGACACAATGTATCTTATACGGAATGTAGAAATTTTTTGTAGAGGTCTTCAACACTGTCAAAATAGAGTTGAAGTCATTAAGAAGGCAAGATGTTCACCATTTTATAACACCATCAATGGGGCGTCGGTTCCATGCCAACTCAGAATGAAACCAACTCAGAAACACCTCAGAAAGGTCATTAAAAGCTATGAAAATTTTTTTATATTTTTTATCATCACTCTTAATGACCTTTCTGAGGTGCTTCTGAGTTGGTTTCATTCTGAGTTGTCTGGTCACCGGGGCGTCACAATAACACGATTTGACGTTCATATTAGAGCGTCGGCGCCGTTTGTCGGAGATATGAATGTAACATCCGGGATGCTGCGACGGTTGGCCGATTAACCGAGATCATGGATGGCCAACAGTTCATTTTGATATTTTCCCAAATGGGAAAAACTGTTAAGAATCTGTGGAATATTTCAAGGTTTTTTTCTGGTCGCTCTGAAAATGTTAATTTAAGGTTTTCATTGATAATTACTCGTATAGTTTATTTAATAAGCGATATGAATTCGTAATACCACAATGCTACTTCTAGCAGCTAAAATAGCCATCATCTGTGATCTTCAATTACAACATTGATAACAATACTCTGGAGACATTAACACAAATTAAAGACTTGGGCATCACTTTTCAATCTAATCTTTCATTTGTTAACCACATAACAGAAATCTCTAATAAGGCCTTAAAAATGTTGGGATTTATAACTAGGCTAACTAAAAATTTTAACAATATTAAGTGTATAAAACTGTTATATTTTGCATATGTTAGAAGTCAACTTGAATACAATTCTCCCGTCTGGAACCCATATTACAATATACATGTACAAGCTGTTGAAAGAATACAAAACAAATTCTTACGTTTTCTTAATTTTAAAATGGGTATTCCAGCAATTATGTTGAACTACAATACTATTTTGAATGATATGAATATGCTCAAATTGTCAGACAGAAGAACCTTCACTGACTTGGTATTTCTGTATAAAATTCTAAATGATTTAGTTGACAGTCCGGTATTGCTCGAATTGATAAGCTTCCGGATTCCACTACGTAATACTAGAAGTCAGGATTTATTTCAGTGCAGTAATTCTGGAACTGACTACCATATGTATTCCTCTTTACCCAGAATACTAATGGAGGGAAACATTTATACCAAGTCAGTGGACATCTTCAATTTATCTTAAAACAAATATAAAATATTGTTACGAAGGCAGTTCAGTTATGTACAATAAATACTGTATATTTCTAATTATTCATATGTAAAAGCCCCGAAAAAGGGCGTTAATAAATAAATAAATAAATAAATCTGACTTAGGACTGCCCCTACAAACCTTGGCCGGTGTGACGTCGCGTCGTGAACACCCTGTTATAACGCTCGTTCGGCGCTACCTTCACGTGTTCAGAAAAAGAGCTACATTACAGCGTAATGGGAGGAGAGTACTTCAAACTGTTATCGGGATTCATGTGGATTTCAAAACACGTACTTGAATTCTTGCTCCGCCTTTGGATGATAACAGACAAAGTCGTTGGTACTGAGAGCATCAAGGAACAAACACAGTACGTCATTTTGACGTCAAATCAAAAACGCCAATAATTACAAAAATTGGATGTATAGTGCCGTTTTTTATGAAAAATCGTCACAAGGGGGCTATGCAAATACTTTTAAACATTATAGACAGAAAATGTATTCGTCAAATAAAATGCTATTATTACCTAATTTTATTTTAAATTAAAAAAAAAAAAAAACAGAAAGAATATTCTGTTTTTGGAAAAGTTTTATATCAAAAAAAAAAAAATGGAATATGTGTATAATATATGGAGATATAAGGTAAAGGCTCGATTGCACAGAGCGAGTTTACAAGCTACTAGGCGGGTAAATCGGCGAGTGAGATTGTCATGATGACACACAAAACTGTCAACTCGATCAGTAGCGTAGGAATCTGAGGTCGCTGCTAGCGCCAGTAACAAGAATAACGACGCCTGCGTGAACTAATTTTGTGATGTTTGACAGTCGAAAACAGCTGTTTATTGGCAGCCATCTTGAAAAACATAAATAAACCAATCATGAGCAAGCTTGTAGCGAGAAAAGTTGATGACCTTTCAACTTTTTTCGTAGATTGTCAACAATCTGCTAGTTAGCAAGTAACACGATGACACTGAGCGAGTTTACTAACAGATAGTGAATTTCCCAGACAGTAGCTTGTAAACTCGCTCTGTCATCGACGCTTAAGGAGTAGACTGGTTCGAAAAAGTTGGTAAAACCGTCAAATAAGCGTAACAAACTATAGCGTGTCGATCGTAAAATTTTAAGTAATACAAAAAAAAAATCGAGATTACAATACCATAATATTTAAAAAATATATTTAGACAGTTTCCACTACCGGTCACCCTTCGACACAACTCGGCAATGATATCATGTGACCCGAAGAGCCCATAGACTACCATGTATAAAGCATGTACTAGATCGTAGATTATTATGATACATTACAAGGATGAAACCGCGTTGAATTTTTTACAAAAAGAGATATGAGTAACTAACTAACTAACCAACTAACCATCGCGCCGTTTCTCCGCACGGGGGTAGGCAGAGAGGACGGAACGACAAACAACTCAATCTTGGCACACACTCCTTACCTCGTTCACATTCATACATCGTCTCATCCACGCTCTTCTATTATTCCGACTCTGCACATGGCCTGACTCAAGTATCTGATTCACTCGGTCGTGCCATGTCTTCCTCGGGTGTCCCCGACTTCTTCTACCATTCACATTTGCGTCATATATTCTCATTACACTCCGTTTCTCGTTCATTCGCTCTACATGCCCGAACCATCTGAGCGTACCTTTCTTAATCTTACTCATTACGCTTACATCAGCCTTGCATTCTTTGCGGATCTCCACATTTCTCACACGACCGTACATGGTTTTACCACACATACGGATCTCATTTCTACAGCATTCAGTCTACTTTCATTCTTCCTCTGCCAGTTTCATGCCTCACTGCCATTCATCAGGGTAGGTACCAGCACTCCATTATGGACGGATAACTTCGCTTCTTTGGATAGTTTTTAGTTGGCGCCAACGGCGTTCAGTCCTCCATTAAATAGAGATGCTTGCATTTACCCTTCTTTCGATATCTCTATCAGCCTTCCCATCTCCAGTAAACATATTCAGCTTTACTAAAAAACCCAGTGAAAATTTTATTCAATTGACAAACGGCCGCGGATGTGAAAACATTAATAATTCAAAATTTGTTCTTTGAAAGAAATACAAAATACACATGGTTTCCACGGCCTGAGAGGGTAGTTTATCTCTGTTTTAACCATTGATGTCCGAACGATATTTTTAATTTTTCCATAGTATTTTGAATGTTCTATATATTTCTTATTTTTGAAGGTGTCGTAAAAACAAATACCATTTATGAAAACTAGATAAAATTAACTTTTAGATTTGAGTATTTGAAATACACTTTAGCTTTCAAAAACTGCCATATTTTAAGATTCAAACTCGGAAAAAAATGGAGAAAAATTTCCTCCCACAACATTTTTGACCAAAATGTAGAGAAATTTAAATAAAATCAAAATTAAAAAAACACAGTCCTTTTATGTAATAAATTTGGAAGGAAACTATCACCTCACTTTTTCATCGTGTATACAATAAAAAAATAATACAAAATTTCAAAGTTTTTTTTATTGCCAAAAAAAGAACTTAGAAATAATACCGAAATTTAAAACAGATTTCTTGCATCTCTTAAGACGTTAATTTTTTTGATACGTTTACGAACACATGTATTAGATTTTAATATTATAAAAAATTATCACTCTTAAGAAATTCTCTTAAAATAAAGATCTTAAAATGAAAATTTTATCTTTTAAGTAACCTATAAAAAACAATATTCTGACAGTTCAACTTTTAAAGTACGGCGTTTGTACAATAACTTGATTAAACTGATGTAAACCACACAAATAACATGGTAAATATATCAATTATGTGAACAGAAGAGTAAATTCGTCACTACAATAGAAATTATTAAGTAAAGTCACAAAATTTTCGATATCCCGCCATAAAACACACCGAGCTGTTTTGTCATCGCGGGCTGTCGCGGGCCGAAGAACTAATGCATAGGCGCGCCAATAATGCCCCTTGCGGAGAAAAATTAAAACAACATTGTTTCCTAGTAAATTAAAACCATATACAACGTTTTCACATCTTCAATGCGTTTTAACAGCGTGACCACGTAAGAAACGTTATTGGTAATAATACGTGTTTTAGTGTATACGTGGTCTATTTATGTCATTGCAATAACACAGTTAATCGGTCGCACTGTGGTTTTTTTTAAGTAAGGCTGATTATGAGTAAATTATTTTAAAAACAAACTGCAGTTCGATACAGATTCTTCGTGATGTTTTCTTCGTTTAAAATAATATGACGTTGTACATGTATTCAAAGTTTGTCCACCCCTGCTAAGCAAGAAGGATAAAATACGGTATGATAAGACAGATCCTGCAAAGGTTGCCATAATCTTTATTCTATTTGGATTAGGGGCACCACATGACGTCAGAAAGCGTTTTCCATTCAACTAAGTGTCTACTTTATTTCCAGCTCTAGGTACCCACTTGAACTGTCTTGAAGCTGGAAAATAAAATAAAAATGTCTTGTGTATTTGAACGGGGTGCTTAGATTTCATTATGTGTGGATTTATTCCGCGCTTAGGTGGAATAATAAAAATCTAAGGCATACGTTTTAAGTGAAAAGAGTACTTCGACTAATGATCAGTCGCTTGTAAATAGCGATGTGTCGGTTCAGCTAGAATAGGCTCTTGAACTCGGGTTCTTCGCGGGAAGCGGATCCTATTCCTACTCGTTTTTCTAATCCAATAAGGTACTGACACACTTGCTCACACAATCCGGCTTATGAGCATGCTTATTAATGAGTATGCTCATTTCAAAAATAGTTAACTGTACACATTTGCTCAGTAATGAGCAGGCTTGGTTTGAGCTTTCTCGTGAATGAGTGTGCTCAAAGCCAACATTTGAACACACATGCTATTTAATGAGCATGCTCATGTCAAATAAATGTCAAATGGAGTCAATTCAAACAAACAAAATAATATTATTGCGCGCAATGCAATTATTTAAGAATCTTCTGACGTAAAAAAAGACCGTTAATGTGGGTCCAAGATGTCAAAAAATCCGAAAAAAATAAATGCTTTTTTTTTTTTTTAATGGCTTTTCACCCCAAGGGAGTGTTCTGGCCAGTGTCAAGTGAATGCTTTTGTGAGTGTAATTTTTGGTTAATATTAACTAATTTAGTTTTAATAACAAGAACCTATCTACATTATATAATAATACTATACAAATAATAATACACAAAATTATTACAATAAAAAAATATTTTAATTTAACATAACAAGGAAATTAAAAGATATGCTGACACAATTTATTGTGCGTAAAAAATAAAATAATAAATAAATAAATACATGAAACTTAATTATTATTTTTTAATTTATAAACTAACGTTTAGACAAGATTTTTATGCAATGCACAAAGGGTAACAATTATTACAAGCAATAATTGTCAGCCTGAAACACTCATTTACATTGAAAAATCTTCCGAGAAAAGATACTTGCCGCCAACGGGACTTGAACCCGTGTTAGCCGTGTTAGCCGCCATTGCTCAGTGGTCAGAGCATTCGACCGGCAATCGGAAGGACACGGGTTCAAGTCCCGTTGGCGGCAAGTATCTTTTCTCGGAAGATTTTTCAATGTAAATGAGTGTTTCAGGCTGACAATTATTGCTTGTAATAATTGTTACATGAAACTTAACTTACAGTTACAAATTGATGCTGTTAATATTCAGGAAATTAGCCAAGATTTTATACACGCGTTTGTTCACAGAAGATAACAGGCATGCAATGTTGTAGGGAGGCAATATGCCCGAACTGATTAGGTGAGGGATGAAATTTTTGTATGAATTATTTAAAGGGCAACTGAAAAAAATATAATTGAGATCCTCTTCGCCAAGACGACATTCACACCTCGCAGAATTCTTAACATGAATTTTTGTCAAGTGAACATTGTGGCAGCAATGCCCTATCCGCATACGGCAAATGGAGGATGTCGAGAATTTGTTAAAAGAAAGTCTGGAAAACCACGGTTTTGAAGGAATCTTGACTGAATTGTGAAAAAGTTATATCCTTTTGATTGACTAGATTCTTCCAAATGATTTTGCCATGTGGAAATCATGTTTTCCTTCAATTTTATGTAAATGTCATCGGTGTTTAAAAATTTATATAAAATATCCCCCGAAATAATGGCATCTTTCGCCAATTAATCGGCCTTTTCATTTCCAGGGATACCGCAGTGACTAGGTATCCAAGCCAAGACGATTTCTTTGTTAGAGTTGGTTAATTTATGAATTAAAGTACGAATTCTAACACAGAAATCGTCTTCTGGGTAATGGAAGGGGGAAGAGTTTAATTTTTGAAGTGCACTCAGGGAATCGGAGAGAATTAAGAAGTTTCCAATGTGATCATCGTCAATGTATTTGACGGATTCAAAAATGGCTATACATTCAGCAGTGAAAAAGGAAGCCTCTTTTGGAAGGTTAATTTTTCTATCGACTTGATCTGATGGGCAGTGGAATGCCACTCCCATATGGTTTGATAAGGGAGACTTGGAACCATCCGTGTAAATAATTTTCCAGTTGGAATATTTCGAATTTAAAATTTGGATAAGTTTCTTGGAGCTTCGTGATTGTTAATTATGCCGAGAGAAAAAAGAATATTTGGTTTATACAAATGAATACGAAAGGAGTTGGCATATAATAGAAGTCTGTCTGATGGATTTAAGAGGGGTTTATACGCACTGTACGTATGGAGGCTTTTAACAAGAAGAGGGATTGATTTGTTCCTCCAATATGGAAGTGATTTCACTTGAGCAGTGAGGGCAGTAATTTTGTCTTTCAGTGGGTGATTAGAGAGTCTTAAGCATTTAAATAAAAACTTGTCAGCCAAGAACTGTCTTCTGAAATGAAGAGGAGCCTCCTCAGCCTCCACTTGTAAAGCGTTAATTGGGGAAGAACGCATTGCTCCGATAATCAATCTTAAACTTTGAAATTGGATACGGTACAACCTCGCGAGGTTCTTTTTAGAAGTGAGTTCGATGAGGAATGACGCGTAATCCAAATGACTCCTAACATATGCGTTATAAAAAGGTTTTTGGGTGAATGGGTGACTTCCCCACCAGACCCGTGAAACGGCACGTAAAGCGTTGAGGCCAGCTTGACATTTGTTAATGATTAAGTTAATATACGGGTTCCATGTTAACTTAGAGTCTAAAATTACCCCAAGAAATCTTATCTGTACCTGCATAGGGAGAATTGAATTATTTATTTGGACTGTTACACGCGGAGTAACACGTTTTCTGGAAAAGACGATAACATTGCTTTTGGAAGGAGAAATTTGTAAGCCGTGATGTGTTAACCAGGTGTCAAGGTTTTTCATGCAAATGTTAATCAATTCCTCCAGAATAGAAATAATTCGTCCTGAAATATATATAAAAAGATCATCCGTATACTGAAGTATTTTACAAGATGGATGCATACTGCGATGCAGGTCAAAGGTATATATATTAAAAAAAAAATAGGACTAAGGACGGAACCCTGAGGCAAACCCTTATTTACTATTCTTTCCAGTGGAGGAGAATCCAGCACCTGGATTTGAATTTTCCTGGTAAGAAGGAGGTTAATTATAAAACTGGAAAACTTACGAGGGATGCCAATTTTTAATAATTTATTAAATAAAACATCTAATAAAACATTGTCAAAAGCTCCGCACACATCAAGGCAAACACCGACAAGGAATTAATTATTGGCCAGGGCCAACTGGATATCAGAAGTCAGGATGGACACACTTTCGATCGTACTTTTTCTTTTTCGAAAGCCAAACTGAGAGCTGGGAAGAATTTTCTCATTTTCTACATACCAGTCTAGACGTCTTTTAATCATATGTTCAGCTATTTTAACTAAGGAAGATGACAGAGCTATAGGTCTGTAAGAAAGTCCAGAGTTAGGGTCTTTCTGGGGTTTCAGAATGGCAACAATTATTTGAGTTTTCCAGGATGATGGAATTTCGCCGGAGTCAAAGATCAGATTTATAATTGACAGAAAATAGTTTAGTGTGGTAACGTCGCAGTTTTTAATAAAGCTATAAGGAATTCCATCTACACCAGCGGATTAGTCTGTGAGATCGTTTAAGACCTCCATAAGTTCCGTTAAATTGAAGTGGGTGTCCATCCAACCCCGTGTATTAAATGAGTATGTGAATTCTGTTTCATTAAAATTACTTGCAGTTTGAGGAGCTAGTTTATCGGCAAATTCCTTCACCCACTCTGAAGTGAGTGGTCGAGTCACCGTTGGGACGTGAGAACCCTTAAACCTGCGAATTGAATTCCAAACAACTGAAAGAGGAACTTCGGGAGATGATGATGAGCAAAATTTTTTCCAGCCTTGACGTTTTTTGTTTTTTAGAAGACGTTTGGTCTTAGCTTCAATCTGTTTATGCTGAAGGAAGTTCTCCAAATTTATATTTGTTGAATAAATTTTTGCATATTTTTTCCTCATATCTACTGCGTCTGAGCATTCAATATCCCACCAAGGAGCTGGGGGAGGTTTCCTTTTGTTACGTGTTGTTTTAATGGGGATAAATTTTTCTGCGGCCGTAATGACTGCTGACACCAATAAATCGTAACATTCCGCAACATTTTCTGTAGTAGGAGAGGGTAGATTTTGCACAGAGAACTTTGTATGGTTTGAATAGTCATTCCAGTTGGCCCTGGCAGTTAGGAACCTTGGTTTTCGACTACTGCATTTGACATTTTTATTGGAATGGTAAATATTTGAGGATTGAATGAGAATGGGGTAATGATCACCCCACGAGGGTCATCCAAAACCTTCCATAACAGGGATGCGGCTATGCTGGAATTGCAAATAGTAAGATCAACCATGCTGGATCGCTGACCAGGCACCTGAAGACGGGTAGGAGAACCATCATTGATGATACAAAAGTCTAGTTCGTCTAGTAGATTAACAATATCTCTGCCCATTCTGTCACAATTGTGAGCTCCCCATAATCCGTGATGGGCATTGAAATCTCCCAGAACAAGAGAAGGGGTAGTGACCTTGGAAAACATTGCTTTCAGGATTGATTTTGAAGGTTTATTAGATGGTGATATATACAAAGAAATTATAGTAGTATCAAAAACCTTTGCGGCCGTCACTTGAAAAGGACAACCAATTGGTTTTACATCTACTGGGGAGAAGGGTAATGATTTTTTAATGAAAAGAACGGAGCCGCCCTTTCCATCTTGACGGTCGTCTCGAAGACAGTGGTATCCCCTGACTCTGAAATCAGAATCCGGTTCCAGCCATGTCTCCGAGATGGCAGCCACTGCAATTGAGTTTGAGTGTAATGTGTTTAAAAATTCTTCAGTCTTATTTCTTGACAATTCCACTGAAGAATCCTCATCAGAGGAGCCATTTCTAGTTGAGTTGATAATATTAGTAATTTTTTTAGCAACGTGGGACGGTATTTGAATGTTGTTTTTATTTAAAGTTTGTAAAATATGTAAAAATGAGGTGATTAGTGTAGAGTTAAGGTCTATATTATAATTTTATTCTTTAGTAGATGACTTTGGGTAAGAATTGAAATTTGAACTGGAAGGAAGTTGTCCATTAGGGAACCACAGAAGGGATTCGTGATTAGCATTATTTTTTTGTTAGAACTCTAGGTTTCACGACCCTTTTAACAGTTTTTCTAAACGAAGAAGAAGAAGGTTGAGAAGGGGTGGATTTTTTAGAATTTTTGGAAGTTACTTCAGAATAAGATGGAATGGATTTGTTAAACATTCTCGATGCTTCCGCATAAGATATGCTCTTCTCGGCCATTGTGTGTTTAATATTGCGCTGCCTTGACAGTTCAGGGCAAGTTTCGCTGATGGACATGTGAATTCCGGAGCAGTTTAAACATTTATAATTTTCCTCTGTTTTATCGCAGTAATCGCCACTATGGGACGAACTGCACTTGAAGCAACGGGGTTCTGATCTGCAGAGGTTCTTTGTGTGTCCAAATCTGCAGCACTTGTAGCACTGCACAGTTGGGAACACATAGAGCTCTACTGGTAAAGAGACCTTAAACATAGTAACATTTTGTGGAAGGTCTTTGCTGTCAAAGGTTAGGACAACGGATTGGGAGGGTCTCCATTCTACAGAGTTTCCCGTATTAAACCTGTAATTTAGACGACGCGCTTTTAAAACTTTTCCGAAACCTTGAGGAACAGTAATGTTCTCCAGGATGTCTTCTATCGACCAGTGTGGTGGTATCTCTTTTGTGGCACCTAGCCTTGTAACCTGATATGTAGGTATGAAAACGTTGTACAAGTTTTTTTTTGAACCACATTAGATTTCACAAAGCTATTGGCCTCAGCCGTTGTTTTGAATTCAACAGAAAGACGGTTTCGGCCAACCAACTTCACTCCATTCCAGACAGGTGGATTTTATTTTTAAACATAAAATGTCCAAAGTCCATATCGTATAAATTTGATTGTTTTTCTTCCTTTGAAATTTTAGTCACGTGTCTAATGTAAGGTGGTCTATCAAGATTATTATACAGACGTGACATCTGTAAAGGAGTATTGTTTACTAGTGGGGCGGGTGTGGTGGAAGGGCTTGCTGGACTTAGGTTTGAAATCGAGGAAGAAGTGGATGGAATTACATCCTGTAAAACAGAATTATTTTGAAGGGAGTCGTTTTGCGTGGAGGGTGTTTTTCGATGTATCTGTTCAAAATCTGTTGCATTTCTATTATCTGCTGGTTTAGCAATTTTTCTTTTTTTTGGCATAATCGTTACGAAGTCCGAAGCCTCCGGAGTATTAACCGCGATCATTTTTTTCGTAACACCCGAGGATTCAGATAGCAAACCATCATCTGGGGGATCAGGTGGTTTTTCTTGATCCATTTTCGAATAGGTAAATCTAAAGAACACAAATCAAAAAAAAATTTTTCTTAACTGCTCCAAAGAACCAATTACATAACACAAATACTTACTGAGAACACAAATATACAAGTTAAAACTATATTACACTAATTTACAATACTATTTTAAGACTATTATCTATATAAAATGATTAATTTTGTTAAGAGGAATGAGATAACACTGGCACAGTTAGACGGTAGCTTTTGTTTTTAAAATAAATGCTAATTTCAATAGAACGTGGTTTAATTTTGGAGGTAAAGGCTTTTGGGGATTTTGAAATTCTATTGTGGGTATTTAAGTGACCATGGGTTCCAAATATATTCGTGATTCCCAAAATAAATCACGAAAAACGAGGTTTTTTCGTCTCCCCGGCAGGCTCTTTTGACATTTTTGCAAAGAATGTCGCCGGATCAACTGTCATGGAACCGTATAAACATACCTAGGTATGCTTCGAGGGGCGATATATCACTTTCTGCATTTAATATTGAAAGGAAAGATAGAGGGTCGCCGAGGGCCAGGTAGGAGACAAATGTCTTGGTTGCGAAACGTACGAGCGTGGACCGGCATTAGAAGTGTGGAGGAGCTAATCCGGGCAGCGCAAGACAGAGAGACATTTTCAAGAGTGATGATGGGGGGATTCCCAATGATGGGGGGTACTGATAGAGCACACAAAGAAGAATACCTAGGTATATAATTAGGTATAAATATACCTAGGTATATAATAAGATATAAACATATCTAGGTAAATAATTTAAAATATTTTATAGTCGAAAAGTTATCGAGTGAAATCCCAAAATGTAATATTTAATCAGAAAAGATAATGTTAACAACTCTCAAACGAAAAAAGTGAAACAGAGAAATTAGAAAAAGGTTCGGCCGCATCTAGGAATTGAACTCAGGACCTCAGTCCTACCGGGGCTTTGCTCTACCACTGAGCTATTCTGACCTGAGGTTCAGGTTTCAATTTCTAGATGAGGACGAATCTTTTTCTGATTTTTCACCTTTCACATTTTTTTTAGATGAGCTCCACACAGGAGGCCCTGAGGAAAATAATTTCCCTCAAGGCCTATGTCATCTTTGGGGATGCTGTGTGGAGGGTTTTTTTAAGGAAAGGAAGGAGATGAGAGTTATAGGAAGGAAAATGGTTTAAGGGGTGGGTAGGAATCTGGGGTTCAGTGTGTCCTGGTCATCCACCTCCAAGACCTAGACAAACCTCACCCCATGAACCCGGGCACCCTTGCTAAATCACCAAACGTAGCGAACCACTTGGGGTGACCTATGACAGAGGTGTTGGTTATCTAATAATCACATTATTTGTTAGAGAGTTTTAACATTATCTTCAACTAACTGACCCGGCCAAGCGTTGCTGTGGCTAACGAAAAACAACACTGTCTATTGGATGGTTATCCAACCTTTATAACCACGATAAATTAACTCACACCGCCAACTGTTAATTTGCATATACATCAAATTCACACCGCCCGCTTGTTAGGCCGCTAGTCCACCACGTACAGATTATATATTTCAACTAATTTACAAAAACCTTGAAAAATATATACCTAAACCTTCCTCATGAATCACTCTAACTTCACTTTTTAAGTTTATCGCGAACAGACGTTCATACGCGGTGGAGGACTTTACAATTTGAGGTTTTACTAAATAAGTTATTCCAACTAAAATTATAATGAAAATTCATCCTAGACTTGTAAGAAAGTCAATAAACATCGCTAAAAAATTGATAAATTTATCCATGACACTATCTACAATGCAATTAAATTCTGGTAGAATTTTGCAATCACGTCTAAATACTATGCAGCCAAAAAATATGCGTCTAAAATTAAGATGACGCTGGCAGTTCTTAGTCGAAGTATGACACAGTTAAATACGACTGAAGGGAATAGGGTCGGTTGGCTAAGCGATCAGATCAAAGCTCCGGCAAGGCTGAGGTCTTAGGTTCAATTCCTGTTGTTAATATTGTAGCGGAGTGTAGCGTACGCATTGAATAGCCTTTTAAATATTTTATTGCACGGGCAACACTAAAAACCCCGCGCTAGACGCACGGCGAACTTGCCTGTCATTCTATTTTCACGGCCCGATCGTCGAGTCGCATTTCGTACGGTAACTTTTCTACATATGTTGAACCCTTCTGATAAATGTAATAACCTGTGTCGGTTTTGTGAAGTTAATAAATGAAAGTCAAACGTTTATTACATTATTTATTTAAATACACCGACCATCCTTTTGGTAACGTGTCTGGAGTCCACGTACGTATTGATCGCCAAACCACTTTCACCAAAATATTATCTTTAACCATTAACCACAGAATTATGACTTAAAATACAAAATCTTTAGCACTCCCATTTTGCAAATGAATGATGATAATGATAATCGTTTATTCCAGAATGAATGCAGGGGAAGTGCAATGAAATACATTCCATATTTTTAAATAACAAAAGAGAGATAAATAATAAGATCAGGTAAAAAATAATGAACAACAACACATAAATTAAATAAAAACAAATACGTATGATAAATGAAAAGCACTTAAATTAATGCAAACAGCCGTTTACGGGGGGTATTTCACCATCTCCCGTCTCCAGAGGGCCATCAGGGGAGACTCCATCCAGGCAGTCATGGCGGTGAGGATCGCATTCTTCGAATGGCGCAGTCTGCGCCATAAACTTCCCATGCGGTGGAGGAGAAGTGCACGGAAAGTATGCACTCGTCCCTCCAGGAACATTTCCGTAGCACTGCAGTATCTCGGTAGGCGAAAAAGTTGGCGATAAGCGTTATTGTAAGCAACCTTTAACTTATGCCATTGGGTTGCAGTGTAGTCAACCCACAGTTCTGATGTGTACAGCGAGGTACAGAAAGCGTTGAACAGTATTCTTTTTACTTTGGGGCTGCAGGAGTAAAAACGTCTTGACAGCATACCCGCTCTAACTGATATTGCTCTTCTCTGCCTTTCCATGTCCTCGATGTCCTTAAGGTCGTCTGTAATGACATCCTAGATATTTAATGCTGTGATTTACATTAATTTTCCTTTTATCTAGCCATACTGAGGGTGCTTGGACGATTTCGTTTTTCTGTTTAAAAACCATAACACTTGGTGGTATTATACAAAAGGTTATGGTTTTTTTCAAAGTCTTCACAAATTTTGAGTAATTTCTCTAATGCGCTTAGTGACGGTGCAAGAAGAACCATGTCATCTGCGTAATTAATGTTATTTACACCATTCCATTTAAATGGATTTTAATATATGAAAAAATCAACTTCATTTTGGTATAAAATCATTGTAAACATGTCGAAATTACCAACAAACTTTACGGTCAGATTTATATAACCATCATCAGGTTAGTATTTGTAACGACGACGCGACGTGTTAAACAACACCCAAACTTCTAAGCAAATGAATTATGAACCATTTTCCGGTAAAATTTGCTCAGTTTCAAACCATCAATTTCAGATTCGCCAAGGCAGGCAGGTATACAATTTACCCGTGTTTTCAGAGGTTTGAAAACCGACAAACAACTTATGTACCGATATTAAACAGGAGTTTAAGTTACTTTGGCTTATGAATTATCGAATTTTCGGATGGGGCAATAAATTATCATCTTCGTGGGGGAAGCTTAAACAACAGGTACGCTACTGCCTGCGAAAATAGGGGAATAAGTTTGGCAGAAAATTATAAATCGATGTATTAGGATTTAAAGGTCAATATTTGAAAATTTCGTCATTTTACTTGGTTATTTGTAAGAAAACTACTTACATATACAGGATGGCGCAAAATTAATCATCCAATATTGTTTTTAAATAACTTTTTTACTAAATAAAAAGATTTTGAGTAATATAAATCTTTATTTGGACTTTTAAATTGTTTTCTTTTAAGTGAAAAAGATGATATCCGCCAAGTGGCTGCCGCCAGTGTTGATTCACATTTGTGGCCGTTTTATCGCATTTTCCATGACTTTCCCGCAAGATTTCCGGTGATAACTGTTCGCATTCCTGTCTAATATTCTTCTTAAGGGCTACGATTGTCTGAGGCTTATTGGCATAAACCCGCGAAAGAAGTCTGGGATGGTTAAATCGGGCGATCTTGCTGGCCATACCAAATCGCCAAAGCGAGAGATTACGCGACCAAAAAATGCTTCCTTCACAATATCCATTGTGGCTCGTGCTGTGTGCGCGGTTGCACGGTTTTGTTGAAACCACATGTTCACCAAGCCCCGTTCATCCAATTCCGGAAGTAAGAAGTCGTTTATCATGGCCCTGTAGCGTTCGCCAGTAATAGTGACCGTAATGCCAATGGCGTCCTCAAAAAATACGTCCCAGTCACTACTCCCGCGTTAACGCCGCACCACACAGTGGCTTTGAGTGGACGTAATGACTTTTCGTGCATCGCACGCGGACTTTCAGTGCCCCAGAAATGAATATTTTGCTTATTGGCGTAACCGTTTAAGTGGGAATGCGCCTCGTCGCTCATGATGACTTTCGACACAAAATCGCTAAAAGCGTTAAAGCTTAAATCAACACAATTATTCCACGCTCTTGCAGAGTATAGCGCTCCATTGCTTGTCTGTTTGTATTCTGCAGCTGTCTAGTTCACAAACGCTAAATATGATTGACGCACGACGCTATTTGCAAAAATTATAACATCTTCCGATAGGGTGATTAATTTTGCGCCACCTTGTATAATACAAAATGAGGTTAATTAAGGTTAAGTCAAAAAAGTTGCTAATTTTACTTTGTGTAGTTTAATTGTATCTCGAAAGAAATTAGAAGCTAAAGGGAGGAATTCAGGATAAGGATAGAAGAAGCTCCCGATCCTTACTTATGTATTAATTAATGATCGAATGAATGCGTTACTTTTAACAGTTGTTGAAGACAGTAGTTGTTTAACATTGTAAAGAGGAAACTTGGTCGAGGAATTTGAATAATAGGTATTTTATCAAACTGCTGATGTAATTTTTACCCCCTCCCCTCGAATACCAATCGAAAGGGACAACTGCACCTCACGCTGATAATACCTAAATAAAATCGTCAAAATCGAGACTTCACGACAAAATCGACAAAATGATCTGAGTATGAAATCTTGTTCACATTTTTGCGAGGAACAAGAGAAACCTAAAATTGAGTTTCAAAACGTCCCTTATCACGACCAAAAACCATGTTAAAACCATGTGAAAGTGAGACACAAACCTCACTATATTATTCAAGAAGTTACTATCAAAACCCGCTATATCGGAATTCAACCAGTCACGAGCAGTTATTTTGCCAAGATGGCGGGCTTAGAAACTCGCGCGTCAGGTCAGTTGTGTTCCAAAAGCCCCTATATCGTGAGTAAATCACGAAGAGAGTATCAAAATCCGGTATTTCCATTTTATTTATCGAAATTACTAAAAATTATGCTTGACATACAAAAAAATAACACTTTTCTAAATTATATTACTTACTCCATTTTATTATAAAAAAATTTGAAAAGCAATTATTTATTTACGCTAGAGATGTGACAGTTTTTTGCGGTTTTATCCAAATCAATGAAAGTTGATAAAAAGGGGTTATAGAAATTAAATGACTCAAATATTCTATGTCTATATGCTTGAATTTTTTAAAAATACACTGTCTAGTTTGTATTCTGGACGTCTGATGATGGCGTTCAAATAAGCAATTTTAACGATTTTTGGAGGGTCCTATAAGAAGTAACTTATAAGAAGTAACTATAAGAAGTAACTTACCAAAGAAAGCAAAACCTACCAACGTGCTAGTTAGTGGTCGATATCTATTTTTAAACGACTTCAAAAGGGAGGAGGTTCTCAATTCGACTGAATTTTTTTTATTTTTTATTTTATTTTAATTTTTTTTTTAATTTTTTTATGTTTGTTACCTCAGAACTTTTGACTGGGTGAACCGATATTGATGATTTTTTATTTATTTGAAAGCTGGTGCTTTCCGTGTAGTCTCATTTTAATTTGGTCCAGTTCCAACAATGGCATCCATGAGAAAACCATATAAGTCTTAAATTTGCATCAAGTATGTGCGCGACAAATGGACGAATAACTCAATATCACGCTAACCGATTTCGATGATTCTTTTTTTGTTGGAAAGAATGTACTTCAAGGGTAATTTGATGAGAGTTTCGTTAGGTTCTGATTATCGAATCCATGACAAATTAACGAAACTCGGCCGAATCTCTTAATTTGACCTTATGGTCAAATTATGTCTGTCTCATATGAGCAGCACGTTTAGTAGGTTTACCCATATTCAGACAAATTAGTTAGTGTACTTTAGATTCACTAAAAATCAAAAAATAAACAAAAAATTTAACAAAACAAAAAAACGACTTAAAAAAATGCACTAAAAAGTAAAAAAAATAATTTCGTATTCTTCTACAATTTCATAATCAACTTACTTTTTCTAATCATCAATATGTAGGTACGATTGTTATTTTTGGAGTCGGTGTCTGCAAGTCGCTTGTGCGACACAAGCACATCTCACCTATAACTATGTATGTAGTTACAAACCTACCTTGACCGACACCGACTCCAAAAGTAACAATCGTACCTACATATTGATGAGTAGAAAAATTAAGATGATTATGAAGTTGTAGAAGAATACGAAATTATTTTTTTACTTTTTAGTGCATTTTTTTAGTCGTTTTTTTGTTTTGTTAAAATTTTTGTTTATATATTAAAAATACATTTGCACTCGTATCAAAATCTATAGAGAAAATTGAAGAATACGTTTGTATGGAAAAAAACGCCGCTTGGTTACCTCGTAACGCCCAGTCCCCCATGAATAAATGTGAACATGAAAATCAAATCAGTGGCTAAGCTGGACTTAAAATTAGTTAATTATAAAATGATGCATAGGAAATGCAGCAGTCCATAGCAGTATTCCAGATTCTATACTCAAACACCGGATATTACTGAGCTAAACTTGAAATTTTAAATGGCTGTCGGGAAAACAGTTCCTGAACGTTAACTAACCCCTTTACTCATAGTAAATCTATTCGATGGGATCTTTTGAAACGGACATGAACTTTTTTATATAATACAGCAGCTGACCTGGTTGAAATTATTTTCATTTGATTAAGTTTATGAACGTCAATTCAATGCATTGACGATATCGTAAAAAAGTTTTACCGGTCTTTCCAGAATCGACCATTTTATCGAATAGAGTTTTATTACGAATCTTTTAAGGCGATACATAACCACGTTTATCTGGAGTTTGCACGAGACACACATTTTAATTTATTTTGGCGAATTTGTAACTGAATTATCATTTTTACTTCCATGCCTCACAAGGAATGCAAGTTATTTATATTTTAGATTAATAAAAGCAGTACGTTGCCATATTTTTTTTGCCTACAACGCCTTTAAAAAATTGTAATACGTTATGCAACTAAAGTTAGCGATGAGCACCAGATTTAATTTTTCTAGACGATGAATTAATAACTTCGGTAGGAATTCATTTAGAAACATCTTAAATATTAGTAACACGTTCTGCAGAATTAATTCAAATGAACCCGGCGGAAAGGTCGAATCTCCAGGCCTGCTAGGGTGAATTCGACCGTACGTCCGTCCAATACGTCCACCCGTGCCGCGGGTGCATATTTCTTTACACGCTTTCTTCACTTAGGTCGTTAAGATTGCTACATTATTTTTATTCTTCTTCTTTTCTTAGATAGGGCAAATTCGACAGTAGGTCCGTCCAATACAGGGGTCGCGAGGCGCAATTTGTGTGTACTTGTTCTTTACTTACGTCGTTAAGATTCTGAATATATTTTAGGGTATAGTGTTGTCTTGCTCGGGGGTATGGAACGTTTGATTTGGTGTCGGTTCGGAAAATTTTTGCAAAGAGAGTTAATTTTGTCCCCCAGGGTGCAGAGTTTTTTTTTTACCATTTTTACCGCTAGGGGTAAAAACAGCGCTATTGCGCTCTGGAGATAGTACAGCGATTTCCGCGTTAATGAAATTCTTTGCCGACATGGTATAACAATTTTGGAGGCGGGAATGGGTACCGCCGCCCCGGGAACCTTTATTGGATAAGCAACACCTCTGCCCTTTGGCAGAGGTTTTGCTTATCCAATAAAGATTCCCGGACCTATGTCGCCCCAAGTGGTTCGCTACGTTTGGTGATTTAGCAGGGGTGCCGGGGTTCATGGGGTGAGGTCTTTTCCTTCCCAGAACTCTACTCTTCTTCCTTTCCTTAAAAAACTCTCCACACAGCATCTCCATAGATGAAATAGGCCCTGAGGGAAATTATTTTCCTCAAGGCCTCCTGTGTGGAGCTCATGTGAAAAAAAATAAAATGGTTTAGATTTTTCATTCTTACCGCCAGTTCTCCAATTTGGGAGGTGAGTATGGGTACCCTCGCCCCATTTATTTATTGATATTTATTGGATTTGGTGACTAAGAAGGGGTACCCGGGTTTATGGGGTGAGGATGGCTAGGTTTTGATGGCGAATACGTCTGCCCGCCTACTACGTGGCGGGCTGGATTGGGAGAGACTGATTTAAGGAGACCTAACTAAGACCTCTCTAATCAGACTCTTTCTGCCCATTATCTTGCATCGCAGTGGGAGGGGTGGATTGAAACGTCCGTCACTCCTGAACACATTGCCCCTCAGATTGCTTTTCACCCCTCTTGCCCTTTTCCTTCCCAGAACTTCCTCTCGTCTCTTTTCCTAAAAAGATCCTCAACACAGCATCCCCAAATATGAAGTAGGCCCTCAGAGATTTTTTTTGGAAGTGATGAAAGCAGGACTGCTACTATGGCGGAACGACGAGGAATTTAAGAACTAAGATTATTACATCCAATTTCTTTCAGAATGAAGTAACCATATTACTTGTAATGTTTTTTTCCTAAACAACATTGAAGTGAGCTACAAACCCAAGGTAATTAGCCTACTAGAATTACCAAAATATTTTGAAATTCGACAGTCTCAAATGACTTAGCAACAAAATTAACATAATTTATTAAAATCCATGTAGACCACCCCTCTCCCCCTCCCCAATATGTTATGTTTATAAACCGTAGACTAAGAATTATTTGTACCAGTTTTAAAGATGGCTCTAACGAGCTGAAACCGGTTACGGTCAATAAAATTAAGTGAATTGAAGTTAATATTTGTTTTATTATAATACATATATTATAATGGAATTCCACCACGGATTGTCAGTTTCAGAAATAGAAATATTAAAAAATACGCATTTGTATATTTACAGATATCCACAAACATAAATATATTTACACATTTCAACAAACCCTTTTCCGGCCTACTGAGTTTACCACCTAACCCTTCAGTTTCCAGCTGTTTTCCATCCGAAACCTCATTTTCCCCCAACAATCTATCTGTCAGAAGCAACTTCTTTCCTTAAGTATAGGTACTATTATAATGGATTGTCGTCAAATGTTGAGGAAATTCTCAAATAAATAAATTCACCAATCTATATATATTTATGACACAGAAAAAAGATTCAAATAACTTAAGACGTAAAAGTTACAAAAAATAAATATTTAAGAACGTTTGTTAATGCATTCGGACTTCTCGTATTCTTGAGTTTACCTTTAATTAATAACAGCCTTACTAAAAAACTCAGTGAAAATTTTATTCAATTGACAAACGGCCGCGGATGTGAAAACATTACTAATTAAAAATTTGTTCTTTGAAAGAAATACACATGCTTTCCACGGCCTGAGAGGGTAGTTTATCTCTGTTTTAACCGTTGATATCCGAACGATATTTGTAATTTTTCCATAGTATTTTGAATGTTCTATACATTTCTTATTTCTGAAGGTGTCGTAAAAACAAATACCATTTCTGAAAACTAGATAAAATTACCTTTTAGATTTGAGTATTTGAAATACACTTTAGCTTTCAAAAACTGCCATATTTTATGATTCAAACTCGGAAAAACATGGAAAAAAATTTCCTCCCACAACATTTTTGACCAAAATGTAGAGAAATTTAAATAAAATCAAAATTTAAAAAACACAGTCCTTTTATGTAATAAATTTGGAAGGAAACTATCACCTCACTTTTTCATCGTGTATACAATAAAAAAATAATAAAAAATTTCAAAGTTTTTTTTATTGCCAAAAAAATAACATAGAAATAATACCGAAATTTAAAACAGATTTCTTGCATCTCTAAAGACGTTAATTTTTTTGATACGTTTACGAACACATGTATTAGATTTTAATATTATAAAAAATTTTCACTTTTAAGAAATTCTCTTAAAATAAAGATCTTAAAATGAAAATTTTATCTTTTAAATAACCTATAAAAAACAATATTCTGACAGTTCAACTTTGAAAGTACGGCGTTTGTACAATATCTTGATTAAACTGATGCAAACCACACAAATAACATGGTAAATATATCAATAATGTGAACATAAGAGTAAATTCGTCACTTCAATAGAAATTATTAAGTAAAATCACAAAATTTTCGATATCCCGCCATAAAACACACCGAGCTGTTTTGTCATCGCGGGCTGTCGCGGGCCGAAGAACGAATGCATAGGCGCGCCAATAATGCCCCTTGCGGAGAAAAATTAAAGCAACATTGTTTCCTAGTAAATTAAAAACATATACAACGTTGTCACATCTTCAATGCGTTTTAACAGCGTGACCACGTAAGAAGCGTTATTGGTAATAAAACGTGGTTTAGTGTATACGAGCTTTATTTATGTTATTGCAATAACACAGTTAATCGGTCGCGCTGTGGGTTTTTTTTAGTAAGGCTGTTAATCTTTACAAATAAGTCAATTCCTTGCACAGGGATTTAAAGAGATTACAATAGATACCTATATTTTAAAATAGTTTTAAAGAATAATATTAGAAATTTTTTTTCTTTTCCTTTTTATGTTATTTTCAACATTTCTTTGTCTTTTTCCTCTTGCTCTACTATGAATATAGTTGTTTAGTCAAATATGTTCAAATACTATGTTTTGAGATAATGAAGAAAGCAATATTCGAGTGCTCGCCATAAATCAAATATTATATACATGTGTATTATAAACATTATCGTCACCTCGATATTTTATCGTTTTATGTAAAAAATATTAATTAAAAATTCACAAAGTTTCATTCATTTTTCTCAAATTGCGGTTGGAGCCCTTGGTTTCAAAGAGGTGTAAATTTTAAATCTTCTGTAGTAAACTTATAGTTTTGAATATAGAGTGTGGTATTTTCTCTTTCTAACACTATTTAGTAAGATCATGTTTCTCACCTCGACAGAAAGGGAGACAAAATGATTTCTATGAGATTGGTTAAGCCCCATAATGTATACTTATTGTTATGGTTAGTTTAAAGTTATTGCGAATTACAAATAAGTACCTAAAAGATTGTGTTTTACGCTTCATATATTTATAGGTTCCATGCCAACTCAGAATCGTATCAACTCAACACCTCTTTTAAAAGCTATTGTAACTTATTTAACCAATTTTTTAATACATATTTTTTCATCACTTTTTTAACGACTTTTCAAAGGAGGTGTTGAGTTGATTTCATTCCGAGTTTTCCGGTCACCATATTTATAATGTGCGTTAATCTGGTAAGAGCTTACCCGAAAGCACAGATAATGGAATCTATTTTGGATGTAAAATAATTAAAACAAGAATTGATTTGTGCACATTTATCGGTGTTCAATTATTATCATTCCTATCTTTACAAAATTGTGTTTCTGAAAGGTAGGATTCAAGATCAAAATTCTGTTTCACGACATATTCACACATATTTAATTGATAAAATACGCCACCGATGGATTTATAATCTGCCTGCTCGTACTATATGGATATACAAGGCCTATACTACTACAATAATGCATATCCTTCAGGTTTGTGCAATTCTTCATTAAATGGTTTAGGCAATTCTTGACCATAATCTTTGAAGTGAGAGCGCCGCGTACATAATTTATTATTTCTTACGATATAAATCCCGCACATAGACATATGGATATATATATAGACCTGCTCTAAGTTATAAAATCGTATTATTTCCCCCTCCCCATACCGGTTCCTTGGAACCGGCTGGGCTTGCGAGAATCTCGCCTGAATCTAAAAATGTGACGTCATCATTCTTGTCTGGACCAGCGCCGAGCTCTCATTGTACATTTTACGAAATAACACGGCTAGCTTTTGCTATACATTACACCCTAAAATATGTCGATCACAACGAATGTGGGCGGTTCTCCAGTGTGCTCGTCGCTGGTTACAGGGGTAAGTAAATTATAAAACATTTGTAAAAGTGTCTTAACTAAATACGGCAACAAAATATTCATCTGTGAAAAGATGCGAACTTTTTGCCGTATTTGGACTTCGCAAATATGTTTCCCCTCATCTGTATGTTCTCGTCGATTAAATTTGGATGTCTAAGAGCCCACCCTTATTGGGACTATTTTAAAAGCAGTTTTAAAAAGCGAAAAAAATGACTACAGGTAAAAGTTGTTTGTTCGCAAAACTCAACTAATTTCCCAACAATCATCTTCGGGATCTCTTTCCACTCTCTTTTAGCCCCAAAATATTTCTGAAATTTTGTTTCCATAGTTCAAAGGTTTAAATAACGTGTTTAACTCTTTGGAAACCCCAAACAAAATGTATTATGTCACGTCAAGTAACAGTAACCATGTTCCAACATTTGGTATTTTAATTGAAAGCAATATACCCTTACTGGGCGTGTTCACAGACAAACATTCTGTATCAAAAAAAGGTTCGATTACTTTCGGACCAATAAATACAAACCGTTTGAAAAAGCTCACCCTCAAAAGCTTACATTTAATTAAAATATGAAGTTTGTTTGGAAATTCTCGGAATTTTTATACAAATTTCTTTGAAAATAATTAAACGAGTTTCTTTAAGTTATCTGTTATGAAACGATTAGCGTAAACCCGTAAAAATCACGGGATTGCAATTTTGCAAAATAAATTAATTTTCTGCTAAAATATTGTTTTACTTATCCATGCTTGTCTGAACCCTTTCTGATCCAATTTTGAAAATGACACTTAAATTCAAAGTAAATTTGTATTCGTTGAACTAGACTTGAGTAACTATTTCTAGACTATGTTTGATGATTTAAATACTCGTATTTCCTGGAAAAATTATTACAGAAATTTATTTAATTAAATTGAAAGAATATCCGACATTTTCATGCAAAACTAAAATTTTGATTTCAGGCCAAAAAACTTAACCAATGTTTCATAACGCTGATGGATTTCATTCGTTTTGTGCTCCGATTGTCATACGAGATCGGAGGAATCTAGACTTTGGAATTCCGCACAATAAAGGTGCCTAACTACACGTAAACAAGTAACAAGCGCTTTATCGTCAGGAAGTGAGTCCGTTGCTAACCACCGATCGTATCGTGACATTTCGCTGTACGCCGAAGTGTTAATTCATCGTATCGTTACATAAAGTGTAAATCCTACCGTATTCTATCGTATACTTTGTGTGAACTCGTGGCTCAAACTTTTACCGTAGTACTAATAATCAAATTGAACAATCTCGAGCGCTTATGGACATCTATGACTTTCACCAAGCCAGAAGACATAACAACCGTGAGTACCACTTAATTGTGATATACCTTTCTTGTTTGGTGGTTGGGCATAACTTATCGAAATCCATAAGCGTCTTAGCAAGAGTAGCCGCAAGGTTACCCTCATCCCCATGCCCCGTGCATGATCATATTATTACAGAAATTTCTTTAAATAAATTGAAAGAATATCCGACATTTTTCATGCAAAACTAAAATTTGGATTTCAGGCCAAAAAACTTCACCAAGCCGAATAATTCTTTTTTAAACTAAATATGTAGTACGGATATTTGTCACTTTAGTTTTTAATTTTAAATTATAGAATAAAGGCAACTAAATGATTAAATTTTTCGTGACTTAAGAGGCAATTATGACAATTTATACTATACCCTACCCACTTTCTCTTGGGCATGCTTGGTATGAACCTTCTACGGGTCAGAAGGAATGTGCTTCGTGGATTCGGCTATCATGGAGAGCATTAGTTTCTATGTTCCCGATGGTTATCTCCGTCACCGACAGCATAGACTGTTTTACCTCCCGGCTTGCAGAACTAACTTGCCAATGGTTCATTGAAGTATAAATTGCTTAAATCTGTTTAGATCTTAAATTTTAAAATACTTTATCTATTTTAAAACGCATTGAAATTTTATTTTGTAATGTTTTAAAAATGAATAAATAATTGAATTGAATTGAATTTACAAGTTAATGATAATTATAAAAAACAATCTGGCCCAATCTACTATATTAATAAATGGTGTCCCAAAATTCACCAAGATTTTAATTTTGCGCCATTTGTGCATTTGTTGTCAACGAAAAAAAAAGTCAGCGCAACAGCTGACAGCGCAGTGTTAGTAAAAATGGAGCGCTGCACGAAAGAACCACGCATTTTCATTTTTGAGCAATATTTTAAATGTGGGTTTGAAAATGAAGGTTTTGCAGCTACGGTTCCGCGACTTTTCAACCCGCGACAAAATATCTCCGACAAAATGTTTGCCTCAGAATTGCAGCTTCCTGGTGCCAGCAGAATTTACATCAATGAACATTTAACCCCCAAAAATCAACATCTCCTAAAACAATGTAGAGATATAAAAACGGACAGAAAAATTCTCTACTGCTGGATAAAAAATGGGAAAATCTTCATTCGTGTAAGTGATACAACACCCATAATTTTAATTGCGGACCAAGATGACGTTAACAGACTTTCAACATTGAAGACAATGCCCACACAAGACGCTTCTACATCGGCCCTCCCTTTAGGAAACTAAATTTACAGAAGAATATCAAACGTATTACTATTTATATCAAATTTAACCTCTTGCAGTACCTTAACATAATATTCAATTTCTACTTAGTCATAATACACGAATCATCACTATACGTTAATTACAAATTCCCTTTAAACTCTTATCAAATAATGTTAAAACATGTTTTTATCAATTGTCTGAATTGCAATTGTATTAGTAATCTGTCCATAGATATAACAATCAATCTGTCAAAACAAAAGCCTCTTAAAACCATAGACATTTTAATTTACCACAAACAAAAACAAAAAAAATCGTATGTTCAAAAATGCCCCCAATCACAGCATAATTATTTTTTTCCAAACTATTTTCCAAACAATTTCACGAACATAATATTTAAAAATGCTTAACATATATTTTCAAAATGTGCGAGGTCTTCGCACAAAAACTCATAGCTTCTTAAATCAGGTCCTTTTGAACAATTACGATATTTATCTTATATGTGAAACTTGGCTAAATAAATCAATCCAGGACAGTGAATTGTTTGACAATAGGTATGATGTATTTAGAGAGGATCGGAACTACTTTTTGTCTGGACAGCAGCAGGGAGGGGGGGTACTAATTGCAACATCCAAATCTCTGAAGGCTCAGAGAATTCCCTGGTCTACGTGTACTGAGGAGATCTGGATATCAGTGCCAATACTAGGTAACAATAATAAACTCAAAAATTTATATATCTGCTGCACATATCATCCACAAAACACCAACTACATCCACAACCTAACTCATCACTTCAACACCACATCAGACCTGCACGCAAATCACCCGGAAGGATTGTTTTTATTAGCTGGAGACTACAATATATCCAAACTAAACTGGAAGTTAACCGAAGGGCAAAACCAATTAGAACCAAATTTTCCAGAAGACACTGCTAGCTGTGCCTTGGTAGACTTCCTTTCATTCACCCAACTACACCAATTCAATTCTATAACCAATACAAACAAACGAATTCTTGATTTAATCATGACAAATATTTCAAAATGTAGTATAACCCATTGTACCGAACCTCTGACGCCTGAAGATTCACATCACAGAGCATTAGACATAGAGTTATCACCTGTTACTGTACCGTCTCTCTCCAGCTCATCTAGGACAGTTAAAATGTTTCAACGAGGTGATTACGGTCAAATCACTGAGGAACTATCCAAAATAAATTGGAAACTCCAATTTCAAGGTAAGGATACCGAAAAAGCCGTATTAGATTTTTACAATATCATAAATGACATTATTCGCAAATATATCCCCGAAAAAAAAATTAACGGTAATTTAGAAAGGTTTCCCCCCTGGTACACTTTACCACTTATTAAAATTGTAAAAGAGAAATTAAAATATCACAAGAAATGGAAAAAATACAAGAACCTGGCTGACTACCAATCATTTTCAGTACTGAGAAATCGTCAAAAGAAGATCGCGTTAGAATGTTATGAAAACTTCATTATGACGGCAGAAGATTCAATAAAAAAGTGCAGCAAACAGTTCTGGTCATTTGTTAAATCAAAGAAATCCTCTTCCGATTTACCAAAGCAAATGTATCTTGGAGATATTTCCTGCAATGATGGACAATCCATATGCGACCATTTTAGTGATTATTTTAGATCAGTTTTTGTAGAAAATTCCAACCCTCGCCTCAATCTTATAAACTGTGAGAATGATGACGACAACTCTAATCTACATATCCACAATATTAACTTCAATCAATCATGTCATGTGTACTTAGTTATTTAAAAAAACTTGATCCGAATAAAAGTGCGGGATCTGATTTAATTCCATCCATATTTTATGTAAAATGCCGGGACCAATTGGCTTATCCTCTCTCCTTGCTATTCAAAATGTCATTTGAAGAAGGCAACTTCCCCAACGTCTGGAAACAAGCACTCATTACACCAATCCACAAAAGCGGGGACAAAACTAACATTACCAACTACAGGCCCATCTCCAAACTCCCAATTGTCAGCAAAATCATGGAAAACATAGTTCTTGATCAACTTTTTCCGGCGGTACAAACAATCATATCTAAAAATCAACACGGCTTTTTCAGAAAACGGTCGGTCGAGACAAACCTTCTGGAATACACAGATTTTATTTTAAATTCTATGGGTGGTAAAAATCAAGTAGACTCTATCTATACGGATTTTTCAAAAGCCTTTGATAAAATTAACATTGACCTGCTTCTGAAGAAACTGTTAAAAATCGGGATTAATGGTGACCTTCTCAGATGGATCAAATCATATGTAACAAACAGAAGTCAAGCAGTTAGAGCTAAGGGTTTCTCCTCGCGTTTTTACAGTATACCTTCAGGAATCCCGCAAGGATCTCATCTCGGACCTCTCTTGTTTATTTTATATATCAATGATATAGGTAAATGCTTTAAAAATTCCAAATTCCAAATTTTTGCTGATGACACTAAGATTTACAAAAAAATCACTAATATTAATGACAGCCTAGAATTGCAAGATGATATCAATAGGCTTGGAATATATTGTGCTAACAACCAACTGTTCCTTAATCTGGAAAAATGTAACACAATATCATTCACCAAAAGCATAAACCCCCTAATATTCCCGTACAAAATCAATGACGTAGAGATAAAAAGATGTTGTGAAGTGAGGGACTTAGGAATAATAATGGACTCCGGAATGTCTTTCCGAACACATATAAATTCCATCTGTGACAGGGCGTACAAACTTCTAGGATTCATCATAAGAGTGACCAAACCATTTAGGTCTCCACACGTAATCAAAATACTGTACGTCTCTTTTGTTCGCTCAATATTAGAATTCGGATCAGTCATATGGAATCCCCAATACAAAGTAAATATTGAAAGGTTAGAAAGAATTCAAAAAAAGATATTGAAACACCTAGACTTTAAATCCTTTCGAACTTCAGAAAACCTAAAAGACTCATTAACATTCCATAATTTATCAACTTTAGAAGATAGAAGAAATATATCCGACCAAAAATTTTTATTCAAAATCATTAACAACGTTGTTGACAACAACTATCTTCTAGAACACATTAATTTCCACTGTCCAATAAGAAACACAAGGTCAAACCAACTATTCCACATCCCACACTCAAAAACAAATTACACACAACATTCGTTTCTCCGAAGGACGTGCACAAAATACAATGATATCTTTTACGACGCTGATATTTTCCATTTGTCCTCAGGCCAATTTATTAAATCCATAATAGAAAAAATTAAAACAAATTGATAATTACGAACTCTCCACCCCTGCTGCATGTTATTTTTTTCATTCTCATTATGTTGGTTTTCCTTCTTTTTATTATAATAATAATATTTGGATGATTTATATATCCCATATGCTTTAATTTGTGTGTGTGTTTTTTTTCTTTCATTTCTGTTGTAGATATATATATTTTTCTTTTTTTTCTACCACTTTATGTTTTCTTTAATGTTTTAATCCATGTTTATATATTATAAATTGTAGCGGAAACTTCGCTGGTTAATGTAATCATGTAATATGTTACTTTCTTATAAAATATGTATAACTGTTTGTTTCCTAAATAAACTAAAATAAAAAAAAATAAAAAATAAAATAAATAAAAATTATATAAAAATATACTTAGTTATTAAATCAATCAATGACTGCACTGTTTCAAAGACCCAATCATGTTTGATAACGACCAAAAGGGATCGAAATGAAAATTCAGTCTCCTTCAACGGAAGCAATCTTCCGAACAGGACCTCCATCGATATGCTTGGTGTAACTCTAAGTGACCAGTGTGAATTTCATATGTATGCTAATCAACAGATGACGTTGGTTATAAAGGTTGGGTAATGGCGTTGTCAGTAGAAGGCCTTGTGTTTCGTTAGCCACAGCAACGTGTGGCCGGGTCTGCTAGTGTATTATATAGGTTAACGTCAACTCGCCGTTTTGCTGTTTTATGTAAAAATAATTAATAAAAAATTCCCAACGTTTCATAATTTTTTTTGAAATTGCGATCCGAAACTTTGGTATCATAAAGGTCTACATTTTACTTCTTTAGTGGTTAACTTTTATGTTTTAATATAAAGCGTGGTAATTTCTCTTTCTAACACCGTTTATATCATATTTCTCATTACGATAGTAATAATAATAATAATGATTTATATTTTAGTAATTTGTACATTTAAGTTTAAAAATTTCTAATTAATTGTAATATTTCATATTCACTATATTTTTTCAAGTTTTATGTAGCTCCTACAATACATCTTGAACTTTCCAATTGGTGTGGACTTTAAAGTTTCTGGTAGTGTGTTATATAACTTCATTCCATTGTACAGTAGACTGTTCTGCGTATTCGCTTTGTCCTTTTTTGTAGCCTAATTTCCTTGCACGTCCTTGTGTTATATCTGTGAATGTCCTTGTTGTATACAATTTTATTTGAGAAGTATTTTGGTAACGTGTTGTTCAATATTTTGTGGATAAATACTATCGTGTTCAAGGTCAACATCTGTTTCACGGTTAACCAATTTAGTTCCTTTAACATTTTAATTATTTTTGAAAATCTGTTTCGTCGAAGAATTATTCTCATTGCCCTGTTTTGGAGAATTTGTAACTAATTTTGTTCTCTTTTGTTACATAGGAAAAGTATACTTGAGCAGTAGTAGTAAGGGAGACCCAACGATTTCTGTGAGTTCTATATGAGTTGGGACTGCGCGTTTTCATCTCGCGACAAAATATCCCCAACACAATATAATCCGACAAAAGATCCCTAGACATAATATCTCAAGGACAAAACATCACACGGACAAAACATCCTCTAACAAAATATCTACTAAAACCTAACCTAACTTAACCAAACCTACCCTAACCTTAGACCTTAGTTTACATTTGATCATTTTATTGTTGTCTTTACAGGATGTCTGTATTATTTTTATCCCATTTTTATTAGGTTAGGTTAGGTCACGCTCTAGAGTCCAAGCTGCCGAGATGAGGGACTTGAGAGGAGTGGCGGGGGTTTCGAAATGGGATCATATAAGAAACTCGACGATCCGAGAAGATCTAAACATTGAACCACTGCTACTCTTCATAGAAAAATCGCAACTGAGATGGCTTGGGCACGTACTAAGAATGCCTGATGACCGAATTCCGAGGAAGATACTGAGTGCGATTCCAGAGAGTAGACGTCCAGTGGGCCGCCCCAGACACAGTTGGGCGAGACAACTCCAAAAACTGTGTGAGGAGAGGATGGGTCTACCATGGACAGGCCAAACAATTGTCGATGCAATGGGTCCCCGACCCGAATAGGATAAGGGGAAGATGATGATGATGATGATGATGGGTTAGGTTAGGTTAGGTTGGGTTAGGTTAGGTTTTAGAAGATATTTTGTTGGGGGATGTTTTGTCCGTAAGATATTTTGTCGTAGGGTGTTTTGTCCGTAGGATAGTTGGTCGGGGATATTTTTTCGGGGGCTATTTTGTCGCGAGATGAAAAGTAGGGGAACAATATGAGAATATGAGTGTTCCGAAAAACGCATCATGGGTTAAATTCCGTAGAGTTACTTCATGAATCGTATTTACCTTTTCAAAGATTCTACATAAGATATCAAAAGATGAAACAGTAATTGGCTGCTTCTTCTTAACTTTAAAGTAATTCTTGATACGTTACTTATTTACGTTCAGTGGATGGAAACCAAAACTTTGCCAAAACAACGCCTGCGGGATGGAAAAAACTTTCGACTTCCACCGTAAAGCGTCGTGTTTATTTCATTAGATAGCGGAATAAATAAAATTTACTGCGGAAAATTTTTAAGGCAGCCATAAGTGAGTATTACCTTAAATCCCAGAACACGTAAGAATGAAACGATGATTATTTGTAAAGGATGCAGATAAAAGATTAAGAATGTTGAGTGTGGTGCTGTCTTTTATCTAATATTTATAATAATTTAGTACTTAGCATTTCATAATTTTTCTTAACCCTTCAGCGGTCCCGCGCGGTCTGTGAGACCGCAGCGAACTTATTTTACTGATTATGCGCTAACTATAAATAATAGACAATTGCGCTTCCATGATATTTTTTTTTACATGTGCTCCACACGGTAGGCCCTGAGGAAAATAATTTCCCTCAGGGCCTATGCCATCTTTGGGGATGCTGTGTAGAGGGTTTTTTAAGGAAAGGAAGGAGAGGAGAGTTCTGGAAAGGAAAAGGGCTTAAGGGGTGGGTAGGAATCTGGGGTTTAGTGTGTCCTGGTCATCCAAGAACTAGAAAATTCTCACCCCATGAACCCGGTCACCCCTGCTAAATCACCAAACATAGCGAACCACTTGGGGTGACCTATGGCAGAGGTGTTGGTTATCCAATAAAGGTTCCCGGGGCGGCGGTACCCATTCCTACCTCCCAAATATTATTTAGATATTCGTCGCAAATGCACGTGTTCTTTTGTTTATTTTCACGGTCTCAGATTCCACCTGCGACTGGTTGTGTACTTGAAAAATCTCTTGAATAATATTGAGAACTGGCTGAGCATTTCACGATATTTGTTTTATTTAGAACTACGTTTTATTTTACGTAAATGCGTTATACGCAAATAAGTAGCTGTAAAATTTTTTCTTGTTGGTTTTTATGTTTATTTTTAGCGTTGTTTTGTGTCAGATGTCTAAAAAATTGAGATTTCACAGACTTATAAGCTATAACGTTCAAATTAAAAAAATATTACGAATTAATGTTTTTTTTTTAAATTATTTATATAGATAAAAGACTTTTTATTTGGTGCTGTATACAATATCATGAAATATTCAGTTTTCTTCTAAAACCAGCCGCCTAAAGTTGCGGAATCACAGACCGCGGGCGACTGCTTATGTTCGGCGCAAGGGTGCGACTACTGGAAGGTTAAATTCAATCTTAAGTCTCTTTTACATACCCATAACTTTAACGTGTATGTCACCTTTCTGCTAAACATTCCTATGCATTTTTTGTCTATGTACTCATTTCTCTGTGGTCGTTCTGTCAAATTCCACTTTTCATGTTGATAGAATGTAGAATTCATTTCTCGAAACTCATCCTGCAAATTAAAGCCCTAGTGTTCAAATCTCTGTAAACTTGCTATTCATATAAATAAATAAAGTCACAACAATATCCAGTATACAACATAAGTGTTTTTACTACAAAGGGATACCTCTCAAACCATAACCTCTCTGTCCGTACGATTCCCCTGGATGTGGAAAACTAAAAAGTCTAAAAAAAACAGCCAATTTACGCCTTACTGTCTGGAGACCATACCATGGGACCCTACAAAGAACACTCCACGAAAGTAGTTAAACATCCACATAAAAAATATTATTATAGCAGTGTATTTTTTATTTCTGAAAGAGTTCTAACTGTTCCCTCCTAACCGGAGCTAGTGTTATGATGCTGAAAGGAGTGGTGAAAGAAAGTAGATGGAAAATATACAGATTGGGAAGAGCCTGGTTATTACAGATCTGGTCACCGAAGAAGGCTAAAGCCATTTCAAGCAAGCGCGATGGTAAGAGTATCTGGTTCTTTGAAAGCCAATTTCCACACGAGACAGGAAAAAGAGAAAAAACAAAAAATATTAAAATTAAACACTACGTAGTAATATTTTGCCTTAACACTAAGAACGTATGATTTACCTTACGAAGTAAATTAAAATATGTTTTTTAGTTTGAAAATTGGAGGAAGTAAATTCGTACAACGCCCAAGAGGTGATATGAAACAAAAACGGTGCTATGGAAATTATCTAACACTTTTTTTTAAAGAAAGCTAAACATTCCCGGGTTACGAATAACCCAACAATGTATGAAAATCTACAACCACCACAGTGGGCGGAAAAGTTGCCTGTGTCGTGATGGAAGACTTAGCCAGCCGAGGAATCGAACAGGCGACGCCCGGTCAATCTACAGGATTTAACCTGCAAGAGATGAGATAGACTAATCGGTGTCCTCTGTGTGCGATTCTTCGTAAAATAACATGTTAAAAATTTTTTGAACTTGATAACAGTATTATAATAAATAAACCCCACAATTATCCTACTCCTGATAATCTGAATTCGTCTCATTCTCTCGAAGTTTAGTTTTCTGAAGGTTTCACTTCTACGACGTGTGAACTGCATGTATAATGTTTATTATTTACTGTTTTACCTTTTGTTTTTGTAATATTTTAATATGTTTTATATATTTTTCTCTTCTGTTGTGGATTTTTTCTCCATGGTTATTGCACAATAACCCAAGAGCAATAATTTAAGGGCTTAAGGTAGGTACCGGTTATACTAAAATACAGATAACCCCACATTACTTTGAAATACAGTGGCGTAACTTACTTGTTAGTAGTACGATCAGAATTGTATACAGCAGCTACCTGCGGATAAATATGAAGTTTTAGTTCACAAAGGATTGGATTCTGATTGCATGGGAAGATAAAAAAATACATGTACGAGAATATAATACATATTATTCACCAATGTTTTATGATAGTACTAACGGGAATATTGAAATTAAAAATTATTAGCATTTTCTCATTTTTACGTCTTATTGATGACACTCTGGTGAGAATATAAACACGAATGCCCCAGGCACCATTTATTGAATAATCAGAATCTCTGATAGGTCACCTCAAGTGGTTCGCTTTGTTTGATGGCTTAGCTGGGGTGTTCGGGTTCATGTGCTGAGGTTTGCCTAGATCTTGGCGGTGGATGTGTGCGCCCACTTGCTGTGTGACGTGCCCGATCGCCTTTTGATCTCTCCAGCCGGACTCTCTCGAGGGATTCATACTGAACCACAGATTCACTCACCCCTCCTTTTCTTTTCTTTTCCAAAAATTCCTCTCCTTCCTTTCCTTAAAAACACCTTCACAAAACATCCCCTACGATGATATAAGCCCCGAAGAGAATTATTTTTATCTGGGCCTCGTGTTTGTAGCACAGAAATTTCTTTTCACATTAGCTCCACATGGGAAATCCTGAGGAAAATAATTTCCCTCAGATCCTATATCATCTTAGGGGAAGCTGTGCGGAGGGATGCTTTGATGAGAGAAAGGAGTGAACACGGGTTGGAGAGAGGAAACACCGATGCCGTCAAATTGCTCCACAGCCGAGCAGTTAAACTCAAGAACGTGTCGTAGAAACGACACGGTCTCATGTGACAAATATGTCAACCGTGTAAAAATGCTGGCCGTGCGTTAGGCGTATCTCCCGACTATGCAACGTTGTCGATGAATTGACGCTAGTCACTCGGAACATCTTCCATTGTAATATCGGTAGAACAAGGACAGCACTCCCACTCGCATACTGCCTGCTAACAATGTATGCCCGGACATTGGAGGTCTAGAGTCATTTAAAAAAAAATAGCTTCTTTATAAATAAAAATTAGAGTCCTGACGTGTACGGTGAAGGAGGAAACCATCTGTTTCCTTAGAACGCCGTGGGAAAGTGGTGGGCAACCTCCAGCACTCCCACTGAACGCATTCACATTTTTAAGATACAAAAATCTAGATATATACAGGGTGTCCGGAAGTAAAGTGCATTAACTTCGGGAGGTGATTCTACATGATAGTATAAGTAAAAAAGATACAAAACTTTTTTTGAAATTCCGACTTTTAGCGGTAGTTTTGTGGTAAAAAGATAAAATTAGACCGGCGTGCGCCGCCAGCTTTACTATTTTCCGCTGTTACGATACGGGCCAATCACAACGAAACAATGTTGCCACCTAAGAGTATGGATATTAGAGAGACGGCATGTAAAGTGCGCCCACCCTCCCAAAGTATGCCTTTTCAAAATTTTTACCTAACGGTTTTTAGATGGCTGACAATGGCTTTTACACCTCGGTCGCGCATAGAGCTCCCAGAAAAACGTTCATAAAACATAGAAAAATGGTCCACCGCGCCGTAAACTTGTGTAAAAGTAGTTCTATGAAGACCTTTAAGAAGAAAGACGGTCTTACCTTTCACAGGAAAGTGTTTAAACATAGCTTAAATATACATTTTATAATTTTCGGCGTGTTCATTTCAACCGCCATCGCCATGGGCCCGATGTTATCACGTGAACTCCGACTGCCGATGGGCCGAATCAGTCAACTTAAATTATAATAATTAAAAATTACCAAAAAACTTTTATGTTTTTATTAATCATAACGCACAAATATAAAGTTGTGATTTACACATGTCATAGGTATGTGTTTTTTTTCATTTTGCTTATTAATTTTTAAACATTTTTACTTTATCTTTTTTGCACTGTTATTTTTAGTTTTTTTTCCTACTAATTTAACACTCCTTTTAAATATGTTTACAATGTTAATTCAAAGTTTATAATCACTGTATTGTCATGTAAAAGTCACATTGACATGCCCTCGTGGTCGAGGGGTAAAGCTCTTGACTAGCAATCCGGAGGTCGCGGGTTCAAATCCCGGTGCGCGCAGATAAATTTTATTCGATTAATCTGTGTTTTCAAAATTAAATAATTAAAAATAATATAAGTTAGGTACATTTCCGGCCGTATTGCCGCTTCCTTTAAATCGGGACACGAACCCAAGAACTTCGGCTTTCCGGGCCCGCAACTCTGCCAACTGAGTTAATGTGTCCCTATCCGATTCGGTCATTTTTAACCTTATCATACTTTGACTAAGTACTACCGACATTATCTTCATTTTCTTGACGCGTATTTAATTGGCTGCTATCTACATGTATGATTGCAAGATTCAAACCCGAACTATTATATGTATATACGACATCTATTGACTTTTCTGCAAGTCTAGGATATATTTTATTTTTAACTTTGTCAGTAAAACCTTCCAGTTATGCCCATATTTTTTTCAGATTTTTTTTTGTTTTCAGATTTTCTATTGAGTTTCGTTAATATTGTCTTCATTTAATTTATCTTTTAAATAAGTAAACCCTGAGGAAGTGAGCATTGCTCACGAAATATGCCGGTTTTTTATAAACAATAAAAGTGGTTAAAAGTAAGTAAACTATTAATTTTGATAAAGAAATTCGTTCAGCAAATAATACACAACGGGTAATTATATTTTGTGCCTAAAATATGAAAAAAAAACTGACAAAAGTTTTTTTTATTAAAAAAAAAAATTAAATAATGTTAATCCCATTACCAGTTCGGCCCTTTTCTGTAGAACGCTCACCCTGCCCCCGCGCGCTGGGCGGTAACCCCGTTTCTATCCCCTCTTCACGCCGGCCAAAAATGGAGATAGCTACACAGGTTTTGACGGTTTAGTACGTTCTGAAATGCCTATACCGCTTCCATGCAATCCTAGTTCCATGGTTGCCACGACCGTTCCCGGCAAGAAAGATCGTACCTCACACTAAGGATTTTTAGTAGGTACATCTTTGTGTATGGGAAAAAAATGTTGGAATTTCGAAAAAAGTGGTTAATCTTTTTTACTCCTACCATTATGTAGAATCACCTCCCGAAAGTTAATGCACTTTACCCCCGAACACCCTGTATATATGTATATATCAATGGGAAAATCTATTAAACGGATCGCCCTTTTCTGTACAGAGTAAAGGTGTAAGTTAGTTAAGTTTTTACGGTATATTATAACAAAAATGAAAATAAAGGTTCTATGTTTGTACCTACATTTCGTAATCAGCAGGACATAGTGAGAAAAAAGGAAATGTTTTTTGACAATCATACCATATTTTCCGGCAGTCGGCTTAACCGGGATATCAATTGTACGCATCCCGGTTAATCCCCCACGGATAATAAGGTTTCGGATAATCCGATGCCGGATGTTTCGGGTCGCCTTTAAGGGGAATTTCTCACCTGGGTTGAACATCCTTTCTTCAAACAATTTAGAACGGTGTTACAACATTTTAATACAAATAACAACTAATCATAAAAATAATTCTTAAAATGCCGCTTACTACCAGCACTGATACTATTTTCAATTCCTTCAACGTTATGGACATAAAACAGCTCTACTCAAGATCCATATTACTTAATTTACACAAAAACAACAAAACACCATACAAAGCTACACAAACAATACACAATACCCGAGCCAAAAACAACGAACTTCTCCAAACTCCTTTTTTCAAAACCACCTTCGGGCAAAGACACTCTAAATACATATCTTGCAAACTATACAATACACTACCAACTACGATCAGACAAAGTGACTCCTTTACAAAATTCAAACAAGATATTAAAAAATGGATTATAAGTATTGGACGCCACACTATCACACATATCTGTAAAATAAATCACACATAGACAGAAATAACTATTCACATACAACCTAACCCATATAAAATAATGGAATCCTGTCAAATTTAACCTATAAATAGACTAGGCAGAATTTATTTCATTACTCCATCTCCAACATTTATAAAATAACTCTCTTTAAAAGATTTACCACCCTTCCAATCACCCTTCTGTTCTAATTCTATTCATAATATGTATTTTACCTGAAATATCCTTGTAACTACTATATTCATTTATGTACGCCTGTCTCGACACAGGTATACCCTAGTGAGACAGGCATACAAATAAAACCATTGTAAATATATTTTATTATAGATAAATAAATAAAAAAATTTCAAAGTTCTTCATCCTAATAAAAAAAATTCCTTAGCTGTTTAAATTATAAACTAAAAATACCGAAAGAACAAATAAACTACACCTATCTTCTGCTTTCATCTAATTTATTAAAATTTAGTGACAGAAGAACTGTTTTCGATCTAGTATTTTTATTTAAAATCTTCATAGACATCCAAATAGATAGACAAGAAGATACAGATGAGGGGTAAAACCAAACTATGGAAGGGCGAAGAGGGGAAAGATGACTGTGATTCGTTAAAAAATCAATCTGACAGTATATAGGCATCTCGCATTATAATATCACCATTTAGTTCTTAAAAGCAAAATCTGCTTTTGAATGAATTGACCTTTTTACATGGGAGCGCGAATTGCCTGCCACGTTATTAACATATTTGCGTAGTCCAAAGGCGGGAAAGGAAAGTTCGTTACCCTTTTCACAGAGGAATATTTTGTTGCCGTATTTAGTTAAGACACTTTTACAAATATTTCATAATTTACTTACCCCTGTAACCAGCGACGAGCTCACTGGAGAAACGCCCCCATTCTCTATGTTTACATATATTAGGGTCTAATGTATAGCACAGGTTCTCATTTTTGTTCGTAAAATGTATGATGCGTGCTTGGCGCTGGTCAGGAGAAGAATGATGGCGTCAAATTTTTTAGATTCAAGCGAGGCTCTCGTCGATCCGAGCTGGCTCCATGGGACCGTTATGGGGAGGGGGAAATAATACGCTTTTATCACTTAGGGCAGGTCCAGATATATTCATATGTCCATGAAAATCTTGCATAATAAAATTAACAGCCCTGAAGTCTTGGCGCACATTAATTTTAATGTGCCAGCCAGAAACACAAGGTCAGTACTACCGTTTTATTGTGGCAATACTACGACCATGTTCCATTTCAATATACCACTTCACAGAAATCAAAACTTATGCAATATGTTTTCGCACATAGATGTATGGAATGTGTCGCTGATAAAATATAAGTATGATATAATAAATCATTTTTCCTCTTTAAGATAAGTTATTTGCTTGTATTATTTACAAATGTATTTTTTCATTGTTACAATATTGTAATATTTAAATATCGTAGCATTTATTTTTGTTTGTTATCTGAATATCTACATATGTCTTTCTCAACTACTATTTCTTTCTGTTTTACAAACTCACTAGAGCTGTATTTTTTCATGTTATTGCTATATTATGTACATTATGGTATATTATGTAAAAGCCGGAAGGCGTTAATATTATAAATAAATAAATAAATACTTCTTCTTCTTTGCGTGCCGTATCAGATCCCCCCGACGTTGGCGATCACTCTTGAGAATGTCTCTCTGTCTTGCGCTGCCCGGAATAGCTCCTCCACACTTCTAATGCCGGTCCACTCTCGTATGTTACGCAGCCAATACAAAATAAATACGTACTTCATAATTTATTTAAATAAATACGTACTTCATAATTTATTTTGTTTTTTATAATCACTGATATGAATGTACGCAATTAATATTTAATAATATTAATACCTTCCTCCCGCAGTTACGCAAAATATGTACCTTTGTGTAAAACTGAGATAATGAACTGTATTGTAGTGTTTTTTTTACATTAGCTCCACATAGGAGGCTTTGCATAATTTAATTCCCCTCAGGGCCTATATAATCTTTGGGGATGCCGAGATTATTTCTATATATATAATAGTGAGCTCTGGCGTCATGAAATTAAGCGTTGCTAAACCATTAATCCGATTGCGATGAAGCTTTGGGGATTTTATGTGTGCATGCCCGCTAGGGTTTCTGTATTTATAATAGTGACCACCACCGCCGTCCCGGGAACCTTTTATTGGATGACCAACACCCGTAGTGGTTGGCTACGTTAGGTGACTTAGCGGGGATGCCCGGGTTTATGAGGTGACGTTTGTCCGGGTCTTGGCGGCTGATCCGTCTGCCCACCAGCTGCATGGAAGGCCGGATCGGGAGAGAGAGTGGTTGAGGGAGTCCCCTTGACTCCCTCAACCGTGTTATCTCGGAACATCTACGTGGTGGGAGGGATGGATTCATGCGTCCGTAAATCCTGGACTCACTGACCCCCAGATTCCTACCCACCCATCATTCCCCTTTCCTTCCTAGAACTTCCTCTCCTTACTTTCTTAAAAAGACCCTCCACAGAGCATTCCCAAAGATGACATAGGCCTTGAGGGGAATTATTTTCCTCAGGGCCTCCTGTGTGGAGCTAATGTAAAAAAAAGTGAGCTCTGGCGTCATGAAATTATGCGTTGCTAAACCATTAATCCGATCGCGATGAAACTGTGCGGGTTTGATATGAGCACGCCCGCAAAGGTTTCTATATATACTGGAGAGCTCTGGCATTATCAAATTTGTTTAAAAAAATTGCAAATGGTGGCACCCGAGATGTTGAAAACTGAAGAGGGGACGTGTGAGGGGAGGGGAACGCGGGAGAGAAAGGGGAGGCGGACGGGGAATGGGATGAATGGGAGAAGAATTCCTTGTCTTGGGGAGCATAATGACCATGGATCGTAAAGTGAGGTCATTGATGCTGGCACCAAAATAAATTAACCCGCGCCCGCCCCCTCCAAAGGGACGAGTGCAATTTTTGAAGCCCCTATACTTTTACAGGGGCACTAGTTCAGCGCCCTTGAGATGATTTTTCATGAAAACGGCGCTTTATAAATCAGCCAAATATTATTAAATATTATTAAGACATGCAGGGAAAAAAAAACTTTAATAAGTGGCATTGCAATGCATGCCGGGAACTCACAACTATAAATTAATACCGGGAGGCATAACGGTTCGGTATTTTGTTTTTATTTTTGAGCATTATAATTGATGGTGGTTATGAGTAATCCGAGCATTGTACCAGATAGTGGGTATACATTTACATATTTAACTGCAAACTTAACTTAAATTTCGATTTTTTGGAGATGTTTGATTATCATCCATGTCCAATAAAAATTGTAGCAAAAATCGACTTCCAAATTTGATGTAAATTCACCCGTTTTCCACTTGCACTACGAGTTTCCAGACACAATTGGTGGAATCTATCACTGCTATCAATACTGTATTTCCAATAAATAATTTATAATTTTGTCGTTGTTATGTTTCTTTACAAATTAACCGCTCAATTTACTTCGGTGTGAAACACAAAGCCTTTCAAATTAATTACTTTGATGAATTTGTTTCAACTTAAAATAGAAGAGTTTATTTATAAATCCCGGCTTGTTGTAGCTCTGGTCGAGTGGATAGATTGGTATCGATAAAGTACTAATTTTGTTCAGGGATTCGCATTAATTTAATTGACAGGAAATATTTAAAGTACTTTGTTCACTGGGAAGTAATTTATAGGTTAAAAATTCAGCACTTCAATACAAAAGGCGAGATCTGTTTAATTAAACATTCTAATAACGTGCTCCAATCGGGGATGCTATAGTCCCGCTGGATCCCAGCAATTTGAAGGCTTTTGGGGCTCTTTCGTTGTGTATTTACAGTGAAAAAAACCAATATTGGACTAAGTAGTGAGATGATTTAAAAAAAAAATAAAATGTGTAACATCAATTGTCATACTTACGGCAAAATGAGATAGATACTCGAATATGGTTCGTTATTTTTCTTTCATGCCATTATTAATATCGATAGCGAAAATGTAAGATGTAAAGGATTAGAAATCTAAAAATGAGTTAAATATATCATTTTTTCTCTTTTTTTCTCTTTCTAGGAAAATAGGCGAGTTCTTCACGACGTGCATTTTAAGAGGATTTTTTGTCACTAGCGCGACTGAAACGCGGTAGGGATTGTAAATAAGCGTCCCGGTTAGACGAGAGGTGCTTGGTTCGAGTCCCAGTTGCTACCATTATCGTTTTCTGCGTCTTGTTCTCTTTCATATTTTCGTTTAGATTATTATTATTATTATTATCTATTTATTATTTTTACGATTGTTATTATTATTTTAATCTTCTTCAATGATATAATTAACATTTTGTCCTTTACAGCATTCCAAATATCCGTTATCGAGTAATGCATGATTGTGATGAGGACTGTTTTCATTTTTAATGCCTGGAGTGTTATTCTTATAAATAATTCTTTCACCACTACAAAACATAAAAAAACGATAACTTTGTAAATACCACTTTTATTTTTGTACCTAATGCTGACCAGAAGGATGATTCTATTTCGTTTATGTTAACATTTGTCGGTGTTGAGAGACAATTAAGACAAAAATGCAAAATCCGTCGGATATCGGAAGTCATCCGTCGTGCGTTATCGGTTGTCAAAGTTCAGTGATTTTCAATGGCTTGTCTAAGCCCATCCTGTGTTGATGTCATAATTACCTACTTGAAAACATTAATTACTACTTATTAGTTAACTAAACTAACTAACCATCACGTCGTGTCCCCGCAGGGGTAGGCAGAGAGGACGAACCGCCAAACAACTCGGTCTTGTCACACACCCTTTGCTAACTCACATTCATACATCGTCTCATACACACTCTTCTATTATTTTTGACATGGCCCGACTCAAGTATCTGATTCACTTGATCGTGCCATGTCTTCCTCGGGCGTCCCAGACTTCTTCTTTTTTCACATTTACCTACGTCATATATTCTTCTTAGACTACTTTCTTATTTCATTCGCTCTACATGCCCAAACCATCTGAGGGTCCCTTTCTTAATCTTACTTATTATGCTTACATTCTTTGCGGATATCCACATTACTCACACGATCATACATGGTTTTACCACACACTCGCCTCAGGGATCTCATTTCAAAAGCATTCAGTTTACTTTCATCCTTCATCTGCTAGTTCCATGCCTCACTGCCATACACCAGGGTAGGTACCAGGACTCCATTGAGGACTGCTAGCTTTGCTTCTTTTGGCACTTTTTCATTAGCGCTAACGGCATTCAGTCCTCCATTTATGGAGTTACCTGCATTTACCCTTCTTTCAATATCTCTATCAGCCTTCCCATCTCAACATATTACCCAGATACACAAACTCATTCACCTGCTCCAAGTATTCATCATTCACAACTATATTGCACCCTGGTATAGACCTATTAGGTACGAAATATAAACCTTTAGTATAACCTAATAGGTGTTGATCAAAGATATTTAAATACAAAAGAGATATGCTATGGTGTCCGCGAAACTGTCGGCGGACTACGACCTAATTAGAGTAGTTTGCATACGAAAAGAATTTTTCATTTCGTTGATTTTTTGAAGGTGTGCATTGGTTAACAATAGAGTTTGAATACGGAAAGAATTCGTTCATCTAGTTTAACGTTCGTTTGGTTTATATTTTCATTTAGTTTATTTGTTAATTGGTAAACAACATCGGCGACACTCAGAAGCGCAGTCCCACCCAGTAAAAACTGCAGATAGCATATCTATTGTGTTGATAAATGACTATCAGTTTGTCGTATTATTTTGATGTTTGTACGCGATGATATTCGACCCGTAAATTTTCCCGCGACTGACATCTCTTAACGAGGATTACGCGGCAAACGCCCCGTTACCTTTGACCCTGGGTTGACTACTTATAAAAGTTGATATTTAAAAAGAAATAGTATTTTTTTATGTTAGCGCAACACGAAATACCGCATTAAAAAAAAACTGTCAAAAGGAGTCGGATACGAAAGATTTAAGTTAGGCTGTCGTAAAGGGTACAGAATCACCCTGGAGGTTTCGCCACAAATTATGAGAGTAGCTTCGCCACAGCAGTATAATAATTTTAGTAGAATTGAAGTGGTGCTCATAAGTTACATATTGTTTTATTTCAAATTATAATACCACTTAACAAAATAACTGCATCGTACGAAAAAATATTATTTTAACTATTTTTTCTACTTTTTCATGGGTTGGTGATATCTGATTTTGTTCTTGATGGGTGGCCATTAAATGTGTATAATTACAGTTTATTTTGTGTAATTAAATTAAAACCAATATAAAACTTTACTACCCGTAAAAATTTTAGTACCTACAATGGTGGCCACATTATGGCTTTGTCCGAAAATAGCGTTTCTGAATGTAGCGTAATGATAGAGTAATTAACAAATTTCGTAAAAGAGACTGATTGCGGTGTTCTCAAAATATTGAGCGAAAAGAGGAAGAAAGGTTAACCAAGACAACATATAATGCACAAGTGAATGAAAAAATAAGTCAGAGATATTCATGAAAGACTTTCAGTTAGATCAATTGAACCAAAATTTAAAAAATGTCAACAATATACGACCTATCTGGTAGTATCTAGTCGAGGAGCAAGGCTCTTGACTCACAATACGAAGATCGCGGGATTGAATCCCGGCGTGCGCAAATAAATTATATTTGATTAATTTGTGTTTTTTTACAATCAATTAATTTAAAAATAATATATACTATATTTTCAGCACGTTCCAGAGTGGAAGATAGTCTCAGTATCGCCTTGGTGTAAGACCACCATTCAGAATTGAAACGTTGCTGGATATGGCTTTAGCCGTGTTTGGTGACCAGATCTGAATAGCCAGATACTTCCCCACCTTCCTCTTCCCCATCTTCTTCCCCTCCCCACTCCCTTCTGCCTCATAAACTACCCTACTTTGGGATGCCATAGTCTCACTGGCTCCAGACGGAAGCAACTGGGACTCTTGTGAGGTATTCACATAAAAAAGTTGGTTGCAGAACAAGAGTAGTGAAATAATTAAGGAGCGTGTATCATGACCTAAACCTAGTATCGTACGGAACTTCACCCTCTCTGCCTACCCCTGCAAATGGCATTATATTAAATTTGTTAGATCTGTAGAAGGGTAGGTATCTAACAAACTAACTAATGAAATGTTTCGAAGTCCGAAACAATACAATTTATATTATAATAATAATAATAATAAATAATAAATTTGGACAACTTATATAGCGCTGTTTTTGCGAATAATCGCCTCAAGAGCGCTGTACAAATTAGCATGGATTTTACATTAGAATTTACTTAACTTAGGAGGCTCGATAACAACTCGTCTTGCAGCTATCAAGCGCATGGATTATTGGAATTCTAGCCCCCCGATAAATTAAATAAAATATCTTTTTATACACGTATTTCAATTTACTTAACTATGTAGGGGGCTAGATAACCACTCGTCTTGCAGCTATCAAGCGCATGGATTGTTGGAATTCTAGCCCCCCAATAAATCAAATAAAATATCTTTTTATACGAACGTATTTTAATTTACTTAACTGTGTAGGAGGCTCGATAACAACTCGTCTTGCAGCTATCAAGCGCATGGATTATTGGAATTCTAGCCCCCCGATAAATTAAATAAAATATCTTTTTATACACGTATTTCAATTTACTTAACTATGTAGGGGGCTAGATAACCACTCGTCTTGCAGCTATCAAGCGCATGGATTGTTGGAATTCTAGCCCCCCAATAAATCAAATAAAATATCTTTTTATACGAACGTATTTTAATTTACTTAACTGTGTAGGAGGCTAGATAACAACTCGTCTTGCAGCTATCAAGCGCATGGATTATTGGAATTCTTGCCCCGCAATAATACATTTACCTTATGTATTTAGTAATCTACTTAACATCCTAAGTCTGTTGTCTAAATACAGGTTAAACATTTAAACAACAGAAAAACTGGAGGTGCTAATGAATACGATTTAAATAATTTTGTTTCTTAAAAGAAGTACAAGTTTTAAAATCTTTCTAATTTATAATTAAGAGAAATTCAAGGGATGGTTCATTTCAACTAAAGTTTATTTTTATGAAATAACTTTGAAGATATAAACTTATTTTACTTTATTTTGCAGTTAGAATTTTTGTGTTAGTGTCTAATACAATTTTTTTCTTTCGGCGAGCCAATTCTTCAACATAACATTTTTTTTTATCATTTGTACATTTTTTAATTTCAGCAGGTAGCATATTTAATAAATTTGGTATCATGTAGTCCAGCGTTCTTTGTTCATATTTGTTTAAGTGCTTAGGTACAATTAGTCCTTCATTTAGCGTAAAACTAAGTGTTTTAACGATTATAAAACGTTTTTATTGATAATTTACAAAATGCCAATTATTTAGGCGTGTTATAAATATTTATAATGAATGTATATATATTTAATATGAATACCCTATTCGAAACCACTACAAAATAACATAACTAAAATTGGCTTTAGAGATTTTTCTTTTGTTTTCATTGTGAAAAGATTCGAGGTACATTTTATCATCAATATTGTTTTCGTTCACTGTTTGGTTCACTGTTTGGTATCATTTCATCTATTGTTATTTTTACGAGAGACTTAGAGAGGATTGTTCTTGAATGATTCCATAAATTGCAAAATTGAAATTCAGTCGTGTCTAGAGAGGAAAAACAGGAAACCTTTGATGTTTCGGTTTAAAAATACATTTTCCTTGAGATGAAATAATAATAAAAATATCGGCGGAGTGTGGTCAACAGTAATAATTGATGACTGTAGTTTGAGCTTCAATAAAACATACAATAATTTAAAAAATCAGATCGTGCTGTGCAATCTGTGAGTCGTAAGATGTCGCTTTCTTTTCTTTTGCCTGATTATTTTGGAGTGGTTTGAAGGTTGGATATTTATTATACAATTATTATTTTTTTTTAATTTCGTAGGATTCGAGCCTTGGTTTGCTGGATGTCTGGCCGCTGAAGTTCGTCAGGCGTTTAATATTTGTACGTTCACTATTTGAGGCTAGCGTGTAACCGTGGATTTATCGTATTATATTGGAACTGATTACCCGTGAAATAATACATTTTAGTGTCGCTCGCTTACCTTTCATCGAGTTTCAAAATAACAACGGTGATAGAGAAGTTTCACTTAAAAAAATCGAGTGCAACTCACACGCGGTAAAAGTGAAACCTTCACTCACACAATCTCAACTAATAGAAGTGAGAAGTGAGCTCATACCTTGAAAAGTGAGCTCATATTCAAAGCGGCCAATGCGGTAAGGTTTCATTCTATCTCATTCTGTCGCAGGCTAAATCCTATAGATGCATGTGTTTGTCTCTTTTTATGGTCATTTCCATTTCATCTAGTTTCAAATCACAACGATGCTAAAGAAGTTTCACTTCAATGAGAAATTATACGACATTATTTCAAAAGTTTTTGAGAAACAACAAAATATATCAAGTTTTTCAGTACACACAGTATCTAGGCCAACACCGATAACTTTGCAGGCGGTCACAGGAGGAAAAAAAGAGGCCTTGTTTTTTTGGAGGCAGGTTTGGGTTCCGCCTCTCCCGGAATCATTTTTTAGATTACCAATCACCAATTGGGTCACCCCAAGTGGTTCGCTACGCTGACTTAGCAGGGGTGTCTGGGTTCATGGGGTGAGGTTTGTCCCACACAACTGCATGGCAGCCCTGATCGGGAGAGACCGGTTGACGGAAACCCTCTGATCAATTCTCTCCACCCAACATCTCCAAAGATGATATAGGTCCGGAGGGGAATTATTTTATATTCAAAATTGATTGTTTTACTTCTTCAAACACAGCAAACTTATTTTGTGGTACCTTTTTAATTCATAATTAATAGATTTCTTTCTTTTTAACCAGGTTTATTGTTTATAAAAAACCGACATTTTTGTGAGCGATGCTCACTTCCTCAGGGTTTACGTATAACTAATTGAAGATGGGAGTGAGAAGGGGGGTATTAGGGCATAACAAGTTTAATAGTGACGACCTCCGTAGTCCAGTGGGTAAGACTCTTGACTCACAATCCGGAGGTCGCGGGTTCGAACCCGGCATGCGCAAATAAATTTTATTTGATTTATTTGTGTTATTTCACAATTTATTCATTTAAAAATAATATATAGTATATTTGCGGCATGTTCCAGAGTGGAAGATACTATCAGTATCGCCCTGGTGTAAGACCACCATTCAGAATTGAAACGTTGCTTGAAAATGGCTTTAGCCGTGTTTGGTGACCAGATCTGAATAGCCAGGTACTTCCCAACTTTCCCCTTCCCCACCTCCTTCCCCTCCCCACTACCTTCAGCCTCACAACATACCCCAATTGGGGATGCCATAGTCTCACTGGCTCCAGACGGGAGCAGTTGAGATTCTTGTGCGGTTATTCACTGTAAAAAAAAAATAAAAAAATAGTGGGTAAGTGTAATAGTGGGAACAAGTTTAATAGTGGGTCATTAAAAAATATTTTAATTATATATAATATTTAAATTCGTATTTACGCTCTTTCTATTTTCTAAGATTTCTAATTTATTCATCTGGACGCCATTGAAATTACAATGTTGTAATTTTAGAAACACCGGTTTTTTATAAACAACTAGCTGACCCGGCGAACTTCGTACCGCCTCAGAATCAATAACTGTTATGTTAACTTATTAGTCGAATTAAATTCAGTTTTTTATGTTAAAAATTACACAATGAAGCAATTATCGATGCGCATCTCTCCGTGTTTTATTTTTATCAGTATCAGAGATGGCGTTGTGTACGGATTTATATTTTTGTGATTTTCTTACTTTGATTACGGGAATTTCGTTTCATTTTCTTTATACGTGTGAGGGAGATATAATTATTGTATTTTTTCCTTTGGTGAGATGCAGACATATGTTCACCGTTTGTCTCATTTTCAACTGTTGACATTGAGTGTGTAAGAAAGAGGGGCAGCATTATAAGTTTAAGAACAAAAGCAAAACAATCAGCGCATTGACATTTGACGTTTTTGAATTTTTGGAATTCACGCACGATTCATTCAATATTATACTTATCACAATATTGCTGCAGCTCTTTCAAAAGATGAGAAATCGTTCCATACAAAATGTATGAGGAAAAAAATTATCTGCATAATTATTTTTTGCGTGAATTTTTCCGTATGTTTCAATAGCTGTTTTGCTATCCGGGGCGGAGACAAATCCAACACATAAAAAATCATAAACATCGGTCAGCCGTTCTTGAGTTATAAATGGTGTAACTAACCCGACTTTTTTTTTTACATGAGCTCCACCCAGGAGGCCCTGAGGAAAATAATTTCCCTCAGGGCCTATGTCATCTTTTGGGATTCTGTGTGGAAGGTTTATTTAGGGAAAGAAAGGAGAGGAGAGTTTTGGGAAGGAAAAGAGTTTAAGGGGTGGGCAGGAAACTGGGGTTCAGTGTGTCGTGGTCATCCGCCTCCAAGACCTAGACAAACCTCACCCCATGAACCCGGGCACCCCTGCTAAATCACCAAACGTAGCGAACCACTTGGGGTGACCTATGGCAGAGGTGTTGGTTATCCAATAAAGGTTCCCGGGGCGGCGGTACCCATTCCCGCCTCCCAAATTGGACTCTGTTGTATATATTAAGATAAACGTGGTTAAAACAAAGAAATTTATTAAATTTGAATTTTTTTTATTTTTTTATTTTTTATTTAATAAATGTTTACATGATACATTGTTGGTATTTTTTGACTACCACACTAGGCTATTGCCCGTGTTGTGGTAGTCATATATGACATATTATTTTATATAAACAGATAAAAAAATATGAGAAGAGGAAAGAAAAAATAACATATTTAGGGATAAATATAACTAAAAACAGATAAAAATAAAGATATAACAATTAAAAGTAAGCTAAGAAATAAATAATAAAAAGATAATTTAAAGAAGATTGAAATAAACTCTGGTAAGTATTATTATTCTTGAGATAAAAATAGAAACAAAAATTGGTAAGTATTCATCTGCACGAGAGTACATGTTTGTAGTCGCTTTTGATATTCTTTCTCTGAATGAAGTTGGAAAGAGTGTTAGAGAAAGTAAATTTTTTTGTTTGTAATTTTTTTTTATGTAATGTTAAATTAATTAATTAATTAAATTTGTATTAATTTGATGGTTGTTTCTTCTAAAATGTATGAACGAACCTTTATTCTGGCGATTCTGCCATTAATTTATTGTTATGGTGTTTAATAATTCATAAACCTCCATTTAAAAGATAATGCTAAAATGGAATGTTCCAGGTATTCCAAATGGATGAAATTAATATTTACATGTACAAATTATTATCCAAATGGACTTTTGTCATAATTTTCATAATAAATTAATTTAAAATAATGTTTTTATTTGGTTCTGCAAGTGTAATGAAAAAACTAAATTTAAGTACCCACGTACATAGTGTTATAAAAAACTAAAATGTAAGGAGCTTAACAATACTATTATTTGACGGCTTCAAGTAAATTTTACGAATAATAGAATAATAAAAGTCAGCATGTAACAGAGTGTATGTGTATGTGGAGGCCCTGAGAAAAATAATTCTCCTAAGGCCTTATTTCATCTTTGGGGATGCTGTGTGGAGGGTCGTTTTTAGGAAAGGAAGGTAACGAAGTTCTGGGAAGGAAACGTATTAGGGATGGGTAGGAATCTGGAGGTCGGTGTATCCAGAAGTGGCGGAATGAGTGAATCCATCCTTCCCATTGCGGTGCTAGGCGATGTTCCGAGAGAGTACGTCTGGAGAAATCAAAAGGACTTTTTTTTTTTTTTTACAGTGAATACCGCACAAGAATCTCAATTGCTCCCGTCTGGAGCCAGTGAGACTATGGCATACCCAATTGGGGTATGTTGTGACGCTGAAGGTAGTGGGGAGGGGAAGGAGGTGGGGAAGAGGAAGGTTGGGAAGTACCTGGCCATTCAGATCTGGTCACTAAACACGGCTAAAGCCATTTTCAAGCAACGTTTCAATTCTGAATGGTGGTCTTACACCAGGGCGATACTGATAGTATCTTCCACTCTGGAACATGCCGCAAATATATTATATATTATTTTTAATGAATTAATTGTGAAATAACACAAATTAATCAAATAAAATTTATTTGCGCATGTCGGGTTCGAACCCGCGACCTCCGGATTGTGAGTCAAGAGTCTTACCCACTGGACTACGGAGGTCGTCAACTCCTTCAACCATTCTCTCCCGATCTGGCCTGCCATGCAGCTGTTGGGCGGACGCATTCACCGCCAAGGCCCGGGCAAACCTCATCCCATGGACCCGGATCCTGCTAAGTCACCAAACTTAGCGAACCACTTGGGGTGACCTATAGTAGTAAGTGGCCCCCTGGTGTAAGACCACGATTCAAAATTGAATTGTTGCTCAAAATAGCTTTAGCCGTGTTTGGTGTCAAGATCTGTATGACCAGTTACTTCCCTAACTTCCTCTCCTCCATCTCATTCCCTTTCTAACATCCTTCAGCCCCCAGCATGCCCTAATTAGTTGATCTCGATTGTACAAAATTTTTTTTTTTTTAATTGCCGGCAACCCAAGCGTCTATTGAAATAACGTTATTATACAGGGTGTAACAGGACGTACCCGAGGGATTTTAACCAGCGGTTCCTGAGCATATTTGGAGTAAAAAATGTAGATTTCATTTTGCTCTCCGGTGATATTTTTTTTCTATTAAAAACAAAAATTATGTTTTTAAATCACGCGTCGCCAATGGCATGATCATTGGTCTACTCGGGAGACAACGTCGCAATTTCACACGTGCACACAGTGGAAGGGAGGCGACAACGACCAGCGCGCTTCAAGGCAGGACCATATTATATGCTCCAATACCAAACAAGTAATATTTAATATTGCGTAAATAATTATTATGCTTATTTTACTCAGATATTATTGCTAGCTTTAAGTAAAGACTTTAAGTACCGAAAATTCCTGATGGAATTCTAATTTAAATAATTTGTGGTTAGAAGACGGGTGGGTTTCTTCATTTACCGAGAATGCTAAATGGAATGCTAATTGTAAAAGTAAACGATCGAAATTTAAAAATGTCTATGCATTTGACCGTTTACTTTTACAATTAGCATTGCATTTAGCATTCTCGGTAAATGAAGAAACCCACCATTAAATAACTTTTAAACAAAAAAAAATGTAGTTCTACGAATTAAACACAAAAACAGTAATTAAATAACTTATTTGTTGACAATAATTGAGAATAATTTCCAATGGTCCTTTTATCATAAATATTAAGAAATAAGATAAGATAAATATTTAACCACCTTTAAAAACACAATCTCCCTTGCACTTGCTTAATTAGGTATCCAGAATCACCAAAACGAAACGCGCATTATAATCGCGAAATTATTGTCAATAAAATCAATGCTCATATAAAACGAACTTGTCAACAGCTGCAAATGCGTAACCGTGACCTTGACCCACAGAATTTAAAATAATATGAAATACATACATGTATAGGTAGAATACGATGTTATTTTAAAATTAGAATGCTGCCAGGTGCTGAATTATTTGAATAAGAAAAATATTTAATTTTATAAATGAATTTAAAAATAAATCAATTACATATTGGAACAATTTTAAAACCGTGTGAAATATTTTGTTCAAAAGATTTATTAAACATCACGCGGTAGGTAGAGAGGATGAACTGCCAAACAACTCGGTCTTAGCATACTCCTCGCAATTCCACGTAGTAGGTAATTGTGTATTCTTGGAAGTACCTAGTCATGATTCAAATTCCAATTCAAATTCCCCATTTATTTTTACCTAACTACACAATGTAGGTACTAATATTTTTCAGTTATGTAGGTACTCAGAATAAGGGTTACAATCAATAAACTATTGGTTTTACCGATCTATTAATACGTATTATGAAGAACAGGATACCTAACACAATTCTTAGAAAGTTCTCGACTTATAATGTGGCCTAACCAGTGTTTTGAAACAATAAACTATTGGTTTTACCAACCCATCAATAAGTATGTTGACAAAGTTCTTAGAAAATAAGTTGATCTAGCAATGTTTTGAATGTAATAGCATACATTTGGATTACAAGGAACTATCCAGAATAAGGATTGCAATAATAACCTGTTTTACCGATACAAATAATATTATCATTTTACAGAAGGGAACGTACCCATACTACGTGACCATTTTTTTTTGCAATTTTTAACCCCCCCCCCCCCCCCCCTCCCCCTCCCGGTGACCAAAATCCTAAGCAAATCGCCGCTCATTTGTACCAAGCGTGACATTTTGAAGACCCCCCCCCCCCCCCGAAGAGGTTACGTAGTATGAGTACGTTCCCTAAGGTAATGGTGCCGATTTAAAGAAAAAAAAAATCAAGTCAATAAGTTGACTGTATTCAGCCTTACCAATAAAATACAAACTAACCACAAACAGTCCGATTATGAAGGATTGGAATGTTTCATAATTTTGACACAAAATGTGAGTTCTTATAGAAGTTTCAAATAAATTAATCGTGGTGGTTCGATCATAAGCTTTGAAAACATTTTAGTATCTACTGTTTAAGTGTAATGTTGACTGAACTTACAATACTTAAAAATACTATTTGCGAAAGTTATAATTAAATAATACCTCTAAAAATAATTTAAAAACCCACCCGGCAATGTTTTGTTCGCGTTTGTGTCTGTCATCTGTCACAGATACGAACATAATATTATGAATGACATGTAAGAATAAAAATGCTGACATTTGGTTATAATATTTTTTTTATTATTATTATAAAAGTTGCTCGAAGTGGCCGCCATCGGCTTCAATGCATGCATGCAATCTTAACACATTATGGATGCTTAAATTAGCAGGATTCGCCTTCAGTTCGTCTGCTGCCTCCATGATCAGTTGGATCAATTGCTCTCTCGTCGCTATCGGCTTCGAATCACCTTTTCCTTCAGAGTTCCCCAGAGGTAGTAATCCAACGGTGTTAGGTCGGGTGATCTCGGTGGCCATGCAATGTTAGGACTACCTCGGCCTATCCACCGTCCAGGAAACTCTACATTCAGGTAGTTCCGCACGGCAACGGAATAATGGGGTGGAGCTCCATCGTGCTGGAACCACATCCTTCGCAGTGCTTGTAAGTTTACTTCGTCCAGAATGTCGCCCAGCTGCCCTTGCAGGAACTCCAGATACATCGGTCCATTTAACCTGGGAGGCAACTCGATCGGACCAATTATTTTGTTACCCAAAATACCCGCCCACATATTTACTGAGAATCTCTCTTGGCTCGACGATTCCCGGACAAGCTTAGGATTTTCTTCGGCCCAATGATGCAGGTTGTGGATATTTAATATTCCTGTTTTCGTAAATTGGGCTTCGTCTGTGAATAGAATATTTTTCATGAAATCTCCATTTCTCAACACATTTCGTAGCATCCGTCTACAGTAAATTAGTCTTGAGAAATGGTCGTTCTCCAGTAGACCTTGGCAGCGCCTGTAGTGGAAAGGTTTCAGGCGATGTTTTTTTAGGATTCTCCATACCGTCGTGTGTGTTATGTCTCCAACGATCATGGCGACGCGACGCACGGAAAGCGTCGGGTCTTCTGTCATCATGTTGAGGATCCTCTCTTCAACACGAACTGGAACATCATTATTTCCTCCGCCCTGAACCCGTACGATTCCATGGTCGCGCAGGCGTTGATACATCTGCAAACAAAAATACAATTGCTAACATTATTCTGTTATAAAATATCAGTAAAAATGAATGACGGGTGCGTTTTATATCAGTTTATTTCTGAGAACATAGAAATATTTGATTAACATAGAAAACGTTCCGTAAGTACGAATTAATTTATTTTGTGAGTGAAACTATTTAAAACAAGCTTTCTTGGAACCGATTTTGATTAGCAACTATTTACGTTGGGGGACAAGCACAAAATATGATTATTTAGTTCTTAATTTGGGTTATAAATAAGTGTTAATAACAATTTCAAAATGACGCGACGGCTTGATATTTTTTTCACAAGAATTTCGAACTTTAATTGTAATGAAAATGGAACTTTAAAGCATCTTTTACCAATTAACCTACGTAAATTATTCTTGTTTCTGTTGTATTATTATTCATTTTTTACATCAACTCCACACATTTTCGGGGATGCTGTGAGGAGGATATTAAGTTAAATGAAGTGTTATTTAAATAATTTGAGCTTAAAGAATTAGCCAAGTTGGGAAACATTACCCTATTTTTTTTACTTGGCACGTTTGATAGGTATTATCTTGGATTTCCGAGAGTGAAACATAAAATTTTGGAAAGTTTTGTAAATAAACATACGTAGTGATAACCTTTTTCCGTAACATTACAAGACACAATTAGGCGGATTTTTGGGAGCCTTTACAATGAGATGGCGGCATTAAATGTGTGTCTAGCTCTACGATAATAAATAGGTAGTTAGGTACAAACCTGTACGAAAGTTGTATGGTGTGGTAGACGTCGTTCTGGATATATTCTGCGATACTCTCTTACAGCTTCCACTGAATTTCCTCGGCAAATTCCATAAACAAACACTATATCTGCTTCATGGGCAGGTGGATAATTTTGAGGCATCTTTTAGAATAAACACTAATAATAACAGTAAAACAAAAACAAATTTCAAAGCAACTACGCACGACCCCGTTCACCGTCAAACTCCAAACACAACTGACCGAGCGGTATTCGGAAAGGGGTAGCTTCGCCGCGGTATGGGAGTGAGGGAGCGTGCTGCCGATAACTGTAGGGTTGGCTAGCGGATAGGGGGAGGGGTTATCGCGAGGTTGCCATATCCTTTACTCGAAATATGAGATCAGTGAAGGTGTGTAGAAAAAACAAAAAAAAATGTTTTTAATTGAAAAAAAATGTCACCGTACAGCAAAATGATATACAAATTTTTTTCTCCAAATAAGCTCAGGAATCGCTGGTTAAAATCCCTCGGGTACGTCCTGTTACACTATTTAAAAATACTGTATGCGAAAGTTATGTTAAATATTATCTCCAAAAAAATATCTATTTAAAAAACCACCTGGCAATATGTTTATTCGCGTTACGAGGAGGCGCGCAGTAGAGAGTGAAAGAGTACGCTGCCAACAACGGGGTTCGGGTTGGCTAGCGGATATGGGGGAGGGGTTTGCGCGGAGTTGCCGTATCCTTTACTCGAAATATGAGATCAGTGACGGCGTGTGGAAAAAAACCAAAAAAATGATTTTATTTGAAATAAAAATTTCACCGGAGACGAAAATTTCATTTACATTTTTTACTCCAAATATGCTCAGGAATCACTGGTTAAAATCCCTCGGGTACGTCCTGTTACACCCTGTATAATGTTATTTCAAGTAACCCGCCTTACTAGACGATGACTGTTCTGAGACGGGTACATATAATATAATATAATTAAAAATAATATAAAACTTTATTCCACTTAATTTTATTTGACCGTAACCGGTTTCGACTCGTTAAAGCCATCTTCAGACTGGTCCGTCCTCAGACGGGTGTATATATATGCATACATATACACATACATACACACATACACATATATTTCAATAATTTAGGCACATTTATCATGTTATATAAAACCCTCGTCAGATGTCAACTTGAGTATAACTCTACGTTATGGTCTCCTTTTTACAATATTCATTCAGACAACATTGAAAAGATTCAACATAAGTTTTTAAGGTTTATAAACTATAAATTGCATATTCCTATACAAAACATTGATTATAATTGCCTCCTGGATAAAATGTCACTATTGAAACTTTCAGAAAGAAGAATAAGTACAGACTTAATACTATTACATAAAATACTGCACTACAAAATTGACTGTCCTGAATTACTTCAATTTATCAATATCTATGTTCCCAAAAAATCATGCCGACATTTATTAACCTTTTACTCCAATAACACCAGGACACTAGCTTATCAAAATTCTCCAATTCCGAGACTTCACAGTCTCGGAAATAAATATTCTAATCTGGCCGATATATTTCATATTAAAACTAATCGGTATAAAAGTTGTATATTCAATCACTTTTATTCTTTAAGACACAAATAGTCCTATGTACCTACCAAATAACTTCTATTCTACTACTATAATATATTGTTTTGAATAGTCTCTTAAATTCAATTACATGCGTGAGGATTCTTAGTTTCTGTTTACATTTTTAAGTATTTACTTTGATACAAATAGTTTGTAAAAATTTTACAAGAAAAGCCCAATAGGGCGTGTAATAAATAAATAAATAAATATGTTACTGGGTACAAATTGTGTGGTCACAGGCTCCAGGCGGTTGGAAGCAATTGGGACTTTTATGCGAAAATCATATAAAATTAAAATAATAACTAATATTTACTTGCGCACGCCGGGATTCGAGCGCACAAACTCTAGATTACTAGTCGAGACCCTTACCTCTTGACCACAGAGCCGTTCAAAGTTCAAACGATAATAGAGAAACAAGCTTTACGAAAATAGAAAAGAATTATTAAAAGCAATAATTATTAGCCTGAAACACTCATCCACATTGAAAAATCTTCCGAGAAAAGATACATGACGCCAACGGGACTTGAACCCGTGCCCTTCTGATTGCCGGTCAGCTGCTCTCCCAATTGAGCTATGGCGACTTATCTTATGATTCAATATATACTAGTGTTTCATTCAACAATTACTGCTTATTATATTCTTCCACCTGAAAACAACCAACTTTATTTTTGCGAGAGAGACACTGTTAGTGTTAAATCCGACGCTAGGTGGCGTCGAGACAAATTATGTCTTCATTTATTGGGGAAATACTTAAACTTGTCAAATATTAATTATTATTTAATTATTTTAGATACTAACAGTGTCTCTCTCGCAATAATAAAGTTGGTTGTTTTCAGGTGGAAAAATATAATAAGCAGTAATTGTTGAATGAAACACTAGTATATATTGAATCATTTGGCGGGTATAAGATAAGCCGCCATAGCTCAATTGGGAGAGCAGCTAACCGGCAATCAGAAGGGCACGGGTTCAAGTCCCGTTGGCGTCATGTATCTTTTCTCGGAAGATTTTTCAATGTGGATGAGTGTTTCAGGCTGATAATTATTGCTTATAATAATTGTTACCCTTTGTGCTATGCATAAAAATCTTGTCTTAAACGTTAGTTTAACAATTAAAAATAATAAAATAGAAAAGCTTTTCTGAAAATTTATGTGAAAACTGCTCCGTTAACCAAATAATAAAAACAAAAGTACGTATATTATTACAGTCGGAAACGTAACATAAAATACATCAAACGTTTATTTACGGAATAAAATAATTAAAACGCAACGCAACGGCTAAAAAAACTATAAAACGGAATTGAAAAAGCGATACAGCCTTAAAATCTTCAGTGGCGTAGTGATAGTCACTCGGACCCCGCGGCAAGGCTTTTGACCGGATTTGCCCCCTGCTGCGAAAGTAAACACATTTTACTGCGATTCGCTTAAAGTTAAGTGATGTGAGTTCACGCCTTTGCGCAAATTTGTTTTGGCGGAGCTTCATTCCAACTCTCTGTATTTAGAATTCTGAGTCATCATTTTTTATTTATTTTATGTGATGGTATTTTGAGAACCCGGAGTCGATCTTACTATGGTATCCCAATTTGGAGAATGTTGCAAATCTTAACCCTAGAAAGATAATCTCATTTTTACCTACATCAAAGATAATGATACATCTTAAGGCGCCACATCCCCGCTCAAAAAGAAGATGTAGAGATATGTGATAATGTTGGAGAGAGCGCGCTAATACGTAGCGCGATAAAATTGTAGCGAAAATTTAATAAAAAATGTTTAATAAAAAACGACTCGTTTGAAATAGAGCAAAAATCTCGATGGAAACATCTATAATAGCATTTAAAGAAACGCTGTGATTTTTTTCTTCCAAAATAAGTGAAGTGAACGTGTTTATAATAATTTTCTGAGCATACTTTGCGATTTTTTTCTATCGAGAGAAATTTCATATAATTTGCGTTTCGGCGTGGAACGCGTCTAGATATTATCTTCAACAATAAGACATATTTTTTTAACCCCTGAGGTTATTTGCGATTATGCACATTTTTCGTCTTAAACGAAATGTCACTTTAACAAAAAGTTTGTCTTATTTCCGCTTCACAATTAAAGCTCCATAAATGAAACATTTCTGGATGTAGCCGAATAATAGAAACTGTTTTTGAAAGGTTATAAAATAAGCTTTCAAATTATTATATTGCAAATTAATTTTAACCTTTGTAAATATTAAAATATAGAATGCAAACAAACAAAAAAATGTAAAAATGACTCCCGTGATGTTTTTATGAGAAAACGGTACTAAAATCACGGATTATGTAAAAATCAATACTTATTCTATTATATAAATGTAAAGTTAATAATTTTATCACCTCATTTTTTTATCATTTCATAAAAAATATTTAATAAAAATTAACAATGTCCAGCGGCCCGTAGGCGATTTGGCCGGTAAAATAAATGTCAAACGTATGGCTGACGGAATAGGTCTTTTTATGTATTTCTGGAGAACTTGAATAGGGATGTACAGCTTGATTCACTATTTTTATTATTTCGCACTGAAACTGTTTATTCATGTATTTATGTATCATGCTTTCTTAGGTACCACCTTCAACAGCCTCTTTAATTTGTCTCTATTTCTTGCTTTTTAATCATGTTTTCTCTCTCTTAACTTTATATTATTAATAACCTTACCCGTATATACTGCACTTGCTACTTTCATTTTATTCTTTTTTTCTAAATCTAAGATATATTTCAATCAAGTTTTGCGTGTCTGGACTTGCATAAGTAAGGAGCCGGATCGTAAAGAGCCGGATCATAAGGAGCCGGAACGGACTACCATTTAATCATTTTGTACTGTCTTACACCCCATCAAGGGGGTGGACTAGACCTATGACCGTGCATCAACTGAGGAGATGACTCCCCCGTCACCATGAGCGGGCCTGAAGACCAATCGTTGCGGACCGGTGCCCTTCCACCCTGCCTCCGGTGACCCGATGCTCACTTTTATCCCTAGGGTCTTCAGGTCTTTCCCTCTTTAATTCCAACACTTTCTTTGAGGGCGTACCGGGAAGCCGGCTTAGGGGCGCGGACACCGAGTCCCGCTTGCGACTTGACTGATGGCTCCGCTTATACTCGGCGGGACTGCCGGACGACTGCAACTCAGTTGCTTTGGTTAAGTCGTACAATCACATCATAATATGTATTTTTTTCTAGTAACTTTTCCTCTTTTCTATTAATAAACTTTGTTTTCAGCTATATCCAGTGGCGGAGATGAGACGTGATACTGTGAAATAAATAACTAACACCATGTACGCACTCGCATACTGCCTGCTAACAATGTATGCCCGGACATTGGAGGTCTAGAGTCATTTTAATAAAAAAATAGCTTCTTTATAAATAAAAAATTAGAGTCCTGCCGTGTACGGTGAAGGAGGAAACCATCTGTTTCCTTAGAACGCCGTGGGAAAGTGGTGGGCAACCTCCAGTGATTTACTATCGACCTTTTCTTTTTGTTTTAGGGATGTCACTAAAACAAAAAAGGAGTTACAACGATTTCTGTGGAGACACACGCGTTGACGTGAAAAACGCTTATTTTAGTTTTGAGTTTTAAAACTTCAAATGTTTGAGGGAGATACGTAAGAAATCGGTAGAAATTCGAGAAGCTGCGGCTTAAAGAAGTACTGAAGTTTAAAAGTGTATATTTGACATTACATCATACTTATACAATTTAAAGGTAGTTGAGTAATTAGTTTAAGGTTTTCTTCTTTAAATAAAACTAAAGCAATTATAAAAAAAAATATTGCAATTAAAAAAAATAACAAAATTCTGTAAACCTCTTACAAATCAACTACAAAATATGAAGTCTTTTTTATATGAAAAATAATATTTCATTGTATATCTAAATCGTATTTTTTTATATGCCGTGAAAGTTTAAATGCTAAACAGTCGTTATAATTAAAAAAATTTTTTTTTTTGCTCGCTAAATCACATTTATACGAACAAGTCCAAAGTTACATAAAAAATAATAATACGTCTTTCAGACGTACGGTGTATGTATTTCTCCGTAATTATTGTACTCCCCGTGCAAGCCCTGCTCGGCAACTGAGCTAACTGAGAAAGGCAGCGTGCTAGTTTGCGAAATAAAAAAAGACAGCAATGATTGTGGATCGCGTATGTCGCAAAGACGTAGATTATCTTTCGAGGGTTAAGGAAGTTGGGGAAGGGTAGATGGGGAATATAAAGTTTGGAAAGCACTGATCTGATTTGGATATTTTAACATCGTTCAACGTTTGCATTCGATTATTTGTATATTTTTATTTGGCATATTTAACACCATATTCAATACAAATTTTACTAAGCATATTGAAATCTAAGGTTATGAAATGTAAAAACTATGTTATGTAAAAACTATGTAATATAATGTAAAAAGTCCATAATTCAATATTCTAGTTAAGTAAGTGAAAATGTTATTTTCTTTTTTACTGGAGTAAAAACTTATGAAAAAAAAACCCTTCATGTCCCCGTGATAGTATGCAAGATTGTTATCTACAAGAAAATTTAGATTTTTTTTTTTAATACTTCCGTTAATACGAGATGGCACACTCATTACTTCTTGTAATGTTCATCCCCATTACTTAAACACGCGGTGTAAATATAACGCGGCGCGTAAGGTCGGAACAGTGAAAAACTTTACTTATTACCATGTTTAATTAAGGCTCTGCAACCGGGATAAAAAAGAAGAAGATGGAAAGATACGAAATTACGAATGTTAGAGGAGAGCGCTAACATTTACAGCGACAAAATCGATGCGAAAATCTATATAAATAAAAATGAATCGCCGAAATGTATGTACGCGCATAACTTCCGAACGACTGCACCAAATTGGATAATTCTTTTTGTTTTGTGTTCATTATTTTCAGGACAAGATTTGTATAAGTGAGCTCTGGCATTATTATATTTGTGTAAAAAATTGCAATAGGTGGCACGCGAGCTGTTTAAAAATTAATGCACCAGGAATAAATGTATGGAATGCAGGGGGGGAAGGAGGGGGAAGGGGGAAGGGAACTCGAGAAGGGGTTTTGCGGAGGGGGGAAGGGGAACTCAGGAGGGGGGTTCGCGGGACGGGGTAAGGGGGGAAGTGGACTGGGAAGAGGGAATGTGGAGGAGGCGGAGAGGAATGGAAGGTGGAAGGGTAACGGAATGAATGGGAAAGGACACGCAGGGAGAGACAATTTCTTTATTGAATGGCATAGCAACGCATGCCGGGAACCAGCTAGTATTTAATAAAACACGACTCGTTTAAATCATATGTTTGAAACCCTGGCGATTTTTTGAAAATTTCAATCCGAAAAATCAGACCAATTTTAAAAAACCGGAAAAACGGGACACAATTTTATTGGTGCGAAAAAAGTATAATTACGTAGTCGAAAATTATTTAAAATAAAGAAAGTTTTCCACACAAATGGCACAGGAGAATAACGAGGCATACCAAAAATATTACATCTCATTAATATTTTTTTCCTTGATCCATCTTATTGATCATAAATCATTATAATGTTCAACGTCTATATTACTAAATGCAATGTAATATACTTGTTCTTGTAAATTATAAAAATAATAAGAATATTATAAAATTTGGTTTTGTTAAAATCATCAACATTACCATTATACCTCTAAAACACGTACAGTCATCATAAATGTACGGGGTTCTCTTCATAACATCTGTCAAAAAGTGAAACTAAATGATAAGTTCACAGAGAACAAACAATAAATCTAGTGAACGTTAAATGTCAAATTAAAAAATTCGCCTGAAATCAAAGTGTTGCCATATAAAAAAAAAATCAGTGCGGAAAATTACAAAATTAATAGGAACATTTTCGGAGACGGGACATTTTCATGTAGTGACGTCACGGGCCCAAATAATGGATTTATTTATTTATTTAAAAATAAAATTGTACTTTTCTAAAAATTTTTACTAACGTAATCTTAGTAAAAAAAATTATCCACACGATTTTTCCAAGTCGTTATGAAATCTATGCAAGTGGCCTATTGAGAATTACTTTTGTCAAATGAGAAATACTTTGGTCAATTGAGAATTCACCTTTGTTTCAATATTTAGATAACTCCTTTCTTCCGTGACATTATTTGGTGTTGGTAGTACCCAGGTTTCCGAACAGAGAAAATGTAGAAAAAAATATGACAACCCATCATCTTTATTTATCCATTTTGTTTTGGTTCTCGGTTACAAAATAGTTTATTTATCTTAATGATGATGGTTGTAGTCTGGGCGGAAGCCACAGCTATCCAGAAAACGGGGCTCCACGATTTTACTCTTAAAAAAACGTTCTTGAGATTGTTAATTTTCTGTTGGGTGTTTACTACGGTTTGTATTACAAAAGAAGATTCAGAAAGTCATAGTAAACTGCCCGTGCTCCTGTATTATTCTTCTGTCAGGATCACAAATTTTCAGAAATCTCTTTTATTTTTTCTTCTCCTGATAAATCTTCTGAAAAAGGGCGTAATTTAGGGGAAGGGGGGGCAAAGTGCAAAACTTAACTTCAGTGTACAGATTAATTAAGAAAATGTATTTTTTTTTTAGTTTTTAAAAGTTTATCAAAACAAGAAACTTACATATTTTTGCTAATTGAAAAAAAATAATACTAAAAGAGAACAGTTTTGGTAATGGAGACCCTGTTTTGAAAACGTAATTTTTTTCCACTTTGCCCTGCTATGCGGGCAAAGTGGAAACGTGGAAAGGGTAAAGTGGAAACATATAATATAGAACAATAAAATACAGAATACGATAGCATGATTCCTCTAATGGGATAGGCAATTGAAGCAGGTAAATTTTCCATCATTGTCAATATCGACACACAGTTCATGTGCCCATTCATGAAGCCATTCTTCAGTTGGAGGATCAATGTAAATTTCTTTGCAAAACATGCAAAGTGTATGTTGTTGTTTTGATGTGCCAGGCTGAGGTTGAAAATTAATTTTCTCATTAACTTTTTTTCTCTTAGAGAAAATGATTTCTCATCTTTCTTGCAGAATTTTGGTTTTTTGAAATTTGCTTTTTCTGTTCTATTTTCTCAATTTTTATTTTATTCTGTTTTTTTTTTTTTACTTTCTGCTCTCTATCCTTGATAATTTTCATCTTTTTGGCTTCTTTTTCTTCCATTTGATTTTTGTTATGTTAGAGTAAAACTGGACATCTCACGAGAGCGGGCAAAGTGGAAAGGTTTCCATTTTGCCCTCACATACAACTTTCCACTATGCCCAAATGGTGTGAAAGTAACAAAAAAATATATATATCGAAAAATCGTATGAAAATATCACAGACGTATTAAAATAACGTTGGACAATACTTATATGCAATGCAATAATAAATAGTTTATAACTAAATCCTCATCTTTCAATTAAAAATTAACCGTTGAAGTTTGAATGTTTTCGTAAGGAATCTGCAAAAATCACTCAACATACACGTGCACCGCGCTGGGTCGCCGCAGCCGTGCTAAATTTCATCAGGGGCACAAGGACGACATGCGACTTGTGGTAAGTGAGGGCAACGGGGGGGGGGAAGTCGCTATTTTTTTGTTTTATGTGAACTTTCCACTTTGCCCACCCCTTCCACTTTGCCCCCCTTTACCCTACTGCGAGTTATTTTTGGACGAAAACAAGGTGCAATATAGTTGTTAATGGTGATTTTTTTTTTTATTTGAATACCGCTCAAGAGTCCCAACTGCTCCCGTCTGCAGCCAGTGGTACTATGGCATCCCTAATTGGGGTATGTTGTGAGGCTGAAGGAAGTGGGGAGGGGAAGGAGATAGCGAAGAGGAAGGTTAGGAAGTACCTGGGTGTTCAGATCTGGTCACCAAACACGGCTAAAGCCATTTCAAGCAACGTTTCAATTCTGAATTGTGGTCTTACACCAAGCTGATACGGAGAGTATCTACCACTCTGGAACGTGCCGCAAATATACTATATATTATTTTAAATGTATAAATGGTGAAACAACACAAATTAATCAAATAAAATTTATTTGCCACGCCGGGATTCGATCCCGCGACCTTCGGAGTGCTAGTCAAGAGCCTTGCCGCTGGACTACGCCGGCCGTCGATGAGCAGGATACTTGGAGCAGGTGGATGAGTTCGTGTATCTGGGTAGTACGTTTGCGAGAGATGGGAAGGCTGATAGAGATATTGAAAGAGGGGTAAATGCAGGTAATTATATTAATGGAGGACTGAATGACGTTGGCGCTAATAAAAAAAAAACTGTCAAAAGAAGCGAAGACAACAGTGGTACCTAGCCTGATGTATGGCAGTGAATATAGCCTAGTATATAGCATGATGTATGGAAGTAAGTATGGCCCATAGCCTAATGTAAGGCCTAGTACCTGGTACCTACCATGATGTATGGCTGTGAGGCATGGAACTGGCAGAGGAGGGATGAAAGTAAACCGAATGCTGTTGAAATGAGACCCCTGAGACGTTTGTGTGGTAAAAACACGTAAAAAGATCGTGTGAGAAGTGTGGATATCCGCGAAGAATGTAAGGCTGATGTAAGGATAATATGTAAGACTAAGAAAAGGATCCTCAGATTGTTTGGGCATGTGGAGTGAATGAACGAAAAAAGTAGTGAAAGAAAAATATTTGAGGCGAATGTAAATGGTAGAAGAAGTCGGGAACTCTCGAGGAAGACATGGCACGATGAAGTGAACCAGATACTCGAGTCGGGCCGTGTCAAAAGTAATAATAGAAGAGTATGTATGAAACGATGTATGAATGTGAGTGAGGCAAGGAGTGTGTGCCAAGACCGAGTTGTTTGGCGGTCCGTTCTCTCTGACTACCATTGCGGAGAAACGGCGTGATGGTTAAATAGTTAGTTACTTTTTAAAGATTTTTATTACATCTTCAATAAATGCAAATTCACTTTATGGTATGATTTTAGTTTAATAAGAATAAAATTATTTGTAAACACCACTATTTAAACAAAATAGTCGACAAATCTCGAAACCAATGGCCACTTCGTCAGGATAAACGTATAATTATATTAATATGGATTTTTTGATTTAGTTAGTGTATATAATGTATAAGTTCTGTTTTAAGTCGATAATTTGGCATTTCATTCTTTTGTAAATTTGTTTGTTACGTTGCAGTTCCGATTGAAAATGGTGGCACTGTTGGATACTACCTTTTTATAGATCACGCCAAACATTAATTCCGGCCTGAAAATTTGCGTTTTTTTATAAGTTGAAGGTTATTCCCATCAATGTATTATATCATCGAAGAAGAAGATAGCAATAATAATCTAAACGAAACTATGAAAGAGAACAAGACACAGAAAAAGATAATGGTCGCGACTGGAACCCAGAACCTGTCGTCTTACTAGGACGTGCACGTTTACCAATTCCGCCATAGCCACCTTCTGTCAAACCGTCATATTAGTCAATCTCATATTTAAAATTTTTAGGATTAACAATAATGTTATCTTCAGCAATTTTTCAGACACCGACTTCAAAAATAACAATCGAATCTACATATTGATGAGTAGAAAAAGTAAGTTGATTATTAAGTTGTAGAATAAGTTGATTATTAAGCGAAATCGGTTGGCGTGATATTGAGTTATTCGTCTATTTGTCGCGCACATACTTAATGCAAATTTAAGACTTATATGGTTTTCTCATGGATGCCCATTGTCAAAACTGGACCAATTTTTTAAAAATTAATAATTAATATATAATCTATATATATTTTTTAAATTAATATTTATTTCATTTACATTTTCATAATAAAGCTTACATATTTTTTTTATACACTCTCCTAAGAAAGTAAATGCTTGTGTTTAAATTGTGAAGAGATTTAGACTTAACATATTTTAAAAGTTTATAGGAGTAATTAAACAAGAAATGTATATAGGATGTACATAAAACATTAGGAATAACAAACAGTCAAAAATATATCTAGGAGAAAGTTAAAATTGTATGGTGGTATTACCAAAATAAGATTTAATTTTTTTTTTTAATTTGTCATAATTTTATTCTGTTCGTATATCAGCGGATAATTGATTAAATAATTTTATTCCTTCATATACATGGTGATTCTGTGCTGTTGTGGTTCGTACGGGTGGTACAGTTAGTCCACCAATAGAAGTATTCCTTATGCTAATATTTAGCAGTGGGGTAATATTTTTATTAAAGACACTTTGTGTAGCTGAAGTAGTGCTATTTTTTCGTAAAGTTTTGTAAGTGGGGGAACAGAAAATTCTTGGAATACGTTTATTGTTGGGTAGTACTACGGTTTTTTTAGGATAATTTTTATAAGAATTTTTTTAATTGTTTCGAGTGGGAGAAGGGATGATTTGTATGCACTCCCCCAAGCTATGATTCCATATTGTAGTACAGATTGGGCAAGTGCAAAGTAAATTTCTTTTGAAATTGAAATGGGATCACACGGGAAGCACCAGCTTTCAAATAAAAAAGAATCATCAATATCGGTTCGCCCAGTCGAAAGTTCTGAGGTAACAAACATAAAAAAATACTGTCGAATTGAGAACCTCCTCCTTTTTGAAGTTTAAAAATAAAACAAAGTCTATTTAAGCTTGAGGCGTCAAGCACCAAGCGCTAAGCACTAAGCGCCCAGCGACTCGCGAATGATGTATTACGACCCCCCTAGTATTATCGTAAATCCCACGCTTGTAAATCCACATATCCACTATGAGCAGGCACTAAATTCAAGTGGTGGGCTGAATCATGAAAAAACTGGCTTTTTCGACAACGAGCTTTTCACGAAAGTTTAAAATATTGAAAATCTTTTCACCGTAAAACGTTTTTATAATATTGTGATTTACATAATAATTTGGTGGAATAGGAAACACAAAGTAAAATAGGCTTTTATATGAATTATACGTAAATTGACCGTCCACGTTTTTAGTCAAATATCTCCAAATTCTGCGGTGCCCACAACCACCTTCCAAATTTTAGTGCGTAGTACTCGTAACAGACGATCTATGTCGTCGAGATGTTAAGATCCTCGGCTACAAATCAAGAGGTCGTGGGTTCGAATTTGGGCACGTCTTAAATAAATTATAGCCGGTCAAACAAAAAATAGTCATCAGACGGCCAACAAGCGCCATTTTTTTTTTGAAGGTCCCGATTCTGGATCTGTTTCAGATTTTGAAGAAATTGTGACAAGCAGAAGCACACAACTATCGTGTTGTTTTATGCTTGTCAGCTGATCGCAATTTAATGGACACCAACTATTTAATACAATTGTTAATGTATATCAACCGTCCAGTTGATTATTGAGATATTTCCAAATACTTAGTTTTAAGATCAAATATAAATTACATGTGTCTTTATTTACATATTAAATATCTATCAGATAAACCCAGGAAGCAAAAAGATCCGGTGCACTAGTATGACATTTTGAAATTTCCAGTCAGAAACCTGAAAACATCATTATTGTTTATTTCACTACAAGTTTGTCTGCATTATAATTGATCTGGTGGTGTTTATGAGTAATCCGAGTTGTGTACCAGGTATAGGGTATACTTTTTCATGTAACTTCATACTCAACTCAAAAATACATTACTTCTAGTATAAATATCGTTGGCCAACCTAATCAAGATGTTGAAATAAAAGTACATGAATGTTCTTGTATTCACGATACATTCTGTCAATGTCCTTGCCTAGATCGAACGGACCATATCAAATACCTTGGTCTAACATTTGATCAATATCTTAAGTGGAATACACATTGCCTACTTGTCACGAATAAACTAAGAAAACATATTTATTTCTTCAAAAACATTAGAAACATACTAGATTCCAAATCTATGAAAATTGTTTATTACTCTCTTTGTCAATCAATCATTGAATATGGAATAATCGCATGGGGAGGTGCAACACTATCAGCTATAGATTCATTATCGAAGGCATAAAAATTAATTATGAAAGTCATTCTTAAAGTTCCCATAATAACAAGTACTGTAGATATATTCAAAAAATTCCCTGTATTAGATATTCGACAAATTTACACAAAAACAATCTTAACTCATCTGTTTAAAAATAAAACATGTAAATTTTATGAAAATACCCAAAATATTGTAAACACACGGCACAAAACCAAAGAACTCATACAAACACCTAAAACAAACACAACATTTGGTCAAAGAAATTTCAAATACATTGCGCCTAAAATATACAATAACCTACCTAACAAAACAAGACAATCGAATAATATTAACAAATACAAAATCCTGATCAAAAAATGGATCATCGAAATAGGTCGTGCAATAATTAGTCACCTCACCCAAATATAATCCTCTATCTCATTATTGTTACCACTAACCAACCTGAAAATTTTTGTCAAAAATTTTTGCTGTATTGAAAAGTGTACTTTATTTAATGTTTATAAAATATTTGTTAACTCGTCTGTCTCGACACAGGATTTCCTAGTGAGACAGGCAAGGCCAAAAAAATATCTGTAAACCTTTTTATATAGATGCACATAATAAAAAAAAACATTTCGATTTTTCGGAAATGTCTGACTGATAAACTGGATGATTGATATGTGGAACAATGAACTTAAAAAGCCCTGGATGGAGCATTAGTACGATTTTGTATGAATAGCATGGCTTGAAACATGTATTCCCCAATTAACTCCGGACTTGAAAATGACATGATTTCCTTCTTCACCTGAACAACATTTGGCCGTAAAACGTTTGGAGACCGGTGAGAGATGAGAACATTTTTGGCGGCGGAGTAATAGTAATATTAATAGTAATAGTAATAGAGTAATGAGCGGGAATGAAGGACCTTGTGCCACGGCTCACAAATTGCGTCCATCGTAACGAGGACTGTGTCAAAAAATAGTGGGGATATGTACCTAAAATGTCGTATGGTTTTTTTTAAAACAAAAATTATCCAGATTTTTTCATGAATAAAAAAGGTCTTTATTTCTTGGACAACCCTCGTATTTTGTGGCATGCATCAAAAGATTGTTGCGTGACATTTACAACAACGATGTTCAATGCAGCAGGCGCTGAGCAGTTGAGTCGCTCTGTTTATTGGCGCGTTCTAATAGGCAGAAGTCCTCGCCCTCAGAGCACAAAAAGTGCATACAATCTACCACAAGTATACTTGTAAGGGGCATATAAATTTACTTCTTTCAAAAGTACTTTTTTAGCCTTTCTTCATTTAGCATATTGTATTTACATACTTATCTCTATATTTTATGTATGAGCTGTATGTCTCTCACAAATAAATAAATACACATTTTTCGATTGAGTATAATTCCAGAGATTATCTTAAAAATATGTTCGGCAGGCTTCTAAGGTGTTGAAATCGAGCATTCCTGTTAAGCACAACGGATCAGATAGTATGGAAATGGAAACAGGAATGGATGGTATGTATAATGCTTACCACGAGGGCAGTCCGTAAAAGAAGATCTCAAAGGTGGTGCGGTCGCCAGGAACGATTTTACTCGCAATCTTGCAACACTGGCGTATAGCCTGGTTTCTCCTTGGCAAACTCCCACCACGTTGCACTCTCTGTGACGCTTAATTTCGGCGTGGCAGCCGTTCGCGACGGAGCTTCCACTCGCCGCACCCGCCAGGTGTGAGTTACGCTCTGTAATTCGTTTTTAAATTTTGCTTCGGCGAATCTGAATGACGCCACTGGGATTGTTCATTTGTCTCTGATGTCGTGTAGTGTATCCGGGGCCCCAGTCACAATTGAGTCCAAGAATTCTTTGCCATCGATGTCGTAGCACTCAAGGATTTAGCGGGCTGCTTCAACCTGGTGTTGTTTGTGATCTTCGGTGAGCATTTTGGGACTCACCTTGGGTAGACTTTGTGGTCTCCCAAATATTTTGTCAAAATCTTATGAATAGTGGTCTTACTGACACTGACATCAGGGATCATATCACAGAGCTCATTGCAATCATTGTTTTTTCCACATTAACAATTTTTCCGTCTGAAACCGATGGCCGTCCGGCACGTTTTTAAATTATCTGCACCATTTGCGCACGTTTTCGCACTCATACACTGTTCTTCGTACATTTCAAGTAGCTGAGAATGAATTTCTAACGAGGTTTTGTTCTTTGCACAAAAAACTAATATATAGACTAAGTATAGCAGAGGGTGCAGCGTGGTAGGGATTTGGCGTAGGGAAACCAGGCTATAGTGTTGCCAGATCTCGCGTAAAATTGTTCCTCGCAACCGCAGCACCTTGGAGACCTTATTTTACGGACAGCCCTCGTATAACATGTTTTTTTTAAATTTTTTTTTTATTCCAGTTAAAAGAAAATTATATTTTCACTCATTTAACTAGAAATAATTATACACATTAAGATAAAATAAATATTTTATCTTAATGTGTATATCATTATTTTGCTTATCAAGATATCTATTTCATATTATCTATTTTTTTCTTATTATCTATTTCATTATTTTGCTTATCAAGAATAAATATAAATAATTGTTTTTTAAATTTACCCAGCTTCTTATCGTTTTTAATGTCATTTGGGAGGCAATTATATAAGTTGTCCCCCTCGTAACCAATGGATTGTTTACCATAGTTAGTGTGGATGGTATTTAAATGTATGTTATCGCGTTGTCGTGTAAAGTGTTTGTTTATTTGGGAGTTTTAATGAATTCTGTGTTTGTGTGTACAAGATTATTTTGTATTTTGTATTTTGTATATAAGGAGACATGTATTGTATTCATATAGTTTTCTTAATGTTAATAGTTTTGTTTCCATATATAATTTTTTTGTGGATGTTCTGGGCTTGTAATTAAATAGTTTTTTGATTACCTTATTTTGTATTACCTGTAATTCATTTATGTGTGTTTCACATGCGTTTCCCCAGATTTCAATCAAATAATTTAAATGTGATTGTACGAGACTATAATATAAACCAATTTTAAATTTATTTGGCAACAGATATGATAGCCGGCTAAATACGCTAATTAAGGGGATGATTTTATCTTTAATACCTTGTATGTGTTGTTTAAATGTCAAATGCTGATCAATGCACAACCCAAGATATTTTTCCTGGATCAGGTTTTGCAAGTCGTTGTTTTCAATTTTTAAGGGTACATGAGGAGGAATTATTTTACGGGTTGAGCTTAAGATCATGTATCCTGTTTTTTTAACATTCATTGTTAAAACATTTGTAGGAGCCAACTATTGATTTTTTCTAGATCTGTTTGTGCATTTTCTAGTAAGATATTTAAATCTTTACCCCAGTAGAAAATTGCTATATCATCTGCGTATAAAAAGATTTCACCATTTAAAATTAATTGCGATATATCATTGATATAAATTTGGAACAGCAGTGGACCTAGTATGGACCCCTGCGGAACTCCATAGTTTATTTGAACGTACATTTATTGAATAGGTACATAAAATATAAACTTAAAACAAGTAAAATGGCGTTGTTAAATGAGTTAAACTTGATAATAATAAATTTATAAAGCTATTCAGTTTTCCCAAAGTGATTTCGTCGTTGAGATTACTCCTCCATGTAGACTGAAGAGTCTTAGATTATAAGATCTAGCGATTTTCTTTTATCCGTACAGTGTCCATCTTTTCATGTATGGAAAATCCCTTTCTCTGTTGACGTGAATACATACTCGTACGAATGCAAGAAGCTTTTGTACAGAAACATTCAAATACTGTAACAACTCCGAAACGAAGTACAGACAAAGTGTCAAAGGCTTTGTAGGGATTGGGTTAAATCAATTTCGTCATCTGACAAACCAAAAGTTTCACAACAATCCGTATCTCGCACAGATTCGTTAGAAACTTCAATAAAACTTTTCTTCTAGTAAACAATATTCTTGTTATTTTCATTATGGTTACGCATTGCAATATGTTTTGTTTGTTCGAAAATTTAAATAAATATATATCACAAAGAGGGTATTTACCCCTTCCTTGGATTTAGCAGAGACGCCTAAATGGATTGTTTTCAAAAATAGAATCTAAAACAAGAAAATTACTGACACTGTCTGTTTCTTGGAAAATTTTCATGCATTGTGAAAAACTATGAGTTTGTGTATTGATTGACAAATTTCATCTCTTGCAAATTATCAAGTCACCTAAGGATTGCATTGACTGAATTTAATTATTGATTGGATGACATCACGGTGGCCTCCAAGCATCAAGATCTACAAAACAAGGTTGGTGGGTTTGTTATTTTCCCTGGAGTTTCTCTTTGTGCCATTTGTGATATATTTGTTCGCGCAAGTAGAGTTTTCACAATCTGTGAGTCTTAGGCTCAGAGGGTTTGAGATTATTTACACATCTCAAACTCATATTATAATGCAACAAGCATTGCTGAAATTCGAATTCTAAAGCACATAAAAGATTCATTATAAATCAAGAAACAGTATACATAAAAAATATTTTATTTACATACAAAATATTATATTGATATGCTTGGTGTAACTCTAAGTGACCAGCTCAGATATGGGGGCTCCATCGAAGCCAGAGTTAAGTTAGCTTCTCAAAAACTGGGCGTACCTACAGTGGGCCTGCAGTAATAATAGTACACAACTGCTGACCTTGTACTAATAACAAGTGCGCCCTGCGGATGAATTTCACAGTCACCTCTGTTCTGGAGCTCCAAATTACCTGAAAAATACCCTCGACTCTGTGCAAAAACGGGTGGTCGGTTTGATAGATTCTCCTATCGATTGCAATCTTTAGAGCACAGGCATCGAGTGGGGATGCTATCCTTGTTCTACCGGTATTTCAATGGAAGATGCTCCGAGGAATTAGCGTCATTGATTCCTTCGGCACCGTTGCATAGTCGGGAAACACGCCAACATATGTACACGGTTGACATTTATCACATGCGAACGGGTCGCTTTCTCGACTCATTCTTGTATTCAAGAGCTCGGCGGTGGAACGATTTGGCAGCCTCTGTGTTTCCTCCTTCCTATAACATGGGTCTACAACTCTCCTCAAAAAGACCCTCCGCACAGCATCTCCGATCACATAGGCCCCGAGGGAAATTATTTTCCACAGGGCCTCCTGTGTGTAGTTAATGTAAAAAAAGAAGATTTTTATGTTTAGCTTGTCTTTTACTTGTTTAATTTTTTAAGCCAAAAATATCTATTTGTGCACAACACAACATCAAAATCAATATAATGTAATTAAGCCACCGCTTCCCGAATTTCTACCAATTTCTTACATATCCCCCTTAAAAACATTATTTGAAGTTTTAACGCTCTTAAAAAAATATACGTTATTTTTGAAGATAATATCTATACATTTCACATGCCGAAACGCAAATTATATAAAATTCCCTCAACAGAAAAAAAAATGCAAAATATGCCCCAAAAATTATTATTTTCAAGTCTGTTTCAGTTATTTTACAAGTTATATGTATGAAAAAATTCATAGTGTTTCTTTAAATGCTGTTTTAGACAGCCTCCAAGAGATTTTTTGCTCTATTTTAAACGAGTCGTGTTTAATTACACATTTTCACAATTTTCGCTTCAATGTTACGTTTTAAATACTAGCGCACTCTTTCCAACATTCGTGATTATATATCTCGCCATCTTCTTCTTTTTGAGCGGCGTACGGCGCCTTAAATAATGGTGAGACAAAAGATGAGACACAATGTACGTAGTATGTCTATTTCCTCCAAAGGAAAAATGTAGTACTTTGTTGGAAACAGATATACGTACATTGTGTGTTTCATCTTTTATCTCACCATTGTTTAATGTGTCAGAAAGAGTTATTGAGTGCGTTATTGTGATTAAATAAGGAAAGCGTGTCTTTTTCCTTTTTTGTACAGTCGCCTTACCGTAAACGTGGGAATATTAAAATAGCCCAATAAATATGTTGACGTATATTAATAATACAAATATATACTTGAAACAGGTAGAAAACTCGGCTAACTTATCCGTTAAAGGAATGGCGCCAGCCTATATATCGGAACTATGTGTCCGACAAAACTTAAGCGGTAGGCTTACTCTAAGGTCAGCAGATCGAGATGTTACTAATCGTTTAATCGAACTTTCTAGGTCAAATCGAGCCGTTTATTATGATCGATCTTTTCGTGTAACTGGCCCGCTCATTTGGAACAAACTTCTCTCAGCTCCTAATAATAACTTGGTTGAAATCAAAAGACCTTTAAAAACAAACTTATTTAAAAAACCATACCTTTCATGAATTTTAAATCCTTTTCAATCTACTCTAATAAGCCATATTCTTCAAGTTTCTGGTAATTGTTTAGTTTCGATTACCTCCTTGCTATAGTTTTATGTGAACTCTGAATTTGTATTATTTCTAAACGTAAACTGCCTCCTATTCTATATTATAATTTAGTTTTAATGATTCTTGTTGAATGGTTCCACTATGGTTTATCATTATATATTGTCCTTTGCCAAAACAGCACTCACCATTGTTCTTAATATTGTTCTTTAGGAATTGCTTTGTATATACTGTATAATTTATGTTCTTTGATTCACATTATTTAATCAATTTTGTAAGGACTCGTAAGGAATACTACAGTATTAATTTTAAATTTATTATAATTAAGCGCACTTGAAGTGAAATATCACAAAACTGCGCTATATAAATAATGCGTTATTATTATTATACAGCCACAATTCACAGGTTCTATTAGTGAAGAGTAAGGTCGGTTTTTTGTAAATAAATAAATAGTAAATCGAAAACTTCGTTATCCCATGGACAAGCTGTCAATGGGATGGTGAATTTCCCCCCTTAGGATTTTTAATTGGGCATCTTTAGATTAGAGTGTTATTTAAAAAAATAATAATAACACATTTGTTGAGTTCCATGACAGTTGATCTTCCAACAGCTGGCCCCCGGCATACTTTGATCACCAGAATGTTGTAATGTTGGAATAGAGACGGGGACGATGAAGGTTGGGAAGTACCGTACTGTTACTGATAATTTAAAAAAAGATTCTAAATGAACGAACCGTTCTTAATCGTAAAATATATGTGACAATCAATATTTATTTAACGCCCAGAGGGCATTAACATGTTTCGTAGTACAATTAATTCATGACAGATAATTTTGAAACCCATAAAGAAATAATAAAAATAGATAAAAAAATCCACAAAAGTCATAAAAAAAAATAAAAAAAATACAAACGTACAGATGTGTTTAGGAATAGTGGAATATATTTTTTACAAGATCCAGTAAACTCGCCAAATTGATATTAAATATATTTATTTATTTTATTTATTAATCATTAACGCCCTTATGGGCTTTTACATACATTTACATTTTTTATTTTATTTTAGTACATACAGGTATGTTAAGATGACAAAGAAAACTTTTCACATGGTACATAGAAGTAAAGCTGGTAAGTAAAAAATATAACATTATACAATAAAGAGAAGAAAAAAAATCAGTTTTTGAGCTGCAGATAGCATAATATATGTATAACAAATAATAATAATGAAAGGGTTCTTAATATATGTGTAATTTATATGTGTTGAATACATAGCGAAGTTGATTACAAACAAAAATACGCACTACCGACTTGAACCGCACTAAAATTAATATTCAAAACGATTCCATTTTGACCAGTTACATTATCGTCAGAATTTCTGCAAAATTCAATTTCAGAAGACAAAATACTTCAACATCACTTAAGTATCTACTGATTTCCCATAGTGTGAAATCGTTGCATCGGAGAGTGCGAAATGTAGTTCCGTTTATGAATGCTGCTGTAGAAAAGTGTATTTTGTCATGTTGTTTCTGTGGGTATTCGTAAGTTTATGATTTGCAGAAGTTCGCAACAGTTGAATTTAGAGTTTGGTATTTTGAATAAAAAGGTTAAGTCGTTTATTTTACGTCTGTCCTCTAATGTGTGTATTTTGAGCACATTAAATGAAAATATATATTTTAAGTCTTTAAGTGGGATATTAAATTTAAAATTTATTAAACGCAGACATTTTTTTGTATTCATTCAATGTAATCAATGTAAATTTTGTAAGATGGAGACCAAACTACCGAGTTATATTCAATTAGGCTTCAACTAGAGATACGTATAATAGTTTAATGTTGTTCTTAATACGAAGCCTAGTGTTTTCATACCTTTATTTACAATTTGGTGGATAAACTTAGTTTTTCATACAAAATAATTCCAAGATCTCTCATTTCCGTGACTCTCTCTAAAGCTGTGTTATTAGATGGAATATTTGAATAAAACAGAGCTTGTTAAAATCATCATGATGGTATTTTTATTTCTATGAAAATTGCCTTCAGGAAAGATTTCACACTTTCTGTGTGGCTATTTCGTTGTTGACACTGTTTCGCCCAAACCATTTCTCAGTAATCTCTGAAACTCAATACAACAATTCTTTCCTAGGCTCTCCCTATATTATGTGCCTATTGAGCAAACACGACATGTATTTTCTTTTCAAATAGCTTATCTCTAGTTCGCACATTTGGCAAATCCACTCACAATCCGACATACACCTACTCCTTTTTGCCATAACGAGGGTTGACATAACAGGGTTGATACACTTGATACTATCTTGATCTATGTTGGAATAAACTACGAATGTTACTTAATGGTATTAATGTGATTAAATCTAGTTCAGTAACTGACTTTAACCAGAGATTCCTTACTTAGATACTTACATCGGACAAACAGGTAGGGCATTTTCAACTAGATTCAAAAAACATATACGATGTTATAATAATAAAAACACTTCTTCAAAATTCGCAGAACATCTTTTAAGCCTCGATGACACAGGGCGAGTTTACAAGCTACTATCTACAAGTTAAAAAGCGGATAAATCGGCAAGTGAGATTGTCATGATGACACACAAAACTGTCCACTCGTAGGAAACTGAGGCCGCAGCTAGCGCCAGTAACAAGAATAACGACACCTGCGTGAACTAATTCTCTGATGTTTGACAGTCGAAATCGTGTTAATTGGCAGCCATCTTCAAAAACATAAATAAACCAATCACGAGCAAGCGTGTGACGTCCTTTCAATTTTTTTCGTAGATTGTCAACAATCTGCTAGTTAGCAAGTAATACGATGACACTGGGCGAGTTTACTAACAGATAGTGAATTTCCCAGATAGTAGCTTGTAAACTCACCCTGTGTCATCGAGGCTTTAGTAAATAATCACGTTCCAATTAAAAACCACAAGCCAAAACCATTACTTATGGAAAAAAGAGTCTTAGATTAAATTTGCTTGAACAATTAGAAATCAATAAATGAAGGGATGACCCCAACGTAACGCTAATTAATAAAGTATTTATTCCCCACTACTTAGTATGTTTACCAAACCTAAAAAATATGACGCACTTAAATGAGTCATAGCAATAACGTCATTACAAAACAATTAAGAATACCCTAACACTTAGTGCAAAGGAAAACAGATTCCGAACCCCATAATATGGGGTTCGGAGTATTATATTATAATACTATCTCATTGGTTAACCGGTACTTAATCAATTTGGACACTTTCAAAATATAGAATGTATTGCATAGCACTTCCCCTGCATAAATTCTGAACTATTATTATTATTAAGACGTTGACATTTAAAATCGTATAAATAGATCGTCTCAATGTGGTGTTATCAGTCCTCTTCTTCATCCTGATGATCACTTTGTATGTCTTATTCGAGTACTGATTTGGATTCCTGGAAATGTTGGCATAGTGGGTAACGATATTGCTGATTCCTTGGCAAAACAAGGAGCGTCTAACCCTACCGTTACTCTCGTAAACCATATTCCCCTATCCGATATTTTTTCTATCATCAAAGATAGATCCCGCAATATTTGGACAGAGTATTAGACAATCCAAGGGTGCCCGCTACGCCTCAATACAAAGGACTATCCCATCAAAACCGTGGTTTCAAAAATTCCCCCATTTTTCCAAAAAAGAAATTTCCTTACTTATTCGAATGAGAATCGGACATTGTACCGTTCCTTCTCACCTTTTTAAAATTAATGTGCTTGACTTCCCAGATTGTACGTTCAGTGGGATGATGTGGGAACTTTAGATCACATATTTTTTGGTTGTCCCTCTCTAAACAAATATCCTCTCTTCTTTCAAGCGTTATCCAAAATGGCCTCCCCTCCATTCAACATCTCATCTCTTCTAAGTCTGAACTCTACTCCAATCTTTCATAAAATTCTGAAATTTGCACATTTAAATAAAAATAATATATAAATTCACCTTTCCTTTCTCTGTAATTATAAATGATAACCTAGAACACCCTTGAAGGGTGAAAGCCAGAAATAATTGAAAAAAAGGCAGTCATCACGTGTGAAGGCTCTTCGTTTCGCTTTTTAAACTAAATAAACAAACGGCTAAGCAAATCATATTTATTTATTTATATTTTAAACACACTTTTCAATTGTTTCAGCCTAAATCATTGCTCATTGTTGAAGTACACGGCAACTTAGCCACTTATCTTCAAAATTGCGGTAACCACGATTGCAGGCTTTCTGCTTATCTGAAACAAAAATCTAACGGTATTTTAATCTGAGAAGTATGAGCTAGTTTTTGAATTAGGATTATTAGAAAATATTGAAAAATACATTTTTGGCATCTTGTTGAACGTTTTTGGTGTTCAACAAGACGCCAAAAATTTACCCATCAATATTATTTAATCCTTGTTCAAAAACAGTTCTTACTTCGCACATTAAAATGTCGTTCGATTTTTTTGTTTCAGAGAAACAGAACGCCCGCAATCGTGATCACCGCAATTTTAAAGAAGAGTGACTAAGTTGCCATGCAGTGGCTAAGCTGCATCACGTTTTTTGCTCTAAATAATGTCAGGAAACACTGGATAAAATAAGTCAAGTATGTCCCTTAACACTATTTATTATTTAGCTCTGTTAGTTTTTAAATTTTACTTTCCTTGTACATAAAAGTAAAGGTTTTTGTACTAAAGTTTTAACATGTTTCCGGGAAAATATAAATGTGATTGTTAATAAATCTCTCAAGCTACTTGGTTTCATCACTAGAACCACTTCTGACTTCAAAAACATACATAACCTAAGAACTCTTCACTGCTCCTTGGTTCGCCCCCATCTTGAATATGCTCGTGTTATATGGTCTCCTATTTATGCTGTCCATATTCGTCATATTGAATCCGTTCAACATCGGTTCCTAAAGGGAATTGCTTGGAGGCTAGGATTAGAACGAGGCAATTACTCGTATGCTGAAATTGAACAAACTCTAAACCTTTCTCCTTTAGAAGACCGTCGGATAAAATCTGATCTCATTTGTTTCTTCAAAATTATTAACTGTTTAATTGACTCGCCTACATTACTACAACTCATCACATTTAATATACCTTCTCGTAGACTCAGAAATAAAGACCTGCTTTTCCTCAATCAGCACTCAACTTACTATGGTTATAACTCACAACTGTCCAGAATGTGTAGACTGGTCAACTCACGTCAAGACTTTGATTTTTTTGGTATTAGCTTAAATGATTTCCGTCGCTCTTTAAACAAATGAAGATATTTCCTATTCACCCTAATTTTTGCAAGGTCTTGACGTGACTTGACACTTATTTTTTCTTCTATTTTCACTGTTTGTCTTTGCTTTCATGTACCATCCGAATCCTTACATTATTCATTTCTATACTTCGTGATACTTTGTTTTAAATTGGACATAAGTCCGTAAATAAATAAATGATTATCGACTAGCAGACTAGGCACACGCCTGTTTTATAGTAGAAGTTTTTCTTTTGCAATTCCAATAATTATTTCACGGAAGACTGTGAAAAGTTCACTTTGCCATTCGAGAAGGTTGGCATAATAAATAATACATTATTATTTGCCGTTCGCTAAGGAAAATGCCGTTCTTCCGGAGAAATAATGTATCGAATGTCATTATAGAACGGCTTACTTCAAAGCTGTCAACGGGCAAAGAAATGAGTATTTATTATAAAAAAATATTTATGACTTTGCACAATAGTTTGCGGAAAATTCAACTCCCATCGGGAAAGTATATTGGAACCCGAGCTTCTAAGTACGGAGAATGTTCAAAGGAAACATAAGACATCATAATAAATTTCTTGTTCATTTGTTATCATTGCTAGCTGGTATCTAGGACGTAGAAAAAATGACATTATTTTATTGTGCAATATTTCATAATAGTAAGACCCCATTAAAGCTTCGCGGATGATCAATATTTGATCAAGAGCTAAAAGGTGTGGAGATTGAACGGTTAACAAAAAGTATACAAATGACAAAGTTTCGAAGTGGCAAAATCGTCGATGAGATTATAAAATAATATTTAATTAATAAAGTAAGGAAAATTATTTATTTCCCACTTCTCAGTACGTTTAAAAACGTGAACAATATTCCACATGGAGCAATTATGGTCGAAAATTGACCACTTTTATTTATCTGCGATTGATAGCGGTCCGAAATTGGGCCACATTTTCCCACCATTCGTAAAACATTTATTGTAATTACTAGCTGGTCCCGGCATGCGTTACTATGCCATTTAATAAAGAAATTGTTTCTCCCTGAGTGTCTTTTCCCATTCGTCTCGTTGCCCTTCCGCCTCCCCTTCTTCTCCTGCGTCCTCTTCCCCTCTCGCGTTTCTACTCCGTCACCTCCAACTTCCCTCTCCCCACTCCACTCCCCCCCCCTTCCCCTGTCCCGCGAATCGCGAGTTCCCCTCCCCCCTCACACTTCCCCATCCCCTGCAGCGTTCCCCTTCCACCTTCCCCGCCTTCCCTCTTCCCTTTCCCACTCCCTCGTCCCGCCAACCCTTCTCCCGCGGTCCATTTGACGACCTCCGTAGTCCAGTGGGTAAGACTCTTGACTCACAATCCGGAGGTCGCGGGTTCGAACCCGGCATGCGCAAATAAATTTTATTTGTTTAATTTGTGTTATTTCACAATTAATTCATTTAAAAATAATATATAGTATATTTGCGGCATGTTCCAGAGTGGAAGATACTATCAGTATCGCCCTGGTGTAAGACCACCATTCAGAATTGAAACGTTGCTTGAAAATGGCTTTAGCCGTATTTGGTGACCAGATCTGAATAGCCAGTTACTTCACAACCTTCCTCTTCCCAACCTCCTTTCCCTCCCCACTACCTTCAGCCTCACAACATACCCCAATTGGGGATGCCATAGTCTCACTGGCTCCAGACGGGAGCAGTTGAGATTCTTGTGCGGCATTCACTGTAAAAAAAAAAATATATATATATATATATATATATATTCAATCCCAGTGCATTCAGCCTTTAAACAGCCCGCGTGCCACCTTTTACAATTTTAATTCAAATTTATATTTTTCATGTATATTAAATTTGGTACCTAGCATAGGTACCTATTTAAAATATCTAAAATTCTTGATTCGATTCAAACTATTAGGGGAGTACCTACTTTAAATAAATTTATCAACTTAAAGATTTTCAAAACTAGAATCCTGATTTAAAATGTCATTCTCATACACGCGAACTGTCAAAGGTGCGATAGTCGTTAGGTTTTCTGAAATTATCCAATTTTCTGCGCAATTTTCTTAATTTTTCTCTCCGTAAGAACCATCCTCGTACTTCAAGGAATATTCTAAAAAAAGAATTAGCGAAATCGGTTCAGTTGCTCTCGAGATTTGCGCTTAGCAACACATTTAGCGATTCATTTTAATATATAAGATTTACAAAGATTTCACAGGCCAGCCATTTATTTGAAAACGAAGCTATTGAAATGCTTTATCTATTATGACCAAGGATGTCGCAAATCCGTATATGTAGACTATTTTAGAACGATGTTAAAAATAAATTTTTAAAATATTTCATTCATGTCGAATTTTTGATCAGCAGTTTACGGTTAAAATTTTGTCCCTTTTCCATACATATGCACCTCTCATTATTTTATTTTTATTATTATTGTACAACAGAATACTTCCAATTTACAGTACAATTTAGTTACCGTATACCATTTAGGCAAGTAAATCTTCAATAATATTTTTAAGGCATATAAAGAACAGTCACTCACATCCAAATGGTTTGCAATTTCATTTAACAGCACCACTCCCCTCGTCATGCTATGCTTTGTCAAGACGTCTGTTCTGCCATTCGGTACTTTAAATAAGTCATGATGTCGACTTCGGCTGTACTGGTCTGGTACATATAAATCATAGCATCCCAAGAGAAATGGGCTATCGATGAAATTGTTCCAAATTTTGAAAGACAGAATAGCAAGACTTGCTTTCCGTCGAGTTTCTAGACTCACAGAATCAGTTTCCTCAAGTAAGTCAATATGGTGCATGAACCTTGGATAGGTTCCATGCTTCCGCATATAAACATACCTGAGGAATTTCTTTCGGATTTGCTCTAACATATCTGGTGGTACGGTATTATCAGGTATACCACAAACAAAATACAGAAATCGAAAAAATTCTATGTTGACTCAAATAAGTACCCCTCACGGCAGTTTCGGCACGGCAAGTAACAACACGCGGTTATAAACTTCACGATTTTTTTAATATTTATTTTATAAATCCTACAAATATGAGACAAACGCTAAAATACAGGTTTATTCATTGGCTATCTAGCACTATAATAAGTTTTTATGTTTCTTTGTTAAAATTCGAAGTTATGATTTTTTTAATGTTGGCGAAAAAATTAGAAAATTGAATACAAATTTATTTTTTTCGCGTGAATGCTCGAGTGGTTAAATAAATAAATAGCAGTCATATTATAAATAAACAATTAGGAATACATTAACATTTAATATGGAGAAAAAAGATTTCAAAATACCCCATACAATAAATAATCTATTGTCATGATTATTTTATCCGTAAATCACCAGTAATAAATCAATTTGGGCACCTCTAAAATTTAAAAATCATATAAATAAGTCGTTTCAAATTATTCAACCACGGTTTGGCAATGGCCTTGTAAGCCGTAACAGCTTTCAGAATAATAATAAAAAAAAACTAAAATGTTTGCAGATCTTAATAATAATATTATAAATTTTTCTTTAAATTAAATTTCTAAACAATTCAAGGAGTTATTTATTTATTTATTTATTTATTTATTTACGCCTATTTAGGCTTTTACATACATATATATAACAATATTAACGAAATTATACTTGTAAATAGTGCAGGAAACTACTGTTTAAAACACTTGCACAAAAATAAATACAAAGTAAAAATATTAGGTATTGAATTTGAACCAAACAGGATGTAGGTACAAAATACAAAAAATCCGAAATAGTTTTTTTTCTTTCAGCCAACAAAATACTGTCAATGTGTTAGTCAATTTTAATAGCTTTAGCAAAATATTCCCTTATTTGATGAAAAAAACTTCAATAAGGTATGCTTATATAATAAAATTGATGTACTAAATGTATCAACAACATCGGAGTATTTGTTTCCAAGCTGTTGAATCCTTCGCATAGGAGTATAATATTGACTTGTTGACTTAGAATTGCTACAATAATATGGTAGGTACTGTCTTGTGACTGACCTGCCTGGAGTATGCCTGGGGTATCAAACATTGAATTTATGATTTTATACAAACAGGTTAAATCGGAAATGATTCTACGATCGGATAATTTTATTAAATTTAATGAACAAAGTACGTTATCGTAATTTAGGCATTCACTAGGAATGCCCATTTTAAAATTCACATATATTAAAAATTTATTTTGGATTCTTTCAATCGCATGTGAATGAACCCCATAATTTGGGGACCAAACCGTGGAATTGTATTCTAAATGACTCCTTACGAGTGACATATATAATGTTTTTACAGTATTGACATTGTTGAAATCACTAGATATCCTTAAAATAAATCCCAACATTTTCAAAGCTTTATTGGTTATTATTTCTATATGCTTGATAAAGTTGAGTTTCGTGTCAAACCAAATTCCTAAGTCATTGATTTTCGAGACAGATACTAACGACATATTGTTAATGGAATAATCGAAAAATATTGGATTTGTTATTCGATAAAACCTCATAATTTGACATTTGCTTATGTTAAGTTGCAAGCGGTTATCATGACACCATATAATAAATCTTAACAAGTTATTTGACAATATATGGCAATCATTAATATTTCTGATTGCTTTAAATAATTTCAGGTCGTCTGCAAACATTAATACTTGAACATCATTGAAAATATATAACACATCATTAACAAATAATAAAAACAGGATTGGACCTAAATGTGACCCCTGAGGAACACCACTCGTAGCAGTGAATTTGTACGAAAATGTACCATCAATTTTAATAGCCAGTAATCTGTTGATCAAGTAACTGTTAAACCACTTATATAGTGAACCACCTATACCGAGTTTTTGCAGTTTATTCAGCAATAACTCATGATTAACTTTATCGAACGCCTTACTCAAATCAGTATAAATAGAGTCAACTTGACATTTACTAGACATGGAATCAGATATATAGTTTTGATACGTCAATGAGTAAGGGTAGATTTTCCAGTAGAGAAACCATGTTGTTCAGGAGAAATGATGTGGTTTAATCGGAAAATAATTTTTTTAAGAAGAATTTTTTCAAAAACTTTAGGAATTGTTGATAAAAGGCATACTGGTCTATAGTTAATCACCTCGTGTTTATCACCTTTTTTAAAAATAGGTGTTAGGTAGCTGAATTTCCATTTAATAGGAAAACATCCTGTTCGTAAAGACTGATTAAAAAAGAAAAATAAGGGATACGCTAGATTGGTAGCACAATTATTCAGAAAAACAGGAGGTATTTTATCTAGTCCACCGCTTTTACTTTGATCTAGTAATTTAAGTTCAGTCAGTATATCATTATATTCTATGTGGATACAAGATAAATTAAGATTATGATCAGTGGTAAAATTTGATACTGTACTAGCAGAAACTGGTGTATCACATTCATAAACACTTTTAAAAAAATCAGCAAAAAGGTCAGCGATACTTTGAGTGTCTTTGGCCTTTTTACCTGCATATTCCAAGTTGGCGGGTATACCAAAGTTGTTATTTTTCATTGATTTTGCATAGTTCCAGAAATACTTTACATTATGATTTATTGAAGTTTCAACATTATTAATAAAAGAATTGTACCAAATTTTTGATTAGATTTTACAATCTTTTCTAATGTTTTTAAATTCAATATAATTTGATAAAGACCTGACTTCTTTATATTTCTTATGTAAAACTTTTTTAAGGCCAGTTAATTGAACAAGTTCTTTATTGAACCATCTCGGAAATTTTGATTCTTTGAAATGAATAAGTGGGATTAGATCTGAAATAATTTTATCCAGCAAATGATAAAATGATTCAATATTTTTTATTAATATCGCCTTCTTTAAGAAATGACCAATCTTCCTTGTGGAGACGATTATTTATGTCCTGATAATTCGCATTTTTAAAGTTAAACGTAGGAGTTGAAATTTTTTGATTGCCTTCTTTAGTACAAGGGATAATTATTGCTAGTGGGGGATGGTGGTTGTCTATCGGAAGAATAGACTCCAATGATTTATTTATAATCACATTGCTCTCATTTGACAAAACTAGATCAAGAACACGATTATTAATATTACGTACATGGTTGAATTGGGTTAAATTAAAAGGTAAAGACATATCTAGAATTTCTCGTTCATAGGCGGTTGCTGGTATTGAATTAAAGTTACTGTCTAAATTGTTAAAATTGCAATTAGGTAGGTTGTAATCACCGCAAATAATTATTTTATGATTTGGGTATTTTGTTATTACTAACTCAACATCTTCACAATGTTTTTTATAGATTGATATGTTAGAATTAGGAGGGATATAAACAGTACCAATAATAGTTTTCTTAAAATCACCACTTAACAATACAAACAATTGTTCTACATCAGTATTTTTTATTTTAAGTATTTTCGAATTAATGTGTTTGCGGATCGCTATCAGGACTCCACCTCCTCTTGTACTGTAGCTAGTATTCTGACTCCGGTCAGCTCGGTGGACATGATGACTATGTAGTCCAAGCTCCGCTGAGAAGATCGATGATGTTAGCCAGGTTTCAGTGAGTACGATGACATCGTTTGAGAAAGATGGAGCATTTACTCTGAACTCCTTTAGTTTTGTTCTGAGGCCCCTGACGTTCTGGTAGTGGATGAGGCGTTTATTTGGCTAGAGTTTTTTGGTTGAACATTGACAATTTTAGGTGAGTTGTTAATATATTTTACAGTTAAATTGTTTTTTCCCTTATTTTTCCGGTTTTCTAATTCCTTCCATACATTTTGAATTTCTTGGCGCTGAACCCACGTTAAGTCTTTTTTGGTTTTGATACTGACATTTTGGTAGTCTATCGCCTTTTTTTGAAGAACCAGTTTCACTTGATGTTGGTCTGACAGTTCAATCTTGATCGGACGTATTTTATTCATTTCTTTTTTACCTAAACGGAACATTTTAATTTCAGAGGTATCAACCTTTTCAACTTTGTTTAGGATACTCAAAACTTTGTTCTTATCCTCCCTCATGCAGTCAGTTTGAGTATCAGCTGAGCACTCGGGTACATTAAACATTATAATATTCTTGGATCGTAATTTTCTCTCCTCAATTTCCGCTAGTGTTTCGCAAATTCCAGGTAGGTCTTGGATGGATTGTTGGACCTGGGGCGGTTTCTGTTGTGAGATATTTGTATAGGCCTTCAGCTCACCAGTTATATATTTTCAGCTCAGTCAGTTCAGTTATACGAATTAAATACAAAAAAAAGATTAATAGAAAAGATTGTGACTGAGGCAATAGGCCATTTGCATTGATTTCATAACGACTTGGAAAAAATCGTGTGGATAGATTTTTTTACTAAGTTTACGAAAATGTTAGTAAATGTTTTTAGAAATGTACATCCATTATTTGGGCCCGTGACGTCACTACATGAAAATGTCCCGTCTCCGAAAATGTTCCTATTAATTTTGTAAAATTCCAAACTGATTTATTTTTTGTATATGGCAACACTTTGATTTCAGGTGAATTTTTGAATTTGACATTTTTTTATTTTTTTTTATTTTTTTTTTATTAAGGAGAAAATATAGATACAGACGTCAATTGACAAGAATATACAAAACAATTAATATAGAATTCACCTGCATCCAAACTATTTCTCACGAATTAACATTAAAAGCAGATAAAAACATATGCAAATATTTTTACTTTTAAATACGGAAAAGACGTACATAAGAATATTATTTTACAAATAGAGAGATGAAATAAAAAAAAATTTGCACAATATCCTTATAAAAGTTTACAAAGTGTTTTTGGAATTTTGATAGTAAGACCAAAAATATTAAAAAATATATAGAAATATAGATAAGAAAAATAATGTCATACATACATTTAAAAAAAGAAAGGTAGTTAAAATTATAAACCAAGTAATGTCTAAGTTATTGTATTTTGTAGGAAAACAGCCTTCAATTTTCTACTAAAGGTACTGCGTGTATCAAAAAATAAGTCGGAATCCTTGAGGTTTTGATTTTGATTAAACGATTCGCACATTCTTCTGATTGGATCCCTGACACCAGCATTTGTACGCGTCCGGCTAATGTGGAATAAGTCGTTAAGCCTTGTTATTCTGGGTGGTATTTTTAAGTTTATTAGTCAGGACAGTCAATAATGTTGTTGCAGATTTTATATAGAGTCATGAGGTCAAGGAATGTTCGCCGGTTAGTTAGAGTGGAGACGTTATAATTCGAGAGCATATTTATGTACCCCCGTTTAGGTGCGCTCATTCTGTAATTGAGGTATTGCAGAAATTTCTTTTGAATACTTTCAATGTTGTCTTTATAGACACCGTAAAGTGATGTCCATATGGAGGTGCAGTATTCAAGTTGAGAGCGGACCAGCGTGTAGTAAAGTAGAAGATAAGTTTCCGGTTTTCGAAATTCGCGGCTGTTTCTGATGACAAATCCTAGCATGCAGTAAGCTTTATTCACAATATTCTCAATGTGCGCATCGAAATGGAGTTTAGAATCAAAAAGTACCCCTAGATCTTTTATACAGTAAACGCGCTCGAGAAAATAGTTACCAATACAATAATTGTGTATAATAGCGTTGTGATTTTTAGTGAAGCTTATTTGTTTACATTTGTTGTAACTTAGGTAAATTTTGTTTTCATTACAATATGCTTCGAACCTTACTAAGTCGCTTTGGATGAGCAGACAATCGTTAAATCGTTTTTATCAATTTAACGTTCACTAGATTTATTGTTTGTTCTCCGCGAACTTATCATTTGGTTTGACTTTTTGACAGATGTTATGAAGAGAACCCCGTACATTTTACGTTGTTTGTTTGTGTTTTAGAGGTATAATGGGAGTGGTGCTAATTTTAACAAAATCAAATATTATAATATTCTTATTATTATTATAATTAACAAGTACAAGTTTATTACATTGGATTTAGTAATATAGACGTTGAACATTATAATGATTTATGATCAATAAGATGGATCAAGGAGAAAAATATTTATGAGTTGTAATATTTTTGGTATGCCTCGATATTCTCCCGTGCCATTTCATGTGGAAAACGTTCTTTTTTTTAAAATGATTTTCGGCTACGTAATTATCGTTTTTTTTCGCACCTATAAAATTATGTACGGTCTTTCCGGTTTATAAAAAATGGTCTGATTTTTCGAATTGAAATTTTCAAAAAATCGCCACGGTTTCAAAAATACGATTAAAAACAAAACAGAATGTCTTAGAATATTTGCCTAAACCGGATTTTTTTTTTTTAAATGTGATGCAAGTGTCCTATTCACTTATGTATAATATTGTTTCATTTTTACTATTTCTGTGAGAAAGCCCCTAAAAAGGACATTAATAAATAAAATAAATATACAAATAAAATTGTTTTCATACTGGTACTATGTCAAATTACGGAAGTTTTCCATTCAGAGGTAGAAAAATATTTTGTGAAAATATTTCGACAAAATTCCGAAGAAAAAAACGTCCCTCACGCGTACCTTTTCAGTCCTCAGCAAATCAACATCTTTATTATCACAAAAGGTCAGGTTTCCGAAAGTGCCTAAATTCAGGGGTTGGCTATATTTATGTATTTAAGTAGATACGAATCTGCCTATTTGAAAAAGTTCTTCTACGAAATATTATAAAGGTAAATCTGGTTCATTTCCTAGCGTGTCCCGTGTACAGTTTATTTCATTCAAATCTAGATCCGGAAAATACACATTTCACCAGCATTTTCTTTGTTAGATATTTCTTTACTAAGAATGAATAAAATCTAAGGACACCATGAAATGTAACTGTGGGTGAAAAAAAGATTTTAAAAAACGTTGCGTAAAGAATTTTAAAGATTTTCTGAACGCAGTACATAATAAAAGCTTTTCAACCATTATTACTACCACAAGATTCCAAAAAACCTAATAAAATGGATGGGAACTTTCTTTCCGATGAATAGTAAATATAAAAATTCTATTAAAAGTGTATTAAAATTATTAAATGAGTACAAAAATGCATAAATATAATGATATATTATTTAATGACATATATTATGTCCACCTAGCTCCTGTTATATGTAATATCTTTTAATGTAATATCTTTTAGTTGTTGTAAGATTTCAGTTTAAGTTAATTATTAATTTCTAGATACACAATGTAATAGTATAGTGAGGAAATCTATAATTGGTTTCTCAGTAAGGTAAATTAAACATGTATAAATTATTCAAATTGTTAACTGTTGCTTTCCCTAAAATAAAATAAATAAATAGAATTTAAAATAAATATTATTTCTTACGCCGTAGATCAACGGCCAACACTTTTAGAGTATAATATTATACATGTAAATTTCTTTCATAATAACAAGACATTTAATGTGAAATAAAAGACATTACAAATTATTGACTAAAAATAGGTCATAATGATAAGAAAATCTGGTTTCGGGTCCCAGTTGCGATCGTTACCAGTTATTTTTCACATTTTGGTTTAGATTTGTTAGTATTATTTATTTTATTTAATTACGCTACTAGTACGAATAAAACGTTTTTCACATAAAAATGGTTAACAAAATAATTATACGGTGAAAACAAAAGATTTAAATTAACAAAAATTGAAATTTTGAAACTGATTTAAAATAAACAAAAATTTTAACAAAACAGAAAACGACTTCAAAAAATGCACTAAAAAGAAAAAAAATAATTTCGTATTCTTCTACAACTTAATATTAACTAACTTTTTCTACTCATCAATATGTAGGTACGATTGTTATTTTTGGAGTCGGTGTCAGCCAAGGTAGGTTTGTAACTACATACATAGTTATAGGTGAGATGTGCTTGCGCGACTTGACGATGCGAAAGGCGTGAGGCGAGAGCTGGGCCGCGGCGGGAGGGGAGCTGTCAGGTGAACACGCCGGGCCGGGTAGCTTGGCTGACACCGACTTCAAAAATAACAAAAAAAAACAAATCCGTCGAATTGAGAACATCCTCCTTTTTGAAGTCGTTTAAAAATATTTTGAATGTTTTTTTTGCTATTGAAAAATCAGCAACTTCAGCATATTGGTTACATAATATGTGTAGGCGTGGTATTAGGGAGTAAGTAAACGAATTGGTATTGATTTCGCAGGCCGATCGTAAAATCGGAGGGGGGAGGGGTGTGGGAAGGCGGTGAAGGGGAGGGGGGGAGGTGGAGGAGGCGGAGTGGGAACCCCCCTTAAACCATGCGAGCGAAGCCGCGGGAAAAAGCTAGTAATATAATAAAAATAACACAAAATAAAATAATATTTAGAGAACAATATTGTTACATAACGCTTCTTATAAATATAATGGGTTCCGACTAATTTGAAGGAAACTAAAACATTATATTGGAATAAACATGAAGAGACCACGTGTTGATATTTAATTTTAATGAATACATTATGCTATGAATTTAAAAAAGACGAAGATGGAACAGAGAAATATTGAACATGAAACATTATTGCATTATGATATGAGTTTGAGATGTGTAAATAATCTCAGACCCTCTGAGCTTAATACTCACAGCTATGATTATGAAATCTAGTTGCGCCGACAATGTATCACAAAGAATAGCAATCCAACAACTCCAGGGAAAAAAACAGATTCACCAACCTTATATGTAATTCTTTGCTGCTTTGGAGGCCTCCGTAATTTTATCCGCTTAAAATCCAGATCAGTACAATCCTTTTTGTGACTTTGAATCATGCACCAGTAGTTAGTTGTCAATCTTACACAACATTAGTTTTCAAAATGACAAGAAATTAAAAAAAAAAAAACAGATGTTGTAGTCTTCACTTGTTCCGGTACTATTTTCAAAAATAAAGACATTTTAACAATGCACACTTCGCCAAACTGACAATATCTCTGATCCATTGTAGCCGATTTTTTAGCAGTTTTTAGAACAAGCCATTTCGGTGTCACTGATAACCCAAGAGTGCGTCAATTACCATTTTTGTGAAATAAATGTATTTAATTATTTTTTCGAACAAACAAAACAAACATATTCTAATGCCTAACCAATTAAACAATATAATTATACTTTTAATTTAGAAAAGACAGAGATTATAAATGTCGGCATTCATATTATCAAAAATAATTCAAAAATCTTTTAATTTAATCATTTTTTTTTATTATTACCTCGATTCTACACCTACTCATAGAAATTTAATCGGAGTTGTCCAAAACAATATCTAAAAATGTTTCTGGTCTCCAACTTAAAATCCACAAAATACAATTCCAATTCGTCTTACTTTTGTCTTAAAAGTCGATTAGTACTAATTCAATTTGGAAACTCCGCCGGGCGAATTTACATGATTTATTTGGGGGCTTTGCTATCTCGAAAGAATCGAGGAAAGGAGGAAAAATTAAGACGGAATACACAGAAGTTTTTTTTTATAACCAAAGTTAAATTGCGAAGTGTTTAAATTACCGTGAACCTTATTACGTTCAGCAAAATGAAGTCATCTAACAAAAGAAATTAAAAACTACCTTCTCTGTTTTTTGTTGAAAAACCAAAATAATCTTTTTTTTCTTTTCTTTTTAACACCATCAATATAAGCGAGAAATGATTCATGTGCAATTATCGAAGACTACGTTAACCCAGCAGCTAATTTACCATAATTAACAAAGTTATTTGAAATTTAAAATAAAAAAATAACTTTTAAACACCACTTTTATTTTTTTTACTTTATGCCGACCGGTTTCGCTACAACCGTAGCTTCATCAGGGCAGTATAATACTCTACTAACATTAGGTTACATGTGTGTTATAATATAATTTACCAAAAATGGGCTGGACTAGTCAAGGGAGAGGAAGAAGGCATAGATGGAGAATTGGGAAGGGAACGGACGTGTTCTTTATCAATAGGGAACAATCTTAGTATGGGACTTTTATTTAATGCTGCAGCATTTTACACTAATAATAGTATAGGCAAACTTTTAATGAACGGTAAGATAAGGAAGATAGTCGATCACACTCGGGAATTTATTCACTTCAATGCAGCGACTGCCCAGTTTTTTTATATTGGTAAAACAGTACGCAACATAAACACCCGTGTCAAAGAACATTGGTTACGTTCATACACATACTTACACATACGCATACCTACATAGCACGCATACATACTGTCACTGCTTGGGATTGGTATTAATATTGTTGCAAATTCCTTTTCTACCCATCCCTATTGCCTATCCGTCAATTTTACCCAGGCTGTAATAAACTCCCGCCGCAACATATAGCCATTGTGCTCCGCTATCGGTGAACCACTATTAAAATAACTCCGCTGTGTACTATCAAAATAACGAAATTCACGCCTATTGCTGTTTTGTGCCTGTTGGATGGGAGAGAAAGCAGACGAGTGCGTTGTCAGCCTAAAAGTTCTTTCATCCTTTTGATTAGTCCTTTCCTTTCTATGCAACATGTGTTTTTTACCATTTTAGGTAGTGATAGTAACACAAAATCAAGGTCCTTCGCCAGTTATTCTTTACACAAACATCTCAATCCACTCTACACAATCGAAATCTCCTTCAAACATCTTAGATGTTTACACAGCTCTGGATTTTCAGAATTTGCAAACCATTTGATCGAAAAAGATAAATCGGTGTAAGGTTGGACAATTTAGAGGCACTTGAACTTAGGAAAGCCATAAAAACTAATAGTTAGGTAGTAAGTAACCAACTAAATTTAAATAAAAGTCCCATACTAAGATTGTTCCCTATAATAATAATAATTGATAAAGAACACGTCCGTTTCCTTCCCAATTCTCCATCTATGCCTTCTTCCTCTCACTTGACGAGTCCAGCCCATTTTTGGTAAATTATATATTATAACCAAAGATATTCAAATACAGAATAGATATGCTATGGTGTCCGCGCAACTGTCGCCGGACTACGCGCTAATTAGCGTAGTTTTCATACAAAAAGAATTTGTTCATTTTGTTGATTTGTTGAAAATGTGCATTAATATTGGTTAACAATATATTTTAAATAAGGAAAGAATTCGTTCATTTAGTTTAACGTTCGTTTGTTTTATTCGTTAATGATTTGTTCTTTTAGTTTATTTGTTAATTGGTCAACAATATCGGCGACACCCGGAAGCGCAGACCCACATAGTAAAAACAGCAGATAGCACATCTACTTATATTTCAATATCTTTGATTATAATACACATGTAACCTAATGTAAGTAGAGTATTATACTGCCCTGATGAACTACGGTTGTAGCGAAACCCGGTCGGCATAAAGTATAAAAAATAAAGGTGGTGTTTACAGAAGTTATTGTTTAATTTTAAATTTCAAATAACTTTGTTAATGAATTGATCAGTTGCTTTTATTCGATTATCGAGCATATATTGTTTTGATGGTAATGTACCTTCTGACTGCATATTTATTTATTTATTTTATTTATTTATTTATGTGCATCTATATAAAAAGGTTTACATATTTTTTTTTGGCCTTGCCTGTCTCACTAGGAAATCCTGTGTCGAGACAGACTAGTTTACAAATATTTTATAAATATTAAATAAAGTACACTTTTCAATACAGCAAAAATATTTGACAAAAATTTTCAGGTTGGTTAGTGGTAACAATAATGAGATAGAGGATTATATTTGGGTGAGGTGACTAATTATTGCACGACCTTTTTCGATGATCCATTGTTTGATCAGTATTTTGTATTTGTTAATATTATTCGATTGTCTTGTTTTGTCAGGTAGGTTATTGTATATTTTAGGCGCAATGTATTTGAAATTTCTTTGACCAAATGTTGTGTTTGTTTTAGGTGTTTGTATGAGTTCTTTGGTTTTGTGCCGTGTGTTTACAATATTTTGGGTATTTTCATAAAATGTACATGTTTTATTTTTAAACAGATGAGTTAAGATTGTTTTTGTGTAAATTTGTCGAATATCTAATACTAATAATATTGATTTACTATATTCGTTTTTTCGTTATTTGTTTTTGGGGTGTTATGCTGTGTTGTGCCACCTCCTTCTTTAGCCAACGTTTCGGACATCGTTGCATCGTTGGCCGTGAAAATCTTAAAACGTATCTACTATAATCGTGTTCTAATTCCTCACCATAATACAATAGTCGTATTTCTTGTAGTTAATTGCAAAAATTTTTTTATTAATTCCACACATCATAGAATACAAATCTATAATCTGTTGTTAAATCATTTTATAAAAATGCTCATTTCACAAAAATGTAGGTTAGCATTTACCTGCAGATCGAAAAGCTCAAATTTTGAGCGACAGACTTTTAAAACATTATTTGCATCCTTAATTTATCAAATTAGAACCATAATATTATTCTGTGTACGTGCTTTAAAAAGTTTGAGTAATTTCTTTTCTAGATCTTTTTCAAATTCGGTGTGAGAAATACCAAATTCCGGAAACGCTGAGAAATTTTGATATTTATTTTGTGTATTTGTGATATTTTACAACCCTTATCAAATAATGATTTGACAAAGGTCAAAATCGAGATTTTGGCCACGTAATGCTGTTTTATTTGTGCAATGTGTGAATGCGGTTCGTTGCAGATTACCAGTACTCTTGATGGATCAAGAATTAGAAGAAAAAGAACTAGAACTTACATATTTGTAAAAAGGATTAACTTTGTGGCTCGCCATAATTTACAATAAAAAATACTCAAATGTATTATAAACCCATTTTATTTTATTGACTTTCACAACAAATTAATGTGTTTTTTTTAATTTTATTGTTAACCAGAATTTATTTTGTTTTTTGTTATTTATTTTTCAACTATTTTCTTGACAAATACTGCTGTTAATTTAACTGTCATAGGATCGTATTTTGTAGTCAAATATATTTTGTAAATTTTCTTAATAAAAAAACTGTAAATATCCCACTGAAACCTCTACTAATTCATAGGGAATAGTAAGTACATGTACAGAAAACTATGACAGTATACTATAAAGTTATGGTACCATCCCAGAGAGAGAGGAGAAGGATGTTAAAAGCGTGAATGCAGCAAATATAAAAAAAGCCTTATTTTATATGTGGTATATCCATTTTATGTGATCCAATCTATAATATAAAAATGAATCGCTGAATGTGTTGCTAAGCGCATAACTTTCGGACGACTGCACCAAATTGGATAATTCTTTTTGTGTTCATTATTGTCAGGACAAGGTTTTTATAATACTTCCGGTGAGCTCTGGCATTATGAAATTTGAATAAAAAAAATGCTATTGGTGGCACACGAGGTTTGAAAACTGATGGAAAGCGGGAGGGAGGGAGAGATGGGGGAGGGGAACCAGGGAGGGGGAGGGGAGCTCGAGAGGGGGGTTCACGGGACGGAGGAAGGGGAGGGGCGAGTGTGGAGAGACGCGGGGGGGAAGGGTAGGTGGAAGGGGAACGGGACGAATGGGAAAGGACACGAAGGGAGAAACAATTTCTGTATTAAATGGCACAGCAACGCATGCCGGGTACCAGCTAGTTATTAATAAAGATGTACAAACAAATTTAGGCTTATGTGAACATGATGATCTAGAACCAGAAGATGGTGCTTCAATAGTTTCGAAAGGTAAAGAGAAAAGCGAATCACAGTCAGGTGAAAGATGAGCAAGAGAATGGATAATGAAATCAAGGACGTCCCAGAAAGACGTGGCAAAATGGAGAGAATCGAGTTGCTATGCATGACGTTCTCTACCAACGCCACGTGTCGTGTGTAACTAAGTCAAGTACGTCCCTTAACACCCTGTATATTGTCTTCGAAGATGGATTATTGGATATAACTCTTCAAAATTCACTTCGCGATAATTATCGAAGAATTTTAGAATTTCTGAAGAAAGTTTCTTCTGTAAGAACTCAAAAACTAACTAGAGCCTTTCCGAGTAAATTATCAAGAATTTCCTGCGTTAAGATTAACAATTTACTAGACACCTTGCTAATAGAAATTGTCTAGAATTGGATAAAGAAATCGTTACTTAATGGTGCTTAAAGCCTATTAAAAGTACCGTTTCTCACCAGTCTGAAAATGGCTACGGTCTAATAAATTAAAGCGGATGTAAGTTTTATATATATATATATATATATATATATATATATATATATATATATATAAATATTTTTTTTTTTTTTTTTTAAATATGCAAAAAGCCTGTTTTCATTTAAAAATAGAAGGTCTTATCTGTGCTACGAGTCCCTATGATTAATTTGTAGAAAGTAAGTTAAAGTCGAAACAATTTTGGGTTTCTATTCCATAGATTCAATCAGTCTATTCTATTCTAGCCTATTCTCACAGATCTATTTCAAAGTTCTATGAAACAGTGTTAACTATGAAATAATATGTTATATACCATATTCATGTCAAACCAAAGATAGCACAATAATTTAAGCCAGGACAAAAATTATAAATTATACCTAAGTATTATTTTTTAATTTATAAACTAAAGTTTAGACAAGATTTTTATGCATAGCACAAAGGGTAACAATTATTATAAGCAATAATTATCAGCCTGAAACACTCATCTACATTGAAAAATCTTCCGAGAAAAGATACTTGCCGGCAACGGGACTTAAACCCGTGTCCTTCTGATTGCCGTATCTTTTCTCGGAAGATTTTTCAATGTTGATGAGTGTTTCAGGCTGATAATTATTGCTTATAATAATTGTTATACCTAAGTACTTGAAAATAAATTATTATTGCATAATTATTTAATAAAATACTGGCATTTATTTATCATATATTTTTTGTTCTCTTTTCCTCTTAACTGTTTCATTAAGTTCGTTTTTCTTTTGTTTTCACTACTCAGCGTATTTTATTTTTTGTTATTTACTTTACTACTAACTACTTGTACTACTAAATACTGTAAACTGCTGCCATGGGTGGAGCCATAATATTCTCCTTAAGTTTCAAGGTACTGTGTTTTTACTTTTGATGGCAGAGTAAAACTTTTCTAAAGCATGTGAACAACTCAGCGTAGGTTCTAAAAGTAATGTGTTCGCAAAACACTATTACTAACGGTGACGCGATAATTGGTTCGGCCCAAAGTTTAGAAGATGTTTTCTTCAAGTATGCAAAAACGGCCGTACAACCAAAGTCGATATACTTATACTGAAGGCATCTTGAGTGAAAATCCGTTGTAAAATTATTTTTATTAACACTTAGTTATATTTTATGCTATCGTAAAAGTCCGTAAATTGGTAAATCTTAGGTTTTACTAGTAAATCCTAAGATTTACCAACACTAAAAGTTGGTAAATTTTAGGATTTACTGGAAAATCTTAAGATTTACCGTAGTGCGGGCTTTCACAGTAACATTTTTCCTAAACAACCGACTTTATATTGTATATAAGTATGCCAGAGAAAGGGGAGTGGGGGGGGGGGGGGAGTGTCGGGGGATCAACTGTCATGCAATCTTAAAATGTATGTACGAGAAGAGAAATAAATAAATAGTTCAAAGAATAAATCAGGTTAGATCACAGCTGAAGTTGTTTAAATGTTTTGAGGTAAGTATAAGAAAACGATTTTTTTTAATACTTACAGAAGCTCGTATCTGGTGTTTTTTCTTCAAATTATTCTGAAATAAAAATGAAAAATTCAATTAGTCAAGATCTGATTATTTATATTGAAAATTAAAAAAAGGAGATAAAATTTTTTCGATGTCAAATAAACAAATCAAAATTATTGCGAACAAACAAAAAACGGTTATTCAGTGCAGGCTTATAAAACATTAAAATTCATGTGGCTGTTTTTTCAGTCACAACCGCAGAGACAAAGACACTGTTCGTATTCATCCCCGCGTAACAGAGCCTCAGACCGAAATGGGGTGAATTCAGTAAGCTTAAGGCCTCAGTCACACGGTGCGATGCTTTTTGAATTGCAGTGATGAAATCGCTTCGTGTAACAAGGTATTCGATTGGCGGTGACTAAAATGATAATTTTATGAGTATCGCTGGATAACAAATACCTCTTTTATTACCCCACTACCCCAATTTGTTCGCTACGTTTGGTGTTTTAGCAGGGGTACTAAAGTTCGTGGGGTGAGATTTGTCCGGGTCTTAGTGACGATTACGTTTGCCCACATACTGCATGGCGGGCCGGATCGGGAGAGACCGCTTAAGGGAGACCTTTTGACCTCTCTAGCAGGACTCTCTCGAAACATCGCCTTGCTCCGCAGTGGGAGGATTAGATTCATACGTCCGTCACTCCTGGACACACGGCCCCCCCCCCAGATTTTAACCTACCTGTCATACTTATTTCCTTCCGAGAACTTATTCTGCTTCCTTTTCTTAAAAAGCCCCTTCACACAGCGTCCCCAAGATGGTATCGGATTTGAGGGGAATTTTTTTCCTAAGTGCCTTTTGTGTGGAGCTAATGTAAAAAATAATTATTAAAAAGTAAGAGCTCATAACGTAACGATATTGTAGATTCGTTGGTAAAACAAAGAGCAACCAAAAATGGCTGCAACAATTTCAAAACTCAATCCGTTCGTATAGCGGGGGCGTGTGCGTGTGCCAAATAATAACAATTCACTGAGTAACTGCAATGAAGGAATTGTAAATTGGAATGCCAAAAAACTTACCACTGCACTTTCTATCGTCAATTTCAGGCCACTGGGTTTGTCTCTTATAACTTAACATAACTGTTAATCAGTTCACAAACAACATTTCCTTCATATACTCGTAAATATTCCACAAATTTCACGTTGCGGGCTGAACAATACCAAGATGAAATCCGAGTCGAAATAAAATTTCCAGATCATTCTGTCCTCGACGCTTCCCCCCGCCAGCAACTTTCGTAAATCGCTTCTGTACAATAAATATTGTCGCGGATAATTTATTGTAATCATGTTAACATGTTTAAAATAAATATAACTATATTTAAACAGTGTTCTCATTTGATAAGATCCGAGACCTCTGGAGCTACTTATTTCCGATAAGGTAAGCGGAGATAATCCATCCTATAAAATAGTTTTATTAAGTGTACCTAGAAGCAGTTTTAAGTGAATTCTAAAAACAGCGTTCTCTTAAAGAAATCCTAATCGTTCTACTGACAATATGTCAAATATGTGACTCTTTTGATTAAAGAGTAATGAGTCATCAGACCCTAGAGTATATTATAACATGTGGCGATCATTCGCGGCGGCAATACGGAAGCGATGAAATCGCTCGTATGATCGGGCCCTTAAGGGTTGGTTGGTAAATTGGGATGCGAGGCAGTTTCCGTAGCTTGTAATTATCAAACAGTTGCCGGCGCAGCCTTCTGCCTTTTAATTACCAACCGGGGTCGGGTAGATCCGCGATTAAAAATTTAAGGATTTTTAACAGCCGTGTCGGTTTGTCGGATCTTTTATTAAAACCTTTCTTCAGGGCGAGACACGAATTAAATGGATTAGATTGATTGTGAAATAATAACTGATATTTTTTCAATTCATTATCATGGTTAAGAGGAAGTTTCGGAATTTGTGGTAAGCCTGGTATTTTCCTCAGGGCCTCCTGCGAGAAGCTAACATTTTTAAAAGCAGAAATTTAATTTAGAAAGAAAATTACACACCTGGCACCATTAAAATATTGATTGGAAAGTTCTATTAAAATATGAACATAGTTTAGTTATTTAAGCCAGATAATTACTTTGAAAGGCTCTAAAAGTAATTTGTCCAATTACTCTACAGTTAGTTATAAGCTGAATTGAAAAGGTTGTGTTAATTAAAATTATGTTGAAACCAAGCATTTACGGTGAGCATTTAAATTAATTTTCTAGTTAGAACGATTTTTTTAATCTAAATTTTACTATTATTTCCGTAAATATAATTTGTTTTAAATACTGAAACATCTTGCCTAGAGAAAAAAAACGAAAGTTAAATTCAAACTTTAGGATATGAAAATTTATGTTGCATTGCTAGTGAATTTCATACATTTTGTTGCTTTGCATAATTGTTTATTTATTTGCAATAGACAAACAGCTAATGATACATAAAATGTAGAGGTACATATATACAAAGTTAAATTAAGTCAAGTCAAAAGGGTCTATTATATTAAAGTTACTTGGAGATGGAGTTTTATTACATCTTAAAACGAATTTTTGGTGAGGAGAAGGGGAAGAGAAAAGTAGGATAAGGATAGGAGATGCTCCCGATACATTCCACACTCTTGTTTTAATTTTCGATCGTATGCGTTACTTCTATTCGGTATTTCTGAAGGGTACTGTTAAAAACGTCTATATTATAAAGTTTTGTATTATATTGCGCACATATACAGGGAATTGGGGATTTTTTATAATGTTGTTAATTCTTTATTTCAAATGTTGTTGAGTTGTTCATATCCATATTATAGAAAATTATTAATATTATAATAGAAAATTTTCTATATTAGAAATTGTCTAATATATGTAATAGAAAATTATCTTAAATCCCATTTTCAAAATTGTCGAGAATTCAGGGTGTGGGAGGCGGTTATGGGTATGGTCAGTAGCCATTTAATATATAATATAGGTCACCCCTGGTGGTTCGTTTCGTTTGGTGCCTAAACAGGGGTGTCCAAGTTCTTGTCACGGTCTTGGCAGCGAATTCATTTGCCCACCTGTTACTTAGCGGGTCGGATCGGGAGAGGCCTAACCTCGAGCCGGACTCTCTCACCCATATGTCCGTCACTCTTGGACACATTGGCCAGATTCCTATCCACCCTTCATACCTTTTTTCTTCTCAGAACATCCACGCCTTTATTTCCCTTAAAATACCCCCCACACAAAGATGACATTAGCATAAGGGATTTTTTCTCAAGATCTCCTCTGTGAAGCTAATGTACAAAAATAAAATTCAAAGTGATTTTTAACGGGTCTGCGTTAATTAAATTATATAAATCGTAGAGATTAATTAGATTTTTCATCAAATTAAAAACTTGAAAAAGTAATATTGCTACACCGGTTAATTTGGTTTTAAAATAAATTTAACTTCGCAAAAATAGTGTTGAAACTTGTCACCAAAAAGCACATAGAATAGATAACTACTATTATATAAAATACATTACACGATGTAATATAATGATTTCCGTATTGGAAAAGAAATCAAGAACATTCAAACACTTAAAATATTGTATTTTTGATATGTTCGCAATCATCTTGAATTCGCTTCTCAAATATGGAATCCTCAATATAATATTTATATTAAACGCATTGAAGCCATCAAAAGAAAATTTGTCCATCATTTAAATTTCAAGTTTAATATTGGTTATCATGACATAAACAGCTTGCAGGACCTTTATGGACTTAAATCATTAAAAATTAGAAGAGACTCCGCAGATATAATATATCTTCATAAAATTATCAATGGTTTTATTGATTGTTCGCCCCTTTTGGCTGAGATTAATTTTAGTCCCAGGCGTTAGAACCAGAGAAAAATCACTTTTTCATCTTCAAAAATGTTCTACTAATCTCAGACAAAATGCTTTTATATTCAGAACATGCAATGCATTTGATAAGAATTTAAATAATATAGACATATTCTCGTATGTCATAGCCAACATTAAATAATTTTTTGACCTTATTGCAAGTTACCATGTTATTGCTGTGAATCCTTTCCAGTTGCATACTTGTCATTCGACTTACTATTATATTCACTCTTGAGTTGTAGGTATGTACATATTATTATAATTGTTGTTGTGGAGTGAGAATAGATTTCTGACTCTGACTACTTCATGTTTGAAATTTAGTAAGCAGATCATTATAGTTTATATTGTGTTTTTATATCTTTTTTTAAAAATAATTTTCATAATTTTTATATTTTTGTTAAGTTCTTACGGGTACTGGACCCTTACTTTTTTGTTTTCCTTTTTAATTATAATTTTAATTATGTGAAAATCTGTCATTGGATATTATGTACCAGATTTAAATGTCCGGGTTTAATTTTCCCCACAGGAAAAACTAAACCCTTTCACACATTTCCCAAATGATCATCTGGTCAATCCACGTTATGCAATTGCACTATATAAGTATTATAATTACAAAACAATACAAGAACAACATGTCAACCTACCAGAGACCAGATGGGAAAATAATTCACCGACTCCAGATATTTTCATATCAGAGGGTTCGGCTCTGTGGAATTCCTAATTGAACCTATAAATCCTACTGATCCCTCAATATAAATATTTAAAAAATCTTTTGTAATCCTAGATGTATTTAAAATTACCGATTTTTGCATTTTTATATATAAATTCTTTGACAAATCTAATATGCCTAAATTTTGAATCAGAGACCTAGGTATAATGCCAGTAGCCGAAATAACAAATGGTAATATTTTTATAGTCCGAGAATGCCAAATTCTTTTAATCTCATTTCCTAAATATGTGTATTTTCTAATTTTTTCAGAAACAGTTTTTTGAATATTACAGGAATTTGGAATAGGTACTTCAATGATATAAGTTATTTTTTTTAAATTTTGTCATGTAAAACTATATCAGGTCTATTATGACTAATTGTTCTGTCTGATAGTATAGTTTTATGATAATATATTTTATAAAATTCATTTTCTAAAAATGAATTTGGTTCATATTCATAATATGGTACTATATTACGGCAGTCAATCAAGTTATGTTTCATTACCAAACTTTGGTGGATTATTTTTAAAACCTGATTGTGCCTAAATGTATACTCGGACGGCGCTAATATAGAACATCCCGATATAATATGTTCTATAGTTTCCGGAAAAGCCAAACATTTTGTACATAAATCATCAATTTGATTTATATCTTTGATTATATGCTTCCTATAATTTTTAGTATTAATGCCTCTATCTTGAATGGCAAGCATAAATCCTTCTATTTCTGCGCTCAACTCTCCAATACTCAACCATTTGTTTGACGAAAGTTTGTCAACATACGTTTGGTTGAGATAATTGAAGTGTTTTGCATGAATAATTTTATTTGACCAGGAATCTAATAATTCCTGGTTAGTATTTATTAATGTTATTATTATAAGTGTAAAATATCTGTTGATTTTCCATAATAATTAAAATAAAATAAGATATAACCCACACAAAAACTTTCTAAGTTATATTATTTTTGTCTCACTTGCAGCACCAATATAGAAGTTGACTAATCGTCCTGAGGACCCAATACCCGGGTGTGTACGGGACCCATTTATCAGCAGCCTTCCTCTGCACCTCCAGTGCCTCTAGAGCCGGGTCGTGGAGTCGTTTTGAAACGTCGACAATATTGATAACAATACTTAGTTTGGGAAATTTAAAAAAAAACCAATATAGTGAAGTTGTCACTATTATAAGAAGAAGCGTTTAGTTTAATATATTCGAACAGAACAATACATTTTCATAGTTGAATACATATACTATTAGGTTCAGACATATATTAAGTCTCCGTCACGTGCTGCTGAATTTTTTTTTTTTTTTTACAGTGAATACCGCACAAGAATATCAACTGCTCCCGTCTGGAGCCAGTGAGACTATGGCATCCCCAATTGGGGTATGTTGTGAGGCTTAAGGTAGTGGGGAGGGGAAGGAGGTGGGGAAGAGGAAGGTTGGGAAGTACCTGACTATTCAGATCTGGTCACCAAACACGGCTAAAGCCATTTTCAAGCAACGTTTCAATTCTGAATGGTGGTCTTACACCAGGGCGATACTGATAGTATCTTCCACTCTGGAACATGCCGCAAATATACTATATATTATTTTAAATGAATTAATTGTGAAATAACACAAATTAATCAAATAAAATTTATTTGCGCATGCCGGGTTCGAACCCGCGACCTCCGGATTGTGAGTCAAGAGTCTTACCCACTGGACTACGGAGGTCGTCAAATGTATACGGTATACGGGCATATATTTTTTTAGGAAGGAAAAACACCCTTAAAAGGTAAAAGTCATGAAAATTAAGACAAAAAAACATTCCCGAGTTACAAAAACCTGACTATGTTTGAAAATGTTGTTTGTGAAATAATGGAGGACTATTCTAGTAGACTAATTGAATTCAGGTGGGAACCAGACGTATTTGTCAACTCAGCTATTTTCTACTAAAGTGATATTTGAAACTGCTTCACATGACGGCCTCCGTGGTCGAGGGGTAAGGCTAACGAATACTATTCAAATCCCGGCGTGCGCAAGCAAATTTTATTTAATTAATTTGTTTTGTTTCACAATTATATAAAGTACATATAATATTTGAGGTACGTTCCAGAATAGAAGATACTCTAAAAATATTCCTTGTGAAAGACCTCCATTCAGATTTGAAACGTTACTTGAAATGGATTTAGTCGTGTTTGGTGGTCAGATATAAATAGCCAGATAATAACATTTGCTTCCTCTCCCCATCTCCTTTCGCTCCTATTACCTTCAGCCTCACAATACACTTCAATAAACGTTGATGCCGTAGTCTCACTGGCTCCAGTCGGCCGGCGTAGTCGAGTGGTAAGGCTCTTGACTCACAATACGAATGTCGCGAGATCGAATCCCGGCGTGGGCAAATAAATATTATTTGATTAATTTGTGCTATTTCACAATAAATTCATTGGAAATAATATATAGTAAATTTTCGGCACGTTCCAGAATGGAAGATACTCTCAGTATCGCCCTGGTATAAGACCTGCATTCAGAATTGAAACTTTGCTTGAAATGGCTTTAGCCGTGTTTGGTGACCAGATCTAAATAGCCAGGCACCTCCCCACCTTCCTCTTCCCCATCTCCTTCCCCTCCCCACTGCCTTCACTTCATAACATACCCCAATTTAGGATACTATAGTCTCACTGGCTCCGGACGGGAGCAGTTAGGACTCTTATGCGAAATTCATGTAAAAAAAAATGGTTAGGAGCATTTGGGACGCTTGTGCAGTACGCACTTTAAAAAAATAATATTAAATAATACGAGAAATATTTGAGGTATGTTCCAGAATGGAAGACACTATCAGTATTGCCCTGGTGAAAGACCACAATTTAGAATTGAAACTTTGTTTGAAATGTATTTAGTTGTGTTAGCAGGTAACATCTCACCTCTCTCCATTTCCAAACTTACCCCAATGCCTTCAGCCTCACAATATACCTTAATAATGCCTTAGGTGCCATCATCTCACTGGATCCAGTCGGTTGGAAGCATTTGGGACTCTGGTGCGGTACTCACATGGAAAAATGTTTTAATATTATGTTATATACTGTGAAACCACGTATGGATTCCTTTGTAGAACCCTAACTGATTTTTAGTCCTTGGATTGCATGAAAACACTCTACATTTCATTAGTTAGAAGTCAAAAAGAATATAATTCACCAATTTGGTCCTCTTTCTATAAATTACACTCTAATAAAATGAAACGGGTTCAACACAAATATCTTAGGTACTTAAATTTCAAGCTCAAAATTCCAATAGAAACATTAATTATTGAAGTATTACGCTCTCTGACAGAAGAATCATTTCAAACCTAATTTTATTATACAGAGTCATGAACAACCTACCGGATCACCGGATCTGTTATGCCGTGTTGCGCTACCTCCTTCTTTAGCCAACGTTTCGGACATCGTTGCAGTGTCCAACGGACTTGCCCCTGGCTAGCATAAATACCACGATTTAGTGAACTTTCTATTCCGTTCCACGGCAATGACGCCACTGCTTATCACGGTTATTTTGTACCGGTGAAAGTTAGTGGAGCTGGCGACACGGTATCGCTTCGAAGTAAATAAGCATACACTTAACCACTAAAAATTACACATCTACTGGATCTGCCGGATCTGCCCTGATGATGGACACTGCAACGATGTCCGAAACGTTGGCTAAAGAAGGAGGTAGCGCAACACGGCATAACACCCCAAAAATAAATAACGAAAATGCTTTTGGCCGTGAAAATCTTAAAACTTATATGAACAACCTAGTTGACCGCCTTGCCATAGTTGCTACTATTAAACTCCATTTACCGACAAGGAATACTAGACATTCTTTTGCAACACATATGTACACAACCAATTATCATTCACACTCACTTACCAATAGGATGCATAATTTAGGCAACAATTTTGGTGGTATTGTAGATATATTCGCTGATTCTTTGCGGAATCCTACAAATTATTGTAACGTGGGTATAATATATTTAACGATTTTTTTTTTTTTTTTTTTTTTTTTTTTTTTTTTTTTTTTTTTTTTTTTTCAAACGGCATAAGTATGCCATAAACATTAATTACATGTCACAAATTCATATTCAAAATATTAGTAATGGTAAAACAGTGTATGTATAACAGTTAATTGTGACGATACATTGTGAAGTGACACCAGAGATACATTTACATGCCAAAATCTATAATACAAATAAAATTAATAGTCATTAAAAAAATATGATAGCATAGCCGTCTTGTACCTATGTTCCGTGCAGTTAAATAGATCTATCACATCAGCATATCTATTAGTAACTTCATGCAACCTAGGTAAAAGTGAGTGTTTCGTATACTCAGTCCGATTATTGTTACATTTAAAAAGGATTTTAGAACGAGTAGTTCTCGTGGGAATATGAAATTCAATGAGCTTAGTTAGATCAGGACTGTCTATTCTACCATTTACAATTTTGAACATTAATATTAAGTCGGATATAATTCTTCGATCTGACAGTCTTAGTAAATTTAATTCTTTCATCAAGTAATTATAATTTATGTTTTCAATGGGAATACCGAGGTTAAAATTAATGTGTCTTAAGAATTTGTGTTGAATTTTTTCGATTGAATCTGAATGTATTTTAAAATGGGGGGACCAGATCGAGGAGTTATATTCGACTTGACTACGTACTAAGGATGTATACAAAATTTTTAAAGTTGAAATATTCTTGAAACCTCTGGAATTTCTAAGAACGAAGCCAAGCATTTTGATTCCTTTATTATAGATTGAGTTTATATGGGATATGAAGTTTAATTTAGAGTCGAAAATTATGCCCAAGTCACTAATTTCTGCGACAGAGGTAAGGGTAGAGTTGTTAAGTTCATAAGGATGAATAATTGGTTGACTTATTCTGTAAAAACTTATTGAATAACACTTATTTATGTTCAGATAAAGTTTGTTAATAGAGCACCAACTAATTAATTTGTTTAAATTATTTTGTAGACAGGCACAATCTTCAGCGGTTTTGATGATTTTAAATATTTTTAAATCATCTGCAAAAAGCAATACATCCACATCTTTATCAAATATGTCAACAATATCATTTATGAACAGTAAAAACAAAATTGGGCCTAAATGGGACCCTTGAGGTACACCACTGGTAGCTTTAAATTGATTGGAATAAAACAAATTAATTTTTACAAGTAGAACTCTATCAGATAGATAGCTTGCAAACCAGTCTAAAAGTTTTCCGTCAATACCGAGCTTACGTAGTTTAACCAGTAGAATTTTATGGCACACTTTGTCAAAGGCTTTGATAAAATCTGTGTATATGGAATCGACTTGAGTTTTGTTAGCTAATGCATTTGATATAAAGTTTTCATATAATGAGAGATTTGTCAGAGTTGACCTGCCAGACAAAAATCCATGTTGATTTGGAACAATGAGACGGTTAATATATGGGGAAATTTTATCAAGAAGTAATTTTTCAAAAAGTTTCGGAATTATAGATAGCTTACATATAGGTCTATAGTTAGTGACATCACTTTTATTACCCTTTTTTAGTATAGGCGTTAGATAACAACGTTTCCAAATGTCCGGGAAGCAACCTGTATCAAGCGATTGATTAAACAAAAGACAAATCGGCTCAGCCAGTGAAGCAATGCAATTTATGAGAATATTGGGGTGCACGTTATCAGGTCCGGCCTTTTTGTTTTTGTCTAGAGATTTAATTTTAGATTTAACGTCGCTTATATTGATGTGTACAGCAGGGATATGCATGCTCTCAATAAGGGAAGGTGGTGGTATGTAATTTTCTGGGATATCTTCGTCATATACACTTTTGAAGTAATCAGCAAAATAGTTAACCTTAACTTTCATATCAGTGCTACTCTTATCTTTGAAGTGCATTGAAATGGGTAAACCTTGTTTGTTTTTTCTAAGAGAGTTTACATGTGTGAAAAAGTTTTGTATATTAGAGGGTATAGATTTTTCGATTCCATTTATATAATTATAATATGATTTTTTTGACAGTTTTTTACATTGAGTTCTGTAATTGTGAAATAACTTATAGTCATTAAGGGATTTAGATTCTTTAAAGTTTTTGTGTGCAGTTTTTTTGCAAATAATCAGGTTGATTAACTCGCTGTTGAACCATTTCGGGAACTTCGCTTCTTTGAAATGTGAAAGTGGTACATAGTTTTCAATGGCCCTGTTGATAATTGTGTAAAAAATTTCAAGATTGTAGTTAATATTGTTGTTGAGGTGAAGAAATGACCAGTCTTCATTTGTAAGATATTGGTTCATATTAGGATAGTCAGCTTTGGAAAAATTATAAGTATAGTTAGGAAGAATAGTTGTGTCGTCTGGTGAGTTATTCATCAAGATGGTTATGCTTAAAGCGGGGTGGTGGGAGTCTAGGGGGAGGAGCTCGTCAACTGATTTAACAATGTGAATTGAGAGATCACTACAGAACACTAAATCCAGCAGCCGGTTATTGGTATTGTAGACTTGATTGACTTGATGTAGAGCGAGTAAGTTCGTCATATCTATTATTTCACGAGCATTTTCTGGTAGGCTTAAGTTGTTATCAGAGTTTTTATTCATCCAATCAATGCTAGGGGTATTATAGTCACCAAATAAAATTGTTCTGGCATCAGGGTATTTATTTTTAAAGGTTTCGAGGTCATCAATGTGGTTTCGGTAGACTGTGATGTTGGATCCAGGAGGAATGTAGACACATCCCAGTAAAATTTTACTTGATTTAGTTTTTAGTAATACAAATACCTGTTCTACGTCTAGATGTTTGCAAATTAATCGAGTGGATGGCAGTGATTTTTTGACGGATATGAGAACTCCTCCTCCTCTGGTTTTATTGCTGGTGGCTGGATTCCTGTCAAGGCGGTAGGTGTTATAAGATGAGAATCCAAGTTCCTCGGTGTGAATATCAGGATCAAGCCAGGTTTCAGTAAGGAAAAATACATCTACGTTTTGAAGTAAAGGAATAGAAGTTTGCAACTCTAAGAGTTTGGTTCGGCAGCCGCGGATGTTTTGGCCGTATCCATTGATGTGTTTGAGTTTTTTGGATTTTTCTTAACTATTGTCGGCTTGCTGTTGATATATTTGATTGTTAGTCCAACTTCTCCTCCCTGAATCCTACTTTCCATTGATTGACGTAGGTCTGATAAATATTTTCTTTGGTTCGGAGTTTGGTCGGAAAAAATTTTGACAGGGGAGTTGTTAAGATAAAAGTTTTTTTTTCTGAGAATATTCATTACTTCAGTTGAGTTTCTTAAGATCACTTTAATGGGCCTCGATTTATCAGGCCTCACTGCTCCAAGACGGAATGTGTTGATGGAATTTGGTTCTATATTGTTGTCTATTTTCTTCAGAATGGTTGTAATTTGTAAATTATCATCCTTGATTTTTTCAATTTGGTTCAGTTGTGTGCTTTCGGGAACGTTTATAATTATGAGATTATTTGCTCTGTTTTTCCTCTCTTCAAGCTCATCGGCCGCTTCACATGTAGATTCTAATGGGTTAGGTTTGTTGGTTAATGCTTTAAAAGCTATTAGCTCACCCTCGAGTGCTGCCATTTTTGTAGCCATTTGCGCTATGGTTCCAAGAATAGCATTTGTTTTTGGAATCATTTTCGCAATTTGATCTTTGTTCAGTTTGTTACTGGGGTCTATTATTAGATCGGTTAGAGCCTCAACCGCGTTTCTCGCCTGACTGATAAATCCCTGGGAGTCCATTTTGTTAAAATAAAAAAAAAAAAATTTTTTTTTTTTTTTTGAAAAATGGACGATGGTTAAGCCTGGATTTAAGGTGGAGTGACTTGAACTACTTGAAAGTATGGGCCGGGTCGGGCGGTAGTAGCTTGGGTAACAATAATACTTATTGTTTTGACTTTTATTAATATTGAAATGCTCACTCAGTTATGATTTTAGAATCCATGTGATTTGATGTGTTATTGCAAAGTTTTATATTATATTTTGTTCTATGTTATTGTCAAATATAATATTGTTTAAAATATTTCACGGTTTTACTCTATATTCTTCAAAAACTACTTGTTTACCTACTCTTAAAATTTTTTTATTTTCATAACTTTTGGTATAAATTCTATTTATGTGTAATCCTCCATAACTTAAATATTATTTTATAAATATTAACTATGTCCTTTTGATGAAACAACTAAACTTAATTACTCTGTCAGATAGGCGGATCATCTCTGACCTTGTACTATTAAATAAAATCATTAATAATTGCATTGACAACCCTGAAATTCTCGCCAAAATAAAATTTTACGTACCGACCAGAAATACGAGGCAATGTGCTACCTTCTTCTGTGACAATTTTATAACAAACTATGAGGCTCATACACCTATAAATAGATTACATCATTTTGGTAATAAATTTGGGAATATTGTAGACATGTTTGCAGATTCTGTAATAGTTATAAAAATAAGTCTTTATAATTACTTTAATGAAATGTATGATTTTGATTTTAATTAATTTTATTTTTTATTATTATTTTAATCATTATAATTGTGTACTACGTACCTGCCTTACTATTATTATCTATCCTTGTAAAAGCCCACTAGGGCGTAAATAAATAAATAATATATGTAAAAGCCCGTATGGGCGTATACCAACAATAAATAAATAAATAAATTATAAAGACCGCATTTTGTAATGTTGATCAATTCGACGAATCGATCTAACCTGTTGAAAAGGGACAACGGATCTATTGATTCTTCCTACTGAAGTAGATACATAATGTCATTATAGTGGGTAGTATTGAAAAAAGTATATTTAAAACAAAAAACAAACTCACTCGTTTTTTGGCCAAGTTCCCTAAATGCGAAGTAGAAATAACACAAGAACCGATAAATTCATTTTGCGAGAGCGGCGACGCTTCAGACCAAAATAAACATTTGTTCCTACTTGTTAAAATAAATACATGCTTTGATATAAAAAACATATCAATGGATTAATCATTTAAAACGAAATATTCTAAATGATCTTACGCATTGACTGTGAAAGTCAAAACAAAATCGTATAATATACATAAATTATGATATCTGGATGACTTTCAACATAAGTGAGTAACACAGTAATACAGTTAAAAATTAAAAAAATGCTATTGACATCAAGTCTTTCCTACGTTCTGCTTTGCCTCAAAGAAACTGATAGCCGCAGATGGTTCAAAACTGAGCTCTCAGAAATGTTCTTGGTCTTCCATGGGACACTTATGTCTTGGACATCTATTCAGTTTCCGGTATCCTTCCAATCACAATCCTTCCTAACCTAAAATCCAAGCACCATCCTACAAATTATTTAACAATCATCTCACACTAACATCAAGCCACTTTACAATCAAGACATCCACATCCACAATACTCGAAATAACAATAAAATCCACGTTTCTCAAATACACACTATAAAACAGGGGATAAATATATAAATCTTTGAACTATATTGCCTACACACTACATAATTCGCATCCAGATATGAACAAAAACATCAAGCATAACAAAAAAACCTCAAAGTAATACTTTAAAATATTGTATTCAAAATACAATTTAAAATGAAAATTTGAAATTTTCTTGTCATATTTTGTTTCATTTTTGCTTTCCTTTCTTTTCCCTGATTTTTTATCATCCGTATTTGTGATCCTTGTTTGTTTCTTTTTTATTCTATCTTTTTCTTTTCCCTGTATTTGTTATCATCCTTATTTGTATATCCTTGTTTGCTTCTTTTTTTCTTTCCTTTTCTTTTCCCTGTATTTATTATCATCCTTATTTGTATATCCTTGTTTGCTTTTTTTTTCTTTCCTTTTCTTTTCCCTGTATTTGTTATCATCCTTATTTGTATATCCTTGTTTGCTTCTTTTTTCTTTCCCTTTCTTTTCCCTGTATTTGTTATCACCTTTTTGTATATCCTTGTTTGCTTCTTTTTTTCTTTCATTTTCTTTTCCCTGTATTTGTTATCATCCTTATTTCTATATCCTTGTTTGCTTCTTTTTTTTCCTTTTCTTTTCCCTGTATTTGTTATCATCCTTATTTGTATATTCTTGAATGCTGATTTTTTTCTTTCCTTTTCTTTTCCCTGTATTTGTTTTCATTCATATTTGTACATCCTTGTTTGTTTTTTCTTCTTTTTTCTTTCCCTTTATTCGTTACCATCCTTATTGGTGTTTCCTTGTTTGTTTCTTTTTTCTTTCCTTTTCTTTTTCCCATATTTTTTATCATCCATATTTGATAATAGTTTTTTATTTCTCGTCTCTTGTTTATTCTATTTAACCTGTATTTTTATGCTGTATGCAGTATGTGAAATTAATATTTTTGATTTAAAATACCTAGGTAAAATTGTGCATATTTATTAATTATTAGTTTCAATAGCAAGGTTTGTACATGTATGTTTGATGTATAGTATAAGTATAGATTCATCAAATTACCTCACACTTATGAATTGAGAGCTCCATCCGTTCGAAAATGAATTTTTAACCCAGGATTATCCTGGCAAGAAATAAAAAAAAGATGTAGAAAGGTTTAAAGTTGTTAAAATTCATCAGATGAGTAATCGCCTTTTTTTAGTCTTCACCCAGAAACAATTTATACCTCAGAAGAAGCGATGCTGTACCAATTCGATATGATGAATGTGAACTGCTTAGAAATTAGACCAAATAACATTAGCGTATTATTCAAGATATGGATGTAAATATTGCCAGTTCATAAATATAAATTTGTTTAATTCAGTTGGGATTGCACACAAATTCTACGAGATGTTTTGAAGTTGAAAGCTCAAAGACAACTAAAATAAGTAGAAAAATGAAAGGCCACATTGGTGAATCTATTATTAATAGCTGTGTGGAGTGCTTCCTTTAACACAAAGGTAAATTTTACAACGAATTCCATATCGCTCTCTCTTCGATTTTTTTCCAAAGGTATTAGCATTTCTAACAGAGTGTCTGGTGAGTTGTCGGTTAAAAAAATTAAAAACACTTCCCAAAGCTTTATCGCCATCGTTATTTTGGAATGTTTGCCAATTTGCGTTTCCTTTTCATGTGTATAATTTTCAGATATCCAATTTTTCAGATATCCTCACGGGGGCTATCGTCAAAGCACTGACTCCTGTTGAGACACTTCAAACCAACTAACTGGGACCGTTGCTTTTCACTATATTTATCAATGACATTGTAAAATGCTTTAAGCATGCTAAAGTCTTATTTTTTGTTGATGATTTGAAAATATTTCTTTCTATCAACTCTATTACAGATTGCTTTAAACATCAAGAAGATTTTAATTATTAAGACTTAAAAATTATTGTACTTTCAACTATCTCCACATGAACACAGTTAAATGTTATGTAATAACCTTTACAAAAAGCAAAAAAAAACATCGAATATGCTTATTACTAACAGCCAAGTGCTTAAGAAACTCAATCAAATTCGAGACCTCGGTGTTCTCATTGATAACAAACTTTTGTTTAAGGCACATATTGATATGATTGTTAAGAAATCCTTGGGCATGTTAGGATTTTTATTCCGTGTTGGAAAGGAGTTCACCAATATCCCAACACTCAAAATATTATATTACTGATAAATGAAACAATTTAACTTTGTTAGAACCACTTTTATATTTGAGTAAATCCGAGCGGTTACAGAACGACCGTTCCTTCTTCAGGGCAAATGTATACTGATTTGACAGTTTTGAAATATGGATGGGAACAATGTATTATGGCAGGGGTGGATTGGTTTCTAGGTATTTTTTTTTTAATTTTTTTTATTTGTTTATTAAGACATACACAGTACATTATAATACAGATTATAAGGTATGTTAAATTAAATTATTACATGGTTATGTACCTATTACGTAAGTCCATAGAATGTCATTTGATAATTACGCCTGAGATATGAACCGGTCTTAAAACTTAATTATTGAATGAATGAAGTAATAATAATAAAAAGGAAGAAAAGAGGGGGGGGGGAGATAAGGAGACATTTTGAAATCAAGAATTATATGATCACTAATTGTAATTGACTGATTAAAGTTTAATTAAAAGTTAAGTGTAAGTAATTTTAAAACAATTATATCACGCCAAGAAATTTAATAAATTAGTTTTGTATGTTTGCAAGGAATCATGAAAAATGTCTAGGTGTAGTAATTTTTCATAGTGGTTATAAGTTATGATTGCGCGAGTAATTGGTGAGTTACTCGCTGCATTAGTGTTATTGGATTCTATATGAAAAAGAGAAGTGTGCCTGGTACGCCTCTTTGGGACATTTAAACCAATAGTGGATAGCAATTCAGGACTATCTATTTTATTATTTAGCAGGTTATACAGAAACAGCAGATCTGAAAATGTGCGTCTTTTTTGTAAACTTAACATGTTATTTGTAGTTTTGTTGTATTTCTTGAATAAATATTTAGAGAATTTATTCTGTATACTTTCTACTATATCTATGTATACCTTATATTGAGGATTCCATACCGGGGACGCATACTCCAGTGGACTTCTGACCAATGAACAAAACAACATTTCAAGAGTCTTAGCACTTTTGAAAACTTTACATATTCTTAATAGGAAACCTAGCATCTTGTAGGATTTTGATATTATGTGTTCGATATGCTTATCAAAAATTTATTTGTTGTCTAAATAAACACCTAGATCTTTACATGTAGACGTAGATTGTAAAGGTTTATTATTCAAGTTGTAAGAATAGATGACTTTATTTTTATTTCTAGTAAATGTAACTGAGTGACACTTAGAAATGTTTAAGGAGAGTAAATTTGATTTACAATACGCGCACAAATGATCAAGATCGCTTTGTAATTCTATACAATCAGATAAAGACTGTACAGGTTTAAAAATTTTCATATCATCCGCATATAACACAAAGTAACTATTTTGAAAGCATACATAGATGTCATTTATGTAAATATTAAATAAGAGTGGTCCGAGATGCGACTCCTGGGGCACACCCGAGACGATTTCCGTTAAACAGGATGCGAAACCGTTGACAACCGTGATTTGGTGCCGATTACTGACATATGATGCGATCCATCTATAGAGATCACCGTGAATTCCTAGACTAAATAACTTCTGTAAAAGAATATAGTGATTAACACGGTCGAATGCTTTGGAATAATCAGTATAGATGGCATAATCAGTATAGATGGCATTAAATTGTTTCATTTATCTATAATGGATAACCACAAAGTTAGAGCTACATTCAAAAGTATTATATTACTCCTATGTTCGTAGTCATCTTGAGTATGCCTCTCCTATATGGAATCCTCTCTACAATATATACACAAAACGCATAGAAGCTGTCCAAAGAAAATTTGTGCATCACTTGAACTTCAAGAGACATGTGCGTTATTATGACATGGACAGCTCTATAAAACTCTATGGACTCAAAACTCTAAAAAGTAGGAAAGACATTACGGATATCACTTACTTACACAAAATCTTGAATGGTCATTTTGACTGTCCGGCTCTTTTGTCATCAATTAATATTAGAGTTCCAAGTAAGAAAACTAGGGACAAATCATTGTTTCATGTCGAAATTGCTTCAACTTCTCTCGGGCAAAATTCTTTCTTATTGAGAACTTGTAATCATTATAACAAAAGATGTATCGATGGTGATATCTTGTCATGTACTTTAAGCTCTTTCAAATATATAGTTAATGGAGCCTTATAATAACCAATTCATTACTCGTAGATTAATTCACTTTAACAAACTAAATAGTTGGTTGTTTTCAGGTGGAAAAAATATAATAAGCAGTAATTGTTGAATGAAACACTAGTATATATTGAATCATTTGGCGGGTATAAGATAAGCCGCCATAGCTCAATTGGGAGAGCAGCTGACCGGCAATCAGAAGGGCACGGGTTCAAGTCTCGTTGGCGTCATGTATCTTTTATCGGAAGATTTTTCAATGTGGATGAGCGTTTCAGGCTGATAATTATTGCTTATAATAATTGTTATCATTTGTGCTATGCATAAAAATCTTGTATTAAACGTTAGTTTAACAATTAAAAATAATAATGAACTAAATAATTGTTAACTTACTTTTAATGTTTTTTTTTTAATTTACAAGAATGTAATACGTACATGTGTATATACGTACATGTGCATATATTTATGTTATTTTTCCACTTTACGTCTGGTGTTTTTTCAATATATATATATATTTTTTTTTTGTTGTTGTTTTATAAATATATTTTTTTATTAATAGCCATAAAACTGGCACTCTATATTTTACTATTTTTTTGTGAGTACTGTCACTTTACTTTTATCTTATTTTCACTTGTTTTTATTTTTTATTCATGTATATATTATTTCTCGATCCTACATCTGGTGTTTTTTAGTTTTCATAATTAACTAACTAACTAACCATCACGCCGTTTCCCGCAGGGGTAGGCAGAGAGGACGGACCGCCAAACCTCCCGGTCTTGGCACACATTCCTTGCCTCGTTTACAATCATACAACGTATCATACATTCTCTTTTATTATTCTGACTGTTAACATGTATTATATGACTGTTAACAGATACTCAAGTATCTGATTCACTCGGTCGTGCCATGTCTTTCTTGGGCGTCCTCGACTTCTTCTACCATTCACATTTGCGTCATATATTCTCCTTACACTCCTTTCCTCGTTCATTCGCTCTACATGCCCAAACCATCGGAGTGTTCCTTTTTTGATCTTACTCATTACGCTTACATCAGCCTTGCATTCTTTGCGGATTTCCACATTTCTCATACGATCATTCATGGTTTTACATGGTTCAGTTTTCATTACTATTATATATTTATTTTTTCTACTTTCATTGTTTTTTATCTTATCTTATCTGTATCTTTTATGTATCACACAGTATTAGACAGTATATATAGACTATATTTAGATTGTTTATCTAGTTCTTATCTCTGTAATATTAGGCAAAAAAATTAATAATTATTGACTTTTTATTTATTATTTGGGCATGATGTAAACATTGGTTATTAGGTTGTAACCTAATTATTATAATTTATTGTTTTCTTTAATGCACGTAATGTAATTAACCTGTAAATGTTCGTAATAAAATAAAATAATAATAATATATTGAAATTACATGTGTACTCCTATGTACCACACTATTATCTACGTCCATAATACTCAGATTCGTGTTGTCGGTAGAACAGCATGATATCAATTTACCACACAAGTCGAATGCTTCTAGGATCAAATTATTCGAAATGGACCAGAAACCACAAATACCAGTGTAATTGAATACAAGGCAATGGAATGTTAATTGCGATAATACTAAATACATTTCGCCAGTGAGACCAATTATTGGGAAACGTTGATTACTGATTACCTATAGTTAGTGGAGCTAATTAGGCGAACGGAATACTCTCACCACTATACAATACTGTTTGCTTCGATGTTTGCACCCAAAGTTTTCGCCCATGAAACCACTAGTTTAGATTAATTTTTACTACGAATTGGTTTTCATTATAAACAATGAACCTATCATCTCTAAAAAGGAATGTAAAGATTTTGGGGTTTACCTTGATAGCAAACTTATATTTAATAAGCACATCAATGCTTGGTTTTGTTTTTCGTATCAGTAAAGTATTCAGTAATCTGTGTACAGTATATTTGCATTAGTCAGAAGTACACTGGAATATGCCTCGCCAATTTGGAACCCGCAGTACAACTGTATATTGATAACATTGAAAACATTCAACACAAATTCATAAAATATCTTACCTTTAAATTCAACAATAACTTTGAACGCACATTTCAAACTTTGCAACAAAGGCGAGCAATAGCTGATTTAATATTTATACATAGAATTTTAAATAATAACATCGACTCTACCGAACTTCTTTCCCTAATTAATGTTAACATACCCTTAAGACGTACACGTCATACAGAATTATTCCACATGCATAATTATAAAACAAATGCAGCAACTAATTCGCCAATGTTAATCTTCTTAATATCTAAAAACAAATGTTTCTTTGTTTGTCTCTTACGCGTTCCTAAACCATTCATCCGATTACGATGTTAATTTGGTGATTTATTGTGCGCATGGCCGCGACGGTTTCTACATTCTATTTAAATTCATACTAGGAGAAATTCTGAATTGCAGCTAAGCACAAGCAGTGACCTTTCCATCAATAGAATCAATGAAAAATAAACAAAATATTCGTATGATTAATTTATTGTAAAAAATCTATTGATGAATAAACGTTTTTTATTATTACTTTTATACAAGGTATCCGGGGGGTAAAGTGTATTAACTTCGGGAGGTGATTCTACATGATGGTAGGAGTAAAAAAGAGTAACAACTTTTTTCGAAATTCCAACTTTTTTTTTCCCATACAAAAAGATCTACCTACTAAAAATCTTTAGTGTGAGGTACGATCTTACTTGCCCGAAGCCTGCCGGGCACGATCGTGGCAAAATTGTATGGTGGTGATTGGCCCGCATCGTAACAGTGAAAAATAATAAAGCTGGCCGCGTATGCCGGTCTAATTTTATCTTTTTACCACAAAACTACCCCTAAAAGTTGGAATTTCGAAAAAAGTTAAAATTCTTTTTTACTTATACTATCATGTAGAATCACCTCCCGAAGTTAATGCACTTTACCCCCGGACACCCTGTATAATGGTGAGCTATATAATAATGACAAAAATATTTCCTATAGCATTAATCCAATTGCGATGAAAGTTTGGTAAACTTTGGGGAGTTGTTGTGCGCAGACCCGCAAAGGTTTCTGTAAATAAAGGAGAGGAAAATCCGAGAGAACCCACCCCTTCTCGAATTCGGAGCGAAGGAGAGGAGGGATTAGTTGAGGGGAAGGTGGAAGAGGACACCACGGGAGTGGAAGGGGACGTGGGAGAGGAACGGAGAAAGGACATGGAGGGGAGGGGTGATGGAAGGGTGGGGTCTAGGGAGGGCAGCGAGAGGGATGGCAAAGGAGACATAGTAGCAGTAGAGGATAGCAAGGAGTACATTTGGAAAATCATGTTTCTCACACGGATAGCTGTATTCGGCCTGCTGCTCGGAAAACCTTCTAATTTATTCGTTTACGCACCAGACGAAAACAGAAAAAAACATTGTGTCTCCGAAAGCACTTCAATAGAATGAAAACATCATCATCATCACTATTGGCTCTACAACCCCTGGTGGGTCTTGGCCTCCTCAAAAATCTTCCTCCACTCATCTCGGTTTTGTGCCAGCTCTCTCCAGTTTAGAAGCTCCAAGATAGATATTATGTCTTTGAGGGCGTTGTCGCTCCATCTTAGTCTTGGTCGTCCCAGGCTCCTTCGCCCTATTGGTCTTGAGTTCAGCAGAGACTTTGGTGCTTGATTAATAATAATAATAATATTTGGATGATTTATATAGCGCCGTTTTTGTAAAAAATCACCTCAAGGGCGCTGTACAAACTTATAATACATTTCTAAAATCTAAAAAACTACAAGCTAGGCAAACAATTATAAACAACTTATGGCTAAAAATTGCACACATCGGTTCATTGATCACCGATACGAAAATATGTGTACAATATTTTGACCAATGAACGCGATGCTGCCTAAAATTTAATGAAAACAGGACCATACATACCTGGGAGGTCGCTTGAAATTAACACTGTATATTGTCCATTTAAAGAAATTTAGATAGAGTTCGCACGCAGAGGACATTATTGTGAACACATGTTATTTAATCCTGAAAAATATTTTAATATTAATATGTAATGTATTCTTTGATGAGTGTATTTTGGAAAGTAAAAGCAACATGTAAAGGTGGGTGGTGCAGTAGTACCTATAAGGATTTGATCTTTCTAAATGTGATTCGTCAAGAGACAGATTGATGTGTAAGGAATCGAGTAATTTTAATTCACTAAGAAAAGTGTGATTAAGACATATCATAGACAATACAAGTATGATACTCTCAAATAGGTATATTTAAATTACGGGTATGAGAGCCCAGAAAGGAAGGTTTTTAGTTTGGACCTAAACTCTGTGGGGCTTGTTATGCATCTTAATTCCGGAGGGAGTCTATTCCAAGCCTTAGGCCCAGATAATCCGAAAGCACGATCTCCAAACATAGTATTTGGCTTTCTCGATCATTCTCTCCACATGATTTAAAATATAATCAAATTATTTATTTTATTTTTTTATTTCCTTACAAAAGCTTACAAAACTAGTTCTGCTTATACGCAGCTAGAATTACTAGCATGTTAGATTACTAGCAATAGCTTACTGTCCTGGCTTGAAATACTAGACTCGTGTGGCTCAAGTATTACGTTCTGCTCTATCTGTCTTGCGGAGAAACCATTTCTCATTCATTTTCTCAGATACATCAGTTAGCGTTATAAATTCCGAACCGATTTTATATCTTCTGCATATTCTGGTCGCTCAATGGGTCACCGATTAATTAATTTGTCACATTTTCTAGGAGATGATGATATTTAATACTCGGATTCGAAATTTTTTTTTTACATGAGCTCCACACAGGAGGCCCTGAGGAAAATAATTTCCCACAGGGCCTATGACATCTTTGGGGATGCTGTGTGGAGGTTTTTTTCTCAAGGAAAGAAAGGAGAGGAAGGTTCTGGGAAGGAAAAGGGTTTAAGAAGTGGGTAGGAATCTGAGGTTCAGTGTGTCCTGGTCATCCGCCTAAAATTAGCCTCCCAAAAACTGGGCGTAGGTACTGTACAGGGCCCGCAGATACTTTAATAGTACACAACTGCTAACCCTGTACAAATCACAATTCCCCCCCAACGGTTGAATTTGGCAGCCACCTCTGGTCTGGAGCTCCCAAATAACTGAAAAATTCCCTGGCCTCTGTGCAGAAACGGGTGGTCCGTTTGATAGATTCTCCCATCTTAACAGACGGATTGTAATCTTTAGAGCACAGGCGTCGGGTGGGAATGCTATCCTTGTTCTGCCGGTATTACAATGGAAGATGCGCCGAGGAACTAGCTTCATTGATCCCTTCGGCACCGGTGCATAGTCGGGAAACACGCCAGACGCGTGCCCAACATTTGTACACGGTTGACATTTGTCACATGAGAACGGCTCGTTTCTTCGACTCGTTCTTGTGTTCAACAGCTTGGCTGTGGAATGATTTGCCAGCCTCTGTGTTTCCTCCTTCCTGCAAGATGGGTCTCTTCAAGAGCAATGTTCATTCCTTCCTCTCGTCAAAAAAACCCTCCACACAGCATTCCAGATGACATAGGTCCTGAGGAAAATTATTTTCCTCAGGTCCTCCTGTGTGGAGTAAATGTAAAAAATAAAAAAAATTCAGGTTCAGATTTTGCGACGTAAAATATTACTATCAACATTTTGTATCATTTGCCGTTCACTCTGTATTTATTTTTGAAGAACTTCTCGTATCTCTGTTGATTCATGCATAATGCATCCATAGGACGTACACTGGATGCGCTCGGCTGCACTCGCAGTACACTTGCAGTAGAAGTAGACTAACAGTACAACTATGTTTGCAGCGAACCACTGAATCACTGAACTAAAAAATCATAGAAGTGTGATGAACGCTTCGAAAACGGTTGTCGCCGATTCACATTAAGTTTTTATTTCAGGAAAAAGAAGTTCACACTTTTAATAATTTAATTAAAAGTTACTCAAATAAATACATTTTACATTAAAATATTATTCGATTTCATTATTTTGTTGATTAAGTGCCTAAACTTTTTTTTTCATTTTTAATATTGGATGGATACATAAATTGTCTCCACAAAAGGAGCCAATGGATTGTTACCATAGTGGAATATGAATGGTCTTTAAATGTTTGTAGTTGTGTAAAATATGTGTATTCTTGCTGTGTTTGTATGTAAGTGTTTATTATTTATTTTGTATATAAGGAGACAAGGATTATATTTATTAATTTATTTATTCTTAGTACGTTTACATTACAAAGGTATAATTGTCCTCCACACTAGAAGTTCACCTGTGTTGTAGAGGACATTTTTCAGTTGTAAATTATAAATTATAAATTGTGAATAGTAAAACAAAAGAGTGTTCCCAGTTACTATAAAAAAACAATAGAAATCAAAATCTAAAATCGGCTTTAATTCGACAAAATTATAAATTAAAAATTAAAAGGTAAAAGGATTGTAGCCAGTTCCTTATGTGTTTTTTGTATTCAATAATATTAGTTGTTTTAAATTGTGTAGGAAGAGAATTCTATAGTTTTATAGCCTGGTATCTGTAGTGTTTGTCCAAAGGATGTGTTTGTTTTTGGTATTAGTTAGTTGGTGAGCATGTCTTGTTCTAGTATTGCGAGAATTTCATGAAGTGTTAAATGTGGTTAAGTTCTTGTAAAGGAAAGTAAGTATTTGTTTTGAATATAATTTTTGAATTTTCAGCACTGGGAATTTTTCGAATATGAAGTGGGCGTTAGTATTGGTGATTTAAGTATTACTTTTAATTGTTTTGCTGAGCTTTAAACAAATTCAATTCATATTGTAGTATATGTTTATGTGTCCAGGTAGGCGTTCGGGTTTTACCGATTCACGATCGCCAGTCTTTAATTATGAGCTCTCGGTTCGGAGAGCTCCACTTCATAAATGTACCAAACCACCCCACTTCTTCGCTAGACAGCCGATGGGCTGGATATTATATTCAATTGTACTATGATTATATTCAACAATAATCCTTTCGTGTACCAAGTATCTACGGAATTTTAATCACAAACAGTTAAGGAATACTGGTGATTAAGGGCCCAGTATTCAAGGAATTTATGGCGTTACGGGAAGATATGGCACCATCCGGTAAAGAAATACATCACAGTTTTCTTATTGTTAACAGTTTTTTTCCATGCATCATTTTTGAGGATGTTCTGAATCTGGGCAAGCAATTTAAATGTGAATATACAGGTCATAATATAAACCGTTTATTAAATTTATTTGGTAACAGATATGATAACCGGCTAAATACACTTATTAAGGATGATTTTATCTTTAATATTTTGTATATTATACTGTATAAATTATAAGTACTTGTAATAATGATATTAGATATTATAATAATGATAAATGATCAGCGCCAAGATGTAAGTCGTTCTATTCGATTTTTAAGGGCACGTACATGAGAAGGAATTATTTTACGGATTGTTAGAATATTTGTTTGGAGCCAACTATTAATTTATTCTAAGTCTCTTTATTCTACATCTAGTAATATGTCTAAATATTTACCCCAGTAAAAAAAATTGCAGTATTATATGCATTTAAAAAAATCCATCGCTTAAATCTAATTGCTTTATACAATCGATATAAATTTGGAACAGTAGTGGTTCTGGTATGGATCCCTGCGGAACTCCATAGTTTATTGTAAGGTGGTTGCTATTTTAAATTGTTAATGTAACGAAATGCTTTCTGTTGCAAAGATATGATTTGAACAGATTAAGAGCAGGACCAACTACGCCAATTTTTTCGAGTATCTTGAGAAATATGTTACGGCTTACTGCATCAAAGGCATTTTGAAGGTCAACTAGTATAGATAAAATATAATCTTCAGCATCAATGCTGCTACTAAGTTTACTGATCAAATCATTTATCCAAGGGTGGTCAATTGTGTCGACCTTCATAATGAAAATTACTGTTTTCACAACAAGAAAATAAATTGACCCTTGGAGGTGTTGAATCAATTTCTCTAGAGTTGTACGCGGTAACGCCCTTCACACACTTCTGTATGATTAAACTAACCCGGAGCACACATAAATGTTGTGTTAACTGCGACGGCTCTAGTAGTTGAGAGCTGCATTCATTTATGAAAATGGTTGTTATATTATGTTAATGGTTGTTGTTGGCAGAAACGGGAAGCGGTGACTATCAGTTTCACGGGTGGGGACAATTAAGCTTTTGATATAATGGCCTGTGACGAAACAGCCTTAAGATTACATTATGAGTCGCAGTTTTCATCTTATGCTTTTGTCCCGAAATGTTTTGGAATGGATGGTGTTCCCGCTAAGAGGTTTATAACTAAATATTCGGCAATCCACTTCTGTATAAATAGAATGGCAACAAAATGTAAAGGTAGGTAACACATTTACGGAAGATAGAAGGGAGCAGTTTCATCTGGGACGTAGATCCTTTCAAGATGAAATCACCATCTCAGATCACTTTTTTAAACTGAATTATTGCGAATTTGAATAGTTTTCAAAGAATGCGATGCGATGTGATAAAGCGATTGTTTTAAGCGACTTATATTAACGAGGACCTCGTACTCGCGGAGCTGCGTGAACACACTGACTTTTTGGGGGGCAAGAGGGGAGACGGGAAAGGATCCATTTTTTGCCATAAATAGAATAAATAATCCATTTCAAGAACACAAAAGTCTCTCACAGAGTTATCACTAAAAGCGGCGCGAACAGATGGTGTTGATTTGGTTTTCACCGGTGGTGACAAAAAGCTTTGAATCAAAATGGCCTGTGATGAAACAGTTCACAAGATTATTTTAGGAATCGTAACTGTTTGTTAGTTAAGATTATTATTGTTGTTCGGTGATACGGGTGCATTTACGATTTTTGGGGAGTTTTTTTATGTGAATACCGCACAAGAGTCAACTGCTACCAACCGTCTGGAGCCAGCAAGACTGTAGCATCCCCAATTGGAGTATATTGTGGGTATGAAGATAGTGGGGAGTGGAAGAAAATGGGGAAGAGAAAAGTGGGGAATACCTGGCTATTCAGATCGGGTTACGAACTCAGTTAAAGTTATTTCAAGGTTCAATTTTGAATGGTGGTCTTACACAAGGGCGATACTGAGCGTATCTTCCACTCTGCAAATATACCATATATTATTTTAAATTATTAAATTGTGAAATAAATTTAAACCCGTCAGATTGCTAATCAGGAGCCCCTGGACCAAGGAGGCCGTCATATGGAAACTCTCAAAAACTGGGCGTACTGTAAAGGGCCCGCAGATACTTTAATAGTACACATCTGCTAATTCTGTACAAATCACAAGTGCGCCCCACGGTTGAATTTGGCAGCCACCTCTAAAACACCAAAATACTTAATAAAAATTCTCGACTCTGCGCGGAAATGGGCGGTCCATTGGAAGATTCATATAACTTAACAAACGGATTACAATCTTGAGATGCCCAGACGCCGGGTGGAGTCGATGGTGGGGTCGCCGGTATTTCAATGGAAGATGCTCCGAGGAACTAGCGTCATTGACCCCTTAGGCACTGGTGCATTGTCGGGAAATACGCCAAACGCGTGTCCAACATATGTACACGGTTGACATTTGTCATAAGAGAACGGCTCGCTTCTTCGACTCGTTCTTGTATTCAATAGTTCGGCTGTGGAATTTGCCGGCTTCTGTATTTCCTCCCTCCTACAACATAGGTCTCTTTAAAACCAATGTTCATTTCTTCCTCTCAAAAAGACCCTCCACACAGAATCTCAGGTGACATAGACCCTGAGGGAAATTATTTTCCTCAGGGCCTCCTAGGTGGAATTAATGTTAAAAAATATATACATAGTTCAAAACACGTCTTCAATTCTAAAGCTATTTTGAAACACCCGCTATTTTATCCCATGCTATTCTGTCGGTGCACCATTATGAAGTTGTGTTAGCGGTAGGGGTTAAACAGAAAGTCAAACAAACAGTGCATTTTGATCAAACTGATTACAGACTGGTACACAGTGATTTAGCCAGCCACCTACTGTGATTATTTAGATGTACGGTAGGGTGGGCTGTTAATTTACGGAATTTTTTAAAGATAAAATATCCGTAGTCTAATTTAGTTCTTACTTTACTATGGGAGTCTACGGGCCCTTCAGGTCACGTGGTCTCGTTGCCGAGTTGTACCGAAGGTAGATGTACTGAGGCATTAGGTTTTAAGAGCTCCGCAGGTCAGATTTAGCCTTCTACCTGGAAGGACGTTTATCATCGGAAGTATTTTTATTTTTACAATACGTCAATAAACTTTCACTATGTTAACTCTAGGACTTTGTTGTACGCAGATGACATGAAAATATTTTCCCATGTCACTTGCACCAACGACCGTACCCGCATACAAGAAGATCTTAATCGTCTTAATATTTAATGTGCACAGCACAACCTTCAAATAATGTTAAAAAATGCGGCGTCATCAGTTTCACCCGCAATAAAAAGCTAATTACTTTCAATTATGCACTTAACGGTACAGTACTAACAAAAATGACGGAAGTCAAGGACTAGGGAATAGTGTTTGACCCGAAATTACTCTTCGACCGCCACATCGAATCCATGGTAACAAGGTACTAGGCTTTGTACTTAGAACCTGCAAAGATTTAAAAAAAGTAAAAACCATGAAAATGCTTTACTTTGCGTATGTATGCAGTTCTCTGGAGTACGCCTCTCAAATCTGGAACCTCGCGTATATATGTCAAATAGAGAGGATTGATTGAGAAAGTTAAAAAACGATTTCTACGATACCTTGATTTTCGGAGCTATCGTCCTCATCTGAGCCACGAAGAATCAGCCGCGTTCTTCAGGCTACCGTCCTTGGAAAGTCGAAGAAATTTGGTAGACGTACTATTCTTACAGCTACCTCTATGATAGATTGCCCAGAATTACTAGGAAGGATTCAACTAAGAGTGCCCATCAGACAAACCAGATACAACCACGCATTAAACATTCCTCAATGCAACACGAACTCTACAAAATACATTAATTCATCGCGCTTCACACATCTTTTACATTTCATATAGTGAATTCGACTTATTTAACACAATACCTAACATTTTCAAACCTAAAATGAATAAATAACATTTACCCATACATACTACCATTTACACAGAAAAGATCCATCTCTTTCCCCCCCTTCCACCATCCCATCCATATAACATAATTTAACTATTTTCCTCGATTTTTCTTTATACCTACTCACTAAATTTTTCGCAATGTTTCGAGGCGATTTTTCGCAAAAACAGCGCTATATAAGTTGTCCAAATTTATTATTACTATTATTATAAATAATTAATATACGTCAGTGAAAACCTATTATTGGTTAAATATCTACACATGTCTCATCAAAAATTATAAATTATTGTAGCTGTTGGTTTTCCAAATAAAATAATAATATAATAAAATAAAATAAACAAAATACAGAATCAAGGTCTTTCAATAAGCATCCATATACAGGGTGTCCAAAGGTAAAGTGCATTAACTTCGGGAGGTGATTCTACATGATGGTAGGAGCAAAAAAATGAACAACTTTTTCCGAAATTCTAAAATTTTTTTTCCCATACAAAAAGAAGTACCTACTAAAAATCCTTAGTGTGAGGTACGATCTTACTTGCTGAGCGCCTGCCGGGTACTATTGTGGCAACATTACATGGTTGTTATTGGCCCGTATCGTTTCAGCAGAAAACAATAAAGCTGGGCGCACACGCCAGTCTAATTTTACTTTTTTACCACTAAACCATCCCTAAAAGTTGAAATTTCGAAAAAATTTATTTATTCTTTTTACTCATGCTATCATGTAGAATAATCACCTCCCGAAGTTAATGCATTATACCCCGGACATCCTGTATAAGTGCTGGAGAATCGGGTCCTAGTACGTATCATATTACAATATTCTCTAGAGAGAATAAAACAGGGTAATTAGAGATATCGTTCAATTAAACAAAAAAAAAATTGTCACGTTTTTTTCCTTGGAAATATTCAAAAATTTCATGAAAAATTACAGATTTATAACGCACTTTGACCGTGTAGACAATGTTTATATCTTACCTATTTTGTGGCAGTTTCTATGCTACGTTTTTGTTAGTAAGTTTTTTTTTTCATAAACGGTTGATTATCAATTGTACACAATATTCACCACGTTTTTTTTACATCAATACCGCACAAGACATCCAAATGCTCCCGTCTGGAGCCAGTGAGACTACGGCATCTCCGATTGGGGTATATATTGTGAGGCTGAAGGTAGTGGGGAAGGGAAGGAGATAGGGAAGAGGAAGGCGGGAAGTACCTGGATATTCAGATCTGGTCAACAAACATGGCTAAAGCCATTTCAAGCATTGTTTCAATTCTGAATGGTGGTCTTACACCAGGGCGATACTGAGCGTACCTTCCACTCTGTAACGTGCCGCAAATATACTATATATTATTTTAAATGAATAAATTGTGAAATAACACAAATTAATCAAATAAAATTTATTTACCACGCCGTATTCGATACTGTGACCTTCGGATTGCCTTACCGCTGGACTACGCCGGCCGTCAAATACGTTTATTAGTAATGCTATGTAATTTTTAAAAGTAATAACAAAACTGAAGTGAATTAAAACAATTTTGAGAGAAATTGACGACAATATGCGATTTTCAAAACTAGTACGTATAAAATATATTAAAATATATACCAGACATTCCTTTTCGTTATTAATAATAAATTAGTCTTCTTCAATGATAAATTGCAATATCATTCGAAATATTTTCAGTATCGTAAAGTCAATTGCTCGACTCGCCTGACGTAACCAAATTCGAAAAAACAGCTTTAAAGGGGCCACCCTAATAATATAAATGTGGATAGGCGAACAAAATAGGACGGTGCCAAAACCTACATAGTAAAGATATGCTGACAACCCAGGATTTTGCAAAATACAAACAAAATTTCTCCGGAAAAGGAGCTAGTCTGTTAAATTTACCGAGTGGAGCATTTCCGTGACAAAATTAATTTTGAAGCCACATTACTTAACGTACATGAAGCCTTCATTTCTACCCTTGAGCACTTTAAGGGTTTCTAGGAACTATCGCGCACTCCATAATGGCTTTGAAGTGAATTCTACATCATCTTTTGTCCTTCAGCGAGCATCCTGGAAAGGGCTAGGTATTATTTGTTGCTTCAAAATATCTACATTTTTTTACATTAGCTCCAACACTTCTTATAAACTGCCAAAAGAAATTTCTATATTTACGGCAGAATGTTTCTCTATTGAACAAGCTTTAATTCAAATCCAGCTTCTCAATATTCGTCGAGCCTTACTGTGCACTGACTCTCTTAGTGCAGTATTAAAAATATCCTCAAATATCGTTCGATGTCCAGAAGACTACCTTATTTGTAATATTAAAAACATCCTCAATTCTCTAAACGAATCAAAGTTTGAGACAATATTGGTTTGGGTCCCTGGTCATCTCTCTGGTTCTATCCCTTTAGATTTTAAAATTCCAATCTCTAACGTCTTCTCTATTCTTAAACCCAATATGTCTCGTTCTTGGGAAGAAAATTGATCAAATACGAAAACCCGAACTGGATCTTTCCATGCTGGAATTCAAAATCACATTCCAAGTAAATCTTGGTTCCACGGCAAAAAAAAAATCCAAAAGATTTATTTCCTGCATTTCGAGAATGAGAATTGGTCACTGCTCTATTGCAGCTCATTTGTATAAAATTCGAGTCCTCGATAGTCCACTCTGCCAGTGCGGTGAGGAAGAGGGGACTCTTGATCATGTCTTTTTTAATTGTAAAAAACATTCTGCTTTCAAAAACATATATCGTTTGCTCATTAAAATCACCCACCATTCTCCCCTCAGTATTCCGTATTTGCTGTCTCTCAACAATTCTCGCGTATTTTCAGTTTTATTTAAGTTCATAGACTTGAATGATTTCAATATTTGATTTGTCCTATACTCTTATATATCTGATTATCCTCAAAATTATCACTATCTTCCTTAACTTTTTCGCCACAAAGTGTTCTTTATAGGGTGAATTGCATAATTCAAAAAAAAAAGCTCCACCACAGGAGGCCCTGAGGAAAACAATTTCGCTTGGAGTCTATGTCGTCTTTGAGGATGCTGTGTGGAGGATTTTTTAAGGTATGAGGGGTGAGTAGGAATCTGGGGGTTAGAGTATCCAGAAGTAACTGATGTATGAATCCATTCCTCCCACTGCTGTGCAAGGTGATGAATCGAGAGTCCGGCTGGAAAGGTCGAAAGATCGGTTCCATGCATAATTTTAAAATAGCCGGTAACCCTAACCTAACTATTTAACCAATTTTTTATATTTTTTTATCATCACTCTTAATGACCTTTCTGAGGTGCTTCTAAGTTGGTTTCATTCTGAGTTGTTCGGTGACGCCACGCAGTAGGTGGGCAGACACGATTTGGATTCGGATGGGTTTGGTTAATATAGATTTTTAATAAATAAACATCAGTGGTCGAAAGACCCTTAAACAAATAATTAATAAAAATTTGAACGATTGTGGAAAAAATATTACTATAACGATGAGGTGATTTGGATGGGCCTGTTCACTAATACTTATCTGCGGCCGATCCATCCACTTTATTTTGACTCTTTTATAGGTTAATAAATGAGAAGAGGTCATGTGTTATGTTAAAATGAATTTAGATATATTTACAACTTCACATTTTATGATTTAACATACACGACAATTATTTATACTAAGGTTAACAAGAGTAAAAACTAAGAGATGCACGATAGCAACCCACCAAGACCAAAGCACATTCAGGAATGATTTCCAAGAAAACGAATTTTGCTAAATCACCGGAACTGTCATTTCGATGCTTGGGTTTTGGTGTTGCCAAGTTGTAAAATAATATTTGTGGCTGTTATGTTCCGAACAATATGTAGTACCTACATTACGAACCCTAAGATGTATTTAATTTTGAAGGGTTTGTTTAAAATTTCTTTTGTAATCGAATCACGGTTTTTCACGCATTCGTAAGCTGGAATCAAATTGAACATTTCCTTTTAAACTGACAAGGCAAAAGATTTTCCCAGTTCCTTCCGCCAACCGAATCGAGATGGCGGTGCTGTGGCTTTTAATTCGTTTTTTCCGAGTCGGGGATAAATACAATTATCTATCTACATAGTTGAACAAAATTGGAATGGTGGTTCTGTTCTTCATAGTGATGATTGCTGGGTGATTGTAACCTCAACATTCCGCCACCCATGTAGTACATACTTCAATTTACTTTCATTATTTGTTTTATTATTTGTGATTTTACTTTTAAAAACTAACTAACCATCCGCCGTTTCCAGGGGTAGGCAGAAAGGATAGACTCCCACACAACTCTGTCTTGAAAGATACTCATCGCTTTATTCACTTTCTGACGTATGTCTGCCACCAACTGCGTAGCAGGCTAGGAGAGATTGGTTTAGAGAGTTGTTTTGACCTCATCGCCTTTGACTGTAGTGGGAGGGATGGATTAATACGTCCGTCACTCCTGGACACACTGACCCTCAGATTCCTACGAACCTCTCATACTTTTTCCTTTCTAGAACTTCGCCAAAGGTAATATTGGCCCTAAGGCGAATTAATTTTCTCAAGGCCTCCTGTGTGGAGGTTTTTTTTTAACACTTTCTACACACGCAAGAGATCTCAGGGCCTATATCATCTTTAGAGATGCTGTGTGGATAATCTTTTTGAAAAAGGAAGTAGAGTAAGTTCTGGAAAATAAAAGAGTATGAGGGGTGGGAAGGAATCTGGGGGTCAGTGTTTAGAATGGTGGTCGAAAAATCCTCAAATTACGTAATTATCAAAGTAATTAATAAAGAATATTTTTTAATTAGATGAAGACAATATTAGCGATACTCAATCGAAAATCTGGAGTTTCGCTAATATTGTCTTCATTTAATTAAATATTATAATTTGAGATTTAAGCATAAAGTTTAAAAAAAATTAAAATAAAGAATAATTTTTTTAAAAGAGTGTCCATGAATGAAACCATCCCTCTCACTGCGGTACAAGGCGATGTTCCAAGAGAGCCCTGCTTGACAGGGCAAAAGGTTTCCCTTAACCAGTCTCTCCCGATCAGGTCTGCCACGCAGTTGGTGGGCAGACGCATCCGCCGCCAAGACCCGGACAAACCTCCTCCCATAAACCTCTTGGGTTGACCTACGGTAGGTACTGCTTTTCCAATAAATGGCGTTACAACCTTACGCGCATCCTAAATTGGAACTTGATAAATGTTTTCTTTTTCTTTTTATTTTATGTAAATTCGCTGTTTCAAATTCAATTTTATTCAATTCAATATACTTTATTTCTTGAAAAACATTATAAAACTGTTCATTTTAACGCTTTTCAATGGACGTGTGAAGGAAAATTACATAACTGTATAAACTGGGTATCAGAGCTTGCCTTTTAAAGGTAACTACATTGATACTAAATATATCGATATTAGAATTGATTCTGTTCAACAGCTAGATTGCTCTCTCAACCGGCATCACCTCGGGCAGATTGCAAGCAGGCAAAGGGAGGGCAGTCTCTGTTGCCATAGAAATTTATGCTCTCAGACATGCTAAGTGAAGCCGAGTTTTCAAACCATCCACGAATCAGAGTGCAGAAATGCGTACATCCCTTTTTATAACTAGATGGTTCTTTTTGGCTTACTCAAAATAATTTCCATAGGATGGAGCCACGGATAGTAGCACCATTCACTCATACAAAGAAATCACATAAATTTCTTCTGAACTCTCTCCAACACGGGAGAATACTTTACCTGGTGTGGACTCCAAATTACCGACTCACTTTCAAGTCTACTCCTTGTTACATGGCAAGCAAAGTTCGCCGCGATTGTGAAACGAGTAATTTGTTCTCAACACCTCCCACGGTTGTGGAACGAATGCACTATCATAATGGAAAACTCCTCCAGAAAGAAGGCGGAAAGAAAAGTTTTACAGTGAGGTTTTACACCGAGCGCAGTTGTTATTCACCAACAAGAAGAACTCATAAAGTTAAGACTTTCATTGGAGGTTTTTATTGGAGGTAAATAATAATAAATAACTCGCTGTAAAGCAATTGTATTTTGTTTGAAAAAAGGAAGTTGTTAATTATTGTAAAGGGTTTTCAACAGAAGTTTTTATTTTTTTTTTATTAAGGAGAAAATACAGATACAGACGTCAATTGACAAGAATATACAAAACAATTAATAGAGAATTCGCCTGCATCAAACTATTTCTCACGAATTAACATTGACAGCAGATAAAAACATATACAAATATTTTTACCGTTAAATACGGAATAGACGTATGTATATACATAAGTTAATATTATTTTACAGAGAGATGAAAAAAAAAATGCGCAATATCCTTATAAAAGTTTACAAATTGTTTTTGGAAAAATTTTGATGGTTAGACCAAAAATATATATAGATAACAAAATAATGTCATACAAAAATTTAAAAAAAAGAAAGGTAGTTAAAATTATAAACCAAGCAATGTCTAAGGTATTGTACTTTGTAGGAAAACGGCCTTCAATTTTCTACTAAAAGTACTGCGTGTATCAAAAAATAAGTCGGAATCCTTGATGTTTTGATTTTGATTAAACGATTCGCACATTCTTCTGATTGGATCCCTGACACCAGCATTTGTACGCGTCCGGCTAATGTGGAATAAGTCGTTAAGCCTTGTTACTCTGGGTGGTATTTTGAAGTTTATTAGTTTCAGTAGGTCAGGACAGTTATTGCAGATTTTATAAAGCGTCATGAGGTCAAGGTATGTTCGCCGGTTAGTTAGAGTGGTGACGTTATAATTCGAGAGCATATTTATGTACCCCCGTTTAGGTGCGCTCATTCTGTAATTGAGGTATTGCAGAAATTTCTTTTGAATACTTTCAATGTACACTTTATAGACACCGTAAAGTGGTGTCCATATGGAGGTGCAGTATTCAAGTTGAGAACGGACCAGCGTGTAGTAAAGTAGAAGATAAGTTTCAGGTTTCATTTATAACAATGTGAGAACTTTTTAAAAATAGTTTAAAGGTTAGAAATTTCAAATAGATTTTTTGCTACATACTATAATTGAAAGCATTTCTGAGTGTTATTCCGTACAGTTAGTATTTATAATGTAAATACTAATCGAACATCACAGTTAAACCACAAATTTAGCAGATTAATAACTTACAGCGCAATTATGATTGTGAATCATCCTCCTTAAACGCTGATGCTCTGTCTGCCCGTTTCAGCTTGTAATCAAATAGTGATCTTTTGATCCGTGAAACAAAATAATCGTTATACTTACTTGCTATGTTGTCAATGATCTTGAAACACCATAAACCACATAAATCTAGTTGCTTTTCAATTTTGTTAGGACCTGTTCCCGGTATGCATTGCAATGCCACTTAATAAATAACTTTTTTCTCCCTGCGTGTCTCTTCCCATTCGTTCCAATCCCCTTCCCCTGCCCTTCCTCTTCCGCGACCCCTTCCGCTTACTCCGCCTTCCCTCTTACCAATCCCCTCACCCGCTTCCCCCGTCCTGCGATCCCCCCTCCCGCGTTATCTCCGCCCTTCCGTGTTCCATACATTCCGGTACATTCAATTTTCAAACAGCTCGCCTGCCACTAATAGTATTAATAAAACATTTATCACAGATATTTAATTTTAAGGTATGTACCTACTGGTCTTGTGTAAAAAAGGGTAGTTTATTTTTTGGTGGACAAATGCGCAAATTTCTGATATTGAATCGTATCCAAATTTATCGTATCCAAACGTCACATGTCTACGAACAGTTATACCAATTTGTTATTTCTAAAGAATAAATGGCAATTTGTAATTTCTGAAGGTGGTCTCACCTTTAGTAATCCAATTCGTTAGTTGTCAGGAGACATGCAAAGTATTTCAGTATCAACGACTGGTTGGGCCATTTTATACACTACACTTCTCATCTACATTTACGTACTACACACCTCCATTTATGTACCACATACCGACATTTATGTACTATGTACTTACATTCATGAACCGCTGCGCTTGGGAGATAATATTGTTACATATTCTTACCCTGCATTCTATGCTGAATGCTCCTGTATTCCTACTTGTCAGGTCCTGCATTGTCAGCCATAAATTGATTCCCCCCGAATAAATATTTCCGTCTCGATTTTCCGCTCTTCGATCTCTGCCAGTTAAAGTCCGCCTCCGCTACATAAATACATCGTACCGCTAATGATATATAAATATTCCGGCATAAATGCAATGTAAAGCAGCCAGATAGGAGAATTCCACAAGGCCCGCAGTTAAGTCCTATTTCTTTCCTTTCTTTACCTGCGACGTATTTTCTCATTATGCAATGGATCATTGCACACATATCATATAAAGGTATTTCAAATTGCAACAATTATACCCCAACGACCATACATATATTATTTAAATATTTTGGGTATGGCTCATGTTATTAAATAATTCATAGTTGATTAACACAAGTTTTAAAAATCTGGAACATTTGTTATCATTAAAAAGTAAACAGCTAACAAAGAGCAAGCTCAAAATTTGTTGTAAAAATTTTTACATTGCTAGCGTCCGAAAAATTTGAGGCCAGGAATTTTTATGGAGGATGCATTTTTATAAACCTGTTTGCGGAAATCAAATTACTCAACTACACGGGAAAATATTTGCAACGGTTTTTGAAGTAAGTATACTTGAATTTTCCAATTAAATGAAGCCAACGTTTTCCGTGGTTTTCGCTATTAATGGTTGATCAATTAGTAGAATAATATTTATTATTTTTAATTTTTAAACAAACGTTTAAGACAAGATAGCACAAAGGGTAACAATTATTATAAGCAATAATTATCAGCCTGAAACACTCATCCAGATTGAAAAATCTTCCGAGAAAAGATACATGACGCCAACGGGACTTGAACCCGTGCCCTTCTGATTGTCGGTCAGCTGCTCTCCCAATTGAGCTATGGCGGCTTATCTTATACCCGCTAAATGATTCAATATATACTAGTGTTTCATTCAACAATTACTGCTTATTATATTTTTTCCACCTAAAAACAACCAACTTTAGTTTTTAGATAAGCCGCCATAGCTCAATTGGGAGAGCAGCTGACCGGCAATCAGAAGGGTATGGGTTCAAGTTGGCGTCATGTATCTTTTCTCGGAAGATTTTTCAATCTGAATGAGTGTTTCAGGCTGATAATTATTGCTTGTAATAATTGTTAGAATAATATTTGATTTAAACTCTCGCCATGCAAATTTCTGTATTTTCTAAATTATGACTAGGTTGGCGCGTTACCAAGACCAATTTTTCAATAATTACTAAAAAATCCACGAAAAAAAAAACCCTTTTCACACCTTAAAAATAAAAGAAATGTCATGCTAATCAGAAGCAAATTATTAAAATGCGGATTCGTATTACAAAGACCAACATTCAATATAGAAACATCATGTACCTGAATTGGCTTTAGCCGTCTGCCTATTTCCCATTTTCCTTCTTCGTCTTTCTCGTCCCCATTCCCTCTTCGTACTTCGGTCAGCCATACCTTATTCTCTAAAATAAGTATGTCAAGTCCCATTGATTGGCTTCTAATATTCTATAGTAGTATTTTTTACATTAGCTTTAACACAGGAGGCCCAAGAAGAAAAGTAATTTCCCTCCGGGCCTTTGTCATCATCTGTGGGGAAGCTGTTTGGAGGGTACTTTTAGGAAAAGAAGGAAAGTTCTAGGAATAAGTTCTGGGGTAGTTAGAAATTTGGGGGTTGGTGTGTCGAAGAGTGATGGACGTATGAATCCATCCCTCACACTGTAGTACAAGGCAATGTTCCGAGAGAGTCCTGCTGGAGAGGTCAAAAGGTCTCAATCAACAAGTCCATCCCGATCCGGTCTGGACAGCCGACACATCCGCCGCCTAGATGCAGATAAACCCCACACTATGAATCCGGGCACCTCTGCCAAGTCACCAAGCGTAGCGAAACTCTTGTGTGACTTATGGCAGAGGTGTTGGTTTAGGCGGTAGGCGATATCCAATACCGCTTCCCAAAAGTCTAAGACAGTAAGCAGATGAAAACATCCATTAAATTTCCCTTAGCAAAGTTGCATTATTAGTTCACAACAATTGAATACTCATAAGTTTTAAATTTTATATTCATCATGAAACGAAACTAAACACATGTATTTTACCAATGGACTTCTCTGAACTCCACATAAAAATTAAATATTTCTAAATTCATAAAAGTTACCGTATTGAGGGTTTTCCTGACCTATTTTGGAATTATAAAATCTAGATAAGCATGATTGACAGTTCTTTATTTGCATTTATTAACTTCAGAGTACCTGCTTCCAGCGGGACACAAAAGGCGGCGAGATCGTATCAGTAAAAAAATGTGTACTTAACATTACCAAAGATTTATTAATAGATGGAAAATTACGACCACTTTTTTTTCAAGTAAGCAAGAAGCTTTCATCCTTTGACGATGTTCCAGGTCATCGTTTGAAATTACGAAGAGATGTAAGTTGAATTTATAATATTATATCAATTTCATTTATAAAGAAAAAAATATTTTTTATAAGAAAAGCTCTCTTTTTACAACTTTTAGGGTTATTTATTCCTATCAATATAATATATCATTGAAGAAGAAGATAACACTAACAATCAAAACGAAAATATGAAAGAGAACAAACAAACAAATAATTATTATTTTTAATTTATAAACTAACGTTTAGACAAGATTTTTATGCATAGCACAAAGGGTAACAATTATTATAAGCAATAATTATCAGCCTGAAACACTCATCAACATTGAAAAATCTTCCGAGAAAAGGTACTTGCCGCCAACGGGACTTGAACCCGTGTCCTTCTGATTGCCGGTCAGCTGCTCTTGACCGGGTTCAAGTCCCGTTGGCGGCAAGTATCTTTTCTTCTAGACAAGATTTTTATGCATAGCACAAAGGGTAACAATTATTATAAGCAATAATTATCAGCCTGAAACACTCATCAACATTGAAAAATCTTCCGAGAAAAGATACCAAGATACCGCCAACGGGACTTGAACCCGTGTCCTTCTGATTGCCGGTCAGCTACTCTTGACCGGGTTCAAGTCCCGTTGGCGGCAAGTATCTTTTCTCGGAAAATTCTTCAATGTTGATAAGTGTTTCAGGCTGATAATTATTGCTTATAATAATTGTTACCCTTTGTGCTATGCATAAAAATCTTGTCTAAACGTTAGTTTATAAATTAAAAATAATAATTAAAATTTGGCAAGTTTAAGTATTTCCCCAATAAATGTAATCATAATTTGTCTCGACGCCACCTAGCGAGGAATTTAACACTTACAATGTCTCTCTCGCAAAAATAAAGTTGGTTGTTTTCAGTTGGAAAAAATATAATAAGCAGTAATTGTTGAATGAAACACTAGTATATATTGAATTATTTAGCGTGTATTTGATAAGCCCCCATAGCTCAGTTGTCAAGAGCAGCTGACCGGCAATCAGAAGGACACGGGTTCAAGTCCCTTTGGCGGCAAGTATCTTTTCTCGGAAGATTTTTCAATGTTGATGAGTGTTTCAGGCTGATAATTATTGCTTATAATAAACAAATAATGGTCGCAACTGGGACACGAACCCAGAACCTTCTAAGAAACCGTCATAATTCTTCTTCTTCAATGGCGCTACAGCCCATTTCAAGCCTTGGCCTCCTTCAAAATAAGCCTCCACCGCCCTCTGTCCTCGGCCGTCGTCTTCCAATCTGCAACATGGAGTTATCCTCTTGCATCCTTCCTGACATCACCCTCCCATCTCAGTCTAGATCTGCCCGCCTTTCGTTTACCTCCCGGGTGTCCTGTCAGAACCTTCTTCGGTACTCGTGTGCTTGGCATTCGGTGCACATGTCCGGCCCATCTCAATCTTTGGAGCCTTAAATGGGTGGAGAGTCTGGGAGCTTGGTAAATATCATAGAGCTCATTATTGTGGCGGATTCTCCATGCCCGTCATAATTACCAATCTGATATTTAAAAAATTTAGAATAAACAATATTATTTTCAACAATTTTTTTCGTATCATAGGCAATTACCCTTTTCATTATAAACAATCGTTCTAAGAATTGGTTTGTAACCTAGATAGCGTCTCGGATAAATATATCCGATTTTATTCGTATGGAACATATATTGACCTTTTTATAAAAGTCTAAATGAATATTCAATTTTTTATAAGATCAACTCACTTCTCATAACTTTTTAAGGTTATTCCGTCAATGTAATATACAGGGTGTCCGGGGGCAAGGGTAATTAACTTCGGGAGGTGATTCCACATGATGGTAGGAGTAAAAAAGATTAATAACTTTTTCTGAAATAGAGAACTCCAGTCCATTTTTTTTAATGAATAAAGATCTTCAAACTTAAATAATTGCATTTTTATTTTTATTTTTATAGTTAGTTTTAATAGTTAAAATAATTGTCAAAGTTTTAATTTTTCAAGACCCCCCGAAAACCACCGTATCTATGGTGGATTGTGTGACGTCTACACCCACCGATGGTTTTTTACTTTCAAGTTACTTTTAGTAAATTTACTTTCAAGTTGTCATTTTGAAATTGAATGAAGAATCAATGGCGGAATGCTTTGGGGTGACATTTAGGTGTGAGGTGTGTTTTTTATTCAATATTAACTGTTTTTAATATAGAAAAACATTGGTAACATGTTCACATCTCATCGCTAATGTTTTTACATTGTACCAAAGTGCAATATAAAAACAATAAATCATCTTTTTCATTGCAAATACAGATGACATCGTAACCCATCGTATTTTGTGTTCAGGCGTGACTTTGTACATTGTACTATGTATAATAACACATACCGAAACATTGGTATTTATAATAAACTGATCATGACGATTGTGTAATAACTTGTATAAAAAGCCCTTGATACTAAAAACAATTTCAAAATATTATCGATGTATCATAAACCAAATGTCAAATATGACACGACTTTAACCTCAAATAGGCAAAATTTATTGTAGATTGTCCGCAAATATAGCCCTTTTCCGTAATGATTTTAATTGTTGAGGGCCTAAATAATGTTTCAATAAACACAAAAACTATTATTTATCTAAATATCTATAAACACTATGAAAATAAATCAAGAACACGAAATGTTGAATTGCGTAAGTCATTTCAGTCGTGATTTCAAATGTCAATACAACATACAACTTCAACAGGTGATAGTTAACCGTGACGTCACCACTAACCATTTCAGTAATGCCAACTTGATGCTGTATTTTTTTCGGGAGGTTTAAAAATGCACTTTTTTAATATTTTTTTAAAAACTCTGCGTTTAATATTGTTAAATAAAACTTATATATTCAGAATCAGCGTTTATTGGTCTATATTAACATATTTTTTTAAAGCCATAATATTTTTCACTGGAGTTCCTTATTCCAACATTTCTTTCCCATACAAAAAGACGTACCTACTAAAATTCCTTAGTGTGAGGTACGATCTTACTTGCTGAGCGCCCGCCGGGCACGGTTGTGGCAACATTGCACGGTTGTGACTGGCCCGTATCGTAACAGCGGAAAATAATAAAGCTGGCGGCACGCGCCGGTCTATTTTTTCTTTCTACCACAAAACAACCCCTAAAAGTTGGAATTTCGAAAAAAGTTATTTATCTTTTTTACTTATAATATCACGTAGAATCACCTCCCGAAGTTAATGCACTTTACCCCCGGACACCCTGTATAATTGATGAAGAAGCTAACACTAATAATCTAAACGAAACTATGAAAGAGAACAAGACACAGAAAAAGAAAAAGATGATAGTCGCAACTGGGAGCAACAAAATATTTCATTTATATGAAAGATTGAAGTCGAGTTCAGACTTAGAAGAGATGAAATGTTGAACGGGGGGAAGCATTTTGGATAAGGATATCTTAATAGAAAACATTGTATTTGAGAGACAGAAAATATATATTTGAATAAGTTCAAAGATATTTTTTCCGTAAAATATTTGTTTTTACAGCTTTTTAAATTAACCTTTTCACAACACTTTTCTGTTATTATTTTTATAGTTAGATTACTACTGCCTACTAGCATGATTTCGTTTCACAGTTACAATATAAATCATGTTTTTTGTTTTCACAAGTCAAATAAGCAGACCGAGTAAATTTAACTTTACATACACGAGCAATGAAAAGTGAAAAAATCTTATAACTCTTCCAATTTGGACGGAAGTGAAGGTATAAATTATTATTGAATTATAATAAAGAGTACAATTTTATTCTGAATCCCACGACATATGCAAATGTCAAACACATTATTTATGACCAAACTTGGGGTTTATTTATTGCTTTTATTTTATATGGGAGTAATACCAATGCATCACACCGCAGTGCGAGGGATGGATTCACACCTTTTTCTTTCCGATAACATTCTCTCCTTCGTTTACGAAAAAAAATCCTATGTTTGGATGGCAGAATAATTGCCACGAGACTGCAATTTTATTCATACAATGTATTGTCTCGGTCGACAGGTTTTTTTTTTTTTTTTTTTTTTTTTATTATAGCGACTATATACAAAAATTTTACATACAAAATGAAATGTGAAATTAAGTACAAAATATTGTATTTCTTAGTCCTCCTCACTAGGGGGTCCTGTGCCGAGGAGGACTAAAGTTATTTAAATATAGTTCATTTGTCTTCTATGTCGTTTTTAGCGTCTTCGCTAGGGTTTTCTCATTGACCTCTTTAAGCCATATTTTTTATTCTATAGGTAGATAATAATAAGAGACTAGCAGTTAAAAATCTGCTCCGCAGGTTTGTTAGGCTTCCGGGCGGCTTTGGTTCGGCTTCGCCCAGTTTGAGTGTTGATGATCTTTTTATAAATCCGATAGGAACCGATCCACTGTGATTTAGTGAGAGCTAGTCACCGGGACAAAGTAACCACGACAGGCAATGACGTCATGTGTAATATGTCTTCTTCTTTTTTCTTGCGTTGTCCCAACTCATTGCCTAGGTAAGCTGTTGGGGTCGGCTTTTCTCGTTCTCAGGTTGTAATTTTTTCTGTTCTGAGTATCACTTCATCCAGGCCGTTTCTCTGAAGTATTTTGGAGCATTGAGTCATCCAGGAGTTCTTTGGTCTTCCTCAGGATGACTGCCGATGAAGCTCCATAGACATTGCCTGCTTCACTGTGTGGTCTGATGGTCTCCGTCTTATGTGCCCATACCATCTCAACTGTCGTTCCTCCAGCTTAAGTCATATGTAATATGTAGCCACGTGGTATTATTATACACTACTACCAGTTACAATAATAATCATATTATTGTCAATCTCTCCGTATCCAGAGAGATACACCAAATTACAAATCCGCAGTACTTACCTTAGTTACTTAGTCAGGCGATGCTAATCACGCAAGCTGATGACGTAAGTGCCGCCATATTTTGGCATTGCTTTAATTCGGTTCTATTACAAAAGTACATATGATTACAAACTCCAGGTATGAATGCGGTTTTGCGTAAGGCGCAGCGTCAGAGTTCTACCGATAGTAGGATTATTAAATTTCGACAATGCAGACGTTAGCGTAATAATAACGTCAGATAACTGATAATCAACCACACTTTTTTATACACTGCCTTAAAGTTACCTTGCTTTCACTGCTCAAGCGATAGAAATTCCGGGTATTCGGTTTTCGGTTCGGCTGCGCTCATTGCAAAAATCAGATGAATATATACGTGAAATCCTATTTAGATACTATTTTGATTAATCTTTACGACGAATCGGCTTATAAGTATGAACATGAAAAAATATGCTACGGATAAATATAATAAAAGCTTTTACTAGCTTTTCTATGTATTGGAATTACAATAAATTTATTATTTACGAAACAAAAAATATAAGCATAAACCACAAAAAATGTTTTTTCATGACTTAACTATGAAGTAATACAAGAAACAATTTTTAAAAAGTACCCCTTTATGGCTGATACTATTTTTGAGGCTTTCCATGTTCAAACTTTTTTTCGTTCTTATAAAATTATGCACAAAATAAATAAAAAACACTTTTTCACTTACTAGCCTCGTGCAAAAAGACGCTCGATTTTAAAATTTTGCAGGCATGAGATTCGAAATATTTCTAGCGTTTATATTCCTCTTAATACTGAAACAAGGCCAACAAATTCACCTAGGTTTCACCGCTAATCCCAATTTTTTAGGATTTATATTATGTATTTTTTAAATCGATTAATTTGAAATTCATTACAATTCATAAAAATCACCTTCCAATGTTTAGCAATTATCGCTCGAGTGGTTCAATTCTCGCTCTCTTATAAGACTTTAGTCATAGGTTCACAACATTAGGTATTTTAGGCAATAATTCACAAGAATATCGACTATATGGAATATAACAGAATATCTAAAGGGTGTATATCTCAAGTAGTGTAACCTATGCTGTGGCTGGACGGGAGATTTAAGTGCAGGCTAGCCCCGGTCACATCGCCCGCTACAGCGCTGCACTTAAATCTTTACATTTTCTTCAGTGGGCTGTAAATTCTGGAGAACTGGCAGCGTATTCAATAAAATATAACTCTTCCTTCTACATACTTAAATATATTTTTCACTTTATATTGTAGGTTTTGGCGAGAAGTACCGCTGCATTTTTGCGGTAAGATATTTCCGCATCCATTTATTTTATCCGGTGCATTGTGGTGTTACAATTATTTTATTCAGCTAGATGGAGGCCTCAGCGTTGCCCCCGGCTTTAGATAGCATTTTTCCTCTTATTTTAAATGTCAAGTGTGCAAAATTTCATCACAAATAATAAAAATTCTGCTTTAAGTGGTGAGAAAATAGGGGCGAGTATTGTTTGTAGAAATCTCACGTAGACAGTGACCCTCCTTCTGCTTTGAAGGTAAAGTGTGTAAAATTTCATCAATTCATCAAAATGATTAAAATATATGATTAAAATATATGGTGTTCAAGCATATAACATGTGAATGGTGAATCTAAATCACATTTGGAGCCGATTTTGTGGTACTTTCTTTGATGAGATTTCTTTTTCGAGTAAATCGAGTCAGAAGTTGAAATTTAAAAAAAAAATCGAACTCTTGAGAGTTTTCATTATTTGTCGCCTTAAAATGCCATTAATGCCGTAGACATAGAACCACATGTAGGGGCGTGTAAATAGCCCCAGACACGAGGGAATACTACCCTATGTAATTAATGAAAGATGAACTCTTCCCTATGTGACACAAAACAGATTATATACAGCAATTCCAAAATCCTCATTGAAAAACAAAATAAAAACTCACTCTGAGAATGTAGCTCTCCACACGATGTCCAGCACAAAACGACACTAGTTTCCTTCAAATATTGATTTTGCCAAGGCGGTAGTGCACCTATCTCAACAAGTGTTTATCACAGGAAGGTAGTTCACACACAATGGATATGAATTTGCAAATTAATAGTACGTGCCAAAACCTCACAACAATAATTTAATTATGGGTTAATTATTTGATTATGACTGACATCTATTGGCTTTAACCAACACTCACAGAGGTCAGAAAATGCCTGAATTCACTGAATTTCAATGTCACATAGGGAAATTCAATATAATACAACCACCATAGATGGCGCCCCCATGGTCCCATAGCATAAATTATTAATTTAAATGAGATTAATTCGCAAATGTATTTAAATATATTTTATGGTGCGTATCCACCACATTTTCTCTCCTACTTTAAGGTTCGAATTAAAATAAAATCACTTCCTGAATAATATTGTTGATATCCATCAAAATTTTAATGTAAACCCTTGAAAAATTTCATTTATCACTGTTTGTAGATTTAAGTAAGAAGATGCACTTTATCAGAATTGTTTATATCAGTTTTTTTTACATTAACTCCACACAGGAGGCCCGGAGGAAAATGATTTCCCTCGGGGCCTATGTCATCTCGGATGCTGTGTGGAGGGTCTTTTTGAGGGGAGGAAGGAATAAACATTGATCTTGAAGAGACCCATGTTGTAGGAAGGAGGAAACACAGAGGCCGGCAAATCATTCTACAGCCGAGCTGTTGAACACAAGAACGAGTCGAAGAAACGACCCGTTCTCATGTGACAAATGTCAACCGTGTACTAATGATGGGCACGCGTTTGGCGTGTTTCCCGACTATGCATCAGTGCTGAAAGGATCAATGATACTAGTTCCTCGGAGCATCTTCCATTGTAATACCGGTAGAACAAGGATAGCATTCCCATCCGACGCCTGTGCTCTAAAGATTGCAATCTGTCTGTTAAGATGGGAGAATCTATTAAACGGACCGCCTGTTTCTGCACTGAGTCGAGGGTATTTCTTAGGTATTTTGGAGCTCCAGACCAGAGGTGGCTGCCAAATTCAACAGTGGGGCGAACTTGTGGTTTGTACAGGGTCAGCAGTTGTGAACTATAAAAGTTTGTGTATTTATTATTGTATTGTGTATTTTTGTTTTATGGATCTAAATATCAATTAGTCGTTATTTTATGAATTTATACATACTGTTATTAACGCTAATAAAAATAAAAATAAAATAATTTAAAAAAAATTAAGAAAAAAAGACTAGGCATATTTTGATTGCCAAAAAAAAATTGAAATAATCGAAAATCGAAGTTTGAAAAAAAAAAGAATTTATTACATTTACTTTAGCTCCACACAGGAGGCACCGAGGAAAACAAATCCCCTAAGGGCCTATGTCATCTTTGAGGATGCTGTGTGGAGGGTTTTTTAAGGGAAAGGAAGGAGAAGAAGATATGGGAAGGAAAAAGGTATGAGGGGTGGGTAGGAATCTGGGGGTCAGTGTGGCCAGGAGTGACGGACGTATGAATCTATACCTCACACTGCGGTGCAAGGCGAAGGGTCGGGAGAATCCGACTGGAGAGGTCAAAAGGCCTCCCTCAATCAGTCTCCTCCGAACCTGCCCGCCACGCAGTGGTTGGGCAAACGTATCCGCCACCAAGACCTAGACAAACCTCATCCCATGAACCCGGGCACCCCCGCTAAGTCACCAAACGTAGCGAACCACTTGGGGTGACCTGTGACCTGTGTTGGTTATCCAATAAATGGTTAAGTGTACATGGTGTAAATTCACAAGTTCAATGTAATTTTGTTGATAGATGTGGATGGCGATTGTTTCCAATAAACTAAAGAAAGCAGTCGACGATTATTAATTTGTTGCATAGTTATAAGTTATAAAAACAAATATAAATTCTAGTTTTTTATGTGAATACCGCCAAGAGTCCAGCCGTCTGGAGCTAATGGAACTATGGCACCCGCATTGGGGTAGATAGCCAAATTCAATCTATGGAAAATATTTTTCAGACCAGTATTTGGTGACGGTGAAAAGTACTGAAAAGTGCTGGTTCTTCACGAAGAATAAAAAAAGGGTTGATAATTTTTGAAAGAAAAATCTGAATGAAAAAATCACAATGACTTCTATTTTATATACGACAAAAACCTATAAAAAGTTTATTTTTATTTTTATTTTTTTATTTTTTTTTATTTTTGAAAGAATAGATAATACATAATATAATCAACAAACAAGTCATGCTAAGCCTTATAAGTCTTAAATTCTTATTGGAACCAATATTAGATACTTGCTAGAAAGAGCAGACGGGGTTTTGAAATGTTGACAGGTTTGTAATCATTTTTAAATTGCAGTGACTTAAAATATTGCGAACAGCGAATGGAAACTCAGTTATTTCTAGCGAAGGGACAATCTAGTTTTTAAATGATTTTATAATTGCGGCTTGGAGATTAGACGAGCAATAAACGAATTCAATTTAAGTGAGTTTACGTCAGTTAAACTTCCATTACAAAACCTAACTAGTTTTACGCGGACGACAGTTTGAAGAAAAAAATCCAATTTACTTATTTATGATGGAATTCTATGATATCAGAAAACGTGTTCAATATTAAAAACGTATTCAAAAATATCATTGCTAAGTACATAAATTGCAACCTGTTAGATCCGGAAATCTATTGTGTTTAAATTAGTTAAGTTTTCTTGCGTACGTTGTATACAGATTTTATCAAGGAACTGATAAAAATGTTGTCGACAGGTATTTTTAGATAATTTACCCAACAATCCTTATGATTTGATAATAAATTTATTTATTGGTGGATTAATTTACGGTACCTTTCAATACGGAGTATTTTTCTATAATATAAAAATGAATCGCTGAATGTAAGCGACCAATTTCATAACTTACAAAAAAGTACCAAATAAGTGCCATAAGTTTGGTAAATTTATTTTTCAGCAACACTTCAGGGCACTTCACTTGGATGCAGACTTTATGAATCTGCTGATGAGTCTGAATATTTTTTTAAAGTTTTTTTTTTTTACATGAGCTCCACACAGGAGGCCCTGAGGAAAATAATTTCCCTCAGGGCCTGTGTCATCTTTGGGGATGCTGTGTGGAGGGTTTTTTTTAAGGAAAGGAAGGAAGGGAGAGTTCTGGGAATGAAAAGGGTTTAAGGGGTGGGTAGGAATCTGGGGTTCAGTATGTCCTGGTCATCCGCCTCCAAGACCTAGACAAACCTCACCCCATGAACCCGGGCACCCCTGCTAAATCACCAAACGTAGCGAACCACTTGGTTGATCTCAGTTAGACAAAAAAATTGTAGTTTTAAGAGATATTAGCAGCTATTTTATTTTTTTAATTGTTTAAAGTCAGAGTTATGTTTTTGTTTCTTGATTTTAATTATGATAAAGTGTTTTATTATTTTTGATAATACGTACTTCTTTTTAAAGTGATGTCAGTTTGATTTTCATAATTAAGGGTTAAACGAATTGGCATTGAAATGATTGTTGCAGTAAAGGATATTTTTAGTTCGTGCGACTCTATTAGGAACATGAAATGAAATAAATTGCAATAATGCAGGGCTCAATAAGATCAATAAGGGAATTAATGATTTTCATCTTATTTCGGACAGCTTTATTAATTTTAGATTTTACAGTTATAGTTTATATTTTAAATACTCCCAAAAACTGGGCGTACCATACAGGGCCCGCAGGTACTTTAATAGTACAGAACTGCTGACCCTGTAAAAATCACAAGTGCGCCCCACAGTTGAATTTGGCAGCCACCTTTGGTCTGGAGCTCAAAAATACCTGAAAAATACCTTCGACATTATGCAGAAACGGGCGGTCTGTTTGATAGATTCTCCCATCTTAACAGACGGATTGCAATCTTTAGAGCACAAGCAGTTTCCCGGGTGGGAAAGCTATCCTTGTTCTACAGGTATTACAATGGAAGATGCTCCGAGGAACTAGCGTCATTGATCCCTTCGGCACCGGTGCACAGTCTGGAAACACACCAAATGCGTGCCAAACAATTGCACACGGTTAACATTTGTCACTTGAGAACGGGTCGCTTCTTCGACTCGTTCTTATGTTAAACAGCTCGGCTGTGGGATGATTTTCCGGCCTGTGTGTTTCCTTCTTCCTATAATTCATTCCTTCCTCTCCTCAAAAGACCCTCCACACAGCATCTCAGATGACATAGGCCCTGAGGGAAATTATTTTCCTCGGGGCCTCCTGTGTGGAGCTAATGTAAAAAAAATATATGATATAAGTTCAATAGGAGTATATTTTATTTATTAAAAGTGTGTGCTTTATTTTTTCAATAGATTCTTGGTGAATCTTATAATGCGGTGACCAGATAAGTGAGTTATATTTTTCTCCGGACTAATAAAGTATACAAAAATTTCAAAGTTGGTATATTACAAATCTTTGGCAATTCTTTTTATCAAACCGAGCATTTTTATTGATTTGTTTGTAATAATAATTTGTCTGGTCAGTGGTTGAGTGGGCATAGCGCTTGGGTCCCACCTGAGCATCGCGTGTTCGATACATCGACTGGCTAAGTCCTCCATCACAACACAAGCAACATTTTCGGCTTTCTGTGGTGTTAGTAGGAGATTTTCAAACATTGTTGGGTTATTCGTAACCTGGGAATGTTTGTCTTTCTTTAAAAAAAAAAAGGAGCCGTTGCTAGGTATTAATGAAGAGTGGGTGGGTAGGATTAATTATATAATACACTCTTCATTAATACCTTGCAACGGCTCCACTCCTATCATACTAATACATTGTTCCCATCCATATTTCAAATCTGTAAAATCAGTATACATTTGCCCTGAAGAAGGAACGGTCGTTCTGAAACCGGTCGGATTTACTCAAATATAAAAGTGGTTAAAACAAATTTAAATTGTTTCATTTATCTATAAATAATGAAATTATAAAGATCGATTAGTTCCTGTTGATATAATGGAAGGAAATAAGGCGAAGTAAATCAGGGCTATCTATGATACCGTTCAAAAATTTAAAAATAAAAGTCTGACTAACTAACCATCACGCAGTTTCCCCGCAGGAGTAGGCAGAGAGGACGAACCGCCAAACAACTCGGTCTTGGCACACACTCTTTGCCTCACTCACATTCATACATCGTCTTATACATACTCTTCTATTATTCTTCGACTTTTTCTTGCATTCACGTAAGCGTCATATATTCTTCTCACATTATTTTCTTCTTTCATTCGCTCTACATGCCCGAACCATCTGAGGGTCCCTTTTTTAATCTTACTCATCATGCTTACATCAGCCTTACATTATTTGCGGATATCCACATTTCTCACACGATCATACATGGTTTTATTTACATTATAGTTTGTAAGTTGAGTATCAAGGAAGGAATGAATTATAAAAAAAAAAATATATATAAAAAAAATAAAAAAAAAATAAAAAAAAATTGTTGTATTACTTTTCATTAAATACTTTATAAATATTGTATACTTGTTATTATTATGTATTTCAATTTTGTATTTAAGTTTTCAAGTTATGTATAAATAACACTTGCATTGTTTTTCAAGAGTTTGCTTCTGTGAAAATGCATATGTGATTAATGCAGACACATTAATCTAGGGATACTTATATTTGTATTTTAATTTATTATATACTACCCACAAAAATGTTGTATAAATATCCTGTTTGTGTCTCAAATAAATAAATAAATAAATAAACTATGAAGAAAATATATTACAATGAGAAAATAAAATACACAAATACAATGTAACAAAAAAGCAAATAATAAAATAAAAATACATATTATGTAAAAATGACAAGAAGTCTCACATCTTTAATATATAAAACAAAGTCGGGTTAGTTACACTATTTATAACTAGAGAACGGCTGAACCGATTTTGATGATCTTTGATTTGTTGGATTTGTCTCCGCCCCGGATAGGATAATAACTATTAAAACATCGCAAAAATTCACGAAAAAGAAAGTTATGACGAAAATTCATTTCCTCATACATTTAATATGGAACGAATTTTCATCTTTTGAAAGAGCTGCAGGAATATTGTGGTAGGTAGGTATAATATTGAACTGTGGGTGAATTCCAAACATTCAAAAACGTCAAATGTCATGTTGACTGTTGTGCGTTTGTTTTTAATCACATAATGCTGCCCTTCTTTCTTACACACTCAATGTCAATAGTCGAAAATGAGACAAATTGTGAACGTATGTCTGCACACCTCCAAAGGAAAAATACAATAATTATAATAAATCTCTGAAATGAAACGCATTTTTTTACATAAGCTCCACACAGGAGGCCCTGAGGAAAATAATTTCTCTCAAGACCTATGTCATCTTAGGGGATGCTGTGTGGAGGATCTTTTTAAGGAATGGGGAGGATAGAAAGTTCTGGGAAGGAAAAAGGTATGAGGGGTGGGTAGGAATCTGGGGGTCAGTGTGTCCGGGAGTGACGGACGTATGAATCCATCCCTCCAACTGTGGTGCAAGGCAATGGGTCGTGAGAGTCCGGCTGGAAAGGTCAAAAGGCCTCCCTCAACCAGTCTCTCTCGATCCGACCCGCCACGCAGCGGGTGGGCAGGCGCATCGACTGCCAAGACCCGGACATAAGTCACCTCATGAAACCGGGCACCCCTGCTAAATCACCAAACGTAGCGAACCACTTGGGGTGATCTATGGCAGAGGTGTTGGTTATTCAATAAATGGATTCCGGGGCGGCGGCACCCGTATCCGCCTTCCGAATTTCCGTCAGTAATTGTAAAAGTAAGAAAATCACAAAAATTTAAATCCGTACACAACGCCATCTCTGATACTGACAAAAACAAAACACCGACAGTCGCGCATTGATAATTGCTTCATTGCGTAATTTTTAACTTAATAAAAAAACTGAATTGAATTCAACAGCTACTGATTCTGAGGCGGTACGAAGTTCGTCGGGTCAGCTAGTTCAATATAAATAATAATTGCAGAAATTATGTAAATCTATTTGTGCCTAGAAGAATAAAAGTGATAGAATATACAACATTTATACTGATTAGTTTTAAGATGAAATATATCACCTAGATTAGAATATTTATTTCCGAAGAATTTTGATAAGCTAGTGTCGTGGTTTTTTGAAGTCAAATGGTTATAAATGTCGACATGATTTTTTGGGAACATGCATATTGATAAATTGAAGTAATTCAGAACAGTCAATTTTGTAATGCAGTATTTTATGTATTAGTATTAAATCTGTACTTATTTTTCTTTCTGAAGGTTTCAATAGAGATGTTTTATCCAGGAGGTAATTGTAATCAATGTTTAGTTACCACACATCCGCCTCAGGGATCTTATTACAATAATAAAATAAAGAGTCACGTCGGAAATAAGTCTTCCATCTGAGAGTTATAATTTAATTTATTTCATCAAATTGTTGTAATTATTGTAACACTAAGAAAATCTTTCACTTTGGAACGGGGTGCCAACTCACAATAATGTTAGTTATATTCACATCATTGATTTGTATTTTTTGTAAAACTCTGTTTTTCTTTACCTTTCCTCTTGACAAACTAAAGTCGACTTTGGGTCTAGAGCCAATGAGCTCCCGTACTGCGATAAGAGAATTGGAGGATTTTGAAAAACAATGTTCTGACAGTTATGCTTTCTTGTACAACCTTAGATAACTTATTTATACTTCCTCACTTCCATCTTCCCGATGTCCTTCCTCTCCCCACCACCTTCAGCCTCACAACACACCTCGATTGGGGATGCCGTACTCTGACTCCGGATTTTTTTTTTTTACATAAGCTTCACACAGGAGGCTCTGAGGGAAAATAATTTCCCACAGGGCCTATATCATCTTTTGGGATGCTGTATGGAGGGTTTTTTTAAGGGAAGGAAGGAGAGGAGAGTTCTGGGAATAAAAAGGGGTTAATGGTAGGGTAGGAATCTGGGGTTTAGTGTGTCCTAGTCATTCACCGAATGAATAAGAAACGAATAGATGAAATTGCTGCAAACCAATCCCAGGATTGAAACCAGAGAGAGAGAGTCATTCACCTCGAAGACCTAGACAAACCTCACCCCATGAACCCAGGCACTCCTGCTAAATCACCAAATGTAGCGAACCACTTGGGGTGACCTATGGCAGAGGTGTTGGTTATCCAATAAAAGTTCCCGGGGCGGCAGTACCCAAACCCGCCTCCTAAATTGGATGGGAGCAGTTAGGACTTTGGTGAGGTATTTAAATTTAATTAAAAAAATACGTGTAGGTGAATTACGTAGGCAGGTAGGTACTTTTATTTAAACATGAGTAAATTATGAGTGTTACGAGTGGTCCATTAAATTTTAAACATTATTTTCAAAAATTTATTATTTATCTTAGACAATTTTTTCTACGAAAAAATTATTGTACGACTAATCAATCTTAGGATGAATTGTTTTAAAAAAAATTATAATTCATCTAACATTTTAAGTTAATTTTAACGTTCTGTGAAAGTTCTATTCAATTTCTATGATTACAACTTCAAATATTTGATTAGTCGTTCAAATTTTTAAACAACCCGTCCTAAATCTATGTATCTTCGAATACATAGATATAGCAATGTCTGTTTGTGACTTTGTCACGGGCGGCATGGATTTGATTCGTATTCAAATCAAAAGTTTTGTTCCGAAGTGTATGTAATTTTGCACACTTGACCTTCAAAACCAGAGAAAGGTCATAGTATATATGAACTTTAAAAAAAACACCTCATTTCATTTCCTACTTCTTAAAACACTACATTGATACTTTATGATAAAATTTTGCAACCTTGAGGATCTGATAAGACGAAAATTACTGTCATCTGAAACTCGGCATAAAGCCCGGGCAGCGCCGGGGACATCAGCCCTGTTTTATCTATTTATGAGTGGAGAATTTGCGAGGCGGGTATGGGTACCGCTGCCTTGTGAACAATTTATTGAATAACCAACATCCTAGCCGTACATCACCCCAAGTGGTTCGCTACGTTTGATGACTTAGCAGGGGTGCCCGGGTTTGGGGTAGGGTTTGTCTGGCGGTGTATGCATTTGCCTACCTACTGCGTGGCGGGTCGGGTTGGAAGAGACTGGTTGAGGGAGACCTATCCTAGACCTCTCCAGCCAGGCATCGCCATGCATCGCAGTGGGAGGGACACATTCAAACTTCACTCCTGTACACATTGACCACCAGATTCTAACCAACCTTCGTACCTTTTCCTTTCCTGAAATTTCTCTCCTTCAAATCCTTAAAAAGGACCTCCACACTGTATCCCCAAAGATGACATTGGCCCTGAGGGAATTTCTTCCTCAAGGTCTCCTGTGTAGAGTTAAGCTTCAAAAAAATTATCCGGTGTGGCTTTGTTTTTTATACAAATCCACAGTGTTTTAGAGACCAATGAATAAGAGAAGTCACCATTTATTTTTTAATTTTTTTATTTTAGTTTATTTAGGAAACAAACAGTTATACATATTTTAATAAGAAAGTAACATATTACATGATTGCATTAACCAGCGAAATTTCCGCTACAATTTATAATATATATATATATATATATATAATAAGTTGATAGGTTTAATTCCTTTTTATTAATTTCTAAATAAAATACTTGTGTTGCAAAGTTTTTTTTAACTAAGAAACGACATTTATGTTTATTAATATCACTTTGAATGGTTTTTTTCTAACAATCAAATAATAGAATAACAAAACAAATGACAATCGATGATTTTTTTTTATTTTTTTTTTTTTATATTTTTTTTTATAATTATAAATTTAGGTTTCTCATAACCTGCCTCACTAGGCTAGCCTGTGTTGAGGCAGTAATTTTATGTCAATTTATTATACTGTGAACATACCTACACTTATATTAGAATAAAATCACACAGATCACAGAATGGTTGCATAAATAATAACAATAACATTGGTACAATAATAATTCTAATTGACATTATAGGATTCAAATTTAAAGGGAATATATTTCCTTTACACCTCCCCCCCCGCGGGAAAGAAAATTATTGCAAAAATTTTCATTCATCTTCGATATCCTCTTCATGGTTCATCAATGCAGGTGCTGGAATTAATTTCGAGATGTGGAAAAAATTTGATTCTAATTTTTTTTGACCAGTATTTATCTTGTAAATTGAGTTTGATAATTTTTCTATGATTTTGTAGGGTCCGATTCTCAATTCGTCGAGCTTCTTCCTGTTAAGTTTGTTTCCATTCTCCACAAAAACAGTATCACCAACTTTGAAGTTAATACGTCTCCTGGTTTTATCGTAAATCATCTTGTTGTAATTATGTGACTTTATAGTATTTTCCAGAGCTTTTTTTCTGTCTTGAATCAAATCGATGTTAGTCTTCTTAAGTTTTAACTCATTTGGCAAAATCGTAACATCTGTGCCGTTAAGTAGGTACTGAGGCGCATAACCAGTGACAGTGTGCTCCGTTTCATTATAGTTTTTTACACAATTACGGGCTATAGTTGTCCAAGCCACTTTTAAGTCATTTTCGTTGATTTTGCATCTAATTTTATTGACTAGCGTTTGATTTAATCTTTCATTTAATCCATTTGAGAAAGGCGAGTTTACTGCAGTAAAAATGATTGGAATATTTTTTTCATCCAATTTTTTTTGAATTCTCTAGAATTAAGACCCGGATATTGGTCTGATAGTATCATGCCAATGTCATTAGTTTCTGTGGAGTTTAAGAGTTTGATGAAATCGTTGGTATTTTGAGTTTTTGACGTCAAAATATATGCAAACCTCGTGAAATGATCTGATAGCAGGTGCAAGTATCTCTTTGGTGACCGTGAACCCCCAAAACCACCTATCGTATCAATAGAACATATTTCAAAAGGTTTTGTTGCGGGACCCAAGTAGGACATCAATCCATATTTATTTTGACCTCTTGATTTGTTCTTTAAACATACTGCACAACTTTCGCAAGTTCTCTTTATATTGTTTGTCATGTTTTCTGATGTGTACCATGAGCTTATCATTTTTTGCATTTGATTAATTCCTATGTGACCTAGATCTGTGTGAACATTTTTGATAAAATCTATGCTGAATTTTTCTGTTAGAATTATTTTTTCTTTTTTTTTTACTTTCTTGTAATAAACATTATTCTTCGATATCAATTTATCTTTTCTGCACTGTATCTTCTCATTTTTGACCTGATCTTTTAATATATCTTCTAATTTTATTAAGTTGACAACTTTTAATTGCTCATCTTGGTTCTCATCTGGTTCTAAGACTGGGTTTCTGCTTAGACAATCAGCTTCAATATTGTACTTTCCTGGAGAATATTAAATTTGAAAATCAAATTGGGATAGGTAATATGTTAAGTCACCCAGCTCTTCATCGGTTCTAGATTTGAGATTCATATTTTCCAGTGGTTTATGATCTGAATAAACTGTAAATGGTTTACCTATCAACCAGTTTTGCCAGCATCTCACTGCTTCTTTTATAGCTAAGCATTCTAAGTAAACTGCTTTTTTCTTTTTCTGGGCGCCATTTAGTTTTTTCGAAAAGTAAGCAACAGGTTTTTCTTTTCCATCAGATTGTGTCTGTTTTAAAATAGCTCCAACACCCTCTAGAGAATCATCTGTATATATATATTAATTTCAATTCTCGCTCAGCACCGAACGAGTACAGTCGCGTTATTTTGTAAGAAGTAAAACAATAAATATAGTTACTTACATTTAATAACTCGCCCTCCTGGGCGAATCCATTAATTTAATATGGAAACCGATGAAATTTTTAAAAATATTAAAGACTTAGTTAATAAGATCACTTCAGTGAAAGACTCAAAAATAAAATTAACACTGGAACAAAATATTGTATCACTGGAAGAAAAAATTCAACACGAACTAATTAGTCTACAAAAGAAGATCATAGAATTACAAGAAATTAATATTAAAAATAATCATCACTACACACAGAAACTCGAAGAAATTAATCAAAATAACAAAAAATCATACGCAAGTGCACTAAGTAACAATAAAAACTTCGCAGAAACTTCATATAATGCAGAACAGAAATACGCCATTTTAATTACCTCAAAAAACACCTTGAAGGCCGAGGACATACAAATAAAAATTCAAAAAAATATTAATTTAACAAAAATAAAAGTTGGAGTAAATGGAGTAAAAAAGATCGGAGAACAAAAATTTGTGATTTCTTGCCAAAAAAAAGAAGATGCCGAAAAATTAACCGAAGAGATAAATAAAGTAATTGGAAAAGAAGTATCGGCTGAAGAAATAAAAAAAAGGAAACCGTGCTTAATGTTGAAAAGGCTACAATGCCAATTGACTGAAGAAGAAATTATAGACGGGATTGTACAATAAAATGAAGGATTAACCCTAGAAGACAAAAAAGACATTAAGCTTATCAAGGAATTAAAAAATAAGTACAATGAAGGAAAAGAAAACGACACCACTAACTACATTATTGAAACAAATGGAAAGTTAAGGAAAAAACTAATAGATAAAAAAAAAATAAACATCAAATTCCAAAGAGTATACGTAGAAGACTGCAGCCCGCTAAGACAATGTTACAATTGCCTCAAGTTCGGCCACACAGCCCAAAGGTGTCTCGCCAGGACGCAGCCTCCCATTTGCCCTCATTGCCCTAAGGAACACGTATTATCCAAATGTGAAAACAAAGAACAAACTCCAATCTGCAACAACTGCTGTGTCCAAAACAAAAGGTTTGATATGAACTATTCCACCGATCATAGAGTCGATAGCATAAAATGCCTTTACCGGCAAAAAATGCTTCAAATTGCTAAAGAGCGCATTGACTACGAATAAATATTGTAAATTTTCATTTCCTCAAACTCTTATCTATAAATTAACAATGAATGATTCTTTATGTAACATAGCATTAGGTAAAAAAATATGTATTGAAGAAAACTTACATCACTCTATAAGAGACTTCTATTTTATTTGCACTGAAAAAGCATTTACTCAATTTCATAAAAAGATTAAAAGCGTAAAAATTTTTTTTGAAAAATTAAAAATTTCTTTAAAAGAAATAATTTTTTTCCCGGGCTTGATTGGGTTTACAAAGACCTACTCTACTGGCGAAACTAATTACTCCATTCCAGGGTACCATGTAACAATAATAAGAATAAATAAAAACTCTAATATTGGAATACCTATTTCCAACCAGTATAATGTTCCCAATATTAATGATTATGATGTTTATATTGTAATGTTTATAGCTTATATTTTAAATATAAAGTTTAAAAACGTAAATAAATTATATATTTATATGTTGTTATTTCAGCCATCATATCTATGTATACATAGTGTATATTTAAAATTCTTTGCCTCTACCATTTGTCATTACAAATTACATAAATGTATCCATAAAATAACTAACCTAAAACTGCAAAATGAATGATTTTTTATGTAACGCTTTGGATAAAAAAATTTGTATAGAAGAAAATTTGTGTTACTCCATAAAAGATTTCAATTTAATTTGTCCTGATAAAGGATTTAGCCTATTTCATGTAAATATTAGAAGCATTGAAAGGAACATGGATGAATTAATAATATCATTAAAAGAATTAAATTATTTCCCGGGCTGCATAGTTTTAACAGAAACACACTCAGCCGGTGAATTGAATTTCACTATCCCGGGGTACTTTTACTACACAACAACAACAAAGTTAAACAAAAACTCTGGTATTGGAATATTTGTATCTAACCAATACAATGTACTTAATATTAAAGAGATTCACAGTATTAGTAATGTTAACATATTAAATATTGAATTTAAAGACATAAATAAACATTATAACATTATTGCTATTTATCGAACGCATAGGTCGATAGTGTCACACTTTATTGATGAATTAAAAAATATTTTATTAAATTTTAGAAATAAAAACAATATTTTTGTCGGAGATATAAATTTAAATATCGCAAGCGACTATTCTAGTAAGGATAAAGATAGCTATCTCAACATGTTAGCAGAACTCAATTATTTATCGTGCATAAATTCGTACACTAGAGACGTTCGAGGTCAACGACCTTCATGCTTAGTTCATATTTTTACAAATATACCGGATATCCAAAATATAACAGCAGCTGTCATTCACACAACTATCACTGATCATTATTCTTGTATTTTTAACCACAAAACCAGCAATCCAATATTGCCATCATTTAAACAAACAAAATCTTCCACAAAAGTACTTAATATGGATACATTAAAAAACAAATTTCAATCAGAAAATTGGATCGAATTATTACAATGTAATGATGTCAATATCTGCTGTAAAATATTTGAAGAAAAAATATCTAAATACATAAATGACTCGTCAAAAAATATAATTCCCAAACACAAACTGTCTAACTTCAAACCTATAAAACCATGGATTACTCATGGATTAATAGTATCTGTACGACGTAAGCAAGCTCTTTATAAATTAACAACTCAACAACCTAATAATAAAAACTTACTTAATCACTTTAAAGCATATAAAAATAAACTTTCATATATCATAAAACATACTAAAGAAAGTTACTATAAACGGAAGTTGGATCTAGCTGAAAATGATAGTAAAAGAGTATGGACGGTTGTAAATGAAATAATTGACAAGAAAAAAAAAACAATAATAACGAAATCAATGCTATTAATCACGATAACTCAAAAACATGCTGTAAAGAAAACCCCTCAAAAGCTGCAAATATATTTAACACTTTCTTTGCAAATGTTGGGAAAAATCTCGCCAATCTCATTCAACTTGATCCAAATATTATAACATCTCCAGACTAATATAAATGCTAAAAATAAAATGACAACATTTGAAGTCACCACAGAGGACGAAATAGTTTCTATCATAACCGATATGAAAGGAGGATCTGCTCCGGGCTTTGATGCAGTCACGGTTGATATTTTAAAAAACATAAAAAATGAAATTTCTAAGCCATTAATGCATATAATAAATACAAGTTTCCAAAGCGGAGTATTTCCATCAATTTACAAACAAACTACTATTACCCCAATATTTAAGTCAGGTAATCCAGAAGAAGTAAACAATTACCGTCCCATATCAGTAATCTCAAATATAGCAAAAATTTTTGAAAAACTAATTAAAAAAAGAATGAGCCAATTTATAAAATGCAATGATATAATTAATGAAAACCAGTTTGGTTTTATGGAAGGTAGAAGCACACAAGATGCAATTGCAAAATTAAGTAGCCTTGTACATAGTTCATTAGATAAATCATTTAAATGCCTGGGAATTTTTATAGATCTCAAAAAAGCATTTGACAGTATATCATATGACAAACTTATAAGTAAATTAAGAAACATTGGATTAAATGGTTCAGCTCTAGAATGGATAAAAAGCTACCTTTTCAAACGTCCCCAAGTTGTAAAAATTAATGGTGTGCTTAGTTCACCAAAAATGAGTCATTTCGGCATACCTCAAGGTACAGTCCTGGGACCGTTACTGTTTATTATCTATGTTAATGACATATTCATACAAAAACTAAACGGAAAAATAATATCTTATGCTGACGATACTGTCATAATAATTGAAGGTACGGATTGGAATACTGTTAATAACCTAGCTAACATTGATATTAACATATTGAAAAATTGGTTCGATAAAAATCTCCTCTCTCTAAACACTGAAAAAACAAAATTTATCCCATTCTCTATCAATAAATTCAAATTAGAACCAAATTTAAACATCATAATACACCAAAGTAAATGTAATAAAACTAACTGCAATCAAGATTGTGCTATACTTAGTCCAACTCCCAAAATCAAATATCTTGGTGTATATATAGATCAACATTTTAAATGGAAAACACATATTTGTGAACTCGTTAAAAGGATTAGGAAATGTATTTATATATTTATTAGACTTAGAAATATTCTTAGCTTAGAAAACCTAAAAAGAGTGTACTATGCAACTGTTCAATCTATATTGCAATATGGTATTATTGGCTGGGGAGGAACATATGACAATATTTTAAATCCCCTCAAAATCGTTCAAAGGTTGATAATTAAGGTAATCTTGAAAAAACCGTCTAAATTTCCTACTGAAATTCTTTTTTCAATATTCAATGTGCCTGTAATAGACAAAATCTATAAAAAATATTCAATACTTCAAATTTACAAAGAAATACAGTTAAATACTCGTAACTTCCAATTCAATACATCAGCAAGATACCAGAAAACTATTAAAATTCCTAAATTTAATACTAAGCACATTCAAAATTCCTATCTTTACCTGGGCATAATCTATTATAACAACCTCCCATTAAAATTAAAAACCATCGAAAATATGCAGGAATTTAAGTCCAAATTAAAAAATTACCTTAAACTGCTATAAAAGTCACAAATATGTTTACTTTGTATCTTAAAGTCTGCTATTTTATAAATCATTTATTCCTTCTTTTTTCTTTCATTTCTTAGTTTCTAAATCTCTGAGTCTACTATTGTATAAATCTTGCGTTCTTTCTTACGTATCCTTTACTTACTTATTACAATAATTTTTGTTACTAACTTACATGATTCTTCCATTTATAATGATTTTTTAATTTATATTATGATTTTTGTAAACTCTTCAGGATATTTATTTTTAAATTTATACAAGATTTTTTAACCTACTTATTATTTACAATAGCCGTTATTACTAACTTACACGATCATTAATTTACTAATTGAGCTAGAACTCCCTCACCAAACACAAGAGCATTGTCTCTTTATGGTGAGGAAAGGCAATTTTTTTAAAAAATTTTGTTAACCTTATGTATGTAACTATGTAACTGTTATAACTTCATATGTATTTTTAATAAACATTGCCAATAAAAAAAATAAATAAATAAAAAATATATATATATATATATATATATTAATTGTAAATCTATATATTAATTGGTAAATCTTGATCAAAAATTTCTAAAATAGGCGGTGAGCATATTAGGTTTTTCATCGTTTCAAAAGCATTTTGGCATTTATCAGTCCAAATAAAATTTTGATTTTTCCTTAATAAATTATGCAAAGGATCTAGTATTATTGCACTTTTCGGAATGTACTCATGATAAAAGTTGATTTTTCCTAGAAATTGTCTGACATTCTTCTGTTTTTTTTTTTTTGAATAGGAAAATTCTTTATTGAAATCAAATTATCCTTTACTGGCTTGACTGAATTATATGACCCAAATATTTCACCATGTCTGATGCAAATGTGCATTTTGTAAATTTTAATCTAAAACCTTCTGTTTTGATTGCATTCAGCAGCTTTGTCAGATGATCAATGTGTTCAGCAAAAGTTTTTGAAAAAATAAGAATGTCATCTATGTAATTGACAGCAAATTCGTTTAGTTTATATTTTCTCAATATATTGCTTAATATCCTCTGAGAAATTGCCGGAGAAGTCTTCAATCCAAAAGGCAGGCAGGTCCATTGATAATGTCCCTCCTGTGTTACAAATCCTGTTTTTTTTTTTTGTCTTCAATCCGCAATGGAATAGACCAAAAGGCTGAGTTTATATCCAGCGTTGAAAAAAATTTGCAATTTCTGGTCTTTGTCATTAGGTCTTCAATCAATTTGGAACTGAATAAGTTTTTTCTGTAATTCAATCAGCTTCTAAAATGTGGAGTCTTTCTGAATATTTAGAATAAAAACAGGAAATATATATATGTATATATATATATATATATATATGTACATGTGTATTTAAGTATGGGTGTAAATGTGTGATTATCTTAGATATATTTTTAAATTTTTATACTCGTATGAAGTCAATCATGTTGATCACTGTAGACACTATGCATATATATTTTAATTTGTGTGTTTATCTTACATATATTTTTAAATTTTTAAACTCCTACGAAGTCATTCATGTTGATCACTGTAGACTCTATGCTTATATATATATTTTTTATTTTTTTATAATTTTATTTTAACTACCACTGTTATCCACATAATATAATACCCACACACAGGCTTTGCCTTTGTGGGATTTTTTTTTTGTTACTTACATTTTTTGTTATTATGTATTTACCCATATGTAAATGTACCAAAAAAACTTTGCTAATAAAAAAAAAAAAAAAAAAAAAAAAAAAAATGGAAATGGTTGAGCTTGAGGTATTACTATTTTATTTAAGTCTCTGAAGTCTATGCATAATCTGGATCTTTTGTTTTCTTCTTTTTTAAATGCTAGAGTAACCGGTGCAGCAAATGGACTGTACGACTCTTCTATCAGTTTATTGTCTAATAATTTTGCTATTTGCTCTTCTATTTCCTTTTTATCTTCTACACTGCATCTGTAAGGCCTCTTACTACAATATTTATCCACTAATAAGTCTATTTTCGCTTCATATCCATTGACAGTGCCAACATCATATTTACTCTTCGCGAACACTGATGTGTATTTGTCTATTAGTTCATTTATTTCTGTTTTTTTTATCATTATTTAAATGATTCATTGTTATTTTAAAATCTTCTTCTTTAAAATGTTCGTTAAAATTAATTCTGTGTTTTTCTATATGATTAAATTCAGTATTCGTTTTCATACCTGTAAAATATTTTTCTTTTTTATTTGTATTATTTAGGCAGAGTTTCTGTGATATTTGTAAGTCTTCACTTTGGATAAGTTTGAATTCTTTTATCATGTCTAATCCAATCAAAAAATCATACTTGAAATTGTGTTCATCAATAATGTACACATCAACTTTTTTCTCCAATTCAAATTTTTTTTATGTTTAACGTTGTCAAACCACTCGTCTTTTCAACACCATTAATCGTTACTAAATTTGCTTCATTCAAATTGTTTCCTTTTTCCTTTTAGTTTCAATAATTTAGAATTAATTAGAGAAACATTTGAACCCGAATCATAAATTCCGTATATTTTTAATTTATCATTTAGTAATAGCTTGACTTTTATTAATGGTGTAACAATCAGTTTTTTTGATCATTTTCATTTAATTCAGTTTCTATCACTGAATTGTTTACATGTTTAATGGCATTTCTCTTAAATTTTTCATCCTCTTTTGTTTTGAACCAGCATGTAGCTTCAGGGTGGTAACGAATGCCCTTATTCAATTTTTCACAAATTTTACATGGATTTTTACCCCCATTTTTATAATGTTCTGCATTTCCAAATGTTTTCTGTTTCATAAATCTTTTTTTGTTGACCATATGTTCATACTTGTTTACTTCATTAAACAAATCTACAGTATCTTGTAATCCTTCTCTATCGATCTTGTTAAGTATGAATTCTGGTAGTCCGGAAGCAACAAGATCTATCAAAGTACCGGTGTCAATTGATCTTCTCACATCCAATAGAAGTTTTTCTTTTCTCATAGCATAATCCAACAGAGAACCATCTTTGTATCTAAATGATAGTGCGTATGTGACAGGGTTCCATCCTTTGTTTGCAAATGATTCACAGAATTTGTTTTTCCATGTTGACCACTCTGAGTTCATTGTTAGTTTTATAATCATGGAACTGTACCAGTCTATACAAGATTTATCCATGAACAATCTGAGTATTTCTATTTTTTTTTCATCCATGGTCACATAAAACCGCAAACATTCTTTTTCAAACACTTCCATCCACTGGCTTGCATTTGTATTTTTAGTGCAGAATTTTTCTATAACAAACTTCTCAGCAATGTTTTTAAGCTCTGTTGCTTATCTTCCATTAACTTTTCAATTAATTTTCCTAATGCATCTTCTTTTTGATGTACTTGTAAACTTTTTTCGTCCAATTCTTCGAGGTATTGGTCTCCAAACTGTAGGTTTCCATCTTCGTCTACATATGTTTTTTTTAGTTCTTCTGTCATGGTTAACCAGACTCTTCTAACCTGGTATCTTTTTTTCAAACTATTTTTTATTTTTCCAAAAGCACTAGTTTTCATTATCTCCTCGTGATAGCTGGCGGATCGTAGCATTTCTGGTATTGTAAACACTTTTTCATCACTTGTGACTATTTTTGTAATGCTAATAATATTTGACCTGCCATCGCCTCCAGGTAATAGCGTAAATTCGAATTGAATTTTCTCCATTTTTGGTTTAAAACGAAATGTCGTTTTATAATAAGTTGATAGGTTTAATTCCTTTTTATTAATTTCTAAATAAAACACTTGTGTTGCAAATTTTTTTTTAACTAAGAAACGACATTTATGTTTATTAATATCACTTTGAATGGTTTTTTTCTAACAATCAAATAATAGAATAACAAAACAAATGACAATCGATGATTGCATTCTAATTGACATTATAGGATTCAAATTTAAAGGAAATATATATCCTTTACATATTTATAAAAAAACATGGATTAAAACATTAAAGAAAACATAAAGTGGTAGAAAAAAAAGAAAAATGAAAGAAAAAAACGCACACACAAATTAAAGCATATGGGATATATAAATCATCCAAATATAATTATTACTAGCTGGGCCCGTTGCAAAAGCAACTAACGGGTTAAAACACTATGCGATTTGACGTGTGAACGTGGATGAAGCGAGGAGGAGTGTGTGTTAAATTAAATATATGAAGAAACCTGAGGTTACAGTGACCTTGCAACGCATGCCGGGTACCCGTTGTATATAATGTTATGTAGTGCAGCGCTTGGTTTAAAATGTAATTTCCCAGGAATTGGAATGGAACCATTACAGTTAAGTTGACCCCGAGGTTATAGTGGCCTTGCAACGCATGCCGAGTAACCGTTGTATATCATTATATATATTGCAGGCACTTGGTTTAAAATGTTATTTCCCGGGAATTGGGATGGAACAATACAGTTAAGTTGACCCCGAGGTAACAGTGACCTTGCAATGCATGCCGGGTACCCGTTGTATATAATGTTATATATTGCAGGCGCTTGCATTAAAATGTTATTTCCCGGGAATTGGGATGGAACCATTACAGTGTTAACCATGACCCCGAGGTTACAGTGGCCTTGCAACGCATGCCGGGTACCCATTGTATATAATGTTATATAGTACAGGCGCTTGCATTATAATGTAGTTTTCCGGGATTTGGGACATTACAGTTTAATTGACCCCGAGGTTAAAGTGGCTTTGCAACGCATGCCGGGTACCCGCTGTATATAATTTATTTGTTTACGGACAAAAAATCCATTAACAATATAAAACACGTCACTAACTTATATCTCCCTCTTATCCTTTCCCTCCTTATCCCCTTCCCCATCCTTCTTTTATATCCATATCTTCCATATTTTCCAGGGCCTCCTGTGTGGAGATGATGTTAAAAAAATTCTTCTTCTCCTTATTTTCCCTTCAAAAACCCTCCGCACAGCATCCTCAAAGATGACATAGGCCCCTAGGATTCAGAACGGGCATTTTCTCGCGTAATTTCGTGATGCCTGAGCTCATTTTTGTATTCAAAAACTGTATGTATTTGTCTAGGTCTTGGTGGCGGATACGTTTGCCCAACCACTGCGTGGCTCGCTGGATCAGAGGAGACTGATTGAGGGAGAATTTTGACCACTCCAGCCTGATTCTCCCAACCCTTCGCCTTGCACCGCAGTGTGAGGAATAGATTCATCGTCCGTTACTCCTGGCCACACTGACCCCCAGATTCCTACCCACCCCTCATACCCTTTTCCTTCCCAGAACTCTCATCACCTTCCTTTCCTAAAAAAAATCCTCCACACAGCATCCCAAAAGATGACATAGGCCCTGGGTGGAGCTCCTGGGTGTGGGAGATGCTGGGTGGAGGTTTTTTTAAGGCAAAGAAGGAGAGGAGAGTTCTGGGAAGGAAAAGGGTTTAGGGGTGGGTAGGAATCTGGGGTTCAGTGAGTCCTGATCATCCGCCTCCAAGACCTAGATAAACCTCACCCCATGAACCCGGGCACCCCTACTATATCACCAAACGTAGCGAACCACTTGCGGTGACCTGCGGTAGTGGTGTTGGTTATCCAATAAAAGTTCCCGGGGTGGCGCGGCGGTACCCATGCCCGCCTCCCAATTTATAATTTAGTGGTCTGATACAGACATCAAATCGATAGGTACATTTGTCACATTTTTTTAGAAACAATAACTAAGGTTTATTACAGTAAAAAAAAAAAATTTTGATTTCATAGTGCACAGGTAGGTACTTAATAGACTTATAGTATTTTTTTGCCAAAACGGCGCTACAAAAATGAATTTTTCTGAATTTTTTAGAAACAAAAATTTTGTTTTATTCGAGTAAAAAAAAACCGAAAAAATATTCTTTCATAGCGTACTCTACTCCCCCCCCCCCTTCCCCCATCCCGCAAACCCCACTCCCGAGTTCCCCTCCCCCTTCCCAGGTTACCCCCCTCCCCCTCCCTGGTTTTCCCGCGCTTCCTTAATTCATTGCCGGTACATTTAGTTTTCAAACAGCTCGCGTGCCACCTATTGAAATATTTTAATGCAAATTTCGTTATGCCAGAGCTCACCAGTAGTTTTATACAAACCTTGTCCTAAAAATAACAAAAAATAAATTAAAAAACCTCAATTTTTCAAGTTAATTTTAAGGTTCTGTGAAAGTTCTGTTCAAATTCTATTCAAGTTCCGTAATTATTTCAGTTTTAACATAATAAGTATAAGTAAATAATAATAAATATAAATAATTATCCCGTTCAACTTTAAGCAATTTCGTTATACATTTACAAAAAAAATACATACCTAAGCAAAATCATCAGATGATTCTGAGTAAGTTATGTGCAGGTAGGTACCTTCATAGATTAAAAAGTGACCATCTTGAGTGATTTATTTAATTTCATATCATTAAATATTTAAATGAAAGAATACTGTTCCTAAGCCGGTAGGTACCTACCTGGTAAACCCCGAGAAAAATTACATTGTTGTAGGTACCTACCTACGCGTTTTCTCAATAAAAATTGCGTCAACATTACGTATTTTGTTACTTTTCTATCGATGGAACGGTAGGTACCTGCCCCGTTATAAATTGAGTTTTTTTCATATGGCCAGTAATTTAATACTCTCGGATAATTTGGGAACGCATTTTCGACATGAATTTTTCAGGAAATGTGTGATATTTGTCAGCTTCTACTGACATATTTTATAAGAGATGCGTATATAATTTTGGTATCAAAAGTTGCGTATTCCTCTACTCTATTATATTTTTTTTTAAATATCAAAGCTGGGATCGCTTTTGGGCTGTAATGCAGTATTCCCCAACCGAAACCGCTGAGAGGTCCGTTTCGGTTGCATAAAACTGACATTTGAAATCTACATATACCTATCTCAGCATTCGCAAACATGCAAAAAGGGATGGGTTAATCCTGACCTGACTCGATATTCCTAGCATTTTAATTTGCATTGAAACTATTGGAAAAAAGACATCTCTTGTTTTTTAATGCGAACCTGTCGGCGAGAAGTGTAACCGCGCCGAATTGAGGGATTTTATTAGAGTTCTAGTTTTCGCCGCCAGTTTTTTTCTTTAAATTTTGTAGGCCAAAAAACGCTTAATTTTTGTCGCAAAGTCAAAGTACTGAAACGTGCTCTGAATTTTTTATCTGAAAGGGCGTAAGCGACTTTTTTTTTTAAGCGACAGTGCGCCGTAAGGTCTTGCGGATCGCGGGGGAGAAGGGTCGATTATCGCATCATCAAAACGCAATTTTTTTTACGATTTTTTGTATGAGATCGCTGTCCATGCCCCCTGTCCGGCCAAATCGATCTCTGCGGTCGGTGAAACTGGATAGGCAGAGTGGTCTATTTTCGCCTGTCTCTAAAAGGCAACGTTTCCATAGTGAGTTTTCGAAAAACAAATGCCAACTGTGTATTAATATATGTATAATAAATAGAAGAAAACCAACATAATGAGAATGAAAAAAATAACATGCAGCAGGGGTGGAGAGTTCGTAATTAACAATTTGTTTTAATTTTTTCTATTATGGATTTAATAAATTGGCCTGAGGACAAATGGAAAATATCAGCGTCGTAAAAGATATCATTGTATTTTGTGCACGTCCTTCGGAGAAATGAATGTTGTGTGTAATTTGTTTTTGAGTGTGGGATGTGGAATAGTTGGTTTGATCTTGTGTTTCTTACTGGACAGTGGAAATTAATGTGTTCTAGAAGATAGTTGTTGTCAACAACGTTGTTAATGATTTTGAATAAATCTTCTAAAGTTGAAATGAATCTTCTAAAATGGAATGTTAATGAGTCTTTTAGGTTTTCTGAAGTTCGAAAGGATTTAAAGTCTAGGTGTTTCAATATCTTTTTTTGAATTCTTTCTAACCTTTCAATATTTACTTTGTATTGGGGATTCCATAAGACTGATCCGAATTCTAATATTGAGCGAACAAAAGAGACGTACAGTATTTTGATTACGTGTGGTGACTTAAATGGTTTGGTCACTCTTATGATGAATCCTAGAAGTTTGTACGCCCTGTCACAGGTGGAATTTATATGTGTTCGGAAAGACATTCCGGAGTCCATTATTATTCCATGCTTTTTGTGAATGATATTGTGTTACATTTTTCCAGATTAAGGAACAGTTGGTTGTTAGCACAATATATTCCAAGCCTATTGATATCATCTTGCAATTCTAGGCTGTCATAAATATTTGTGATTTTTTTTTGTAAATCTTAGTGTCATCTGCAAAAATTTGGAATTTGGAATTTTTAAAGCATTTACCTATATCATTGATATATTTAATAAATTTATATGAGATTCCCAAAAATCACCCCATATCCTTTACATACCCCTAAAGCAGAATAAACCTGGGGCACGCTGGGTAATTCAGCAAGTAAATAATAAGAAAAAAATATTAGTTCAACAAAAATTGTCGGAAAATCTTACTTGAAGCATATTTTCAAGTACAGAGTCAAGTATTATTGTACTGTGAAGTAAGATCGTAAAATTATTCATCTCAATTTTCATCATTTTTTCTTAGCACATCATCTTCTTCTTCGTTCACTGGGGCATATTCAAGAATATACTCACCCTACGGGTATAATATAATTTTATTGTTGTCGTTCAAAAGATTTCCTGAACGAAATAGAACCCGACATCTTTTCAAATGCAGTCATCCTGAATTGAAAAGGACTTATATCTTGGACGTGAGTACACCAAAACCACCTGAGACCAAATCCACCTGAGACCATATATTTTTTTTATGACTTTTTAAAATTTTAGATCCTCACATGAGGTTTGGAGAAAAATAATTTAGCTCAGGGTCTGAGATGTCTTTGGGAATGCTAGGAGAGAAGAAAGATCTTGGAAGGAAAAGGTAAAATGGGTAGGAATCTGGGTTCCATGCCAAATCAGAATGAAATCGACTCAGAACCACCTCAGAAAGGTCAATAAAACTAAGAAAAAATTTTAATTTAAAAATAGTCGGTAACCCTAATCAAACTTAAGATGAAGTTATACGTGTAATCCTATTTAGATAATATTTAGATTAATCTTTACGACGAATCGGCTTACAGTATGAACATCAAAAAATATGCTACGGATAAATTGAAGCTTTTACTAGCTTTTCTATGTATCGGAATTACAATAAAATAAATATTTACAAAACAAAAAATATAAACGCAAACCACTAAAAAAATGTTTTTTCATTACTTAACTATGAAGCAATACAAGAAATAATTTTTTTTAAATACCCCTTTATGGCTAAGGCTATTTTTGAAGTTTTCTGTGTTCTAACTTTTTTTCGTTCTTATAAAATTATGCACAAAATAATTAAAATTATTATAATTATTTTCGCTCACTTGCCTCGTGCAAATAAGACGCTCGATTTTAAAATTTGCAGGCATGTGAATCGAAATAATTTTAGCGTTTATATTCCTCTTAACCTATTTAACCATTTTTTAAATATTATTTTATCATCACTCTTAATGACCTCTCTGGGGTGGTTCTAAGTTGGTTTCATTCTGAGTTGGCCGGTCACCGGAATCTGTGGGTAGTGTGTCCAGGAGTGGCGAACGTTTGAATTCATCCCTCCTACTGCGGTAGAAGGCGATGGGTCGAGAGAATCCTGCTGGAAAGGTAAAAAGGTCTCCATCAATCAGTTTTTCCAACCCTTCACACAGTAGGCAGACATATCCGCCGTGCTGCCAATATCCCGACCCTCCCCCCCTCGGACATCCCTGCCATCACCAAATGTTTCGAACCTCTTGGTTTGACTTGTGGTAGGAACTGGTTATCCAATACTTTCAACACACATCATACACAATTTGACATTTTTAACTCTGCACCACACTCCTTAAAATCACACAGGCGGTCTCTCGATGCTTTACAATAACAATAACTATAGATACCCATCTAATGCAACCACCACTTTTTTTCGTCTAGGCAACCACCACTTTTTTTAGGTCTACTATGCGTTATGTCATTCATGGAATCATAGGATGGGGATCTGCTGCAAATACGTACCTACACAGCCTGAATACGATTCAAAAAGGAATCATAAATACCATATTGAAAGTACCAATTAGAACGCCTTCAATTGAAATTTTCAATAACTTTGACGTACCAAATGTACAACAAATATATGCCAAAAATATATTATTGAAGCTCTTCAAAAATAATAAATCCTCTACTAGACCGTGCATGCATAACACTAGATCAAATAAAAATGATATAAAAAATATTCCAAGTTATAAAACCACATTTGGACAAAGAAACTATACATACTTTGCAACAAAACTCCATAACATCTTTCCCCAAGACATAAAACTAATAAAAAATCCAATTGAATACAAATTTAGAATAAAAATATGGCTTAAAGAGGTCAATGAGAAAACCCTAGCGAAGACACTAAAAACGACAAAGAAGACAAATGAACGATATTTAAATAACTTTCGTTCGCCTCGGCACAGGACCCCCTAGTGAGAAGGACTAAGAAATACAATATTTTATACTTAATTTCACATTGCATTTTGTATGTAATTTTTTTTTTATATAGTCACTATAATAATAAAAAAAACCAACCCACGAACTTTCTTTTTTTTTAAATTTTGTTGTCCACATTTTTATTACTTTACCTCAACTTAACACCTGAATAACTTATTTCTTGAAATGTAATTTTTCATTATATTACAACTAGCTGACTTGGACACGCGTTGCTGTGGCTAATGAAACATGACGCCATCTTCTGGATGGTTACTCAACCTTTATGACCACCGCCATCTGTTAAGTTGCATACACATCAAATCCATATCGCCCGCTTGTTCACTACATACAGACATTCTCCGTTATATATTATAAATTTCATCCAATTTACACAAAACCTTGTGTACCTAAACCTCTCTCATGAAACCCTCTATCTATTGGTGAAAACCGCATAAAAATCTGTTCAGCCGTTTTTGAGTTACTCGCCAAAAGACAGACAGACAGACGCGTCGGAGGACTTTAATTTAAAATAATAAGTAGAGATACCCATGTGTAAACCTCTAAATGGAATAATTATTGTGACTCAATTACTTTTATGTTCTGTTATTAGTATAAATTGTTGGTCTCTCAAACAAAACAAAAAACAAACAAATGGCGGCTGTAACCAGACCCACCTCCCAAATTGGAACTTGGTAAATGATGTCTGGTTAACATATTTCAGTTAACTCAAAATTTTAAATTACCGAAGAAAGCAAACAATTTGTGGCTTGACATTTTTTTTTGTACATTAACTCCACACAGGAGGCCTTGAGGAAAATAATTTCCCTCAGGGCCTATGTCATCTGGGATGCTGTTTGGAGGGTCTTTTTGAGGAGAGGAAGGAATGAACGTTGATCTTGAGTGTTGTAGGAAGGAGGAAACACAGAGGCCGGCAAATCATTCCACAGCCGAGCTGTTGAACACAAGAACGATTCGAAGAAGCGACCTGTTCTAATGCGACATATGTCAACCGTGTACAAATTGTTGAGCACGCATTTGGCGTGTTTCCCGACTATGCACCGGTGCCGAAGGGATCAATGACGCTAATTCCTCGGAACATCTTCCATTGTAATACCGGTAGAACAAGGATAGCATTCCCACCTACATTATTACCTGACATTATACAGAATGAAACAAGTTCGTGGTTTAAAACCACTTTGTTTTGATTTATATTCGGTGTTTTAAATCTGTACTGTAATTTAGTTTATATGTTTACTAGCTGACCCGGCCACGCGTTGCTGTGGCTAATAAAACACAACGTCATCTACTGGATGGTTATCCAATCTTTATAACCACTGCCATCTTTGAGTTTATCGCGAAGAGACAGACAGATGCCGCGGAGGACTTTAATTTATAATACGTAGAGATGGTGTGAAAGATTCTAATAATGTGCATGAAATGCTTATTTAAATTAATAATGATTAATACTGTATCCGTCTAAATAACTTTTCAATTACCGTAATGTACGTGACCATTTTTTTAGAAAATAGAATGGGTATAGTAAGCTATCCGTAAGAGATAGATATATGCCTTCATGGACTTTTTTGTAGATCTATAAAATAGGAATATCCCACCATGCATTGTTTTGTTATATCTCCAAAGGATTAGGCAGCGTTTTCGATGAAAGCTACCAGGCGGCTTGACCTTTTCCGAAACTTCTAACAATTATCGCTATGTTTCAACCAATTTACACAAATCCTTGACAAATTACATACCTAAACCTTCCCCACGAAACATTCTATCTATTGGTGAAAACCGCATAAAAATCCATTCAGTAGTTTTCGAGTTTATTGCGAACAGACAGACAGACGACGCGGGGGACTTTAATTTATAATATGTAGAGATAGAGATGTAGAGATTGTCCTGAGAAAGGTTGTGGTCAACCGGTCGACAAATATAAATCAAAATAAAGTGGTTTTAAACAACGAACTTGTTTCATTCAAAATTTAAATTTAAATTCTTTCTGATGTTCTCAAAAATATAGGTAGATACTTTTTTAATACAATGCAATTTGATAGGAGTAAAAAATTTAAATACATATAACACATCCCGTAGAAAAAGATCAAAGGTAAAATAAGTAATATTTATATGAGAGTGAAAACAATCGCACATCCAGTAGAAAAATGTGGTAAGTAAATTGAGCTAATTTTATAAGAGTATGAAAACAACTCGTATATATACATCAGTATGCATTCAAAAAGTACACCAAGTCTGCAACTGGGCAGATTTAATCCCTGCGGTAAAAAGGTTCTGAAATTAGATTATCTTGTACAACGGTCAACAGAATTATGGCCGCCCTTTTTCTTTTGACTCGCGGTTTGGACGCTTTGCAAATTTCCACGAAATAAAATAAAATTATTGTGAAATTTTTGTGTTTACCGCACAAGCGTCGCCAACTGCCCGGGTCAGAGAAACAAAGGCATTTAGATTTGTGTGTTGATGAGAATAGTGTGTGTGGTTGAAGACAGTGGAGAGGGGAAGGATATGAGGGTGGGGACGGTTGCGAAGTGTGTCAGCACCTGGCTATTTAGATCTGGTCACCAAACACAGGATAAAATGCCACTATTTTTTTTTACAATAGCTCCTCACAGGAGGTCCCGATGAAAATAATTTCCCTCAGGGCCTATGTCATTCTGGGGGATAATGAGTGGAGAGTTTTTTTTAAGGAAGGGAAGGATTTCATATTATTGTTCGTATTTTATTTATTTATTTATTTACGCCCATTTAGGCTTTTACATACATATATACACTTAACAATATTTACGAAATTATACTAGTAAATAGTGCAGGAAATGACTGTTTACAGCACTTGAACATATACAAATATACAGCAAAAATACTATTGAATTTGATCCACATAGTATGCAGGCATAAAATATAAAAACAAAAAAAATACAAAAATAGCTTCTCTCCTTCAGCCGACAAAACACCACCAATATGCTAGTCAATTCAAACAGTTTCATCAACACATTCCCCTACTTGATGAAAAAAACTTCAATAAGGTATGCTTATATATTGAAACTGATGTATTAAATATATCAACAACATCGGAGTATTTGTTTCCAAGCTGTTGAATCCGTCGCATAGGAGTATAATATTGGCATGTTGACTTAGAATTGCTACAATAATATGGTAGGTACTGTCTTGTGACTGACCTGCCTGGAGTATGAAAGGAGATTACATATAATAAATCAGGGGTGTCAAACATTGAATTAATGATTTTATACAAACAGGTTAAATCGAAAATAGTTCTATGATCAGATAATTTTATTAAATTTAATGAACGAAGTAGGTTATCGTAATTTAGGCATTCACTAGGAATGCCCATTTTAAAATTTACATATCTTAAAAATTTATTTTGGATTCTTTCAATTGCATGTGAATGAACCTCATAATTTGGGGACCAGACCGTGGAATTATATTCTATATGACTCCTTACTAGTGACATATATAAAGTTTTTACAGTATTGACATTATTAAAATCACTAGATAAATCTTAAAATAAATCCCAAAATAAATCCCAACATTTTCAAAGCTTTATTGGATATTATTTCTATATGCTTGATAAAGTTAAGTTTTGTGTCAAACCAAATACCTAAGTCATTAATTTCCGAGACAGATACTAACGACATATTGTTAATGGAATAATCGAAAAATATAGGATTCTTTATTCGATAAAACCTCATAATTTGACATTTGCTTGTGTTGCAAGCGGTTATCGTGACACCATATAATAAATCTCAACAAGTTATTTGACAATATATGGCAATCATTAATGTTTCTGATTGCTTTGAATAATTTCAGGTCGTCTGCAAACATTAATACTTGAACATCATTGAAAATATAGTTTTCTTATAATCACCACTTAACAATACGAACATTTGTTCCACATCAGTATTTTTTTTATTTTAAGTATTTTCGAAGTAATGTGTTTGCGGACCGCTATCAGGACTCCACCTCCTCTTGTATTGGAGCTAGTATTCTGACTCCGGTCTGCTCGGTGGACATGGTGACTATGTAGTCCAAGCTCCGCTGAGAAGATCGATGATGTTAGCCAGGTTTCAGTGAGTATGATAACATCGTTTGAGAGAGATTGAGCATTTACTCTGAACTCCTTTAGTTTTGTTCTGATGCCCCTGACGTTCTGGTAGTAGATGAAGCGTTTATTTGGCTGGAGTTTTTTGGTTGAGCATTGACAATTTTAGGTGAGTTATTAATATATTTTATGGTTAAATTATTTTCTCCCTTATTTTTCCGGTTTTCTAACTCCTTCCAAACATTTTGAATTTCTTGGCGCTGAACCCACGTTAAGTCTTTTTTGGTTTTAATACTGACATTTTGGTAATCTATCGCCTTTTTTTGAAAAACCAGTTTCACTTGATGTTCGTCTGACAGTTCAATCTTGATCGGACGTGTTTTATCCATTTCTTTTTTACCTAAACGGAACATTTTTATTTCAGAGGTATCAACATTTTCAACTTTTTTTAGGATACTAACAACTTTGTTCCTATCCTCCCTCATGCAGTCAGTTTAAGTACCAGCTGGGCACTCGGGTACATTAAACATTATAATATTCTTGGATCGTAACTTTCTCTCCTCAATTTCCGCTAATGTTTCGCAAATTCCAGGTAGGTCTTGGATGGTGTTAGGTAGAGGTTGGACCTGGGGTGGGTTCTGTTGTGAGATATTTTTATAGGCTTTCAGCTCTCCTTCTAGGAAGCCCACTTTCGCACCAACTACACTAATATTACCCAAAAGTTCCGAAAGTTTAGAAGTTAATTTGGCCATTTGTTCTATGGTAAATTTATTAGATGGATCCATAATGGTACTGTTCAAAGAGTTTATTATATTACTTGCCATTGTAATAAAGTGGTAGAGATCACACGAATCCATAATTAGCAGTTGTTTGAAGTAGAAATAATATAAGAAAAGGTTTAGCTGCCATGGATCACGTACTCAGAATAGTATGTATTATTAAATTTATCATCAAAAACAGTATTTTTTTGGGATACGTCCAAAAATCAAAATCCTACAGTGAATAAGTAGTGTTCTTTAAGTTAATTTTGTGAACAAATGAAAACTTGCCACAATTGATTTTGGATACAATTATTATATTCGTACAAATAACAAATAACGAAAATTATATTCGTTATTTGTTTTTGGGGTGTTATGCCGTGTTGCGCTACCTCCTTCTTTAGCCAACGTTTTAGACAGCGTTGCAGTGTCCATCATCATCAGTGTACATCTACCGGATCTACCCTGATGATGGACACTGCAACGCTGTCCGAAACGTTGGCTAAAGAAGGAGGTACCGCAACACGGCATAACACCCCAAAAACAAATAACGAAAATACTTTTGGCCGTGAAAATCTTAAAACAATTGTTATAAATTATTGTACCTTATCGTAAAAAGGTATACACAACAACAAAATTAATTTCTTAATTTCCTTATCCCTAACGACATAGGTTGTAAGATTTCGATTTGCTTTATTGACAATATATTTTTTTTTAAATAAATTTTTGCAACGACTTTCAGAAATTAGAAAGTAAATTAAAAAGCTTATTATTGTTTCAAATAATAATCATATATGCGGGTATGAAGGAACAGACTAATATAAATATGATTTTTCTAAGAAGTTTTATAGTAGAGAACAGTAAAAAACCCGAAACGAGAAAATCAATCAATTGCTTTGAGAAATCTAGGAAATGTTGTGTGGCATCACGAGGAATTTTTCTCTGTGTAAACTACCAATGTAGGAATTTTTTTATATATTGCTTCCGGGAATCGTATAATCGTATATTTTATAAAACTTATTTTTTCTTTGTTTTTATTTGTTGGGACGGTGAAAGAAATTTTTTTTTTTGAATGTAGCTATTACTTTGTGGTTATCCATTATAATAAAATGAAACAATACAACTTTGTATAAACCACTTATAAAAATTTGCACATTTTATAAGTGGTTTATACAAAGTTGTATTGTTTCATTTTATTTAAAGAAAAAAATGTTTACATAATGTAGCGCCAAACCGTCCTTAATATTATCTTCTATTGACGTTCGTGTTTGAGTAGAAAGCACGTTGACTCTATACCCAGTTGTTGGGGGTTGCTGAAGTAGACAAATAAGAGAGTCTGAATTAGGGATGTGACTTTTACATAAATAATCGGTTCTTTTTCTTAGCATGAAAAATCGATTTTTCTTGAATATTTGTTATAATAATCGATTTTTCCCAAAATTTGTCAAATTAAAATAAACGCATAAAATATCTTTAATCCCAGTTTTATCAATTAAAAATATTCTACAGAAATTATGCCGAATACTCAACCGAAATTAAAAGTTTTTTTAAATAATCAACACAAATTACAAATTGTTTGTTGACTCTGTTGACTTCATCTAGTGACAAGTTTAATAGAAACTTCTATTAAACTGCTTTCAAAGCACAAAAGAAATGTCGTCGTAGACGCACAGATGGCGTTAATATCATGTTTTGTTTATAAACATCATAGATAGAGGGGTCGAAGGGTTGGTAGGTCGTGGTGGGACACACCAAGCTGGATGGTGTGCGCCTCAAAAAATGCTACAAAGGACATAGCTGCATCTGTAGTACTACCAACAAGTCCAACTCCCTGGCGTCCACGAGCGGTCGTCATGGCCCCGTGACCCCTGGGCAATGTGATCACCGGTGTGGGATGTCCATCCCATCATCGGGTTCATAGCCGACGAAGAGGGGGCAAATGGCGAAACTCTGGCGCCATAAAACCAGAACCTCCCAGCTAAGGGAAGGAAAACCCCTACAGAAAAACCCTTGCCTCCAGTAAGGGGTTGAGCGAGTGGCTAATAACCACTCCCTGTAAAAATAGCATTATTACGAAACCGGAAACTAAGCCTCGGACAGCGAAAATACCCGGCAGACAATATGGTTAATCGAAATATGGACTTGAGAATGGCAACATGGAATGTAAGAACGAAGAGGTGGGGCCCTCAGAGAAGTACTTGGTGAAATGGAAAAGTACAAAATAGATATATTAGCAGTGCAGGAAACAAGATGGACAGGCACTGATACCTTTGATACCAGAACGCATACAATAATGCACAGTGGCAATGAAAAATACCATGAGTTCGGAGTAGCCTTCATCGTTAACCAAAGATTAAAAAATCAAGTAATCGGTTTTAAGGCTGTAAACGAAAAAATATTTATACTTCGTATAAAAACTAAATTCTTTAACATTTCCATCGTAAACGTTCACGCCAAGACAGAAGACAAAGATGAAGTAACTGAGGATACTTTCTATCATAAACTGGAACAGATATATGACACCATACCATCCAATGATATAAAAATGGTAATTGGAGACCTTAATGCGAAAATTGGTCAGGATCCGGCACACCAACAGGTTACAGGAAAAAACAGTCTTCTTACGGAAAGCAATAACAATGGATCAAGAGTGATTGACTTTGCAGAATCAAGGAATATGATAATAGCATCAACACAGTTTCCACGGAAGAATATACATAAATGGACATGGACATCACCTGGCGGCAGATACCATAACCAAATAGACCATATCATAATTGAAAGAAGAGGGGTGACCAGTATCACAAATGTAAGAAGCTACAGAGGAGCTAACTGTGATTCGGATCACTATTTGGTAGTAGCATCCTATAGATGCAGAATAGCAAGAGATAAAAGGTCTAATCAGCCAAGTATCCCAAAGCTAAACATCGATGCTCTTAAAACACCAGAAGGATTGGAAAGATATCATGACTCATTGTCAACAAACCTATCAAACCAACTGAGTGATCAGCTCTCCCCAAATGATTTAGAAGAGGATTGGACCAATCTGAGAGATGCACTGCTGACAGCGGCGGATTCAGGCATTGGAAATAGACCAAGGCAGGCTATAAATCCCTGGTTCGATGAGGTATGCATACAGAGTATCTGCAAGAAAAATGTTTTTAAAAAAAATTATGTAAAGAAAGAGGAACAAGAGCAAAAAGACAAGCCTACGAACAAGCATGAAGAGATGCTAACCATTTAATTAAAAGAAATAAGAGATTGTATTTTAACAACATATTGTTGAAAATGGAACATGACTTTGCAAATAACAATCCACGTGAGGCATATAAAGGCTTCAATGAATTTAAAAAGGGCTTCAAACCTAACAGATCTCTGTGCAGAGATAGTAATGGAGACATAATAGGAGAAGATAAATAATAAGGAAAAGATCAAGACTAGGTGGAAAGAATATTTCCAACAGCTCCTAAATCCCAATAACAACCTGACAGTCGAACCAACTCTCATTCCGGACGAGCTAAATAGTGATGAAACAACGAGAGCGCCATCAATGGCAGAAATAAGGGCTGCCCTAAAGAAACTGAAAAACAATAAAACTCCGGGAGGAGATAATATCCCTGCAGAGCTCTATAAATATGGAAACGAACAACTGAAGAACCTGCTATACAATCTCATTGTGAAAATATGGACCGCCGAAAGAGTACCAGAAGAATGGAAAACTAGCATAATATGCCCCATACATAAAAAGGGAGACAAATTGAAGTGTGAAAATCACAGAGGAATATTGTTACTTTGTACAGCGTATAAAATTTTCACAATGATTTTGAAAGAAAGACTAGAATATTACTCAGAAAACTTACTAGGAGAATATCAGGCAGGTTTCAGGAGGGGGAGATCCACCACTGATCAACTCTTCACTACTCGACAAATCCTGACAAAATGCTGGGAATTCGATAAAGACATATATCAACTATTTGTTGACTTCAAACAGGCGTACGACAGTATACATAGGGAGAACATATATGAAATACTCCTAAATTTTGAAATACCGCCCAAAATAGTCAAGCTTGTAAAAGCAACAATGGTCGGCTCACGGTGTCGACTAAGGATAGGAGGTGAAACAACGGAGGATTTTAACGTCTCTCAGGGGCTGAAACAAGGTGATGGCTTAACACCCACCCTTTTCAATATTGTACTGGAGCACGTCGTGAGGAAGACAATGATCAGTACCGACTCAAACATCTGCTACAGAAACAATCAAATAGTTGGCTACGCAGATGACCTTAACATTGTCGGAAGATCCCTACAGGCTGTAAGAGAAGTGTTTGACCCCTTGGAGACTGCGGCAAGAGAGGTGAGTTTGCAAATCAATGAAAATAAAACAAAAATCATGATGCAAACCAGAACCCCTCACCGCAGAATAAAAGATAAAGTGAAATTTAAAGACAATTATAATTTCTAAGTGTTCGAAGAGTTTACCTACCTGGGCTCCATCATAACGCAGGACAATGAAGACCCAGTAGAAGTAAGAAAACGCATTACAGCCGCTAACAAAACTTACTTTGCGTTGCTGCCAGTGTTCAAATCCCGAAACGTCCATAGGAAAACCAAAATAACCTTGTATAAAACAATTATCAGAACGGTCTTGGCCTATGGATGTCAGGCGGGAACACTGACAGCAAAGTCAGCGGAACAGCTGGACATCTTCGAAAGAAAGGTACTTCGAAGAATCTTAGGAGCGGTGCGAGAGGGAGAGGCACGGAGAATCCGCCACAATAATGAGCTCTATGATATTTACCAAACTCCCGGACTCTCCACCCATTTAAGACTCCAAAGATTAAGATGGGCCGGACATGTGCACCGAATGCCAAGCACACGAGTACCGAAGAAGGTTCTGACAGGACACCCGGGAGGTAAACGAAAGGCGGGCAGACCTAGACTGAGATGGGAGGATGATGTCAGGAAGGATGCAAGAGGATTACTCCATGTTGCAGATTGGAAGACGACGGCCGAGGACAAAGGGCGGTGGAGGCTTATTTTGAAGGAGGCAAAGGCTCGAAATGGGCTGTAGCGCCATTGAAGAAGAAGAATAGGTTTGGGCTCCGGATTCCGGACTAATGACTAAGCGTAGAAGGGCTGCGAATGAAAAAATCAGCAGTGTAAAAAAAAACTATTACTAATTAATCGATTTTTTAGAAAATTTAAATCGCTGAATAAAATCGATTTTCGTTGGAGAAAAATCGATTTTTTTTATAATCGATTATGTTTTCACATGCCTAGTCTGAATATGTACACATATTGTTCGAATTGACAAGATTTATGAAACATCGAAATTGATGATGCTTAGGGATATTTGTGGATATTTGTGAATACTTGTGGACATTTGAGGATATTTCTGGACATTTTTGGATACTTGTTAATATTTATGCATTTAAAAAAAAAAATTGTGGATATTTGTGGACATTTGTGGACATTTGAGGATATTTGTGGAAACTGCTGAACTTTGTAATTTTTTGTGATTATTTGTGCCAAGAACATGAATATTTGTCTGTATTTGTATATACATATTGTGAATACTTTTGGATATTTGTGAAAATTAAAAATATTTTCGATTTTTAGGATGATTGTGAATGTTTGTGTATTAAATGGACAAACTGAAATTCCAAATGAAATTAGTGGTAAAATGATTGTCCAAATGGTAAAAATATTTCCAAAACGGAGTAAATTTTGTCAAAATTCAGGAAAATATCTAACATTTTCATAATTTATCATTGTATTGCAATTTAAAAAATTACTACGATTAATTAAAATTAGAAATTACCCCATTCTTATAAACCAATATTAAAAAATATATTAAAATATTTAAAAAATCATGAAAATTCAAAACTCGCTACAATGACCTTTGATAACCTTGGTGTTCAAACGGTTTGGACCATCGATTACGAATACTGATGCCTCTGGTTTGAATCCCGCCCGGCGGAAATAAATAGTAGTGTTATTCTCTTTTAATATGGTTTTCCATATTTTGATTCGAGTTCCAGTCAACCTCTATAAAACTTTTTTTGGAATTACAAAAGATTAATTTATTGACGTTCAGATTTTTCTTACCTCAGCCCAGAAGTATGGATTTCATATAATTATAATAAATTAATGATCCCATTGTGCCTACCTGAAACAAATGAAAATTACTCTCATTAGTAAAATGAAAAAGAATAATTATTAAAAAAAATTAATTTAAGAATTATTTGTTAATGCAGAATTAAAATCCACTGAAGAGATAATCCAAAAGAAGTGAGTATTGTGTAGTGTGCAAAAAGCGAAGGTTCAATTTCCCCGCCGCCCCGTAAATTTTGACGGCCGGCGTAGTGCAGCGGTAAGGCGCTTGACTCGCATTCCGAAGGTCCCGGGATCGAATCCCGGCGTGGCAAATAAATTTTATTGGATTAATTTGTGTATTTCACAATTTACTCATTTAAAATAATATATAGTATATTTGCGGCACGTTCCAGAGTGGAAGATACTCTCAGTATCGCCCCGGTGTAAGACCACCATTCAGAATTGAAACATTGCCTGAAGTGGCTTTCGCCGTGTTTAGTGACCAGATCTGAATAGCCCGGTACTTCCCCACCTTCCTCTTCCCTATCTCCTTCACCCCAATTGGGGGTGCCATAGTCTCACTGTCTCCAGACGGGAGCAGTTGGGACTCTTGTGCAATATACATTTAAAAAATAAAAAAAACTTATTTTGAAAGTCAATTTAATCCAAAAACCAAGCCACATTAAAGAAACGAAGAGTAAAAAAACTCGCGTTATCGACAAGGAAAATTCCTGTGAAATTCGTGATGTGTTCAAACTATTTTTTTTACACAAAAATACCAATTGCCCGCAAAAATTGGGGAAATTTTGAAAAAACCTAAAACCAAAAAAATGATATGACGCATCACGTCCGCTGTACAGGAAGAGAAATTTTGATTTATCATCGGATGGGGACAACATTTATAATTCTAGGTTTCTTTTTATAGATCTCATCCCACAAATGTATTTTTCCTAACTTAATCATAATATATTATCATGTTTTTTCCTGATTCAATGCAAACTGATAAGCAAATACTGTCGTGAATATTCATTTTTGTTTTTGTCATAATGATGTTTTAGTGGACATTTTTCTACAGACATTTTACAGAAAAATATATCGCACTTCCTGTGGAAAAAAAATATAGCTGCATGGCAAGGCGGATCAGGAGAGAGTGGTTGAGAGAGTCCGTTTGACCTCTCCTTAGATTGACTGATAAATTAATAAATTGACTTTCTCAGAAAATCGCCATTCACCGCAGCGGAGGGATGGCTTCATATGTTCATCACACTGACCCCAGATTCCTACCACCCTTATACCCTTTTCCTTACCAGTACCTCCTCTTCTTCCTCTACACAGCATCCCCAAAGATGACGGATGTGTGGAGCTAAAGAAAAAAAAATCTGATGCAAACATACTTAGAACTTCTTACTTCCGTAGGAAATTATTATAAATATTAAACAATATATTCAAAATGCGCATAAAATAGTAGGTACGAAATCCTATCCCCCAGAATACCAATATTTATTTCCGCTTGTAGGCCGTTTGTCACTCGGTGTCCACGGTAGAATAAAAAATAAAATAAAGATGCGATTTTGACCCTTATGTATGAAGAAACTGTGTCAAGAACAAGGTCAGAATCGCTTGCGCCAATAGTACTTAAATTTAGGAGGCGGGATTGGGTACCGCCGCCCCGGGAACCTTTATTGGATAATCAACACCTCTGCCATAGGTGACCCCAAGTGGTTCGCTACGTTTGGTGATTTAGCAGGGGTGCCCGGGTTCATGGGGTGAGGTTTGTCTCGGTATTGGAGGCGGATGACCAGGACACACTGAACCCCAGATTTCTACCCACCCCTTAAATCCTTTTCCTTCCCAGTACTCTCCTCTCCTTCCTTTCCCCAAAAAAACCATCCACACAGCATCCTCAAAAATGACATAGGCCCTGAGGGTAATTATTTTCCTCAGGGGCTCCTGTGTGGAGCTCATGTAAAAAAAAAAAAAACTCCCGATACCGCCAAAAGTTTCATTCGACTGGTAACACCAGAATATTTTAAAATAATTTATCTGTGAAAATGAATGTCGCATTGTGCACGAAAAAGATAAAGAGGTTACAACGTTCCATCGGCGATTTTTCTTACCTATTGACAAACTACTGTAGTATGACACAAGGATCTTTTTTGTTTTGTTTTATTATTTTGTTTATTACGTCGACCTGCGAAATGTTATAATATATGCTTTTGATTTACTTTTAGGCGTGAGCAATGCAAACAAGAAATATCACAATAATAACATCCGTTTATTTACAAGATAATTCATAAATAACCTATATATTGAGAGGTATTGAGAGCCCACAATGTACCAGAAGGATATGTGCTCTCCGTACAAGATATGTATACAAACGTTGAAACCCAAGTAAGATGCACATCAGGGACATCACCAAAATTTCCAATTAAAGTGGGGGTACACCAAGGATCTGTCCTCAGCCCACTGCTATTCATAATGGTCATGAATTTTTTTTTTTTTTAACAAGTCAAGAAATGAACAGTATTCTCAAGACTATGCTTTTTGCAGATGATGTAGTACTGATAGCAGATAATCATTGTGACTTACAGAATAGCCTGGAAAGGTGGAGAAAAATCCTGGAGGATAATGGCCTAAAAATTAGCGGGAAAAAGACTGAATATTTGTATTTGCCACTTGAATACACAAATGCTGTAACTCCTTCGATGCAACTGGATGGAGTAACATTAGCCAACTGTGATTCATTAAGGTATCTGGGCTCACTAATCCACAGAGACGGAGGATGTGCAGCGGATGTCATCCATAGAATAGGTGTGGGATGGATTAAATTCAGATCCGTAACAGGAATATTTTGTTACTCCAAAATGCCTATAAAACTTAAAGGAAAGATATACCAGACTATTGTCAGACCCACAATAATGTATGGCTTCAATTGCTGGACTATGTACAACTCCTACTCTAGGAAACTCGAAACAGCAGAAATGCCAATGCTTAGATGGTCGGCAGGAGTATCACTAAAAGATAAGATCAAAAGTTCACGCATTCGTGGTAGCCTGGGTGTCACAGACATAAATAGTATGCTGGAGGAACGACAGTTGAGATGGTATGGGCACATAAGACGGAGACCATCAGACCACACAGTGGCTGTAACTCCTTCGATGCAACTGGATGGAGTAACATTAGCCAACTGTGATTCATTAAGGTATCTGGGCTCACTAATCCACAGAGACGGAGGATGTGCAGCGGATGTCATCCATAGAATAGGTGTGGGATGGATTTAATTCAGATCCGTAACAGGAATATTGTGTTACTCCAAAATGCCTATAAAACTTGAAGGAAAGATATACCAGACTATTGTAAGACCCACATTAATGTATGGCTTCAATTGCTGGACTATGTACAACTCCTACTCTAGGAAACTCGAAACAGCAGAAATGCGAATGCTTAGATGGTCGGCAGGAGTATCACTAAAAGATAAGATCAAAAGTTCACGCATTCGTGGTAGCCTGAGTGTCACAGACATAAATAGTATGCTGTAGGAACGACAGTTGAGATGGTATGGGCACATAAGATGGAGACCATCAGACCACACAGTGAGGCAGGCAATGTCTATGGAGCTTCATGGAAAGTCATCCAGAGGAAGACCGAAGAACTTGGATGACTCAATGCTCCAAAATTCTTCAGAGAAACGACCTGGATGAAGGCGATACTCAGAACAGAAGAAATTGCAACCTGAGAACGAGAAGAGCCGACCCCAACAGCCTACCTAGGCAATGAGTTGGGACACCGCAAGGAAGAAGAACCTATGTATATACGAGATAAATAAATCAATATATGTTTCTATGTATATGAATTGTCTGTGCATTACTATATTAAGCATAGGAAATCTTTTAAATTTTCAATATACCTTCTTTCCATCCTCCCGAAGGTTTTGGATTATTATAAACATACATCTGAAAAGTTTATTAAATTATTACAAAAACTCTTACGAAACCCGTCACAAAAGTCACAATTTGAGTATGACATTATGTAAACCATCACCTATGGTACAGATTAAAATCAAATACAAAAAAAATTGTTTTAGATAGATAGCACGCGAGTTGTTTGAAAATCTGAATATACCGGGACGGAATATATTGAACGCGCTAGAGGGGAGGGGATCGCGGGAGGGGAATTCGTGGGAGAGGGGAGAGGGAAGGCGGTGAAGGTGGAGGGGGAACGCGTGAGGGGAAAGGGACATGGGAGGGGTATGGGAAGTGGAAGGGGAATGGGACGAATGGGAAAATACATGCAGAGAGAAACAATATATTAGTGGAATTGTAACACAATGCCGAGAACTAGCTACTGCTTGATAAATAATGATTTCTATGGCTGAAGAGATTAATGTTGCACAGTTGAAAGTGTTAAGAAAAAACGAATGCGAATAATAATAAGCAGGGTCTAAGTGATTGCAATCTTACCGGCAAAGTGTAAAATACGAGGGTATACTGAAAAGTAATGCACACATGCTTGTACAGCACGATCAAAATGACCTTTAGAAGTGCGTCAGGTGGAATATGGAAATAAAATTCCTCCTCTAAACCTATGCGCAACTTTAAGGTTGTTGAATTCATCCGGTGTATTTTGAGTAGCGGAAATATGGAGAAGTGTTTTAGTGTTATGTCAACTCAAGCTAAACAGTGTGCTGTTATCGATTTTTTAACTGCTGAAAAAGTGACTCCTACTGAGAATCGTCGTCGTTTAAAGTCTGTTCATGGGCACTATGCTGTTGATAGGTCTACTGTAAAAGGATGGGTTATAAAATGTCATGATTGTGAGCCTAGAAAAGCAATAATTGTTGTTGAAACACGCAGCGAACGTCCGATCAATAATACAGACGATAAAAAATCCAAACTCGTCCACGATTTGCTTCAAAATGACCGCCGAATCACTCAAAAGCGTATCACAAACCATTTTTAAATATCCAAAGAACGTTTTGGCTTCATTGCTAAACCATTAGGATACCGTAAAATCTGCAGACAATGGGAACCACGCCGTTTCACAGACGAGAACAAACAGCGTTGATTAGAGCCTCTACAAAACCTGTAGTTTTAACCGATTCCACACCCTTCTCACTCCCCCGGTCTTTCGCCTTGCGATTTTTTTTCTACTCAAGAGACACCTCAAGGGTAATCATTACACCTCGGACAATGAGATGAAGGCACCTATCAAGTCCTGGATTCGAAAAACGTCGGAAAACTTTTTCAGTTACGTAATGAAAAAAAAATGTTACACGTTGGGAGAAATGCGTTAGCCTTAAGGTTATAATAAGGTTAAAACAAGGCTACCTTGAAAAATAAATACACAATTTTGAAGCTTAAGAATCGTACTTTAATGTACTTTTTGCCCGACCTTGCTATTTGTCTTTGTTCGTGTTGTACACGCATGTATGCATTACTTTTCAGCCTACCCTAGTATCTTTGATCTTGACATTCGTAAAGCTATTGAATTTTGGGTGATTTTTTAAACGAACGTAACCGTTTTCAACTTGCGGCTTAATTTATTAATTAATATTTTTTTTCTAAAAGAGAGTTGTCCGCTTGACATTATTATCTATTGTTGGAATGTATTCATAATACTAATATGGGCGTAAAGCTCAGTTCCATTATTTGAAAATTATCTTATATATAAAAATGAATCGCTAATTGTGTTACTAAGCGCAAATCTCGAGATCAGCTGAACCGATCTCGCTAATTCTTTTTTTAGAATATTCCTTGAAGTACGAGGATGGTTCTTACGGAGAGAAAAATTAAGAAAATTGCGCAGAAAATTGGATAATTTCAGAAAACCTATTACTAACCTAAACGACTATCTCACGTTTGACAGTACGCGTGTTTGAGAATGACATTTTGCAAAACAATGATTGTTAAATAAAATTCTATTTTTGAAAATCTTTAAGTTGATAAATTTATTTAAAGTAGGTACTCCCCAAATAGTTTGAATCTATTCAAGAATTTTAGATATTTTAAATATGTTAGGTACAAAATTAAATATACATGAAAAATGGAAATTTTAATAAAAATTGCAAAAGGTGGCACGCGGGCTGTTTAAAAATTGAATGTACTGGGATTGAATATATGGAACGCGGGAGGAGGGTTGGCGGGACGAGGGAGTGGTAAAGGGAAGAGGGAAGGCGGGGAAGGTGGAAGGGGAAGGCGAAAGGGGGAGGGGAACCTGGGAGGGGGGAGGAGAACTCGGGGGATGGGTTTGCGGGACGGGGAAAGGGGGGGGGGAGTGGATTGAGGAGAGGGAAGGTGGAAGTGGAGGTGACGGAGTGGGAACGCGAGAGGGGAAGAGGACGCAGGAGAAGAAGGGGAGGCGGAAGGGCAACGGGACGAATGGGAAAGGACACTCAGGGAGAAACAATTTCTTTATTAAATGGCATACCAACGCATGCCGGGACCAGCTAGTAATAATATAAACATATAACGCAGTATATACATATAAATGAATCCCTGTTTCCCTTTGTCACGCCATAACTTCAGAACGACTTTACTTATTTCACTTATCTTTTTTTTTAAATTTTCTTATACTTTGTAGAAGGTTCTTACGGAAAGAAAAGAGACTAAATCTAAAAAAATGTGTGTGTTTTATCTATGTACTTTGTTATCATAATAATTTTAATAAAAAAAGGTAAGTTGAGCCATTTTTTAAATTTTTACATGATCGCATTAAAAAATTTTGTATTTCAAAAATTATGCATTTATTAAGAATTATAAAATTTGAATGTGTATTTCATTACCTTTTGAAAACGGTTTTTAGTTTTCGGTTACATTCAGATATATTCCATTTATTTGAATTTTATTGCAAAGCGGAAATATTTTGACCTAACGACAAAATATGCCCTAAGCCTGAGAGGTTAAAGTATAAGTTACATATATATTTTTGAATTTTAGAATTACATACACATTTCAGAATGTTATACTTGTTCCCGATCTAAATTATATTGTTGAATTATCATTCCAGATACCGCAATGTTTAGTCAGATGAATAATTATCGAAGAAAGCCAACACTTCGTGGCTGGATAATATACAAATAAAAAATTGTTTGTTTGAAACTCATTTACTTGATTTATATACGTCGACCGGTTTTGGTTGACCGCAACCTTCATCAGGACAATGAATATACAAACAGGACAATGAATATATAAATTTCAGATATTAGTGAATATTATATATGTATAACGTTGTATCACTTTCTTTGTAACCCGTGTACCTACTATTTTGTTTCTATGATATCTTATTTATTATAGATTGATACAAAATGAAGTACAAATTACGTATTAGGAAGCTTTGCCTATCCACCTAGGAATGTTTCCCGTTCCAGGACCAACAAATTGAGAGGTTTAGTTTATAATTTTTAGTTCATTTAGACTTCCATGGGACACCCATGTCAGAGACACTATTCAGTTTCCGGTATTCTTCCTATCACAGTCCTTCCTAAACATGAAATCACAAGCACCATCCTACAAATTACCCTACAATCAACTCACACTAACATAAAGCCACTTTACAATCAAGACATCCACACTCACAATACTCGAAATAGCAATAAAATCCGCATACCTCAAACACACACTACAAAATATGGGATAAAATTTCTGAACTATGTTGCCTATACACTATATAATTCGCTACCAGATATGTACAAGGGAATCCAACAAAATAATAAAAAAATCAGAGAAATGCTTTAAAAGAATATTTTTTTAAGTATGTATAAGGATGAAACTTTGTAATTTTCTTGTCATGTTCAATTGTCTTGTTTCTTTTCTCTTCTTTTCTTTTCCATTAAGTTGTAATCATCCATATCTGTATAACCTTGTTCCTTGTTCATCCATATCTGTATTACCTTGTTCCTTGTTCATCCATATCTGTATTACCTTGTTCCTTGTTCATCCATATCTGTATAACCTTGTTCCTTGTTCATCCATATCTGTATTACCTTGTTCCTTGTTCATCCATATCTGTATAACCTTGTTCCTTGTTAATCCTTATCTGTATAACCTTGTTCCTTGTTCATCCATATCTGTATAACCTTGTTCCTTGTTCATTCATATCTGTATTATCATAGGTTGTTGGCAGATTTGTTAAATTTTCAAAAAAGATTTTGTTTATTTTTTTATTTAGTAATTTTATTTTAGTTATTTGTACATTTAAGTTTACAAATTTCTAATTAATTATTATATTTCATATTGCAAACTAAATTTTATGTAATTTTATGTAGCTCCTACAATACGTCTTGAACTTTCCAATTGATGTGGACTTCTGGTAGCTTGTTATATAACTTCATCCCTTTGTACAGTAAACTGTTCTGCGTATTCGCCTTGTCCTTTTTCTGAAGCGTGATTTCTTCGCACGTTCTTGTGTTATGTCTGTGAATATCCTTGTTGAATATAATTTTATTTGTGGTCTTACACCAGGGCGATAATGAGAGTATCTTCCACTCTGGAATGTGCCGCAAATATACTATATATTATTTTAAATGAATAAATTGTGAAATACACAAATTAATCAAATAAAATGTATTTGCCACGCCGGGATTCGATCGCCGGCCGAATGTATTGAACGTGGGAGAGGGAAGGGGATCATGAGGGGGGAGTGGGAAGGTGGAGGGGGAACGCGTGAGGGAAGGGGACATGGGTGGGAAGGGGAGGCGGAAGGGGAACGGGACGAATGGGAAAAGACACGCAGGAAGAAACAATTTGTTTATCAGTGGCACAGGAACTCGTTACGAAATAAATAAAATAGAAGCATTCAAAAAGCAAGCTTAAAAAATAATATCACTGGATTTTATTTGATTTCTCAAGTCAATCCCTACAACGTGACAACGTCAATTGTTATTTTTCTGAAAGAAGCTTTTAAAGCGATTTCAAACAAAAACTTCAACTATAAAAAAGATATATTTGTGTTTGAAATACAAATTGATTTCCAGTAACGATAAAAGTCACATCACGCCATTGGTAGCACAATAATATTTTGTTATTGTTTTTTTTTTTATCATTCATTTTCAGATTTTTTATGGCGCTAAGAAAGTTGATTGAAATATTATCGTAATATTTTATTTTAAACCAGAGGTTTGATATTACTTGCAATGCTGTTCAGAACTTTTCTAAATATCTATAATATGAGCATGAACTTTTCGTAATAGGCCACTTGCATTGAATTCATAACGACTTGGAAAAAATCGTGTGGATAGATCTTTTTATTAAGATTGCGAAAATGTTAGTAAATTTTTTTAGAAATGTATAGTTTTTTATTTTTAAATAAATAAATCCATTATTTGGGCTCGTGACGTCACTACATGAAAATGTCCTATTAATTTTGTAAAATTCCACTCTAATTTATTTTTTTTATACGACATCACTTTGATTTCAGGCGAATTTTTGAATTTGACATTTAACGTTCACTAGATTTATTGTTTGTTCTCTGCGAACTTATCATTTGGTTTGACTTTTTGACAGATGTTCTGAAGAGAACCCCGTACATTTTAGAAGTCGGTATGTGTTTTAGAGGTATAATGGTTATGGTGCTGATTTTAAAAAAATCAAATTTTATAATATTCGTATTATTTTTATAATTTACAAGTACAAGTATATTATATTGGATTTAGTAATATAGACGTTGTACATTATAATGATATGGATCAATAAGATGGATCAAGGAAAAAAATATTTATGAGATGTAATATTTTTGGTATGACTCGTTATTCTCCTGTGCCATTCGTGTGGAAAACGTTCTTTTTTTTTTAAAATGATTTTCGGCTATGTATTTATCGTTTTTTCGCACCTATAAAATTATGTTCCGTCTTTCCGATTTATAAAAAATGGTCTGATTTTTCGGATTGAAATTTTCAAAAAATCCCCAGGGTTTCAAAAAAAATAAAAAAAATACGGAATGTCTTAGAATATTTGTCTAAGACGGATTAAAAAAAAATGCGATGCAAGTGGCCTATTGGAACTGTTGTATTGAGAAAAGTTAAAAATAATCTTGTCAAATCCACACAAGCCATTAAGTAGGTACCTGTAATATTCAGCAATTCTATTTGAAATTCAATACTCATATCCTAAGCCTCAAATGGTTTTCTACGTTTGGTGTCTTTGCAGAGGTGTCCGGATTCACGGGGTGAGGTTTGCCTAGGTCTTGGCGGCGGATGCGTCTGCCCACCTACGGCGCGGCGTGCTGGACCAATAGATACTCATCCCCTTGAGGGATGGATTAATACGACCGTCACTCCTGGACACACTGACCCGTAGATTCCTACCCACAACTCATACTTTTTCCTTCCCAGATTTTCCTCTCCTTCCATCTCTTAAACAGACCTTCCACACAGGATCCCAAGTTGACATAGGCCCGAAAGGTTTTTTTTCTTCAGGATCTCCTGTGTGGAGTTAATGTTAAAAAAAGTTTAGATGTGTTGGTCAGAGAGTTGCTCATTTTTTCCTTTATATTTGAGTAAAGCATTTTTTGGAGAGAAATTATTTTTATCGGAGCCTTCTGTGTGAAGCTAATGTAAAAAAAACATACAATTGCTTCTGCATAATACGTAAGTCAAGTCATATCTCGTATTTTTTCGCGTGTTGATTTTAGTTTTACATAATATCCATTCAAAGTTTTCATTTTTTAATTAATAAAACATTCACTTGAAGGAATAATAGTTGTCTAAACAGAAATCCCGATATTATAAATGTACACTATATTTTTTTAATTAGAAAAGAAGGCGCATTTAATTTTTATTGAAAAACAAGTTTTTTGGAAGAATCTAGAAACAAGTCTAGCAACTATGATCAAAGAAAATTTATGAGACACTTCGTAATTGTACTACAGAGTACAGGTGCTTACATTTTTTTATTCCAGGTTTATGTTCTCTGTAAGTACGCACCAGGATAAAGTTTTTCTTGTCATTTCTCCTTAGAACCGTCAACTAAGCTAGACCTCGATAATGCATTGACATGAAATACACTTGGTTGGTTTTGTTGAACAAACAATTACACGGTGAATGACAATTTATGAATTATTTTTTAAAGTCTTCCTCATGGGTTCCCGTAGTGTCTGTCAATCCCAATGATTTATACTTCATTGTGTTGGGAAACCTCCAAATATGATAGAGTTTCGATGAGGTTACAATTTTTTTTATTTTTTTTTATTAGGTTTGTCAACAGTGATTTACATCAAAGCTTTCACAGATAAAATTACACTGAACATGGTTGATGCTATCACTAATTAAAGACAAACACAGCATTGATAATATAATACTTACATATACATTACATTCATTCACGCAAACACATACTATATGTACATTACAAAATAATAATTAAAAAGTTTTACAAGGAACAAGTTTTTAGAACAATGAGTTTATAGGTTCATAAGTTTATAGAACAACGTAATAGGGAGCTTTAAAGCTTGTTAAGATTTGATTTGAAGTTGGCCAATGTTAACATTGTCAAATTAATCGAATGTTTTTTATAAGCCTCATTGAAATTACGGCACATTCTCGATAAGGCTGAGCATACCCCAGCTTAGTTCGATATTTTTTAATATTTAACGGAACATAATTTACCAGTCGTGAACCAATTCTAGGAACATTGAACCTGATTTGATGAAGTAGAAAAGGACAGTTTATTAAACCATTTACAATTTTGAATAGAAAATTTAGATCTGTATTTAGTCTTCTCTGTTCAAGGGTGCGTATATTGTAGAATTTTAGTCTATCAGTGTAGTGAGGAAGTGATCGAGCTCGCCTATCGGAATATGCCAGGTGGTACATAAAATGTTTTTGAACCTGCTCTATTCGCTGAATATGAACTTTGTAGGTTGGACTCCATACAGCACTTGCGTACTCCAACACGTTGCGGGTGAAGGAATTGTACAGCGTTATTTTTGATGTGGGATTTTAAAAATGATTACTGTTTCGTTTGATAAATCCTAGCATTTTCATAGATCTAGAAATGATATTGTCGATATGAGGTGTGAAAGTAAGTTTTTTATCAAATAATACGCCTAGGTCCCGAATGGTTGCGACTTCCTGGAGTTTAGTACCGTCGATAAAATATTGAGTTGGAATAGAATTGTGTTTACGCGTAAAGGTTATGTGAACACATTTTAAAGAATTCAGAAACATTCTATTGTCGTTGCACCACTTTAAAACTCTGTTAATATCGTTTTGGAGAAGTATTGAGTCTAGTAATGTATGGATAATTTTGAATATCTTACAATCATCAGCAAACAACAAAATTTCAGAATCCAAAATAACATCGCACAAGTCATTTATAAAAACAAGAAACAAGATTGGGCCCAAATGGGACCCTTGCGGCACTCCAGATGGCACATCTAATCCTCTTGACTCATAGCCATCAAATACTACTCTTTGTATGCGGTCAGTTCTCTCTCTGGTTTCAATCCTGGGATTGGTTTGCAGCAATTTCATCTATTCGTTTCTTCCACTCTTCCCTGTCTTGTGCGGCTCTTTTGAATTCTGCATATGATAAGCAGCGCACGTCCACCAGCAGGTCCTCCAGGTACTCTCGGCGTGGGCGTCCCCTAGCGTTTGTCCCCTCGGTCATACCCTCCATTATGGCATGCAAGAGGCCTTCTTGTCTTATTGCATGGCCGATCCATCTTGCGCGCCTTTCGGACAAGGTCCTGAGCAGGTGCCTTCCTCCTTCGATTTTTTGGAGAACCTCCTCATTTGTGATGTGGTCTCTCCAGGAAATTCCTAGTAGTCTTCTATAGGACCACATCTCAAAAGCCTCTAGTCTCCGTTTATCTCTTTCGGATAAGCACCATGTTTCGCAGCCGTACATCAAGATACTCCATACATAGGTCTTGATGAGGAGTATTCTCAGTTTCAGGTCTATATTATTCGATTCTATTATTTTCGACCTTTTATTGAATGCAAGCCTAGCCTGGTGTATACGGCTGTCGACCTCGCTCTTAGACCGACCGTCCCATGTTATTTTGCTCCCGAGGTACACAAACTCCTTGGTGTTCTTTAGTGGAACTCCTGACATCTCTACTCTCATCTGATGTTGCGTTCGGCCTACAGTCAGCAGCTTTGTTTTGTCTTTATTTATCCTCATGTTGTAATTATTTTGAAGAATGCTTTGCATGGTTGATAAGGCCTCTTGCAGTTCTTCTTCGCTTTCAGCAACCAAAGCAATATCGTCAGCAAACCTTATCATATCCACCTTTTGCCCGTGTATCTTTACACCTTTTCTGTGACTCATTCTCTCCCTCAAGTCATCAATCGCACTTTGTATATATGCGTTAAAAAGAACAGGTGACAGAGAGCATCCCTGTCTCACCCCATGTCTTATATTGGCTTCTTTTGTATCATTGTCACATCTAATTATAGCGGCCTCATTCTTGTATAGCGCCTGGATTATTCGTCTATCTCTATATTTGATGTCAATTCTCTTCAGAATCTCGAAGAGTCTTTTCCATTCTACTTTGTCGAAAGCCTTCTCCAGGTCTATGAATGCGATGAATGTGTTTTGGTTTCTTTTTAATCTTTTTTCTAGTAGTATTCGTAGCGACAATATTGCTTCTCTGGTTCCTACACCTCTTCTAAAGCCAAACTGGTCTCCGGAAAGGATGTTCTCTACTTTTGGTTCGATTCTTTTTAGAATGATATTAGTCAATATTTTTGAGGCATGGGATATAAGGCTAAGAGTTCTGTGTTGTTCACATTTCGTCGTGCCCACCTTCTTTGGTAATGCGACAATTAGGCATTTCTCGAAATCCTCTGATATCTTTCCAGTCTTATACATTGTCTGTATCATTTTAAACAGGGCATCTATAGTTCTTTTCCTGCTGGCTTAATTAGTTCAGCCGGAACGTCATCGATTCCGGGTGCTTTCCCGTTTTTGAGATTTTTCAGTGCGAGGTCAAACTCTTCTCTAGTGATTGGATCTCCCAAATCATCTGCGTCTACCTCATTTTCTCTTTCTATCAATGTTTCGTTGTCATTATTTCCCTTTGCATTGTACAGCATTTCGAGATATCTTTTCCATCTCTCTCCTATTTGATGATTTTCGAAAAGTATTTTGCCGTCTTCTCCTTCTATTGCATTACCCTTTCCAACTCTCATCCTAAAGAAGTCTTTCACCGCAGCGTGAGCTCTTTCTACATTTCCTCTCTTGAGGTCGTCATTTATCTCGTCGCATTTATTCTGGTAGAATGTTTCTTTGGCTATTCTTGATTCTCTATTTATTTGGTTTCTCAGCACTTTGTATTTCTCTTGTGATTCAGCTCTTTTATCATTTTTGAGCTCTCTTCTGAGCGGTCAGTTAGATAGGAGTAAAACCAATTTAGCAAGGTACCATGAACACCCATTTGTTTTAGTTTGTGAAATAGTAATCTATGATTTACTTTATCGAAGGCCTTGCTAAAATCTGTGTAGATTGTGTCTATCTGTTGACCTCTATCGACAGCTTCGGTTAAGGTATTGACATAGCAAAGTAAATTAGAGGATTTTGATTTCTGGGAGAGAAAACCATGCTGTTTTGGAGTTATAAGATTTTTGAGATGATAATTCAGATATGGACAAATTAATTTTTCAAAAATTTTCACAAATGAACAGAGAATAGAGATGGGTCTATAGTTTGTGACTTCGTGAAGGTCTCCGCTTTTAGGTATTGGTACAATATTAGCCTGTTTCCATCTTGTTGGAAAAATGGATGAAGATAATGATTTCCTGTAAATAATAGTCAGAGGGAGTGCGATACTGTGTGCACATTTTTTTATTAGGAGTGGTGGAATTTTGTCGGGGCCAGGGCCTTTGCTTTGGTCGAGGTTAAGCATTTCTATTTTTACATCGTGTACACTAATGTTTACTGTGTGCAGTGAGCTGTTCGAATAGTCTATTGATTCAGATTGAGGTTGAGTCTCTTCATTGCTTCTAATGTCATCTTTCTCATACACTGATGAAAAGTGTTGGGCAAATAGTTCGCTGCTTTCCTCGCCGTTTGATGATTTTTTTTCTCCAAACGTCATGTTTTGGGGGACAATTTGATTTATATATGTTATTGTAAAGTTTACAATTTATAATTAACTGAACTAGACGTCCTTACTAGACTCTAAGTTATTCTGACGCTCCGAATCGCCAAATTTATGGTGCCAGAGAGATGCCTTCGGCTGTCATCAGAACCGTTCCGTAATTAAACACGAACTACGATAGATGATACTGTGCTACTACAATACTTAAATGATATTTAATTTTTTTCACATTAGCTCCACACAGGAGGCCAAGAGGAAAATAATACTCTTCAGGCTCTTTGGGGATGCTGTGTGGAGGGTCTTTTTAGGAAAGGAAGTTCTGAAGAGACTCAACTTCTCCCAACTGTTTGGAGTCAGTGAGACTATGATATCCCCAAGTGGAGGAACAGTGTGAAGAAAGGAAGGAGGTGGGGAAAAAAGTTTAGATCACCAATTACGCCTAAGACCATATAAGGCAATGCTTAGATTGTAGTTTTTCGCCGATAGTGACACCGATAGCATCTATCACATACGACGTACCATACCACAATTGTGAAAGCCATAATCACATCATTTTCGTCGGGACTCTTCGTGGTGTTCAAAAAAAAAAAAAAAAAAAAATGGTTCATTTCACCATCTAGCACGTTTGACCCCATTGTCCAAAAGTAAAGCTCTAACCTGGCACTGTAAAATTTGAGCAGAAGCCTTAATAAATGTAGTAATATTTCGAGTTTATTTCCACAGCTAATGAATATTTTTCCAAAGTTTTAAACTAAAAAGTTTTCCCGACTTTTACTCTGAGTCTACTTTAATAACGACTTCATTGAAATAATTACGCCGATTGTGCCATTGGTTTGTGATGCACCAACATCGAAGGTTGTAGTTCCGCCACTTTTCATCACGCGACAAAACATCCCTGACAAAATATCTTCAGACAAAATATCCTACGAACAAAACTTCCCCAACAAAATATTTATTAAAACCTAACCTAACATAACAAAATACATATTTTGTTGGAGGACGTTTTGCAAGTATTTTTTTGGATATTTCATCGGAAGATATGAAAACGCGCAATACAGAAGGTTGTACCTATACTACAAAAATTATTTGCACAATAAATAAAATATTGGATTTAATTCATACAACTACGTGTCTTACGGAAAATATCAGGAGGCGGAATTATTGTGTACGTCAGCGGTTGTCAACCTTTTTGACCCTGCATACCCCTTGACTCTTACTACTAATTTCTTCTACCCCGTAGCCTCTATCTATATTGTGTACACCTGTAATTTATTTATTTTATTTAAGGAGAAAACACAGATACAGATAATAATTAACAAAACAATAAAATGAACAATAACTTGAGAATTCGCCTGCACCCCAACTATTTCTCACTGATTGACTTGATAAATAAAGATTTTCAAATACATTTTTATACATGTTTAAAAATAAGTCTAATTAATGATGAATAGAAAATTGTTTAAAAAGAAGCACATAAAAAGTATAGTGAATGATATATGAGTTTTCTTTTTTTATAGGAAAACAGCGATCAATTTTCTACCATATTATTTATATCGGAATCCTTAAGGTTGTGGTTTTTATTAAACAATTCGCACATTCTTCTAATGATAGACATAAGTCCCGTTGAGGACGAGCGCTGATTTTATTTTTACGACACGAAACGTTCCTGGCTTGAAAAAATTGTATTAAAAATATCCTGTTTCATCAATTTAAAAATACACAAATGTTTGAAGAACAAATAAACACTAGAGCCTTAAAATAGTCACATATCAAATCTATTAACATCTCAGTTTGTCAAACCTCTTATGGGCAAATAAGTTTTAAATATAATGCTACAAAGCTATTAAATTCTTTACCTACTGACATCAGAAACACGCAAATCAAAAGATCATTTAAAAGTGAAATCATTGATTACCGCATCAGAAGTATTTCATAAAATATTTATGCCTACTGTGTAGGTATATACGTATACTATGTACTGTGTATGTACATTCGACTAAGTTTCTCTTGCCTTTTTTCATATCACTTATCATTTCATATCATTTATCATTATGCCTTTTTGTCAAATTGAAATTTAATGCTTCAAATTTTTTTTTTTTTAACATGTACTTAAACATGCCATTTAAAAAAAAGTGTTTTAGTTCTGATGGCAACCCCACAGAAAACTTCTAGGCGGGAATTGTAATATATTGGTTAGTCATGTTGTTTCAACATCCTTCAACATATGTCGTTTGTATAGTTATGTAGTTACACGAAGTTACTTGATGTCACGTAAGTATCAAATCAAAACAGTACCATCTATCGTAGTTCGTGCCTAATGAATGAACGGTTCCGATGATAGCCGAAGGCAGCTGGTAGTCAGACATATTATACAGTGAGACCTTATATTGCCTTGCCTCGTAACGTCTAGTTCAGGTTTTTTTTAGTTTTTGTATTTAATTTTTTTTTAATTTTTTGAAAATACTGTGTCCTTACTGGGGTTCCTCGTTCTAAGGTCACATTTTACATGGTTATGTGTTTGAATTATAAGTAATTGCATATGTTATTATTATAAGAAGAAAATTATAAAATTAATTTAATTGTATCTGGAATAAAACACAATACAAGCATTAATCTTTGTTAGGTTAGTTAATTATTAATTGCAAACTTTATGACACCGTTATTAATCTTCTGTATTCATACTTGAATTGTATAATTTAAAAAAATAATATTTTTAAACGTCATTTTTATAATATTATGTAAACAAAAACCCAGATAAAAACCACTCTATAAATTGCCATCTCAACACAAGCGTTTCACAACTAGTGAGATGGGTAATACGTCATTACTGTAATCAAATGTAATATTAAAATACATAAAGAAATTAAAATGAAAATTAGTATTTTTTCATTACTCCCATTATTACATGAACCTAACAGTCAAGTCACACAAATAACTTTTTAAATCACAAATAAATTTGATAACGTTTGGCTGCATTCTTGCCACGATATTGCGTAGGGGTACGCGTACCACAGGTTGAAAACCACTGGTGTACGTGAAAGAACACCGTACGTACAAAAATATGGATCGACAACTAAATTTGAATGTGTGTTCGGAGCTATTTCTGTCAAAAACATATTTTGTAGATAATTGGTGGATTAATTATTGATTAACAAAATCGAAGTAGGTAGATTAATAATAAATTAACCTACCTAAATAGTTACCCACGAGTAGGGTTGCCATACGTCCGGAATTTTCCGGACAAGTCCGAAAGTCTTTGTCCGGAATGCGGGGGGAATTCTAAACAGTCCGGAATTTCTACAATTAAGTGAAAAAAATGAAATAAACCAAATTATTTTTATTGCAAATCAAAGTAAAAACATCACTTCTGATATTTAATGCTCCCAGATATATTGTTCAACACTTCCGAATCTTTAAAAATAGTTTTGTAGAACATTTCGCAAGTCATATTTTAAAAATTATACTGTGTTAAGAGAATCGACTTGACAGACTACAGAAAGCCTGTTCCTTTCTTTTGACCATTGGGTTCCCCCCGCGACGCCGGTTTTGACAAGCCTCGATGCATAACGATATTCATATTATACTTACAAGAAAGTCCGGATTTTTTATCGAATGTCAGAAATTTTCTCCGGGATTTTGATTTTTTGATCTGGAAACCCTACCCACGAGGATATAGGTATTCTTACAATTAAGCTAAAAATACCTCTATTCTATCTTTAAAACACAATTTTCTTAGAATGTATTTTACGTGCGCATTTCATCTTGATATTTTAAAGCCTCACTTGCAAACAGTGTTTTTTACCTAATCTAATTGAATTAGCACCAACTATGAAAGAGCTGATAATGGACTAAAAGTACCCTCAATAACTTATTTTCCATAAACTTAAGTAGAATTTAAAATAAAACAGAAGAGATCATTTATAAAATGCCTATGGGTTATCCTCAAAATATAACTATTTTTCATAACGTTATCAGTACGAAGCAGTCTTTTTTGGGTGAATGGGGTATTTCCACAAACGAGGAATTCTGTGGAAAATGTACGGAATATTTAAAGATTATTTTTCTGATTTTAATAATCCTACTAAAAATGTTTAATTTTTAAGTTTTCATTCAATATTATTGATTTTAAAAACGATCTAAAACTGACCAAATCAAAACGGCCCATGGTTGGGGAATGGGTTTGTGACGTCACAAGTGTCGCTAAGCTGAACTAGCATAAATAAACACTGTCAGTGAGCGTCCTCACTCATGACGTCACACGATAGCCACGCCCCAAAATATCGTTTTAGCGGTAATTCCAAAATGGGAAACTTTAACTCGCTGTAGAAAATTTATTCGTCAACATAAAAATAAAATAAAAATGCTATTATCATCGTAATTTTTTGTTTAATTTTTTTAAGCAATAAAAAAAACACGTGGAAATACCCCATTGTCTATATAATAAAAAAATCTATTTTAGTATCTCGATTAATTATTGTAACTTGCATAGATTCACAATCATCGTATTTTTTTTGTTAGTTCAGGAGGCACTGAGGAGAATAATTTCCATCGGGGTCTATGTTATCTTTGGGGATGCTATTTAGTGGGTATTTTTAGGGAAAGGAAGGAGAGGAAGTCGTGGGAAGGAAAAAGGTATGAGGGGTGGATGGGAATCTGGGAATCAGTGTGTCCAGGACGGACGTATGTATGTATCAATCCCCCCACTGCGGGTAAAGCGATGTTCCGAGAGTCCTGCTGGAAAGGTATACAGGTCTTCCTCAACCGGTCTCTTCCGATCTGGCCTGTCACGCAGTCGGTGGGCAGACGCACGCATCCACGCACCCACCGCACCATCCACGCACCATCCACGCAACATCCACGCACCCACCGCAAAGATCCGGACAAACCTCACCCCAGGAACCCGGGCACCCCTGCTAAGTCACCAAACGTAGCGAACCACTTGGGGTGACCTATGGCAGAGGTGTTGGTAATCCAATAAATGGTTCCCGGGGCGGCGGTACGGTAAAATAGGCAATAAAAAACATACTCGCACGTTCCTTATCACAAAAAAAACGAGTGTGCTTTAGACCACATGACTGAAGTAAAACTACAAGACAAACCTCGCCCAATGAACCCAGGTATCCCTGCTAAGTTACCAAACGTAGCGAACGGGTTGACCTATGACCTATGGGTGATTTGACATTGCGATGAAATATGACCATGGGGTGACCTACGACCATGGGGTGACCTACGTCCATGGGGTGACCTACGATCATGGGGTGACCTACGACCTTGGGGTGACCTACGTCCTTGGGGTGACCTACGACCTTGGGGTGACCATCCTTATCCTTGTCACTCGCCAAGCCAAAAATGCGTAAAGGCCCGACCGTTCGCTTAGCAATCGATCACCGATCCCATCGATTACCGTTCGCATGACATTTTTCGTAACAATCACCACTTTTCGTAACGCATTCACCAGCTTACCCCACTTAAGTCGAGCGTGCGTAAAGAAGTTTTACTTCAATAGTGCTGCAGCTCTTGAGATGAGACATACGTATATTGTGTGTCTCATCTTTTGTTTCACCATTCTTTAATGCGTAAGAAAGAGCTGCAGAATTATTGTGATAAGAAACGTATGTTTATTGCCATTTTGTACCGTCGTCGTTTCGTAAACATGGGAATAAATAAAATCGCTTTTTGTGTGGCATTCCTTTATCTTGCTACCTCTTCAGGTAGCCGAGCATCGTGATTGTTAGTTCGTTCGTTAGTTTACTTCTACTGGTAGATAAATAGTGGGATAAAAAGTAGCAAGATAGTTCCATCAGCTAGAAAGCTCGCTGTTGCTGTGAACATAATGTGAGAGAATGAATTTTTAAATCCGTTTGCGGTGGGATTTTTCCCAGAAAACTGATTTCCCTCGGGAGCGTAGCTAATACTTGAATGAAAATTAAGGTAAAAACATTACACAAAAAATTGATCGCGACTTTAAACTGTCATCTTTCGATTTGAAAATTTTCATTACCACTACTAAAGTATTAAGAATTTCAAAAGGGCAGCATTTATGAAAAGTTTAAAAGTTGTTTTATTTAATGGCCGTATGTTTTTTTAAAGTTTTCTGATTTCACCAAAGTAAAACAAAAGTTTTTTCTTATTTTTAAACGACTTCAAAAAGGAGGAGGTTCTCAATTCGACGGTATTTTTTTATGTTTGTTACCTCAGAACTTTCGACTGGATTAACCTGCATTGATAATTCTTTTTTTATATGAAAGCTGGTGCTTCCCGTGTGGTTCCATTTCAATTTGGTTCAGTTCTGACAATGGCATCCAAGAGAAAACCATATAAGTCTTATATTTACATTAAGTATGTGCGCGACAAATGACAATATCACGCCAACCGATTTCGATGATTCTTTTTTTGTTGGAAATGATGTACTTCAAGGGTAGTTTAATGAGAGTTTGGTTAGGTTCTGATTATGGGATCCATGACAAAGTAACGGAACTCTTTAATTCTTAGGAGCAAATTAAAGATTCTCGGCCGAAACGGATATCTAGATTTTTGAATCACCTACCGTAACGTTGTTATGGTCAAATAATGTCTGTCTCATATGAGCAGCACGTTTAGTAGGTCTATCCATAATAAAAATCGTGCCAACGTATTGATCGACACGACAATCGTATTGACGGCCGGCGTAGTGCAGCGGTAAGGCGCTTGACTAGCATTCCGAGGGTCGCGGATCGAATCCCGGCGTGGCAAATAAATTTTATTCGATTAATTTGTGTATTTCACAATTTATTCATTTAAAATAATATATAGTATATTTGCGGCACGTTCCAGAGTGGAAGATACTCTCAGTATCGCCCTGGTGTAAGACCACCATTCAGAATTGAAACGTTGCTTGAAATGGCTTCTGCCGTGTTTGGTGACCAGATTGAATAGCGAGGTACTTCCCCACCTACTTCTGCCCTATCTTCTTCCCCTCCCTACTACCCTTAGCCTCACAACATACCCCAATTGGGGATGCCATAGTCCCACTGGCTCCAGACGGGAGTAGTTGGGACTCTTGTGCGGTTTTCATGTAAATAAATTTAAAAAAACTACATATTGATGAGTAGAAAAAGTAAGTTGATTATCAAGTTGTAGAAGAATTCAAATTTTTTTTTAACTTTTTAGTGCCTTTTTTTAAGTCGTTTGTTTGTTTTGATAAAATTTTTGTTTATTGAGACCGCTGATCAGTGTTCGATGGTTTATTTTTATTTATTGATAAATAACTATTTTTTATGTTCGTTATTGTCAGGACAAGGTTTTGCATAAAACTACTGGTGAGCTCTGGCATTATGAAATTTGTATAAAAAAATTGCATTAGGTGGCACGCTAGCTGCTTGAAAACTGAGTAAAACGGGACTGAATGTATAGAAAGCGGGAGGGGGATTGGAATTCGGGTAGAATGTTGTTGGGAAGGGGGGGGGGGAACCAGGGAGGGGTGAGGGGAACCTGGGAGGGGGAGGGAACTCGGAAGGGGGGTTTGCGGGACGCGGGAAGGGGGGGGGGAGTGGAGTGGGGAGAGGAAAGATGGAGGAGGCGAAGTGGGAACGTGAGAGGTAAAGGGAACGCGGGAGAAGAAGGGGAGGCGGAAGGGGAACGGGATGAATGAGAAAGGACACGCTGGGTGAAACAATTTCTTTATTAAATTGTATAGCAAAGCATACCGGATACCAGCTAGTATTTTATAATTATTGATGGATTTGTGAAGCTGAAAGTATTTATAAAATATTGTTTTCCTTAGAATCCACACAAACCAATAAAAAAATATTGTCAATTTTTCATAAGATTTGTTCATGTGTTGACCACCGTTAAGTTAACTTGAAAAATGTTGCTCTGTTCGGTTACCAAATCTGAATAGTGGGATACTTCCGGACCTTCCTCTACTCCATCTCCTTCACTTCCTAAAACTCTTTGGCCTCACAAAATACCGAATAACGCAATAATCCCAATGGCTCTGAGCAGTTGGTAGCAGCGGAACTCTTGTGTGTAATTAACAAAACTAATTAATTTTTAAATCTGGTTTCTACCCAACTAATCTATAATGAAGTATTAACTTGATCTGGTAAATTAAAATTAAATTCTTTGAATCAAAGATTACAGAACAGTACTGAGAGAGTACAGTGAGAATGACCAGAACATATCTAGGTAGTATAATTAAGGAGGCGATTGAAATTCATAGGCACCCCATTAATTCTGATAGGGTTAACATTCAGCAGTTCTTGAAAGCAGGCTTTGAATGGTGTTTCTAAGTGAGGGATGAACCGGATCACATCAAGGGTAGTTCATAAATGTCACGCAGTATGGGGAAAGGGGGAAAACGCGTTTTCATGGTAAATATAAAGAAGGATGGTTCGGTACAACGCTACTCAAGTTCATGTATTAAGAGCGTTTTACCAGCCAGCTGCCGAAAATCCATATTTCGTCGAAAGTTGTTCTTACAATCGTGCAGGGCGGTTACAATGAGAAAGATTAATTATTTAACAGCTTATTAAAATTATAACTCAATATCGATTTTATTTCATTCCAAATTTGCTTAATAATTTGATTGACAAAATATCCCCGACAAAATATCCCCGACAAAATATCTCCGACTAAATATCCCCGACAAAATATCCTCCGACAAAATATCCCACGGACAAAACATCCCCCAACCAAATATCTACTAAAACTTAACCTAACCTAACCTAACAACAAAAATGGGACAAAAATAATGCAGACATCCCATAAAGACAATATATTATCGTTCAAAAATAGTAAAGCAACTGGGAAAAAATAATACAGATAACAATAATTTTTTGTCTTTACGGGATGTCTGTATTATTTTTGTCCAATTTTTGTAGGTTGGGTTTGTTTAGGTTAGATTTTAGTAGATATTTTGTTGGGGGATGTTTTGTCCGTGGGATATTTTGTATGAGGATATTTTGTCGGAGGATATTTTGTCTGAGGATATTTTGTCTGAGGATATTTTGTCTGGGGATATTTTGTCGGGGTTATTTTGTCTGAGGATATTTTGGTCGAAGGATATTTTGTCGGGGATATTTTGTCGGGGATATTTTGTCGGAGGATATTATGACGACATATAAATTAAATGTGAATTTTACCACAGGAGTTTTTTTTTTCTAAAGAATTTCCACTATTTTTCAATGAGGTGACGATAGCTCAAAGGAAAGAGTCGTTAGTCCCGGTAAGATTGGAGATATGGGTTCGAGTTAATTATAATAATATTTGGATGATATGTTCAGCGCCGTTTATGTGAAAAATCACCTCAAGGGCTCTGTAAAAAATTATAATATAATTATAATTATAATTAGGGTACCAGCTAGTAAGCTGGTACCCGGCATGCCTTGCAAACTTGCAATACATTAAAAAAAAATTGTTTCTTCCTGCATGTCCTTTCTCATGTATCCCCGTTCCCCTCCCGCGTCCCCTTCCCCTCCCACGTTACCCTTTCGCCTTCCCCTATCCTCGTCATCCTTCCCTCGAACCCCACCTCTTTAGTTACTTTCTCCTTCCTGACTTCCCTTCCTGCCGCTGAAATGTTTGAAATACACACATTTTCATTCATACAAATTTCATAACGCCAGAGCTTACCATTATAGAGAGTCTATAAACCTTCGCGGGCATGCGCATAACAAATCACCAAAGTTTCATCGCAATCAGATGAACAGTATGGCATCGTAAAAAATACGAACAAACAAACAAATATTGATTTTTTTATGCATGTACTCGTACCTAAGATTACAATAACACTCTACCTTACTTCCATCTACAGACTAGACAAACTATTATACCGACTTATGGAATTACAAACGGCACAGATTGCATCAACCGATTCGTCGATCACAAATACAAAACTATATACTCCTATGTACATGTACAATGCATTTGACCAATGAATGTAGCGCTGCGTTAGTGTACAGATATTATTTTAATTTTATTGAACAGCAAAAAACGTACAGGACCATACTTTCCTGGGAAGTCACTTGAGATTAAAATTGTTTATAGTTAATTAGAGAAATTTAGATACAGTTTTGAGTTTCACTTTTATGTATTCTGTGACTTCATCACTTTCATATTTTCAATGAGAGTTGTTCATATTATCTTCTTCAAGGATTAAATATTACAATTAGATTTTTACATACTTTGAGGATAGAAGTATCACTTGCACCAATTAATATTGAAAGGCAAAGGGTCGCCGAGGGTCTGGTAGGAGACAAATGTCTTGGCAGCGAAATGTACGAGAGTGGACCGGCATTAGAAGTGTGGAGGAGCTATTTCGGGCAGCGCGAGATAGAGAGACATTTTCCAGAGTGATCGCCAACGTCGGAGAAGAAGAAGATTTGTAAGCTTATATGAGTTATCACAGCTAAAATTGAAAGTTTTATTTTTTTTATTCTTAAATTTCATTGTTATCGTGACGTTAAAAACAGTTTATTTATAAAAAAGGTTCTGCCAGGTGTTAAATGTTATATCCTTCTCCATTTATGGATGTCACAGACCACTGGCTCATTAAACATTTTGAATAAGAAAATAAATGTTCAAAATCAAGATGACTTTATTGTGAAAAAACTTTTTCTTTCACCTTTATCTCGTAGCGTGCAAAACTTTACCTATGTGACGTATAATATCATTATTATCGTGTGCAATTTTTTTAGGGTTATTATGCCATGTTGAGCTTCCTCATCAGTATACATAGATGAAGTGTATTTGTGGGTATTTGTGCAGGTTCTACGCCAACTGAGAATCAATTCAACTGAATTGTTCCATGCCAACTCAAAATCAAGTCAACATAATACCTCTTTGAAAAGTAACCAAAAGCTTTGAATTTATTTTTTAACTAGCAGACCTGGCCACACGTTGCTGTGGCTAACGAAACACAACGCCATTACCCAACCTTTATAAAATCCACACCATCCGCTTGCCAGCTGAAATTGAATATTTAAATTTCTAGGCTTTTCTCTACTACAATAAGCATGTTTTTATACATATAAACCTTCCTCTTGAATCACTCTATCTGATGGTGAAAACCGCATGAAAATCCGTTACGTAGTTTAAAAGATCTATGCGCACATACATTTTGAGCGACTTCATCAAATAAAATAATTCAAATCAAATACCTACTTACTCTAGGACATCTATTTTCCAATTTCTTCCGAAGAACGAATTTCAAAAGTGACTATAGTACGGCCCGCCAGCGGTTTTAAATCACACAAAAATATGTTTTCTTTGAATTTCTCGGCTTTTCTCTAATATAATTTACATGTATTATACATATAAACATTCCTCTTCAATCACTCTATCTATTGGTTAAAACCGTATGAAAATCCGTTGCGTAGTTTGAAAGATTAACGCGCACATACATTTTGAGGGACTTCATTTTATACTGTATAATGATGATAGCCCAACCTTACCTAACGTAACCTACTTAAAAAAAATTATATATATTTTTTCATTACCTTCAATGACTTTTCAAATGAGTTGAGTTGTCCGGTCACCCTTTGTGTAAGTGTATTTGTAAGTTTGTTTAAATTTATGAGATTTACGGCGTTGAGTTTTGGTGAAGCTATCAAGCACTGGATACCAAAAACTATAAAGTAGAGATGAAACGGATAGTTGTTTGGCCGAATACCGGATATCCGGCGAGCTGCGAGGCCGGATGGCCGGATATCCGGTGGCCGGATATTCGGTCCATCGTCTCGTATGTCGTGACGAGTTTAGCGCCGCACAGGTGCGGCGAACGCGATCAGATCAATTTGGGCGGTTTCGGTTGCCATCGGCATCGTGAGTATTCGTGAGTGATCGCGAAAATATTCTCTTTGATAAGAAGAAGAACAAGAGGTGTATTATGGTGCTTCAATGTCAGTAATTAATCATTTCAATAATCTCTATGTTTTTCACGATTTTTAGTTCACTAAAATGGTGATTGTGATTAGATCATGCTAATTTAAGTTTTCGCTACTCTGCGAGGTTTTTGTAAGTTTTTACTAAAAGTTTTTAGTTCAGATATTTACTATTTATGTATTTATCATTAGAGTGAATATCTCAGAAGAAATTTTTAGCTTTTTGGAAGGTCTTATGACTTATTTGTAACTTTTTCGACTTTAAATAAAAGCCGTCATAATTATTACCCATTTTATTGATATTTACTTCACAAAGATTAATGTATTGCATTTTATTATAGGAAATTGTCGTAGTTTTTTAAATACCCGGTATCCGGCCGGATAGTAAATTTAGGCCGGATACCGGATAGTTACCGGATATCCGTTTCATCTCTACTATAAAGCTTTAAAGGAATACCCAAAACACATCAAACACGCCGTATTACGAAGGCAATTGATATTCAAGAAACGTTTTTAATATTATTAATAGAGACGACGCACGACGCACGTGACGGGGCGACGAAAGAGACAATGAACCATTTAATGTATAAATTAAATCTATTTATTCCATAAACCACAATCAATTATTATTCTGGCTAGACTCCAGTTAATACTTTTAAAAGCTGCTTTCGCGGCAGAAAAATATAAGCCATTAATTTGCCTAAGCATCTTATTAACCCGATACTTTACGAGCAAATGGCTCACCCTTATAATACTTCGAGACAAATAATATTTTGATCATATTTCACAATCTCAAATGAACGAACATAAAACAGGCCTAAACGCGACAATTTTGAAGATTTATTTATAAAAAACTTAAGTGCGCATATCAGATTCTCTTCTTGGAAAATAAATTCGTATTTTTATTTGGGAGGAAAAGCTTTTGTTGTGGTTTTTAACTACGATATGATATTATGATACAATTGTTCTTCCCCATCCAGGAGTTCTTCTAACCTGGTGCGACCGATTCACCAGTGAGCACTGATTTTTTTTCGACTTGTGGCATGCGCTCTGTGGAAGGGTAGAAGACGTTGTTCCATATTACTTTTTTCATTATTTTGCTGTTGATTCTTTTTGCTTGTCCCTACTTTTGCGTTTTCTTGTTTTATTCTGGTTCTTTTCGGTCATTCTGTTTCTTCTTGCATCCTACTTCGTTTTCGTCTACTTGTTTCATTCTACTTCTTTTCCGTCTTTCAGTTTCTTCGTGCTTCTACCTTTTTCAGCGTCTTACTGTTTCATTAAGCGCCTTTACCGTCTTTCGGTTTCTTTTTGCTTCTTTCTTCTTCAGCGTTTTTTGCTCCTTTTGCGTCTTTCATTTTTCTTTTCCATCTTTCAGTTTATTTTTAGTATTCTTGCTTCGTTCACCTTTTTTCCTCTTTCAGTTTCTTCTTGCGTCTTCCTTTCTTATGCCGTAACAAAGGTTTTATTCTGTTCCTTTTCCTTCGTTGTTCCTTTGCGTGTTATTTCTTCAATTTGCTTATTTTCTTTCTTTAATCTTTTGTGTCTGTCAAACTTCACGTTGGTTCTTTTTTCTTTCAGTTGATTCTTGCTTCTTCCTTTGTATACGTCTAAACGAGAGCTTCGTTCTGTTTCTTTTCGTTCTTTTTTCTGTTGCGTCTTCGTACTTCATAATGTTTTTTTTTTCTTTCAGTTTATTCTTGCTTTTTTATTATTTTTCCTCTTCTCACTCCATTCCGCTTCTTTTCCTACTTTCAGTTTCATCTTCCTTTCCATATGGATATCGCACAAAAGTCTCAGCTGCTCTCGTCTGGAGCCAGTGAAACTATGGCGTCCCCAATTGGGATATGGATATGTTGTGAGTCAGAAGGTAGTAAGGAGAAGAAGTAGATGGGGAAAAGTAAGATGAGGATGTACCTGGCTGTTCAGATCTGGTAATCAAACAATTCTGAAAAGCGATCTTACACCAAGGCGTTATTGAGACTACCTTCCACTCTGGAATTTGCAACACTAATTAACCAAATAAAAGCCAGGATTTGAACCGGCGACCTTCAGATTGCTAGTCGAGAGCCTTCCCCTCGGCCTTGGAGGCTATCATCTTCTTGATTCTGTTTCTTCTTCTTGTTGTTTGTATATTAAAATTATAATATAATTTGAATAAAATAACTTTAACGGAAAAATATAGCAACCGCCTAGGTGTTGTAGAAAGATCTTTTGAATTTTGGGTATCTTTATGGTGAAGCATTAAATGAATCTTTAACTTTGTCTTAACTCTTGTTTATACAATAATAATTTACAAGGCGTTCGGAAACTAGCCGTAAAAGCGGTAACAGTGATTCTTTATCACATACGGAACCAAATAAAACTTTTTTCTTTATGATTTATGTTAAACTTGTATTCCTGTATAGTTGAAAGAAATAATGCGCCTAGTTGATAGATTACATTTATTAATAAAACGAACACAGATGATCGATATGTATTGTCTAGCTGAGAGATTGGCTAAGCGAGAGCGAGACTTGCTAAGACAATGGTTTACATACCAAGCTCTCCCTTTCTCTCTCATGTACTCATAAGTCATGTTAACGGCTTTGGAGACTATCAAGCTGCTTAACAGGGTTAATTTGTTGTCCATTGTTGTCTATTATTGTCTATTCTTATATATGCTTAGCCGCTTATGCAAGTCAGAGGCATTTGCTCATAGTACTCCTGGGTCTATGCACTGGGCGGATGCGAATGCAAAGGAAAAAATGTTTCTTCTTCTTCTTGTTCTTCGATGGCGCTACAGCCCATATCGAGCTTTGGCCTCCTGCAACAGTCGCCTCCAACTCCTCCTGTCCTCAGCGGCTGACTTCCAATTTGGTACCTGGAGAAGTTGTGCTGCATCCCCTCTTACTTTGTCTTCCCACCTCAGTCTGGGTCTTCCCACTTTTCTCTTTCCACCTGGGTGTCCAGTCAAAATTCTTTTTGGGACGCGTGTATCCGGCATTCTCTGTACATGCCCAGCCCATCTCAGCCTGAGGAGTCTCATATGTGCTGAGATGCTAGGGGCCCTATATATACCATACAATTCTGTATTGTGCTGGATGCGCCACTGTTCACCCTCTTTCACGGGTCCACATATTCTTCTCAGCACTTTTCTTTCAAAAGTATCCAGCATTTCAGCCATCTTTACCGTCAGTGTCAGCGCCTCACATACATATGCCAATAAAGTTCTAACAACGGTCTTATATATGGTTATTTTGGTTTTTCTGTGGACACTACGTGACTTAAACACTGGCAGCAAAGAGAAGTATGTTTTGTTGGCTGCTGTGATTCTCCTTCTGATTTCTACTGGATCCTCATTGTTCTCTGTCAGACTGGAGCCCAGTAACCTGTAGGTGAATTGATCGACCACTTCGAATGCGTAGTTGTCTTTAAATTGTGCACTACTTCTTCTTCTGTGTGAAGGGTTCCTGCTCTGTATCATCATTTTCGTTTTGTTAACATTAACCCGCAGTCCTACTTCCCGTGCCACTGTTTCTAAAGGATCGAAGACCTCCTTAATGGCTGAAATTGATCTTCCGACTATGTTAATGTCATCCGCATATCCGACAACTTGACTGCTCTTGAAAAAAATATTGGAGCCAGTGTCTATTAGCGTTTTTCTTATTACATGTTCGAGTACAATGTTGAAGAGAGTGTGAGCCAGACCGTCCCCCTGTTTTAGTCCCTGCGATACTGTGAATTCTTCCGACAATTCTCCATCTATTTTGACCTGACATCTTGAGTCTGACATTGTGGCTTTGATGAGCCTAACCAATTTAGGTGGAATCTGGAATTGAAGTAGAATGTCATATAGACACTCCCGATCTATGCTATCATATGCTTGCTTGAAATCTATGAATAGTTAGTGAATAGTTAGAAAAACAACAACAACAGTTAGTGCCAGACGTCAAGTTTAATTTTGCTCCGTAAAAATAGTACAAAAATACGCAAAAAAGTTTATTTTAATCATTAAAAACTGGTGTAGCAGTGCATCACTGTGCTGCGGTAATTCTGGGGCTAATATTATATGGCAATGCATGCGTAATCTGCAAAAAGAAAATATTTTAATACAACTATTGCCCAATAGATGGTGATAGTTATAAAAATTAAAATAATATTTATTCATTTTTATTAAATAAAAGTTAATAATTTAAAATGACTTCCCTAACTCCAGAAGAGAGGTTAAAAAATGCAAAAAATTTAATGAAAAATTTTAATAAGACATTAACATCTAACATCTTGTCAAAGGATCAAAAAACCTCCCTAACTGAGGCAATGTGTGAAATGTTGAACCATATTGAAGCCATGGTCCAAGAATACAAGGCACCAACTACCAAAGAAGGGGAGGGACTCGACAGATTGTATCAGTCATTATATAAAATTGATAAGAACATTGAAGATTTAAAATTAAATATTGAGTCTAAATCGTATGCTGAAATTACGAAGTATGGTAAATCTATTGAAGAACCAAGTAAATGTAAAAAACATGAACCTGTCATCATTATTAAGCCGAAAGATAAGGATCAAAAAAATATAGTAACAAAAGATGAAATAAAACAAAACATAGATCCTGTTAATTTTGGTGTTACTGGAATTAGAAATTTTAAACAAGGGGCAGTAATAGTGGAGTGCAAGAACGTAGCTGCAATACAAAAGATGGAGGAGCAAATAATTTCAAAGATAGGTGACAAATATGATGTAAAAATCCCTCAAGAAAAAAATCCATCTGTCAAAATTATAGGCTTAACCGAAAAATATTCTTTTGAAGAAATGGAAAGGAAAATTAAATGTCAAAATGAGTTTATTTTTGAACAGCACTCAAAAATAAAAGTAACATTTGTAAAAGAAACAAAAAATCTACGAAATCAAACAAGATACACCATATATGCTGACGTTGACGGAAAGACATACCACAGGATGTTAAAAGAAGAAAAAATAAATATTGGATGGGACAGATGCAGGGTTTTTGATAATTTAAATATCATGAGATGTTTTAAATGTAATGGGTTTAATCACAAGGCTATAGATTGCAGAAACCTAAAATCTTGTTCAAAATGCGCAAAACATCATGATGTTAAAGATTGCACCGATGAGGATATTCAGTGCATCAATTGTATAATGACTAGCAATAGATTAGGACTGAAACTAAATAGTGGTCACTCAGCCATGAGCAAGGAATGCCCAATTTATAAAAGAAAACTAGAAGCAAAAGTGAGCAGAATCTCTTTTTTATAAAAAAAAGTTACGAGAAAGATGAAATTATGTACCTGAATATACAAAGCATCATGGCACATTACGAAGAGGTAAAAATACTTTTAGAGGAGAAGAAACCTTTTATGCTTATGATGAGTGAAACACATGTTACTGAAGATATTCAAGATAGTGAAATTAGATTTGAACATTATTATACCATCCGTTGCGACTCACATAGTCGACATACAGGAGGAGTGATGATTCTCTTAAGCAATAAAATTCCATATGAAGTAATATCGAACAATCAATTTGAAAAACATTGTTGGATCTTAGCCATCACCATTAAATCAGGAACCAAGAAAGGTGTATATACTGTAATTTATAGATCACCAAACACAAGCAAGTGCGACTTTTTAACATATTTTCAAAGATGGTGCATGGAAAATTTACAAGATGAAAATATAAACGTTATAGCTGGAGATTTTAATATAAATGTTAAAGCAAATGCAGACATATACACAAAAAAACTGAAATCTATTATACAAGCTGCAGGGATGAAACAATTAGTCAAAGATTTTACACGAATTACAAATATCTCAAAAACGACGATTGATCTGGTAATCTCAAATAAATTCAACTTAAATATTAATGTACTAGATAATCCTAAAATTACCGACCATAACATCATTGAAATTCTAATAAATGACAGAGAAAAATGCAACTCCAGTAACGAAACACAAATAACAACATTTAAAAATTACAAAAAATACAATAAGGAAATTTTCATTCAATCCTTAGAGACTATTAATTGGAATGGAATAAATCAAATGGAATATAACCAAAAAGCTGACCAGATGATATTTAACTTAAAAAAATCTATTGATAAAGTTGTTCCAGAACAGAAGATACATAAAAGAAACAATAATAAATGGTACACAAGCGAACTACGTACAATGCAGCACGATAGAGATGCATTTTACAAAAGAGCATGCCTTACTAATAGTATTACGGATTGGGATAACTACAAAAAAGCGAGAAACAAATACTCCAAAGACATAAAAAGAACGCATAATAAGTACATAAAAAATAAAATAAACTCAGAAGAAGGGGATCCCAAAAAAATTTGGAAAAGCATAAAAGAATTACTACATGGCGAAAACAAAGACGACATAAAAATTGTAAACTTTCCAAAAGAGATAAACGAAGAAAACATGGCTAATAACTTTAATAAATATTTTATTGAAAGTATCATTCAAATTAACAAATTAATACCCAACATTGCTGTTAATCCCACAAGTGATAATATCGACCCAAACAAAGAATCATTGGTCTTCAGAAAAATAAATGCAGAATATTTATTTAACATTTTAAACAAAATAAAATCAAAGAATAGTTCTGATGGATTAACTATTAGTAAAATAAGAGATGCTTTTCCAGTAATTGGATCTACTCTATTAAATATTATCAATGAGACGATTGAAGAAGGAAAATTTCCACAGTCATGGAAACTATCTACTATTATACCGGTTCCAAAGGTTAAAAATACCAGAAAATGTGAAGAATTTCGACCAATCAACACCTTACCAAAATATGAGCAGATTCTTGAAGTTATAATAAAAGAAAAAAATTTGCAATATCTAGATAAACACGATATTTTATACCAAGAGCAATCAGGGTTCAGATCTAATAACTCATGTGAAACAGCATTAAACGTAATTGTCGAAGAATGGAAGGAAGGAATGAATAATAATAAATTTATCTTAGCAATATTTTTGGATTTTCAAAGGGCATTCGAAACTATAGATCGAGACATACTAATAAGAAAGCTTAAAGAAATTGGTTTCTCATCTGAAGCTATTAAATTAATACAAGAGTATTTGAGAAACAGAAAGCAGGTAACAAAAATAAATAATCAATTTTCAAAACCAATGGAAAATAAGTTAGGAGTACCACAGGGATCGGTCCTTGGACCTCTATTGTTCATACTCTATATTAATGACATGGTGAAAATATTTTCAAAATGCAAAGTACGACTATTTGCCGATGATACACTAATATACCTAATTGGAGAACTAATACACATTTTAAATAATGAACTAAATGATGTATCAATATGGCTAAAAATAAATAAGCTTAAATTAAATACAAAAAAAAACAAAATGTATGGTGATTGGATACAAGAAGACATCCAGTGAAAGCAAAATTAAAATTGATGGTGAAATTATTGAAAATGTTACTGAAATGAAATACTTAGGAGTTATATCCGATCCCGAAATAGTAAGCCAAAAATTTGCCGATTATTTCAAATCAGTGTACAGTCAGATTGCTCCTCAACTAAATCTAGACCTTACTCGAACCGAGAGGCCCTGGAATATTGGTAAAATCGGTCTTGAGCTAACCTGTCCAGAGGAAGTAGACTCCTGTACTCGAACTTTAAAGCTCGACAAGGCTGCAGGCCCAGACGGAATACCCCCTAATATAATTGCTCATATGTCAAAAACCATTTGTCAACCGCTGAGCTATATATTTAATCTTAGCATATCGACTGGGTGTTTCCCTCATTCTTGGAAACTCACGCGTGTAAGCCCAATTTTCAAGGCTGGAGACAAGTCTGATATAAGGAATTACAGACCAGTAGCTGTACTGTCAACTATACCAAAAATATTTGAAATGATTATTTACAAGAAATTACATCACCAAATTATGCCATTTCTAGGAGAAAACCAACACGGTTTCATGCCAAGAAAATCCACGGTTTCAAATTTGTTAACATTTTCGCGATTGGTGGCCGTCGGACTGGACTTGAGACACCAAATAGATGTAGTGTATACGGATTTTGCCAAGGCTTTTGATCGAGTTGATCATGATATTTTACTACTTAAAATGTACAAACTTGGTTTCGATCAACAAACACTTATATTCTTCGCGTCCTATTTAAAAGCTAGAAGTCAATATGTAATAATAAATGGACATGAATCTAAACAATTCCCGGCGTTATCAGGTATTCCCCAAGGTTCAAACCTTGGTCCTTTGCTGTTCCTTATACTTATAGATGACATCCAGGTTTGTGTAAAATATTGCAAATGTCTTCTATTTGCAGATGACCTCAAACTTTTGATGGAAATAATCTGTTACTATGACTGCTTAAAAATGCAATCTGACCTTGATGCTATTGCAGAATGGTCAGTAAAAAACAAATTAGAATTCAATATAAAAAAATGTGTAACCATGACATATACCCGCTCCCAGAAGCCCATAGTTTTTGAATACAACATTAAAGGGAAAACATTATGCCGAGTCAATAGCTTTAAAGATCTCGGTATCGTCTTTGATCCCAAACTGACATTCTCGGATCATATATCACGGCTCACTCCAGCATGCTACAAACTCCTGGGTTTCATCATCAGAATATGTAAGCAATTTGATGACCCAGATGCAATGATAGCCATGTTTGATGGAGTCATAAGAAGTAAGCTGGAGTATGCCAGTGGTGTGTGGACTCCGCACCAAGCGAAATATATTAATATGCTAGAACAAGTTCAGAAAAAATTCCTTAGGTATGTCTATATGCGGATGAATGGAACGTACCCGAGATTCATGCACCATATGGAATTACTTGAGGCAACAAATAGATTTAGCTTGGAAACTAGACGTTATGCAAATCTTGCAATTCTTAGTTTTAACATAATCCATAATCGTATTGACAGCCCATTCCTCTTGGAATGTTATGGCTTATACGTGCCTGAAAATTTCAGCCGTAGTCGTCGACACGACTTGTTCAAAATACCATACGGCAGAACAGATGTTCTAGCACAGCATAGCATGACAAGAGGAATGGTGCTGTTGAACGAAATATCGGAAACACTAGATATATATAACTCTTCTCTAGATAGCCTTAAGATTTTTTTGTATATTAATCATCTTCCTAGGTGTTAAGACTGTTAAAATGAGAAAATTGTACAGTAATTGGATAAAAATCTGTTGTACAATTAAAAAAAAAAAAAAAAAAAAATAAAAAAAATATATTAGATTCGAAACTAAACTTCAATAGACATGCTGAATACACCCAAAAGAAAATTGGCAAAAAGATATCTTTTTTTGGAAGAATTCGGCCAAAAATTTCTAGAAAAACAGCAATCACCATATACAATTCAATTATTGCTCCACACTTCAACTACTGCTCAAGTATACTTTTCCTATGTAACGAAAGAGAACAAAATAAGTTACAAATTCTCCAAAACAGGGCAATGAGAATAATTCTTCGACGAAACAGATTTTCAAAAATTATTAAAATGTTAAAGGAACTAAATTGGTTGACCGTGAAACAGATGCTGACCTTGAACACGATGGTATTTATTCACAAAATATTGAACAACACGTTACCAAAATACTTCTCAAATAAAATTTTATACAATAAAGACATTCACAGATATAACACAAGGACGTGCAAGGAAATTAGGCTACAAAAAAAGGACAAAGCGAATACGCAGAACAGTCTACTGTACAAGGGAATGAAGTTGTATAACACACTACCAGAAACTTTAAAGTCCACACCAATTGCAAAGTTCAAGATGTATTGTAGGAGCTACATAAAACTTGAAAAAATATAGTGAATATGAAATATTATTATCAATTAGAAATTTGTAAACTTAAATGTACAAATTACTAAAATAAAATTATTATTATTATTATTATATCTATTTCAAACTCCCAGCACTTTGCCAAGATCTGCCTGACGGTGAACAGTTGGTCTGTTGTGGATCTACCGGTGCGGAAGCCTGCCTGATACTCTCCCAGTAGGTTTTCTGCGTACTAGTATCATGGTGAAGGAAAATATAAGGAAAATATGTTTGGTACCCTAATTCTCAGGATATTTCCAAGACCGAAACGATATAACACTCTTAAATTAGTCAATAGCACTTATGTCATAATTAAACAATTAAGAAAACATTGCATTATCATTCCTAGTAATAAGTCATTTAAGGCTACATGGATTTGGAAAATTGGGCGGGGTAAGTAGGATCACATAAATATGTCGTCTAAACGTGGCCTAACCACAGTTTGAAATTGGCCTTGAATAATAGCTGTCAAAATAATAATTTTAAAAAATACTGAAATATCTGCAGAACTAACTAATAAAATTATTAAATTTGATTCACATTATTTTTTTTTTTTTTTAATTTGATGAAATTAAACACACAAACAATATAATTAATACCCGTATGATGATAATTTAATTTAATTTGCATACTTGTTTTACGTTTCATGATACGTAATATCTAATTAATCATCACTTATTGTAACGTTTTTTGTCTATATGTACTTATTCGTCTATTCTTGTTTGTCTATTCTCGAAAAAATATAAATTCACATCAAATCCAAATGTGATGCATATTCATTAGTTTCCCGTTTGTATCATTAGTTTCCGAACACCGGGTATATATTTATTATAATGTCCCGAGTCGAGCTCAGTTTTGTCCTAAATTAGTTTGCTTTTGCCTTAAGTGGTGTATTGTGCCGAGTAAAATTTCGTCCCAAAATAATTATTTATCTGCGGTGCGTATTATTTCGTAAAAGGCGTAATGAATAGACGTCTCCCTCTATTGTCAGAGTCAAAGTGTTGATAGATGAGGGACCGAATAAAGAAAGGGCGGAAAGAACCGTGACAGATCTACCATTAGTAGAAAGATGCTTTCAGTGTCGCCCTAGTTACTAGTAAGAAACAACCTCCCGACAGCAATACTTAGCATACCTGCGTTCTGACAAAACTGTATTCTTGATACATAAAAAAAAATCGGGTTAGTTACACTCAAGAACGGCTGGATCGATTTTGATGATCTTTGATTTGTTGGATTAGTCTCTTGCCCGAATAGCAGAATAACTATTAAAATATCGGAAAAATTCACGAAAAACAACTGAATTTAATTCAGCTAATAAGTTAACACAACAGTATGATATCAGAATAATATTAAAAACGCGAAATTTAATATCTACCAAGCACATTCAAAATACCTATCTATATCTAGGTATAACTTACTCTATCTCCACCCCCGTCAAATCTTGGTCCCGGAATGCGTTGCTCCCTGCGTGTCCCATTCGTCCCGTTCCCTTTCCGCCTCCCCTTTTTTCTCCCGTTCCTACTCCGTCACCTTCACCTTTCCTCACCCCACTCCACTCCTCCCTCCTTCCCCCGTCCCGCCAACCCCCCTCCCGAGTTCCCCTCCCCCCTCACATGTCCCCTTCCCCTCCCGCGTTCCCCTTCTACCTTCCCCGCCTTCCCTCTTCCCTTTCCCGCTCCCTCGTTCCGCCAACCCTCCTCCCGCGTTCCATATATTCAATCCCAATACATTCAGTTTTTAAACAGCCCGCGTGCACCTTTTACAATTTTTATTCATATTTCCATTTTTCATGTACATTAAATTTGGTACCTAACATAGGTAGATACCTATTTAAAATATCTGAAATTCTTGATTCGATTCAAACTATTAGGGGAGTACCTACTTTAAATAAATTTGTCAACTTAAAGATTTTCAAAAATAGAATTGTTTTGCAAAATTTCATTCTCAAACACGCGAACTGTCAAACGTGCGATAGTGGTTAGGTTTTCTGAAATTATCCAATTTTCTTAATTTTTCTCCGTAAGAACCATCCTCGTACTTCAAGGAATATTCTAAAAAAATAATTAGCGAAATCGGTTCAGCTGCTCTCGAGATTTGCGCTTAGCAACACATTTAGCGATTCATTTTTATATATAAGATTGTACATTTATTGTAAAAAAATATACAAATATTCTTCTTCTTGTGCCCTGTCCGTTCAACGGACGTAAGCTATCATGTTGGCTATGCGGACTTTGTTTACTCGGCCCGGAACAGCTCTACAGTAGACTGGCCAAACCATTGTCTCAGGTTTTTCAGCCATGAGGTTCTCCTTCTTCCAGGGCCCTGTCTTCCGGCAATATTTCCCCGCATTATAAGATGCAAGATCAAATATTAAATAAATAAAAATGTAAAATTTTATTGGGAATTCCAGCGGGATTAGAAAAGGGAGAAAAAATTCACTTAGGTATATGAAAATGTACTATATTGGTCTCTTCTATGTTATGTATATATACAATATACAAATACAAAATATACGAAATCACAGCAAATCTCAGGAAAAAAATACATGTTACCAATACCGATTTGTAAAAAAACTTTGGGTCAACAAAACTACAAATATTTCTTCAATAAATTGCCAGAAAATATAAGATCCCTTAATGATAGATTCAAAGAATTCAAAACACAATTAAAAAAATATACTGAAAACCTTAACTAAAACAAATAAATAAACAAATAAGAAAATAAAATAAAATAATAAAGTATATAAAATTTCTCTTACTTTTTATATAAAAAAATAAAAAAAACTACAAAATGAAAACAGCAATAAAAACAAAAACAAAAATTCTAAATAACTAAACAATTAATATCTCCTCCCATACACACAAGCATTTCTTTATTATGGGAGAACATTAAAAATAATTTAATAATAATTAAAAATAAATTAGTAAATAAGACTAACTAGACTTGAGAATAATTCTCCACTAACTGGGAATGAAATTAGTTAGTTTAGATTGTTATGTATTATTGTATAATATTGTATCTTTTATTTTTATTTTTTTTTTTACATGAGCTCCACACAGGAGGCCCTGAGGAAAATAATTTCCCTCGGGGCCTGTGTCATCTTTGGGAATGCTGTGTGGAGGATTTTTTTAAGGAAAGGAAGGAGAGGAGAGTTCTGGGAAGGAAAAGGGTTTAAGGGATGGGTAGGAAACTGGGGTTCAGTGTGTTCTGGTCATCCGCCTCCAAGACCTAGACAATCCTCACCCCATGAACCCGGGCACCCCTGCTAAGTCACCAAACGTAACGAACCACTTGGGGTGACTTATGGCAGAGGTGTTGGTTATCCAATAAAGGTTCCCGGGGTGGCGGTACCCATTCCCGCCTCCCAAATTATAATATATACAAATAAAAAATAAAATAAAATGTTCCTACATCCAAATGAATATTTTCGCATTAAGCATTAGAGATTATGAACCTAGAAACAAAATACCATTTTATAAAATTTTTGTGTTAAAAACCTCGTAATCGCTGTGCACACGGTCATTTACAAAAACCCATAGTTTCGACGTCCACCGCTTTAATGCCACTAGCACGTTTTGTATTAATTATAAGTTATAACCGTGACATAATTGACAGCTTATCTATACTATAACGAATATTAATAAAATAAAATTCTCGCATTAGTTAGAAAACTCGGGTAAACTTATCCGATATATAGCCACTATTTATAGGTTTAAGTACCGAATAGTAAACTCCGATTTAATAAATAAATACACCGTAAATCGTAAATATACATTATCCTAATGGATAAGCTACGAAGAGGTTGGTGAAAACCCCCCAAGTCCCATTATTAGTTTCTGCCATTCTTAACATATACTTTATACATTTCGAAATTATTTCAGATGACGATATTTAATAGATGTCGATTCGGTTGCGCGAATATTTAAACAAGGGTAGGCAGAGAGGACGGACCGCCAAACAACTCGGTCTTGGCACACATTCCTCGCTTCGTTTACATTCGTACAACGTCTCATACACGCTCTTCTTATTCTGTGGGTAAGACTCTTGACTCACAATCCGGAGGTCGCGGGTTCGAACCCGGCATGCGCAAATAAATTTTATTTGATTAATTTGTGTTATTTCACAATTAATTCATTTAACATAATATATAGTATATTTGCGGCATGTTCCAGAGTGGAAGATACTATCAGTATCGCCCTGGTGTAAGACCACCATTCAGAATTGAAACGTTGCTTGAAAATGGTTTTAGCCGTGTTTAGTGACCAGATCTGAATAGCCAGGTACTTCCCAACCTTCCTCTTCCCCACCTCCTTCCCCTCGCCACTACCTTAAGCCTCACAACATACCCCAATTGGGGATGCCATAGACTCACTGGCTCCAGACGGGAGCAGTTGAGATTCTTGTGCGCTATTCACTGTAAAAAAATAAAAAATGGCCCGACTCCAATATCTGATTCACTTGGTCGTGCCATGTCTTTCTTGGGCGTCCTCGACTTCTTCTACCATTCCCATTTCCGTCACATATTCTCCTTACACTCCTTTCCTCGTTCATTCGCTCTGCATTCCCAAACTATCGGAGCGTCCTTTCTTAATCTTACACATTACGCTGACATTAGCCTTGCATTCTTTGCGGATCTCCACGTTTCTCACACGATCGTACATGGTTTTACCACACATTCGCCTCAGGGATCTCATTTCAACAGCGTTCAGTCTACTTTCATCCTTCCCCTGCCAGTTCCATGCCTCACTGCCATACATCAGGGTAGGTACCAGTACTCTATTATGGACGGCTAGCTTCGCTTCTTTGGACAGTTTTTTGTTGGTGCCAACGGCGTTCAGTCCTCCATTAATAGAGTTACCTGCATTCACTCTTTTTTCAATGTCTCTATCGGCTTTACCATCTCTCGTAAACATACCACCTAAATAAATTTGAATGGCGGGCTGTTTAAAGTATGGTAAAACGCAAAATTATAATAATAAACCATATCTATACTAACGACGTCTTTTGAAGGGTGTTTTTTTATTTTTTTTTTTTTTTATTGAAAGAATAGATAATACATAATATAATCAACAAACAAGTCCTGCTAAGCCAATTGAATTGGCTTGTCAACAGGAGCTTATATTTTAGTTTCATATACATTTTTTAAATTTCAAATTTACATCTTATACCTACAGATTTAATATTTTTTTCATACATATCAATATCTATATAAATATTTTTTTTCCGATAGCCAATTTTTCACCATATATTTCACCTTATTCATAGAATTACATTGCTTTATAGTGTCAGGTAATAAATTAAATATCTTCGGTATAATGTATTCAAACGTTCTCTGTCCGTACTTAATGTTAAATTTTGGAACTATTAACCCGCCGTTGCGCGTGAATCTAGTGCTGTATTTATGTTCTAATTTCTCTTTATGCTGCGGGGTAAGTATATGCTGAATTATAATTTTGTGCCATAGTATTGCCCTAACAGGTAAAATTTTGGCACTCTGAAACAGCAACGGTGTATCATGTCTCTGTTTGAAAATATTAGGGACGACTAATAATTTTACAATTGCGTTTTGTACAACTTGGACTTGGTTCAGATTGGTTATAGTAGTATTTCCCCATATTGTTAATCCATATCTTATAATAGATTCTGCCAGTGACATATAAATTATTTTAAGTGTTTCAATTGAAAGAAAAAAATTTAATGTGTACATTCTGCCAGCAATTGAAACTACTATAATTTATATACCACAATTATAATAATTGTATTTTGTTTAGTTCAATCACATTGCACAGTTATTTTCCTTAATTTTGCTCTCTGTAGTTTCAAATAAAAGCTCCTTTGTTTACAAAAAACGAAATATCTCGGTAAGGGATGAAAACACAGACAGATTGTTGAAACATAATACTGGTGGCAGAGGCGTACTGTCTTGTTATGATTCAATTATCCAATAGTGTTTAACGGTTCTATGGAAAAATAGAATAGTGACCAAACAAAACATTAATGAAAAGTGAAAGAAGAAACAAAATAACCGAAGCTCATCATACCTGGTTGACGATCTTTATTCGTGGTGTAGCGAGGCAGCGAACAGCCATAAAATATCATTTTTGTCAAATTTTGCACAGTGGTATCACCGGTCACCACTCACCACTCGCCCGCTAGGTGCGTGACAACGCATTTTGTTTTGCAAAACCATTCCAGATCTGATATTCGCCCTCACTACCTGCTTTACCTCAAAGCAAGAATAATATTAAACTTGTACAAATTATCGTAACATAAAGTTTCTGTTGTAAATACATTGTGACTCGCGTGAATATCAAGAGTTATTATTTAAACACCTCCGCACAAATTTAAACACGCATCATATATGTGTGAAATAAAAATTAGACTTATTGAAATAACACAAATAAATGACACAAAATAAATTTGCGTAGGCTGGGTTTTATTACTCACTACCTTTTTCTCGTGGCTTCGCTCGCATGGAATTAGGGGTGCCCACTCCGCCTCCGCTACCCCCCCCCCCTCCCCCCACCCACCATTCTCCTCCACCCCCCCTCCCCACCCCCCCGCCAATCTCCTCCCCCCACTCCGCCTCCTCTACCCCCCTCCCCCCACCCCACCATTCTCCTCTCCACCCTCCCTAATTTATTTGAAGTACTCCCCTAATAATATGAATCGAATGATGAATTATAGATATCTAACTAATTGTGCAACCTATTGCAATTTTTTAATACAAATTTAATGATGCCAGAGCTCTGAGTTATAGCCTATATGTTATTCTGATGTATGAGCTATATTATTGTAAAGTTTCATTAAAATCCATTCAGTAGTTTTTGCGTGAAAGAGTAACAAACATACATACATCCATACAAAGTTTCGCCTTTTTACATTAATAGGATTATATACCATTAGGTACATCTGAAAAAAAAACTCAGCCTTACTAAAAAACGTCTTGAAAATTTTATTAAGTTGATAAAGGACCGTGAAAGCGAAAACATTCTAATTAAAAAATGACAATACTTATACAGCCAAAGTAAGTTATTTATCTGTTGTATACGAGTACAGTTAATAAAGATAATTCATCATTGTTGAATTTTTTCAATTTTTAAATGTTCTGTATATTTATTATTTTTAAAGATGTCTTAAAAATGAAAACCATTATAAAAAAATGATAAAATTATCATTTAGATTTTTGTATTTGACATATACTTTTGTGTTTAAAAAAGCCATATTTTAAGTTTAAAATACAAAAAAAAAGCGTACCAGAAATATTAAATAACCTTCCTATACTCGCGCGTTGGTCTCTCAGACCGACAAATCAATAATTCGGTGTTTTCTCAAATATTACCAAAATTGGGACTTTGAGGTTTTTAGTAAGTTCTTTTTGTTGTTAAGAATTGTTTAGTACGACGCGTCGACGCGACGTGCGCATTGGTGCTGAATAGAAGTTAAGGTGGGTCAGTTAAAAAAAACTGTTATTTTTAAATTGTAAGAGAGATAAAAGAGTGCCAAATGGGTTCAAACGACGTGACGCGACGTGTTTAATTTTTTTTATATTTCTTATACGATCTTCTTCCTCCGGATTCGCTTCAAAGTTTTGAAAATTTTCATATCAAGGGTTTATTTCTAGTGTATATAAAACTAACCGTGAATCCTTTAAACCATATTATGTTTTGTAATCTTCCATAGCAAATGTAGTATATATTTACGAAATCATTTACAAAAAGTCCCAAGATTGACTTTCGCAAAATAATGCCGAAATTTGAGAGTAAGAAGAATTTTGCTGGTATTTGAATACACTGCTTTGAGATAATTTGAATTATATTCAAATTATCTCAATATTCCCTCTTTTTCTTAAGTTATTGAAAAATAGTTCATTTTTAATGGTAATTGTAATAAAGGTGACGTTACACAGTGTGGTGATTACAGGGGCATAATGTTAATTTCACACACTCATAAAATCTGGGAACGCATACTGAATAAACGAATATATGATCTTGCCAAAATCACACCAAATCAATTCGGTTTCACCCCATCAAAATCTACGACAGACGCATTACAGGCGGTGAGAATAGTAATGGAAAAACACCGTCTCAATAGGGAAAACTTACACTTCATCTTTATCGATTTAGAAAAAGCTTTCGACCGAGTGCCAAGAAGACTTGTGTGGCAAGCTATGAGAGCTCAGGAACTACCAGAACATTATGTGAACCTCATAGAAGACATGTATAACAATACCCGCACTAGGGTCAGAAGCCCGGTCGGTCTGAGCCAAGAATTCGAGGTTGAGGTGGGAGTTCACCAAGGTTCGGCGCTGAGCCCATTACTGTTCAACTTAGTAATGGATTACATCACCAAAAATATTCAAAAGAAACTACCCTGGAACCTTCTGTATGCAGACGATATCGTACTGATTGCCAAAACTGCGGAAGATCTGCAAAATACCTTGACAGAATGGATAACAGCACTTGAAACATCAGGATTTCGTGTCAGCAGGTCAAAAACGGAGCACTTGGAATGTAATTTCAGCAATACAGCGAGCAACACCACCGTTTACTATCCAGACAGAATGCCGGTGCCAAAAGTAGAATCCTTCAAATACCTTGGCTCAGTAATAACAAAAGATGCAAATGTAGAGGCCGATGTATCTCACAGAGTAAATGTTGCGTGGCAGAAGTGGCGATCACTCACTGGAGTACTGTGCGATTCAAGCATGCCCATTCGCACAAAAGGCAAAATATACAAAACTGCAGTGAGACCAGCAATGCTGTATGGGGCTGAGTGTTGGACAGTGAAGGAAAATCACGTCCAAAAACTGCACGTTGCAGAAATGAAAATGCTTAGATGGTCAGGTGGGGTTACGAAACTGGACAAAATACGAAACGAACATATAAGAGGCAGTTTCAAGGTAGCCCCCCTTCCTGAAAAACTAACAGAAAGTCGCTTACGGTGGTATGGTCATGTAATGAGAAGAGACAAAGAACACGTGTGCCATAAAGCGCTAGCTATACCTGAAATAAAAAGAGGAAGAGGACGCCCCCCTCTGACATGGTGGACCAGCATGGCAAAAATAGCTCAAAATTTCCCTAATCCAACAACCCAAGTCCGGCCGTCTTGGCGCAGATTGATTAGGAGAGCCGACCCCACTTAAAGTGGGAAGTGGCAAAGAAAAAGAAGAAGTTCATTTTTAATGGTATAACTAACACTTTTTTAAGATTTAACAATGGTAGGGTTTTCCCTATTATGTGAAATTTCAAAGTCAATCCGGAGGAAGAAGATGATATCCAAATATTACTTAAAAAATTACGTGATTTTATATCTTAATTTATCACCCTTTTATCACTATTTGACAAATCAAAACAAGATTTTTTTCCGTACCGTCGTGACCCACCTTAGTAGACATGTGACACTTATTTACTGTTATCGGTCTTTTATGTAAGTAGATAATTATTACTACCCAAAAATCCTATTAACGATTAATTTTTATTTTTATAATATTTTATTATTCTTGAGTCTTTTGTTTATTAGATTCCAGAGTTTCTTTTTAAATAACAAATGAAAAAGTTTATTTTTGTTACTAAAGTTAGAATACAAAAAATTAAGTTCTTTTTTTTTATATTTTGAAGTCTGTTTTTGATTCACAAAAATGAACAATGCAAAACTGTCATTTCAATGCATTGCCTGCATATTTCAAAACGTTAATTTCTTTGATATGTTTACCAACACGCGTATTAGACATTTAATTTATTTTAAAAAATCACTTTCAAGAAATCATTATAAAATAGAGACCCTGAAATGCAACTTGAATATTGATGTAACCTATAAAACCATTTTCTTTCAGTTCAATTTACAACACACAATTATTGTGCTATAATTTGACTAACAATGGCGAAAAACAACACAAATAATTGTAAATGTAGGTCTAGGTTAGGTCTCCCTACCTAATCAATCTCTCCGGATTCGGCCCGCCACGCAGTGGTTGGACAAACGCATTCACCGCCAAGATTTAGAAAACCCTCAACCAATAAACTCAGGCACTTGGGATGACCCATGGTAAGGGTGTGGGCTATCCAATAAGTGGTGCAGCCGGTGCGGCCGGTGCGGCCGTACCCATACCTCCCTTCCAAATTGTCTCCGCCAGCTAAAATGTGTCACGATAGAAAATACTCTCTTTTCGGTGATATTCAAAGTATAATAGAAATATAAAGAGCATAAAAAGGGTTTTATGCGTTACCTGTATATGAGGGAATATACATACTACTCATTTACTACCCATTCCTGTATTCGTCGTTATTCTTAACAGGAATGCTCGATCTTAATACCTTAGAAGCCCGCCGGAAAATATTTTTGTGGAAACATTATTTTAAGCTGATCTCCGGTATTGCACTGAATCCACCTACCTTAAAGGAGATTAACCTTTATGTCCTTAACGCGTATATTCGTGGGAGATCCCACGCACTTTTTTATGCTCCGAAAGCGAGAACTTCTTACATTCAGAATGCGCCATTAAACTGGGCAATTCTACTGCTTAACGATTCTGCATTGAGCATCCACATCTTCAATGTTACCTACAGTATCTATCTTTTGACATACGTCACAACATAGTAAAACTGCACAAACGGATTTTTTTTCTTCTGTTAAATTTTGTAATCTTTTCCGTAATAATTTGGTCTATAACTGTTTTATGGAGAACCTGAATAAAAAATAAAATAAATTAATAATTCGCTAAAATCTTCCATACCAAACATAAATAAAAACTTCTGGAAGATATATATATTTTTTAATAAAGCTCTTTCTTTGGAGTGAACTTCACGCCACTGTTATAATTTAGATAAAGAAATGTAACCTTTATTCGATAAACCGACAATAATAGGGAGATTTCTATCGCTTTCTCTTTAGGACGGTAGAGCAGTCTTTTCACATTGCTTGTAATTTAATTAAAAAATTCCAGAAGTGAAAAGCTGTCAGAAAGTAGTCGGGATTTTCCACACGATTTAATTTTTTTAACATTAACTCCACCCACGAGGCCCTGGCCCTTTTACATTGCAATACCGGTAGAACAACGACAAATTTCTCTCCTGATGTCTGCACTCTACAGATTGCAAACTATTTGTTAAGATAGGGGAATCTATAAAACTGACCGCCCGTTTCTGCACATTGTCTAGGGTTTTTCCAAATACTTTATGCTAAGAAACCGCATTTGAGTCGGCAAATTGTCCTGGGAGAGTCGAGCTTTAGAAAAATCTTATGAAAACCTTGCAGAAAAATACTTAATATTATATTTCATTTTACATCACCATGTGCATCTCCACTTAACGCGAAATCACGCTAAATTTCAACGTACCCGGTCTAGGTCTAAGTTCTGTCAGAGACTGCCTCCGTCGCGCGTTGTCGAGGGGTAAGGCTTTTGATTCGTAATCCAAAGGTCACGGGATCGAATACCAGCATGAAAATTAATTTTTATTTAATTAATTTGTGGTATTTCATAATGAATTCATTTAAAATAGTATACAGTATATTTGTGGCACGTTTTGGAGTGGAATATACCCTCAGTATCGCCCTGGTGTAAGACCACCAAGATGTCGTCTCGTGAGATAGGTATTCACATAAAAAAGAGCTCGCGACCAACCTTTTGAGGTTTTAACCGTTTTTGAATTACTGTGTATTAAATCTTCTACAAATTATAATTATACAATATATTCGTTCAAATATATTTGAATCTTTAAAAGATTTATATATTCAATATACATGTAACGCGAACGGTTCTGACTATAAAAATAAAGAGACTGACTAGAAAGATTCGACTGAAAATAATACCATCGCAATTTTTTTCTCAAAAATGTTGTAGCTTCCGAATTGTTTACATTTTAAATCATTTGTCAAAATTAGACAGCTCTCAAACATAAATATTGCTTGGCGATCATTTTTATTATTGAAAATTATCAATTTATTGACATAAAATGATTGATGGTAATATTATTACTCGCCAGCAATATGTTAATTGAAATTAGTTTTTGGCTAATATTCAAACAGCGCGTGAGAAATTCGAATTATTTGTTTAATGTTGCTTGGAAAACAAACATTGTGGGGAGCTAAAGTCACATTTTTTCTGAAAATTCATTATGTCACAGTACTTTCATTCACTGACGACCTCCGTAGTCCAGTGGGTAAGACTCTTGACTCACAATCCGGAGGTCGCGGGTTCGAACCCGGCATGCGCAAATAAATTTTATTTTATTAATTTGTGTTTTCACAATTAATTCATTTAAAATAATATATAGTATATTTGCGGCATGTTCCAGAGTAGAAGATACTATCAGTATCGCCCTGGTGTAAGACCACCATTCAGAATTGAAACGTTGCTTGAAAATGGCTTTAGCCGTGTTTAGTGACCAGATCTGAATAGCCAGGTACTTCCCAACCTTCCTCTTCCCCACCTCCTTCCCCTCCCCCACTACCTTCAGCCTAACAACATACCCCAGTTGGGGATGCCATAGTCTCACTGGCTCCAGACGGGAGCAGTTGAGATTCTTGTGCGGTATTCTCTGTAAAAATTTTAAATTGCGTAGGTACAACTTCAGAGAGGTATTATTTATATAGTCGAACGGAGCGCATTAATACTCGTAAATTAGGATTAATTGAAACTCAAAACTTTACAAGCAAACAATAAATGTCACACTGTTCTAAATATATGAATACTTCGAAGGTTTCGAAGTTACGTTTGATGTGCACTGAAAGTGGAGATTAATGCAAAATTACTACTTTCAATTAATCTTTACGACGATTCGATTTACATTATAAATACAAAGAATTATTTTGTTATCAGTTTTTGGGGTATTATGCCGTGTTGCGCTACCTCCTTATTTAGCCAACGTTTCGGACAGCGTTGGCTAAAGAAGGAGGTAGCGCAACACGGCATAATACCCCAAAAACTGATAACAAAATAATTTTTGGCCGTGAAAATCTAAAATCGTATCTGACAAAGAAATATTCTTCTGATATGTTGAAGCTTTTCTTGCCATCTTCTTTGGGTAGAATTAAAATAAAATTGTTAATTATGTCATAAAAAAACTAGCGAGTTCCCAGCATGCGTTGCTACACCATTAAATAAATAAATTGTTTCTACCTGCGTGTCCTTTCCAATTCGTCCCGTAACACTTTCGCTTCCCCTTCTTCTCTCGCGCCCCCTTCCCCTCACGTTTTCCCACTCCGCCTTCCCTCTCCCCACTCCCGCTCTCTCGTCCCGCTAACCCCCCTCCGGCGTTCCATTTATTCAGTACCAGTACATTCAGTTTTCAAACAGCTCGCGTGCCACCTATTATAATTGTTTTAATCAAATTTTCATTTTTCATATTAACCAAACATTCATTTTTGTATGTTATAAGAACAAACAATCAAATTTTGGTACCTAACACAGGTACCTATTTAAAATACATATACTTCCTACATACTAATTCAAGTAAATTCATTAATTTAAAGAGTTTATTCGAAAATTGAATTTTGATTGAACAATCGATGGTTTGCAAAATGTCTTTCTCAAATTGTGACATTTTCGACAGTTTCTTAAGAGTTTTTGTAACGATTAAAAGCTTTTCAGATGTATTGTCATGTAGTTGTAATAATTCGGAAAACCTTCGCGAGGGTGGAAAGAAGGTATTTTGAAAATTCAAAACATTTCCTATAGGTTTTTCTTAATATAGCAAAACCTAAACAATAATAATAATAATAAGATTATATTTGTCTATATAGTGCAGTTTTGTGACATTTCACTTCAAGTGCGCTTAACTATAATAAATTTAAAAATAATCCTACAGTGCTGCTTATAATATTGAGAAAATAATAAAAGAATATACAGTATTTACAAAACAATGACAGAAGAACAAAATTAACAAAGATACTGCTGTTCTAGCACACACGGGAGAATAATAATAATAATAGACAATAGCGGTGCTATTGTAACATAGGACAAAACAAGAACTTTAAAACTAAAATATAATATACTAACAGAAATGCAATTTGCGTTCAGAAATGAGAAATATTCTGACATAAATTCGGATATTAAACATAAAATAAAAATACAATTTTGAGGAAAACGAAACCAAAAAATTACGGGAAACTTGAGAACATGGCTTATTATTATTACGCATATTGAAAAGATGTTAGGATTCATGAATGGTATGATTTTTTAAATAATTTTGTTTTTAAAGCGCTTTAAATTCAGCCAAATTTTGGATATTAGTAAGGGCTGAGGGAAGTTTATTCCAAACGATAGGGTCCGTTACATGAAAAGAGCGATCATAGTAAGCAGCTCGATTTGACCTAGGAAGTTCGATTAGACGATTAATAACATCTAGATCTGCTGACCTTAGAGTGAGCTGTCTCTCGCTTAAGTTTTGTCGGACACATAGTTCCGATATATAGGCTGGCGCCATTCCTTGCAATGCTTTGAATTGATTAAGCAGATCTTGAACTCTATTCTTTTAGGACATCGAAGCCAATGAAGACGATCCCTTAGGCTACGTCCGCAGACAGGCGGCTTGCTTAGCGCCTAGAGCCTAGCGAGTTACCTAGCGAGTAGCTTAGGAAAACGAATGTTCTAGAATTTTCGCGACCGGCCGCACTGCGCGCTTGGTGCCTAGACAGTCGCCTAGCGTCTATCGAAGTAAACCAACGTGTTGGTTTTTTGCCACTAGGCGCGAGGCATTTTAGAAGTAAAAAATGTATGAAATATTAATTGCATCAGTTTTAAAAAGAAAACCTTGTCTTTGATGTGGAATCCAGCTAATAAAAAAGCTCCATAAAAATGAAAACTATAGGAAGAGGTAGCAATCGAAGTAGAAAAAGATGGTTTGTACTGAAAAGTGATTTATTTATGATGAGATTTTTTTTTACATTGAGAAGTTAATTATGGTTATGAATTATCGTTATTTGTTTTTTGGGGTGTTATGCCGTGTTGCAGCTCATCTGCCCTGATGATGGACACTGTAACGCTGCCCGAAACGTTGACTAAAGAAGGAGATGGCGTAACACGGCATAACATCCCAAAAACAAATAACGAAAATACTTTTGGTCGTGAAAATCTAAAAACGTACATGGTTATGAATGTATATTATGGTTATGGTGTTGGATTATGTTTTCAGGCAATGAGCTGTTCTGCCAGGTAATCAATCCAATTCCGTTGAAATAATTCAACAAAATTTCTTTGGTTTGTAATGCACTGTTTAAAAATCTACATCGTTTACACAGAAAATTTAACTCCCCATGACTTGACCGTGACTTATTTATGTCATGAACCCAACATGATGGATAAGACCGTGAAATGGAATATTTTAAATATGAATTTTGCTCTAAGTAGCAGTTTTAGAACTATTTTTGAAAGTGACATCTCGTCAACGTGCCGACAAGCAAATGACCTAGGCACCTAGCGACCCACCACGCAAACCACCTTCAGTGCGGCCACCATGTATCCTAGCAAGTAGCTAGAGTGCAAGCCACTGGGCTCTAGGCGCTAAGCCAGCCGCCTGCCTATGCGGACGTAGCCTTAGAAGCGGGGTTATATGACAGTACTTAAATAAACAACTCAAATACATACATATAGCAAGATTTTTAGTATTTATTATACATAGATACGATCGTAAACTACTAACAAATATTTTTTTTCATTAAAATTATTCACAAAATAAATAAATACCACTTTGCACTTGAAATCGTGACCTCAAGACTCCGTTTGCAAAGCGTTTTGATGCCTATTATCTACATTCATGGCGACATAAGACACACTAAAATACAAACATTTTTGTTAAGTTTTAAGATTTTCACGGCCAAAAGCATTTTCGTTATTTGTTTTTGGGGTGTTATGCCGTGTTGCGCTACCTCCTTCTTTAGTCAACGTTTCGGACATCGTTGCAGTGTCCATCATCAGGGCAGATCCGGCAGATCCGGTAGATGTGCCGGATCTACCGGATCTGCCGGATCTACCCTGATGATGGACACTGCAACGATGTCCGAAACGTTGGCTAAAGAAGGAGGTAGCGCAACACGGCATAACACCCCAAAAACAAATAACGAAAACAAACATTTTTGGCTTGTGGCTTTCTCTTGTTCACCTCACATTCATTGTTCATGTTATGTCGTTATGTTGCAGGAATTTGAGAATTCTTGTGAACAAGTGCTAATGTTACCATCATGAACTATTTTTTAAATCTTTAAAATAAACTCTTATATTCACTGCAACAATTTACTTTATTTTATTTTGTTTCATCGGGAAAACCAATAGTTGATTTTTTTTTTATAAGGTTTGGTCAAATACATATAATAATTGAACGAGGTTTTCTCTGATGTTTCTTAATTATTATTGAAAAAACGATTTACAATAGCTTAGATGGGTAGGCTCGACAAAAACATATTCTTAGCCATGTTAGCCGATAACCGAAAATATTATAAAAGAGTTGGCGCATTGTACATTGAAAGTCCGGAAAGGGGAAATGCAAATGGACATTATTCTTTCATTTAAAGTGATGTTTTTTTTTCTATTGATGATTTTATTGATATTATAAAATAGGATAACTTAACCGATCCACTACACATTAAAATTTGAAATAACGAGAAAATTTCACAAGCCATTGCCAATCACACCATGATTAACGAATAAGATGTTATACTAAAAATGTCAAAGATTTTTTGATTGTCACACTCAAGCCGTAGCGAGATGTGTAAATTTTTCTAATTATTTGTTCCATTCAATCAGTTTATTATTTTTTTTTAATTTTTATTTTTTATTTTAGTATTTATTTAATTACAGAATACATTTTGTACAAAAAAATTTGAGTAGACCCACAAAGCTGTCATATGACAGCTTGTCTGCAGGTTCTAACAATTTAAACATTCTTAATATTACATATATCTAAGAAAATATTTGTAAATACATTTATAGTTTTAAGGAAACATTAGAATAGATCAAATAGTAATATTAGATAATTTAACTTACAATCATAAATATATAAGATATTTCAATATACCTGCCTAATAACAAGATATGTAGGCAGCTATATTAAGATATTCAAAGATACATGGAGTTTTCACTCATTAACCATAGTTTTATCATTTTAGGACATAGTCTCTCATTTTTTTCAAGTTTTATGTTTTTATTGATTTTATTGAAAATCAGTGGTATTAGATATTCAAGAGTACGGCTTCCATATTTATTTAATATTCGAGGAGTTTTTAGGCCCTTTCCTTCTCTAAATCTTGTGGTATGTTTGTGTACAAGTAGGTGTTTGTAAGGGCTTTCCCCCATATTATCCATAATAGTAGTAAACCACCATAAATGTGTAATCTGTAAAGTAAATATTAAAACACAAATAAAAGATGTGTTTTATTTTGCAAATAAAACTTGGATAAATACTTGGATAAAATCCTCAAAATGAAATCATATTATGTTTCTTTGGGAGTCCAATTATAAAAATACAATGCAGTTTTAATTTTTAATGTAAGAAGCATATTTTCAAATTAAGTCGATTTTGAAATCTGAATCTGAAAAAAAAACTTCACTCCACCTTACGTGTATAAAACATTTTGATAATGCATTTTGGCTGTTGAAATATTCCATTAAAATCAATTTTAGCATCGTTTGAAATCGTTTTCATAAAAAACATAACATGGTTAATCCACTGAAAGCTGTGTGTGTCATGCCGGATTTTTCGATTAGTGAAAAATGATTGAAGCACAATAAAAATAGAGTGTATTGAGCTGTGGTATTCATAAACCAGGGTTTAAACATTTGACAACCAACACAATAATAAGGTTTGATAACGTAACCGCTAAAATAGGATCAAAGGCGTAGGCGTAGGCTACACGTTCAATATGTATCATGATCCATATTGATGGACTGTTGTACATCTATAAGCTTCATAGTGCTATCGTAGACGTTCAATATTTATTGTGATCGGTCAATATTTATCGCAATTCGTGGGTGCTCGATGCCGAATTCAGGAATCTGGACATCTGTGGTCCATATTGTGATCCGTCAATACGCTAGCCTACACGTTCAATAAATATCACAATATTTGATAAATATTGACGGATCATAATAAATATTGCACGTGTCGGGTTCGCTTAACACTGCTTGTCTGTTAAAATTTTAAATTTATATTGTATTTTGTTCAATTAATGTAATAATTAATGTTAAAGAACGTTCAATATTAAATGTTTTTGATCTAGAAGTATGATTGTGATGAATGTTTTCACTAATAAAAATATAATAAAAAAGACATTGTACAATGTATAAACTCAGTAACGACTCCCGGTACGATCAAGGCAGTTATATGGTGTGGTAGCCCTCTATCACCCATCCATGAAGAAGTTTCCATTTTTACCCGAAGGGCGTTGTTTTGACGATATAAGGGCTGGAAGTTTCGCCTTCTAGAATTTTTTAGAATAGTCCAGAACATTCGAGAGTATTCGAGAGCATTCCAAAACATTCAATAACATCCCGGAACATTATGGAATGTTGTGGAATGTTTGGGAATAGTCTGGATCGTTCTGAAACATCATTTTGTATTTTGTATAAATTTGTAAGATCTTCACCGAGACTCTTTCTGCATAGCGGTTTCTAAGACCCTGGTATTATTTTTTTTATCTGAAATTGCAAATGTAAGATTTTGTCATTTTTCAACTAAGGATTAAAATTTCCATGTTTTCAAAATATGATGGATCTCTCAATATGTTATGGAAACTGTAAATCTGCCTCTTTGCAGTAGAAAAAACGTCGCGAACGATCAGGTCTGCATCATGAAATTTGAATAGCATTTTTGTCATCTTTTTATCGTCGTTTCAATCATGATCTATAATTATGCTTAAATTTGAAGTTGAATTTCTACCGATTTCTTACATATCTCCCTTAAACACGTTAAGTTTTAAAGCTCTTAAAAAATATATGTTTTTCTTGAAGATAATATCTAGACATTGCCCGCGCCGAAATGCAAATTATACAAAATTCCCTCGATAGAAAAAAATCGCAAAGTATGCTCCAAAAATTATTGTTTGTTTCAGTTATTTTACAAGTTATATGTATGAAAAAATTCACAGTATTTCTTTAAATGCTCTTTATTAAAAATTTTCGCAATTTTCACATCGATTTTGTCGCAGTAAATGTTAGCGCTCGCTTCTAACATTCGTAATTTCTTATCTCTCCATCTTCTTCTTTTCTAGTCCGGTTGTGGAGCCTTAAAGACATAGAGACTCGGGTAACATCGGTAAGCAATTAATAAAATCCAAGAATACCACATGGCAAATAAATAAAATTAATAAAACTATAACTGATTATGAGACCTGAAAAAGTATTGTTTTAAAAATTTACCTTTTTTCGTACTGGCGAAATACCGCCTTTATATTTTCTTCCTCTCACAACTTGGGCCTCTCCAAGACTCAAGTTCACTGCTTTTTTTCGACAAAAGAGCCTCCACATAGCATCCCCAAAGAATACATGGATCCTGAAGAAAATGTTTTCCCTCAGGATAGCCTGCTTAAAACAAAATAGAACAATAGAGAAACGAAATATTTTCAATGTTTTAAAGTCAATAATACAAGTCCACTCAATTTTGTATGTACTGGATTCGGGTGCTTTTCCAGATAACATATTTTGAATAATATTGTTGATTCAATAAATAAAACCTTTTTTAAACCCTTTATTTACTTTCTGTATGCCACTTTATTTCATTATCCTTTTTTATTTCCTCGTTTGTTCAATTGATTGAAAAAATTTGTATACTTTCCACCAAGGTATAAAATGACGTTAATCAAGATTTATGGCTTAACCCGCTTCAAAAAACCATTACCTCATCAAATTATGAAAGAAACCTGATGAATAGGTGGCATTAATTTCAAAACACAGCCTATTTTATAACTGGAAATTAAATAACAGCCATTTTAAATCTTTAATGAAGAATTCGAAAAAAGCTAAATAATTATTACTAAGTGAAAAGAGCTTTGCTTATAAGCTTGTGGATAAAATGTTATCAAAACGAAATTTCAAAGAGAAATTATTACGCCTACCTACATAAATAAGCAAAATTGTCGGAATTAGAGTGCAGAGAACCTAAGTAAAACTTTCTAATGATTTAAACAAGAATAATAATAATGTTCTTTCTCGAAAACTATGTTAATTAATCTACATTATTTACTAATCACATGGTTGACTGAAGGCACCATGTGAAATTTCTAGAATTGCTAACTTTACAATAAAAAATAATAAATTTTTTGTTACGTTTATTTTTTTACCTCTTTTATAATTATTTTTAATGTAATTTTTTTAATCGAATATCCCACATATGCACACTGATTTTTCAAAATTATTTATGTAAATTACAACTATTTTTGACCAGGAAAACCATTGCCCACGTTTGGCAGTAATGATTTTTATTTCTTTATGTAGAACATAATTATTATTTAAATATCTGAGTATTACTGGAGAAAATTTTAAATTTAGAATATCTTCGTTCATTAACTGTTTTTGTGTTTAATTCGTTGAACTCAATTTTTTTTTATATGAATGTAAATAAAATTTAATGATTCAGTGTTTGCTTGCGGTTTTCCGCGGAAGGAGAAATTCTCACTAAGATTGATAAAAAAATTGTGGTGCTTTTTTACATTAGCTCTACACAGGAGGCGCAGAGGAAAATAATTCCCCTCAGGGCCTATGTCATATCTGGGGATGACGTGTGAAGGATTTTTTTAGGAAAGAAAGGAGAGGAGTCTTTGGGAAGGAAAAAGATATGAGGGGTCGGTATAAATCTGGGGGTCAGTGTATCAACGAATGACGAACGTATGAACACATTTAACGACCTCCGTAGTCCAGTGGGTAAGACTCTTGACTCACAATCCGGAGGTCGCGGGTTCGAACCCGGCATGCGCAAATAAATTTTATTTGATTAATTTGTGTTATTTCACAATTAATTCATTAAAAATAATATATAGTATGTTTGCGGCATGTTCCAGAGTGGAAGATACTAACAGTATCGCCCTGGTGTAAGACCACCATTCAGAATTGAAACGTTGCTTGAAAATGGCTTTAGCCGTGTTTGGTGACCAGATCTGAATAGCCAGGTACTTCCCAACCTTCCTCTTCCCCAACTCCTTCCCCTCCCCACTACCTTCAGCCTCACAACATACCCCAATTGGGGATGCCATAGTCTCACTGGCTCCAGGCGGGAGCAGTTGAGATTCTTGTGCGGCATTCACTGTAAAAAAAAAAAAATTCCTCGCACGCGGTGCAAGGCGATGTTCTCAGAGTCTTGCTCGTCAAAATGTCTCACTCAAACTGTCCCTCTCGATTCGGCCTGCGACGCAGTTGGTGGGTAGGTGCATCCCAAGGACAAAACTCACCCCATGAACCCAGAAACTTTTGCTAAGCCACAAAATGTAGCGAAATACTTGGGTTGACCTATGGCAGAGGAGTTGTTTAACAAATAAATGGTTCCGGGGCGGCGGTACCCACACCCCTCTCCCAAATTGAATATTTATTATCCTTATAACTTACAATCTTTTGTATGACTATATTATAAACCCTTATGTTTTTTGAACTAAAGTCAACAATTTCCATGACTTATTGGCATGTTTCCTAAAAACTGCAAAGTAAGATGGGAAAATTGAGAAAAGGTATTGTAAAAATCCGTACTTAGGTATTTCAAACAATTGTAATAATTTGTGACACAATTGTTAGTTACTAGAAACTAAATCTTGGACACATTGTTGTGTTATGTCTCAGAACTTTAATAAATTTTATGGAGGAACTGAGAAAAAACGGCAATGCAATCGTTATCCACAGGAAACCAAATTGCGAATTTCATTGGCGGTCCGCACACAGGCAACTTGTTAAAGACGATAGCACAGCTAGTCGCGTTTCAGTTGCCAGTTGACAAGTTGCCATGGTTACGCCTCACGACCTGTCATGTTTGCGTCATGTATTAGAACAGGAAAATATCGATTTTGTTCAGAATGTTGAATAATTATTTTTAATTTATTATTACTTATTTTTAATTGAAATTTAACAATAAGTACGGACAGAGAACGTTTGAATATATCATACCGAAGATATTTAATTTATTACCTGACACTATAAAGCAATGTAATTCTATGAATAAGGTTAAATATATGGTGAAAAATTGGCTATCGGAAAAAAAAGATTTATATTGATTTTGATATGTATGAAAAAATGTTGAATCTGTAGATATAAGATGTAAATTTTAAATTTTAAAAATATATAAATATGTAACTAAAATATAAGCACCTGTTGACAAGCCGATTCAATTGGCTTAGTAGGACTTGTTTGTTGATTATATTATGTATTATCTATTATTTCAATAAAAAAATAAAAAATGTATAATATTAAAATTGATAATAATTGATACATTATTAACAAATTATATTTTTGTTAATCAAGCTGATATAATTACTGAAATCATTAGTTGAGTTGCGCCGTGCATTGAGTTGAATTGAGTTGCCAACCAGTTTTCAGTTTCTCCATGAGCAAAAACCTAACATTTATCTCTCAATATAAAATAGTTACTCTTTTCGTAATTAACTATTAATTAATAGAAGTGTGCATCATTATCCAATAGCACAATAACTGACAGTTTTTGCTAAACGGATCACATAAATAAATATTAATTAAGTAAGAATTAAGCACTTAATCCGCTAATCACTAAGGTCGACAATCGTGCATCATTGAACACGCGATGAAGTATACTCGAATAGGATTAAGATAGGCGAGGGAATTAAGTGGAAGCCGATTAGAAGTGAGTTTATTTACACTAGATACGATACGATACTATACGATTGTGCTACCCCAGCCAGGAGTACTTCTGTTCCGGTGAGACCGGTACACCAGGGAGCATTGATTTGTTAGACTTGGAACACGTGCTCTGGGGATAGGAAAGGATAAGAGGGGAGTTTTATCGACCAACATACATGACAACCTAACAAGCAAATATTGAAATTTAGGATTAGGTTCAACGTTATTGAAGTGAAAACTTCCTCAGTACCGTTGTGAATTGCAACTCGAAGGAAAGAAAAATAGCGACGCTAAAAAAGAGACAAAAACACGCATCTAAGATTTAGTATGCGAGAGAATGAGATAGACTAATCGGTCTCCTCTTTGTGCGGTGCTTTGTAGCCTTCCCACTTTTGCCTACTTAAGTTTTCTGAAGGTTTCAATTCTGCCGCATGTGAACTGCACACTCTCTTTTTGAAGTGAAAACTTCTTTCCCACCGTTGTGATTTGCAACTCGATAAAACGAAAAAAACGAGTGTGCTTTACACCACACTACTGAAGTAAAACTTTACTAACTTATATCTCCCTCTCAACTTCTCTTCGCCTCGCCCGATCACAATTTTCATAACGCTCTCGTCATGCATTCACCAGCTTACTCCCCAAGCCAAGCGTGCGTAAAGGCCCGACCGTTCGCCTCGCTTGAACACACTTTTCGTAATGCTCTCGTCACTCATTCACCAGCTTAGTCCCCAAGTCCAGCGTTCGTTAAGAAGTCTTACTTCAAAAATAGAGACACTAAAAAGAGACAAACACATACAGCTTAAGGATTTAGCCTGCGAGAGAATGAGATAGTATAATCGGTCTCCTCTTTGTGCGGTGCTTTGTAGCCTCTCCACTTTTGTCTACTTTAGTTTTATGAAGCTTTCACTTCCACCGCGTGTAAAGTGCACAGTTTGTGTTTTTTTTTAAATTTTATTTTCCTTTTTAATAATACAAAGTCTTCCTTCTAAAGATGCTCCGAATAACTAGCGTCATTGATCCATTCGGAACCGGTGCAAAGTTGGGAAAGTGAATTCAACAGCTCGGCTGTGGAACAATTTGCCGACCTATGTTTTTCCCTCCTCCTACAACATGTTCACTCATTCCTCTCCTCAAAAAGCCCCCCTTACAGCATCCCAAAATACGACATAGCCCTAGAGAGAAATTATTTTCCTCAGAGTGGGGTTAATTCATGTTATTTGAACAGCCATGTAAAAAGAAATATAAATACTATTTTTGGACCATTTATGGTAACTACTTGAATCATTTTCAAACAACAAATAAGGTTTCAAACGGTAAAGCACTTTTTCAACCAATAACGAAATATCCCCGAAAAAATATTCTCCGTCAAAACATCCCCCGATCAGTTAAGTAAGGTTTGGCGAGTTTAGGTTGGTTTAGGTTAGGTTAGGTTATTAGTAGGCTTTTGTGGAGGATATTTTGTCGGGGGATGTTTTATCCGTAGGATATTTTGTGGGGGATATTTTGTCCGTAGTATATTTTGTCGGGGGATGTTTTGTCCGTAGGATATTTAGTGGGGGATATTTTGTCCGTAGGATATTTTGTCGTGGGATGTTTTGTCCGTAGGATATTATTTCGGGGATATTTTGTCCGTAGGATATTTTGTCGGGGGATGTTTTGTCCATAGGATATTTTTTCGGGGATATGTTGTCGGGGGATATTTTCTCCGTAGGATATTTTGTCGGGTGTAATTTGTCAATGATATTTTGTCGGGGATATTTTGTCGAGGATATTTTGTCGGGGGGTGTTTTGTCCGTAGGATATTTAGTGGGGTATATTTTGTCGGGGATATTTTGTCGGGGATATTTTGTCGGGGATATTTTATCGGGGGATGTTTTGTCCGTAGGATATTTAGTCGTGGGATGTTTTGTCCGTAGGATATTTTGTGGGTATATTTTTTCGGGGATATTTTGTCGGGGGATGTTTTGTCCATAGGATATTTCGTCTGGTATATTTTGTCGGGGATATTTTGTCGGGGATATTTTTTCGGGGATATTTTGTCAGGGGATATTTTGTCGCGGGATGAAAGTCGCAGAACCGTTTCAAAGAATTTTCAATTTGGGAGGCGGGAATGGGTACCGCCGCCCCGGGAACCTTTATTGGATAACCAACACCTCTGCCATAGGTCACCCCAAGTCGTTCGCTACGTTTGGTGATTTAGCATGGGTGCCCGTGTTCGTGGACACACTGAACCTCAGATTCCTACCCACCCCTCAAACTCTTTTCCTTCCCAGAACTCTTCTCTCCTTCCTCTCCTTAAAAAACCTTCCAAACAGCATCCCTAAAGATGACATAGGCCCTGAGGGAAATTATTTTCCTCAGGGCCTCCTTTGTGGAGCTCATGTAAAAAAAATGTCAACTACAAAATTTATTTGCCAACTTATCTGAAGTACACGTCGTCCAACGTGTCGTCCAACCGCGTCGTCCAAAGTCAACCGTGTACAACATCTGCGTCACGTTTTACTTTGCGTTTGGACTAATCGATAAGCAATTATTGTCAGATAATATTTTATAACGTCCGTGATTAATGTATGACAGCAAAGTCTTCAGCAAACAGATTTATATTGTGATCAAACAAATTTTAAATTGAATTAATCACGTAAAAAATGGAGCCTCGAAACTTTATACGTATCCCGCCTATCTTTTTAAAATCTATTTGAATTTTGACTTTGTTTTCGTGAACGAATGAAGGCCGATCTTGGAAGTGGAAATTAACCCACTTTTCGACTTCCGATCGAGCTGAAACTTGGCAGATAAACATTTTTTTTAATATGAATACCGCACAAGAGTCTGAAAAGCTCCCGTCTAGAACGGTGAGTCTATGGCATTCCCCAATTTTTATTTTTTTTATTTTTATTGAAAGAATAGATAATACATATAATCAACAAACAAGTCCTGCTAAGCCAATTGAATTGGCTTGTCAACAGGTGCTTATATTTTAGTTACAAAATATACTTTTTTAAAATTTAAAATTTACATCTCATATCTACGGATTCAAAATTTTTTCATTTATAATTTTTATTTATTTTAGTAGGTGTAAATCTGGTAACTAAAAATATTTGAATAAGTCAGGTACGCCTCATACGTCATACGTCTGGAAATTTTATATTCTCGTGAAAACAAGCTTATAGATCCGATTGGTTAAAGAATTTCATATGCCACAATTCCCTGATAAAAATTCGTCTAAAATATTTCCCTTTGTCATCTAAACGCTTCGTATCGTTGAAGAATAAACAAAACAATTACACATCTGCCCTGATGCTTGAAACTGCGGTGCTGTCTGGAGTGTTGGCTAACGAACCAACGGAGCGATTATGGCAGAAAAATGGACCACTTTTATTTTTCTGCGATTGATAGCGGTCTAAAATTGGACCACATTTCCTACCATTCGTAAAACATTTATTGTAATTACATATTTAAAACATTTCCTTGGCCAGCCATTTATTTTGAAATGAACCTATTGAAATGCTCTATCTAGTATGACCATAGAGGTGTCAAATTCGAACTTCGTAGACTATTTTATCACGATGTTAATTTTTTTTTTATCTTTCATTTTCAAGTATACCAAAGACAACCTACAGAAATCGAAAATATCTTATGTTTATTTATTTAAACGCCCATAGGGCTTTTACATAGAATGCAGCACATTTTTTTTAACTACAGTGAAAATAATGGGTTTACAAAATACAAGTAACATTATATATGTTAAAAACAAAATATAGGTTACATAAAATATAAGGGTTAATAAAAAAAAAATTAGGTTACATGAAATATAAGCGTTAACAAAATACAGGTAACATAAAATATTATAAGAAACAAAATATAGTCCATAAAATACAGTAGTTAACATAAAGTAGGTAATGTTTAAAATTGTTGTTCTCATTAGTTTATGGGATAGGTAGAAATAAATAGTTCGCACATATGGCGTTTGAAGTTTGCTAAGTTCAAATTATTGTCAAATACATCCATATTGTTTAAGTATTTGTTACCAAGACTATGTAAAAGTTGTATTGGAGAATTTAAATCATAGTTCGAATGAGATGTACGTATATAAATTGTCGATGTTTGTCTAGTTGTTCGTGTAGGTACATGTAGATTTATTAATTGAAGGAGTTCACAACTGTCGAATTTAGAGTTTAATAATTTTAATTAAAAGGTTAGGTCGTTTATTTTTCGTTTATGTTGACTCGAATAAGTACCCCTCACGGCAGTTTCAAAGTAAAAAAAACGCAGATTTTTTTACTATTTTACGATTTTTTTATATATATTTTTTTTTAATATTCTACAAATATTAAATAAACGGTACAATACGGTACGTTAAAACTCGAAGGTATGATTTTTTTATAATGTTGACGAAAAAATTAAAAAAAATTATCTTCCGGGAAATCTCGAGCAATCGAGGCAAGTTCATTTATTTCGCCTGATCGCTCCGGTGGAGAAGGAGGCAAAATAAATCACTAAAATTAGAAAATATCTTTATTTATTTTTTTCCGTCACCCTTCAACCAGTAGTAAACCCATGCAAATAGACGATGTATTCGCAATCATAGAACCTCTCAGAAGCTTAAAGATTCAAGAGTTTAGAGCAAGGAGAATTAAGTGCTTTTGGACTGTTCGAGATAGTTACGCTCGAGATAGTTCAAAACATCTGCGGTGTCGCTAAGAAAGATGGCAATTTTCCAGTGCGCTTATTCAACATGCATTTCACAGCATAACTTACTTTAACTGTAACTTTCTTAGCATGAACCCTTAAAGCGGCGAAAAATAATCTATAGATTCCTGTAATTTGTACTCTTAGTGTTCCGACGATTCCAACGTGGAATCAAACTAGGTACGTTCTATTAGACTTGTGTCAACTGCAAATGTATTCATTCTGACTTTGAAATTTTTTGTTTGTGGAAGTGAAAAAAAATTTCCGATTTGGAAAGCCAAACCACTTATTTTGCTTTATAACTAACTGGCTTATAATGATATGATAACAGAACTTGAGTAGAACTTAAACAAAACGTGAAAATGAACTTTAAAAAATTGATGAATTGATAATTTTTTTTTAAACAACCCGTCCTTTGAAAAAATATAATAAATAAAATCGTATTATTTATATTAATCAATATATATTTTAAAAGATAGTCCAAAAAACGTGCGACCCGAAAAACTCAGAAACGAGTCCCGGTACCATCCGAGATTTATACATTTAGTGGGGTAGATCTCTACCCCCCCTCCAGGATGAGAGTTCCAATTTTTACCTAAAGGGAGTGCTTTTGAAGATATAAGGGATGGAAGTTTTGCCCTCTTGAAATTTCTAGAACAGTCTGCCGAAAAGTTCTAGAAGGTTCGATAGAGCTCTAGAATTTATTTATTACATTGATGGGGATAGCCTTTAAAAAAATCTATTAAAAAAGAGATTCTCATGAAAAAATGAATTTCTAGTCTATTCTGACTGCTTCCTTTTACATACAGTCTTATTATAAGTAAATTTATTATAACTAATAAATTTCACTTTCAACACATGAAACATCAATATATATGTATAAAGCCAATCGGATATTATAAAGTACCTGCTGTGTAATTCTAATCGTTTAAACGCGCATTATAATGCAGTCAAACATGTTGTAAACATAATTTGCACGATGATATCAGCACTCATTAGTTTCCGCATGAGCCGGTTCACAAATATACCATTACGACATCTCGTTCATTCGGGGACAATTCTCTCCGGATGGTTTCAAACTTAATCTTGGCACTGTCAATCTAACATACTCTCTCGTGTGTCAAAAATAGCCGTCAAGGTCGGTCGCATCTGTCATTGAGAACAGCTGATGGCATGCCGCCATCTTGTCAGACGCCTATTCGTGAATGTACCCGTTTAAAAATCGCGCGAAACATCTTTGGCGCTAGTTTGGTGACAGTATTTTAAACTTAATATCAGAAAAAAATGGCTTTTCTATAATCATATACTCAGAAGATCGTGATTACTTTTTGGTTTATTATTTGGTTTATTATGCGCTTTCTCCTTCTCTAGTCAATGATTCTGGATCCCAAAACAGAACATGTTTTTATTCCAAAGGAACAGTGAAAAGGTTAAATCCAAATTGCTGGATTGCCAATCCTTTATAGATTTGATTTGAATTATTAAATAATTAAGAAATTATGGCGACCTTGATTTTTAAAGAACTTTAGGACTCTAAGGGCATATATTTCACATAAAATGACAAATCATACGTCGTACAGATACCAAACTACGTTAAAATTTAAAAAATTACATTAATAATTAAACAACGAAAAAATACATTTTAAAAAGATCGGGAGTTATAATTTGACGGAGAATTACAAACAATTTTAATTTCAAAATATAAAAATGTGTACCGCTTGAACTAAAACCAAAAGAATAGCGCGCAGTCAGTTATAGGTACGGTAAGACTTAACAGGGGCACCCGCGATCACGGGGTCAGGTTTATCCGTGTCTTGTGCGGCGGATGCGTCTGCGGTCTGCTTACATGCATGGCGGGTCCGATCGAGAGAGAGACTGATTGAGGGAAGCCTTTTGACTTTCTCGACCATCGCCTTGCACCGATGTTGGAAGGGTGGATTCGTACGTCCGTCACTACTGGACATGCTGACCCTTAGATTCCTATCCACCCCAAATACGTTTTTCCTTCCCAGAACTTCCTCTCCTTCCTTTCCTTAAAAATACCCTGCATACAGAATCCCCTAAAACGATGTAGGCCGCGATTGAAATTATTTTCCTCCTACGTGGACTGTGGATCTGACATTAAAAAAATAATAAATTTTGAAAAAGAAAACCGCAAATTTTTATTCCTCTCGGATGATGGTGATATTGAACGACAGGGGAGAAATATCAGTGTTTTGTCAAATATGATTGCCCGAAGATTCTTCCGATGCAGCAATAATGTTAAAAAAGCATTATAAAAAGCCTGTATACATGTGAAACATGGTGTCAATACCGGGTAAGCTCAATGGAACGTCTCCGGATCCAATATAATGATGCGTGCAGAATCATATTTGGATTCAGAAGGTATAGAAGCGCTTCAACAATGTTCACAGAATTAGGACTCCATGGATTCGCCAGCCTAATGAGACACCGGGTCACTGGAGCCAGGATGCGGCTAATGGCCTCCGACAACACGTTGGTGACCGCAGCCTTCCAGCACCAAGCGCCACTCCTGAGTGAGCGATGGGCCCGAGCGCACTCAAGATCACGCCCTGCATAATAATTGATTATTTATTTTTGTTATTATTAATTTTTATTACTTCTTTTTTCTATTTATGTTCTTATTTCTTTACGTGTAAATGTACAGAGTGGCGCAAAATTAATCATCGAATTCTGTTTTTGAATAACTTTTTTACTAAATAAAAAAAAATAAAATTGAGTAATAGAAATCTTTACTTAGACTTTTATTTATTTTTCTGTTAATTGAAAAAGATGATATCCGTCAAGTGGCTGCCGCCAGTGTTGATACACATTTGTGCCCGTTTTATCGCATTTTCCATGACTTTCCCGCAAGATTTCCGGTGATAACTGTTCGCATTCCTGTCAAATATTCTCCTTAAGGGCTGCGATTGTCTGAGGCTTGTTGGCGTAAACCCGCGACTTCAAATAGCCCCAAAGAAAGAAGTCTTGGATGGTTAAATCGGGCGATCTTGCTGGCCATACCAAATCGCCAAAGCGAGAGATTACGCGACCAGGAAATGCTTCCTTCACAATATCCATTGTGGCTCGTGCTGTGTGCGTGGTTGCACCGTCTTGTTGAAACCACATGTCCACCAAGACCCACTCATCCAATTCCAGAAGTAAGGGGTCGTTTATCATGGCCCTGTAGCGTTCGCAAGTAACAGTGACCGTAATGCTAAGGAAACCCTCTTCCAATTCGTGTGGTTTAAATCTGGTAAATTGCTTGTCCGCAAAGCACCTGGGGAAAAAATCATTCAAATTAATCACGAAAATGATCTGAAAAAAATGGGGATACAAACGTAGATGACTAATACTCCTAAAATAAATTTCATGTATTGCATACAATTTAATATGGCCGAATTACTCAACACAATTAACTTAACTAGCACTCACTTACATTATTCAACCAATGAAACTAAACTATGCGATTCTATCTTTAGCACCCCAGGCACACTAACTCTATTCAACCAAAATATAAGATCCCTCAACAAAAACTACGATGAAATAGACATACTCTTATCCACCTTTAAAATAGACTTCAAAATTATTATCCTAACGGAATGCTGGCTCTCAACAGCTTATACTGTAAAACACAAAAAAAACTATTCCGCACATTTCACAACAAAAAATCGAAATCAAAATGATGGAGTTGTTGTTTACATAAAAGATAGCCTTAACGCCTCTGTCTCAGAAATCGCCTTGGAAAATGCAAACTGTTTACAAATAATTGTCGACCCTGATACGTGCATACTCGCTATTTACAGATCACCATCCAGACACAACATTGCACACTTTATAATAGCTCTCGATACTCACTTAAAAAAAAACTCCCACTTCAAAAACATCATTGTAGCTGGAGATCTTAACATAAATATACTACCACAAGGCCATCCTCAAAATATCGATTACCAATTGATGCTCCTGGAACACGGCATAATAAGCGCCATCAACACTCCAACCAGAGTTACCAGAGACTCGGATTCATGTATAGAACACATAATGGTCAAATCCAAAAGAAAATTAGGTAGCGTTCTATTCGAATCCACAATCACTGACCACTACACAACAATGATTGGCCTGACCACACAGACTCTGAATTCAACCATTCAAATTAATATCACAAAATTAGAAACTGATTACGTTAATCTAAAAAGTTGCCTAGAAAAACAAACGTGGGAACATCTAAAAAAAAAAAAATATGACAGAAGAAGCCTGGAATTACTTTCTAGCATACCTACAAACGCTCATCACTCAAAACACCACAACAACATCTAACATTATCACGCACCGAAAAAAAAGACTTAAAAAATGGATCACCCAAAGCATACTAAATAGCATTAAAAAACGGAACAAACTGCACAAACAAGTTAAACGCAACCCGGATGATACTTTTCTTTACTCATTTTATAAAAGGTACAGAAATATTTGTTCTCAAATTATACATAAGGCCAAAGAATTATATTACAGGAACAAACTGATAACTGCAAACTTAGACCCGAAAAGCGTTTGGTCAATTCTAAGAGAAAGTACACATACACTAAAAAACAAAGATGATGAAATCAAAAAGTTACTTATTAACGAAGAAGAAATCGAGTTCCACAAAAATCCAACACTTATTCTTAATTACATTAACAGACATTACATAAATATCGGAGCTAGCCTAGCCGAAAATATTAATAAAATTTCAACTGGAAACGGTAATCAAGTACCTCGAAACAATATGACTCAGTGTTCTAATACAAACAATGACAGACATTTCAAACTACATAAGGTAACTCTGGAAGACACCAAACAAATAATACAATCCCTAAAGGATAACACAACAACGGGACCTGACGGAATAGACTCGAAAACAATAATAACACTAAGCCACCAACTGCTCATACCACTAACATACGTAATAAATCTTAGTCTGAAAGAAGGAGTATTCCCAAGCATTCTAAAAAAAGGTCTGGTTATTCCCATTTATAAATCAGGACCAAAATATAATGTAAATAACTACAGACCCATTACTTTATTAAACACTATGTCAAAAATTCTTGAAAAAGCAATAAAAGTCCAGCTGCAACATTATTTGGAAAACATGCAAATACTTTCAATAAACCAACATGGATTTAGAAAAAATAGGAATACAGAAAACGCAATTGCCACTGTAACCGAATTTATTACGCATAACCTAGATGCTAAAAAAAAAGTCATTTCAATTTATTTAGACCTAAGTAAAGCTTTTGACACAATTTCTCACGAAAAACTCTTCAAAAAACTAAAAAACGTCGGTGTTGGTGGCACAGAACTAGACTTACTGAAAAGCTTCATGTCGGGTAGAATGCAACAGGTCAAAATTAACAACATGTTAAGCGAGCCACTTCTATGTAGGTATGGAATACCACAGGGAAGCGTCCTTGGTCCCCTAATGTTCATTATTTACATTAACGACCTGTGTGACATTGATATCGACGGTCAAATCGTAACATTTGCTGACGATACAGTACTTCTCTGCCAGGCAGAAACATGGAATGAGGTATATTCAAAGGCCGAAAAAAGTTTATCGGTAGTTAAAAATTGGCTAAACAATAACATTCTTACCCTAAACACTACAAAAACCAATTATATTACACACAGCATCACACAAAGAGGCCAACCTTCACCGTATACTGACCTTATATTACACAACTGCGGACAAACTTCTCCCACCTGTCAATGCGAGCGTATTGAAAGGGTTAAGCACACAAAATACTTAGGAGTTATAATAGATGCCAACTTGCGCTGGACTGACCACATAACTTATATCACAAGCAAACTGAAACGAGTCATGCATCTCTTAAATTCAATTAAAAACATATTTCCAAGAACAATCCTCAGGACCATATTCTTTGCACTTTGTCAATCCATTATCTCATACGGCATACTGGCTTGGGGAAGTGCAACGAATGTAGCTTTAGACCCTTTAGTAAAAATTCAAAAGGCAATAATTAAACTCATCCTCCAAGTACCGTTCCTTACAAACACGAATGTAATTTACGAAACACTGGACGTCATGACAATAAGACAACTCTATGCCAAATCTGTACTAATATACTTCTTCCAACATGAACTCCACATTCCAATGCAACCACAAATAGCGATTAAAACCAGGGCCTCTACAAAAAAAACCATAAATATTCCAATAACTCATACCTCACACGGGCAGAGAAACTTTAAGTACTATGCAACCAAACTTTATAACTGCATGCCCAATACACTGAAGCAACTATTAACTTCAAATACATCAACAATCCATCACAAAAAACTAATCAAAGACTGGATCAAACAACAAGGTATTCTCTTTACTCAAAAGATTATAACACCTAACCAAACATGACCCAACCCAAACTTAAAAAAAAAAATAAAAATAAAAATTGTTTCGGGACACAAAAAGTACCACAATATTATTTAATACTAGTGGCGGGAGGTCTGTAGAAAAATTATACCTAATTGTATATCAAGTAATTCTTTTATCTTATACATATTCTAGATATCCTGAAATAACCTGCATATAGATCCTTACTAATATTTAATTTATGTATAGGATACTGACGTCATGGATCGACCCACGGTGCCCTTCTTGACAAAATCAAGGAGGATACTGTGCTTCGACTCTTGCCGACAGAAGAGCACTTATCCTAAAAATGGGAACACCTCAGCACAGGTTCGCCTAGTGAGGTGTTCACAAAACACTACTTTTAACCAATTTACGTACAGTTACGGATCAATAACATTTTTCATATTCTTTATTATACTGAAACTTATTATTTATGTACTTAAACCAATGTAATAATCTGTTAAGTGTATGTTTGCGAATAGAAATAAATAAATAAATAAATAAATAAATAAATGAATAAATAAATAAATAAATAAATAAATAAATAAATAAATAAATAAATAAATAAATAAATAAATAAATAAATAAATAAATAAATAAATAAATAAATAAATAAATAAATAAATAAATAAATAAATAAATAAATAAATAAATAAATAAATAAATAAATAAATAAATAAATATAAATAAATAAATAAATAAATAAATAAATAAATAAATAAATAAATCAATAAATAAATAAATAAATAAATAAATAAATAAATAAATAAATAAATAAATAAATAAATAAATAAATAAATAAATAAATAAATAAATAAATAAATAAATAAATAAATAAATAAATAAATAAATAAATAAATAAATAAATAAATAAATAAATAAATAAATAAATAAATAAATAAATAAATAAATAAATAAATAAATAAATAAATAAATAAATAAATAAATAAATAAATAAATAAATAAATAAATAAATAAATAAATAAATAAATAAATAAATAAATAAATGCCAATGGCGTCCTAAAAAATATGGCCCAATCACTACTCCCGCGTTAACGCCGCACCACACAGTGGCTTTGAGTGGACGTAATGACTTTTCGTGCATCGCACGCGGATTTTTAGTGCCCCAGAAATGAATATTTTGCTTATTGGCATAACCGTTTAAGTGGAAATGCGCCTCGTCGCTCATGACGACTTTCGACACAAAATCGCTAAAAGCGTTAAAGCTTAAATCGACACAATTATTCCACGCTCTTGCGGAGTACAGCGCTTCATTGCTTGTCTGTTTGTATTCTGCAGTTGTCTAGTTTACAAATGTCAAATATGATTGACGTACGACGCCATTTGCAAAAATTATAACATCTTCCGATAGGGTGATTAATTTTGCGCCACCTTGTATAAATATGTATAACTATATGGGACGTGTGAGATTGCACCACCCTCCCCACATTCTGGAATAAAGATTATTTATTATTATTATTATTCGCTATGCGTACTTACGACAAAAATCTGAAATCTCAATATTTTCAAATATACGCAGTCTGAATGGGTTCCCGTTTAATCACAGGAGACCAAATTTGTCCCAGCTCTCATAGGTCTCATATAAATCGCTGAAACTCCCTTCTTATCGGAGTGAGAAATATGTTCTTAACAGTGTTAGAAAGGCAAAACACCATGCTTTATATTCAAATATATTTAAAAATTACCAACAAAATAGGACACTGTACACCTTCGTGAAATCAAAGTTTTGAATGGCATTTCGAAAAAAAAAATTAAAAACTGACTAACTAAACATCACGCCGTTTCCCCGCAGGGGTAGGCAGAGAGGACGGACCGCCAAACAACTCGGTCTTGGCACACACTCTTTGCCTCACTCACATTCATACATTCTCTTCTATTATTCTGACTTTTGACATGGCCCGACTCAAATATCTGATTCACTTGACCGTGCCATGTCTTCCTCGGGCGTCCCCGACTTCTTCTACCATTCACATTCGCGTTGTATATTCTTCTCACACTGCTTTCTTCCTTCATTAGCTCTACATGCCCAAACCATCTGAGGGTCCCTTTCTTAATCTTACTCATTGTGCTTACTGATGTATTACATTCTTTGCGGATATCCACATTTCTCACACGATCATACATTGTTTTACCACACATACGTCTCAGGGATCTCATTTCAACAGCATTCAGTTTACTTTCATCCTTCCTTTGCCAGTTCCATGCCTCACCGCAATACATCAGGATAGGTACCAGGACTCCATTGTGGACTGCTAGCTTCGATTTTTTTGACAGTTTTTTATTAGCGCCAACGGCATTCAGTCCACCATTAATGGAGTTACCGGCATTCACCCTTCTTTCAATATCTCTATCAGCCTTCCCGTCTCTCGTAAACGTACTACCCAGATACACAAACTCATCCACCTGCTCCAAGTATTCATCATTCACAACTATGTTGCATACTGTTTTCGTACTCTCTCTTTCAAACACCATGACTTTAGACTTACTTACATTCATCATTAACTCATTCTTCATACATACTTCGTTCATCCTAGATACGAGAGACTGTAGATCTTCCATAGTGTTAGAAATCAGCACCGCATTATCAGTATACAACAGGCAACATACTTTCAGATTACTGAAAAATTAAAACTTTGAGAAATTATTATCACAAGGAACGACAAAAAACACAATACATTTTTCTAATAAAATATGATTGTGTTATTATTAGATATCTATGCCACGAATGGTGATTTTGCCGGATACCGAATATTCGGCTAGGCTCTCGACCGAAGGGCTGAATATTCGGCGGCCGGGGAATTATTGCCGGCCCCATTTGGGAATATTATGAAATTTATAGTGAAGACAATAAACTGGCAATCTCTTTTTTTACACATAATTTGGTATTCATTTATTTATTTATTTTTTCGTTGTCTCGCAAACAGAATATATCACGTATAATTATTACATCAGTTAACAATTTTAATATGGTTACAGTGATAATTCCAATGAGAGGTGAGCACACCATTCATCACAACATTCTTAATTAGTTGGAATACATAAATATTATATTAAATGTTATGTTCGAGTTTATATCCTATCCTATCCTATTAATATTTAATATTATAAAGGTAAAAGTTTGTATGGATGTATGTTTGTTACTCTTTCACACAAAAACTACTGAATGGACTTTATCACACGTTTTCTGTCAATAACAAAATCGATTTATTGCAAACGTCAACCAACTTGGAAACGATGTTTTTTATTATTTTTTAATATGGCAATTCACCATAATAAGAGTGCTTTGTTGGCGTCGTACTTAATAACTATCTCTAAAAATGAATCATCGAAATGTATTTTTATTTTTTATTTTTATTTTTTTTATTATAGCGACTATATAAAAATTTTTTACATACAAAACGCAATGTGAAATTAAGTACAAAATATTGTATTTCTTAGTCCTCCTCACTAGGGGGTCCTGTGCCGAGGCGGACTAAAGTTATTTAAATATAGTTCATTTGTCTTCTATGTCGTTTTTAGCATCTTCGCTAGGGTTTTCTCATTGACCTCTTTAAGCCATATTTTTATTCTTGATTTGTATTCAATTGGATTTTTTATTAGTTTTATGTCTTGGGGGAGGATGTTATGGAGTTTTGTTGCAAAGTATGTATAGTTTCTTTGTCCAAATGTGGTTTTATAACTTGGAATATTTTATGCGCATAAACCCAAACGACTGCACCAAATTGGATAATTCTTTTTTTTAGTTCGTTATTTTGTATAAAACTACCGTTGAGTTCTGGCATTATGAAATTTGAATAAAAAATTATAATAGGTGGCACGCGAGCAGTTTTAAAACTGAATGTATCAGGAATGAATGTGAAGAATGCGAGAGGTGAGAGGGGGGAGTGGAGAGGGGGGAGTGGGTGTTGGGAAGATGTTGGTGGAGGGGAATAGGGGAAGGGGAGGAGTGTGGGGGGAGGGGTTTAGGGGAGGGAGAGGGGGGAGGGAAGGAACGGGAAAGGGAGAAGATGTAGGGGGTGGGGGGGGGAAGGGGGTTGATGGGGGAGAGTGGAGAGTGGAGAGAGGAAAGTTGAAGGAGGCGGAATGGGGTGGGAGAGGGGGAGAGGTAAGGAAGGGGAAGGGGGGAGGGGGAGGGGTGGAGGAAGGTGGAGGGAGGTGGAGTGGGGAGGGTATGGGGTGGGGCAGGGGTGGGTGGAGAAGGAGGGGGAGTGAGAGGGGGGTTGATGGATGAGTGGAGTGGGGAGAGGGAAGGTGGAGGAGGCTGAGTGGGAATCCCCTAAAACCATGCGACCGAAGCCGCGGGAAAAAGCTAGTATTTTCATAATTTGGTATGGTAGCCGAATATTCGTGTCATCTCTAGTAATTATTTTTTTTTCGTTATCAGGTATTTTAGTTAGAACAAACGTAAGGTGAGCCATTTCAAAAACTTGTTATGTTTGCAGGCAAAATTTTTATATTTTTAAAATTATATGTGTACTTTAAGTTATAAAAATTGAAAGCTCTTTTCATAACCTTTCAAAAACAGTTTTAAGTTAAATATTTTTACCATCTGAAAAATACGCCAAATTTCTGACGGAGATTTCAACAGACCTTATATTTCAATAGCTTTGCAACAGACTATGACAAAATGAAGTAATTCGCAGAAAGTCACAAAAATTTTATCAAAAAAAATATGTGAATGCATTTTACTGAGGCACTGAGGTAATAGCACTGTTCGGGATTACGATCCTTTGTTGTAAGTATGAATTGCCTTCTGCAAAACCCGCGCAATTAAAAAAAAGTTTTTCCATTTTACATCGTTTCAGTTTTCTAGAATGGTATAACAATATGAAGGAAGTCTTGAAATTATAAACATCTGAATAGCGGCAGTGTTCATTATACAAGTTTCTTTCATCATGTTCTATTGTATTATATTTTTACCCAGGCTTTTCACGATGGAAACAAGGGAGAGGTGGGCAATGAACTATTATTATGTTTAAAAAAAAAATTAAACTTTATGAGTAAAATCTTAAATTATAGCATTTAATTAAATAAAACAATATTAGCGATACTCAATCAAAAATTTGGAGACAGAAAAATATATTGGCACCTCTGGGACTCGAACCCAGGACCCTTTTTTACATGGCAAGAGCTCTACCAACTGAGCTATAAGGTGTCGATATCAAATTCGGTCACTTTTTAACTGTATCGTCATCAAGAACTACCAACATTATCTTCATTTTCTTACCGCACATATTATTGGCTGCTATCTTTATATATGATCGCAAGATTCAACCCGAACTAAATGCTATCTAGATAGTGTCTGAATAAATTTTCATCCATTTTATTTTTAATATGTGCGTTAAGAAAATGAAGATAATGTTGGTAGTTCTTAGTTGAAGTATGATACAGTTAAAAAGTGACCGAATTTAATATCGACACCTTTGCTCAGTTGGTAGAGCACTTGCCATGTAAGCAAAGAGTACTGGGTTCGAATCCCAGAAGTGCCAATATCTTTTTCTGACTTTTCTGTCTCCACATTTTCGATTGAGTTTCGCTAATATTGTCTTCATTTAATAAAAAAAAAATCAAATTTATTAACTGCACACAAGAGGCCCTGAGTAAAACCAATTCCCTCAGCGCCTTTGTTATCTTTAGGAATGCTGTGTTGAGGTTCTTCTTAGGGAAATGAAGGAGAGGTTGTTCTGGGAAGGAAAAAGGTGTGAGGAGTGGATAGGAATGTGGGGGTCAATGTGTCCAGAAGTGACGGACATATGAATGCACCCCTCGCACTGCGGATCAAGGCGATGGATGGAGTGAGTCAGGCTGGAGAGATGAAAAGATCTCCCTTAACCAGTCTCTCCCGATCCATGCAGTAGGTAGCCAAATGAGTGTGCCGCCAAGACCTAGACAAATCTCACTCCGGGAACCCGGGCAAGTAGGTCTAGTAGTAAGTATTTGTATTCTCGATTTCTATACCATCGTGTGAAGGAGCGAATTCACAAAAAAGCAGTTTGGTCTGAGTACTGTGATATCGATTCCCAAGTTCGATGAACCCTTCAAAAAACATTTCCTTAAAGTACACTAAAAATGATCCGATAGTAAAGATTATTCGAATAGGTGTGGGATGGATTAAATTTAGATCCGTAACAGGAATATTGTGTGACTCCAAAATGCCTATAAAACTGAAAGGAAAGATATACCAGACTATTGTAAGAACCGCAATAATGTATGGCTCCGAATGCTGGACTACGTACAACTCCTACACTAGGCAACTTGAAACAGCAGAAATACGAATGCTTAGATGGTCGGCAGGAGTATCACTAAGAGATAAGATCAAAAGTTCACGCATTCGTGGTAGCCTGGGTGTCACAGACATAAATAGTAAGCTGGAAGAACGACAGTTGAGATGGTATGGACACATAAGACGGAGACCATCAGACCACACAGTGAGGCAGGCAATGTCTATGGAGCTTCACCGACAGTCATCCAGAGGAAGACCGAAGAACTCCTGGATGACTCAATGTTCCAAAATTCTTCAGAGAAACGGCCTGGATGAAGGCGATACCCAGAACAGAAGATATTACAACCTGACTACAAGAAGAGCCGACTCCAACAGCCTACCTAGGCAATGAGTTGGGACAGCGCAAGGAAGAAGAACTAAAGATTATTCGAATGTAAATCGTAAAGTTGACCAAAGTAATGTTGAGTTTTGAAGTTTTTCCATCTAGAGTGGTCTCTTTACACTCCGGAACATCACAATTTTAGTGTTACAGTTTACTGTTGACTAAAGTTTTCCCGTTAGGGAAATTCATCCAAAAATTAAATTCATTATATTAGTAATTTATTCCACCAGAAGCAACAATTCTATCAATACTTCATCTATCAAATTTTAACATTACCACTTTTAAGATCTTGGAACCAATTGGCAAACTAAAATTTCGTATCTAGTACGTAATCAAGATGCTGGTTTATTTGCAGGTCAAAAATATGACTACATTTATAAATAAAATATCAGTGAGGAAAAGGAAACCGTGTTGCACCTTTCTAAAACACCTGTTACCTTAAATAAACATTATTTGATTAAATTAAGATAATATTAAAGAAACTCAATCGAAAATCTGGAGACAGAAAAATCAGAAAAAGATATTTGCACCTCTAGGACATGATCTTTATCTGATGTTTCTGTTTCCAGATTTTCGATTGAGTTTCGCTAATGTTGTCTTCATGTAATATTACAATTACAGGTTTTATTCTAAAAGTAAAAAAAAAATAATAATATTCATCCTAGAAAATATACAAACACTATCTAGATAGCATTTAGTTCTGGTTTGAATCTTGCAATCATACATGAAGATAGCAGCCAATAAAATATGCGATAAGAAAATTAAGATAATTTGGGTGGTTCTTAGTCGAAGTACGATACAGTTAAAAATGACCGAAAAGGATATCGACACCTTTGCGCAGTGGTAGCGCATTTGCCCGGAAAGCGAAAGGTCCTGGGTTTTATGTCCCAGAGGTGCAAATATCCTTTTCCGATTTTTCTGTTTTCAGATTTTTGATAGAGTTTCGCTAATATTGTTTTCATTTAATTAAATATTACAATTTGAGGTTTTACTCTTAAGAGCGTTTAACCAGCCAGCGGCAAAAAATCCACATTTCTTATGATCCAATTGTTCTGACGATCGTACAGGGCGGTTCCAATGAGAAAGATTGATTATTTTCCGTACTAGCTTTTTAAAATTATAACGCAATATCGATTTTATTTCATTCCAAATTTGCTTTAATTTATACCTACATCCAAAAATGCTGAAAGGCGTGATGATAAAACTATTAAAATTATGTACTTTTTGTAATTATTTTTTTATTATTAGTATTTAACCATTTTTTCAATAATGACTAAGTTAAATGAGAATGTAAAAAAAATCTGAAATATATTAGTTTGTAAGTGCGCAAATAAATACACGATTTTCGTCAAGAAACACATGTACATAATATATATTTTTAATGATTTTATTTGAACTAAAATTAAAATTCTAAATAATGCGTTTGCCAGATAATGTATTGATTTATTTTACTGCATGATTATATAATTTGAAATGGGTGTGACGTAATACAAAATCTTTTTTGAAAATTTAACAAATCTGCCAACGACCTATGGTATTACCTTATTATACTAAAAATAAACATTTTTTCTCAAAATTTAAAACATGCGAATGCTAGATAAAAGAATAATCTTTCGAAATCCAATTATAATTTTTTGTGGAAAAGAGTCAATACGTCAAAAATCTGATTTAAAAATGACATTTCTGGTTTTCTCTGGTAAAACCCTCTTAAAGTAAAAAAAATGAATCAATAAAAACATGTTTGTAATATACAACATGGTAACTGCACGGATAAGGCCATCTGCTCATGGAGAAACTGAAAACAAAACAGTTGGCGCCTGAATCGCTAACCACAGGAAAGGTTCTTCTGAATTTCATTCACTGTCCGCACACAGAAGGCTTGTAAAGACCAGTTGTTTTCAAGGGCGACGCGGTGACTAGCTGTCACTGGATCCGAGGAACCAGCTATTTTTGGAACCAGTTCCTATTGGATTTATATAATGGTCACCAACACTTAAACTGGGCAAAAAGACTGAATGGACCAAAAGCTAAAATGGACCAAAAGCTGCCCGCAGGGCATAGCAACTATTATAATTAACTGTTAGTAATTATTATCATGTGGTCCTCTGATTTTTTTACGACAACTCAAGAGAGGCTCGAGGAAAATAATTTACTCAGGGCCTTAGTTCAACTGAAGGTTTTTTCACTTAAATTTTTTCTCCCCCAGTTTTGACTGTGAAAGCGGTCGAAAATGACTTACCTGAATGCAGTTTACATGAAGCAGAAGACAACATCAGCACATTTATGAATTTTCAAGCCATCAAATTTGCAATGTTCTTACCTGAAACAAAATAAAAACATACGATATAATTTCGGTGTAGATGAGAGTAGGTAAATACTCCGTATTAACCGAGAAGCGGTGTAAAACAAGTTTAATAATATTTTATAAATTAACCGTGAGAAATTTTTAGACTTCGCTAATCATGGGTAACTTTCGTCAACATTATTTGACGTAGCGATGATGCGTAGTTAACGCTCCGGTAGCATTTAATTGACTTGAAGGAATAATAACTTAACAGTTATTTTAAATTGCCAGGATTGTCAAGCTCTATTTCTTATGTCAAACCCAGTGAATAATAAAGTGATTATGCAGTATTGGGTGTCGTAATGGAAATGAAAACCTTCAACATGAAATATAAACAGAATTATGAAGAAATACACAATTGAAAGACGGAAGGGATGTTTAACTCCTCACGCTAATTTGTTCGCTTTTCGGAACAACTCACATACGTTTCATAGATATCGTTGTCTCCATCACTATCGTTGTGAGAAATACGGTTTATACTATGTTAGAAAGAGAAATTTCGACGCTTTGTATCAAAATCTAAAAGGTAAACACAATTTAAAAAATGTACACCTTTATGAAACCAAAGTTTGAATTTGAAAAATTTGCAAAAGTTGAATTCGCAATTTGAAAAAGTTTTATGAAAGTTTGTGATTTTTTAATTATATTAACACATTATTTTTTACGTAAAACGACAATAAAATGACGTGATGATATAGCTTATAATTAAATATATACATATATGTGTTTTTAATGGTTGTCAGTAATTTTGGATAAAAAAACGTTACGTTTCTTTCGAAATTATTATATTTAAAAGTTTACGTGTTTATTTCTAATAATAAATAGTTTATCACGTCATAAAACAGTTTTTGGTATTCCGATACGTTCAGAAAATTTTCCATTTATTTGAATTTAAGAAAAAAAATATATTTTGACATCCTAACAGAATTTTCCCCAGGCTTGGGGGGTTAACCACACAACAACTGCTTGTAAATTGCTGGTGACAGAAATATTTATCGGAACCATTTTATTTTTTTACTATACAGGGTGTTAAGGGACGTACTTGACTTACTTTAACCAGTGATTCCTGACATTATTTGGAGTAAAACATGTAAATGAAATTTTGGTCTCCGGTGGTATATATGGCTCCCTTACCAGGGGTGCCCGGGTTCATAGGGTAAGGTTTGTCTAGGTCTTGGAGGCGGATGATCAGGATATACTGAACCCCGGATTCCTACCCACCCCTTACACCCATTTCCTTGCCAGAACTCTCCTCTCCTTCCTTTCCCTAAAAAAATCTTCCACACCGTATCTCCAAAGATAAAATAGGCCCTGAGGGAAATCATTTTCCTCAGGGCCTCCTGTGTGGAGCTCATGTAAAAAAAATAACGCCAGAACTCATTATTATATATAAAAAACTTCGCGGATGTGCGCACACCAACTCACCAAAATTTCATCGCAATCGGCGGAGTGGTATAGGAAATAATTAGAATAAAGATAGAACCCGGGTTCATGGGGTGAGGTTTGTCCGGGTCTTAGATGACCAGGATACACTGAACCCCAGATTCCTACCCACCCCTTAAACCCCTTTCCTTCCGAGAACTCTCCTCCCCTTTCTTTTCCCTAAAAAAACCCCTCCACATAGCATCCCCAAAAATGACGTAGGCCATGAGGGAAATTATTTTCCTCAAGGCCTCCTGTGTGGAGCTCATGTAAAAAAAAAACTCCCTTTCATATGTAGAAACCTTCACGAGCATACGCACAACAAATCACCAAAATTTCAATTGCAATCGAAAGGCTATCTTATTTACTTTATAATGGCTTAGGAACACATAAGGAACAAACAAAAACACATTCAACAATGAATGTTAAATTTTAGCAATAATCGTTCATGCCTATTAATAATATATAAGTCGTTCAATTTCTATATCCGGCATATCAACTTTCACTGATGCGGAGGAAACCGCAAAAAACTGTCACATCTCTAGCGTAAATAAAAAATTGCATTTAATTTTTTTATATAATGAATTGGAAATAATATGTACATTTGAAAAGTCTTCATTTTTCAAGGTTTGTCTAGAAATATTTAAGTAATTTGGATAAATAAAATGGATATAGCGGATTTTGATACTCACTTCGTGATTTATATGGAATATAGAGGCTTTTGATACTCACTTCGTGATTTATATGGAATATAGAGGCTTTTGATACTCACTTCGTGATTTATATGGAATATAGAGGCTTTTGATACTCACTTCGTGATTTATATGGAATATAGAGGCTTTTGATACTCACTTCGTGATTTATATGGAATAAAGAAGCTTTTGAAACTCAACTGACCTGAGGGGCGTGTTTCTACACCCGCCATCTTGGCAAAATAACTGCTCGTGATTGGTTGAATTCCGATATAGCGGGTTTTGATAGTAACTTCTTGAATGATATAGCGGGTTTTGTTACTCGCTCGCTGTTTTAACATGGTTTTTGGCCGTGATAAAGGAAGTTTTGAAACTAAATGTTAGATTAGTCTTGTTCCTCGCAAAAATGTAAAGAAGATACCATACTCAGATATAGCGGGTATTGAAATTATACTTCTCAAATATTTTTAAATATTACCTCGCTCTCTCTAACATTCGTATTTTCATATCTCCCGTTTTGTCATCAGTAACCTCCTTCAATTTAAACGCTTACTACGGAGCCTTAAGGCTGTTATTCCCTGTCTGTTCCACTGCGACCTCCACCGAACGCGAGGGCCTGTCACATTAGTCACGATGTACTAGACAAGAGCCTAGAAGGGTATGTTTTGGAGACAGCAGAATATAAAAGAACCCTTTGCTTGGTCATCAATCGCTCGAACAGCAGACAAAGCTTGGAGATTCGGAAGGTACTATGTATGAAAAAAGATGTTCAACCCGAAAGACCCAAAAACAGAATGTGTTTTTTCTGTGTTATCATTTTTTATAAGACTAATAACTCTCTTTTTATAAATTTTGAAGGTTATTCCCATCAATGTAATATATCATTGATGAAGAAGATAACACTAATAATCTAAACGAAAATATGAAAGAAAACATTACAAAGAGATATAGAAAAAGATAATAGTCGCAACTGGGACACGAACCCAGAACCTCTCGTCTTACCGGGACGTGCGCTTTTACCAATTCAGCCATTGCTACCTTCCGTCAAACTGTCATATTGTCAATCTCATATTTTGAAATTTCAGAATTAACAATATTATTTATTTATTTAATAAATTATCTTCGACTAATTTTTTCTATTTTTTGGTTGGAATGTTTCGTTCAGCGCCGTTTTGTTTTGAAATTAAAACCGTTGTGATTTTAAATTCAAAAACGAAAAATAGCGATACTAAAAAGAGACAAACACATAAATCTATAGATTTAGCATACGAAAGAATGAGATAGTATAATCGGTCTCCTCTTTGTGCGGTGCTTCTTAGCCTGTCGGTTTCCTCTTTGTGCGGTGCTTCGTAGCCTCTCCACTCTTATGGTGTTGCCATAACAATTTATAGGATTCCAACGCATATTATATTTTTGAAGTGAAATTTGACACAATTGTGATTTGAAATTCGATGAAACGAAAAATAGCGACACTAGAAAGAGACAACCACATAAGTGTATAGGAATTACCCTACGAAAGAATGAGATAGTATAATCGGTGTCCTCTTTGTGCAGTGCTTCGTATTATATCGATTTCCTCTTTGTGCGGTGCTTCATAGCCTCCCCACTCTTGTCTACTTTAGTTTTTGGTTCTAGTCGACTTGATGGTACTCTCAGTGTCGCCCTGGTGAAAGACCACCACTCAGAATTGAATTGTAGCGTGAAATGACTTTAACCGCGTTTGGTAACCTGGTTCGAATATCCAGGTACTTCCATACCTTCCTCTACCCCACCGCATTCCCTTCTCACCTTGGCCTCCCAACATATCCCAATTGGGGTGCCTTAGTCTTACTGGCTCCAGATGGTTGGGAATAGATGGAACCGGGACATCACATCATATCAGGCTTTCTATTAATTACATTCGACATCATTAATCAACAACCCTTTGTTAAAACCGTCTACGAATTGAATCCGCTCGTAGCTCTGAAACCGCGAGAGTAGTCGATGACGTCATCAGCGCGCTGCGAGAAACGCTCCAGGTCCGTTGCATCGCTCTACAAATAATAATAATAACAGTTGCAGGAATTCCTGGTGGATTGCGCGGTCCAATAAATGACACAACCAATCACCCTAATTCCACAATTCGTGTGAGATACTAACTTACCAGATAACTAACTGACTAACAAACCAGCTAACTAACTAATGCACTAGTCAAGTCATCAACAGACACTGCATAAAATTCAGAATAAGCTAACTCTAACTAAATAACTAATCACGCCGTTTCTCCGCAAGGGTGGACTATTGTTGGTCTTACTGTGTTACATACCCTTGCTGAGGCCCCCAATATAAGACAGAGTAAGTAGGTATATAGTACAGAGAAAGAGAAGAAAGAAAAAAAAAGAAAAAACGAGTGTGCTTTAGACGACACGACTGAAGTAACACTTCAATAACTTGTATAAGAATAGCACTGACGAAATTCCTGTAAGAACTAGCACTGACGAAATCTTCAACAATCTTAATATCATGTCAATTAAACAACTGTATTCTAAAACTATACTCATTTGCATTCATAAGTACAAAACATTAGAAACACTAGATCGCATGTTCAAAAACATATCTACATTTGAGCAAAAAAGCTTCTTATATTATGGCTTTAAACTCTACAATAAAATACAACTCTCACTCAAAAACCTCAACATTATAACATTTAAATTTCAAATAAAAAGCTGGATACTAAATATAGGGAGATCAGAAATAGAAAATATACTGATATCAAATACAGACTAAAACCGAATCTAGTTAACTGAATTATAAAAAAAAACACTATCTTATTTACTTTATAATTATTTTGTAAAAAAATACTACATGATATATGTTATGTCTAATTCATATTAATTTCTTATGATCAAATTATAATATGTAAATGAAATCCTCAGCACGGGAGATCCCAGTGAGGATATCATTATCTCTACTTGTTACTAAGAAATGAAGACAATTATAGACGCCCGACCGTTCTCCTCGCTCGAACTTTTCACAACGTTCTCGTCACGCATTCACCAGCTTACCCCAAGTCAAGCATTCACTTCAACCGTATTCCTAAAAAAAACAGAGTGTGCAATTCACACGTGGTAGTAAAACCTTCATAAAACTAAAGTAGACAAAAGACAAAGTTGCGAAGCACCACACAAAGAGGAGACCGATTATACTGTCTCATTCTGCAAGCTAAATCCTACGAAACACATACCTATTCTAGAATATTGTTTTTATCTTTTTAGTGTCGCTTTTTTATTTCATTGAGTTCAAATCACAACGGTGTAAAAAAAGTTTTCACTTAAAAACTATTCCTTACCCAAATCCCGCATCCTATTATAATCGTCGAATAGTATCTACTCAATTTGTTTTGCGACAGCTTTTACATGCATAATATTTTCTAATTGGATTAACATTATCCAAAGCCTTACACCCCAATCTGTCTGTCACTGAGGGAGGGATGGACGGATTTTGTCTAATCAAATCCTTTACTGTATTTCAGAATATCATAAAATGTTGCTTTTGCTGACCCAAACGAATGTTATATTATTATTAAAATTACAAGGGTTTCCAATTATGTCCTGTGCGTACAAACTATATTTAACTTTCTCTAATAAATAATCAAAAAAACAGTGTTAATCTCAAGTCAACTCACATCACATCACATTCATTTATCAAATGCTTTGTACACATAGTTTTGTTTTAGTGATTGTCGAGCCGGTGGATGCAATCTGTTTGCCATAAAGTGTTTTAATAATTGGTCTATGATTTGTAGTTAGTAGTAAAATAGAGAATTGTGGAAATATGTATACCATAAATTTGTACAGCGCATTTGGAGTGATTTTTCACAAAAAACGGCGTTATACATACAAACCATCCAAATATTATTATTATTCAAAATAATAGATAACTTAGTTTTAACCAATTTTATTAATTTTGATAAAAATATTAATGGTTTTTGTGTTTGGTGCGTGGAACTCCATTAATTTTTTTTTTAAATTTAATTCAAATTAAATATGATAATGTTATTTTCAAGTTCTGCAAGAGATATGTTTTCCCGCATTAAGTGTTTAAAGGTTTCCTTAAGAGGGCATTACCAGAGAAAACCAGAAATATGTCATTTTCAAATCAGATTTTAGGCGTATTAACTCTTTTCCACAAAAAATTATAAATGGATTTCGAAAGATTGTTCTTTTATCTAGCATTCGCATGTAATAAATTTTGAGATTTTTTTTTAATTTTTAGTATAATAAGGTTATTCCATAGGTCGTTGGCAGAATTGTTAAATTTTCAAAAAAGATTTTGTATTATACCACACCCATTTCAAATAATATAATCATGTAGTAAAATAAATCAATACATTATCTAGCAAACGCATGTTTTAGAATTTTAATTTTAGTTTAAAAAAAATCATAAAAAAATATGTACGTACATGTGTTTCTTGTCGAAAATTGGTCCATTTGTGTATTTATGTGCGCACTTAAAAACTAATATATTTCAGATTTTTTTAACATTCTTATTAAATTTAGACATTATTGAAAAATGATAAATACTTATAATCAAAAAATAACTACAAAAACTACATTATTTTAATAGTTTTATCATCACGCCTTTCAGCATTTTTGGATGAAGGTGTAAATTAAGGCTAATTTGAATTGAAATAAATTCGATATTGAATTATAATTTTAAAAAGCTGGTACGGAGTAATTAATCTTTCTCCTTGTAACCGACCTGCACGATCGTAAGAACAACTTTGGACGAAATGTGGATTTTCGTCCGCTGGCTGGTTAAACGCTCTTAATTGTTTGATAATGACTTTACTGCTATGACTCATTTAAGTGCTTTATATTGTTTAGATTTTGTAAACATACTAAGGAGTGGGTTGCCTATGAGGAGTCGTCTAAAAGTGGTACAACCACAGTTTGAAAATGGTCTTGTAAACCGAAACAGCTGTAACAAAAATACCTACTAAAATACTTGCAGAATTAAAATGTTATCTATTAATTTTGACATAAATGATGCCAAAAATAAGTTTGCTGTGTTTGATGAAGTATTTCTATTATTTTCGACTTGCATATTTTCATCACGTACTTCTTTTTCCAAATAATAATGTTATCAATATTTTTCCTTCTGTTTCACTTATAATATTGTATTCCTCGGTGGGGACACGATGGTTTAGGACAATGCCCGATTGTTAGAATCAGCCTAACGTCATATCATATATTTTTTTATAATCAATAATCATCATTATTACCTTCGTCACCGGACTTTGAGATATATTTTTTTTTATTTTTCGCGAGCACCCTTATCCCTAATCACACTTTTCTCATGTAGTAAGTGGAAAACAACCAACTTTAGGGGTTTGTAAGCTTGCGGTAGGCTTTCTTCGTGGTTTCACTGAGAGGAAATTCATAAAGCCATTAAAACAAATAATTGTAGCAATTATTTCCGTAACTAACAAGCTTTGAACGCCTGAAATAATAGGTAAACCATTTTCTTTGCTCCTAACGAGGGTAATTTTATTCAGGTTATTTTAATTTACGGTTTTCCTTAATGATTTTGTAAAGTATACCTTTACTAACAACATGAAAAATGTCTAATGAACTTCAACATTCTTTTAAAAATTTAATAATCGTACTTTATTAATGAGTAACCTTTACTCTTATTACAAACGTAAGTGAATTATTTATTTAAATGCTTGCTAAGAGATGAAATTCTTGTTAAATTGTAGCCCACAAATCGCAAGAGTTCAAAAATTCACTAAACCTACATGCGAGTAGGTATATTATTTTATTTTTACCGGTTTAAATATATTTTTGACTGCCTGTCGTCATTTAAGAAAAAACATTGCTGGTAATTTAATCGAACTAGCTATAGTTTTAAAGGAACTATAGATGCCCTGTTTAAAATGATACAGACAATGTATAAGACTGGAAAGATACCAGAGGATTTCGAGAAATGCCTAATTGTCGCATTACCAAAGAAGGTGGGCACGACGAAATGTGAACAACACAGAACTCTTAGCCTTATATCCCATGCCTCAAAAATATTGACTAATATCATTCTAAAAAGAATCGAACCAAAAGTAGAGAACATCCTTTCCGGAGACCAGTTTGGCTTTAGAAGAGGTGTAGGAACCAGAGAAGCAATATTGTCGCTACGAATACTACTAGAAAAAAGATTAAAAAGAAACCAAAACACATTCATCGCATTCATAGACCTGGAGAAGGCTTTCGACAAAGTAGAATGGAAAAGACTCTTCGAGATTCTGAAGAGAATTGACATCAAATATAGAGATAGACGAATAATCCAGGCGCTATACAAGAATGAGGCCGCTATAATTAGATGTGACAATGATACAAAAGAAGCCAGTATAAGACAAGGGGTGAGACAGGGATGCTCTCTGTCACCTGTTCTTTTTAACGCATATGTACAAAGTGCGATTGATGACTTGAGGGAGAGAATGAGTCACAGAAAAGGTGTAAAGATACACGGGCAAAAGGTGGATATGATAAGGTTTGCTGACGATATTGCTTTGGTTGCTGAAAGCGAAGAAGAACTGCAAGAGGCCTTAACAACCATGCAAAGCATTCTTCAAAATAACTACAACATGAGGATAAATAAAGACAAAACAAAGCTGCTGACTGTAGGCCGAACGCAACATCAGATGAGAGTAGAGATGTCAGGAGTTCCACTAAAGAACACCAAGGAGTTTGTGTACCTCGGGAGCAAAATAACATGGGACGGTCGGTCTAAGAGCGAGGTCGACAGCCGTATACACCAGGCTAGGCTTGCATTCAATAAAAGGTCGAAAATAATAGAATCGAATAATATAGACCTGAAACTGAGAATACTCCTCATCAAGACCTATGTATGGAGTATCTTGATGTACGGCTGCGAAACATGGTGCTTATCCGAAAGAGATAAACGGAGACTAGAGGCTTTTGAGATGTGGTCCTATAGAAGACTACTAGGAATTTCCTGGAGAGACCACATCACAAATGAGGAGGTTCTCCAAAAAATCGAAGGAGGAAGGCACCTGCTCAGGACCTTGTCCGAAAGGCGCGCAAGATGGATCGGCCATGCAATAAGACAAGAAGGCCTCTTGCATGCCATAATGGAGGGTATGACCGAGGGGACAAACGCTAGGGGACGCCCACGCCGAGAGTACCTGGAGGACCTGCTGGTGGACGTGCGCTGCTTATCATATGCAGAATTCAAAAGAGCCGCACAAGACAGGGAAGAGTGGAAAAAACGAATAGATGAAACTGCTGCAAACCAATCCCAGGACTGAAACCAGAGAGAGAGAATTTAATCAATGCGCACTTACAACTTAACACAAGTCAGACCCATGTACAATTTGGGAGGCGGATATGGGTACCGCCGACCCGGGAACCATTTATTGGACAACCAACACCCCTGCCACAGGTTACCACAAGTGGTTCGCTACGTTTGGTAGCAGGGGTGTCCGGGTTCATGGGATGAGGTTTGTCTAGGTCTTGGTGGCGGCTACGTTTGCCCAACCACTGCGTGGCGGACTGGATCGGAGGAGACTGATTAAGGGAGGCCTTTTGACCTCTCCAGCCGGATTCTCCCGACCCATCGCCTTGCACCGCGGTGTGAGGAATAGATTCATACGTCCGTCACTTCTGGCCACGCTGACCTCCAGGTTTCTACCCACCCCTCATACCTTTTTTTTTTAAATTATTTTTATTTAATATAGATATATAAGTGTACAGTGGTGTTAATATCGGTACAGAAATTAATTAAAATTGCAATCTCACCAAAGAAGAAGCTAGTTCTTCAGTTCTTGTGCTTGTTGAGCGAGTTACACTAATTATAACAGAAATAGAATAACATTATGCAATAGGTAAGTATATAATAGGAACAATTGAAACTTCTGGATCATCTATATGTACACATTTATTTATTTATTTATTTATAAATTTACAGACAACAGTCCATTAAAAACATAATAATAACACGAATAAAAAAAAACAGAGATGACAGTGAAGGGAGAGCGTATAAAAATTAATAGCAATGACAATATAAAATATAAAAAGTACATATAGAGATACTACAAGTCAAAGCATGAAGAAGCATTTAAATATTGCGTATCGACTGCCGAAAGTCATTTAGTTTTACACCAAAAAAATCAATGCTTTGACTTGCGTTGACAATTCTCGACATTCTGGATAAGGGAGAATGTTGATTGAGGAACAGCAATTCATTATTTCGAAGCCTACGGGAAGGGATGTTAAACTGGATGAGTTGTAACAATGCAGGTGTATCAGTAATATGTTGATAATTTTAAATATGCAAATTAGATCAGAGTCCTTTCTACGTTTTTCTAAAGAAGACATGTTTAAAATGTGTTCAATTTCATCATATGAGTACTTGCCTCTTTCAAGACCCAACCTCCAAGCAATTCCTCTTAGGAAACGATGTTGTACGGATTCGATGTGACAAATGTGAACAGCGTAGAATGGAGACCAAATGACACTAGCATACACATACATAGGATACGGTTACATACTAAAATATTGTGCACTTAAGAGAAATTCGAAAAATCAAAATAAAATAGAGATGAATATAGATTGATAATAAACAGAAAGAAAGAGAAAAACACGTAATTATCTATTTAGTTAATTATTTCTGATGAAGTGTAGCTTCTGTTTGAGTTTCAGTTTATTGATATCTTTGTTTTTTTTTTTAATTTCCTTTTTTTTAAATTTCCCTCCACACAGCATCCCAGATGACATAGGCCCTGAGGGAAATTATTTTCCTCAGGGCCTCCTGTGTGGAGTTAATGTAAAAAAAAAAAAAATTCAATCTGAAGGTTGTTGAAAAACTTTATTCCTAAATAGATATAATTATTTTGCATTAGTTTGGTATTCAATTTTGGTATTTTAATGTTGTCTTGATATCTTTTTGATTTGTGGGTTTTAAATTTTTTGATGATATTATTTTTGTAATTTATTTATCTTTGTAGTTTTTTCTCTACTCGAGGAACCGAGTAGAGAATATCTTTTTTTCTACTTTTCCTTACCATATCTTCTTCTCCTTCCTTTCCCTTAAAAAACCCTCCACACAGCATCTTCAAAGATGACATAGGCCCCGGGGGAAATTATTTTCCTACGGGCCTCCTGTGTGGAATTAATGTGAAAAAAAAACTGTTAAAATAATAAAATAAATAAGTTTTTATCAAATATCCGAGACGCGGTATTAAAGTTTGATCACATCAGATATTTCGTGCTGAAACTAGTTAAAAGTTAAAACACTACCTGATACTTAACTTTTTCTATATTTGAGTGAACATTGGATTGATTCTTTAGAAAGTCGCTAAAGATGAAAACTTTCTAAGAACAAAGGAGGAATAAATCAAAGGAATAAGTTAGTAATCCCACTTATTACTTGAGCCAGGCAGTAAAAACTTTTTCCATGATCTTTTATTCATGGTTCCGCATGTGGGAACGCGAAATGTCAGGAAACGGTCGTTATTTGAATGTATTATTATGAAGACTTGTAATAACGTAGAAAAGAAAAAATATCCGTTGAACATCAAGTATAAGATGAATATAACGTAATTCGGTCCATTTTTTTATGTGAATATAAGAGCCTAACTGCTCCCAGCATCTGGAGCCAGTGAGACTGGCAACCACAATTGGGGTGTCTTTTAAGGCTGAAGGTAGGTGTAGGATTAAATTGAAATCAATAAATTTCAATTTATTTATTTCAATATTTTAACACAGCTATTTTATTACTTCTAAAACAAACACCTAACCATGTACAGTGTGACCTTAGATCGGGTACCCCAGTAGGAACACTGTGCAGAAACGGGCGGTCCGTTTAATAGATTCTCCCATCTAATAGATTCTCCCATCAGACGGATTGCAATATTTAAAGCACAGGCGTCGGGTGGGAATGCTATCCTTGTTCTACCGGTATTACAATGGAAGATGCTCCGAGGAACTAGCATCATTGATCCCTTCGGCACCGGTGCATAGTCGACATAGAAACACGCCAAACGCGTGCCCAACATTTGTACACGGTTGACATTTTTCACATGAGAACGGGTCGTTTCTTCGACTCGTTCTTGTGTTCAACAGCTCGGCTGTGGAATGATTAGCCGGCCTCTGTGTTTCCTCCTTCCTACAACATGCGTCTCTTCAAGACCAATGTTTTTTTTAGTGTCGCTTTTTTTATTTCATTGAGTTCAGATCACAACGGTGTAAAAAAAGTTTTCACTTAAAAACTATTCATTACCCAAATCCCACATCCTATTATAATCGTCGATTAGTATCTACTCGATTTGTTTTGCCACAGCTTTTACATGCATAATATTTTCTAATTGGATTAACATTATCCAAAGCCTTACACCTTAAGCCTTACACCTCAATCTGTCTCTCACCGAGGGACGGATTTTGGATGATAAATATTATTCTAATCAAATCCTTTACTGTATTTCCGAATATCATAAAATGTTGCTTTTGCTGTCCCAAACACGTTCTTCACAGAACTAATGTTATATTATTATTACAATAACAAGGGTTTCCAATTATGTCCTCTGCGTGCAAACTATATTTAACTTTCTCTAATAAATAATCAATAAACAGTGTTAATCTCAAATCAACTCACATCACATCACATTCATTTATCAAATGCTTTGTACACATAGTTTTGTTTTAGTGATGGACGAGCCGGTGGATGCAATCTGTTTGCCATAAAGTGTTTTAATAATTGGTCTATGATTTGTAGTTAGTAGTAAGATGGACAATTGTGGAAATATACCATAAATTTGTACAGCGCATTTGGAGTGATTTTTCACAAAAAATTGCGTTAATCGAAATATTATTATTATTCAAAATTAATAGATTACTCAGTTTTAACCACATTTATAAAACTAACTAACTAACTAACCATCACGCCGTTTCTCCGCAGGGGTAGGCAGAGAGGACGGACCGCCAAACAACTCGGTCTTGGCACACACTAAGATGAATATAACGTAATTCGGTCCATTTTTTTTATGTGAATATAAGAGCCTAACTGCTCCCAGCATCTGGAGCCAGTGAGACTGGCAACCACAATTGGGGTGTGTTTTAAGGCTGAAGGTAGGTGTAGGATTAAATTGAAATCAATAAATTTCAATTTATTTATTTCAATATTTTAACACAGCTACTTTATTACTTTTAAAACAAACACCTAACCATGTACAGTGTGACCTTAGATCGGGTACCCCATTAGGAACACTTTTTTTAAAATTGTAAATAAAAAGAAAAAAAAATACAAGTGAGCAGTTCACACACGGTAGAAGTGAAACCTTCAGCAAACTAAAGTAGACAAGAGTGGGGAGGCTACGGAGCACGGCGCAAAGAGAAGACCGATAGGCTACGAAGCACCGCACAAAGAAGAGATCGATTAGTCTATCTCATTCTCTCGCAGGCTGAATCCTATAGATGTATGTGTTTGTCTCTATTTATATTATTTTATGTGTCGTTTCCGCTGTTTTTCGTTTCGTCGAGTTTCAAATCATGATGGTGCTTAAGAAGTTTTTACTTAAAAAAAAAATTGTTTTAAAAGCATTGTACAAAATTGTACATTTAACTATTTTTTTTTAAATACGGTATATTCACCAACACTAGCTGTTTCATAACGGTGATGGATTTCATTCGTTTTGTGCTCCGATTGTCATACGGGATCGGAGGAATCCAGATTTTTGGAATTTCTCACAATAAGGGTGCCTAACTACACGGTAAATAGGTGTCAAGTACCACTTTATCGTCAGTCCGTTAGTCCGTTGCTAACCACCATCGCATCGTGACATTTCGCTCTACGCCGAAGTGTTATTTATCCTATCGTTACATAAAGTGTAAATCGTATCGTATTATATCGTATGCTTTGTGTGAACTTCTTACGTAAATCGACTCGTGACTCAAACTTTACCGTAGTCCTAATAATCGAATAGAACAATCTTATCGAGCGCTTATGGATATATCTGTGACTGTCACCAAACGGAAACCAAGCCAGAAGACACAACAGCAGTGAGTACCTCTTAATTGTGAATTACCTTTCTTGTTTGGTGGTCGGGCATAATTTCACATCGAAATCCATAAGCGTCTTAGCAAAGAGTAGCCGCAAGGTTATTTTTAAACCCCCCGTGCATAGTCATGATTCACTAGCATTAATAGAGCTTGACAATTGATCCGCCGACAATTAGCCCCCCGAAATGATAATTTTTTGCGTATTATTTAGCAGTTTCAAACGTAAACTGGACTTCAACAATACCTTTAAAAATAAGTTGGTATGAATACCAAATGAATTTATACACAATGTCGAATTTTTGTACTTGATGCATTGGATGAAAATATGTTATATACTTTTGTTATTTGGCGGTACATCCTCTTTGCACACCCCGTCGGGGTTACTTTGTTATATTTTGTGTAAGTAGGTAAACCGTATTTTCCCTAAGCCGGCTGCATGTTTTATATAAGTATGCCGGGAGGGCCAACTGCCAGCGGATCAACGGAACCGACGCTAAAAATGTCGATATCCAAATTGATTCTGTCCAGCAAGATTGCTCTCCCGATCGACATGACCATTGGTGAGTTAGTTCCGCAGGCCGGGAGATAGAAGCCTATATTATTGTTGGGTATTGGGAACATTGAAATAAATGCTCTATATGATAGCTGAGTTTCCATATAGAAAATCAGTCTGAAGAAATGTGTGTAGCAATGTGTAAATTCCTTCTGACCCGTAGATGGTTCATTACGAGCATACCCAAACGAACGTCGGTAGGATAGAGCCACGAGTAGTGTCTATACTCCCTCTGTTGGGGCAAGGTCCCAACAGAGGGAGTATAGAATATTGTAATCTGTTGGAGCAAGGTCCGGAGAGTACGGTGGATGTCCAATTGAAGCTCCTCAAATTTGGTAGCCGTCTGTTGTGCAGTGTGTGGTCTAGCGTTGTCATGAAGCAGCAGTGGCCTAGAGCGATTAACCAGCCTCGGTTGTTTAGTAGCTAGCTTTTCCATCATTGTTGCAGTTGCTGACAATAGACATCTGCCGTAATCGTCTGGCCAGATTTAAGAAAACTGTAGTGAAGGACACAAAAAAAACTGTGTTTTCATTTGCGGCACCGTCGCCATACACATCATTAATCCTTCAAGCCGTTTCTGCAGCACTGGTGCCACGGTGGAACTCGTACTCGTAAATAATAATTTGGAATTCCTAACTAAAGAGAAGATATTTGAGATCAAAGTTGCCAGTACGGCAAAACGCCAATTTCATATGTAAGGACCTAATATTATATTCACCAGAAATAATTTATACGGCAGAACAACTTTTGCCGGGTCAGCTAGTATGTTATATAATTTAGTACTATATTATAACAAATATATTTGTGGTTAGCATTTTCAAGCAACAAGCAAAGCCAAAGTAAATAATTTGCAGTATTAATAAACTCATGAATTAAATAATATAGGATACAGTTTCAGCCAGCAAAATACATCGTATATAAACCTTAAATGGTCATACATTTAACTTAGATTCAAATCAAAGCACATTAAAGCAACCTTTTTTCAAAACATGGTGTTGTTATTTATACCCCGTGGGTCGTGATAGGGTTGGGGAAGCCTTAAATACAACAAGGACTTGTAGATCGCCCAAAACACGGACCTCCGAAATACCCATCATAAATAACGAGAAAACCCGAAAACGTTAAGACGTGCAATATTTTACATACAAGGCCTTTCCGTAGGACTGATCGTTTTGGAAAGAGGTTGAGAATCATTTTAAAATCAGTTTCAAATCTGACTCTGGGAACGCAGGTGGTAATTCTTTTTTTACTCCACATAGGAGGCCCTGAGTAGTGCACAATATAAAGACAACTCTGACAAAATAAATAAAAGCAAAAAATTATCCATGTCTTACGGTGTACCGCAAGGCAGTGTACTAGGACCAATCCTATTTCTTTTATACATCAACACACTATGTACCATGGATATTGGAGGTAAGAAATTATCATTTGCTGACGATACAGTCTTAATATTCGAAGATGAAACATGGCAAGCAGTTATAAACAAAACTAATAATGGGCTAATAAACGTGAGGCATTGGCTTGACACAAATCTCCTTACACTCAATATTGACAAAACACAATATATGACGTTTTCCATACGCAAACATAATTTTCCCAACAACTGCCCTAAACCAATAATTCACTCGTGTTCACTAAACATGCACCCACACCCACCCGGAACCCCGCCTATTACAAATTGCACGTGTCCTACCCTTAAATTATCTAAGTAAGTTAAATATCTGGGCATAATCATAGATGACGTTGGGAAGCACACATAAGTGGCACAGTAAAAAGACTCCGTAAGCTCTGCCATATATTCTGCTCTCTTAGATCCATCTTAGACCTAAAAACCCTTAGAAGCGTATATTTTTCCCTTTTTCAATCCATTGCAACATACGGTATTTTGGGATGGGGTGGTTGCACAGAATCCGTCATTAATCCAATAATTACAGTTCAAAAACTAATACTGATAATCATATTTAAATGCCAACCTACCAACCCCTCTAATGTGCTATTTACTAAATTTAAGGTCTTAGATATTCGCCAACTATTCACTAAGACAAGCCTATCCTACATACGGAAAAATAACCTACTGGTGGCTCCACAACATCAAGCCAAAACCCGCTTTTCATCAAATCTGGGATGCGTGGTCCCAAAAACTAGAACCACATTCGCTCACCGACAATTTTGGTTCATTGCCCCCAAAATATACAATGCATTGAGCACCGATATAAAATCAAATATTACCATACCTCTTTTTACTATTCGTGTTCAAAATTGGATATTCGAAAGGGGACGAGATTTCTTTAAAGAATATATGACTTCCTAACCATTATAAAAGAAAAGAAAATAATTAAATTAACTAAATAAAATATCATACTTCACATCTTTTTCCAACCTGACTTCACTGAAATCTAATCTAACCTAAATATATACTCTTCTAGACGATTAATTACCTACCTTGACAAACCTCCAGTAAAAATTTTAGCTTTCATAAAAAAAATTATAGATTAACATATTTAAATCTTACTTCTTAGTATTTTATATTTTTATATAGTATTTTATTCTTAACTTCTTTAAAACATTTTCTTTTTTATACTACCAACTAACCATCACGCCGTTTCCCCGCAGGGGTAGGCAGAGAGGACGGACCGCCAAACAACTCGGTCTTGGCACACACTCTTTGCCTCACTCACATTCATACATCGTCTCATACATTCTCTTCTATTATTCTGACTTTTGACATGACCCGACTCAAGTATCTGATTCACTTGATCGTGCCATGTCTTCCTCGGGCGTCCCCGACTTCTTCTACCATTCACATTCGCGTCGTATATTCTTCTTACACTACTTCCTTCGTTCATTCGCTCTACATGCCCAAACCATCTGAGGGTCCCTTTCTTAATCTTACTCATTATGCTTACATCAGCCTTACATTCTTTGCGGATATCCACATTTCTCACACGATCATACATTGTTTTACCACACATACGTCTCAGGGATCTCATTTCAACAGCATTCAGTTTACTTTCATCCTTCCTCTGCCAGTTCCATGCCTCACTGCCATACATCAGGGTAGGTACCAGGACTCCATTGTGGACTGCTAGCTTCGCTTTTTTGACAGTTTTTTATTAGCGCCAACGGCATTCAGTCCACCATTAATGGAGTTACCGGCATTAACCCTTCTTTCAATATCTCTTTCAGCCTTCCCATCTCTCGTAAACATACTACCCAGATACACAAACTCATCCACCTGCTCCAAATATTCATCATTCACAACTATGTTGCATATTGTTTTCGTACTCTCCCTTTCAAACACCATGACTTTAGACTTACTTACATTCATCATTAGCTCATTCTTCATACATACTTCGTTCATCCTAGATACGAGAGACTGTAGATCTTCCATAGTGTTAGAAATCAGTACCGCATCATCAGCATACAACAGGCAACATACTTTCAGATTACTCAATTTCGCGCCCAATCCCACCTCTTTCAATTCTTGCATACAATTATCCATGTATAGATTGAATAACCATGGTGACATTACGCAGCCTTGCTTGACACCTTTTGTGATGTCAAACCACCCCGTAAAACCACCGTTTACCCTAACACACGCAACGCTTCCCTCGTACAGAGACGCAATTGCCTGTATGAGATTTGTATTCACTCCATACTTGGACAAAACCTTCCATAGCTTTTTCCTGTCGACTCGGTCGTATGCTTTTTGTAGATCTACAAAGGCGCAGAAAAGTTTCTGGTTTTTCGCTAGAAATTTCTCAGTAAGCATACGCAAGGAGAAAATCTGGTCCATGCATCCCTTTCCACTCATAAAGGCACCTTGCACATCCCATATTTTATCCTTTGTTTCCATTCTTACCCTTTCAATCAATATTCTTCCGTACAGCTTGCCGACTGAACTTAGCAGGCTAATAGCCCTATGATTTCCACATTCCATACGTGACCCTTTACCTTTGTATAACGGCATGATTACAGCCCTTCTCCAATCTAATGGCGTGTAACCCTCCTCTAAACACTGGTTAAAAAGTTTGCACAACCATGTGAGAATGATATGGCTATCTCCTTTAAAGTATTCGGCAGCAATATTGTCGAAACCAACAGCCTTACCATTCTTCATGCATTTTATCGATTTTTTTATTTCATCCACGCTGATTTTGCTTGAATTCACTCCGTCATCGTTCATACCCGATTCACTGCAGGCCTCACTATCACCCGGATTGCTTTCAAAAACCTCCTCAAAATATTTCATCCATCTCTCTTTTATTTCTTCCTCATTCGTCAACATTTTTCCATCTTTCGATTTTATGACTTTCCGGCTTCCGTTCTCTGAACCACTCCGGGACCTTTTGACCTCCTTCCAAAACAGTTTAATGTTTTCTTGGAAGTGTTTTGTCATTTTTATTCCCTCTTCCTCTTCCAGGCGTTTCTTTCGTTCTTTCACTCCAACACTTACTCTTTTCTTACATCCCTTATAAACTTTTTTCGCTCTATCTCTCTCTTCGCTAGAATCAGTGCCAGCCGCTATCAGACGTAACCATGCTTTCTTCTTCTCTGAGACCAGTGCTTTGATCTCGTCATCCCACCATGCGTCACCTTTCTTCCTACCTTGCGTACTTATTCCACATACATCTCTAGCAGATTCACAAAGACTCACCTTTATGTGGTTCCATGTTTCATCAATGCTTAGACCGTCCATTTCCTTCTCATTCAATCTCATCTCTGCCAAATTCTCATACTCACTTTTGACATTAGCATTTTGCAGTTTTTCTACTTTGACTCTTGTTGGAGTTGATATCGTTTTCACTTTAGAGCGCCAGCCGCGAAAGAGGTTTACTCTCGACACCACCAGAAAGTGGTCAGTTTCAACCTCCGCCCCTCTGAAAACTCTGGTGTCCTCGGTAACGGCTCTCAACCTAGAGTCAATTACCACAAAGTCAATTATCGATCTTTCAATTCCTCTTTCCCACGTATATTGGTGGACACATTTATGATCGAAAAAAGTATTCGATACAAACAGGTTCCACTCTAAACATACTTCAAGTATTCTGTTCCCATTGTCATTCGTTCTTTCATCCCCGAACTTACCTAAGGCTGAATCAAATCCGTCACGTCTAATTCCCACCCACCCATTCAAATCTCCCGCCATTATAATCCTTTCATTCGAATTTTTTAATCTCATTACGTCGTTCACACCAGTCCAAAAATCATCTTTCACTTCGTCGCTTTCAGAATTAACAGGAGCATAGCAAATAACCAGAAACACCCTTGTCAAACCAATTTTGAATCGGATCCACATTATTCTCGGACTTACACATTCATATTGCGACATACATTCAACCATTCTGGGAGACAGTAACGCTGCAACACCCTGACAAGCCCTCTCTGTATCTGGTCTCCCAGACCAGATGACAAGTCTATCGTTGTGTTGCATTGTACCGCTCTCTTTTTTCATACTCTCTGTCACACAAAGTACGTCCAAACATTTACTATCCATTGTTTCACATAATTCATTCATCTTTCTTTCCATCCCTCCTCTGATATTCCACGTACCAATTCGACATTGTTCCCGTTCCGTCCTCCTCTTTGCGCTACCAAGGGGTTGGCGATGTGATGGGTAGCGAGCCTCATCGACACCTCTGTCGGCCATTCCCTTCCTCCACGGACTACATATAAAACTACCTTAACCTCATAAAAACACCGTTACACGTATTCAAACCTACCTCTATAAATATACAACTCGTAACAATAGTTAAAATTAATACAATCAATTTATTGCACTGCACTAACAACTTAATTAAACTAACACTAAAAGAAAAAATATATAATGTCTTATCACCGTTAATATTTTTGTATCATCGTAAAATGTTCATATTTTTGTAAAGTTTTTATATCTCTTTCTTTTTTATAATCCTTTATATTTATTACAAGCAATAATTGTCAGCCTGAGACACTCATTTACATTGAAAAATCTTCCGAGAAAAGATACTTGCCGCCAACGGGACTTGAACCCGTGTCCTTCCGATTGCCGGTCGAATGCTCTGACCACTGAGCTATGGCGGCTTATCAAATACCCGCCAAATAATTCAATATATACTAGTGTTTCATTCAACAATTACTGCTTGTTATATTTTTTCCACCTGAAAACAACCAACTTTATTTTAGGACACGGGTTCAAGTCCCGTTGGCGGCAAGTATCTTTTCTCGGAAGATTTTTCAATGTAAATGAGTGTCTCAGGCTGACAATTATTGCTTGTAATAATTGTTACCCTTTGTGCTATGCATAAAAATCTTGTCTAAACGTTAGTTTATAAATTAAAAAATAATAATTAATCCTTTATATATTTATATATGTAGATATGTGTGTTTGTATGTATTTATATGTATTTGTGTATATATATGCATATGTATTTGTATGTGCATACATCTTGTTATATTTTACCTTAAATATTTTTATCTTTTTTCTTTTTCTTGTTTCTAATATCTTATTATTTCTATTTCAAACCTTTATTTTGTTCTTGTTCATTCACTGTATAACTTATATCATGTATGATTACCTTAACACGGGCATTAGCCTAGTATGGTAATCAAGAAAAAAACATAAAAGTGTATTTTCAAAAATTGTATGAAATAAAAAAATAAAAAGGTAAAGCTTCAAGAAACTGTGAAATAAGGATTAAAGAGCATATTAAAGCTTCAAATAATAATAGTTTCTCGGAGTTTGCCAACCATTTAATAGAAACTAGTCATACCTTTAATTTTAACAGTGGAATAGAATTAATACATTGTTATGTCAATGGCATTCAGTTGGATAAATTAGAAATTTTAGAGATTAGAATGAGTGTTAATGCAATATAAAAATATTGTTTTTAAATGACCCATTAATTAATCTATTCCCCTTTTAAATTTTTAATTGTTCTATATTGCCCCTTGTCTCCTACACATTATTTTCTTTCAAATTTTATTATTGTTTATGTCTTTTATTTTTCTCTATTACCTACGTATTTTTAAAATTAGTTCTGTCAAAACCCTGAAGAAGTCAGCTTTGCTGACGAAACATGTCGGTTTTTGTAAATAATTAAGTGGTTAATATACAAAGTTATCTATTAATTTGAATTAATAAATTGGAAAAAGTTCGGTTTATGGGCGAAATTCCTAAAAAATAAAACTAGTTATATACTAACTATGGGCCGGGGAATCCGAATCTGAAAGAATTAGGTGGCGGCAAGCAATATTAACTGAATTACAAGACTTTAAAATTTTCTATACACACACACATGAAAATAATCATTTCGGAAGTATTTTCACACACGTAGTACAAAGATCATAGAAAAACAAGAAATATACAAAAACATGTGCCGGCAGTGTTACCAGCTCTCAAAAATATTTATCCCTACATCAATATGAAAATAGATAACAGCAGAAAAACATACCTTATAAATCGACCAAGTCTTCTTCGTCCGTCGTATCCTTGTCAAACTCGCTTGTCTCGAAGGGTTCCTGTCGGATACGCGGATCATATAAGAGTCCAGCTAAGCGGTAAAACTCCAGCCCCTTTATACCGCCTGCTCGCGTCACTAACCTAACCTAACCTAACGCTAGGTTTGTGTAATATGGTTTGTGCCCCTTTATACCGCCTGCTCGCGTCACGGCAAAAAAACATCCCTGTTTTCAAGTAGTTTAGCGGCTACGCTAGGTTTGTGCAACATGGTTTGTGCCCCTTTATACCGCCTGCTCGCGTCACGGCAAAAAAACATCCCTGTTTTCAAGTAGTTTAGCGGCTACGCTAGGTTTGTGTAACATGGTTTGTGCCCCTTTATACCGCCTGCTCGCGTCACGGCAAAAAAACATCCCTGTTTTCAAGTAGTTTAGCGGCTACGCTAGGTTTGTGTAACATGGTTTGTGCCCCTTTATACTGCCTGCTCGCGTCACGGCAAAAAAATCCCTGTTTTCAAGTAGTTTAGCGGCTACGCTAGGTTTGTGTAACATGGTTTGTGCCCCTTTATACCGCCTGCTCGCGTCACGGCAAAAAAACATCCCTGTTTTCAAGTAGTTTAGCGGCTACGCTAGGTTTGTGTGACATGGTTTGTGCCCCTTTGTACCGCCTGCTCGCGTCACGGCAAAAAAACATACCTGTTTTCGAGTAGTTTAGCGGCTACGCTAGGTTTGTGTAACATGGTTTGTGCCCCTTTATACCGCCTGCTCGCGTCACGGCAAAAAAACATCCCTGTTTTCGAGTAGTTTAACGGCTACGCTAGGTTTGTGTAACATGGTTTGTGCCCCTTTATACCGCCTGCTCGCGTCACGGCAAAAAAACATCCCTGTTTTCAAGTAGTTTAGCAGCTACGCCGGCTTTATGTAACATGGTTTGTGATACAAAAGCGAGTAAAATTTATAATTTATAAAAAATTAGTACTTAAAATATAAACATGTTATTTTACCTTATTAATATTACTGCTTAATGGCAACACTTAATTTTGTGTGGTAAAAACATCTAAGTTATCTTGTTTTTCTATGATCTTTGTACTACGTGTGTCAAAATACTTCCGAAATGATTATTTTCATGTGTGTGTGTATAGAAAATTTTAAAGTCGTGTAATTCAGTTAATATTGCTTGCCGCCGCCTAATTCTTTCAGATTCGGATTCCCCGACCCCAAATTAGTATAAAAATAACTAGTTTTATTTTTTAGGAATTTTGCCCATAAACCGAACTTTACCCAAAGTTATGTGGAAGATAATGAACATGTTGGACGCCAGTGCATTTAAACTACAAAACTCAAGTATTTAAAATTGTATAACAAAATGATTACCTTGATAATCTAATTTAAATAAAATCTTACGATGTAAAATTACATTACAATATCGAAACGCCATGGTGTGTCAGTTTCGTCCGCTGCAGGAACGTGCTACTGCTCTTGGGCTTGTCTCTTCCAAACTGAAGGTAGGTACAGTTTCTTTCCGGAACGTCTATGCTCCAGTAGTGTGGTCAAAGCTCTCCGATATTCGTGATATATTACCGCATTCGGGGTTGTAATTAATCGGTTACAAGTGGTCGATCGATTCACCTACCTGGGCTCCAGTCTGACAGAGAACAATGAGGATCCAGCAGAAATCAGAAGGAGAATCACAGCAGCCAACAAAACATACTTCTCTTTGCTGCCAGTGTTTAAGTCACGTAGTGTCCACAGAAAAACCAAAATAACCATAAATAAGACCATCGTTAGAACTGTATTGGCATATGGATGTGAGGCGCTGACACTGACGGTAAAGATGGCTGAAATTCTGGATACTTTTGAAAGAAAAGTGCTGAGAAGAATATGTGGACCCGTGAAAGAGGGTGAACAGTGGCGCATCCGGCACAATACAGAATTGTATAATATATATATAAGGCCCCTAGCATCTCAGCACATACGAGACTCCTCAGGCTAAGGTGGGCTGGGCATGTACAGAGAATGCCGGATACACGCGTCCCAAAAAGAATTTTGACTGGACACCCCGGTGGAAAGAGAAAAGTGGAAAGACCCAGACTGAGGTGGGAAGACGAAGTAAGAGGGGATGCAGCACAGTTTCTTCAGGTACCAAATTGGAAGTCAGCCGCTGAGGACAGGGGGAGTTGGAGGCGACTATTGCAGGAGGCCAAAGCTCGATATGGGCTGTAGCGCCATCGAAGAAGAAGAAGGAGGCCCTGAGGAAAATAATTCCTCGCTGGGTGTTTGACATATTTGGGGATACTGTGTGGAGTATCTTTTAAGGAAACGAAGGAGAGCAAGTTTTGGGAAGGCAAAGGGTATGAGGGATGGACAGAAATCTGGAGGTTAGTGTGTCCAGGAGTAACGGACGTTTGAATTGATCCCTCCATTTGCGGTGCTAGGCAATGTTCCGAAAGAGTCCGACTGTAGAGATTAAAAGGACTCTCCCAACCATCTCTCCCGATCAAGCCTGCAATGCAAGCGGTGGACAGACACATCCGCCGCCAAGACCCCGACAAACCTCACCCTTTAAGCCTTAGCACTCCTCCTGAGTCACCAAACGTAGCGAAACGCTAGCGGTGACCAAAGGCAGATTGGTTATCCAATAAATACGCCCGGGGCGGCGGTACCCATACGCGCCTCCCAAAATGATTGTGATCTAAACTGAAATAAGATTTAGTGGAACATCGTAAAATTAATGAAGTCTACTAAAAAATGTTGTATTGGAAATTCACGGAATTGCCTGAATTGTTGACAATTTCGTTAAATTTTTGAAAGTAACAAATAAAATAATTTTCCGTTAAAAATATTATATTGTAGACAGGTATTTTATTGTTTGTTAAAATTATTCACACAATCAGTTATATTATACGATTTCATTTTTCCAATAATCCCATCGTATTTTTAATAAAAATTATTCGTACGGATGATTGTGATAAAAATATAAAAACAAACGAAACCATTTTTTTCCATTTAAAATAATGACGCACGTATCAAATTTAATTCAAACAATTCAATCATTTTTAAACGCTTCAATTATATCAAAATAACGGATATTTTTAGATCATTTAATTCATTCATATTAGTTGCCGTCACGAAACAAAAAACAATTTCGGTGTTTATTCAAATGCATGACATTAATTAATTCATTGGAAATCTATAGATTTAGATTAAATTAAACTTTTGTTCATCGCTGCTAATGGTAACTGGTATCTTTTTATTTCTATAATAATGAAAATAAAATAACTTTGTTTTTTTTCTTATTTTTTAAATTTTTTTTTATTCGTTTATTCCAGATCTCGGGGAGGGTGGTGCAGTCCCACAAGTTCCATATTATACACATATAATACATTAAATAAAAATATTTCTAGGTGAAATAAAAAAAAAATTACATCATGAAAGGAAATAAATAAAAGATTTTTTTTTTTTTACAGTGAATACCGCACAAGAATCTCAACTGCTCCCGTCTGGAGCCAGTGAGACTATGGCATCCCCAATTGGGGTATGTTGTGTGGCTGAAGGTAGTGGGGAGGGGAAGGAGGTGGGGAAGAGGAAGGTTGGGAAGTACCTGGCTATTCAGATCTGGTCACCAAACACGGCTAAAGCCATTTTCAAGCAACGTTTCAATTCTGAATGGTGGTCTTACACCAGGGCGATACTGATAGTATCTTCCACTCTGGAACATGCCGCAAATATACTATATATTATTTTTTTTTAAATGAATTATTTGTGAAATAACATAAATTAATCCAATAAAATTTATTTGCGCATGCCGGGTCCGAACCCGCGACCTCCGGATTGTGAGTCAAGAGTCTTACCCACTGGACTACGGAGGTCGTCAAAATAATAATAATACAAAAATAAAAATTGAAAAAATGTTAACTTTTTGTTATCTAGGTCATCAGGAAGTGGCTCCATCGCTTATAAAATGGGACCCTGCCAGAAGTGGAATGCTGCCATCACAAGAGTGTTTTCGCTCGAGGCCAATCGCGTTCCGTAGCTGGTGATCCCTTTTTTTATTAGTGTTCGGAATCCGGGAACGCGCCCTTCTTCAAACATCTCAGTGGCACTGCAGTACCAGGACAACCCAAAAAGCGTTCGATATGAATTGTTGTACTGCATTTCCATTCTTTTTAGTGATGCTCTGTTGAAGTTGGTCCACAGCTCCGAGGTATATGGGCTCGTGCAGTACTAATGCAAGGAATGGCGCCAGCCTATATATCGGAACTATGTGTCCGACAAAACTTAAGCGATAGGCAGCTTACTCTAAGGTCAGCAGATCGAGATGTTACTAATCGTTTAATCGAACTTTCTAGGTCAAATCGAGCCGTTTACTATGATCGATCTTTTCGTGTAACTGGCCCGCTCATTTGGAACAAACTTCCCTCAGCTCTTACTAATATCCGGAACTTGGCTGAATTCAAAAGAGCTTTAAAAACAAACTTATTTAAAAAATCATACCTTTCATGAATTTTAACTCCTTTTCAATCTACTATAATAAGCCATGTTCCTCAAGTTTCTGGTAATTGTTTGGTTTCGATTACCTCTTTACTATAGTTTTATGTGCACTCTGAATTTGTATTATTTCTAAATGTTAACTGCCTCCTGTTCTATATAATTTAGTTTAAATGATTCTTGTTGAATGGCACCGTGATGGTTTATCATTATATATTGTCCTGTGCCAAAACAGCACTCACTATTGTTGTTAATATTGTTCTTTAGGAATTGCTTTGTATATTTTTGTATATTCGTTATTTCACATTATTTAATAAATTTTTTAAGGACTCGTAAGGAACACTGTAGGTTAATTTTAAGTTTATTATAATTAAGCGCACTTGAAGTGAAACATCACAAAACTGCGCTATATAAATACTACGTTATTATTATTATTATTATTAATTAATTCATTTCACTTTATTATATATCTTAACAAACCGGTTTCGATTCGACCTGAACCTTCATCAGGGGTGTTAAAGCGTATTTTAATTACAAGTAGAGAAGGGGAAAAGATCATCAGCTAAGGTGATGGGCGTGGGGGAGGTACTGAGAGGGGGAGGAGTAAAAGTAGGCGTGGGGATGGGAAATATGTATGTAAAAAATGGGGCTGTTTGACAAATCTAACTGTTTATTTAGTATATTGGTTTTGTTTATTTTTAATGATTTATTTTTATTTATTCCAAGGGTTTCTAGATTATTAAAACGTAGACCTATCCCATTTCTATGCAATACATCTATCCCCGAAGATTTATTAAACGAGCGATCTCTATCTATTAGTTTTTTTTTTACTTACCTCCACACAGGAGGCCCTGCGGAAAAAATCCTTGTGTCATCTTTGGGGATGCTGTGTGGAGGATATTTTTAGGGAAAGGAAGGAAAGGAGTTTATTTATGGTAAGGAAAAAGGTATAAGGGGTTGGTAGGAATCTGGGGGTCAGTATGCCCAGGAGTGACAGACGTACTAATCCATCCCTCCAGTGCAAGGCGCTGGGTCGAGAGAGCGTGGCTGTAGAGGTAAAAGGACCTCCCTCAACCAGTCCTCTCGATCCGGCCCACACCACTTAGCAGGTGCATCCGCCGCCAAGACCCAGACAAATCTCACCCCATAAACCCGGGCACTCCTGCAAAGTCACCAAAGGTAGCGAACCACGGTTGACTTACGGCAGAGGTGTTGGTTATCCAATAAATGGTTCACGGGGCGGCGGTACCAATTTCAGCCTCCCAAATTGTAAACTAGTAAATTAAATCTACCAACGTTCCTCTTACATTTAACAATCTTTTTTTTTTTATTTTTTTTATTTTTTTTACATTAACTACACACAGGAGGCCCTGAGGAAAATAATTTCCCTCAGGGCCTATGTCATCTGGGATGCTGTGTGGAGGGTTTTTTGAGGAGAGGAAGGAATGAACATTGGTCTTGAAGAGACCCATGTTGTAGGAAGGAGGAAACACAGAGGCCGGCAAATCATTCCACAGCCGAGCTGTTGAACACAAGAACAAGTCGAAGAAACGACCCGTTCTCATGTGACAAATGTCAACCGTGTACAAATGTTGGGCACGCGTTTGGCGTGTTTCCCGACTATGCACCGGTGCCGAAGGGATCAATGATGCTAGTTCCTCGGAGCATCTTCCATTGTAATACCGGTAGAACAAGGATAGCATTCCCACCCGACGCCTGTGCTCTAAAGATTGCAATCCGTCTGTTAAGATGGGAGAATCTATCAAACGGACCGCCCGTTTCTGCACAGAGTCGAGGGTATTTTTCAGGTATTTTGGAGCTCCAGAACAGAGATGACTGCCAAATTCAACCGTTACTAAAAATATTACTAAAATATTAATAATTACGTTAATTCTACTTTATTTACTATATTTCTCCTATTGAGTGTATTGTAATCCCACTCGCTTCCATATAAAGGATTTCTTGTGATATCACGAAATATAAGAAAAAATTGTAAATGGGCATGATACTTTCAAGTTCACCAACCCTAAAAATATCACTCAACGACAAAATATTCAAACACCATATTAACCTTCCTAAACTCGCACGTTGGTCTCTTGGACCGACAAATCAATAATTCTTTGTTTTCTCCAAAATTAACATCACCGGGACTTAGAGGTTTTTTAGTAGCTTCTTAATTTTTTGTAAGGCGTTGTTCACTGTGGCGCACGCGTTGGTGTCGAGTGGACGTGGGAGACTTGTTAGTGTTATCGGTCCGTGAGACCGACGTGAGTATACGTGTTACTATTTTAGGTAAGTAACGATTACTACCCAAAAATTCCTAATAATTTTTAATTCTTATTTTTTATAACATTTAATTATTCTTGATACTTTCATTCATCAGATTTCAGAGTTTTTTTAAAATTAACACATAAAGTTTACTTCTGTTTTGTATAAAATGTGTTCTTTTTAAGAAACTGATTTAAAAGTCTGTTTCTACCAAATTCAATTTGGGAGGCGGGAATGGGTACCGCCGCCCCGGGAACCTTTATTTAACACCTCTGCCATAATCAAAATCAAAATCATTTATTGTACAAAATTTACATCTCTTACCCACTGGACCTCCGTAGTCCAGTGGGTAAGACTCTTGACTCACAATCCGGAGGTCGCGGGTTCGAACCCGGCATGCGCAAATAAATTTTATTTGATTAATTTGTGTTATTTCACAATTAATTCATTAAAAATAATATATAGTATATTTGCGGCATGTTCCAGAGTGGAAGATACTATCAGTATCGCCCTGGTGTAAGACCACCATTCAGAATTGAAACGTTGCTTGAAAATGGCTCTAGCCGTGTTTGGTGACCAGATCTGAATAGCCAGGTACTTCCCAACCTTCCTCTTCCCCACCTCCTTCCCCTCCCCGCTACCCACAGCCTCACAACATACCCCAATTGGGGATGCCATAGTCTCACTGGCTCCAGACGGGAGCAGTTGAGATTCTTGTGCGGTATTCACTGTAAAAAAAAAAAAAAAATTTAGTACAAAAGGTATAACTTATAGGTACATATATCCTATTTCTTCCAGTTAACCTAACATGTTATGCAGATATGAACACAAATGAAATATAAATATAAAAGTGGTGTAATACAAAGTGAATTTGTTTTAATTTATTATATAAATATAAAAACAGTTGTACCTATGTGAGGTATTCACTTAATGTGTAATGAGACCTGTTCAGGTCATAGGTCACCCCAAGTGGTTCGCTACGTTTTGTGATTTAGCAGGGGTGCCCGGGTTCATGGGATGAGGTGTGTTTAGGTCTGATGACCAGGAAACACTGAACCCCAGATTCCTACCCACCCCTTAAACCCTTTTCCTTCCCAGAACCCTCTTCTCCTTCCTTTCCCTAAAAAACCCTCCACACAGCATTTCCAAAGATGACATAGGCCCTCAGGCAAATTATTTTCCTCAGGGCCTCCTGTGTGGAGCTCATGTAAAAAAAAAGTAAAAGTTCTAATTTTTTTCTTTTTTCTTATACCCCTTTCTTTATAATAAACAAGCTGACCCGACGAACTTCGTACCGCCTCAGAATCAATAACTGTTGTGTTGACTTAATAGCTAAAATATTATTATTTTTTTTTTAAGTTCAGAATTACACAATGACGCAATTATCGATGCGCTACTGTCCGTATTTTATTTTTGTCAGTATCATGAGAGATGGCGTTGAGTTCGAATTATTAATTTATGTGATTTATGTGATTTTCTTACTTTTTCACATACTTACGGGAATTGCGTTTCATTTTCTTTATACGTGTGAGGAAGATTTATTATAATTATTGTATTTTTCCTTTGGAGGGGTGCAGGCATATGTTCACCGTTTGTCCCATGTTCGACTGTTGAAATTTAGGGTGTAAGAAAGAGAGGCAGCATTATATGTTTAAGAATAAAAGCAAAACAATCAGCACATATACATTTGACGATATTGAATTTTCGGAATTCACTCACTACTCTTTCACAATATGAGAATTCGTTCCATACAAAATGTAGGAGGAAAAGAATTTTCTTTATAATTTTTTTTTCGTTAATTTTTCTGACGTTTTATTAGCTATTCTGCTATTCGGTGCGGAGACAAATCCATCAAATCAAAGATCATAAAAATCAGTTCAGCCATTCTCAAGTTATAAATGGTGTAACTAACCCAACATCGTTTTATATATTGCAGATACCAATAATGCTTAAAAAGTATATTATTAAAATAATACAGACGAGATCAAATCTTGGTCTGAGACACCGTGCGCGAGTATACGAAGGTTAAACATTAAAAGCAACCCTTTAGAAATACGAGAGAGAAATCAAATAAGTGGCCTCTGCAACATGAAATAATATACAGCCTTGTAACCCTAAACCCATTTCACCAGACGCCCTTATGTGCCCTTACGAGCAGGTCGACTGTCACTTAAACCCTTAAACGTATTTTAAATTCGCTTTTCCGCTGGCGCTTATTCTAAACGATTTCATTTTTGTAAAGGTTTATTTATTTGTACGACATTTACGAGTGTATCTCAGGCACAAATAATATTATAAGTTTGAGCCATAGAATAAAGAATAACACAAGTAGTGCCTTGTGGGCGTGTTTTATACGCCCAATTTCAGACGATATTTACATAGAAAACTGTGCATCACCATAATTGGGAAATTTCAAATAGAATGGCATATACAATTTCAGACAAGTTTAAGAAAAAGTACAGAGTGTGCAATTCACACGAAGTAGAAGTGAAACCTTCAGAAAACTAAAGTAGACAAGAGTGGGGAGGCTACGAAGCACTGTTCAAAGAGAAGACCGATAGGTTACGAAGCACCGCACAAAGATGAGATATTAAACGATTATACCCTATTCTCTCGCAGACTATAAATGTATGTTTATATCCTATGGATTTATGTGTTTGTCTCTTTTAAGTGTCGCTATTTTTCATCGAGTTTTTTTTTTTTTACAGTGAATGCCGCACAAGAATCTCAACTGCTCCCGTCTGGAGCCAGTGAGACTATGGCATCCCCAGTTGGGGTATGTTGTGAGGCTGAAGGTAGTGGGAAGGGGAAGGAGGTGGGGAAGAGGAAGGTTGGGAAGTACCTGGCTATTCAGACCTGGTCACCAAACACGGCTAAAGCCATTTTCAAGCAACGTTTCAATTCTGAATGGTGGTCTTACACCAGGGCGATACTGTTAGTATCTTCCACTCTGGAACATGCCGCAAATATACTATATAGTGTTTTAAATGAATTAATTGTGAAATAACACAAATTAATCAAATTTATTTGCGCATGCCGGGTTCGAACCCGCGACCTCCGGATTGTGAGTCAAGAGTCACAATCCGGAGGTCGCGGAGTCACTGGACTACGGAGGTCGTCTCACAGTTTCGAGTTCGTCTCGAGTTTCATATCACAACGGTGTTAAGAAACTTTCTTTTCATTAACAGAACGCGTGGTAAATGGTGTAGAACCTTAAGGTTCTTTGTGGATGGGTGGCACACTTTTGTTCTTTCAAATTTGTATGGATGGCACTTCTAGTATTTTATTCTTTATTCTATGGTTGGACCATATTGTTTTGAAAAGCATCGTATTTTTAGTGAAATGTTGCGTTGTTTCATATTAAGAATAAAGATGTTTTCTCTATCTGTTTTCTAAATAATACAATTGCGTAGATGGAGCCTAAGAAACAATAAATTGTTCTGCGCCCTTGAGGTGATTTTTCACAAAAACGATGCTCTACAAATTATCCAATTATTATTATTAAAACCATTTCTGTAGTCATGCTATAGGTCTTGGCGGCGGATGCCCTTGCTCACCCACTGCGTGGCGGGCCAGATCGGGAGGGACTGGTTGAGGGATACCTTTTGATATCTCCAGCCAGACTCTCTCGACCCATCGCCTTGCACCGCAGCTTGAGGGATTAGTTCACACGTCTGTTACTCCTGGACACATTGACCCCCAGATTCCTACCCCACCCCTCATATACACCTTTTTACTTTCCAGGCCTGCCTCTCTTTCCTTTCCCAAAAAAGACCCTCCACACAGTATCCTCAAATATGATATAGGCCCGAGGGAAATTGTCTTCCTCAGGGCCTCCTGTGTGGACCTAACATAAAAAAACGTAGTGTCAAATGTTCAATCGAACACATAGATTTTTCAGTAAATACATGTAATGTGAAACTAGTAATTAACCATACTGATTTCAACATCTGCCCCGATGATGGACACTGATACGCTTTCCAAAACGTTGCCAAAAGAAGGAGATAGCACAACATGTCAAAATACCCCAAAAATAAATGACGATAATACTAATTTGAGTTGGTGGTGTACGCGTAATTTGAATTGTATTCCTAGGTAATGCGCAAGATTATTCAATTTTTATTATTTTTAAAATTAGCAATGATAAGTAAAAATCTTGGAAGACAAGCGACAAACTAGGTACCAACATTATTTTATTAATTAATAATTATTTTTTTGAAATGTGTATTTCTTTTGTTTACAAATTTGACAGATCTAAATTTCCAAAAATTTGCAGATCTAAATCTAAATCACAGGGTATGTTTTTTTTAATTAAGCCGCGCAAACGTTCCTCCTAATTCTAAAGGTAATTCTGGTCATTTTTTTTGTTTTGAATAAAAAAATATTATGTTACAAAGAAAAAGTGTTTTTTTTTTTAAATTTAAATGGTAATCAGTAAGTATTTGACAGGCAGGGTTGGGGCGATGGGTTGGCGGTTACTCGGCTGAGTGACCAGTGACCACCGAGACTTGGAAGATTTTTTTGTTTGGTTCTGAAGAAAAAAAAATATTACATCAACAAAGTCACCGAAGACCAAAAGTAAATTTACATTAAATATTACTAATTAAACTTAAGCAAATAAAAAATAAACAAAGTACCTATTTTTTTATCATCTGTATATTATATACTTTATTGTATCTATCGCCGCTCACATTATAACACCGCATATTTCTATTCATACAAACCATCGTCAAACAAATTAATGTTTTGAACAATCATCACTCCTTTTACATAAAGTTTTGCAAAAAATTTTTGGCTTATCAATGTTTATACAAAAGTTTTATGTAGTAATAAGAGTAAAATTTTTAAATATTTAAACCTCTTAAAATTATCATTGAAGAATAAGATAACACTAATAATCTAAACGAACATATGAAAGAGAACGAGACATAGAAAAATAGAAAAAGATAATGGTCGCAACTGGAACTCGAACCCAGAACCTCTCGTCTAACCGGAATGTGCACTTTTACCAATTAAGACTTTGCCACCTTCCGTCAAACCATCAAAATTGTCAATCTCATATTTTAAAATTTTAGAATTAACTATACAATCTTCAACAAATTTTTCCATATCACGGGCTGTTTCATAACGCTGATGGGTTTCATTCGTATTTGTGTTCCAATCGACCTAGCAGATCGGAGGAATCCAGATTTTGGACTTCCGCACATTAAGAGTACCTACCTACACGATGGAATTTAGTCAAGTACCGCAATATCACCAGTCTGTCAACAACCATCGTAACACATCGTAACGTAACATTTCGCTCTAGGTTAAAATGTTATTTATCAATCGGAAGTGTGTAATATGAAGCATTATATCGCCGTCGTTCATCGAATGCTTTAAGTGAAGCGCTCATGACTGAACTTTATCGTGGTTTTAATAACCGACCAGCACCATCTTATCGTACGCTTTTGGATACACCTATGACCGTCACCGAATGGAGATCAAGCCACGAGACACAACAGTGAGTATTACTTAATTGTGTATACCGTATCTTGTTTGGTGTTCGAGCATAATTCGTATCGAAGTCCATAAGCGTTTTAAATAGCAAGGAGGGGCCGAAAGGTCATTCTGACCTGCGTGCATGTCACGAAACATGTGAAACTACCCTTTTCACTGAAAACAATCGTTCTAAGAACTGGTTTGTAACCTAGATACCGTCTCGGATAAATATATCCGATTTTATTTATATTTATTTATTTATTATTTATTTATTTCAAAAACATACGGCACAACATGTGCCATTGACATAATTATATTTATATATATTATAATACAATAACATAAGAAAGTGACATATAAATGTAAAGTTAAATATAAAAACAAAAGGTTAAAGAAAGGAATTAAGGTAATGAGTAGTAAATAGAATTATGATGTATAAAATGAAAGTATAAAGTAAAAGTGTAAACTATAAAATATAAAGTATAATGTAAAAGTAAAAAGTTAAGATAAAAAGTTGAAAGGCAGGAAATAATATAAACTATAAGTTACCTTTGTAAATAATATAAATTACACAAGTTATAAATATAAAAAAGTATGACAAGTAAACAGTAAGAAATGCTCTTAGGAGCCAAATATTGAAGATAACCAAACATTTAAAAAATATATATATAATAAATAAAAGGAAGGTATTACGAAGTATACAAAGCGATATGAAAAGTAGGTAACTATGATATGTTTCTAAGCCATAGGTATTAGAGTGCATACTGGTAGGACATAATATTATGGTTACATGATTATTTATTTATTATGATTACGTGGTAGTACTAGCAGATAAATTTTGTCTAATGCATCTTTTGTATGATGACAGACTTTCGGCATGATCGATATGAGCAAATTCATTACCTAAAGTGTGTAAACGATGTATTATTGAATTTTGTTCTGCATTACTGAGAGTGTTGTTGCAATAATACGGTGTTTTGAGTCGAGTTGTTCTACTAGGTACATGATAATTTATTAACGATACCAATTCAGGGGAGTCAAACCAGTTATTGTTTATTTTAAATAAAAAAATATGATCATTGAGTATTCTTCTATCTTTTAACGATAAGAGTCGCATTTTTTGTAATAGAGAATCGTAGTTTATGTTATCCGTGGGAATTCCGAATTTGAAATTAATTGATCTGAGAAATTAGCGTTGGATTTTTTCAATGGAGTTTTCGTGGCTTTTGTAGAAAGGGTTCCATATGGGCGAATTATATTCCAAATGACTCCTAACCAGAGTTGTATATAATAATTTAAATGTATGAATGTTTTTGAAATCTTTACATAGTCTTAGAATGAAGCCCAGCAATTTCATAGCTTTATTAGTAATGATATCAATGTGGTTGATAAATAGTAGTTTAGTGTCGAAGGTTATTCCGAGGTCCCTTATTACAGGTACTGACATTAAACTGTGATTGTTAAGTGAATAACTGTATTTGATGGGGTTTTTTATTCTAAAGAAACTCATGATTTGACATTTCTTAATGTTAAGTGTAAGTTTGTTAATGGTACACCATTCTGCGAATTTTACAAAATTGGATTGGAGGGACAAGCAGTAAGGCGGGTCACGATTGTATGGGGGAAAAAAAAAACTTGTTTTGGTTTGTCTGTTAGTGATAAAAGGGTGTTAAATGAAGATGTAAAATCACGTAATTTTTTTAATAATATTTGGATATCATCTTCTTCCTCCGGATTGAGTTTGAAATTTCACAAAATAGAGAAAAACCCACCCCTGTTAAATCTCTAAAAAATATTAGATAAACAATTAAAAATGAACTTTTTTTCAATAAAACACAAATTAAAGAGAATATTCTGACTTATTTATTAAAAAAATATACGATTATAATTAACATTATCTCAAGACAGTGTATTCAAATACCAGCAAAATCCTTCTTACTCTCAAATTTCGGCATTATTTTGCGAACATTAATCTTTGCCTTAATAAGACCTTCTCTTGCAGACTTCGTACATAAAGTAGTCGAGGCTTCAGTAACAGTCTTTACAGCTCTTTAAACTGCTTGAGTATGACATGGCAGACGCAGAAGAGGCAATTTACCTTCTCCCCCCTGTGCTACAAATAATTGAAGATCTTCATCCGATATATTCTTCAGTATTGGGGGTTCGGTTACATTTTGCTGCCAATTAATAAGGTCGTAGTAATATGATGCATCGAGGTTTATGTTTGGAAGTTGGAACAGCCTTGTTTTACTTAGTTTCTTACTGCGTGCTTTTAGAACACGACGCGCAGCTAATTCCCGGATATGCTTGTGAGGGTCAGTTAACATTGCAAGTAGTAAATTTTCGGGGTGTGCGAAGTAACTGTTTCTTTCTATGACTGGATCAATTGTAGTTTTTAGTTCAGGGGATAAGTATCTAGACGCTGAAATTAGCTGCCATAGGTGACGTGCTCCATCTTTACAGGTGGGATGAGTTTTAATACTGAACCAAGTCGGAGCATAAACTTTAACAACGTACGTTGCTAAAATAATAAGATTCTCTGAGCTTCCGTTGCAACATAAAGACGAAGAATTCGGTTAGCACGCGTAAGCCATCTGGCATGAGACATTTTTCCAGGAGATTTGTGGCCTAAATCTTCAGGTAATTCCCCCACCGTAACTGCAGATACGATTTTATACAAATATAACTGATCTGTACTTAGGTCTTTAGTTATAATAATTCAGGCAACTCTCCGTCAATTTTCTGAAAATGAACAATAGGCTTTTTTTCACAGTTTTCTAAAGCTAGTCCTATTGTCACTGAATATGTTTGAGGTCCAGATGTCTTACCGTCAAGATGTGTGAACAAATGACGAAATGGTAACTCGTTCATGTGAAGCAAGCAAATTATCCATTACAATGGTTTATCCAAACGTTTTTCAAGCAAACGTATTATACCTCCATGTTTTCCAACGTTCACGTTCGTTCCGTCACAACCAATAGCCATTAATGGTTCAAATGGTATTTCTTCCTTTAAAAAATAATCGACAATTGTTCTTTCTATAACTTTCGACGTGCCAGAGTTTGGTGCAATATAACCCAAATATATTGAGTCTGGCTCTTTTATCATTGAAATATGCTCTTCAATGATTAGTTCTCTGTAATGCCTCCCCCCTTTTTCCCTGATAATTAATGTTTTATCTTTCCGGCCATCAAAATATAATGCAGGTATTTGTAAAACTATGTGTTGTGCCTTAATATTTTCCCTTGTTTTTTTCGTTCTCTGCAAAGTTTACTTTTGTCAATAGCTGGAATATTAGACTTGATGTCATACAGAACTGCTGAGGCTGCCGCTGCTCTATCCGAAACTCCATATCTATCACAAGTTTTCGACAGTGTAGAATAATCAATAGTGACCGCAGCCTGCTTCTGAGGCATTTAAGATACAACATTTGGTTTGAAAACATTATTGCAATCGGATTCATTTGATGAAGAAGACGTGGAAATATCAATTAGAGAGGTAGTTGGCTTACCTGTGCTTTCCTTTTTAGACGTACGCAAGGATTTTTACTTCAGAAGTTTTCTTTTCCACGCAGTTTTCATTCGTTTTGTTATAGCGGTATCCACATTTCCTATTATCATTTTTCGTGTAGTACGTTGGTCACTAATGAAACTCTGTTCATTTACAGGTATTTTTTTTATCTTTAGGACAGTCACATTTACTGAAATCTTTGCATTTGCAAGACGAAATATCAAACAGCACTTTACTTCTGCGACGGAATTCCTCCATTTTTTTCTCCGGTATTTTAGGATGTGACTTAAGAAGGTTTTTGCATTTAAAATGATATGACCTCAACATGCGTGCTACTCGCGAGTGTGTAACAATGGGAATAGAAGCCTTTCTCCATATTTCTTCAATTTGTGCTGTCACAGTACACTCTATTTGCTGAAATTTGGGTTCTAGTTTGGTCTCTTGATTTAATTTTATTTGATGCCTGATCCACTCAAAAAACTTCATAACATCAGAATAAGTTGGTAAAACATTGTCTTTAACGTCGCAAATTTCACCAAATATGGGACTTTTTAACGCATTCCGAGTACGTTCCATTGCGAAAACTTGTGCAACGCGACCTACCACTTAAAGAGCCGTAGCAATACTGACTCCAAACTCCGATATCGGTTGCGCAGAGTCGCTGCGCTTAGTGCAATCGGTGCTTCCCCCGCCCTCACCTCGAGCCACTAATAATCAAAACTCGGATTTTTTGTAAATGAATTCGTAAATACGTACCATATTTGCCATAGCATATTACAAAAAATATAGTATAAAGGATTCGTAGTAACTTTTATACACACTAGAAAATACCTCTAAAAATGAAAATTTTCAAAACTTTGAAGTGAATCCGGAGGAAGAAGATCGTATCAGAAATTTAAAAAATTTTAAACACGTCGGTTTGAACCCATTTGGCACCCTTTTATCGCTAACAGAATCTAAAATAATCATTTTTTTTTAAATGACCCACCTTAACAAGCAGTCGTATATATTTTTAATGATTTTGTAAATTTTCATGTCATCAGCAAATAATAATATGTTAACATCAGAGAATATGGAAGTGACATCGTTTATAAATAGTATAAACAATATTGGACCAAGGTGCGAACCCTGAGGCACACCACTAGTTGCTTCAGATTCGTAAGACAAGTGTTCTTTAATAGAGACAGTTAGTACACGTTTTGATAAATAATTCCTAATCCAGCATTATAATTTACCACTTATTCCTAGTTTAGACAATTTATTTATAAGAATTTTAATGCAAACCTTATCAAAGGCTTTACTAAAATCCGTATAAATTGAGTCAACTTGTTCTCTATTAGCAAGAGCACCTGAGATAAAATTTTCGTACAGTGTAAGGTTAGTTAAAGTAGATCTTCCAGAGATAAAACCATGTTGAAATGATGAGATATTAAATTTTATGCAAGAACATATTTTTTGAAGAATTGAATTGAAAAACTTTTTGAAGAAAAAGGGACTCAATATATGGAACATATATTGAGTCCCAGTTGCAACCGTTAACTTTTTCTATTTTTCTGTGTCTTATTCTCTATCATACTTTCGTTTAGATTATATAATCTAATAATTATTAGTATTATCTTCTTCTTCAGTGGTATATTACATTGTTGCGAATAATCTTCAAATTTATAAAAAATCTTATAATTATTTTTGTTTTATTATAACAAAAAGTTGAATAAAATATTACATATTTCCCCGCATAAGAACAACGCGTATCTCATTATTTCTCAGACTTTTTGTGTGTTACAAGGCGAATATCATTTGAAATACCTTACCATGTATTTTTAATTTTTAAAAATAAGTTCTCCGAATAACTGATCCCTAAATATTAGTTGACCCTTTTTTTTCAAAGATGTGCTATTTTTATTTAAAAAACCAAATGGTATTTTGTTCCTACTGAAAACTTGTATAAAATGAGATATGCAGTGTTACACTATGTACATTCCAATTTTTAGTCATATTGTTAATTTTTGTAAATAACTATTCATTATCATGAACACTGTTCATTGGAAAAGATGAAATTGGTAATGTTTTTTAAAAATAGGTATGGTTTAGCGGATGGAAGTCAACTTTTAAAAACCATAATTGAAAATATATTAATCTTGTCTCTTATAGCGTGAGTAGAATGCATTTCCCAAGTTCCAGTAAACGATAGCATTTTCGCAGCAGTCCGTCCAATTCCGTTTTCTTTCATTGCGTTTTCTATTTGCCCTTTTCCATTCCCAACTTTCATTTCCCCTTTGAAGTCCTAACAGCTACGAAGTTACATTTAACAATCGTGCTGACATGTCTGGATTTTTTTTACAATAGCTCCACATGGAGGAAAAAAATCTCTGAGGGCCTATGTAATTATTGGAAATGCTGTTTGGAGGGTATTTGTAAGGAGGGGAAGTTCTAGAAAGGAAAAAAAAGTGTAAGGAATCTGGCGATCAATATGTCTTAAGAGTATTTTCAGGGAGAGAAAATTCTGGAAAGGAATCTTGCGATCAATGTGTCCAGTAGTAACGGACGAATTAATCCATCCCTTCCACTACGGCGTAAGGCGATGGGTCGAGAGAGTCCAGCTGGAGAGGTTTAGGTTATCTCTCAACCATTCTCTCCCGATCTGGCTCGCCATGCAATAGTTGGGCACATGGGAACAACGCATTCGTCTATATATTGTTTTTATAGCATACTAGCTGTTTCCCGCGGCTTCGCTCACTTGGTATTATGGGGGTTCCCACTCCACCTCTCCCACCTCCCACCCCTCCTCTCCACCCCTCCCCTTTCACATTTCCCTCCCCCCCTCCAACTCCTACCCCCTTAACCTTCCCCTTCCCTCTTTGAAGTACTCCCGTAATAATTTGAATCGAATAAAGAATTATAGATATCTTACTAATCGTGCCACCTATTACAATCTTTTTTATACAAATTTCATAATACCAGAGCTCTGAGATATAGCCTTTACGTTGTTCTGATGTATGAGCTATATTATTGTAAAGTTTCATTAAAATCCATTTAGTAGTTTTTATGTGAAAGAGTAACGAACATACATACATCCGAACAAACTTTCGCCTTTATAATATTAGTAGAATATTGGTTTCCATACATCTTAACATCAGAGTACATTTTTCCAACAAAACATTAATCTATAAGGCGATCTCGTAGTTGAACCTAGATTCAGAATGCACGCAATCTATCTCAGTGCCTTTGCTCTCTACTCCCCACTTCTCTGGGCAGTTCCCGGTCTTTAAAAAGTCGCTTCATCTTTTCGATGAAAATTTTATTTTCCTTTAAGAATAAAATGTAATTTATATTCTCTTCAGAGCTTGAATAAAATGATTTTTTCTGTTTTTCATTTTTATCTTGTCACTGGGACTGGAAAGTTTAAAAAACATCTTAAATTCACTTTACAAGTGCTGGAAGTTCATGTTATCTACTTTCTGTGGTCTGTAATTTTCCCATCTTTACAAATAATGTAATATTTTCCCAGCGGAGCAGTTGTTTTATTAAACTTGTTTTTGAAAACTCTTTGAAAGATTATTGAGGCTAATAGTGCAAAGGTGGTTTGACCAACACCTCTGCCATAGGTCATTACAAGTGGCTCGCTAAGTTTGGTGATTTAGCAGAGATGCTCAGTACTACCCAGGTTCATGCAGTGAGGTTTATCGCGTTCTCGGCTGCGTGGCGGACCGGATCGAAAGAGGCTGGTTGAGGGAGACACCTCTCCAGCAGGACTCCTCGATCCTTCGCAATCACCGCAGAGGGAGGTGTGGAATCATACGTCCATCACTCCTGGACATACTGTCCCCGTGATTCCTTTCCATCCTCATACCTTTTTTCTTTTCCAGAACTTCCTCTCCTTCTTTTCATCTCCACTATCCACATTACATCCCCAAAGATGAAATTGGCCTATGAAAAACCATAATTTTGCACAGCAAATATAAGACGTTTTTTTAAAATAGGTGTAAAACTTTTTTCGAAAAGTGATCTTATTTCGTTGTCGACCTTTTTAATTTTATGGATGACTTTTATTTAAAAACCTATTTTAAAGACTTGAAAACATCAATTTTAAGGCTGTTTTTCATGGTAAGACCACCTCTGCATTTTAGATTTAGAGCCATATTTTTTTCATTCTTGAAATAGGAGTGGATGATTCCTTTCTCTTATATTAGGTATGCGCAAATAGTTTCCTTCGATCATTCGCGTTCGAGACGTAAACCCATTGTCAGTACAGCCCTACATGATCGAACCTGATAAACATCCCTCTCTTAATCTTACTCATTATGCTTGCATCATAATACGTAAGTATATACATCATAATACGTATCGTAGTATAGAAAAAATTCAAAGAAATTTTCTAGGTCTTAAACAATCAAATAAATTTTAAACTTTGCATTCTTTTAGAGCACATAACTTACCTGATGTTTTTGAATATTTTTAATTTTCAAACTTTAGAAAATAGACGAAAAGTAAACGACCTATCTTTTTATTAAAATTGTTAAACTCTAAATTAATGTGTTGTGCATTTAATAAAAATCGCCATGTACCTATACGAACGACTAGACAAACATTAACATTTTATATTCCTGTATCTCTTCTAACTATAGTTCAGAATAACAATACAATGCAATCAAAGTAACAAATAATTAAATAAATTTAACCATTGAAGACAATATTAACGACTTTCTAAAAAAATGTAAAATAGAAAAATCATAAAAAAGATACGGTCGCACCTAGGAATTGAACCCAGGCCCTTGGCCTTGCCGGGGCTCTGCTGCCTGAGCTAATTCCACCCTATCCCCTCCGATCGTATTTAACCGTATGAAAACAACCAACATTATTTTAATTTTCTTAACCCTAGATTCATAACCTTATCTAAGAGGACCATTATTCATAAACATTCATCTCACAGCCGACTAAATTTAGGTGACGAGTTTTGGGGTACTTGTAAATAAAATAAATAAATTAAGTACGGCACTCTTTAATATGTTTAATTAGGTAACAAAAAAATAATAAATGAGTTGAAATTAAATTTCATCGGTACATTCCACACACATGAGGCCGCGATGATCCATACTCGTATACTTTTTGCATTGCTTGCATTGGAACCTTGTCATAAGCCATTTTTTATAATCACAATAACCACAAACCTTTTTTTTTGAGTACCACTTGGATCAGGTGTGGCAATGGTAGGCGTTTCACCTAAAACTTCGGCGATTTTCCTTTTTCGTCATCTCTCCAAAGTTGGCATTTCGTGTCTTTTACGTAACCACGGTTATCTGGTTGGTTGGATGTCGTTATCACTGTCGGAATCTGTCGGGATCATTTCATCTAATTCCACATGGTCTTCGACATCACTCATTTCTACCTCTTTTTGCTGACTGGTAAAATCATCTTCACCAGAATCAGATAAACGATTCAAATAGTCCTCAATTTGCTGATCATCCATTCTAAAATAAAATAAAAAGATTTGATGTAAAATACACATAATTCATAAACATTCGTCTCTCAGACGTTCAAAGGTCAACTTGTGCACAAGACGTCACTGCGAGGCAAGCGCATCCGCATTACTAATGAACAAGCGATCTAGGAAGGTACTTAAGAGGTCATCATTCTATCTTTTTCACTCGAGACACTAGAAGCAAATTTACGTTTTGCGCGGTCTGTGGGACGAATGGTTGTGAATCTAGGGTTAACGCATATTTTTATTGGCTGCAATCTTTATGTATGATTTCCGAACTAAATGAAATCTAGAGAGGGTCTTGGATGAATGTATCCATTTTTATTTCAATTTGCTTTTGTAAAAAAAGAACAGTGACAAACAGAAAATTAACAAAAAAACGTGATAAAATATTAGGTTAGGTTATTTTCGTTATTTGTTTTTGGCCGTGAAAATCTTAAATCTTATCTAGATTAGGTAAGTTTATGTCAGGATAGATTAGGACTGCTTACGATGGTTTACTTAAGATAAGGCTTGTTTTTCTTCTTATTTTTTTTTTGCAATTTACGTCTTGACCCGCCCTGGATCTAGTTTGCAGGCTGTACAAATAATTGTCACGTGTAGAAGTATTTTAATCATATTTTTAACCCGAAAGTCTGTAAATACGTGTAAATTAGCTCAGTGAAACTTGTCAGTGTTTTTTAAGTTGAAGAAAGGGCTCCACCATTTCCTATGGTCACATCTAGGGGGTACTGATATTTGGTCGGGGATGTTTTGTCGAAGATATTTTGTCGGGGATATTTTGTCGGGGATATTTTGTGGGGGATATTTTGTCGGCGATATTTTGTCGGGGATATTTTGAGGGGATATTTTGTCGGAGATATTTTGTCGGCGATATTTTGTCGGGGATATTTTGTCGGGGATATTTTGTCGGGGATATTTTGTCGGGGATTTTTCGTCGGGGATATTTTGTCGTGGATATTTTATCGGGGATATTTTGACGGGGATATTTTGTCGGAGATATTTTATCGGGGATATTTTGTCGGGGATATTTTGTGGGGGATATTTTGTCGGGGATATTTTGTCGAAGATATTTTGTCGGGGATATTTTGTCAGGGATATTTTGTGGGGGATATTTTGTCGGGGATGTTTTGTCGGGGATATTTTGTCGCGGAATAGAAAGTCGCGGAATCCATCTTGGGATTGAACGCGGGGCCTTAGTCTTGCCAGGGCTCTACTCTAACCACTGATTATACTGTTTTCTTCGAGTCGCTTATACTGACTTCAATGATTAAAAAGTATTATGTAGGTACCTATCTACATACTGAGAAAAAAAAATTTTCAACTACTATTTATTTTTATAGCTTTGGTTTACATTCAAAATCGATGCGATTTATTCGAGTTTTATTCAAACGCGTACTCATTGAGAGAAATTCAATTTCATGCGGTAGACATATAAAATAGAAGTGTTAATAGAATTTGAGCTTTACGCCTTTGTGGGTTCCTTTGTTGTTGTTTTCTGCTTTGCAAATCAACTAAGTTTCGTATCGATGCGTGTAAGAGGCGCCACTTCAATATACAGTAGGGTGGTCATTGCTTGGTGGTAGGGTGGTTAATATTAGATCCTTACAATATGAAATTGGCGTTTTGTATGGGAGGAACATAAAGTCTATTTTTTTGTAATATAATATATTTATTTAATCAAAGTATGTACCATTGCTATTTATGCACTTTTGCCATCTCATAGGTAGTTCATCGATCCCTTCACTAAAAAAACCATTCGGACGGGAATCGATAAAATCTTTGAAGGCGGTTTTGACTGCCCCATCGGAGTTGAATTTTTTCCCTTGCAAGAAGTTATCAAAATTTCGAAAAAAATGGTAATCTGTTGGGGCAAGGTCCGGAGAGTACGGTGGATGTCCAATTGAAGCTTGGTTTGCAGCTGCTGATAATAGACATCTGCCGTAATCGTCTGGCCAGATTTAAGAAAGCTGTAGTGAACGACACAAATAAAAAGAAATACACATCACTAATCCTTCGATGGTACATGGTACATGGGTACATTATTTTTTTTTTTTGGAGGCGGGAATGGGTTCAGTCGCCCTGGGAACCATTTATTGGATAACCAGAACCTCTTCCATAGGTCACCCCAAGTTGATCATTATGTTTGGTGACTCAGCAGGGGTACTCGGGTTCATGGGGTGAGGTTAGTCTGGATCTTGGCGGCGGATGCGTTTGCCCACCTACTGCGTAACGGGCCGGATCGGATGAGACTGGTTGAGGGAGACCTTTGAATTCTCCAGCCAGACTATCTCGGCCCATCGCCTGGCACCGCAGTGGGAGGAATGGATCTATACGTTTGTCACTCCTGGATGCATCGAACCCTAGATTCCTACCATCCCTTCATACCTTTTTTCTTCCCAGGACTTCCTCACCTTTTTTTCCTAATAATAATAATAATAATAATAATAAAGTCTTTATTCCAGAATGTGGGGAGGTGAGTGCAATCCCACAGATCCTATATAGAGTAAGTACATACATGAAACACAAGTAAGTACATAAAAAAAATACATATAGATAAACAAATAAAATAAAAAGTAGTAGGCATCATTAGATAGTAGATATGCGCGGTTCTATAAATCTTCGGAATACAATTCCCTCCGGCCAAAGTTCTTCCGCCAGGAATTTCTTTATTTCGATCCTCCACAAGAAATGGTTGTCCGCAGAGCCTCCTAGGAGCTATTGTAAAAAAAAAGAAGAACTCAAAAAATGTGACATAGGCGTGTTTTTGTGACTCAAAAGTCTCGAGCCTCAAATTTCCAATAAAAAAACTGTGTTTAATCATCATTATGAAATTCCATTGAGATGGTGATATAGGCAAGTGTAAATGAAACAGGGTGCATGCGTAATGGGCTAGAACCAGAAGGTAATAAGTCAGTGGCAACATTGATTTTCATCCAACCTACAAGGAAAGTCTTTTGGGTGTGTATTTTTGACTCAGTTCTCCTGACGTACCCAAATCCGAAAAGAAGCTTTAACGGCCCACCCTAGCGAACAGTCATCGATTTGCAAAATAAATAATGTCAACGGTACTTAAATCTAAGCCGCTTTCCAAAAGGCGGCGCCGCCAGATCGATTGGAGTGAAATGCCTAATTCAATTTATATAAACGAAGAACACATTTAAATTTACACTGCGGGGTAGAGATGTCCAAGGGCGGCTCGTGTACCGCATGCGTCGCAATTTACTGAATGAACTTTCCAAAAATGCTGTTTTTTTATTTAATTTAATTAAAAATAATTTTAATAATGTTATTATCAAGTTCTGTAAGTATTTTAGTATGTATTTTAGTTACAGTTGTTTCAGTTTACAAGGCCATTTTCAAACTGTGGTGAATCCGCTTTGAGATATATTATTATGATTTTAAACGTTAATTTTTGAAGGTGTCTAAATTGAAAAAAAATATAACGCACTTAAATGAGCCATGGCAGTCTCTATATATTAAAAGTAGAGTCTCTATGTATTATAAATTAGAGTCCTCCGCGGCATCTGTCTGTCTCTTCGCGATAAACTCAATGACGGCGGTGGTTATAAAGGTTGGATAACCATCCAGTAGACGACGTTGTGTTTTATTAGCCACAGCAACGCGTGGCCTGGTCAGCTAGTAATTGATACTCTTGGGATGGGTTGTTTTAAAATATTTGATGAATCCATCAAATTCCCCAAGTGGTTGGCTACGTTTGGTGACTTAGCAGTGGTGCCCGGGTTCGTGGGGTAAGGTTTGTTCTGGTCTTGGGAGACTGGTTGAGGGAGGCCTTTTGACCTCTCCAGCCGGATTCTCCCGACCCTTCGCCTTGCACCGCAGTTTGAGGAATAGATTCATACGTCCGTCACTTCTGGCCACACTGACCCCCAGATTCCTACCCACCCCTCATACCTTTTTCCTTCCCATATCGTCTTCTCCTTCCTTTCCCTTAAAAAACCCTCCGCACAGGCCCCTAGGGAAATTGTTTTCCTCGGTGCCTCCTGTGTGGAGTTAGTGTAAAAATAAAAATATCTGTATGTATTGTCAATGTTTTGTTTTCTCGCCTGTCTCGGTTGTCACCTGTCTGTTTTGTCACGGTGCTGTTTTGTAACCGTTCTGTTTTGTCACTGTTCTATTTAGCCACTGTTCTATTTAGCCACTGTCCCGTCTTATCGCTGTTCTGATTTGTTTGCCTAAATAACATATGCTCATACCTAGCATATGGTAGATACTTAGCAGTACGGTTTTAGTAATTTTGATTATATAATTTACATGTATTAGCAATCCAAACTTAATATTATTTTATTTATTTATTTATTTATTACACGCCCTAATGGGCTTTCACATTCTTTGTTTATAAGTTAAGTGACACAGTACTTTTAAATACTTTTAAAAACTATAACAATTATGAAAATATAATATAATGAAAAAAAAAATTTAACAACAAAAGCATATAATATGAAATAAAATTCATTGGTAAAAATGATAAGAAGTCTAACATAAAAAAAATGCAATATAAACAAGATTGCAGAAATTATCCACGATTATTTGTGTCTAGATGCATAAAAGAATTGGAATAAACAATGTTTATACTGGTTATTCTTAAGGTGAAATATAACTCCTAGATCAGTGAAGTCTCGGAATCGGGGAATTTTGGTATGCGAGTATCCTGGTGTTGTCAAAAAAGGGTAGTAAATGTCGGCAAGATCTTTTGGGAATATGGATGTGGATTGATTGAAGTAATTCAGGACAGTCAATTTTGAAATGCAATTTTGTAATAATTACATTACAAATGAGAAGGTGTGTTTGTTAACTTGTCATTCTTATCGCAACGGAGCGACAGATCGAGGTGATTTTTTTGCATAGGGATGGTTGGAGAACTGAAAAATGACGTAGGCTATGTTTAACCCGAAAAAAAATTCATTCCCATGAGAAAATTCTTCGTACAGAAATTACTCCCTGATGCGGGTGAAGCCGCGGGTAAAAGCTATAATATTTAAAATTCAAAACGAAAAACACAACAGATCTACGAATTTTGTACAAAAACCAAACAACAAAACTGACATAAAAGCGTATTGAGCTGCGCATTTACATTGTTTTTGTGATTATCTCTCTAGAGACCAAAGTTCCGCGAACGAGGGCCAATAATTTGGGATTTAATTTGGAGAGTGTAAGAGAGATAAAATTTAGGTAGTACGTTATTCAAATCTAGTAATTAAGAACGGCTAATAATAAAAATATACATCTAACATTTTTATCAGTTCCTATTTGAAAATACAATTCAAATTTCACTTTTGTTTTTTTATTGAATGAATGAAGTGGAATCTTGTAAGTGGAAATTAATCCGCGTCCCATCATCCGTTCGTGCTGAAACTCAGAAGATTGATTCGTTGTCGATGAACATGCATTTTGGTGGCAATCACGCACACGTAATATATTAACTACACTATAAATATACCAAAGTACCTATGATATTTGCCTATTTTTTATTATTTAAATTTTATTTCACTTTTTTAAACGACTTTAAAATAATCACACATGATTGTTTAATTTTTTTAATTGTAAAACGGGGGTCCCAGCATGGGCAAAACCCCCAGTAAGGTGCACATAATCAAATAACGTTTGAAAATAATTTTTGTTATTTTACCAATAAAAATAAAATAAAATAAATAGATGTCTAAAAGAATGATTAACTCATTTTTCAGATTTTCTAAAACACACCATAATCGGCTAAAGCATGCGGTGAAGAAAATTGAAATTTCGTGCGTGGGTAACTTAATTTTCCATCATTTCGTGTCAACGTGGGTTTTATACGCAAATGTTTAAGTCAGAAAATTGATTTGCCAATACAGACAAATGACAATGCGACAACCAATCAATCAAAAGTGTTTCAACACACTTCACTGACGCAAAAATCCATCCATAATGATAATCCAAAATCATAACGAAACTCGTGTTATTTTTTTGAGAAATGCGAGTTTTAACTGGATTATGTTGAGAAATCGGTTTTCGCAAAAAAATGTGTTTTCTGGGGTGATTTGAGATTGTCACGGCCAAGAGTATTATTATCTTCTCCGATTTTCGGGGTATCATGCCATCTGCCCTGTTGCAAGGCTTTCTGAAAGCGCAAAACGGTGTATATATATATATATATATATATATATATATATTTTAATTTTAATTCCCTAAAACGATAACAAAATGTTACGAAACTCGCTGCACGGTTATGTAAAATTTTAAACAAATTAAACATTAATTCTTAGGTCATCCTAAATATTCTGCTTGGGGTCTTTCGTGAACATTTTAAAAATGCTTTAAATTTTGTTTGGCACAGCAAAACGGGCGCACCCTCGTCAAGTCAAAATAAATAACAACAAAACCCTTTCATTATCTATTTAATGGATATTTGCGACCATGCAAGTACGCCCAAAGTCTGTGTTTTCTAATACAGTATTAAAGCGACTCCACGGACATCGAGTCAGCACCGTAGAACTTCATGTCATCTATTTCTCTGTACGCATTTTCTTCGTGTTTTTCTATAAAAAGCCAAACAATATACCAAATATTATTTATTTATTGATTTAATATAAGCGGTATAAATATACCATGAACACTGATTAAATTGAGAAGTGACACGAGATATATAATTATATACAAAAATCTACATATATTACAAGTAAAATTAATATTGATTTAAAAAAATTGATAGGATAACCCTCTTGCTAAATAGATCTGCCACATCTGCATATCTATTAGTATCTTCATGTAACCTAGTTGCAAGCGAGTGTTTCGTATACTCAGTCCTGCATTTAAACAGGATTTTAGAACGAGGGGCTTTTGTGAGTACGTGTAATTCAATGAGATTAGTTAAATCAGGACTGTCTATTCTGCCATTTACAATTTTTTTTATATTAATATCAAGTCGGATATAATTCTTCGATCTGAGAGTCTTAATAAATTTAATCTTTCATCAAGTAGTTATAGTTTATGTTTTCAATGGGAATACGGAGTTTAAAATTAATGTGTCTTAGGAATTTGTGTTGAATTTTTTCGATTGAATCTGAATACAGGGTGTCCCAAAAGAAAGTTGATATTTGTTTTGCTTTCTGTGTGAACGCAATTTTCCGAGGGGCGCGGGGGGTATGTCAATCAGTCGTCTGGCTCTTGGGAATCTGGCACTTGGGAAGCATTTCTCGGTTTTACAAAAATGGTGATTCGGCGACTGTAACGCGTAGAAGATTCTGCAATATTTGAGGTTTTCGTCAATTCAATGATGCGCCAAGCATTCCTCTCATTCGAAAATGGGTCAAAAAGTTTGAAGAGATCGGTACAACGCTGGCAAAACCAAAACCCGGGAGACCAAATCATCGACAACGGAAGAAAACGTAGAGAGTGTTTATCAGTCTTTTCGTGACGACTCAAACTTTTCGCTTCGGAAGCGCGCAAGTGCTTTAAATGTGCATAGATCATTGTTACACAGTATTTTGCACAAAGACCTAATACTGCACCCCTACAAACTTACTGGCTATAACCAAAGAACATGGTTCCAGCAAGACGGAGCAACATTACATACGTCCAATACGTCTCTGCCATGAGTTTGTGAAATTTTCCCTGGCAAATTGATCTCCAAGAGAGGTGACATAAATTGGCCTCCTCGTGGTCCTGACCTAACTCCTATGAACTTTTTCCTGTGGGGTTATTTCAAATCTAAAGTGTACGCCAAATATCCGACTTCCCAGATGCAATTAAAATAAAATATCCGTCACGAAATGGCAGCCATCACGAAGCCTACCTGGCGAGCCGTCATAAGAAATTTTACTCTTCGATTAAATGAATGCCGCGAACGTGAGGGTTTACGTTTGGACGATATTATTTTTCAGAAATAAATTTCCAAATTGTTTATTTTAGTATTTAATTAACATTTTTTCGATAGAACCCTTACTTTTTTTTAAATCGATCCACTAAATATCAACTTTCTTTTGATTCTTATATGGAATACCTATTATCTTTAGCATCCACGTTTTTGGAAAAAATAAATCCATCTATCGTAGAAGACTTCATTTAATCCTAAATTCTTGGTAACCAAAAAATTACTACACAGTTTAATTTAATCATTTTTTAACGTAGTCAACATACAACATTCCTCATTTTCCACACGCTTGAAAGACTTAGGATAATCCTTTGGATAGAGGGAGCGCCGAACAAGTTCCATTTAATTCAATGGAAACCAATTAAATTCAGCAATATACAGTTCCAAAAATTCTAATGTCTAATGCTGTGACGTCTTTTAAATTATCGGACAATAAATATTTTGTGGAAAGGTTAAAATATTTCCACTTTACAATAAAATCAAAATAAATGGAATATTTCTGTACTCCCCCGAAAACTGTTTGTGAAAGGTAATGAAAAAAAAATTAACCATAGAAAACTTAAAATGCACTTCTATTTAATAAAAGTTTCGGATCGCAAATTTAAAAAAAAAAACACTGGTATTTTTTTTTACCGCGAAAATCGCGAATATTCACTTTTAATGTCTCAAACGAAATGTCAGTTTAACGAAAACTTTGTGTTATTACCGCTTCACGTTTAACTTCACGAATTTTCGTTATTTGTTTTTGGGGTGTTATGCCGTGTTGCGTAACCTCCTTCTTTAGCCAACGTTTCGGACATCGTTGCAGTGTCCATCATCAGGGCAGATCCGGCAGATCCGGTAGATCCGGATTTGCCCTGATGATGGACACTGCAACGATGTCCGAAACGTTGGCTAAAGAAGGAGGTAGCGCAACACGGCATAACACCCCAAAAACAAATAACGAAAATGCTTTTGGCCGTAAAAATCTTAAAACTTATCATTTCTGAATTTAGCTGAATACTAAAAACTGTTTTAGAAAGGTGACAAAATAAGCTTTCAAATTGTTATATTACAAATAAATATTAATATTTTTAAATATTAAAATTTAGAATGCAAATATTAAAAAAATGTTAAAATGACTCGCGTGATCTTTTTATGTGAAAACGGTACTAAAATCACGTTTATTTTGCATAAAAATGTGTATTTTGTACGAGCTCATATTCTATTTTGTTTGTTATAAACATATTTGTATCCTATAACTAAATACTAGTTGTTATCATACATATGTACTTTGTTAAATGTACACTATTGTAATTACCCTCCTATGAACCACTGTGTATCATGTATCACAGGATGTAATAGCCATTTTATGGCGTTGAAATAAATAAGTATTATGTAAAAAAAACAATACTTATTATATTGTATAAATGTATAATAAACAATTTTGTCACCTTTCTTTTTTATCATTTCATATAAAAATATTTAATGAAAATTAACAATGTCGAGCGTAGGAAATTTGACGGGTAAAAATATGTGTCAATCGCGCGACTGGCAGAATATTATTTTTATGTATTTCTATGGATAACTTGATAGGAATATACAGCTTGATCCACTATCGTCCTTTTACTTTTTGTTTTAGGGATGTCACCGTGTGTGTTTTTGTTTTATTTCGTAATCAGTTATTTTAGTTAGGAAAATCGCAAAGTGAGCCATTTATTAAACATTTTTTTATTTTTGTATTAAAAATCACATTTTTCGTTTGAGATTCGTTAATGCCTTCAATGATTAAATATTAAGTTTTGGTTCACAATACTCGTAAAAATTCACAAAAATTATTGTAAATTTAGCGTGGTAAGTAAGAAGCATTTTTTTCTTCAAATGACAGGTCTCATCAATAAAATTTAAATCATAGTTAATGTTACATTAGCATTATCTGAAATTGGCCGTTTAGCTTAATTTACATTATATAACTGCGGGATAGCACGCATTACGTGAAAAACGATTATTTGACGTCATATTAGCTTTTTCCACAAAGGAAAATTGATGCTTAAATATGATAGAGAAATAATAATGAAACTATTATTCTTCTATATCAGTCTCAATGAACTATGAAACCTTTTTACAACTTCATTACTGTTAAAATCAAAAACTAACTATCATTCCCCATTAACTTAATTTACACTTTCTAAATTACACCGATTCTATTAAATTTCATCACTTCAACTCCATTCATTCACGACGATTAATTTTGGATCAAATTTTATTATTAAAAATTCTTAGCAATGGCCTGGACTCGCCAGAGCTTACCAATTTAATAAATATCCATATTCCTTCAAGATTAACCCGACAATCAAATTTACTTCTTTGCCCACTTGTAGAACAAACCTTAGAAAATTCCCCGATTCCTCGAATATGTGCGCAATAAAACGAATTGTTTCACAGACATTTTTAATTTAAACCTTCAGAAGTATCGAATAGAAGTAACGCGTGCGATATTGGATTGATACGGGGGTGTGGAAGGTATCGAGAGCATCTCATATCCTTATCCTAGATTCTCCCTCCCCTCCCACTCCTCTCCCCTTCCTTTCCCCTAAAATTTAGTTTAAGGTAAATTAAAACTCCTTCTCCAAACAATATTAGCATAAGAAACACTTTTGGCTTCACTGCAGTTCACATGTATATTTATCTGTCTATTATATGTATATAAGCTGTTTGTTTTTTATAAAAATAAAAAATAAAAATTTTGGCAAAAAATTTATAATATGCTGGTTCGGCACTTAGCTGACCCTTCGGTACTGGTTTAGGAACCAATCATCATATGGTAAAACAGATTTCTAACCCAGTCGGTTATTTCTTCTTGACAGTTGTGCATTGTTGTTTTTCAACGTATTATTTGTCTTACCATTTGTAGTGTTCAGTAATTTTTAAATGCTCCAAAATACTTTAACTTGTGAAGGTTTTATCAATGATTATTAGATTCTCAATATTAAGAATCTGGTTTATTTATGTTTACGTATTTACAAAAATAAGGCCACCAGTCAGCCGACCTAACTGGAAGAGAGGAAGATTCAGGAAGATTGCATCTGGGGCTGCGGTGCCGTGCCGGCCGTCGAGTCAGCAAAAACGATGCTGGCGTCTCTGTCGGTACTTCCCTGCTGACATCTCGCAGAGTAGTTGGAAAGCTTTTGCAATACTTTACACCATTTTTATAAATACTATGGGATTCCTTAATCTTTTTCTTTGCCCATAATTCAGCCAACCAACTAAGAAGTGTCTTAGACCACCAGGGAACGGGCCGCGTAAATAAAAAAGTGCAAGTCATGTTAAAAAGAACTTTTTAAATAAATCTCGAATACTTATTTTAAAGTACCGTAACAAGTGTTCAATTAAGAGAAATTTAGTTAAGGGGTGAAACTACAGTGGTTTTAAATACCTACGGCGTTTCGTAGGCTGGGGGTAAATTTGGCGTTAAGATTTACTGCACGGTGTATTTAGCACTACCAGGGGTTTATTAATTTAATTAATAATCTCTTATCCGGGTTATCGTGACCACAGCATAATTTTGAGAAGGACATTTTAAACATAATTATTGGCTTGTTACAAAGATACTGAAATACAAGAGATAATATAACGACTGCTCATCTAAAGAAAACTGCCTACGCAACCCGCTAAGACGGTCTGAGTTAATAAAATACTAAGGAATTTACGTTGACAACTATTTCAGGTGGACAGAACAAATAAATAAAACAGATGGTAAAGTCAGAAAAATTATATATTTTTTTAAGATCATACGAAACATAATGCCAGTTAAGACTTTAAAAACTATATACTACGCGTTAGGCCAATCAGTTATCGTCCACGGTATGATCGATTGGGGTGGTGCTGCGAAAACTAATATGGACCCTCTCAATAAAGCGCAAAAGGCCTTAATTAAAGTTATTACAAAAAACCTTTTAGATTCTCGACAATTCAGTTATTTAAAGACTTTGCTGTATTAAACATACAGCAACTGTACATCAAAATTATATCTATACATTACCAAAAAGACAAACTAAACCATCATACTGCACAACACAATTACGACACAAGACTTTATGTCTTGTTGATGTTTATCATCAACACATGATTCCGAATACAAATACTACATATGGACAAAGACATTATCATAATCTGGCTCCAAAATTTTTTAATTTAGTTGAAAAAGATGTTAAAGATATCCACATGACAAAAAATGCAAATCTAAAACACAAAATTCATAAGTGGATAATCAACAAAGGTATTGCATACTGCGGGCAGATAACTTGAACAATACAAAAACACACTCAACGCCTGTATTTTTTCTCTTATCCTCACAATTATTTTTGTGTTTCTAATTTGTTTCTTTCATATTTTTTTCTATTTTTCCATTTTTCTTGTCTCTTTTCTTTTTCGTTGATTTTATTGTTCTTTTATTCTATTTATCTATTTAAATTAAAATATTTTTGTTTTTATCTTATTTTTCTTCCAAGATTAAGATATCAAAATTAGTTTAAATTCCTGCCACCTCGGAACAGGCTCAGCCTAGTGAGGTGGTATCTATAAACCAAAAAAATGTATGTTGTATTTTGATATATTATTTAATATATTATATTCTAATGTCTTGGTTAATAAATCATTTTTAAAAATAATAAATAAATAAAATAAAATGCTATGATGTCCGCACGACCATCGCGTCGCGCCAGCGGACTACCTAATGAAAATAGTTTGATTACCGAAAGTAGTTGATTTTTTGAAGGTATGTAGGTATTAACACTGTTTTATAACGCTGATGGATTTCATTCTTTTTGTGCTCCGTTTGGCATACAGGATCGGAGGAATCCAGATTTTTGGAATTCCGCACATTAAGGGTGCCTACCTATACGGTATACAGATGTCAAGTACCGCAATATTGTCAGTCCGTTGCTAACCATCATCGTATCTTATCGTACGCTTTTGGATACACCTGTGACCATCGCCGAATGGAGATCAACCCACGAAGACACAACAGCAGTGAGTACCACTTAATTGTGAATTACCTATCTTGTCTGGTGGTCGGGCATAACTCGTGTCGAGGTCCATAAGCGTTTTAAATAGCAAGGAGTAGCCGCAAAGTTACTCTCACTAGCATCGTCACGATTCAAACACTTTAGTTTGAATACGGAAAGAATTCGTTCATTAGTTGATTTTTTGAAGGTGTGCATGGTATTGGTTAACAATATCGCCGACGCAGGAATCACAGTCCCACCCGGAAAAACTGCGAATAGCAACATCTATACCAAAATAAATAAATACACCTTTTTAGGGTTCTTCACTTTTTTCGTAAACGGTTTAAACCTTAAATTAACAAGAAAATATTTTAATTGTTTTAGTATCTCAATGTGACAGATATTAGAATTTGAAAGTGAAAAGCATACAAATTCTAAGAGGGTGAATAAACATCTGTTAAAATGTGTGTTGTTAACAAGAAATCCTGTGTCCGAGAAATTTGAATATTTTACCAAACTGTTGCTGTTACTCTCTCTCTTACCCCCCCGAATGAGTTAGAACCTTAAATCAAGATTTAATTCCTTGTAGTCATTTTTTTTTATTTGTTTGATACTGTATGGGAGTTTGATATATACCTTTACCTTTACTGTTAAAAATCATTTGTTAACTGTGGCTGTGTCTAGTCCTCATCTTCTACCGAAAAACGGATTGGCTGAAATTTTATTAAGAAAATTCAGAATCTTTCTTTTTTTTTGCTGTACTGTTTTAGCACAAATATTTGTGTCCAAAATTCCATTTAAAAGGAACAAATATTTTTGCAGCAGTTAAATCATCCAAAAATCCTAGTTAATCAGAACAATTTCCTTCAGGTCACGACATACAAACAGCAAACAGGAAACGGCTGTGGAAGAAGAGAAAGAAAGGGTGTTTTATTAAAATTGTTTATTGTTTTTTAGGCACTCCCCATTTGTAAAACGTGATACCTACGCATCTCTATAATTTCAAAACCTTTGATGTTGTTCACCGAGGTTGCTACCAAGAAAAATGTCGAAATATATATATGTTTAAACACAACAGCTTGTTTTAAATTTCGGAAATTAAAATTTATTTAAAATATAATTTAAATTTCAGAGTTTTTTTCCCAAAATTTTTTAAACTTGTTGGAGATGGGAAGAGGAAGGTGGGGTAATGCCTAATTATTCAGATCTGGTTTCCAAATATAAGCAAAGCCATTTCAAGCAACATTTCAATTCTGAATGGTGGTCTTACACCAGGGCGATACTGAGTTAATCTTCCACTCTGGAATATGCCGTAAATATTCTATACATTATTTTTAATTAATTAATTGTGAAACAGCACAAATTATTCAAATAAAATTTATTTGCCCACGCCAGGAATCAATCCTGTGACCTTCGAATTGCGAGTCAAGAGCCTTACCCGGCCGTTAGTAACTCTTTAAATAGGTACATGTAAAACATTTTCATTAAAAAAATTTGGAGACAACCTTAGAAAAATCTGTTAAAACCCAGACAATAAGTAAATAATAAATAGCGATTTTGTTTATAGAACTATCTACATTCTACTCTATCTACTCTAGTACATACAAATGTACTGTACAGTTTATAATTGTAGTATTCCAAATAGCAAACGAGTTAGTACGATTCCTATCTTAAATGTTGATAAATGCAAAATTTTGTCCTTTTATAGAACCAAAAAACCTATTCAGTTTGATTATAAACTAAATAGTGTTTGTCTATCTACTGTCACATCTATCAAGGACCTCGGGGTCACTCTAGACTGCAAACTTTCTTTCCGTGATCACATTAATAATATCATAAATAAATCACTTAAACTACTCGGCTTCATTCATAGAATTACCTCTGACTTCAAACATATAAGTACACTTAAAACTCTTTACTGTTCGCTGGTTCGCCCTCACCTTGAATTTGCTAGTGTCATTTGGTCTCCTTTCTATGCTGTCCACATTTGTCACGTCGAATCCGTACAAAATCGTTTTCTAAGAGGAATTGCTTGGAGGTTGGGTCTTGAAAGAGGCAAGTACTCGTATGATGAAATTGAACACATTTTAAACATTTATTCTTTAGAAAATCATAGAAAAGACTCTGATCTAATTCGCATATTTTAAAATTATCAACAGTATTACTGATACACCTGCATTGTAACAACTCAACCAGTTTAACATCTCTTCCTGTAGACTTCGAAATAATGAAGTGCTGTTCCTCAATCAACATTCTACTAATTATGGATACCATTCTCCTTTATCCAGAATGTCAAGACTTGTCAATGCAAGACAAAGCATTGATTTTTTTGGTGTAAAACTAAATGACTTTCGGCAGTCTATACGCAAGATTTAAATGCTTCTTCATGCTTTGACTTGTAGTGTCTCTATTATGTACTTTTTCATTTTATATTGTCATTGCTATTAATTAATATGTGCTCTCCCTTCACTGTCATCTCTGTTTTTTTTTTATTTTTTATTCGTGTTATTATTATGTTTTTAATGGATTGTTTATCCGTAAATAAATAAATAAATAAAAATGTAATATCAGTTATAACCTGAATTAGGTAGCTAGTCACATTGCTAAAATGAGTTTATTGGATTTTGTGGAGAGATCCAAGGTTTCAAATTGGCTCCAACAATGTGGTCGTAATCGAGAATTCACCTTGTCGAGTTCTCGAGAGCATCCGAGAAAAGATACCTCGGATTTAGATTTCCTAGAGAAGTAGAGAGAAATTCCGACAATTTGACTTAACGACGATTTAACCTGGGTCTGAAATCGTGTTTATTTATTGTTTGAAATATTTTACGAGTGAATGAAATTGCTGTGCGAAGATAGTAATCCTATCTTCCTAATATGTATTATAAAGGATGTTTGTATGGATGTATGGATGTATGGATGTACGTATGTTTGTTACTCTTTCACGCAAAAAATACTTAATGGACTTTAAAAGTTCTTTAACTAATAGAAAGCTATTCAGAGGTTTGAAAACTGAGTGTATGGAAAGTGGGAGGGAGTGAGAGATGGGGGAGGGGGGAGAAGCGAGACGGGAGGGCTGGGAAGGGGGGAGGGGGGGGGGGGGGGGGAGTGGGGGAAGGGGGGAGGTGGTGTGGGGAGGGGGGAGGGGGGGAGGGGGGAGGGGTGGAGGGGGGAGGGGGAGGGGGGAGGGGGGAGGGGGGAGGGGGAGGAGGCGGAGTGGGGACCACCCTTACACCATGCGAGCGGAGCCGCGGGAAAAAGCTAGTTCGGAATAATAGAGGGAACACATTAATATTAAAAACGGTTCCGCGCGTCTTCATCCCCCGACAAAATATCCCCGACAAAATATCATACGGGCAAAACATCCCCCATAAAAAAAAACCTAACCTAACGTAACAAAAATAGAATTCAGCGTAGAGGAGATACATTTTGTCTTTGGGATGTTGAGGGATATTTTGTCGGAAAATATTTTGTGTTTAATTCGTAGAAGTTCATTTAATTTTTAATGAACTTCTACGAATTAAACGGCCTCGTAAGCCGAAACAGCTGTCACAAAAATAAAAACTAAAATACCTGCAGAACGTGATAATAACATTTTTTAAATTTAATTTTAATTAAAAAAAATGGAGTGTGCAATTCACACGCGGTAGAAGTAAAATCTTCAGAAAAATAAAATAGACAGAATTTGGGAGGCTACGAGGCGTAGCACTAAGACGAGACCGGTAGGCTACGAAGCGCCGCACAAAGAGGAGACCGATTTTACTATCTCATTCTCTCGCAGGCTGAATCCTATGGATGTATGTGTTAGTTTGTCTCTTTTTACGACATTCGTTTATCAGGACATTTCAGTACCATAACTAGATAACTTGTCGTCTTTCCCGAGTGACGGAACAAAGTCAGCAATTTTCCAACTATTCACAGCCTGTAATAAAGCACCAGATACTAGATACTAGACCGCTCTAACCAGGGCCGAACCACCAACATTTATTACATATTAATTTTACTGAGAAAAAAAAAGTGTTTTCTCTTTTTCCTGTATTATTTGTTATTCTATGGAAACCTGGTCAGAGAAACAGCTGCGTGGCCGTCTTCATACCGAACTATGCTTTTCATTTCAGACCAAAAAATTCAACCAAATTGTGTAATAAATTGAAATTAAAACAATTTTTTAACTTATTTCCACATATTTATTTAACCAGTACCGGTTTCATCCTATTATGGACATCTTCAGGCTGGCAATTTAATTTAATTATATTTAATTTTATTTATCCAATTTCTAATAAAATCCAATTTTAAATAAAATCCTAGTTTCAATAAAATCCAATTTTTAATAAAAATATATATTTTTTAATAAAATCCAATTTTTAGTAAAAATAATTAGTTAATAAAACCCATTATTTAATGAAAATTCAGTTTTTATTAAAAATTCAATTTTTTTATAAAAATTCAATTTTTTAATAAAAATCCAATTTTTAACAAAATACCATTTTTAATAAAATCCTATTTTTAATAAAATCCCATTTTTAATGAAATACCATTTTTAATGTAGCAACCATTTAGTTTGTTTACGAGCTATTTTATTTATATTTGTTTTGAATGATAAAATGGTTCCATGCCAACTAAGAATAAAACCAACTCAGAAACACCTCACAAAGGTCATTAAAAGCTATGAAAAAATCATTTTTAACTAACTTTACCTATTTAATTAATTTTTTTGTATTTTTTGTCATCACTCTTAATGACCTTTCTGAGATGCTTCTGAGTTGGTTTCATTCTGAGTTGTCCGGTCACCGATAAAATATAGGCCATTGAACAATTCGATTTTATATATGATTTGGGGGCAACTTTGGGGAGTTAATGTGGGTCCGGAACTGAGTCTGTCAAGGATTTAATAACTGTGTACTTCAAACCTAATACTGATACGATCCTTCGATACAAAATCGTCCAAGTCAGCGTATTTTCTTCACAACTGGGTAAGTTACAAGTTGTTAAAAGAGGCAGTGCGGGTTTACTGTCGATAAACCTATAATATGATCCACGACAGTTTTCAAAACTTTGCCATTATTTGTGTAAACACATTCTTTCCATAAAGAATCATGATTCTCACCACCAGTATTTTTAAAGTTGATATTTTGAGGTTATAAACGATGTTTTGCTTCCTGATGTATGGCAGTGTGGCATGAAAGAGGAAGGATGAAAGTAGACTGATTGCTGTTGAAATGAGATCCCTGGGGCGTATATGTGTAAAATGAGGTATCTATGACCATGTGAAAAATTGATCAACTAATGTTTAAGACAAGATTTTTATGCATAGCACAAAGGGTAACAATTATTATAAGTAATAATTATTAGAATGAAATAAGTACTTTGTTTAAAAACCACTTTATTTTTATTTATATTTGTCAACCGGTTTCGGTTGAACTCAACCTTCTTCAGGACAATATACATATAAACTAAATTACAGTACAGAGTTAAGGGCCCGAAACCCGGATTTCTACCGATTTATTACATATTTCCCTTAAACACGGTAAGTTTTAAAGCTCTTAAAAAAATATATGTTTTCTTGAAAATAATATATAGACTTGCCCGCGCCGAAACGCAAATTATATAAAATTCCCTCAATAGAAAAAAATCACAAAGTATGCTCCAAAAATTATTATAAACGCGTTTGTTTCAGTCATTTTACAAGTTATATGTATGAAAAAGTTAATAGTGTTTCTTTAAATGCAGTTTAAGATAATGCCAGCGAGATTTTTGCTCTATTTTAAACGAGTCGTGTTATATTAAACATTTTCGCAATTTTTACATCGATTTTGTCACTGTAAATGTTAGCGCTCTCCTCTAACATTTGTAATTTCGTATCACTCTATCTTCTTCTTTTCGAGCCCGGTTGCAGAGCCTTAAGATTCTAAGGTACACAAAAGAAAGAGAGAGCATATAAGAGAGGAAGAGAACATCAGATACTGGTTGGTGGAAGAAACACTCATCTACACTGAAAAAATAAAGTTGGTTGTTTGCAGGTGGAAAAACGTAATCAGCAGTAATTGTTGAATGAAACACTAGTATACATTGAATTATTTGGCGGGCAGGAGATAAGCCGACGTAGCTCAGTGGACAGAGCAGCTGGCCGGAGAAGGACGCGGGTTCGAGTCCCGTCGGCGGCATGGATCTTTTCTCGGGAGATTTTTTCAAGGTAGATGAGTATTTCAGGCTAATAATTATTATTTTTAAGTTTTAACTTTATGAGTAAAACCTCAAATTGTAATATTTAAATAAATGAAGACAATGTAAGAGAAACTCAATCGAAAATCTGGAAACAGAAAAATCAGAAAAACATATTGACACCTCGACTCGAACCCAGGACCTCTTGCTTTCCGGGCAAACGCGCTAACCACTGCGCCACGGTGTCGTTATGAAATTCGGTCATGTTTAACTGTACCATACTTTGACTAAGAACCACCTACATTATCTTCATTTTCTTTAACGCATATTTTATTGGCAACTATCTTTATGTATGATTGCAAGATTCAAACCCGAACTAAATGCTCTCTAGAAAGTGTCTGGATAAATCTATATCCCTGTTTCAAGATTTTCGATTGAGTTTCTCTTATATTTTCTTCATTTATTTAAATATTACAATTTGAGGTTTTACTCATAAAGTTAAAAATTAAAAATAAAAATATTCATCCTAGACTTGCAGAAAAGTCGATAGATGTCGCGTATTAAATAAAATGGATAAAGATTTATCCAGACACTATCTAGAGAGCATTTAGTTCGGGTTTGAATCTTGCAATCATACATAAAGATAGTTGCCAATAATATATGCGTTAAAGAAAATGAAGATAATATGGGTGGTTCTTAGTCGAAGTATGGTACAGTTAAACATTACCGAATTTAGCGTGTTTAGTTAGTGCGTTTGCCCGGAAAAATAATTAATAGATAAAAGTGACGGTAAAGTGTGTAACCACCTTTGTGCCATCATCGTGGAAGACCAGCCACCAATAAAGCAGCATATGACCACAGCAAAGGTAGGGCGTTCTCCTTTCCAATAGAGAACTCCAGTCCAATTGTTTTAATGTTTTTTTATGAATAATGACCTTCTAACTTAAATAACTGCATTTTATATTTTTATTTTTAGAGTTAGTTTTAATAGTTAAAATTTTGTCAAAGTTTTAATTTTTCAAGACCCCCCGAAAACCAACATATGTATGATGAATTGTGTGACGTCATCACTCCTGAAAAATTAGTATAGGATCGGGCAATCAGCTGATCTACTGCCGCCATTTTGAATTCCGTTGTTCGAAGTATTCTGCCTAGAAATAGTATTATAATTTTTTTGTGCAGTAGTTTTTGAAAATTTACAATAATAGAGATAAACTAATAAGAGATACTTTTATTTTCGAAACATTATTTAGGCCTAAATAATGTTTCAATAAACACAACAGCTAAATCTCTTTAAACAGTATGTAAATAAACGAATAAATTAATACGATGGCTTGTGTCATATCATACATTCCCATACAATGACTTTACGGTGACGTAATGACACGTCGAACAGTGGCGTCACCGTGACGGCGCGTTTTTACAACCCGATTAAAAATGGACTTTTTAATAATTTTTTAAAGAAATCTGCGCATAATATTATTAAATAAAACTTATATATTCAGAATCAGCGTTTTAAAGTCAGAATATTTTTCATTGGAGTTCCTTATTGCCAATTCCTGAGATTGATTTTATAAACGTTGTCAATTGCCTTGCATCATATAAATGTCGATTTACAATCCACACCGTCTCGTGTCACGATATTGTTCATTGACGCGAAAGTTATTTAATACAATAAAACTTCTTACTAAATAATATCATGTTAACATTAATTTAAAATTGTTTCAGATATATCTTCTCTTCTAAAGTTTGAAGCGTGGATGACGCACGTTGTATTCTTGTAAAGTTGTGGTTTTAGTTTCTATCTGTAACGCGATACATTTGATGTCATCGTTGTTATTAATGTAGTTATTTCCTTGCTAGATAAAATAGCGGGGTTGTGATCTTTGCTTCACTGGGAAATGATTTGTGATAGCGATCTTCAAGTTTCTAAGAATGTATTATATCTTTTCTAACAAGGAGTCTTTGAACCGAGAAACAGCTATTCATTCAACGTTACATTTATTCCGGTGAAATTGTTTGAACAAGGAGGCCTTTCGTGTAAGAATCACCGGATATCGGGAATCTCCGGTTAAGACTCGGTCGCACGAGCGATTTGAACCATGCTATTCGGCAAGCGAATGCCATTTTTTATAGCCGCATATATTTTATTTTATTTTATTTTATTTATTAGGGAAAATCAACAGATCGTTTACATCTAAAATATAAAAATAAATCGCTAAATGTGTTGCTAAGCGCAAATCTCGAGAGCAGCTGAACCGATTTCGCTAATTCTTTTTTTAGAATATTCCTTGAAGTACGAGGATGGTTCTTACGGAGAGAAAAATTAAGAAAATTGCGCAAAAAATTGGATAATTTCAGAAAACCTAACGACTATCGCACGTTTGACAGTTCGCGTATTTGAGAATGACATTTTGCAAAACAATTCTATTTTTGAAAATCTTTAAGTTGATAAATTTATTTAAAATAGGTTCTCCTCTAATAGTTTGAATCGAATCAAGAATTTTAGATATTTTAAATAGGTACCTATGTTAGGTACCAAATTTAATATACATGAAAAATGGAAATTTGAATGAAAATTGTAAAAGGTGGCACGCGGGCTGTTTAAAAACTGAATGTACTGGGATTGAATATGTGGAACACGGGAGGAGGCTTGGCGGGACGAGGGAGCGGGAAAGGGAAGAGGAAAGGCGGGGAAGGTGGAAGGGGATCGCGGGAGGGGAAGGGGACGTGTGAGGGGGGAGGAGAACTCGGGAGGGGGGTTCGCGGGACGGGGGAAGGGGGGGGAGGGAGTGGAGTGGGGAGAGGGAAGGTGGAGGTGACGGAGTAGGAATGCGAGAGGCAAATAGGACGCAGGAGAAGAGGGAGAGGCGGAAGGGGAACGGGACGAATGGGAAAGGACACTCAGGGAGAAACAATTTCTTTATTAAATGGCATAGCAACGCATGCCGGGACCAGCTAGTTTATAATATAAAAGTGGATCGCTGAATGTGTTGCTAAGTGCGTAACTTTCGAACGACTGCACCAAATTGGATAATTCTTTTTTTGTGTGTTCATTATTGTCAGGACAAGGTTTTTATAAAACTTCCGATGAGCTCTGGCATTATGAAATTTATATAAAAAAAGTTGCTATTGGTGGCACGCGAGATTTGAAACCTGAATGTATGGAAAGCGGTAGGGAGGGAGGGGGAGGGGAACCTGGGAGGGGGAGGGGGACCTGGTAGGTGGGAGGGGGACCTGGGAGGTGGGAGGGGAACTCGGGAGGGGGGTTCGCGGGACGGTGGAAGGGAGGGGGAGTGGAGTGGGGAGAGGGAAGGTGGAGGTGACGGAGTGGGAACGCGAGAGGGGAAGAGGACGCAGGAGAAGACGGGGAGGCGGGGAAGGGGAACGGGACGAATGGGAAAGGACACTCAGGGAGAAACAATTTCTTTATTAAATGGCACAGCAACGCATGCCGGGATCAGCTAGTTTATAATAATAACATTAATAATACATATAATATCCAATAACTGATTTTCACATAATTAAAATTATAATTAATAGTATAAAAAAGTAAGGGTCCTGTACCCGTAAGAAGTTAACAAAAATATAACCTTGAAAATTATAAAATAAACAAATAAAGATATAAAAAACACAATATAAACTATAATAATCAGCTTACTAAATTTCAAATAATATAGTACTAGTACTCATCAATTTGAATCAATGGAGCGGGCATTCATTGACCATAGGTGGAGGTGGTCTGTGGTGGTTCGTTTTTATGGTAGTACGCTTGATAAAAGTGTGAAAAAAATAATTGTTTTTGAGATGGTTTCCTTGAACAATTTGAATAATTACTTCTTTGAAATTAATTAAAATAATTAACGTAAAATATTTATTGCTTATAATTAAGTATATAGGTATTAGAGTACCTAATTGCAAATATTAAGATTTCGTGGAAAATTTTAGTTTTGGTTAATTCGATTATATTAAATTAGAAACATTTTTTTTTGGACGCGATGTCTGCTCCGTTCACAGAACTTCTTATTTTATAAGAGAACATTGTTAATATTTGAACGGTTAAGGCCCACCTGTCGACTTTCAACTCATTCAAGACCCGGAAGAACCTCTTTGTTTCGGATCTTTGGTTCCTTCATTTGGAAACCGCAGTGCGCAATGGAAGGGAAGTCCTCCGTTATCTTGAAAAGTTGAGTTTTCAGCGAAAATTACGCCTTGAAAATCAGCTTTCTCACAGGCCGAGCTACACAGTCAGCCATCGGCCACCGCCATTCTGCTGAACTACTTTTTCACCTTGATCAGAGGTGGAAAAGTAGTTCAGAAGAAATTTTTCCCGGTTGAACCAGCGAGCGACCAGAAAGAACGCTACCAATGGGACAATCTGCCAGCTTTTTGGCAATTCTTTGGTCGTGGTCACTCTTAGCTTTATTTATAATTCTTTTGCAATCCTTTGGCCGTTCTCGGTTTTCCGAAAGGTTATCATCCAAGGAGTCAATTTTCCGGAGTGCATTAAAAATCGTGTTTAAATTGTTGCGTTTTTTATACTCGTAGGTAAACTGATAGCTGTTTTATAATATGACTTTATTATTTCAGAATTTGGCTTAAGACATGTTTTAGAGATAGACTAAAGCTTTTAAAACACAAATCAAACAGCAAGGTACTAGATCAACCCAACATTAATCGCAAGTTTTAATTTCATAGACCGAATTTTACGTACCTTTTAATCACATGATTACTTTTGATCACATTAGTAGTCATTATAATATGTACTTTTTAGAATATAGATAGTTATTTAAGTTCATCATTATTTAATTGAGATTTTTTTTAACAATTCCGCTGGAAATATTATATCAGCTTCTGAAATTCTGTTTTGAAGTTCTGCAATTAAAATTTATTATTTATTGTGTGCGCTTATTATTATTGTTACATCTTATTATTGTGTACCTACTCTTATAATATTGTCAGCTCTTCTATTCCTAACATCGATTTTAGAACGTATATATCGTTTGCTTATTGAAATCACCCACCATTCTCCCCTCAGTATTCTGTATTTGCTGACTCTCAACGATTCTCGCGTTTTTTCAGTTCAATATCTATTCTATATATATATATAAAAATCAATTGCTGTTCGTTTGTCTTGCTAAAACTCGTGAACAGCTGGGCCGATTTAGCTGATTTTGGTTTTGAAATGTTTATCGTAGTCCAGGGAAGGTTTAAACGGCGAGAAAATAAGGAAACATTGCGACGAAGATAGTAAAAACGTATAAACTGTTCTACCTACTTTCCTGTCAAACATTTGGTACGGTAGACTGGGGTCCACTCGAGATTGCGAGGAAACTTTGGTGGGTTGTTGTGAGCACGCCCGCGAAGTTTTCTATATATACTGGTGAGCTCTGGCATTATGAAATTTGTATAAAAAATTGCAATAGGTGCCACGCGAACTGTTTGAAAACTGAATGTAGCGGGACTGAATGTATGGAATGCGGGAGTGGTGAGGGGGGAGTGGAGGGTGGGAAGGGGGGGAGGGGAACTCGGGAGGGGGGTTCGCGGGAGAAGGGGAGGGGATCCCGGGAGGGGGTTCACAGGAGAAGGGGAGGGGAACCCGAGAGGGGGGGAGGGTACCTCGGAAGGGGGAGTTAGGAGAGGGAAGGTGGAGGAGAAGGAGTGGGAACGCGATAGGGGAAGGGGACGTGGGAGAGAAAGGAGAGTAGGAAGGTGAACGGGACGAATGGGAAAGGACGCGCAGGGAGAAACAATTTCTTTATTAAATGGCATAGCAACGCATGCCGGGTACCAGCTAGTAAGTTCATAAATTTGATTGACTACAATATTTGATTTGTCCTGTCCCCGTATATTATCCTCAAAATTATTTCAAAATATGCCTATTTCAAAAAAAAAATAACCTATGTGTGCTTTAATTTTAATTTTATCTGTATTCTTACTTTTATTTCTCGATCTCGACTACCATAATACGGACTTGTGCCTAGTGTGGTAGTCGAAAAACCTTTAAAAACTGTATACACCTAAGATGTTTTTAAATAATAATTTTAAAAATATATATGTAGAAGATCTAAGTTAGTAACTGTTATGTTATTCATGTTCATTATGTAGACTTGGTATCATGATATATCATAGGTTAATTTATTACTTACTTACTTCAAAAATAATAAAATTTCTTTACCTTATTCTTAGCACTACTAACTAATCGAAACACAAGCAATGTTTTCTCTATTGAGTTGGATAGTTTATTAACAAGAAATGTGTTTGTTTTTTTTTTAAATCTTTTAAATATGTATGTATTTTAAATAATTAATTAATCTAGAAAAAAATGGAATGAGAGGAAATGTGTTAAATTTATTTAAAAATTATCTTAGAGATGGAAAAATATGTACCAAAATAAATAATACTTTTAGTAAAACAAAAAATGTATCTGCAGGAGTTCCACAAGGTTCCGTATTGGGACCTACACTTTATATAATTTATGTTACTATAATGAAAAAACTTTTCTCCTTTGTTAAACATTTTGAATTCGCAGATGATACGGCATTAGTCATATCACATAAAGATCTAAAAATTGCAATTGAACTCATGCAAATTGACTTTAATCAACTTTGTAAATAGTCACATGATGCAGGACTATTAATAAATGCTAAAAAAACCAAAGTAATGCATATAAGATCACCTATTGCCAAATTTCAATTTAATGCTAACATTATATCTCATAATTTTAATTGCATCCATAAAAATATTCCAACTAATTGTAAATGTGAAAGCTTATAATTAGTTACGGAATACGTGTATCTTGATATTACAGTAGATTGTTTTTTTTTTAAATGGGACAAACAAATAAAATGTTGAATTTGTAGATATAAGATGTAAATTTTAAATTTCAAATTTGTATATGAAACTAAAATATAAGCACCTGTTAACAAGCCAATTCAATTGGCTTAGCAGGACTTGTTTGTTGATTATATTATGTATTATCTATTCCTTCAAAATAAAAAAAAAATTATATAAACATCGCTAGTGATGTGAAATTCAAAATAATACTGACTAGCAGTTAAAAACTCACTGCGCAGGTTTTTGCTGCTAGGCCTTAAAGGCGGCTTTTCGTTCGGCTTCCCCCAGTTTGAGTGTTGGTTGATATTATAAATCTGATATGAACTGGTTCCCAAAATAGCCGGGTCCTCGGATCTACCAGGGTCCACTGACAGCTAGTCACCGGGTCAAAGTAACCGCAACAGGTGATGACGTCATATATAATATATAGAAGCGTGGTATTATTATTCAAAACTGCGAGTTACAAAAATAATCATACTATCGTTAATCTCTCCATATCCGGAGAGATTAAGGAAATTACAAATCCAATAGTACTTACGCTTGTCGGCCGATGCTCCTCACGCTAGCTGTTAACGTAAGCGGCGCCATCTTTTGGCATTACTTTAATTTTTTACAAAAGTAGATTTGTATACAAACTTCTCGTACGAAAACGGTTTCGCGTAAGGCGCGGCGTCAGAGTTGTATTCTTGGTCGGATTTTTAAATTTAAACCGTACAGTCGCTAGGCTTTTAATATTGTTTGTTTGTTACGTAAAAATCCTTAGAAACTTTTTCTGAAATGGATCTACCATCTACCGTGCAAATTCCGTAACTAAATAAAGTTGTTCTAATCAATTCAACAACTATGCTAAACAATCCACGACTATTTTATGTTTTAATTGGTTATTTCATTTTTATTTTATTCTTTCTCATCTCTTTTTTTTCTTTTGCTATGCTAAACAAATAACAGTTAGGTACTATGTTTTAAACTTTTTTTATTATTTTATTTTATATTCTTTCTCTTCCTTTTTATTTCCTCTTTTTATCCACATGTTCATACCCATAATTATTTGACTGTCCTAAAACGGGATAATACTCCTAGTTGGGCAGTCAAAATTTAATAAATTATGTATATAAATGTATATAGCCGTGCTAAATAAACAAATAAATAAACAAATAAACAAACAAACAAATAATCCACAACTTAACATTCTTCAACAATCCAATTATTTGATAAAAATTCTTCTAGAATTGTGAAAGACCAGTGAATCGGATCGACCTCGAAATACCACAAAACTGTGAGATTCAAAACTGAGAACTAGCTTTCTTAAGAGCTATAAAGTCCTTTTGTGATTTTAAGCGACTAGTTCAAGCACAGAGCCCAGTTGAAGCCGTAGTTAAGTTACTCCCTGAGCTGAAGGAATTGTGTAGATCTCGCAAATACCATAATTTGAATAAGTAGGTACGTCATTGTTGAAAAGTCAGTAAAACGGTACCTGCCGTAAGTATTTACCTCTTTTCGTCTTATAATGTGAACATCGAACAAGATTTCCAACTATCTGGAGCCAGTGGTACTATCCCAACCTCAGTCGTAGTATTTTTATCCACGCAGGTGGCGCATCGATGAAAATGTTTTCCATTAGGGTCTATGTCATCTTTAAGGATGCTGTGTGGAGAGTCTTTAAAAGAAAAGAAGGAGAGAAAGTTCTGGGAAGGAAAAAGGTGAATCTGGGGGTTAGTGGGTCCAACTGTGAAGGACTTTCGAATCCATCCCTCCCGCTGCGACGCGCGATGCAAGGCGATGAACCGAGAGAGACATGCTGGAGAAGCCAAATGATCTCTCCCGACGAAGACAAACTTCACCCCGTGAACCCGGGCACCACTGCTAAGTCACCAAAAGTAGCGAACCACATACGACAATGATTCCCAGGCGGCGGTATCTGAATCCGCCTCCCAAATTGAGAATGTTAATTTCATGTTTTTTTTAATTTTTTTAAACAATATTTAGCAATAGCGGTAAAGAAAATTACAAAAAGAATTGTTAACAAAATTCATAACATACTATATGTTAAAAATACTATTAGAGACATCTAAGGTATGCCATGCCCACTGTAGTTAATTGATTTGTGTCATTGATTAAATTATCTATTAGATTATTGCGAAGACTGGAGACATCTATGTACCTTTATTGTGTTTAATTAAGTTGGGTTACTGATTAGCAGTTCTATATTTCACATTACCGTTAGAGGTCTCCAGTTACTGGCATTGCGCGCTGTCATTATTGTTGTTAGTTTTTTTTATCAGGGTAATTTTCATGTTTTAATGGTATAAAAAGTCTGGTTCCCTAAAAACACTCTCTCGCATTAACCAAACCCTAGTGGAGAGATCGTTTAAACCACAAGTGGGGACCGGGCTATAGCTAAAGTTCTTTATAACGTGTTGATCAAATATTGTCATAAAAAGTTTATTGGGTAATTTTTCGGGATTAGCGTCCATGGTTATTACGAATATTTTTTAGAAAAAAACTTTAGATTCGCCTTATCACTATGAAAGGAAACTTTTTGCATCACGGCCGGCGGAAAATAATGCATTTTAATTTTCAAATGCGTAAAATAAAATTTCTCTTCGCGAACCGATACTGTGACAACCCGGCGACCATTACATTATTTTTAAAAACGTCCCAGGTTTTGAATGGTTTGTCTGGCAAAGCAGGATTTGTGTAGCGGGCTTGTGTATATTATCTTTATTTTTAAAAACTTCCCAGGATTTGAATGGTTTGTCTCCATTCCAGTGCCTGATTAGAGGTTCGTTTACATTATACTATTAATTCTGTTTTTCATAATTAAGCGCCTTATCATGTATCCCACGAAGTCGGCTACAATCGTATCTAGTTCTTATTTGTATCAGGGATACCAACATAACAGTGACGAAATGGCCGCCCGGTTGTCACAGAATCGGTTCGCGAAGTGTAATTTTATTATACGCAATTGAAAATTAAAATGCATTATTTTCCGCCGGCCGTGATGCAAAAAGTTTCCTTTTATAGTGATTAAGGCGAATCTAAAGTTTTTTTCTAAATATTATTCGTAATAACCATGGACACTAATCCCGAAAATTTACCGTTTATTGTAAATAAAAACTACTCAAGATTCAAAAGTGTTTACAATATAAAAAAGTCCATTACACCCGATCATAAAATGAAGTTATTAACATTATGTAAGGTTACAATGTTGGTCAAAAACGTTACAAGTAGATGATATATATTGTTAAAAGTTAAATTCTGGGGCTTAATGCTAGAACTGCCTATATGGTAAATGATAATCGCCTGGTCTGAAGATTTTTTTACGATTTCTTGGCGTACAAAACGTTCTAAAATTATTTTGACTCCTGTATTAGATAGGTCAAGGTGTCATCAATTTAGAGCACCTGACAGAGATATTTGAAGTTTTTAAATAGAAGACTACGGTACCTTAATCAAATTACCAAAAACTGACCTAGGCATTCTACCATTAATCCCCAGAATTCATGCTCAAACTTGTTAAAGTGGAAACATCCACAATTCCCGCGAGGGAATTAATTCAGAGGGTATATATAACCAGAGAAAACCGGAAATATGTCATTTTTAAATCAAATTTTAGACCTATTGACTCTTTTCCACAAAAAATTGTAAATTGATTTCGAAAGATTGTTCTTTAATCTAGTAGACTCATGTTTTAAATTTTGAGAAAAAAATGATTCTTTTTAGTATAATAAGGTTATACCATAGGTCGTTGGCAGACTTTCAAACGAAAAATCTTATTTTACGAGACATATTTTATATCATGTAATCAAACATCATTGTAAATGAATGCGTTATCTAGTAAACGCATGATTCAAAATTTAAATTTTAGTTCAAATAAAATCATTAAAAAATATATCCGAACATTTGTTTATGACGAAAATTTCTCTATTTTGTCTATCTATTTACGGTCTTACAAATTAATGTATTTCAGATTTTTTTTACATTCTTATTTTGCATAGACGTTATTGAAAAATTATGAATACTTATGATCAAAAAATAATTACAAAAGAACATAATTTTAATAGTTTTATCATATCGCCTTTCAGCATTTTTGGATGTAGGTATAAATTAAAGCAAATTTGGAATGAAATAAAATCGATATTGGGTTATTATTTTTAAAAGCTGGTACGGAGAATAATTAATCTTTCTCATTGGAACCGCCCTGTACGATCGTAAGAACATCTAACTTTTATTATCTATAAAACATGTAACTTAATTTTAGTAGAGTATTTATATTCATTTTAAATAAACAATCTTTCAAAATTGCTACAAGATGGTTTAAAACAAAAAAATTAAAACTTTTAAAATTGCTACATGGCTTGCTATAAGAATACCTAAGTTTTTAAGACCGCGATAATTTAAAATATCTTTTGTTAGTAAATGTTAACTAAGTTTAACTAACTTTTCTTCACTTCGTAAGACCTGTCTATAAATTACTAGCGAGTGAGTACCCGGCGTGCGTTGCAATGCCATTGAAAAAAAGAAAGTGTTGGTGTTTGAATTCTGTGTATTGTTCTACTTTTTTATGTGTGTTTACGAATAAAGCAGGTTTTCCGATGTGTGAGCCGGCCACATACTCTGTCCCTGTGAGAAACATGAATTTTTGAAATTTACCCCTGATACCACTTACCGCTACCATGTCTCCTTGGAAAGCATACCTCCAGAGAGAGCTCACCAATATAATATGCAGGCTGTTAAGGAACGTTGACTTACTTTAACCAGTGATTCCTGACATTATTTTGAGTAAAAAATTTTGGTCTCCGGTGACTTTTTGAATGACTTTTTTTAAATTTTTTTTCTTCAAAATCAAACAATAAAAAATTTCTTCTGCATATCGTCACTGGTCACTCAGCCGAGTAACTGACCAACCACTAACCGCGCCCCCAACTCTCCAACACCTACCATTTTCTTATGTTTTTATAGAAAAAAATACACACACACCAAAAATGTCACCGGAGACCAAAATTTGATAAACATTTTTTACTCCAAATAATGTCAGGAATCACTGGTTAAAGTAAGTCTAGTACGTCCCTTAACACCCTGCATATAGAAACCTTCGCGAGCGTGTGCACAACAAATCACCTATCTTTTATCACAATCGGATGAATGGTGCAGGACACATACGGGACAACAAAGAAAATTCATTTTTATATAGAAGATTACGAAAGTGTATTTTTTTAAAGCGTCATTTTAAAGAAAGCTTTCAAGTATCATTTTTCATTTTTGGGATGTGTTGCAAGACTGAAGGTAGTGGGGTAATGGAAGGAGATAAGCAGGAGGACGGTTGGGAAGAAGAAGCCCGGCTATTCTGATCTAATCACTAAAAGGATAGAGTTTTACTCTTTTCTACGAAAGCACTCTGCGCGCTGACCACAAGTCGGTCTCCGGCCGCCTGTTGTTAAAATAGACACGACTGTGGGTAATTTTGGGACAAGAAATTTCAATTAAATGTCCATTTGTATGTACGTAAAGCGTAGATTAAGGGCAGACAAGGTAGGCTTTCGGAGCACAAAATATCACCCAACTTTAAAAATAAAATTAAAAAGAAAAAATACACGAATACTGCGTTTCCAAAAGTTAATATCCGACGTATTCCATATGCGAACGTTTGTCGTACATACTCGCTCCATCTGCTAACTACAAACCCTACAAACGGATTGTTGCCTTCTATAATTTTCAAAGTTATCTATTGATGTTTTCATATTATATTAAAAATCCTGTGTATGGTTTTCCTCTATAACGTAAAATCAATTTAGTTTAAATTTAGTATGGCGGAGTTTAAGGGAGAGCGGAACTCATATCTAAAGTTTCAGGGTTTTTAACAAACGCTTATAAATACAGAATAAAACGTTGTTTTACATAAAAACTAGCTCTACTGTGGCTGTAGGGCGTTCTATATAGGGCCTTCAGATACTTTAATAGTAGACAACTGCTAACCTTGTACAAATCACAAGTGCGCCCCACGGTTGAATTTGGCAGCCCCCTCTGGTCTGGAGCTCCAAAATACCTGAAAAATACCCTTGACTCTGTGCAGAAAAGGGCGGTCCGCTTAATAGATTCTACCATCTTAACAGACGGATTGCAATCTTGTTCTACCGGTATTACAATGGAAGATGCTCCGAGGAACTAGCGGCATTGATCCCTTCGGCACCGGTGCATTGTCGGGAAACACGCCAAACGCGTGCCCAACATTTGTACACGGTTGAAATTTGTCACATGAGAACGGGTCGTTTCTTCGACTCGTTCTTGTGTTCAACAGCTCGGCTATGGAATGATTTGCCGGTCTCTGCGTTTCCTCCTTCCTACAACATGGGTCTCTTCAAGACCAATTTTCATTCCTTCCTCTCCTCAAAAAAACCCTCCACACAGCATCCCAGATGACATAGGCCCTCAGGGAAATTATTTTCCTCAGTGACTCCTGTGTGGAGTTAATGTAAAAAAAACTGTTCCGGCCCCTCGTTGCAGTGAATAACGAAACACAACGCCATATACTGGATGGTTACCCAAACTAAATAACCAAGTGTTGTGCCAATAAATTAATTCACACCGCCATCTGTTAGAAACTTATGGAACTTACACATAATTACAAAGCATTTTCCTATAACAAACATTTAATAATCATAATAATATTTGGCTAATTTACGTAGCGCCGTTTTTGTGAAAAATCACCTCAAGCGCGCTGTACAAATAAGTATTTAGAGGAATTAACATTACTGGCTTACAACTAAGATTTACAATTATAACTACTGACTTACATCTAAGACTTATGGCTAGCGACTTATTTTACTGACTTACATTTGAGATTTACAATTAGAATATTTAATTCGCAATAATAAATATAATGGTAAATAATCAAGATAAAAAACTCTCATATCTTTTAATTTGGACCAAATTACACACAGTAAGCCAAACTTCATCAATATCGGTTAATATTGCGATGAATTACAAAACAACTATACAGTGTAATCACTCTAAAATTATATAGGCAAATGAAGTAAAATTTAAATGCTATTCATCGGGAAAAAATGTAAACTAATCGCAGTTTTCATTTGCAGTTTCAGTGTTTCGTTAGCCACAGCAAAGTATGGCCAGGTCTGCTAGTTAATTTATAAAGACAACCACGGCCATTTTTATCTACATCGTGCAATAGAGTAGTATTAATTTCCGTTGGCAATAAAAATGGTGTAGGTATCTTCATCTTCACTTAGTATAAAATGAAGTCGCTCCAGCTGTATGTGCGCTTAGATCTTTTAAACTACGTTACAGATTTTCATGCGGTTTTCACCAATAGATGGAGTGATTCATAAGGAAGGTTTTTAGGTATATAATTTCTCAAGGTTTTTCGTAAATTGGTTGAAATACATAATATATCTGGCCAAGCGGCAGCGCGCAGCGAGCACCGGGCAGCGGGCAGCGTGGTGTGGATTTGATTTAACAGATGGCGTTGGTTGTAAAGGTTTTGTTCGCCACAGCAACGTGTGGCCGGGTCTGCTAGTTGTTTATAAAACAATCTTACAACCACTAGTTGTAAGAAGTAAAACTTTAACAAAAATATTTTACTTGGCCACCTCTGCATTTATTTAAATCTTTGTGTAAAGGGAACTGAGCATTATGTTCCTGTAATATCACATATGTTAAATTACATCTGATATGGTCCCTTTGTACCCACCCCTATGGTAATTCTAAATGGACTACTCAATGAATACGTAATTCACTTTGCTAAAAGGGTGGTGAAATGGTTTCTGATTTAATATCACTAAATTACCTAAACATAATATTATATTATTAAGTTCTAAATTAATAAATATTTTAAAATTGAAGGTTTAGCGACTCTCAAAACGAAAATTGGAAATAGAAAAAACAGAAAAAGATTCGGTTGCATCTAGGAATTGAACCCACGACCTTAGCCTTCCCGGGCTCTGCTCTAACCATTGAGCTTATTTGATTCATCCCCATCAGTCATATTTAACTGTAAATGAAACAATTTAACTTTGTTTGAACCACTTTTATATTTGAGTAAATTCGGCCGGTTTCAGAACAACCGTTCCTTCTTCAGGGGAAATGTATACTGATTTGACAGTTTTGAAATATGGATGGGAACAATGTATTATTATGGTAGGGGTGGAGTCGTTGCTAGGTAGTAATGAATAGTGGGTGGGTAGGGGAACATATCCATGATTGGGCTATAAGACAAATTTTTTTGTTGGTTGATAATAGATTCATTGTTTTTAAGGGATTTTTTTATTTCAAAGGCTTCTAAGTTATCTAAGCGTTTTCCTTTATGGTTAATATGAAGAATATTTATCCCCGTATTTTTTTTTCAAAACTATGGTTATTTTAGCATATGGTTAGCGAAATCAGAAAAATTATTATTATTAAGACACCTTAAATGTTCTTTGATTCTGATTTCAAAATTTTTAAATTTCAAATATTTTGTATATGGTTAGCGAAATCAGAAAAATTATTATTATTAAGACACCTTAAATGTTCTTTGATTCTGATTTCAAAATTACGAGTTGTTTTTCCAATATAAAATGAGGGACAATCATTACATTTGAGTTTATATATTCCAGAATTAGTCAATTTGAAATTGTCGATACCTAGCAACGACTCCACCCCTACCATAATAATACATTGTTCCCATCCATATTTCAAAACTGTCAAATCAGTATACATTCCCCAAAGAAGGAACGGTCGTTCTGAAACCGGTCGGATTTACTCAAATATAAAAGTGGTTCAAACAAAGTTATATTGTTTCATTTATCTATAATGGATAACCACAAAGTTATAGCTACCATTCAAAAGTGTATGTTTAACTAAATTTACGTCGACTAAGAACCATTTATCTTCATTTTCGAAACGCAAATTCTTGTTGGCACTTTTTGTATGATTGGAAGATTCTTCCCAAACTAAATACTATCTAGATCATAGGTTCTCAACGTGGGTGATAATGCCCCCTTGAGTGCGTTTCAGACTTTCACGGGGGCGGTAGAAGACCAAAAGAAAATTAAGGGGCGTTAGATTAGAAAATTAAGGGCGAGACCCAGAGAAATCCATCCCACCCCATCCTATCTTGCCCCATCCTATCCCATTAGAGGCCATTCATCCACAAAAATATTTTCCCTATTCCATTACTCCCCCTCCGTTGTGGCAAATGTAACCCTATCGTGGTATCCCAATACGCCCCCTTCGTCGTAGAATCCCGTTACGCCCCCCCCCCCCCCCCCCGTTGTGATCAATTGCTGTTTTGGATTCACGAGTTAGGGACTAGAAATAAAAATATTCTCAAAAAAATGCTTAGAATCTATGATCTAGAACAGGGGTCCTAAAACTTGAAACTTGAACTGCTGGTGATCTGCCTAATATTATTGGACTCCAATCGATTGACTCTGACAAGGTGCAGTTGCGCTGCGTAAAATTTAGGTGTATCAACCGCAGATTTTCAAGAACCAGCGGGAGGGGTGCGTAAATTGTACTAAAATTTATAAACACGATTTTAGTAGAAGAGCACTCGTCACATGTGTTATAAAAATCGGGATAAAATGAGGTCTAAAAAAAATAATTTCAACGCACCCTCCCCCCCCGCCGGCGCTTGAAAATCTGCGGTTGATGTACCTAAATTTTACGAAATCGAGAATGGTATTCATTTAATAGGATTTCGCATCTTCATATGGCGTGCAACTCAAATGCAAAGCTTCACTCGATGCACGGTGAATCGACAACTTGTTAGTTAAATTATCGTTATATTGTGAACACAAAACTGGTTTAAATTAAATCTGTATGCGGTGAATTAAAATTACACTTATAACATGAAAATGGTTTTTCTTTGATGCTGGCAGTAACTACATATTTATGTAGTCTGCAACTATAATTTTATAACTGAACTTCGATTAACGTAATGTTTTCATATCAGCAGATGAATTACATTCTGAACATAAAACTAGTTTAAATTAAATCTGTATGCGACGAATTAAAAGTACAGTCAGTACATGAAAACATTTTTTTTTATTCTGGCAGCAAATACATACATAGTCTGAACTAGAATTTTATAACTGCACGTCGAGTAAGAGAATGTTTTTCTTCGAAATGTGTCAGCAGATGAATCCGCAACTGGAATTTAATAAACTAGATCGATAACTTCGGGCTTTTAAAGAGGACAATATTCGACAATATTTCACCATGAATATGCAATAATTAGACGATTTTTTTTCAATCGGGACTTGTGACGTCACACACCATAGATGAGGATAGAGTAAACAACAAAAAAGGCGCTAAAACTACAAATAAATAATAAACAAAAAGGCATGAAAAATGGGCGGTCTCATTGAGGCCTAATTGAGGATCAACTAAAAGAAAAACTGTGAATAGTTCTATTAACATCGGCAAATTTTTCTCGAGATGGACTCAAAAAGCATTCGCGATCGACCGTTTGAGCACTCCTGATCTAGAATCTAGATCTTGTCTTAGATAACTATATCCTTTTCTTATTTTGGACTTTTCTACTGGTAAATTGTACAAGTTGCATTGTGAAGTGCAATTTGGGAGGCAGATATGGGTACCACCGCCGTAGAAACCAATTTTTGGGTAACCATACCTCTGCCGTAGGTCACCCCAAGTGGTTCGTTATAAATTTTGTGACTTAGTAAGGTGCCCGGGTTCATCGGGTGTGGTGTGTTCAGGTATTGGCGGCGGATGCGCCTGCCCTCCAGCTGGACTCTCTCGACTCATCGTCTTGAACCGCAACCTCCCCTCCTTCCTTTCCATAAAAAAACTCTCCACATAGCCTCCCCAAAGACGAAATAGGCTTATATTGTCTTCAATGATTAAATATAATATATTTGAAGTTTTACTCATTAAGTAATTCCAAAAAATAAAAATATTTACCCTAGACTTGATTTAATAATAAAAGTTAAGAGATAGGTATGTATGAAAATAATAGATTTATGTACTTATTTTGGTAGAATGCAGTACTTTGTGATTTTACAAATTAATAAATAAAACAATAACTTTTTTCATAAGCAGAAATATGTGTTTAATTTATTATGACCGACTGGTTTCGCTTAACACACACATCATCAGAGTATAAATTAAACTTTTAGATTTTATTTAATTTGCACCCTGATGAATATTGTACTGAACCCGTAGGTCTTACGGCTCTGCAACCGGGATCGAAAAGAAGAAGATAGAGAGATACGAAATTACGAATGTTAGAGGAGAGCGCTAACATTTACAGCGACAAAATCGATGCGAAAATTGCGAAAATGTTTGATAAAACACGACTCGTACATATAACTTGTAAAATAACTGAAACAAACGTGTTTATAATAATTTTTGGAGCATACTTTGCCATTTTTTTCTATCGAGGGAATTTTATATAATTTGTGTTTCGGCGCGGGCAAAGTCTAGATATTATCTTTAAGAATAACATATATTTTTTAAGAGCTTTAAAACTTACCGTGTTTAAGGGAAATGTGTAATAAATCGGTAGAAATCCGGGTTGCGGGCCCTTAATAAATTAAAACAAATCTCTTGGTTATAAACAATATTATTATTCTGTATTAAAAAATAAGCTGATTTGAATATTGAAGTCAATCTGTCCGACGGCTAGCCAAGCATTCTACGCACAGGGTTAACGGCTACCTCTGGTACTACTCTCCCTATATTACGAGATGAAAGGCTCCAGAGGCATAGAAGAGGAATTATTAGGAGCATCTTTCTATGGCAGATAACATAGGCCTATCATAGGTATCGCTCTCTTACCCCTACCCACTCCACCCCTCCACGAGATATAAACATGTATGATATTGATTGCTATCCTTCCACTTTCGGCATAAAACTTTTTTTTTGCAAACCTCACAAAATAATAATATATGCTTGGTGTAACCAGTAGCAACGTAGGCAGACGATTTGAATCACGGGGTTCAGAATAAATTCATGGAGGTTGCAAATTCTTGATATTTATAAAACAAAAAGTCAGTTTCGCGTCTTGGAGACCCGGCGCGCGTTCGGAAAATGATTTAATATCGAAGATAATGTTTCGAAGATAATGTTTCGAAGATAATGTTTCGAAGATAATGTTTCGAAGATAATGTTTCGAAGATAAGATAATCTGCTTTTAAACCCTTCAGTCCTCGACCATACTTTGTCAGAGGGTTTTTCCAGGTCTTGGGGAGCGGATGCATCTGTCCACCTGCTGCGTGACGGGCCGGATCAAGAGAGACTGGTTGAGGGAGGCCTTTTGAACTTTCCAGCCGGACTCTCTTGACTCATCGCTTTGCACAGCAGTTGGAGAGATGGATTCTTGTGTCCGTCAATCCTGAACACACTCACCCCTAAATTTCTACCCACTTCTTATCTCATATCTTTTTTCTTCCCAGAACTTCCAATCCTTCCCTTCCTTAAAAAGACCCTCCACACGCCTAAGGTGACACCTAAGGTGCCCTGAGGGAAATTATTTTCCTCAGGGCCACATGTGTAAAAAAAAATTGTGTTCCCTCAGGAGCCACAGTTTCAAAATGAAACGTTTGTGGAATTTTTTGATAATGACGAGTGGTCAACTAATGTGGATATTCTATTGTCGGACGTTGCAAATCTCGAAAAGGTACTTCCATTGATACGTAGGGAACTTTCTGAATGTGGGAAAATAAGGAAGCCTTAAAAATTCACTTAAAGGCAGGTTAGTAGTTCTCTTATTCACATTAAACTTTCCTCTGTGCACGGATTGTAATATTACACCAACAATTATAATTTTGACGATTTTTAATAACTCATAATTTATCAATCGCACTCAAGAATACATATAGACACTGAATCATGAAAACACTGCTTAAGGGCGACTGGACCGATTTTTATGATCTTCGAGTTTTAGGATTTGTCTCCGCTCCGAATAGCAGAATATCTATTAAAACATCGGAAAAATTCACGAAAAAATATATGAAGAACATTCTTTCCCTTCGTATGGAACGAATTATCATCTTTGAAAGAGCTGCAGCAATATTGTGATAAATACAATATTGAATAGTGAGTGAATTTCAAAAATTTCAAAAACTTCAAGTGCCAATGCGCTGATTGTTTTGCTTTTGTTCTTAAACATAATGCTGCCCCTCTTTCTTACACACAAAAAGTCAACCGTCGAAAAAGAGACAAATTGTGAACGTATGTCTGCACCCCTCCAAAGGAAAAATACAGTAAATATAATAAATCTCCATCACACGAATGAAGAAAATGAAACGCAATTCCCGTAAGTAAGTGGAAAAGTAAGAAAATCACAAAAAATATACATCCATATACAACGCCACTTTGATACTGATAAAAACAACGGACAGTTTTGCATCAATAATTGCTTCGTTGTGTAATTTTTTTCAGCTAATAATTTAACACAACAGTTATTGACTCTGAGGCGGTACGAAGTTCGTCGGGTTAGCCAGTATTAAAAAAAAATTTAAAAGTACGTATATTTATAGAGGTGTTGTGACCAGGAGATATTCATATAACTTTCTTTAGTCCAAGATTTGTGCTGTGGCACCAATGAGTCATGGATTCTAAAAAAGTACTTACGTTTTTGTTCCCACAATTTTTTATTGCGACATTTGTCAAAACCGAATATAATTCTACGTTGTTATTTCTACGACAAAAAGCTTTGAAAATAATATTTGTACGTATTATTATTTCGTTCCCTTGTTGGCGGATTCTTCGTATCTTCCTAATAGGCAAAAAAATGTTTTCGTTCATGTATATTTTTTGGTTCTCTATTATTTAAGGTATTATTATCAATCTCTTTGAAGAAAAAAAATATAAAAATAAAATCACCTCAATAAGTCATTTCGCTCCATGGATTTTTTTTATGTATAAAAAGATTTTTTTTGAAAATTAACCAATAAAGCTATTAGCCATTTTTAAAATTAAGCCATAAGTTAAATGTCCATGAATAATAATCGAATCTTTACATAGTATAAAATGAAGTCGCTCTCGCTGTATGTGCGCTAAGATCTCTTAAACTACGCAACGGATTTTCATGGAGTTTCATCAATAGATAGAGTGATTCAAGAGGAAGGTTTTTATGTATGATACATGCATATTATAGTAGAGAAAAGATGAGAAATTCAAAGATTCAATTCAGGCAGAATTTAATATCTACGCAAATTAACAGATGGCGTTGGTTATGAAGGTTGGGTAAGCCACAGCAACGTGTGTCCGGGTCTGCTAGTAAAGAATAAACTACAAGTTGCGGAGGGAGGGAACTCTGAGGGGCGATTAACGGTCTCCGGTCTTAACTCACAATCCGAAGGTCACGGGATCGAATCCCGGCCTGCGCAATTAAATGCATTAAAAATAATATGTAGTATATTTACGGCACATTCCAGAGTGGAAGATACGCTCAGTACCGCCCTTTGTAAGGCCACCATTGAGAATTGTTGATGACCAGATCTGCATAGCCAGGTAGATACTTCACTGCCTTCCTCCTCCCCACCTCCTTCCCCGCCCCACTACTTTTAGCCTCACAACACACCCCAATTGGGGATGCCATATTCTCACTACGAGAGCAGCTGGACTCTTGCGAGGTAGTCACATAAAAAAAAACAAAATCGGTATAATTTAAGGATAAGGAATTGTCCTTAACCTTAAAATTAACCAGTTTTTCGTTATCCGCGATTCCAGTTCTCTCGGATGTCGAAGAAGCAAAAATGTCGCTAATTTTAAGATTAAGGATAATTCCTTATCCTTAAGTAAGACCGAAATCTCAGCTCTGATGTCAGCGTGCAGATTCTGTTCATTCTTTTGAGGTATCACATATACATTAATATATATACTTTTTTTTTACATCAGCCCCTGGGAGGCCCTGAGGAATCCCCTCTGGGTCTATCCCGATTCGGCCTTCCAATACGACACGCGGTTGGCGGGAAACGAATCCGCCTCCAAGACCTGGACAAACCTCAACCCATGATCCCGTGCACCCCTGCTACCACTTGGGGTGACCTGTGGCATAGGTGTACGAGTGTAAGTTATCCAATAAATAGCTCCCGGGCGGCGGTCCCCATACCCACTTTAATTTTGTTTGAAATTGATTTTGCTTCATTAACTCGGGACAGAGATCTTTCCTTCCAAAATTAAATTCACGCTTCGATCCTTTCTGCAAAAATGCACAAGATGGCATGACATCAAAGATATTGATTTGACAAATAAGATATGATGGCCGCCCGACTTTCGGGCTACTTCCTAATGGGCATAGTTTGAATACAGAAAGTAGTTGATTTTTTGAAGGTGTGCAGTAGTATTAGTTAACAATTAACAGCCAGGTTACACAGTCCCACCCAGTAAAACTGTGGATAGCACACCTCTTATCTTTCAATATCTTTGCATTACTTACTTGATGTCGACCAAAGATGGACTCTGAGCATTATATCCTGTCACCCTTCATTTTTTACATACAGCAAAAAATAGATGGCCAAAAAATCTGTGCGAACTAAAAAAGGACTTTTACAGAATATTTTTACGATTGTTTGTGACAGGCATATTCATAACATGCTGAGTCTTTCTTGAAGATAAAAATATTCTCTCATCTTTATATTTTTAGAAGAATAAGTTTTTCCATAGTTTTATAGCGTGCACGTGTATATCACCTTTATTTCATGTTTTTTTTCTCTAGAAGTGAGAAATGGATTTGAAAGAAGTCTGAGGTCGCAAATTTACATAAGACCTTTCGAGCCCTTGTATACAAGCACATTAAATTTATTTATTTATTTAAACGCCCATTGGGCTTTTACATACATTGTTATTAGTATTATTACATTAACTATATGGCATATAAAAGTTTAAGTACATATATGAATAAAATAATTATTATATGTGTAGTACCTACATAAATGTTTTACAAATAATATAGAATACCATTATGGAGAACAGTTTTTTTTTTTGTACTTACAAACAAAAATAACGGGATTGAAATTAATCAGCATTAGTAGGGACTTAAGCATAATCGAAATATAAATTAAATTACAATATTAATTTGTAAAGTTACATATATATATTAAAGTTTAAAAGTCTAAAAGAAAAGAGTGAAATAAATAGAAGCTAAAAAGGGTTTTTCACTATGGAATGGTGAAGTCATACATTTCAGCAAAGTGTTTATGTAGATTTCGTTTAAGCACTGCTACGGAATCTCTAAATATATCAACGACATTACCAAATTTATTACCAAAATTTTGTATTCGATTTAGGGATATGTGCGCTTGATAATTTGTTTTGAAATTGTCACAGAAAAACGTGGAATTTTGTCTCGTATTTTTGGAAGGTACAAATAATTTTATTGTGGCCAGAATTTCAGGGCTGTCGATTCTATAATTAATAATTTTATTTAGTAGAACAATATTTATATCTGGGGCTTTTTGCTAGAACTGCCTGTGTAAAATTAGTATGTAGATAAATCTTCACTACGAATCGGTTATTACATTATAATCACTAAAAATATTTATTTATTTATTATGAATTAACACCGATTTCGGCTTTTACATAGGAATTACAATATGAATATGGATATTAATTTTAAATATGAATTCAGAATACACATATGTAGATAAGAAAATATATTCATACGATAAAAAAAATATAAAGTAAATATTGTAATTGTGCTAAGCGCATAACTTTCGAACGACTGCACCAAATTGGATAATTCATATTTTTTGTGTGTTCGTTATTGTCAGGACAAGGTTTTTATAAGACTTCCGGTGTGCTCTGGCATTATGAAATTTGTATAAAAAAATTGCTATTGGTGGCACGCGAGGTTTGAAAACTGAATGTATGGAAAGCGGGAGGGAGGGAGGGGGAGGCGAACCTGGGAGGGGGGTGGGGGACCTGGTAGGGGGGAGGGGAACTCGGGAATACTATATAATCCAACTGAGAAGCGCTGACAAATAGCTTTAATTAAATAATGTTTGTATGCCGATATTCTTTCAATATTTATCACTTATCAACAATACATTTATTACCAAGTATATGTAGGCAATTTATAACGGAATATAATTCGGCATTTGATACTGTATTGTTGCAATGGTAAGGTAAGTTGTGACGAACTGATGTGCTCGGTACACCAAAACATATTAACGAAAGAAGTTCAGGGGAGTTCAACAAGTTGTTACTTAATTGTTAACTTGTTGTTAACAATTTTAAATAAATAAAATAAGTCTTAACAAATTCTTTTTTTCTTTTAAGGCCCGCAACCCGGATTTGTACCGATTTATTACATATTTCCCTTAAACACGGTAAGTTTTAAAGCTCTTAAAAAATATACATGTTATTCTGGAAGATAATATCTAGACTTTGCCCTCGCCAAAACTCAAATTATATAAAATTCCCTAGATAGAAAAAATTCGCAAAGTATGCTGCCAAAATTATTATTAACACGTTTGTTTCAGTTATTTTACAAGTTATATGTATGAAAAAATTCACAGGGTTTTTTTAAATGCTGTTTAAGGTAATGCCTGCGAGATTTTTGCTCTATTTTAAACGTGGTGTTTTATTAAACATTTTCGCAATTTTCGCATCGATTTTGTCGATGTAAATGTTAGCGCTCTCCTCTAACATTCGTAATTTCGCATCTCTCCATCTTCTTCTTTTCGGGCCTGGTTGCAGAGCCTTAATGTATCGAGTGCTATTAGTTGTAACAAAGAGAACTTATTATTATTTTCAATGAATATTCCCAATTTAAAATTAATTTAACGTAAAATATTTTGTAGATAAATTAAAACTTTTCCTGATGTTCCGCTCGAGTAGAATTCAAATAAAATATTTGTTTGCGCCGATTTATAGGTGACAAAACAGCGAATTATATTTGTGGTGTATTTGGGAATAAAAGATTTATTATATGGCAATGAATTATTCCGTGTTCCCTTCAACTCTGGCCTCCTACCCGGAAGGCTGTCGCAGTATATTCGCACAATACGCATTTTGTTGTTGTATTTTACGCAACGTACGGTTCAATTGTAAATAAACTATTTCTTAGTTAAATTATTTAGAGAATCATACGCAGAGAAATAATCTCATCTTTCAATGAACTACATAGCAGATAAATCATCCCACCTCTATTTCCTGTGAATATTTTCCTTGCAAATTCTATTTATTGCCTTTATAAGGATACAGAAATTATTTAGCAGTATATGTAAAAACCTCTAGCCAAAGCAATAGTAATTTTTTGTCTTCTATTGTATTTGTTATTATTATTTTATCTATTATTATAAGCCATAATTATCAGCCTGAAACACTCATCCACATTGAAAAAATCTTCCGAGAAAAGATACATGACGCCAACGGGACATGAACCCGTGCACTTCTGATTGCCGATCAGCTGCTCTCCCAATTGAGCTATGGCGGCTTATCTTCTACCCGCCAAATGATTCAATATATTCTAGTGTTTCATTCAACAATTATTGCTTATTATATTTTTTCCACCTGAAAACAACCAAATTTTTAGTTTTTGCGAGAGAGACACTGTTAGTGTTAAATCCCTCGCTAGGTGGCGTCGAGACAAATTATGTCTTCATTTAATGGGGAAATACTTGCCAAATATTAATTATTATTTTTAATTTTTAAACTAACGTTTAAGACAAGATTTTTATGCATAGCACAAAGGGTAACAATTATTATAAGCAATAATTATCAGCCTGAAACACTCATCCACATTGAAAAAATCTTCCGAGAAAAGATACATGACGCCAACGGGACAATTTTGGAAGAGCAGCTGACCGGCAATCAGAAGGACACGGGTTCATGTCCCGTTGGCGTCATGTATCTTTTCTCGGAAGATTTTTTCAATGTGGATGAGTGTTTCAGGCTGATAATTATTTCTTATAATAATTGTTACCTTTTGTGCTATGCATAAAAATCTTGTCTTAAACGTTAGTTTAAAAATTAAAAATAATAATAATTTTATCTATTCTACTTTTTGATTTACATAAAAATTGCTGTGAAAATATGTACAAACTATATGGGACGTATGGGACTGCACTGCGTCCCCACATCCTGGAATAAAATATTATTATTTATGAATAAATATGTAAAAATGTCAGCGTAAACTACTAAAAAAGATTTTTTTTATTAGAAATATTTGAAATCGTAAAAGAAACAACATTAAAACATACAATATTATGGCTAAGATTATATTATCTTTGACAGTTTTTCTTGGCTTACTTTTTTCTTTCTAATAAAATTTTTCACAAAAATTTTTTTTTTAATCAAAGTGTGCAATTGTCACGCGGTTGAATGGAAATCTTCAGAAAACTAACGTAGTGGGGAGACTACGAAGCACTTCTTTATCAATTTAAAGGATGATTTTACCATATTTTTGTCGTCGAATTCCAGTGCACATTTTCCTATACTTTTGGTTATCTTATTTTTGTTTTCTTGTTCGGAGTCGCTAGATGTCACATTCTTTTATGATTTCTTTGCATGTTCATTTTGGAGTAAGTAGTTTGAAGATTGCATATTGATTTGATTGGATATTGATATTAAACACATTTTTTTTTTTGGATTTTGTAAGATTCGATCTTGGTCCGCTGAATGTCTGACCGTTAAGGTTCGTCAGGCGCTTTATAGTACCAGATCAAATGATACTTGCTTGGGTCCGTGGTTTTAACGTATTATATTGGAACCGAGTAGCCATGAAATAAATAAATATTCTATTGCTATCTCATTCTCTCGCAGACTAAATCCTATAGATGTATGTGTTCGTCACTTTTTAGTGTCAAATCAAATCACAAAGGTGCTAAAGATTTTTTCACTTCAAAAACCTATTTAAATCGGGCGTTTCTACATGGGCTACGTTTGCGAAGCGAATTTTATGTCTATTATTATCTAAATTCGTGGTGATACAAGACACACTAAGGATGGGTTGTTTCAAAAGATTTAACGGATTCATCACATATTTGAAGTTTATTTTCACGTTCTGTGTAAGTTCTATTCGAGTTATCTTATTATATCATTATAGGCCAGTTGCTGCATGAAACTGAATTAATCACAGAACTTGAATAGAACTTACACAGAACGTGAAAATAATCTACAAATATTTGATGATCTACAAACAACCCATCTTTAGAATGTATACATTTTTGACTAGTACATAGCTTCTTCTTATTAAAATTAATTTTTCATCGGATAAAGTCGGCAGTCCGCCTCTGTCTTATATATTGTTGAGACAAAGAATCTGCTTTGTTATTATGCTAAGTCACGGGTTTCTTTAATGAGATAACATGGAAAATTATGAAGTTAAAAGGGCTATTAAATTCTCGGCTGTATCTATAGCCTATCGCTAATATTCTTTTACAAGAGCTTCAACGTTAATTTGCATAATGGTGCTTGGAAAACCGCCAACATAACCCATCCGATAAGGAGGGAAGATTTTGGTTACCAAAAATATGAAATAAACTTTCTTAACCTTTCCTGGTCTGTAATGCGTAAATACTACACATTGTTTCTAATAACTTTTATATCTCTATAAATATAATGAATTCTGGGTTCAGATTTTAGGTATTCCTCCGTTATACATTTACACACCGAATTAAAAAATAATATTTTAAATAATTAGCAAATTTAATTCAAAATCAGAGATATTTTGTTAAATATCGGGAATAAACCACAAATACAATCAACCGTGTGCCAGTGTGGACCGTGATACGCGAAGAGTGTGCGGGGGGAGATGACACGCTATGTGACGTCTCGCTCTACTTTGCTATACGGGAACACGAGAAACAGAGACCGCCGTGTTGTGTTTCGACCGTCGATACCTACGATCGCGTAGTAGCTAAACATACATAGCTGTATGTATGTATTGGGTAGCAGCCCAGCGGCCAGCGCCTCAGTCATTTGCGGGCAATCCTTTGAGATGGTCTCCTCGCCCGTTTTTTGAGCAACGGACGAAGGTTTTTTCATGTTTTCAGCAATTAAATTACAATTATTATTTATTTATTTATTTATTTATTTATTTATTTATTTATTTATTTATTTATTGTTCTTATACGCCCGTAGGGGCTTTTACATAGATTATAAAATAATATTTAAGATATCGAGGATTACACATACATAGAATTTATACCAAACGTTATAAAAGTGAAAAAACTTTTAAGAATATACAAGTAGTTTTTAAAGAAAAAACCACTTGTATATTCTTGCGTAAAACCGTGAAATATTTTAAACATTGTAATATTTAACAATAACATAGAACAAAATATAATATAAAACATTACAATAGCACATCAAATCGTTAAATATATTATACCCACGTTACAATAATTTGTAGGATTCGACAAAGTGTTGGTTTAAATTGCATTTCAGAATGTAAAGGGAATCAGCAAATACATCTACAATACCACCAAACTTGTTGCCTAAATCATGCATCCTATTGGTAAGTGAGTGTGATTGATAGTTGGTAGTGTATGTATTGCAAAAGAATGTTATATTTTGTCTAGTATTCCTTGTCGGTACATGGAGTTTAATACTAGAAACGATGGCAGGGCTGTCAATTAGGTTGTTCATAACTCTGTACAATAAAATTAGGTCTGAAATGATTCTTCTGTCAGACAGCGTAATTAAATTTAGTCGATTCATTAGACTTAAATAATTAATGTTTTCTATTGGAATTTTGAGTTTGAAATTTAAGTACCTAAGAAATTTGTGTTGAACACGTTCTATTTTGTTAGAGTGTACTTTATAGAAAGGGGACCAAATAGGTGAATTATATTCTACTTGACATCTAACTAATGAAATGTAGAGTGTTTTCATGCAATCCATGGACTTAAAATCAGTTAGGGTTCTACAAAGGAAGCCAAGAATCTTTAAAGCCTTATTAGTTATATCATCTATATGTGCTGTGAATGTTAAGTTTGAATCGAATATAACTCCCAAGTCGCGAATTTGTAATACTGGTGTTAATTTAACATTATTTAAATTATATTCATGTAAAATATGAGAATGAGTTCTGGAAAATCGTATTACTTGACATTTCTCAATATTCAAAAATAACATATTTTGTTCGCACCATTTAAAAAATTCATCTAAATTAGCTTGTAAAATTAGGCAATCATATATATTTCGTATTCTTTTAAACAATTTTAGATCATCTGCAAAAAGTAGGACTTGTACATCTTTAAATATGTTTACAATGTCATTAATGAATATTAAGAAGAATATTGGGCCGAGGTGGGACCCTTGCGGGACACCACTTGTGGCCTCGAATACATAGGATTCTATAAAATTAATCCTGACACTAAGCACTCTATTACTGAGGTAACTGATAATCCATGTCAATAAACTTCCTTTGATGCCTAACAGTCGGAGTTTGGATATAAGAATGTGATGTCGAACCTTATCAAATGCTTTACTGAAATCGGTGTATATAGAATCCACTTGTTGTTTCAGACTAAGGGATTCGGATATGTAATTATTATAGATAGTTAAATTACTTAAGGTAGATCGACCTCTGATAAAGCCATGTTGGTTAGGAACAATAATATTGTTGATAGGTTTTACAATGGTATCTAATACTAATGACTCAAAAAGTTTGGGTAAAGCAGACATAATACAAATAGGTCTATAGTTTGATATATCGCTTTTGTCACCTTTTTTATGAATAGGCGTTAAATAACTCTTTTTCCACAGAGCCGGAAAACAGCCAGATGCTAAGGATTTGTTAAAAAGTTTGTGTAAGGGATATATCAAACTATCAATACAAGTTATTAAAAATATGGGAGGAATACCATCCGGTCCAGCAGATTTATTACTATCTAATGCGTTTATGCCCCTTTCTATAGATTCTAATTTTATGAAACATTGGCTTAGGTTTAATGACTCTTCCACTGAAGCACTGGAGACTGCATTGACGGGAATATCTTTGTCGTAAACACTTTTAAATGAGTCAGCAAAGAGATTAACTATACCCTCGATACTGTCGGCACATTTTCCTTTAAAATACATGCTATTAGGATATCCACAGTTGTCGTTTCGCTGAGATTTAGTAAAATTCCAGAATTTTTTCACATTGTGACGACGTACCTCATTTTCTATTACGTTAACATAGTTATTATAGCATTTTATTGATAATTCTTTACATTGTTTTCGTAGTTTAGTAAATGTTATATAATCGTTAGGATTTCTGGTATGTTTATATTTTCTGTGGATACATTTTTTTTTATTAATTAAATTAGTTAATTCCCTTGAAAACCATTTCGGATAATTATATGATGTGAAGCTAACCCTGGGAACAAATTGTTCTATAGAGGTATTTAAAATCGAGTAAAAGTGTTCTAATTGATCATTTATATTATTATCCTCATCTAAAAAGGACCAATCTGTTTGGATAAGGTACTCAGTAATATGATGGTATTCAGCTTTGGAAAAGTTATACGATGGGGCACTTGTTTTTTTTGAAGATGTTAAAGGCATATTTGTTATGATAATGTCCAATGGTGGGTGGTGTTGATCTAACGGTAATAATAATTCGTCGGATAGCTCAACTACTATTTTCGAATCACTTGAAAACACTAAATCCAACATTCGATTGTTAAAGTTGAAAATCTTGTTTGATTGAGTTAGTCCCAAGAATAAAGACATATCACGAATTTCACTGCATTTAGCACACTGTAATTCGGCTTGGTTTGTAGCAGGTCCATTGTCATCTTGGCTGGTCCAGTTAGGAAGGTTATAATCACCGGCAATAATGAATTTTGCTTTAGGATATTTGAATTTGAGTACTTCTATGTCCTCATTGTGATTTTTATATGTTTGCAAATCCGATGCAGGTGGGATATAGACACAGCCGATAATAATTTTTCCATTGGGTATATTGAGCAATACAAAAATTTGTTCAACACTTTTGTGTTTAACCGGTAATTTAGTAGATGATATATTCTTGGATACGCACAGCATCACACCTCCTCCGTTAGACTTTTTGCTTGTAATAGAATTTCGATCAGAACGATATGTAGTATAGTGATGTAGGCCTAATTCTGACGAGCCGATATCAGCATTTAACCATGTTTCAGTTAAAAACAGAATGTCGTGTGAGAATATTGGGGAGTTAGTTTTAAGTTGGTGCAATTTCGTACGCATTCCCCGTACATTTTGATAATATCCTGTAAGTCTAGAAAATCTGTTCTGTTTGTTTTTCAGTTTTTTGCTTGAGTTTTGATGATTTTGGGAATTCCATTGAAATGTTTGATTCGTAAATCGACTTCACCCTTTTCTTTCCTCTCTTCTAATTCCTTCCAGAGGTCAGTTAAATGTTGTCTTTGTTGTAGAGTTCTGTCAGGTTTGATTATAATTCCATTGGACAGAGTAGTTTTGTTAAAGAGTATAAGTTTTGCATGTTTGACTTCATCAAATTCTAATTTAATTGGCCTGGTTTTGTTTGGAATTTTACTTCCAAGCCTGTAAATTTTCACATCTTCTAGATTGAACTCGCTATTAATTTCACTAATAGCTGCTAATACCTTTTTTCCATCCTCCAAGACGCTCACCGTGGTTGAGTTCGAATTACACTCGGGGACGTTGAGTAAAATGACGTTCTTCGAGCGGGTCTTGCGTTCCTCTATCTCAGCGAGCACGTCACAAATTGGTGTTGTTTCCTGTGGTAATACTTTCTTTTCGATGATTTTTTCGAATGTCATAACTTTTCCTTCAAGAACTCCAACAGTTACTCCTAGGTCTTGCATAGTTCCAGAGAGATTAGAAAGTTTAGTAAGTATTTTTGCCATTTGGTCTTTGGTTATTTTCAAAGCAGGATCGGTAATGGCATTGTGGATGCTATTAATCTCCTCCTTAGCTTTGTTTAAGAAAGCAATTGCTTCATTATTATTCATTTTGAAATGGAGATTTTTTTTTTTTTTAAGAAAATAATATGAGTGACAACCCTGCTCGCAATGTAAGGTAATTAGGACTAGTAGGTAGTGGGAGCGTTCACAAGTGTTATTCAGTAAGTGCGAGGGAGAGATATGTCACTACCTTATCCTGTCACTTGTTAGAGCGAGACGAAGGAAACACTGCACACAAATGATTATTGAACAAATTGATTTACAAATTTTGATAATAATGTTGAATATTTAGGTTGATTTTGCAGTGATTATTAATAAATAAGCGTAGTGCACTAAATTATGTTGCAGAACACTGAAACTTGTTTAAATACACTGTTTTATTTGTTCTATTTATAATTATTATCACTTGCAACACAAATTACGAAAAACAACAGCGATTAGCTATGAATGTTCATATATTTCCGATATAAAATCGATGATTTTAACACGTGAATTGATTACACAGCACCGGAGCGCGCGTATTTTTTTAGCACAGTAAGGGAAAGGTTAACAGAAAATGAAAAATTATTATAAAAATAAAACAAACACTGTATTTAATCACGAATATTTATTATTTTATACATCGACTGGTTTCGTTTCAACCATGCGTCATCAGGATTTTTTTTCATGTTCTACATAAAACAAATTATTACAGAGAATATTATTAAATTAAAAGAAGAAGAAAAAAGTCCATGGAGGTAGTTTCACTATTTTGTGTCGTATGTGAAAAGATAGTTACTGAACTCTCTATAGGTAACATTGAAGATGTCGATGCTCAATGCAGAATCGTTATGCAGTTGAATTGCTCTGTTTAACGGCGCATTCTGAAAGGAACGAGTTCTCGCTTTCGAAGCATAAAAAAGTGCGTGGGATCTCCCGCGAGTATACGCGTTAGGGACATATAGGTTAATCTCAGGTTCTAATCTAATGTTAATGAGATCAGCTTAAAAAATTGTTTCCCGAAAAAAGGTAACGCAGAAACCTTTTTTCGTTCTCTTCCTATTTCTAGGATACGGTTTTGTTCAGAGGGGGCCCAAATAATGGAGCTGTATTCCAGGATGCTGCGAACAAGTGCTTCATATGTTCTTCGCTTGCAATTCCATTAGTAAATGATCTCGTATTACGAAGAACAGTTATTATTATATCCTGATGAAGTTTGGTCGAATCGAAACCGGTCGATCTATAAAATAATAAATATTCGTTGTTAAATACAAAGTGTTTGTTTTATGTTAATAATACAATGTCTAACCACAAAATAATTGCTTCCTATGAAAAAAAAGAAAAGCATATTATTTAGCTTTCCTTTTAGATTTCCTGGAAATAGAGATCTAGTCATCAAACATGAGTAAAACCATTCCAAAACGATTCCATACTGAATATAAGTAAGTATATTAGTTACTGTCCAATTTCTGTGGCGGGTACGGGTACCGCAACCCCAGGAACCATTTATTGGATAACCAACACCTCTGCCATAGGTCACCCAAAGTGGTTCGATACTTTCGGTGACTTAGATGCCCGGGTTCATGGGGGTGAAGTTTGTCCGGGTCTTGGTGACGGATGTGTTTGCCCACCAGCTGCGTGGCAGGCCGGATCGGGAGAGACTGCTTGAGGGAGACCTTGTAACCTCTCACGCAGAATTTGTTTGGAACATCGTCTTGCACCGCAGTGGTAGCGATGGATTCATACGTCCGTCACTTCTGGACTCACTGACCCCCAGATTCCTACCCACCCCTCATACCTTATCCTTCCTACTCCTTCCTCTCACTCCTTTCCTGTAAAAGACCCTCCTGAGGGATAATATTTTCCTCCTGTGTGGAGTTATTGTAAAAAGAAAATAACACAGACCCGTTAAAAAACATGGGAAATAAAGATTGAGGGATTTATGAAGCTGAAATATTTATGAATAAAATTACCTCAGTATCAAAAGATGGCAGTGTCAAAAGAGGAAATTTATCTTTCAAATATTGGTAAAATTGAAAAATTACTAAATCCATCCAACGCATTGACCTAGTACCAAGTACATTGATTGAAGATCTAATGACATTGTAAAATACAATACACATTATATTCAGTACACAATGTAGTACTGGTAGAAATGAGATTATTGAGGAGGATGTTTGGTAAAACCATGTACGATCGTCTGAGAAATACTGAGATTTTTTGTTTGTTTGTTTAACAGACCCGGTCACACGTTCCTGTGGCTAACGAAACACAACGCCACGCCATTACCCAACCTTTATAACCAAGGCCATCTATTAAATCAAATCCATACCGCCCGCTTGCCAGACCGCTCCCTTTATTTATATATTTCAACCAATTTACACAAAACCTTGACAAATTATATTACCTAAAAACCATCCTCACGAATCACTCTATCTATTGGTGAAAACCGCGTGAAAATCCTTTGCGTAGTGTAAAAGATCTAGGCGCACAGACAGCGGGAGCGACTTCATTTTATACTATGTAAAGATTTGTAAGGTTTTACAATGAGTATACATTTTTTAAATGTTATACAGTGTTTTAAAGGAATATAAAAATGGCCTTTCCTTACCATAATGCCACAAGGCTCTTGTGTTTGGTGAGGGAATTTATGTTCAATAAAGAACTCCAGTGAAATATATATTTTGCCTTAAAAAAATGTTCATATAGACCAATAGACGCTCATTATGAATATATAAGTTTTATTTATTAATATTAAACGCAGAGTTTTTAAAAAAATATTAAAACGTCCAATTTTAATCGAGTCGTAAAAATACGCCCTCAAGTTGCCATTATTGAAATTTTAGCGGTGACGTCACTATTCGACGTGTCGTGACCTCACCGTAAAGCCATTATATGGGAATTTGTGATATGACTCAAGCCGTCGTGTTAATTTATTCGTTTATTTACATACTGTTTATAGAGATTTAGTTGTTGTATTTATTGAAACATTATTTAGGCCTAAATATATCTTATTAGTAAGTTTATCTCTATTATTGAAAATATTCAAAAACTACTGCACAAAAAAATAGTAATGCTGTTTCTAGGGAGAATCAAAACGGAATTCAAAATGGCGGCAGTTGATCAGCTGATTACCGGTCCTATAGTAATTTTTCAGGAGTGATGACGTCACACGTTTCACCGTTTTCGCGGGGGGTCTTAAAAAATTAAAATTTTGACAATTATTTTAACTATTAAAACTATGTAACTCTAAAAATAAAAATAAAAATGCAGTTATTTAAGTTAGAAGGTCCTTATTCATTAAAAAAAAATTGGACTGGAGTCCTCTATTGCGTAAGAAATTTAGTTCTATGGCTCCAATAAATAGATTTCGACGCTTCAATCTTCTTCATTGTGTTCAAGTCCAAGTCAATACGCGTATGAAAATTGCCACTTAGTAGAACTGGGTCATTTACTACTACAAGGACAATTCCATTAAAAAGAAGGCATGTTAGGATAGGTTCCCCGCGCCATTTCGGCGATATATCAAAACCGAAATTATTTCACGACCAAATTAATTATTCTTAAAATTTAATTACCAGTGGTGATGTGTTACGCTAGCGTGACGTGCTCTAATTAATCCTATTCGCAAGTTGGTGAAATAATAAGATTAATAACATTAGAAACGCTGGTGTACCTGATGTTGTAGCGTGTGGTAATATTCACACCGAATTAATGAATTATCTTGTCTCAAATCTTTCAAAGAAAAATCTTTGTAAAATAGAAATGCATCCTAGGAGAAGTAGAATTAAAACAATTTTTTTTTATTGTTTTTGTGTTTAATTCGTAGCTAGTGAAAATGTCGCATTTATTTTTTGAAGTAAAAGTTTTTTTACGCAAGCTTGACTTGGGGAGTAAGCTGATGAATGCGTGACGAGAGCGTTATGAAAAGCGAGGCGAACGGTAGTTGAGAGGGAGATATAAGTTAATGAAGATAGAAAGAGAGAGAGTTACGTTTCGTATTACTGTAGGGGAAAGAGAGTGAGGTGTGAGCACACATTTTCTTTCTCTCTTTCTCTCATAGCCAGTTACGTTTCGTATATCTAAGACACAGTGCAGGCCAATAATAAACTCAAGTGAAAAATAATATGGCTTTAAAAAAATATGTTCATATAGACTAATAAACGCTGATTCTGAATATATAAGATTAATTTCATAATATTAAACGTTGAATTCTTAAAAAATTATTAAAAAGTGCATTTTTAAACCTCTCGTCAAAACACACTGTACAGTTGGTATTACTGAATGGTTAGTGCTGACGTCACGCATCACCAGTCATTGTATTGAAATCTTTGATTATGTAGATATGACATAAGCCATCAGTATTAACAACATTTCATGTTATTCGTTATTTCATACTGTTTATAGAAATTTAGTCGTTGTGTTTATTGAAACAATATTTAAGCCTAAATAATTCAGTATCAAAAATAGAGGTATCTCTATTAGTTTATCTCTATTATTAAAAATATTGAAAAACTACTGCACAAAAAAATAGTGATGCTACTTCTAGGGAGAATGCTTCGAATAACGCTATTCAAAATGGCGGCACTCGATCAGCTGATTGCCCAATCCTATAGTAATTTTTCAGGAGTGATGATGTCACACGATTCACCGTAAATACGGTGGTCTTAGGGGGATCTTGAAAAATTAAAACTTTGACATTTATTTTAACTATTAAAACTAACTCTAAAAATAAAAATAACAATGCAGTTATGTAAGTTAGAAGGTCATTATTATTCATTAAAAAAAATAAAAATAAATTGACTGGAGTTCTCTATTGTCTGTATCACACTGTAGGAGCAAGAGAGAGCAGTGCGCGGGCACATTTTCTTTCTCTCTTCCTATCATATAGATGGAGCTAAAGAAGTTTAAATTTCAGATGTGTGTTCTAAAGCACACTCGTTTTTTTACATATTTAATATAATTCAAATTTAATTTGGTTATTGTAATAATATAATAACAAACATAAAACTTTTTTCCACTTAATTTTTTTGTGACAGTAACCCATCTTCAGACTGGTGCAGTTGTTTCCTCAGAGTGTTCGTGAATTTTTGGAGATCATTTTGAATTATTTTCCAACCACATTAAAAATGTCATACCTCCGAAATTTAATATGTAGACACACAAACTGATTATAGTTCTGTACAGCCATGAATTCATCTATCACATATTCGTAGGATTAAAAAATATATATTACAAAATGGTAACTTTAAAACCGTAAAAATCGTAAAAAAATAATGTGGTCCAATTTTGGACCGCTGTCAACCGCAGAAAAATAAAAGTGGTCTGTATTTTGACCTCGTAGTAGCTCGTCGTTATTAGCATTTTTTTACAATCAAATTTAATTTTGTTATTATATCATATAATAAAACAAAGTATGCAGTTAATACACATCTCATACTACTTAAATAATACAAATATAAATATCATACAGACGTCTTTGTATAAGAGAAGCTTTGCATGTTATTATGGCGGTTTGTTATGTAGGATAACAAACGGCCATAATAGGCTCTTATGAATTTGGCTCTATTAATGACAGCAGTAGGTATCGATAGAAAACACATAATACGTTGGGTGCTATTTTATTACGGAGTAGGCGTTAATACACAGTTGCGCGCCATTGTGAAAATACGATAGTCATATTATAACGGAGGAGCCGCTATGTATTAAACACTGTGTTTGAGAAAACAACTTTAGGCATCGAAGAAAATTCGTTATGGAATGTATGGGGTGCTATTTTATTACGGAGGAATAATGGCTGGTTTACATAGTGCGAGCTACTGCTTAGCCATTAGCTAGCTACTCGATTTGTCTACTCGTTCGCCATAGCTCGGCTCGCCTTAGCTGTCCACACGACACGTAGTAGCTGCTGCCCAGTCTCGCGAGTTGTCGCGATGCCAAGTGAACGTGCTTTAATTACAAAAACTGTGATAAGGTCCATGACAACAATATTATGTCAAGAATTGGAAAGTGCCCATGAAAACCTTTAAAAAACAGCGAAAAAAAGGGTTTAGATTGGAGACTGGATGGCTAGAAGATCTTTAGGAGCCACAAGATTTAGAGAAGGAAAGGGTATAAAAACTCCTCGAATATTAAATAAATATGGAAGCCGTACTCTTGAATATCTAATACCAGTGATTTTCAATAAAATCAATAAAAACATAAAACTTGAAAAAAATGAGAGACTATGTCCTAAAATGATAAAACTATGGTTAATGAGTGAAAACTCCATGTATCTTTGAATATCTTAATATAGCTGCCTACATATCTTGTTATTAGGCAGGTATATTGAAATATCTTATATATTTATGATTGTAAGTTAAATTATCTAATATTACTATGTGATCTATTCTAATGTTTTCCTTAAAACTATAAATGTATTTACAAATATTTTCTTAGATATAATATTAAGAATGTTTAAATTGTTAGAACCTGCAGACAAGCTGTCATATGACAGCTTTGTGGGTCTACTCAAATTTTTTTTTGTACAAAATGTATTTTGTAAATAAATAAAAAATAAAAAAATAAAAAAAAAATACTTACCATTTTCAAGGAGCTTTATCGTGAAGACCCCCGAGAATATAAAGCAGTGATGAGAGTGACACCTGACCAAGTCGAAAAACTTTTAAATTTGATAAAAAACATAAATAGAACGTCAAGACACATTGATGAGAGATGCTACCGCAGCAAGGGTAAAGTTGGAAGTAACCCTGTGTTTTCTAAGCTCAGGAATATCATACGAACTGCTATCAATATTTTTCAGGATTCCTAAAGCTTCGATATCAAATTTTATACCAGAAGTTTGTGACGCCATTTCTGAATCTTTGGGCGAATATCTGGAACGAACACACTGGCACTGGTGAGCTACTGCCGAATGCGTCCTAACGACGCGAGTGATGACCGAGCTGCTGCCGTGTGCGAGTTTCTTGCGAGTTTTTGCGAAAACAAAAAATGTTGAAGTATCTCGGATGCGAGCTACTGTCCAACTCGCACGTACGAGTTACTCGTAAGTTACGTACAAACAGTGCGAGTTACTGCAGTGCAGTTATACTTCAGATATCTTTACTATTAGACTGAAGAGAGGTAGCGTTTAAATGTATTATTTTATTAAAAATGTTTTTTTTTTTAAACCGAAACTCTTATTAAATCTTTAACTGGCAGCCCTGAAACAGTAATCTAATTAGCAATACCTGCTTAGTAATTCCAAACAAAGATAACTTTGAAGGAAACAATAAACTCAATACCCCCTCAGCACAGGATCTCCTAGTGAGGAGGACTACGAATATATTTACTATTTTATATATGTTTCATATAAAAATGTAAAAAATAATAAATGTGTAGTTACTAAATAAAAAAACTGTTGACAACTTTTCTGATAAGTCCCCTTTGTTTACATCTTTTTTTATTCTAAATAATCCTATTTAAATATTATTTTCTCTGTTATTATAACGTGGATATAACTTTTTTTATATACAGGGTGGCGCAAAATTAATCATCCAATTTTGTTTTTGAATAACTTTTTTACTAAATTTAAAAAAAATTATTTTGAGTAAAAAAAATCTTCATGTGGACTTTCATAATTTTTTCTGTTAAGTGGAAAAGATGATATCCATCAAGTGGCTACCGCCAGTGTTGATACACATTTGTGTCATGCCAATGGCGTCCTCAAAAAATACGGCCCAATCACTCCTCCCGCGTCAACGCCGCACCACACAGTGACTTCGAGTGGATGTAACTGAAATGGAATGGATGTACCCCAGAAACGAATATTATGCTTATTGGTGTAACCGTTTAAGTGGAAATGCGCCTCGTCTCTCATGGTGACTTTCGACACAAAATCGCTAAAAGCGTTAAAGCTTAAATCTACACAATTATTCCACGCTCTTGCGGAGTATAGCGCTCCATTGCTTATCTGTTTGTATTCTGCAGCTGTCTAGTTCACAAATGTCAAATATGACTGAAGCAGATGACGCCATCTGCAAAAATTATACCATCTTCCAATAGGGTGATTAATTTTGCACCACCTAATAGTAACAGTAGTTTAACACGTAATAGTATCCTGTATCCAAATACTTGCGTTTATCACTCATACTTTGTTAAATGTTCATTCTTATTTTGTTATCATTGATAATCTCCTGTGTACCACTGTATACTTATAATATCATGTACCTATCACTTGAATGTAAAAGCCATTCTATGGCGTTTAAATAAATAAATAAATATGGGCATACAACTTTTTTTTTTCAAATAACAAGGGAATATTACAAGTAAATCGTAACTTGACTTACCCCTGTAGCGAGGCAGAAAACAGCCATAAAATATAATTATTGTTAGATTTTGCATGGTGGTACCACCGGTCACTACTGGCCGCTAGGTGCGTGACAAAGCATTTTGTCTCGCAAAACCATTCCGGTTCTAGTGTTCGCCCTCTCCACCTGCTTTGCCTCAAAGCAAGTGAAATATTAAACTTGTACAAATTATGGTAACATAAAGTTTCTGTTGTAAATACATCGTGACTCGCGTGAATATCAAGATTAATTATTTAAACACCTCCGCACATATTTAAACACGCTTCCAGTTTTCAGACGTGGGCAAGGTCTGTGAACTGCCAGATCTGGATAAAACATATAAACAACATATTCACCAAAATGGTGACCCGATTGCCTACACGGCGACACATACACACTCAATTGCCCAAATTGGTGACTCCCTTATTGCCCATACCCCAATCAGACATCAGAATGTAAGTAAATCTGAAGTCATGGTGTTTGAAAGAGAGAGTACGACAACAATGTGCAATATACTTGTGAATGAAGAATACTTGGAGCAGGTGGATGAGTTTTTGTATCTGGGTAGTATGTTTACGAGAGATGTAAGGCTGATAGAGATATTGAAAAAAGGGTAAATGTAGGTAACTCCATTAATGGAGGACTGAATGTCTTCGTTGCTAATAAAAAAAAATTTAAAAGTGAAGCTAGCAGTCCATAATGGACCATAATAAATGACAGCGAGGCATGGAACTGGCAAAGGAAGGATGAATGCTGTAAAAATGAAATTCCTGAGGCGTATGTGTGATAAAACCATTTATGATCATGTGAGAAATGTGGAGATCCGAAAAGAATGCAAGGCTGATGTAAACGTAATAAGTAAGATTAAGAAAGGGACTTTTAGATAGTTTGGACGTGTAGAGCGAATGAATGAAGAAAGGAGTGTAAAAAGAATATGTGACGCAAATTTTAACGGTAGAAGAAGTCGGGACGCCCGAGGAAGAGATTGCACGATCAAGTGAATCAGATATTAAACTATTCATTAAAAAGATCATTCAATTAAACTGCATAAAATCCTCACCATGCCTCATAACTCACCCACAAAACACAAGGGCAAAATCAAATAATCAACTTCTAGTGCCAAAAATTAAATTAACCTTTGCCAAAAGCACGAATCCTACTTCGCACCTCTCATTTTCAACACCTCCACTAAAAAAAACCTAAAAGGTTATATAAACATAAACATTTCAACATATGGTTACTACTCATAAAAGGACATGCATCACCAAGCTACTTGGAATACCATCCTTATCTAATCTTCATTCTCTATTTACATACATATTATGTGTTATTTACATTTATAGAGATTTATTCTTTCTTTAATACTGCTTATGTTTTACGCACGTTAAGTTTATTATTACCTCCTACGTTTATTTATATTATCTTGCTGAAAAGTTACTATGTTTAGATTTAGAACCTGGCATTACTGTGTGTTTTAAAGTTTTAACGAAATTGTTGATTTTATGAAACAATATATATACATTCCATGAAAAACTTATGGCAATTTCCATTAATTCTGTTAAGCTTTTTGGTTTTATGAAACTATGTATATTCCATGATAACCTTATAACAATTGTACGACATTATGTAAATCCCATGATAACCTTTTAGCAATTACCAAAAATTCTTTTCAGAGTTTTGGTTTTATGAACCATCAACAATTTCCAATAATTTTATTTAGATTCTATATACTTTTTTCTATATGTTTTTATGATTATGTGCATGTATGCGTATACATGTGTGTATGTTTGTGTATATGTATGCATTTATATATACCCGTCTCAGAACAGACATCGTCTAGTGAGGCGAATTACTTACTTGTTTATACAGGGTTTCCCAAAAGATAGTTGCTATTTAGTGGATCGATTTTTAAAAAAGTAAGGGTTCTATCGAAAAAATGTTTATTAAATACTAAAATACACAATTATGAAATTTATTTCTGAAAAATAATATCGTCCAAATGTAAAACCTTACGTTTGCGGCATTCATTTAATCGAAGAGTAAAATTTCTTATGACGGCTCGGCAGGTAGGTTTCGTGATGGCTGCCATTTCGTGACGGATATTTTCTTTAAATTGCATCAGGGAAGTCGGATTTTTCGGAAAAAGTCCATAGGGGTTAGGTCAGGACCACGATGAGACCAATTTATGTCACCTCTCCTGGAGATCAATTTGCCAGGGAAAATTTCACGAACTCGTGGCAGAGACGTATTGAACATATGTAATGTTGCTCCGTCTTGCTGGAACCATGTTCTTTGGTTATAACCAGGAAGTTTGTAGGGGTCCAGCATTAAGTCTTTGTGCAAAATGCTGTGTAACGATGATCTATGCACATTCAAAGCACTTGCGCGCTTCCGAATCGAAAAGTTTGAGTCGTCACGAAAAGACTGATGAACACTCTCTACGTTTTCTACCGTTCTCGATGACCTTGGTCGCCCGGATTTTGGTTTTGCCAACGTTGTACCGATCTCTTCAAACTTTTTGACCCATTTTCGAATGAGAGGAATGCTTGGCGCATCATTGAATTGACGAAAACCTCAAATATTGCAGAATCTTCTACGCGCTACAGTCGCCGAATCACCATTTTTGTAAAACTCACGCACGCACGACGCGCGGTCGCTCCCGAGAAATGCTTCATAGAGACTAAATTCCCAAGAGCCAGACTACTGATTGACATACCCCCCTCGGAAACGTTGCGTTCACACAGAAAGCAAAACAAATATCAACTTTATTTTGGGACACCCAGTATATGATAATGTTATTTCAATAAACGCCCGGGTTGCCGGCCATTAAACTAAGATGCTTGAGTCAGGCCATGTCAAGAGTAAAAATAATAGAAAAGTATGTATGGATGTGAATGCGGCAAGGAGGGTACACCAAGACCGAGTTGTTTAGCGGTTCGTCCTTCCGTTATGGTTAGTTACTTAGAAATATATATATATATATATATATATATATATATATATATATATATATCTAAATTGGAAATGATTTTATGTTGTATTTGAATTTCTGTCAAACACCCCAAACTTAACATACTCACCGTGTACATTTCATTATAATATTTCGTGGCGTTTAATATTACCCAACGCTAATGCTTTCTTCGGCTCGTCAAGTGAACACATTAATACTAAGGCAAACACAGACAATGTACAATACACATTTATCTTACATTCAAAATAATACAACAAACCCGCACCCGCAATCTGAAGACAGACCAAAATAAACAATGGAAGTCGCAATTACTCACTTACGAGCTTACCTAAGTTAACACCGATATGACGGGCGTAAAACGGACGAGATCGGATTCATAAAATACTATTTTGCACTTTACTAAAGTTCAGATGAACGGATCCACTCGAGTATAGGATTATTGAAAAAGTATCGATATATCGATATTTTTAATTCAATACATCGATATTTTTAGCCGATATATCGATACAAAATATCCAATATCGAAAATTGTATCAAATACGATATTTTTATTTATTTACGTAACTAAAGACAGTAGAATCCAAAAACCGTATAGGAACGAACGAAAATTGGTTCATGACATCTGGCGGTTGAAATTTTAAGTATTAATAGCTTACAAATCTATTGTCTTTGCATTAGTATTTGTGATCACTAATACTATCTCATATGTGTAGGTACATACATAGAAATGTATGCTATTTTTCGCCATTTTTTTCTAAGCCACTCCAATCTGTTGGTTCCCAATTGTTTATGATTATTGACTATGCCTTGTTCCAAACACGAAGTCCTTTTTGACAGATTAATACGCCAATAGAATGTCACTGAGACGCATACAAACTTTGTATGCGTAAACAGTTTACATATAAGTTTGAAGACAGCTTTTTAGTTTTTGTTATTTTTGTAATTATTACCTAATAAAAATGAATACTGATAAAAATACCTTCATTTTTATTGAGATTTTTGTACATTAAAATAATGCACATTGTATTTAAAAATTACTTTTGATAATATTGAGCTGAATTCACTATTATTTTAAAAACGTAAAATATTTTGAAAATTTGACCGATGTATCGATATTTTTTCCTCGATATATCGACGTTGATATTGATATTTTAATAAATATCGATACATCGATATATCGATTTTTTTTTCTTTCGACATCTCTACTCGAGTAATGGGTGTTTTGTTTTTGAATTGGTCATTCGATATAATAATATATCATTCCTGTAAATATTAATAAGGAGACATAAACTGCTAACTGCGGTTTAAAGCCAATAAATCCACATAAATTTTACCGTTTACCCTAATTTTTAGGTTTTATAAAGTTTGAAAAATTATGGCAAGCGATCAATCAAGACGTTTTGCAAACTTGCCATAATACGCCAAAAATCGTTCGATAATCAATCAATAAATCATAAATGCAATATCAAGGGAGATGGGCCATGAACCATTTTTAGTACGGACCCGGGCGCATAACTTATTATTTATCACCAATATTATTCACACGTACTAGTCAGGGTTCTAGTATCAGAACGGTGTATCTACAAAGTTTATAGGTAATAATATTCCTGGTTACAATGTTCCCTGTCAAAATTTTCCCAGTAAAAATGTAACCCATTGAAATGTCCCTAGTCAAAATTTTCCCAGCAATAACGCTCCTTGTCAAAATGTTCGTAACCTAACTGTAGTGTTGATACATCAATAGATGGTGCTCATTCGGGTTTCAGCCGAATATTTACGAGTGCTTCCGAGCGTAGCTTGTGAAGCTAATTAGTTAGCCTAGAGCATTTCTAACCGCACTTAAAGTGAGTCGTCTGTGAGTGCAGATCAAAGATATTGAAATATTTGAATATCTTTGCTGTACTGTTGTAACATTAAATATCAATAAACCTTTAATATTTTTCAAACCACGAGTTTCCTTGATATTTCCTGAATCTTAAAAAAGAAGTAAATCCTTTACACAGATAATTAAGGTAATTACACTAACCTAACCAAACCTTTAAATTTATTTATTGTTATTGTGTTGTCTATGTTAATTCTTTCCACTCTGCGACTACCAATACAATGAACGTTCTGGCAGGGAACATTTTGACCGGGGACATTTTGGTAGAGAACATTTAAATTGTGGACGTTTTTACTGGGAACATTTTAACACGGCTACGATATACAAAAAACATCATTTATGTAAATATACCACTTGATTCAGATTTTTGTAATTTAATTACACAACGTATTTCACACCGGGCGGTTATGGTGAGCGGAAGCTCCATCGCGAACGGCTGACACGCCAAGACTAAGCATCGCAGAGAGTGCAGCGCGGTGGGGATTTGACGTGGGGGGATCAGGCTACACGCCAGTTCTTCACGACCGCAGCGCCTTGGAGACTTGCGATTGAAAGCCCTCGTAACTTGCCGTACATAAAAAATGATCTTGTAATGATAAAATAACTCTAACGCAATTTTTGTATGCTGAGAAATGAGTTTATTCGGAGAGCATCATTCTACTAAGTAAACTGCTGAAAAGTCTCTGTTTATACCAATGAAACTAAATCACATAAAGGAATTCCCTCCGCACACAAAAAATATCTAAATCTATGCAATTTTTGTAGAAAATCACAGTGGTACTTATTTACACAAATTTCAAGAAACCCCAAGATCTCGGTAAAGCACCAATCTTGTACCAATCATTTATAAAAAGAGAAAAATGTGTTCCTGTCTTGAATAATATTTTGAATTATTAATTCTGGGCTTACGTCTTTTACAGCATCTTCCGTAGCTCAAGGGTTACCATAAAAACATGCATAAATCTCTCCCGTTGCTCGGTATGCAAAGTAAGAAGAAACTTTAATAAATTAGGAAAAAAATCCTTTCAAATAATAATAATTTTGCTTTTCGTTATTATATCTGTATTTTTTTCTTCTTGGCAAAGGATCCAACGTGTTTAGAGAGCGTTTTGAAACATGATGTATGTAATATTGTAATTTGAATACACGTTTAAAATTATTTATTTTGGCAGATGAACAAGTTGTACGTAATTCCGTAATCTCTTCGGGTTATATCAGACGTACAGGGCGTCGGTGTTAATAAAGTGAATGACGTCAGCAAACATCTCAATTAGTTTAATTTTATCTGCTCACTACAAATATCCAGTTCTTCTTTATGTTTAATCACTATTTTAGATCGAAAATCTGGAGAAAAAGATATTGGCTCCACCGACCAGCGGAGCCAATATCTTTTTCTGATTTTTCTGCCTCCAGATTTTCGATTGAGTTTCGCTAATATTGTCATCAATTAATTAAATATAATATTAGGTCCTTACATATGAAATTGGCATTTTGTATGGGAGGAACATAAAGTCTTTATTTTTTTTAATATAATATATTTATTTAATCAAAGTTTGTACCATTGCTATCTATGCACTTTTGCCATCTCGTAGGTAGTTCATCGATCGCTTTACTAAAAAAACTATTCGGACGGGAATCAATAAAATCTTTGAAGGCGGTTTGGACTGCCCCATCGGAGTTGAATTTTTTCTTTTGCAAGAAGTTATCCAAGTTTCGAAAAAATGGTAATCTGTTGGGGCAAGGTCCATGAGTACGGTGGATGTCAAATTGAAGCTCCTCTAATTAGGTAGCCGTCTGTTGTGCAGTGTGTGGTCTAGCGTTGTCATGAAGCAGCAGTGGCCTAGAGCGACACCGTCGCCATACACATCATTAATCCTTCGAGACGTTTCTGCAGCACTGCTGCCAAGGTGGAACTCGTACTCGTAAATAACGCGATATTTCAAGTTTTCCATTTTGTAAACTAAAAGACGCAAAGAAAAAAAAACAATTGAGGAAAAAACAAATTAATTATAATTTTCGAAACACAAATACATGAGCAAATAGCTGTATAAATTTGAATTTGGAATTCCCAACCAAAGAGAAGATATTTGAGATCAAAGTTGCCAGTACGGCAAAATGCCAATTTCATATGTAAGGACCTAATATTATAATTTGGGATTTTACTCATAAAGTTAAAAATTAAAAATAAATTGAATTGGTTTGCGTTAAACCCGTCTGCTTGTTTAGGAATAAATACATCCCAAAACACGTAATCGCGTTATACTTTCATAAGACCAAAAACGTCCCGAGCGACCTTACATTTTAAAAGCTATATATCTCTCTTCGTCTCATGCAAACATATGTATTTTTTATTTTAACCAGAAACAGAACGAAATAATGTTTCTTATTGTCTTTGAAATATGAAAGCTATCTTGCATAGATATTTTACAATCTCGATTCAAAGAGACGGTTTCAGAATTTACGGGCGAAACTGAGGTTTCCGGATTGTGAGGTGCGAATATATTGAACCAAGCAGACGGGTTTAAAAATACAAAAAAATTGATTAAGATAAATTGGAGGTTTTTTCTATCCTTTTCGTTGGGTAGAATTAAATTAAAATTGTTAATTTTCATATAAAAATAATGTTTCTGTGTTTGTCCCTTATGGGTTCCTAAAAAATTCATCCGATTGCGATGAAACTTTGGAGGTCTGTTGTGCGGTCTGGTGTTATGAAATTATTTCACGTGCTTATTTATAAAAAAAATATACACGTAAACTATTAAAAAAAAAAATTTGTAGGCTAAAGTATGACGAGTTACGAAGATTTTCTTTTTCTTCTCAATATGGTTCCTCGTTGCTGGGGAACGTGACCCCTACTCCAATTTCCATGGTGGACAAGGCTCCTCCACTCTTCGCAGTCCTGCGCAGCCTGGAGAGCTGCGGACACCGACGCGCGACATACCAGACGCTAGAGATATATTTGGTCACTCCAGCGCATTGGTTACCTACCTCCGCTTCTTCTGTCTTTCACTTTGCAAAAGTCTTCGAGTTTCTCCGAGTTGGAATCCTCAGCTTGGCGAGGAACATGTTCATAGTATTTTAAGACACGTTGCAGACAAATAGTTGAAAGCCTTCTATGGATGCCTAGTTCTTCCAGGATGAACTGTGCACGGAATCATGAAATCATGGACATGCACATTGTCATTGGGATTGCCTGATGGTTTGTGGAATATCTTCTCTGAAAATGTATTTTATTTTATCTCTGTTATTATTGTAAATACTTGCATTATATTATTACTGTTATTTGTTTGTTATTTCTCTTATTCCAGGCTTCCTCAACCGGGCACAGGTCTTATTTTTCTTTTTATTTACTAACACGTTTATATGTATATATTTTTCTCCATAGATTTCAGAAGAATTATTCCACGGGCTGCCACATTTATTATTCAATGTAAGTACTTGCATACTGCTTTCTAACCCCGTATGCATGGACATTGGAGGGTCTCTCTCTCTCTGGTTTCAATCCTGGGATTGGTTTGCAGCAATTTCCTCTATTCGTCTCTTCCACTCTTCCCTGTCTTGTGCGGCTCTTTTGAAGTCACAGTGCATATGATGAGCAACGCACGTCCACCAGCAGGTCCTCCAGGTACTCTCTATGTGGGCGTCCCCTAGAGTTTGTCCCCTCGGTCATACCCTCCATTATGGCATGCAAGAGGCCTTCTTGTCGTATTATATGGCCGATCCATCTTGCACGCCTTTCGGACAAGTTCCTGAGCAGGTGCCTTCCTCCTTCGATTCTTTGGAGAACCTCCTCATTTGTAATGTGGTCTCTCCAGGAAATTCCTAACAGTCAAGAGTCGAGTGAGGGAGTAGAGTCGTTGGAGAGTCTAGAGTCGTTCAAATAAATGTAGCTTTGTTCAATAAAATAGAGTCTTGACGTGTGCGGTGAAGGAGGAAACCATATGTTTCCTTATAGCGCCGTTGGGAAAGTGGTGAGGTCCCCTCCGATGTGCATTGAATCCTGAGCATATTTATCCAGCGCGTTTCAGAGGCGTCTATCCGTGACGAATCTTTTAAAATAATCATTTAACCTACACTCTTACAATCATTTTTGTAAAAGACATCTCTATGTTTCAATCACAACTAGAACATTAAATTTATAACATTGATGGAACCGTAGAAAAATGGTTATAATATTATTAATGGAAAATTAACTTGCTTCTCGGCCTTGAGTGAGGTGATAAAGAAGTTAATATAATCGACATTAAAGTAACGATTCTGCCAAGTTACTTTGGTAGAGTTATGGGTCTAGCCGCTGTTGATGGACTTCATTTTTCATCGTTGGTAATAACTTAACCGTTTAAACACGCCGCAGAAAATCTACTCTCAAATTACATAATATCTTCTTAGACACTTTAACACACAGACCCTTAGGAAAAAAATCCGTCATCTTTGGGGATGCCATAGCATGGATGTCATAACGAGGATCTTTTTTGGGAAAGAAAGGAGAGGAAGTTCTGGGAAGTTCTTAGGAATCTGGGGGTTAAAATGAGGTGCAAGGCGATTGTCGAGAGTCCGGATGGAAAGGTCTAGGGTTATGTCTCTATCAACTTGTTTTTCAATATATTTGCCCTCAACCAACCTCTCCCGGTCTGGCCCTCCACGCAGTAGGTGGGTAAATGCATTCGTAAGTAGATATACACCATATTTTACCTAAACCGACTGCATCTCTATCTCTACATATTATAAATTAAAGTCCTCCCCGTCGTTTGTTTGTCTGTCTGTTCGCGATAAAATCGAAAAATACTGAACGGATTTTCATGCGGTTTTCACCAATAGACAGAGCGTTTCGTGAGGACGGTTTAGGCATGTAGTTTGTCAAGCATTTGTGTAAATTGGTTGAAACATAACGATAATTATTAGAAGTGTCGGAAAAAGTCAAGCTGCCTGGGAGCTTTCATCGAAAACGCTGCCTAATCCTTTTGGGATATAACAAAACAATGCATGGTGGGATATTCCTCTTTTATAGATCTACAAAAAAGTCCGCGAAGGCATATATCTATCTTTTACGGATAGCTTAATATACCCATTCTATCTTCTAAAAAAATGGTCACGTACATTGCGTAATTGAAAGTTATTTAGACGCGTACAGTACTAATCATTATTAACTTAAATACGTTAGTTACAACAAGCATTTCTTGCACATTATTATAATCTTTCACACAATCTCTACGTATTGCAAATTAAAGTTCTCCGTGGCATCTGTCTGTCTCTTCGCGATAAACTCAAAGACGGCGGTGGTTATAAAGGTTGGAAAACCATCCAGTAGATGACGTTGTGTTTTATTAGCCACAGCAACGCGTGGCCGGGTCAGCTAGTATTGTATAAAAGCATGCCGGGGGTCCAATGGTCTGGAGATCAAATGTCATCAATTTAAATTGGAATTATTTTAGAAGAAATTTTTTAGCCCGTGGAAAAATCCTGTACACGCCATCAAATTTGTTTAAAAGATCTACGTATAATGAGTCCTGACCATAGACATATGAATATTAATAGACCAGAACATAAAGGTGACGGGAAGAAACCAACAACAGCGGGGCGCAGAGCGGGAAGATGAATTCGGTGATATGTGATTCGTCAATAACTCAATCTGAGAGTATATGGGCATCTCGCATTATAATATCACCATTTAGTTCTTAAAAGTAAACTCTGCTCTTTAATGAATAGACCTTTTTACATGGGAGCGCGAATTGATCGCCGCAAAATGAACAAATTTACAAATTCCAAATACAGCAAAGTAAAGTTCGCCTATTTTCATAGTCCAATATTTTGTTGACGTATTTAGTCAAGACACTTTTACAAATGTTTCATAATTTACTTACCCCACAAAACAGCGACGAGCACACGCCATGTGTCTCGGGTGATAGTGTCTGTTATAAAAACGACCATATTATGTGATCTGAATAAGCTTATAATAAAGTAAAATAATGCTTGCCTATGGAATGTAATACGACAATTGGGTTTATTCTCTTTTTCACTTCTATTTTTACATGTTTTCAAAACACAAGCCACTATTTTTGCCGTATTATTTCGTAAAATGCACCGATGAGTGCTCGACGCTGGCTCGCAGAAGAATGATGACGTCACATTTTTTAGATTCACGCGAAGCTATACTCGATCCCAGCCTGTTCCAATGGAACCGGTATGGGGAGGAGGAAATAATACGCTTTTAGCGCTTAGGGCAGGTCTATTAATATTCATATGTCTATGGTCCTGACAATTTTTGTAAATCTACTACAACCAGCGTTGATGCAAATTGTTGAACGCCTTGTGCGTTGATGTGGGATTTTGCTCTTGCATGCCCGCGATGGTTTCTATATATGATAGCGAGCTTTAGTGTTATGAAATTATTTCCCATACTGTTCATCCGATTGAAACTTTGGCGAGTTGTTGTGCGCACGCCCGCGAAGGTTTAATAATATACTGGTGAGCTCGGAAGTTATAAAATTTATATAATAAATTTGCAATGGGTGGCGCGCGAGTTGCATGGGGAAGGTGGAATGGAAATGTTGAAGGGGAACGAGTGAGAGCGTGGATTCGCGGGACAGTGGAAAGCGGTAAAGAGGCGGGGAACTCGGGTGGGGAAGAGGATGCAGGAGGGGAAGGGGAGGCGAAAGGGGAAAGGGGATCAATGGGAAAGGATATTTTTTTAATTTTTTTATGTATATATATATATATTTTTTTTTTTATTTTTTTTTTTTTTTTATTGAAACATATAACAAGGTTACAATTTTACAACATAAATATAAACATCAATATTTCAATCACTCTCCTAATAAAGCAACTGCTTTTGTTTAGGAGAGGACAACTAAAAAAAATTACATTTGTTTAAATTAAAACAAAAAATATTAGTAATTTAACAAAAAATATTAGTGATTTTATGAGAAAATACATATAAAAGTAATAAAAATATAGGTTAGTTAATAAATGATTTAAAGTATTGATAAGGCAAAAACATATTTCTAAACAATAAGTTAAGTTATGAGGTGGTACTAGAGTATTTTAATTAAAAAAAAAAATTATATTTTTCATAGCTTTCTTCCGATCGTTTATCAAGGGGTAATTTATTAAATAATTTTATACCCTTGAATATATGTATAGTGATGCTGTGCTGTTGTGGTTCGTACTAGTGGCACGGTTAATCCTCCAACAGATATTATTCTTTTGCTAATATTTAATTGTGGTAAATTATTTTTACTAAAGAAATCTTTATATATTTGTAGAAGTGCAATTTTGTCATAAATTTTTGTAAGTGGGGGAATCGGGAAATCTTGAAAAATATTTATAGTTGGGTAGTAATAGGGCTTTTTTAAGATGGTTTTTACAATATATTTTTTTAATTGTTTCCAATGAGATTAGGGTTGATTTATATGCAACCCCCAAGCCACGATACCATATTGTAGTACAGAGTGCGCAAGTGCATAATAAATATCTTTTAATGTTTTTAATACAGTATTTCTTAGTCTAAAAAATATAAAAATCAGTTTTCTCATTCTGTCTACTGTGGATATGCAGGGAGAAACAATTTCTTTATTAAAGTAGCACTGCAATGCATGCCAGGAACTTACTAGTTTCTTTATAAAATAGGTGAATCTAATTTTCTGAGTCAAATCAGTGACTTTTACCGCCCGTCGCGTGACACATATCGTGCTCCATCTCCAAAATTAATAAAATTAATATGTCAGTTCATAAAGGTTCCGAGCTTTCACGACTTCCCTGAGCATGAGATCCGTGAATTAGGGCCACTGGGATTAATGTATTATTTTCATAACCTGAGTAAATAACAGTGGCGGCGTGTGGCTGTGAGATTAAAAAAAGGTGATTAAAAATTACGAAATGTAGTTTTAAATACCAAAAACAGTATTTACGCAAAACTTTGTTGTTTTTTTGAGAATGTTACATATTCCATTTTTAACTACTTAACTGTTTTGTAAAGAGCAGACCTACCGTCAAAAAATTCCTATAATTTTCACTTACTTAATAAATCACAACCAAAGGACTCAACCAATGGAAAAATTAATCCCTCAGGACCTGTGTCTTATTTGGAGATGTTGTGTGGAGGGTCTTTTTTAAGGAAAGAAAGGAGAGGAAGTTCTAGAAAGAATAATGTACGGGGGGTGGATAGGAATCTGGGGGTAAATATATCCAGGAGTGATGTATCCATCCCTTCTACTGCGGTGCAAGGATAGGTCGAGAAAATCCACCTGGAGAGGTCAAAAGGTCTCCCTCAACTCTTCTCTCCGCATCCGACCCGCCATGCAAAAGTAAGCAACCTCTCCCAATCTATATCTACCTCTATCATCGCGATCACGCGAACTCTGGCGGGATAGAAATGTAGTATCTAACAAGAACACCATCTTGAACCGGAACCAGAACGTAACAAACAAATTTATAGACGGATGAAATTTCAAACGGTAAATTTAAAAGTGACTTGGCTACGATCAGTCAATTAACTTATTTTAATGAAATCAACACGATTATCACAGAAACTGTCTGTTGATTCATGCAAAATACTACCCCGTTCCAAATTGGTGTTATCACATGAGTCCTATAATTTAAATACCCGCTATTTTCGAATTTTTTGACAAAATGATCTGAGTATGACATCTTGTTCACATTTTTGCGAGGAACAAGATAGACTAACCTAAAATTGAGTTTCCAAACCTCCCTTATCACGACCAAAAACCATGTTGAAACTGCGAGTGAGAAACAAAACCCGATATATCGGAATTCAACCACTCACGAGCAGTTTTTTTGCCAAAATGGCGGGTGTAGCGCTCCCCTCAAATCAGTTGAGTTTCAAAAGCCTCTATATTCCATACAAATCACGAAATGAGTATCAAAATCCGCTATATCCATTTTATTTATTCAAATTATTTGAAAATTTCTAGACATACATTGAAAAATGAACACTTTTCTATCAATTCATTATATAAAAAAATAAAATACAATTTATTCTTTACGCTAGAGGTGTGACAGTTTTTTGCGGTTTTCTCCGAAGCAGTGAAAGTTGATAATATAGCGGATAAAGACACATGTTATCTCATAGTCGTCGCGCACATGGTCAAGCCTATCGTTCTAGCGCTACTAAATCACCTCATTGGATACGGTTCTGACTTTTTTTTTCAAAAATTTTCTTTGAATACCAAAGCATTTCATTTGCTACATTTATATACCCAAAATTAATTTTCAGAACCTGTGTTGTATTTTCGTAGATATACTATATGTATGGCAAAGTTTTCAAGCATTTTAAATCATTATTTATTTTACAAGATTCTAACATCATTACACCCTCTATTTATCTATTATCTGTTTGTATCTGACCACAGTAAGTAAATAGAGGGTGTAAATAGAGATACCAGACTTCACTTTACCATGTTCTGAGGTTTCGTAGTTTGCTGAGACGAATTTTAGTAATCTAATTAACGAGTTTTGATTTTGAGGTTCAATCTTGTTTAAGGTATTAATATTTATTTATTAATTTACGGACAATAGTCCATTAAAAATATAATAATAACACGATTAAAAAAAACAGAGATGTCAGTGAAGGGAGAACACATATAAATGAATAGCAATGATAATATAAAATGTAAAAAGTACATATACGGAAGACACTACAAGTCAAAACACAAAGAATCAATTAAATATTGCGTATCGACTGCCGAAAGTAATTTAGTTTTACATCAAAAAAAACAATGCTTTGACTTGCGTTGACAAGTCTCGATATTCTGGATAAGATAGGTATCCATAATTAGTAGAATGTTGATTGACGAACAGCAATTCATTATTTCAGAGTCTCAGGAAGGGATGTTGAACTGGATGAGTTGTAACAAAGCAGGTGTATCAGTAACACTGTTGATAATTTTAAATATGCAAAATAGACCAGAGTTCCTTCTACGTTTTTCTAAAGAATAAATATTTAAAATGTGTTCAATTTCATCATATGAGTACTTGCCTCTTTCAAGACCCAACCTCCAAGGAATTGCTCTTAGTAAACGATGTTGTACGGTTTCGATGTGACAAATGCGGACAGCATAGAAATGAGACCAGATTACACTAGCATATTCAAGGTGAGGGCGAACCAGCGAACAGTAGAGTTTTATGTGAACTTATATTTTTGAAGTCAGAGGTAATTCTATGAATGAAGCCGAGTAGTTTAAGTGATTTATTTACGATATTATTAATGTGATCACGGAAAGAAAGTTTGCAGTCTAGAGTGACCCCATTCTACTGTCACATCTAACAGAGTCTAGATAGACGAACACTATTTAGTTTATAATCAAACTGAATAGGTTTTTTGGATCTATAAAAGGACAACATTTTGCATTTATCAACATTAAGTTCCGTGCAGTTAATTTTACACCAATCGTTAAACGAATCAATATCAAGTTGAAATAGTAAACAGTCAAGGTGGGATTTGATAATCATAAGAACCTATTATCATCAGCAAATGGTCAATTAGTAATATTTTAGTTTATCATATTTTAATGGAATGTAGGTATTTAAATTGGACGTGGCCCTAGCTTGGACTTGTATTACGGAAATGTAATTAGATCAATCTTGTGCAAAGCATTTTAGTTTATCACACTTTAATGGAAAATATTTAAATACGACGTGGCCCTGGCATGCAATTGAATTTGGGAAATGTAATTTGAACCTTTTACAATGAATTATTATCCCTACCTGGTAAAACATGATTCTATTTGATTGTTTAGGCATGTTGTAAAATGGTAACTACACGTCCTATTTATATATTTTCCCTTAAAATATGTTCAATTAGAATACTTTCCACAAGATTCAACCTCAAAATCAGGTAAGAACCAAGGTAAGAACCATGTATAAATGAGATGGCGACTAGTATGTTTCGTATGAACTACTATTAATTATTAGGACAGAGGGTTCCATAAATATGTATGTGCTAAATTCATAATGCACACTCGGGAAACATTCCGGAAACTCTCTTGTGCAGTATTATTCGAATGGGTGGATTTTCGGGCACCAGATTTGAATGGTGCTGTAAAACTATGGTACAAGTTTGTCTGATTTTTAGTAAATATCCCCGTACAATACACAAATATTTCTTTCCTATTAAAAACTTTAAAAAATCGTACTTTAGAAAAAAGGCCTTTTCAACAATTTCTCATGTTAAAGCCAAAGACGTTACATACTTTAGACGCGGGGTAGAAATCTCAAAGTGGGAAGCCAAACGCAAGACAATTGTACTGTTCTCGATTTCTAGTACTTTAGTACTAAACTGTCACTCGTCAAGTAAGGTCATGTCTTACCAGTAGGAAAATTGCATTTAAAAAGCGCCTAAATGCCCTCCTGTATGATGAGAAAATGTTTCCATTACACGGAAAACGTTAGTAAAAGTGAAGAAATAACATTTAATTTATATGTACACACAAATTACTTATTATGATCGATTATTATAAGCAATACAATTAATTTTCATGCTCTCCGTCCGACAATTTTGTACGTCATTTGAGAAAAAACACACATTCTTTAATAGTCTTATGGTACGGTCACACTGAGGTCAACTTCCAACTTCAAATTTTCGGACGATTTCGTAGAAGGGTAGTTCATGCGTTGGAAGTTCGAGTTGGAAGTTTGGCTTCAGTGTGAATGTAGCATAACTTTTTAATATATGAATAACTTTTGAATTAAGAAATTACTGAAAACCGCTGAAAACAAAAGAGTGTTGCTTACTTGCCACATTATTTTGCGAGCATGTAAGACTATGGCGAGTCTATTTATATAACGTCATTGGTTAAAGCTATATTTATGTAAAAGCCGTCTGGGCGTAAAATAAATAATCTTTTTTATTAGAGTGCACAAACGCCCAGAGAAAACCGCCACTGGTCAATAATCCAGCACAATCCAAATAGGGAAGTGTTGAAGCGTGTTGGAAATAATTAGGAATATATACAACAAATAAATGTTGATTTTAATCAAAGGTAGGAAAAGGTATTTTGAAGTCTCGCGTAAATTCTTTATGAATTACAGAAAATTTTTTGCCTCTAGACTAGTGATTTTTTCAACGACTCCCAACCGCCTGAAGCCAGTGGGACAATGACAATCCAATTGGGTTATTGCGGTGAATAGGATTATGATGTATTTTCAACGCCCTTCAACAGATTACTTAGTACAGGTAGTTATTATAGCGGTCTCAACAGATGCCAGTAAAGTAGTACTTTAGGAGAAGTTCGTGTATAATATCCGAACGGTTACGGATATATCCGATCGACAGTTGGGCACCTTCAGTACCGAGTTCCCTTGCTTTAGAATTACACAAAGCATGACTCGAGACGTTCGATCCAGTCAAATATTCATTGTAAACCACACGAAAACGTAGATAAACAAACTTGTAATCTTGATGAACTTCGATCTTTATTGAATATTTGACTAAATTCTCTATTCCCTTATGTAGTTTGTTGCGGTTCCTTGTTAAATGTATAGGTATTATGCAAGGTAACATGTAAATATAAATGAATCCGGAGATAAGAATCCTAACCACCCGGCCACATTTTTCATTCTCAACTGCATAATATAAATCTGTTACTCTTTTTTTTTTTTTAAATAACACGGTAAACATTCTAATTATACAGGCAAATAAAAAAAAATGTTATATTAGTCGTAAAATAAAGATCGCTTGAAAGAAAAGTTCTTGGATACGTGAATCTCTGGTATAAAACCTCATATCTTGAAAGTTTATTTTTTGCGTGCCTAGTTGTTCTGCAAACTTGACAAATTGACAGGCGCCATACCTAACTGAAAGGGTGGAAAAAACATCACTACACTTTTCAAACATACTTGAAGGTAGTCAATATTTTCCTAGTTTCTTATCTCGTGTGGGGTAGTGCTTACACTCTTTTGCATAGTATCTGTTACGAAATAAACACTCTGACAAAAGAAAGGATTCGCCAAAAGGTATTCTTATTATTATTATTTTCAAATGAACCCCACTCAGGAGGAGGTGCTGTGGGCATGGTCTTTTTGATGCTGTGCGGAGGGTCTATTTGAGAAGAAGGAGTTAACATGTGTCTTGAAAATAGTTCATGTAGATGTAGAGGGAGGAAACCCAGATGCCGAAAAATTGCTCCACAGCAAAACAATCTGTGATAAATATTAGGTCCTTACAAAGATATTCAAATACAGAAGAGATATGCTATGGTGTCCGCGCAACTGTCGCCGGACTACGCGCTAATTAGCGTAGTTTTCATACAAAAAGAATTTGTTCATTTCGTTGATTTTTTAAAAATGTGCATTAATATTGGTTAACAATATATTTTGAATAAGGAAAGAATTCGTTAATTTAGTTTAACGTTCGTTTGGTTTATTCGTTATTTATTTGTTCTTTTAGTTTATTTGTTAATTGGTAAACAATATCGGCGACACCCGGAAGCGCAGACCCACATAGTTAAAACAGCAGATAGCACATCTACTTATATTTCAATATCTTTGGGTCCTTATATATGAAATTGGCGTTTTGCAGTACTGGCAACTTTGATCTCAAATATCTTCTCTTTGGTTAGGAATTATAAATTCAAATTTATAATTCCTATTTACTCATGTATTTATGTTTCGAAAATTATAATTCATTTGTTTTTTCCTTAATTGTTTTTTTTTCTTTGCGTCACTTAGTTTACAAAATGGAAAACTTGAAATATCACGTTATTTACGAGTACGAGTTCCACCGTGGCACCAGTGCTGCAGAAACGGCTCTTGGGATTAATGATGTGTATGGCGGCGGTGCCGCGAAAGAAAACACTGTGCGTTTTTGGTTCCAACGTTTTCGTTCTGGAAATTTCGACCTGCAGAACAAGCCCCGTGGACGGCCGGAGACCAAAGTTGATAATGAAGAATTGAAGGCTATTGTGAAAGCGGATCCATCGCAAACCATGTCCGAGTTAGATGCAGGCTGCGGTGTTAGTGATAAAAATGTTTTAATCCACTTGAAGCAAATTGGGAAGGTGAAAAAGCTTGAAAGGTAGGTACCTCACGAATTGAGTGAAGCAAATCAACAAACGCGCATTGACCGCTAGACCACACACTGTACAACAGACGGCTACCAAATTAGAGGAGCTTCAATTGGAATGTCTAAGACATCCACCGTTCTCTCCGGACCTTGCCCTAACAGATTACTATTTTTTTCGAAATTTGGATAACTTCTTGCAAGAGAAAAAATTCAACTCCGATGGGGCAGTCCAAACCGCATTCAAAGATTTTATTGATTCCCGTTCGAATGGTTTTTTAGTAAAGGGATCGATGAACTACTGAAATGGCAAAAGTGCATGATAGCAATGGTACATACTTTGATTAAATAAATATATTATATTAAAAAAAAATCGACTTTATGTTACTCCCATACAAAACGCCAATTTCATATGTAAGGACCTAATATGTCAGAACTAACAATGTGACAAATGTCAACCATGTACAAACGTTGAGCGCGCATTTGGAATGATTCCCGATAATGCACCGGTGCCGTAGGAATCAATGACGCTGGTACCTCGGAGAATATTCCATTTAAATATCTAACTGTCATATGTACAAGGACAGTATTCCCATCTGATGGCTGTGCTTCAAATATTGCAATCGGATATTAAGGAGGAGTTTCACAGAAATTGAGCAATTTATCAAATATAAAGTTAATCTTAAAGTTCTGTGCAATTTCTGTTATTATTTCAGTTGTGTGAAGCAACTGGCCCTATAATGATGTCACAGCAGGATCTTAATAGCATTTTCACAGAACTTGAAAATTATCTTCAAAATTTTTTGAATTGTTTAAATTCTGTGAAACAACTGAGACTAAGATAGGGAAGTACGGGTTTATTAGAAAAAATATTTTATCTGATTTTAATTAATTAATAAGTATTGTTTTTTTGTTCTTTAAAAGGAATACAAAAGAGAGTTAAGGATAAGAAGACAATTTAACAAACAAATCACTTATTACCATCATACTAGTGGGAAAATGTTCCTTGTGCATTGATGGAGGACTTAGCTAGCAGAGGAATCGAACCCACGATGCCTGGGTGGCGCATTTCACTTATCAACTTCAACATTTGTAACGAGATCTAAATTATGCAAACAGAAATTAATTTAATTCTTGTACGTAGAGCGATATTTTATTAACCATTTGAATTTATTTAACTATACGATTTAATGTCCGAGGACCGATATTATAAACACCTTTTTTGTGGTCACAAATAATTACACTGCGCTCATGGGAATACACTAAAATGATTTTTTCACGTGAATACCGCACAAGAGTCCCAACTGCTCTCAACTGCCTGGAGGCAGTGAGATTATGGCATCCTCAATAGGGGTATGTTGTGATGCTTAAGGGCCCGCAACCCGGATTTGTACCGATTTTTTAAATATTTCCCTTAAACACGGTAAATTTTAAAGCTCTTAAAAAATATATGTTATTCTTGAAGATAATATCTAGACTTTGCCCGCGCCGAAACGCAAATTATATAAAATTCCTTCGATAGAAAAAAATCGCAAAGTATGCTCCAATAATTATTATTAACACGTTTGTTTCAGTTATTTTACAAGTTATATGTATGAAAAAATTCACAGTGTTTCTTTAAATGCTGTTGAAGATAATGCCCGCGAGATTTTTGCATTCAAAAGTAGGCACTTAAGGCGCCGCTACCCGAATTTCTACCAATTTCTTACATATCTCCCTAAAACATTGGAAGTTTTTAAGCATTAAAAAAAGTTATTTTTTAAGATAATATCTAGTCGCGTTCCACGCCGAAACGCAAAATTATGTAAAATTCCCTCGATCGAAAAAAATCGCAAACTACGCTCCGAAAATTATAATAAACACCTTTGTTTCAGTTATTTTACAAGTTATATGTATGAAAAAATTCACAGAGTTTCTTTAAATGCTGTTGAAGATAATACCCGCGAGATTTTTGCTCTATTTTAAACGAGTGGTGTTTTATTAAACATTTTCGCAATTTTCGCATCGATTTTGTCGCTGTAAATGTTAGCGCTCTCCTAATTTCGTAATTTCGTATCTCTCCATCTTCTTCTTTTCGGGCCCGGTTGCAGAGCCTTAAGGTACGGGGAAGTGAGAGGAGATGGGGAATACCTGAATATTCAGATCTAGTCACCAAACACGGCTTAAGCCATTTCAAGCAACGTTTCAATTCTGAAAGATGGTCATTCACCAGGGCGATATGGAGAGTATCTCCCTCACCGGAACGTTCTGCAAATATACTTTTTAATATTTTTAATTGATTAAATAGTGGAATAATACAAGTTATTAAAAAAAAATTAAATGGGCGCGCCTTGATTTGGGCCCGCTAGTTCTAGTTGATCTAATTATTAGAACAGTCTTGGCCTAAGGATGTGTGGCGGGAACACTGATAGCAAAGTCAGCGGACCAGCTGTTCCGAAAGAAAGGTACTTCGAAGAATCTTAGAAGCGGTGTGAGAGGGAGAGGCATGGAGAATCCGCCACAATAATGAGCTCTATGATATTTACCAAGCTCCCAGACTCTCCATCCATTTAAGGCTCCAAAGATTGAGACGGGCCGGACATGTGCACCGAATGCCAAGCACACGAGTACTGAAGAATGTTCTGACAGGACACCCGGGAGGTAAACGAAAGGCGGGCAGACCTAGACTGAGATGGGAGGATGATGTTGGTGGAGGTAATCCACTACTTACCCGCCCTGGTGTAAGTAACGGATGGTTACTCCTCCAAGGCTCTCGCAAGGACTCTAATTTTTTTGAAAGAACGAATCTACATTTATGTTTGAACGAATCTAGACCTCCAGTGTCCCTGCGTACGGTGTTAGGAAGCAGTATGCAAGTGCTTACATAATATACAAAATGCGAATAATATAAAGCAAGCCAGGGATAAACTAATTAAAAAAGATAACAGAAAAATATAAAAGACGGCTGCTCGCAGGGTAATGACATCTTGTGTATGTTGCAAGCATCTGCAAGAAAAGATAATGAAAACAAGTATTGTGATATGAAGAACGCTTGTGTCGGGTTGGATACCTCTCTCGTCATCTGGCAGTACCAGCCAGAATGTGTATGGTGGTCGGTTTGCCGTGAACGAATCTCAATGTCCGCGCCCTTTAGCCGGTTTCTCGGTTGTGCCTTGACGATAGTAAGTGGGAAGTAGGGAAACGTTCCCGAAGACCCTAAGGATAGAAGCGGGGAGGATGATGTCAGGAAAGATGCAAGGAATTACTCCATGTTGCAGATTGGAAGACGACGGCCGAGGACAGAGGTCATCCAAATATTATTATTATTATTATTTTGAAAAAAAATACGGGATAAATATTCTTCGTTTTAATCAAAAAGGAAAACTTTTAGATAACTTAGAAGCCTTGGAAATAAAAAAAATCCCTAAAAATAATGAATCTATTATCAACAAACAAAAAATATTGTCTTGTAGCCAAATGGATATGTTCCCCTACCCACCCACTCATCAGTAATACGTAGCAACGGCTCCACCCCTATCATAATAATACATTGTTCCCATCCATATTTCATAACTGTCACATCAGTATACGCTAGCCCTGAAGAAGGAACGGTCGTTCCGAAACCGGTCGGCTTTACTGAAATATATAAGTGGTTCAAACAAAGTAAAATTGTTTCATTTACCAATAATTATTTTAATTATAAAAAATTGAATAATGATTTGTAAATAATCAAATAGTTGCGAAACACAGATCGGGCCATTTACAAAAGGATATCAGAACACTTTCAAAGTGCAAACTCGGCCACCCTGACGAATCGGCAATTGCTGAGCATTTAATTGAAACCGGCCATTACTTTGGAAGTTCCGAAAGTCCAGGGAAGGTCCGAAAAGGCCTAATTACTGTGGGTAAATTCACAAAACACCATTAATATTAGTAAAGATGATGGGCTAAGCTCAATGGTTTTTGGTATTCGGTGATTGACGACTACAAAAAAAAACTAAACGTAGAAAATCCTTAAAAATTAACTAAGTATGCTGTAATACCAGCACTGAGAGGATTGGAGCACGCGACACTGTATCGCAACTACATACAAAAGCAGACACTTCAGCACAATCTACGTTTACACATCTCTTTTGTTGGTGGACACTGTAACGCTGTCTAAAATGTTGGCTGAAGATAGAGGTAACGCAACAAGACATAATAAGAATAAATTACGATCAAATAATACTTTAACGGTCTATTCCAGAAAACTTTACGGTTTCGTTTATGAGTAAATAAATTTTAACAAAGGGGCTTCGTGAAATTCCTGGGAGACAAGTTTCAGGTGGATTTCAATGATAATAGGTTTACGTGTTTTATAGAGCATTCCGTGCATTGTGCATCTCTTTTATGTTCCACATACGAGTATTCACGTCAGTAATTTATTCCTGTTCATAAACAGTTAGGAATATTTTAGCAAAGAAAAGCTTTTATGGTAGGATAAATTAAAGCGCGATGGGATTTTGAAGCCAACATGTGGGTGGATCGAGTGCATCTAAGTTTTGATGCAAATATGTGAGTGGATCGGGTGTATCTAGGTTTTGATACCAACATTTGGGTCGATCGGTTGCATCTAGTTTTTGGTGCAAATATGTGAGTGGATCGGGTGTATCTAGGTTTTGATACCAACATTTGGGTCGATCGGATGCATCTAGGTTTTGATACAAATATATGAGTGGATTGGGAGTATCTAGGTTTTGATACCAACATTTGGTCGACGGTTGCATCTAGGTTTTGATACAAATATGTGAGTGGATCGAGTGTAACTAGGTTTTGACACCAACATTTGGTCGACGGTCGCATCTAGGTTTTGATACAAATATGGATCGGGTGTATCTAGGTTTTGATACCAACATTTGGGTGAAACGGGCTCATCTAGGTTTTGGTGCAAATATGTGAGTGGATCGGGTGTATCTTGGTTTTGATAACAACATTTGGGTCGATCGGTTGCATCTAGTTTTTGGTGCAAATATGTGAGTGGATCGGGTGTATATAGGTTTTGATACCGACATTTGGGTGAATCGGGCGCATCTAGGTTTTGATGCAAAAATATGAATGGATCGGGTGTATCTTGGTTTTGATACCAACATTTGGGTCGATCGGGTGCATCTAGGTTTAGATACAAATATGTGAGTGGATCAAGTTCAGTGTAACTAGGTTTTGACACCAACATTTGGTCAACGGTTGCATCTAGGTTTTGATACAAATATGTGAGTGGATAGGATATATCTAGGTTTTGATAACAACGTGTGGGTGGATCGATTGCATCTAGATTTTGATACAAATATTTGAGTAGATCGGGTGTATCTAGGTTTTGATACCAACATTTGGGTCGATCGGTTGCATCTAGTTTTTGAAACAAATATGTGAGTGGATCGGGCGTATATAGGTTTTGATACCGACATTTGGGTGAATCGGGCGCATCTAGGTTTTGATGCAAAAATGTGAATGGATCGGGTGTATCTTGGTTTTGATACCAACATTTGGGTCGATCGGGTGTATCTACATAGGTTTAGATACAAATATGTGAGTGGATAGAGTTCAGTGTAACTAGGTTTTGACACCAAAGTGTAACTAGGTTTTGGTCGACGGTTGCATCTAGGTTTTGATACAAATATGTGCGGGTGGATAGGGTATATCTAGGTTTTGATAACAACGTGTGGGTGGATCGATTGCATCTAGGTTTTGATTCAAATATGTGAGTGGATCGGGTGTTGGCATCGCGTTTAGGTCCCACCCAGGCGTCCGGTATTCGATACCTCGGCTGGCTTTCAAGAAAAAAAATAATATCAAGGTTTTTATACCAACATGTTGGTGGATCGGGTGTTTACAGTTTTAAATTTTTAAATTTTTAAATGGGTATATTATTCAGCTTACCAAAAGAGAAGAACCGAGTCCGTTGATTGATTTCCAAGGCATCTAAATGATGATGTAGGTAACGTACCTGTAACAAAATAAATAAAAAATATTATTTATTTCCTGTAGCCAGCTATTTTGTACCACGTGCATTAGGGTGGGTCAATTGTTTCAACTTTTGAATTCAGAAACGCCCGGGGTATCAAAAGTTGCATCTCACAAAGAAAATTAGAACTGCATTTTTTTTAAATGGTTACTAGCCCGCTAAAACGCATTGAAAATCAGAAAAAAAACGTAAAGACATTTTTTTTTTATAATTTCTTAATGTTTGAAAAAAAAAATCAAGCTTATGAATACAAGTAAGTCAACCAGAATACTGATTTTATCAAGAAAAAGTGTTATTTTTCACATTTATATTTTTAACAAACACATCAAATATATGTTTTAAGATTTTCACGGCCAAAAGCATTTTCGTTATTTGTTTTTGGGGTGTTATGCCGTGTTGCGCTACCTCCTCCTTTAGCCAACGTTTCGGACATCGTTGCAGTGTCCATCATCAGGGCAGATCCGGCAGATCCGGTACACATCTACCGGATCTGCCGGATCTGCCCTGATGATGGACACTGCAACGATGTCCGAAACGTTGGCTAAAGAAGGAGGTAGCGCAACACGGCATAACACCCCAAAAACAAATAACGAAAAAAACATCAAATATATGTTTCATTTAAAAAAAATTGCGTTCTTTGTACTGCAGTTGTGGAATAAAAATTAAGTTTGGTACAAAATATAAAATAAGGACCCTTAGTTTTATTTTTTCCAAATGAAATCCCTTTTTTTTTCAATACGTTTTATGTTTTCGAATAGCTACAGATCATACGCAACTTTTGAGACCCCAGGTGTTTAAAAATAAGGCCATTTTTTTTCTCTCTTTGGAGAGCGACACAAGCTAACGAGCATTTGTATATTCTCTGTTTCTGATGAATATCTTAGACAGTGTCATCATGGTATTTTTATCTTACTGCCTGTTTGATCAAATCTATTGTACAGGTTGTTAATTTAAATTGACTTATTTTAACTAGTAATTCCTGCCATTATACGGACTAAAAAATGTTAAGGAAATTTTGGTCTCCGGTGACTTTTATGACATTTTTTTTAATATTTTTTTTCTTCAAAACCAGCATGAAAAATTCCAAATGTCATTGTTCCGGTGACTTTTTGACGTTTTTTTTTTTTTAAATTTTTCTGCAAAATCAACACAAAATTTCCACATTTCATCACCGGCCAACCCCCTACCCTACACAAACTGTCCAATACCTACTGTTTTTTTTTTATGTTTTAAGTTGAAAAAAAACATCACAAAAAATTTTCGATTACACTTCAAATAACGTCAAGAAATACTGGATAAAGTCAAGTACGTCCCATAACACCCTATACGATATAATTTTACATCAGTGAGAAGAGATTCAAAAGAGAAATCATATTGATTCTTGGGAGAATCTCTCTCCATTGACGCAATCTTCACAACTAATTGAAATTTTAAATTTAGAAATATAAATATTTTTTTCGCATAATATAAATTACCTAATTTTAATAAGTTGGTAATTTACCCTCCTGTAAGAAATTAAAATACGGAAACTATGTCATCACGCTATTTGGCGATGGACAGAGTGTGGCGTGTTAACTTTCGTCGGTTCCTCAAATATGGGGTGTTTCAGATTGTTTTTGATACTTAAAAATAAAACACCAGATTTTTTTCAAAGTTGTTATAATTAGATAAGTTTTAAGATTTTCACGGCCAAAAGCATTTTCGTTATTTGTTTTTGGGGTGTTATGCCGTGTTGTGCTACCTCCTTCTTTAGCCAACGTTTCGGACATCGTTGCAGTGTCCATCATCAGGGCAGATCCGACAGATCCCACATCTACCGGATCTGCCCTGATGATGGACACTGCAATGATGTCCGAAACGTTGGCTAAAGAAGGAGGTAGCACAACACGGCATAACACCCCAAAAACAAATAACGGAAATTGTTATAATTACTTCAAATTAAAGAGCAAGTTTTAAAATTTAATTTATGAAAAATAACCGTTTGTAAGTGCACACCGTCCACTTCTACGCACTCATTTAGCCTGGCACTAAAATTTTGAATATCTCGCTGTAGCATCACTCTTGGAATAGCGTTAATTTCGTCTGTGATTCTTTACTTTAAAACATGCAGGTTGGGTGGCAATGGGTTGTAAACTTTACTTTTTAAGTAGCCCGTAGGAAAAAATCAGCAGGTGTTAAATCTGGGCTCCTCGGTGGCCAGTAGAGGTCTCCTTGGCGACTTGTTACTCTTTCAGGGAATAAATCGTGAAGAACAGCTATGGAGTCATTTGTAACATGAGAAGTGGCTCCATCTTGTTGGAAAAATGTGTTGCAATTGTAGTCGATCTGATTTTGCATTTCTATAGCCAGAAAAGTCCTGATCATATGGCAATATCGATCAGAATTAACTGCCCGAGCGCGACCACTGTCGTCTTCAAAAAAGTAAGGGCCAATAATCCCTTGCCTTGCGAACGCAGTCGATATTCGTGCTCGTCCTCGATGTCCGATGATTTATCCAGCATTTTGTTCCCTGTCTGTTCAAACTTGCGCACCCAATGCTTGATTAAATTCGCACTTGGCACATTTCTCAATGGTTAAATGATAATGTTTCCTGTAGAGACGTCGAACAATAGTGTACGAATCGTTATTTTTATAAAACGCTCGCACGCAAAATGCGCGCTGCGGTCCCGTGAAGCAATCCATTACTACTAAACTAAACAAGCCCGTCAAGCGTTTGAGACCACTCCTCTCCCCCCGCTAACTGTGTTTGGCGCGTAATGGTCAAACAAAAATCGAAACACAATATAAGACACCCTATACTTCGTGCACTTAAGGCCTTCGGTTCATGTTGATCCCATTCCATAAATATGAAGTAATGGTTTTAAATTAAATAAAAAAGCTGATTATTTGTAATGCGTACCTACATATTTATTAAAAATATTCTGTTTCCAGTCTGTATTGATGTCACAGTTATAATACGTAAGCATTGAAACGTGAAATATTAATATTATTATGAAATACGGCTATAGGTCACATTATAGTCATTCGTTTGAAACTATAGGCCGAAGCCATTTTATTAATTGTTTTTGTGAATTGAAAAAGAAAACCATTTAGTTTAGAAAATCAACAACACCTTTTGTTGCTTTATAGTCCAAAATCATTTAAGGTTTCTTCTGCTCTGAATCATTTATTCCGATTTTGTTGTTTTTTGTGCTCATCAAAATGTAATTTTTTATTTTTATTTTATTGGATTTATTTTTTATTTATCATCATCATCACTATTGACTCTACAAACCCCTGGTGGGTCTTGGCCTCCTCAAGAATCTTCCTCCACTCATCTCGGTTTTGTGCCAGCTCTCTCCAGTTTAGAAGCTCCAAGATAGATGTCTTTGAGGACGTTGTCGCTTCATCTTAGTCTTGGTCTTCTCAGGCTCCTTCGCCCTATTGGTCTTGAGTTCAGCAGGGACTTTGGTGCTTGATGCTCGGTCATTTTCTCCACATGACCCAGCCACCGAAGTCTTCCCAGTTTTATAAATTTTGCGATGTTTAGCTCCTTAAACAAAGTATAGAGCTCATTGTTATAACGTCTGTGCCAAAATCCATTTTTTAGAACCGGTCCGAAGATGGGCCTCAAAATTTTTCTTTCAAAAACGTCCAGTGCTCGCTCATTCCTCTTAGTTAGTACCCAAGTCTCAGCTGCGTACGTAAGTACTGGTCTGAGTAGTGTTTTATATATTAATATCTTCGTTTTTCTGTAGAGTAGTCTGGATTTTAATTAGTTTTGTGAGCGGAAATAACAGCGTTTTGTGTTCACTATGGGCTTCTGGATCTCCTCTGTGGTATTATTGTCGTTTGTTATCAGGGAGCCTAGGTATGTGAATCTTGGTACCGTTTCAAAATTTTGGTTTCCACATGAGAGGGTTGGGATTTGTTGGGTGCATCCTACGGCCATAGATTTGATTTTTTTATTTATTTATAATTGCGTATTATTTACCGGCGTAACCTAAGATAGAAAAAAAAAATTTTCCTGACATAAGTGACTTATCCATAAATTAACAATACTGATAATAAGTCAATGGATAAAATTAATAATATTTTTGAATTTAGCTATTACTTTGTGGTTATCCATGTTATCCACAAAAAATATTGTCATATAGCCCAATCATGGATTTGTTCCCCTACCCACCCACTCTACACTAATACCTACCCACCCAATCTACATTATTAACTAACAACGGCTCCACCCCTACCCTAATAAAACATTGTTCTAAACTGTCAAATTAGTATAAGCTTTCCCTGACGAAGGAACGTTTGTTCCGAAACCGGTCGGATTTGCACATTTTATAAGTGGTTTATACAAAGTTGCATTGTTTCATTTTATTAAAATTAATAATTTTCACGAAGCCGTTATAAATACCTAATATAAATAATTACCACTTTTATGATCACTTAAATTTCAATTATTATTTTTTAATTCATAAACTAACGTTTAAGACAAGATTTTTATACATAGCACAAAGGGTAACAATTATTTTAAGCAATAATTATCAGCTTGAAACTCTCATCTACATTGAAAAAAATCTTCCGAGAAAAGATACTTGCCGCCAACGGGACTTGAACCCGTGTCCTTCTGATTGCTGGTCAGGTGGCCGGTTTGACGGCCGGCGTAGTGCAGCGGTAAGGCGCTTGATTCGCATTCCGAAGGTCGCGGGATCGAATCCCGGCGTGGCAAATAAATTTTGTTTGATTAATTTGTGTATTTCACAATTTATTCATTTAAAATAATATATAGTTTATTTGCAGCACGTTCCAGAGTGGAAGATACTCTCAGTATCGTATTCAGAATTGAAACGTTGCCTGAAATGGCTTTAGCCTTTGGTGACCAGATCTGAATAGCCAGGTACTTCCCCACCTTCCTCTTCCCTACCTCCTTCCACAATTAAGACCACCATTCAGAATTGAAACGTTGCCTGAAATGGCTTTAGCCGTTGGTGAACAGATCTGAATAGCCAGGTACTTCCCCACCTTCCTCTTCCCTACCTCCTTCCCTCTCCACTACCTTCAGCCTCACAATATACCCCATTTTGGGGAAGCCATAGTCTCACTGGCTCCAGATGCGAGCAGTTGGGATTATTGTGCGGTATTCATTATTCATGCAAAAAAAAAGGTGCAGGCGGCAATTGCCGCCGTAGCTCAGTGGTGAGAGCACCTGACCGGCAATCAAGTTAGTCAGTCCCGTTGGCGGCAAGTATCTTTTCTCGGAAATTTTTTTCAATGTAGATGAGTGTTTCAGGGTGATAATTATTGCTTATAATAGTTAAATTTCAGTTTCGAGTCATAATGGAAGGTTAAGTATGCAACAGATTTGCCAAAACTGCACTAACAACCAAAAAGTCTCAATGAATTGATCGGCGTCATATACTAACGTATATAATCCGATGTTCGTCAATATGACTAAATGAATTTGGCTGCAATCACTGCTAAGAAATGCAATCATTGTATTACTGATAATGAAGCTGTACATTGACTTGCTTTTGAGTAATGAAATTGCTTTTCCCAGTGCACCTACTAATTAGTATAGCAGCGTGGAGTTGGGAAGACATGAAAGAATTTTGTCAATTAGCTTTCTCATTAACATCAACTCCCGAGAAATACCTCGTTCACAAGCTAAGCGCAAAATTAAAGCACATGCAAAATAGTGAGAGCATTTTTAAATGGTTTTTACCCAACTAGCTTTTTTGCCCGAGTTGCAACTGGAAAATAAAATTTCGAAACAACAAAAAAATGTGTCAAATTTGATGACGCTAGAGGTCACAATTTTGTTAATTAATAAAAATACGATAAAGGTGATTATTGTTAGGTATGGTCATCAACACGGCCAAACAAAAAACGTCAATCAAAATCAAATTTTCATTGGAATTAATCTTTTGTAGGATTTTAATTTTTTTTTCTTTATTTTAAATTGTTTAATTACATAATTTGAGGATTTTTCTACTATTATGCTAGGAACATGCCTGTGTTGTAGTTAATACCGGTGGCAGTATACCTAGCAATGGAATATGTTATAGAAGAAAAAGATAATACTGAAAATCCAATTCCAAAGAAGGGTGACCGCTCCAACCCAGCCAACTACCGCCCCATAGCGATCAAATTAGTTTTGTCTAAGGTGATGGAACGTGTGATCAACGACAAACTGCTCACATACCTCGAAAAGAACAAAATTATTAACGACCGTCAATACGGATTCCGGCGGAACCGCTCGTGCGGTGATCTTCTCGCGTATGTGACGCATGTTTGGGGGGCAGTGCCTGGAACGTTTCGGTGAGACCCAAATGGTTGAACTGGATATTACCAAGGCCTTTGGCCGGGCTTGGCACCGAGGGCTTGTGATCAAACTGCCTTCTTACGGATTTCCCGCATCCTTGTGTACGTGGATTGCCGACTTTTTGAGAGAGAGGTCGATTCAGGGGTTGCTGACAGTTTCACCTCTTCCTTGAATTCGATAAATGCTGGCGTCCCACAGGGATCGGTTCTGTCACCGACTTTGTTTCTGTCGCACATAAATGACCTCTTGTCATGTGCACCGATTCATTGTTACGCGGATGACAGTACAGTCCATGATAGCTTTTTGTTTGACAAGCCCCCAAAGGGCACACAAACTCCAATAGCTCGGAGGGCTTTGAAGCAAAGAATGGACGGTTACCTCGAGAGTGTTTTCTCTTGGGGTAAGAATAACTTCGTCGAATTTAATGTTTCAAAGACCCAATCATGTTTGATAACGTCTAAAAGGGATCGAAATGAAAATCTAGTCTCCTTCAACGGAAGCAATCTTCCGAACAGGACCTCCATCGATATGCTTGGTGTAACTCTAAGTGACCAGCTCAGGTACGGGGGCTCCATCGAAACCAGGGTTAAGTTAGCCTCTCAGAAACTGGGCGTACTGTACAGGGCCTGCAGATATGCCTCGGCACCGGTGCATAGTCAGGAAACACGCCAAACACGCGCCCAACATTTGTACATGGTTGACATTAGTCACATGAGAACGGGTCGTTTCTATGACTCATTCTTGAGTTCAACGGCTCGGCTGTGGAACGATTTGCCGGCCTCTGTGTTTCCTCCCTCCTACAACATGGGTCTCTTCAAGATCCGTGTTCACTCCTTCCTTTCCTCAAAAAGGCCCTCCACACAGCATCTTCAAAGATTACATAGGCCCTGAGGGAAGTTATTTTCCTCAGGGCCTCCTTTGTGGTGTTAATGTAAAAAAAAAATCTGATAGAAAATATGAAAAAGAACAAGACGCAGATGAAATAAAAAGGTAACGGTCCAAATTAGGACTCGAACCCAGGATCTCTCATCTTACCTGGCAAACGCCTAAAACAAGTCGGCTATTGAAACCTTATAAATTATTAAATCATTTTTTTCGATCTCATATTTCCAATTTATAATTAACAATATTTTACAAATTTATCCCATATTTTTGTCTGCTATCTTTTTTAAATATTCCCAAAGTTCTAAATAATTGATTTATAAACTAGATTTTTTTACTAGGTTTTTCTTGACATTAGCTCCATACAGGAGGCCCTGAGGAAAATAATTTCGCTCAGGGCGTATGTCATCCTTGGGGAGGCTGTGTGGAGGGTATTTTTAGGGAAAAGAAGGAGAGGAAATACTAGGAAGGAAAAGGCATAGCAGCGCTTCAACAATTTTCACAGAATTAGGACTCCATGGATTCGCCAGCCTGATGAGACACCGGGTCACTGGAGCCAGGATGCGCTAATGGCCCCCGACAACACGTTGGTGACCGCAGCCTTCCAGCACCAAGCGCCACTTCTGAGTGAGCGATGGGCCCGAGCGCACTCAAGATCACGTCCTGCATAATAATTGATTATTTTTATTTATTTTTGTTATTATCAATTTTCATTATCACTATTTTTTTTCTATTTATGTTCTTATTTCTTTACAGTGTATATATATAAATATGTATAACTATTTGGGACGTGTGGGATTTCACTATCCTCCCCACATCCTGGAATAAACATTATTATTATTATAATAAAAGGGTATGAGGGGTGGGTAGGAATTTAGGGGTCAATGTGTCTAGGAGTGACGGACGTATAAATCAATCCCTCCAACTGTGGTTTAAGGCAATGGGTCGAGAGAGACCAGCTGGAGAGGTCTGGGTTATGTCTCCCTCAACCAATCTCTCTCGATCCGGCCCGGCATGCAGTAGGTGGACAAACGGATTGACCGCCAAAATCTAGACGTCACTTCATGAACCCGGGCACCCCTGCTAAGTCACCAAAACTCGGATAAACATGTCTGATTTTATTTATTTGAGACACCTATTGACCCCTTCTAAAATTTTAGAGGAATAACTCTTGTTACTAGTGGTCGCCCAATGGTCAAAATTTGACCATTAATTTATAATTTATTTTTTTATTGATTTTTTATGCATAATTTAAAAAAAGTATAAGCATTCTGCACTCCTTCTCTACATACTCCTCCGTCCGCGCAATTTTTGTCAAAAGGGGTACAAAGTTTTTGTACCCCTCGAAAATTTTGAGGGGTACAAAAATTTTTGAGGGGTACAAAAAATTTTTGTACAATTTTTTTTTTCTAATGCTCAGAGAAAGAATGATTGTAGTTTACCAAATACTATGTATCTTAATAACAAATATACTGACAGTGCCGAAGGCATAGTCAATCTTTTTGCAGATTCATTTAAAAGTGTTTATGACACGGATATTCTTGATAGTGAGATCCCTAAAGATATATCTGTTGAAGAATTGTTAAATTTAACACATTGTTTCATTGAAAAAGCTGCAATAGAAAAAGATATAAAAGCATTATATTCTAATCATTAGTCCTAGATGTCTTTAAAAAACAAATCAATAATATAATTGTCCCCAATCAGCACGGTTTTATCACAGGTAGAAATACTTTAAGTAACTTAATCATTTATGAAAATTATATAACTGATTCCCTTGTCCTTAAGCATCAGGTGGATTCTATATACACTGATTTTTCCAAAGCTTTTGATAAAGTTAGGTGACATATTCTTGTACATAAACTAAAAAAATTTAGCATTAAAGGAACCTTATGGAACTGGTTTAATAGTTATCTTAGTAAAAGAAAGCTTTATGTTAAAATAAATTCTTTAGAATCCTATATCTTCGAAGCCACAAGTGGGGTTCCCCAAGGATCTCACCTCGGACCAACTCTTTTTTTATTATTTATAAATGACATTGTTAGTATATTTAAAGATGTACAAGTTTTACTCTTCTCTGATGATTTAAAAATATATAAAATAATACTTAGTATAGAGGATTGCCATATTTTACAATCTAATTTAGATAAATTGTTTCATTGGAGTGTGATCAACTCGCTATTTCTTAATATTCAAAAGTGCCAAGTTATTCGTTTTTATAAAATCCAAAGTCATGTAACTGAATACTCTTTAAATAATGTAATATTGACACCGGTCACTCAGATCGGGGTCTTAGGTGTTATATTTGATGAAAAGTTAACATTTACTTTGCACGTAAATGAAATAATAAATAGAGCTATAAAAATGCTTGGTTTTATATGCAGAACAGCAAGTGATTTTAAGTCACTAGAATGTTTGAAAATATTGTACACTTCTTTAGTAAGAAGCCAGGTAGAGTATAATTCGCCCATTTGGTCCCCACTGTATAAAATACATTCCGACAATATAGAAAGGGTACAGCACAATTTTTTAAGATCTGTTAACTTTAAGCTGAATATTCCAATTCAAAATATTAACTATGTCCTTTTGATGAAACAACTAAACTTAATTACGCTGTCAGATAGGCGGATCATCTCTGACCTTGTACTATTAAATAAAATCATTAATAATTGCATTGACAACCCTGAAATTCTCGCCAAAATAAAATTTTACGTACCGACCAGAAATACGAGGCAAAGTGCTACCTTCTTCTGTGACAATTTTAAAACAAACTATGAGGCTCATACACCTATAAATAGATAACATCATTTTGGTAATAAATTTGGGAATATTGTAGACATGTTTGCAGATTCTGTATTAGTTATAAAAATAAGTCTTTATAATTACTTTAATGAAATGTATGATTTTGATTTTAATTAATTTTATTTTTTATTATTATTTTAATCATTATAATTGTGTACTACGTACCTGCCTAACTATTATTATCTATCCCTGTAAAAGCCCACTAGGGCGTAAATAAATAAATAAATTATTATTTTTCAATTTATAAACTAACGTTTAGACAAGATTTTTATGCATAGCACAAAGGGTAACAATTATTACAAACAATAATTGTCAGCCTGAAACACTCATTTACATTCATTTACATGAACACGGGTTCAAGTCCCGTTGGCGGCAAGTATCTTTTCTCGGAAGATTTTTCAATGTAAATGAGTGTTTCAGGCTGACAATTATTGCTTGTAATAAATAAATAAATAAAAATCAAATGAAAAACCCCTAAAAAATCAAATGAATTTGAAATATGAGGTTTACATAAATGACTTAAAAATAAGAGGTCCCAATGGCCGAATTGGTTAATGCGTTTGTCCTGGTAAAACTATAGATCCTGGGTTCAAGTCCTAGTTGCGACCGTTATCTTATTATGTTTCTGTATGTTACTCTTTTGATATTTTCGTTTAGATTTGTCATTATCATCTTCTTCTTCTCTAATCATAAATCAATTGGGATTCATTTCAAAATCGCTCCAAATTTTAATAATTTTTGGGTATCTAATTAAGGTAAAGTAAGGTGGGTTGATTTAAAGAATAATTATTGTAGATCTGGACTCTAAACAAAAAAAACTTTTATTCCATATTTTTGTGCAGGTTTGCCATTTATGACGGTCTAATATCCGGAAGATTCGAGACTATGGTAATCCCACGGTTGGCGGATTTTGAAAGAATTTACATAACCTGTTTGGACAGTTCATGTACATCAGCTGACAGGATACAGGAAATTGCTGTCAAATCTTTTTCCATGAATTTTATTAAAATAATAGGATTAAAAAAATCGTACTAGCAAAATACAAAACACTTCCTTTTTAATCAAACGATCTACAATTTGGGAGGCGGTTATGGGTACCGCCGCCAGGGAATTATTTATTTGATAACCAATACTCCTGCCATAGGTCACCATAAGGAGGACAGACTACCGGCGATATCGATGCTAGAATAATAATTACCTAATCTGTGCAAGCGATGTTTTATTGAATTTTGTTCTGGATTAGTGCCAGTATTGTTGCAATAAGAAGGCGAACGTAACATATTTTCTGTAAATGCTGTAACTTTTTTTTAATAAGCATATTAAAAATATAAAAATAAAATAATATATTTCTAATTTTAACATTGATCACTTAGAAATATTTATTATTAAATTATTAATTTTCGGGAAATCAAAAGGTCAATTTTTTTAAGTTTGTACATAAGTATTACATATATAGCCAAAATAAAACCAATCATGAATTTCCTCCTTGTGATTTTACCTCTTATGAGACAGCATAATAAGGAATGAAGCTAAAAATTTTATAAATTTAAAAAATTATGTAAAATGAAAAATTACAAAACAAAAAAATTATCAATACATTGGTTACCATGGAGAGAGGTTGTACATACAAACCAAATCATATCAGAAATATAAACAATAGAAACATCAGAGAAATATACTTTTTTACGGACCTATCTATATATTCTCTGAGTCCGAGTCCCAGTTGCGACCATTATATTTTTTCGTTTAGATTATTAGTGTTATCTTCTTCTTCAATGGTTTATTGCATTGAAGTATTATAATATTTAGAATTTATAACATTTTTATTTATAAGATTTTTAAAAATACTTCAATTAGTAATTAAAAATAAAACAAAATATAACTTATTTGAAAAGGGGAATGTCACTTAAGGTAAACGTCACGTACGTTATAATCTACGCATTCACAGATGGCGCCAATAAAATTATTTTAGGTTTTTAATACTTTTTCCACGTTTAACTTCGAAAATTTTGAGGTAAATTAATTTTTGCGCCCGTACATATTCAACAAACCCAAATCTTTCAAGAGAGGCTGAAAAATTCAATTTTGTATCGGTGACTGAATCCAATATTGTATTTTTCAGCCTTTCTTGAAAAATTTCGGCTTGTTTGTGTACAAAACTATTTATTTATATTCATATTGTGTATGTACGAGCGCAAACAATTAACTCACCTCAAAATTTTAAAGCAAAACGTGCAAAAAGTATTAAAAACCTAAAATTATTTAATTGGCGCCATCTGTGAATGCGTAGATTATAATGTAAGTGACGTTTAACCTTAAGGAAACTAACTGAGATATGAGAAGTGGAAATAGTTTTTTTGGTAAATATTTTTTTTGTCTTTTAAATATTTTTTCACATCGTAAACTATTTGTAATGCTCGTATGTCATTAATACCTCTAATATCTTCCGGCAGTCGTAGTCGATTGAAAAAAGTTCTTCCTTGATAAGTAAGGTAGAATAATGTTGTTCAAGGGAAGTGCTTAAATTTGGATAGAATTTTATTTTTTGTACCTTTTTTAGTTAATGCGCTGGAAATAATTTTCGCTAATTTTATCACTATTTCTAGAACAACGAACATACAAAACTAAGTACATTTAAGATAATGAAGAGTTTCCTGATGTCTAGAATGTTATTAGTTATTAGGATTTTTTCCGTTGGATGAAGATAAGGTTCTTTGAACATGATCCTAATTAATGTTTTATGAGTTGTGTTAAGTGTCTTAATGTACTTGTCAGCGGCTCCTCCCCAGGCCGAAATACCATAAGCGAAGTAAACATTTTTAGTTGTTTTAAAGACATGATGTTTTTTATCGTTTTAAAAATTAATTTATTTATTTATTACACGCCCTAGTGGGCTTACTTAAAACGAATAAGTAAACTATGCTTTAAAGATAATTTGTAGCTTATAATAGCACCCGTGAGGTTATGTTTCATTAAAGGGAACTATAAATTATTACTTTCTGGCGTTATCTTTTTAATTGCCCCAGTAAAGCGATTTAGAAGTACATTTGATCCCTCCTGGGATTTACCACAAACTAAATGAATCCCTAGTCACAACTACCCAAGATTATTAATGTGGATAAGGGTTACATCCAGACATACCCATACACGTATGTAATATATTTATATGTTGGATTTATTTTAAACTTAGCTTTTCTTTAACCCCAGGATTGCATGCAATTTATATAAAGATTTTTCTGCAGAGATCTGATTTTTGTAATAGTAATATATCATTGAAGAAGAAGATAACAATAAAAATCTAATCGAAAATATGAAAGAGAATAAGACACAGGAAAACAGAAAAAAGACAATGGTCGCAACTGGAACTGGAACCCAGATCTCTCATCTAACCGCGACGTGCGCGTTAACCAATTACGCTATTGCCACCTCCTGTCAAACCGTCATAAGTGTCAATCTCATATTTCAAATTTTAGAATCAACAATATTATCTTCAACTAATTATTTTTTCCATATTATTGGCAGCTACCCTTTTTATGGGAAACAATCATTCTAAGAATTGGTTTATATCCTGGATATCGACATGGATAAATGATGGATAAATGTATCCGAATTTACTCATATAGTAATAATAATAATAACTTATATAGCGCTGTTTTTGCGAAAAATCGCCTCAAGAGCGCTGTACAAATTAGCATGGATTTTACATTAGAATTTACTTAACTTAGGAGGCTCGATAACAACTCGTCTTGCAGCTATCAAGCGCAAGGATTATTGGAGTTCTAGCCCCCCGATAAATTAAATAAAATATCTTTTTATACACGTATTTAAATTTACTTAACTATGTAGGGGGCTAGATAACCACTCGTCCTGCAGCTATCAAGTGCATGGATTTTTGGAATTCTAGCCCCCCAATAAATTAAATAAAATATCTTTTTATATATACGTATTTTAATTTACTTAACTGTGTAGGAGGCTAGATAACAACTCGTCTTGCAGCTATCAAGCGTATGGATTATTGGAATTCTTGCCCCCCAATAATACATTTACCTTATGTATTTAGTAATCTACTTAACATCCTTAGTCTAGCTTAATCTAACTTAATCTACTTAATCTAACCTAACCTAACTTAATCTTTCTCACACATACTCAAAACCTTTATTTAATAAATCTGCAGTTCATAACAACAATTGCAAAGAAACCATAAAAATAAGATGTAATCAATGCTAACGAAAATGTATATACTCGTAATACACTGTAATAACTGTCACTGTGAACTGTTTATTATTATTGATTGTTGTTTTAAACACTATCTCTTAGGTATTTTAATTTGTCATTTATCACTTCATTATATGGACTGGTAGGCCTACTAACGGGACACTGCCATCTCAGGAGACACATGCAGCTATTGGGAGTGGAAAGCACCTGTAGATGTAGAAAATTTGAAGAGGATGAAGAGACTCCAATTCACTTATATGGTGCCAATGTCCTGCCCTGGTGGGAACTAGGCTCAGATACCTGGGGAGACATGTTGTAGAACCAGAAGACCTAGCCACATATCCAATAACAACTCTGGTGAACTTTATTAAAGGGACTGGGTTATTGTTAAAGGATTGAGGTAAAATGAGAGAAAGTACAATGGGCCCATGGCCTAAGTACTCACGGGAACTAATGGTAAACCGTCTCCGCTTAAAAAAAAAATACTCGTATGGAAATATTCAATTTTCTATAAGAAAAACTTTTTTTTTTAACTTTTAAAGGTTATTCCCATCAATGTCATATATCATTGAACTAGAAGATAGCAATAACAATCTAAACGAAAATATGAAAGAGAACAAGATACAGGAATACAGAAAAGGGGAGATTGACAATTATGACGGTTTGACAGAAGGTGGCAATAGCGAAATTGGTTAATGCGCACGTCCCGGTTAGACGAGAGGTCTGGGTTCAAGTCCTAGTTATGACTATTGTCTTTTTTCGGTTTTTGTGTGTCTTGTTCTCTTCATATTTTTGTTTAGATTTTCATTGTTATCTTCTTCTTCAATGATATATTACATTGATGGGAATAACCTTAGAAAGTTATTAAAGAGTGTATTTCTTATAAAAAATTTGTAATAGTCCTCTGGAGATATTTGGCACTTAGTTTTGCAATCAAATAATTATGGTTTTTGACATGCACTTAAATCATTTGTATGAGACGGATTCTTGAATTGCTGACTTATACAAGGACAGTTAAATAGTAGACTATAACTTTATAGTCCACGGGTTTTTACGGTTAACGTTACGAATTAACAAACCACGGATTTGCGTTTCGGAATCATCGAACTGTTCATCCCGCGGCAAAATATCCAGAGCAAAGAACTTTCAGTTTCGATTTAAATTTTGAATTTCAAATTTTAAATTTGGCGCCGAACGGTTTTGTTGGGTTAGGTTAGGTTAGGTTTAAATTTTAAATTTGACGTCGAATGGTTTTGTTGGATTAGGTTAGGTTAGGTTAGGTTTTGTTGGGTGAGGTAAGGTTAGGATATTTTGTCGGGGGATGTTTTGTCCATATGATATTTTGTAGGGGTATGTTTTGTACATAGGATATTTTGTAGGGGGATGTTTTGTCCATGGGATATTTTGTCGGGGGATGTTTTGTCCATAGGATATTTTGTCGGGGGACATTTTGTCCATAGGATATTTTGTCGGGGGATGTTTTGTCCATAGGATATTTTGTCGGGGGACATTTTGTCCGTAGGATATTTTGTCGGGGTATGTTTTGTACATAGGATATTTTGTCGGGGGATGTTTTGTTCATAGGGTATTTAGTCGGGGGATGTTTTGTCCATAGGATATTTTGTCGGGGGATGTTTTGTCCATAGGATATTTTGTCGGGGGATGTTTTGTCCATAGGATATTTTGTCGGGGGACATTTTGTCCGTAGGATATTTTGTCGGGGTATGTTTTGTACGTAGGATATTTTGTCGGGGATGTTTTGTTCATAGGGTATTTAGTCGGGGGATATTTTGTTCATAGGATATTTAGTCGGGGGATGTTTTGTTCATAGGATATTTTGTCGGGGGATATGTTGTCCGTAGGATATTTTGTCGGGGTTAAAAAGTCGCGGAATCGTTTGTAACCTTGATAATATGACAGTGTATCGTAACCTAAGGTTGTTGTGATAAAGTACCTAACGATACAACTTTTAACGGTGAGAATACGTGGTAAATTCACATGTTAAAACGTTATGGAACGAAAAATACTCCCATACTGACTGCAAGCTTTATTTTAATAAGACTCTTTACACAGCATCCCCAAAGATGATATAGGCCCTGCGAGGAATTACTTTCCTCGGGGCCCTCTGTGTGGAGCTAATGTAAAAAAGCGGTGATCGATTGGGCGCATCATGCAAGTTCAACCTTGCTGGTTAAATATTGGCTATGCCATTGGCGGAAAGCAGAACAAACCCTTCAGGAACCAATGATATACGAAATATATAAAAACACAAATTTCGCTAACGTGAAATTTTGGGGTAACTCAAAGATATTCAAATATAAGAGATGTGCTATGATGTCGAAAGTAGTTGATTTTTTTAAGGTGTGCAGTAGTATTGGATAACAATATCGGCGACAAATGGAAACATAGTCCCATCCAGTAAAGACTGCGGTAAGCACATCTCTTATATTTCAATATCTTTGAGGTCACTAGACGTAATTTAATTGGAAGAGCTCAATCTCGAACACAAACTTTTTTTTTTTACATGAATACCGCACAAGAGTCCCAACTGCTCCCATCTGGAGCCAGTGGGACTGTGGCATCCCAAATTGGAGTATATTGAGGCTGAAGGTAGTGGGGAAGGGAAGGAGATGGGGAAGAGGAAGGTAGGGAAGTAGCTGGCTATTCAGAAATGATTACCAAACACGTCTAAAGCCATTTCAAGCAACGTTTCAATTCTGAATGGTGGTGAAAAAAAAAATTTTTTTTGCCACGCCGGGATTCGATCCCGCAACCTTCGGAGTGCGAGTCAAGAGCGTTACCACTGGACTACGCCGGCCTTTAAGTATAAAACCTTAAAGTATACCTTTGTTAATTTTAAAAAAATTTAAGAGATTCTTGCTTGTGTAGTGGTGTATCTATATAAAGGGCTACTGCGGGGATAAAAAGGACTTCAAACTATTTCGAAACATTTTGAACCACTATGTGTGTGGTTAAATGCTTTCAAACGTACGCTTTTTTAAATGATTTGCCTGTAATACACATTTTATTTTAGACATTTAAGTAATTAATACTCTTTCAAAATTAATCCCCTTATAATTGAAAACCCTGTCTGTGAAAGATGAAAAGAAATAATAATTAAGTACAAAATTCTATTTTTAAACTAAATCTCTTCTCCTAAACTTGGAACAAAGCTCAAATTAAAAGTAATGAAATTTCTGTAATCCTGATTTTTCCCCATTAACAATAAACCTTTTTAATTGCGTTCAATTAATTTCACAGAGTGTGAGTAAAAACTAAACGTGATTTTTCTTCCAATTAGTTTTTTCAAAGGCAAGGCTTTATCAATGTTTTATAGGAAAAGTTGCGCCAGACTTTAAGTTTTATTTCGGAAGAAAATAAATAAAAGAGAGAGAAAAGTTTCCGAGCAAAAGTGTTTCCAAATTTCAGCGCACAGAAACACTACAGTCGTGATTTAAGATTTAATACAAGTTTTTTCGTTCCCTTATTTGTACAGTTTTTTTTGGCTGCTTATTCTCGAAAAGATTTTTCCTTTTAAAATTATTTTTTTTGATATACATAATATAGTGTTCTTCTATGTACATTGAACAAGTAAGATCATATTATATAAAAACTAGACTAGAGTGAAAGATTTAGTCAGATCTCCAGAGTCGAGAAATTAAGATCCTTGATCCAGGGGTTTCGAAACCTAAACGCTGCTAGAAATAGCATTAACTTGAGGTGATACTTAAAAGTATTTAGATTAAACTATTTCATAAATGTTTAGTCAAACGGTTCTCCAACCCGTCTTAGGAGGAGATTACTTCTTTGGAAAGAAGTTATATTGGATTTATATTTATTTAATACGTTTTATTTAATTTTATGTTAATCTGGGATTTATTTAATAGGTACTACGCGTGTACAAGTGGTGACCACGATAGTCGACCTATCTGGAAGCTGTCTAAATGGAATCTAAATCGAATGTTCTCCTGTCGACTGTGCCCGGGCCCTTGGCCCCCCTGGTGCCCAAACTCTGAAATAAACCATCTGCCATCTAGCGGACTTTCGGGACAGCTCTTAGCACTGCCCTCTATGTGATAAGCTCGAAAGCTTTTAGATATACCACAATAAATGGCGTGAGTTAATTTTGTTTAGGGAAAAACATTTTTTAGACGTTATGCTTTAAAATATTAAGAGGAATTACGTACATTTCGTACGACACAAAAAAGAGCTGATGACTTTGAAACGCCTGAACAGATTTTTATGAATTGTATGATCATGTCAGCTTGCAAACAACAAAAAAAACGCATCATAATCGGTCCATTCGTTTGGGAGCTACGATGCCACAGACAGATAAACAGACACACACACGGTCAAACTTATAACACCGCTATTTTTGCGTCGGGGGTTAAAAATAAAGAATTAAAATTAATTGTGGCATTTAGTAAAATGATATCAGGAAGAATAGAATGAATAAAAGCTCTGACAGATACAAAAGTAAGAGATCCAAGTACATACAAATTATAATGTACAAGTAAAATGGACTTAGATTAAATTAATATTGATTGAAAAGATTTAATTTTATAAAAAATAAAACAACATTTTGTATTTAACACGAATTTATTATTTATATATCTACCGGTTTCACTTAGACCAAGCTTCCTCAGGATAAAATAATAACTAAATATTAAGACATAGTTATCAGTTATATATAAGTTGAGCGACAGAGGGAGAAAGAATATGACAAAAGAACATAGTTCGATAGAGACAAAATATTTGAAGGCGGTACAATAGATAATCCATTAGAGGAAAGGAGACAACGATATACATCTAAACACAAGATATCCAACAGTTAACGGGATTCAACTAAATAAATTAAGGATGGATTTTAGGGAACAAGTTAACAAGATTTAACAAATTTTGGTGATTGGAACAAAAATTAACAAGATTTAATTTTTTCCGTGCAGTTAAATAGATCCGCCACATCCGCGTATCTATTACAAACTTCATGCAATCATGCTTCATGTTCAAAATGCTGAGTTCTAGTATTGTTACATTTAAACAGAATTTTGGAAAGAGTAGATTTCTTAGGTATATGAAAGCCAATGAGGTTAATTAAATCGGGGCTCTCTGTACCCCTTTTAATATGTATAACGTGAATATTTACTGTTCGTTCCAGAAGGCGATTTCTTCTATTTAATTATAAGTAAAATTCGTGTAAACGAAACATCGCCTAAAATATGCAAACAAAATATTATCCCCCGGTTTTTCAAAAGAAGGTCCGACCCTCGAAGTAGTTTTAATAGCTGGTAATTATGTAGATACATTGCTTTACCGATTTGTAAGAAATGACCCCCCTTAGATAAAAAGGGATACGCCGTCATTTGATCATACTTTGTAAATATATATATATATATATATATATATATATATTTTTTTAAATCAGTACCTATTAAAGATACTAAAATCGCATTCTTGACCTTTTTAGTGAAGTAAATTCACGGGAAGGGGTATCTTCGTTCCAGGATGCGATTTATCCATTTCGCTTTAAGTAAAATAATTAGTCGTATCATTCGTGTTATTTTAGTCATTTTAGTTAAACGTATTTTTACCTTTGCAAATAAAATTCTCCCTTGGGTTTTTCAAGTAAGCTCCCAACCTTTAGAGAAAAATGTATTCTGCCTGATATTATATGGCGACATTCCTTTACCGATAAGGAACAAAAGGTTTATTCCTTAAATTGTTTATTTTTAAGTAGTTATGTATACCTGTACAGTTCAAATAGAACCCATAAATATTTATTGCAGCCGCCAAAATCGAAAGGGTTTGCAGGCGGCATTTTTACCTAATAATAGGAACCGCCCTATTATCATAAAATTCCAATATTTGTTAATCCCTCTTAGGTTTAAGATGTATCTTCATTGGTCTGCCCGTTTTGGCAAACTTTTAAAAGTAATTTTATTGTTTTATTATGGGTTAAATTTAAGAATTCGAGATATGGGAATACTTTAATCTTAGTCTCCACCATTTCCCTATTTAAGTGTTTTATGATGTACTTAGTTTTATTGATGGCCCTTTTTGGCCGACTTTAGGGCAATTGTTTTATTGCGGGATTTTAAAATCCAGATGGGGGAGCAGCACAAATATGCTGTCTCACCTTTGTATGTTTTTCTTTAAATATTGTAATTTTTGGAATAGAGAGTTACTTGTGTAATTATACTGAAGCTGGGAGGTACAAGTCGTACCTACGCTTCAGTATTGGAAAAACGGACAATAGAGAGATCGAAGTAGAGACTTCGATATTTGTCAGTGTGGTGTGGTCGTGGACCACCCGAGTAAGGGTAAATAGACCCTCTTGTGATAATTGTATTTATTGCATTAAATAAATTGTGCTGAAGAAGAAGAAAAAGAAGTGTTTTGCCTGCCAACTCCATTCTGTTGTGTTCTCGTACCACGATAGTAGAAATATTTACATAGTTATATTTAGAAGTGTTCATAATCCATTGTGTTTTGAAAGATATCAACTTGTTCAGAATAAACGGAATCTAAAGAGACGTGGCTTGAAGGTTCATGCACTGAAGAACCGATTATGTTTAAAATGCACCCATAAATAAAGTGCTGTAAGTAATTACTAAGCTTAATGAAGCTGCATCTATCTACAGGCATCTTAACTATCTGAATACATTAACAGATTAATTACTGTCTCTTGGCTTACATTCAAAAGTAGGCACTTAAGGCGCCGCTACCCGAATTTCTACCGATATCTTACATATCTCCCTACAACATTTGAAGTTTTTAAGCAAGTTTAAAAAAAAAGTTATTTTTTAAGATAATATCTAGTCGCGTTCCACGCCGAAACGCATAATTATATAAAATTCCCTCGATCGAAAAAAATCGAAAACTACGCTCCGAAAATTATAATAAACACCTTTGTTTCAGTTATTTTACAAGTTATATGCATGAAAAAATTCACAATGTTTCTTTAAATGATGCTTAAGATACTTTCCACGAGATTTTTGCTCTATTTTAAACGAGTCGTGTTTGAATATTATAAGCGCGCTCCTCTAACATTCGTAATTAGTAATTACATATCTCTCTCCATCTTCTTTTCGAGCGCGGATGCTGGGCCTTAAGCGTTACGTGGTTTTGTGCCAATCCAACGAATTATACGAGTTATTTTGCTACGGATTAGACAATACAAACAACTTAGAAATGAATGGCCAAAATTTAAGATGAAAACTGATGATAAATCTTACTAATACTATAAAGACGAAAGTTTGTATGGATGTGTGTTTGTTTTTTTACTCTTCTACGCAAAAACTACTGAATGGATTTTAATAAAATTTTACAATAATATTTATTTATTTTTTCAGGTTCTCCGTAAAACAGTTTGTTAGGTAGCAGAACTCCCAACTCTACCCCGCCCCGTGCAGCTGCACCCCGCTCCTTTTCCCCAACGGTCCCGGCCGACCGCAAGACCCCGCTCATTCCCGCCCCGACCGCGCTTGCGACAGCTGTGTCAGTACGACACGCGCGATCCCGGCTTTCTCCAGAACATTCGATACAAGCGTGATGTTTTGGCGGTATTCCGAGGAGCACGCCCGAGGCCCCTGCAGCACAGGAACCCTACCTGGGGCGACCCCAAGCACATCATGGCCCTCCGGCCAGGCCTAGCCTGCCCTGCGGCCAGGGTAGCCCCTCCCTGGGACCTCCCGACGATCACCCCCTTGGCACCTGTGAGTAAATAACCCTCCATTTTGCTGTGTGTCTTCTCTTTAATTCTCGCGTGTCTACAATTGACACCCAGAGACGGCACGAGTAAGAGAGAGATTTGGTAGGCTTCCCCATGTGTAGATAGTCAATTAGTGTACCTGTGCATAATTATTAATTGTGAATGTACCTACAGTTGTAATTACAAATCACTGACAATACAAGTAATGTTTACCCCAGACAGTGTTTCATTGCCCTGACGAGGTACGTACAGTGTTGGCTTTATTTTAGGTATTCTCACTTGTTCCCTCTAGGAGACCCACCACCTTGGTGTAGAGAGATCTCACCAGCTCTGCCGGACAAAACCTGAGCTAGATCTGGTGCAGAAGGTAGGCACTTCCACCCGAGGCGTTTAACAAGTTATACACCAAATATTACGGAGAAGATTACAAAATATAAGAGATAAAAAAGGCCAAGGGGGCAGTTTCACTATGTTGAGACGTATGTCAAAAGATAGTTACTGAACTCTCTATAGGTAACATTGAAGATGTCAATGCTCAATGCAGAATCGTTGAGCAGTTGAATTGCTCTATTTAATGGGGCGTTCTGAAAGGAAGAAGTTCTCGCTTTCGGAGCATAAAAAAGTGTGTGAGATCTCCCACAAGTATACGCGTTAGGGACATATAGGTTAATCTCCTTCAACATAGGTGGATTCAGTACAATACCGGAGATCAGCTTAAAAAAATGTTTCCCCAAAAATATTTTTCGGCGGGCTTCTAAGGTATTAAGATCGAGCATTACTGTTAAGAACAACGATGGATACAGGAATGGATAGTATGTATATTCCCTCATATACAGGTAACGCATAAACCTTTTTTATACTTTTTCTATTTCTAGGATATGGTTTTGTTCAGAGGGTGCCCAAATAATGGAGCTGTATTCCAGGATGCTGCGGACAAGTGCTTCATATGTTCTTCGTATTGCAATTTCATTAGTAAATGATCTCGCATTACGAAGAACAAATCCGAACATTTTGTTGGCGCGGGAGACAATGTCTGATATATGAGATTTGAAAGAGAGATTTGCCTAAAAAATCAAGCCAAGGTCTCGAATCTCGTTTTTGCGTGTTAGTATAATTTTATTAATATGGTATGGGAATAAAAATGTGTCTTGTAATCTTTTAAATGTGACGACACTACACTTCTGGATGCTAATGGTAAGTTATTCAGTTCCGACCATTTGACAAGAGAATCAAGATCTTTCTATAGAATTTATATGACTTTTAATAGCTCTGAAAAGTTGAATATCGTCAGCGAAGGGGAGATATTTTGAGCGTTTAATGGTCTTGCCCATATCATTAATGAATAAAATAAAGAAGAGGGGTCCTAGATTCGACCCCTAGGGAATCCCGGAGTTAGTTTTGTATTCGTGAGAAAACTGGTGTTCGTAACTGACGACATACTGATGACGATTGAGTAAATAGCTAGCTACGAAAGCGAGAAAATCCTGAGAGAATCCGAGGTAATATAATATAATATAGCCCATACATCAGAATAACATAAACGAGCTACGGCATTATGAAATTTGTATAAAAAAATTGCAATAGGTGTCACGCGAGCTGTTCAAAAACTGAATGTATCGGGAATGAATGTATGAAATGCGGGAGGGGGGAGGTTACCTCGGGAGGAGTGAACGGAACTCGGGAAGGGGGAAGGGGACCTCGGGAGGTGGATTCGCAGGACGGGGCAGGCTGATATGGGAGGGGGGAGGGGAATTCTGGAATGAGGGGAACGGGGGAAGGGGGGGAAGAGGAGTGGGCAGAGGGAAGGTAGAAGAATCGGAGTGGGAACGCTAGAGGGGAAAGGGAAGCGGGAGAGGAAGGGAAGGCGGAAAGGGAACGGGACGAATGGGAAAGGATATGCAGGGAGAAACAATTTCTTTATTAAATGGCATAGCAACGCATGCCGGGAACCAGCTAGTTGTGGATAATTTTTTAATTGTCGTGTCTTCGTGTCGAGGGGTAAGTGGCCACAGAAACAGTGCATCGCGTGTTCTCGTAGCGCAAACACCGAGAGACAAAACCAAAACTGGTTTAATTCCCCCGCTAGTAGTAGAGTTTATTAAAGTATTTATATTACTTATTGACAAAGTAAAATGAGATAAAGAGACATTGTGAAACCAAACCGAAGTTCAAGAACTACATTCCTGATTTCCCAAAAACCATGATAAAAAAAAACACAATTTATGTCGGATGTCGATGTCCAAAGATAATGTTTTAGTTTTGATAAAAAATTTCCAGATCCTTGGATATCACCACTGATATGATTTGCATCGTCTGCGTTTGAAGCTCTATGTGTGTTTCAAGAACTACATCCCAGAATTCCGGATGTCTCCCACGTGATCCTTGCTGAAAATTTTCATTTAAATATTTTTGGTTGCAGGTAAAAAACCATGTCACGTTCTCATGTTTTTTTTTATTTTTTTTTTTATCGTGAATTTAGTGATTGCCCCGCATTTTAAATAGACAAAATGTTCCGAAATGTTAATATCAGTGTCAAAGAGCATACTAAATCTAACCTCTTAGAAAAAAACTACTTTTTAAACCTTCGGCATGCCAAGTTTTTTTTTTTACACTAGCTCCAAAAAGGAGGTCCTGAGGAAAATAATTCCCCTCAGGGCCTATGTCATCTTTGGAGATGCTGTGTGGAGAGCGTTTTTAAGAAAGGAAGGAGAGGAGTACATGCTTCCATTTTCATCGTGTTCGAGCTCATTCGCTTGGTTCAACAAGGTTCAAAATATATCATCTTTTGCTATAAGAACATTTCTTGCAAAATAAACACATGACATAGCTAAAAATAATAATTACAATATTGAGAATGAACCCCGGTACCCTGAGTTTATCAGCTCTTCAAAGCAACAAGGTTCCATTTGTATGTTTTTGCTAAGTTGTTTGGCTAAATGCCACTTGTTTTTTGCTTAGTGTATTTAAACATAACGATAATTTTATTGCAATATATTTTTTGCAAATTTACTTTTCAATAAATTTCAAGTGTCAGTATTTCAATCGGGTTTAAAATTTCTATAAGAACTTAGATTTGAACACTAAGCAACTTTATGACAAAAATATAATAGTTAAGTTTACCTCTTCAAACACAGAACTAACTACCTTTTAAAATGTTCAAACTGCTAAAGATACTAAAATCAAAGGGCACAATCTCTCAGTTATCGCCTTTGCTTAAACAGCTTTTGGCCAAATAAATTTCAGATCATCATCATCATCACTATTGGCTCTACAACCCCTGGTGGGTCTTGGCATCCTCAAGAATCTTCCTCCACTCATCTCGGTTTTGTGCCAGCTCTCTCCAGTTTAGAAGCTCCAAGATAGATATTATGTCTTTGAGGGCGTTATCGCTCCATCTTAGACTTGGTCTTCCCAGGCTCCTTCGCCCTATTGGTCTTGAGTTCAGCAGGGACTTTGGTGCTTGATGCTCGGTCATTCTCTCCACATGACCCAGCCACCAAAGTCTTCCCAGTTTTATAAATTTTGCGACGTTTAGCTCCTTAAATAAAGTATAGAGCTTATTGTTATAACGTCTGCGCCAAAATCCATTTTCTAAAACCGGTCCGAAGATGCGCCTCAAAATTTTTCTTTCAAAAACGTCCAGCGCTCGCTCATTCCTCTTAGTTAGTACCCAAGTCTAAGTACTGGTCTGATAAGTGTTTTGTACACTAATATCTATTACACTAAATTTCAGATACTTTGCAACAAAACAATACAATGTACTTCCACTGGCCATTAGACAAAACACAACGTATCTTAAATATAAATCGGATATTACGTTTTGGATCATCAGCCATGACAGATATAAACCAACTTATAAGTACATATTTTTGCAATGGTACGATGATGATTGACTTTAATTAATAATTAATTAATTAATTCTTTTAATTTAATATTGTACTGTTATTTGTATTTTTACCACAAACTGCTCTTGTTTTAAAACGCCTGCTCTCAATAGAGGATTTCCTGGTGAGACAGGCGTAGTACATCACAAATTGTAAGTCTATAAAATAAAGATGAATAATTTCGATATCTCAGTTTCATAACAATGATGGCAGATAGATCATTTTTGTTGGAAGGGTACGAATACACCACAAAGACCAATTTTTAGAAAGCGAATTTATTATTTTTATGCTGAAAATCTGTCTGTTATCGCTACTGTATATTGTACAAATTTTAACTTAATTTCCGAGTTCACCACGATATTGATCTCACTAAAGATAGTAATTAAATATTTAAATAATGAAAAACGATTAAATTCGGCAACAAAATACCCCACTTAACCAACATGTTTTGAGAAAATGAATTAATTAAATCGGGGTTTAATTTATAAATCAAACACCCTGTATAGGTCAAGATGGTCGAACAATATAACTAGAAGCGAGGCAATCTCATTCCTTGAGGTCTGTCGCTTGGCCCGGCTAATTGGGGCCACAATTGGGTGGCGGGACAAAGGCTGGCTAGAGTAATTGTCACTATTTCGGCGCCTCAGAAACTGCTGGATTTATGGGAAGCTAAAAAGTATTTCATGCCCCGAGGATGAAATAACCATGGGAGGATGTGTGTTCATGTAAATTATGAAAGTTTTTGTATCGGAAAATAATCTGAAGAATAAGATACAAAATAATTATGTGTTCCCGGAATGCGTTGTTATGCCACTTAATAAAGTAATTGTTTCTCCCTGCGTGTCCTTTCCCATTCGTCCCGTTCTATTTCCGCCTTCCCTTCCACTCCCGCGTCCCTTTCCCCTTATGCTTTCCCACTCCGCCTTCCCGACTTCCCTCTCCCCATTCCCCCCTCCCGCTTGCCCCGTCCCACGAACCACCCTTTCGAGTTCCCCTTCCCCCTCCCGCATTCCGTACGTTCAGTTTTCAAACAGCTTGCGTGCCACCTATTGCAATTTTTTTATACAAATTTCCCAATGCCACATTTCTGCTCACCAGTATGTAAAGAAACCTCTTATTTTATAGTGATATCTCACAAGAGTCTCAGCTGCTCCCGTTTGGAGCCAGTGAGACTATAGCATCCCCAATTGGCGTATGTTGTAAGGCTGAAGGTAGTGGGGAGGGGAAGGAGATAGGGAAGAGGAAGGTGGGGAAGTACCTGGCTATTCAGATCTGGTCACCAAACACGGCTAATGCTATTTCAAGCAACGTTTCAATTCTGAATGGTGGTCTTACACCAGGGCGATACTTAGAGTATCTTCCACTATGGAACGTGCCGCAAGCATACTATGTATTATTTTAAATGAATGAATTGCGAAATAACACAAATTTATCAAATAAAATTTATTTGCCCACGCTAGGATTCGATCCCGCGACCTCCGGAATGCGAGTCAAGAGCCTGGACTACGCCGGCCGTCAATTTGGCCGTCGTTTGCGGGCGTGCTCACAATACCTCACCAAAGTTTCATCGCAATCGGATGAACAGTTTAGCACGCATAATTCGATGATGCCAGAGCTCACTATTATACATAGAAACCATCGCGGGCACGTTCACATCAAATCCACAAAGTTCCATCGTAATCGGATGAATGGTTAGCAAAGCATAGATACCTCATGTACTCATATACACCCAAGCAAGCATATTTGGATTTTCATATATATATACATATGTAGATGAAATATTAATGTCTTAAATTAGTAATTCGTTTGTTGGTCCGTTTTTCTTTATTAAATTAATCTTTAGAGTATAGAAGTCACGTGAGAACGCTATACTTTTCTACTAATAGAAGATGCTCCAAGGAATAAGCCACAGCAATCCCTTCGGTACCGGTGCACAGTCGGGAAATATGCCAAATGCGCACCCAACATTTGAACACGGCTGACATTTGTCATATTTTGTTTAACGCTCTGCTGTGGAGCGGTTTGCCGTACTCTGTGTTTCTTTCCTCATACAACATGGGTCTCTTCAAGATCCATGTTCACTGTTACTTCTCCTCAAAAAGATCCTCCACACAGTAAACCCAAAGATGACATAGGCCCAGGTGGAAATTATTTTGAGTCACCTGGGTGGAGTAAATGTTGAAAAAATGTTGCCAAACTGGCTACAGGGTAGTTAACGCAATAACCTCACCATTGACAGAATTAGTCATTGAGTGGTTAAGATCCTATACTACGAATCCGGAGGTGGCAGTTTCAAATCCCAGCGTGCGCAAGTATTATATAAATTGTACCTCGCTCTAGTGAGAGAATACCATTCAAAATTGAACCGTTGCTTATTACGTCTTTAGTCGTTTTGGTGATAAGATCTTCCCTATCTCCTTCCCCTTCCCACCACATTCAACCACACAGCATATCACTACATGCTACTATGGATTCGTTGTTAATACTCAAATACTGGCACCAATCCGAATTCCTTAAGCGTAGATTTTTGTTGTTGTACAGTGAGGATTATATCAGGATTACCACAAGGTTGTTCATCAGGTCCATTTCTATTTTATTTATAAATGTATCACTATTTACCTGTTCGCGAATTGGTGAAGTTGATAGGTAAACTGAATTTGCAAACCCAAAACAGTGTAAATAAAAAATCAAAGCCCCTTCTATAACATACAACTACTTTGCCCATTTTGACTATGCTCAAAATTTAAAAACTGGAAATGAACTTATTTCAACGAAAAAGGCTTATAATATAGACTGCCTAAGGCTTATAGATGGTAAAAATTCCAAATAATGTATTCCAGCCTTGGAAAGGATTCACATTGCCGTCATTTAGAACCAGGAGTGAGCGCCAATGACCCAATGATAACCATAGGGATTTTTAAAAGGACTGGGCTACCGTGAAAAAAGAATTTAAAAAATTGGAAATTGAAAATTGAACTTACGGACTGTGCTAAAGGGAGCCATAAATACTTGTCCGTATCAAAGGTTAATAATAAGAAACCTTAGAAAATAAATCGACCCTGAAACTTTAAAATATAAATTTATCCGCAAATTTTGATCCTTTGAAAGTAAGTAACTATTTTACGGAGTCACCGAAATCGTTACGAAACTATTAAAAAACTTTCTTTTCATGTGACATTCGTAAGTTGGTTTCCTTCCTTCTTTCTAAGTACTGATGTGCGATGTTACAGTGTGTTTTATTATAACATATTATAGTGTTTACCAACAAGTCGCTCTTTAAAATTTTCTTTTAAACTAGTTCTGAGAGTTAAGAGAAAGAGAGTTCCAAGAAATAATTGTTTAGATAAACTTTTTCGATCAACTCTCTGGATAAAAGGGGCTGTAGTTGAAGCAGAAGAGGGAAATATTATACGTCTTCATAACCACTCGAGCGTTCGTAAAATCTGATCTTTCATAGGCGGCACGAGCTTGATTATTTTAGGAAAAAAACATAATAATATTAACATTACATTTGTATAGCGCAGTTTTGTGTTATTCATTTCAAGTGCGCTTAACTAGAATTAAGTTAACATTCGAGAATGCAATCGAGAAAACGTTTTCAATTTTTGTTTCAGACTTATAAAGTACTAGCTGACCGGGCCACACGTTGCTGTGGTTAACGAACGCCATCTGTTAAATCACACACCGCCCGTTTGTCAGCCCGCTGCCCGCTGCCCGCTGCCTGCTGCCGCTTGGCCAGATATATTATATATTTCAACCAATTTACACCAAACCTTCTCAAATTATATACCTAAAAACCTACCTCATAAATCATTCTATCTATTGGTGAAAACCGCATGAAAATCCGTTGCGTAGTTTAAAAGATCTAAGCGCACATACAGCGTGAGCAATTTCATTTTATACTTAGTAAAGATTAGTGAAGATAATAAATCAAAAAACTTAAGTTAATTGCTTGTTATGAGATACATGTACATGTTGTTTAAATAAAAATATTTACTGTATCCTTCTACATTTTTGTAATTTAGTACCCGTTTTAGTACAAGAACTAAAATACGGTGTGCTGTTTATTTTCCAACATTTAAAAAATGTGTCGGAAATAAAGCGTATTACATTTAAGCAATTTGAAGAAAAAATCAGCTCAAGTGTTGCAAACTGAAAATAATTGCATTAACATTGACAGGAATGCTGAACATAAAAGCAGAAGGGTGATACTGCATCTTTTGCGACAGCGAATTTCGTGTTAAATCCGTATACGACAATTTTCGACAGTTGCGTTGTTCCGTATCGCGCTAACGAGCTAATTATTAGGCTTGTTTTAATACAGCAATTATTGAGGTAAAACTTCTTTACGCATGCTTGACTTGGGGAGTAAGCTGGTGAATGCGTGACGAGAGCGTTACGAAAAGTGTGATCGGGCGAGGCGAACGGTTGGGCCTTTACGCACGCTTGACTTGGGGAGTAAGCTGGTGAATGCGTGACGACAGCGTTATGAAAAGTGTGATTGGGCGAGGCGAACGCAAGTTGAGAGGAAGATATAAATTATTGAAGTTTTACTTCAGTCGTGTGGTCTAAAGCACACTCGTTTTTTTTATTAAAAGTAGTTATCCTAACGCCAGAGATGCGTTTGCTGTGTAAAAGATAAATGAGATGTCAGTTGCGGGAAAACATCGATTATCATTGCGTACAAATATCAAAATAATACGTCAGACGGATAGTCACTTATGCACTCCTTTTAGGCTTTGGAGGAACTCCTTTTAGGCCATTCTTAACGGCGTTATAAGGAAACATATGGTTTCCTCCTTCACCGCACACGTCAAGACTCTACTTTTTTTGAACGACTCTAGACCCTCCAATGTCCATGCATACGGGGTTAGTAAGCAGTATGCAAGTACTTACATCAACATTATATAAAAGACAAATAGAAGTAGCAGCCCGTGGAATAATTCTTCTGAAATAGGTAATATCAAAAAGAGATAATAGTGTTAGTAAAAGAAAAAGAAAAATAAAAATAACGGCTACGACCAGTCGAAGAAACCTTCTGTAAATAATATAAGTAATGAGGAAAAAACAGTTATATGATTATGTTGTAATTTAAGTAATTACTATAATAGCGGAAAGAAGATAAAATATATAAAAAGAAAAGTCAGAGAAAGTATTGCATAGACCACCTGGCACCGAGCTATCCGTTTAGGCTTGTATGTAAGAAGTTTTAATAACAAATTAATAGTTTGGTAGGATGAATTGTGTGGGTAAGATTCAATGGAGTCCGCTGGCTCTGTTCAGCGATCCGCGTGGTGATATACTTACTTTACACTTCTCTGACTCCATTGGGATACCAAATATACCGTGATTGAAAGAAATATTTCTGGTACTGAAGTTACGATTTATTTAAGTTTAGAAACACGGCAAGTATTAACTAAGCATAGACAAGCCATTGAAAGTCATAGAAAATCACAGAAATTTGACGCCGATAACGCACGACGGCGCGATGTATTAGCTATCTTGTAACGCTGATTTAACGCAAAAGATAACATAAAAGATATAAAATCATCTTTCTGATTACTCTTCATATCGTTCGACGGCCACAGATTCAGATATTCCATTTATTTATTTTTTTCCTTTATTTATTCCTTTATTTTTTCCCATTGTATCTTGATACATTTCAAAAGTAATATTTACACATTTTCTAAATATATATAACATAACACAAGATAAAAATAATGAAAAAAAGTTAAAAATATATATAAGACAAAAGTAGATAATGGGAACCCACTAAGGCACTACTACCTGTGCGTGCGTAATATTAACTAAAGTGCTAAATTACTTCAATTAGTTGGCAGTACAAGTAAAAAATGTAAATTTCAAAGTGATAGTTTAAAAATGTAGGTAATGTATCTTTGAAAATATTGTAGTAACAAAGTGACACATACAAGTTAGTTGATTTGTTGTTACGGTTTTAAGAAGATAAATAAAGTTACAGTAGAATTGTAAAAGTGAAGCATGAAGGTTTAAACAGAGTTTATAAAAAAGTGTTTCAACATCTGCATCATTTAGCCATAATTTTAATTATTTTATGTAAAGTGATATTTTATATGTCATTTGAATGTGTTTTGGTAGAAGTTTAAATGTACGAGGACCAAAAAAACTGCCATGTGTTTGCATTAATTTGGTTTTGATTTGGGGAACTTGAAACTAGCGTCCGACCGAACTTTCGGTTTTGGTTTCGGTTTCGGCCTAGTTTCGGCCAAAAAACGAATTTCGGCTTAGTTTCGGTTTCGGCCGCTATCTAGCCGAAACTACGGCCGAAATCAAAACTGAATTCGGGAGGTTTCGTTCTGCGATCGGACATGTTCGGTGCACAGAACTGCGAGCCACGGAGTGTCATTTTGCTGCGTCCGCTCTCATAGTCGTGGCTTGATTGACGTGTCAGGACTTGATTGACTCAGCGAACTTTGCGGTAGTTTGGTTTATTTGTTGTGAAATTGGAGTTGTTTATACTTAACATTATTTAGAAATAGGTAAGTTTTATTTCGCTATTGAAATGATTTAATTTAATTAAAAATAATTTCCCTGAGGGCCTACATATGTCATCAGGGCCACGTTATTTGTTAATAATGTTCAAATAGGTAATACCTACTATTTATTTTCAAAAATATTATTTACGAAGCGATTTACGATTACGATTTCAAAAAGTATAAATAATTCATTTGAAATAAGCAGTGATAATTATGTTTATTTTTAGTTCAAATATCAGACTGAATGATTAATATATGATTTTTAAAAAAGCCTTATTGATTAAGATTGACTATTTTTTTTCCACGAAAACATAACCTTATATGGAAGTTTCGGTTTCGGCCGAACCTGAGACCAAAGCCGAAACTCAGTTTCGGTTTCGGCCGTAAAAACTAGTTTCGGTCGGACACTACTTGAAACACATTATTAGTCCATTTGCTAATTCTATTTTCGTTTTTTACGAAACAATTTTTATTTTTAAACACATATTTCATTGTTTGCAATATAAATAATTTACGGATATTGAATATTTTTGTCTCTTTGAATAATAACTTAGTCGGGAATGTTTTATTTCGATTATACATAATTTAAATGATGTGCTTTTGAGCATTTTGTAAAGGCTTAATAAATGCATCAAGCGCACCACCCCATCCTACAATGCCGTAGATTGTAGATTATTGAAGATTGTACCAGGGAAAAATAGATCATTTTCAATTTATCAAGATGAGTACTTCCTTAAGTCTGTAAAAAGTATATGTAAGATATCTTAATTTCGAGATGGTTTTATCAATTTGTGATTTCCAGTTAAGATGTGAATCAATACACACCTAAATATTTAATATTTTCTACTTCGATGAGTTCATTGCAAAGTGAACATGTTTCTTGATTGCAACTTGTGTTATCATGAGGTTTATTTTTTTTTTATTTTTATAAAAAGTTAAATAAAATGTTTTGCTATAGTTTAAGATGAGTTTGTTACATTTTAACCATGTTGAAACAAGTGCAATATATTCTTTGCCTTAGAAAATGTTTCAATCCAAGAATTTCCGTTTACTGTTATTGCTGTGTCATCGGCATAAGAAATAATTTGTCCAGGGATTACAAAATTACATAAATCGTTTATTATGTACAATTTTTTCTTGGTGAGATATTTATTTATTTATTTATTCTTAGTACATTTACATTACAAAGGTATAATATATTGTCCTCCACACTAGGAGTTCACCAGTGTTGTTATATATTGAGTGGGTATAATTTGGTGAAGGGTAGGTAGGATGTCCAAAAAACACCCGTATTTTGAACCGAAGTGGAGTGCTACTGAGCTAAATTTGGAAAGGATTAATCAATATGATACACATTTATATCTAGAGCAGGGGGAGGTGTAATCTGCGATATGCTCTTATTGTAGGGTGTGGAAAGACACCCTGGTTTGCCCTACACCCTTTCATCTCGCAAGGTCTCGCCTTCAAATGTAATACAAAAGGCCCTCCACGATTTATCAAGTTGGGAAGCGGTAAAAATGCGATATTTCGAAGGCAAAGCATTTATATTTTACTCATTTATATAATAATTACATTATAATACTTCACCAGCTTTGCAAGAACCTATGTGGAGAACAGTATCACACGATCTTCTTGACTGAATTTATTTTTTTAGAAACGTGGAAACTCGTTCCAGATCAGATTTACAACTCACACGAGACCGGGTTGTAGGTTGTAGGTAATTGCTAGACTACTGTGTACCTACGTATAAATCTGACCTATACCTAGTACAATCATTTCTAAGTGTACGAACAAAGACAAAGCAGGTTTCGGTTTTCTGATTAGTCGGCGCATAGGCGGCTGACTGGCGCAGGCGTGCCGACAAGAATGTTTGTATGTAAATGTATCAGACCGAACACAGTGAAAGCAGGTTCAGATTTGTGTCCGCGCGAGGCGGCGCCGATAAGCTTTACCGGAATGAATTCTTAATTCCTGCTCGCCGGTGACACCGGTCAGTGAAACTCAATGTTGCCATGTGCTTGGTTTTTGCCATGTTTACGTGGATTTTGGATTATATCATGATTTGGTGTCCTCTATGGTTATTTAAAAAAACCATGCGAATATGTCATTAATTAACAAAATAAATACTTTTGAGTGGGATATGATTTTTAGCATGGGTCATACGGGGAAATCCTGAAATCAGAATTCAAACTTCAGTTTAGATTTTTTTTTATCCTTGAAACATTTTCATTTTTGGGACATGGCAATACTGGTGAAGCTTGTTTTGAAGGAATCTAATATCAAAATAAGCGATCTATTAATTGCCGCTGTTTTAAAAAAATCGCTAATCTGGGTAAAAAGAGATACATTACATAGCAACATAAATGTTGTTGACAAGAGCTAGAAAGCAATCAAAAGGATAAAATTTTGAAATAACCTCAAATGTCACAAGAGAATTCCTTTCAGGCATGTACATAACATATTATCATGTCCTCCTGAGGTTTTTTTTTCATAGATACCAATTACCAAATACCAATTGTTTTATTCCTTAATTTCACGAAAGGATTCTCCAAGAGTTAAAAATCATCGTCTGACGAACTCGACATTTCGTAAAAACTGACAGCTGCTGTCAGGCTACCGCGCAGGTAGCGCAGGTTTTATCCGCGTTCTGTTTGTCCACATATCGGCGTTAACTACCGCCGGTGGAACCGGGCATTGAGCGACGTTAATCTGAAAACCGAAACCCGCTTTGTTTTTGTTCGTACCCTAAGGTAATGCACCGTATCAGATTTTGTAACAGGATTTTTCAATTTCCCTAACCATAGAGCATTTCCAAACAATTGATAAGTTTAGCGAACGCACAATTTTAGAGTGCGTTATTCAAGCAGGCTTAGCAATTCAATTCACCCTTTCCATTTGTAGATTTTCAAAGCGATTTATGAGATATGAGATGAGACACAAAACGAAGTGATGAATGACATAGGGCATTCGGTTGGACATCTTGACTTTGGATTTTGTTATCTCTGCTTTTTTTGAAAATATACTCAACACGGGTTAAATTGTGGGGATATTCAGAAATCTCATAATCGAACAGCATTAATACGGTAACGTTTGCGTGGTTGAATTTCAGAACACAGCTTCAATTGCATGTCTGACGCCACGCCATACGCGCCGCGCCACATATAACACGTATGAACGTGGAATTTTTTATTTATTTTATTTTTTATTTAGTAACTATACAATATTTTTTTACATTTTTATATGAAACATGTTAGTTAGATGTATATATAAAATATAAAATATATTCGTAGTCCTCCTCACTAGGAGATCCTGTGCTGAGGGGGACTATGCTTTGGATAAGTTTTTCAGCGACTTCTATGGTTTAACTTCATTGATTGGATAAGGTTTTCCAGAAACTTCTATGATGTTTTAAGTATACTAGTAAGTTCATTTTCTGATATATTCTTCAGCCAACATTTAATGTCCTTAATGTAGCTATTTTTTTTTTAAATTTGTTTGATACTAAGTGGGAGAATTTCACACAAAGCTACTGCTATAATTCGGTTTGAATTCAAGAATTCATCGTCGCTTCATCCGTCAGCAGGTCGAATGGGGACGTCTCCCCCCATAGGTTTATCTGGTACCAATTTGTGAATACGTATTATCTCTCCGGATATGGAAAGATTGTCGGTAATACATGTTGTATCAAGCGGCTACATATTATGTATGACATCATTGCTCCGTCTCGGTTACTTTGTCCCGGTGACTAGCTACACTGGATGACAGAGAAACGGGTTATTTTTGGAACCAGTTCCTATTGGATTTATAAAATGGTCACCAACACTAACTGGGCGAAGCCGAACGCCGCAGGGCCTAGCAGTAAAAAACTGCGGAGCAAAGCTAATGTCTTAGGCCCTACCCCATCTTTGGGGATATGGTTTAGAGGTTTAGAGGGTATTTTTTGGGGAACCATACAACTATCTGCTTATTTGTACAGCGCTCTTGAGGCGATTTTTCGCAAAAACAGCGCTATATAAGTTGTCCAAATTTATTATTATTATTATAATATCTTCTATCTATTACCTACCAATGTATTATTAAAAAAAGTATCTGTTGCGAGTAGTCCGTCGGGTTGACAGCGTGCCTAGCTTTATTTTTTTTATAAATACAAATCTACAGTCATATTCCGAGATTGATGAAATTTTTCAAACTTGATCTTCAAAACATGATTAAGGTTATTGTCTAAATGAGATTTCGAAAAACACCCCTCACTCTCTTTTCCCACTCCTTAACGCAGAATGTTGATATTTCAAGATGAAATTTTGCGCATTCGACGCGACGTTCAAAATAACAAGAAAATATTACACTTTTGAATGTAGCTATAACTTTGTGGTTATCCATTATAGATAAATGAAACAGTTTAACATTGTTTGAACCACTTTTATATTTGAGTAAGCCCGACCGGTTTCAGAATGAACGTTCCTTCTTCAGGGCAAATGTGTACTGATTTGACAGTGTTGAAATATGGATGGGAACAATGTTTTATTATGGTAGGGGTGGAGCTGTTGCTAGGTATTGATGAAGAGTGGGTGGGTAGGGAAACCATGATTGGGCTATAAGACAATATTTTTTGTTTGTTGATAATAGATTCATTATTTTTAAGGGATTTTTTTTTATTTCCAAGGCTTCTTAGTTATCTTAACGTTTTCCTTTATGATTAATATGAAGAATATTTATCCCCGTATTTTTTTTTTCAAAACTATGGTTATTTTCAATTATGTATATAGTTAGCGAACACGGAAAAAATATTATTATTAAGACACATTAAATGATAACTTAGAAGCCTTGGAAATAAATAAAAAAAATCCCTTAAAAATAATGAATCTATTATCAACAAACAAAAAATATTGTCTTATAGCCCAATCAATGATATGTTCCCCTACCCACCCACTCTTCATTAATACCTAGCAACAGCTCCACCCCTACCACAATAATACATCGCTCCCATCCATATTTCAAAACTGTCAAATCAGTATACATTTGCCCTGAAGAAGGAACGTTCGTTCTGAAACCGGTCGGATTTACTCGAATATAAAAGTGGTTCAAACAAAGTAAAATTGTTTCATTTATTTGAGAAAATATTACTCTCACTCTGCGAAAATCTCGGGCAACCCTTGGGGATTTAGTTTTGTGGTATTGTATAATGTAATACAATAAATTAACCAGGCTTCTTTTACATTAAATTTTATAAAAATCCTCTTAACCGATATCGTCAGTTTCCTGTTTCATTCCAGTGGACTGTGAAGGCTTTTGAAACACTTTGTAATCATTACAGGTTTCTTTCACTTTCAGTCTTAACTTTGTCAAACCATCTGTGAGGTCCTTAAAACTTCCTTAATTAAATTTTCAGCATTTAAGTTTTTTACGTAGAGATTCTATTTTCAAGGCAAGTTTTTTTTACAACTTGCGAGTTCACGGCGCAAAACTTTACGGTAGTACAAATAAATAAGAAACAACGTTTAATTTTTAAATTTCGGATTGTATCTAACTAGTCAATGTACGTTTTTTATCGTCACAATTATAATTCATTCAGAATACATTCTAAAACTTTTCTTTAACATTTGCCAAATGATGTAAAAGATTTTTGTAATGTGTAAAGAAAGATTTTTAATTTCTTGCCCATTAACTATGTCAAAATTTCTAGACATTTTCTTTTGAAGAGTTTTTTAACATGTACATATGTTAATTAATGTTTATATAACTGCTATTAGGCTATTAATCGACATGTGTCGAAATCGTGTCGAAAAAATTGAAATAAAAGTCTTCAAAACAAAATTTAAAGAAAGTTGAATAACTGTTCTACATATATTCACTAATGGTATAACACCATATCCGCCTTTTAATTGGACAATTTTCAATTTGGGAGGTGGGTACGGGTACCACTGCCCGGGAACCATTAATTGGATAACCAATACCTCTGTCATAGGTGATCCCAAGTGGTTCGCTACATTTGGTGATTTAGCAGAGGTGCCTGGGTTCATGGGGTGAGTTTTGTCGCGGTTTTGGCGGCAGATGAGACGCATTGAGCTCTTCAGCCGAAATCTCTCGACCAATCGCCTTGCACTGCAATGGGAGAGATGGATTCATACGTCCGTCACTTATAGACACACCGACCCAAGATTTTTACCTAAATCCCTGTATCTTACTAGAACTTATTTTCTTTTCATAAAAATCCCTCTGAACAGCATCCCAAAGATGACGTAGGCCCCGAGGGAAACTATTTTCAGGGTCTCCTGAGTGGAGTTAATGATAAAAAGATAATACTCGTAGTTGAATTGGATGTATGGAATGTTTCATGTGGAATGGGACTTTGGTTTGAGAGCCGGGGAAAGCGACTAGGATCTTTTTAAAGATGGATTCCAGTGCGGGCTAAAATTATGCCTTTCATCACTTTCACCTAATATGATGAGTGGCAGGAAACTTTGTGGTTCATTGTAATGGCATGTATTTATACGATCCTCTCTCACAAAAATAAAGTTGTTACAAGCAATAATTGTCAGCCTGAAACACTCATTTACATTGAAAAATCTTCCGAGAAAAGATACTTGCCGCTAACGGGACTTGAACCCGTGTCCTTCCGATTGCCGGTCGAATGCTCTGACCACTGAGCTATGGCGGCTTATCAAATACCCGCCAAATAATTCAATATATACTAGTGTTTCATTCAACAATTACTGCTTGTTATATTTTTTCCACCTGAAAACAACCAACTTTATTTTTGCGAGGAAGACATTGTTAGTGTTAAATCCCTCGCTAGGTGGCGTCGAGACAAATTATGTCTGCATTTATTGGGGAAATACTTAAACTTGTTAAATATTAATTATTATTTTTTAATTTATAAACTAACGTTTAGACAAGATTTTTATGCAAAGCACAAAGGGTAACAATTATTACAAGCAATAATTGTCAGCCTGAAACACTCATTTACATTGAAAAATCTTCCGAGAAAAGATACTTGCCGCTAACGGGACTATTTTAACTTTTAACTTTGCATAAAAATCTTGTCTAAACGTTAGTTTATAAATTAAAAAATAATAATTAATATTTAACAAGTTTAAGTATTTCCCCAATAAATGCAGACGTAATTTGTCTCGACGCCACCTAGCGAGGGATTTAACACTAACAATGTCTTCCTCGCAAAAATAAAGTTGGTTGTTTTCAGGTGGAAAAAATATAACAAGCAGTAATTGTTGAATGAAACACTAGTATATATTGAATTATTTGGCGGGTATTTGATAAGCCGCCATAGCTCAGTGGTCAGAGCATTCGACCGGCAATCGGAAGGACACGGGTTCAAGTCCCGTTAGCGGCAAGTATCTTTTCTCGGAAGATTTTTCAATGTAAATGAGTGTTTCAGGCTGACAATTATTGCTTGTAATAATTGTTACCCTTTGTGCTTTGCATAAAAATCTTGTCTAAACGTTAGTTTATAAATTAAAAAATAATAAAATAAAGTTGATTGTTTTCAGGCAGAAAAATGTAATAAGCAGTAATTGTTGAATGAAACACTAATATATATTGAATTATTTGGCGGGTATTAGATAAGCCGACATAGCTCAGTGGTAGAGCACCTGACCGGCAATCAGAAGGACACGGGTTCAAGACCCGTTGGCGGCATGTATCATTTCTCGGAAGATTTTTTCAATGTAGATGAGTGTTTCAGGCTGACAATTACTGCTTATAATAATTGATTCTCAAAGGTTATACTTAAAAATTGTCAATATTTTTAGATATTAATACTTTTAGTTCTGTCAACAGGAAACCTGGCGTACGAAAAAACATGTTTATAATTTTATTTTATTATAAATCAAAATCCAAATTTCCTCTATTTTCTAAAAATGTCTAATTAGTTACTTAAATACCACCAGCTTAATTATAAAATTTGTATTTCAAGTTATATGTTTTCTTTCCTTTTCAGGTAAAGAATTTATACTTTAGTTCAAAGAAATGTCACAATCTCAATAATATTGAAAAAAATGCGATTTTTTTTATGAATACCTGACAAAAGTCCTAGCTGCTCCCGTCTGAAGCCAGTGAGAATATGGCATCCCCAATTGGGGTATATTCGGAGGCTGAAGGTAGTGGAGAGGGATGGGAGATGGGGAAGAGGAAGCTAGGGAAGTCCGATATTCAAATCTGGTCACCAAACACGGCTTACGCCATTTCAAGCAACATTTCAATTCTGAATGGTGGTCTTGCACCAGGGCGATACTGAGAGTATCTTCCACTCTGGAACGTGCCGCAAATATACTATACATTATTTTTAAATAATTAATTGTGAAATAGCACAAATTACTCAAATTAAATGCATTTGCAAACGCTGGGATTCGATCCCGCGACCTTCAGATTGCGTGTCAAGAGCCTTACCCCTACACCACGACGACAGGCGTTTAAGAAAGTTCTAATAAACACAACGATTTTAAATTTGAAAAAATAATCTTTACTGAACTGTTCAAACGTCTACTATCTCGAAACGGAAACCGAACGTTCAAACAAATTTACAGAGAGACGAAATGCAGCACGTCGAATTTAAACAGGACTTTTCTCCGCTCAGTCAATTATTTAAGAGCGTTACGTAACCAGCCTGCGGGCGTAAATCCACATTTCGTCGAAAGTTGTTCTTACGATCGTGCAGGGCGGTTACAATGAGAAAGATTAATTATTCTCCGTACCAGCTTTTTAAAATTATAACTCAATATCGATTTTATTTCATTCCAAATTTGCTTTAATTTATACCTACATCCAAAAATGCTGAAAGGCGTGATGATAAAACTATTAACATAATGTACTTTTTGTAATTATTTTTTGATTATAAGTATTTATCATTTTTCAATAATGTTTAAGTTAAATAAGAATGTTAAAAAAATCTGAAATAAATTAGTTTGTAAGTGCGCAAATAAAATACACAAACGGACCAATTTTCGTCAAGAAACACATGTTCGTGTATATTTTTAAATGATTTTATTTAAATTAAAATTAAAATTCTAAACTTACGATACCCAGATAATGTATTGATTTATTTTACTGCATGATTATATGCTTTGAAATGGGTGTGGTATAATACAAAATCTTTTTTGAAACTTTAACAAATCTGCCAACGACCTATGGAATAATCTTATTATACTAAAATTAAACATTTTTTCTCAAAATTTAAAACATGCCAATGCTGGATAAAAGAACAATCTTTCGAAATCCATTTATAATTTTTTTGTTGAAAACAGTCAATACTTCTAAAATCTGATTTAAAAATTACATATTTCTGGTTTTCTCTGGTTTATACCCTCTTAATTTTGTGCATTTGAACAATATCGAAATGCTTAATATAATCGCCTTGCCCCCGTATTATGCTTTATTACCACAAAAGGGATTCTAAAATACATCCCTTAAACCTCTTCTGAACATAAACCTCCTCCCATTTTACTCACTTAATTATTATTTATCTGAACCCTTTACAAATGTATTCACATCTAAGAGCCATTCTTCAGACTTTAGATGATCTTTAACTTTAATAGATTTTGTGTAATACGTCATGTTTCAGATGAAAGACAAGCTTAAATTTTGTCATAAAATTTGTGACGACAGTAAGGTGAAGAAGAAAGGGTTCTTAGCCATTTCCACCAACGTTATAATATGGTATTTATAGTACATGTGAATATCTCTCAACATATGTCGTTGTATAGTTATATGTAGTTTTAAAGTGTCTCAACAAAACTCTCGACCATCAGAATCGAGAGTTGTTGTTCCTGCAGGAAACAAGAGTATGTCACAGTCACGGAGATAGGCCACTTGCATCACATTTTTTAATTTTTTTTCCGGTTTAGGCAAATATTCTAAGACATTCCGTATTTTTTTTTTTTTTTTGAAATTTCACCCGAAAAATCAGACCATTTTTTTATAAACCGGAAAGACGCGACATAATTTTGTAGGTGCGAGAAAACGATAATTACATAGCCAAAAATCATTTAAAAAAAAACACTTTTTCCACACGAATAGCACAGAAGAATAACGAGGCAAACTAAAAATATTACATCTCATAAATATTTTTTTCCTTGATTCATCTCATTGATCATAAATCATTATAATGTACAACGTCTATATTACTAAATCCAATGTAATATACTTGTAAATTTCAATAATAATAAGAATATTATAAAATTTGATTTTGTTAAAATAAGCACCATAACCATTATACCTCTAAAACACGTACCGACATCTAAAATGTACGGGGTTCTCTTCACAACATCTGTCAAAAAGTCAAACCAAATGATAAGTTCGCAGAAAACAAAACAATAAATCTAGTGAACGTTAAATGTCAAATTCAAAAATTCGCCTGAAATCAAAGTGAAGCCATATAAAAAAAATAAATCAGTGTGGAATTTTACAAAATTAATACGAACATTTTCGGAGACGGGACATTTTCATGTAGTGACGTCACGAGCCCAAATAATGGATTTAATTTTTTTTATAAAAAAAACTGTACATTTCTAAATAAATTTACTAACATTTTCGTAATCTTAGTAAAAAGATCTATCCACACGATTTTTTCCAAGTCGTTATGAAATCTATGCAAGTTTAGTGGCCTATTGTGTTTTTATCGGAACTTTGACTCAAAGGGCCCCCCCCTGTGCAAAACCTTACAATCTGTTTGAATTCCAAAATAATTTACCTAGACGGCGTTCCTAATCCTTTCTCTTGAAATGACCCGACTTAAGTTAGCATTTGTTTCGCTAGATCCTGGCATGACTTCCGCGGTCGTCTCCGACCAATTGTCATGGTTAATTTTTTATGAACAGGATATTTATTTGAACATCCATCACCCAAGTTAATTTGTCATTAAATGCGATATTAGATTATTGCATCCTAAACTGCTCACAGATTCAATTGCACTTGTAACGATATTAAATACTAAAAACGAAATGAGATGAAAGATATTGGCTGGAATTGGATGACGATTTACGTGTAGGAACTACAATAATAATAATTTTTTATTTTAGTAATTTGTACATTTAGGTATTCAAATTTCTAATTAATTATAATATTTAATATTGCAACTAATTAATTATAATATTTCATAATTGAAACAATGTTACTTTGTTTGAACAACTTGTATATTTGTTTAAAGCCGACCGGTTTCGGAACGACCGTTCCTTCCTCAGGGCAAACGTATGCAAAGTAACATTGTTTCATATCTATAAATAGCTGACCCGGCCACGCGTTGCTGTGGCTAATAAAACACAACGTCATCTACTGAATGGTTATCCAACCTTTATAACCACCGCCGTCTTTGAGTTTATCGCGAAGAGACAGACAGATGCCGCGGAGGACTTTAATTTGTAATACGTAGAGATGGTGTGAAAGATTATAATAATGTGCATGAAATGCTTGGGGTAACTAACGTTTTTAAGTTAATAAGGATTAATACTGTATCCGTCTAAATAACTTTTAAGTATATATTAAGCTATCGGTAAAAGGTAGATATATGCCTTCGCGGACTTTTTTGTAGATCTATAAAAGAGGAATATCCCACCATGCATTGTTTTGTTATATCCCAAAAGGATTAGGCAGCGTTTTCGATGAAAGCTACCAGGCGGCTTGACTTTTTCCGACACTTCCAACAATTATCGTTATGTTTCAACGAATTTACAGAAATTCTTGACAAATTACATACCTAAACCTTCCTCACGAAACATCTATTGGTGAAAACAGCATGAAAATCCGTTCAGCAGTTTTAGAGTTTATCGCGAACAGATAGACAGACAGACGACGCCGGGGACTTTAATTTATAATATGTAGAGATGTAGAGATTTAGAGATGGATAACCACAAAGTTCACATTCAAAAGTATAATATTTCATATTCACTATATTTTTTCTAGTTTTATGAAGCTCCTACAATACAACTTGAACTTTCCAATTGGTTAAAGTTTCTGGTAGTGTGTTGTATAACTTCATTCCCTTGTGTACAGGAAACTGTTCTGCGTATTCGCCTTGACCCTTTTTTGTAGCCTGATTTCCTTGCACGTCCTTGTGTAAAGTTTGTGAATGTCCTTGTTGAATACAATTTTTTTTAGAAGTATTTTGGACGCATGTTGTTTAATATTTTGTGGATAAATACCATCGTGTTCAAGGTCAGCATCTGTTTCACGGTTAACCAATTTAGATCCTTTAACATTTTAATTATTTTTGAAAATCTATTTCGTCGATAATAACAAGGTATGCAGCAAAAAAGGAATGACCAATCACTTATCACTATATCTCTACGAAGGAGCACATGGCACAACCACAACATAGTTACATAATTCCACCGTGGAAATTATCGAATACTCACATTCCATCTTTTTATTTAAAAACAAGATTGTGTAGGTAGGTAAAAGGTTATCATTTCAAATTCAAACGAGATGCTTTTAGGAGCAAAACCACTAACAAGTACAAATGTACTGAATTTTTTATGTGAATACTGCACAAGAGTGCCAATGCTCCCTGCTTATCGAAGCCAGTGAGACTACGGCAACCTATTGTGTGTTTGGTGCTGCGGTGCTAAGATTGTGGAAAGGGAAAGAAGAGAGGCAGAGTGAACTAGATACATGGCTATTCAGATCTGGTCGCTTTGAGGTACGTTTCGAAACCATTTATTGGATAACCAACACCTCTGCCATAGGTCACCCCAAGTGGTTCACAATGTTTGTGCTCGAGTTCATGGGGTGAGGTTTGTCCGGGTCTTGGCGTCGGATGCGTCTACCCACCAGCTGCACGGTTGGTCGGATCGGGAGAGAATGTTTGTGGGCGTGCCTTTGACTTCTCCAGCCGCACTCTCTTGGAACATCGCCTTGCACTGCAGTGGGAGGGATGGATTCATACGTCCGTCACTCCTGGCCACTGACACCCAGATTCCTACCCACTCCTGATACCATTTTCCTTCCCAGAACTTCCTCTCTTTCCTTTCCTAAAAAGATCCTCCAATTATGCCTAATATATCGACCCTGGAAAGAAAAAGTGGCTAAAGTGCCATTCAGCTCGAAAGGAAAAACGTTTTAAACGCTATATGGCCCTTCAGGCGTTTTTCTTTTCCAGCTGAATGGCGTTGTAGTCAATTTTTTCTATCCAGCATTTATATAATCCAGGATTTTTCTATTAAAAAGATGCAAAGATTTTGTGCCAAAAGCTCCTTGAATAGTGAAGATGGGGCTTCTGGATAGATTTCATGGTATAACTCCAGATATTATTGTCTTTCAAGATTTTCAATTCATCTGAATGATTTCTCAAAACGTTCACAATATTTTGTAATAAATATTTCCTTTACGACAAATGTCTTTTGTATTTGTGTACGTAGCTGAGAAAACCTTCCTTAAGAAAATTTTCGAAGGCGCTGGTTTTTATTCCTTACAGTCCTCAAGATATTTACCGAGATTTACGACCGGCTAGGGCTGTTTAAACACTGACAAAATAAACTAATAAATAAAAAAAAATTGCCATTTTTTTTACCTACAACCAATTGGGAAGCGGGCGTGGGTGCCGCCGCCTCGAGAACCATTTATGGGGTGAGGTTTATCCGAAGCTTGGTGGCGGATGCGTCTACCCACCAACTGCGTCGCAGGCCGGATCGGGAGAGACTGTTTAACCTCTCACCTTTCTACCTCTCCTGAAGGACTCTCTCTCTGAAAATCGCACTGCATAAAGAGGGATTCTAATTAATAAAGTAAGGAAAATTCAAATTTTCATACGAAAAACTCTCTTTTTATAACTTTTTGAATGTTATTCCCATCAATGTTAACATATTATTAAATGATTTATTTTATTTGTCCGTCACTCCTGGACAGAATGACCTGCAGATTCTTAACCGCCTCTTATACCCTTTTCCTACTCAAAACCTCCTTTCCCTCCTTTTTCAAAAAGACCCACAACAGGCAGTTGAATTTTAAGATACCAAAGACCTCTTCCTCTACCGATTGCAACATTTCATGAATCAAATTATTTCCGACAATGCGTAAGAATCACGTGTACGATACACTCTATTAATTAGGCTAAAAACTAGTGACCGACCGAATTTCGGTTTCGGTTTCGGCAAGTTTCGGCAAAAAAATTTAGTTTCGGCATCGGCAGAAAATCTGCCGAATCTTCGGCCGCACCGAAACTCTGCGTTCGTGAATTATCGCGCGTCATTCGACTGACTTCGGGCGAGTTCGTGGCTCGTGTGTCACATATTATATATAGCAGGACAGCATATTATAGTTTGTTTTATAGCAGTAATATCAAAAAATAAATAATTATTTTTTCACATACATCAATTATTGTTTTTTTTGTTTCATTTACACGTGTAATAAAAACATTGTGACTGTAAAGGCATTTAAAATTAAAATAATAAATTAATAAAGTCCTGTTAATTTTTGTTATTTTTTATAATTTTTGTTTGTTTTATATCAGTAGTACCTTTATAAAAAAATAGTATATAAAAAAAACATATATATATTTTTTCACATACTTCAACTATCGTTTTTTATTTCGTTTAACACGTGTTAACTGTCTGTATAAGTGTAAAAAACAAGCCAAATTTTAGTAAACAACAGATTATTAACATGTCTAAAAAAGTTTCGGTTTTGGCCGGAACTGAGACAAATACCGAAGATTCGGTTTCAGTGGAAAATCCTGTTTCGGTCGGACATTACTAAAAACTGAAGATCTGCTAATATAATACATGAATAATTATTTTTTTTTAATTAGGCCTACACCTGAGTTGTCGAGGAAAATTATTTCCCTCAGGGCCTATGTTCCCTCAGGGCCTATGTTCTGGGTAGAAAAATGTATAAGAAGTGGGTAAAAATCTGGTGGTCAGGAGTGATGGACGTATAAACCCATCCCTCCCACCGTGGTGCAAGGCTTCGAGATAGTCCTGCAGGAACCACCATCGCAACGGCCCAAAATGCCGCTCGCGGTTCTTTCGTTCATTACCCATAATTCGTGGTTCGGTTTGCGATAATACCTACCTCTGCATACGCAGCATTAGAAAGCTGATATATTTTGACTTCACGAGTTATGCCATATTTCGAGTTGCAGGCCTCATCTTATGTGTTTTATATCAATAAGATAAAATTGGATTTTTTCTAAGGTGTGGGTTGTAGATTGCTAAAAAGTTTATAATTTTTTTAGCAAATGAACTCAGATAGTGTTTTCGTTTGAGTGTGTTTATTTACGTAAGCTCTGATTAAATTTGTTTAGCAAACTAACAACTTTTTAACTAAAGAAATCTTATCTGAACGATCAAAAAATTGTACCTACAGTATAAATTTGCTTACGAGTAAGTCTAGAAAAATAAAAACTTAAATTGGATTACTCAGGAACTCTTTGAGGTCTGACACCGGTGTAGGTTTTATCAGCAGTAAGCAATGTACCAATTTAGATTAGATTTAAGTAGATATACACAGTTTTTTAGAAACACTTTACATTTTTTTTAAATTTATAGATGTGTTTGTGTTCCAGGATGAGCTTGACTTACTTTAACCAGTGATTCCTGATATTATTGGAAATAAAAAAAAATGGGCTCTGGTGACATTATTAACTTAAATCATAAACAAGTCCTGGTTAGGCATCATAAAATATTTTTTTACATTAGCTCCACACAGGAGGCTCTGAGGAAAATAATTCCCCCGGGGCCAGTGTTATCTTTGGAGTTGCTGTGTGGAGGGTCTTTTCTGGAAAGTAAGTGAGAAAGTTCTGGTAAGGAAAGGGATATTAGGGGTGGGTAGGAATATGGGGGTCAGTGTGCCTAGGAGTGACGGACATATGAATCCATTCCTCTAACAGCGGTGCAAGGCAAAGTTCCGAGATAGTAGGTAGAGAAGTCAAAGGGACTCCCTCAACCATTCTCTCCCGATTCGCCCTGTCATGCAGCTGGTGGGCAGACGTATCCGCCGCCAAAATCCGGACAAACCTCACCCCACGAACCGAGGCACCCCTGCTAAGTCACTAAACGTAGCGAACCACTCGAGATGAACTATGGCAGAGGTGTTGGTTATCGATGATAGTGTGATTATGATTAAACATGTCGGGGCCCCTAGGCAATGTACATCTCAAGGCCCCTTTACCATAGGAGCCCCTAGCCAATGCTTGGCCCATAGGCAGTGGCCTACACTGCCTTTTGGACAATAGGTACTTATGGCGTACATAGCCGTATGGATTAAACACGTCACGGCCCCTAGGCAATGCACGTCTCGGGGCCCCCTTACCCTAAGGGCCCCTAGCAGATGCGGGCCCCCTAGGCAATTGCCTACACTGCCTTACGGATAATACGGCCCTGGCGGTACCCAAAATCGCCTCCCTTGTTTATCACCGTACTTTGTTTTTGATCTCGAAACAATTTAAAAATTGTATTGTTTCATTTTTCTATAATGGATAACCACAAAGTAATAGCTACATTCAAAAATATAATTTAAAAATTATCCAAAAATGGTTGTTTGGCGATCTTTGTGTATTAACAAAGATATATTGAAATGTTTTGCGCCCGTTAAATTGCGTAAGAACCACAGACGGTGTGAAGGTGTCCCAATAGAAAAGAATTTGACTTTTTCCAATAAGTGAAAAACAAAAACAAAAACCTTTGTTCTTGCTGGATCAACTTGCATTGGTGACCTAATCTGTTTTCTATTACAACATAATATTATTAAATTGTGCTTGGTGATTCTAACATGTTGAAAACATCTAAAAGAAGGCCGCCTATTTAGCGGACTATCACTCTATAATTATAATGTTAGTATATTTTGTGCTACATTAGACCAGTGTTGTTTGCCATTCTTTTGATATATTTTTGTAAGCTATTTAAAGGGTACAACGCTTACGTTGAGTGTGTAAATAATCTGCTTTGACTAATCTAATCTAATCTGCTTTGATTCTTCAATGACCATCGACATTTTCAATATCACTAACAGACAGTTCAGCGACTATCTTTTGACGAATATCACAAAATAGTAAAACTGTTCCCATGCCTCTTTAATTTGTAATCATCTTATTGCGGAGAACATGAAAAATAAATATATAAATAAAAAATCATTAGGTATAGGACAGTATGGATCGGGGTGAATGAATGAATAATCCTATTTTTAAACGACTTCGAAAAGGAGGAGGTTCTCAATTCGACTGTATTTTTTTAATGTTTGTTACCTCAGAACTTTCGACTGGGTGAACCGATATTAATGATTCTTTTTTATTTGAAAGCTGGTGCGTTTCGTGTAGTCCCATTTTAATTTGGTCCAGTTCTGACAATGAAATCCATGAGAAAATCATATAAGTGTTAAATTTGCATCAAGTATATGCGCGACAAATGGACGAATAACTCAATATTTATTTTTTAGTTATTTATTTATTGCTTCTTCACAATTTATGTACATATATTTTTAGCATGTAATTATTAACCCCACTAGGGTTCGCCTGTATCGGGGTTAATAATTTCACAATTTAATAAAAATAACACACGCAAATATCGGTCATGCAAAACAGTTAAGTAAAAGCAAAATAATAAAATTTAAAAATAAAATGATAAACAGAGAAAATAATAAGTGATAAAAATATATGAATTAATAACAAAGTGTTAAGAGATCAGACAAAATGTTCTCATTCATTATAGCATTAGTTCATACCATTTTCAACAATAGATAAAATTTAAAAAAATATATGTCCTTAGGTTTTTTTTTTTTAAATATGTGTAAAAAATAAAAAAAAATGAAACAAAACAATGATTTATAAGCGATTACATTAGAGCGAATCTTTCTTATGCAATATTAAAGTGACTATCAAATAATTATGAAATAAATATGAAAGAAACCGTTTTGATCACAACATTATTGTTTTTATTCCATTTAAGTGACCGTTTTCATTAAAATATGATTGTATTTTATAGTGTAAGTGACACCTTAGAAATGCCATCCGTGTGATCATTTAGTTTTGACAAAGTTATAGGATACGATAACCCATATATATTTATTTATTTATTGTTTCTTTACCTTTTTAATTTAGGTGTTATTGTTTAAATTGAAATTTTGAACATCATTTTGACTTGAGATTAACAATTTTATAGAGTACCCAAAATAATGTGTTGAAAGACAATGTTGTTACAATAAAATTTCTCACAGAATGGGCCTCTACTGCACTATAGGAACAAATACATTATAACGTAAAACATGTAGAGTGACCATATGTTGAAATTAGCTTTGAAATAACATTTTTTTTTTGCAAGTTGTTTAATCTATAAAATTTAAAATTAGGTTCGGTTAGAAAATTAATATGTAATGGTAAGTTAATAAGAAAATAAAAAATAATATATTAACAGTAAATATACTGTAATAAATAATCAATATGCTATTAATTTAGAAATGACAATGTAGAATAAATCAATTGGCAATCCTCGGCTAATACAAATAATTTAACCATTTTTTTAAAAGTGCACAAGGAATTAGGTGACTTAATATGTTCTGGAAGGCTATTAAATATGAGTGGAGCCTGATAGAAGTAATTTCTTTGACCAAAAGAAGATTTAGTTTGAATTGCCACAAAGTTAAGACCAGACCCAATTCTAGTAGTACGAATTTGCTGAGTTCTTTCTGCAATATTAATATTATTAAAAAAATTACAAAGTGTTTGTGTAATATACAGCTGTTTTACATTCATGACATTACATTCCTTATAAAGTATATGAGTTGGATATCTAAACTTTTTCTTGAACATAACTTTAAGGATCAGTTTTTGGGCAATGTTAAGTGGTTCTATATAAGTCTTTTGGCAAGATCCCCAGCACACTATATTATAAGAAAGTAGAGACTGGATTATTGCAAAATAAACCGTCTTCAATTTTTCCTTGTCTAGTATATGTCTGAGTTCTTTAAAGATATAGGTAAGTCTCCTAGTATTATTTACCAACATATTAACATGATCGTTCCATCTTAAAAATTTATCTATTTTTAAGCCAAGGTATTTGATGCTGACTACATTTTCTAAAGTATTTCATTCTTGTTTTTTATTGGAAAGGATGTACTTCAAGGATAGGTTAGGCTTGGTTAGGTTCTGTTTATGGGATCCACGACAAAGTACCGAACTCTTCAATTCTTAAGAGAAAATTTACGATACTCGGCCGAATCTTAATCGAATTAGTGTACTTCAGATTCACTAAAAATCAAAAAATAAACAAAAAATTTAACAAAACAAAAAAACGACTTTAAAAATGCACCAAAAAGTAAAAAAATAATTTCGTGTTCTTCTACAACTTAATAATCAACTTACTTTTTCTACTCATCAATATGTAGGTACGATTGTTATTTTTGGAGTCGGTGTCAGCCAAGGTACCCGGCCCGGCGTGTTCACAAGTCACGCGTGCGACACAAGCACATCTCACCTATAACTATGTATGTAGTTACAAACCTACCTTGGCTGACATCGACTCCAAAAATAACAATCGTACCTACATAGACATTCTGTTTTTTTTTTATGGTATTTTTGAAACCCTGGGGATTTTTTGAAAATTTCAATCCGAAAAATCAGACCATTTTTATAAACCGGAAAGACGGGACATAATTTTATAGGTGCGAAAAAACGATAATTACATTACATTACATAGCCGAAAATCATAAAAAAAAAAAAAAAAAACGTTTTTTACACGAATGGCACAGGGGAATAACGAGGCATACCAAAAATATTACATCTCATAAATATTTTTTCCTTGATCCATCTTATTGATCATAAATCATTATAATGTACAACGTATACTTGTACTTGTAAATTATAATAATAATAAGAATATTATAAAATTTTATTTTGTTAAAATCAGCATCATAACGATTATACCTCTAAAACACGTACCTACTTCTAGAATGTACGGGGTTCTCTTCAGAAAATCTGTCAAAAACTCAAACCAAATGATAAGTTCTCAGAGAACAAACAATAAATCTAGTGAACAAATTAAAAAATTCGCCTGAAATCAAAGTGATGCCGTATTAAAAAAATAAATCAGTGTGGAATTTTACAAAATTAATAGGAACATCTGAAATTTCTAAAAAAATTTACTAACATTTTCGCAATCTTAATAAAAAGATCTATCCACACGATTTTTTTTGAATCGTTATGAATTCAATGCAAGTGGCCTATTACGGATGAACTCCATTACATTCCTGCCCTTTGTTGTTTTTACTTTACTTATTTAATTGACAATTTATTATTCAAGCACTTTCATTTTTTCCCCTCATTGTTTCTTTATCTTTTCTTTTAAATCCTGGTAACACTTCCAATGGATGCGAAAAGCGCTAATTGAGTTCAACTAAGAGCATTTTTAAGGATAATGCTAATTAGAAGAAAGCCGGACCATTAAAACATTCAAAGAAACAATACTTATTTAAGCAACGAATACAACGCTGCCTTTTTCAATTTGCTCTCAAAAGAAAACATCCCTTTAATTAATAATTACGCATAAAATTTCAATACAAAAGGCATGTATTTTTCTCTGAGCTTTTCTAGGAAAACTACTTATGGTAGATTATGTAGTATTTTTTATAAACATATAAACAAATTGTCTGGTAAGAAGGTAAAATTTACAAGTACATCATTCTGCAAAAAACGTAATTTTTATGTACTTTTAAGTGTAGCTATAACTTTGTGGTTATCCATTACAGATAAATGAAACAATTTAACTTTGTTTGAACCACTTTTATATTTGACCCGTTTCAGAAGAACCATTACTACTTCAGGGCAAATGTATAGTGTATATATTTGTATACATTTGCCCTGAAGAAGGAACGGTCGTTCTGAAACCGGTCGGATTTACTCAAATATAAAAGTGGTTCAAAAAAGTTAAATTGTTTCATTTATCTGTAATTTTCATGTCTTATTTTTGGAATACTGTAATTAATAAAACCTGAAATTGTAATATTTAATCATTGAAAACAATATGAACAACTCTCAATCGAAAAAAAACAGAAAAATCAGAAAAAGAGAGATATGATTTTAGATTTTGTTTTTGGGATGTTATGCCGTGTTACGATACCTCCTCCTTCTTTATCCAACGTTTCGGACAGCATTACAGTGTCCATCATCAGGGTAAATGTGTAAATGTTAGTGGTAAAATGTGTGCTTAAGTACTTCGAAGCAATACCGTGTTGCCAGCTCCACTCCACTGCGAGCTGGAATTACAGTAAGCTTGAAGATTGTTTTCTGCATTTAGCTTTGGTCTAGCCGTCAATTACCGGATACCAAGAACTATTGAGCTTAGCTCCATTGTCTCTATTAATGTTAATAGGATTTTTATGAATTTCAATTACCTCTGTAATTAGGCGTGCTCTATAAGTTTTGGGTATTCCCAGGACTTCAGGAACAAATCCAAAGTAATGGCCGGTTTCAATTAAATGCTCGGCGATTGCGATTTGTCAGGGTGGCCAAGTTTACACGCTCGAAAGTGTTCCGATATCCTTTCAGAGATCGTCCGCTCTGTTTGGCCCACATAGACCTTATCACATCCGGAACAGCTGAGATTATATACTCCATCTGTTTCTAGAGGAAACTTGGTCTTTGCAGGCCTCAAAAAGTCTCGTATTTTTGTAGTGGTTCCGAAGACAGTCTTGATGCTTTCTTTTTTCAAAACCCTGGCAATTCTATCTGTCACATTGTGAACGTAAGGCAGGAAAGCGCAGCCCTTTGACTCTTGTTCAATTCTGTCTTCGTTTGGTGCAGATTTGGCTCTTATGATTTGCCTTGTCTGCCTTTCCAGGTAACCATTACGCTCCAGTGCATCGGTGAGCTTTGTAAGTTCCGCTTCGATTTTCGTTTCTTCACATATTCTGGTCGCTCGGGTTACCAACGTGTGGATAAGTCCTCTCTTCTGCGCTGGGTGGTGATGCGATTCGGCATGTAGATACCGATTTGTATGAGTTGGTTTCCTATACATTGTGTGTCCTTGGCTACCATCTTCTTTTCGCATCACTTCCACATCCAGAAAAGGCAGGATTTTGTGGTTATTTTCCAGCTCCATTGTGAACTTAATTTTACTGTGAAGTGAATTAAGATGGTCTAGGAATTCATTCAGTTTCTCTGTTCCATGCGGCCAAATGGCGAAGACATCATCGACATAACGCTACCATTCCTTTAGAACAGCCGAAGCTGTGTCGGGTGCCACTTCTTCAAACTTCTCCATAAAGAAGTTAGCTAGAACTGAAGACAACGGACTGCCCATCGCAACTCCTTCCACCTGCTCAAAAAGTTCACCCTGAAATACAAAATATCCTGTTTTGAGAATATTCTGAATTCTGAATATTTTGAAATATTCTGTTTAAAAAGTTTGCAAATGTCTTCCTCATATATCTCCCTGAGCATTGTCATGGAGTCTTCTAGAGGCACATTCGTAAAAAGAGAAACTTCTTGAAAACTGAAAAGAATATCCCTTTCGTCAGTCTTAACCTTCTTAAGTTTACTGATCAGATCTGAGGAATCCTTAATCCAAGATTTAGTTTTTCCAGTTTGCATCTACAGTAGTCTAGAGAGGTATTGGGACAGTTTATAAGTAGGTGCGCCAATAGCACTGACAATTGGTCTCATTGGGATATCCTTTTTGTGTATTTTAGGAAAAACGTATAGGGCAGGAGTTCTGGAGGCTTTTACAAAACAACAACAACAAAAAAAAAACAGAAAAAGAGAGGTTGCATTTACAAATTGCACCCTATTTATTAACTGTCTTTAATCATGATTGCAAGATTATTCCCTAACTAAATGCAATCTAGAAATTGTCTTGGATAAATAAATAATCCATTTTTTTAAATACATTTAAGTCTAGGATAGCCAAACAAATAAAAATATTATGCATTAAGAAAATGTAGATAATGTTGGTAATTTTTATACGAAGTTCATACTGTTAAATATAACCGAAGAGGATATGGTATAATCTGCTCAGTAGTAAAGCAGAGCCCCGGCAAGGCTGAGATCCAGGGTTCAATTCCTAGATGCGACTGTATCTTTTTCTGATTTTACCGTTTCAAATTTTCGGTTGAGATTCCCTAACATTGTCTTCTTTCAATAATTAAATATTACTAGTTATGAACGAGGGCTGTCCGTAAAATAAGGTCACCAAGGTGCTGCGGTCGCAAGGACCGATTTTACGCGAGATCCGGCAACCCTGGCGTATAGCCTAGTTCCCCTACGCCAGACGCCCACCACGCTGCATCCTCTGTGACGTTTAGTCTCGGCGTGGCAGCCGCTCACGATGGAGCTTCCGCTCGCCGTACCCGCCAGGTGTGAATTACTCTCTATAATTCATGTTTGTGTGCAAAGAACAATTCCGTGGTAGACATTCATTCTCAGCTGCATAAAGTATACGGAAAACAGTAGGTACATGAGCGCGTAAGGCTGGTTTAGAAGGTCTCGTCCCCAGTTACAATTGAGTCCAAGAATTCCTCGCAATCGATGTCCCAGCACTCAAGGAATTCGGGCACCTTCACCCGGTGTTGTATGTGATCTTTGGTGAGCATTTTTGTAGGTATCCCAAATGTTCTGCCAAAATCTTGTCAATCGAGGTCTTACTGATATGATCATATCACAAGCCTTCGAAAAAACGAATTACAGAGCGTTATTCACACCTGGCGGATGTGGCGAGCGAAATCTCCCTCGCGAACGGCTGTCACGCCAATACTAAGCATCACAGACAGTGCAGCGTGGTGAGCGTTTGGCTTAAGGGAACCAGGCTACACGCCAGTGTTGCCGGATTGTGCGTAAAACTGTTCCTCTCGACCGCAGCATCTTGGAGATCTTATTTACGAAAATGAAAATAATAAACAATACGATACATAATGAAAAGGCCTCGTATTATGAAAACAAAGTCAGCGGGCGGTAGGCGAAAATTTTGGGTCGGCACACCAAAAGTTAAAGGAGAAATCGAGTTTCTTCTAGAACCTTTGGATTTATCGCCCTCTTTGGAGGTAATTAACACAAAATTCAAAATAAAAAAATATATTATTATATAATTAACTTACCCAGTAAGCTTGTAGCACTCGGCAATGGTGTTAATTTAAAAAGTACCCACCTGCAACAAAAAAAAAAACAAAAAAACCATTACTTGGAAAGTTCTCAAATGTACACGCAAACCGGCTACGTTAAGCTCTAGGCTGTCTTTACACTCATAAGTAAAATTTACAACTTACGTAAGATTTTGTTACTCACAGAAGCGTTTACGTATGTACACAACTTATATTAATTAATGCTCACGGAAGTTGTTTGGAAGTTAAACTTAGGTAAGTTCTCACGGTGACCGCTACACGTATAATTTATGCGTAATTTTATTATGGGAAAGATGGCTTCCTGCCAACAACGATTTGCTGCTCTCAAATTTACGCAATTTTGTCAATAAAGACTAAATAGTCCAAATGAAGTGTTGGAATCTTCATCGAAGGTTGGAATGGAAGTTGGCTTGGAAGAATACTCTACGCGCTTTTGTTCCATTAAGACTGTCATACCAGCAAAACATAATTCCGATTCCGACTATAGCGCTCACACATCAGCGGTCGCGAGCGGACGTTTTTGGAACTAGATTTAGTTCCGCTGCAAGCTTGGTATCACGTATCTACTAGGACTATCTCACGCGGAGCTAGGGCTGGCTACAGTATGGGTCAGGTGAAGATGAATTCTCGTTTCCAGAATTGTAATTAGTAGTAGGTAGTTATTTCTAATTTGTATATCGAAGTGCATAAACATAAATAGATACAAGTGAAATGCGTAAACACAGTAGGTATAAAGTAGATACTTACATGAATAAACAATTAGTTATAATTTTTAAATATTTTGTTTTTTGTTTTTTAATTGTGCTTTAACCAACTTTAACCGAGTAATATTCAGTTAGATTGTAAAAAATGTCTCATTTTGAAATATTTATTCGTGTGCACTCTTGTGCGGTATTAATATAACAATTATTTACAAAAAAATGGGGATGGGGATGGGGACATCCCCATCACAGTTACAGTTTCAGTTTCATTTCCAAAATATTATTTTAAACCGTTGTGATTCAGAGCGGCGTGGACACGTCCTCTTCTGGCCGCTTTTCGGGCCGTAATGAACTGTGAAATTTGTGTTACGGCGCTATGATAAAAAACGTGAAATGCAAAGCTGTAAATTAATTAATATTAAATACTTCCTAAAATAATTTTTCGGTCAAACTTATTTATGATTTATCAAAAATGTCTTATAAGTATGTAAAATAAATATGAAATATATTAGTTTATAAGAGCGCAAATAAATACACAAACTGACTAATTTTCGTCAAAGAAACACATGTATGTTTATAATTTTTAATGATTTTATTTAAACTAAAATTTAAATTCTAAAACATGCGTTTGCTAGATAATGTTTTGATTTAATTTACTGCATGATTATATGATTTGAAATGGGTGTGGTATAATACGAAATCTTTTTTGAAAATTTAACAAATCTGCCAACGACCTATGGTATAACCTTATTATACTAAAAATAAACATTTTTTTCTCAAAATTTAAAACATGCAAACTGTAGATAAAAGAACAATCTTTCGAAATCCATTTATAATTTTTTGTGGAAAAGAGTCAATACATCTAAAATCTGATTTAAAAATGACATATTTCTGGTTTTCTCTGGTTATGCCCTCTTAACGACTAAATTAACGCAGTTCTTTAATTTTATCCGACGGCCGGCGTAGTCCAGTGGTAAGGTTCTTACTCCGAAGGTCGCGGGATCGAATCCCGGCGTGGCAAATAAATTTTATTTGGTTAATTTGTGTTATTTCACAATTATTCATTTAAAAAAATTATATAGTATATTTGCTGCACGTTCCAGAGTGGAAGATACTCTCAGTATCGCCCTGGTGTGAGACCACCATTCAGAATTGAAACGTTGCTTGAAATGACTTTAGCCGTGTTTGGTGACCAGATCTGAATAGCCAGGTACTTCCTAACCTTCCTCTTCCCTATCTCCTTCCCCTCCCCACTACCATCAGCCTCACAACATACCCCAATTGGGGATGCCATAGTCCCACTGGCTCCAGACGGGAGCAGTTGGGACTCTTGTGCGGTATACATGTAAAAAAGGTAATATTGTAATATTGTAAGTTTTGAAATTGAAGGATGCTCATTACAAGAAAGCTTTTTTCCGTTATTTATTTTTGGGGTGTTATGCCGTGTTGCGTTACCTCCTTCTTTAGCCAACGTTTCTCGGAATTTCGTCATGCGCCGCAGTGGGAGGGATGGATTCATACGTCCTAGTCAGACTGACCCCCAGATTCCCACCCAAACCGTTCTCCTTCCCAGAACTTCCTCTTTCAGAAGACCCTCCACACAGTATTTTCAAAGATGAAATTTTCATCAGCACCCTCTATGTTGAGCTAATGTAAAAAATGACCGAGTAGTCAGTAGATTCTTCTTCTTTGTGTGCCGTATCAGGTCCCCCCGACGTTGGCGATCACTCTTGAGAATGTCTCTCTGTCTTGCGCTGCCGGGAATAGCTCCTCCACACTTCTAATGCCGGTCCACTCTCGTATATTACGCAGCCAAGACATTTGTTTCCTACCAGGCCCTCGGCGACCCTCTATCTTGCCTTTCAATATTAAATGGAGCAAGTGATACTTCTTCCCTCGAAGTATATGACCCAGATTTGAAATTTTCCTGATTTTGATTAATGTAAGCAGTTCTCTATCTGCTCTAGCCCGCCTGAGAATTTCTGTGTTGGTGATCATGTCGGTCTATGGGACCTTGAACATTCTCCGGTGAAGCCATATTTCAAAAGCCTTTAACCTGTTCATGGTATTTACTTTCAAGGTCCATGTTTCACATCCATACAGCAAGACCGACCACACATAACATTTTAGTATTCTCTGCCTTAGTTTTAAACTGATATTGTCATTGCAGAAGAGGGATTTCATTTTAATGAACACAGTTCTTGCTGCTTCAATTCTGCACCTAATCTCTACATATTGGTTAAGAGTCTCCGTGAGAATACTGCCGAGGTATGTAAATCTTTCCACCTTTTCGACATTGCAAACATTTAACTGTATCACCGATTCAGAGTAATCTAGTCGTCCAAATGTCATCCATTTGTTTTATTGACGTTGATTGTTAGGCCCAGTTGCTCACCAGCATTATTAACACGATGTAATAGGTCTTGGAGGTCATCGATACAGTCAGCTAGTAATACAGTATCATCTGCGATCTTATGTTATCAATGACAACTCCGTTGATCTTCAGACCCTTCTCAGTATTACTTAGGGCTCTTTTAAAGGCATAGTTGGAATAGAGATCAAACAATAGTGGCGACAGGATACAGCCTTGTTGCACGCTTAATGGCAATTCTCATTCCCATGTTTTATTTTTGCTGTTTGAAACCAATACAGGTTTTAATGAAATTCTAAATAATAGAATAGCTTTAATTACCTGTGATACAAGTCAGTATATGTCCGTAGCAACATGCATTTATTATACAAGTCGTTAAAGTTTTCAAATCATCACATTCAATATTAAATGGAGCAAGTGATACTTCTTCCCTCGAAGTATATGACCCAGAAATGAAATTTTCCTGATTTTTATTAATGAAAGCAGTTCTCTATCTGCTCTAGCCCGCCTGAGAATTTCTGTGTTGGTGATCATGTCGGTCCATGGGACCTTGAGCATTCTCCGGTGAAGCCACATTTCAAAAGCCTCTAAACTGTTCATGGTATTTATTTCAAGGTCCATGTTTCACATACAAGACCGACCACACATAACATTTTACCATTCACTGCCTTAGTTTTAAGCTGATATTTTCATTGCAGAAGAGGGATTTCATTTTAATGAACGCAGTTCTTGCTGCTTGTCAGTAGATTAAATATCACAATTTATTATCTCGGAAGACATGTGACAACGAAGGGAGACGGGACAACCTTGCATGTTCATATTTAGATATCTATCATTTATTGGATAACGAAAACCTCTGCCATAGGTCACCCCAAGGGCTACGTTTGGTGACTTAGCAGGGGTGCTCAGGTTCAAGGGTTAAAGTGTGTGCTGGTCTTGGCGGCGAACATGTCTGCCCACCAGCTGCATTGCATGCGGGATCGGGAGAGAGTGGTGGAGGGAGTCCCTTTGACTTCTGCAGCCGTATCCTCTCGGAACATCGCCTTGCTGTAGGAGGGATGAATTCATACGTCCGTTACTCCTGGATACACTGATTCCTAGACCTCCAGATTCCTACCCACCCCTAATACCTTTTTCCTTCCCAGAACTTCCTTTCAAAAAAATACCCTTCATAGAGCATCTCCAAATAGATCGGAGATAGAGCTGATGTAAAAAAAAAGAAATTCGGAATGCCGCGGTTTAATAACCTATTTCCTTTTACCAGAAGCAGAATACTGCCACTGGGATTTAAAGAATTATATGGGCAAGTGAGGGGCATTTCCTTTCTAGCCTTTTCGCAGTCGATGTTAATAAACGTAATAATTTTTAAACGGAGTAGGGAAGTCAGAACGTCCCCAAGGAGTAAATTCGTGGTAGGATATCCAAAACCATTCTCTTTTGGGCCTGGTCCTTGGAGAGTCGTCAAATGTTAGACCTACATATGATTTAGCGGTGGCTAAAGAAATAATCGTTCAACATAAATAAATAAAAAGCGGTATACGATTTAGGTACGTCCATAATTTATGTAACGAGACGAACTCGAATTCACGAGTATAAAAAAGCGGTTTTACAATTATTTATGAAGACATACATTATGTCCTATCTTAACAAATCGATTGAAATCTTTAGATTAGAGCACAGGCGAGAATGCTGTCAGTATTTTGATGGAAGATGTTACAAAAAGTAGCTTCATTGATTCATTTGGCAACAGTGCAAGGAACACGTCAAACGCGCGCACAACATTTGTGTTTGGTTGACATTGTCACATGATAACGGGTTGCTTCTAATACTCGTTCTTGAGTTCAACAGATCGGCTGTGGAACGATTTGCCAGCCTCTGTGTTTCCTTCCTCCTTCAACATGGGTCTCTTCTAGACCCGTGTTCACTCCTTCCTCTCCTCAAAATGGGTCGGGTCGTTTATACGCTTGGCTGTTGAACGATTCGCCAGCCTCTGTGTTTCCTCCCTCTTACAACTTTCTCCACTACAGGTCTCGCTACCCGCCTCCCAAATTGAAATTTTGTTGGAAAAATAATATTTTTATTTGAAAAAGAATTTTTTTTTTAATAATCACCTTTGTGATAATCCCACGTTTTATTATAAAATCGATTTCTCTTCGTGTAATAAAGGGAATTAAATGCTTAAGTCAGGTCATGTCAAAAGCCAGAATAATGTTAGTATTATGGCAAGGTACTGGCAAGCATTATTTTTTAACACATTTTTTTGTACTGGCAATGTGAAGGCTGGCCACACCGGACACAGGCGAACTCTAGTTCCGATTGCTACCCTAAACATTCCCGTTTTCAACTCCTGGCCTGTCGCCTGCTTTAATATTTTACTCTCGCACTTTCTGAGATATAATGTAGCGTCACGACATTGTGTTCATAAATAAAGTTAACTATTTTTTAAATAAAGTGAGTCTACTAAATTAAACCATCTTATCATTTACTAAACTCCCGTGACACACTTATGGAAGTGTTGATTTGGTAGATCGACACTCTTAAAGTATGTTGTATAAGTCGATACATAAATTCGAACGCAGTAACCAACCGCCACTGTAAATTAAACGTGCATTGGTCACCAGAAATACGTTCCACATTTTATTTCGTTTTCATTTAACACGGAAGAAATATATATCCATTTCCGCTTCCGAGCTCCCTTTATGAAAAGTAATTAATTGAACCCGCGACCGCGACGTACGAGCAGAGCTGCCCGTAAATCAACCACTGAATGGTATTTTATGTTGTGAGAGTGGATTTATGTGTTTGTGTCAAAGAATGACTGGCGAAGGACCTTGATTTGGTGTCACTATCACTGCTTAAAAATGATAAAAACATATGTTGCATAGAAAGGAGAGGACTCACCAGAAAGGGATAAAACTTGTAGGCTGGCAATGCACTTGTATGATTTCTTTCCCATCCAAGAGGCACAATCACAATAAGAGTGAATGTTCGTTATTTTTATAGTACACAGCGGAGTTATTTTAATGTCGATTAACCGAGAGCGGAAGCACAAAAATGGCTATATGCGGCGGGAGTATATTGCAGACTGATTAAGATTGTGGGTAAGACAAATAGGGATGGGTAGGAAAAGGAACTTGCAACAATATTAATACCAATTCCAAACAGTGACAGCATGTATGCGTGCTATGTAGGTGTGTGTATGTGTAGGTATGTGTATGGGCGTAACCAACCACTGTGCCATACCACGTCGAAAAGACCAAAGTAACTACTCTTAGCATCGCCGTGCTCACAATTCCAACATTATTTATTGTAGGAGTAATCGAAAGCATTACTGAAACGTGGATAAGTTAAATATCTTTAACCAACCGGTTTTGGTTCGATCTGAACCTTCATCAGAGATGAATAAAATGTATTAATTAAAATAATAATTAATAATCCGTTTCGCAGGTTTTTGCTGATAGGCTTGAGAGTTGGTGACCATTTTATAAACCCGATACAAACTGGTTCCAAAAATAGCCGGTTCCTCGGATCCACTGTGATCCAGTGACAGCTAGTCACTGGGACAAAGTAACCGCGACAGGCAATGATGTCATATATAATATATAGCCGTATGATACTATTATTCACAAGTATTACAGTGAATCTTTCCATATCCGGAGAGACACTCAAATTCCACAAATCCGTAGTACTTAAACCTAGAGGGGGCATGTCCTCATGCGACCTGCTAACGTAAGTGGCGCCATCCTTTGAAGAATGATTGAATTCGAAACCGAATTACAAAAGTAGCTCTTATAGCGTATTAATAGAGTAGATGTCAGTACTTTGTCTATCCATTTGTGAATTAAGTGCGTACGACAGATGCAAGGCTATTAATATTGTTTGATACAGAGATATCAGAGTATTTAAATGAAAATTTGAAGAATGAAAGAGAACATCAGCTTTGTGGGTAGAGAAGGGCAGCTACTAAGAGGGGGGGGGGGTAAAAGTAGGCGTGGAGAAGATCTGATATTGTAATCTCATATTACATACAGTATGTCAAATAAGAGTAGAAACATAGGAGGGCACCACTGCAGTTCAAATGGCAATACTAAAAACATAATCATGGTGTTAATCTAAAGCTGTGTAACCTACATTTTAATTAAAAATTAAAAAGGCATAATAGTGAAATATTTTTTCATTCCACTAATCTCGAATTAGAATTGCATATAGGCATATTATTATTATATCTTTACAATTTTATGTTAACGTAATGAAGAATAACGATATTGTAATAAAATATAAAGCAGACTTTATTAGCTTATGTACCTACTAGCATTGTCCAGGCTTAAGATCATATCTCTAATTTTAGATCTGAATACATTTAACTCATTCAGATCTAAATGTAGTGTAACTAAACTCACCATTAATTATTATTCCTTTCTACGTACTGTAATCCCGTCTGCTTGGTTCAATATATTCGCACTTCACAATCCGGAAGCCTCAGTTTCGCGCGAAAAATCAGAAACCGACACTTTGGATCGAGATTGTAAAATATCTATGCAAGATAGCTTTCATATTTCAAAGACAATAATAAGCATTATTTCGCTCTCTTCCTGGTAAACATATGTTTGCATGAGAGGAACAGAGACATAAAGCTTTTAAAATGTAAGGTCGCTCTGGACGTTTTTGGTCTTATGAAAGTATTAAGCGATTACATGTTTTGGGATGTATTTATTCCTAAACAAGCAGACGGGTTAAATTCAAATTTATGTTAAATTAATTTAAGCCTATCACTTTGTAGAACACAATTTAATCAAATTTATGTCATTAAGTAGGTACCTTAACAACAGTGGTTCCTCGATTTAATTTTTTTTTTAGGAACACAATTTTTTTTTTAAATGTGTATACGGTGTTCTGCATTTTTAGTGTGATTGCACTTTAAAAGAATATTTGACAGGTAATTTGGTGTTGCCAGCCTTCAAATTTTGTAGTTCAATTTTTAATGTTTTCTTCTCTTATTTGACAGACTCTGATATATGTTGGAAAAGGAGCAAAACTCGATTTTGGCGAATGTGGTTTGGACGTTTTCTTGATAACCAAGTCCAATTAGAATAATTATTAATTTTGCCACAGTTATTTGGGCACATTTAATATAGTCTAATTAAATCAATCTATTTTATTCACACTCAGATGAGCAATCTCGTTTAATTTTGTACGCCCTCTCAAGTCGCAGCCAGGCTCAGGCTTACAGTTTTAAGTAAGCTTTTCTGAAGTAATTCCTCGCTTTATTACTGAGACTTTGTGGTACGAATTCAAATAATAATGGAAACTATTCTCCTTCTGAAAGTTATTAGGAATTGTTTTAAAGAAATATGGTAATTTCAAAGTAATTGAAGTGGATGGCGTGTCAAAACTAAACGAATTTATGAAATAATTCATATTTATGCTGGTTTGTAATCTTTCTGTGGTGATTTGAAAACTTTAACGACTTGTTTAATAAGTGCATGTTGCTACGGACATATACTGACTTGTACCAAAGGTAATTAAAGCTATTCTAGTACACCAAAGACCGAATTTCATTAAAAATCTCTATTGGTTCCAAACAGCAGAAATAAAACTTGGGAATGAGAATTGCCATTCAGCGAGGAGTATGACAAGGCTGTCTCCTGTAGCCACTATTGTTTAATCTCTATTCCAACTATGTCTTTAAGAGCCCCAAGTAAAACTGAGAAGGGTCTGAAGATCAACGAAGTTGTCCTTAATAACATAAGATACGCAGATGATACTGTATTACTAGCTGACTGTATTGATGACCTCCAAGACCTATTAAATCTTGTTAATAATGCTGGTGAGCAACTGGGCCTAACAATCAACGTCAATAAAACTAAATGGATGACATTTGGACGACTAGATTACTCTGAATCAGTGATACAGTTAAATGGTTGCAATGTCGAAAAGGTGGAAAGATTTACATACCTCGGCAGTATTCTCACGGAGACTCTTGACCCAGATGTGGAGGTTAGATGCAGAATTGAAGCAGCAAGAACTGTGTTCATTAAAATGAAATCCCTCTTCTGCAATGACAATATTAGCTTAAAACTAAGGCAGAGAATGCTAAAATGTTATGTGTGGTCGGTCTTGCTGTATGGATGTGAAACATGGACCTTGAAAGTAAATACCATGAACAGGTTAGAGGGTTTTGAAATATGGCTTCACCGAAGAATGCTCAAGATCCCATGGACCGACATGATCACCAACACAGAAATTCTCAGGCGGGCTAGAGCAGATAGAGTACTGCTTACATTAATAAAAATCAGGAAATTTCATATCCGGGTCATATACTTCGAGGGGAGAAGTATCACTTGTTCGATTTAATATTGAAAGGCAAGATAGAGGATCGCCGAGGGCCTGGTAGGAGACAAATGTCTTGGCTGCGAAATATACGAGAATGGACCGCCATTAGAAGTGTGGATATGCGTGCTATTCTGGGCAGCGCAAGATAGAGAGACATTTTCAAGAGTGATCGCCAACGTCGGGGGAACCTCATAGGGCACACCAAGAAGAAGAAGTAGTGTTAGTATTACGAGGTCCTTGCAGGAGACAAATATCTTGGCTGCGAAATGTATGAAAGTGAACCGGCATAAGAAATGTGGAGGACCTATTCCGGGCAGCGCAAGATAGAGAGACATTTTCCAGAGTGAGCGCCAACGTCAGGGGGACCTGATAGCGCATACCAAGAAGAAGAAGAATAAGAGTGTTGAGTATTTCTTAATGCTCCAAAACACTTTTACTTGTGGAGGTTTTATCAATAATTAGTAGGTTCTCGATGTTTACCATCTGGTTTATTGATGTTTACGTTTTTACAATAATTAGGCTACAAGTTAGCCGACCTAACTGTTAGAGAGGAAGATTAGATCTGAGGCGGCGATTCGGTGCCAGCTGTCAAGGCACCTATATCGGTCAACCGGAGAAACACTTCCCTGCTGACATCTCGCGGAGTAGCTATAAAGTTTTTGCAAATTTCAAAATTTCAAATTAATGTCAGGTTTGTAAATGGTAACAAAAATATTTTAACCCTTCAGTGCTCGACCATATTTTGTTATTGAGTTAAAACATTTCCGCTTTGCAAAAACATCAAATTAAATGGAATATTTCTGAACATATCCGAAAAAAAAACTCTTATTACAGATGATAAAATACGATTTCAAATTTAATTAAGTTTATAAACACATAGGTAACTTTGGAAACATGATAATTTAACCTTACGTTTTTTCTTACTAAAATTACTGATAACGAAAAAATATTAAAATGGATAAATATTTTATTAGACAAATGTATTATAAACCTCACTTTTTCGTCGTTCATATGTAAAAATGTAAAAATAATTAATAAAAATTCCCAAAGTTTCATTATATTTTTTCAAATTGCGATCCGAAAGTTTGGTTTCTTAAAGGTATAAATTTTACTTCTCTGGTTGTTAGCTTTGAGATTTGAATTTGAAGCGTGATGTAGGTTTTGAGATTTTCACGGCCAAAAGTATTTTCGTTGTCTATTTTCTGTCCAAAACGTTGACTAAAGAAAGAGGTAGCGCAACAAGGCATAGCACCCCAAAAACAAATAACGAAAATGAAAATGTTTTCTTATTCTAACACTGTTTATATCATTATGGTGACCGGCCAACTCAGAAGCACCTCAGAAAGGTCATTAAGAGTGACGATAAAAAAATATAAAAAATAGGTTTAATAGGTTAACTTAGGTTAGGGTTACCGGCTATTTTAAAATTATTTTTTCATTGCTTTTAATGACCTTTCTGAGGTGTTTCTGAGTTGGTTTCATTCTGAATTGGCATGGAAACATGTCATGTACATCACCGTACTGAGGAGACAACGATATCTATGTAATTTGTAAATAGTAAGTAATGAAAATGTAAAAAGAGAAGCCCGTAGACATCCAAATTGGAATGCCTATGGGCATCCCCAATTTGGGTACGGTGGCAGGATGAAAGTAGTGGCGAGGGGAAGGACATACGAAGAGGGAGGTGTGATATTGATGTCAGGTCACCAAACATGGCTAAAGGCAGTTTCAAGCAGAGTTTCAGTTCTGTGATGTGTGTGTTCATTCGCCAGAGTGATGCTGAGAGTATCTTAAACTCAGGAAGATGTCGTAAACTCAGGTAAGCAATCGTCATCATCATTATTACATAGTATAAAAAGAAGTCGCTCAAAATGTTTGTGCGCGTTAATCTTTTAAACTACGCAACGGATTTTCATACGGTTTTCACCAATAGATAGAGTGATTGAAGAGGAATGTTTATACGCATAATGCATGTATATTATATTAGAGAAAAGCCGAGAAATTCAAAGAAAAATATTTTAGTGCGATTTAAAACGGCTGGCGGGACGTACTATAGTCACTTTTGAAATTCGTTCTACGGAAGAAATTGGAATTATTTTATTTGATGAAGTCGCTCAAAATGTATGTGCGCATAGATCTTTTAAACTACGCAACGGATATTCATGCGGTTTTCACCAATAGATAGAGTGATTCAAGTGGAAGGTTTATATGTATAAAAACATGCTTATTATAGTAGAGAAAAGTCGATAAATTCAAATATTAAATTCAGGCAGCGGGCAGCGGGCAGCTGGCAAGCGGGTGGTGTGGATTTTATAAAGGTTGGGTAATGGCGTTGTGTTTCGTTAGCCACAGCAACGTGTGGCCGGGTCTGCTAGTATTATATAATTTTAAATTAATTAATTGTGAAACGACACAAATGAAATTTATTTGCAAATGCCTTAGTGAAGAACCTTACGCCTCGACCACAGGGACCGTTGATACTCTCTCAATATAGCCTGATGAGGGGCCATTCAGAAATAAAACGTTATTTAATATTGCTTTAGACGTGTTTAGTGTCTAACTATAAATAACCAGAAATATCCATAATCTCTCTTCTCCTCTCGATTTTGTTGTGAGTCTTGTGCAATATTCACCTTAAAAAAGAAAAAAAATTACTGCATAATATATGGACGTAAAATTTATTAAGTACATTGTTTATTTAATTTATTTATTTATTTTCGGGAAACTGTAAGTTTACATTTTTCCAGTTTGTACATATTTGTGTAGCCAAAATAAAACAAATTTTGGATTTCCTCCTTGTGACTTGACCTCTGATTGAATAGCATGATAAAAAAAATTAAATAAAAAAATTTATAATATAGGGTATGAGATTTAAAATTTTATAAAACAAAAGATTAAGTTTATAAAACTAAAGTTTATATAAATCATAAAAATATCAAAAAAAATATAACCATAAGAAGCCAGGTTGTATATATAAATCAAATCATAACAGAATTAAAGTATAAACGATAGAAAAATAGACACATAACATATTCATGAAACATCAGAGAAATATAGGTGTCCCGAAAGAAAGTTGATATTTAGTAGATCGATAAAAAAAAAGTAAGAGTTCTATCGAAAAATTTTTTTTTTTTTTATATTGAAAATTTATATTTTTTTTGGTACAGTACATACAATAGATACATAAATATAATGAAAGTATATAAAAAAAAACTTAATACAATTATTAAATACAAATATACATATTTTTTGAAAATGTTCTCCCATAATAAGCAAATGCTTGTGTGTACAAATGTTAATTAAATACTAAAATACACAATTTGGGAATTTATTTCTGAAAAATAATATCGTCCAAATGTAAACCCTCACGTTCGCGGCATTCATTTAATCGAAAGGTAAAATTTCTTATGACGGCTCGCCAGGTAGGCTTCGTGATGGCTGCCATTTCGTGACGGATATTTTCTTTTAATTGCATCAGGGATATCGGATTTTTGGCGTACAGTTTAGATTTGAGATAACCCCACAGGAAAAAGTCCATAGGGGTTAGGTCAGGACCACGAGGAGGCCAATTTATGTCACCTCTCCTGGAGATCAATTTGCGAGGGAAAATTTCACGAACTCATGGCAGAGACGTATGTGGCTCCGTCTTGCTGGAACCATGTTCTTTGGTTATAGCCAGTAAGCTTGTAGATGCACATTTAAAACACTTGCGCGCTTCCGAATCGAAAAGTTTGAGTCGTCACAAAAAGACTGATATACACTCTCTACGTTTACTACCGTTCTCGATGACCTTGGTGGCCTGGATTTTGGTTTTGCCAGCGTTGTACCGATCTCCTCAAACCTTTTGACCCATTTTAGAATGAGAGCAATGCTTGGCGCATCATTGAATTGACGAAAACCTCAAATATTGCAGAATTTTCTACCCGCTACAGTCGCCGAATCACCATTTTTGTAAAACTCACGCACGTACAACGCGCGGTCGCTCCCGAGAAATGCTTCATAGCGACTAAATTCCTAAGATCCAGACTTTTGATTGACATAACCCCCGTGGCCCTCGGAAAAGTTGCGTTCACACAGAAAGCAAAACATATATCAACTTTCTTTTGGGACACGCTGTACTCTTTTATGTACCCCTTATATTTGGTAAGTTCGGAATTGAAAATGTCCACCTTGGATAATATTATGCTATTGTAACTATTGCAAAGTCTGTTCAGACAAGAATTTTGCTTACAGTTTGTCTTGCATTGATCAACCCTGAACAGGACCGAAGAGCGTGTTGCACGCGCAGGTACATTAAATTGAATTTTATTTAGCAACTCTGTGCATTGAATATTATAATAAACTAATTTATATTTTTTCCGTTCTGGAAGGTAAATAGGTACCTTCCTACTTTCAATATGGTCAACTGTTTTTTATTGAATTCGCAGATCTACATTTATTTTTTTTTTTAATTTTATGTAAATCAAATTTAATAATGTTATTAAGTTTAATTGTGACGAAACCACAAGTACCCTGTTGATATACCACTTTTTAATGCTAGTCTCCGTACACGGCGCTATCCGAAATGTACTGAACTTGGTCATTTTTCACGTACAGCCGTGGAGTGAACACGCTGTTATGACTTTTTTTCCAACATCAATCCATGCCTTCTCCACTAAATCGTTTCTTACGTATTCTGGTAAAGTATAGTTATGTAAACATGCATTTTTTTCCACTTCCAGAACAAATCTAACATTACTTTCATGTTCCGACGCCATTTCTGTCAAACGTCAAACGAATAAGTATCGGACACAAATGATGCGAGCGTCGCGTGCGATCAGCACTGTCGGTATCGTGATACTGATTGGAATCCGACAGCCACCGCGTAGCGCCGTGAACGAGCACCAGCAAAATCGTACGGGGGGTACTTACGATCGGCGCGTATGATACGCGCAGGAGGATCGAGTATCTTGTAAGTGTCTCCGTGAACGGAGGCACTTATTGTGACAGCTGCTCCGGCATTCAACACCATTTTCAAACAGTCTAGGGTTGAGAAGTAAAGTTTTAAACTGTTTATGAACAGTTTGAAAATGGCCTCTAAAGCCGAAACAGCTGTCTTTTAGTATAATAATAAAAAAACTGTAAAACTTGCAGAATTTAATAACACCATCATTAAATTTAATTTAACTGAAATAAAACAATAACTTTGTTTGTAACCACAATTTATTTAATCGAGTTTTTAATACTGACCGGTTTCGCTAACAAAAACTAATGCGAAACCGGTCTGCATTAAAAAAAATATCGTGGTTACAACCAAAGTTTTTGTTCCATTTCAGTTAATATGTCAAGCCACAAAATGACTGCTTTCTAAAATAATAACATTAAAAAAAAATTGTTTACATTAAATTCAAAATGAACCTAATCATGAAACCTAGAAAAGATTTGTTCAGTTCATAAATAGGATGACTCCAAACCTCTCCTTCTCCACCTCATACCCTTTTCTCCATCAATCTCAAAACATTCCCAAAATTGGAGACACCAAAGTCCAAATAGCTCCAAACACTTGAAATCTTTATACGGAATCACACAAAAAATGGGACTAGTGTGAAAGGTTAGAAAAAAGGAGATCGTCATTTGTATAGCATAGACCCTCATCATCGAAATCCTGACATTCAATATAATACCTATTCTAGCCCATAGCACATCCATGATTAACATAATTGTGTATATTAATTTATATCTCATATCTGACGTTGACAGCTACATTCAATGGTACTCCATCACAAGTCATAGTCCTGTTAGGGATGTAGAAAGTGAAAAAAAATATCGATAAATCGATGTATCGATATTTATTAAAATATCAATATCGACGTCGATATTTCGAGGAAAAAGTATCGATATATCGGTCAAATTTTCAAGAGATTTTGCGTTTTTAAAATAATTGTGTATTCAGCTCAATATTATCAACAGTAATTTTTGTACACAATTTTCTTTTTTTAATGTACAAAAATCTCAATAAAAATGAAGGTATTTTTATCACTATTCATTTTTATTAAGTACGTAATAATATCAAAAACTAAAAAGCTGTCTTCTAACTTATATGTAAACTGAGACGCATGTGGCGACGCGAAAGAACGATCGAGAAACATCTCCTAATATTCGCGCGGCGCCGGCATTTGTCTAGGTACCTACCTATGCCGTCGCTACAATGAACTTCGGCCGCCTGCCGCCGATAAATAATAATTTCGCCACCGCCTAGAAAGGTCTAGAGTTTATAAGCCGCCTGAATATTCAGCACCGGGTATGTTCGAGTACTTTCCAGTGTACACATTATATATATAAAGCGACTCAACTCGGTGCTCGGGCAGTCAGTCTCTATCTAACAGTCGGTCAACAGCTCATCATGTAACAGCACGCACACGAGAGCCACTCACCGTTCATCTCCGCGACTCAAAGCGTCGAGCAACGGCCTGAAAGATAGGTCATCTCCACCGCCAAGGTGTTGAGCAACTCACCACACAATCTCCATCTCCTCCGAGCGCCTGCAGCATCTCATCTACGGCACTCCGCATTACATCATGTTACCGCTTCACCGACTACGTAGCCTAATAAACGACTGACTCACTACACCGACTGACGCCTTTTATTTCTCGCCCCGTCTCTGCCGATCTGGCCCGCTCCCTCACAAAGTTTGTATGCGTCTCAGTAACATTCTATTGGCGTATTAATCTGTCAAAAAGGACTTCGTGTTTGGAACAAGGTATAGTCAACAATCACAGACAATTGGGAACCAACACATAGGAGTGGCTTAGAAAAAAATTTGTATGTATGTACCTACACACATGAGATAGTATTGGTGATCAGTGTGATCACAAATACTAATGCAAAGACAATAGATTTGTAAGCTATTAATAGTTAAAATTTCAACCGCCAGATGTCAAGAACCAATACAGTTACTTTTTTTCCGTTCGTTCCTCTACGGTTTTGGATTCTAGTGACTTTAAATACATAAATTTTTAAAAAATATCGTTTTGATACAATTTTCGATATTGGATATTTTGTATCGATATATCGGATCAAAATATATCGGCTAAAAATATCGATATATTGAATTAAAAATATCGATACTTTTTCAACACGCCTAAGTTCTGTAATATATTATTGTCACTTGCCATCTACAGAAGTCTTCCCTCCGTATCGTCTTTTTATTCAATTTCCAGTGAATTTATGGGGTCATTCATTCCCTTCGACGAGGCATTAGGTAAGCGGTCATCACACTTTTCTGGTCAAGGGTCACATAGGACAATGTAAGATATCACCGCGGGCCGCACAATTATGAATTATGGGGGGGGGGGGGTTGATGTGTACCTCTTTTTGTTTAGCAAGTTAAAATAGCAATTCTTTTCAGATTGCTACCCCCTTCCTTCTTGTTTTCATGATATAGTGTCAATTTTTCAGAGCGTTTAACCAGCCAGCGGCCGAAAATCCACATTTCGTCGAATGTTGTTCTTACGATCGTGCAGGGCGGTTCCAATGAGAAAAATTAATTATTCTCCGTACCAGCTTTTTAAAATTATAACTCTATATCGATTTTATTTCATTCCAAATTTGCTTTAATTTATAACTACATCCAAAAATGCTGAAAGGCGTGATGATAAAACTATTAAAATAATGTACTTTTTATTAATTTTTTTTGATTATAAGTATTTATCATTTTTCAATAATGTCTAAGTTAAATAAGAATGTTTAAAAAATCTTAAATATATTAGTTTGTAAGTGCGCAAATAAATACACAAACGGACCAATTTTCGTCAAGAAACACATGTACGTATATATATTTTTAATGATTTTATTTAACCTAAAATTAAAATTCTAAAATATGCGATACCCAGATAATGCATTGATTTATTTTACTGCATGATTATATGATTTGAAATGGGTGTGGTATAATACAAAATCTTTTTTGAAAATTTAACAAATCTGCCAACGACCTATGGTGTAACCTTATTATACTAAAAATAAAAAAAAATTCAAAATTTAAAACAAACGAATGCTAGATAAAAGAACAATCTTTCGAAATCTATTTTTATTTTTTTGTGGAAAAGAGTCTAAACATCTAAAATCTGATTTAAAAATGACATATTTCTGGTTTTCTCTGGTAATACCCTCATAATAAAAATAATAATACACAAAAGATGATAATATTATATGATATTAAAAAAAATTATGTAAGTAGATCTGTAATGGAATCTTTCAGTTCAATTTTCACCCACTTCCCGAACTACCGAAATGTGTGAATTTTCGGACAAGTGATAAAAACGATTTTTTATTTATTATTATTTTTTTTAATTTATAAACTAACGTTTAGACAAGATTTTTATGCATAGCACAAAGGGTAACAATTATTACAAGCAATAATTGTCAGCCTGAAACACTCATTTACATTGAAAAATCTTCCGAGAAAAGATACTTGCCGCCAACGGGACTTGAATAATAATATAATAATAAATTTGGACAACTTATATAGCGCTGTTTTTGAACCCGTGTCCTTCCGATTGCCGGTCGAATGCTCTGACCACTGAGCTATGGGGGCTTATCAAATACCCTTAATAATTAATATTTAACAAGTTTAAGTATTTCCCCAATAAATGCAGACATAATTTGTCTCGACGCCACCTAGCGAGGGATTTAACACTAACAATGTCTTTCTCGCAAAAATAAAGTTGGTTGTTTTCAGGTGGGAAAAAATATAACAAGCAGTAATTGTTGAATGAAACACTAGTATATATTGAATTATTTGGCGGGTATTTGATAAGCCCCCATAGCTCAGTGGTCAGAGCATTCGACCGGCAATCGGAAGGACACGGGTTCAAGTCCCGTTGGCGGCAAGTATCTTTTCTCGGAAGATTTTTCAATGTAAATGAGTGTTTCAGGCTGACAATTATTGCTTGTAATGATTTTTTATTTATTTATTTATCTAAATAAAAAGTATGTTTATATTGGGTTTTTCGATGTCTGTTTCACTAGGATACATACCTGTGCCGAGACAGGTGGATTACAATACATACAATAACAAAAGTTAACCAATATGAAAGTTTACATTGCTTTATTAGTACGTGATTAGCACGTTTTTTGTCTTTTTAGACCATTTTTTTTTACCTGCACACGCCTTCACTGTACCATCTCAATGCTATCTAATTTTCTCTGCATCTTCTACTGCCCCCTGAAAGTCTCCAACGCCCATAAGGGGGCGTTAATAATCGACTTAGTAATAAAAAACTATCTGAGCGTTTTAAAATCAAATGTCAATCAATTAATACTAACGTTTTAAAATCATTACACAAAATATTTGAAAAAAAGTCTGGATAGTATAATTGTACATGAAAAAAATATATTTAAAAAGAAAGCGGCAGATCCGACGCGGGCCGCAGTTTGACGACCACGGCATTAGATCAACCCCTACTCAGGGGTAAATTGATTTTTTCATGTGAATACAATGTGAGAGTATCACTAAGTGGTGTTTGATAGAATAAGAAACTTTCAAATTAGGCAAGAACTTATCTTTTTGATATCAAAATCTAAATTGTAAATAAATGAAACATTAATTATTATTTTTTAATTTATAAACTAACGTTTAGACAAGATTTTTTATGCATAGCACAAAGGGTAACAATTATTACAAGCAATAGCTCAGTGGTCAGAGCATTCGACCGGCAATCGGAAGGACACGGGTTCAAGTCCCGTTGGCGGCAAGTATCTTTTCTCGGAAGATTTTTCAATGTAAATGAGTGTTTCAGGCTGACAATTATTGCTTGTAATAATTGTTACCCTTTGTGCTATGCATAAAAAATCTTGTCTAAACGTTATTTTATAAATTAAAAAATAATAATTAATATTTAACAAGTTTAAGTATTTCCCCAATAAATGCAGACATAATTTGTCTCGACGCCACCTAGCGAGGGATTTAACACTAACAATGTCTTCCTCGCAAAAATAAAGTTGGTTGTTTTCAGGTGGAAAAAATATAACAAGCAGTAATTGTTGAATGAAACACTAGTATATATTGAATTATTTGGCGGGTATTTGATAAGCCGCCATAGCTCAGTGGTCAGAGCATTCGACCGGCAATCGGAAGGACACGGGTTTAAGTCCCGTTGGCGGCAAGTATCTTTTCTCGGAAGATTTTTCAATGTAAATGAGTGTTTCAGGCTGACAATTATTGCTTGTAATAAATGAAACATTGTTACTTTGTTTGAACCACTTGTATATGTTTAATTTTTCGAAGAAAACTTCTTCGGAAAGGTTTTCACTTTTTGATGACAATTATTTATTTTAAGAAAAGACAAACAACTTTGTTTACATCACTTTTATTTGTACACAATCTACATGTTTCGTGAACGATGTTCACATCATCAGGATCAAATGTATACTAAACTGAAAAATTAAACATAGATCACATATGGGACGAAGGGGTAGGAGGAAGGGGAAGGGGTAAGATTGAGGGGACAATTGGGATTTCAAAGTCATTAGCAGGGAAAGACCGGTTAAGTGGGATAAGGTTCAAAAGAGGGTTTATAAAAATTTGTTGTTTATTATTTAAGTCTGCTTTATTATTTACATATTTCCTAATTTCTAAAATCTCTAAATTATTTATCTGTGATGCCTTATAACCCGTATGTAATATTTTAAGTCCATGGTTTTTGTCAAAATTATGATCATTTTTTATTAAATGATCTGCGAACTCAGATTCGCTATTGCCATTTAATGCCCTGATATGTTCTTTAACCCTTACTTCAAGGTTTCTATTTGTTCTACCTATATAAAAGTAATTACAGTCTTTACAATTTAGTTAAAATCGGGCGTTTATAAACTAAAATGTTAATAGACAAAGAAAGTACTTATCAAAATATCATAGGTACTCCATAAATTATTTAATGCAATAATTAAAAACACTTTGTTTTTACCACAATAAACTTTATTAAAAAGTCGACATGTTTCAAGAACGATGTTCTCTTCATCAGGACATATACTGACAGGAAATCACGTCCGTTATCTCGAAACGATCACACAAAAGATAGAGAATAGCTCTTCTGATATTGTCATTGAAATTAAAAATAATTTTAGAACGAGTAGTTCTTGTTGGTGTGGAAGGTAATTAAGCTTAATAAATCAGAACTGTCTACACAACAGAACTGAGAAATATGTAAACACGAATGTTAGAGAGAGCTCGCCAATAAAGCAACGATAAAATTGAAGCGAAAATTGTAAAAATGTTTAATAAAACACGACTGGACAATGCAACGATGTCCGAAACGTTGGCTAAAGAAGGAGGTAGTGCAACACGGCATAACACCCCAAAAACAAATAGCGAAAACACGACTCGTTTAAAATAGAGTAAAAATCTGGTGGGGATTGCCTAAAATAGCATTTTAAAAAACACTGAATTTTTTCATACGTATAACTTGTAAAATAACTGAAAAAAGCGTGTCAATAATAATTTTCGGAGCATACTTTGCGATTTTTTTCTCTGCAGGGAATTTCATATAATTTCCGTTTTAGTGTGGGTAATATGTACCTATAGATGTCATAGTCAAAGGTCGATATGCAGGCTCTTCGTGGAATGACTGGTTCATCCTAGGTTTGACCAAAGTCTTCGGGCTAAAGACTTCAAGTCAGACCTGAGGATTGACTAGTCAAACCTAAGAGCGCCGGAGTTTCGAGGATTGACTATCTATAACATAGATATTATCTTTAAGAATAACATATATTTTTTAAAGAGCTTTAAAACTAAAGTATGTAATGGCGCCTGGCCCGTTTTATTGTTGTGTGGGTAGTAATAAGGTGTGACTGGCAATTTTAATATTTTTTATCATAAAAATAAGATGATGGTAGATGTGGTAAATACCTAGTGGCTCCTTCGTACACAGCTTTGAGGTTAGATCCTTCGCGCCATAACTGCAAAGTTATGCCGTGTACTCCGGGTGCTCACCCTTCTGCATTGTTAATTGTATACAAGAGACTCTATTCAAGTGGTGGGCATATTTAAAACATTCGCAATTACATCAGGTTGGCGGGCATGTTAGAAATGAAACACGATAGTCTTTGCGTTTAAAATAAATTAAATAGTACTGTATTTCTTAAATAAACACAAAAGATGACATAAGAGATGCAAACTTACCCCCCATCATTCCAGACCGTATGATTACTATTCTACGCTATCTAAACTAACCGCTGGTGATCGACTGCAGCTCTCCCTGGTCCACGGCCGCATCAGGTCAAAGCGCTGGAATCGGGCGGACAGCCTGCCAAAATCGCCCCCACGTCCCGTCCTGTGATGTCCCGCTTATGAATCCCCCGAGCTGGGCGAATGGTCTCCAACAAAGCTCCTAGAACGCCAACGCGCCTTCCAGGGTGAAATCGGCGAGAGCAAAGTAGCGGAATCGCCTCTCAAATACTGTCCACGTCCGGTTGTAATCTGTTACTTAAACGATCTCGGCATTTTAACATACCGAAGCGAGCGAGGATGACCTTTATAATCCCTCTATTTTGCGTGAGGTTGTTTTTATTCACTTCCGGATAATGCCGGTTTTTGGTTCGCGGCTCGGAACTTGCTTGCTACACAATTCCATTATATTGCACCGATTGAACGCGATTGTAGGAAAGGAATACATTTACAGATATTGTACTTCCCGTCTTTTTAAAAGAATTTTATACGCTCGACTTTAATACTTATTTCAAACATGGCCCAGTGACGTTTTTCTCGAGTCGGTGTGCCCAATCCCGGCTCCAGTAGAAAGTGTCGTTACCCGTCCAAAACTTATTTTCTCCCTTCTCGCGCCGATATATGGTTGTACAAAAAAACCATAGACCATAAGATTGGTAATCTCAGTACCTAATCGCAGTTGTTATCCAATTATTAAATATTTTCATAACAAGTATTTTAGGAAAATATGTAGGAAATCGGTAGAAATGCGGGAAGCCGGGCCTCTAATTTGAAAAATAAAAGAATAAATCATTTTCTTATTGGATATCTGATATCTATGAAAAAATAAACTCGGAGGGGATAAAAGTTGTTTAAACACGACTCCCTAAAAAACCACATATTAAATACGTGAATGTATTTTATTTAGGATCCAAAAAGTCTGGAATGTAATTTAAGTGTTTACCCTACCCGGTCACGCTTTTTTGTCACCCGAAACACGAAGAATTGTTTGCGGGATAAAATAACAGAGGCTTTTCCATGAATTTCACTGGAATATTGAATTTACAAAACGTTTTGTGTTAGTTTTTGCTGGGATATTTTGTCGCCATTACGAAAGAACTTACCCCTATTAAAAAGAAGAATTTCGTACTTGAACAAAATCAATATTTGCAAACGCCTTTTTTGCTTCTCAAGTCCCCCTCTTTGGTTCAAAGTTAGGGATGGACATTTAAAATATACATCGATGTTTTTTTTTCCGATGTAATGCATCGATCGGTTTCATCGATGTTAACACGATGTATTGAGAAATACATCGATGTTTCCAAAACATCGATTGTTTTTCGCAATTGACATATATTTAGGCCTTAAAGAAAACTAGGTAAGTTAAGCACAAGGAAAAATATTTATTAAAATTCATAATCACACAGCAAATACAGCTTTATTTGTTTTTGGGGTGTTATGCCGTGTTGCGCTACCTCCTTATTTAGCCAACGTTTCGGACATCGTTGCAGTGTCCATCATCAGGGCAGATCCGGTAGATGTGTTTGCTGATCTACCGGATCTGCCCTGATGATGGACACTGCAACGATTTCCGAAACGTTGGCTAAAGAAGGAGGTAGCGCAACACGGCATAACACCCCAAAAACAAATAACGAAAATGCTTTTGGCCGTGAAAATCTTAAAACTTATCCAGCTTTATTTTGTTTACAAATTCGATGAAATACCCTCCGTAAACGGCTATTTACGTTCATTTTAGTGTTTGATATATATATATATATTTTTTTTTGTTTGTTTCATTTCTCATGCTAAATCTTTTTTTTTTAATTTAAATTATGTTTTGTTATTTCCTTTTTACCTTAACTTATTATTTATCTTTTTTGTTTTTTTGTTCTTTCAAAATATGGAATGTATTGCATTGCACTTCCCCTGCATACATTCTGGAATAAACTTCTGTTTTTATTATTATTATTAAATAACAGTTATTTTTTTCAATGCTATGTAAAAACAAAAGTTTACTTAATCTTTTTCCCTTCAATCGATTTCTTTGCTCAGTCAAAACTAGCCCGTTCTCTTCTTGTCTCTTTCAAGCAAACACCCGATACACATTAACACAGTAGAAACTCGGTCGGCCATACTGTTGTTTTGGTTTTATTTTTTAAGTTTCACTTTCCCGGCTCCGCGGCAAAGGGAACATAACCCATTTAGCCAAACCGATAAATGGTAGGCGTGTTATATTGGCTGAACTGATTATCACGTTCCGAAACGTCGTGAAAGTTACTGCAGTCGTCAGTCAGTGTCGGTCATACTCACATACACTTCTCATAGTTTGCATATTCGATGCATCGAATAAAAAAACATCGATATATATTCGATGTTGAAGTATAAACAATACATCGGTTCAACACGATGCATCGAGTGTTTACAATACATCGATGTTTACCGTCCATCCCTAGTTCAAAGTGGCCTTTTCTAAACAAACAGATTATAAAACTCGAGAATTCCTTTTACAAATCGGTTTTTAAAGGCTTTTAGAGTATGGAGTTATGGAAAAATTTATGGAAAAATTAAAGTTATGGAAAAATTTATCCCCATTAAAACGACACGTAACAAAGGGAAACCTCCCCCAGCTCCTTGGTGGGATATTGAATGCTCAGACGCAGTAGATATGAGGAAAAAATATGCGAAAATTTATTCAACAAATATGAATATGGAGAACTTCCTTCAGTATAAACAAATTGAAGCTAAGACCAAACGTCTTCTAAAAAACAAAAAACGTCAAGGCTGGAAAAAATTTTGCACATCATTATCTCCCGAAGTTCCTCTTTCAGTTGTTTGGAATTCAATTCGCAGGTTTAAGGGTTCTCACGTCCCAACGGTGACTCGACCACTCACTTCAGAGTGGGTGAAGGAATTTGCCGATAAACTAGCTCCTCAAACTGCAAGTAATTTTAATGAAACAGAATTCACATACTCATTTAAAACACGGGGTTGGATGGACACCCACTTCAATTTAACGGAACTTAGGGAGGTCTTAAACGATCTCACAGACTCATCCGCTGGTGTAGATGGAATTCCTTATAGCTTTATTAAAAACTGCGACGTTACCACACTAAACTATTTTCTTTCAATTATAAATCTGATCTTTGACTCCGGCAAAATTCCATCATCCTGGAAAACTCAAATAATTGTTCCCATTCTGAAACCCCAGAAAGACCCTAACTCTGGACTTTCTTACAGACCTATAGCTCTCTCATCTTCCTTAGTTAAAATAGCTGAACATATGATTAAAAGACGTCTAGACTGGTATGCAGAAAATGAGAAAATTCTTCCCAGCTCTCAGTTTGGCTTTCGAAAAAGAAAAAGTACGATCGAAAGTGTGTCCATCCTGACTTCTGATATCCAGTTAGCCCTGGCCGATAATGAATTCCTTGTCGGTGTTTGCCTTGATGTGTGCGGAGCTTTTGACAATGTTTTATTGGATGTTTTATTTAATAAATTATTAAAAATTGGCATCCCTCGTAAGCTTTCTAGTTTTATAATTAACCTCCTTCTTACCAGGAAAATTCAAATCCAGGTGCTGGATTCTCCTCCACTGGAAAGAATAGTAAACAAGGGTTTGCCTCAGGGCTCCGTCCTTAGTCCTATCCTTTTTAATATTTATACCTTTGACCTGCATCGGAGTATGCATCCATCTTGTAAAATACTCCAGTATGCGGATGATCTTTTTATATATATTTCAGGACGAATTATTTCTATTCTGGAGGATGTGATTAACATTTGCATGAAAAACCTTGACACCTGGTTAAAAAATCACGGCTTAGAAATTTCTCCGTCCAAAAGCAATGTTATCGTCTTTTCCAGAAAACGTGTTACTCCGCGTGTAACAGTCCAAATAAATAATTCAATTCTCCCTATGCAGGTACAAATAAGATTCCTTGGGGTAATTTTAGACTCTAAGTTAACATGGAACCCGTATGTTAATTTAATCATTAACAAATGTCAAGCTGGCCTCAACACTTTACGTGCCGTTTCACGGGTCTGGTGGGGAAGTCATCCATTCACCCAAAAACTTTTTTATAACGCATATGTTAGGAGTCATTTGGATTACGCGTCATTCCTCATTGAACCCACTTCTAAAAAGAACCTCGCAAGGTTGGACCGTATTCAATTTCAATGTTTAAGATTGATTATCGGAGCAATGCGTTCTTCCCCAATTAACGCTTTACAAGTGGAGGCTGTGGAGGCTCCTCTTCATTTCAGAAGACAGTTCTTGGCTGACAAGTTTTTATTTAAATGCTTAAGACTCTCTAATCACCCACTGAAAGACAAAATTACTGCACTCACTGCTCAAGTGAAATCACTTCCATATTGGAGGAACAAATCAATCCCTCTTCTTGTTAAAAGCCTCCATACGTACTGTTCGTATAAACCCCTCTTAAATCCATCAGACAGACTTCCTTTATATGCCAACTCCTTTCGTATTCATTTGTGTAAACCAAATATTCTTTTTTCTCTCGGCATAATTAACAATCACGAAGCTCCAACAAAACTTATCCAAATTTTAAATTCGAAATATTCCAACTGGAAAATTATTTACACAGATGGTTCCAAGTCTCCCTTATCAAACCATGTGGGAGCGGCATTCCACTGTCCATCAGATCAAGTCGATAGAAAAATTAAACTTCCAAAAGAGGCTTCCGTTTTCACTGCTGAATGTATAGCCATTTTTGAATCCCTCAAATACATTGACGATGTTAACATTGGAAAATTCTTAATTCTCTCCGACTCCCTGAGTGCACTTCAAAAATTAAACTATTCCCCTTTCCATTACCCAGAAGACGATTTCTGTGTTGGAATTCGCACTTTAATTCATAAATTAACCGACTCTGGCAAGGAAATCGTCTTGGCTTGGATACCTAGTCACTGCGGTATCCCTGGAAATGAAAAGGCCGATTCATTGGCGAAAGATGCCATTATTTCGGGGGATATTTTATATAAATTTTTAAACACCGATGACATTTTCATAAAATTGAAGGAAAACATGATTTCCACATGGCAGAATCATTGGGAAGAATCTAGTCAATCAAAAGGATATAGCTTTTTCACAATTCAGCCAACGATTCCTTCAAAACCGTGGTTTTCAAGACTTTCTTTTAACAAATTCTCGACATCATCCATTTGCCGCATGCGGATAGGGCATTGCTGCCACAATGTTCACCTGACAAAAATTCATATTAAGAATTCTGCGATGTGTGAATGTCGTCTTGGTGAAGAGGATCTCAATAATATTTTTTTCAGTTGTCCTTTAAATAATTCATACAAAAATTTCTTCCCTCACCTAATCAGTTCGGGTATATTGCCTCCCTACAACATTGCATGCCTGTTATCTTCTGTGAACAAACGCGTGTATAAAGTCTTGGCTAATTTCCTGAATATTAACAGCATCAATTTGTAACTGTAAGTTAAGTTTCATGTATTTATTTATTTATTTTATTTTTTACGCACAATAAATTGTGTCAGCATATCTTTTAATTTCCTTGTTATGTTAATTAAAATCATCTCTTATTGTAATAATTTTGCGTATTATTATTATTATTATTTGTATAGTATTATTATATAATGTAGATAGGTTCTTGTTATTAAAACTAAATTAGTTAATATTAACCAAAAATTACACTCACAAAATTACACTCACAAAAGCATTCACTTGACACTGGCCAGAACACTCTTTTGGGGTGAAGAGCCATTAAAAAAAAAAAAAAAAAAAGAGTATGGAGTCTTGATTCGTTTAAGATTATATTTTATTTAACTACTTCGGATTTGTACGAAATATAAAGTTAATAGGATGGTATCCTGTTTACGACAGATTATTTACTTACCTATTTAATTTGTTTTTAAATTAAAAATCCCTCAGATTTTTTTTTCTGTGATTAACTCTATTAATATAAAGCGTGATGTTTTCTCTTTCTATCACTGTTTATATCATATATTACTCACCACGACAGTAAGGGAGACACAATTATTTTTATGAGGCCTATATGAGCTGTTCTCGAAAGAGAACAAATCAGTTATATCCTAAGTTTAATTTTATCATAATATTATTAATTAAATAAGTAAGAACGATAACTACTAAATGTATAATTAATAAGTGTATCATAACACCTCACTAGGAAAACCTGTGTTGCGGTGTTCACGTATTTTTAATTTACGAGTAGTGTGTTGATGTAAATTGATTGTCTTATGGCGTTAAAAATATATTAAAATGTTATAAAAAAGAGAACAGGAATACAGTTAGTTATTATAATTTATTTATAGTTCTCCAATTATCCCGCACCTTCTTCTACCCTGTCTCCTTTCCCTCCCCACTACCTTCAGCCTTCATACCCCAATACTTAGGGATGTCACTGTCTCACTGGCTTCAGACGGTTGGGAGCAGTTGGAAATCTTATACTGTTTCACATAGATCAAAAAAAATAATCAAGTATTGGATAACTAACTCATCTGCCATAGGTCACCCCAAGTAATCGCTACATTTGGTGACTTGGCAGGGGTGCCAGAGTTCACGGGATGAGGTTTATCTAGGTCTAGGCGGCGGATCATCTGAAAACACCGAACCCCAGATTCCTACCTACCCCTCGTACCTTTTTCCTTCACATAACTTCCTCTCTTTCCTTTCCTTAAAAAGACCTTCGCACAGCATCCCCAAAAGTGCAATTGGTCCCAGAGGAAATTATTTTCTTCTGGGCCTCAAAATACAACTTTTGTTCAATTTATAAAAAAAGAAACAGTTAATTTATAATAACAATTTCTGCTGTGTAGTTTTTAATAGGCGTGATAATTATTTCACCTTTGAAGGAATTATCAAGTTTGACAATGCCTCCAGAAGACGAAATAGCTGTCAAAAGTGTCAGTTCCACTGGCTACAACCAGGTGCGATATTCACAAAAAGGCATACCTAGATACCCATAATTTTCACTGGAGATTCTAATAAAATTGTTTTGGACTAATCTGAGTGCGAACTCTATCTAAATTTCTTTAAATGGACAATATACAGTGTTAATTTCAAGCGACCTCCCTGGTAAGTATGATCCTGTTTTCATTAAATTTTAGGCAGCATCGCGTTCATTGGTCAAAATATTGTACACATATTTTCGTATCGGTGATCATTCAATTTTTAGGCATAAGTTGTTTATAATTGTTTGCCTAGCTTGTAGTTTTTAGATTTTAGAAATGTATTATAAGTTTGTACAGCGCCCTTGAGGTGATTTTTCACAAAAACGGCGCTATATAAATCATCCAAATATTATTATTATTATTATTATTATTATTAAGTATCGTGTTAACAGACACTCTGTTAGGTGATATTAATGGTTTACCACCCTTCAACCTCCGACATATTCTAACTTTGCAAACATGTTCAATTACTTGTGATTGCGTCGCGCCCCTGATTTAGTCGTCTGCATCCCCGATCCATCTCGTCCGGGTCTGACCCTAATGGAATTTCTGTCACAGACAATACACACTTTTGAGTGAAGGAGCGAAGGAGTTAGGGCTGAGAGTAGAGGCAGTGGCGCTGCATTCTAAAGCGCAATTCCTACAGTGCACGCGGGCGGCCGAAACAAAGGGAGGCTTCCAGAATTTGCCTCTCCGCGTGATAAATAACTAAAAATATTTTTTTGTCATTCGTTGAAAATGAAGGCCCGGTTGTTTTACAGAAATTCACGAGTGACAAAGTTATCAGATGACCATTTAGCGCTGTACGAGACCTGTAGGCCTGCACAAAAACTGTTGCCGACACAGAGAGACGCCTGACTATTACAATGTCTTGATAGAGATGCTTTTTCGCTTTAAAGTTCCGGGTAGAGCGCAGCGGGGGTACTGTAGCACGCATACATGCATTGTAAGGAGAGAGAATCCGGTTACCGGGACCATTAGTCCAGACAAAACAGACATTCGAGTTTGCATTAATTCCCAACACACTGTATTTTTGTATAGGTCTTAAATACGTCACTACAAATGCAATGTCAAAAGTCCTCATCGATCTCGCATGAGCGTTGTTTTTTATCCAAGGTCAAAGGTCACAAATTTACGTTTTTATGCGTATAACAGTGAGAGTTACCGAAAAAATTGGTGAGAAGAGTTTGTAGATCGTAAAATTGGGCAGCTCTCACCGTTTCAGAGAAATACGCAAAAAACGAAAATTGTGACCTTTGACCTCGGATAAAAAACAACGCTCACGCGAGATCGATCGGAACTTTTGACATACCATGTGTAATAACGTATTCAAGACGTGTACAAAAATCCAACTTATTGGGAATTATTGTAAACTCAGCACTTTTTTTCGTTTTTTCGTGTATCTGGACTACGTGCTAGGCGGGTATCTTCCGCTGCGCATTGTGGTGGAGTGCTATTGCATCTTCCTTCTTCATTATTTCGTGGGCTTCTTAATTATTTAATCTGTTGCTTGACCATTTCTGTGTAGAATAATAGCACCGGTGCTTTTATTGAAAGTATGATCTTTATCAATAAGATAATTGGTGAATTCCGAAAACCCATTAATATTATTTAAGCATCTAAGATGATGAAAACCCAAGATGCTTAAATAATATTAAGGAGCCATTCATTTATTACGTAAGACGATTAAGGGAGAAATGGGGTCGACCATGTCTTATTTTTTCTTATAAGGGGGTGGGAGGGAGTCTCGATAGTTCTTACGTAAGATCACAAAAATGCGCAAAGTTAAAATTATTAGTACCTTTGTAAGTACAGATAAACATTTCTAAAAATTTTTACTTTGAAAAATAAACATTAAAACAAACCAAGGTGAATCCATTTTTCCTTTTGATTCTTACGTAATAAATATTAAACAGGGGGGGAGGGGTCGGTCTATTCTTATTTTTTCTTATAATAGGGGGGAAGGGGGTCGAAAACTAGAAAACTTAAACTTACGTAATAATGAATGGCCCCTAATGGGTTTTTGATTTTTGATTTTGAAACATCTTTGATTCTAATGTTGACATTGTGCATTGTTTTACCAAATGCTGAACAATCACACTACAATCTATTTTATAAATTCCTGGGTGACTAAGTTTGTCTTCCTTATGAATTGATTAAAAATTTGAAAAACGCCGCTCTTAATTCAGAAGAAAGATTTTTTAGGCTGCAGGAAGATAAATGATTAATTATTAATAAAACACGACGTCAATAGTAACTAAGATTATTAATACCGTTTATATTTTTATGATTAGCGAATAAGTTTTTTTGTGGCTATTTGTTTTTGTTTTTTACTTAAAATTGCAATGATTAAGTTGGCATCAAAACCATTATTTACCGAGATTTTTTTTTAAATGTATTTTTTTTATCAGTTTAATTTATACCACGGCGATGCTTGTGTTAAGCGAAACCGATCAGTATTAAAAATAAATAAATCCTGATTAAAAATAAAGAAATTGAATTATTTCATTAAATTAAATACGTCAAACCACAAAGTGACTCCCTTTTACCAAAATACATATTAATTTTTCGAAGAAAACTTCTTTGGAAAGGTTTTCACTTTGTGGTGACATTATTTATTTTAAGAAAAGACAAACAACTTTGTTTACATCACTTTTATTTGTACACAATCTACATGTTTCGTGAATGATGTCTATATATGTCGATGTCCCTGCTAATGACTTTGAAATCCCAATTGTCCCCTCAATCTTACCCCTTCCCCTTCCTCCTACCCCTTCGTTCCATATGTGATCTATGTTTAATTTTTAAGTTTAGTATATATTTGATCCTGATGATGTGAACATCGTTCACGAAACATGTAGATTATGTACAAATAAAAGTGATGTAAACAAAGTGGTTTGTCTTTTCTTAAAAAATGATATATATATTTTAGACTATATATTTCAATCTGGATGCATTCCGCTGGATGTACGCTCCCATGGCGCTCTATTTACTAGCCACTCCTTGCGGCGGCCCTGAGTAGAAATGGGTGTAAGGTAGAGATGTTGTGAAGAGACGTGTGGGCAGCTGGTAGAATACGGGGAAGAGAAGGGGGGAGAGTGAGAGTAGAGATGAATGTAGAGTTAAGAGGGGATGTTTACTCCTAAAGAGCAGCGAACGCACATTGTTTGGCGAAATTATCGGTTAAAAGTATCAATTAAGGGAAAACTTTCAGAGTAAAGTCTTTTGGCTATGATCCTAGACATCGTACGATCAGAACGGGGTATTTTCACAAAATATAATTTTATTATTTTAAATGTGTGGAAGGTATAAAGTTCATTTTTCTGATTCTGATGGTTGTACTAAAAATCTGTAATATAAATATTTTATTTTATAATAATTATTGTGGTATACAGGATTATGCATGTAGTTTCAACATACTTCAACAGATGTCGTTAGTATAGATAGATGTTTGTCGTTTTTAGGTGTTTAAATAGATGTCATTGGAGGACCCACCACTTACCCGCCCTGGTATAGGTAACAGATGGTTACCCCTTCAAGGCTCTTGCAAGGACTCTAATTTTTTTGGTAAAAACGACTCTACATTTGATAACGAAACTAGACCTCCAATGTCCCCGCATATGACGTAAATAAAGAAACCATGTACACAAATTGCGACTCGCGACCCGTGTATTGGACGGAACTACCGTCGAATTTGCCGTATCAAAGAAAATAAGAAGAAGAAAAATAATGTGTGTCTTTAAGATTCGACGTAAGTGAAGAAAGCGTGTAAACAAATATATGCCGCCGCACAGCGTATTTGACTGACGTACGGTCGAATTCACCCTAGCAGGCCTGGAGATTGGACCTTTCCGCCGCGTTCATTTTAATTAATTCTAAAGAACGAGTTACAAATATTTAAAATGTGTCACCATGTTGTCTTCCCGCAGTTATTAATTCATCGCCTAAAAAAATAAAATCTGGTGCTTACCGCTAACATTATAGTTGAAAAAGCGGGTTATAAAGTTTTAAAACCGTTGTACGTGTAATGTATTAATGGTAAGGTACTGTTTTTATAAATCTAAAATATAAATAACTCGCATCCCTTGTGCGGCATGGAAATAAAAAACAAGTTATTGTAGTTACGAACTCGCCGAAAATGATTAAAATGTGAGTTTTGAGCAAACAAAAATGATTGTGTACCGCCTTGAAGTGGTGGATCCTCCATGGTATACTTAAATTATTTTTGGCATATCAACATTTTATATGAAATGGTTACGTTAGAAGACTTATAAGTTAAATCTAAGTAAATAAGCTACCGAAATAATATAAGTATTGTTATCAATGTTATTAACCCGCCCACAAAAAGCCAAAAGTTCTTTTATATTTTTATAGAACAACTTATGGCCAACAACAGATAACCTTTTGATTGAAAATCAATCATTCTAGTTGAGTTCACATCACCCCTATTCCATGCGGTTTGTGAGTTTTCTGGAATTCCTCACCCCGAAAAACAATAATACGTTTCTATTAAAAATAATCGTAAAAAATACTCTTTATTGACATACACATGAAGAAAGAATCTGTGGAACGTAAAAAATTTCAAACTTTCGGACCACAGATCAAGAAAACTACAGACTGACCTTTAAATTGAGGAGAACATCGAGTGGCGCGATATCGAATGATTTGTCAATAAATGAATCCGAGTTTCAGGTAACTCGATTTTACGTAGGATGGGTTGTGTTTAGTTCTCAAACAGTTTGAAAGCTAAACCCATGTTCCCAAGTCCTTCATTCATTCATTATCCCTTTGCCTTCCTCCTTTCCTCGAAAGTCCCTATTTAGTTACTACAAAAGGAGAAGATGTTACATACCTATATGGAACGCAAACAATATCGCACAAAAATCTAAAATTACCTAATTTTTGTGTTGAATCATCGAAGAGACATCGGTCACAGCTCGCAATTGAAATATCGCTATAATCGCAAAATTCCTAATTTATGAACTCAAAAGTGTCGGTAAATGTGACATATAGTTGTGCCGTTATTGTGGGAAGCTGCCAGCACCAGGATCGATCCTGAAACACTGGATGAAGCCATCAAAGGTAGGGACTTATTCCTTCCATCGCCAAATCCTGTGATTGAGTTTCAAAACGCAGTCAATTGTCTTGTACTAGCAAAATTCAGATTTACTGTTCCCATCTTTCTCGTGTCGCAGCATCGATAGTGGCAGGTTGTTTCAAGAAAGTTAATTTTCACGTTATGGGAAATTTCTAGAAGTTTTGTGATTATTTCAGTTTTATGAAGCAACTGGCCAATAATAAAAAATAATAAATCTTTCACGGAACGTAGAAATTAACTTCAAACATTTGTTGAATTGTTCCAATTTTTTTAAACAACCAATCCTTTCTATCACTTGGTATTATTTAATTTAGTTTTCGAAAATAAAATCTGCTTACGAATACTTGTCCTTTTTACAATGATGCGCGCATTGCCGCCTTCGTAATAATTCGAAGTGACCGGTCAGTGGCTGGGTTCCACCCAGGCGTCCCGTGTTCAATTCCTCGACTGGCAAAGTCCTCCATTACGACACAAGCAACTTTTACCGCTTACTGTGATGGGAGTGGGAGATTTTCAAATATAGTTGGATTATTCGTAACCCGAGAATATTTGTCTTTCTTTAAAAAAAATAAAATAAACATACTTGAGAATCCCATATCAGACAAAATTGAATATTTTGTTACAGTTGGAGACTTTTACGCAGGTGTCATAATTTGATCATTTTTGCGTCGCTACTCATCAGTCGCAACGCAAATGTCGTCGGTACACATCAGTCTGATTTTATACTACATATTTATTAGACGGTTCGGTTAAAAACGCAAATGCAGACCCTTTGCAGAAAAGTCCCACAAAAGACTGCACAGCAAACCGTTACCTTACTTTAGCCAACTTTACTTTACTGCTTACAAAGGGTCTGAATATTCAACAAGTTTTGACGCGGCAGCGGTCAGAATACACACAGACGTTGTGGTTCAAAAACCCTCCTGGTGCCAAAATGATTACCACGTGGTTTGCCTCCAGCTCGATACCCAGATTTTGCGTTATGGCATTTCTTTTTCTTGTTGGTCTGTGGTTCGGACTGTGAAACTACAATTTTTTAACAAAACATGGATACTTATTGAAATTTTATAAATTTCGCACTCTCAGACTTGCTCAATTCTGTATGATCTACATTGAGCGCATTTGAGGACCTCCGTAGTCCAGTGGGTAAGACTCTTGACTCATGATCCGGAGGTCGCGGGTTCGAACCCGGCATGCGCAAATAAATTTTATTTGATTAATTTGTGTTATTTCACAATTAATTCATTTAAAATAATATATAGTATATTTGCGGCATGTTCCAGAGTGGAAGATACTATTAGTATCGCCCTGGTGTAAGACCACCATTCAGAATTGAAACGTTGCTTGAAAATGGCTTTAGCCGTGTTTGGTGACCAGATCTGAATAGCCAGGTACTTCCCAACCTTCCTCTTCCCCACCTCCTTCCCCTCACCGCTACCTTCAGCCTCACAACATACCCCAATTGGGGATGCCATAGTCTCACTGGCTCCGGACGGGAGCAGTTGAGATTCTTGTGCGGTATTTACTGTAAAAAAAAAATATATATTATTATTACCATGACGATTCACGATTACGGTACTGTGACGACATAAAAAGGCAATAAACAAAAGTTCGATTATCACAGTAACGCAGCAGCTCTTTCAAAAGATGAAATGTACAATGTACGTAGGTCTGTTTCCTCCAAAAGAAAAAAAGTAAGAAAGTTCTTGCATCTTTCTCGTACACCGCACCGTGACGTCTCCAAAGACCCTACAATAATACTAGCCGTGACTATAACTTTGAAAGTATGGAATATAGTTACAAGGATAATATTGAATAGTGCGTGAATTCCAAAAATTCAAAAACGTCAAATGTCAATGCGCTGATGGTTTTGCTTTTGTTCTTGATGCTGCAGCTCTTTCCTACACACTAAATAACAACAGTCGTAAATGAGACAAATGGTGAACGTATGTCTGCGCCCCCAAAGAAAACATAGTTATTTATTTATTTACGGACTTACGTCCAATTTAAAACAAAGTATCACGAAGTATAGAAATGAACAATGTAAGGATTCGGATGGTACATGATAGCAAAGACAAACAGTGAAAATAGAAGAAAAAATAAGTGTCAAGTCACGTCAAGACCTTGCAAAAATTAGGGTGTATAGGAAATATCTTCATTTGTTTAAAAGAGCGACAGAAATCATTTAAGCTAATACCAAAAAAATCAAGGTCTTGACGTGAGTTGACCAGTCTACACATTCTGGACAGGGGTGAGTTATAACCATAGTTAGTCGAGTGCTGATTGAGGAAAAGCAGGTCTTTATTTCTGAGTCTACGAGAAGGTATATTAAATGTGATGAGTTGTAGTAATGTAGGCGAGTCGATTAAACAGTTAATAATTTTGAAGAAACAAATGAGATCAGATTTTATCCGACGGTCTTCTAAAGGAGAAAGGTTTAGAGTTTGTTCAATTTCAGCATACAAGTAATTGCCTCGCTCTAATCCTAGCCTCCAAGCAATCCCCTTTAGGAACCGATGTTGAACGGATTCAATATGACGAATATGGACAGCATAAAAAGGAGACCATACAACACAAGCATATTCAAGATGGGGGCGAACCAAGGAGCAGTAAAGAGTTCTTGGGGTATTTATGTTTTTGAAGTCAGAAGTGGTTCTAGTGATGAAACCAAGTAGCTTGAGAGATTTATTAACAATCACATTTACATGTTCCCGGAAAGAAAGCTTGCTATCAAGAGAGACACCAAGGTCTTTAATAGATTAAACAGTTGTTAGGCAATTATTATTTAATTTGTATTCGAAAACAATCGGATTTTTAGATCTGTAGAAGGACATAATTTTGCAGTTATCGATATTTAGTTCCAAGCAGTTAATTTTACACCAGTCATTGAAAGAGTCAATCATTATCATACAATCATTTTCAAATTTGGGAGGCGGGAATGGGTACCGCGGCCCCGGGAATCTTTATTGGATAACCAACACCTCTGCCATAGGTCACCCCAATATGTTTACTACCATACGCTAAATAACAACAGTCGAAAATGAGACAAATGATGAACGTATGTCTGCGCCCCCCAAAGAAAACATACAATCATTTTCAAATTTGGCGGGAGGCGGGAATGGGTACCGCCACCCCAGGAATCTTTATTGGATAACCAACACCTCTGCCATAGATCACCCCAAGATGTTTGCTACGTTTGGTGATTTAGCAACGATGACCGGGTTCATGGGGTGAGCTTAGTCTAGGTCTTGGAGGCGGATAATCAGGACACACTAAACCCCAGATTCCTACCACCCCTTAAACCCTCTTCCTTCCCAGAACTCTAATCTCCTCCCCTACCTTAGAAAACCCTCCACACAGCATACCTAAAGATGATATAGGCCTTGAGGGAAATTATTTTCCTCGGGAAAAAAAAACATCTCCCTCAAACGTATAAAGACAATGAAACGCAATTCCCGTCGCCGTGGCTGAGCCGTAATAAGATACATCTGTTTCCTCCAAAGGAAAAAAGGAGTACTTTGATGGTCACACGTATTTTGCACGTCTCATCTTTTGTCTCACCACTATTTAATGTGAACGAAAGAGATGCAGTATAATAAATAGCGATAGGGAACATAATATGTTTGTTGCTTCTTATTGCCGTCACGGTACCATAAACGCGGATCGTCACGGTAATAATAAAAGCGTTAATTGTACTTGAGATGCTTAAAACATAGTTCCGAACCACTCAATGAAGAGATAAACCGAATTGTACTTTAGGCATGAAACATAAAATTGAAAATTTTCAAGTAGGTAGGAAGGTACCCACCGATTTTCTATTTCCATCTCAACAAATATTCAGAATAATCCAATCTTTCTAATTTGACGTTTTTGACATGGAACGTACATCAAGTTCTGTTAGCTACGCACGAAAGATAAAATTCTATATTTTATTATTCTCCCCACTAAATTTTCATCTGGCACTATGACGTCATTGGAAAATTAGAATGAAAATGAGAAAACTTATGCTCGGAATCAGCAATAAACTAAATAATAAGAATCTGACGGCCGGCGTGGTCTGCCGGCCGCGTGGCCTAGCGGTAAGGCTTTTGACTCACAATCCGAAGGTCGCGGGATCGAATCCTGGCGTGACAAATACATTTTATTTGATTAATTTTGTGTTTTTTCACGATTAATTCATTTAAATAATAATACATAATATATATTTTATTACAAAGCAGTCACTTTGTGGTTTGACATATTAATTGAAATAAAACAATAAGTTAGTTTGGTTAAACTGGTTTCGGTTTAATTTTATACCCTGAAGATGCTTGTGTAAAGCGAAACCGGTCGGTATATAAAAAATTAACTAATTAAAAACTAGGTTATTGTTTTATTTCAATTAAATAATGTATAGTATATTTGCGGCACGTTCCAGAATGAAAGATACTCTTAGCATCGTCTCGCCCTGGTGTAAGACCACCATTCAGAATTGAAACGGTTATTGAAATGGCTTTAGTCGTGTTTGGTGACCAGATCTGAAAAGCCAGCTACTTTCCTACTTTCCTCTTCCCCTACTACCTTCAGCCTCACGGCGTACTCTAATTGGGGATGCCATAGTCTCACTGGCTCCATACAGGAGCAGCTGAGACTACATAAAAAAATAAAAATAATGGTCGTTTTCAGGCGAATTTTCTCCTGTCTTGTATTTGAGTGTGATATTTATGAAAATCTATGGATTATGGACTGGGATTTCGATTTGTTTGTTGGTAAAGTCGTAGTACTCTGCTTCACTTGGCCAATCATGACTTCGAACACTTCGCGTAGGTTTTATTTTTTACATTAGCTCCACCCAGGAGGCCCTGAGGAAAATAATTCCCATCAGGGCTAACGTCACCTTTGGGGATGCTGTGTAGAAGGTCTTTTTAAGAAAGGAAGGAGAGATTAGGGATGTGTAGATATCTGGGGGTCAGTGTATCCAGGAGTGACGGACGGAATCGATAAATCTTTCTATCTGTATTAATAAAAATGAATCGCGAAATGTATGTACGCGCACAAAGATATTGAAATATAAGTAGATGTGCTATCTGCAGTTTTTACTATGTGGGACTGCGCTTCCGGGTGTTGCCGATATAGTTTACCAATTAACAAATAAACTAAATGAACGAATAATTAACGAATAAACCAAACGAACGTTAAACTACATGAACGAATTCTTTCCGTATTCAAACAATATTGTTAACCAATACTATGTAATGCACATCTTCAAAAAATCAACGAAATGAACAAATTATTTTTGTATGAAAACTACTCTAATTAGGGCGTAGTCCGCCGACAGTTGCGCGGACACCATAGCATATCTCTTTTGTATTTGAATATTTTTGTACGCGCATCATTTCCGAACGACTGCACCAAATTGGATAGTTCTTTTTTTTTGTTCGTTATTGACAGGACTTTTACATTTGTACAAAAATTGCAATAGGCGTGAGCTGTTTGAAAAATGAATGTACAGGTATTGAATGTATGGAATGCGGGCGGGGGGAGGGGAACCTGGGAGAGGGGGGGGGGAATCGGGAGTGCTGCGAGACGGTGGAAGGGGGGGGTGTGGAGTGGGGAGAGGGAAGGTGGAGAAGGCGGAGTGGAAACGCGAGAGGGGAAGGGGGCGCGGGAGAGGAAGGGGAGGCGGAAAGGGAACGGAACGAATGGGAAAGGACACGCAGGGAGAAACATTTTCTTTTTAAATGGCATAGCAACGCATACCGGTAACGCATGCTAGTTATTCATAAATTATATTTTTGTTCAACAAGCTGATATAATTACTGAAATCGTAAAGTTGAGTTGCGCCGTGAATTAAGATTAATTGAGCTGCCAACCAGTTTTTGATTTCTCCATGAGTGAAGGTCCTTAGTGGCTGAGTCGAAAATGCATCTGATTCCAAGTTCCCTTGGATTTAATTAAAAGCAATTCATCTGCTTGCTAAGTCCTCTATAATTTCACAAGCAACATCGTCCGCTTATTACGATGTTAGTAGTAGTTTTACAACTATTTTCAGACAATTCCTAACCCAGTAACGTCTGTCTCTCTCTGAAAAAAAAAATAAATAAAATACAATCAAAAAAGAAATATCAAAGGAGAATGAATGTCCTATCACTGCCAAGATATTATTTCGTCCAATTTCGTCTGTATAACATCGCACCCCCAAAAACTAGTTTTTATTAACCCCAAATTGCGTCGGCCCCTCAAACGTCACATCAAAAAGCTCATCCGAACATCCATTCGGCCGGACGTGCGGGGCGTATGGAGGACCCGCGTTCAACGGGGAAAATATTAAACGCAAATAATCGCTCAACTTTTGGGGCACCCTCTATTTTACGAGGCGCGGAGAGTGCTCGTAAAAATAATAATTTCGCTGGCATTTTAGCTGCGCGCCTAGAAACTGGAATAAATAATAATAAAACAGATGATTCTCTTTCTTCTCGTTGTTGTATATTGTATAGGGTTTATGGAAAGTGCGGGTCCATTTTATTAATGTTTTTACTAGTTGAAAAAAATTAATAAAAAATTACTTTGTAAAACACACCGATATAATAAAAAAAAATTAAATGTTTCAAAACCAAAGGCTTCTTGGTCAGGATAAGATTAACATTAATAAAAATAACATAAGATAAATATATGATGCTAATGCTAATTATGATGACATAAGAGACAGCCTGGCACAAGTAGATTGGAACGTACTTAACTCAACCGATTCCGTCAATCCTGCAGCATCACATTTTTACAATATTATTAATAATTTGATCTCGGATAAGGTTCCATTGAGGCGTACTGGTAAACATTCCTACCTCCCGTGGTAAAGCTCATCATTAATAAAACCTATTCGCGAAAAGCAGAAATCTCACTAAATGGCAAAGAAGTGTCACGAAGACTTTATTAATAATGCTGAAGAGAATATGGCCAAGGATCCCAAGGCATTCTGGTCATATGTTAAATCAAAAAAACTATCAGCATCTATTCCTAGCATTTTAAATATTAAGGATTTAACAGCCGACGGGTGCCAGGCAGTCTGTGATTTATTTGCTGAATATTTTCATTCGGTCTACGAACCGGCAGACCCTCTGGGGACTTTCTGCGATGACTCCGTAGTTAAGCAGGTCTGTGCGATAGGGTCAGTTTTTATCGATGCTGACCTTGTATCTAAATATTTAAAACGGCTCGATCCCAACAAGGGAGCTGGGCCAGATGGTATCCCACCACTGTTCATTACCGAGTGCGCAAATCATTTGTCACTTCCGCTATCAATACTGTTTAATATATCGCTTAAGACTGGTAAATTTCCAGATATATGGAAAAGAGCCTACATCACGCCAATTCATAAATCGGGAAATAAGTGTAAAGCAGATAATTATAGACCCATTTCCAAGCTCTGCATTTTTTCAAAGGTGTTCGAAAATATAGTCTATGACCAGTTATTCCCTGTGGTAAAGAATTCGATCAATGAATTTCAGCACGGATTCTTTGCAGGTCGCTCTGTTGCTACAAATCTTATATCATTTATAAATTTCTTGTCTGCCTCTATGGATAAACGTGTGCAAGTTGATACAATCTACACCGACTATAGCAAAGCCTTTGATAAGATCAACCACAGCATCCTGCTTAGAAAACATGTTCATATTCATGGAGATCTCCTTCGTTGGTTACCTTCATACGTAACAAACAGGTCTCAGGCTGTGACAGTGGGTGGATTTTCCTCCATCTGGAAAATTATCACTTCCGGTGTGCCTGAGGGGTCCATTTTGGGTCCTTTGCTTTTCTCTATCTATATAAAAGCTATTACGACATGTTTTCACGACGCTCAAATTTTACTATTTGCCGACGATATGAAGATATACCTTCCTATTAGCTCCTCAGACTGTTCTGTGCGTTTACAAGAAGATCTTGACCGACTGACGGATTACTGTCTTAAAAATAAGCTTTTTATCAATATTTCTAAATGTTGCAAAGTCACATTCACACGTAACCGTGTGAAAATACTGCATGATTACACCATTTCTGGATTGCTGTTTTTCTGGATTGCTGTTAACAAATAAAGATCATATACGTGACCTCGGGGTTCTTTTGGACTCTAAACTTACCTTTGATAAACATGTCGATAACATTATCACCAAAGCAACAAAGAGTCTAGGCTTTGTACTAAGAACATGCAAATTTTTCAAAAACACTAAGACTTATCTGATTCTCTACAATTCACATGTTCGTCCTCACCTGGAATACTGTTCACAGGTTTGGAACCAGCGCTATATTGTTTATATCAACAGGTTAGAAAGAGTTCAGGAGCGATTTCCCAAATTCCTCAATTTTAAATCATTTAATGTATACAACTCTTACGATGAAATCGAGAATCATTTTCGAATCACGAAACTGCTCGACAGGAGGCTTGTCGCTGATCAGATGCTCATGTACAAAATAATTAACTCGAAAGTTGACTGCCCAGAGTTGCTAAATAAAATAAATTTCCACGCGCCGACTCGATATAGCAGACATAATACCCTTTTCTACATTGATAGATGCAACACCAATTCCAACCAAAATGAATTTATGCAAAGTACATGTAACTACTTTAACATTAAATTTGCACGTTTAGAAACACTTGCTGACATATTCACTGCTAGTTACTTTCGCTACAGAATTTCATTGTATAAGATTCTAGGTGCGAATAATACATACATATTCATGATGATTAAATTAATTGTACTTAATATTTTTAAATTACCTGTGTGGCAACTTTCCCTTATCCTTGTCCTCCCCTTACCCGTCCCAATCCAAATACCTGTTTCGCACCCATGTACCCAATACATGTTATATATATATATATATATAACATGTATTGTATTGGGTACATGGGTATATATATATATATATATATTTAAATTGCTGCTTTGTCCTGTTTTATTTTTATTAAATATTCTCGTTAAATACCTATCTGTGAACATTAATAATTGGTCTTTTTTTGTTATCCTCTTATTTATATTATGTTATTAAGACTGTTTATGTTCCTTAAATAAATAAATATGACCGGTCAGTGGTTAAGTCGGCATCGCGTTTGGGTCCCACCCAGGCGTTCCGTGTTCGATTCCTTGACTGGCTAAATCCTCTATCACGACTCAAGCAACATTTTCGGCTTACTATGCTGGTAGTCGGAGATTTGAAAATATTGCCGGGTTATTCGTAACCCGGGAATATTTGTCTTTCGTTAAAAAAAATACACACATGTATATATAGACGAATAAGAACTATAGATAAAAACATTATAGAAAGTGGTGATTAATTATTTAAAAGTATCATAAAAAACAATTATATGAAATAAAATTTATAAAAAAAACACATTTTATAATAAATATGTAAAACTTTCATAATTAAACAAAAATTATAACGAAAATAAATTATTATAAATGTGATTATGATGAAGAAAAATAAGAGATGGCTATTTAAAAAAGATTTGCACATTGTATAAGTGGTTTTTACAAAGTTGTATTGAATCATTTTTCTAAAAAAGATTTGGTTATTAATTAAATTTAATTCACTATTTATAGGGAGATACTTTTTCTCATTTCTAAAATTTAGTACATATGATTTAAGGAATTTATTCTTGTATGTTCGATACATTCATTCATCATACATTCTTAATAATGTCTAAGTCTATTATTTATAATTAGTATCAATAAAAACCCTGAAGAAGTGAGTGTTGCTCACGAAACATGTTGGTTTTTGTAAACAATAAAAGTGGTAAAAACGAAGTCTTTAATTAATTTGACCTATATTTATTTATCTGCTTTTATAAATACGTACTCAAGTAGAGATATATAACAAAACCGGGCGCTGTACCTACAGACTAAACTTATTTTGGCGTCTAGGTACCTATATTTCTTTTATAATATGAATGTATATCTATTTCTACCCTGTTTTGCGCAAGTAAACATTTTTTTATTGAACCATTAGCATTAGCATTTAGTTTGACTTTATCTCTTTTGGTATCCGGCTTGGTAGCGCTTCAGTGCGATCTTTGCGTCCGTTGGAGATGGATGCTCCGTTTGCGAGGATATAATAATTTCCAATTCCCCTAATATGTGCGCAATATAAGACAAAATTTTATAATACAGACATTTTTAGCAAAACCCTTCAGAAATATCGAATAGAAGTAACGCGTACGATGGCAAAAAAAGTATGAATTTACAAAGATCTCTCGCTTACCTGTTGCCACTCAGTTCAATAAAGTGCCCAACTCGGGACCGCTGGAGTTTGGCTATTTCTCAACGACACCTGCTGCTTTTGTTTGGTGATGGATTAACTTGTTTTTGAAACTCTTCATTACCACTTTAATCGTAGACCCAAACGGCGAAACTTTATGTGCTTCCAGCATTAAAAAAACGTTTTAACTATTATGGAAAATGCTATTTTTTTGTTCTTCAAATTTTTGTCACTTTAAACTAATTTTGCAAAAAGTTGTAATAATTGATATGAATGAGTTTGTACGTCAGATATGGGAGCATCGGTGATGCCGAATTTAAGTGTTATTTTATTTACATTTACTCCACACATGTATCTTTGGGTATCATGGAGGATACTTGATTTTAACTTTGTGACACCAACAGTACATAAATCAAATGAGTGGTTATAATATTATTCATAAAATCTTATAAGACATGTTTCTGTGAAATATTTGTAAAGTGATTCTTCATATGATTGTGTCTGTATGTTGCTTCTGTAAAATGTTTTGTAAATTTTTTCTTTATTTATTGTGTCTGCATATTGGGTTGGGTTGGGTTTATTTTTTCAAATGTACCAATTGGCGATTCCTTAATGAGTTTTGATAACTCTTGGGAATGCAACTTCGTTGTATGTTTTATTTAAATAAAAATAAAAAATTTCAAAAAAAAAAATAATGGATGATATATGAGTTTTCTTTTTTTATAGGAAAACAGCCTTAAATTTTCTACCAAAAGTGCTATAAGTATCAAAAAATATATCGGAATCCTTAAAGTTGTGGTTTTTTTTAAACAATTCGCACATTCTTCTGATTGGATCCCTGACACCAGCATTTGTTCGTGTCCGGTTAATGTGGAATAAGTCGTTAAGCCTAGTTGTTTTGGGTGGTATTTTAATATTAATTAGTTTTAGTAAGTCAGTCAGTAAGTTATTTATATTATCATGAACCAACTCAAAATATATATAAAAATGTAACATTCGACTTCCGTAACACGGGTGCGTACTTGGTGGTGGAAAAATCCACAAATTATGTAACCTTCAAAGCAAAGAATAAAGGAATTTTTTAAAAGAGCTTTGTTAAGGACGAAAAACCAGTATTATTTTATAGTTCTGTATTTTAATCTTATAAAAGTAATTATAAACTTTCAGAAATTTTGAATCAACTCCCTTTAAAAAATTTAACAAAAAGACCATTTACATAATCCATCTCCCAATGTTAAATAAATTATTAGAGAAGTCTTTTGTCGCCGTTCATGCTGTGATTTTATTGGCGACTCATTGTTCAGCAATCTTCAATTATATTTTCATAAATAACTTTTTTCATTGTCACCTCTCTTGCTTTGATTTTATTTGAGACTCATTTTTTAACAATCTTCAATGAAATTGTCAAAGATATCTTTGGTCCCCGCTCATGCTGTGATTTTATTGGAGACTTATAGTTTAACACTCTTCAATTAAATTAAAAATATAACTTTTGTCGCCGGTCATGCTGTGATTTGATTGGCAACTCATTATTCAACAATCTTCAATTAAATTATCGTAGATGCATTGGGTGCCACTCAAGCTGTGATTTTATTGGAGACTCGTTGTTTAACAATCTTCAATTAAATTATCGTAGAGACATTGGGTGCCGCTCGTGCTGTAATTTTATTAGAGACCCATTGTTTAACAATCTTCAACTAGATTATCATAGATGCATTGGGTGCCGCTCATGCGGTGATTTTATTAGAGACCCATTGTTTAACAATCTTCAACTAGATTATCATAGATGCATTGGATGCCGCTTATGCTGTGATTTTATTAGAGTCCCATTGTTTAACAATCTTCAACTAGATTATCATAGATTCATTGGGTGCCGCTCATGCTGTGATTTTATTAGAGACCCATTGTTTAACAAACTTCAATTAAATTATCATAGATTTATTGGGTGCCGCTCATCCTGTGATTTTCTGGGAGATTCGTTGTTTAAGATGAAGCCATAGTAAATAATGCAAAATCATACAAAATCATATGTTTTTGTTTTGAAATTTTGATGGCTTAGAAGTATTAGAGATGCTTCAATTAAATACTGCGTGTAGAACACACCTTGGCCCTTAAAAATATGGGTCATTTTTTTATTAGTCTTTTAATAAGCCTATAAAGAAATAAAGTGTAAGGTCTATAAAAAACACTTCCAAGTCCAAACTCTCCTATTTATAAACCCCTTTTCGGATTTGGTTTTATTGTATAATGTGAAAATTTAGTTTTTTTTATTATAATCGCAAACAAATTTGATATTTACGCCCGAACTTAACAAAATAAAATAAAATATGTATTTTCTCGTTGTTATTTTTGACATCAATCAATACGGCCCGCACTCTACGAATTTGGATTCTTGAAGTGACCCTTATAGCATGGGCACAAGAACCATGCAGTGGGCACAACTATTTCGTATCAGTCACGCCCCGTCTGGAGCGGGAGACAGTCGTGTGTCTCCGCTTCGCTTAGTTTCGTGAAATCAATTTTAAATTTCCGTTTTCTTAGAATAAACAATGTGTAAAAAATGAATTAATATTTTTTACAGGCCTTTACGAAATCAACCTGTAAAAAAAATACTCAAATACCTTTTACAACCTTTCCAAAAGCTTTTTCTCAAGTATTTTTAAACTCCTCCCATAAAGGGCGTGAATTCCGATTTCGATTTTTTCCTGAACTAGTGGATCGCCTTAACAATCTTCAATTAAATTATCGTAGAGGCATTGGGTGCCGCTCATTTGTGATTTTGTTAGAGACCCATTGTTTAACAACCTTCAATTAAATTATCATAGAGACATTGGGTGCCGCTTATGCTGTGATTTTATTAGATACTCATTATTTAACACTCTTAAAATATATCTTTATCGCCGGTCATGCTGTAATTTGATTGGCGACTGATTTATTAACAATCTTCAATTAAATTATCATAGATGCATTGAGTGCCGCTCATGCTGTGATTTTATTGGAGAATCATAATTTAAAAATCTTCAATTAAATTATCATGGTTGTCTAATGTCGCCGCTCTTGCTGTGATTTTATTGGAGACTCATTGTTTAACAATCTTCAATGAAATTATCAAAAATGTATCTTTTATCGCCGGTCATGCTGTGGACATTTTATTGGACAATCACAGTTAAACAATCTTCAATAAAACTATCATGGTTGTCTTATGTCACCGCTTGTGCTGTGATGTTTTGTCCACTCATTGTTTAACAATCTTCAATTAAATTAGCTCTCTGAACTCTGAACTCTGCAGCTCATATTTTTTAATAAATATACTTCCCCATCTGTCCAGGGTATTTTCAGTTTGCGCCTACAGTTTCACAATTACTCCATACATTATTTCATGTCTGTGCTTGAAAGTGTCCAGGAATCCATTTCAAATAGAATAATAGATCAAACCCTCAAAAGCAAACACAAAACAACCAAGCATTATCATTCTAAAAGTTATCAACAACAAACAAAAGAATTTAACCAGACCTAAGAAAACAAAATTGTGTTTACACAGTTTCAGGGTGACGACGAAAAGACGTCATTGTTTGGGGAGGTTGCCCTTGAAGTAAAAACATACCATTTAAACTGATGTAGAAGATGTACACAACAAGATGAAACAGATCTAGATAGAGTTGTATTATAAATTTTGTATATTCATCCCTCCCCCTCCTCCCACCCAGTTAATTTATTTCTCAAAGAAAATGACGATAAATCATCCATGAAGTAATCAGATCGGCAAACTAGAAAGGGCACAGGCGTATTTTATTGCTTGCTAGTATGGTCCACACAAGTCCCAAAATGTTTCACCCGTCGCACAGTGGGTTAGGAAATAAATTTATGAGGAATTTAAATAAAATGTTCAATTCTAAGCAGAAAAAAGGTACTTAACCAACATTAGTGTCCATCTTCGTTTTAATGACAGACACTGGTCTTTACTTTGTCTTTCTCATCTGCCAAAAATTTTATTCGTTGATCATGACCTTCTGGCGTCCAGTTTTTAACACAGGCCTCAGTTTTGACGTTTCTTGGTGGCTTTTACCCATCCTAAACCAATTTACGGAGAGCCATTTATCAGTCCATCTCTCGTGTGGTTGACCTTTTATTAATTTTTTATTTATACATATTTTTTTAAATAAAGACCGGCTGTTTGCCTTGTGGCAATTTCTACCATTTAAACCTTTTCAATCCAACAAACTGAAAGAATGTCAATTCCGATGGCATTATAAAAGATATAAGTCGTGGCATGCACTGATGTGACTTTAGTCTCACCAAGGTCAAGAAAAAATAACTATTCTTCAATTCAGGCGTTAACCGCGAAAACTGTATTATAGTCATTATTTGTAATAAATTCCTTTTTTTAAATCTGGAAACCATCGCTCGGGGTTAAGATTCATCACATTAATTTTTATACGGATATACACTTATACAATACTAGCTTTTTCCCGCGGCTTCGCTCGCACGGTATTAGGGGATTTCCACTCAGCCTCCTCCACCTTCCCTCTCCCCACTCCGCTCCCCCCATCAATCCCCCTCCCCCTCCCCCCTCCCTCTCCCCACACCGCTCATCCAACAACCAACCGCTCCCTCCCCCTCCTCCACCCACCCCTCCCTCACCCCACACCCTCCCCACTCCACATCCCCCACCTTCCTACACCCCTCCCCCTTCCCTTCCTTCCCACCCCCCTCTTCCACCCCACTCCGCCTCCTCCACCTTCCCTCTCTCCACTTCACTCCCCCCATCAACTCACTTCCCCTCTTCCTCTACCCACCACTCCCCTCTACCCTTCCTAACACCCTCATCCATCCTTCCCCTTTCCCCTTACCCCATCCTTCCCTCCCCCTTCTCCCTCCCCTAACCCCCTCAAACTTTCACCTTTAAAATATTAGTAGGATACTTTAATACTTTATGCTTATCTTCGAAAAGCTCTTAATTTCAATCGTTTAACTAGATAACTTCATTATTTTTCTCCTTTTTTTAAATCTTGTCTCAAACTGACATATCATGTTATGAGTAGTACCTATGTTAGTATGTTACGAGCTACTTAGTACGTAACGAATAGTAAACAATACTTAACCAGTCATTATATTCTTAATTTTTATTTTTAATTGGTTTATATAACACATGAATAATATTGTATGTAATATTGTATATTTTCCTGTAAACTTATTTTAATCTGTTACACTTTGTATTTTCTATTTCAGATCTTATTGTTTCAAAACCAATCTACTATATTTTTCTTTTCATACTTGTTATTTTATTTATATGCTGAAACTATAAATGTAGTCAATGTAAAAGCCCAACAAGGCGTTAGTAAATAAATAAATAAAAAACACATATTTTCTCTCATACGACTACTATAAAGTGTCTTAGCACATGTATGAAAAATCAAATGCGGTAGATCCATTTTTTTTATTTTTTTTCAGACACACGTACAACTTTTTCTTTTAGGGTATTGTTCCTCATAAGAGAGAACAGTCTACCTAAAAGTTCCACGGTGTTAAATGAAGTATTGTTGTCCTTTTTCGTAAATTACATTTTAGAAAACTTTTCATTAAAAAGAAATTGTAAACAATTTTGGGATCCTTATTTCGTTTTCCGACTCAGTGTGCGATAGTCCACCGTTAGCACCAGTCGCCAAATTTTTCGCATTAGCCGAACTCGTTGAAACTCGAATAACACCGCAAATGCGGCCAAAAAATTAACGTTGTTTTTTTCATGCTCGTGAAAAATGTTGAAAAACTTTTTGAAAATTTGTTAAGAGAATGTTAAATGAAAATTTAATGAAAGGTCTGTTTAACTGTTGCATTGTAAAAATATATCAGATAGCTTTACTTATATAACCGGCTTAGCCCGAGATTTTGATGAAAACATATGGCATCTCTTTTTGTTTGACTAACTTTAAAATTCGTGATGGTAATGAGGATGTACGGACGTTGATTTTTTTTTATCACGGTGTTAGAGTGCTGCTTAAAGTATAGTAAAATTATAACACAAATTTGTCATATTTCCTTATTTTTTATTGGAATTCACTGCACAAACGAACTTTAGAGAAAACTGCTACTGCATGTAAATGAGAAATCAAGGGGGGTAACTATGTCAAACTAGAAATAAATAAAAAAATCTTTAATTAAATGAAGACAATATAAGCGAAACTCAATCGAAAATCTGGAAACAGAAAAAGATATTGACACCTCTGGGACCCAGGACCTCTTGCTTTCCGGACAAACGCGCTAACCACTGCGCCACGGTGCCGATATCAAATTCGGTCATTTTTAACTGTATCATACTGAATGATTTGCCGGCCTCTGTGTTTCCTCCTTCCTACAACATGGGTCTCTTCAAGACCAATGTTCATTCCTTCCCCTACTCAAAAAGACCCTCCACACAGCATCCCATGATGACATAGGCCCTGAGTGAAATTATTTTCCTCAGGGTCTCCTGTATGGAGCTAATGTAAAAATATATTTCTATACATATATATATATTTATATATATATTTACCACTGCCAGTTTTAATTTAGTTCTGAAAGAAGCAAAAATACACTTTAAATGACAAAGATTTCTATATTTAATTCTTTATACAACACGAAAAAGATCTTCATTATTTTTGCAAATTCGCAAAGACAATGATAAAATCTAAATAGGATCTGTCCTAATGCCTCGCCTGTATTTAAAATAAAATAAAGCATTTTCCCTATCTTCTTAATTAATCGCAAGACAAGTTAAAAGCACTGTTTATTATTCTGAAATTCGCACATTTACCAAAAATCCTTGTTATGTTGAAACTTACCATTTGTTATGCAAGCTCAACAGAATTTTAATTGATAAAGGCAAGCTTGCCTTGCTAAAAGCTTATTTTAATATAATGTTTTCGTTTTGTTCTAATCCTTAATAATTCTGAAACTTGGCTTATATGTGTAAACTTGTAAATTTAAGGGTTCAAAGGTTTAATTAAGATATCATCTCTGTCATTTGAATGTTATAAGAACCATTGCTTTTTTGTACTACATCGTCTTATTAGCATGGTGACCTGTCTGTTGATCCGACGACAACAATTGACCCACCGATAGTGGAGGTATCCACCACTTACCCGCCTTGGTATAAGTAACAGATGGTTACTCCTTCAAGGCTCTCGCAAGGACTCTAATTTTTTAAACGGAGGAGGAGGTTTTCAATTCGACGGTATTTTTTTATTTTATTTTTTTATGTTTGTTACCTCAGAACTTTCGATTGGGTGAACCGATATTGAAGATTATTTTTTTATTTGAAAGCTGGTGCTTCTCATGTCGCCCCATTTTAATTTGGTCCAGTTGTGACAATGGCATCCATGAGAAAATCATATAAGTCTTAAATTTGCATCAAGTATGTGCACTACAAATGGACGAATAACTCAATATCACGCCAACCGATTTCGATGATTCTGTTTTTATTGGAAAGGATGTACTTCAATGGTAGTTTTATGAGAGTTTGGTTTGGTTCTGATTGTGGGATCCATGACAAAGTAACGGTACTCGGCCGAATCTTAATCAGTTAGTGTACTTCAGATTCACTAAAAATCAAAAAATAAACAAAAAATTTAACAAAACAAAAAAACGTCTTCCAAAAATGCACTAAAAAGTAAAAAAAATAGGGCGGAGGGGAGCTGTCAAGTGAACACGCTGGACCGGGTACCTTGGCTGACACCGACTCCAAAAATAACAATCGTACCTACATATTGATGAGTAGAAAAAGTAAGTTGATTATTAAGTTGTAGAAGAATACAAAATTATTTTTTTACTTTTTAGTGCATTTTTTGAAGTCGTTTTTTTGTTTTGTTAAAATTTTTGTTTATTTGAAAGAACGAATCTACATTTAAGTTTGAATGAATCTAGACCTCCAGTGTCCCTTCATACGGTGTTAGGAAGCAGTATGCAAGTGCTTACATAATATACAAAATGCGAATAACATAAAACAAGTCATGGATAAACTAATTAAAAAAGATAACAGAAAAACATAAAAGGCGGCAGCTCGCAGGGTAATGGCATCTTGCGGATGTTGCAAACATCTGCAGATGAAAAGATAATGAAAACAAGTATTGTGATATGAAGAACGCTTGTGTCGGGTGGGATACCTCTCTCGTCATCTGGCAGTACCAGCCAGAATGTGTATGGTGGTCGGTCTGCCGTGAATGAATCTCAACGTCCGCGCCCTTTAGCCGGCCCACCCATCGACAGTTGATCCGCCGGACAGTTGACTCCTCTACCAATTATTTAGGATATACGGCCATACAAACAATGTCGATGTAACTATATCTGCAGGCGTCTTGAGTGGAAATCTGCTATACAAATATTTTGACTAATAATTATCCCGAGTTCCCGAAGGAGCATGCGGTGAGACTATACGAATAACAAAATACGACATACTTATATGTTATGTCTGTTTAGGAAATAAGATACATCTAGTAATCAATTGGCAGAGGGGTCAACTATCCGGGGGTCCACTGTCGGGCGGATCAACTCTCGGCGGGCTAACTGTCGGTGTGCCAATAGAGAACTCTAGTACAATTTTTTATATATTTTTTTCATTATCTTACATAACTGCATTTAAACTGTTTTAATTTTTCAAGACCCCCCGACAACCACCGTATGGATGGTGAATCGTGTGACGTCATCACTCCTGAAAAATTAATATAGGATCGGGCAATCAACTGATCTACTGCCGCCATTTTGAATTCCGTTGTTTTTTTTTTATTTTTTTTTATTATTTATTTAATTACAGAATACATTTTGTACAGAAAATTTGAGTAGACCCACAAAGCTGTCATATGACAGCTTGTCTGCAGGTTCTAACAATTTAAACATTCTTAATATTATATCTAAAAAAATATTTGTAAATACATTTATAGTTTTAAGGAAACATTAGAATAGATCACATAGTAATATTAGATAATTTAACTTACAATCATAAATATATAAGATATTTCAATATACCTGCCTAATAACAATATATGTAGGCAGCTATATTAAGATATTCAAAGATACATGGAGTTTTCACTCATTAACCATAGTTTTATCATTTTAGGACATAGTCTCTCATTTTTTTCAAGTTTTATGTTTTTATTGATTTTATTGAAAATCACTGGTATTAGATATTCAAGAGTACGGCTTCCATATTTATTTAATATTCGAGGAGTTTTTAGGCCCTTTCCTTCTCTAAATCTTGTGGTATGTTTGTGTACAAGTAGGTGTTTGTAAGGGCTTTCCCCCATATTATCCATAATAGTAGTGAACCAGTGGAGACCTTTTATTGTAAGTAAGCTCTCTGAGCCATACAGTAGTTTTAAGTTATGTCTCTGTTTGTAAATATTTGTTGTGACAATTTTTTTTATTATGGCAGTTTGTAAATTTTCAATATATTTAATGTAAGTAGTGCTTGCATGTCCCCAAGTTCGAATACCATATCTAAGGATGGATTCTACCATAGAAAAATATATGAGTTTAAGAGTACAATGAGGCAAAATAAATTTTAATTTGTAAAAGTTACTAGCTAAGGATCTGAGCTGGTTACAAATTTTAGCCACTTGTTTATCCCACTTAAAATTATTATCTACAATTATACCCAGATAAGTATATTCATTTGTGAAATCTATTTTTTCACAGTCACAAACATTAATAATTCCTCTATGTATACAGTCAAAGCTATGAGCGGTTATTTTAGGAACATTCCACATTTTCAAACTTGGTGATTTTATGTACATGCATTTGGTTTTTTTTACATTAATAACTAATCCTACATCATGAGCCCATTTGAGAAGCTCGTTAAAATCTCTTTGTAATTCTTGTATAGCTATTTCAGGATTTTCATTTGATACAACAAGAGCAGTATCATCAGCAAAAATGAATCGACGAGCTTTTTTGAAAATCTTACACATAGCAATTACATATATAATATATAATTTTGGACCTAGAATTGACCCTTGCGGTACTCCCGATTTGATGTATCTTGATTTACTAATTATATTTAAAATCTTCACACTCATTTTTCTATTTGTCAAATAGTTTTTAAAGAATAAGAGGAGTTTACCCCGGATACCTATAAATTCAAGTACTTTAATTATTTGTATATGGCTAAGTGTGTCGAAAGCTTTTGAGAAATCAATAAATAGAACCAATACATGTTGTTTACAGTTTAGTTGTGAATTTATATGATTAGAAAATTTTTCGAGCAATTTATCGCAACTTTTATTTTTTTGAAAGCCATACTGGCATTCATCAATAATACTCAGATTATTTAAGTATTTATCTAAATTTATTGATATATATTTTTCTAATATTTTTTCTAATGCAGGAAGTAAGGAAATCGGCCTGTAATTGTTTATTAAAGAGTGATTTCCATTTTTAAAGATAGGCCTTACAATACTATATTTTAGTTCATCGGGAATATGGCCCGTATCAATTATTCTGTTAATTAAGTGGGCGATTATAGGACTAAGTAATTTAACATGTTTTTTCAAATCATACATACGAATTAAATCTATGCCTGGTGTCTTGGAATTTTTCATACCACCGATAATTAATTCGATTTGTTTTGTATTTGCTCGTGGTAGATACATTGTGTGATTTAAATATTCCGGCGTGTATTCTGACGCTCGGACATCACATACATGTAATAACTTATTTACCCCCTCATCAAAAAAGTCTGCAAAATTTTCTGCCACTGCATCTTTCGATTTGGATTTTAAGAAATATTTTGATATGACTTCATCACAACTAGATTTATCTTTCCTTCCTAAAGTTTTATTAATTTCATTCCAGGTTTTTTTAATGTCTTTGAAACAGTGATTAAATTTATAGTTATAGTATAATTTTTTTGTGTTTATTATTTGTTTATTTAATTTATTTCTGTATTTTTTGAAATCGATTTCATATTTTTTGTTGTTAGGTGAGTTTTTCCATTTCCTCCAAAGAGTATCTCGTGTTTGTATATTTTCAATGAGGCTATCATTCATCCAAGTTTTTTGATAATTGCGATATTTTTTATTAAATTTTGTGATGTAACTTAGTCCATAAATATTTTTAAATTTCGATTTCATTTCTTCGTACAATACATTTGGTTCAGATAATTGTAGCATTTCATTCCAATCAGTGATTGAGATAAATAGATTAACTTTTTTTTCAGAGAGTGCAGTATAGTACTCAGTGTGCGATATGTCAGAAGTGTGTTTGCCGTAGGTAGGGAAATAAATCGTCGTTGCAATTAGGTAGTGGTCAGCTATTATTGTTTCACATACGCACGAACTGATTTCTATGGTCTCTCTCTCTCTTATATAGATATGGTCTAGACAAGTAGCCGTTATATAGTTTGACAAAACTGCTTCTCGTGTCACATCGTTAATAGTTTTGACCAATCCGAAGTTGGCCATTAGGTTTTCGTATTGGATTACAATCGGTTCGAGTTCATTTAAAATGTTTATGTTGGTATCGCCAAGTAATAAAATGGATTCTTTAATGTCAATACTGCCCAATACTGTATCCAGTTCATGGAGAAATAATTTTTTATTTGTGTTTGGAGGTCTATACATTGCCAATAGATGTATACGTTTATGTTTGTAAATAGAAACAGTGCCGTAAACGCATTCAAAATTAGTTGTTACTATATTTATTTTTTCGAATGTAAGATGATCCTTCACGTATACAATAATTCCGCCACCCGATCTTTTTATACGACAAAAATAGTAAGAGTTGAAACCCGATATTTTGTATAGATTTACATTATTTTCATTTATCGACGTTTCACATAGCGTTATTATGTCAATATTTCGCAAAGAACTAGAAATAGTTAGGAGGAAAGTATCAAAATGTTTTGATAAGGATCGAATGTTAAGGTTAATGGCAGTTATATTATTAATTCCTAATACATGTTTATTTGACCAATTTTCAAAGTTGTGAGTACGTTCATAATCAATTTCTGATATGTCAAAATCTCCGTTCAAATCACCCATACTGAATAATATTTAAATATGCGGGAATAGTATGTAAACATGTATGAAGATTTATAAAGGCAAATTATAAATATCAATGTTTTTATAGCAGTAAGCATTAACAATATATTCATAGTTAGATTTTGGTTTTGATCAGAACATATTTGGTTTAATAATTGACAACAATAAATATTTTTTCTGCATGTACAAGTTAACAAAGGATAGACTAACATCAACATACATTTCAATACTAGCGTGTTAACACTGTGGTTACCGGACAATAATTCAGAATATAATAAAGTTAGAGAAGAAAAAAATTGCAAGGATATGAGATACTCATATTTCCTAAGTAGAAGACATATATTATTGAGCTTAACAGAAAAAGAGGTTAAGTATTTAAATAGAGTTTTGGTTAATAGCATTGAATTTTGTTTTTTAGAATGAAAATACATACAAAACATACCTAATCATAATCGATGCGACTTTGCGCGATATACATCATCTTTTTAAAGTAAGTGCAGTTTGTGTCGTTTGCTTTATGATTAGTGTTAAGGGTCATCTTGAAAGTAGTGTTTTGATATATACAGTTGCTACATTTTTCTTCTGAGTTTTTGTTCGGGCATTCCTTCCATTCGTGATCCTTAGCACAATGTAAGCAGGTCGCGCTTTTATCTTTACTCAAACATTTCAGTGCAGTGTGTCCAAATTTCAAGCAGTGGTAGCACTGCATCAGGGGGTTGGCGTCTACCACTCGTACTCTGCTGAATCCTATATTTATTTTTTCCTTTTCAATGAGGTAAGACCTCAGTGCTCCGCTGGTTTCCAGTATATAATTTGTTAGTCCATTTTGTGATTTAGGTTTAAACATTTTTATTAGTTTTATAGTGTTTTTTGTATCATAATCCATAATATCTTTGATACCATCATTTTGGGTTTTTAAAGCCTCGATTATATCTTCTTCTGTCAGATCTGCCTGTACATTTCTTACGAAAATTTTGGGGTTTTTCTTTTTTAATTCTTCGGCAACCATATTTTTTTTGAGCAATTTATTTATTTCATCCGTCAATTTTTCTGCGTGGATTTTAGTAGGGCAAGATATTATCAGTTTATTTTGAGCGGCTTTGCGAACTCCATTCACTGCAATACCTAGATTTGCTATTTTTATTTTTTTGACGATTTGATCTTTTATCGCGTCTGATGTCATATTCGTGTTTTCACTTTTTATAATCAATGAATATTTCGATTCTGGTATTTCTTTTAGTCGACTTGCATAGGTTTTTTTTTCCATATTACTCACATTTTCAATTTTTTTTTCTAATTTTTCTATTAGTTTGTTTTGCAGAGAAGCGATCTCGTTTAGAAATGAAGTTTTTTCGTGCATCCATTTTTCTACTAGAAGTTTTATGTTTGTTTCTAGATTTGTTTTGGCCTTGGAGTCTTGTTTGGTCGATATATTTGAGATTTCAAGTTTTATGTTCTCTATTAGTTGCAGCACGTCCATAATGGGTTGGGTTTAGTGACCGCGGTCACCTCACTCGCGGCAAATGCTAGTAGCGGTGTAACAATAAAACCTCTTATATTGTAAAGACGAAATTTTTTAGATACGTCCACACACAACCGAGGTAGGCGGACTAATGAAGTATTCTCCCTAGAAATAGCATTATTATTTTTTTGTGCAGTAGTTTTTGAATATTTTCAATAATAAAGATAAGCTAATAAGAGATTCCTTTATTTTTGAAACATTATTTAGGCCTAAATAATGTTTCAATAAACACAACAAGTAAATATCTGTGAACAGTGTGTAAATAAACGAATAAATTAATACGATAGCTTGTGTCGTATCATACATTCCCATAAAATGACTACGGTGACGTCACGACACGTCGAACAGTGACGTCACCTTGATGCTTGCAATAGATGGGGTGATTCAACAAGAAAGTTTATATTTATAATGCGTGCGTATTATAGTAGAGAAAAGCCGAGAAATTCAAAGGTTCAATTCAGGCAGCGGGTAGCGGGCAGCGGCTGGCAAGCGGACGGTGTGGATTTGATATGAATGCAAATCAAAATATGGCGTTGGTTATAAAGGTTGGATATTGGCGTTGTGTTTCATTAGCACAGCAATGTGTGGCCGGGTCTGCTAGTATATTATATATTTCACAAATTAGCATAGGTGCCCGGGTGTACAGAGTGAGGTTTGTCTGGGTCTTGGCGGCGGATACGTCTGCCCACCAGCTGCATGGCAGGCCGGATCGGGAGAGAAAGGTTGAGGGAGTCCCTTTTGACTTCTCCAACCGAACTCTCTCGGAACATCGCCTTGCGTCTCAGTGGGAGGGATAGATTCATACATTCGTCACTCCTGGATACACTGACCCCCAGACTCCTACCCACCTCTAATACCCTTTTCCTTCCCAGAACTTCCTTTCCTTCTTTTCCTAAAAAGATCCTCCACACAGCATCCCCGAAGATCACATAGGCCACGAGGAGAGTTATTATCCTCAGGGCCTCCTATGTGGAGCTAAAGCAAAAAAAAAAACAAATAAAAAATGACATAGTAAATCAATAGAAAATAAATGTTACATCTCCTAATACTCTCGGTATTACGGTCATTAAAAAGCAGCGCATTGCGTTTCTCGATGTTCGGAAAATCCATTGCCTTCGAAAAGTTGATACTTTGGTCCCGCATCTCATAAAAAATCTATTAAACTGAATATCTTTGGATTTTCAGATATCTTGTGTTTTCATTTCCGAAGGAACACGGTTATTTATTTCGGGGAATTCCGGAGTGAAATTCGTAGATATTTTTTTTAAATAATAAATTCCTTACTTAATGGTATTCCATTTTTCATAAAATTACTTTTTATAATCTGGTGCCGCCGCCCTCACAAACTGGTAAAAAAATGTTTTGTTCTTTAAAACTTTGCGCGCTAAACAATAAGTTAACTGCTGAATTATATTTAATGTACTTGAATAATTTAATTTTCATAGCGGCAAAACGTTTCAAGGGCGAAAAATCTTCCTCGTTATAATCATTTAACTTTTTAAACACGAAAATGTTAATTTTAAGAGTTTGCAATACAATGGAGACTAGCTGCAATTTTCCGTATGTTATTATGTGAGATTCACAAAAAATACCGACAGTTTTACTGACCTAGTTGGAAAGTCAGAAAATTTCATTAAAATAATTATAATTATCATTTTTAATAACCTAATAAAAAATAACTGTACTATTTTTTAGGGCTGGTTTTACAACCAGTCATTCGTTATGCTTGTTACCATTTTTAACAATATTCGTTTGACGGTGGTAGACCGAATATTTGTTAAAGATTAGCAGTTTAAAAACTACTAAGGTGTAATGTCTGTGTGAATTGTATGCGTGCAAGCGAGATAGCATGCTTGCGAGAATCAATATAAGGCGGTGCGTGCTAGATTCGTCCTATTTTGCTTAAGGCAGCTCCCTAATAAATACCAGTACAGAATACTGTTACGCTCTTCATTTAGTGTACTACCCACAATAATACTTCGTCTTACACATCTGTAAGTCCACATCTGTAAGTCCGCATCTGAATTGGCTCTGATATCACAACTGGCTCAGACGGACATTACATATGGCGAGGCGTCAGATTTGCGTTCTTAGCCGGGTTCTTAAACTTCAACCATACAGACAAACGAGTATTAGACGTATTAGGCGCTACAAACAAATGGTTGTAAAATCGGCTCTTAATCAAGCAAATCGACGTTGAATTCCGTAGTGTAATATTTTTACATTTTATGTTTTAAACACTGAAATATCAAAACTGAATTAAAATCATTTATTTTATGAAACCGGTTTGGTTTCCCTTTAATTTAGGCATCTCTCGACTGATACATCATAAACATGGGTTGTAAAAATTTTGTCCATTTAAACCTTGGTTCACTAAATAAATATTACGATAAAATTTATAAATATTACAAATAATAAATAGAATCGCCATATACTTCTCACCTTTATCTTCCTACTCTCTACTTCCCTTCCCCACGACCATCATACTAACAATATAATCCAATTGAGGATGCCAAAGTTCGAATGGGTTCGGTTAGAAGTGAACAGTTGGGACTCATTTGCGGTAATCACATGAAAATTTTCAAAGGATACAAACGAAATTTATCTATTTGGGAGGCGGGTATGCCAACACCTCTGCCATAGATCACAGTGGTTCTCTACGTTTGGTGACTTGGCAGGGGTGCCCGGCTTCATGGGGTGAGGTTGCTCTAGGTTTTGGATGCAAATGCTTTAACCCACCTACTGCGTAGCGTAAGAGTGGTTGAGGGAGACCTTTTAACCTCTGCAGTTGGACTCTCTCGACGCATCGACTTGCATCGCAGTGGGAGGGATGGATTCATACGTTCGTCAGTCCTAAACACATTAATCTTTAGATTCCTAAACACCCATCATAGCTTTTTCCTTCTCAGAACTTCCTCTCCTTCATTTCCCTAAAACGACCATCCACACAGCATCTGTTAAGACGACATAGGCATCGAGGTTTGAAGTGAAAACTTCTTTAGCACCGTTTTGATTTGAAACACGACAAAACGAAAAAGCGACGATTAAAGGAGAAAAACCGATACATACTCATATAGAGTAATTTGTCTGCGACAGAATGAGATAGAATAATTGGTCTCCTTTTTGTGCGGTGCTTCGTAGCCTCCCCACCCTGATCTACTTTTGTTTTCGAAGGTTTTACTTTTACTGCGTGTGAACTGCACACTTGTATTTTTTACTTCAGGGCCTCCGGTGTGGAGATATTGTAAGTTGACGACAAAATTATGAATATATAATATAATAAACAAAATTATGAATAAAGCTGGCAGAAGTCCCCATCACTGCCCGGGCTTAACACTTTTGTTTTTCGAAATCAGAGATAGACAATAATAATTCTCATCTTATTTTAAACGTCAAGTATGCAAAACTTTATGAACTAGGCAGTATCAAAATTCTGTGTCAAAAGGAGCGAGAAAAGGGGGTGAGGGTGGTTTTCCGAAATTTCATGTGGACCTTCCTACCTTCCTACCCTCCTACCTTCCTACCTTCCTACCTTCCTACTGTTTTAAAGGTCTAGTGTAAAAAATCATCAATTTCGGGAGAAAACGTTATTTTTAAGTATATGTTAAAATTAAAACCCACACCGGCACATTCTTCTTCAAATACATAGATAGGTACCTACTGGTATCATAACAATTTTATTGTTTTTATTTCACTAACCGCGGCGTACATGGAACCATCATGTGTGCCATGATTAAATGTGTCCAGTTGAATACTGAGACATCTCCAAATAGTAAGTTTTGAAATAATTAAAACCTGTGTGTGTTTTATATATTAAACATGCTATAAAATAACACCGGTAGGTATAACGTTCCGTTTCATTAAAATAACATTTGAGAAATTCTAATAGTAATCCTGGTTACTCCCAGTTTGAACACATCTTTTGGACAGAGAAATAATAAATTCCATGCTATGAAATTATACAATGTTCTACCAGATCAAATCAAAAATATAAAGGAAATGAATATATTTAAAACAAAAGTAAAAACATGGCTGAGAGATCAAAGTGATAATAAAATTACAAACACCATGAAGACGATATAAAGACAATCCATAACCAAATACAAATATTTAAAAAAACTACAGACCACCTCAGAACAGGAAATCCTAGTGAGGAGGTCTGTGAAAAAAAAATCTATACTTATACTATACATTATACATACATGTACAAACCTTGCTATTGAAACTAATAATAAATAAATAAAATACAGACAACAGCAACATTTTGTTTAATACACCACAACGTATGTGCATTATTCTTATTTGCTCGTATTTAATGGTGTTTATGTTGTGCAGGATAGGTGGTATACTTTTACATTTTGTTGTTGTTTATGAATATTTATTTAGATGTATGCAAAAATTTTTCATACATCTTGTAAGAAAATATACACAAATACAATTTAGATATACAGTTAAATTTTTACTAATACATTTTAAGAGGAAAAAAAAGATTACTACATTAAAAAAAAACATTTTAAAGAAAACAGATAAATAACTACGTGACTAAAATAATATTGGTAAGATTGTTACAAATCAAAAAACATTCTTTACGTATAATGCACACATCCTACGAAAAGTGTTAAGACTTGAGGCTTCGTTTACGGCATTCGGCAGGCTGTTATAAAGTTTTTACCCTTTATAAAACGCGCTATTTTGTGTGAAAGTTTAGTTTTGGGAAGCCTAAAGTCTCCGCGTCTTCTCGTAGGATATTTGTGAACATTTTTTGAAACATAATATTACTCTGAAGATAATTTGGGAGCATATTATTTTTAAATTTGTATATCATTGTTAATGTATTATATATTATAATATAAGCTCTCAGACTCTCAAGCCATTTAAGGCTCCAAAGATTGAGATGGGCCGGACATGTGCACCGAATGCCAAGCATACGAGTGCCGAAGAAGGTTCTGACAGGACACCCGGGAGGTAAACGAAAGGCGGGCAGACCTAGACTGAGATGGGAGGATGATGTCAGGAAGGATGCAAGAGGATTACTCCATGTTGCAGATTGGAAGACGACAGCCGAGGACAGAGGGTGGTGGAGGCTTATTTTAAAGGAGGCCAAGGCTCGAAATAGGCTGTAGCGCCATTGAAGAAGAAGAAGATATTATAATATGTTGTTTTGTTGTCATAATATTTTAATTTTGTAACGTAATTTTAACTCTAGTAAAAATGTTGCATTTTAAAATCATCCTGATCCCCCTATTTTGTACAACCTGTAGTTTATTATTTTGGGTAGGAATAGAACACTTGAACAATAATTTAAATGCGGAGTTACACAGAATTGTAAACAAGGCGCGTTGTCTTGAGATCCAAGTTATTTCTGATCCTTTTTAGGAATCCAAATTTTTTAGCAATTTTATTTGTTATGTATTCTAAATGATATACGGTCGATATTCTCACCCTTCATAAATTCCGAAAAATGTACAGAAAATTGTCTTTTTTTTAATTTCTGACAGTCGACCACAATTATTTCTTCATGTGTTTAGTCCTGAAACAGTTTAAAAACTAAACCCATCTTCCCTAGTCCTTCATTCATTCATTATCCTTTTGTCTTACTCCTTTCCTTGAAAATTCCTACTTAGTTGCTACAAAGAAGAGGAAGGTGTTCCTACCAACTGTGAAACACATCTACAATATGGCACAAAATCTAAGATTAACTACCTCAATGAGATGAAAAATCGCAGTGATATCATTCACATCTCGCTTTCGAAATCTCGCTAATTAATCATAAAATACTCATCAATATAACCTCAAAGTGTCGGTAATTGTGGCTTATAGTTAGGGTTGCCAGCTACCGTTTTATGTATTAGAGGATTTGATACGATTAAATAAAGGACATCAATATTTTTTTAATAAAATGCTGTTATGGTATCAGTAGCGATATTTATTAATAAAAAAACACTGTTAATACGCAATATAATGTAGTTTGGCGTTAATCGAAGCCAAGTAAGTAGTACGACCTTAATTAGTCTTTTTGCATTCAAAGGTATACTTGGTATTACTTTTGGCGACTCTAAGAGCTTCTTCGTTTTCTATAATGAAATTATAATATTGTTTCCGTGTTGAAGTTCGACTTTATTTGTAGTTCTGCTTTTACAGTATTAATATCTAACTTATTTCGGTTTTTGGTCCACGTATTCGTACACAAGGAAAAAATCCTTTCGGTTTGGGCTTTAAAAACTGGAATGGAAAATACGTATTGTATTATTCTTAGCAGATTCTTGTATTCATCCGTAGATTTGAGAACCAGAATCAAATTTTCAAGAATACTTTCACACTTCTTATCGCATATAATTTTCGTCAGGAGAGGCTTTAATATACAGAAACCACGCTGATTCATTTTTTCCAAATTAAAGGACAAAGTATAGTCTGTCAAAAAAGAGTAGAAAATATAAAAACTGGAACTACTAAATTTGTAGACTGGCAACACCAATTTAACTGTCAAATTTTTTTTTGAAGTGCAATGACACTGAATGTATAGAACACAGTAAACCACATTTAAAAAAAAACTTTTTTTCTTCATAACATAAATTTGATTAAAAGGTGATTTATAAAGCGATTTGCTTTAATTTAATTTAACATAAATTTGAATTTAACAATAGATAGAAAGGAAGAATCACTAATGGTGAGTTTAGTTACACTACTTTTAGATCTGAATGAGTTAAATATATTCAGATCTAAAATTAGAGACATGATCTAAAGCCCAGGCAACGCTAGGTACTTTATCTAGTATTAAATAAATATGAGCAATTTCTAAACAGTGCTTTATATTTTATTACATTATATTTATTCTTCATTATGTTAACACAAAATTTCAAAGGTATATTTAATAATATACCTACATGCAATTCTAATTTTGAGATCGGCGAGTATCTATACTGCAATGAAAAAATATTTTTTCCACTATTATGCCTTTTTAATTTTTTATAAAAATGTAGGTTACACAGCTTTACTTTAACACCATGAGTTATGTGTTTAGTATTGCCATTTGATCAACAGTGGCGCCCTCATATATTTTCTACTCTTATTTGACAAACTATATTGTCCTCTATTTAAGATTTCAAATTAGAGGATAAGATCAATTTTTGGGTCTGAAATACATGATATTTTTTAAAATAAAGGACGTCTGGCAACCCTACCTATAGTGGTGCTGTTATTCTGGAGTGCCGCCAGCATCAAAATCGGCCAGAAACAGCGGATAAACCCATCAAAAGGTAGGGACTTTTTCCTTCCCATCGCCAAATCCTGTGATTGAGGTTAAAAACGCAGTCAATTGTCTTGATTCACAAAAATTTGATTTACAGTCCACCATCTCTCTCGTGTTACGATATTGTTCGTGACATCTTGAATAATATATTTTTTAAGTTCGATAAAAATATTTTTTTCGTAACAGCCAACTTACATCATATTGTATTGAGGTAGGAAAATTCAAAATAAATTCACAGTTCAATAATTTCACAATAATACATTTTCGAAAGAAAAGCTTTTGTTCACTCACGAATAACACATTTCTTATTATTTTATTACACAAAATTTGAGAATTTTCTCCAGAAATTTCATACATTCTTCTTTTATAGTCCACAGATATTATTATTATCGTTCGTGGTACGGAAACAGCTAGGTATTTAATTTAAACGAAATATTCACATTACGTACGTTATTTCGGAAACAAAAGAATGTATCCATTTTATTTAACAGTCCTCGTTCATAAACAATAAAATTACCTTATACTTCTGACCAGAGATTTAACCGAGTAAAAGTGCTAGAGAGTACCGCAAACTACACCCGGTGGTCTAGCATTATAATATCTATGTACTTGATTTTTGGTCTCGAAGTTATTTTAAATAAATAAATATTATTTTTTGAAGTGAAAACTTCTTTAGCCTTGTTGTGTTTTAAAACTCGATGAAACGGAAACGAGCGACACTAAAAAGAAACAAATGCACACATCTATAGGATTTAGCCTACGAGAGAATTAGATAGTAATAAAATATTTGTTTAATTCACGGGTACTCGGTTCCAACATTATACGATAAATCCACAGTCCCACGCAAGCCTCCTTTGGTGTAGTGGTATAAAGCGCCCGACACGATCCTCAGCGGCCAGAATTTAGCGAAACTAGGATAGAATTCTATGAAAACCAAAAAAAATTATTATTTTTGTAAAATCAATATCCAATCTTTAAAACACTCCAAAATGAACAGGCAATAAAAAAACACAAAATAAAGCGTCATTTAGAGACTCCGAGAAGAAAACACAAAAATAATAATAAGATGAGCAAACTTACAGGAAAAGGTCCACTGGAATTCGACGACAAAAACATGGAAAGAATCTTCCTTCACATTGATAAAAAAGCGCTTCGTCCCACGCTTGTCTACTTTAGTTTTCTGAAGGTTTCATTTCTACCGCTTGTGAATTGCACACTTTGATTTTTTTAATGTTCTATTTTTTGTCTTCTAAAACTGTTCAATGTCAGACAACTTTCCAAAGTAACTAAAGCGACGTGTTCCGTTTGCGGCATGCATACAAAGTAAACACAACTTCAGAATTAACCAATTAAATGAGAGCAGCTGTAAAATTGAGATTATTTCGAAACGAGAAGTCTTTGATGTACTTAAATCAAATCCCGGAATGCTGTCAAATTGTGAAAAATGTCAAAGGAAAATAATTTAGGTCAAATAATTAAGACATTTTACGTCTGGTACCAATGCGAAATAAATTTAAAAGAAAGATTGATTTTATTTATGATTGATTCTATCTTGATTCGTGCATTATTTTAATACTATGTCGCCTTGTCTGATCTGTTAACAGCATATTTACAACCAACGTTGCCTCGGTGAAAGACTACCATATAATCGAAAAGTTGTTAAAAATAGCAATAGCCGTTTTGTGACCAGAAGGTGACAGCCTAACGAGTGGTCAATTTGGGTGGCCAATAAATATATAAGGATAACTAACACCTCTGCCATAGGTCACCCCAAGTGGTTCGCTGCGTTTGGTGACTTAGTAAGGGTGTTCGGGTTCATGGGGTTAGGTAAGTCCGGGTCTTGGCGGTGGATGCGTCTGCCCAGCTGCATGGCAGGCCAGATTGGGAGAGAATGGTTGAGGGAGTCATTTTAACTTCTCCAGCCACACCCGCTTGAAACATCGCCTTCCAGCGTATTAGGAGGGATGCTTCGTATGTACGTCACTACTGGACAAACTGACCATCAGATTCCTACCCACAATTCATACCGTTTTCCTTCCCAGAACTTATAATCGGGAACCATTTATTGGATAACCAACACCTCTGCTATAGGTCACCCCAAGTGGTTCGCTACGTTTGGTGACTTAGTAGGTACTTTTCCCGGGTCCATCGGGTGAGGTCTGTTCAGGTTTTGGCGGCGGATGTGCTTGCCCACCAGCTGCGTGGTGTGCTTAAACGGTTTGCGGAAACCTTGTGACCTCTGTAGCTGGTCGTACACCGCAGCGGGAGGAATCCAGTCTGTTCACTTCTAGATTCCTACCCACTCCTCATACCCTTTTCCTTCCCAGAATTTCCTCGCCTTCCTTTCCTAAGCCACCTCCATTATTTTCCTCATGGCCTCATTCCATTTGTGTGGGGTTCATGTAAAAAAAAATCCTTTCCTTCCTTTCCTAAAATGACCCTCCACACAGCATCCTCAAAGATGACATAGGCTCTCAGGGGAATTATTTTCCTCAGGGCCTTCTGCCTAGCTAATGTAAAAAAATACTGCCAGCTAAATACTGCACTTGTGTTACGACACCAACTCTTAAAAATAGCTACGCTAACGCCAGAGATGACTGCGCGTTTGCGGCGTAATCCTCGTTAAGAGATACCAGTTGCGGGAAAATATGTGAATCGAATATCATCGCGTACAAACTTCGAAATAATACGACAAACCATTTTTGAACGCCTTTTATGCTTATATGTAAGTAGATATAATAATTAATAAATAGTGATTCGAGTTTTTACTAAGGTAATTAAGATACACTAACTGACATCAATACACGACAGGCATAGACAAGCCATTGAAAGCCGTAGAAAATCACAGAAATTTGACAGCCGATAACGCACAACGGACTCCTTCCGACATCGTATTTTGTTTTTTTTTTGTTTAATTGTCTCATAAAGATGACTTAACACAAAAGATAATCACCCTCAGATCTAAATAGTCAAGCATTTACCAAACTTACTCTTCGCTGTATCCAAATATTAGGTCCTTACATATTAAATTGGCGTTTTGTATGGGAGGAACATAAAGTCGATTTTTTAAATATAATATATTTATTTAATCAAAGTATGTACCATTGCTTTCTATTCACTTTTGCCATCTCATAGGTTCATAGATCCCTTTACTAAAAAAAACAATTCGGACGGGAATCAATAAAATCTTTGAAGGCGGTTTGGACTGCCCCATCGGAGTTGAATTGTTTCCCTTGCAAGAAGTTATCCAAATTTCGAAAAAAATGGTAATCTGTTGGGGCAAGGTCCGTAGAGTACGGTGGATGTCTAAGATATTCCAATTGAAGCTCCTCTAATTTCGTAGCCGTCTGTTGTGCAGTATTTGTTGATTTTCTTCACTCAATTTGTGAGGTACCAACCTTTCAAGCTTTTTCACCTTCCCAATTTGCTTCAAGTGGATTAAAACAGTTTTATCACTAACACCGCAGCCTGCAGCTAACTCGGACGTGGTTTGCGATGGATCTGCTTCGACAATAGTCTTCAATTCTTCATTATCAGCTTTGGTCTCCGGCCGTCCACGAGGCTTGTTCTGCAGGTCGAAATTTCCAGAACGAAAACGTTGGAACCAAAAACACACTGTGTTTTCTTTTGCGGCACCGTCGCCATACACTTCATTAATCCTTCGAGCCGTTTCTGCAGCACTGGTGCGACGGTGGAAATCGTACTCGTAAATAACGCGATATTTCAAGTTTTCCATTTTGTAAACTAAGTGACGCAAAGAAAAAAAACAATTAAGGCAAAACAAATTAATTATAATTTTCGAAACACAAATACACGAGTAAATAGCTGTATAAATTTGAATTTGGAATTCTTAACCAAAGAGAAGATATTTGAGATCAAAGTTGCCAGTACGGCAAAACGCCAATTTCATATGTAAGGACCTAATATATGTATTGAAATGTTAGAGATGTGCTATCCGCAGTTTTTACTGGGTGGGATTGTGCTTCCTGGTGTCGCCGATATTGTTAACAAATTAACGAATAAACTAAGCGAACGTTACACTAAATTAACGAAATATTTTCATATTCAAACTATATTGTTAACCAATACTACTTCACACCTTCAAAAAATCAACGAAATGAACAAATTCTTTCCGCATGCAAACTACTACCAATAGGTAGTAATCCGCCGACAATCGCGCGGACATCAAAGCATATCTCTTTAGTATTTCAATATCTTTGGCTACAGTCATAGAAGGATACATCCTTCCCCTTCCTACCTTCAGCCTCACAAAATACCCCAATAAGGGATATTATAGTCCCACTGGCTCCAAAAAGTAAAAGGGACTCTTGTCTGGTATTAATGTTGAATTTTTTTTTCACGCTCTATTCAAACAACGTAAGCGTCTTTATTTAATTAAGGTTCTGCCTTGAGCACTCATACAGAACAGATCAAAAGTCCAATTCTGAAAGATCCCATTAGAACTCAGACATACGAAACATTTTAAAACTTTCAAATTTTCAATCTGTACAAACTTTATTCAAAAAATGTTTTATTTAAACTTTAAAAAGAATATATCTGAATACTCCACGGTCTAACATATATATTCAACAAGGGCAATAAACCAAGCAACACTTTCAGAGAAGTACATATTAATTTTCATGTTACGAAACGTAATGCTTCATCAAATCAAACAAGATACTCGTATAACAAAATTGAATATTGTTGTGTCTCAACTTCCAATATTAGACAACTTGTGATGTGTTGCTAGTTTGTTTATTTGGTTATCGTGAATATTTGCAATGTTATATTAGACTGGACTTACGTCCTTACTAGGCTAGTTTCAAATAGTTCTGGCGCTCCGGTGAACTAACAGCAGAAGCACGCCTATATTAGAACTAAAACATGAACGGCGATAGATGGTACTTCTCTGGTAATTAACTCAGCTGCAATCTGTTGGTATATGGCAAAAGTTCGTATTACAAACTAACCATCTATTGAAAGAATATTGATATCTTTTAAAAGAAGCTGATACTACGTAGATTATATCAATCACTACAAATACGTTCAAAACTAAAGTAAAGACATGGCTGAGAGAACAGAGATGTGAAGATAATCTAGAGACAACTAGACACTAAATCCAAAAATATGAAAACAACTGGCGCCCCATATCAGGAAAACCTAATACGGTATTCTTACATCAGGTACAGACTTTGCCAAAGAAATTAATAAAACATTTAATGAACGCATTCTTCTCGGTATCACTTTTCGTGTTCAATTTATTGCGTGCATTATTTCACTAATTTTTTATCTACTGCATCAAGTCATCATAAAATTCCTTAACCCAAAAACGTCTTCAATTAGGCCAACATAAAAAGCAAAGTGTATCGAATACCCTTTACGATGCCAAAATAAGATGTTCGCGCAAAATTAAGTCGCAACTTACAGCCGTTAAAATGATTTTTATCGGCAATTTCGATATTTTACGACCGAAGCATACAACACGCATATGCCATTATAACGACATCAGAACAAATGTTCTTTTTATTTAGCCAGGAGATAATAATCGTCCAAGGATTAAAACACTTCTTAACTTCGAGACCTAGATTTTTATTACAGAAGATAGATAGGTCACTAAATTACTGAAAATGACTTATATTCCTATTTCTCGTAACAAAAGACCACTTTGATAGTAGTATTGAAACAAAACTGGGCTAAGTACACAGATTGAAAGATGACATGTTGAAACTTGTAAGGAAATACTTCGAGTTTGGCAGATGATAAATTAGCAAATCGTTGGTGAATATTGTTAAGCACTCCTGCCTGAGGTGCCTACCTTCTGCCGACAGACCAGCTCAGAATTAATGCGGTCAGCAGAGCGGGTGAGACCATCATCACCAGGGTTGTAGGATCTCTGAGGCGTTAGTGTGGCATACCTGAAATAAACTCTATCTTACGGGCCGGGGAGGCAATGAAACAATTCGGCTGCGGTAAAAATCAGGTGTATTGGAAAGAATCCGTATATGAGACAATAATGGTACATAACACAGTCAAAGGTTGGAACAAGGAGGCGTCAATAATCCTAACTAATTCAGAGGTAATTGGACCTAACATCTCTCTGCTTCGTTTCTCTCTCTGGGGCAGTTATTAATCTACATGTAGAATTTAAGATGGAACACGCGCAAAAAGAGGGATTAATGGCTCCGGTACTCACTGCCGCCGGCTGGTGCTGGGAGATCGGTGAGGTGAGGGGTGTTCCCTGGGTGCTGGCGTCCTCCAAAGGAACTTCGATGGGCGAACTTCGCCGTGTGTTTCCACGGAGTGTTCCAGAACAACATCGGAACGATTCACGCAGCGCGTGCACTCGAGGCGCTGCCGGGGCAAGAATGGCGTCGGGACCGTTGCCGTTCGCCGCTGGCGCGCCGGGCGCGTGTGGGGAGGAGCGGGAGACCGTTTGCAAACACAGTGGTGTAGCGTGATTTTGTAGGACGTATTCGTGCATCGTAACAATATTTCTTAGAACCTTATTAGATTTCTTAGATCCTTATCAATCATTACTAAGTAAGGAAGTTTTAAGAAATATTTTAAATCTTCCTTAATTAGTAATGATTTTAATGCAAGCAACTATTTCAGGATTCTACCACTAAGAGGTTTTTTGATCACTAAACTAGTAAATGATTAAAAGACTTTTAATAGATGAACAATTGTGTTTAACCTTTCCTCAGTGTTCGCAAAAAGGTAAAAAAACTTTGCTTTTTTTAATGAGATTTTAACCCTTATATACAAAGAAACTGAATGAAGGGCAATGTCAGAATAGCTTGCACCAATATCCTTCTTGACGTAACACTTTATTTAATTAATCTAGCTTCTCGGAATAATTTTACATGATAAATGAAACAATTTTACACGAATTTTCTTTGACTTTGTGGGTCACTTTTAGCAGCTGTCAATGGCTAACATATTGATATTTTATGTAAGTTTTCAAAATAGTATAAAGGGTAGAAGAAGTCGGGGACGCCCGAGGAAGACATGGCACGATCAAGTGAATCAGATACTTGAGTCGGGTCATGTCAAAAGTCAGAATAATAGAAGAGAATGTATGAGACGATGGGAATTCAAAATGGGAAATTAAAATTTTTTTTCAAGTTAGTAAGCTAATTTGGAAAAAATTCTTACGGTATTATCAAGTTTTATAATATGAATAAAAAGTTATATTATTTGGTAAATAGAAAACAATCGTAAAAAAAACAACAGGCCACTTGCATGGATTTCATAACGACTTGGAAAAAATCGTGTGGATAGATTTTTTAATAAGATAACGAAAATGTTAGTAAAAATTTTTACAAATGATAGGATTTTTTTATTTTTAAATAAATAAATCCATTATTTGGGTTTATGACGTCACTACATGAAAATGTCCCGTCTCCGAAAATGATCCTATTAATTTTGTAAAATTCCACACTGATTTATTTTTTTTTAAATGGCATCACTATGATTTCAGGCGAATTTTTGAATTTGACATTTAACGTTCACTAGATTTATTGTTTGTTCTCTGCGAACTTATCATTTGGTTTAACTTTTTGACAGATGTTATGAAGAGAACCCCGTACATTTTACACTGTCTGTACGTGTTTAAGAGGTATAATGGTAGTGGTGCTGATTTTAACAAAATCAAATTTTATAATGTACTTATTATTATTATAATTTACGAGTACAAGTATATTAAATTTGATTTAGTAATATTTACGTTGTACATTATAATGATTTATGACCAATAAGATGGATCAAGGAAAAAAGTATTTATGAGATTTAATATTTTTGGTATGCCTCGTTATTCTCCTGTGCCATTCGTGTGGAAAACGTTATTTTTTTAAAAAATGATTTTCGGCTATGTAATTATCATTTTTTGGTACACATAAAATTATGTCCCGTCTTTCCGGTTTATAAAAAATGATCTGATTTTTCGGATTGAAATTTTCAAATATTCGCTTTTTTTGAAATCTAGACAGTATTTTATTTTCCTCTTGTTTTGATCATCAAGTGTGCAAAATTTCACCAAAAAGTATAAAATTGATGCTTTAAAAGGAAGAAATGGAATATGGCGTTTTTAGAAATCTTATGTAGACACTGTACACAGTGACCTCTTGTTTTGAAGGTCAAGTATTTAAAATTTTCAGCAATGGTGTGTTTTTTAGTTAGCAAAATTTACCACAGTGCGAGAACTACTTTGTTCATTACATATTAGGTTTTTTAACCACAGCAGTCACGAAAAAACCTTGCAAAAGTACTTGCAAATTGTAAAAACGAAAAATAATGCCACCCACGAAGAAAATTTTGAAGGGAGTGGAAATAGTTTTTTGTTTTTTTAGCTGTTGGCCAAATAGCCTACATATTTTTAGGGTAACCGACGAGTTCATCGAAAATCAATTCATCGAAAGCAAATTCATAGAAAACGAATTCATCGAAAATCAATTCATCGAAAATCAATTCATCGAATGGTCAATTCATCGAATCGCCAATTCATCGAAAAACATTTTTTTGTAGATATTAGAGCTGTCAAAATTAAATACCCAAAAAGGTCTGTTTAACTGAGTTAAATGTGTTTAGCAACTGTCAGTTTCGTAGTGACAATGTAAAATTTATAGGTTATCTCTTCGATTTCCGATTGTCTGATACTGCAAAAAAGGGATATCTAAGGAACGGTGACCAGACAACTCATAATGAAACCAACTCATAAACAACTCAGAAAGGTCATTAAGAGTGATGATAAAAAATATTTAAAAATTGGTTAAATAGGTTAAATTAGGTTAGGTTAGTTTAGATTAGGTTAGGTTAGGTTAGATTAGGTTAGGTTAGGTTAGGTTAGGTTAGGTTAGTTTAGGTTGAACAATGCTTTTTGAACTTCTCGGTCCGCTCGGCATTTCTCTCAAATATCAACAAAATATATTTTTTCGATGAATTGGCGATTCGATGAATTTGCTTTCGATGAATTGATTTTCGATGAATTGATTTTCGATGAATTCGTTTTCGATGAACTCGTTTTCGATGAACTCGCCGTGAACCTATTTTTAGGCCACATACAAAAACAGAAAGCCATAAACCATAGATAAAATATAGTTGATTGGAAGACTCACGATTGTAATGAATTGGATTTTCGATAATGGAACATGTACGCACTAAAATAAATACATTGCTTGAGATAAACAAGTACTGGGTAGTCCACAACGAATCTACACTGTCTATAATAACTTTCTGAAGATGAAGATATGTTCTTCGACCGATACTTTTTGCATTATTATCAACAACTAGAGCCTATGAAAAATCACAGGACATCATATTTTTTGTTTTGTTTTAAAAGAAAGACAAGCATTTCCGGGTTACGAATAACCCCACAATGAAAATTGAAAATCTCCTACTACCACTGCGCGGAAAATGTTGCTTGTGTCATGATAGCGGATCTCGACGAGCCAGTCAACGAATTGAACACACAACACCTGGGTGCGACGTAGACGCGATTCTAAGGGCCTTCACTCATAGGCCCTCCGTTCACGGAGATACTTACAATCTATGTAATTGTGACGAAACCTCAAGTACCCTGCTGATATACTACTTTTTAATGCTAGTCTTCGTACACGGCACTATCCGAAATATACTGAACTTGATCATTTTTTACGTGCAGCCGTGAAGTTAACATGCTGTCAAGCGATGTCATATGACTTTTTTCCAACATCAATCCATGCCTTCTCCACTAAATCCTTTCTTACGTATTCTGGTAAAGTATAGTTATATAAACATGCATTTTTTCCAGTTCCAGAAGAAATCTAACTTTACTTTCATATTCCGACGCCATTCTGTCAAACGTCAAACGAATAAGTATCAGACACAAATGATGGGACGCATCGCGTGCGATCAGCACTGTCGGTATCGTGATACTGATTGGAAACCGACGGCCACCGCGTAGCGCCGTGAACGGGCACCAGCAAAATCGTACGATCGGCGCGTATTAAACGCGCACGAGGATCGAGTATCTTGTAAATATCTCCGTAAACGGAGGCACTAACTAACGGAGGCTCTCCGAAATATTGGCTAAAGAAGAAGGTATATAACACGGCATCTTCTTCTTCTTCTTCTTCAGATATACCTCCACCGCCCTTTATCCTCGGCCGTCATTGTCTTCCAATCTGCACATGGAGTAATCCTCTTGCATTCTTCCTGACATTATCTCCCATCTCAGCCTAGTTCATAACACGACATTACACCCCAAAAATGAATAACGATAATTTTTTTGGCCATAAAATCTAAACTCATATCTGATTTGGTGATGTTTACGAGTAATCTGAGTACTGTACCAGATGATATTACACGTTTACAGATTTACATTCTAAACACAAATTTAGAATTTTCGGTGTTGTCTGTGAATCAATAATATATCAGGGCTAAGGGTCGACCGAAACAGGTTATTCGTTCTCGGCCGAGACCGAGAATAAATTAAAATCTCGGCCGAGACCGAGAATAGATAAATTGAGAAAAAAAATGAAAATGCGCTTTTTGCATAATACAGTACTTTTAAGAAAGTAATAATAGTTTTAATAACCAAAATTGAACAACATGATGTTGTTCAATTTTGTTAACAAAAGTAGTGAAATGAACGAAGCGGTAACTAAAACTTGCCTCGCTGCCAGCCGACCAATCACAATCGACAACTCTCTCACACACTGACAGCAAGTGACGAATGTGAACGCGCGCGGTAGATTTGAATCCCATTATCCTATCCGTACCTAGTTACAACGGTCTCGGTTATGGCCGAGAATCTCGGTGATTTTCACCGAGAACCGAGACAGAGTTCTCGGTAGAATTTGTAGCCGAGAATGCCGAGACCGAGATCTCGGTCGACCCTTAATCAGGGCTATTCATCTATATTTATAATTGGTCAAAACTTGGTCAAAAGTGGTTTAAACGAGCATAATATTTTACGAGTCCACAACATTTGAAATAGCTACGCTGAAAGTAAAAAATTAAAGAATTATTGTAGTTCCGAAACCCCCGGGAACGCCTGGGGTCTTTAGCCCCAACGCCACTGGTGAAATAACTTCAAATTCTTACACTAAAAATCATAATGATATATTTTTTTATTACTTGCCCGCAAAAGCTGAATAACATTGTGCTTGACTATAAAATTGTGTAAATAAACATCGTTAATGTTTAACATAAATATTTATGTGATTTCCATTTTTATGTGAACGATTTATTCGATATTCAAGGATTTTTATTGAGTGTTGGTGTCAGAAAAATAATGATTTGGTTTTCAAATGCATAAAAAGATGAAACACTTCAGCGTTTTCTTTTGAGAGTTGAAATTAATGCAAAATTATTATTACTGGAGTGATGGATTTTCTCAGTATCGCCCCGGTGATAGACCGCACTTCAAAATAGAAGAGGTGTTTATTTAATGTTATTATCTTGGTTTGGTTTTGTAAAAAAAATTGTAGTTACTTTTTGTTTTGATCCAGACCGAAACCGTCGTAATTTCTGCGGGTTTTTTCAATAAGGTAGGCTCGTTGTAAAGATTAATAATGGTCTGACTTGTAAAGTGTCTTTGTCCGTGGGTGGTCAATTTTAATGAAATATGTGTGTAGTTTGTTATAGACCTATATGAAAAGAATATATAAGGTAAGATATACAGATATAAATAAGAAAACTAAAAAAGCCTTCCATACAAATTTTAATAGAAAATAGGTCACCACTGACATAGTACCTTTTGATTCTAGATCATTTCTAGAGCATCTAAAGCAGTGGTTCTTAACCTGGGTTCGATCGTACCCCAGGGGTGGGTGAGGTCTCGCGGGTTCGGCGGAGGTCAAGGGCAACAGCAGAAGTCACACTGATTTGCAATAAATATTCATTATTATGTGACCGGTCAGTGGTTGAGTGGGCATCGCGTTTGGGTCCCACCCAAGCGTTCCGTGTTCGATTCCTCGGCTGGCTAAGTCTTCCATCATGACTCAAGCAATATTTTCGGCTTACTGTGGTGGTAGTAGGATATTTTCAATATTGTCGGGTTATTTGTAACCTGGGAATCTTTGTCTTTCCTTTTAACAAATAAATCAAAAAAATGTTTATGTTTTTGTGTGAAAATCATGTTTTAATGGTTTTGTTCATTTTTTGCACCTGAGTGTAAATATATACCTACCTATGTTTTGAATTTGAAATAATCATATTTTATTTTTCCAATTAAGAAGGGTTCGATAAATGCGCATATGAAACTGGTGGAGTTCAGTACCTCCAACAAGGTTAAGAACCACTGATCTAGAGCAAGAGCTCTGTCTCTCTTACGCCTGCGTGACATCGTATGTGTACGAACAAAAACCAAGGTTTCGGTTTTTTGATTAGTCAGCGTATGGGCGGCCGACTGGCGCAGGCGCGCTGACAAGAATGTTTGTATGTCAACGTATCAGACCGAACATAGTGAAGGCAGGTTCAGATTTGTGTCCGCGCGAGGCGGCGCCGATAAGCTTTACCGGAATGAATTCTTAATTCCTGCTCGCCGGTGACGCCGGTCAGAATCTGATATCAAAATGAGCGACCTGTTAATTGCCGCTGTTTTCAATCAATCGCCAATCTGGGATAAAAGAAATACATTCCATAGAACCAGAAATGTTGTTGACAAGTGATGGAATGAAATCAACAAGATAAAATTTTGAAATATCGTCAAATGTCACAGGAATGTCCTTTCACGCACGTACTTAACATATTATCATGTTCTCCTGAGATTTTTTTTTTCATATTTAAAGATACCAATTACCAAATAACGTTGTTTTATTCCTTAATTTCAAGAAACGCTTCTCCAAGAGTAAATAATCGTCGTCTACGAACTCGATATTTCATAAAAACTGACAGCTGCTGTCAGGCTACCGCGCAGGTAGCGCAAGTTTTATCCGCGTTCTGTTTGTCCACATCTCGGCGTCAACTGCCGCCGGTGGAACAGGGCACTGAGCGCTGTTAATCTGAAAACCGAAACCCGCTTTGTTTTTGTTCATACCCTATATCGACATCCCGTGCGTGTTAGTTATTAACTTAAGTGTTTTTGAAACACTGTAACATACATTTGAATCACTTCACACAGTACATATCCATTATTTCAATTAAAAATCAATTATTTGTATGAAATGCTATGTATGTACTTTTCTTCTCAGGTCGGTTCCTCGTTGCTGAAGATCGGGACTCCTACTCAAATTTCCATGGTGGACAAGGCTTCTCCGCTCCACGCGGTCCTACGCTGCATGGAGAGCCAAAGACACCCTAGTACCGGACTCCTGTAATACACGGTCATTTTAGCGCATTGGTGACCTTCTTCTACTTCTTCATCCCTCAAATTTACCAGTGACTATTAGTTTCTCCAAGCTGGAGTCCTCAGTATGGCGAGCAACGTGTCCAAAGTGTTTTAAGATAAATTGTAGGCAGTTAGTTGAAATTCAATTTTTATTAGAACAACAAATTAATGATTGCCATATATTGTCAAATAACTTGTTAAGATTTATTATATGGTGTCATGATAACCGCTTGCAACTTAACATAAGCATATGTCAAATTATGAGGTTTTATCGAATAAAGAATCCAATATTTTTCGATTATTCCAGTAACAATATGTCGTTAGTATCGGTCTCGGAAATCAATGACTTAGGAATTTGGTTTGACACGAAACTCAACTTTATCAAGCATATAGAAATAATAACCAATAAAGCTTTGAAAATGTTGGGATTTATTTTAAGGATATCTAGTGATTTCAACAATGTCAATACTGTAAAAACATTATATATGTCACTCGTAAGGAGTCATTTAGAATACAATTCCACGGTTTGGTCCCCAAATTATGAGGTTCATTCACATGCGATTGAAAGAATCCAAAATAATTTTTTAAGATATGTGAATTTTAAAATGGGCATTCCTAGTGAATGCCTAAATTACGATAACGTACTTTGTTCATTAAATTTAATAAAATTATCCGATCGTAGAATCATTTCCGATTTAACCTGTTTGTATAAAATCATAAATTCAATGTTTGATACCCCTGATTTATTATATGTAATTTCTTTTCATACTCCAGGCAGGTCAGTCACAAGACAGTACCTACCATATTATTGTAGCAATTCTAAGTCAACAAGTCAATATTATACTCCTATGCGAAGGATTCAACAGCTTGGTAACAAATACTCCGATGTTGTTGATATATTTAGTACATCAATTTTATTATATAAGCATACCTTATTGAAGTTTTTTTCATCAAATAGGGGAATATTTTGCTAAAGCTATTAAAATTGACTAACACATTGACAGTATTTTGTTGGCTGAAAGAAAAAAAAACTATTTCGGATTTTTTGTATTTTGTACCTACATCCTGTTTGGTTCAAATTCAATACCTAATATTTTTACTTTGTATTTATTTTTGTGCAAGTGTTTTAAGCAGTAGTTTCCTGCACTATTTATAAGTATAATTTCGTTAATATTGTTATATATATGTATGTAAAAGCCTAAATAGGCGTAAATAAATAAATAAATAAATAAACTACCTTTTTATAAATTTGAAGGTTATTCTCATCAACGTAATAAATTATTGAAGAAGAAGATCACACTAATAATCTAAACGAAAATATGAAAGATGACAAGACACAGAAAACTAAAACGATAACGGTCGCAACTGAGACTCGAACCCAGAACTTCTCGACGGGGCGAACACCTCTACCAATTGCAACCTTCTGTCAATCCGTTGCATTAGTCAATCTCATATTTAAAATTTTAGAATTAACAACAAACAATATTATAGGCAACTAACTACCTTTTTCATTGGAAACAATCGTTCTAAGAACTGGTTTGTAACTTTAATAGCGTCTCGGATAGATATATCCGATATTTGTATTTTTGATAGAAGATGGCAGTAGCCGAATTGATAGAGGCGTTCCTCCCGGTAAGACGAGAGGTTCTGGGTTCGAGTCTCAGTTGCGTTATCTTTTTATTTTTTTGTGTTTTGTTCTCTTTCATAATTTTGTTTAGATTATTAGTGTTATCTTTTTCTTGAAAGAGTTAGTTGAATTCCTTTTGTGAATGCCTAGCTAACCTTACTTTGTATTACAATTTTTTATTTTTTATTATTATCCTTGTTTTTTAAATGTAAACTACATAACAAAGTACGCACATATTGACTTTCGGGAAAGCTTGTAGGTACTGTAGCCGAACTAAAGGGCGTTAAATCAAACAATTAATTAAAGAGAACAATCGAAATGTCACATTCAATCTGTCTTTTGTATTTCAGTTTCTTTTTGTATGTGTTTCTCTCTGGGTAAATGAACAGCCCCATAAACTAAAGATTTCTTACAACCAGACCAAAGTTTCCACTCGTTTGGCATTGGATTTATTTTTAAATTGCGGTCAGAGCAAGTGACCGAGAAAAAGTTCACTTTTGTATTAAAAAGTATTTTGCGCTAGAGGAAAATAAAAAATACTCAATATAGAGAATATATTGAGTTGTGGATTTTGTATAAGTTGTATGCGTTTTCATTGAATAAATAAATAGAATTCCTAAACTGCTCTTTCATAGATGCAGCACTTTCAGCACGGGTAAAGTACCCAGTGAGGCCCGCATCATCAAATAATGTTATAAATAATATATACATTTATCGAAACATATAAAAATAAATGAGTATGGCGTAAAAAAAATAAGATTTTTCTGGCGAATGATGACACCATTTGAATATGACGTGAGTCGTTTTGCATTTGATCTACCGTTATTACAATGGAAGATGCTCCGAGGAACTAGCGTCATTGATCCCTTCGGCACCGGTGCATAGTCGGGAAACACGCCAAACGCGTGCCCAACTTTTGTACACGGTTGACATTTGTCACATGACAACGGGTCGCTTCTTCGACTCGTTCTTGTGTTCAACGCATGGAACTAAGATTGAAGGGAAGCGGCAATACTTTCGGAATATTACGGGGATAAGCGAAAAACCTATGTAGCTCGCAAACTTGTAGCCGTCTAGTGGGAGGGGATAGAAACGGGGAATGTGGCTAGCTTGCGGGGGGAAGGCGGCGCTCTGGAGATAAGGGCCGAACTGTGAATGGGAATCATTATTATTTTTATATTTTTTAAATTTTCGTTAATTTTTTTTTAAATTTTGGACATAAAATATAATAGCTTAATTGAAAAATAAGTAATGAAATGAGGAAAGGGTAGTAACAAGGAGACTGGAGACTTATGTGTTGTTTAATTTTTATTGTTCCCTATACAAGTTATTTTAAGTTACCTTTATCTACTAGGACGTACTTAACTCATTTTTTGCGAAATAAAGATTTGTGAAGCGCTTGTCGAAATACATCGGCCTCACTTTTTACTTGACAATTGCAAGTGGGTAAAATAACTAGTGTTATGAACTCGCTGTAACTCAAGGCGCCATTCCTTGGTGCTATCATTGCTTAACTCATCAGTTTGAAATAGATTTTAATTTATCATATAAATAGTAAGTATGGTTTTTTATACGTATTTTATAAAATCAACAGACTTGCAGTGAAAATTTTTGTGCGTTCTATTCTGATGTATACTGGTGCTTGAGTTTTAAGAAAGGAGTGCTCGATATTAATCTTATAAAAGAACTGTATTTACAGTTTTACAATGATAACAAAAAAAATAAGTGATAGGAACAAACACTGCTTGACTTATTTGCGTGGGAAAATAAATTTTATTTGATTAAATTGTGTTATTTCATAATTAATTTATTTTAAAATAATGTACATATTATATTATACTAGCAGATCCGGCCACACGTTGCTGTGGCTAACGTAAAAAAATTCCACGCCATTACCCAACCTTTATAACCAACGCCATCTGTTAAATTAAATCCACACCGCCCATTTTCCAGCCCATTGCCCGCTGCCCGCTGCCCGCTGCCGCTTAACCAGATATATTATATGTTTCAATAAATTTACACAAAACCTTGACAAATTATATATCTAAACCTTTCTCATGAATCACTCTATCTATTGGTGAAAACCGCATGAAAATCCGTTTGGGTAGTTTTTGAGTTTATCGCGAATAGATAGACAGACAGACGCGGCGAATAACTTTGTTTTATAATATGTAGAGATATACCATATAATATATCACAAGAATCCCAACTGCTTCCGTCTGTAGCATGTACGTTGTGAGGCTGAAGGTAAATGGCGAGGGGAACTAAATGGTGGAGAGAAAGCTGGAGAAGTACCCGGCTATTCAGATCTAGTCGACAAACACGGCTAAATCAATTTCAAGCAACATTTCAATTCTGAATGGTGGTCTTACCTACGCCAGAGCGATACTGAGAATGTCTTCCACCTGGACCGTGCCGGGAATATATTTTATAATGTTTTTAATTATAAAATGTTGAAAACACAGATCAATCGAATAAAATTTATTTCGGGATTTGAACCCGCGACCTCCGGATTGCTAGTCAAGAGCTTTACCCCTCAGCCACGAGGGCATGTCAATGTGACTTTTACATAACAATACAGTGATTATAAACTTTGAATTAACGTTGTAAACATATGTAACAGGAGTGGTAAATTAGTAGGAAGAAAATCTAAAAATAACAGTGCAAAAAAGACAAAGTAAAAATTTTTAAAAATGAATAAGCTAAATGATAAAAAACATATACCTATGACATGATTAATAAAAACATAAAAGTTTTTTGGTAATTTTTAATTATTATAATTTAAGTTGACCGATTCGGCCCATTGGCAGTCGGAGTTCACGTGATAACATCGGGCTCATGGCGATGGCGGTTGAAATTAACACGCCGAAAATTACAAAATGTATATTTAAGCTATGTTTAAACATTTACATGTGAAAGGTAAGACCGTCTTTTTTCTTAAAGGTCTTCATAGAACTACTTTTACACAATTTTACGGCACAGTGGACCATTTTTCTATGTTTTATGAACGTTTTTCTGGGAGCTCTATGCGCGACCGAGGTGTAAAAGCCAATGTCAGCCATCTAAAAACCGTTCGGTAAAATTTTTGAAAAGGCATGCTTTGGGCAGTGGGGCACACTTTACATGCCGTCTCTCTAGTATCCATACTCTTAGGTTCAACGGCTCGGCTGTGGAACGATTTGAGGGCCTCTGTGTTTCCTTCTTCCCACAACATGGGTATCTTCAAGACCAATGTTCATTCCTTCCTCTCCTCAAAAAGACGCTCGACACAGCATCTCAGATGACGTAGTCCCTGAATGAAATTATTTTCCCCAGGGCCTCCTGTGTGGAGTTAATGTAAAAAAATATGTGATTATTATATCCTGCAAAAGATATTGAAATATAAGAGATGTGTTATCCGGAGTTTTTGCTGGGTGGAACTGTGTTTCCTGGCGTCGCCGATATTGTTAACCAATACTACTGCACACCTTAAAAAAACAACTAAATGAATGAGCTATTTCCGTATTCAAACTAAACTAACTAACTAACTAACTAACCATCACGCCGTTTCCCCGCAGGGGTAGGCAGATAGGACGGACCGCCAAACAACTCGATCTTGGCACACACTCCTTGCCTCGTTCACATTCATACATCGTCTCATACATGCTCTTATATTATTCCGACTCTTCACATGGCCCGACTCAAGTATCGGATTCACTTGTTTGTGCCATGTCTTCCTCGGGCGTCCCCGACTTCTTCTTCCATTCACATTTGCGTCATATATTCTCAAACTATATTGTTTACCAATACTACTGCACACCTTTTAAAAATCAACTAAATGAATGAGGTCTTTCCGTTTTCAAACTATATTGTTAACCAATACTACTGCACATCTTCAAAAAATCAACTAAATGGGAGAATTATTTCGTTATTCAAATTATATTGTTAACCAACACTTATGCACACCTTAAAAAAAACAACTTAATGAACGAATTCTTTCCGTATTCAAATTATGCCCATTTGGTCCACCGACGGTCGGGCGGCCATCATAGCATATCTCTTGTATTTCAATAACTTTGGTTTCTGACTTATGACACTTCATCGTCATTTCTTAGCGCTCATTTTTTAAGGTACCTATAGAATGATTTCACCAACTTAAATATTATTTTTTGCCGGTAAAGTGAGGGTAGGCAGTGTTTATATGCCTGTATAAACCGCGCGCCTTTGATGGTACTGTATTTTGTATGGATTGGTGATATTAGATTGTGGAAAAATGGTGTGGTTACCTTTTGTTTTTTTTTTTAATTTTTTTATCTAGAACGAAACCTCATGTTTGTGTCAGCGAAATGCGTACTGCAAAGTGCATATCTGCTAGATATTTCTGTGTGTGGGTGGTATATTTAAACTGGTACATTTGGTCGGGACGGTATTCGTGTACGTAATCATCCCTGAAAATAGAATCTTGTATTGAATTTAAGTTGTCGTTTGCTTTCCCGCAAGTTGATGGGTGTATCTATAGACAACCCTGAACTGTTACATAACATTCTTTCCATTTATACTCGGGGTTAGGCAGAGAAGATCGAACGACAATGCGCGTAAAGACAATAAATTATTGTTAAATGAAACAATTTTACTTTGTTTGAACCACTTTTACACTTGAGTAAATCCGACGGGTTTCAGAACGACCGTCCTTTCTTCAGGGCAAATGTATACTGATTCGACAGTTTTGAAATATGGATGGGAACAATGTACCTTTATGGTAGGGGTGGAGTCGTTGCTAGGTATTAATGAAGAGTGGGTGGGTAGGGGAACATATCCATGATTGGGCTATAAGACAATATTTTTTGTTTATTGATAATAGATTAATTATTTTTAAGGGATTTTTTTTTGTTTCTAAGACTTTTAAGTTATCTTTATGATTAATATGAAGAATATTTATCCCCGTTTTTTTTCAAAACTATGGTTATTTTCAATGATATGGTTTGCGAACTCAGAAAAATTATTATTAATAAGACACCTTAAATGTTCTTTGATTCTGATTTCAAAATTACGAGTTGTTTTTCCAATATAAAATGAGTGACAATCATTGCATTTGAGTTTATATATTCCGGAATAGGCCACTTGCATTGAATTCATAACGACTTGGAAAAAATCGTGTGGATAGATCTTTTTATTAAGATTGCGAAAATGTAAATAAATTTTTTTAGAAATGTACAGTTTTTTTTAATTATTTTTAAATAAATAAATCCATTATTTGGGCTCGTGACGTCACTACGTGAAAATGTCCTGTCTCCGAAAATGTTCCTATTAATTTTGTAAAATTCCACACTGACTTACTTTTTTAATATGACATCACTTTGATTTCAGGCGAATTTTTGAATTCGTTCACTAGATTTATTGTTTGTTATCATTTGGTTTGACTTTTTGACAGATTTTCTGAAGAGAACCCCGTACATTTTAGAAGTCGGTACGTGTTTAGAGGTATAATGGTTATGGTGCTGATTTTAACAAAATCAAATTTTAAAATGTACTTATAATTATTATAATTTACGAGTACAAGTATATTAAATTTGATTTAGTAATATTTACGTTGTACATTATAATTATTTATGATCAATAAGATGGATCAAGGAAAAAAAAATTATGAGATGTAATATTTTTGGTATGCCTCGTTATTCTCATGTGCCATTCGTGTGGAAAACGTCCTTTTTTAAATTGATTTTCGGTTATGTAATTATCATTTTTTCGCACCTATAAAACTATGTCCCGTCTTTCCGGTTTATAAAAAATGGTCTGATTTTTCGGATTGAAATTTTCAAAAAATCCCCAGGGTTTCGAAAATACGATTAAAAAAATACAGAATGTCTCACAATATTTGTCTTAACCGAAAATTTAAAAAAAATATATGATGAAGTGGTCTATTAGTCAATTTATGGTCTTAGTATAATTAACTGTCTCTACAGGATGTCTTTTTGTTAGGTTGGGTTAGGTTTTAATAAATATTTCGTTGAGGGATGTTTTGTCCTTAGGATATTTTGTCGGAGGATATTTTGTCGGGGATATTTTGTTGTGTAACCAGATCGAACTTTCACAACTTTGTAATTTTTTTAAAGTGATTCCTAATAAATGGTTCCAACTACCCGGAGCTATTGGAACTATGGTTTCCCCGATTACTGATTGTGGAATGAAGACGTTGTGAAATAAGTAAATAAAAACAATTCTATAATTTTTTTTACTTCTATGCAGAGGGCACTGGAGAATTACCCTTTACTGTAAAATGATGCGACTTTGGAATCGGGGGGTGATTTTAATATTAATCACCACACGCTACCACTCTACTAGCTTTTTTCCTGGTAACTTGGATACAATGGCTTCTAAAGTCAAATTAGTAGGTTCGTAATTAAATTCAAGCATTTTGATGGTTGAATTGTGAAGCTGTTATGTGATATATTTTGAGGCAGAGTACAGAGTACACAGGTACATCATATGCGCATAGATCTTTTAAACTACACAACGGATTTCACCATTAGATAGAGTGATTCAAGAGGAAGGTTTGTATGTATAATACATGCTTATTATAGTAGAGAAAAGCCGAGAAGTTCAAATATTCAATTCTTAAAAAAAAAACTTTATTATATTTTAAATCAGATCTCAAAACTATGGTCACCCTAAAAGTCTACTCGTTTACATTAATGTACTACCTAGCGCCATCAGTTTAGTAGGTACCCATAATCTCAATCTGTGAGAAATACAACAATATTGTTCTTTCAATACCTGTATAATTTTGTGTTATTTTGTTAATTTGTATAATTATTGTTAACCTCAAAACAGGCTTGTCCTAAGTGAGGTGACAAATTTTATTTTAAACATTTTACCCGCAGTGTAAAGAAACAATAAATAAATATCATTATAGGTCAGTTTCTTCATAAAATAAAGTAAAATGAAATAATCACGGAACTTAATAATAGTACGTCTTTGAATAATAATATAACTTTCACAGAACGTGAAAATTGACTTCAAATTTTTCATGAATTGTTCACCCATCCTAAGTTTTGAGATAATGAGGAAATCATTGTTCGAATGCTCTCCATGAATCAAATATTATTCACATTTGTCTATATTTTACATCGAACAGTATTAATACGGTAACCTCTGCATGGTTGCATTTCAGAACACAGTTTCGAGGGCATGTCTGACGCTACGCCGTATGCGCCGCGCTACAAATAACGTCTGTGTACGTGGAATTTCACACAAAGCTGCTGTATTATCCATGAATAAATTAAATAACCATGGTGACATTAAGCAGCCTTTCTTAACACCTTTTGTGATGTCAAACCACCCCGTAAAACCACTGTTCATAGACGCAATTGGCTGTATGAGATTTGTATTCACTCCATACTTGGACAACACCTTCCATAGCTTTTTCCTGTCGACTCTGTTATTATAATCCTGTTTCGAATTCAAGAATTCGTCACAACACATCTCCCCCCTAGACATAAAAGACATCATTGCTACGAATTTGTGAATATGTAGTATCTCTCCGGATATGGAAATATTGACGGTAATACATGTTGTATCAAGCAGCTATATATTACATGTGACGTCATTGCTCTGTCCCGGTGACTAGCTACACTGAATGATAGTAGATCCGAGGAACGGGCTATTTTTGGAACCAGTTCCTATTGGATTTATAAAATGGTCACCAACACTAACTTGGCGAAGCCACACCCAAAGCCGCCCGCAGGGTCTAGCAGTGAAAACCTGCGGAGTGGGTTTTTTACAGCTAGTATTAAATATTATGCTATGATAAAACCATGAGCTTAACGGTCCAGTAGATTAGTATGACATTTTGATATTTCCTATAGTATTTTATGAGAGGGTAAACTTTTAGACATAAACGTAATCAACTCAAATTGATATTTTTCGGAAATGTCTGACTAATCAACTGCACAATTAATGTGGTAAAACTAACCACTTGAACATTCGAGATAGCAGATACGTTTTAAGATTTTCAAGGCCAAAAGCATTTTCGTTATTTGTTTTTGGGGTGTTATGCCGTGTTGCGCTACCTCCTTCTTTAACCAACGTTTCGGACATTGTTTCGGACATCGGACAACACCCCAAAAACGAATAACGAAAATTCGAGATAGCACCCAAACGCGGTGCCCACTCAGCCACTGACCGGTCACAAGATGATTTTTGATTGACTTCAAAGGGTGATTTAGAGCATCATGTTTTTTACTCCCCAAACAGTTACACATATTTTTATGTGTATTTCGATAGTGCAATAAATGACATAAAATTCTCAAAAAAAAAACATTTTTTTGTTGTTATTGTTCAATTTAAAATTGAACAAAGTCACTCCGTTTTACGGTATACGATATTCGATTCCAAACTGGCAATATCTAATTTAGCCAAATTACACGACGAGCACAAATTGTTGCAAGTAATTATATTAATCACATAAAATATATCCATTTTCACAATATTAACCAATCGGTAATGGTGGTCGTTGAAGTAATAACATTTGCGTGCGGTCATGAATATTGTCATAATTGCATTTAAACAAATTACATTCGCATTTTCCAAATTGGAAATACCGTTGAATATTCGTTTTGCAATTTTTCGAAATCAATTTTTCGAATTCAATTGTTCGAAATTCAATTTTTCGAAAACATATTTTTCTAACATCAATTTACCAAAATACTAGTTTTTCAAATTGATTAAGTATGTATACAGTACGTACAAGAGTATTTTATGATAGGATGGACAATATCAACTAACCTAACCTATCCCGTTTGTCATAAGCAAGTGAAATATATATTTTAAAAGTTGATTAATAAATTCGAAAAATATGTCTTTCGGCCAATTGCTGTTCGAAAAAGTTCGAAAAACTGAAATTCGAACAATCGATTTCGAATAATTGATTTCGAACAATTGATTTCGAAAAATTGCAATCGAAAAACATGTCTGCTCCCATTAATAGGGAGGCGGGTATGGGAACCACACGCGCCACTTCGGTAACCATTTATTGGAAAACTAATAACCCTGGTCATCCCAAGTGGTTCGCTACGTTTGGTGATTTAACATGGGTTTCTGGTTTCTTGGGGTGAGGTTTGTTTAGGTTTAAGTGGCGAATGCGTTTGCCCACCTTCTGAGTGGCGGGCTGGATCAGGAGAGACATGCTGACCTTTAGATTAATAATGCGCACTGACCCTCGAATTCCTACCCACCCCTCATATTTTTTTTCCTTTCCAGAACTTTCTCTTCATCCTTTTCTTTAAAAGACCCTTCACACAGCATCCCTTTAGATGACATAGGCCCATATAGGTCTAAGAGGAATGAAGTGTATCGCATCTACATCCTAGTTGGGCAGTCAAAACATTTCAAAAATTATGTTTATAAATGTATAATCTTATACTAAATAAATATATAAATAACACTCACTTCATAACTCATCTGCCCTGATGTGCCTTCAAATTCGGTTATCTTAAACTGCCAATTTGAAGGTTGGATGGTACATACAGGCTGTCCAACTGTCCACAGTCGGACTGCATAAACTTCGGGAGGTGATTCACTTTTTTCGAAATTCTGAAGTTTTCCCATTCAAAAATTCTTTTTTCATGCAAGATTTTTTTTTCCCGAAAACTATCTCAAGACGTTGTACTTTCTAAAAACGTTTTAAAATCTTTTTTATCGTGCAGAATCGGCTCCCAAAGTTTGTGCACTTTATCTCAGGACACCATATATACGAAGGCCTCCGTGGTCGAGGGGTGAGGCTCTCGACTGGCAATTTGGAGGTCGCGGGTTCAAATCCCAGCGTGCGCATATACATTTAATTTGATCAATATTGTTTTATAACATTACTAATTAATTGAAAATAATATGTGGTAAATTTGCGGCACGTTCCGGATTGGATGATATACTTAGTATCTCCCTGGTGCAAGACCACCATTCCGAGTTGAAACGATGCTTGAAATGGTATCAGTCGTCTCTGGTTACCAAATCTGAAAAGCCAGGTACCTACTTCCTCACTTTCCCCTTCCCTATCTCCTTTAGTTTCACAACAAACCCCAAGTGGGAATGGCATATCTCAATGGCTCCAAGCGGGAGCAAATGGAACAAGAAAAAAATCAGAGAGTTCAATTCACATGCGGTAGAAGTGAAACTAAAAAGTCGCTAGATGTCGCTAGATTACAATTTGGGAGGCGGGAATGGGTACCGCCGCCCCGGGAACCTTTATTGGATAACCAACACCTCTGCCATAGGTCACCCCAAGTGGTTCGCTACGTTTGGTGATTTAGCAGGGGTGCCCGGGTTCATGGCGTGAGGTTTGTCTAGGTCTTGGAGGCGGATGACCAGGACATACTGAACCCCAGATTCCTACCCACCCCTTAAACCCTTTTCCTTCCCAGAACTCTCCTCTGCTTCCTTTCCTTAAAAAAAACCCTCCACACAGCATCCTCAAAGATGACATAGGCCCGGAGGGAAATTATTTTCCTCAGGGCCTCCTGTATGGGGCTCATGTAAAAAAAAAAAAAAAAGATTATCTTTTTCCTGTTTTTTTAGTGATTTGAAGATTGGATATTGATTTTACAAAAATAAAAATGTTTATTTTTTTTGATTTGGTAGGATTCGAACCTCCGTTCGCTGGATGTCTCGCTGCGCTATCGGAGGCTCGCGCGGAGCCGTGAATTTACCGCATTATATTAGCACTTGCGTTTCATTGGAATTTCAAATCACAACGAAGTCATGGTCACAAGCATGGTCAAATATTTTTATTACAAAACCGACGAGAACCATGTGGGATCGATTGAACCTTTATTATATTGTTATCGCTTTCCCCAAGTCCCGAACGAATCTTCGCTGACGCGTGTGCTTCATATTAGAATCTGAAACTGTCCGTAGACTGCAATAACGTCTTCTAAAAACGGCAACCAAGCCATTCGTAGGCGGCGGATGCAGTCAAACTACATTAGCATACATTTTTACTTGCATTTGCATTTGAATGACATCTACCGGCAGAAGTTCAAAGCCGTATATCGAGGATGTTTTGCCTGTTAGAATGGTGTCAATGGTTTTATATGTGAAGAAAGACTCTATTAACTTACTTAATATGTTAATTCAAGTCATCCGGTCTCAGTTATTGCCATTCTTATATTATAGTAGCGCAGACCGGTGTACGAGTAAAATCACGGAGTAGTCTGAATTCTTGAGTACTCTGTATTTTGTCGCATGTCTGAATTCTTCACAAAAAATGAAAAATATAAAAACGCTTACATATTTTATTATTCAAATGTATTATAAACTGCTTCTTTGAAATATGCTGTCTTTGAAATATGAAAGCTATCTTGCATAGATATTTTACAATTTCAATCCAAAGTGACGGTTTCAGAATTTACGCGCGAAACTGAGACTTCCGGATTGGGAGGTGCGAATATATTGAAACAAGCACACGGGATAAACGTTATCTTACTCATTTTTTAATGCAAATGTATTATAAACGTTATGTCCAACAATTTTTTATGCAAATGTATTATAAACGTTATCTCTAACTCATTTTTTATGCAAATGTATTATAAACGTTATTTCCAACTAATTTTTTATGCAAATGTATTATAAACGTTATCTCTAACTCATTTTTTATGCAAATGTATTATAAACGTTATCTCTAACTCATGTTTTTATGCAAATGTATTTTAAACGTTATCTCTAACTCATTTTTATCGATTGATGTAAAATAAATAATGAAAAATGCCAAAAATGTCATTATTTTTTTTTATATTGCGGCAGGAAATTTGGGATTCATAAAGATATACATTTAAATTATTTTGAACTTAACTTTTAGATATTTATATAAAGCATTGTATTTTCTCTTTTTGACACCGTTTAGATCATATAATAAGAGAGACACAACGATTTATATATTTACGCCCTTTTTCGGGGCTTTTACATAAGTATGAAATTTACAAATTCCACTATGATTAAATAATATATAAATACTATATATTTATTTAACAAAGAAATAAAATAGGTATTTTGCAACGAAATATATTGTACATCACTGAACTGCCTCAGTAACAGTATTTTGTATTTGTATAAAGATAAATTGAAGATGTCCACTGACTTGGTATAATTATTTCCCTGCATTAGAATTCTGGGCAAAGAGGAATACATATGGTAGTTAGTTCCAGAATTTCTGCACTGAAATAGATCTTGACTTCTGTATCGAGGAATCCGGAAGCTTATCAATTCAAGCAATACCGGACTATCAACTAAATTATTTAAAATTTTATACACAAATACCAAATTAGTAAAAATTCTTCTGTCTGACAATTTGAGCATATTCATATCATGTGAAATAGTGTTGTAGTATAACATAATTGCTGGAATACCCATTTTAAAATTTAGAAAACGTAAAAATTTATTTTGTATTCTTTCAACAGCTTGTACATGTATATTATAATATGGGTTCCAGACAGGAGAATTGTACTCAAGTTGACTTCTAACATGTGTAAAATATAATAGTTTAATACACTTTATATTGTTAAAATTTCTAGTTAGCCTAGTTAATAATCCCAACATTTTGAAGCCCTTGTTAGAGATTTCTGTTATGTGGTTAACAAATGAAAGATTTGATTGAAAAGTGATGCCTAAGTCTTTAATTTGTGTTAATGTCTCAAGAGTATTGTTATCAATGTTGTAATTAAAGATTACTGGACTTTTTATTCGAGAAAATCTAACTACTTGGCATTTTGAGATATCTAAGTAACGTCTATTTACATTATACCAAATTAACAATACGTATGAGTTGTTCCGAACACCGAATAAATTAGTCTGAAGGGTTAAATGCTAAAAAAGCAGAAAAATTTCTTCAAAAAAATGATACCCGAAAAGGAGAAAAAAATGTCGATACTTCTTCATCTTCACCTTCCGTCAATCACGAATCTAAAATCAATTGAAGCCTTTTGGTGTATCTCTCTTTCAAAATATGCTTCTCGAAACGCCTCTACATTTTTATTTCCTCCTTTTGATCAGTTAATTAAATGTGTCCATATCAAAAATAATAGTTGACTTGAAATATATTAGATTGGTCTTAGCTGCACTGAAACGATTCCGTGACAAAATATTTTTCAACAAATATTTTTATTTTTATCTACATAAAGTATGTTTAAATCAGGTTTTTCGATGCCTGTTTCACTAGGATATACCTGTGTCGATATATATTTGTTACATTAGCTACACAGGAGGCGTGAGGAAAATAATTTCCATCAGGGCCTGCATAATTTTGAATGGTGTATGGAGAGTTTTTTTTAAGGATCAGAAGGTGAGGAAGATCTGGGAAGAAAAAATACGAGAGAAAAGGAATTTGGGGGTCAGTGTGTGACTTATGCATTCATCCCTCCCACTGCGGTAAAAGGCGATGGATCGAGAACTCTCCCTTGAGGACTCTCTGCTGAAGATGTAAAAATGTCTCTCTCAACCAATCTCTCCAAATCCGGGGCACAGCAAACACGAGCCGCTTAGACTTAGAATCCCTGCTAAATCATCAAACGCAGCGCAGGCAACAAAATAGTGGGTGAGCACAATGTATTACTAAATGTTGTGTACTAAATATTATCTTATAGTCCTATCTTAGATATGTTTCCCATCACTATCCGTTCTATCTCCTCCCTCAATTCTTTACTAATCCAAAGCCACGTCCCCACCCCTACCACAACATTTAGTAAAGTATTGTTCTCACTCACTGTTTTGTAATGTTAACTTATCATGTGTTTGCCCTGAGGAAGGAACTGTTGTTCTGAAACCGGTCGACGTAAATAAAATATATAAATGGTTCTGACAAAGAAATATTGTTTCATTTATTTATAATCTTCGACCAAGTATATCTAGACAGGGCGTGTGCGTGTGGGTCTTAAAAATGAAAACAGAACCAAAAATATTGGTTTACGAAAACATTTATCAAATAGAAAGTCTATTATCTCACAGTCAAAAGATAGCAAGAAGCATTGGTTTGTACCTTTAAGGTTAAACGTCACGTACGTTATAATCAATGCATTCATAGATGGCGCCAATTTAATTATTGTTGGTTTTTAAAACTTTTTGCACGTTTTGCTTTAAAATATTGAGGTGAATTAATTGTTTGCGCCTGTACGTATTTAATATGAATATAAATAAATAGTTTTGTCCAAAAACCAACCCAAATCTTTCAAGAGAGGCTGAAAAATTCAATATTGTATCGGTGACTCAATCCAATACTCTATTTTTCAGCCTTTCTTGAAAGATTTGGGTTTGTTTTTGGACAAAACTATTTATTTATATTCATATTAAATACGTACGGGCGCAAACAATTAATTCACCTCAATATTTTAAAGCAAAACGAGCAAAAAGTTTTAAAAACCAATAATAATTAAATTGGCGCCATCTACGAATGCGTAGATTACAACGTACGTGACGTTTAACCTTAATTGGTCTGCGTGGAGCTAATTTGTTTTCCAGCAAGTTCGCGGTAACGGAATTACTAGCTTTGTGAAGATCATTTTTAAAACACAAATTTCAGGCAGTTAGAAATATTTTAGGTATGGGCTATCACGGACTTTATTATATTAAAATTTAATCAGTTATATGAATATCTAAAAAAATATGTACATAATATATGAATTCGAGGCAGCCAGCGTTTCGAGAAAAGTAACATTTGATAAAAAATGTTAAATTTCTTCCTAGTAAAACAACTACGTCACGCAAGAGATGCAACGGAATTCGATGGTTTTATATTATGAAATTTCTCATAGGTGGTGTCACTTTGGGATTAGAATTGACTATGGGAGGGCTAATCTATAGTTAATATATCGATGATTATAATGGATTGCCACAAAGTTCAAAACATTCAAAAATATAAACTTGCACAAAGCACTCTTTTTAGAGTTAATTGCCTATTTAAAATATATATATATACATAATAATAATAAATAATAATAAAAACGATTATTCATCAATTAGTTTTTTCCAGTATTATACATTTTGTTTTTTTATCATCGAGTCTATTGATGAAAAGGTAACTGCTCAGCTACAATTCAGGATTTCTCCTGGAATGCAGCTGGTTTTCAGCAGTGCCTGTTCAGTGCCTTTTCAGCAGTGCCTGTTCAACAGGGCAGTGCCTGGTTCAGGTATATAATCTTTTTTTAATTAAAAAATAATAATATTAAATATTGCAAAAACGTAAAAATTAAAAATCATCTGGTAAACATTATAACTTTGCAGAAAACTTCTAATTACGAGATCACAGGCATTATTTTTGAATTCCATATGGGCATAAATAAATCTTCCCCATATCAGTAAAATTCTTACGAGTGTAGGACCAACCTAGTTGAATATTTGTCTGTGCATTTCACTGTAGTGTCGTAATTCAACATGACATAATGCTGACCAAAAGTATCTAACTCAAACTCGACCATCCATTTCATTCTTCCATCACATGACATGATATTTTTTGAATACAGGATATTATTTATGCCTACAAAATACAGGGTTATTCAGATCATCCGTGTTTCTTGGAAACTGGGGGACGAAATATATCATTGAAGGCCACAACACCAAATGGAATGTCAGTTTATGGTTTTGATATGGGTATTGATTAAACCACTACAAAATATATCGGACTTATTTTTTAAAGAAGTTCACATAGAAGTTTTAGGTTTCGAAAGATTGTTCTTTTATCTAGCATTCGCAAGTTTTAAATTTTGAGAATAAATGTTTATTTTGAGTATGATAAGGTTACATCATAGGTCGTTGGCAGATTTGTTAAATTTTCAAAAAAGATTTTGTATTATACCACACCCATTTCAAATCATATAATCATGCAATAAAATAGATCAATACCTTATCTTGGTATCGCATGTTTTAGAATTTTAATTTTACAATAATTGTAAATGTGTTTCTTGACGAAAATTAGTCCGTTTGTGTATTTATTTGCGCACTTACAAACTAATATATTTCAGATTTTTTTAACATTCTTATTTAACTTAGACATTAATGAAAAATGATAAATACTTATAATCAAAAAATAATTACAAAAAGTACATTGTTTTAATGGTTTTATCATCACACCTTTCAGCATTTTTGGATTTAGGTATAAATTAAGGCAAATTTGGAATGAAATAAAATCGATATTGAGTTATAATTTCAAAAAACTGGTACGGAAAATAATACATCTTTCTCATTGTAACCGCCCTGCACGATCGTAAGAACAACTTTCGACGAAATGTGGATTTTCGGCCGCTGGCTGGTTAAACGCTCTTAAGTATTACGGTCTTTTACGGTAACATATACAGGGTGTTAAGGGACGTCCTTGACTTACTTTAACCAGTGATTCCTGACATTATTTGGAGTAAAAAATGTAAATGAACTTTTGGTCTCCGGTGACTTTTTTTTTTTTTTTTTCAAAAATTTTTTCTTCAAAATCAAACAAAAAAAATTCTTCCGCATGTCATCACTGGACACTCAGCCGGGTGTCTGACGAACTCGTTACCCCGCCTCCAACTGTTCAACAACTACCATTTTTTTTTTGTTTTTGTAGAAAAAATAATAAAAAAACATCAAAAATGTCACCGGAGACCAAAATTTCATTTACATTTTTTACTCCAAATAATGTCAGGAATCACTGGTTAAAGTAAGTCAAGTACGTCGCTTAACACCCTGTATACGTATTCACTGTTTGATAATCAATTTCGTTGAAAAAAGAATGGAAAAGTGTGAATTTATTCAGAACAATCCTCTCACGATATTTTCGTAATTTAGTTGTTTTGTCTTTAATAATGAGTTGCACTGGAATTCTTAATTTGGTCACCGCCTATCCGTGATTACTTATAAATTCATCGCGTGTTACATTTTCCATTTTGGTGATTATTTCTTTTTTGATATGTGTTCCATTTGTTTATTTTTTTTATCAATCTGAAGGATGATTTTTTTCCATATTTTTGTTGTCAAATTCCAGTATACGTTTTCCTACACGTTTGGTCATCTTATTAGAATGTATGTTTTCTTCTTCGGAATCGCTTTGTTTTGTGTTTTCTTTTGCCTGTTTATTTTAGGGTGGTTTAAAAATTGGATATATATATATATATATATATATATATATATATATATATATATATATATATATATATATATATATATATATATATATTTTACAATTATTTTTTTTGTATTCATTCCAGTGCACCTTTTCCTATACATTTGATCATCTTATTAATTTTTGTACAAGTCAAGAATTTGTACTAACATTAAATCTCCTTGAAACTTTACCGGACCTCATTGTTTTAACAGAAGCACACTTAAATATAAATAATGTTACCGCACTGTACGAGATCCCTGACTATACATATTATTCGTCCACAACACATATTAATAAGAACTGTGGTATTGCTGTTTTCATCTTAAACAAACACAATAACGTCACAATCACTGAAATCAACATGAAGCTTGCTAACTGTCTAAAACTGAACTTAAAAGTGAATGAAGTTATATACAATATCATAGCTATCTACCGCACACACGGCTCGAACCCTAACAGTTTTATTATAGAATTGGAACAGTTATTTCTACAACTAAAAGGTACTTGTAACGTTGTCACAGGCGACTTTAACATGAACATTTTGATTGGGGCAAAGGGTAAGGTAAAGGAAGATTATATAAATGTAATGACATCGCTAAACTATAAATCATTTATAAATAATGCAACACGGAATGTCAGTGGACAAACTCCTTCCTGCATCGATCACATATGGTGCAACTCAAATAACAATGAAAAAAACATGTCAATATTATGGAAAACCAGCATAACCGATCACTATACCTGTATATTTGTTACCAACATTGATAAAAGAAGTTCCAACTCTGACAAAATTGACAAGAAAAAATGTGAAAAAAAATATTTAAATATGGAAATTTTAAGAACAAATCTTAAAACGGAAACCTGGACATCAATATTTGAATCGGAAAATCCAAATACCTGTGCTGAGAATTTCGAAACAGTTTTCCAAAATCACATAAACCTATCCACACAAATAATTGTTTCTAAACCAAAATCTAAACACAGATTGATAAAGCCATGGATAACCCATGGACTAGTAATTTCAATCAGAAATAAAGAAAAATACTACCACCAGTCTAGAAAATTCCCTAATGATGAAAAAATCAACACCTTCTACAAGAAATACCGTAACAAACTTGCGCTTTTAATTAGACTGACAAAAGAAAAGTATTTTCGTAATAAAATAAAAAATGCTGGTCAAGACAGCAAAGAGTTTTGGAAAATCATCAATACAATAACCAACAAAAGCACGAAAAAAAAGTTACCTAAAGAAATTACTCATCACGGAATCAACACTGACGTCGAAAAAAATCCAAAACTGTGTGGTAACATTTATAATGAATATTTTGCTAATGTCGGCCCTAATCTTGCTCGTAATATTATCCTAGACAACAAACAAACACAACAACCAGAGCACAACTCAACTATTGAAGAAGGTTTCCACACATTTGCTTCAGTAACTGATAAGGAAGTCGAAAGCGCTGTAATGGGTTTGCGAGGATCAGCAAGCCCTGGCTATGACAATATAACCGTAAAAACATTAAAAGCCGTTCATGAGATAATTAGCAAACCGATTGCTCATATAATAAATGTAAGTCTAAAGAAGGGTGTATTCCCGAACAACTATAAGAAGACTATTGTCACCCCTGTTTATAAATCTGGAGATGAAAAAAATATCTCCAACTATCGTCCCATAGCACTCACATCAAACATTGCAAAAATCTATGAAAAAATTGTTAAAAAACAACTCAACAATTACATAAAAGAAAAAAAGATAATGAGCCCAAACCAATTTGGGTTTAGGGACAATCTCAGCACTCAAGATGCAATTGCTAAATTAACTTCAACAATAATACAAAAATTAGATAATGGAGAAAAGTGTCTTGGTATATTCATCGACTTACGCAAGGCATTTGATAGCATATCACACTCCAAACTAAATGAGAAACTCATGCAAATTGGATTGGACGGAACAGTACTGTCATGGTTCCAAAGCTATCTAAAAGAGAGATTACAATACGTCAAAATAAATAATACACTAAGTGAACCTAAAACCTCATCATTTGGTATACCACAAGGAACTGTCATCGGTCCTATCCTTTTTATTATATATGTAAATCAAATGTTCACTCTTCCCATAGTTGGAGATATCATATCTTATGCAGACGACACTGTAGTTATCACTAAAGGGAAATCATGGGAGGAAACAATGAGTATAGCAAATATCAATATAAACATACTCAAAACATGGTTTGACCTAAATTGTCTATCACTTAATACGGAGAAAACTTATTTTATTCCTTTTTCTTTGAAAGAAAAAAATGTCGAGAACAATATAACTATTAAAATCCATTCATCACAGTGTGAAAATAAAAAGGAATGCAACGATGAAAATTGCCTACCAATAACTTGCAAAAATAGTATAAAATATTTGGGTGTCATAGTAGATAGACACTTAAAATGGAAAGAACAAATCCAAAATACAGAAACCAGAATAAGAAAACTTATATACATATTTATTAGACTGAGAAACATCTTATCATCTAATATGATCAAAACTATCTATTTCTCTCTTGCCCAATCTATACTACAATATGGTATAATCGGGTGGGGTGGGACTTTCAAAACAAACCTCTTACCTGTAGAAAGGGTACAGAGGTTGATTTTGAAAGTCATCTTACGAAAACCATCTGTATTTCCAACAACACAGCTATTTGACTCTTTTAGGGTTCTCAGTCTTAATAAAATTTTCAAAAAGAACTCATTATTGCAAACTCATAAAGATCATTTCAATTCATCAACAATAACATTCACAAACATAAACAACCGACCACGATCACAGGGCAATTTAGAAATTCCAAAATTTAAAACGAGTGCTTCCCAACACCATTATGCTTATCAAGGTATAAAATTTTTCAATGCTCTCCCATATAAAATCAAGTCTGAAAAAAATTATAAAGTTTTTAAATCCCAAATAAAAACACTAATAGACCAACCCGACACTAATTATAAGTTTTAAATTCACCATCACAATAATAACAACAAAAAAAATAAACTAGGACATAATCTCTAAAAATATTTCATCACCATATTTAATTGAAAGCAAGTACATACGCATTATTTGCAGGCACCAAATTGTTACAACTTTATTATATGTACCTACTCTGACAATATTGTCAGTTATTATGTCCACTTGTCTTCATGAATATATATTTTATTAATATAAGTACTTGTAATAACATACTCTGTGTAACTATGCATTTTACAATGGCACTCCAAAATTCAAGCACGAGAAATATTTTCTCTTTTGAATTGTGAAGTTTCATTAAAAAGAAATTTACATATTGTTATTAGCCTTAAGAACCAAATGTTTTACTATGAATCTGTATACGTATGTATTTTTTTAAATAAAAAAAAAAAAAAAAAAAAAAAAATAGTATTTGTGTTTTCTTCTTCGGAGTTGATGGATGTCGCTTTTTTCGTTTGTTCTTTTACTTATTTTGTTATGAAAAATTCAAGCACGAGAAATATTTTCTCTTTTGAATTGTGAAGTTTCATTAAAAAGAAATTTACATATTGTTATTAGCCTTAAGAACCAAATGTTTTACTATGAATCTGTATACGTATGTATTTTTTTAAATAAAAAAAAAAAAAAAAAAAAAAAAATAGTATTTGTGTTTTCTTCTTCGGAGTTGATGGATGTCGCTTTTTTCGTTTGTTCTTTTACTTATTTTGTTATGAAAATAATTTTATAAGGAAAATAATGTTCTAAATTACCCCATGGTTATTAATATTTGTTTATATTAATAACTCAAATTATTTTACTGGCTACTAATAGTTTCACTTTTTCTCCGATTAGTTAAACTTTCGAACGATAGGGGGATCATGATCGATTTCCTTCACTTCTTGAATTCGCATCTTGAGGGCAGGATGTGAATCCGACAGTCAACAAGTGGATTTTAAATTATAATGTAAATTGTTTAATCGGCGGGTTTTTTCAAGTTAATTTAATATGTGAACGATAGTTTCCTTTAAATCTCAGCTGGTACAAGGTTATCGCGACTGGAGAATCTTTGTTTTACGGGTATTCAAGTGTAGAATCCCGTTGTGCTACAATGGTGGCTCGATCGACAAATTTAATCATAATCTTCGATTATATACACCATCCGTCATTCGAAGAGATGTATCACCAATAATACAACGGCACACAACCCGTCCGCCTTTTCCACACCATATATTTCCAACCTGATGGGACCTGAACCATATAATGGAGGACGCCAAGGGCATGGCGTTCCCATACTCCACAACTACCTAAGATGGATGGAGAAGATCGAAAAACCTGGCGATGATGCAATTATGAGGGAGGTAGGGTCCCCTCGCTGCATCTGGATTCGTCGCAGCAACGTTATGGGTTTTTAGCTAGAAGCTCGTTAGATACGGTCCACAGGTAAGCTTAATTTTTTAATATTTAAATCTTGTTATACATCCACTCTTTTATTTTATATTTCCAAGCTTCACAACATTATGAGTATTTCATGCCTACCGACACAGTCCAGCATATCTCGTACCCACGAGATTTGGCGTCCTAGATCCCATGGGATTAAAGCTGATAACTGTGTACCTTTATGTATAACCCTGTAACTATAACATTTAATACACCCACTCAATAAGAGGTGTAAATGTCATGATAACGTGACCACAAAGTAGGTACAAATCACAACACAACCATCCAGTGTCACTACCCATTCAACATCATTACCCTGATATATTAAATACCCTAACGAGATAACCCTTATTAAAACCCCACTTCAATCCATTCATAATATAACAATTTATTTTGGAGTGGTTTGAAAATTGGGTATTGATTTTATAATTTATTTTTTTTGGATTTCCTAGGATTCGATCCTTGGTCTGCTAAATGTCTGCAGAGAATCTCATGTGTTTTATATCACTACACCAAAAAAGGCTTTCGTGGGACTGTGGATTTATCGTATAACATGGGAACCGAATTCCCGTGAATTAAATAAATATTGCTATCTCATTCTCTCGCAGGCTAAATCCTATCGATGTATGTATATATTGACTCTTTTTAGTGTCGCTCGTTTCCGTCTGGTAGCGTAACTTCAACTGACAGCAATTAGTCTATACAATAAAGAGGAACACTTGAATTGCCTTTCATGCGGATTGAATGGAAACCAATGTCGCCACGGACTTGAACCTTTAGGTTTCGCGCTGGTTCTCTTACGCTTGCCTGACTATTCCATTTGAATTTCAAAATGATGGTGAAACCCTTTTCTGCCTACAAAATTTAACCCGTCTGCTTGGTTCAATATATTCGCACCTCACGATCCGGAAGCATCAGTTTCGCGCGAAAATTCTGAAACCGTCACTTTGGATCGAGATTGTAAAATATCTATGCAAGATAGCTTTCATACATATTTCAAAGACAATACGAAGCATTATTTCATTTTGTTTCTGGTTAAAAGAAAAAATACATATGTTTGCGTGAGAGGAAGAGAGATATATAGCTTTTAAAATGTAAGGTCGTCCGGGACGTTTTTGGTCTTATGAAAGTATAACGCGATTACGTATTGTGGTATGTATTTATTCCTATACAAGCAGACGGGTTAAGCAAATAATAGTTAGATTTTTTTATCACAAAATACACCCACATGGTATTTCTTGGGTTCTTTAATTTGTGAACTAGTCCTTAATCTGGAATTATCGAGGTTTTTCATCGGTTTTCAAAGATCATGTAAATGAATTTGGATCTTGAAAATAATTCTTACGTACTACTTCACTATTCATAAGATATTTTTGTAACATTTAGTATCATAAAACATAAAATTCAACAGAAAGAAAACATAATTATAGAATGAAAAAAAAAACTGTCAAATTACCGTGTCGAGTGTACTGGGAACTTGGAATACGATTCTTCTAAACATTATCGAGCTTTTCAGTCAAACCTTATGGAAAAGTGATACCAAGACCCGATTTTATACTGAAACTCGGACACTACCACTATTTATTATTCTAAGCCTCGTTTCGCTAAGTCCCTTTTTGTATCCCAAAATGCGTGCAGCAATAAACAAAATGAAAACCTACGGCTAAATTCTGCGGCTGTTTAAAAAATGTAAACTCTCATACAACGGAGCGGTCTAAAACTGCTAAATGACAGGGTAACTTGACAGTAGAGGTCGTTTGGCCGAACGTGTTATTCGGTCAGTCCCAATCATTGGAGAAGTGTGCTCACATTACTAAACTATGATACAAAACACACAGGATGGTCCAACTTGCCGAGTCAATCATCACAGCGATTATTCCTGTTTTAAATTATGTTGTTCTGTATTTAACTGTTTGTACTGTACTGTATTTATTAATTTGTACTGTATTCGATTTAAATGTTAAAGTTTTGCTTATCGCCTATAAATGACTCTATACACAATCAAATAAATTTTAAAATTGCTTGTATTTTTTGGGCATTAACTATGTAACAATTTCTCTGTTTGAAGAGTTTTAATTTTCAATATAAATTTTTTAATTTGTATTTTAAATTTTCTGCTATCGGTTTCGACATACCCGTGTTATTCACTGGCAAACTTAAAACGAAACGTAACTTATATACAAACTTAGTTTTAAGTTTACTAGAGAATGACATAGATGTGTCAAAACCGGTAGCAGAAAATTTGATATATAAAGTAACAAATTTACATTGAAAATTAAAACTCCTCATTACAAAATTGCTGCAAAACTAACGAACTGTTTCTAAACGTTGACAGCTAGAGTGAGGAGCGTCGGCTGGCAGGCGTAAGTACTATTGGATTCGTCTTTCGTCGACCTCTCCTAGTATGGAGAGGTGGATGGTGTGATTATTATTGTAACTAGCAGTTGTGAATAATACACGCTGTGATTTCTACCATACATCTATATATTATATATGAATCATTGCCTATCGCGGTTACTTTGTCCCGATGACTAGCTGTCCCTGGAACACTCAAACTGAGCGAAGGCGAGGCAAAAGCCGCCCGCAGAGCCTAGCATCACAAACCTGCGGAGCGGGTTTTTTAACTGCTAGTTAACATTAATGTCTTTCCGGTTCTACCCCGGAAATTTATCTTGTACTTTTAGAATTTAATTCTCTCGAACTTTGAGCACTTCCATGATGTTTTCTCTAAAGCTTTTCCTGTCTAACTTCTTTTCTTCTTTTTTGGTATAAACTATAGTTTTAAAATTTGTACGTCGAAACAACATATCAATTACGGGAATTTGAAATTCTGTAAAGGAAAAAAATAATTGTTCAAGAAAAGAAAAGAAGAATTTTATTTTTTCAATAAATCATATCTCCTGTTTTAGTAGACTTACTATTATGATTTTTTATTATATAAAAACACTGAACACTTAAAATAATACTTTTGTATTTTTTTATAAAAACAATATTAAATTTTTCGAAAAAAAACTTCTTAAAGTCGCACCTATTTTTCTAGAAATATTTTGCCGACGCAGATCGAAAGCGAAAAAAAATGGCGTGTTAACTAATTTTTTTTTTTTTGCTTTTACTGCATTTAAAAATTTCCTTTTTTTCAGTCGGTACATAAGACAGGCATGATGCATGATGCCCAAACAATTGTTTATGTAGATATCTTCCAAACTTATAATACCGTTTAGTAGCTGAGTTGACAAATGTGTCGGATTCCCTCCGTGGATCGTGGGTTCAATTCTTGTATAAATTACGTAGTCCATTTCTGTGTAAGCAACGTTTTCCGCTTTGATTGATGGTGGTAGGAGTTTTTCAATATTACCAGGTTATTCGTAAAGGGAAAGCTGGTCTTTCTTCTAAAAATAAAGTTCCTGATATATCCTAACTCGCTGTGTATGCTGACCTTTAACGAAAAATTCATGATTGTTTCCTCGGGGGTTTGTAATTTACCGGCTACGAAAATCCACATTTTCTTACAAGCAGTTTCTTGAATTTCTGAATAATTTATCCAAGATGTTTTCACAGGGAAAATATGTTGTGAGGGGAATTTCATGGCAGTTAAGAAAACTATTTAATACAATCTACAAAAATATAAAAATCGCTTACGTCTATCCCGGGGGTTACGAATGGTTTGGTTTGGCGTAAAGTTCGGCGAACCGTGTAGTAATGCATGCATAATGTTTTCCTTTTCACCGACAGAGGTAAGATTTTTCCTCTTTACCAACGGTGGTGAAAGCAACGCTAGTGCACTCTGGCGGCAAAACCGCGAACAAAGTGTTAGTGAAGTTTTCCTTTTTTGGTGAAGTACATACACCTGCCTGCATCCAAATGTTTATCTTCTCTATCTCTACATTCCACACTCCCCCGCGTCGTCTGTCTGTCTGTCTGTCTGTCTGTTCGCGATAATCTCGAAAACTACTGAACGGATTTTCATGCGGTTTTCAGCAATATATAGAGTGTTTCGTGAGGAAGGTTTAAGTATATAATTTGTCAAGGATTTGTGTAAATTGATTGAACCATAACGATTATTAAAAATCAAGCCGCCTGGTAGCTTTCATCGACAACGCTGCCTAATCCTTTTGGGATATAACAAAACAATGCATGGTGGGATATTCCTCTTTTATCTTATACGGATAGCTTACTATACCCATTCTATCTTCTAAAAAAATGGTCACGTACATTACGGTAATTGAAAAGTTATTTAGACGGATACACTATTAATCCTTATTAACTTTTTAGTTAGTTACCCCAAGCATTTCATGCACATTATTATAATCTTTCACACCATCTCTACGTATTATCAATTAAAGTCTTCCGCGGCATCTCTCTGTCTCTTTGCGATAAACTCAAAGACGGCGGTGGTTATAAAGGTTGGATAACCATCCAGTAGATGACGTTGCGTTTTATTAGCCACAGCAACGCGTGGCCGGGTCAGTTAGTATATATATATATATAAGAGGGTGTATAATATAACAAAGGATTTATAAAACTCGTTAACCTTGGATTTGATTTTGGTACCTACACAGATTTTTTTAAACATTAGATCCACACAGGAGGCCCGGAGGAAAATAATAACCCTCAGGGCCTATGTAATCTTTGAGGATGCTATGTGAAGGGTCTTTTTAGGAAATAAATGAGAGGAAGAAAGGAAGGAAGGAAAAGGGTATAAGGGAAGGGCAGGAATCTGGGGTAATGTAAGCATGTAATGCTAGAAAGGTCAAAACGTCTCCCTCAACCGGTCTCTCCCGATTCGGGTCTGATGGGCGGACGCATCCGCCGCCAAGACCCGGAAAACCTCACCCCTTTGAACCCGGGCACCACTGCTAAACAAAACGTATCGAAACACTTGGGACGACCTATGGCAGGGGCGTTGGTTATCCAATATTTGGTTCCAGTGGTGGCGGTACCCATCTGCTCTTTTTCTAAGAAAGTGTTATTTTTACTGACCAAATAGATTTACTAACGTGACGTAACGTTTACCATCCTAAAATGAATAGAATTACTGCTCTCCCAACCTCACCGCCCTCATCCTTATTTCAAAATACTAACTTAATCTGCATTAGTGGTGCAAAAAAAACAAAGTTCCCGTTCCCAACGTGTTTTTGTAAACAAGTCGAACTTTATTGCGAGGTCGAGCTTTTAGGAGTAGGTACATTATAATATATTCGACAAAGGAGCAACAAAATGGGATTAATCTGCCTAGTTGGATAGTCAAAAAAAAAATCATTAAAAATAGTCAAATATATTTTCTAATTCTTAATATAATATTTGGTTTTCCACTTGTAAAATCCACTGTTCGTTGTTATCCAATCCTTTCCTTTTATAATGATAGAAACAGAAGGACGCTTCGGTCACAAACTGTTGATTAGTTCTTAAATTTCAAGTGAGAAAATTCAGTCTCGTAAAACAAAGAAAAAATGGTTGAGATGAAAATGCGGGAATCTACAGATATCGCTCTAAAATGAAATAAAATGGTTATTATGGTAAAACAGAAATCTATAATAATATTCTCTTGGTATGAATATGGTTACCGTGGTAAAACAGGAATCTACTATTTTGAATATTGATAAATAAATGGAACCACAGATACGTCCATTGATAACGACGGTTGCTGGTGTTATTGAGAAATAAACATGGATATTTTATTTATTATTTTGTTCAGACCTTAAATTAAACACTACCACAGAGCCAACACCCCAAGGGCGCCAGTAAAAAAACAAATTAAATGTAATCTATTTTTATTCAAAGACTACGTTTTCCGCGGACTGCGTGAATATGATTTTTATACGAGGCTACAGTTTTATTCTGGTTACTTGACCGTTAAAACAAAATGAAAGTAACTGTCTACATGAGATTTAGTAAAACTATCCCAGTCCCTTTTCCCAGCCCTTAAAGTTGAATTTTGATACTTCTTGATGAAATTTTGCACACTTGAAGTTGAAAATAAGAGGAAAATTACTGTATATATTATATATGGGGGTCTATTGTAGGTAAAGGAAGGATGGAATCTGGAGGTCAATGTGTTCAGAATGGCGGACGTATTAATCCATCCCTCTCACTGCACCGAGTCCGGCTGGAGAGGTCTAGGTTAGATCTCCCTCAACCAGACTCTCCCGATCCGGCCCGCCGCACAGTAGGTTGGCAAACACAATCGCCCATGAACCCGCGCATTTCTGCCAAATCAGAAAATTTTCAAACAACACGGAAAAAGAAACACACAAAAGAAACCACGACGGGGTGATTTGGCAGGGGTACTTACTGGTTTCCCAATAAATGGTTTCTGGGGCGGCAATACCCACATTGATTATTTTGATTATAATATATATATAATCTAATTATATTATAATATATTTGGCCTCCCAAATTGATTATTTTGATTATAATATATATATAATCTAATTATATTATAATATATTTGGCCTCCCAAATTGATTATTTTGATTATAATATATATATAATCTAATTATATTATAATATATTTGGCCTCCCAAATTGATTATTTTGATTTTTGTATTTTTTTTTTTTAATTATTAAGTTAAAAGAAACATAATATTTCGCTTTCTTAACTTAAATACAGAGCATATATAGTACAGTAGTAAGAAGTAATATTTTTAATTTTGTTCCAACATTTTGAGTTTAAATAGTTTTTTTTTAAAGCTTTTTTTGTAATTTTCCGTTTTTAGGCTATCTGGAAGGAGATTATATATATGAACTCCCTCGTGACCAATACTTCTCTTGCCACTTTCAGTCTTGACACAATTTATTGTGTTGTCTAGTATAATGTTCGTGTACTTGTGATGTTTTTATAAATGTTGTGTTTGTGTGTATAAGTCCATTTTGTATTTTGTAGATTAAAAGACATATGTTATATTCGTACAATGTTCTTATTTTCAAAAGGTTCATTTCCTGGTATAGTTTTTTTGTGGGAGTGTCTGGGTTATAGTTGAAGAGTTTTTTAATAACTTTGTTCTGTATTATTTGCAAGTCGTTTAAGTACGTAATGTATGTGTTTCCCCATATTTCTATTAAATAATTTAGGTGGGACTGGATTAAGCTAAAGTATAAGCCCCTCTTTACCTCTGTTGGTAGAAGATGAGCAATTCTACCAAATACACCAATTAATATAGTGGCGCATCACAGTTATTTATTTTCATTAACCACTCAGGCTAATTCGTTCGCTTTTCGGAACACCTCAAGTAAGTCTCATAAAAAATCGTTGTGCCTTCCTTATCTACTATGATAGTGAGAAATAAGATATAAACGGTGTTAAATAGAGAAAACACCACGCTTTATATTCAAATCTAAAACCGTGAAACCAAAATTACGGATCACAATTAGAAAAAAAAAATGAAACTTTGGAATTTTTTTTATTTTTTTTTTTATTGCTATCCTTGTTCTACCGGTATTACAATGGAAGATGCTCCGAGGAACTAGCATCATTGATCCCTTCGGCACCGGTGCATAGTCGGGAAACACGCCAAACGCGTGCCCAACATTTGTACACAGTTGACATTAGTTACATGAGAACGGGTCGTTTCTTCGACTCGTTCTTATGTTCAACAGCTCGGCTGTGGAACGATTTGCCGGCCTCTGTGTTTCCTCCTTCCTACAACATGGGTCTCTTCAAGACCAATGTTCATTCCTTCCTCTCCTCAAAAAGACCCTCCACACAGCATCCCAGATGACATAGGCCCTGAGGGAAATTATTTTCCTCAGGGCCTCCTGTGTGGAGTTAATGTAAAAAAAAAAAAAAAAAATGGAACGACAAAAAGTGAGGAGAAAATAAGTTTGTAATAAATTGTTCTAGTAAAATATGTATGTGTTTTTTTTTTCTTTTTCAGTAATTGTTTGTTAGAAAAAACGCAAGGTGAGCCATTTTGAAAACATTGTTATGTTTGCACGCAAAATTTTTACACTTTAAAAATTGTAAAAAAACACACAAATATGTATACAATATGTAACCTTTACGAGAGTGAAATTATCGTATGTAAAGGGAAGAATAAAAAAGAAGTAAAAATTAAAATTAAAAATTATAACACAATATATACGTGCATAAATCAAATTAATAAAAAAATAATAGTACTTATGTATATAAAATTAAAAAAAAAAAATTAAAAAACTGTCAAATAAGTATTGTTAATCAACTGCCAATGCGACTCTAGGTAGCCAAACTATTTAATATATCATTGTTTAGTCTATTTTTTTAAATTTATTGTAGTCAGGTTCCAATCTCAGCTCCATTGCCAGTTGATTAAACCACACCACTCCATTGTACGTGTAGAGTAGTGTTGTGCAAAACTGGTATGCATTAATGGCGTACATAAGCGACCCATTGTGTTTTGCCTATTGCTCTCAACGTCTACCATGGCGTGGTGCGACTTCTTAGAATAGTCTTTGTGTATTTGAAGCAGCGTATTTTTACAAAAGTATTTTTTAGAGGTGGGACTTGAAAGTACTGAAAAAGTTGAGAGGTTGAATAATCTGACGGTTTCTTAGTAATAATTTCGATTATTAGTCTTTGAGTAATTTCCAGTGGTATAATTGAGGTTTTGTAAGCTCCTCCCCATGCAACGATACCGTATTGTATGATTGAATGGGCTAGTGCTTATTTCGGTTTATAAAATTTTAAAGCGTATTTTATCACCTTTCAAAAACATTTTTTTTGTTTTCAGATATGTTCAGAAATAATCGGTTTATTTGGATTTTATTGAGAAGCGGAAATCTTTTGTCCCTGTGATAAAATACGGTTGAGACCTGATAAATGTATCTCTTCTTCTTGTGCCCTGTCCGTTCAATGGACGTTGGCTATCATGTTGGCTATGCGGACTTTGTTTACTGCAGCCCGGAGCAGCTCCACGGTAGACTGGCCATACCACTGTCTCAGGTTTTTCAACCACGAGGTTCTCCTTCTTCCAGGGCCCCGTCTTGGCAATCTTTCCCTGCATTATGAGATGCAGGATCTCATACTTCTCTGGATGTCTCATCACATGTCCAAGATATTGAAGTTTTCGGATTTTTATAGTTTTAATTACTTCCTTTTCTTTATTCATCCGAACCATAACATCTTCATTTGTAACCCTGTCCATCCAGCTTATTTTAAGTATTCTTCTGTAGATCCACATCACGAATGCCTCAAGTCGCCTAATAAGTTCTTCAGTAAGCGTCCATGCTTCCATTCCGTAAAATAATATCGAAAACACGTAGCATCTGACCATTCGCATTCGTAATCCAAGGTTGAGATCATGACTGCAGAACATTTTTTTCATGCGGATAAAGGTTGCACGAGCTTACTCAATGCGGCATTTGATTTCAACTGAAGGATCCCATCCATCATTTACATTGCAGCCCAAGTATACAATACTCTGTACCTTCTCTAGTTTTGTTCCAGCAATATAAGGATTTTCATCCAATGCGTTATTTTTGCTTATGAGCATGTATTTTGTCTTATTTATATTCAGTTCCAGCCCAAAATTCTCACAAGTCTTCATTACTTGATTCAGCAAAAGTTGTAAATCCTCAATGTTACTTGATAGAAATGTATCTCAGAAAATAAATAACCGCATTTTTCAAATTACTGAACACTTCGTAAAGTTGTTGTACCAATAAAGTGCACCGCACAATTTTACACTCAAATATAATAAATGTTCTGTATCTTTCCCAGCTTCCGAGCACTCCGTTTCTAATCATTATAAATGACGTCGCCTCGTAAAGCGACTTGTCTCGCCACAATGAACGGCCTTTCGTCTCATAAACCCTTGGTGAAGATTGATGCTGGGATTGATTCATTGATATATTGCTCGTCTTTATCTCGTCATTAGCTGGTCATTCTCCGGCCATTATCTGCGACCGTCTTATACGCACCGGTTTCGTCGCGTCACTGATGACTGGCTAGCGATTGTGTTCAGGTTGTTGCGGATAGTACCTACAATGACAGGGTTATTCGTAACAATAGATGATAGAAACGACATGGGCCATTTTTAATTTGATTTTATTTTGGTTATTTTTGAAGTGAAAACTTCTTTAGCGCCGTTGTGATTTTTAACCCGATGAAACGAAAAATAGCGACACTAAAAAGAGACAAACACATACATCTATAGGATTTAAGCCTGCGAGTGAATGAGAAAGTTTAATCGGTTTCCTCTTTTATGCTGTCTTTAGTTGCCTAGCCTATCAGTCCCCGCTTTGTGCGGAGATTCGTAGATTCCCCACTCTAGTCTACTTTAGTTTTCTAAAGGTTTTAATTCTACTGCGTGTGAACTGCACACTTGTTTTTTTTAAATTATTTTAGTCAGTGGAAAAAATCAGTTAATAATACATACCAATTTTATTAAAATAATTGCATGTTAATGGTTCCATCAACTAGCGAAATTTCCGAATTAAAATCATATTACATACGAGTGTATATCAACACCGCACATAATCCCAATCGCTCCCGTCTGGAGCCTGAGAGACTATGGCATCCCTAATTCGGATATGTTGTGATGCTGAAGGTAGTGGGGAGGGGAAGGATACGAGGAAGAGGAAAGTGGGGAAGTACGTAGCTATTCATATCTGGTCACTAAACACAGCTAAAGTCATTTCAATTCTTTTGGTGGTCTTACACCAGGGCGATACTGATAGTATATTCTACTTGATTGGTCGCTCCAGCGCATTGGTGGTCTACCTCTGTTCTGGATCGTGCCGCTTGTGAAATTATACAAATTAATCAAATAAAATTTATTCGGATTCGAAACCGCAACCGTCGGATTGTGAGTCGAGAATCTACGAGAATAATGGAGTTGGTAGATTTTTTTTTAAATAGAAACGAAATATAAAACACAGATTAAAGTACATACAAAGGATAGATATTGTGAAATTAAAATGTGTATATTTATATATATATATACAAAAATAATACATTTTCACATCATAGGATAACGATCAAAGATAAACATGATTAAAAAAAGAGAAAACAACATAATGGGAACGACAAAATTACACACAGCAGGAGTAGAAGGTTCGTAATTAACAATTTGTTTTAATTTTTTCTTATACACATTTAGTAAGCTGATCTGAAGACGAATGGAAATATCAGCTTCTGAAAAGATATAATTGTATTTTGTGAACGTCCTTCTGAGATATAAATGCTGTGTGAGTGTGAATACCGCACAAGACTCCAAACTACTGCTCCCGTCCATCTGGAGCCAGTGAGGCTACGGCATCCCAAATTAGGATACGTTTGAGGCTAAAGGTAGTGAGGAGGGAAAGAAGATAGGCAAGAGGGGAGATTTGAGATCCAATTTGGGAGGCGGGAACGGGTACCGCCGCCCCGGGAACCTTTATTGGATAACCAACACCTCTGCCATAGGTCACCCCAAGTGGTTCGCTACGTTTGGTGATTTAGCAGGGGTGCCCGGGTTCATGGGGTGAGGTTTGCCTAGGTCTTGAAGGCGGATGACCAGGACATACTGAACCCCAGATTCCTACCCACCTATTAAACCCCTTTCCTTCCCAGAACTCTCCTCTCCTTCCTTTCCTTAAAAAAACCCCTCCACACAGCATCCTCAAAGATGACATAGGCCCTGAGGGAAATTATTTTCCTCAGGGCCTCCTGTGTGAAGCTCATGTAAAAAGAGGAAGTTTGGGAAGTACCAGGGTATTCAGATCTTCTCACCGATTAAGCCAATTCAAACAAGGTCTCAATTCTGAATTGTGATCTTACATCTTTGACCATCCTAAGATTATCTTCCACTCTAGATTATGCCACAAATATATTGCTTTTTTTTAACTAAGCTGTGAGAGTACATACTGGTGTGATGGGGTTAATTAATCATACCATATGAGGTAATTAATTTTACACCCGATCTTTAATGTCAAGAGTGCCATGCGGCTGATTTTAGGCCCTCATTAACCTGAATAATTATTATATCAACAACAACAATTATGGCCCTCTCGTATATTTCACGGGAGGGTTTGCAAGTACTAAATTCACACGTGTATAGCTTCCTGCACATTTTCTTTCAGATGTAAACATTACGTTTTGTGATACATCCTGTCGATGTTAATCTTTTGATCACCTTTTTTGTCGCCTAACAGACCTTCGAATATTTTCATTACCTTCTTTTACTGCCTCGCAGACCTTGAATATTTTTATTGCATTCTTTTGTTATCCCACACACATTTCTGTTGATGTATTGTCTGACAGTCTTTCGAATATTTTTCGACTTCATTTGTTGCCTCACAGACCCTCGAATCTTTTGATTGCTTTCCTTCGTTGTCTCACAGACTTCCGAATCTTTTAATCACCTTTCTTGTTGCCTCACAGATCCTCGAATCTTTTAATCGACTTCCTTTTTGGTGTAGCGAGGCAGCGAACAGCCATAAAATATCATTTTTGTTAGATTTTGCACGGTGGTATCACCGGTCACCACTCGCCAGCTAGGTGCGTGACATTTTGTTTTGCAAAACCATTCCGGTTCTAGTGTTTGCCCTCTCTACTTGCTTTACCTCAAAGCAAGAATAATATTAATAATAATAATAATAAAAATCTGGTGCATAATAAGCCTGGACTTCTGTTAGGTATGTATTAGACATGATCTTATTTGTTATAGTATATCCCGAAGCTCAGTTTGCCTCTTGGCATAGGCCTCCTCTAACATTTTCCATTGGGACCTGTCACGCGCTACTCTTCTCCATTGATGTCCAGCAGTGAGTTTTAGGTCATCTTCCCATCTTATGTGTTGACGTCCTCTACTTCTCTTGCCATCTCTGGGATACCAGTCAGTGACATTTTTGCACCATTTCTGTTGTGGATCGCGTATCATGTGTCCAAGAATAATATTAAACTTTTACAAATTATTGTAACATAAAGTTTCTGTTGTAAAACATTGTGACTCACGTTAATATCAAGAGGTATTATTTAAACACCTCCGCACATATTTAAACACGCATCCAGTTTTCAGACGTGGGCAAGGTCTGTAAGCTGCCAGATCTAACATACAAACAATATATTCACCAAACTGGTGACCCGATTGCCCATATTGTTATAACAGACTGAATCTTTAAATCGATTTTTTTGTTGTCTCACAGATCCATCTTTTGATTACTTTTCTCTGTAGTCTCACAGACTTTCGAAAAATTTCGTTTTCGTTTGTTGCCTCACAGACCCTCGAATCTTTTGATCGATTTCCTTTGTGGTCTCACAAACTTTTGAATCTTTTGATCGCCTTCCTTACAGACTCTCGAATCTTTTGATAGCCTTCTTCTGTTGCCTCTCAGCCCTTTGAATATTTTGATAACGTAAGTGTATTGTTTGACACACCTTCGAATATTTTGATCGCTTACTTTCGTTGCCTCTCATATTTACAAATCTTTTGATCACCTTATTTTGTTGCCTTGCAGATCTTGAAATCTTTTTGATCGCATTCTCGTGTTGAATGCAGATTTGAAATCTTTTATGCGTGTCCTTGTGTGACCTTTAAGATAGATTTTCTCAGATATAAACATGAATAAATATTCTAGGTATACATAACACAATTGGATCTGGAGAATTTGTACCCAATACGGCGATTCGCTACAGTACCTACCGGACTTGTCAACTGCAGACCAACTCGTAAAACTTGACGGTCATTGGGTATCATATTTATGGCTTGTAACGAGCAACGGGCGTTCGAGTAATGTCGCGCACACAATAATGCAGACATTGCAGACCGACAATTTATTAACGAAACATCCATCAACTTAGATTAATCGACAAGTGTATAAAATAATAAATGGCCATAGTTTTTGTGACACTGCAATAAAGTTTCCTTTGTTAGGTTAGGTTACTTAGAATAGTTGCAACCAGGGAATAAATCTATTTAAGACACTCTACGCCCTACGGCAATCACTACGCCGCATGTCAAAAAAGCCAAATGGAGGGAGGTTGTCAGTAAACTTCAAAAAGGTTAACTTCTCAGGTCTCAAGCGTATTCTGTCAGATAGTCAGATTATTCTCAAAATCAATGGAATATTTCTGAACGTATTCGAAAACTAAAAACTGTACCTACTTGGAAGGTGATGAAAAACATTTTCAAATTTTGTTATTCAAGATAAATATAATATATTTTTATGTAACAATGTTGTCTTTCAATACTTTTATTATTTGTGTACTTCATACAAGTCCAAGTGATTTTTTTGTTTTTTTTTTTTTTAAATAATAACTCCTAAATTTAAAAAAAGGCGATGAAACAAAAAATATATAAATAAACAGGGGTTATCGTATCGTATCCCACAACTTGTCAAAACTAAAAGATCACACAGGTGGTATTTCTAAGGTGTCACTTATAACAATAAATACATCAATAAAATACAATCGTATTCTAACGAAAACGGGCACTATATGAAAACTATACTAAATGTTCCGATCAAAAAGGTTTCTTTCATATTTATTTCAAAATTATTTGATACTTCCTTCAATATTGCATTTAATATTGTATAAGCAAGATTAGATTTTAACATGCAATCTATATGTATAAAAATTTAGTGTCACGGTGTTTGTGGTCGCACTCCTCCGAAACGGCTGGACAGATTTTTATGATTTTTTTTAATGTATATTTTTTAGGTATCAGAAGAGGTCGTAAAGTGTATTTCATACCGCTAGGTGATTGGGGTGTCCCTATCAAAATTGATTGATAATTGACTAAAATTTTTTACAGAACATTGCATTTTAGCAAAAAAGTGTTTCTATATATAATGATAAGCTCTGGCGTTATGAAATTTATGTAAAAATGTACTACAATTTGTGCGCGAACGGTTTGAAATGTGTGTTTTTCATATATTTTAGCGGCAGGGAGGGAAGGCAGGAATGGACTTGGAGGGAAAAATAATTTCTTGAATGGCATTGTAACGCAAGCCGGGTACGAGCTAGTAAATAAAAAAAAAAATATTTTTTTTTATTATGTTTATTTCTTACTTTTATTTTTTTTATAAACTATAATCCCGGGGTTAAAGTGCATTAACTTCGGGAGGTGATTCTACATGATAGTACAAGTAAAAAAGATAAATAACTTTTTTCGGAATTCCAACTTTTAGGGGCAGTTTTGAGGTAAAAAGATAAAATTAGTCCGGCGTGTGCGGCCAGATTTATTATTTTCCGCTGTTACGATACGGGCCAATCACAATCGAGTCGGGCGCACGGCAGGCGCTCAGCAAGTAAGATCGTACCTCACACTAAGGATTTTTAGTAGGGACGTCTTTTTGTATGGGAAAAAAATGTTGGAATTTCGGAAAAAGTTGTTAATCTTTTTTACTCCTACCATTATGTAGAATCACCTCCCAAAGTTAATGCACTTTACCCCCGGACACCTGTACATTTATTAATTTTCTCTATGGTTGAAGATGGTATGAACTAATGATAATGATATTATGAAAAATAACATTTTGTTTGATCCCTCAACACATTGTTGTTAATTCATGTATTTTCTACAAATTTCCTCCATTTATCTTTGTTACAATTAAATTTTATCATTTTTATTTTACTCAACTCTTTGGTATTGACCGATAATAACGTGTGTTACTTTTATTAAATTGTGAAATTATTACCCGAACCCTAGTGGGGTTAATAATTACAAGTTTCATTCATTATTTTCAAATTGCCGTCTGTAACTTTGGTTGCATTGAGGTGTGCATTAATTTTTTTCTGTGGTTAACTTTCAGGTTTTAATATAAAGTGGTGTTATCGCTTTTTGATACAACTATTTAAATGAGACCCTTACGAGCTGTTCCCAAAAGTTAACAAATCAACCAGAAGGGTTAATTAAGGTATGTTAGTTAAGTTCACAAATTCACGGTAGCCTGCGTATGTGTGTTTGTGTATGCATACAAAGTATATTTATACAAAGTTTTACAATTTGTAAGTACGAATAATTAATCAATAGAGTAGATAATAGAAACCTGGAAGATGGGCCAAGGACCATTACTTATCAGTATAAAACCGCCTGCACAAAAGTATCGCCAATATCGTTCACCCATGCTATTGCAAAGCACTCATCTCTTGCATAGCGGCCTTTATTTCTAACAAGCCTAGATACTATCTAGGCTTGCGACATGCATATTATGAATTATGTGTTCATATGAAGCGGATACTTTGTGATGTGACATTATTAATTTAAAATAAAAGAATAATTTTGTAAATACCACTTTTATTTTTTATACTTTATGCCGACCGGGTTTCGCTACAACCGTAGCTTCATCAGGGCAGTATAATACTCTACTAACATTAGGTTACATGTGTGTTATAATATATAATTTACCAAAAATGGGCTGGACTCGTCAAGTGAAGGAGGAAGAAGGCATAGATGGAGAATTGGGAAGGGAACGGACGTGTTCTTTATCAATAGGCAACAATCTTAGTATGCGACTTTTATTTAAATTTAATTGGTTATTAACTACCTTACTATTAGTGTTTATGGCTTTCCTAAGTTCAAGTGCCTCTAAATTGTTCAACCTTTCACCGATATTGTTTTTATGAATAAGTTTGGCGCCGGAGTTTTTGTCAAATTTATGGTATTTTTCCATCAAGTGGTTTGCAAATTCTTAAAATCCAGAGCTGTGTAAACATCTAAGATGTTCTTTGACACGGGTGCTTATGTTGCGTGCTGTTTTACCAATATAAAAAGCTGGGCAGTCGCTGCATTGAAGTGAATAAATTCCCGAGTGAGATATACTGTCTTCCTTATTTACCGTTCATTAAAAGTTTGCCTATATTATTATTAGTATAAAATGCTGGTTTGATTTCTGATGGGAGATTTTTAACACTTTTTTGAGAAAAACTATTGATGTACAGGATTCTACGCCATTGATAAGGTTGATTATTATTACTTGGTATATTATTATTATGAGGTGGACTGTTGTATAAAAATTTACTTGTTGATTTTTTTTTTTTTTTTTAGAATGTTGTCGACTATATTTGGGTTGTAACCGTTATTTATTGCGGTTTGTTTGATCGTAGATAGTTCTATTGGAGAGTTGGTATTTGATAGTTCTAGTCCCTTTATCATCCCTTTATACGGTTGTAGCGAAACCCGGTCGGCATAAGGTATAAAAAATAAAGTGGTGTTTACAAAGTTATTGTTTTATTTTAAATTATATGCATTATGTTCCAAGCCGCACTAAGCTAGACATTCCAACCAAGCCGAGCTTAAAATCAAATGTCATACTGGATCATAGAGGCCTTGATTAAATGAGAAATAAAATTATGTTACTTACATTCGCTGAAGAACAGGAAGAAGAATTCTGCAGCACAGCTGATAAAAATCCTGACTGTTTATTTAAAACGCACTCACCTGCAAAATGAGAAACAAGTATTTTAATAAAGTATTGGTAAGTATATGGATTGCAATCTGACAAAAAATAAGTTACATTTACGAAAAATCCTAAAGCCACTACATTTTGATTATTGTGACAATATTAACCCTTAAAAAATTTGGCATTTTTTTCGGATGGTCAAAATATTTTCGCCCTACAATAAAATGCAAATATTTGGAATATTTATGAACACACTCAAAAACCAAAAACTGTTTTAGAAAGGTGATGAAATACGCTTTCAAATTATAAAATTTGAAAAAACTTTTTTTTTTAAATTATAAAATTTTTGCATAGAAACATAAAAAAGTTTTTAAAATGGCTCACCTTACGTTTTTTTTAACTAAAGTTACTGATAATAAAACATAATAAAAACACATATATATTTTTAGACAAATGTTTAACAAACACATATTGTAACCTCACTCTTTTGTCACTATGAAAAATAATTTATAAATAATTCCCGAAGTTTCAAATTCTTTTCCCAATTTGCTATTCAAAACTTTGTGTACATAAAAGTGTACATTTTACTTTTTTGGTAGCTAATTTTTAGATTGGAATATAAAGCGTTGTGTTTTTCCTTTCTAACACCGATTAGAACATATTTCTAACTATGATAGTAAGGAAGTTACAGCGTTTTATATGAGACCTATGTGCGTTGGGACAAATATGGTCTCCTGTGATTAAACGGGTTTATTTACATAAACAAATAGAAAAAAAATACATTTACATATTTATCCACTCGTGCGTTCGCGTAACTGAAATACGCATCCAGCATCCGGGATTTCGGAGCGTCCGATTTGGAAATCTCCCGCCCTCATTAAAAAAATCCATACATCCGAATTTTAATACATATAAAATGAGTGTTGAGAGCCATTGTATGAACGTATATTTGACGGTTTATCCAATATTTTTTTGGATTCATGTAAAATTAATTATTATTTTTTTAATTTATAAACTAACGTTTAGACAAGATTTTTATGCATAGCACAAAGGGTAACAATTATTACAAGCAATAATTGTCAGCCTGAAACACTCATTCACATTGAAAAATCTTCCGAGAAAAGATACTTGCCGCCAACGGGACTTGAACCCGTGTCCTTCCGATTGCCGGTCGAATGCTCTGCCCACTGAGCTATGGCGGCTTATCAAATACCCGCCAAATAATTCAATATATACTAGTGTTTCATTCAACAATTACTGCTTGTTATATTTTTTCCACCTGAAAACAACCAACTTTATTTTTGCGAGGAAGACATTGTTAGTGTTAAATCCCTCGCTAGGTGGCGTCGAGACAAATTATGTCTGCATTTATTGGGGAAATACTTAAACTTGTTAAATATTAATTATTATTTTTTTAATTTATAAACTAACGTTTAGACAAGATTTTTATGCATAGCACAAAGGGTAACAATTATTACAAGCAATAATTGTGAGCCTGAAACACTCATTTACATTGAAAAATCTTCCGAGAAATGCAGACATAATTTGTCTCGACGCCACCTAGCGAGGGATTTAACACTAACAATGTCTTCCTCGCAAAAATAAAGTTGGTTGTTTTCAGGTGGAAAAAATATAACAAGCAGTAATTGTTGAATGAAACACTAGTATATAATGAATTATTTGGCGGGTATTTGATAAGCCGCCATAGCTCAGTGGTCAGAGCATTCGACCGGCAATCGGAAGGACACGGGTTCAAGTCCCGTTGGCGGCAAGTATCTTTTCTCGGAAGATTTTTCAATGTAAATGAGTGTTTCAGGCTGACAATTATTGCTTGTAATAATCATGTAAAATTATTAAAAAATCTTATATTTATAAACGCGTGATTTCTGCGCGTTATTTACTTTCAAATTTGCCGTACGATGACATATTATGACATACATGGTTTTTTTCGTTATTTGTTTATGGGGTGTTATGCCGTGTTGCGCTACCTCCTTCTTTAGCCAACGCTGTCCGTAACGTTAACGATAGCGAACATACTTTTGGCCGTGAAAATCTAAAAACGTATCTGACATATATGACATAATGTCTACAGCCTAGTTGATGAACACAGATACAATTTTTAACTGCTGCATGCATTTTTTAAATATGTAACACACGATCAATGATTTGTGCGTAAAAATATTTAAATAATTTCCATTCGCGAAACATCAATAAAAATTCATTCAGAAGAGATAACATAAATAACAATCATTGGATAATTTGTAGAGCGCCGTTTATTTGAAAAATCACCTCAAGAGGCGAGAAATCTCTTGTCCAAAAGTGAAAATACTAATCTATGTGATTAATCGAAGTATACAACGAGCGCGAACTTGTCCATCTCTATCCCTATCTCTATCTCTATTCTCTATATATATTATAATAAAACAAAGTCCTCCGCCGCGTCTGTCTGTCTGTCCGTCTGTTCGCGATACACTCCAAAACTACTGAATGGATTTTCATGCGGTTTTCACCAATAGATAGATTGATTCATGAGGAAGGTTTAGGTATATAATTTGTCAAGTTTTTGTGAAAATTGTTTGAAATATATCATATATAAAGGAAAAATGACTGTTTGTGGTGGACGAGCATGCTGGCATGCCGACGGTGTGTTTTTGATTTGTATGCAAATCTACAGTTTTATGGCTATATAGATTGATGAAATTTTGCACATGTGGTTTACAAAACAAGAGGAAGGTCACTGTGTACATTTGATTTCAAAAACTTTGTGTAAAGCCCGGGCTTCGCCCGGAACTTTAGCTAATATATAATTCAAAAAATTTTTTTTTAAATATCTCTTCAAATATAGCCAGCGAACGCTCGAGGGTATTTGCGAATTAGTCAAAATGTGACCAAAAACGCTCCAGTGAATAAAATGTTCCATGACGTGATCATGACGGTACCATGAAAAAAAATTAAGTATCTTTTTATGTGTGATTTATTGTCCCATTTAAAGTCGTAATAAATTATATTTTTGGCGTGCTCATTAAATAAATTACTGCTTGTTTGTCCAAAGTGTAGATAACAATTCCATTTAGAATGAAGCGTATGCAAATATTATTGCACTGCATTCACCATTAATAGTTTTCAATCAAAACAATGTCTCTATTCCAATTGAACAGTCAACTGTCGACAGGCTGTAAATTGGGCAATAGATTGAATAATGATTTGAACCGAAATCTGTCAAACTGTGGGCGGCGATAATAAAATATATAACACTAGCAGACCCGGCCACACGTTGATGTGGCTATCGAAAGCTTTATAACCAACGCCTTCTGTTAAATCAAATCCACAACACGCTGCCCGCTGCCCGCTGCCGCTTGGCCAGTTATATTATCTACTAGCTGGTTCCCGGCATGCGTTGCTATGCCATTTAATAAAGAAATTGTTTTTCCCTGCGTGTCCTTTCCCATTCGTTCCGTTCCCTTCCGCCTCCCCTTCCTCTCCCGCGCCGCCTTCCCCTCTCGCGTTCCCACTCCGCCCTTTCCCCCGTCACGCGAACCCCCCTCCCAAGTTCCCCTCCCCCCTCCCGCAAACGCCATACCCAAGTTCCTCCCCCCACCCTCCCGCATTCCATACATTCAGTCCCGGTAAATTCAGTTTTCAAACAGCTCGCGGGCCAACTATTGCAATTTTTTATACAAATTTCATTATTCCAGAGCTCATCAGTAGTTTTATACAAACCTTGTCCTGACAATAGCGAACACAAAAAAAATATCCAATTTGGTGCAGTCGTTTTGCGCGTATATACATTTCGGCGATTCATTTTTATTAATATAGATTTCAACCAATTTACACAAAACCTTCCTCATTAATCACTCTATCTATTGGTGAAAACCGCTTGAAAATCCGTTTCGTAGTTTTAAAGATCGAAGCGCACGTATAGCGTAAGCCACTTCATTTTATACGTACTTAGTTAAGATAAAGATTTTTTTATTTTTATTTATTTATCTATAATAAAATATATTTACAATGGTTTTATTTGTATGCCTGTCTCACTAGGGTATACCTGTGTCGAGACAGGCGTACAGGTATATAAATGAATATAGTAGTTACAAGGATATTTCAGGTAAAATACATATTATGAATAGAATTAAAACAGAAGGGTGATTGGAAGGGTGATAAATCTTTTAAAGAGAGTTATTTTATAAATGTTGGAGATGGAGTAATGAAATAAATTCTGCTTATCTATTTATATGTTAAATTTGATAGGATTCCATTATTTTCATTTATTTTATATGGGTTAGGTTGTATGTGAATAGTTATTTCTGTCTATGTGTGATTTATTTTACAGATATTTGTGATAGTGTGGCGTCCAATACTTATAATCCATTTTTTAATATCTTGTTTGAATTTTGGAGGAGTCACTTTGTCTGATCGTAGTTGGTAGTGTATTGTATAGTTTGCAAGCTATGTATTTAGAGTGTCTTTGCCCGATGGTGGTTTTGCAAAAAAGGAGTTTGGAGAAGTTCGTTGTTTTTGACTCGGGAATTGTGTATTGTTTATGTAGCTTTGTATGGTGTTTTGTTGTTTTTGTGTAAATTAAGTAATATGGATCTTGAGTAGAGCTGTTTTATGTCCATAACGTTGAAGGAATTGAAGATAGTATCAGTGCTGGTAGTAAGCGGCATTTTAAGAATTATTTTTATGATTAGTGTTTGTGCTTTCATGATGGGATCAAGGGCATTGGAATATGCATTACCCCAGGCTAGAATTCCGTATTCGATGTGAGATTGGCACAATGAGTAATATACTGTTTTTAAAAGTTTTAGGTTAAGGAAATTGCGTGTTTGTTTGAAAAAGTATATAGATTTTCGGATTTTGTTTGTAGTATTATGTATATGTTGCTTCCAATTCAGGTGTGTATCGAAGGTTACTCCTATAGATACATCATTGATTTTTTTTTACATTGTCTCCACACAAGAGGCCCCGAGGAAAATAATTTCCCTCATATGCTGTGTGGAGGAACTTTTTGAAGAAAGTAGGGAGTGAACCTGTTGTAGGGGAGAGGAAACGGAGAGATTTATTTTTATTTTTTATTATTATTAAGTTAAAAGAAATATAATATTCCGCATTCTTAACTTAAATACAGAGCATATATTATAGTATAGTAGTAATATTTTTTAATTTTGTTCCAACATCTTAAGTTTAAATAGTTTTTTAAAGGTTTTTATATTCTTTTCCGTTTTTAGGTTATCTGGAAGGAAATTATATAAGTGAACTCCCTCTTGGCCAATACTTTTCTTGCCACTTTCAGTCTTGACAGTATTTGTGTACAATTTATTGTGTTGTCTTGTATAATGTTCGTGTACTAGTGATGTTTTTATAAATGTTGTGTTTGTGTGTATAAGTCCATTTTGTATTTTGTAGATTAAAAAACATTGTATATTCGTACAATGTTCTTATTTTCAAAAGGTTCATTTCCGGGTATAGTTTTTTTGTGGGAATGTCTGGGTTATACTTGAAGAGTTTTTTGATAACTTTGTTCTGTATTATTTGTAAGTCGTTTAAGCACGTAATGTATGTGTTTCCCCATATTTCTATTAAATAATTTAGGTGGGACTGTATTAAGCTAAAGTATAAGCCCCTCTTTACCTCTGTTGGTAGAAGATGAGCAATTCTACCAAATACACCAATTAATGGGATGATTTTTGTTTTTAGTTTTTCTACGTAATGTTTAAATGTTTATCAACATAATTAAGCTCAGGTATTTTTCTCTATCTAGAATATGTAGGTCTCTTTCTTCTATTTGTAATGTTTTATGCGATGGTATTATTCTTTTAGGTGAGCTTAAGATCATATCATTTATTTGATCGCTAAATCATTCCACAGCCGAAATGTTGAACTCAACAAGGAGTCGTAAACGACCCGTTCTCATGTGACAAATGTCAACTGTGTGCAAATGTTGGGAGCGCGTTACCGTGTTTCCTGACTATGCACCGGTGCCGAAGGAATCAATGATGCTAGTTCCTCGGAGCATCTTCCGTTGAAATACCGATAGAACAAGACAGAATTTGATAAGATTTTTTTTAAATGAGCTCCACACAGAAGGCCCTGAGGAAAATATTTTCCCTCAGGGCCTATGTCATCTTTGAGGATGCTGTGTTGAGGGTTTTTTCAAGAAAAGGAAGAAGAGGAGAGTTCTGGGAAGGAAAAGCGTTTTTTGGTCTCCGGTGATATCAATGTCCTTTTTTCTTTAAAATAAAACAAAATAAAATTCTTTCATTTGTCATCACTGGCCGCTCAACCTAGTAACCGCCCAATCCCTCACCACGCCCATAACGGTTCAATTCCTACTGATTTTTTTCTGTTTCTCATGGAAAAAAAAGCTTTAAAAGTATCACCGGAAACCACAATACCAATAACATTATTTTTTTACTCCAAATAATGTCAGGATTCACTGGTTAAAGTAAGTGAAATGCCTACGTCTCGACAGGCCAAGATGCCAAACATAACGTCCGTAACCATATGGGTCGGTCGATGAACCCATAGAAATACCTTTTTTAGTTTGTTATTTGTCCATTTATTGGGCAGGGAATATTACCTATATTTGACAAAATATTTTTTCCTGCGATCAACGATTTTTTCACATTTTTTTTAGGGCATATTATGTATTAATCCTTTGCGCAGGAATACCTAAAATGCCAATAATATATTTCATGTATTTAAGTAGATATAAATAAGAATGATAGTCATTCTTGTATAAGGTCTGTATATTTTTGAGGCCGTACCTTTTATTGTATTTTCCTGATTTTTTATGCATTTCTATTGTCCATCATGGAGGATACTTTATTTTAACTTTTTGACACCAAAAGTACATAAATCAAATGAGTTGTTATAATAATTCATAAAATCTTATAAGACATGTTTCTGTGAAATATTTGTAAAGTGATTCTTTATATGTTGTGTCTGTATGTTGCTTCTGTGAAATTTTTTGTAAAATTTTTCTTCATATATTGTTTCTGCATATTGGGTTAAGTTGGGTTTAACTTTTAAAAAGTACCAATTGGCGATCACTTAATGAATTTTGACAACTCATGGGAGTGCAACTTCGTTGTAAGTTTTATTTAATAAAAAAATGAGGTCTACCTTCGGCCCCAGTTGGCTGCGGGAGAGTTAATACTCCGTACACAATGTTAAATAACTGTCTAATTAAAAATTGAATCGTTGAGTTCCAATATCCGCCCTAATGATTTTTTGTAAAAAATTATGTTTTAATTCCATCTAATTTAGTTTCTCAGAAGGAATGGGATGTCGTTGTAATTATTTAAATAATTAAAACACGTTTTTTTTAATATACAAGTATATAAAACATTTAAATAGAAAATAAAAATTGTATCAAGTTATTACAAGACCGTTCTGACGTGTAAAGAAATAAAATAACTCGAATCATGAAAAGTCATCAGCCTACTGTACTTTCAATTGATCTGTCAATTTGTTTATTCTGTTATGAGGTAAAAAAATTGAGAGCCTCTGATTAAAACAATTTATAGAACTTAATTAGTAATTAGTGCTGTGTTTATCATTAGCATAAACATTTCGGGTGTCGATAAAATTTGTTATAATCTCAAAGAAACTCATTAATTCTTTAATAGACCCATTTTATTGCAGACTTGATTTATTGATTGGCAACATACAAATAAAATTCATTCTAAGTGTCTTAGAGTGTTCTTTAGTAATAAATGCACATGTAACATTGGGACTGAATACCACATTCGGTAGAAGTGCGATTTCAATTTCTCTACGTTTTTACCGTACATCATCTTGATTATTTTTTTACAATAGTGATGCGCTTTGCCTATCTCACTGGGAACTTATAAAAAGCAGTTCCGTTTTTGAAGAGGTGTGCTAGTGTGTTTTTAGCACAAAGTTGACTTATGTATGACCGGTCATTGATTGAGTGGGCATCGCGTTTGGGTCCCACCGAGGCGTTCCGTGTTCGATTCCTCGGCTGGCTAAGTCCTCCATCATGACTCAAACAACATGTTTGGCTTACTGTGGTGGTAGTAAAAGATTTTTTAATTTTGTCGGGTTATTCCTAACCTGGGAATGCTTGTATTTCTTTAAAAAAAAATTTCAAAACACGGACTCTCCTAAAGATGTCACCTTAACTGCTTGTAATCGGTAGTTTTAGAATAATCTTTATAATTAGTTTCTGAGTTTTAAAAATCGGACCAATGGCGGCAGCGTTAGCTTCTCCCCATGCTATAATACCGTACTCGATTAAATTATGCGTAGTAAATTGTTTCGAGTTGATTCAAGTTAATAATTTCCATTCCCGGAGATGAAAAAAACACGTAGTAAAAACACAAACAGTACGTTTTATCAAAATCTATCAAACGCACCGCCCGTTTTTGTGCAGTACTGGGTTTTACAGATATTTTGGGATTCCATATCAGAGGTGGCTGCAAAATTTAACGGTTATTAGAAGATTAAAAATGTATTATACAAAGCTAGATGACCGGGAGTAGAGTAAACTAACTTCGATTAAACAATTAAAAAAAATAGTTTTGTGTTGGTAAGTTTTCACGACAAAAATGTTAAAATTATTTGTATGGAAAAAAATATTTTCTTCTATCCAAAGATATATTTTTAAGGAAAAAAGACAACGGAAAGTTATTTAGGTACCTCCTACAAGTCTTTTCTAAAGTCATGTTGCGTTGATGCAGCTACTTCCTCATCCCAACCTACAATCTCCTGTCCCTATCTGACAGTGTGTGGTCAATACCTACGTGTGGACATTTGTCTATCTCTACCAAGGAAGCTTGCGCAGTGAACAATAAATTAATCTCTCGGTTCAATTTAATATCGACGTGTGTATAAATTCCAATCTCTTGCACGTAATTCTTCTGTGAATACTATCAGTATCCTACAAGGCCGTAAGAACGATTCTTATCAACACGAATATCAAAAGACAAAGGGTAAGTCAGTCCTTTACAATTCCAATCTTTACTACAGTTTTGTCAGTTTTAAAAGTATTTAACGTTATTGATTACAGATAAGTTTTAAGATTTTCACGGCCAAAAGCATTTTCGTTATTTGTTTTTGGGGTGTTATGTCAAGTTAGTGGTAACTTTTACCATTGTAATTTTATTTTATTATTTTTTTTTTCTTACCATTGTGATTTCTAATTTTAGATTTCATTAAGAGATGGAACCACTTCCGTCGGCATCTCGCAAACGGACTTGCCCCTGGCTAGCATAAATACCACGTTTTAATGAACTTTCTATTCCGTTCCGCGGCGATGACGCCACTGCTTGTCACGAGTATTTTGTACTGGTGAAAGTTAGTGGTGCTGGCGACACGGTATCGCTTCGAAGTAAATAACACACACTTTCACGACTAAAAATTACACATCTACCGGATCTGCCGGATCTGCCCTGATGATGGACACTGCAACGATGTCCGAAACGTTGGCTAAAGAAGGAGGTAGCGTAACACGGCATAACACCCCAAAAACAAATAACGAAAATTATTGATTACAGTCCTTAAATTGGTTCGCAGAATATATTATGCTACTTCATGTGGAATCATATCCCCGAGTAAGTGCCCTTTATCCCCAGACAACCATTCCATATCTGATGGGAACTGCTTTTAAAGGAATAAAATAAATCAGAAAAACGAATTTCTCTTATATTTTACAAAATCCCTTAATTTTATGAATGAGTGATGATATTTTTCGACAAAATTAACAACAAAATCGAAAAATGCATTCGCTGTTTTAAATGATTCAGCTATGCATTTTACATGACGACACACTGAGAATTGATAAAAATATATTTACAAAAATATTGAATTAAATCTTTCAATTCTGGTCCATTGCAAATGCAGCTCCTTCGCCTGCAAGGAGTTCAGCGGACTAGACGAGATTAGGCGTTATGGCGCAATGTAGTGGAAATGACTCAAATGACAAATAAAGCACTTTTCAAGGCGAGATAAGAAGAATCCCAAAAGGTTACAAATGTGAAAAAGCTGAACGTTTTTGGAAAAAACTTGCATAGTTAATTTTTTTTTTAAATATTTTATTACAATATTATTGTATCACTTGTTACGTGGCAGATTGGGTATCGCACCATCCATCCAGGTCTGCAGGAATAAAAACTTTTCATCAATAGGAAAGGAAAAAATTAGTTCATAAAACAGACCAACGACCTGTATTATAAGAACCAAAACGATAAATCTTTTTACCAAATTAAATACAGCTTTTGACCAAAAAACTATTCTAGCTAGAAAATTGAATGATGCCTTTCCATTTTCGCCATTTGTTTTTGGGGTGTTATGCCGTGTTGCGTTTCAGTTCCGCGGCAATGACGTCACTGCTTATCACGGTTATTTTGTACCGGTGAAAGTTAGTGGAGCTGGCGACACGGTATCGCTTCGAAGTAAATAAGCACACACTTCACCACTAAAAATTACACATCTACCGGATCTGCCCTGATGATGGACACTGCAACGATGTCCGAAACGTTGGTTAAAGAAAGAGGTAGCTCAACACGGCATAACACCCCAAAAGTAAATAACGAAAATGCTATTGGCCTTGAAAATCTTAAAACGTATCCGATGCCTTTCCAAATTAATTTTTAAATGTTATAGAGATAAACAAGTTTGAAAATGACTTCAATATACTCGTAATATGGCTCATTAAACAAGACAATTTTTTTTTATTTTAGCGACTATATAAAATAACTGTGTATACAAAATATAATGGTGAATTTAAGTACAAATATTGTATTTACATTTTAGTCCTCCTCACTGGGTGGTCCTGTGCCGAGTCGGACTAAAATTTAATTATAGTCTATTTGTCTTCTATGACGTTTTTAGTGTCTTCATTAGGGTTCTTTAATAATAATAATAATAATTGGATAATTTATAAAGCGCCATCTTTGTGAAAAATCACCTCAAGGGCGCTGAAATTTGACCTCGTACAGCCATATTTGTATCTGTGATTTGTATTCATTAGAATTTAAAAAAAAAAATGTCTTGGGAAAGGATATTATGGAGTTTTGTTGTTGCAAAGTGTAGTTTATGTAAATGTAGGTGTGTTCGGATATCACGCCGCTCGGAAACGTTCGGGTTTCCGAAGATTGACAAGCGGGCTCTCAGTACAAGAGAACAGCTGACGGGCCCCGCCACTCTCAGATCCATTCTAGAAGCCTTAGTAAACAGTCGCTGCTATTGACATAATTACAATACTACTTGAATCCATTATAATTACCAACAAACTGAAGACATCGAACTTACGTTGTTATTTTATTTATTTATTTTATTTTATATTTTATTAACGCCCTAGTGGGCTTTTACAAGAAAAGAAGCAAATATATAATAAAAAATATTAATTACATGTATTACATAAACAATAAAACAGAATAAATATGAATGCAATCGACTCGTTAGGTAAAGAATATTACAACATAAAAAAGAAATTAAATGAGATAGTACAAGTTGTACTTACAAAAAACTAAAACAATTCAGCTTTAAATATTTATATATATTATTAACAATAATAATAAGACCTGACATAGAACAAAGTGTAAATAGAACTGCAAAAATATTATAAAGTAAGTATACATTTTACTGGTGAGGTTTAGATTAATTTTAGGTTCTTTAATTTAGTGGGCTAGTGAGCCACTAAATTAAAGAACATTACACAAAGTATGTTTAGTTTCTTTGTTCCAATGTGGTTTCATAACTTGAAATATTTTTTATATAATTTTTTCTAGTCTTTAAATCGATCTAGATTATAAACATTAAGAACGTAGTTGAGTATTAAAATACGATTGAAATAAACAAATTAAAATACATTATCAAACTATGATAGAGTGAGTAAACATGAACAATGGATGAAAAAAATGACTTTCTTTTGCAGCCCATCGCATCTGTCTGACATCGTTAATATACATTTTAAAACATAAAATTTATTACAGTGACATAAACCCAATATGAAACCTCATTCTAACTTATTTTTCTTGAATCTTACCCCAAAGATAGCAGCATTACACCTTGATTACCTTAATTTAAAAAGTTTAAGTTGCTAATATTCTTACATAAAATGATTCTGATCATTTTGAGCTAACTCTCCTCATTCCTTGCTGGTTTGGCTAAGTCATGTCTAATAAAAAAATACTTTGGTTTCAATTTTTTCAATAAAATTATATATGGAAACAAAACTGTTAACATAAATAAAACTACTTGAATATAATGCAAGCCTCATTATATACAAAATGAATAAAAAAATACATACACTTTGCAAGACAACGCGCTAACAATTTTATTTTTATTTTAGCCACTATATAAAATAATTATATATACAAAATATAATGGTGAATTTAAGTACAGATATTGTATTTCTTAGTCCTGCTCACTAGGGAGTCCTGTGCCGAGGCGGACTAAAGTTATTGAATTATAGATAAATGAAACAATTCAACTTGGTTTCAACCACTTATGTAATGAGTAAATCCTACTGGTTTCAGAACAAACGTTCCTTCTTCAGGGCAAGCGTATACTAATTTGACAGTTTCGAAATATGGATGGTAGCAATGTTTTATTATGGTAGGGGTAGAGCCGTTTGTAGAGTGGGTGGGCAGGTATTAATGTAGAGTGGGTGGGTAGGGGAACAAATCCATGATTGGGCTATAAGACAATATTTTTTATTTGTTGATAATAGATTAATTATTTTTAAGGCATTTTTTTTTTAATTTCCAAGGCTTCTTCTTCTTCTTTATTTAATTATAGTTTATTTTTCTTCTATGTCGTTTTTGGTGTATTCATTAGGGTTTTTTATTGACCTCTTTCAGCCATATCTTTATTCTTGATTTGTACTCATTAGATTTTTTATTACATACATTTAAACATGATACATGCTTACTCTGGTAGGCAACTAATGGTTATGAGGAGGAAAATTTATATAATTACATTCTAGACAATATTAAAAACGGAAAAACGTATAGATAGATCTAAACAACAATTATTCAACTCGCAAATATACTTTGTGACATCATTATTGATATATATGTAATGAAAACAAATAACTAAGTATGCGCCTACGCATCACACTATATTATTAAAATTATCTACATGTTTTTTTCGTCAGGATAAGAGATTAATATTATTAGTTTATTAATACATAGTTATAATAAATAATTATTATAAATTAATTGTAGCATAAATTTCTTAGATTTAAACCTAACTATAATTAATAATAAGATTGAATTTAATATTTTTCGAAAAGAAACATACGCTGATATAATTATACACAACTCATCTAACCATCCATTTTCACAAAAACTCTTAGCTTTCCATTATTTGATCAATAGATTAATTAATATCCCATTATCCCCAAATAATTTCAAAGCTGAACTTAACACCATTAAAATAATTGCTTCTAATAATGGTTATAACTCCAAATTAATAGACGATTTATTAAACAAAAAATATAGGAAAAAATTTCATTTGTCCTACATTTACCCATTGCTTACTGATAATATTAAAAAACAATGGAGAAAAATATTGTTTGTAAATCATCAAACCTCCAATTTAATCATGAAAAAAATTCCTAATACAATACAGCCTGCTTTTTATACGAATAATAAATTAAAAAATTATATTTTAAATAACAAGGACAAAGACCAAAAAATGAAAAAATCTGGAGTTTATCAATTGAATTGTAATGACTGCAATCATTTTTACGTAGGTAAAACTTGCAGAAATTTTGAAACGAGGATTAAGGAACATTTGAGATGTCTAAATAGCAATAATTATTCGGAATTTGCTAACCATTTAATTGAATTTAACCATTCATTTGATATAAATACTGGTTTTAAAAATTTTACACACTAACGTTAGTGGTTTTCAATTAGATCTTTTAGAAATATTAGAAATTAGAAAAAATGTCAATAGAAATTTAAATATTATTAACAATCAAATTAATTTTGTGAGTAACCCTATCTTAAACATATTTCCATTGTAATTTTTTGTCTTTGTTCTTCTAAGCACCCCCTTTCCACCCCCCCCCCCCTCCCCCTTGTTGATCTTCTAAGCACCTCCCCTTTCCACCTTTCTCCTCCCCCACTACTTCCATTTCTACCCACGCCGTTCTATGTTTGATCATTTAGTATTTAGTATTTAGTACATTTCATGTCCTGATGAAGAACATCGTTCTTGAAACATGTTGACTTTTAAATAAAGTTTATTGTGGTAAAAACAAAGTGTTTTTAATTATTTCATTAATTATTATAAAATTTATAATTATTAATTATATAAATTTGATTAATAATTAGTTATCAGTAATAATTAATCTTTATTAATTATATATATATATATAATATATAATGTAAAAAAAAAAATATATATATAATATATATATATATATATATATATATATTTTTTTTTTTTTTTTTACATTAACTCCACACAGGAGGCCTTGAGGAAAATAATTTCCCTCAGGGCCTATGTCATCTGGGATGCTGTGTGGAGGGTCTTTTTGAGAAAAGGAAGGAATGAACATTGGTATTGAAAAGACCCATGTTGTAGGAAGGAGAAAACACAGAGGCTGGCAAATCATTCCGCAGCCAAGCTGTTGAACATAAGAACGAGTCGAAGAAACGACCCGTTCTCATGTGACAAATGTCAACCGTGTACAAATGTTGGGCATGCGTTTGGCGTGTTTCCCGACTATGCACCGGTGCCGAAGGGATCAATGATGCTAGTTCCTCGGAGCATCTTCCATTGTAATACCGGTAGAATAAGGATAGCATTCTCGTCCGACGCCTGTGCTCTAAAGATTGCAATCCGTCTGTTAAGATGGGGGAATCTATCAAACGGACCGCCCGTTTCTGCACAGATTCGAGCGTATTTTTCATGTCTTTTGGAGCTCCAGACCATTAGCAGCTGCCAAATTCAACCGTGGGGCGCACTTGTGATTTGTACAGGGTTAGCAGTTGTGTACTATTAAAGTATCTGCGGGCCCTGTACAGTACGCCCAGTTTCTGAGAGGCTGACTTTACTCTGGATTCGATGGAGCCCCATACCTGAGCTCGTCACTTAGGGTTACACCAAGTATATCAATGGAGGGCCTGTTCGGAAGACTAGATTTTCATTTCGATCCCTTTTAGACGTAATCAGACGAGATTGGGTCTCTGAAACATTAAATTCAACGAGATTATTTTTACCCCAAGAGAAAACACTCTCGAGGTAACCGTCCATTCTTTGCTTCAAAGCCCTACGAGCTATTGGAGTTTGTGAGCTCTTTGTGAGCTTGTCAAACAAAAAGCTAGCATGAACTGTACTGTCATCCGCGTAACAATGAATTGAATATAAACAATAATGAATATTTATTATTTTTTTTAATTGTTAAACTAACCTTTAAGACAAGATTTTTATGCATAGCACAAAGGGTAACAATTATTATAAGCAATAATTATCAGCCTGAAACACTCATCCACATTGAAAAATCTTCCGAGAAAAGATACATGACGCCAACGGGACTTGAACCCGTGCCCTTCTGATTGCCGGTCAGCTGCTCTCCCAATTGAGCTATGGCGGCTTATCTTATACCCGCCAAATGATTCAATATATACTAGTGTTTCATTCAACAATTACTGCTTATTATATTTTTTCCACCTGAAAACAACCAACTTTATTTTTGCGAAAGAGACACTGTTAGTGTTAAATCCGTCGCTAGGTAGCGTCGTCTAATTATGTCTTCATTTATTGGGGAAATACTTAAACTTGTCAAATATTAATTATTATTTTTAATTTTTAAACTAACGTTAAGACAAGATTTTTATGCATAGCACAAAGGGTAACAATTATTATAAGCAATAATTATCAGCCTGAAACACTCATCTATATTGAAAAATCTTCCGAGAAAAGATACATGACGCCAACGGGACTTGAAAAAAAAACGTAAGTTTAAGTATTCCCCCAAGTTTTCAGGTGGAAAAATATAATAAGCAGTAATTTTGTAATTGAATTTTGGTCTCCGGTGACATTTTTGATGTTGTTTTTTTTTTAGAAAAACATAAAAAAATGGTAGTTGTTGAACAGTTGGAGGCGGGCTAAGAGGTTCGTCGGACACCCGGCTGACGACAGTGACGACATGCGGAAGAATTTTTTTTTTGTTTGATTTTGAAGAAAAAAATTAAAAAACAAAAAAAAAATCGTCAAAAAAAGTCACCGGAGACCGAAATTTCATTTACATTTTTTACTCCAAATAATGTCAGGAATCACTGGTTAAATAAAGTAAATCAAGTACGTCCCCTAACACCCTGTATATATATAATAATAAAAATTATTCATTTTGGTGCTAAATAAACAAAACAATGGAACTGAAAAAATTGCAGTGTAAAGTGTATATAGTTTAGTAATTTTAAAGAGAAAATGTAATTTTCTTTCTTCTAGAATAAAACAGTGTATTGCCATCGTCTAACGCCCGATGTGGACTGTAAAACACATAATAAACAAAGAACATTTTTATCACTGGGAAACAAAAGAGACGGGATAAAGCCTTACGTTCAAACGTTTGATGAGTTCGTTCCTTTATCTACTGGACTAATAAATGTTGGTACTTTCAAAACGTACGTACAAATAATATTTTAGAACTGACATTAGTGGGAAGGATTTAATAGTGATCGACCGAAGGTTCAGTTTCGGTTTCGGTTTCGGCAAGTTTCAAAAAAATCTAGTTTTGGCATCAGTTTCGGTTCGGTTTCGGCAGAAAATCTGCCGAACCTTCGGCCGCACCGAAATACGATGAATTATCGCGCATCGTTGTGCTGACTTCGGGTGAGTTCGTGACTCGTCGTGGTTCGTGTCACCCGCCATCATCAGCTGAGTTTGCCGGCCGGTCCGGCGTTATTGTGTTTGTTTTATAGCAGTAATATCAAAAAAATAAATAATTATTTTTTCACATACTTCAATAATTGTTTTTTTATTTCATTCAACACGTTTAATACGAATGTGGTAATTGCAACCGCAATTAATATTAAAATAATCAATTAATGAGGTCCTTTCTTTATAATGTAAGTGTTGATTATTGACAAATTTTTGTTCCAAGAAGTAGTTAACATCTTTGTTAATTTTTATATTTTTTGTTTGTTTAATTGCAGTAAGTAATATAAAAAATATGTTTTTTCGCACACTTCAATTATTGTTTTTTTTTTGTTTTTGTTTTTTTTTTTTTATTTCATTTAAAACGCATTAACTGTCTATATAAGTGTAAAAAATTAACCAAATTTCAGTAAGCAATAGATTTTTAACATGTCTAAAAAAGTTTCGGTTTCGGTGAAAAGCCTAGAATTTAGTCATCTCATTCTTTTCTTCTGCTTCCCAAGTTTATAAGGAAATGAGAAGAATAGTGGGAGATGACAATACATTGATGAGAACCTTGGAATACACGAAAGTCCCAAAGCTGTTTCTAAATAATCACACAGGCGTTACTAAAGTTCCTATTAATTTAAATCAATTCTGCACTATACAAAGAGTATTTAAAAATACGGCATTTAAAATACATATTTCCATAATATCATAATGTTATCTTACGACAAGCTTTAAGATCTAAAGGTCTAATAACACAAAATTAATGTTGTATAAGGAATGCCAGAGTTAATATAATATTGATTGGTTTTGTTGATGACTAATTGAACAAGTTACTCCTAAGTTCATCATTTAGAATTATCATCTCGCCGGCATACAATAATTCCAAACCTCTAAATGGTTGTTCTTCTTGTTTGGGCCTAATTATAATATAATTCCTCACCTAAGCCCTTCTATTTAAATTATTCCCTAATACCTACAAGCATTAACACAGAGGTGCTCAACTCTCGGTAGCGCATCTATTGCGGTTTAAATATAGTTTTTTTTTACTGAAGACGAAGATAACACTTCTTCTTCTTCTTCCTTGCACTTTTTCAACTCATTGCCTAGGTAGGCTGTTGGGGTCGGCTCTTCTCGTGCGTAGGCTATAACTTCTTCAGTTCTGGGTATCGCTTTCATCCAGGCCATTTCTCTGTAATCTTTTGGAGCATTGAGTCATCCAGGAGTTGTTTGGTCTTCCTCTGGATGACTGTTGATGATGCTCCATAGACATTGCCTGCTTCACTGTGTGGTCTGGTGGTCTCCATCTTATGTGCCCATACCATCTCAACTATCGTTCCTCCAGCTTACTGTTTACGTTTGTGACACCCAGGCTACGACGAATGCATAAACTTTTAATCCTACATATCTCTTAGTGATACTCCTGCCAACCATCTTAGTATTCGATACGAAGATAATACTAATAAAACGAAACATGAAACAGAACGGGTAACGGTGGCAACTGGAACTCGAAACCAGAAACTCTTGTCTTACCGGGACAGAGCGCCTTAAACAACTCGGCCCTTGAGGTGATTTTTCACAAAAACGGCGTTATACAAATTATGATTTTTATTGGGACCCATATTTTTCTGTCATTTTTGTCGATCGCATATATTTAAAATTCAGAATCAATAATATTACCCTCAAATAATTTTCCGCATATTTTTGGCAGCTATCTTTTTTTTTAAATTTCAAAGATCTTTAACGAATCTACTTGTAACCCGGATAAACATATCAATAACACGGCATCTGCCTAGTTTTGTAGTCGAAAAGCATGTAAAAAACTTATTTTATGAAAAAAGAAAAAACAAGAAAATTTCATGTTTCGTTTAGATTTATAAGAATTATCTTTTTCTTCAATGATATACATTAATGGGTATAACCTTCAAAAGTTATTCCAATAAAAATTCAATTTAATTTAAAACAAATAATCTATTTGCCTATAAGCGTCAAGCAAAATATTATAGTAGTTTTGTTAACAGTAGATATACTTCTTGTCTTTTCCGATAATATATTTACTCGTAAACAAAAATTTCATCTAAAATCATAAGATTTGTAAGTAGGTTCCTGTAAAATTTACATCGGGACACCTAAAAACTTAAAACATGCATCTCGCTTGCGGGCAGACATGTACCGACAGCTACCGGATTTGCCGGATCTGCCCTGATGATGGACACTGCAACGCTGTCCGAAACTTCGGCTAACGAAGGAGATAGCGCAACACGGCGTAACACCCCAAAAACAAATATCGAAAATACTTTTGGCCGTGAAAATCTTAAAACGTATATGTACCGACAAGTTTGTGCTGACTTGCATTGATTTCGGAGTCGTACACTGGGCGATTGTGCGGCGGGAATATTTAAAGTAATAAAGCTTTTTTAGAGTAATACGGTTTTACCCTGGTATACGGTTTTGTACAGGTCACCCCTACAATCGCAAGACCATCTTTCGAGGAAATTCTCGGCCGCTGGTTAATGGCCCTCAACCCTTAACAACACTCGCGGGGGAGTAGAGTGCCCCACCCAGCAGGTTATCGCAAATATTTCTTTTATATTAAGCCTTAAGCGCATGCGGTTCCGTGTATTCTTAGTATCGCCCGGATACTAAGAATATCGCCTAGGATGACCTAGGATCCAGGTCCCCCACGAGTGTAGTTATGTAAGAAATTTTTTTGATGCATTTTTATGCATTGGTGACTCAAAAATGATAGCCTGGATAATGCAAATCGCAGTGACAGTATATCTAATGCATTTTATGGCAAAATCAGGTACAAATGCGGAAAAACACAGCGATCGCGGTCACGAGTTCGAGCCTATAGCATTATTGTGCATTTTACTGGCCTAACAGGTCCTGCTCGATCTAAAAATGAGATGACTCCGCTTGAAATTCCTATAAATGTCACATGTTTGTATAAAAAAGTAATAAACTAGTTTTTTTTCGATTTATTGTATGTCTTTCATTAATTTTATACAAATGAATCCTAAAAAATGCTTATTTGTATCTGAATGAAATATAAATTTATAGGGGACCTAAGCCCCCCACAAGTGAATTTGTGTTGGCTGAAAATAGCGAGTGTTGCTAAGGGTTAAGGACTAACTCACTCGCAATCACGCCCTTTCCCCTAACAAACTTATAAAAACTTTACGTGTATTTGGATTTTTTTAGACACTAATATTTCATACATAACATAAATTCTAATCCTTCGCTCAACCTCAAGAATAAAAAGCCCACCATTAAAATTGTTGTGCATCTCTGCTTTTTCCATCCGGTTTAGAAGTTCAAATTCTGCTAGAGACAAACGTTATAATTTGCTTGGATTGAAATTGAGAAGGTAATTGGTTCAGAAAATTTCGCGTGGAAGGATAAACCTAATTAAATAATATTCAATTAACGGATATTAACATTTTGCTGTGAGAACCAACTATATATTATTGGTAAATTTATTTTAATTTTCTTGGTTAAATACTATTTTGGGAAGCGGAGCGGCCTTGGGTACCGGCGCGGCCGCCAGAAATCAAGAATTGGATAACCAACACCTCTGCCATGGGTCATCCCAAGCGTTTCGCTACGTTTGGAAACTAAGCAGGGGTGTACGGGTTCAGGTGAGGTTTGTCCTGATCTTTGTGATGGATGCGTCCACCCACCAGCTGCGTAGTGGACCGGATCGAGGGAAGCCGGTTGAGGGAGATTTTTTGACTCCTTCGTTCAGACTCTCTTCACCCATTGCCTTGCACGGTGGAGGTAAATATTCCTAAATGTGGCGATGTATATATACACTCGTATATATTATGTGTAATAGTACCTCCATAGTTAGTGTAGATTTTGAGAAACTTTTTGTTGGAATTACTTTATTAATTGCTCTACTTCAAGATTTAATATAAAGGTTGGTGCAAAATTAATCATCTAATTTTGTTTTTGAATAACTTTCTTACTTAATTTAAAAAAAATTATTTTGAGTATTAGAAATCTTTATTTGGACTTTTACAATTATTTTTGATAAATGGAAAAGATGATATCCTTCAAGTGGCTGCCGCCAGTGTTGATTCATATTTGTGCCCGTTTTATCGCATTTTTCATGACTTTCCGCAAGATTTCCGGTGATAACTGTTCGCATCCCTGCCAAATATTCTTCTTAAGGGCTGCGATTGTCTGAGGTTTGTTGGCATAAACCCGCGAATTCAAATAGCCCCAAAGAAAGAAGTCTAGGATGGTAAAATCGGGCGATCTTGCTGGCCATACCAAATCGCCAAAACGAGAGATAACGCGACCAGGAAACGCCTCCTTCTCAATATCCATTGTGGCTAGTGCTGTGTGTGCGAATGCACCGTCTTGTTGAAACCACGTGTTCACCAAGCCCTGCTCATCCAATTCCGAAAGTAAGAAGTCATTTATCATGGCCCTGTAGCATTCGCCAATAACAGTGACAGTAGTGCCAATGGCGTCCTCAAAAAATACGGCCCAATCACTCCTCCTGCGTGAACGCTGCACCACACAGTGGCTTTGAGTAGATGTAATGGCTTTTCGTGCATCACACGCGGATTTTCAGTGCCCCAGAAATGAATATTTTGCTTATTGGCGTAACTGTTTAAGTGGAAATGCGCCTCGTCGCTCATGATGACTTTCGACCCAAAATCGCTAAAAGCGTTTAAGCTTAAATCGACACAATTATTCCACGCTCTTGCGGAGAATAGCGCTCCATTGCTTGTCTGTTTGTATTCTGCAACTGTCTAGTTCACAAATGCCAAATATGATTGACGTACGACGCCATTTGCATAAATTATAACATCTTCCGATAGGGTGATTAATTTTGCGCCACCTTGTATATAAGTCGAAAACGAATTATTTACAAAGAACTGTCTTTATTGTTGTGTTCATCAGAGAATAAAAAGAATATTATTAGTTAATCATCAGCAATCTTATTGTCAGAACGAATCGAAGTCCTTCCTGCTTTATCTCGGACTAATCGAACGTTTTGCATTTCGTCTTTCCGTAAGTTTGTTCGTTCGGAATGTTACGTTCCGGTTCCGGTTTGGATGAAAAAGGACGGTCACTGTCTAGATTTGATTTCGAAATTTCTGTGTAAAGCCCGGGCATCGTCGGGGACTTACTTTTTTTGACGCGAGGTTTTTTTTTTATTTATTTTGATACAACACTTTACTTTTCATAGTACAATCCAATAATGTTGGCCTCACTGGGTGACTTACCCTTCTTGCTGAGGCCCCCATTTACTATGTATTTACTATTCACAGAACCAGTAGTACTCGTACAATAGTGTTAATTTAATTATTATTTTTAATTTATAAACTAACGTTTAAGACAAGACTTTTATGCATACCACAAAGGGTAACAATTATTATAAGCAATAATTGTCAGCCTGAAACACTAATTTACATTGAAAAATCTTCCGAGAAAAGATACTTGCCGCCAACGGAACTTGAACCCGTGTCCTTCTGATTGCCGGTCGGATGCTCTGACCACTGAGCTATGGCGGCTTATCTAATACCCGCCAAATAATTCAATATATACTGGTGTTTCATTAAACAATTACTGATTATTACATTTTTCCACCTGAAAACAACCAACTTTATTTTTGTGAGGGAGGTATTGTTAGTACTAAATCTCTCGCTAGGTGGCGTCGAGACAAATTATGTCTACATTTTTTGGTGAAGTACTTTTAACTTGTTAAATATTAATTATCATTTTAAATAAATGAAGACAATATAAGCGAAACTCAATCGAAAATCTGGAAACAGAAAAATCATAAAAACATATTGACACTTCTGGGACTCGAACCCAGGACCTCTTGCTTTCCGGGCAAACGCGCTAACCACTGCGCCATGGTTAGCGCGTTTGCCCGGAAAGCAAGAGGTCCTGGGTTCGAGTCCCAGAGGTGTCAATATGTTTTTCTGATATTTCTGTTTCCAGATTTTCGATTGAGTTTCGCTTATATTGTCTTCATTTAACTAAATATTACAATTTGAGGTTTTACTCATAAAGTTAAAAATAAAATTAATTATCATTTTTAATTTATAAACCAACGTTTAAGACAAGATTTTTATGCATCGCACAAAGGGTAACAATTATTATAAGCAATAATTGTCAGCCTGAAACACTCATTTACGTTAGCTACTCACTTGTTAGCTCAGTGGACACGGGTTCAAGTCCCGTTGGCGGCAAGTAACTTTTCTCGGAAGATTTTTCAATGTAAATGAGTGTTTCAGGCTGACAATTATTGTGTATTAATTTAATGTAAATGTAGATAATACAACACCTTATTAGATTATTTATAACCGATCTTTCTGGACATTATTTTGGTGTTATTTAACACAAAAAAGCCCAATGGGCCATAAAGAAACAAAAAAAATAGAACGAAATTGGATTTCTGCAAAAGAAACAACGAAATTATAAATTTAGCAATCTCTTCAGCATAGGCTTGTTGAAAAAATATCGATATATCGAAATATCGATATTTTTAATTCAAAATATCGATATTTTAAGCCGATATATTTTGATCCGATATATCGATACAAAATATCCAATATCGAAAATTGTAGCAAAAACGATATATTTTTTTAAATTTATGTATTTAAAGTCACTAGAATCGAAAACCGTATAGGAACGAACGGAAAAAAGTAACTGTATTGGGTCATGACATCTTACGGTTGAAATTTTAACTATTAATAGCTTACAAATCTATTGTCTTTGCATTAGTATTTGTGATCACCAATACTATCTCATGTGTGCATGTACATACATATAAATGTATGCTATTTTTCGCCATTTTTTTCCCAAGCCACTCCTATGTGTTGGTTCCCAATTGTCTATGATTATTGACTATGCCTTGTTCCAAACACGAAGTCCTTTTTGACAGATTAATACGCCAAAAGAATGTTAGTGAGACGCATACAAACTTTGTATGCATCTCAGTTTACATATAAGTTAGAATTCAGCTTTTTAGTTTTTGATATTAATAGTGATAAAAAATACCTTCATTTTTATTGAGATTTTTGTACATTAAAAAAAGCAAATTGTGTACAAAAATTACTATTGATATTATTGAGCTGAATATACTATTATTTTAAAAACGCAAAATCTCTTGAAAATTTGACCGATATATCGATATTTTTTCCTCGATATGTCGACATCGATATTGATATTTTAATAAATATCGATACATCGATATATTGATATTTCTTTTCACTTTTGACATCCCTTATACTTCAGCAAAGGGCCCAAGGGTGGAAACCCTTTGTGTCTTAACCCTTCGCTCTGAGGAAATCATAAACAAAGGTCACGCAATCATATTTCAGAGCTCAGGTTTATTTGCCTTGTCAAATATTTTGACTTTATGATTATACAGGCACGCATGAAAATAGACTAATTTACTCAAAAAGGATGAAATGGTGAAAACTTTAAAGAGGATCTGAATTTTCCTGTTATTATAAATTATTATTTTTAATATTGTGGGGTAATTACTACACGTTTGTAGGTTACTCCGAAATCGGCGGTTCTGAGTTAAATACTAAAAGCATACCTTTATTTTATGAATGTTACGAACAGAAAAGTCGTAACGCAATATTTTTTTGTTTTACATTAACTGCACACAGGAGGCCCTGTGGAAAATAATTTCCCTCAGGGCCTATGTCATCTGGGATGCTGTATGGAGGGTTTTTTTGAGGAGAGTAAGGAATGAACATTGGTCTTGAAGAGACCCATGTTGTAGGAAGCCGAGCAGGATTCCACAGCCGAGCTGTTGAACACAAGAACGAGCCGAAGAAAAGACCCGTTCTCATGTGACAAATGTCAACCGTGTACAAATGTTGGGCACGCTTTTGGCGTATTTCCCGACTATTCACCGGTGCCGAAGGGATCAATGATGCTAGTTCCTCGGAGCATCTTCCATTGTAATACCGGTAGAACAAGGATAGCATTCCCACCCAACACCTGTGCTCTAAAGATTGCAATCCATCTGTTAAGATGGGAGAATCTATTAAGCGGACCGCCCGTTTTTGCACAGAGTCGAAGGTATTTTCCAGGTATTTTGGAGCTCCAGACCAGAGGTGGCTGCCAAATTCAACCGTGGGGTGCACTTGTGATTTGTACAGGGTTAGCAGTTGTGTACTATTAAAGTATCTGCGGGCCCTGTACAGTACGCCCAGTTTTTGGGAGAACCTAATTGGAATCAAGTCAAGTTATTTTTATACGTTATTTGTGGATATCTTCAAAAACAGGTATCGTTTAATTCTATGATAATTAGGTATCTCTAGAGGTACCTAAGTATGTATCCATGCTTCAATTAGGCAAGATTTATCTAGTTATAGCTTGGAGCACTAAAATGTATAGAATTCCTTAGGATTCTTTAGTGGCATTTCTGTACGTAATTAGGTAATTAAGTCATTACATATTTTAAATAAAATTATTAAAAAAATGATTTTTCATTTTATCTTTTACAAAATATAAGTTTAAGGTTCCCAACACATGTGCATCATGTGCAACCTACGTGCATTATAATATGCGAGCCTGAGGTGTGTAAATAACCCCAGACCCTCTGGGCTTAATACCCAAGAATTACGATTATGAAAACTCTACTTGCGCGGACAAATATATCACCAAGAATGGCACAAAGAAAAACTCCAGGGAAAATAACAGATCCACCAACCTTGTTTTGTAGTTCTTGTAGCTTGGAGGCCTCCGTAATTTCATCCAATCAATAGTTAAGGTCAATCAGTGCAATCCTTTTGTGACTTGAAAACTTGCACAAGAGATGAGATTTGTCAATTAATACACAACCCATAAGTTTTTTACAATGACAAGAAAATTTTCCATAAAAACAGACGATGTCAGTTATTTTTTGTTTGAATTCTATTTTCAAACCATCAGGTGTCTCTGTTAAATTCAAAGAGTACCTACCTAACTACCTTGTAGCTTGTATGCTTGTGATGCAAATAGATTTATTTAAATATTAGAACAAACAAAATAACATATTGTAATGCCTAACCACTACGATTTAACAAAACGTAAGGGAGGCAATGAATAATTTGGGAGGCGGTATTGGTACCGCCGCCCGCCCGAGAACCATTTATTGTATAACTACGGCCCTCCGTTCATGGCGATACTTACAATCTACGTAATTGTGACAAAACCACAAGTACCCTGCTGATATACCACTTTTTAATGCTAGTCTCCGTACATGGCGCTATCCGAAATATACTGAACTTGATCATTTTTAACGTGCAGCTGTGGAGTTAACACACTGTTAAGCGATGTCATATGACTTTTTTTCCAACATCAATCCATGCCTTCTCCACTAAATCCTTTCTTACGTATTCTGGTAAAGTATAGTTATATACACATGCATTTTTTCCACTTCCAAAACAAATCTAACATTACTTTCATGTTCCGACGCCATTTCTGTCAAACGTCAAACGAAAAAGTATCAGACACAAATGATGCGACGCGTCGCGTGCGATCAGCACTGTCGGTATCGTGATACTGATTGGAAACCGACAGACGTCGCGTAGCGCCGTGTACGGGCACCAGCAAAATCGTACGGGGGGTACTTACGATCAACGCGTATGATACGCTCACGAGGATCGAGTATCTTGTAAGTAGCGTCATGTACGGAGGCACAAACTCCTCTGCCATAGTTCACCACAAGTGGTTTGCTACGTTTGGTGTCTTAGCAGGGGTGCCCGGGTTCATGGGGTGAGTAGGGATGTCTGGGTGGGGATGCGTCTGCTACCAATAGCGTGGCAGGCCAGATCGGGAGAGAGTGGTTGAGTGAGACCTTTTTACTTCTCCAGCAGGACTTTCTCGCAAATCATATAGTAAAATCGGTCTCCTCTTTCTGCGGTGCTTCGTAGTCTCCCCACTCGGTTCCATGCCAACTCAGAATCAATTCAACTCAACACCTCTTTGAAAAGTCATTAAAATCTATGAAATAAATAATTTTAAAACAGCCTATAACCCTAACCTAACGTAACCTATTTAACCAAATTTTCATCACTTTTAATGACTTTTCAAAGGAGGTTCTAAGTTGATTTCATTCTGAGTTATCCGGTCATCCTGTCCCTTACATTACCTACCTCAATAGGATGTGTTACCTGTAAAATTTAAGTAATTATTAATATTTACCTCATGAGCATTACTTTTCAAAACACGATAATTTTTTATTAACCTTTCGAAAGAACACCATGAGTAAACTTATCAAAACTACAACACTTTTCAAAACTTTTTAACAAAAGAAAAACAGGGTGTTAAAGAAAGTTGATATTTAGCGGATCGATTTAAAAAAAAGTCAGGGTTCTATCGAAAAAATGTTTATTAAATACTAAAATACACAATTTGGGAATTTATTTCTGAAAAATAACATCGTCCAAATGTAAACCCTCACGTTCGCGGCATTCATTTAATCGAAGAGTAAAATTTCTTATGACGGCTCGCCAGGTAGGCTTCGTGATGGCTGCCATTTCGTGACGGATATTTTCTTTTAATTGCATCAGGGAAGTCGGATTTTTGGCGTACACTTTAGATTTGAGATAACTCCACAGGAAAAAGTCCATAGGGGTTAGGTCAGGACCACGAGGAGACCAATTTATGTCACCTCTCCTGGAGATCAATTTGCCAGGGAAAATTTCACGAACTCATGGCAGAGACGTATTGGACTATGTAATGTTGCTCCGTCTTGCTGGAACCATGTTCTTTGGTTATAGCCAGTAAGTTTGTAGGTGTGCTTAGGTGTTTGTGCAAAATGCCGTGTAACGATGCAATGTAACGCACATTTAAAGCACTTGCGCATTTTCGAATCGAAAAGTTTGAGTGGTCACGAAAAGACTGAAAAACACTCTACGTTTTCTACCGTTCTCGTTCTCGTTCCTTGGTCGCCCGGATTTTGGTTTTGCCAGCGTTGTACCGATTTCTTCAAACTTTTTGACCCAATTTCGAATGAGAAGAACGCTTGGCGCATCATTGAATTGACGAAAACCTCAAATATTGCAGAATCTTCTACGCGCTACAGTCGCCGAATCACAATTTTTGTAAAACTCACGCACGCACAACGCGCGGTCGCTCCCGAGAAACGCTTCATAGCGACTAAATTCCCAGAGAGCCAGACTTCTGATTGACATACCCCCCGCGCCCCTCGGAATAGTTGCGTTCACACAGAAAGCAAAACAAATATCAACTTTCTTTTGGGACACCCTGTATATGTTTTAAAGGTATGTAGATTATTACAAAATTTTCAAAAAATTGTAATTTGGGAGTCGGTTACCGTCGTCCCAGGAACATTTATTGGACACCGAACTTTTTGTTATCCGGGTCTTGGCGGCGGATGCGTCTGCCCAACAACTGTTTTGCGGGCCGGATCGTGAGATACTGGTTGAGGGAGACCTTTTAATCTCTCTAGCAGGACTCGCCTAGAACCGCAGTGGGAGGATTGAATTCATAGGTCCGTTACTCCTAGACACATAGATTCCTACTCACCCCTCACACCTTTTGCCTTCCCAGAACTTCCTCTCCTTCCTTTTCTAAAACGACTATCTAAATAGCAACCCCAAAGATGACATAGGCCCTGAGGGAAATAATTTTCTTCAGGAACTCTCCTGGGTGGAGCTAATTTATTGTTGGAAGACAATTAGGAAATTTTATAAATCATTTTACGGTAGGTAATAATGTCGATGGTAAGGGTAAGTTTTTATTTATAAAATTTGTAAAATTATCACAGCTGGAGTACATCCAGCTAAAAAAAATGATTTTATGTATTTGTTGTTACCTATTCATTACAATTATATCAATTATTGTGAATCTAGGACAAACCCCACCCTTTTAATGCAACATTCTACACGATTTCTCCACAGTTAAGTATTCATATGTAAAGTGTTATCCACTTCGTTGAATAACCCAGTTAAAACTAAAATTAGAATAAGGTATTTCAATTCCCAATGAAGCTTATAACGGCCGATGTAACGCCGGCATTGTTAATGTTTGTGTACAGTTAAATGATTTAGTATTTTAATCTAGAAACGAAAACAAACAACAGCTTATTATTGCCGACAACATTGCATATAAAATATTAGTGGTAATGCTGACTTATTTCTATTCTATTCAATATCAAATACAAAATGTCAGGTTATTCGCGGCCAGGAAATATTAAGCCCTTATAACTGCCCTTAAGGGCGTTTAACCAGTCAGCGGCCGAAAATCCACATTTCGTCGATAGATGTTCTTACGATCGTACAGGGCGGTTCCAATGAGAAATATTAATTATTACCAATAGTATCGATTTTATTTCATTCCAAATTTGCTTTGATTTATACCTACATCCGAAAATGCTAAAAGGCGTGATGATCAAACTATTAAAATTATGTACTTTTTGTAATTATTTTTTGATCATAAGTATTTATCATTTTTCAATAATGTCTAAGCAAAATAAGAATGTTAAAAAAATCTGAAATATATTTTTTTTTATTGGTGCCCTTTTTTACTCATTTAAAGTACGCTGTTTAAATCGTGTTTTTATAGCGTGTTTAAATCGCACTTTATGGAACGCGCGTTTTTTAAAGTTACCATGGCAACATCAACAAATCAACAAATTGTGAAGTCTAAATGTCAACTTTTAACTATAAATCTGACAGGAATATTTTAAACGTCAAATAAAACATTACAAATGTTTCAAAAATTTAATTCAAAGTTTACATTCTTTTTTACATCGTTTACATTCTAATTATTTAAATGGATGTGAAAAGAGCAGTTCGTATTATTTGAAATATTAATACCTCCGTTTTTTAAATGGGAGGAAATGCTGTTCAAATTAATAGTATTCTCGGAAGTCAATGAGGCTGCACTTCCATTAATGGCAGTTCCAATAATGTTTGAAACATTCTTCTTATTGCTAATGCTCTCTTCCACGTAACCAGTCGCCACAGCTGCCGATTTCCATCCTACTTGTCGTTGGATTTGATCAATTGTCATGCCACTATTTGCCATAATGGTAGCGGATGTACGTCGAAACGCATGTCCTGTATATTTCTCAGGATCGTTTAATTTAAGATAGCGTGCGATTTGTAAGGGGCATGATCCAAATGTGTTAATACCAACCACTTGATTGGTGCACTTACCCTTATCATACCGTAAGAAAACCCTGTCTGTACTTACATTTTGGGGTCGCAATGATAAATATTGCTTCATCAAACGCACATAATTAATTGCACCACTGTCGGCAACAGTAAAACGTCGAGCCTTCACTGTTTTAGATGGTCGGATGGTAATAAGCAATACACTTCCTTCTTCTTTGATATCATATAAGCGTAAATCGCACAATTCACATCTTCTGCAAGAGCCAAAGATTCCGCAAATGGCTACCACCTTCAAAAATAAGTACGTAATGTCCGGTGCTTCCGTGAAAAACTTCCGCAAATCATCTTCTTTGAATACATATGCCTTCTTAGCAACGTCATCCTTGCTAATTGCCTTCATGAATGCATGCACTTTCACAAATGATTTTAAATCAACCCCTTTATTTATCCTCAACAGACATTGCAATTTCGAATGTATGGCCCACATAGTCGATGCTTTGTACTGTTCCGACATTTTCTGAAGTAAGCAAGCACAACTCGTTCATCTACATCTACTACGTTTTGCTCCTCCATCCATGTTTTGAACCCTTCATATTCTTTTTTATAAACGTCTTTGGATTTTTCAGGTATTAACCGCGATTCTGCTTTGGTATTTAAATTATCAATGTTAGAACTCATTTTACAACAGACAATAACTAGTAAAAACTATGATGTCAACTATTAATCTTATGTGACAGATTGCAAATTAATGTTTGTGACAACAAAATATTGTCATGTCACATCACGAATTCATTAATAGTTCTTATTTCCAAATTTTTAATAATAATATCAATATTTATGTTTTCAAAGTGTACCAATAAAAAAAAATAGCGTAAAGTTTTCGTGGATAACTGGTCTTTAAAACACTTGCTTTATTTCGAGCACTCGGCTACGCCGTCGTGCTCGTAAAATCGCGCGTGTTTTAAAGACCTGTTTATTCACTTATATTTTAATATACTAAGTTTGTAAGTGCGCAAACAAATACACAAACGGACCAATTTTCGTCAAGAAACACAAAATTTAAAAGATGCGTTTACTAGATAAAAGAACAATCTTTCGAAATCAATTTATATTATTTTGTGAAAAAGAGTCAATACGTCTAAAATCTGATTTAAAAATGACATATTTTTGGTTTTCTCTGGTTATATCTACCCTCTTAATGCAAGTGTAAGTTGAAGTGAAACTTCTATAGCCCCGCTGTGATTTAGATTTCGGATGAAACGGAAATGACGATTATTACACCTGCGATGCTTCAACTGCGCTCATTGGCCGCTTTGATTATGATGTCACTTTTAAAGGCACATATTGGTTGAGATATGAAACGGAAATTACGCTAGGTCTGCGTTCATTGGTCGCTTTGATTATGACCTCACTTTTCAAGTATTGGTTGAGATTTTTTTGGTAAAGTTTCGCTTCTACCGCGTGTAAAGTACACTCAATTTTTTTATTATACTGAATCGGCATGCCCCCACTCGGGATTCATCCTGTCATAGCTTCTTCGGGCGTTCCCGACTTCTTTTACCGTATACCTATTCACCTTACACTTATATCTTCGTTCATCCACTCTGAATGATCTAAGGTCTTAGAGATCCTTTCTCATTCTAAACCATTACGCTTACATCAGCCTTCCATTATATTTCCGGATCCGGATCCGGATTTGCCACACATACGCTTTAGAGATCATTTTTAATGCATTCAATCTAGTTCCATCCTTTCCAGGACTCTGGTCTAACCATCCCATTCTAAAGTAGGTTGGCGTTCTGTCTGGCAACCAAGTTTTTCATAGTATAAGACAAACCGTTAAGTAAGAATAGAGTTTTATTTGATTTAAAAAAACTTCTACTTTTCATGATTTCCCAGAGGGTTCCATTGTGACAAACGTGGCTAAAAAACGGAAAATAAAACTAAGGGTTTCTACCAAAGGAATTCCTAAATAAAGATAAAAATATAAATCTTGTCAGGTACCCAAGTGCTTATATTATAGAAGATGAGAGTCGCTTTTTAAAAGTTCATTTTTCCCCTTACAAAACGAATAGGACAGTTTTTCATATGACTTTGGTACCCGTTACCGGTAACGCGCGTTTTCATCCCTCGACAAAATATCTCCGACAAAATATCCTTCGACCTGTCCATGGACATATGAATATATCTGGCCCTGCCCTAAGTGATAAAAGCGTATAATTTCCCCCTCCTATTTCGCCGTTTCCATGGGGCCAGCTCGGCTTACGAGAGCCTCGCTTGAATCTAAGAAATGTGACGTCATCATTCTTGTCGTGACCAGCGCCGAGGTCACATCGTACATTTTACGAACAAAAGTGAGAGCTTGTGCTATACATTATACCCTAATATATGTGAACGTTGCGAATGTGGGCGTTTATCCAGTGAGCTCGTCGCTGGTTACAGGGGTTAGTAAATCATTAAACATTTGTAAAAGTTTCTTAACTAAATAAGGCATCAAAATATTCCTGTGTGAAAAAGGGCGAACCTTTCCTTTGTCGCATTTGGACTACGCAAATACGTTAATAACGTGGCGGGCTATTCGCGCTCCCATGTAAAAAGGTCTATTCATTTAAAAGCAGATTTTGCTTTTAAGAACTAAATGGTGATATTATAATGCGAGATGCCTATATACTGTCAGATTGATTTATTAACGAATCACAGTCATCTTTCCCCTCTTCACCCTCCATAGTTTGGTTTTACCCCTCATCTGTATCTTCTGGTCTATTAAATTTGGATGTCTATGGACCTGTCCAATAACAAAATGTATCTCCACTACGCTGAATTCATTCATAAAACTATTTCTGAATAATAATTTATTGTCTTTACACTGTATGAATTATTTTTGTCCAATATTTCTGTTTTTGAACAATAATATGTCGTCTTTTCAGGATGTCTATATTATTTTTGTCCCGTTTTACTATTTTTCAACAAAAATTTATTATAAATAAATGAAACAATGTTACTATGTTTGAACCACTTATATATTTGAGTAAAGCCGACATGGATATGTTCCCTTACCCACCCACTCTTCATTAATACCTAGCAACGGCTTCACCCCTACCATAATAATACATTGTTCCCATCCACTAATTTGTAACTGTCAAATCAGTATACTTTTTCCCTGAAGATGGAACGGCCGTTCTGAAACCAGTCGGCTTTACTCGAATATATAAGTGGTTCAAACAAAGTAACATTGTTTCATTTATTTATAATGGATAACCAGTTATAGCTACATTCAAAAGTAGTAATTTATTGTCTTTCCAGGATGTCTGAATTATTTTTGGCAATATTTGTATTTTTGAACAATAATTTATAGTCTACAGGATGTCTGATTTATTTTTGTCACATTTTACTATTTTTGAATAATAATTTATTTTATCTTGAAACTTCGCAAATACACACTTTGTGGCATCATTATTAATTAAAAAAAAAAAAAACAGACAACTTTATATAAATACCACTATATAATCAAATATCAATAATTATTAATCTTATTAATCTTATCGTGACGAAGAAAACGTACTCGTAGTTTTCGAAACATGTTGATAATATGTGTAAAGGTGTTTGTACGAAGTCATTTGTTTTTATTGAATAATAATTTATTATCTTTACAGAATGCCTGTATTATTTTGTTAGGTTAGGTTTTAGATATTTTGTTGGGAGTTGTTTTGTCCGTAGGATATTTTGTCGGGGATATTTTGTCGGGGATGTTTTGTCGTGGGATGAAAACGCGCGGAATCCCCGTTACCTATAATAAAAAGTACAATACGATTTTATGGCTCGCGCAGTTTAGTGATATTTCACCCCAAGTGCGCTTTACTTTAATATTCTAAACCAGTGGTCGTCAAACTACAGCAATAAAAATAACAAGGAACTCGAGTGAAACATTTCATGACTTCTTAAAAATACATTCAGATAAAACAACAACCGTCGATTCAGATTCAAAAGCTTTATTGTGTTGTGACAATATCAAACTATTTTGAAAAATTGGATTCAAACCCCCTGATGTCATTCGACCACGATCTCTCCGCCACTGTGGGGCTTCGTGGAAAGATTGACAACTGTTGTGACGTCATCTTAGTTGTTTTGAAGAGAAAAAAACGTAACTGCTCCTAATCGTCATATTTAATCTAAATTGTGTAGAAATGAAATGTTATAATTTAAGACAAACAATAAGCCACTTGTATGGACTTTGTAACGATTGTAATGACTTGGAAAAAATCGTATGGATAGATTTTTTTACTAAGATTACGAAAATATTAGTAAAATTTTTTAGAAATGTACGTTTTTTTATTTTTAAATAAATAAATCCATTATTTGGGCTCGTGACGTCACTACATGAAAATGTCCCTTTAATTTTATAAAATTCCACACTGATTCATTTTTTTTTATATGGCTTCACTTTGATCTCAGGCGAATTTTTGAATTTGACATTTAACGTTCACTAGATTTTTTGTTGGTTCTCTGCGAACTTATCATTTGGTTTGATTTTTTGACAGATGTTGAGAAGAGAACCCCGTACATTTTACGTTGTCCGTACGTGTTTTAGAGGTAAAATGATAATGGTGCGGATTTTAACAAAAACAAATTTTATAATATTCTTATTATTATTAATATTTACAAGTACAAGTATATTACATTTGATTTAGTAGTATAGACGTTGAACATTTATGATCGTCGCCAGGGTTTCAAAAATACGATAAAAAAAAATACAGAATGTCTTAGAATATTTGCCTAAACCGGAAAATTTTTTAAAAAATGTGATGCAAGTGGCCTATTGTTATTATTTATTTACCAGCACAAAAATTTTGAGACCTTCTTTGGGACATTTTTTCACAAATGACTCTTTGTTAAGGAATACCACCTCTAGCAGGCTTAATAAATGTATTTTTGACATGACGTGTAATAATTTATCTGCTTGGTAATTAAAACAAAGCGTTGATTAGCCACCCTTGCATACATCTGATTTATGACGATAAAAGGTCATAATTATAAATTACTAGCTTTTGCCCCCGGCTTCGCTCGCATAGTATTAGGGGGGTTCCCACTCCGCCTCCTATACCTTTCCTATCCCCACTCCACTCCCCTCATTCCTCCCCCTCTCACCACCCTTACCCCCCCTTCCATTTTCAAACAGCTCGCGTGCCACCCATAGTAACCTAAACAAATAAAAAATGACAGCGCACGTCAAATAAAATTACTTACAGTTACCAAGAAACGCTTCGCTTTTCGTCTGGACAATAAACGTATAATAAATAATTTAATAACGCCAGAGCTTACCAATATATACAGCATATATTACCCGCAAATAATGTAGCTTTCTACTAATGAAAGAATTTTTAAAGTCCATTCAGTATTTTTTGCGTGAAAGAGTAACAAACATACATCTATAAATCCCATACATCCATACATCCATACAAACTTTCGCCTTTATAATATTAATATGATAGGATAAGATTATTGGTTCCACCGAAAACACGCAGTTTAAAAAAAGGATTGTGCTTAAAAAATAACTACCATTGCCCTCTCTAGGGTAAAAACTCAAAGGCATTAGGTTCGGACCTCGACTAAACCATGCTGTCATTTTTTATTAATTACCTGCTGTATGATTAGGCAGTTCTCGCTCAGTCGGTAATGAAGAGTGTTATTGTAAGTTCTACTCTTAAAAAAATGTGTCAGTTCGTTTGTTGTGGTATTAGTATTTTTTAAACCCATTGTTTTATAATTCCAATAGAATTCCATAAATCTTCCTTATTTCTAATTCGCAAGCTGGACAAGCAGTTCCTTCATAAATACAGGTGGCCGAGCCGAGTGCAAGTCATCGTGTAAATGTTTTATTGTGAATAAACCCAATATACTTCCTATCCGGAGTGCTGTTTCTACTGAAGTGACCCGATAACTTAGCACACGTAGTAAAATTTCACCAAACTTTGAAGATTTTTAACTCAATTCATCCATTACATTTAATTGTTGCAAAGGTTTTGCCTTATGAAAATCCCAATAAATCATGAAAGGAACTAAAACAAGTCATGCTACTACTAATAGCACGTACATTTTATAACTATTAGTCTATTACACAGTAAAAAGTAAAGTCGCTCCCGCTGTCTGTACGCTTAGATCCTTTAAACTACGAATTTCATGCGGTTTTGAGGAAGGTTTATGTATTTAATTTGTCAAGGTTTGGTGTAAATTGGTTGAAATATATGTAAAGTATGGACAAGCCGCCACTACACTTTAAATAGGCATACAATTTGAAAAGTAAACTACTTTTAAACTTAATTACCACAAGAGCCATCGGTTTCAGTCGGGATAGACGGAAAAATATGCATTCAAATTCGATTTTCATTAAATGTTTAAAAATCACCATCTCCATTACTGCCATGTTTTTTTGTATGGATTTGACATTTGCAAAGTTTCGTTTCAAACTAAAAACGAATGAATTACTTAATTTACCTAAACTAAGAACCTAATAATCTATTTTGTGTTCGTAAATAGTTGTTTCTTGTAATAATTGTTGTAATTAAATATAATTTCCGTAATCTGTGCATAAAAATGCGGCGGCTTATCCATAAATTAATGAAATATGAAATAAGGGAGCGGACTGGCAAGCGGGTGGTGTGGTTTTGATATGTATGCAAATTATTATTTGTTATATCTGTAGATATAAGATGTAAATTTTAAATTTTAAAAATGTATAAATATGTAACTAAAATGTAAGCACCTGTTGACAAGCCGATTCAATTGGCTTAGCAGGACTTGTTTGTTGATTATATTATGTATTATCTATTATTTCAATAAAAAAAAATAAAAAAATAAAAATAAAAAAAATAGATGGCGTTGGTTATAAAGGTTGGGTAATGACGTTGTCAGTAGATGGCGTTGTGTTTCGTTTTAACCACAGCTACGTGTCACCGGGTCTGCTAGTTGAATATAAATTACAAATCCCCAGCGTTTCAAATGCGAAATCAGAATTGCCTGTAAGGTAATTTTCCTCTTGATTTGAAAGTCAAGGGTGCAAAATTTCATCAAGAAGCAACATAATTCTGCTCTAATGGGGGTGGTTTTATAAAATCTTGAAAAGGCAAATGTCTTGTAATTTTGCAAACAAGAAGTTTGCAAAATTTCATCAATGGGAACTGTTTATTTGTATAAAAAAACAAACCCACAGACAATCCACTTTATTTACATGTTTTCCGGTATTAAAGTGCACCAACCGTAGGAGATAATGATAATACAATTAAAAAAGATAAATAACTTTTTTTTTAAATAGGTTTACTACGTTAGTTAAGGTTTAGGTTTAACTCTTGACTCTGTGCAGAAACGGGCGGTCCGTTTGATAGATTCTTTAACAGACGGACTGCAATCTTTAGAGCACAGGCGTCAGGTGGGAATGCTGTCCTTGTTCTACCGGTATTACAATGGAAGATGCTCCGAGGAACTAGCGTCATTGATCCCCTCGGCACCGGTGCATAGTCGGGAAACACGCCAAACACGCGCCCAACATTTGTACACGGTTGACATTAGTCACATGAGAACGGGTCGTTTCTATGACTCGTTCTTGAGTTTAACGGCTCGGCTGTGGAACGATTTGCCGGCCTCTGTGTTTCCTCCCTCCTACAACATGGGTCTCTTCAAGACTCGTGTTCACTCCTTCCTTTCCTCAAAAAGACCCTCCACACAGCATCTTCAAAGATGACATAGGCCCTGAGGGAAGTTATTTTTCTCAGGGCCTCCTGTGTGGAGTTAATGTAAAAAAAAAGGTTTTTAAGCTATTTTTATCATCACTCTGAATGATTTTGTAACACTTTTCAAAGGTGTTCTGATTTGTTACGAAACTGAAATCAAGCAAAAGACCGCATAATATTAACTCACTTTTATTTCTAAAGCTAATTTATCACTATTTCTCTACGCTGAAGTGCTAAAAGAACCCACTTCACCCACAAAAATTCCCACTCACCACTATTCTCATTATAGATCAACCAACTATCAATCACACTCACTTACCAATAGGATGCATGATTTAGGCAACAAGTTTGGTGGTATTGTAGATGTATTCGCTGATTCCCTTTACATTCTAAAATGCAATTTAAACCAACACTTTGTGGAATCCTACAAATTATTGTAACGTGGGTATAATATATTTAACGATTTGATGTGTTATTGTAATGTTTTATATTATATTTTGTTCTATGTTATTGTTAAATATTACATTGTTTAAAATATTTCACAGTTTTAAGCAAGAATATACAAGTGTTTTTTTTCTTTAAAAACTACTTGTATATTCTTAAAAGTTTTTTCACTTTTATAACGTTTGGTATAAATTCTATGTATGTGTAATCCTCGATATCTTAAATATTATTTTATAATCTATGTAAAAGCCCCTACGGACGTATAAGAACAATAAATAAATAAATAAATAGATAATAGAAACGAGAGAGATGGGCCATGAACCATACTTACGTAGTATGTAGCCGCGCATACAACGCCTGTCTCCAACATTGTTCACCCATTATACTGCAAATCGCATCTACGTGACGCCTAACCAAACGCAAAACTATAATTGGCTCGGTCTCTATGATAGAACATGCAGTCAGCCACTCGAGCGTTCGCGTTAATAATAATTGAAATACGCGTAAAGCGCCCGGGATTTCTGAGCATCCGACTTGAAAATTTCGCACCGTCATTTTAAAGAAACCATACCTACATATTTTAATATGCATACAAATAAACTGTTTGTTAGCAGTATTAGAGTCATTAAACGCACCAAAATTTTTTATAAATATTCGTGAAATTTATAAGTCGCATGATTTCTGCATGTTTTTGAAGTGAAAACTTTTTTAGCACCGTTTTGATTTGAAACTCGATGAAACGGAAACGAGCGACACTAAATTGTCCTGTGTCCTGTTCTTTTCAATATTTTCATTTAGATTTATTAGTATTATCTTCTTCTTTAATTATACTTAAGGTTAAACGTCGCGTATGTTATAATCTACGCATTCACAGATGGCGCCAATTAAATTATTTCTTCTAACACAGCAAACTTATTTTGTGGCACCATTTTGATTCAAATCAATAAAATACTTATAAAAAACCCTGTATCAATAAAAAAACCCTAAAGAAGTGAGCATTGCTCATGAAACATGTTGGTTTTGTAAACAATAAAAGTGGTAAAAACTATGTATTTTATTAATTTGAATTAAATTATTATATTTTTGAATGTAGCTATAACTTTGTGGTTATCCATTATAGATAAATGAAACAATTTAACTTTGTTTGAACCACTTTTAAACTTGAGTAAATCCGAACGGTTTCAGAACGTACGTTCCTTCTTCAGGGCAAATGTATACTCATTTGACAGTTTTGAAATATGGATGGGAACAATGTATTATTGTGGTAGGGGTGGAGCTGTTGCTATGTATTAATTTTCAAGAGAGACTGAAAAATTCGATTTTGTATCGGTGACTCAATCCAATATTGTATTTTTCAGCCTTTATCGAAATATTTGGGTTTGTTTATGGACAAAACCATTTTTTCATATTTATATTAAATATGTACGGGCGCAAAACAATAATAATTTAAAGCATAACATGAAAAAATATTAAAAACCAAAAATAATTTAATTGGCGCCATCTGTGAATGCGTAGATTATAATGTACGTTACGTTTAACCTGAAGGATGAGACCCGTGTTACGATTTCCCCTCTCAAATAACTAATTCAAAGAAAAATACATTAATGTTATATTTCTAAGAAACATTCACCCATATTTTTCTCTGACTAATATGACAAACAGTCGCTAGATTTTCCAACAAACTTTCGATGTACAAAAACTAATGAATTACATTAGTATCTTTTCGGTATTGACCGGCAACTTTGACTGGAAATGCTGGATTTAACAAGCAAAGAGTTAAGAAACTCCGAATAAATACTTTTGCTTTAGTAACTGATATAAAAAGCAGGAAAAACGACAAATGTATTTACATAATCTCTACATATTATAAATTAAAGTCCCCCACGTCGTCTATCTGTCTGTTTGCGGTTTTCACCAATAGATAGAGTGTTTCGTGAGGAAGGTTTAGGTATGTAATTTGTCAAAGATTTGTGTAAATTGTTGAAACATAACGATAATTGTTAGAAGTGTCGGAAAAAGTCGAGCCGCCTGGGAGCTTTCATCGAAAACGCTGCCTAATCCTTTTGGAATATAACAAAACAATGCAAGGTGGAATATTCCTCTTTTATAGATCTACAAAAAATTCTGCGAAGACATAGGTATATCTATCTTTTACGGATAGCTTACTATACCCATTCTATCTTCTAAAAAAATGGTCACGTACATTGCGGTGGTTGAAAAGTTATTTAGACGGATACAGTATTAATCCTTATTAATTTAAATACGTTAGTTACCCCAAGCATTTCATACACATTATTATAATCTTTCGCACCATCTCTACGTATTATAAATAAAAGTCCGCCGCGGCATCTGTCTGTCTCTTCGCGATAAACTCAAAGACGGCGGTGGTTATAAAGGTTGGATAACCATCCAGTAGATGACGTTGTGTTTTATTAGCCACAGCAACGCGTGGCTGGGTCAGCTAGTCGTATATATATATATATATATATATATATATATATATATATATATATATATTATTTTTAAATAAGCTCCACCACAGAAGGCCCTAAGGAAAAATATTCCCCTCGGGGCGTATGGAAGGACTTGAAGCTCTGGGAAGGAAAGAGGTATGAAGGATGTGTAGGAATCGGGGTGTCAATACGTCCAGGAGTGACGGACATATGGATTCATCCCACCCTCTGCGGTAAGGCGATATACCGAGAGAAACCTGCTAGAGAGATTAAAATGTCTCCTTCAAACATTCTCTTTCACTCCGGCCTACCACGCAGTTGGTGGCAGACGCATCCGCCGCCAAGATCTGGAAAAACCTCACCCCATAATCCGGGCATCTCCGCTACATCCCCTCATCAAACTTAGCGAACCACTTGGGATGACTTATGACAGAGGTGTTGGTTATCCAATAAATGGTTCCCGGGGCGGCGGTACCCTCCCAAATTATTTGTAATCTAACAAGTGACGTGATTCTCCGATCGATATATCTAATAATAATATTGTTTAATTCGGCGGAACAGAACTACGCCTGAAATGCTCTGTTTGCCACATACTTTACATAAACATAATGATATGTACGATTAATATAAAAAATTATTTTTTTTAATAACAATGAACGTTCCTTTGTTTGTCCCGTCTGCGTTCTTAAACCATTGATCCGATTGCGATGAAACTTTTGTGATTTGTTGTGCGCACGCATGTGAAGATTTCTATATATAAAGTGTGCTCTGGCGTTTTTCATGTACCATTCATCCAATTGCGATGAAACTTTGGTGATTTGGAGGTTTCTATATGTAATGGTGAGCTCTGGCGTTTGTTTGAAAACGGTAATGGGGCGCTTGGGAAAGGATACGAAGGGGAAGGAGTGACGGAGAGGTGAGGAACGAGGGAGGAGTAGAGGGGGGGTTGCATAGGAGGCACAGTAGCGGTAGGGGATAGCAAGGGGTAAATTTGGAAAATCCATGTTTCTCACACGGATGACTTTATGTGGCCTATGTGGCCTGTTTACGCGTCGGAAAACTTTATGATTTATTCGAAAACACGAAAAAATTTCACACGCGATAGAAGTGAAACTTTCAGAAAACTAAAGTAGATATGAGTGGGGAGGCTATGAAGTACCGCACAAAGCACCCTTGATGTGATTTTTCACGAAGATCGCGCTTTATAAATCAGGAAAATATTATTTATTATTTAAGTGGTGATGAGTAGGCCACAAAGTACCACACAAAGAGGAGACCGATTATTCTATCTCATTCTCTCGCAGGCTAAATGCTATAGATGAATGTGTTTCTCTTTTTAGTGTCGCTTTTTAGTTTCATCGAGTTTCAAATCACAACGGTGCTAAAGAAGTTTTCAATTCAAAAACATTGTGCATCGGAAAACACTTCAACAAACAGAATTAAAACAAGTGTTCTCGGATTTTCGGAAAAGCTGACTCGTTCTGACCAATCTGTGATGCATTAACTCGATTGACGTACGAATGTGGTACTTCCCCGAAATTCGTTTTCGTTCATAACTTCATTTTGTGCGGAAATTGTTCCTCGTCCATTTTGGTAGTTTCCTGTCGAGAGTGACGCGAGCGCAGTGGGTAAGAGCAGACACGTGCTGCACATCTAAACGTAGTGTCCAACCACCTGACCTAAGTGATTCCTATGACCTAATATAAATTTTTAAGATTTTCGGTTTCGTTTGTTTGTAGATAATACGAATCGTAAGCGATCTAATACTTCACCTGGACCGTCCGTATCGAGCTCTTTTTTTATTTTTTACATGAATACCGCACAAGAGTCCCAGTTGCTCCCGTCTGGAGCCAGTGGGACTATGGCATCCCCAATTGGGGTATGTTGTGAGGCTGAAGGCAGTGGGGAGGGGAGGTAGATAGGGAAGAGGAAGGTGGGGAAGTACCTGGCTATTCAGATCTGGTCACCAAACACGACAGAAGCCATTTCAAGCAACGTTTCAATTCTGCATGGTGGTCTTACACCAGGGCGATACTGAGAGTATCTTCCACTCTGGAACGTGCCGCAAATATACTATATATTATTTTAAATGAATAAATTGTGAAATACACAAATTAATCAAATAAAATTTATTTGCCCCGCCGGGATTCGATCCCGCGCCTTACCGCTGCACTATGCCGGCCGTCAAGAAAAATACGTCTTTTAAAATATGAGTAACACAATCTCCGTAGGACTGTCCCCCAAAGGAAAAAGACATCATTTTCATGCATCTCTCTCACACACCGCACCGTAACGTCTCCGTAGACTCCTACTAATACTACATGCCATGACGATAATTTTGAAAGTATGGAATATAGTTACAAGGATAATTTTGAAGTGCGAGTAAATGCCAAAAATTCAAAAACATCAAATGTCAATGCGCTGTTGGTTTTGCTTTTGTTCTTAAACATATAATGCTGATGCTCTTTCTTACACACTAAGTAATAACTAACAGTCAAAAATGAGACAAAAGGTGAATGTATGTCTGCACCCCTTCAAAGGAAACATACAATCATTTTCATACATCTCCCTCACACGTATAAATAAAATTAAACGCAATTCCCGTCGCAAAAAGTAATACTTTGGAGGAAACAGCCACACGTGTTTTGTGTGTCTCACCATTGTTAAATGTGAAAGAAAGAACTGAGGCAAGTTACAATAATAATAATAATAATGGTCTTTATTCCAGAATGTGGGGAGGTGAGTGCAATCCCGCACATCTTATATGGAGTGTAAGTACATACATAAGACACAAAGATATTTTAAAAATATGGTAATAAGAAGAAAAAAAAATACATATGAATAAAAATTAATAAACATAAATAAAAAGTAGTAGGCGACATTAGATAAAAGTTCTTCATAAAAAATAAAAAAATAAACTTTAATTGGGCTCGTATTACTCCATCGGGTCTGGGATTATGGGAGCCAGTGTCTTTCTCCAATGTTCTTCTAAGCTCGAACCTGAATTCAAATGGGATTCTATTATGAGAATATTTCTGGAGTGGTTTATCTTTTCCCTCAGTCCTGCAATCCTGGTTCTTAATAGAGCTTTAAATCCTGGAACTCGCTCTTCTGTAAACATTGAGGAGGCACTGCAGTGCCTGGGGAGTGCAAACATCAGACGATAAGCATTGTTATATTGTACCCGAAGCCTTTCCATGGTTCTTTTTTTGAAGGTTGAACAAAGCTCGCATGTGTACAGGGTGGTGCAGAAGGCTAAGAAGAGCGTCCTTTTTATCCGTGGACTGCATAGCCGAAATCTTCTACTGAGCATGTTGCATTTTATGCTCATTACGCACCTCTGCCTGTTAATATCTTCGTCATTTGTTAATTTATTGTTGATGATGTGTCCTAGATATTTGGTAAATTCTACTGTTTTTAGGAGTTCGGCGTTCAAAACGGCGGCGGGAATATTTGTTGGGCCTTCCCCGTGTTTTATGACCAACAGTGCTGTTTTTTTCGCATTACAGATCATGTTGGTTTCATGTGTGAATTCTTCACAGATCTTCGGGAGGATTCGTAAACCCCCTATTGCCATCAGAACCATGTCATCTGCGTAGCAGATAGTATGGTAATATAAGGAACATATTATGTTTATTGCCTCTTTTCGCCGTCACAGTACCATTACCGTGAATCGTCACGGTAAATATAAAAACGTCCAATGACAGCAAATTCAAATTAGTAGCGGTAATGCAGAAGAAATGTTAGAATATTGGCTGGACGAATCATCGATAGATGAAGATGGTTGTATTGTAAACCGACCTGCAATAACTGCTGTTAAAACGTGTCTAGATTAGTGATTTGCAGAAAACGGAAATTACATCTAATTAAATCATCTTAATGACTTAATAAAACCAAATCAAAGTTCCCATAACGAATAGTCTTTTTGTTGATTTTCGATAATTTTTTGTTTTTGTTTTACGGAAATGTTCCTGGAGGGACTAGCGCATACTTTCTGTGCACTTCTCCGCCACCGCATGGGAAGTTTATGGCGCAGACTGCGCTATTCGAAGAATGCGATCATCACCGCCATGACTGCCTGGGTGGAGTCTCCCCTGATGGCCCTTTGTAGACGGGAGATAGCCCCCGTAAACGGCTGTTTGCATTAATTTAAGTGTTTAATATTTAATTTCTAATGCTTTTTTGTTTTTGTTTAATTTACGTGTTGATGTTAATTATTTTTTACCTCATTTTATTATTTATCTTTTTTTTGTTATTTCAAAATATGGAATGTATTGCATTGCACTTCCCCTGCATACATTCTGGAATAAACGATTATTGTTATTATTATAAGAATACCTTACAAGAGTACCAACTGCTACCGTGTGGAAACAGTTAGACTACGGCATCCCCAATTGGAGTATGTTATGGGGATGGAGCTAGTAGGGATGGAAATTAGATGGGGGAGAGGAAGGTGAGGAAGTACCTGGCTATTCAAATCTGGTCATCAAACTCGGCTAAAGCCATTACACGCAACGTTTCAATTATAATTAGTGATCTTACACCACGGCGATACTGAGTGTATCTTCCACTCTGGAACGTGCTACAAATATACCATATGTAATTTTGTAATTAATTGAAATATGAAATAACACAAATTAATCAAATAAAATTTATTTGCGCACACAATTGAACCCTCGATCTGTGGATTCCTAGTCGAGAGCCTTATCCCTCGGCCACGGAGGCTTTCTTGTTTGTTTCGTCTTATCTAAGTTTATTGATAATTAATATGATTATTATTTTGTTATTTATCTTTTTGCCTTATGTTTGAAACATTTAATTACATTGAAAACAATAAACACAATGAACGTCCCAAAATAAATTTGAATATAAAAAAAATAAAAACTAAATAAATAAAACCGACGTACGTCGTTCGTATGTCAGTAACAGTGATTCAAAATGACACTTCAGTGGTTAAGGGTTAAAACAGCGAACCCTTGTACCAATACGACGATCTCCGTGGTAGTGCAGTTAAGATCCTCGACTCAGGAAATATTTATATATTTAACGCATGATCATTTAACTTATTCATAATCTACAGTTGCATCAGGGTTATCAGGGCGAAGGTACCCTACAAACTTTAAATAGCGATTACTGAGATTTTAGATTCAAAGTGCAGATGGCATTTTGGTCTTCGGTGACATATTGTCACTTCATTTAGACAGGGTTACCTCGTTCTGAGATATAAGGTGTCAAAGTTTACAAAGACGATTTCTGATTATCTATTTACCAATTTCTGATTTTGAGGTAGAATCTTGTGTATAGTATTTTAATAGAACATATTTTAAAGGAAAATACTTAAATAGCACGTACATTTACCATTTAAGGACATACCTAACATTGCAAATAGAACCATATGCAACCAGCTAAGGCAGAATAATTCATTGCATAATTACATTTCCCGAATGCAATTCCAAGCTGCGGCCACGTCGTATTTAAATATTTTCCATTAAAATATGACAAATTAAAATACTTTACGCAAAATTGAACCACAAAATAAATAAATAAATGTTATTTAGATTACGAAAATTCGTCTTTGCAAACTTTGAATCCCAGAATTTGGTAAGGTGAAGTTAGAATCCTATCCATCCAAACTGACGAACTGTAAAGGCCTGTTCAGATTGAGCATATAAATACAAAAGATCATAGCACGCCAAATATCGCTCTCCATACAATCCCTTCAGACCGTTCACACCTAAGCGCTTTATGCGTACATCAACCATAGACAATGCACATCTTACGCCATAACCGCTCTTGAGGCGATATGCCAACAGTTAAGCGCCCCACACTCCGACGACAACAGGAGAGGGGGTCATTTTAATTACGGAGCCGCCCAGACCGGTGGATGACAGATGACAGATTCAGTACAAAAAATGCGCACTCCGTGACCACACGCTAATTCATCTGACCGCCTCTCCTACCATCATCACTATTGGCTCTACAACCCCTGGTGGGTCTTGGCCTCCTCAAGAATCTTCCTCCACTCATCTCGGTTTCGTGCCAGCTCTCTCCAGTTTAGAAGCTCCGAGATAGATATGTCTTTGAGAACGTTGTCGCTCCATCTTAGTCTTGGTCTTCCCAGGCTCCTTCGCCTTATTGATCTTGAGTTCATCAGAGACTTTGGTGCTTGATGCTCGGTCATTCTCTCCACATGACTCAGCCACCAAAGTCTTCCCAGTTTTATAAATTTTGTGACGTTTAGCTCCTTAAACAAAGTATAGAGCTCATTGTTATAACGTCTGCGCCAAAATCCATTTTCTAGAACCGGTCCGAAGATGCGCCTCAAAATTTTTCTTTCAAAAACGTCCAGTGCTCGCTCATTCATCTTAGTTAGTACCCAAGTCTCAGCTGGGTACGTAAGTACTGGTCTGAAAAGTGTTTTGTACACTAATATCTTCGTCTTTCTGGACAGCAGTCTGGATTTTAATTGGTTTTGTAGGCGGAAATAACAGCGATTTGCGTTCACTATGCGCTTCTGGATTTCCTCTGTGGTATTATTGTCGTTTGTTATCAGGGAGCCTAGGTATGGAATCTTGGTACCGTTTCGAAATTACTACCATAGGAAGAAGTATTTGATAGCGTCGTGTGAACGGTACGAAACATAAGCGCGGTAGGGGGGAGGGGGAGGGGGATTGGGGAGGGGGGAGGGGAGAGGGTGGAGGTGGGAGGGGGAGGGGAGGGGGAGTGGGGAGGGGGATGGGGAAGGGGGGTGGGTGGAGGGGGGATGGGGGAGGGGGGAGGGGGGAGGGGGGATGGGGGGAAGGTGGAGGAGGCGGAGTGGGAACCCCCCTTACACCATGCGAGCGAAGCTGCGGAAAAAAGCTAGTACATATATATATATGTATATATATATATATTGTATATCTATGAGAATACAATACAAATGGATCTAAAAAAAAATTTGTGTATAGAAATGAGCAAAAAAAATGCTTCTACATGGCCATTTCTGAAAAAAAAATATCAGTTAAAACCGTATCCAAATTAGGGGGCGATATTTATATTTAATCAGAGAGGATATGTTTGTGAATCAAGTTGACTGAAAGAGATACTTATATGAATTCCACTCTTTTTTGTGCTGTTTGAAACCCCTGGTCTAACTAATAAATAATATGCATTTACATAGGCAATGTAATCTGCGCGGGGTTGCATATTACCTACCCTCACAGTGGTATTTAAATAATAGATATAGCCAACCTAACTTACGAATATTACAGATTATCAGCCTTACTAAAAAAAAAACACAGCGCGACCGATAACCTGTGTTATTACAATAACATAAATAAACCCCGTATACACTAAAACAAGATATATTACTAATAACATCCTTGCGGTAATTTTATGTAGTTTTCATAAATGGTATTTGTTTTTACAACACCTTAAAAAAAAGAAATATATAGAACATTCAAAATACTTTGGAAAATTTCAAATTTCGTTAGGATATCATTACTAAAACAGAGATAAACTACCCTCTCAGGCTGTGTAAACCAAGTGTATTATTTTCCATGAACAATTTTTTAATTAGTAATGTTTTCACATCCGCGGCCGTTTGTCAATTGAATAAAATTTTCACTGGGTTTTTTAGTAAGGCTGTTTGTATTTAAGATTAATATTAAATGATTTAATATTAATTTTACTTCACAAGAGGATTAAAACTCTATGAAACGAAAAAGCGACATCTACAGGATTTAGCCTGCGTGTGAATGAGATATCGGTCTCTACTTTGTGCGGTGCTTCGCAGCCTCAACCCCACTCTTACATACATCTATAGGATTTAGCCTGCGTAAGAATTAGATAGAATTATTGGTCTCTTCCTTGTGCGGTGCTTCTTAGCTTCCTTGTCTACTTTAATCTACTTTAGTTTTCTTTAGATTTCACTTCTACAGCGTGTGAACTACACACTTGTATTTTTAACTCCACACCGGAAAATAGTTATCTTTTGGCGAACCACTTGGTGCAACCTATGGCAGAGTGTTGGTTATCCACTAAATAGTTCCCGGGGCGGCGGAACCATACCCCCCTCCCAAATAGTGCTGATAATTAAATCTCCCCCGAGTAATGAACCATCAAGTCATTTGCCACATTTTCTCATTTGTTTTACATTATCTCCACACAGGAGGCCACGTGGAAAAAAAAACCTCAAGGCCCATGTCATCTTGGGGATGCTGTGTGGAGGGTCTTTTTAGGGAAAGTAAGGGGAGGAAGCTCTGGCTAGAGAAAAAAAAAATAGGGGTGGATAGAAATCTGGGTGCCAGTGTTCAGGAGCGGTACGAATGAATTCATTCCTTCCACTGTGGTACAAGGCGATGTGTCGAGAGGGTCAGGCTGGAGAGGTCAAAAAGCCTTTCAACGCAGTTGGAGGGATGGATTCATCCGACTCTCACACCTTTTTCCTTCTACCACCCTGAACTTCATCTCCTTCTTCTTCATAAAAAGTACCTCCACAGAGCACTCCCTAAGATGACGAAATTATTTTCCTCAGGGTCTCCTGTGTGGAGCTAATGAAACAAATCGGCGTTTTTGGGATCTTCCAAATGTAAAAAAAAAACATGTATGCAGTTTTTATTCACATCGTAACTTTATCTAAACTATTTTTTTTCTCATGTTAAAGATGGAGGTACTGCCTTTATTATTTATTATTTATGTAAAAGCCCTCTGGGCGTAAAATAAAAGAAATAAATAAACAACTAAATAAATTAATGTTATCCAAAACGAGCTTGAAAAATCATTTGTCATATACTTATTTGGATTATAATTGTGTAATTTCTACTATTTAAGAAATTCTAAAAATTATAGTACTTTAAAATTAAATAGTTATAAATACATTGTGAATTCAAATGTCAAATATTGGTTTATAAATGTGTAAATTCTGATTATGCAATTGTAAATGTTCTCTAAAATGGCCTGGAAAGAATCTCCTACTTGTGATCTCACTAAAGAAAACATTCATAGATCATTAATAAATGCATTCACTCTGAATGCATTTATTTACGTTCTCCAAATTGACCTTGAAAAAAATCACATCTTTGCGATTCTTTTAAAGACATAAAGAAACTATCCCTTAATTATATACAATTCTTAGTGTTCTCAAAAGTTGTCTTGACAGAAGCAAAATCCCTTGATATCTTGAACGAAACTATTCCTTTGTTAAGAATATTATGAACTAAATATACAATTTGGCTGTCCTGAAACGGGTATTCTGCCCAGTTGGACAGACAAATGATCACATTGTAATGTATTGTTAATATATATGCATATGTAAATAAATAAAAAAAAAATTAAAAAATTAAAAAAAGTTCACATGCGGTATAAGTAAAACCTTCAGAAAACTACGCTTCGAGAGAATGAGACGAATGCAGAGTATCAGGACTGGGATAATTGTTGGGTTTATTTATTATAATATTGTTACTAAAAATTATTTTACATTTTATTCTACGAAGCACCGCACAAAGAGATGGTCGATAGGCTACGAAGCACCGCAGAAAGAGGAAACCGATTAGTCTAATTTCATATTTTTTTTAAAAAGAAAGACAAACATTCCCGGGTTACGAATAACCCAACAATGTTTAAAAATCTTCTACTCCCACTACTTATTGGCTATTTGATGGCAATGTTACATTTGAATTTTTGTGAAACAGCTTTACCTTAATCTTATTTTTGTCATCCACTACAGACTTCTCTCTTATCTTCCCTACGCCCGCAAACGTTTTCATTCAGTGCGTTACAGTTTTCCGAGCACGTAGCACAATCATTTCTCAGCTGCGATAAATTCAATTGGCTCGCCATCCACCGTTTGCATTCACTCTGTGAATATTCAGTGGCCCTCTGAAATAATAATTGCCATGTATGGAACGGGTTTTACATGCAATGTATTCGTTCCCGGGGCAAGTAGGGACGTAGGAACGCTAACGGGGTACGTTTCACAAATGATTTTCTGCTGGGAACTAATTTTATAGCACTTTTAACTTTAAATGGCCTGTTTTCTATTAAGCTACGTCTGAAATTACCTTCTCCTTTTTCAGCCTTGCAACTTTTCTTAGACTTCAAATTGTATCGTTATCTTTTTCCCAATTTTGTTAGGGAGACCCATCGTTTCGACAACGCAATCCTTCAAATAAAAAAAATAAAACTTCTTAAAATTTTGCAAATTCACTTTGTGGCACCATTTTATTAATGAAATAATTAAAAACACTTTGTTTTTAATACGATAATCTTTATGTACTAGTCAACTTGTTTCAAGAACGATGTTCTCTTCATCAGGACATATAATTTACTAAAATTAAATGATCGAACATAGAAAGACAGGTGTGGGTAGAAATGGAAGTAGTGGGGGAGGAGAGAGGTGGAAAGGGGAGGTGCTTAGAAGATCAACAATTAATTTGGAGTTATAAAAGACGATATATTAAACAAAAAATTTAAGAAAAAATTTCATTTGTACTACATTTACCCATTGCTTACTGATAATATGAAAAAACAATGGAGAAAAATATTGTTTGTAAATCATCAAACCTCCAATTTAATCATGAAAAAAAATCCTAATACGATACAGCCTGCTTTTTATACGCATAATAAATTGAAAAATTATATTTTAAATAACAAGGACAAAGACCAAAAAATGAAATAATCTAGAGTTTACCAATTGAATTGTAATGACTGCAACCATTTTTATTTAGGTAGGTAAAACTTGCAGAAATTTTTAAACGAGGATTAAGAAACATTTGAAATGTCTAAATAGCAATAATTATTCGGAATTTGCGAACCATCTAATTGAATTTAACCATTCATTCAATAACGTTAGTGGTTTTCACTTAGACCTTTTAGAAATATCATAAATTTGTAAAAATGTCAATAGAAATTTAAATATTATTAACAATCAAATTAATTTTGTGAATAACCCTATCTTAAACACATTTCCATTGTAATTTTTGTCTTTGTTCTTCTAAGCACCCCCCTTTCCACCTCTCCCCCCCCCCCCCCTCCCCCTTGTTGATCTTCTAAGCACCTCCCCTTTCCACATCTCTCCTCCCCCACTACTTCCATTTCTACCCACGCCTGTCTTTCTATGTTCGATTATTTAGTTTTAGTACATTATATGTCCTGATGAAGAGAACATCGTTCTTGAAACATGATGACTTTTAAATAAAGATTATCGTGGTAAAAACAAAATGTTTTTAATTATTTCATTAAAAAAATAAAATTATTTGTTCCCCGCGAATCGATATTAAAAAAACCGAGAGATCAATGAGGAGATGATTATTGCACTAGTTCCTTTAACCCAGCCCTTGCCGCTCGTGCACCGGTGTGTCATGAGAAATTTAAAAAAAAATTTACACGCGATTTTGACCCATATGTATAAAGAAGGTATATGAAGAACAAGGTCAGAATCGCTTGCTCTATTCTTGCCCTTTACCATAGCAGAACCTGCAATGCACCTAGTCACTCAGAATAATTTATATTTTATTTGCCGAAGTGCGGGGATGTGCGCAGTTATGTTTTTCTGCGATTTTTACCCTTCTATGTACAAAATTTGGATAAGGACAATGTCAGAATCGCTTGCGCCAACATTCCCCATAAGATGGGTAAAAATTTCATTCACCTTGCAACCCCAGAATATTTTAAAATAATTTTTATCTATGACATCAAAATGTCAGATTTGCCGCGATTCTTTCGGTCAAAGTCGATGCATGTTATTTGACGAACACATCGTAAAACCTATCAATTTACGTAATAATTAACGTTAGTAATGTTGCTTTGGTACATAGTTTATTATTCTAGGAATGTGTTTCGGTCAATAAAATATACGATAGCTCAAAATTAATCCACAAAACATTCAATTCAAAGTGGGCTTGTTAGGAAATTTCCGTGTTCTTCCCTGGCTTTAAAGGGAAGACTGCTTGTTCCTTGGGTTGGTTCCTTGGGTTGGTGACCGCAGCCTTCCATCACCAAGCGTCACTCCTGAGTGAGTTCTGGGTCCGAGCTCACTCAAGACCACGCAATTTATTTAATCTTTTTAAAACTTATTATTTTCAATTCTACTTATTTCTTTACTTTAAATTTATTGTGTAAGTGTGTATAATATGCGACACGTGGGATTGCACTATTGTCCCCACATCCTCAAATAAAACACAACTATAACTAACTATCTAACCATCATGCCGTTTCCCCTCAGGGGTAGGCAGAAAGGACGGACCGCCAAACAACTCGATCTTGGCACACGCTCCTTGCCTCGTTCACATTCATACATCGTCTCATACATGCTCTTCTATTATTCTGTCTCTTCACATGGCTCGACTCAAGTATCTGATTCACTTGGTCGTGCCGTGTCTTCCTCGGGCGTCCCCGACTTCTTCTACCATTCACATTTGCGTCATATATTCTCCTTACACTCCTTTCCTCGTTCGTTCGCTCTATAAAACATAACATTAATAAATAAATATTAGCATATTGTTTCATTCATGTATGAGACATGCTCTTTTTTTTTTCTTCACATGACCCGACTGAAGTATCTGATTTACTTAGTCCTTGGTCGTGCCGTGTCTTCTTAGGGAGTCTTCCCCGACTACTTCTACCATTCACATTTGCGTCATATATTCTCCTTACACTTCTTTCCTCATTCATTCGCTCTACATGCCCAAACCGTCTGAGCGTCCCTTTCTTCATCTTACTCATTACGCTTACATCAGCCTTGCTTTCTTCGCGGATAACCACATTTCTCACACGATCGTACATGGTTTTACCACACATACGCCGCAGGGATCTCATTTCTACAGCATTCAGTCTACTTTCATTCTTCCTCTGCCAGTTCCAGGCCTCACTGCCATACATCAGGGTAGGTATCGGTACTTCATTATGGACGGATAACTTTGCTTTTTTGGACAGTCTTTTCTTGGCGCCAGCGGCGTTTAGTCCTCCATTAATAGAGTTGCCTGCATTTACCCTTCTTTCGATATCTCTATCAGCCTTCCCATCTCTCGTAAACATACTTCCCAAGTTCACAAACTCATCCACCTGCTCCAAATACTAATACTACTAAATAAAAAACGCTTTTATTATAGTAAATAGCCTAAGCGAAACAGATTGCTGAATATTTTTCTAAAAATTTGTGTTAAAATCAAAGTTTTTTAATGCTGTAATATGTCAAACTACAAATTATTAATATTTTGTTATATTTTTAGTTGAAAAATATGATCATTTTGTTCTATCGTATTTATTATTTGCATTATCGTATTTATTATTTGCACGCTTACAAAGGGAGTGCTTTCCTGCCAAAAAGATATTTTAAGAGATTCACTCGATATAAAAAATATTATTCAAATACTTGAATTTGAACATTTAAATGAAATCCTCAGCACGGGAGATAATTTACTTCTAAAAAAATTTACAAAAAATAAAAGCTTTTTGTAATATTCTACTAATTCGAGTTGACCTCGACATCAAAACAATGCTTCTCAATAGAATATCCCCGAGGAGGTAGCTTGAGCTATTTTTCGGGAAACGAAGAAATCATTTTTTATTTTTATCGTTTTTTAATACTTTTTTACCTTTGTGTTAGGATTCGTGGGGAATGATTACTGGAGGGTAGTATTTTGATTCAACGAGATATATTTGAAATATTTTGGTTGGTTTATCTTTTTTTTACAATAGCTTCACACAGGAGTCCCTCATGAAAAAACTTTTCCTTCGGGACCTTTGTGATCTTTAAGGATGCTGTGTAGAGGGTCTTTTTAGGAAAAGGAAGGAGAGGTAGTTCTGGGAAAGAAAAATTTATTTTTATTTTATTTTTTTACATTCATTCCACACAGGAGGTCCTGAGGAAAATAATTTCCCTCAGGTCCTATATCATCTTTGAAAATGCTGTCTGGAGGGTCAAACACAGTTACATTACTTCTTCAAATTTTGCAAATTCACTTTGTGGCACCATTTTTTTTTTTTTTTTTACGTGAGCTCCACACAGGAGGCCCTGAGGAAAATAATTTCCCTCAGAACCTATGTCATCTTTGGGGATGCTGTGTGGAGGGTTTTTTTTAAGGAAAGGAAGGAGAGGAGAGTTCTGGGAAGGAAAAGGGTTTAAGGGATGGGTAGGAATCTGGGGTTCAGTATGTCCTGGTCATCCGCCTCCAAGGCCTAGACAAACCTCACCCCATGAACCCGGGCACCTATGCTAAATCACCAAACGTAGCGAACCACTTGGGGTGACCTATGGCAGAGGTGTTGGTTATCCAATAAAGGTTTCCGGGGCGGTGGTACCCATTCCCGCCTCCCAAATTGTATTAATGAAACAATTAAAAACACATTGTTTTTACCACGAAATTCTTTATTTAAAAAATCAACATGTTTCGAGTACGAAACGTCTCGAAAACCACTAACGTTAGTGTGTAAAATTTTAAAACCAGTATTTATATCAAATGAATGGTTAATAGATGGTTAGCAAATTCCGAATAATTATTGCTATTTAGACATCTCAAATGTTCCTTACCTATGTAAAAATGGTTGCAATCATTACAATCCAATTGGTAAACTCCGGACTACCTCTTCTTTCCACCTCTCCCCCCCTACCTCCACTTCTTCCATTTCTACCCACGCCTGTCTTTCTATACTTGATAATTTAGTTTTTAGTACATGTAATGTCCTGATTAAGAGAACATCGTTCTCGAAACATGTTGATTTTTTTAAACCAATATTATCGTGGTAAAAACGAAGTGTTTTTAATTATTTCATTAACAGTTATATTATTTTCTCTCACAGTTTACTTAATATTGTATTGCATTTTCAACATTCTACTGATATTTAAATTATTATTTTAAACTGCTTTTCACCATAACAATGCTGTTTCTGTATTATTTTTAACTTGTGTATATGACTATGTTTGTGGGGTATGTTTTTTTTAATAAGCAATTCACCCTTAAAACAGTGCTTTGTGGGGTATGTCATTATATTACTACGCTAATGCGTTATTATTTAATTTATTGTTGTAATATTATTTTCTTTGGAACATATCTCTTGCTGACAACTATCAGGAGATTACGTGCAGTAGCTTAGTGGGTATAAATTCTCATTGTATATCATTTTTATGTAATAATAAAAAAGAAAAACATAAAACAAATAAATTCAGAGGCTGGTTAGAGATACCTACTTCGAAGCATTGAACGTACTAGTTAACATATATTCTTAAAAAATCAGACTTCTATCAACAAACTGACTAGAATAACATACCAATTAGAACAGTCCGGCTCGATTATCTGGGTTACATGCTATTACAGTACCAACCAGATTTGATAGGGGCGGCCATTCCATGTACGTCTATCGGGATAAAGGCTATTGGATGGGATAAAGGAGCTATTGGGGTGTTGGGTGTTGGGTATTATCGGTAGTGTAATCGACGTGCTGTGGTGGTGTTATTGCAGGGCATTAGCGCAATGCAGGTTAATGTATTCGAAGCCATAAATGGGGTGATTTGGTAAAACGAATTCTGATCTGTGAAAATACAGAATAAAAACAATTTTTTTTTAATTTTACATGATTAATATGAGCTTTTTGTTAAAAACACCACACTTTTAAACGATAGTAATCCACTTTTTTCCGTGAATAAGACTCAACACGGGACATGTTGATTACTTTTTTAGTTATACATTGTATTTAGCTAAAAAAAAAATTGCATCTTATATCTAGTGTATATCTATTCTAAGACTACTGTAATAATACTTAATTACCTAAGTACTAAAATTAGGACTTCACAACATTGAGACATTAATGAATCGAAATAATACTGAACGGAAAGTAAAGGATTGAAAAAAAAATCCTATTGAATTTCAAATTTGGATTGGACAATCACCTGTCTGATAAAAAATACTCTATCTGCAGTAGGTAGTATAATTCAAATGCATTTTAAACTCCTAAAAGCTTTCAACTTTGTCCGTTCAAGCAAAGCACACATGATATAATATATCAATATTATCTTGTAGATTTATCTATTATATGCATAAATAATATTCGGTTTGCATGTCGGCTTATTTTAATCTTTCCGGTACATAATACTGTTAGATCAATCAGACTTATGTACTGTGTTTACAAAATGCAACGACGTGAAATATAATACTCGTATTGATGTTGTGCAGACGGCGAAGATTAATTATAAATAACTATTTTCCATTAATCTTTGCTATAAATCGGTTTACATTACGAACACGTAAAATTATTTTTTGAATAAATTGTGGTTTTTTCTTTCGTCTCGCTCGAGTAGAATTAATGTTAAATTGTTATTTATTACCGAATAAAATATATAAAAGTAGACTACTAAAGGAGCATATTTTCATTAAAAATGTTTCTTTTTAATGTGAATACTTCACGATGAATTTATTAAAAATGTTACTGAAATGAAATACTTAGGAGTTATATTATATTCCAAACTAACATTCAATCGCCGCCCCGGGAACCTTTATTGGATAACCAACACCTCTGCCATAGGTCACCCCAAGTGGTTTGCTACGTTTGGTGATTTAGCAGGGGTGCCCGGGTTCATGGGGTGAGGTTTGTCTAGGTCTTGGAGGCGGATGACCAAGACACACTGAACCCCAGATTTCTACCCACCCCTTAAACCCTTTTCCTTCCCAGAACTCTCCTCTCCTTCCTTTTCCTAAAAAAACCCTCCACACAGCATCCCCAAAGATGACATAGGCCCTGAGGAAAATTATTTTCCTCAGCGCCTCCTGTGTGGAGCTCATGTAAAAAAAAAAAAAAAAAAAAAATCAGCGTGCTGAATATACGCAAAAGAAAATTGGGAAAAAAATATCCTTTTTTGGAAGAATTTGGCAAAAACTATCTAATAAAACTTCAATCACTATCTACAAATCGATTATTGCTCCACATTTTAACCATTGCTCAACTATCCTTTTCCTATGTAACGGACGAGAACAAAATAAGTTTCAAATTCTCCAAAACAGGACAATAAGAATAAATAATGGCGAAATAGATTTTCAAAAGTAAACAAAATGTTAAAGGAACTGAATTGGCTAACCGTGAAACAGATGCTGACCGTGAATACGATGATATTTATACATAAAATAATTTACAACATTTTACCAAAATAATTTTCAAATAAAATTATATTCAACAAGGACATTCACAGACATAACACAAGGACATGCAAAGAAATTAGGCTTCAAAAAAGGACAAGGCGAATACGCAGAACAATTTACTGTATAAAGGGATGAAGTTATATAACAAGCTACCAGAAACTTTAAAGTCTACACCAATTGGAAAGTTCAAGACGTATTGCAGGAGCTACATAAAACTACATAAAATTTAGTTTGCAATATGAAATATTATAATTAATTAGAAATTTTTAAACTTAAAAGTCTGGAGCCAGAGAGATTATGGTATCCCCAATTGAGGTATGTTGTTAGGCTGAAGGTAGAGGGGAACGGAAGGAGATGGGGAAGAGGAAGATGAGGAAGTACCCGTCTATTCAGATCTGGTCACCAAACACGGCTAATGACATTTCAAGCAACGTTTTTATTTCGAATGGTATTCTTACACCAGGGTTATACTGAGATTATCTTCCAACTGGTCTTATTGGAACGTGCAGCATGTACACTTTATATTATTTTAAATCAATTGTGAAATAACACAAATTAATATCGGGATTAGATCCTGCGACCTTCGGATTGTGAATCAGGAGCCTTGCCTCTCGGAGGCTTTCAAAAAGATGAGCATATGTAAGAAACAAGCTTATTATATATGTAGTTGCGGTAGTTACAAGCTGGCTTATCACTCCTCTACAATGGCCTATTTACGTAATCGTCGATATCCACACCAGTATAGATCCGCGTTGCGGGTGTTCGAAATAAATTCGAAACATATCGCAGAGTAGTCGTTAAACTCTGTCCCCGGCCTTCACAATAATTAGATTACTTCAAAATACGTTTACCTTTACACACAATCTGATATATTTCAACGCTAAATTACCACAGATAATAAAATCTACTTCTAGTTTAGTTCATCTATCGCAGGTTTAGTATTGTTCATTGCATCCTTTCGTATCGTTTTTCTTTTGATATAATAGTCATATTTTGACCACTTGGTCAAGGCGGGGGGCATGCTCGCGCTAGTTTGTTTATTGTTGTAAAGTAGTATTTTGGGAACAACCGATTGCTGCCCTCCAACTCAATAGTTCAGACGAATTTATTTTGCCGCAAGGGAGTCCTTATAAACCGCCTTATCACAATAATTCGCTAACCGAGTTCTTTGAACTACTTCACTAATCGTTTAATACACTAAAATATCACTTGCTTACCATTCGCGTACGTCATTCACTTCACAAAGCAAATATCACCGCATTCCCTTGCTCATCTTTCCAAACTAACAATACCTTCCCGGAGACATAAACATGTATAGTGGATGCGGACACAGCAGTTTGGAGATATTGGTACGCCAATTCCAAGCATATTAAAATACATAACCGCAAATAGAAATTTTACAGTCCACAAAGCGCTGCAACATCATTTGATCCCTCGAGACGCATCATTTGATCATTTTCGCCGTACCAACCACTTTTGCGCTAAAATACTTTCTAGACACCGATTGCTAAGCGATTTTTATGCATAATGTCTCTATTCGTGGTGCTAACACTAAGACACTCTAAAAATAAGTACCGACATTATCTTCTCCCTTGTGTAGTCCCAACTGATAGAGCCAGTGATACTATGGGAACCCCAATTGGGGTATGTGGTGAGGCTAAATTTAGTGGATAGGGGAAGGATATAAAGATAGATGAAGTGAAGTGGAAAAGTACCTGGCTTTTTTTTCGTTATTTGTTTTTGGAGTTTTATGCCGTGTTGCGCTACCTCCTTCTTTAGCCAACGTTTCGACAGCGTTGCAGTGTCCATCATCAGGGCATCATCATCTAGATGTGTAATTTTTAGTGGTGAAATGTGTGCTTATTTACATACCGTGTCGCCAACTCCACCATCTTTCACCGGTACAAAATAACAGTGACAAGCCAAGTTCCTGGCTTTTTGGATACAATCACAAAGACGGAAAAGCTTTTATTTATAAATGCATATCCCACATTAGAACGTGCCAGAAATATACTATGTTGAGTATTATTCAAAAGAAGCCAAACTGAATATAATTCGGTAGTTTGGTTTCCGTATTACAAAATTCACGTTAATAACATTGAGCGTACCCAAAAAAAAATTTCTGCGTTTAATAAATTTTTAATAATAATAATAATAATATTTATTTCACATAAAATTTTACAATGAAACATATATGGAAACTTTGACTAGCCAACTAGGAATGGATCCTGTTTTAGGCCAGTCAAATTGACAAATTTAGTTCATATCATAAATTCATATTACATTGATTAATTATATAAACATATTATTTATTGAATGAAACAAGTGTTACGATTCAATTCCTCGTAGAAGCTTTTGTTAATAACTACAATTTTGAACTCATAAAAAAAAGAAGAATAAGAAGAAGAATAAGCGAAGAGAAAAAACAATGTCTAAAAGTACAAATTTAGTATTGAATGCTTGTTTAACAATAGATAAATGTTTGGTCATTTAAATCGCTTGCAAAAATTGAGAATCGAGACATTCTTCAAGCGTGGTGACAATATCCATATTATAATGAACGTGGATGTTTAATAGTGATTACAAAAAATAATTATAATTAACGTGAGTGACGTATCCCTTAACTTTACGAGCGGGTGAAGAAACTCAAAAAGAATGTGACTCGAAAAGGATGCAGCAAATGAATAAAAACAATTTGTATATAAATATTTCATAAGTTAGCTAGTGTATAAATAGTGACATGACAGAGTGGTTGATAACAAATTGTATTTATTTCCCTTTCCTTGCTTCATTTTTTCATCCTACTAAGATATTTTCCCTTAGAGCACTTAATATAAAATAAAACCTGTAAAGTAAATAAAATCCAGATGGTAATGTTAAAAAAAAGATCACCGCAGGACTTGAATGTAGAACAATGGGAAGGGTATTGATAAAATAATAGACAATTATGTTCTGAAGTTATAAGTACGTGTTTTTGTAATATTACGTATAGTACGCAATTTTGTATAAATTATATTTGTACGTATTTGTATAAATTATAGCTTACGTAATTTTGTATAATAAAAAGAAAGATCTCCACAGGAGTTGAATGTAGAAAAATGGGAAGGGTATTGATAAAAGAATAGACAATTGTGTTCTGAAATGATAAGTACGTGTTTTTGTAATGAATGGAACTATGAGTGAGTGTTTTTTATTATTTGTTTTTTTTTTTTTTTTTCTTATATATTTTTAATTTTGTTTTATTTAATATGATGAGACTATCTATTGGTCAACAAATCTTCGCTTTTGATCCTCCCTAAATCAAGGAGCCAGTCGTTGATCAATTTGCGCAAAACATTTGCACTTTTAGTTTTCCAATTATTAGGAATGATATTGAATAATTTAGGTCCTAAGTACGAAAATTGCCTTTGGCCGAGGGACGTCGTGATTTTTATTGGGACTATTGGATTGTTCCTTGAAAGTCGAGTGTCGTGAAGGTGGTCAATGGACGGGAAGTGTTGACGTTGTTTTTGAGCATGTAATATAATCTTTCTAATATACAATTGTCTAACATCAAGTACTTTTAATTCCGTGAATAATGCATCACTGGGGTACCTGAATGGTTTTTTAAGGATGACTCTTAGTATTGATTTCTGAGCTTTAGCCAGGGAGTCTAATATTGTTTTGGCACATCCACCCCATCCTAGGGATGCATATTCGAGTAAAGAATTACACATGGCATAGTATATTGATTTCAAATCTTTAACAGAGAGAATATTTCTGATGGTTATAAAAAGGTGTGTAAGTTTTCTGACTTTTGAGGCCGTTGCGTTGATGTGTTCATCCCATCTCAGATATTTATCTATGGTGATCCCTAGATATTTTAAACTATCCACGCATTCAAGGTTATTGCAAGTACAAGTGTTCGGTTCATTGCAAATGTGAATAGTAATATTTAGTATTACCTTAGGTTGACCCGCTTGTGTTGCACTAAAACGTATAAATTTTGTCTTGTCCGTGTTAAGAGTAAGAAGATTGTAGTCTAGCCAATGTTTGACATTGTTTATTCCAATTTCTGCTTTTCTATGCGCTTCATGCCAGTTTTTGCCCTCAAATATTAAGACCGTATCGTCAGCAAAAGTGATGATATGATCGGCAAGGTTACTGTTGCAAAGATCATTAATATAGATATTAAACAATATCGGTCCTAAAGTACTTCCTTGTGGTACACCAAATTCGATATTGGCTGGATCGCTTAGAGTACCACTAATAATAACTCTTTGGCTCCGATTTTCTAGATAGCTTCCTAACCATTTAAGTAACTGCCCCTGTATTCCGATTAGCTGTAATTTTTTCAAAAGGATTTTGTGCGAGATGGTATCAAAAGCTTTAGCCAGATCCAGGAAGATCGCGATGCTTTTGATTCCTCGATCGATGTTATTAGAAATTACTTTAGTCAGATTGCCAATGGCATTTTAAATTAAATATCCCAATAGAAGACTCAAAATAGAATCTATTACTAAATATTCTAAAAATACACACACTAGAAGACAGACGTAACATTTTTATTCAAAATACTTGGATACGCGCCATAAAATATATTTAAATACATTTGGGCATTAATCATTTAAATTAATAATTTATGCTATGGGACCATGGGGGCGCCATCTATGGTGGTTGTATTATATTGAATTTCCCTATGTTACATTGAAATTCAGTGAATTCAGGCATTTTCTGACCTCTGTGGAGCAAGCAATTACTTCCGACGTGAGTGTTCGTTAAATCCAATAGATGTCAGTCCTAATCAAATAATTAACCCATAATTGAATTATTGTTGTTAGGTTTTGGCACGTACGATTAATTTGCAAAATTCATATTCATTGTGTGAACTTCCTTCCTGTTATAAACATCTGTTGAGATTGTGCACTACCGCCTTGGCAAAATCAATATTTGAAGGAAACTAGTGTTTTTTTTGTGCTGGACATCGTGTGGAGAGCTGCATTCTCAGAGTGAGTTTTTGTTTTGTTTTTCACTGAGAATTTGGAATTGCTGTATAATCTGTTTTGTGTCACATAGGGAAGAGTTCATCTTTCATTAATTACATAGGGTAGTATTCCCTCGTGTCTGAGGCTATTTACACGCCCCTACAATACTTAACTATAAATTGGACTGTTGCAAACTCCTGCCACTCATAAACTTACGAATACCGACAGTAACCACACGACAAAATACAATTTTCTACTGCAGCATTCATAAGCGGAACTACATTTCCCACTCTGATTCAACGATTTCACACTATGGAAAATCAGTACTTAGGTGATGTTAACATATTTAACATCAACTTGGCGAAGTTTGTGGATCTTGAAAAAAACTCATCCCAAAACAATTCCTAAGCATATCTGTATTTTTGTAAACCTATCAAATCGCTGTATTTTTGTGACTTGTATGCATTTTTTATCTAATTTTATTTTTATTGTCTCTTTATCGGTTTAAAAATCATCTGTCATGAAATAATTGTACTACTAACCGTGTAAAAGTCCTCTGGGCGTTAAATAAATAAATATCTATGGAAAAAAATATACATTTATTAAAAAAAATAACAAAATATTGGAACCAATTAATGATATTTTCTTGCATACACCGAGATTCGAAACCGTGACCTTTGGATTCAAAGACGAGGATCACGTAGGCCGACAAAATGATCAATGATGTTATTGATTTCGTTTTTAGTACGTGTATTACTTTGTCATCACATATTAATCAGCTCAGAATATGTCGTGAATGACGATCATCCCGAAACAATATGCTTTAAATAGAATTATTGTGTGAAGTTGTTGATTTGTGACTGATATAATTAGTAAACTTAACTAGATTACAAGTCACAGACACCGTCTTTGCAAATTCAATACAAGTAAACAACTTAAGGCCATAATCAATAAGGTTGAGATTAACAGGGAGGCAAGTCATTGCTGCTATATATATATTTAATCACGTAATGGAGGAAACACCCACAAGCAAAATGATCGCGATTATTAAAGCTCCTGAAATTACACGAGGAAAAAAAATAAAGACCCTCAGTGGAGTAAAACCACTCTCATGTCTGTGATTTGCAATTTGCGACTTAACAGAATATCAAAATTCATTCCACAGTATATTTGGGCTTGCCAGGCCTGTTATAAACATAGGTACAGTCTGTCAATTAAGAGTAGAAAATGTTAAAAATTTAACTACAAAATTTGTAGGCTGGTAACACCAACTTAACTGTCAGATATTATTTTAAAGCGCAAAGACGCTGAATATATAGATAACTGTAAATCACATTTAAAAAAATTGTTCTCAAAGAAAGAAAAATAAAATCGAAGAGGCACCGTTGTTAAGGTACCAACTTAATGACATAAATTTGATTAAATTGTGTTTTACGAAGTGATTTGCTTTCATTTAATTTAACTTAACATAAATTTGGCTAGAAAGGAAGAATCACTAATGGTGAGTTTAGTTACACTAAATTTTAGATTTGAATGAGTTAAATATATTCAGCTCTAAAATTAGAGACCTGCCCCCCTAGCATAGTCGATCGATATAGGTTTTATCGAAAATGTCGGTAACTTGTAATCGCTCCCGAGAACGACTGCAGGCTCCTAACGAAGAAATAACAGTTCACGTCAAATAAATCAGGAACCCTAAGTCGTAGTGAACTGTTTTTTGTTCGTTAGCGGCCTGTAGTCGTGCTCGGGAGCGATGACAAGTTACCGACATTTTCGATAAAACCTATATCGATCGACCATGCTAGGACCCCTGATCTAAAGCCCGGGCAACGCTAGGAACTTAAGTTAGTATTAAATAAATGTGAGCAATTTCTAAACTGTGCTTTATATTTTATTACAATATTGTTTTTCTTCATTATGTATGTTAACACAAAATTGCAAACGTATAATATACATAATATATGCAATTCTAATTTTGAGAACAGTGGGTTGCAATATTGCAATGAAAAAATATTTTTTCACTTTTATACTTTTTTAATTTTTTCCGAAAATGTACGTTACAAAGCTTTACATTTCAACCATGAGTTATACTTATAGTATTGCCATTTGAACAACAGTGACGCTCTCCTATGTTTTCTACTCTTATTTAACAAACTCTAGTTTTTGTTATATAACGACTTGAAATAAACATGATGTAAGTAGGATAGGCAAATCATGCCATAGGTCCCCCCAAGTGGTTCTGTACATTTGGTGACTAGCAGGGATGAAATTTGTCTAACATTATCTAATTTACTTAAATGTCTATATTTAAATTAAAAAAAAAAACAACAACAACATGAACTTCCAATCATTCCATACAAAGTATGAAACAGTTTGAAATTATAATGCACAAGTAATCACTTGATGAAGTAAGAAAAAATAATTAAGTAGGTTGCTACGTATCAATTCAAATTGAAATTTTAATTCCTAATGGAATATATTATTTGAACAAATCGAATCCAGCATTTCTTTTGTGGCCCAAAACACACTACGAACAATAGAATTTTTCTTCGGGCAGTTCCAAGTAGGCAGCCAGAGGGTCCGGAAGTTGGTTTCAACGTGAGAAGACACACACTTCGGTAAAATCACCATTACCTGTGAGCTATTACTTCGGTTTGTTTTGAGTTCATTGATTTACCATTTAATGTTTTGTTCTATTTGAACTGGCGCCCCTTATAGTAGTAATTTTAACATCTTGAGATCATTTTTAAAACACAACAAGCTATCGATTCATTTATAAGTTTTGTTTAACTATTTAGTTTCTTTTTCTAAAGACTAAACGCGACCCCGAAGTGTAAGACTATTATTATTTTGTTAGAGTTTCGTGTTCTGATTTTATCATTTAATAATATAATTTAATTGTTGCCACACCTCTTTTATTTATAGCTAATGTTTTATTAAGTGTGGTACTTATTCATTTACGAACCATTACATTTATTTTTCAAAAATATTACAAGTGTTAGCATGTTAGCGTACACTTACAATTAAATTTAAATATAAGTACATAGTTAAAACCGAATAACGAGTATGTATATCCTTACAAAATAATTGAATCTCACCCCACGTTATATTAAGTCATTTGAATGCGAGAAACGTCTCTGTATTATCTATATAATTTTGGTGCAAAGGAAATGAGTACCTCGAAGACTTTAATTTATGTAGATTATATGATATTAGGTAATTTTGGAAAATAATTTCGTGGTATCCGGCTTAGCTCAGAGAGATGATATGAGATTGAGAACTGTCTTTCGACCCCACGACGGATACTTGCTTTTTCCACTGGAGCGCTTTTTGCCACAATATGGCACCATTTAAAATACCTCGCAGTGCTTTGCTGCCAGTTTTAGGCAAATTTTCCCTTGATGCATAAATTTTTCCATATTAAAATTCGGAGGAATCATTTTTTAATGTCGGCGGAAAATATTCAAAATGGTCACCAAAAAATCACGAGCAATCGGAGGAAAAAGTTAAAAATCGCGCTGTCGCTCGAGTGGTTATATATAGAGATTGTTAGAGACCAATGGGTAGCCCCACCCTTACAAAAAAGGCTTCGAATGATTCAGAATATTCCAGAACATTCCACAACATTCGAGAGCGTTCAGGAATGTTCCACAATGATCTGGGATGTTCCGGGATGTTCCCGAACGATCCAGACTATTCCTGAACATTCTACAACATTCTAGAATATTCCGCAATGTTCTGGAATGTTGTGGAATGCTCTCGAATAATCTCAAATTTTCTGGACTGTTCTAGAAATTTCAAGAGGGTGAAACTTCCAGCCCTTATATCTTCAAAAGCACGGGAACCTTCTTCATGGATGGGGGATAGAGAGCTACCACACCGTATAACTCCCTTGATCGTACCGGGACTTGTTTCTGAGTTTTAGCGGCATGCACATTGTTCACTTTCTTTATAATATACATGGTGTCCGGGGGTAAGGTGCATTAACTTCGGGAGGTGATTCTACATGATGGTAGGAGTAAAAAAGATTAACAACTTTTTCCGAAATTCCAACATTTTTTTCCTCATACAAAAAGTCCTTAGTGTGAGGTACGATCTTACTTGCTGAAAGGCCAGCGTCGTAACAGAAGAAAATAATAAATCTGGCCGCACACGCCGGACTAATTTTATCTGTTTACCACAAAACTACTCCTAATAGTTGGAATTTTGAAAAAAGTTATTTATCTTTTTTACTTGTACTATCATGTAGAATCACCTCCCAAGTTAATGCACTGTAAAGGACACCCGGACACCCTGTCTATTGAAGACGAAAATGTAAATGTAGAATAAAAATAAGATCTTACAGCATCGCTATCATTGGTTAAATCATTGTACATAATATAGTTTCGTATAAATGATTGATGAACCAGTGGATGCAATTTTTATCCATAAGTTGTTATAATGGTGGATAGTGGATCTAACTACATTTTGCAATTCCAAGCTAGGGCCACGTCATATTTAAATATTTTTTTAATAAAATATGATAAACTGAAATATTTTACATAAGATTAAACCACTAAACCAAAAATTATTAAATACAGGGTGTCCCAAAAGAAAGTTTATATTTGTTATTATTTTTTAATTTATAAACTAACGTTTAGACAAGATTTTTTATGCATAGCACAAAGGGTAACAATTATTACAAGCAATAATTGTCAGCCTGAAACACTCATTTACATTGAAAAATCTTCCGAGAAAAGATACTTGCCCCCAACGGGACATGAACCCGTGTCCTTCCGATTGCCGGTCGAATGCTCTGACCACTGAGCTATTGGGGCTTATCAAATACCCGCCAAATAATTATTTGGCGGGTATTTGATAAGCCCCAATAGCTCAGTGGTCAGAGCATTCGACCGGCAATCGGAAGGACACGGGTTCATGTCCCGTTGGGGGCAAGTATCTTTTCTCGGAAGATTTTTCAATGTAAATGAGTGTTTCAGGCTGACAATTATTGCTTGTAATAATTGTTACCCTTTGTGCTATGCATAAAAAATCTTGTCTAAACGTTAGTTTATAAATTAAAAAATAATAATTAATATTTAACAAGTTTAAGTAATTCCCCAATAAATGCAGACATAATTTGTCTCGACGCCACCTAGCGAGGGATTTAACACTAACAATGTCTTCCTTGCAAAAATAAAGTTGGTTGTTTTCAGGTGGAAAAAATATAACAAGCAGTAATTGTTGAATGAAACACTAGTATATATTGAATTATTTGGCGGGTATTTGATAAGCCCCAATAGCTCAGTGGTCAGAGCATTCGACCGGCAATCGGAAGGACACGGGTTCACGTCCCGTTGGGGGCAAGTATCTTTTCTCGGAAGATTTTTCAAAGTAAATGAGTGTTTCAGGCTGACAATTATTGCTTGTAATAATTGTTACCCTTTGTGCTATGCATAAAAAATCTTGTCTAAATGTTAGTTTATAAATTAAAAAATAATAATTAATATTTAACAAGTTTAAGTAATTCCCCAATAAATGCAGACATAATTTGTCTCGACGCCACCTAGCGAGGGATTTAACACTAACAATGTCTTCCTTGCAAAAATAAAGTTGGTTGTTTTCAGGTGGAAAAAATATAACAAGCAGTAATTGTTGAATGAAACACTAGTATATATTGAATTATTTGGCGGGTATTTGATAAGCCCCAATAGCTCAGTGGTCAGAGCATTCGACCGGAAGGACACGGGTTCATGTCCCGTTGGGGGCAAGTATCTTTTCTCGGAAGATTTTTCAATGTAAATGAGTGTTTCAGGCTGACAATTATTGCTTGTAATAATTGTTACCCTTTGTGCTATGCATAAAAAATCTTGTCTAAACGTTAGTTTATAAATTAAAAAATAATAATTAATATTTAACAAGTTTAAGTAATTCCCCAATAAATGCAGACATAATTTGTCTCGACGCCACCTAGCGAGGGATTTAACACTAACAATGTCTTCCTTGCAAAAATAAAGTTGGTTGTTTTCAGGTGGAAAAAATATAACAAGCAGTAATTGTTGAATGAAACACTAGTATATATTGAATTATTTGGCGGGTATTTGATAAGCCCCAATAGCTCAGTGGTCAGAGCATTCGACCGGCAATCGGAAGGACACGGGTTCATGTCCCGTTGGGGGCAAGTATCTTTTCTCGGAAGATTTTTCAATGTAAATGAGTGTTTCAGGCTGACAATTATTGCTTGTAATAATTGTTACCCTTTGTGCTATGCATAAAAAATCTTGTATAAACGTTAGTTTATAAATTAAAAAATAATAATTAATATTTAACAAGTTTAAGTAATTCCCCAATAAATGCAGACATAATTTGTCTCGACGCCACCTAGCGAGGGATTTAACACTAACAATGTCTTCCTTGCAAAAATAAAGTTGGTTGTTTTCAGGTGGAAAAAATATATTACAAGCAGTAATTGTTGAATGAAACACTAGTATATATTGAATTATTTGGCGGGTATTTGATAAGCCCCAATAGCTCAGTGGTCAGAGCATTCGACCGGCAATCGGAAGGACACGGGTTCATGTCCCGTTGGGGGCAAGTATCTTTTCTCGGAAGATTTTTCAATGTAAATGAGTGTTTCAGGCTGACAATTATTGCTTGTAATAATTGTTACCCTTTGTGCTATGCATAAAAAATCTTGTCTAAACGTTAGTTTATAAATTAAAAAATAATTAATTAAAATTTAACAAGTTTAAGTAATTCCCCAATAAATGCAGACATAATTTGTCTCGACGCCACCTAGCGAGGGATTTAACACTAACAATGTCTTCCTTGCAAAAATAAAGTTGGTTGTTTTCAGGTGGAAAAAATATAACAAGCAGTAATTGTTGAATGAAACACTAGTATATATTGAACTATTTGGCGGGTATTTGATAAGCCCCAATAGCTCAGTGGTCAGAGCATTCGACCGGCAATCGGAAGTCCCGTTGGGGGCAAGTATCTTTTCTCGGAAGATTTTTCAATGTAAATGAGTGTTTCAGGCTGACAATTATTGCTTGTAATAATTGTTTATATTTGTTTTGCTTTCTGTGTGAACGCAACTTTTCCGAGGAGCGCGGGGGGTATGTCAATCAGTAGTCTGACTTTTGGGAATTAAGTCGCTATGAAGCATTTCTCGGGAGCGACCCCGAGTTGTGCGTGCGTGAGTTTTACAAAAATGGTGATTCTGCGACTGTAGCGCGTAGAAGACGCAATATTTGAGGTTTTCGTCAATTCAATTATGCGCCAAGCATTCCTCTCATTTGAAAATGGGTCAAAAAGTTTGGTACAACGCTGGCAAAACTAAAATCCGGGTGACCAAGGTCATCGAGAATGGTAGAAATCGTAGAGAGTGTTTATCAGTCTTTTCGTGACGACTCAAACTTTTCGATTCGGAAGCGCGCAAGTGATTTAAATGTGCATAGATCATCGGTACACAGCATTTTGCACAAAGATCTAATGCTGCACCCCTACAAACTTACTGGCTATAACAAAAGAACATGGTTCCAGCAAGACGGAGCAACATCGCATACGTCCAATACGTCTCTGCCATGAGTTCGTGAAATTTTCCCTGGCAAACTGATCTCCAGGAGAGATGACATAAATTGGCCTCCTCGTGGTCCTGACTTAACCCCTATGAACTTTTTCTTATGGGGTTATCTCAAATCTAAAGTGTACGTCTAAAATCCGACTTTCCTGATGCAATTAAAAGAAAATATCCATCAAGAAATGGCAGCCATCACGAAGCCAACCTGCCGAGCCGTCATAAGAAATTTCACTCTTCGATTAAATTAATGCCGCGAACGCGAGGGCTTACATTTGGACGATATTATTTTTAAGAAATAAATTCCCAAATTGTGTATTTTAGTATTTAATAAACATTTTTTCAATAGAACCTGTTATTTACAGACTTTGGTGTAGAGGTAAGATCTTAATAATATGCGCGAGTACGAGATGAAAATTTATTGGTTTTATACAGGTTATAAAGCTACGTACTAACTAACGAGCTGTCGGTAGGAAAAGAGAGCGAGCAGGTACATACATCTCCTTTTATACCTTGATCTGTCGTCTCGCTCTTACATATTAAAAAAGGCAGGCGTGCCACCAAAACCATCCTTACAGAACCCTTACTTTTTTTTTAAATTGATCCACTAAATATAAACTTTCTTTTGGGACACCCTGTGGATTACGAAAATCGTCTTTGCAAACTTTGAAACCTCAGTACATGGAAAGGCCAATCATAATAATATCCCTATCCAACCAAAGTGACAAAACATAATGCACCTCGTAAAACGATCAATTGTCAGATATAAAAAAAAACATAGAGTGTAAGTGATACTAGAACCTTGCAAAATAAATGAAGATTGATTTTTGAAATGTCTTCCTAGAAGTATCTACGGAAATACATCACATGTAGTTTTGAAAATTATTTTGGTTGTAGAAATAAGAAAAAGAAATGGTTTTGAAATTCAAAGGTCAATTTTGAAAAATATGTCACTTAAAACCTTGTCTAACTGAAGTGAAGTTGTGTCATTCCAACCCCCATTGTATTCCTTTTGCAAGCCAAACGAGATGATTTTTCATAGTTTTAATAAAGAGAAACCACGTAATAATTTATAAGGATAAGAATATCGGATGTCTCGACGACACGTTTTGACAGAATAAGATGTTATAAGAATATAAAAGACTGCTCAGAGACACAGTGGCGGACTAAGTCCGTCAGAGGCCCGGGGCGGCAAAGCTGAATGAGTCCCCCCCAGTTTAAAATGTTGATGTATTTTACAAGATTTTTATTCAGTTCACACGGGCCTCTGGTCTTGGGGGGCCTCCAAGTGCCTGCATGTTCCCTTGATCAAATCCTAAAAAAGACTTCAAGGCACCAGGACAATGAAAAAAAAAGTTTTATTTTTTATTTAATTTTCTAAAAGATGCATTTGTTAATAATGCTCTCACTAAATGTATTAAGGAAATTCGTAAAATTGACGGAGATTCAGCAATAATTTTTTTAGATATCGAGATTCTCCTATACATGTTGCCATACACTGGTTTTTTGAAGTTTAAGAATCGGTACGTGCAAATCGGATGTATAGTTTGTTTCAACCAGGTTGAAAAACGTGTTTTAAAAGTTTCGAGAAAAACGCATTCAATTTTGTACAAACTGTTTTAAACAGTTTCACATCGAATGCCGTATCTCCGTCAATTTTTCGAATTTCTTTAAAACATTTGGTGAGAGCATTTTTAATAAGAACATCTTTCAGAAATTGAAATAAAAAATAATAGCAAAAATTTTTTTTACGGTGTCCTGGTGCCTCAAAGCCTTGTTTAAGACTTGATCAAAGTTACATGCAGGCATGTGGGAGCCTCCAGGACCAGGAGCTCGGGGCGCCCCCCCCCACCTCCCTTAGTCCACCACTGCAGAGACAACATATAAAAATATTTAAAAAAACGGAAAATAAACACCAAACCCCTTGAAAAACCAAACACACCTATCTATAAGAAAAATTCCATCGTTGTTAAAAATGACTGTATTTACACAACTCACTTTGATGTAGTAAACTATGAAACATTTTTCAATAAATAAAATTAAACACTCTTTCACAATTGATGTTTTGTGTAAACAGGTTGAAATTTATTGACGTATGTTTTGGTAAGAGTTTATTTCGTCAGACGTTTGGAACGTAAAAATAATATTCAATGCCTATTCCACTCAATGAGCGATGGACGCAGATGAAGTAGCGACTCCGCTGATGGACGATCCTTGAATTTTAATTTAATATTTTTTAATTTTTACTTATATTTCATTCTTAATTTAACTTATGTGTACATTTGATGCTTTTGTTTATGTTATCATAACTATTACGTTTTTTTTTCTTTGAATGTTAATAATTGTATTTTATTTTTCTCTTGTCGGTTCCTCATTGCTCAAGATCATGACCCGTATTCCAACTTCCAAGGTGGACAAGGTTCCTCCACGCTTTGCGGTCCTGCGCTACGCGGAGAGCTGCGGACACCGACTTACCGGATGTCAGTGAAATCTGGTCACTATTAGTACTGTATTAAAATATAACTAGCCGTTGGAAACAATAGTTATATTATTTCAACGTCCAACGCTGTTGAAATTAATTAGCGCCAATAGTTGAAATATAATACCTACATGCGAATATTATTCAACGCAGTCAACGATTCAACTGCCTAATAAATAAAAAGGGTTAAGAGTTTGTACTTCGTGAACAACATTACTCGATATTTTCAATGGTCTTTTGGTTATGTACGTACCTACTGCACGTTTTATTTTATTTTCCCATCCAATACGGCCGATACGCAGCGCCATGGAACAATCAAATTTATCAACGACAAGCAAAAAAATAACCTATTGATAATTGTCAATGTCGGTAGCATAACAGCTATGTTTTGTACCTATTGTTTTCAACGGTGTTGGAATTATTAAGTCAAAAGGGTCAAGAGATCACACTTCGTGAACGATATTATACCCAATTACACAAGGTCTTTTGGTAATGTACATACCTACTGCACGTTTTTTTTTATTTTCCCATCCAGTACGGCCGATACGCAGCGCCAGGGAACAATCAAATTTATCAACGACAAGCAAAAAATAACCTATTGACAATTATCAACGCCGGTGGCCTAACAGCGACGTTTTGAACCTATTGTTTTCAACAGTGTTGGAATGATAAAGTCAAAAGGGTCAAGAGATCACACTTCGTGAACGATATTATACCCAATTAGACATGGTCTTTTGGTAATGTACGTACCTACTGCACTTTTTTTTATTTTCCCGTCCAATACGGCCGATACGTAGCGCCAAGCAACAAGCGAATTTATCAGTGACAAGCAAAATATATCTTCAACGTCTCTTACCACTTCAACAGGATAATATTTTCCCCGGTTCTGTTCCTTACAGTACTGTTCACACGCATAATATTCTGTCTTGTCAAAAAACAAAATTTAAAGAGATTTACCGAAAGTTGTAGTGTAAATTCCGTTCCTTGAAGTATTAAAGCATTAAAGTCAACGTAGCGCATTGTTTAGTCCACGATTAACCATCACATAATAATCCAAAACGAATAATCAAAAACGTCAAGTGCTATAATCAAATTTGTGACATTGTTATACGCTACGGTGTGGGTACCAGTCGCTCTCCGCAAAAACAGTGCATAGTGTATTGGCCAGAGGTATGAGTACCTACTCGCTACCATTCAAAGCGGTTACTACAAGCGCAGCGGAAACAAGGCAGTCCCACCAGCCACATCAACTGCAAGTAACATTTTACAACTTTTTAATAAATATGGATGCTCAGGCATACATATCTTTAGCGAAGGACGCAGTCAACTTACTGACCAAAATGATAATGGAGCCTAATAATAAATTTACTAAAGAGCAGATCGCGAAAATAATACCGCGAACTAACGACATATTAGGAACAATCGCCCAAATGGCAGTAAAAATGGCAAACCTTGAGGGCGAGTTAACGGTTCTTAAAAATGCAACTCCCCAAAATGTGTGCTCCCCACAAGCCCAAACCCAAACTGTCTGTGAAATTCTCGCAGAAATTAAAGAACAGAGTTACAGAGACAAAAATCTGATAATTCTCAACATTACAGAGAATACGTCAACATCTCAAACTGAATCATTAAATAGTGACATCGCATCAGTTAAAAAAATTATCTCCGATATGGATATCTCAACAACAAACCTCGACTTAAAAATCTACAGATTGGGTAATAGGAAAGCCGACAAGCCGAGAGGTATAAAAGTTGAATTTCCGGAAGCAAAATGGCCGAAAATACTACTAAAAAAGAAAAATACATTGAAAAATAATATCCGAATGTACCAAGACCAGACTTTTCTACAACGCAAACAATTAACTGACTTAAGAGATGAATTAGAAAAAAGAAAGTCTTCTGGTGAAGCGGACATCACAATTAAATACCTAAACAACAATCCTACAATTGTTAAAACACACTCAAAAAACAAAACACTAAAAATTTTATATATTATCAAAATGTACGAGGACTACAAACACAATTCCAGGACCTGATTGACACAGAAGTGGGAATCTTTAATCATACCCAGAATCTTTCTGATCATAAAAATATTGCAGAAAAACTACAAAAACACATTAGAATAAAAAATATATCACGTCACAAACATCCGAGCACATCAAAAGGAAAAACCTCAATGTCCTTTATGTACCTAAATGTGAGAAGCTTGAAAGGTAAACTAGATGACATCAAATGCCTACTAAAATCCACGATATCGAACTTCAACATTATCCTCCTGTGTGAGACCTGGCTCAAAGAAGCGGACCTAAAGTACGTCAACCTAGAAGGATACAAACACGAAGCATCTTGCCGGCCGCAGGGAGCTGGTGGCGGAGTCTCTATATTTATAAAAGATTCTCTGGAATACAATGTGATTAATAACACTAGTGACCCCGACAACAATTTTCTATGGCTTCATGTAAACAAACTCAATTTAAAAATAGGTTTAGTGTATAAAAAACCAAATACTGTTTTCAAAGACTTCCTGGAAACACTGTCCTCTCATCTCGAATCGTATAAAAGAGGTATTGTATTTGGAGACTTCAACATAAATCTGCTTGACTCAACCAACGCACATACTTGTAAATATACGAATACAATTAGATTTAATAATTACACTATTTTGAACAAAATAAACAAAAAACATGCCACACGCATCACAGAAAATACAAACACAATCATAGATCATATACTTACAGATACAAAACTATCATATTCACTTACGAATTGTGATAATTCCATATCTGATCACAATATACTACTCCTTGATGTAATTCACACATATGTTAAAAACACATCTTTAAAATCGTCCCAAAAATACACACATATTAATCTTGATAATCTAAAGAATGATGTCATACAAAATCCTTTTCATTTAAATTTTGAATGACAACTCGATGTTAAATTATGATAATCTTGTAAATTACCTGACAACAAAAATTAATTCTAATAGTACCACAAAAATTAAAACCAAAAACATAAATAACCCAGACTGGATAACCAAAGACCTTATAAAATTAATCAATAAAAGAAATAAATTACATCTGAAACTAAAAAAACAACCAAATAACACATTACTAAAAGCAGAATTTTTAAAAATAAGAAATAATATCACTACAAAAAAACGAAACTTAAAACAAACACACTACAGTAATCTCTTTAAAAAATGCGAAAATAACAGTAAAAAATCTTGGAACTTAATTAATAATATTCTTAAGAACCAATCTTACACCTCAAGAAATGTTTGTAATAAATTAATCATTAATGATGAAATAATCACTAACAATGTAGAGATATGCGACCAATTTAATAATTTCTTTTGCAACATTGGCTCCTCCCTAGCCGATAATATACGTGGTAAAGTCAAACACAATCCAGCCAATGAAATAACGTTAGTGCATGACAGCATTGAATCTTTATATCTTCAGCCCACTACGGAGTTAGAAATAAGTCAAATATTAAAATCTCTAAAACCAAATGCAAGTGCAGGTTACGATTCACTCACATATAAAACAGTGCTAAGTATCTCCACAGAATTGATTCCTACTCTAACAAAATTAATCAATCAATGTTTCAAAGAAGGAACTTTTCCCGATAACTGTAAAATTGCTAAGGTGATACCAATTCACAAAGGTGGGTCCAAAACAAATACCTCAAACTACAGACCCATCTCAATCTTAACAATTTTATCAAAAATTTTTGAACGTGTAATTTACGAAAGATTAAACAATTTTCTGCTAAAAAAATCATTCTTATATAAAAAACAATACGGCTTTAGGAAAAAATCGAACACACTAGGTGCAATAAATGACTTAATCAGTAAACTTAGAAGCGGCATTGATGGTGGAAATTATATTTTATCTATATTAGTTGACCTTCAAAAAGCCTTTGATACAGTTAGTCACGACATACTTCTCAAGAAACTCAAGAAAATTGGTGCAGTTGGTCCTGCTCTTAATCTACTCAAATCATATCTTAGCAATAGAAAGCAATTTGTTAGCATTAACAATCAAAATGGCAAATACGTTCCAATAAACTATGGAGTTCCGCAGGGGTCCATACTAGGTCCACTACTGTTCCAAATTTACATAAATGATATTTCGCAATTAATTTTAAATGGTGAAATCTTTTTATATGCAGATGATACAGCAATTTTTTACTTGGGTAAAGATTTAGATATTTTACTAGAAAATGCACAAACAGATCTAGAAAAAATCAACAGTTGGCTCCAATCAAATATGTTAACAATGAATGTTAAAAAAACAGGATACATGATCTTAAACTCACCCCGTAAAATAGTTCCTCCTCATGTACCCTTAAAAATTGAAAACAATGAACTTCAAATCCTGATCCAGGAAAAATATCTTGGGCTGAGCATTGATCAGCATTTGACATTTAAACAATATATACAAGGTATTAAAGATAAAATCATCCCTTAATTAGCGTATTTAGCCGGATATCATATCTGTTGCCAAATAAATTAAAAAAAGGTTTATATTATAGTCTCGTACACTCACATTTAAATTACTTGATTGAAATCTGGGGAAACGCATGTGAAACATACATAAATGAATTACAGGTAATACAAAACAAGGTAATCAAAAAACTATTTAACTACAAGCCCAGAACACCCACAAAAAAAATATATATGGAAACAAAACTACTAACATTAAGAAAACTATATGAATACAATATATGTCTCCTTATATACAAAATAAACAATAAACTCGTACACACAAACACAGAATTCATTAAAACGTCCCAAGTACACAAACACTTTACGAGACAACACGATAACATACATTTAAACACCATCCACACTAACTATGGTAAACAATCCATTGGTTACGAGGGAGGCAACTTATATAATTGCCTCCCAAATGACATTAAAAACGAAAAGAAGCTGGGTAAATTTAAAAAAAAATTATTAATATTTATTCTTGAAAAACAAAATAATGATGTTGAATAGCGCTGTATTGAAATATTTATTTTATTTTAATTTGTATAATTATTTCTAGTTAAATGAGTGAAAATGTAATTTTCTTTTAACTGGAATAAAAAAAAATTAAAAAAAAAACACCGAAACCAACGTCTTCCAACAGTTTCAACTTTCAACGTTATTATAGGATTATTATTACGTGTGTGGGGCGTGGGGCATAGAGATAATAATTATTAATAATACATCAATGATTCGGGGAACCACCCGTTAAAAGGGATTCCTTAATACGAGTTTGATATATGAACAGTTGAAAATTGCCAACGATAACGACGTTGGCGTTAGATAGAATTATCGTCAACGCCCAGTACTAGTCACTATAGCGCATTTGTGGCCTTCCTCTGCTTCTTCTGTCTTCCACTTTGCCAGTGACGATGAGTCCAAAGTATCTTGAAGCCGGCGCCAGACAGAAGTTCAAAGAAGTGATCACTTCTTTGAAGACTTTGCTCCCACATTTGGTCACATATTGTTGTATCTGCCAGATATGTGTTCAAAGATTTGATCACTTTTTTGAGCTCACAGTTTTCAAATAGACTTCACATAACATGGACGACGATTTCGTCGACACAGTTTGTTGTTTCGATGTTTCAAATCCCATATATCTGATGTTGTCTCCCGTGCCAACAAAATGCTTGGATTTGTTCTTCGTAATTCAAGATCATTTACCAACGGAATCGCAATCCGAAGAACGTATAAAGCACTTAGTAACAAGCAGTATCTTGGAATATAGCTCCATTATTTGAGCCCCTTCTGAGCAAAACCATATTCTCGAAATAGAAAAAGGACAAAGAGATTCATGCGTTACCTATATATGAGGGAATATATGTACTACCCTTTCCTGTATCCATCCTTATTCTTAGCAGGAATGCTCGATCTTAATACATTAGAAGCCCGCCGAAAAATATTTTTAGGAAAACATTTTTTTAAGATAATCTTTGGAACTATACATAATTCACCTATTTTGAAAGAGATTAACTTATATGTCCCAGACAAGTATACTCGTGGAAGGTCCCATACCCTTTTTTATGCTCCAAAAGCGAGGACTTCTGCCTATCAGAACGCGCCAGTCAACAGAGCGACTGAACTGCTCAACGAGTCTGCATTGACCATCGACATTTTTAACGTAACCTACAGGCAGTTTAACAATTATCTTTTGACGTATGTCACAAAGTAGTGAAACTGACCTTTTTATGTGTTTTGCTATACCTTTTGTCTAATTTGTAATCTTCTCCATAATGTATTGGTGAATAAACGTTTTACGGAGAACATGGAAAATAAATAAATAAATAAATACCTATTTCGATTTTTATGCCCTTTACACTTCGGATCCCGTAAATCGGGCTCTCCTTGCATCAACTCCATAAACTCGAAAGGGCTCTCATTATTCCACTCCATCGTTAGTTCGTTTGGTTGTTTACGCACAAACAACATCCCTTCACGGCCGCGGCGTCGCCCTCGCAACATTCGCAACTGGGCTTCGCGCAGTGTGGCAGGCACACAAACATTTGGACTTTGATCCCTTTGTGGTGCGCTAAAAAACCGATACTGAACGTCAAAGCGCACTTAAGTGATCAAAAATGTGACAACAGTATCAAATGCACGTGCCACACATTTGAACACTTATTTGATCACTTCTTTGAATTCGTGTCTGGCGCCGGCGTGAGACACGTTGTAGGCAGTTAGTTGAAAGCCTATTATGTATGCCTTAAGATACATCTCCCAGGATGGACACATTTGTGCGTCTGGCTGTCTATGGATAGTTGTGTATATCTCATGTAATATGGCCGACTGGGATTGCACCATTCTTCCAATCTTGCTGAAATTCACTTAAATAAATGTACACCGTTGACATAACATAAATATCACTTGAGAACGTGTTGCTTCTACTCGGCTGTGGAACAATTTTCAGGCCTTTGTGTTTCCTCACTCTTACCACATAAGTTTATTCAAGACCTACGTTTACTCCTTCCTCTCCTCAAAAAGACCCTCCACACAGCATCTTCAAAGATGAAATAGGCACTGAGATAAAGTAGTTTCCTCAGGGCCCCTTGTGTGGGGTAACGTAAAAAAAATCCTCACACGATTCCACCTACATAGTCAAATACGAGACAAGATGCTTTGAAAAAAAATGCTTTTAGAGCTACGACATTCTGAAGAACGATTCTACAAATAGTCATTTGGTATTATAGATACTAATTCTAGTCTCTGATTCCTCTCATCGTAATTTTCACTTGTTTGCTTCTCTAGGGATATTGTTTCTTCTGCGTGGTCTACTATTGCGATATCCCATAGGACATTGCTTTCCAAGATAGTTATTTTATCAATTGAAAGTGACTGCAATAACCTTGGATTTCGAAGTGATTTATAAGTTCACAGCTCTGAAGGCCAGGAAACGAAATATTTGATGTATTATGTTAATTGATTGCTGAAACTTTCGTCTACGAGTATTTATTCCTAATAATTATTTTGGCATATGATTATATATTCGCGTGCATTATGCAATTAAATGCCAACTACTGCATTATTTGAAATGTTGTTTATTATGCGAATGCCAACATATCATATCATTTATAAAATTAACATAAATCAGAACTACGGTTGTTAGATATAGTTTCTTACCAACAATAAAGATGCCAAATTTATCTTCATTTAAAAACATAAACGAAACTAAAAACACAATTATGTGAAATACAAAAAAAATGGAATGTAAGAAATATATCAATCTCCATCATAGTCCGATTAGTCAAACATATCCGAAAAAACGTTATTTGAGTTAAGTATGCTATTGCATCCGATACTGTTTCGAAATTACAGCCTCAAATGCAACTGGCGAAAATGGACTGTAAATCAATACTAATACGAAAATGTTTCTCTGAAGTTGGAGGATTATAATATGTGTATGGTAAGAATTAAGATTACAGGTTTGTGTAAAAAGTTTGTCAAGTATTTGGCTTTCAAAGAGTTTCGGTATGGTGGATTGAATTGGTATTAATTATTGGTATTTACAAATATGGTCGAATGTTTCTGCTTTATTCCTTGTTCCGGATTTCTGACAAAATATCCCAAACTGTGTATTCCAAAGTAGAACTGTGACCTCATAAAGCTCGACGTATTTGCAAAAACGTTATAATATTGCACTATTGCTTTGTTCGAGCATTTACACAATTTTTATTGTTATCAACATTTTTGATGCAATTTATCTACTGTTTTTGTTTTTATGGGATGTTAAATTACTAAAATATAGGTACTTCGTTTTTTGTAGTCAGCTTTCAAAATTGTTTTCCGTTAAGCTTTTGCAAAAAAACGCCGAAGAAAGTACACGCCTTCATACCAATCATTCTGTAAGTACCACAATGGTATGACTTGTAAGGAGAAAGGGAAATCAGAGGAGTATATAATATAATGAGCAAATGAATATAAAAAGTAGTCGAGAACGCCTGAGGAACACGGAGAGATATGGAATGATCAAGTGAATTAAGTAATAGAATATAACATACCTTTTAAATGTGTCTCTGCAACTCTCTTCGCGGAAATCCTTAAAAGATATCTGAAAAGAAGAGAAGAAAAAATATAAAAACAATTATTTTTCATCGACGAATCATAATATTACAATATTCCTTGAAGTAGTGATTTGTTTTTGGAGTATTATACCATGTTGAGCTACCTCCTTCTTTTTCCAACGTTTCGGACATCGCGGACAGATGTACATCATCAGGGCAGATGTGTGATGATGGACACGGTAACGCTGTCCGAACCGTTGGTTAAAGAAGGAGGTAGTGCAACGTAATCCCCCAAAAATAAATCTTCATAATACTTTAATCGTTGGAATCTAAAATTATAAACTTTCTTTGAAGTAATTTTTTATTCTTTTAATAAGATAGGCAATCGGCTGTACAAAAATGCGATCTTATGACTATCGCAGTAATAAAAAAAAACCCGTAAAATAACCACACGCGCAATATTTGTAAAGGTGGCAAAAAGATCATAAGAAAAACCCTCGCTATTCGCTAGTCGTAAATTGTAAGAAATACATTGGTTGGTACAGGGAAAGGCAAGAAAAGTTGCACTAATATGAATGGATGAATGGAATGAAATTGGAACTGAATAAGTTTTTTCTGTAATTCGATCAGTTTCTAAAATGTGAAGTCTTTCTGAATATTTAGAATAAAAACAGGAAATATATATATGTATATATATTTATACTCGTATGTACATGTGTATTTAAGTATGGGTGTAAATGTGTGTTTATCTTAGATATATTTTTAAATTTTTATACTCCTTTGAAGTCAATCATGTTGATCACTGTTGACATTATGCATATATATATATTTATATATTTTTTTTTTAATTTGTGTGTTTATCTTACATATATTTTTTAATTTTTAAACTCCTACGAAGTCATTCATGTTGATCACTGTAGACTCTATGCTTATATATATATTTTTTATTTTTTTATAATTTTATTTTAACTACCACTGTTATCCACATAATATAATACCCACACACAGGCTTCGCCTTTGTGGGATTTTTTTTTGTTACTTACTTTTTTGTTATTATGTATTTACCCATATGTAAATGTACCAAAAAAAACTTTGCTAATAAAAAAAAATAAAAAAAAAATAAAAAAAAAATAAAAAATAATATTGATTTAAAATGGTTGAAGATGGTTAAAAAAATATTTGGGCATGTGAGGCATAGTAATCAAATGGAATACAAGAACTACGAGTTTGTACTAATGGAACCAAAACATCAGTTTTTTTAAGAAACTTCATTCAATCTTTTTTAAATTTATAAGTTCAGATTCCAATCCTGATGATAGGGAGTGAGCAGTATGGAACTAAAATAGTAGAGTTAATGCTACATTAATGGGATCATTGAGACGTATGTGTATTAATGCCTATCTAAGAATTATTAACACAAATTTTAAATAGTAAGGCGTTGAGTAGGTTTGGACATTTAAAAACGAGAAACGGAGAAGAGTTTATAAGAAAAGCGTATGCCGAAAAGAAGATCGTAGGATAAGTTGAAGACATAACACGATCAAGCTAATCAATGAATATCAATGATGCAAGACAAAGTTTTGTAGATACCCATCCTTTCTGTGGTAATTAGCGTGATAGTTGATTTGTTAAGTTTAGCGACTGTCGTAATTATGTATATAAATCTGATTATCTATCCAGAAATTTCTAACCAATCAATTCACGATTAACAGTTCTAGATACATAAATTATCCTGTTGAATGTCACTTTCTGACAACAGGGCCTTCAGCGAAGTCTTGATTAACAACATAATAAACGTTTGCAAATCCCAATGCAAACAAAGACACGAGTTGATTGTCGATCGGAGATGTTGGCTTCGACCCAAACTAATTTGGCATTGGGATTTGAGCGGGTCAATCAACAGATAAGAAGTTGTAACAGCCGCCAGATGTAGTGCGAAGGTCAACGCGTAGATATATAAATAGATCTGGACTATATTAAGAGATACATTTGACAACCAGCGATGATACAGGACTCTTCAACGGCCTATAGATATAGTCAAGAATTCTTATGAAACAAAACTCGCGCACAGAAGTAAGATGGACCGACTTCGGAAAGGTGAACCACCAAGAACTAACAAAACCGAAGACATTCGACGGCCTCTGTCTAAAGTTGAAAGCTTTAAAAAAATGTGACAATTCAGTGGCTGGGAATTCAAGAAAGACTTAAACTATGCACATATATGATGGTTTTAAAAAGGAAAATTTTAGTGAGCCACTGTTAATATCAGATAGACAATAGAGAAATAAAATCAACGACTAGAATAAATCTTTTTAGAGAGTAAATGTAACCTTTACACCATGTTGATTTGCTGTGATACGCAACTTCCTTCCTTCAATCGATTGTTTTCAGTGGTGATTTGAGGAATGCTGTGACGGCTCAGCCCATATTTTCATAGAAAATTCACCGAACAATTATTAGTCATTGATCTCTTCGGCACCGGGGAACAATCAGGACTCCTGCCAAACGCATGGCTGACATTCGTACACGACCAACATTTGGCGCTTGGCAACGGGATTTGAAGAACTCGAACTTGTGTTTAAAAGCTTGGCTGTAGAGTTATTTACCAGGTGTACGTGTTAAATTTCCCCTCTCGTTTAACACGTCTTTTCAAGATCTACTATGACTCTTTCGTTTCTTTAAATAAATCTTTTAAACAGCATACCCAAAGAAATTAATATACTCCCTGAGGTTTACTATTGTTGTGTCTCTCTTTATTCTCCAGGGAATATTGTAATATGGTACGTACGTACGACCTGTATTCTCCAATACTTAATAAATAAATGAAACAATTTAACTTTGTTTGAACTACTTTTATACTTGAGTAAATCCGACCGGTTTATAAAAGTGGTTCAAACAAAGTTAAATTGTTTCATTTATCTATAATGGATAACCACATAGTTATAGCTACATTCAAAAATACTTAATAAATAGATGGTTAATTAATCACTTGGGTTCTTTATAATACAGTGATTGTTAATTGATGTATTGTAATTTTGATAATACTTCTGAAGAAAAATATCCTTCCAGACTGAAGGCTAGTTTTCAAGCATCTACCTTCGGTCACTTTCGGCACGACTCGGCAATGAGACCACGTGATCCAAAGAGTCCATTCTTCTATAGTAAAGTAAGAACTAAAGCATAGACTATAAAGTCACCTAAATAGAATTATAAAACTATAGAGGTTTATAAAACTGGGACGCTGGATGTAGAAACAAGCCAACATCACATGTCTTGGTGTTGTTCTTTATGCTACGCCTTAAATTTATGTAGCTGGAGGGTGTGGATGCTAACTCGAAGTAAACAGCAGGATATCTACTAAAAGGAGCGGAGGTGTGCCAAGACATGATATTTAATTAAAAATATTTTACAGGAAATGAAAACACTGTATTTTTGCTCCACCGTGTACGAAAACGTACGATGTTTTTCTTCACTTGTGGAATTATAATTGGCGCGGAAATAGTGTGGAAGCCGAGTATCAAGTGACGTGGTTGGGTTAGTGCTTCTTGCGGTAGTGTATTGTGAATACATCTATCTTACTTCTATTTCAGTGGCACATATAAATATGTTGTTTCAAGTCCACGCCGGAAAAACTCCGCCTACTCCGGTAGCGTTTGTTTCGGAGGATCGTAGGACCGGCGAAAAATATCCGGTCATACATTATTTATATTTTTACGAGTCTGATATTAAGCTGTGGAAAAATGCGATGAAATCTTTAGCAAAATATGGCTAACTTCATTTTCGGTGTACAAGTTTAGTTGGCGTGTTATTTTTACGATATCTTGTTATCTATAGAGCAAATCAAAATAGTATTGCTACAAATATCACGATTAATCGATTGCACAAGTAACAAATGATAAAGTTATTTTCTTTTAGGGTAAGTTTTTCACCGATAAACACAGGGGTGTCTTTCTTGATCGTAGTGTTGCAGGGGGCTCCATCGAAGCCAGAGTAAAGTTCCCAAAAACTGGGCGTACTGTACAGGGCCCCCACTTTAATAGTACACAACTGCTAACCCTGTACAAATCACAAGTGCGCTTCACGGTTGAATTTGACAGCCACCTCTGGTCTGGAGCTTCAAAATACCTGAAAAATACCCTCGAATATGTGCAAAATTGATAGATTCCCTCATATTACGGTTGGCAATTTTAAAAGCACAGGCGTCGGGTGAGATTGCTGTCCTTATTCTACCGGTATAACAATGGAAGATGCTCCGAGGAAATAGCATCATTGTTCCCTTCAGCACCGGTACATAGTCAAGAAACACGCCAAACACGTGCCTAACATATGTACATTGTTGACATATGTCACATGAGAACGGGTCGCCTCTTCGATTCGTTCTTATGTTCAACAGCTCGGTTGTGGAACGATTTGCCTGACTCTGTGTTTCTCCTTCCTACAACATGGGTCTCTTCAACACCAATGTTCATTCCTACCTCACCTCAAATAGACCCCCCACACAGCATCTCAGATGACGTAGGCCCTGAGGTAAATTATTTCCTCCTGTGTAGAATTAATGTAAAAAAAGGCACCATTAAATTAACAAAGCAAAAAAGATGTCTATCTAGATCTGAAATCGTTTCCGAGACAATGTACATTTAAACTTTGCAATGAATGAAGTAATTTGTTCCAGAAGAATTGAGTGGCGGGCCGGATCGGGAGAGATTGGTTTAGGGAATCCTTTTGACTTCAACTCTTCTTCATACTAACCCCGAGATTCCTACACATATCTCATACCTATTTTCTTCTCAGATCTTCCTCTCTTTCCATTCATAAAAAAAGAGAGGAATTATTTTCCTCGACGTCTCCTGTGTGGAGCCACATTCAAAAAATATATTTCAAATCGTTGATATTGTTAATGTTTTGATGTCATTGTGCGAAAATTTTCTCGCGGTGGCACATTTCCAAATTATCTCTCCAACGTGGTTTTTTGTAATGGATTTGAAAGCTTCAAAGCCGACCGACTCTTTAACATTCAAAGAAAGTTTTTCGCATGCCAACTGAATACAAAACATATGACTGTATTATTAGCTGGTATTATTCTGTCCTTTGAAGCCCAATAATTACCTTGTGTGCTTTGGTATTAAAAAAAACTTAACGAGCACTGTACGTACGTCCTTTATCATTATTTTCTAACGCAGTTCTGAAATGATCAGTAGGGTAGGAAATCACAGCACTTTTTCTTTGATGTTGGATTTAATCAGGGGTCCCGAAAATTGGTTTTTTGAAGTTTCGTGATGTAACATAATAGACTAAACTTCTTTTTGAACGGGAGTCCAAAGTATTTAAAATCACACATGTTTGTTTTACTACCATAAGTTCTATAATTACTACATAAGTATTTTAAAACATCCTTTATTGCTTCATAACATTCTCAATTTTAAAAAAAACTCAGTAAGTATTAAAATTACTTATTTAGTTAATAATAAAATTACTCATTAAGTTGGAAATAAAAATTCATCTTAGACTTGCAAAAAAGTTGATAGATGTAGCATATTAAAAATAAAAATGGATTACAATTTATCCTAGACATTGATACTGGATAGCATTTAGTTCAATTTGAATCTTTCAATCGTTCATACGGATCCTAGACATTGATACTGGATAGCATTTAGTTCGATTTGAATAATTCAATCGTTCATACGGATCCTTGACATTGATACTGGATGGCATTTAGTTAGATTTGAATCTTTCAATCGTTCATACGGATCCTAGACATTGATACTGGATAGCCTTTAGTTTGATTTGAATCTTTCAATCGTTCATACGGATCCTAGACATTGATACTGGATAGCATTTAGTTCGATTTGAATCTTTCAATCGTTCATACGGATCCTAGACATTGATACTGGATGGCATTTAGTTCGATTTGAATCTTTCAATCGTTCATACGGATCCTAGACATTGATACTGGATAGCATTTAGTTCGATTTGAATCTTTCAATTGTTCATACGGATCCTTGACATTGATACTGGATGGCATTTAGTTAGATTTGAATCTTTCAATCGTTCATACGGATCCTAGACATTGATACTGGATAGCCTTTAGTTTGATTTGAATCTTTCAATCGTTCATACGGATCCTAGACATTGATACTGGATAGCATTTAGTTCGATTTGAATCTTTCAATCGTTCATACGGATCCTAGACATTGATACTGGATGGCATTTAGTTCGATTTGAATCTTTCAATCGTTCATACGGATCCTAGACATTGATACTGGATAGCATTTAGTTCGATTTGAATCTTTCAATTGTTCATACGGATCCTAGACATTGATACTGGATAGCCTTTAGTTCGATTTGAATCTTTCAATCGTTCATACGGATCCTAGACATTGATACTGGATAGCATTTAGTTCGATTTGAATCTTTCAATCGTTCATACGGATCCTAGACATTGATACTGGATAGCATTTAGTTCGATTTGAATCGTTCAATCGTTCATACGGATCCTAAACATTGATACTGGATAGCCTTTAGTTCGATTTGAATCTTTCAATCGTTCATACGGATCCTAGACATTGATACTGGATAGCCTTTAATTCGATTTTAATCTTTCAATCGTACATACGGATCCTAGTCATTGATACTGGATAGCATTTAGTTCTATTTGAATCTATCAATCGTTCATACGGATCCTAGAAATTGATACTGGATAGCATTTAGTTCTATTTGAATCTTTCAATCGTTCATACGGATCCTAGACATTGATACTGGATGGCATTTAGTTCGATTTGAATCTTTCAATCGTTCATACGGATCCTAGACATTGATACTGGATAGCCATTAGTTCGATTTGAATCTTTCAATCGTTCATACGGATCCTAGACATTGATACTGGATAGCATTTAGTTCGATTTGAATCTTTCAATTGTTCATACGGATCCTAGACATTGATACTGGATAGCCTTTAGTTCTATTTGAATCTTTCAATCGTTCATACGGATCCTTGACATTGATACTGGATAGCCTTTAATTCGATTTGAATCTTTCAATCGTACATACGGATCCTAGTCATTGATACTGGATAGCATTTAGTTCTATTTGAATCGTTCAATCGTTCATACGGATCCTAGACATTGATACTGGATAGCATTTAGTTCGATTTGAATCGTTCAATCGTTCATACGGATCCTAAACATTGATACTGGATAGCCTTTAGTTCGATTTGAATCTTTCAATCGTTCATACGGATCCTAGACATTGATACTGGATAGCCTTTAATTCGATTTGAATCTTTCAATCGTACATACGGATCCTAGTCATTGATACTGGATAGCATTTAGTTCTATTTGAATCTATCAATCGTTCATACGGATCCTAGAAATTGATACTGGATAGCATTTAGCTCGATTTGAATCTTTCAATCGTTCATAAGGATCCTAGACATTGATACTGGATAGCCTTTAATTCGATTTGAATCTTTCAATCGTACATACGGATCCTAGTCATTGATACTGGATAGCATTTAGTTCGATTTGAATCTTTCAATCGTTCATACGGATCCTAGACATTGATACTGTTTCATAACGCTTAATAAGATCTCGATAGGTTTGTTCTGATTCACGTACAAAGACCAGAATTCAAACCTATTGGTGAATTTCGCACACTGGGTACTTATTTGGCTTATAATTACCGGTGTCAACCGTTGTCAAGGAGCAAACACAAGTGTTTTGGTTTTCGTGAGTCTCCCCATCGTAACGCAGCTGTCAACATTACCGTCTATATCGTGACAAGCTATCATAATACGTATAGTGAATTTACCGCCGGTAATTCACCATTCTATCGCATACGAACTAAATAACGACTGCCTGTGGATCAGCCAAACTACCACGAGGGACCCACAAACCGGGCAAGATTGCCATCAGTATCGTAAGTCCCTCTGTGATATATCTTTGTATTTGTTTCAATAAACATAGTCTATCGAGATCCACAAGCATAACTCATATAGAGTGAGCATTCAGCTTCACTTAACCCTTGTAAGGTAGTGCCATCAACGCGCTCATCTTATAGATACTGGATAGCATTTAGTTCGATTTGTATCTTTCAATCGTTCATACGGATAGCAGCCAATAAGATATGCGTTAAGAAAATGAAAATAATGTTGGCAGTTCTTAGTCGAAGTATGTATGATACAGTTAAAAATGACCGAATCGGATAGGTAAACCTTGGCTCAGTTGGTAGAGTCATGGCCCGAAAAGCCGAAGATCCTGGGTTCGAGTCCCAGAGGTTCCAATATATTTTTATGATTTTTCTGTTTCCGGATTTTTGAATGATCCAGATTGATGATTGATCCAGATTTTTAATTTTAAAAAAGCTCTAAAAGGATATTTTCTCAGCAGTTTTATATAAAAATTATTTTATTTTAATTGTTCAATGTTGCTTTTTCCGAAATTACTTTTATTTAACTCATTTGGAATATGTATTGTTGTTTTAGTTTACAACATACTGTCACTTAAATAAATAAATTGGTTCGCTCATATTATACTGTGAAATAATGGTTTTACTACCCGTACCCCTCAGGGATCTCATTTCTAATACATTCTGTTTACTTTCAACCTTCCTTTGTTATTTATTGTTATCGGGTTTAATTTGTAGAACTCGATTTTGATTTCAAATTCTTCTTTTACATACAGGTACTTGTATTTAATAATATTAATTTTATAATCAACTTCTGCTGTGAAATAATTATTCCTAGACAGAGGGGTCTCACTGCAGTACATCGGGATTGGTACTGACATTGGTACTGACAAGCTCCCTTCCTTTGACATCTATAATAATCGAATATTATAAATATCTATTTACTAGCTGGTCCCGGCATGCGTTGCTATGCCATTTAATAAAGAAATTGTTTCTCCCTGAGTGTCCTTGCCCATTCATCCCGTTCCCCTTCCGCGTCCTCTACTTCTCCTGCGTCCTCTTCCCCTCTCACGTTCCCACTCCGTCACCTCCACCTTCCCTCTCCTCACTCCACTCCCCACCCTTCCCCCTTCCCGCGAACCCCCCTCCCGAGTTCCCCTCTCCCCTCACACGTCCCCTTCCCCTCCCGCGTTCCCCTTCCACCTTCCCCGCCTTCCCTCTTCCCTTTCCCGCTCCCTCGTCCCGCCAACCCTCCTCCCGCGTTCCAATAATTCAATCCCAGTACATTCAGTTTTTACATTTTTTATTCAAATTTCCATTTTTCATGTATTTTAAATTTGGTGCGTAACATAGGTACCTATTTAAAATATCTAAAATTCTTGATTCGATTCAAACTATTAGGGGAGTACCTACTTTAAATTAATTTATCAACTTAAAGATTTTCAAATATGGAATCCTGATTTAACAATCAATGTTTTGCAAAATGTCATTCTCAAACAGGCGAACCGTCAAACGTGCGATAGTCGTTAGGTTTTCTGAAATTATCCAATTTTTACTTCAAGGAATATTCTAAAAAAAGAATTAGCGAAATCGGTTCAGCTGCTCTCGAGATTTGCGCTTAGCAACACATTCAGATATTCATTTTTATGGATAAGATTAGTGAATGCCGCGTTCCCTCCTGAAATTCATCACTTTGTTGAAATATATTTCTTCTTCTTCTTTGTGTTCCGTATCAGGTTCCCCCGACGTTGGCGATCACTCTTGAGAATGTCTCTCTGTCTTGCGCTGCCGGGAATAGCTCCTCCACACTTCTAATGCCGGTCCACTCTCGTATATTACGCAGCCAAGACATTTGTCTCCTACCAGGCCCTCGGCGACCCTCTATCTTGCCTTTCAATATTAAATGGAGCAAGTGATTCTTCTCCCCTCGAAGTATATGACCCAGATATGAAATTTTCCTGATTTTTATTAATGTAAGCAGTTCTCTATCTGCTCTAGCCCGCCTGAGAATTCCTGTGTTGGTGATCATGTTGGTCCATGGAACCTTGAGCATTCTCCGGCGAAGCCACATTTCAAAAGCCTCTAACCTGTTCTTGGTATTTACTTTCAAGGTCCGTGTTTCACATCCATAGATCAAGACCGATCACACATAACATTTTAGCATTCTCTGCCTTAGTTTTAAGCTGATATTGTCATTGCAGAAGAGGGATATCATTTTAATGAACGCAGTTCTTGCTGCTTCAATTCTGCACCTAACCTCTACATCTGGGTCAAGAGTCTCCGTGAGAATACTGCCGAGGTATCTAAATCTCTCCACCTTTTCAACATTGCAACCATTTAACTGTATATAACCACTATAAATATATTTAACCACTATAAATTGATTATTGTGTAATTTAGAACTCCTAAGAAAACTGCCAATTAATTGAAAAGGATATTATACAGGGCGTTAAGGAACGTATATGACTTATTTTACCAGTAATTCCTGACATTATGTGGAGTAAAATATGTAAATGAAATTTTGGTCTCCGGCAACATTTTTTCTGTCTTTTAAAAACATAAAAAATCAGTAGGATTGGACAGTTAGGTCACAGATTGAACGGTTACTCGGTTGGTTGACCAGTGGTGACATGTGGAAGTTTTTTTTTTGCTTTTAAAAATAAATGAATACATTAAAAATTAATAAGTAACATGAGATTTTTTTTACTCCAAACAATGTCAGAAAGCAATGGTTAAAGTAATAATCTTATATATAAAAATCTCGTGTTACGGTGTTTGTGGTCGCACTCCTCCGAAACGGCTTGACCGATTTTTATGAATTTGAATGTATGAGAATAGGTTTTAAAGTATATTTCATACCGCTAGGTGATTAAGGTGTCCCTACCCAGAAAAAAAATTCTATATTTTTAACAATTTTTTTTTTAAATTGCATCAAAAAGTACCTATAACCCCAAATTTTAACCCTCCTATCCCACCCTCCCATTTTTTAATCGCGGTTTCAGTATTTTTGTATGAACAAATTTAACCGTCTTTCGTATTTCAAACAGAACGAAATTATTTGTTGAATGACAGATGGCGCTACGTCCACCTCATCGAACTTTCATCCACACATGCGCAAGATATTCACGAGAAGCATCGCGTCATTTCAAAATTTCAATCGGCATCATGTTCTCGCGTGGGCAAACCACCCTTCAAGAAGAAGCCTATTTTTATCGCCTGGTCAATCCTAACATTAAAATATATATGTTAAGTTGTTACTCAACAGTTTATTCGGATGTGGTGAACTGTTTTTATTCCACCCTTTCCTCTCTTATAACAGACGTTATTTATAGTGAGGCGGGTAACGTATACATAAGGCTGGCAATAAAACCAAAATTCAATTTTATTTAGGTACACACACATTATTTGAATGCCACGACCCGCTCTTAAACCGTTAAACATTTTTTTACTTGCCGCAGATTAAAGAATTCTCAAAGGGCACCGTTCTTCTTGACAGTTTGACAGAAAAAACGAGATCGGCGGAAAAGACATCGATATAAAGTCCGTTTTGGTAAAACCGCCGAACATTACGTGCGAAAAAATACGCCATTTACGCAAACGTCTGGTAACTTTTTTGGAACTCGGCCCAGTATTTATATAAAACGCTTTTTCACGACATTTGATGTTTCGTCCGCTGCTATTTGCAATGATTGTATCACCGCCCGAGTGATTTTACAAAATTTTAATGAAAAAATAATATGTCTCACTCTTTTCGTTTCTAAAAATACTATGCACATATTGCTCGTTTCGTCAACCACTAATAAGTGATATAAAAAAAAAATCAATTCTTTAAAAAAATATCTATTTTTAAAAATCTTTTTTGATTTAATTAAAATAAATGGTTCGACATAGGATTGAGCTTCCTACCCAGGAATCGAAGTCAACCATGCTACCTAATGAAATTGGATAAGACTGACATTTATATCGTTTATTAACTGCTGTAATGTCATCTAATTTCAGTAAAATGCCACCATGCATTGTCATCGACCACAAATCTATCTGCCGAGTTTCAGCTCGACTGGATGCCAAGAAGCTTAAATTCCACTTCCAAGATCACACTTTTTTTTTTAAATCCTTTATTTTTCCCAATTTTACATTTTATAGTTACATATTTTGGAAATAATAAAAATAATGGGAACCCACTGGGTGTGCGTGGGTAATAAAGTTAAATATTTTTTTTTTATTTTAACTTTATGAGAAAAACCTCAAATTGTAATATTTAAATAAATGAAGATAATAAAAGCGAAACTCAATCGAAAATCTGGAAACAGAAAAATCAGAAAAACATATTGACACCTCTGGGACTCGATCCCAGGACCTCTTGCTTTCCGGGCAAACGCGCTAACCACTGCGCCACGGTGTCGATATGAAATTCGGTCATGTATAACTGTACCATACTTCGACTAAGAACCACCTACATTATCTTCATTTTCTTTAACGCATATATTATCTGCATTTATTTAAATATTACAATTTGAGGTTTTTCTCATAAAGTTAAAATAAAAAAATATTCATCCTAGACTTGCAGAAAAGTCAATACATGTCGCATATTAAATAAAATGGATAAAGAATTATCCAGACACTATCTAGAGAGCATTTAGTTCGGGTTTGAATCTTGCAATCATACATAAAGATAGTTGCCAATAATATATGCGTTAAAGAAAATGAAGATAATGTAGGTGGTTCTTAGTCGAAGTATGGTACAGTTAAACATGACCGAATTTCATATCGACACCGTGGCGCAGTGGTTAGCGCGTTTGCCCGGAAAGCAAGAGGTCCTGGGTTCGAGTCCCAGAGGTGTCAATATATTTTTCTGATTTTTCTGATTCCAGATTTTCGATTGAGTTTCGCTTATATTATCTTCATTTATTTAAATATATTTTATTTTGGTACCTAGAACAAAAACAAACAGTGGTACATAAAGCAAAAACATGATTAAAATTTGTTTAAACAGTTTGTGCAAAAGGTGTTAACAATAGTCTACAGGGTAACAATTATTATAACCAATAATTATCAGCCTGAAACACTCATCTACATTGAAAAATCTTCCGCGAAAAGATACTTGCCGCCAACGGGACTTGAACCCGTGTCCTTCTGATTGCCAGTGAGGTGCTCTGACCACTGAGCTATGGCGGCTCATCTAACATCCGCCAAATAATTCAATATATACTAGTGTTTCATTCAACAATTATTGTTAATTATATTTTTTCCACCTGAAAACAACCAACTTTATTTTTGCGAGAGAGACATTGTTAGTGTTAAATCTCTCGCTAGGTGGCGTTGAGTGTACAGGGTACCTAATAATAAGTGTATAGTGTAATAATATGTAATAATAGGTAAGGGTTAAAGTTTGTGGGAAACATAAACTGATATAAAATTAAATAAATATATCAATTGAATCAAGAAAACAAAAGTGAAATTCAAATTGTTAAAAATTTATTATTTGGCCCAGCTAAAAACAAACAACATTGAATTATGATAATATAATAATAAAGGTTTTATTATTTTCCTATTTTGTCTTAAGTAGAGATAATGATGTCCTAAATGGAATCTCCCGATTAAAGAGATCAAAGCGGCGCGGCGCACTGTGTACCATCCCATACAAGCTAGAAGGAAATAAATAACTTTGGAATTCTTGAACGAAGACGTCATGGGGGTATTACCAGGTAGTCAGTGTGACAAATGCACAGATAAATTAGTTAATGAATTGATTAGCTGTTTTATTCGATTCGATGAGTTTAAAGTGTTTTGTTTCGATTTAAAGTAAAATGGAGGCCTTCTTTGGAAGGTATGATGTCCGGATTTTTCTTATCTATAATATATAAATGAATCGCTAAATGTGTTGGTAAGCGCAAATCTCGAGATCGGCTGAACCGATTTCGCTACTTCTTTTTTTAGAATATTCCTTGAAGTGCGAGGATGGTTCTTACGGAGAGAAAAATTTTGAAAATTGCGCAGAATATTGGATAATTTCAGAAAACATCGCACGTTTGACAGATCGCGTATTTGAGAATGACATTTTTCAAAACATTGATTGTTCAAATCAGGATTCTATTTTTGAAAATCTTTAATAAATTTATTTAAAGTAGGTACTCCCCTAATAGTTTGAATTGAATCAAGAATTTTAGATATTTTAAATAGGTACCTATGTTAGGTAATTACCAAATTTAATATACATGAAAAATGGAAATTTGAATAAACATTGTAAAAGGTGGCACACGGGCTGTTTAATAACTGAATGTACTGGGATTGAATAAATGGAACGCGGGAGGATGATTGACGGGGCGAGAGAGTGGGAAAAGGAAGAGGGAAGGCGGGGAAGGTGGAAGGGGAACGCGGGAGGGGAAGGGGACGTGTGAGGGGGGAGGGCGGTTCGTGGAACGGGGGAAGGGGGTAGAGTGGAGTGGAGAGAGGGAAGGTGGAGGTGACGGAGTGGGAACGCGAGAGGGTAAGAGGACGCAGGAGAAGAAGGGGAGGCGGAAGGGGAACGGGAAGAACGGGAAAGGACACACAGAGAGAAACAATTTCTTTATTAAATGGCATAGCAACGCATGCCGGGACCAGCTAGTACTTTAATATAAATCATTTCAGATTTAAATGTACACATATATGTATATATATTTAACTTGCATGTTTTTACTTGGTTTCAAAATTATTCAATTTCTAACAAATCGAGAATTTATTCCGGAGTTAATCGCTTATATACTTATTTTAATAGAGCAATTAAAATTAGAATATTTTTCAGAACAGATTCGATATCTTTCCACAAGAATTAGCGTCAAGCATATTTTGTCATTTTTCAGGTACCACATGCTAGATTTTCAGGCAGGTTTTAGGTTATTTTAAGATGTTGTATACCGGTTCTAAAATAAATGGAGCTTACTATGTGAGTTTTTTTTTAATAATAATAAATAAATAACTTATATGTCTTTGTGTCCTAAAAAATATTGTATTTCTAAATTACTGAGAATTTATTTTGGAGAGTATTTCAAAATCGCACAATAATTTTTTTTTTTTTAAATAAAACAACAATTTTTTTATTCAAAACAGTTTCGATATTGTCCTATAGATGTCAATTTTTTCCATTAAACAAAAATAATATTTTTCCATCACACATCTCACCTGAGTCATCCATAGAATAGGTGTGGGATGGATTAAATTTAGATCCGTAACAGGAATATTGTGTGACTCCAAAAGGCCTATAAAACTGAAAGGAAAGATATACCAGACTATTGTAAGACCCGCAATAATGTATGGCTCCGAATGCTGGACTATGTACAACTCCTACACTAGGCAACTTGAAACAGCAGAAATGCGAATGCTTAGATGGTCGGCAGGAGTATCACTAAAAGATAAGATCAAAAGTTCACGCATTCGTGGTAGCCTGGGTGTCACAGACATAAATAGTAAGCTGGAAGAACGACAGTTGAGATGGTATGGACACATAAGACGGAGACCATCAGACCACACAGTGAGGCAGGCAATGTCTATGGAGCTTCACCGACAGTCATCCAGAGGAAGACCGAAGAACTCCTGGATGACTCAATGTTCCAAAATTCTTCAGAGAAACGGCCTGGATGAAGGCGATACCCAGAATAGAAGATATTACAACCTGAGAACGAGAAGAGCCGACCCCAACAGCCTACCTAGGCAATGAGTTGGGACAGCGCAAGGAAGAAGAAAGACATCGCAACTGAGTGTTTGCGTGCAGCCAGCAAGGGTCATGTGATCGCATTCCTCTCGTCTAACAGCACAGTTACAGGGCATATAGAACGCCTATCACGTGATCCCGTCTCCATGCATAACATAATGGTCAGTGGCGACGTGTGACAGAAAAATATTTTTTAAGTGAAACTTCTTTAGCGCCGTCAGTGACTTGAAATTAGGGTGAAACGGAAATGCGTCACAACTCAGTTCTACACAAATACTCGGTTCTAATATATATCTAATGCTGTAAATCCGCACCTCAGCGGGTGCCTTCCATAGCGTAGTTGGCAAGTTGCCTGACAAGTCTCAGCGGCCAGAGAGACAGACATCAAGCGAACGGGGGTTCGAATCTTACAAAATCCATTAAAAAAAAAACATTTTTATTTTGTGAACTTCATTTTATACATCATAATTCTATTTACTACTCATTACCTTAACTCCTTTCTTTTACCTTTTGTTTTTATATTTAACTTTACATTTATATGTCACTTTCTTATGTTATTGTATTATAATATATATAAATATAATTATGTCAATGGCACATGTTTTGCCGTATGTTTTTGAAATAAATAAATAAATAAAATGATGATGAGTATTTTGAGCATTTGGAGCAGGTGATGATGAGTATTTGGAGCAGGTGGATGAGTTTGTGTACTTGGGAAGTATGTTTACGAGAGATGGGAGGGCTGACAGAGATATCGAAAGAAGGGTAAATGCAGGCAATTCTATTAATGGAGGACTGCACGCCGTTGGCGCCAACAAAAACTGTCCAAGGAAGTGAAATTATCCGTCCATAATGTAGTGCTGGTACCTACCCTGATGTATGGCAGTGAGGCATGGAACTGGTAGAGGAAGGGCGAAAGTAGACTGAATGCTGTAGAAATGTGATCCCTTAAGCGTATGTGTGGTAAAACCATGTACGATCGTGTGAGAAATGTGGAGATCCGCGAAGAATGCAAGGCTGATGTAAGCGTAATGAGTAAGATTAAGAAATGGACACTCAGATGGTTTGGATATGTAGAGCGAATGAACGAGGAAAGGAGTGTAAGGAGAATTTATTACGCAAATGTGAATGGTAGAAGAAGTCCGGGACGCCCGAGGAAGACATGGCCCGACCAAGTGAATCAGATACAGTCGGGTCATGTGAACAGTCGGAATAATAGAAGAGCGTGTATGAGACGATGTATGAATGTGAACGAGGCAAGGAGTGTATGCCAAGATCGAGTTGTTTGGCGGTCCGTCCTCTCTGCCTACCCCTGCGGGGAAATGGCTTGATGGTTAGTTAGTTAGTTAGAAATCAATATCCAATCTTCAAACCATTTTAAAAAAAAAACAAGCAAAGGAAAAGAAAGCCAAATCTAGCGACTTTCTAATCTCACTTCTACCGCGTGTGAATTAAACACTTTAGTTTTTAATTGAAAAAAAATCATTGGACAGCAAAACGACATCTACTTTTTTCACTCCAAATATGCTCAGGAATCGCTGGTTAAAATCTCTCGGGAACTTGCTGTTGCACCCTGTATGTGTACTTTTAGATTCTGAAAAAATTCGAATATAACTTATTTATATCATAGGGTGATGCTTACGCTCTACCTAAAGTCCTAAAACAACACGTGACGTAATGTAAATAGCATTTTAAAATCTCATTTCTAGCATCATTCTCATGCATGTCGTACGTCGAGAAGATTCATACTCCTATCTCCCGAGAATAATATAATACTCCGTGTAAAAATAGCGCAAAATGCGGCAGCGTCGGAACAGGTGGGATGAGATTGACGATAGCGAAAGTCACGTCACGCTTATGTATTAGAATTTGCGTAAATAATGGTCGTGATGTTATTGTGAAGCTCTCTCAAGTGAATGAAGTCAAAATGTGACCCAAACTTACGACAAATTTTATTATTTTTTTTTCCATAATATTAATTATTAAGCATCGCACAAAGAGGAGACCGATTATACTATTATCTCATTCTCTCGCAGGCTAAATCATGTATGAGTTTGTCTCTACTAAGGGTCACTATTTCGTTTCATCGAGTTTCAAATTACAACAGTGGTAAAAAAGTTTTCACTTCTAAAACGAAGCAGGACACAGAATATTTTCTTCTAATACCCTGAAGGACTATTTTTGAGCATAAGGGGCTTTTTGAGCAAACTGTGGGGCTTTTCTTAAATAAACTAAGTTTGCTACAATTTAAAATCAAAACAGCTTCTTCGAACTTAATTTAATAGTTTTCGAAATACAGCTATTCAAAATTACCAAAGTTTTTTTAGCAAATTTAGCGGAATGAATGAACCTATATTATATTATTTCGTTAAATCGAGAATGTATTTTGTAACTGTCAATAGCCCTGTTAGTCTATAACTAAAAACAATTTCCATTCCGTCTGTTTCTGGTGTTTCTATAAACGAAACTGTAGTAATAACAATTAAAAAATATTTGTAAATTTGTTTTCTTTTTTCATCATTATCCATTATCATTATTCATCTTTTTATTTATGCATTATTATTTGAAAATTTAGTCTACTGTAAAAAAGAGTCAACATGTTTTGCTGAAAAATTTGTTCTTGGCTGTCAAAATTGACCAAAACTGAAAAACGGTCAAGATTTAGGGGTTCTTTGGATTTTTGACAAAGATCCGGGCAAGGGCGGATCCAGGGGGGTGGGGGGGGGTCTTGTGGGTCATGACCCCCCCTTAGGCTGGGTCCAGAACCTACATAGATGGACCACTAATTAAAATAGAGAACTCCAGTCCAATTTTTTTTTATTTATTAATAATGACCTTCTCCTCGAGAAGATCCTCGAAAACCACCGTGTGTATGGTGAATCGTTTGACGTCATCACTCCTGAAAAATTACTATAGGATCGCGCAATCAACTGATCAACTGCCTCCATTTTGAATTCCGTTGTTCGAAGTATTCTCCCTAGAAGTAGCATTACTATTTTTTTATGTGCAGCAGTTTTTTAATATTTTCAATAAAAGAGATAAACGTATAAGAGATACCTTTATTTTTGAAACATTAATTAGGTCTAAATTATGTTTCAATAAACACAACAACTAAATCTCTATAAACCGTATATAAATAAACGAATAAATTACGATGGCTTGTGTCATATCATACATTCCCATACAATGACTTCACGGTGACGTGACGACACGTCGAACATTGACGTTATCACTATAATTTCAATAATAACCCGATTAAAAATAGACCTTTTAATATATTTTTTTAAGAACTCTGCGTTTAATATTATTAAATAAAACTTATATATTCAGAATCAGCGTTTATTGGTCTATATGAATATATTTTTTAAAGCCATAATATTTTCACTGGTGTTCCTTATTGTTAAACATAATGGTTTTAAATATTTTTTGTATCTATTATTATCAAAATTAAATTATAACTTCTTGTGACTTGACCACGACTATTTGGACCCCCCCCCCCTGGCGCCAAAGCTGGATCCGCTCTTGGATCCGGGGTTTGTTGAGGTTGAAAACCTTTTTTGTAATTTGGCCTTCCATCGCGTACAACTTACCAAAAAATGCTCAAAATCCCTACATGATCACCAACACAGAAATTCACAGGCTGGCTAGAGCAGAAAGAGAACTCACATTAGTAAGTCAGGAAAATTTTGTATCTGAGTCTCATACTTCGAGGGGAGAAATAACACTTGCTACAAATAATATTAAAAGGCAAGATAGAGAGTCTCCGAGGGCCTGGTAGGAGACAAATGTCTAGGCTGCGAAATGTACGGGAGTGAACCGATATTAGAAGTGTGGAGGAGCTATTCCGGGCAGCGCAAGATATAGATACATTTATCAGAGTGATCGCCAACGTCGGGGGGAACTGATAGTGCACACGAAAAAGAAGAAAATGTATGAGTTCCTTAAGTCTGCAACCGGTGGGACTAAGAATATTTGGGGTATGTTAGGAGGCTAAACGAAGCGGAGAGGGGAGAGAGAGAGGGGAGGAAAAAGATGGAAAGAGAGGGTGTTTATAGTTTTTTGGAAACCTTCTGAAAAAAAATCCGAATTAAATGCCTTTTATAAATTTCCATTCTTGTCAACATTCCATCTCCACACACGATAGATCCGGTGCTGTACATGTGTTCATTCTAGCTTAAACAATATTTTCAGAAATCTCACAAAACACGTAGCGTCACCTCCCTAAAGATTTCAGAAAATCAGCACGGAACTTTGCCAAGTATTACAATATTATAGTTCTGTACCCAAGTTTCAATGAAAAAAATATCAGATAATATGCCCCGAAGTCTGAAATGATGCTGTAGAAAAATAAACAGAATAATATATTATACGAACGGTAAATCCGTCCACCGTTGCCGGGTTGTACGACATTCAAAATTATTATGTTTATATTTTTGAATGTAGCTATCACTTTGTGGTTATCCATTGTAGAAAAATGAAACTTTGTACAACTTTGTATAAACCACTTATATAATGCGTAAATCCTACGGGTTTCAGAACAAACGTTCCTTCTTCAGTGTAATAGTTTACTCTGACCCTCCCCCTCCCCAATTAAAAGTTTTTATGAGTATTTTACCTAAACGTAACTCTGTACGTAGAGTTCGTCTCCTCCATGGTCTCGTATTCGTAGCCTTGTAGTTCCGTCGCTCACGCTTCTCCCCTTCATTCCTTTGGCAGCGCCTCGACACCCCTTTACGTAATATGTTTTAGGTATACGTGGCGATATGCTCTCAAATAATCAACTTGTAATTAACCCCTTAACGTATTCCTGACAATGTACATAAGTCTTAAATTCGTCATTCTCCCGAAGTTTAGTTTTCTGAAGGTTTCACCTCTACCGCATTTAAATTGCACTCTGATTCCGCACACCCCATCGACTAGACAGGGAACCCGCTTAAAATGTCTAGTTACACAAAATTAATTATTAGCTATTGTTCGAAGAGGCAAGAGAAAGGAAGTCTCAAAATATTTATGACCCGAACCCAAAACAATCGCGTCCCTCACTTTAAAGCATCTCAGCATGACCTTGGGTAGGCACTCTCTCCGGAAACCAATGAACTTGAACGAACATCCCTCTGCAAGGTCCGCACCAACCACTTTAGTAAACAAACTCACCGAATCCACCATGTTGCACAATCTGATTCAACTTCCACATGCACTTCCGCAAGACACAAACTCCTCATGCAATTCCTAACTAAATTGAAAACAAATGAATTCTGAATTTACGTCTGAATACTTTCACAAAATAGCGAACTTCCCGAAGATAATTAAATTATTTTCGTCAGTTTCAAAATTACTTTCTTTGTTCATGCGCCCCAACCGCTGTTATTACCCGTGTACACCCGAGATTTCCACGCACCCCGCACAACTGTATGCGCAATTTCAACCATCCGCTCCCGTGACCTTTCCCTCACTCTCAAAACCCGTCCGTCCCCGAGACCGAATCTACCCTAACTGTATTTCCAAAACCCCTCTTCTTTTTGTCCCCCTGTTTCTTTATTTTATCCCAAGTGTGTGGTCCATGCCTTCAAAGCTTAAATTTATTAATTATTATTTATAATCTATAAACTAACGTTTAGACAAGGTTTTTATGCATAGCACAAAGGGTAACATTTATTATACGCAATAATTATCAGCCTGAAACACTCATCAACATTGAAAAATCTTCCGAGAAAAGATACTTGCCGCCAACGGGACTTGAACCCGTGTCCTTCTGATTGCCGATCAGCTGCTCTTGACCACTGAGCTATGGGGGCTTATCAAATACCCGCCAAATAATTCAATATATACTAGTGTTTCATTCAACAATTACTGCTTATTATATTTTTTCCACCTGAAAACAACCAACTTTATTTTGGCGAGAGAGACATTGTAACTGTTAAATCCCTCGCTAGGTGGCGTCGAGACAAATTATGACTACATTTATTGGGGAAATACTTAAACTTGTCAAATATTTATTATTATTTATAATTTATAAACTAACGTTTAGACAAGATTTTTATGCATAGCACAAAGGGTAACATTTATTATAAGCAATAATTATCAGCCTGAAACACTGAAAAATCTTCCGAGAAAAGATACTTGCCGCCAACGGGACTTGAACCCGTGTCCTTCTGATTGCCGGTCAGCTGCTCTTGACCACTGAGCTATGGGGGCTTGTTAAATTTATTACCGTTTTCTAAAATTTTTCAAATATTAGGCTTAATATCCAATATCATTACCGATATATTTAACTAAATAACCGAACTTGTCAAATTTAAAGACCATTTCGAGGAATCTCGTCGTTATTTTGTGTTTCTTAGTTTTTGTCGCAGTTTTAGAACTTCAAAATAGTAATTAATTATCATGTACTTGAAAGCCAGAATGTATCCCAAAATGACACGGTCACACGTGGCTCTAAGCCCTTTTTTTGCATTCAGAATGGCCTTCGCCGGAGGTCTTCATAAATTCATCAACCCCGTAGTTATTTGGATTTCAGAAATTATTTTAAGTTGTACAGCGCTCTTAGAAAACGGCGCCATTCAAACCACCCAAGTATTATTATTATTACGGCGAGTTCATCACATCAGGAAAAGCTTATACTAATTTGACAGTTTCGAACAATGTTTTATTATGGTAGGGGTGGAGCCGTTGCTAGTTATTAATGTAGATTGGGTGGGTAAGTATTAGTATAGAGTGGGTGGGTAGGGGAACAAATCCATGATTGGGCTTTAAGATAATATTTTTTTTTTATTGAATTCTAGGTTATCCAAAGGTTTTCCTTTATGATTAATATGAAGAATATTTATCCCTGTAATTTTTTCAAAACTATGGTTATTTTCAATGATATGGTTAGCGAACTCAGAAAAATTATTATTATTAAGACACCTTAAAAGTTCTTTGATTCTGATTTCAAAATTACGAGTTGTTTCTCCAATATAAAATGACACAATAACACAACCTATCGTAACGTCACCTAACCTAACGTAACCTGTTTAACCATCGCTTTTAATGATTTTTAAAAGGAGGTGTTGAAGTTGCATGATTCTGAGTTGTCTTGTCACCCCGAAATTGGTTGGGTCGAATAAGCTCAGCGGTTATTTATTTATACTACTAGGGGGGGTACTAATTGCAACATCCAAATCTCTGAAGGCTTGGAGATTACCCTGGTCTACGTGTACTGAGGAGATCTGGATATCAGTGCCAATACTAGGTAACAATAATAAACTCAAAAATTTATATATCTGCTGCACATATCATCCACAAAACACCAACTACATCCACAACCTAACTCATCACTTCAACACCACATCAGACCTGCACGCAAATCACCCGGAAGGATTGTTTTTATTAGCTGGAGACTACAATATATCCAAACTAAACTGGAATTTAACCGAAGGGCAAAACCAATTAGAACCAAATTTTCCAGAAGACACTGCTAGCTGTGCATTGGTAGACTTCCTTTCATTCACCCAACTACACCAATTCAATTCTATAACCAATACAAACAAACGAATTCTTGATTTAATCATGACAAATATTTCAAAATGTAGTATAACCCATTGTACCGAACCTCTGACGCCTGAAGATTCACATCACAGAGCATTAGACATAGAGTTATCACTTGTTACTGTACCGTCTCTCTCCAGCTCATCTAGGACAGTTAAAATGTTTCACCGAGGTGATTACGGTCAAATCACTGATGAATTATCCAAAATAAATTGGAAACTCGAATTTCAAGGTAAGGATACCGAAAAAGCCGTATTAGATTTTTACAATATCATAAATGACATTATTCGCAAATATATCCCCGAAAAAAAATTTACAGTAATTTAGAAAGGTTTCCCCCCTGGTACACTTTACCACTTATTAAAATTGTAAAAGAGAAATTAAAATATCACAAGAAATGGAAAAAATACAAGAACCTGGCTGACTACCAATCATTTTCAGTACTGAGAAATCGTCAAAAGAAGATCGCTTTAGAATGTTATTAAAACTTCATTATGACGGCAGAAGATTCAATAAAAAAGTGCAGCAAACAGTTCTGGTTATTTGTTAAATCAAAGAAATCCTCTTCCGATTTACCAAAGCAAATGTATCTTGGAGATATTTCCTGCAATGATGGACAATCCATATGCGACCATTTTAGTGATTATTTTTGATCAGTTGTTGTAGAAAATTCCAACCCTCGTCTCAATCTTATAAACTGTGAAAATGATGATGACAACTCTAATCTACATATACACAATATTAACTTCAATCAATCATGTGTACTTAATTATTTAAAAAAACTTGATCCGAATAAAAGTGCGGGATCTGATTTAATTCCATCCATATTTTATGTAAAATGCCGGGACCAATTGGCTTATCCTCTCTCCTTGCTATTCAAAATGTCATTTGAAGAAGGCAACTTCCCCAACGTCTGGAAACAAGCACTCATTACACTAATCCACAAAAGCGGGGACAAAAATAACATTACCAACTACAGGCCCATCTCCAAACTCCCAATTGTCAGCAAAATCATGGAAAACATAGTTCTTGATCAACTTTTTCCGGCGGTACAAACAATCATATCTAAAAATCAACACGGCTTTTTCAGAAAACTGTCGGTCGAGACAAACCTTCTGGAATACACAGATTTTATTTTAAATTCTATGGGTGGTAAAAATCAAGAAGACTCTATCTATACGGATTTTTCAAAAGCCTTTGATAAAATTAACATTGACCTGCTTCTGAAGAAACTGTTAAAAATCGGGATTAATGGTGACCTTCTCGGATGGATCAAATCATATGTAACAAACAGAAGTCAAGCAGTTAGAGCTAAGGGTTTCTCCTCGCGTTTTTACAGTATACCTTCAGGAATCCCGCAAGGATCACATCTCGGACCTCTCTTGTTTATTTTATATATCAATGATATAGGTAAATGCTTTAAAAATTCCAAATTCCAAATTTTTGCTGATGACACTAAGATTTACAAAAAAATCACTAATATTAATGACAGCCTAGAGTTGCAAGATGATATCAATAGGCTTGGAATATATTGTGCTAACAACCAACTGTTCCTTAATCTGGAAAAATGTAACACAATATCATTCACCAAAAGCATAAACCCCCTAATATTCCCGTACAAAATCAATGACGTAGAGATAAAAAGATGTTGTGAAGTGAGGGATTTAGGAATAATAATGGACTCCGGAATGTCTTTCCGAACACATATAAATTCCATCTGTGACAGGGCGTACAAATTTATAGGATTCATCATAAGAGTGACCAAACCATTTAGGTCACCACACGTAATCAAAATACTGTACGTCTCTTTTGTTCGCTCAATATTAGAATTCGGATCAGTCATATGGAATCCCCAATACAAAGTAAATATTGAAAGGTTATAAAGAATTCAAAAAAAGATATTGAAACTCCTAGACTTTAAATCCTTTCGAACTTCAGAAAACCTAAAAGATTCATTAACATTCCATAATTTATCAACTTTAGAAGATAGAAGAAATATATCCGACCAAAAATTTTTATTCAAAATCATTAACAACGTTGTTGACAACAACTATCTTCTACAACACATTAATTTCCACTGTCCAATAAGAAAAAACAAGATCAAACCAACTATTCCACATCCCACACTCAAAAACAAATTACACACAACATTCATTTCTCCGAAGGACGTGCACAAAATACAATGATAGCTTTTACGACGCTGATATTTTCCATTTGTCCTCAGGCCAATTTATTAAATCCATAATAGGAAAAATTAAAACAAATTGTTAATTACGAACTCTCCACCCCTGCTGCATGTTATTTTTTTCATTCTCATTATGTTGGTTTTCCTTCTTTTTATTATAATAATAATATTTGGATGATTTATATATCTCATATGCTTTAATTTGTGTGTGTGTTTTTTTTCTTTCGTTTCTGTTGTATATATATTTTTTCTTTTTTTTCTACCACTTTATGTTTTCTTTAATCTTTTAATCCATGTTTTTATATATATTATAAATTGTAGCGGAAACTTCGCTGGTTAATGCAATCATCTAATATGTTACTTTCTTATTAAAATATGTATAACTGTTTGTTACCTAAATAAACTAAAATAAAAAAAAAATTTAAAAAAAACTTTTGAATGCAGCTATAACTTTGTGGTTATCCATTATAGATAAATGAAACAATTTAACTTTCTTTTAACCACTTTTATTACTTTACCTTTTTTTTTTATTTAAAAAAAAATACATACGTATACAGATTCATAGTAAAACATTTGGTTCTTAAGGCTAATAACAATATGTAAATTTCTTTTTAATGAAACTTCACAATTCAAAAGAGAAAATATTTCTCGTGCTTGAATTTTGGAGTGCCATTGTAAAATGCATAGTTACACAGAGTATGTTATTACAAGTACTTATATTAATAAAATATATATTCATGAAGACAAGTGGACATAATAACTGACAATATTGTCAGAGTAGGTACATATAATAAAGTTGTAACAATTTGGTGCCTGCAAATAATGGGTATGTACTTGCTTTCAATTAAATATGGTGATGAAATATTTTTAGAGATTATGTCCTAGTTTATTTTTTTTGTTGTTATTATTGTGATGGTGAATTTAAAACTTATAATTAGTGTCGGGTTGGTCTATTAGTGTTTTTATTTGGGATTTAAAAACTTTATAATTTTTTTCAGACTTGATTTTATATGGGAGAGCATTGAAAAATTTTATACCTTGATAAGCATAATGGTGTTGGGAAGCACTCGTTTTAAATTTTGGAATTTCTAAATTGCCCTGTGATCGTGGTCGGTTGTTTATGTTTGTGAATGTTATTGTTGATGAATTGAAATGATCTTTATGAGTTTGCAATAATGAGTTCTTTTTGAAAATTTTATTAAGACTGAGAACCCTAAAAGAGTCAAATAGCTGTGTTGTTGGAAATACAGATGGTTTTCGTAAGATGACTTTCAAAATCAACCTCTGTACCCTTTCTACAGGTAAGAGGTTTGTTTTGAAAGTCCCACCCCACCCGATTATACCATATTGTAGTATAGATTGGGCAAGAGAGAAATAGATAGTTTTGATCATATTAGATGATAAGATGTTTCTCAGTCTAATAAATATGTATATAAGTTTTCTTATTCTGGTTACTGTATTTTGGATTTGTTCTTTCCATTTTAAGTGTCTATCTACTATGACACCCAAATACTTTATACTATTTTTGCAAGTTATTGGTAGGCAATTTTCATCGTTGCATTCCTTTTTATTTTCACACTGTGATGAATGGATTTTAATAGTTATATTGTTCTCGACATTTTTTTCTTTCAAAGAAAAAGGAATAAAATAAGTTTTCTCCGTATTAAGTGAGAGACAATTTAGGTCAAACCATGTTTTGAGTATGTTTATATTGATATTTGCTATACTCATTGTTTCCTCCCATGATTTCCCTTTAGTGATAACTACAGTGTCGTCTGCATAAGATATGATATCTCCAACTATGGGAAGAGTGAACATTTGATTTACATATATAATTAAAAGGATAGGACCGATGACAGTTCCTTGTGGTATACCAAATGATGAGGTTTTAGGTTCACTTAGTGTATTATTTATTTTGACGTATTGTAATCTCTCTTTTAGATAGCTTTGGAACCATGACAGTACTGTTCCGTCCAATCCAATTTGCATGAGTTTCTCATTTAGTTTGGAGTGTGATATGCTATCAAATGCCTTGCGTAAGTCGATGAATATACCAAGATACTTTTCTCCATTATCTAATTTTTGTATTATTGTTGAAGTTAATTTAGCAATTGCATCTTGAGTGCTGAGATTGTCCCTAAACCCAAATTGATTTGGGCTCATTATCTTTTTTTTCTTTTATGTAATTGTTGAGTTGTTTTTTAACAATTTTTTCATAGATTTTTGCAATGTTTGATGTGAGTGCTATGGGACGATAGTTGGAGATATTTTTTCATCTCCAGATTTATAAACAGGGGTGACAATAGTCTTCTTATAGTTGTTCGGGAATACACCCTTCTTTAGACTTACATTATTATATGAGCAATCGGTTTGCTGATTATCTCATGAACGGCTTTTAATGTTTTTACGGTTATATTGTCATAGCCAGGGCTTGCTGATCCTCGCAAACCCATTACAGCGCTTTCGACTTCCTTATCAGTTACTGAAGCAAATGTGTGGAAACCTTCTTCAATAGTTGAGTTGTGCTCTGGTTGTTGTGTTTGTTTGTTGTCTAGGATAATATTACGAGCAAGATTAGGGCCGACATTAGCAAAATATTCATTATAAATGTTACCACACAGTTTTGGATTTTTTTCGACGTCAGTGTTGATTCCGTGATGAGTAATTTCTTTAGGTAACTTTTTTTTCGTGCTTTTGTTGGTTATTGTATTGATGATTTTCCAAAACTCTTTGCTGTCTTGACCAGCATTTTTTATTTTATTACGAAAATACTTTTCTTTTGTCAGTCTAATTAAAAGCGCAAGTTTGTTACGGTATTTCTTGTAGAAGGTGTTGATTTTTTCATCATTAGGGAATTTTCTAGACTGGTGGTAGTATTTTTCTTTATTTCTGATTGAAATTACTAGTCCATGGGTTATCCATGGCTTTATCAATCTGTGTTTAGATTTTGGTTTAGAAACAATTATTTGTGTGGATAGGTTTATGTGATTTTGGAAAACTGTTTCGAAATTCTCAGCACAGGTATTTGGATTTTCCGATTCAAATATTGATGTCCAGGTTTCCGTTTTAAGATTTGTTCTTAAAATTTCCATATTTAAATATTTTTTTTCACATTTTTTCTTGTCAATTTTGTCAGAGTTGGAACTTCTTTTATCAATGTTGGTAACAAATATACAGGTATAGTGATCGGTTATGCTGGTTTTCCATAATATTGACATGTTTTTTTCATTGTTATTTGAGTTGCACCATATGTGATCGATGCAGGAAGGAGTTTGTCCACTGACTTTCCGTGTTGCATTATTTATAAATGATTTATAGTTTAGCGATGTCATTACATTTATATAATCTTCCTTTACCTTACCCTTTGCCCCAATCAAAATGTTCATGTTAAAGTCGCCTGTGACAACGTTACAAGTACCTTTTAGTTGTAGCAATAACTGTTCCAATTCTATAATAAAACTGTTAGGGTTCGATCCGTGTGTGCGGTAGATAGCTATGATATTGTATATAACTTCATTCACTTTTAAGTTCAGTTTTAGACAGTTAGCAAGCTTCATGTTGATTTCAGTGATTGTGACGTTATTGTGTTTGTTTAAGATGAAAACAGCAATACCACAGTTCTTATTAATATGTGTTGTGGACGAATAATATGTATAGTCAGGGATCTCGTACAGTGCGGTAACATTATTTATATTTAAGTGTGCTTCTGTTAAAACAATGAGGTCCGGTAAAGTTTCAAGGAGATTTAATGTTAGTACAAATTCTTCGAAATTTTTTTGCAAACTTCTGACGTTTTGGTGCAGAACAATGAATGCATTTGGAACGTTTTTTAATAGTTTATTACATTGTTTTGAGTCTTCGCAAGTGTATTGTGAAACATCTGTTAATTTATCAATTTCCTCGGTTAGAAAATCATCCATAACTTATTCATAATCGATTCTTTGCTGTGCTATGATAGACATTCTTTTCCGGTAAGTACATATTTCACTATTTGCACTATGTTGGGTATTGTTTTTTGTTCCGAATAATTTGTTGTTATTGTCACAGTTGTAGCATTTGACACTATCTTTACTTTTTTCGCATTCGCTAAATTTGTGATTTTTTGAGCAATGTATGCATCTGGGCTTATTCATTTTATTTAGGCATTTAATGGATGTGTGTCCGAAACCAACGCAATGATAGCACTGCATCAAAGGGTCGCAATCCTCTATGTGCGCCCGGACAAAGCCTATATTGATTCTTTGTTTATGTAGTAGCATTTTCCGAATAGGGCCTGTTGTTTCAATTATTATATTACGGAGTTGATCACTTTTTCTATTTTTCAATATTTTCGTTACTTTAATGGATTCATTTGTAATATCACTAAGTTCACTGTTTTGTAGAATAAGATCGTTTAGGAAATTATCTTCGTTATACTCCCCACCGACACCTTTAATAATCATGCACGGTCTCTTCTTTTTTAATTCCGTTGCTGATATTCCATTTTTATTTTTATTTATTTCTGCCTTCAGTTTTTCAGCATCTTCTTTATTTGAGCAGGTCATAATTATTTTATTATTTGTTGCTTTTTTTATTCCACTTATTCCAATTCCTAGGTTAGGCGCCTTTATTGTTTTTGTGATAATACTCTTTATGTCTTCAGATGTTTCTTTGCCTTCAGCGATTTATATTTGAGTAAATCCGACCGGTTGCAGAACGACCGTTCCTTGTATACATTTGCCTTGAAGAAGGAACGGTCGTTCTGAAACCGGTCCGATTTACTCAAATATAAAAGTGGTTCAAAAAAAGTTAAATTGTTTCGGATATTTAATTATTTATTTTATTTATTTGCGAAAACACTGTAAAAACAATATATTGCATAAGTATTTATTATATATATAAATATATATATATATATATATATATATATATATATATATATATATATATATATATATATATATATATATATACACATAATAAATACATTTACATTTAAGACATAAATTAAAATACGAGTGATATTTTACGTTTAAACTGATCCTAGGTATATGGAAAATATTCACATTTCCTGTGAGGCAATGAATTAACCTAGTGATTCTTCCCTGAGGCATTACCATTGGTAAGTTAGCACCTGGGAAGAATCAAAAGCCTGTGTTGACGGCCTCGCGTGAAATTATCCGGGACAAATTCTATTTTAGCCAGAATATCTGGTACCGATGTAAAACCATTCTGAAGCTTATTATCAGAAGTAATTCAACACCTCTTCTGGAACTAAGGCTGCAGAAACCCAGAGCAAAGCCCCGGCAAAGCTGTCGTCCTGGGCTCATTTCCTAGATATAACCGAATCTTTTCTTTTTTTTCATTAGCTAAGAGGCCAAAAGGAAAATAATTTTCCTCGGGGCCTACGTCATCTTTGGGGACTCTATGTGGGGGGCCTTTATATTAAAAAGAAAGAGAGGAAGTTCTGGGAAGGAAAAATGTATGAGCGGTAGGAAACTGGGAGTGTGTCCAGGAGTGACGGACGTGTGAATTTATTCCTCCCACTCGGTGCAAGGCGATAGGTCGAGAAATTACAGCTGGAGAGGTCAAAAGGACTACCTCAACCATCTTCTTCTGATCCGGCCTGCCTCGCAGCACCACCAAGACCTAGACAAACCTCACCCCATGAACCCGAGCATCCCTGCTAAGTCACCAAACGTAGCGAACCACTTGGGATGATGTATAGCAGGGTTATATGAACGGTTATAATTACAGTTACAATAAACGGTTCCCGGGGCGGCATTACCCATGCACGCCTCCTAAAATAAATAAAAAAATCTTCTTTCGTATGAGATTTGTTAATATATTATCTTTTTTAAATAAATGAAGACAATATATTGAAAAACATATTGACACCTCTGGGACTCGAACCCAGGACCTCTTACTTTCCGGGCAAACGCGCTAACCACTGCGCCACGGTGTCGATATGAAATTCGGTCATGTTTAACTGTACCATACTTCGGCTAAGAACCACCTACATTATCTTCATTTTCTTTAACGCATATATTATTGGCAACTATCTTTATGTATGATTGCAAGATTCAAACCCGAACTAAATGCACTCTAGATAGTGTCTGGATAAATCTTTATCCATTTTATTTAATATGCGACATCTATCGACTTTATCGGTTAGCGCGTTTGCCCGGAAAGCAAGAGGTCCTGGGTTCGAGTCCCAGAGGTGTCAATATGTTTTTCTGATTTTTCTGTTTCCAGATTTTCGATTGAGTTTCGCTTATATTGTCTTCATTTATTTAAATATTACAATTTGAGGTTTTACTCATAAAGTTAAAATAAAATATTATCTTTTTATTGATCAAATAAAAATCTATTATCAAGACTCCCGAATACATTCGCATAGATTCGATAGATTCGATAGAACGCTAGGGTATTTATTGTAAGTATATATCTAGAAAATTGTAACTTGCTAAATTCACATTAATAACATTGAGGGAATACAAAAAAAATCTGCGTTTCATAATTTTTAAATTAAATATCCCACTAGAAGACTTAAATAAATTATTTTACTTTTTGATTCAAAATATTAATCTCTAAATTCGACTGTTGCGAACTGCTGCAACAGTAAAAACTAGACAAAATACACTATTCTACTGCAGCATTCATAAGCCTAACCACATTGCCCACTCTCCGATACAAAGATTTAAGACTATGGGAAATCAATACTTAGGTGATGTTGACATATTTAATATCAACTTGGCAAGTGGATAATAAAGAATTTATTATATTAGTATTTACAATTTTTTTTTATAATCTAGTTTATTTATTTATTTATAACATTACGTTTGATACATTTGTATGGCAAAAATAACATAATAATAACATTGAAAAATAACTATAAAATGTGTACAAGTGTTATTATGTCTTGTGGGTCGATATTAGTTCCTAGCTAGGCAGATTGCCCGTTCTAAGGAACCAAATGCTGGTGAGAATGCAAAAAAATTTAAAAAATGTTCATTTTAATTTTTTAAATTAAATATAAATATACACTAATAAAAATGCCAGAAAATTTATACTGTAACAAAAAAAGAAAAAGGAAAGAAAAATGTTTTTTTATTTTTTTTATTTAAATAATATACGTACTAAATTTTTACTAAATGTGCCGTTAATAGGCCATGTAAAATTTTAAGTGACATTATTTAATAGTTTTTCAGATTCCACCCTACCTAAGCCAATCAACGATTTTGTTATTATTGAACTATAATATTTATTAAATTATATAAGATAAAATATTTATTCCAAAACTTTTCCTAAACACACTTCTTGTATTTTTGTAAACCTATCTAATCGCTGTGTTCTTCAGTTTTCATTTCTTGTATTTTTATGACTTGTGTGCATTTTTTATCTAACTAGCTGGTCCCGGTGTGCGTTGCTATGCCATTTAATAAAGAAATTGTTTCTCCCTGCGTGTCCTTTCCCACCCCGTCAACTCCACCTTCCTTCTCCCCACTCCACTACCCCCTCCCAGATTCCCCTCACCCTCCATGGTTCCCCTCCCTCATATCTCCCTCCCTCCCGCTTTCCATAGCAATAGCCGCTTCCTCGCGTGCCACCAATAGATATATGTATAGATATGTGCCAATAATTTATACAAATTTCATAATGCAAGAGCTCACTGCTATAAAAACCTTGTCCTGACAATAACGAATACACAAAAAAAATAATTATCCAATTTGGTGCAGTCGTTTGAAAGTTATGCGCTTAGCAACACATTCAGCGATTCATTTTTATATTATAGATGTAATTTATATTTTTATTTCATTGTTAAATTTTAAAATGTTATCTGTCATGTTAAAATTGTACCACCACCATATAAAAGCCCTCTGGGAGTCAACTAAATTAATATAAAAAGTATACAAAATTATGTCTCCATTAGGCACTCTAAAAGAATCCAGCTTAACGAATGGTGGTAAATTTGCATTAATGTAACAATGTTTGCGGGAGTACATTGTACCATTTTACATCCGAGAATCTCATGGAGAGATTTTCACTCTCTTAAATTATGTAACAGATGGAGGTTTTACGGTCTTTAAAAATAAGGTTATCACCATTTAAATGCACTTTTCGCAGTCATTTGACCTTTTTAATTATAATAAATAAGAGAGAATTCCTTTGTGTGGTATATGAAAGTAAAAGAGGGCTATTTTTGCTCTTCATAGCCGTATAAAGTAGATACGTTTTATGATATCTCTCTTTCGTGATTCTTTTTAGAGGGTAAATATGCAAATGTTTGAGTAATTTGTTCTAGCAAATATTTTTAACAGCAAAATACTTAATATTTTTAAAAGTTTGTTAGGATAATGAAAACATTTTTTCGAAATCCAATCTTTATGTGTTAAGTAAATTGATGGCAATAAATACATGTGGATAAACCTACGTTAACACAAACAGTTGTGAGCAAACCTAATATTTGAGAAATCAGGCAGTAAGTTAGGCATAGTAATTTGAAATGAGTAAGAATAAGATATCTTAAACAGGAAATAAGACAGACGTACATAACCAGGCAGTAAGGCATACCGAAATATGGGCATCAAGACAAACTAAGGCAGAAATATTCAATAGAAATAGGAAAATTCACACAACTTAAACAAGGTAATAAGGCAGATAAATATTTCACTGTTTTTACACCATACATTCTAAGGCAAAAATATTCAATAAACAAACAAAAAAATCACTGTTTTTTATACCAGATAGACTAAGATTTCGCCAGACAGACTAAGGCAGAAATATTCAATGGAAATAAGGAAGATTGACACAACTTGAACAAGGTAGTAAGGCAGACAAATATTTCACTGTTTTTTACACCAGACAGACGACCGAACCGAAGCTTATTGGAAGCAGAGTCGAATCCTTGCGCCTTTTAAAGACTATTAAATTATTTAATATAATAATAATAAATTTGGACAACTTATATACCGCTGTTTTTGCGAAAAATCGCCTCAAGAGCGCTGTACAAATTAGCATGGATTTTACATTAGAATTTACTTAACTTAGGAGGCTAGATAACAATTCGTCTTGCAGCTATCAAGTTCATGGATTATTGGAATTCTAGCCCCCCGATAAATTAAATAAAACATCTTTTTATATGTACGTACTTCAATTTACTTAACTATGTAGGGGGCTAGATAACCACTCGTCTTGCAGCTATCAAGCGCATGGATTGTTGGAATTCTTGCCCCCCAATAAATAAAATAAAATATTTTTTTTATATGTACGTATATCAAGATTATCGGAATATACATAATTACTCTCTCGCTTCAACATTTGAACCTAGAAATAAGAATTAGCTACCGACCGCTCTTGTTTAATAAACAAATAATAATGCCAGCTGCGGACACAATCGTATTGCAGTCTTACTAGAGGTAATGCAAAAGCATTGCAGTCTTGTGATCACTCATGTATTTAGTAATCTACTAAACATCCTTAGTCTAACTTAATCTAACTTAACCTAACTTAATCTTACTCACACATACTCAAAACCTATATTTAATAAATCTGCAGTCCATAACAACAATTGTAAAGAAACCAATTTAATAAACATTAAATATATTAAATAAAATTAAAATAAATAAATAAGATAAAAATTAGAATGAAATACTTCTTCTGGAACTGATAAAAGAAATAAATAAACGTTGAATAAATGAACAAACAAAATAAAACTAGAACACCATACATTAACACATAAATTATAAATTTCAATGATGAAAATCATGAAAAATATAACACTCTAAGGCACTTGCCTTACAGCAAGTTATGGAAGTCGTTCTTATACCAACTACAAATACCAAAAACAAACACATCCTTTGGACAAAAACACTACAGATACCAGGCTATAAAACTATACAATTCTCTTCCATAAAACAACTAATATTATTGAATACAAAAAAAAACATAAGAAACTGGCTACAATCTTTTTAACTTCAAATTTATAAATTTTATCGAATCGAAGTCGATTTTTATTTTGCTTTTTATTGTTTCTCTTTTTATATTAGCTATTAACACTCTTTTGTTTTACTATTCACAATTTTTAATTTATAATTTACAACTGAAATATGTCCTCTACAACACAGGTGAACTCCTAGTGTGGAGGACAATATATTATACCTTTGTAATGTAAATGTACTAAGAATAAATAAATAAATAAATAAGTTTTTGACAGGTCTTACAGCTTTCTCACAGCTAATGAAATCAGTTTGATATGTTGAGATGCTCAATATGTCAAAAATTAAAAGACGGGTTTTCGTAGATTTTTTTGCAATTTTTTACTAATATTAAATTAGAATAATTGGATTAACCTAAGTTAGTATCTCCCAAAAACAATATAAATAACTAACTAAAATGAGTCTAGATAAAACTCAAATAAGCACTACCCATGAAAACGAATGTAAAGGGAAAGAAAATTTTCTGATTCCAAAAACCGATGAGATATCATTTATTATTCAGTTGGAAAAATGCTTTCCAATCTCAATGTTTCTGTTTATAATATAACGTATTCGAATTCCAAGTCGGTTGTCATCTGGCTGTCATTCGGATGTAATTTAAGAACTCCATTCAATTCCGCTGTTAAAGAACAAAAACACGTGGAGAATTTTTTTTCAGCCAATTCTTTTCCATCACTTTATTTGGGTCATTTTGTCTTTGTTAACAAAATCCCGTAAATTTTTTTAAGTAGCCAATCGTTGTTGACAAGAAGTCGTCTTACCGCAAAAAACATACAGATGTAACGGTCGCTATAAGCACTTACCACATTGAACTTCCGAACAACTTCCGTGAGTATTAATATAAAATACCGTAAGTATACGTAATCGCTCCTGTGAGTAACTTATATAAGTCGTCAGATGGTTTGGGCATGTATAGCAAATGAAAGAAAAAAATAGTGTGAGAAGAATATATGACGCAAATGTGAATGGAAGAAGAAGTCGGGGACGCCCGAGGAAAACATGGCACGATCAAGTGAATCAGATACTTGAGTGGGGCCATGTCAAAAGTCAGAATAACATAAGAGTGTGTATGAGACGATGTATGAATGTGAGTGAGGCAAAGACTGTGTGCCAAGACCGAGTTGTTTGGCAGTCCGTCCTCCATGCCTACCCCTGCGGGGAAACGTCGTGATGGTTAGTTAGTTAGTTAGTTTTAGCTTTTTAGCTTTAGCTTCTTAGTTTGGTAGACGGGATTGGGTACCGCCGTCCCGGGAACCTTTATTGGATAACCAACACCTCTGCCATAGGTCACCCCAAGTGGTTCGCTACGTTTGGTGATTTAGCAGGGGTGCCCGGGTTCATGGGGTGAGGTTTGTCTAGGTATTGGAGGCGGATGACCAGGACACACTGAACCCCAGATTCCTACCCACCCCTTAAACCCTTTTCCTTCCCAGAACTCTCCTCTCCTTCCTTTCCCCCAAAACCCCTCCACTCAGCATCCCCAAAGATGACATAGGCCCTGAGGGAAATTATTTTCCTCAGGGCCACCTGTGTGGAGCCCATGTAAAAAAAAAAGCTTCGAGCTTTGTTGTGTTTAAAGCTTTTGTTCTATAAGTTTGTCAAGAAAGTCGAAGGAAGTTTTATGTCCCCGGCGTTGCCCGGGCTGTAAGCCTTTAAGCTTTAAGCCTTTATTTTTCGAAATCAGATGAAGAGAGTAATTTTCCATTTATTTTGCAACTTCAAGTATGTAAAATTTCATCAAAAAGTATCAATTTAATGCTTTGAAATAATGGTGAGAAAAGAGGATATGATTTTTTTCGAAATCTCGTGTAGACGATCTTCCCCTTGTTTTGAAGATCAAGTGTGTAAAGTTTCATCAACCAAGTAAAAAGACTAGATTTTGATACAATTAAAATATCTTCCCCGTCTCATTCCCCTCCGCACTACCTTCAACCTAACAACATACCACAATTGTTGATGCAAAAGTCCAGCTGGTTCCAGCCGGGAGCAGTTTGGACTCTTGTGCAGTATTCACATTAAAAAAAATGGCGAGCGATATGGTGAAATATGTCAAGCTCGCATAGCATGAGAGTGTGACACTCGAGTGACACTAGCTGTTTGGTTCTGAAACAGTTTTTTAAAAAACTTAATCCATATTCCCCAAGTCCGTCATCAATCATGTATTCCTTTCTTTTCCTCCTTTCCTCAAAGTCTCTACCAGGAAAAGAATACAGGAATACCTACACGTGGAAAAATTTAACTTGCTTTTATTGCCGCCCAAGTTTACATTACCTAATTGGGCAGTTGGATTTTCGTAGTGACATGGGTCACAACTTGCTCGTCAAAATATCGCAAATATTCGCAAAATTTCATTTTTTTATCAAATCAAAGTGTTCGTGGCTTAAACCTGGTATTGTGCCGATATATTGGGAATCCAGGATCGATCCTGAAACGCCACAAAAAGCCATCAAAGGTAAGAGACTTCTTCTCATATCCTATTTCCTACGATCAAATTTCAAAACGCAATTATTGGTCTTTACTCATCGAAACAAAAAAAGGATTTACAGTCACATTCTCGTGTAGCGGTATCGGCCGTGACATTAGCTTAATTAATAAAATAATGTAAGTAGGTACCTGGGTTATCTGATATGATTTTTACTGACTGTTCAGTTCCTATTTTGAAAATTTAAAGTTCGATGAACTTGAATAATTTTACTCATTACAATTTGAATTCACACCCGCACCCATGCACCGACAACCGAAATTAATATGTTTAATAAAATGTATCATATCTGATGAGTCTGAGGTGTCATTTTCCTTCATCCTTTTTTTCCACCTCACGAATTCCATCTAACGTATTTATTTATAACTAGCTTTTGCCCCCGGCATCGCTCGCATAGTATTAGGGGGTTCCCACTCCACCTCCTCCACCTTCCCTATCCCTTGTCCACTCCCCCTCGTCCTCCCCCCTTTTACTGTTCAAAATATTAGTACAAATTAGCATATTTTTTTATTTATTTTTTTTATTATAATCCTATTTTTTTTATGTTACATAGGTAATTGTGCTGTGCCTGTCTCACTAGGAGTTCCTGTGTTGATAGCAGGCGCATTTTAACATAAATAATTTAAAAATAGTGTATAAAGGATAACAACGACAATGTTATTTACATTTAAAGTAAAAGTACAAGGACAATCAGCATCATATCAATGGGTTAGCATGCATTAGGAGGTTCTAAAAATATTGTTGATATATGATCTGTCTTTGGTAGTGATCCAAAACTTGGTATCTGTTTTGTATTTTATGTGATTAGTGTGCTGTCTAATAGTCAGTGGAAGTGTATTATAAAGTTTTGTTGCAAAGTACCTGAAGTTTCTTTGACCAAACGTTGTTTTGGCGAAAGGGATAAGTAAGAGATTTTGCCCTATGGTTCTTGTATCACGAACAGTTTGGATATTGTCAAAAACAGTTCTATGTTTGAATAGATAAATTAGTATATTTGAATTTTAACTATCAAAGGGATCTCCATAGTAATCTAAACAAATAACAAAATGACAGCGCACGTCAAATAACTACTTACACTTACCAAGCAATGATTTGTTTTGCTTTTCGTCTGGACAATAAACGTATAATAAATAATTTCATAACGCCAGAGCTAACCAATATATACAGCCTAATGAAAGAATTTTTAAAGTCCATTCAGTATTTTTTGCGTGAAAGAGTAACAAACATACATACATACATCCATACAAACTTTCGCCTTTATAATATTAGTAGGATGATTCAGTTCAAATAAAAAGTAATTTTCTTTGAAGAAGTGCAAATTATTCAATCGTAATGTTTCTCTCATATTTCGCACTTTTATACGTATCGGTACGTACGCATTTATTAGAAGCGTTTATTTTATTATTTAGGGTGTGCCGTTAAGGCTTTTTCGAATTTGAACTGTTGTTAAAAGTGCAAAAATCCCCCCCCCCCCCCTTTTTCTGATTTTCCTGTTTTAGATTTTCGAACGAGTTTCGCTTATATTGTCTTCATTGATTAAATATAATAATTTTTCTATGTGGTCCCCTCACTTCAACATTCACCCCGTTTCCATTAAAAAAATAGCTCGTATAAAACCCGCCCCGCAGGTTTTTGATGCTAGGCCCTGCGGGCGGCTTTTAGTTCCCCTCGCCGCTATCAAATTCCCCTCCTAACCCCCCCCTCCGCACTCTTCCGAGTTCCCTTTTTCATCTTCGCCCTCCCCCCTTTCTCTCCCCTAACCCTCCCCCTACACCATCCCCCTTCCCACACCCCTACCCCTCTCCCCTCCCCCCTCCCCCCTCACTCCTCCACCTCTCCCTCCTCCCCTCCCCACTTCCCCCTCCCCATTCCACCCTCCCGCTCCCCTTTCCCACTCCTCCCTACATTCATCGCAATCGGATGAAAGGTTTAACAATGTATAATTTCATGATGCCAGAGCTTACTATTGTATACAAAAACCATCGCGGGCATGCACACATCAAATCCCCAAAGTTTCATCGCAATCAGATGAACGGTTTAGCAACGCGTAATTTCATTATGCCAGAGCTCACTGTTGTATACAGAAACCATCGCGGGCATACAAACATCAAATCCCCAAAGTTTCATCGCAATCAGATGAACGGTTTAGCAACGCGTAATTTCATTATGCCAGAGCTCACTGTTGTATACAGAAACCATCGCGGGCATACAAACATCAAATCCCCAAAGTTTCATCGCAATCAGATGAACGGTTTAGCAACGCGTAATTTCATTATGCCAGAGCTCACTGTTGTATACAGAAACCATCGCGGGCATACAAACATCAAATCCCCAAAGTTTCATCGCCATCAGCTGAATGTTTTAGCAACGCAGAAGATAGATAGATAAACTCGGTCTACCTGTAGAAACAATAAACTACAACCACTTTATGAAATAATTAAAATTATTATACTCTCAGATACAAGACTGACATGACTTTTATTTTAAAAATTGATAATGGTTTTATAGACAACCCTGATTTATTAAGCCTCGCCTATTTACCTACAAAAACTAAACGATGTAAAATTATTTTTGATTGCAGCAACAATATCAAGACTGAACCAATTAGATACTCGCTTGAACCTAGATTGTACGTAGTTGGCAATACTTTCTCAGAAGTAGTAGATGTGTTCAGCTGCACGGGATGTATTCATAAGAAGCCTATAATAACATACCTACAGAATAATATTCAATGTTAGCACATCTTCTGGGTTCTGAATAATTTAAACATCATATTTTAATTATTATTTTTTAATTTATAAACTAACGTTTAGACAAGATTTTTATGCATAGCACAAAGTGTAACAATTATTACAAGCAATAATTGTCAGCCTGAAACACTCATTTACATTGAAAAATCTTCCGAGAAAAGATACTTGCCGCCAACGGGACTTGAACCCGTGTCCTTCAAAATAAAGTTGGTTGTTTTCAGGTGGAAAAAATATAACAAGCAGTAATTGTTGAATGAAACACTAGTATATATTGAATTATTTGGCGGGTATTTGATAAGCCCCATAGCCCAGTGGTTAGAGCATTCGACCGGCAATCGGAAGGACACGGGTTCAAGTCCCGTTGGCGGCAAGTATCTTTTCTCGGAAGATTTTTCAATGTAAATGAGTGTTTCAGGCTGACAATTATTGCTTGTAATAATTGTTACCCTTTGTGCTATGCATAAAAATCTTGTCTAAACGTTAGTTTATAAATTAAAAAATAATAATTAATATTTAACAAGTTTAAGTATTTCCCCAATAAATGCAGACATAATTTGTCTCGACGCCACCTAGCGAGAGATTTAACACTAACAATGTCTTTCTCGCAAAAATAAAGTTGGTTGTTTTCAGGTGGAAAAAATATAACAAGCAGTAATTGTTGAATGAAACACTAGTATATATTGAATTATTTGGCGGGTATTTGATAAGCCCTCATAGCTCAGTGGTCAGAGCATTCGACCGGCAATCGGAAGGACACGGGTTCAAGTCCCGTTGGCGGCAAGTATCTTTTCTCGGAAGATTTTTCAATGTAAATGAGTGTTTCAGGCTGACAATTATTGCTTGTAATAATTGTTTTCATCATATTTTACTTCATGATTACTGTTCCACAAAATTATTATGTATATCACATGTTTTTAAAAGCCTGTATGGGCGTGTATGATAATATAAATTACTATTAGGTATATATAGGAATATATATGTAGTACCTATGTAACTTTCTAGACTTTTGAGAGTTGTTTTAAAAAAATCTTGTATAGATTAAGGTCCCACTCTATTGTATGTCGAATACAAGTAAAATCATTGAAGATGATACTTTTCACCCTTATTTCAAACGACTTTCAGGGAAATTCAACACTTAAATCAGGGGTCGCCAACCTAGTGCTATTCAAACGAAAATAAATAAAAAATATGCCTAACGAAAAAATTTTCGCAACACAATGTGAATTTCATTAGTACTTAGTGAAATATACTCTGTGTCGCCCTGACAAAGACCACCATTCCGAATTCAGATTTTGTTTAGAATGGTTTTAGCACTGTTTGGTGACCAGATCTGAATAGCCAGGTACTTCACCACCTTCAAATTTCACATCACCCCAATTTGGGAGGCGGTTGTGTGTACCACTACTCCGGGAACCATTTATTGGATAACACCTTTTGCCATAGATCACTCCAAGTGCTTTGCTACGTTTGGTGACTTAACAGTGGTGCCCGGGTTCTTGGGAAGAAATTTGTGCGGATCTTGATACTGATTGAGGGCGATCTTTTGACCTCTCCAGAACATCGCCATGTAGGAATCAGTGGGAGAGACCTTTTCATACTCTCTCACTTTTTAGTTTTGATGTGTTTCATTAAATGTCATTTAAGTAATAGTCTAATGTACGAACGATTACGGAAATAGCCGATGATACACGATAATTATCTGGGCTCCCTGTCGGGTTCACTGGCTTCAGAATTACTAGTGTCCAATAGTACGGACGTCTGCTTAAGTTAAATATTAATTCTAAACGACACGATAATGTAAATTAAGTAGCTTGTAATGTCGATGAACCTCGATCTTTATTGTAGAAACCCGAGCACATTTGCAGTAACTCAATCACTGGAATTGGAGACGAATTATGGTTTTAATTCCCTTTTCAATAAACCTTCTCATGAAAGTTAATTCCTTGTACTCGTTTATAAAAGTCACCGACCCCTGAATCAAGTTCATTGAAAGCACAGTCTGGCAAACGTTTTAGTCGAATCCTCACAAATTCTCAGATTTCCGCACTCGAATAGCCTCCATAAGACTTTCGCGCGGGTAAAGGGAGTGTGGGTCGTATAGCCTGAAGAAATTCGTCACGTAATATAATGTGAATTGACCAATGAATATGTTTCGCATAATGACGGAAAGGATGAGGGATTCAATTGAACGAAGGAGCGGAGATATGCGGCTCAGAGGCCTGGAACTGATAACTCTGAATTACTGAATTGTGAACAGAAAGAAAACTTTTTATTTCCTTCAAAGAAAATGCTGGCTTCGCCGGAATTCTCGATCAATGAAATTCCTAGAAAAATGTCAGATGAAATTGTAAACGATATATCGCTGTTTGTGCCCTAAAAGATTAAAATTGTTTCTGGGAGACTTAACGATTTTTCTTTTATCATGGCAAGCAATTGTTGCTTTTTATAATTATTTCTTCACGCTTTTCTGCTGCATTCTTTAGAAATGAAGAGAGTTTAGAAATCGTGATTTTTTTAAGTAAAACTTCTTTACGCACGCTCGACTTGGGGGGTAAGCTGGTGAATGCGTTACGAAAAATGGTGATTGTTACGAAAAATGTCATGCGAACGGTAATCGATGCGAACGGTGATCAATTGCTAGGCGAACGATCGGGCCTTTACGCATGCTTAACTTGGGGAGTGATAAGGATAAGGATGGTCACCCCATGGTAGTAGGTCACCCCAAGGTCGTATGTCACCCCAAGGTCGTAGGTCACCCCATGGTCATATTTCACCCAAATGTCATATGTCACCCCTAGGTCATAGGTCACCCCGTCCGCTACGTTTGGTAACTTAGCAGGGTTACCTGGGTTCATTGGGCGTGGTTTGTCTTGTAGTTTTACTTCAGTCGTGTGGTCTAAAGAACACTCGTGCTTTTATTTTTTTCCTCAATTAACCATCATTATTATAAGCGAACAATATTTTTTTGTACAATCACCGGAGATTTAGCTAGCAGGGGATAAACCCGTGACCCGTGACACGTGACGTGCCACTATTTCAAGATAGGATAGCAAGCTGTTGCTAATAACCTAGTAACACTAGCTACATGTAGATAGAACAAACTTTGTCTTTAAACTAGTAAGCTAGAGAAGAAGTCAGTAAGCTAGCGTCTTAAGACAGGATAGTTTAGTCCCCTCCTGCTTCCCACCCAAGTTTCTGTCCTAGCTTTGTGATTAGCTTCGTGGGGGCGCCCAAAGCTAGTAATCGATCGGCTAGTACACGGTGGCGACGCGCTGTGTTTTTATCTGACATATCACGTGTCAGTAAAAAACAAAGCGATTCGAGTGAATTGAGATATGATTAAGAAAAATTACATTACAAGAAACAAGTTATTTTATGTGGGAAAAGGGAGGGAGAGTTATAGGGTTATAAAGTACAGTCTATTCTTTGGTATGCCATTATCAGTTGGGGAACAGCTTACAAAACTAGTCTGACCTGGTCTGACCCCCATAGAAATTGTTCAAAAACTTATACTAAAAAAACTTCCAACATTTAAAAACTTATTTGTAAAAAATTCAATCGTACAAATTATAAAAGAAAAAGATAAATACTCATTCATAACTGAAAATCGTATTAGACTTAAACATGTATTTTTATGCCCCAAACTAAACACGTCTTTTGCCCAACACCATTACACACACCAAGAAAAATACTTCTTTAATAACCCGCCAGTAGAAATCAGAAGCATTTAAGAGTCGCATTTTTTGTAATAGAGAATCATAGTTTATGTCATCCGCGGGAATTCCTAATTTGATTAAATTAATTGATCTGAGAAATTTGCGTTGGATATTTTCAATGGAGTTTGCGTGGTAAAAATGTACACTCTTCTTCCATCCACAAGCAAATGCTTTTAATGGAAGATTAGTAATATCATAATATGTTCCATTTTTTAAGATACTTAAATAAATAAATAAAAATAATGTCCGTGGAACGCTAGTATTATTATTATAAGCCTCTGCGTAATTCCGCATTACAAAAAAATTGTACCGTATTAATGCCAGGATAGTAAGCCAGAATCTTGCCAGGACCAGCTTACTAGTTTACTATCCTGGATTGAAATACTAGCCTCGTGTGCACCGGGCATAATTGATTACCGAATGTGGTCATGAGTAAGCAAAAAAGTAAATGTTTTAAAATTCGCAAAGATACAAGATGACGTCACACTTTTGTTACATAAAAAATAATGTAACAAGTGAATTATCTGTGTATGGGTACTTTTGGTGTGAAGTTTGTTATCATTCAACATCTTTTGTATTGGTAGCATTGAAATGTTTATCTTTGCTCAGTTGGTGATACTGAGGATCTGCATAGAGGGGTTCACTAGGCAGCACTGGCCTTGAGCTCTTCATTCTTTGAGCAGCCACAGGTGACCTTGGCCACCGTCCCTGTGGCGGGTCGACGTAATCAAATAGTAATAAAATAGTTCGCCATTATTTTAACAACATGTGAATAAATCCGCGCCCATTAGCGGCATCCATTATGAAGACCATCAGGACAATCATTAAAATCCTGGATCAGCAGCGGAGTACCATGGGAGCACATTATTTCTGCTGGATTAAAACCACATCCAGCATCTGCAGACGCAGACATCATAAGACCTTCCGACTATGCCTGGAGCCAGAGGTGCTCGCAGAGATGCGGCCGAAGATCGCCCACCTTGGCCGTCATCAACATAGTCGGCTGGCTGGCAACCGCCCTGGGACGGGACGTCGCTGGGAAACCGCGGGACTGGAGGCCTGTTCGTCGCTCCAGCCTGCCGTTCAGCACATGTCAGCAGCGGAGGGAGCTGACCGCACATCTTCGAAGGCAGCAAGCAGCAGCATGGATCGCCTACATATGGCAATCACCCATTCATCAACTCCTCAAGATTAAACGGTACTAACGCTCCATAATATGCCCATGCCCATTCAGAATTTAGTCTAGCCCTGATTATTATTTGTACTTAATTAATAAATTAATTTAACTGTGTCAAAGCACTATACTATTTCATCTAAATAACCTATCCTCATACAAAGTATTACACAGCCGCCTGCTTAAGGTCCACACTGAGATATAAATTCTAGTAATAATCACACTTGTCTCATGCTCTCCATCTATTATATTCCTAACATTTTAGCTTCTAATGCGAAAGCTAAATATATTCATACCATTTTGGCGCTCCAACGTAAATATTTTCATAACACTTTCACACAACTATTTTACTACCCAAAACAAAAATATCGATTGCAGTTCACACGTGGTAGAAGTGAAACTTCACCCACACAATATCAACCAATAAAGCCTTGCAATAAAGCCAAGCCTTAAAAAGTGAGCTCATAATCAAAGCAGCCATTGAGCGCAGCTTGACGCTTCGTAGGTACTGTAAGTAGGTAAGGTTTCATTCTATTTCATTCTCTCGAATGCTAAATCCTATAGTGTTTGTCTCTTTTTAATGCCATTTCCGTTTCAAATCACAACGGTGCCAAAGAAGTTTAACTTCAATAATTATTTTGATTCTGATACCTATTCTTGCTGCAGGAAGAGCAAAGTTTGAATTTTACACGATATCTAACCCTAATATATTATTGCAATAATAAAAAAATTCGAATAAATTCTATAACGCCGTTTTGTCAATCATCTGAAGGGTGTTTTTTTGTTATTTGTGTTGGGGGTGTTATGCCGTGTTGCGCTACCTCCTCCTTTAGCCAACGTTTCGGCATAACACCCCAAAAACAAATAACAAAAATACTTTTGGCCGTGAAAGTCTAAAATCTTACCATCTGAAATCTTTAACCTTTCAAATCAAAATTGTAGAGGTTGCCTGAGATGTTTACGCCGGAAAATAAAAATTTAATTTAAAAAATTGGTATTATGAAAAAAAGAACTACCCTATGAAATGAAAAAGTAATGTAAACAGGTACTCTAAATTTTGATATAATATAATATTCTGAGATACATTTTTCATTTTTTGATTCAAATAACTTTACGCGCAAAGAACTGGGAGAATATTCAAATCTTAAATGGGAACATGCGGTTGCGTAGAATGATAGGAAAAGTTAGAGAAAGGGAAATCACTTTTGTTCCATATATATTCAATTACTAGCTGGTCCCGGCATGCGTTGCTATGCCATTTAATAAAGAAATTGTTTCTCCCTGAGTGTCATTTCCCATTCGTCCCGTTCCCCTTCCGCCTCCGCTTCTTCTCCTGCGTCCTCTTCCCCTCTCGCGTTCCCACTCTGATTCCTTCACCTTCCCTCTCCCCACTCCACTCCCCCCCCCCCATCCCGCGAACCCCCCTCCCGAGTTCCCCTCCCCCCTCCCAGGTCCCCCCTCCCCCCTACCGCGTTCCTTTTCACCTTCCCCGTCTTCTATCTTCCCTTTCCCGCTCCCTCGTCTCGCCAACCCTCCTCCCGTGTTCCATATATTCAATCACAGTACCTTTTACATTTTTTATTCAAATTTCTAATTTTCATGTATATTAAATTTGGTACCTAACATAGGTACCTATTTAAAATATCTAAAATTCTTGATTCGATTCAAACTAATATGGGAGTACCTACTTTAAATACATTTATCAACTTAAAGATTTTCAAAAATAGAATCCTGATTGAACAATCATTTTTTTGAAAAATGTCATTCTCAAATACGCGAACTGTCAAACTTGCGATGTTTTCTGAAATTATCCAATTTTCTGCGCAATTTTCTTAATTTTTCTCTCCGTAAGAACCATCCTCATACTTCAAGGATTTTTTTTTTTTTACAGTGAATACCGCACAAGAATCTCAACTGCTCCCGTCTGGAGCCAGTGAGACTATGGCATCCCCAGTTGGGGTATGTTGTGAGGCTTAAGGTAGTGGGGAGGGAAAGGAGGTGGGGAAGAGGAAGGTTGGGAAGTACCTGGCTATTCAGATCTAGTCACTAAACACGGCTAAAGCCATTTTCAAGCAACGTTTCAATTCCGAATGGTGGTCTTACACCAGGGCGATACTGGTAGTATCTTCCACTCTGGAACATGCCGCAAATATACTATATATTATTTTAAATGAATTAATTGTGAAATAACACAAATTAATCAAATAAAATTTATTTGCGCATGCCGGGTTCGAACCCGCGACCTCCGGATTGTGAGTCAAGATTCTTACCCACTGGACTACGGAGGTCGTCCTATATAATATTCTAAAAAAAGAATTAGCGAAATCGGTTCAGCTGCTCTCGAGATTTGCGCTTAGCAACACATTCAGCGATTCATTTTTATATATAAAGAAGATGTAGTTGGAGATTCGCGGAAGCGTTTTTATATTTTGCCAAAATGTTTGAAATGCCTCTTCATTCACACGTGATAGCACCTTTTGCAACAGTGTTTCTGGAAACTATAATGGTTTTTTAAACAACAATGTTTCTTGCAAAATTACGGTTTATTGTAAGCAACAATATATTTGGCATACCAACATATCGTAGGGTTATTACTAAAACTAGGTAACTTTGAAAACAGCGTTTAAGATTTACACATAAAAAGCACAACGCTCTTTCCTCGCCTATGAATACTACAAACAGAAAAGTCGTAACGCATTGGTATCATCAATTTATTTGCAAATGTTTTGTGTGAACGTCTCCAAAAAGCCAAATTCCATAATTAGGTAATTCTGTTTACCACAAGTGTTTTTCCATGTTCAATTAAGCAACAAAACTTGGCTGGTTGTAGCACTAAAATTTGAGGAATTGCTTAAATTGTTTTCGTTGCGCTTTGTAAGTAACTACTTAGATTCCATTTCTGTAAATAAATATGTAAAAATAAATATGTTTACTAGGATAAGCCATGAGACACAAACTGTTTTTTGTCTGCAAGACATGCATTGCATCAACAACGTTTTTACAGCAATACTGTTTCTAGCTACAACAATGTTGCGACTGCGACAGTAAAGTTTCTCATAAATAAAATTAAAAGCATGCCTCTGGTACGAGAAACGATCGCATTTCTCAGAAGTATCCAATGAAAAAAAGCAAACAAAATAAATCCTTTAACAACTTGATCGTGAAAGTTACAACGATCGCTCACTTCTCTATTAAGAATCAATAAATTAATTAAATCGTTAAAATTTGCAACTTGAAATAAATCAGCAAAAATGAATTTATACTCTCCATTAAATAGATTACGAAGTTAATTATTTTAAGGCTATAAATTTCAGCACTTTTATAGTCTCATAATTTTCACTCGAACGTTTAGTCAGTAAATTTGGCTGTATTTTAACTGTAGAGATTCTACGGTGAAGATAATCTAATGGGGTATGATTTAATGCAAGGTTGAGGATGTAAATCGGATGTTTTGTTCCCATAAACTGGGATATCAATTATGAGGAGGTTGTGGAATGTATTTACCAATTATTACGGCGTGATTCCGTTTAGATATTATTTTTTATTTATTTTATTTATTTAAGTTTTTATTCCAGCAGGGCTGGGAGGGTAGTGCAATCCCAGTCTGCCATATTACAAAAACTATAGTATAATATATTTTACAGAGTAAATAAAAATCTAAGAGAAATAAAATATGATAGCGTATTAGGTTAGGTATCTAACGAACGCAAAAAATGAAAATAAAATTCGAGCATAAATAATAATAATAAAAATTAATCACAAAATTAAAAACAAAATAAAATTAAACAAATATTAAACAGAAATTGAAATTTAAAAAATAAATATTGTTTTTTTATCGTCCATCAGGGAGGTCGCCTCATCAATTGCATCCATCGCTCATTCAGTGGGGAGCTGAGCCACCCGGATGCAGCCACGACAATGATGTTGTTTGATTTCCGTAACCTGCTCCAGAAGCTGGCTAGCCGGTGGCTAAGTAATGCTGGGAATGAGTGCACCCTCCCTTCGGTGAACATCGTGGAGGCGCTGCAGAACCTCGGTAGTTGCATAAGTTGCCTGTATGCATTGTTGTAGCACACCCTCAGTGCAACGCAGTGAACGCATTCAGCAGCTAATATTTGCATTGGGTTAGTGAATAAATTAAACGTAATGCCAATAACTTCTTGTAGTTTTTTTTGTTCAGCGAAATTCCCGCAGTCCGGTGACAATTTTTTGTGTATAAATTATTGAATTTATTGAACCAACGATTTTTAAGAGGTTCGGAGACGTTCTATGTCAATTATTGTCAATGTGCGCACGTTATTGACAATGTGCGTAGAAGTGCGACGCGATGCGAACTTCAATATTTTCGCCCCAGTTACTTTGCGGAAACGGTACCTAAAGTGTGCAAATACAGTGATAATCTTATGATTTTACCTTCCCGAACTGAAAAATCGCCATGTAATGCAATTATAAGTAAATGAAACCTCGTTCCGCGATGAAACTGTGTTCCAAATGGTTCGATAGATTAAGCGACCTATAACTATGTATGTAGTTACAAACCTACCTGGCTGACACCGACTCCTTGACAAAACTACCTTGGCTGACACCGACTCCAAAAATAACAATCGTACCTACATATTGATGAGTAGAAAAAGTAAGTTGATTATTAAGTTGTAGAAGAATACGAAATTTTTTTTTACTCTTTAGTGCATTTTTTGAAGTCTTTGTTTTGTTAAAATTTTTGTTTATTTGTAGTATGGAAAGGTCAGACAGTTGATTGTAGAGCTTACATTCACTGGTATGTATTCTGCGGAAAACAGCCAGACCTGAAATACCCCAATATCTCCAAAATTCTACTCTCAAGTTAAAAGAAATTATTATCTATATAATACTAACTGACTCGGCCACGCGTTGCTGTGACGTGAAATCGAAACACAACGCCATCTACTAGATGGTTACCCACCACCTAGATAACCAAGTGTTGTGTCGATAAATTAACTCACACCGCCATCTGTTAGAAACTTATGGAACTTACAAATAATAAAATAACAAAGCACTGTTCCATAACAAACATTTAATAAGAATTTAATTCGTAATAATAAATATTGAGGTCAATAATCATGATAAAAACTCTCATCTCTCACTTTTTAGTTGGATCAAATTACACACATTAAGCCAAATTTCATCAAAATCGGTTAAGTAGTATCGGAGTTTATCTCGAAAAAACGTTAAAAAAAAATAATTTAATCTTTATTCAAGGGTGCTTTTAGTGCTTCACTAATAACTATAACTATAGTCTCCTAGGCGTTTGATTCGTTTCTGGCGTGGATAATACAAAAAAAGGAAGATGATAAAATGTCTATGGTTACACACAACGAACGACTTTCTTAGGTTCTTCCTCTTTCTCTGAAATACAGAGTGTCCCAAAAGAAAGTTGATATTTAGTAGATCGATTTTAAAAAAAATAAGGGTTCTATCGAAAAAATGTTTATTAAATACTAAAATACCCAATTTGGGAATTTATTTCTAAAAATAATATCGTCCAAATGTAAACCCTCAAGTTCGCAGCATTCATTTAATCGAAGAGTAAAATTTCTTATGACGGCTTGCCAGGTAGGCTTCGTGATGGCTGCCATTTCGTGATGGATATTTTCTTTTAATTGCATCAGGGAAGTCGGATTTTTGGCGTACACTTTAGATTTGAGATAACCCCACAGGAAAAAGTCCATAGGGGTTAGGTCAGGACCACGAGGCGGCCAATTTATGTCACCTCTCCTGGAGATCAATTTGCCAGGGGAAATTTCACGAACTCATGGCAGAGACGTATTGGACGTATGTAATGTTGCTCCGTCTTGCTGGAACCATGTTCTTTGGTTATAGCCAGTAAGTTTAAAAGCAAGGTTCAGCATTAGGTATTTGTGCAAAATGCTGTGTAATGATGATCTATGCACATTTAAATCACTCGCGCGCTTCCGAATCGGTAAGTTTGAGTCGTCACGAAAATACTGATAAACACGCCATATGTTTTCTACCGTCCTCAATGAACTTGGTCGCTCGGATTTTGGATTTGCCAGCGTTGTGCTGATCTCTTAAAACTTTTTGACCCATTTTCCAATGAGAGGAATGCTTGGCGCATCATTGAATTGACGAAAACCTCAAATATTGCAGAATCTTCTACGCGCTACCGTCGCCGAATCACCATTTTTGTAAAACTCACGCACGCACAACGCGCGGTCACTACCGAGAAATGCTTCATAGCGACTAAATTCCCAAGAGCCAGACTACTGATTGACATACCCCCGCGCCCCTCGGAAAAGTTGCGTTCACACAGAAAGCAAAACAAATATTAACTTTCTTTTGGGACACCCTGTATATTCTACACTGTGTAATTCATGTTCGCGAGGTCTCTTAGATGAATTTGGTCTTTTACAGGAGGAGTAATATTTTGAAATGTCTTTGGAAACCATGGAAACATCAGATCTGTAAGTCAAGCTTATTCTTTTGTTGATTTCCTGGAGTTAAAGGGGAGTGAACTAACAAAAAATGTTTTTCTTTCACATTATTAAATATTATTTGCTTCCTTAGGAGTTTTTTTTCTTGGAATATTCATTACGATATTTCAATTTCTCCACCTCCCAAAGTTATACACCTAATGCCTTTTTCGTAACACAATAATATATTCAGATAAACTCCTGGAATTTTTATAAAAAATATCATCAATTCGTATTTATTATTATGACGAAGCTTTATGCTAAATTACTATTTCAGATTAATCTTTACTACGAATCGATTTACTTATTAGCAAAAAAGTATGCTGAAATTTTTCATATCGTTTCTACTGAAAAGTATTAAAATAAAATTCTTAACTACTTTATAAAAAATATAAGCGTAAACTACTAAACTTAGTATTTTAAATTAGAAGTGCATGAACGCGTGTAAGAAACTACCTTTAAACAAAATTATTTTATGGCTAAAATTATCTGTGACAGTGGTTACGCCCATACACATACCTACACATACACACACCTACATAGCACGCATACATACTGTCACTGTTTGGAATTGGTATTAATATTGTTACAAGTTCCTTTTCCTACCCATCCCTATTTGCCTACCCGCCAATCTTATTCAGTCTGTAATAAAACTCCCGTCGCGAGACAACCGTTGTGCTCCGCCGTGCATCCGCTATTATAAATAACTCCGCTGTGTACTATCAAAATAACGAACATCACGCCTATTGTGATTGTGCCTCTTGGATGGGAAAGGAATCATACAAGTGCATTGCCAGCCTACAAGTTTTATCCTTTCCCGGTGAGTTCTCTCCTTTCTATGCAACATGTATTTTATCATATTTAAGCAGTGATAGTAACACAAAATCAAGGTCCTTCGCCAGTCATTCTTTGACACAAACACATAAATCCACTCTCACAACATAAAATACCATTCAGATAGTTTTCATTGATTACCTTTTTCCTTTGTTATAAAATTATTCACAAAATAAATAAAAACAACTTTTTTGCTTGAAATCGTAACTTCTAAATTCCGTTTGCCAAGCGACTTTTATGCCTATTACCTATATTTGTGGCGATATAAGGCATTCTAAGATTACATACATGTTTGGCTTGTAGCTTGCTCTTAAGCAGTGGTATTATTTTTATTTTATTGCACAAATGATTTTAAATTTATTATGCTTTTCGAAATGATGTTACCGATTTCAATTTGTTTTATTTTTATTTTTTTTATTTTTTTTTTCCATGTTCTCCGTAAAACGGTTATTCACCAATACATTATGGAGAAGATTACAAATTAGACAAAAAGTATAGCAAAACACATAAAAAGGTCAGTTTCACTACTTTGTGACATACGTCAAAAGATAATTGTTAAACTGCCTGTAGGTTACGTTAAAAATGTCGATGGTCAATGCAGACTCGTTGAGCAGTTCAGTCGCTCTGTTGACTGGCGCGTTCTGATAGGCAGAAGTCCTCATTCTTGGAGCATAAAAAAGGGTATGGGACCTTCCACGAGTATTCTTGTCTGGGACATATAAGTTAATCTCTTTCAAAATAGGTGGATTATGTATAGTTCCAGAGATTATCTTAAAAAAATTTTTTCCTAAAAATATTTTTCGGCGGGCTTCTAATGTATTAAGATCGAGCATTCCTGCTAAGAATAAGGATGGATACAGGAAAGGGTAGTAGTACATATATTCCTTCATGTATAGGTAACGCATGAATCTCTTTTGTACTTTTTCTATTTCGAGAATATGGTTTTGCTCAGAAGGGGCCCAAATAATGGAGCTATATTCCAAGATACTGCGAACAAGTGCTTCATACGTTCTTCGGATTGCGATTCCGTTGGTAAATGATCTTGAATTACGAAGAAAAAATCCAAGCATTTTGTTGGCACGGGAGACAATATCAGATATATGGGATTTGAAAGAGAGATTTGCTTCAAAGATTACGCCAAGGTCTCGAATCTCATTTTTACGTGTTAATTCATGTTTATTAATGTGGTAGGGGAACAGGAATGTATCTTTGGATCTTGTAAATGTAACGACACTGCATTTCTGAATGCTGAAGGGTAAGTTGTTCAGTTCCGACCATTTGACAAGAGAATCAAGATCGTTCTGCAGAAGAATGGAATCGATGTAACTTTTGATTGCTTTGAAAAGTTTTATATCGTCAGCAAAAAGGAGATATTTTGAGTGGTTTATGGTGTTGCCAATGTCATTGATGAATAAGAGAAAGAGAAGGGCTCCTAGATTCGATCCCTGGGGAATCCCGAGTTAGTTTTGTATTCGTGAGAGAGATGGTGTCCGTAACTGACATACTGACGACGATTGCGTAAGTAGCTAGCCACAAAAGCGAGGAAATTCTGAGAGAATCCGATGTCACTTAATTTTTTTAATAAAATATCATGGTCGACTTTATCAAATGCTTTCTCGAAGTCTGTATAAATCACATCAACATGTACAAAATTTTCAAATGAATTATTAATATAGGTGGTGAGATTCATAAGATTCGTTGTAGGTGACAGTGTGGGACGAAATCCGTGCTGATTTTCGGTGAGTGCGTGTTTTGTTTGGTTATATATCTGTGAATAAATTATGGTTTCTAAAAGTTTGCTGTGCTGACAACACAGCTACAGGTCTGTAATTATCTATTTCTGACTTTTTTCCTTTTTTGGGTATAGGCGTTACTTTCGTTAGTTTCCACATTTCCGGAAAGATATTTTTGCGAAGTGATAGGTTAAAAATATGTTTTAGAGGTTGAATAAAATAACTTGCATATCTTTTGAGGATTATAGGTGGAATACACGGACATATGAATATACATGGACCTGCCCTAAGTGATAAAAACGTATTATTTCCCCCTCCACATGGCGCCGGCTGAAGCACCTCCTTGGAACCGGCTCGCTCCATGGGGAGGGGATAGAGCCTCGCTTGAATCTAAAATGTGTCACGTCATCATTCTTGCCGTGAACAGCTAGAAGGTAACATCCATACATTTAACGAAATACAACGCCAAAACAGTAGCGTATTCTATACAATATATCTACATATCAATGTGCACATAGCGAATGTGGGCGGTTCTCCAGTGTGCTCATCGGTGGTTACAGGGGTAAGTAAATTATGAAACATTTGTAATAGTGTTTTAACTAAAACGGCAACAAAATATTGCTATGTGTATTGGGGTGAGTCTTTTTGAGGCGAACATTTGACCTTAGCAAATATGTTATTATCGTGGCAAGCAATTCGCGCTCCCATGTAAAAAGGTCTATTCATTCAAAGCAGATTTTGCTTTTAAGAACTAAATGGTGATATTGTAATGCGAGATGCCTATTTACTGTCAGATTGATTGTATAACGAATCACAGTCATCTTTCCCCTCTCCCCCCTCCATGGTTTGGTTTGACCCCTCACCCGTAACTGCTTGTCTAGTCATTTGGATGTCTATGGTGGAATACAATCTGGGCCGACGGAGTATTTAGGTTTTAGCTTATGGAAAGCTGTAAAAATATCGTCATCGTTAATTTCATGAATTTGTACAGGTAAAGAGTTAAATGACGATGAAACTATAGAGGAAATGTCAAGTTTGGGGATATTGTCGCTAAATACTGATTGAAAATAGTGTGCGAAACCTGCGGCGATCATGAAAAGCGCGTAAGTTACCCAACGCTGTGAGGTAATGTAATTACGTCAATGTACGAATGTATGAAGCCATGCGAAATAATGCAAAATCGTGTTTTTTGTTTCGAAAATTTGAGGTATTTATTTATTTATTTTTTATTTTGCAGAAACAAACAGTACATTATTACATAATGGAAAATAGTTACAAAGTTATAGAATTAATACAATAATTGGTTCCAATGATATGTCACTGTTATCTACTAATATTTTTGTGAGATAAATAATACAATATTTATTTTTTTATTTATTTAATACAAACGGCATAAGTATGCCATAAACATTAATTACATGTCACAAATTCATATTCAAAATATTAGTAATGGTAAAACAGTGTATGTACAACAGTTAATTGTGACGATACATTGGGAAGTGACACCAGAGATACATTTACATGCAAAAATCTATAATAGAAATAAAATTAATAGTGACTAAAAAAATATGATAGCATAGCCGTCTTGTACCTCTGTTCCGTGCAGTTAAATAGATCTATCACATCTGCATATCTATTAGTAACTTCATGCAACCTAGGTAAAAGTGAGTGTTTCGTATACTCAGTCCGATTATTGTTACATTTTGTTCAAAATTGATAGGGGTCCTTTTAAATAAAATAATTATCCTTGCAAAAAACTTCACTATTTATTTCACTTGGACATGTTATAAATGTATTATAATACGGTGTCAATACACCGGGCCAAACACTGGCAGTTGTTTACTGTTAAAACTTGCGTTGGGAAGAAGCAATAATAATGGGATGCTAGCACTTTTATAACATAAAAACCTGCACACATTTAAAGAATCTACGATTATACATTTTGACATTCGAAAGCATCTACAAAAAAAATGGCTTCCTCCATAGTATGTACTTGGTAGTTAAAACAGGCTGCGAACACTCAGCGTCCAGCCAAGCCTCGCACCATTCGAAATATCAACGTCTGGGAGCTTGCTCGAGCAACCCATAGGTGCTGGTAGTATCTCAATTTTTAACATAGCTTCCGCCTCGGGGTTTCTAAATCGCCTATGCCGATTTATGAACCCTTCAAGAAAACATAACAAAAACAGGGGAAGACAATCAAGGCAAAAGCAAAAAACACAAATCCTAACTCTAAATACCGTACAAATACTAACAAATAATTTTACCTATTATAAATTAGCAGCCAAAACTAAATGATCCTGCACTGCTTATTATACTATTATTTAAAAATGTACATTCACAAGTTGAATTTTAAGGTGATTAACCTAAACTAATTACATAAACTTAAATTAACAAAAATTTTTTTTTACATATTTAAATAATAACTTAACACAAAATACTATTATAATAGAACACAACCTAACACAAAATAATATTATAATAAAACCCAACCTAACACAAAATAATATTATAATAAAACCCAACCCAACACAACACAATTGTCTTTTTTTTTTTTCAAGTCCATTGGTTAGGATCTTCTCCGGGTGCAGTCCACGATATAAGCACCACAGCGCGGGGTGCAATCAATCATCAATTTATAGGTTGTCATGTTGTTCCTGGGATTGGTATCTTTAAAGGGTCTCTTTTTTTTAATATTTTCACCCTAAAAGGTTTCATCATGGTCGTCCGGGGAGTCCGGACTGACGGAAGGGTCCGGGGCGTCCGTCACAGGTTCAGCTTCCGGGTCCAGAGGCATTAGACATATCTTTGTGATAGGCCTGACAAAGATTCCTTGAGGGGTTTTCAGGGTAACCACTCGCACTACACCATCCGCGCCGGGATGTGTAGATATAACTCGCGCCATTTTCCATAATGGTGGAGGTAGATTATCTTCCTTCAGAATAACCAGATCATCCTTTTGCAGTGCCCGTTGATTACTGGTTTGCCATTTAGTCCTTTTTTGTAGCTCCATCAAGTACTCTCGCTTCCATCTATACCAAAAGGATAACATTAGCGCATGGATTCTCTGATATTGGGTCAGCCTGTTGTCTGGTATGGCTCGGACATCTCTCTCCGGAATGATAGAGGATTTAGTGCCTATGAGGAAATGGTTTGGGGTGAGGGGTTGGTAATCGTGGATGTCATCAGACAAGGAAGTCAATGGACGGGAATTTAGACAGGCCTCAATCTGACAAATTAAGGTATACAAAAGTTCAAAGGTTAAAGCAGAATTACTAGTGACTCTATACAAATGAAACTTTGCTGACTTGACCGCAGCTTCCCACAGCCCTCCCTGACTAGGGGCTCGAGGGGTTATGAACCTCCACTCAATACCTCTGTTAGCTAAATAATTTTGAATCTTGTCGTTGTTCTCTCTCAAACTGGTATACAGCTCCTTGAGCCTATTACTGGCCCCCCGAAAGTTGCTAGCGTTATCGGAAAAGATCTTATCAGGTTCTCCCCTACGGGATATAAATCTCTTTAAACTGTTCAAAAAAGCATTGCTAGATAAATCCGAAACTAATTCCAAATGAACCGCCTTTGTGGAAAAACAAACAAAAATACATAAATACGATTTCACGAGTGGAGCTCTCCTCAGTGGCCCACTTTTGGTTGGAATCGGTCCAGCAAAATCGACCCCCGTGATAGCAAAAGGTCGGCTCGGTGTGATTCTTTCGCTCGGTAAGCTTCCCATGATCTGGTTACCAATACGAGGATTACACCTAAAACACACAATACACTTATGTAATATCTTTTTAACAGTATTTTTCCCAAAAATAGGCCAAAACCTTAATCTTATTTCAGCTAATAGCGCTTGAGGTCCTGCGTGTAAGTTTACATAATGATAGTGACGTATAATCAATTCGGTTAGCTTATGTTTAGCTGGCAATATAATTGGATGTCTTTGTTGGTACGATAGGTGTGTAGCTAAATTTAATCTACCGCCCACATATATAAGACCATCACATAAAAAGGGATGAAGAGATTTTAAGTTACTATTTTTGTTGACATTTCCCTGGTTTTTTAATGTCTTCAACTCTTTTTGAAAGGCATGTGCCTGAGCTGATTTCAGTAGACAATTCAAACTTGCTTCTAGTTCAGCTACACTTAAATTACCTGAAATTTTACTATTAATATTTCTGCAGTTATTCACAAACCGCAGTACATATGCTGTAACCCTTTTCAATTTGATAAATGAGGAAAATTTTCCAAATATTTCCCATTCTTGAATATCAGTAGATAAAAGAATATTTTTACTCTTGAGCTCCGGAGGGTTTGAACAGGAAATGTTCGATATAGGCCAATCGTTGACTCCGTCGGTCAACCAATTTGGTCCATTACACCATATTGTAGAATTTATCAGTTTATCCACAGTAGCTCCTCTTGAAAGTATATCCGCTGCATTGTCGGATGATGATACGTGTCTCCATTGATCTGGATCACTCAGTTCTTGTATTTCGGCTACTCGATTGGCCACGAAAGTGCTCCAACGAGTAGGTTGACCTTTCAGCCAACACAGCGCTATCGTAGAGTCACACCAATAATATGTGTTGATCTTCATTATATTTAATGCTTGTTTTATAGTTTTCATTAATTTTGCCAGTAGTACAGCACTACATAGCTCCAACTTAGGCAGTGAAATAGACTTCAATGGTGCTACCCTTGATTTGGATGTTATTAAGTGTGAATGCCACTTACCGCTGTGGTCCATTGACACGATATAGATACAGGCTCCGAAAGCCTTCTCAGACGAATCGCAAAAACCGTGTAGTTGTAGCTCTTTTGCTTGCTTGCAAATAATTTTTCTTGGTATTTTCAACACATTTAGCTGAATTAAATCTTGCAGGTAGGTCCTCCAGGGTGCTAATATTTCATTAGGTAACTGATCATCCCATGCTGCTTTGGACTGCCACAGCCTTTGCATTATCAATTTGGCTATGACTATTATCGGCCCTAGGAGTCCCAATGGATCGAAGGTTGATGCGATGCAAGACAATATCTCTCGTTTGCTCTCGGTTGGACCTGATGGCTTCATTATTACATAAGAAAAGTAATCAGATTCATTGTTCCATGTTAATCCTAATATTTTCTCAGTCTTTGGATTGTCAGTAATAATTTTGTCGGAATCGCCTGAATCGGCACACTTAGCTTGGCCCGACTCGGCTGACAATTCCAACGCATTGGACCTCCACTTCCTCAACGTCATCCCCGCAGATGACAAGATGCTGATTAATTCTTCTTTTAACTTTTTACAGGATTCCAGCTCATCTGCTCCCGTTAACAAGTCATCCATATAGAAGTCATTTTCTATGACCTGACTAGCTCTAGGAAAAATTAAATTATTATCCATACCAATTTGCTTTAAGCATCTTGTGGCTAAGAAGGAGGAAGGTGCCAGTCCATAAGTCACAGTCTTCAGACGATAATGCTTGAGCACATCCTGTGGCGACTCGCGCCATACTATCTTCTGTAGGTCCAGGTCATCTTCACACATGTTAATCTGGCGGTACATCTTCTCGATGTCGGCAGTCATGACTATTTGATGTTTCCTGAAATGCAATAGTTGGTTATATAGATCCTTTTGTATAACAGGTCCTGTCATCAAGGCTTCATTGAGGGAAATTCCATTTGAGGTTTTGGCGGAGCCGTCAAAAACGACCCTCACTTTAGTAGTAGTGCTGGATTCTTTCACTACAGCGTGATGCGGTAAAAAATAGGAGTCACGATCCCCTTTTGACTGGTCACACATCTCCATGTGTCCCAATTCTTCATATTCACGCATGAATTTTACATATTGTGTCTTTAACTCGGGATGTGACACAAATTTTCTTTCTATGTTTTTAAATCTTTTTTCGGCAGTGAGCAATGAGTTTCCCAACTGATCAATGCATGCCCGACGCGGTAAACTTACTACATATCTACCGTCATCTTCTCTAGTATGAGTACTTACAAAACTGGCTTCGCAAGCCTTTTCTTCTTGAGTTTGAATTTTAGTGGAATTAATCTCTTCCAATTTCCAAAATTTTTCTATTTGATGACTCAACTTATTTATAGATAAACTGCAAAAATCTGATACAGGCCTTTGTTTGGGGTACACGTTGATAGGACCGGACACAATCCATCCCAGTTGCGTACGTTGAAGCGTTGGTCCTGACTCGAGTTTCAATCTATCGTTGTTTAGCATTTCCCAGAAGCTCTCCGCGCCCAACAGGATGTCGATGGGTGCAGCTATATTGAAGTTCGGGTCTGCCAGCTCCAGTCCTGGTGGTATTTTGAACTCTTTTTTCGCCATTGTCACTTGTGGTAAATTGGTTGTAATTTCCTGTAAAATCAGACATGATATTTTGCGTTTATAATCCGTATTAAGCGAAGTCATCTCCACTGAAATTCTCTTTTTTATGTGTGTGATATTATTATGGATCCCAGACACGGGTTTGTTTATCCATACACATGGTAAATTTAATTTATTAGCAAAATCAGCTCTCATAAAATTACTCTGCGCACCAGAGTCAATCAGGGCGCGAGCTTTAAACATTTTATTGTTGGCCCCCACAATTCCTATGTAGGCGGTTGACAATAATATTATTTTTTCTGCCTTTTCCGATGCAGAAAAATTCGACACTATAACCTCGTTATTAGCATCCATATTTGAGGTCTCCGGCGGAGGTACCTCCTTGTGTAATAGAGTATTGTGGCTATACTTGCCACAAATTTTGCAGGTTAGGTTTGTCTTGCAACACTGTGCTTGATGACCCAACCTCAAACATTTAAAACACGCCCGGATTGATTTCGTAGCATCAATCCTATCCTGTAATTTTAATTTTAGAAATTTTTTGCAAAAATAAATTTGATGACCTTTATCATTACAATAAATGCAGTTGTTTGCCTTTATTGCCAAGAATACCGATGAATCTTTTTTGTTATTATTGTCGCCTATTTGCATTTTATGTAGGTTAGAAGATTTTTTCTCTGAAGCATTCATAAGCTCCAATACTTGTGCCCTAGCAGATAAACATTTTATGAATTCCTTTAATGTAGGTAATTCACCTTGCAATGTATATTGTTCCCAATTTCTCCGGGTAGCTATATCCAATTTATTTGAAATTATGTAAATAATCAAAGGATCCCAATGATCTACTTTAACTCCGATGTTTTGTAACGCTTTCAAATTGACATTAGTTTCATCAATTAAATACCTTAATGCTACAGGCTCTTCATGTTTCATATCCTTTAATTGAAATAGAGTTTGGATATGTTTATGTACGGTAGCCCTGAGATTCGCAAATCTGTCGTGCAACAATTCCCAAGCCGATAGGTAGTTTAATTCCGAAACTTCTAGATTACTAATTATTTTCAATGCGTTCCCTTTCAGCGCAGATTGTAAGTAAAAGAATTTTTGGACGTTGCTCAAGGAACTGTTATTATGAACCAAAGTTTTAAAGGTTTCAACGAAATTTACCCAATCTTTTTGATTCCCATCGAATTCTCTCAATTGGAGAGTTGGGAGTTTGATGTCGACTCTACCCTCGTTAATTGAGTCCATCGCCCCTTTAGCAGTAGCAAGGACTGAAAAATATTGATTTTCAAACGTCTCGCGCTGAATAGAATTTTCCAGTTCCTCATCCGATAAAATTTCAATTTCGTCCTGTATAGATTCGAATTGATCTAACAATGGCTTTATTCGGTCGTACCTCAGTTTAATTTCAATCGCGGACAAGGAGTTTATAGAATCCGCGAAACGCGTCAATTTCCCCTTAATCACGCCTCTCTTGGCTATTAAAGATTTGATCTTATCCATTTTGTGTATAAATACCTTTTCGTAGCTTAATCCCTGATAAAATGTGTTCCGACAATGCGTATTTATTTATTTGAGAAGCTACCCGCCTGAAAGACAACAACGACAATATTCCTGGCAATTATTAATTGAGAACCTAATGTTCAATCAATTGAAAATCATGAGTTGCATAAAATCTTTACGTGGGTAGTGATTTTATTTTTTACAATACAATATTTATGGGATTAATCTTGTTAAAAAACTACGAATGAGTTCTGTATGGATGTTAAAGAATGGGTATGGGTGGGAAGGCACTAAAAACTTATCTCATTTCCGATGTGAATCCAGTCTTCCTTTGTTCATCTTTGTGATTCCGGTAATTGTAATATTGGTCATCTGTATTAATTGGCAGCTGGTTCTTGTTTTTTTATATTATTGCAGTCCTCTGATTGCAATCCGGATCGTAAGGCCCATGTTCAAAATTGATAGGGGTCCTTTTAAATAAAATAATTATCCTTGCAAAAAACTTCACTATTTATTTCACTTGGACATGTTATAAATGTATTATAATACGGTGTCAATACACCGGGCCAAACACTGGCAGTTGTTTACTGTTAAAACTTGCGTTGGGAAGAAGCAATAATAATGGGATGCTAGCACTTTTATAACATAAAAACCTGCACACATTTAAAGAATCTACGATTATACATTTTGACATTCGAAAGCATCTACAAAAAAAATGGCTTCCTCCATAGTATGTACTTGGTAGTTAAAACAGGCTGCGAACACTCAGCGTCCAGCCAAGCCTCGCACCATTCGAAATATCAACGTCTGGGAGCTTGCTCGAGCAACCCATAGGTGCTGGTAGTATCTCAATTTTTAACACATTTAAAAAGGGTTTTAGAACGAGTGGTTCTCGTGGGAATATGAAATTCAATGAGCTTAGTTAGATCAGGACTGTCTATTCTACCATTTACAATTTTGAACATTAATATTAAGTCTGATATAATTCTTCGATCTGACAGTCTTAGTAAATTTAATTCTTTCATCAAGTAATTATAATTTATGTTTTCAATGGGAATACCGAGGTTAAAATTAATATATCTTAAGAATTTGTGTTGAATTTTTTCGATTGAATCTGAATGTATTTTAAAATGGGGGGACCAGATCGAGGAGTTATATTCGACTTGACTACGTACTAAGGATGTATACAAAATTTTTAAAGTTGAAATATTCTTGAAACCTCTGGAATTTCTAAGAACGAAGCCAAGCATTTTGATACCTTTATTATAGATTGAGTTTATATGGGATATGAAGTTTAATTTAGAGTCGAAAGTTATGCCCAAGTCACTAATTTCTTCGACAGAGGTAAGGGTAGAGTTGTTAAGTTCATAAGGATGAATAATTGGTTGACTTATTCTGTAAAAACTTATTGAATAACACTTATTTATGTTCAGATAAAGTTTGTTAATAGAGCACCAACTAATTAATTTGTTTAAATTATTTTGTAGACAGGCACAATCTTCAGCGGTTTTGATGATTTTAAATATTTTTAAATCATCTGCAAAAAGCAATACATCTACATCTTTATCAAATATGTCAACAATATCATTTATGAACAATAAAAACAAAATTGGGCCTAAATGGGACCCTTGAGGTACACCACTGGTAGCTATAAATTGATTGGAATAGAACAAATTAATTTTTACAAGTAGAACTCTATCAGATAGATAGCTTGCAAACCAGTCTAAAAGTTTTCCGTCAATACCGAGCTTACGTAGTTTAACCAGTAGAATTTTATGGCACACTTTGTCAAAGGCCTTGATAAAATCTGTGTATATGGAATCGACTTGAGTTTTGTTAGCTAATGCATTTGATATAAAGTTTTCATATAATGAGAGATTTGTCAGAGTTGACCTGCCAGACAAAAATCCATGTTGATTTGGAACAATGAGATGGTTAATATGTGGGGAAATTTTATCAAGAAGTAATTTTTCAAAAAGTTTCGGAATTATAGATAGCTTACATATAGGTCTATAGTTAGTGACATCACTTTTATTACCCTTTTTTAGTATAGGTGTTAGATAACAACGTTTCCAAATGTCCGGGAAGCAACCTGTATCAAGCGATTGATTAAACAATAGACAAATCGGCTCAGCCAGTGAAGCAATGCAATTTATGAGAATATTGGGGTGCACGTTATCAGGTCCGGCCTTTTTGTTTTTATCTAGAGATTTAATTTTAGATTTAACGTCGTTTATATTGATGTGTACAGCAGGAATATGCATGCTCTCAATAAGGGAAGGTGGTGGTATGTAATTTTCTGGGATATCTTCGTCATATACACTTTTGAAGTAATCAGCAAAATAGTTAACCTTAACTTTCATATCAGTGCTACTCTTATCTTTGAAGTGCATTGAAATGGGTAAACCTTGTTTGTTTTTTCTAAGAGAGTTTACATGTGTGAAAAAGTTTTGTATATTAGAGGGTATAGATTTTTCGATTCCATTTATATAATTATAATATGATTTTTTTGACAGTTTTTTACATTGAGTTCTGTAATTGTGAAATAACTTATAGTCGTTAAGGGATTTAGATTCTTTAAAGTTTTTGTGTGCAGTTTTTTTGCAAATAATCAGGTGATTAACTCGCTGTTGAACCATTTCGGGAACTTCGCTTCTTTGAAATGTGAAAATGGTACATAGTTTTCAATGGCCCTGTTGATAATTGTGTAAAAAATTTCAAGATTGTAGTTAATATTATTGTTGGGGTGAAGAAATGACCAGTCTTCATTTTTAAGATATTGGTTCATATTAGGATAGTCAGCTTTGGAAAAATTATAAGTAAAGTTAGGAAGAATAGTTGTGTCGTCTGGTGAGTTATTCAACAAGATAGTTATGCTTAAAGCGGGGTGGTGGCAGTCTAGGGGGAGGAGCTCGTCAACTGATTTAACAATGTGAATTGAGAGATCACTACAGAACACTAAATCCAGCAGCCGGTTATTGGTATTGTAGACTTGATTTACTTGATGTAGAGCGAGTAAGTTCGTCATATCTATTATTTCACGAGCATTTTCTGGTAGGCTTAAGTTGTTATAAGAGGTTTTATTCATCCAATCAATGCTAGGGGTATTATAGTCACCAAATAAAATTGTTCTGGCATCAGGGTATTTATTTTTAAAGGTTTCGAGGTCATCAATGTGGTTTCGGTAGACTGTGATGTTGGATCCAGGAGGAATGTAGACACATCCCAGTAAAATTTTACTTGATTTAGTTTTTAGTAATACAAATACCTGTTCTACGTCTAGATGTTTGCAAATTAATCGAGTGGATGGCAGTGATTTTTTGACGGATATGAGAACTCCTCCTCCTCTGGTTTTATTGCTGGTGGCTGGATTCCTGTCAAGGCGGTAGGTGTTATAAGATGAGAATCCAAGTTCCTCGGTGTGAATATCAGGATCAAGCCAGGTTTCAGTAACGAGAAATACATCGACGTTTTGAAGTAAAGGAATAGAAGTTTGCAACTCTAAGAGTTTGGTTCGGCAGCCGCGGATGTTTTGGCCGTATACATTGATGTGTTTGAGTTTTTTGGATTTTTCTTAACTATTGTCGGCTTGCTGTTGATATATTTGATTGTTAGTCCAACTTCACCTCCCTGTATCCTACTTTCCATTGATTGACGTAGGTCTGATAAATATTTTCTTTGGTTCGGAGTTTGGTCGGAAAAAATTTTGACAGGGAAGTTGTTAAGATAAAAGTTTTTTTTTCTGAGAATATTCATTACTTCAGTTGAGTTTCTTAAGATAACTTTAATGGGCCTCGATTTATCAGGCCTCACTGCTCCAAGACGGAATGTGTTGATGGAATTTGGTTCTATATTGTTGTCTATTTTCTTCAGAATGGTTGTAATTTGTAAATTATCATCCTTGATTTTTTCAATTTGGTTCAGTTGTGTGCTTTCAGGAACGTTTATAATTATGAGATTATTTGCTCTGTTTTTCCTCTCTTCAAGCTCATCGGCCGCTTCACATGTAGATTCTAATGGGTTAGGTTTGTTGGTTAATGCTTTGAAAGCTATTAGTTTGCCCTCGAGTGCTGCCATTTTTGTAGCCATTTGCGCTATGGTTCCAAGAATAGCATTAGTTTTTGGAATCATTTTCGCAATTTGATCTTTGTTCAGTTTGCTACTGGGGTCTATTATTAGATCGGTTAGAGCCTCAACCGCGTTTCTCGCCTGACTGATAAATTTCTGGGAGTCCATTTTGTTAAAAAAAAATTTTTTACGTAAATTAAGTTAGTAACTTATTAAAGGAGAGGGGTGTGTGAGAGTGTTTGTATGTGTGTAAATGCGCGTGAGGGTGTGTGGATGTGTGTTTTATGTGTGCGAATTCAGTGTGATAAAAATGTTTTTCTTAAATAGAGGGAGGGAATCAAAAAATATATCGGTATTTGTGGTTTTTTGAATTGAGTTGAAACTTTGAAGGATGCGGGAAATAGGGGAGTTGGCTGCAGCGTTCGTATTATTACTGGTTGTGTAAAAAAGGTTGGTGTGGCGAGTTCTTTTAGATGGGATGTTAAAATTTATTTGGGATAGAAGTTCTGGGCAGTCTATTTCGTTATGTATAATTTTATGGAGAAATGTCATGTCAGCTACCGTTCGCCTGGATTTCAGGGATTGGAGATTGCAGTATTGGAGAATCTTCAATTAAATGCTATGAGCAGAACACATCTTGGCCTTAGAAGATTTCGATATTTTTTTTATAAGTCTTCAAGCCAAGATTAGGTCTGTTTGGTTCTCAAACACTTTTTAAAAACTAAATCCATATTCCCCAAGTCCTTCATCAGCCATTTGAGTCCTATAATTTCAATACCCGCTATATCCGATTTTTTGACAAAATGATCCGAATGTGACATCCTGGTTACATTTTCGGGAGGAACAAGTCTAAGTTAAAATTGAGTTTCAAAACCTCCTTTTCACGACCAAAAACCATGTTAAAACTGCGAGTGAGAAACAAAACTCGCTATATCTTTCAAGAAGTTACTATCAAAACCCACTTTATCGGATTTCAACCAATCACGAGCAGTTATTTTGTCAATATGGCGGGTGTAGAAACACGCCCCTCAGGTCCGTTGAGTTTCAAAAGCCTCTATATTCCATATAAATTACGAAGTTAGTATCAAAATCCGCTTTATCCATTTTATTATCCAAATTACTTAATACTTCTAGACATACATTGAAAAATTAACACTTTTCAAATGTATATTACTACAATGCATTATGTAAAAAAATAAAATGCACTTTTTTATTTACGCTAGAGACGTGACAGTTTTTTGAAAACGTAGCGAACCACTTGGGGTGATATATGGCAGGAGTGTTATTTATACAATAAATGGTTTCCGGGGCGGCGGTACCCATACCCGCCTCCCAAATTAAAATCTCTTGGGCTTATACGTGGTAAAACCATGTATGATTTTGAGCAAAAATGCAAGGCTGATGTAAATTCAGTGAATATGCTTTGAACTATCTATAATATAACTTATGTGACCTATAAATTACTGATTACGTTTGACTATTTTTTTTTCTTCTCTGGTCTCTGCTAACAATGATTTATGTTTTTACCTCGATAGGTCATCTTGGTGAGCGATGGTAGTGATGACAGTATCGCTTGATACATTATCATTCTGTACTGATTCTGAAATTATGTTTTACATGTATAAATGCTCTTATTATTTTCTATTTTTCTTGATTAGTTTTGGTTTCCATTCTTTGGTGGCGCAACTGAACTGTGCATGTTATGTATCGTCATTCCCCCATAGAAAGGGGGTGGGATAGACCCTGTCCATGCACATTGCCAGGCGAACATACAACAGAGCGGTCTTCCCGCGATCCGCCCGCGCCTCCCCCATCGACATGCGTTGGCCTGAGGCGTAACCGTGCGGTCTCGATGTCCTTCCGTCCCCCCTCCGGTAACCCGACGCTCATCTTTCCTCAAGGTCTTCAAAAACTTCCCATTCTCTCCCAAGTACATTTCTTCGAGGCAAAATCGGGGAACCGGCTAAAGGACGCGGACTTCGAGCATCGTCTGCGGTTGGGCCGATAGCTATACGCATTCTCATTGGGAATGCCCGGTGGTCTATGGAATACTTTCTCTGGCTTTTTTTTTTTTTTTTTTTTACTATGTTTTATTTTATTTCCGCTACAATAGTAATTACTTACATTATAACATAATCATATAACTGTTTTTTCCTCATTACTTATTTTATTCACAGAAGGTTTCTTCGACTGGTCATGGCCGTTATTTTTATTTTTCTTTTTCTTTTACTAACACTATTATCTCTTTTTGATGTTACCTATTTCAGAAGAATTATTCCACGGGCTGCTACTTCTATTTATCTTTTGTATAATGTTAATGTAAGTACTTGCATACTGCTTACTAACCCCGTATGCATGGACATTGGAGGGTCTAGAGTCGTTCAAATAAATGTAGCTTCGTTCAAAAAAAGTAGAGTCTTGACGTGTGCGGTGAAGGAGGAAACCATATGTTTCCTTATAACGCCGTTGGGAAAGTGGTGGGTCCCCTCCAATGATGTAAATTCAACGAGTAAGATTAAAAAAGGGACGTCCAAATGGTTTGGGCATGAAGAGCGAATGAACAAAGAAAAGAGTGTAAGGAGAATACATGACGAGTTTTGGAGGCGGGAATGGGTACCGCCGCCCCGGGAACCTTTATTGGATAACCAACACCTCTGCCATAGGTCACCCCAAGTGGTTCGCTGCGTTTGGTGATTTAGCAGGGGTGCCCGGGTTCATGGAGTGAGGTTTGTCTAGGTCTGGAGGCGGATGACCAGGACACACTGAACCCCAGATTCCTACCCACCCATTAAACCCTCCCAGAACTCTCCGCTCCTTCCTTTCCTTTAAAAAAACCCTCCACACAGCATCTCCAAAGATGACATAGGCCCCGAGGGAAATTATTTTGCTTAGGGCATCCTGTGTGGAGCTCATGTAAAAAAAAAAATGACGCTAATGTGAATTGTAGAAGAAGTCGGGAACGCCCGATTAGGATATTGCATGATCAAGTAAACCAGATAAGTCGGTCCATGTAAAGAGTCAGAATAATAGAAGAGTATTTATGAGACGATGTATGAATGTGAATGAGGAGTGTGTGCCAAGACCCAGTTGTTTCACTTCTTCACAAACTCAACTTCTTTTTTCCCATCTTCTTTCCCTCCCAACTAATTTAGCCTCCCAATATACCACAATTAGGCATGCCATAGTCCCACAGGCGCCACAGTAGGGAGAATACTTTTATTCCATGCTTTCTCGATACGAACCAATATTGATTGATAGATAAAATCAACTAAGCCATAGGTCACCCCAAAGCGTTCTTATAAGTTGTCCTTATATTTACGCTTAAGGGCCCGCAATCCGAATTTCTAGCGATTTCTTACATATTTCCCTTAAACACGGTAAGTTTTAAAGCTCCTAAAAAATATATGTTATTCTTGAAGATAATATCTAGACATTGTCCTCACCGAAACGCAAATTACATAAAATTCCCTCGATAGAAAAAAATCGCAAAGTATGCTCCAAAAATTATTATTATAAACACGTTTATTTCAGTTATTTCACATGTTATATGTATGAAAAAATTCACAGTGTTTCATTAAATGCTGTTTAAGACAATGCCCGCTTGATTAGAGCCTTTAGTAAAGATTCAAAAACTAATTTTGAAGGTTATTCTTAAAGTCCCGTTGAGAACGAGCACTGATTTTATTTTTAAGACACTAAATGTTCCGAACCTGCAAAAATTGTATTAAAAAAATATCCTGCTTCATCAATTTAAAAATACACACATGTTTGAAGAACGAATGAACACAAGAGCCTTAAGAGAGTCAAATGTAAAATCTTTCAACATCCCAGTTTGTCAAACTACTTATGGGCAAAGATGTTTTAAATATAATGCAACAAAGCTGTTCAATTCTCTACCTCCTGAAATTAGAAACACGCAAACCAAAAGTACATTTAAAAGTAAAATCATTGATCACCTCAAATAAACATATCCATCACAAGTATTTAATAACAGACCTACCTTTATACCTACTGTTTGTATATATGTAACCATGTACCTACTGCAATTTTCTTTTTATATATATATATATATGTATGTAACATACTTGAAATGTATATTTAAAGAAAAAAAAATTATATTAACCTGCCATTTTCATAATATTACTACAAAATCTTAGATAACCACTCTGTAAATTGCCATCTCAACACAGGCGTTTCACACCTAGTGAGATGGGCAATACGTCATTTTATAACTAAATTTAATATGAAAATAATTAAATAAATAAAAAATAAATAAATAAAAATTTTGCTCTATTTTAAACTAGTCGTGTTTTATGAAACATTTTCTAGACATTGTAAAATTCATAAAATTTTAATGAAATCTTGTAGTTAATATTAAAATCACCAATTAATCAAAGACTTCGCTTTTAATTAGTTTATTAATTAAAATTTAATGCGGCCTAAGGCCATACTGCTCGGCGTGAAATAATATACGTAGATTTGTTAAGTTAGACTTAAGACATTCAATTAATCCAGGTACCAAAGTCACGATAAGCTTAGATTTATTACCTCGTTTAATTAACCCCTGTTCGGATGTCGCGAGTGACAAAATCACGCTTCCGCGCCTTCACTTGCTTATTAATATGTTGATTAAATGTTATGTCTTCTATTTAACCTCTAAACCTCAGGTGTAATAAGGAGCTATAAGAGTAATAAGCTGTAATAAACTAAGGGGTGAAACGAACCGGAGCGTGGTTCCGGGAATTGTTTTCTATGGTTTTTCCAGAGATTATTACAATATTTGACTAACTTATATCTAGATAGGGCGTGTGAACCTTGAAATTTAATTATCAGCATATTTGTTTGAGAAAGCATACATCAGAAAGAAATATGCTTTCTTGCTGTAGAAACATCGGAAGAATCATCGATTTTTATAATCTACTAGCTGGTTCCCGGCATGCGTTGCTATGTCATTTAATAAAGAAATTGTTTCTCTCTGAGTGTCCTTTCCCATTCGTCCCGTTCCCCTTCCGCCTCCCCTTCTTCTCCTGCGTCCTCTTCCCCTCTCGCGTTCCCACTCTGATTCCTCTACCTTCCCTCTCCCCACTCCACTCCCCCCCCCCCTTCCCCGTCCCACGAACCCCCCTCCCGAGTTCCCCTCCCCCCTCCTAGGTTCCCCTCCACCTCCCTGGTTCCCCTCCCCCATCTCTCCCTCCCTCCCGCTTTCCATAGCAATAGCCGCTTCCTCGCGTTCCACCAATAGCAATTTTTTTATACAAATTTCATAGTGCCAGAACTCACCGGAAGTTTTGTAAAAACCTTGTCCTGACAATAACGAACACACAAAAAAAGAATTATCCAATTTGTGCGGTCGTTCGAAAGTTATATGCTCTTAGCAACACATTCAACGATTCATTTTTATATTATAGATAAGACTAACTGATACGACAAACGTTGTTCTGCCGTATAAATTATTTCTAGTGAATATTTTAATTGTTTAACAAAAAATAACGAATGTATTGTAAGTGCGTGGTGATGGGATCTATGACAGAAAGAGGAATGGAGCGCTGTAGACGATGACCGCCGATAAAAACAGAAAAAACACAAACTAAAATAGGAAAATGAAATAAAGAAAATCAATATGAATTTCGAAGAGCAATTGAGTGTACGATATTTTTTGACAGTCCGTCTTTAGCAAACACAAATAAGCTCTATGGTTTGCCCACGCGAGAACATGATGCCGAATGAAATATCAAAATGACACGACGCTTCTCGTGAATGTCTTGCGCATGTGTGGATGAAAGTTCAATGAGGCGGACGTAGCACCATCTGTCATTCAACAATATAAATAATTTCGTTCTGTTTGATATACGATTAAAAAATGGGAAAGTGGGGATGGGAGGGTTAAAACTTAGGGTTATAAGTATGTTTGATGCAAAATAAAATAAAAAAATACACCAAAAAATGTTGTCAAAAAAATAGAATTTTTTTTCTGGATAGGGACATCCTAATCACCTAGCGGTATAAAATATACTTTAAAACCTTTTATCATACCTACCAAATATACATTAAAAATTTCATAAAAATCGGTCAAGCCGTTTCAAAGGAGTGCGACCACAAATACCGTGACACGAGATTTTTAGGTATAAGATATAATATATAAAAATCAAAATGTAGTTGCTTGTATGTGTGTTTTCTATGCGTTGCTAAACCGTTCATCCGATTGCGATGAAACTTTGCGGATTAGTATGCCCGCGATGGCTTCTACATGTATACAATAGTGTAATACTGGCGTAATGAAATTATGCTTTGCTTAACATATTTTGAAGCGGGGAGGGGAACGCGGGAGGGGGGGAATTCGGGAGGGGTGTTCGCGGGATGGGGGAAGCGGGAGAGGGAAGAGGGAACGTGGAGTGGTATCGTGTGATGGAAGGGGACGCAGGAAAGGAAGGAGAGGCATAATGGTAACGGGACGAATGTTAAAGGACACGCAGGGAGAAACAATTTATTTTTTAAAGGTCATTGCAACCCATGCCGGAAAATCGCTAGTATGACAATAAAATAACTTTGTTTCACTTTATTTTATAATTTTAATCAACCGGTTTTGGTTCGACCCAAACCTTCATGGGGGTGAAATAAATAAAAAAGAGTATTTAAATGAAAAGTAGAAGAGGGAGAGAGAACAGCATCTTAAGTTACAAAAGAGGGAGGAGGTAAAAGTACGCATGAGGAAGGGAAATATTTAAAAATGGGGCTGTTGGACAAATCACTGTTTAGATATTTAGTAATTTCGAATTATTTATTTTTAATGATTTTTTTTTCAAGAGCTTCTAGATTCTAGATGGTAATTTCATCCGCGACAAAATATCCTCCGTCAAAATATCCTACGAGACAACATTGCATACGTTTTACCAGGGTTCACTTTGAAACCTCAAAACTTTGTCATATTTTGAGATATCGAAAACCTAATTTTTCTGTCGCTAAAAAATCTTCAAATATAATAAAAATAAGGAAACAACGTCATTATGTTTTTAAAATCATCATTATTCGAGTAACTCTTTTGGAGGCTTAAACGGCAAAACTTTATAAAAACCTTATCCCAGAGAAGCTGAGGCAAGCGTTAAAATGAAGAAATTCTAAATTGGGTCAAACTGTTAAATATTAACCCTTTACAAAATTTATTAAAATTCCAGCTAAATTCCCAGCGCGACTTTTGCTAACGTCCAAAGTCAAGACAATTATTTTGAACATGATGCAATCTTTATGAGGAATTTTCGGTTGTTTTAAAGTATCGGCTGTTTCTAAGCGGAAAATGAGATCTGAACTTGTTAATTGCTTCTGTACAAAGCCATGCAAAATCTTGAGAAGATGCGTTATTCTAATATCAAAGCAAAAAGATAATTACTTCTATTTAACCTAGTCTTGTAGAAAAGTCAATAGATGTTGGATAACAAAAATGGTTAAATCTAATTATTCTTACATTCTATTATAGCAAAAATATTGTTATCGCAAAATTGTTAAAATGCTAAAATATTATTGCAAAAATATGAAATTATCGCTTCGTTAACCCTCAGGCTACTTTATTCATTTTTGCTAACAGCTCACGTAGGTAAATCGTTTTATTTCCCTTACTTTCATGGTGGGAAAAATGATGTAAATGGTGTCAGAAAGGGAAAACACCACGCATATTACAATCTACCCGAGAAAATCAGAAATATGTCATTTTTAAATCAGATTTTAGACATATTGACTATTTTCCACAAAAAAATTATAAATGGATTTCGAAAGATTGTTCTTTTATCTAGCATTCGCATGTTTTAAAATTTTAATTTTAGTTTAAATAAAATCATTAAAAAATATATACGTACATGTGTTTCAGGACGAAATTTGGTCCGTTTGTGTATTTATTTGCGCACTTACAAACTAATATATTTCAGATTTTTTTAACATTATTATTTAACTTAGACATTATTGAAAAATGATAAATACTTATAATCAAAAAAATAATTACAAAAAGTACATTATGTTAATAGATTTATCATCACGCCTTTCAGCATTCTTGGATGTAAGTAGGTATAAATTAAAGCAAATTCGGAATGAAATAAAATCGATATTGAGTTATAATTTTAAAAATCTGGTACGGAGAATAATTAATCTTTCCCATTGTAACCGCCCTGCATGATCGTAAGAACAACTTTCGACGAAATGTGGATTTTCGGCCGCTGGCTGGTTAAACGCTGTTAACTACAGAAATATAAAAATGTGCACCTCTGTGGAACCAAATTTTCCGACTGCAATTTGAGACAAAATTTATGAAACTTCATATATAAAAAAAAACATAATGGGGCTGATCGAAGATTTGATAAACGTCAAAATGTCGAAAGTTTGAAATCCCTTCCGCGGTCCCCCTCCACCTTCAACGCCTTCCTCCTCCCGCAACCCTCCCCCTTTTCGCACTATCCTCTCCCTCCCAGATTCCCCCCCCTTTCCATTCGAAATAAACTCATTTTTTAAAGACTCGCGCGCCAATTATTGTATTTTTTTTACGCAATAACGCCAGAGCTCACCATTATACATAGACCCGTTCGCGGGCATGCGCACAACAAATGACCAAAGTTTCATCGCAATCGGATGAATTTTACAGAAAATAATTTCAAAACACCAGAGCTCACCAGTATGTAATATATAGACCTTTGCAGGCTTGCGCACAACAAATCACCAAAGTTTCATCGACATCTGATGCATAGTTTAGGAACGCATACGGGACAAACACAGAAACATTCATTTTTACATAAGAAGATGTCAAGGGCTTTGATGCAGTGACTAAGTGGTTGTCTGTGGAGAGTTTCTTCTGGAGGTAATAATAACCTTGTCATATCTAATAATATTGGGTCTTTGATATATTATATCAAAGACCCAACCGTATCTATCGACTTGAAGGGATTTAAACGACTATTGAGTCTTCTTCTACAAAAGCAATCTTCCTAACGAGCCTTTCGTTGATCGATGTAACTTTAAGTGACCACCTCAGGGTCCTCTGGTACGATGGCTCTATTGATTTTTTTTTACATTAACTCCACACAGGAGGCTCTGGGGAAAATAATTTCCCTCAGGGCCTATGTCATCTGGGATGCTGTGTGGAGGGTCTTTTTGAGAAGAGGAAGGAATGAACATTGGTCTTGAAGAGACCCATGTTGTAGGGAGAAGGAAACACAGAGGCTGGCAAATCATATTCCACAGCCGAGTTGTTGAACACAAGAACGAGTCGAAGAAACCACCCGTTCTCATGTGACAAATGTCAACCGTGTACAAATGTTGGGCAAGCGTTTGGCGTGTTTCCCGACTTTGCACCGGTGCCGAAGGGATCAATGATGCTAGTTCCTCGGAGCATCTTCCATTGTAATACCGGTAGATCAAGGATAGCATACCCACCCGACGCCTGTGCTCTAAAGATTGCAATCCGTCTGTTAAGATAGGAGAATCTATTATACGAACCGCAAGTTTCTGCACAGAGTCGAGGGTATTTTTCAGGTATTTTGGAGCTCCAGACCAGAGGTGGCTGCCAAATTCAACCGTGGGGCGCACTTGTGATTTGTACAGGGTTAGCAGTATCTGCGGGCCCTGTACAGTACGCCCAGTTTTTGGAAGGCTAACTTTACTCTGGCTTCGATGGAGCTCCCATACCTGAGCTGGTCACTGAGGGTTACACCAAGCATTTCAATGGAGGGCCTGTTCGGAAGATTGCTTCCGTTGAAAGATTACTAGATTTTTATTTCGTTCCCTTTTAGACGTAATCAGACAAGATTGGGTCTTTGAAACATTAAATTCAACGAGATTATTTTTACCCCAAGAGAAAACACTCTCGAGGTAACCGTCCATTCTTTGCTTCAAAGCCCTACGAGCCGTTGGAGTTTGTGAGCCCTTTGGGGGCTTGGCAAACAAAAAGCTATCATGGACTGTAGTCATCCGTATAACAGTGAATCGGTGCACATGACAAAAAGTCGTTGATGTGCAACAAAAACTAAGTCGGCGACAGAACCGATCCCTGTGGGACGCCAGCATTTATCGTGTATGAGGAAGAGGTTAAACCATCGGCTACCGTCTGAATCGACCTCTCCCTCAAAAAGTGGGCAATCCACGTACACAAGGATGCGGGAAGTCCGTAAGAAGGCAGTTTGTTGATGCCAGATTGATGCCAGAGTCAAGACGGTCTATCAAAGTTTAAAATATTATAAAGCCCACAGATACTAAAGTAGATGCAAGCTGATTTTTATTTTATTTTTCAATTCTACTAGCTGACCCGGGCACGCGTTGCTGTGGCTAACGAAATACAACGCCATCTATTGGATGGCTACCCAAACTTTTTAACCACCGCCATCCGTTAATTTGCATACAAATCAAATTCACACCGCCCGATTGTCAAGACATTCTCCTATATATATTATAATTTTTCAACTAATTTTCACAAAACCTTGGTAAATTATATACTTAAACCTTCCTCATGAATCACTCTTCCTATTGGTGAAAACCGCACGAAAATCCGTTCAGTAGTTTTTGAATTTATCGGGAACAGACAGACAGACACGGCGAAGGGCTTTAATTTATAATATGTAGAGATTCTCGAACATTACGGTTTTTTTTCCGCATACGAAAATTTATGCTTTGGATAAATTGAAGTTTTTTTTATGGTTTCGCTGGAGAAGAATTAAAGTAAAATTGTTTTAAAAAAAATTAAATCTGCATAAAAAATATAAACGTGTTGCAGTAATCCGGCAGATGTGTGAAATCGCACATCTGCCGGATCTGCCATGATGGACATTGCTATTCATATCAGGTTATCAAACTCGGCTATAGTCATTTCAAGCAACGTTTCAATTCTGAATGGTGTTCTTACAGTGGGGCGATACTGAGAGTATCTTCTACTCTGAAACGTGCCGCAAAAACACTATTTTTAATTTTTAAATTAATTAATTTTGAAATAATACAAATTAATCAAATAAAATTTATTTGCGCACGCCGGGATTCGATCCCGCGACCTTATTATTACGAATCAAGAGCCTTACCCCTAGACTACGGAGGCCGTCATACTATTCAGCTTATATTTTAGTTCTTTAGTTTACTTTAGGTACTTTCTTGTGAAATGTATTCTTCCCTACTAGATCTATTTGCGTACATCTAAATAATAGTTTAAAAAAAAACTAAAAAGGAACGAATGTGCTTTAGCTTTAGACCACACGACTGAAGTAAAACTAAGGACATAAATATGACATTGGGGTAACATATGACCATGGGGTGACCTACGACCGTGGGGCGACCTACGACCTTGGGGTGATTATGACCTTGGGGTGACCTACGATCTTGGGGTGACCTACGACCTTGGGGTGACCATCCTTATCCTCATCACTTCCCAAGTCAAGCGTGCGTAAAGGCCCGGTCGTTCGCCTCGCCATCGATCACCGTTCGCAATGATTACCGTTCGCATCACACTTTTCGTAACATCATCACACTTTTCGTAACATCATACTTGTCGTAACACATCACCACTTTTTGTAACACATCACCACTTTTCGTGACGCATTCACCAGCTTACCCCCCAAGTCAAGCGTGCGTAAAGAAATTTTACTCAAAAATACCAACCCCTTTTGTCGTGGAACCCAAATTTACAACTCACTTCCTAAATAATTGTTATCATAAATATAGAGAGTAGAGACCATTTAATGCTTAGCTATCAGTTATACACGTCCGTTATGATTCCGATCCTAAATCAAAGACATTCCCATAAAGTTAAATAGGTAATGACGACGAAAGTCTATCTCCGGATTACTGTAAATTCCTATAAGGAGCACAGGTAAGTGAGGAGGTAGCGCGTTGAGTAATTTGCTCATTCTTTCACGGACTCCTTTCACTCCTTATGGATGTATAATAGCCGGCAGCATTTCAAATCTAGCCCGCAATATCGGCCTAGGAATTTCCGGCTCAGAAGAATGGAGGAAATACGAGGGGGTGCTGAAAGAAGGGATGAAAGCCTATTAAAGAAGATTTGGTATATAAATCACGGATTTGGAGATAAAAATTGGGCCAATTCTCGTCGATATATTAACAGTACAGACAATCCGAAGAAATTATTCTACAAATTCTCTTACAGATTTGTATGATGTTGGCTAGGATATAACAAATGGCGGCTGGTCGCACAGTGTGTTCATGTGCAGCAATGGTAAATTATATCGCCCTTTTTTTTATTGGCAATGCTTATTAAAAATACATATAAAGTTACATCAGTTACATAGTTACATAAGGTTAACAAAAAAATAAAAAATTGCCTTTCCTCACCATAAAGAGACAATGCTCTTGTGTTTGGTGAGGGAGTTCTGGCTAAATTAGTAAATTAAAAGATCGTGTAATTTAGTAATAACGGCTATTGTATATAATAAGTTGGTTAAAAAATCATGTATAAATTTAAAAATAAAAATCCTGAAGAGTTTAAAACATCATAATATAAATTTTTTAAAATCACTATAAATGAAAGAATCATGTAAGTTAGTAACAAAAATTATTGTAATAAGTAAGTAAAGGATACGTAAGAAAGAACGCAAGATTTATACAATAGTAGACTCAGAGATATAGAAACTAAGAAATGAAAGAAAAAGAAGGAATGAATGATTTATAAAATAGCAGACTTTAAGATACAAAGTAAACATATTTGGAACTTTTATAACAGTTTAAGGTAATTTTTTAATTTGGGCTTAAATTCCTGCATATTTTCGATGGTTTTTAATTTTAATGGGAGGTTGTTATAATAGATTATGCCTAGAAAAAGAAAGGAATTTCGAATGTGCTTAGTATTAAATGTAGGGATTTTAATAGTTTTCTGATATCTTGCTGATGTATTGAATTGGAAGTTACGAGTATTTAACTGTATTTCTTTGTAAATTTGAAGTATTGAATATTTTTTATACATTTTGTCTATTGTAGGCACATTGAATATTGAAAAAAGAATTTCAGTAGGAAATTTAGATGGTTTTCTCAAGATAACCTTAATTATCAACCTTTGAACTATCTATCCTTTGAACTATATCTTACCGAAAAATATAAAATCTATGAATCTTATTAAAAATATCACCTATCAATATAATGCCTAATATGAATGTTTATCAAGTAGAGCGAATTCTCAAAGTTCCGCGTGAAATTGCACTTTGCCCGTGTGCAGACCGATTGCAAAGAATTACGTTTTGTATCCAATATCTCAAACATCGCCGGCTCGTCGCGCCGGCTATATGTATCACACGGACGGCTACGCGGCCTTTATCATACAAATTTTGAGGATCAAAGGATTTGAGGCAAAAATTCTTAACAAAAATAAATCATTCTTTTTTTAATCAAAACGTATAGCAAATACCTACTTTAACATATGTTTGCCTTTTTATCGATTGGTGTTTTAAATTATAAAACGCAGATCATTAAGGAATTGCGCTCTTGAGGCGATTTTTCGCAAAAACAGCGCTATGTCAGTTGTCCAAATTTATTATTATTATTATTATTAATTCAATTTTTCAACAGCGCTCTTGAGGCGATTTTTCGCAAAAACAGCGCTATATAAGTTGTCCAAATTTATTATTAATATTATTATTAATTCAATTTTTTTATAGGTAATATTGACAATTTTGCCCACGTACTGTTTAAACACTGTTTATAAATACTGTTTATTTACTGTTTACAATGAAACATAAAATAAAATAAATTAAACATTGTAAAAAATAGTGGTATTTAGTGAAAGTTCACTAAATGATGGTAAATACCACGATTTAGTGAACTTTTTATTCCGTTCCGCGGCAATGACGCCACTGCTTATCACGATTATTTTGTACCGGTGAAAGTTAGTGGAGCTGGCGACACGGTATCGCTGCGAAATAAATAAGCAAACACTTCACCATAAAAATTACGGATCTGCCCTGATGATGGACACTGCAGCGAAGGAGGTAGCGCAACACGGCTTAACACCCCAAAAACAAATAATGAAAATGAAAAAAGATTTGTACAATTTTTTTTATTTGAATTAAAAAGCCATATGTAGAAGTTTTCGCCCTTCGAAAACAGCTTAGAATAGACCTTCTCTCCAAATAAGTTTAGTGGAATTATTTTTACCTGATGTTGCTTAGTAATCGTTATCTCGAAAAAAATATAAGGTACGAATTATCAGTGAAACACCACATTTTTAAGGCAGCGGCCACCATTGGATATAAGTCGACTGAATTAGGAAAATATTTTCAGGTATTTAGCTAATATAAATTATAAATTTGTATTTATATGTCAGGGTAGAGGAAGTGGTGCATGTCCGATTTTTTTTTGTTGCATTATACCTATTAAGAAAACAGTTTGTAAAAATGCGATTTAGCAAATTTCACGGGAATAACGTGAAACTCGCCATTAGGGTGCTTCAAAAGAATGAAAAATGTATTTTTAAAACATTTCTATTTAACACCCTTTCACAAATGTCTAGAAGTTTACGTAGATTTTTTTTTCAAATTTTTTACGTGATTTTAAGGGTCGCTACCAGCTGTGAAAATGTAGGGTTTGACCAAAAAGTATAGGAATTTATTTTATGATTTTTTTTTACAAAATGTAGTTAATAAACATAAGAATAAAATCAATGAAATTATTATGTCACACATTTGCTTGTAGGTGCATTTTATTTTATGATTATGAACTCAAAAAGTACGCTATTACTCAAAGACTGCGATTTGCGATACCATCCGTTTAATTTTAATTTTCTACCCTGATGAAGCTTGTGTTTAGTGAAACCGGTAGGTATTAAAAAAATAACAAAAATTTCGTGGTTATATAGGGTGTTCGAGGGTAAAGTGCATTAAGACAAAATGCATTTATATTCAGAGCATGCAATGTATTTGATAAGAATTTTAATAATATAGACATATTCTCATGTAATTTAAGTACCCTAAAAAAGTATGTCATAGCCAACATTAAATAATTTTTTGACCGTATTGCAAGTTACCATGTTATTGCTGTGAATCCTTTCCAGTTGCATACTTGACATTCGACTTAGTATTGTATTCACTCTGAGTTGTAGGTATGTACAATTTGTACAATGTACATATTATTATTATTGTTGTTGTGGAGTGAGAATAGAATTCTGACTCTGAATACTTCTTGTTTGAAATTTAGTAAGCAGATTATTTTAGTTTATATTTTGTTTTTTTTATATCTTTTTTTTAAAATAATTTTCATTATTTTCATATTTTTGTTAAGTTCTTACGGGTACAGGACCCTTACTTTTTGTATTACTTTTTATTTATAATTTTAATTATGTGAAAATCTGTCATTGGATATTATGTATATTATTAATGTTATTATTATAAATGTAAAATATCTGTTGATTTTCCATAATAAATAAAAATAAATAAAATAAAAATTAAATTAACTTCGGGAGGGATTCTGCATGATAGTAGAAGTAAAAAAGAAAAATAACTTTTTTTTAAATTCCAACTTTTAGGGTTAATTTTGTGGTAAAAAGATAAAATTACACAAGCGTGCGCGGCCAGCTTTATTATTTTCCGCTGTTACGATACGGGCTAATCACCATCATCCAATGTTGCCACGATCGTGCCCGACAGGCAAGTAAGACCGTACCTCGCACTAAGGATTTTTAGTAGGTAGATCTTTTTGTATGGGAAAAAAATGTTGGAATTTCGAAAAACTTGTTAATCTTTTTTACTCCACCCATTATGTAGAATCACCTCCCGAAGTTAATATATTTTACTCCCGGACACCTTGTATACAAAGTTATAGTTGTTTCATTATGTCAACCACAAAGTGACTGTTTTCTACCGAAATATTTCTTGTAAAAGAAAGACAAACATTCACGAGTTACGAATAACCTGTCAGTATTTGAAAATCTCTTAATACTACCACAGTAAGCGGAAAATTTTGCTTCTGTCGTGATGAAGGACTTAGCCAGCCGAGAAATCGAATTTCCTTACTTCAAAGAAACATTATGATAGGTGTTTAAGGGCCGGTTTTATAACCATCCGTTCGTCACGCTTGATACCATTTTTAGCTAATATTTGGTCTACCGCTTGATTTTGCCGTTTTATAAACATTCGCAAGGCTACCGTTCGGTTATGTAGCGGTTAATGCTTTACGGACCGATTTTGGCCAGTTAAATGGTTAACGATCCGTTTGCTGACGTTTTTTTGACAGTTTTAAGTAGAAAGTTGTTCTCGGCGCTCGGTTATTTATATATTATCGAAATCAGTCAGTAACCCCAGCCCAGCTTGATTTCAATTATATATTCAATAATATTATTGTTCAATTTATAAAAACAGTTTATTTATAAACAAGTTCTGCTGTGTAATTATTATTACGCGTGACAACTGTTTCGCCTAGTTTGATAATGCCTTCAGAAGGCGAAATAGCTGTCACGCGTAATAATAATTAATAATTACATAGAAGAATTTGTTTATAAATAAACAGTTTTTTTTTTTAAATTGAATAATAATATTATTTATAAATTGAACAATAATATGAGAAATCTAAATTAAAATGGGTTCTACAAATTAAACTTAATAACAATAAATAATTTATTATTAACACTACGTTTCTAAGCTCTGGGATCAATGCTGCAAGCAGCTGGCGATTTTACAGGAATCTCCAAGTCGATGCATCCGTATAACAATATACCGTATAGTCTAGTGCATTGTTATGCGGAGAGTGACCCAAGTAATAAAACTTTCGGACTAAATGTAACCGATGACCGCCAGTGATGCACATTTGTTTATAATACGTAAAATAAGATAATGAACGGATAGCGGTCCGTTAATGAAAAACGGTTCGTTACATAACTGAAATTTGGTCCTTCGTTTATAAAACCGGCCCTAAGATAAAGCTATTTTCGTAAAGGTAAAGGTCTCATTAGTTTAAATAATTCGTCGTTAAGTGATTAAGTATATTTTTTTATCCTTTGTTTTTATTTTTAAAATGAAAATTGAACAAAAACTAAAATTTTCGTTATTTGTTTTTAGGGTGTTATGCCGTGTTGCGCCACCTCTTTTTTTTCAATTTGGGAGTCGGGAATGGGTACCGCTGCCCCGGGAACCTTTATTGGATAACCAACACCTCTGCCATAGGTCACCCCAAGTGGTTCGCTACGTTTGGTGATTTAGCAGGGGTGCCGGGTTCATGGGGTGGGGTTTGTCTAGGTCTTGGAGGCGGATGTCCAGGACACACTGAACCCCAGATTCCTCCTACCCACCTCTTAAACCTTTTTCCTTCGCAGATATCTCCTCTCCTTCTTTTCCTTAAAAAAACCTTCACACAGCATCCCCAAATATGACATAGGCCCTGAGGGAAATTATTTTCCTCAGGGCCTCCTGTGTGGAACTCGTGTATATTTGTCGTGAAAATCTTAAAACCTATCAAAAAGTAAAATGGTCGTTTGAACAATTAAGAACCAATGCGACGATTGGTTTTCAATTAAATCCACGTGGAAGGCATTTCTAGTGTGTATTGTACGATCAGTGGCAGCGACACTTCTGCTCATTTCCACAAGCGATATCATTAATGTTCTCAATATTAAATTGCAGGCGCCATGCTTAAAACTCAAACTTTAAATTATAACGGTACCGTAAGAACATCGCAAAATTAAATAAAATAAATGGAACGATTCGCGTACCAAACTCGCAACAAGCATCTACCGTTTTAAACCAGTTTTTTCTGTTATTTTACAAGTTCTCTTTCTCTGGTTTCAATACTGGGATTGGTTTGCATCAATTTCCTCTATTCGTCTCTTCCATTCTTCCCTGTCTTGTGCGGCTCTTTTGAAGTCTGCATATGATGAGCAGCGCACGTCCACCAGCAGGTCCTCCAGGTACTCTCGGCGTGGGCGTCCGCTAGAGTTTGCCCCCTCGGTTATACCCTCCATTATGGCATGCAAGAGGCCTTCTTGTCGTATTACATGGCCGATCCATCTTGCACGCCTTTTGGACAAGGTCCTGAGCAGGTGCCTTCCTCCTTTGATTCTTTGGAGAACCTCCTCATTTGTAATGTGGTCTCTCTAGTCTCTCCTCTTACAAGTTACACGTATGAAAAAAATCACAGTGTCTCTTTAAAAGTTATTTAAGACATTTCCCACGAGATTTTTGCTCGTGTTTTATTAAACATTTCACAATTTTCGCTAAAATATTACCATTTTTAATATTAGCCCTCTCCCTCTAACTTTCGTATTAACATATCTCCCCTTCTTCTTCTTTTTGGGCGCTTTCTTATGGAAAGCAACTTTTTAAGAATTATTTTAATTGGTTTTGACCTTTGTACAAAGAGTATAACAATAGGGCCGTCTGTTTCACCCAAAAATAATAAAAGGAATAACTTGGATCTCAAGACAACGCACCTTGTATATAATTCTATTGTAACTCCTCATTTAAATTATTGTTCTAGTGTTCTATTCTTATGTAACGAGACCCAAAATAATAAACTACAGGTTATACAAAATAGGGGAATGAGGATGATTCTGAAATGTAATATCTTTACTAGAGTTAAAACTATGTTACAAAACTTAAAAATGATGACAACTAAACAACATATAATATATAATACGTTAACAATGATGTACAAGCTTAAAAATAACATGCTCCCTAAATATCTGCAAACTAATATTATGTACCATGAAAATATTTACAATTATCCTACGAGGAGTTGCCGAGACTTCAGGCTTCCCAAAACTAAACTGACTTGTACACAAAACAGCGTGTTTTATAAAGGTCAAAAACTTTATAATAACCTACCAAATTCCATAAAGGAAGCCTCAAGTCTTAGCACTTTTCGTAAAACATGTGCTAAATACATTAAGAAAAATTTATGAATTGTATTTATTTGTATTAACTGTATGTCTTAAACCCTATTGTTTGTATTTCTGACTGGAGTAACTGTATTTCTTTTTAAAACTGTATTCTTTCCGTTATAACTTTATGACTATATTTATTTTATTATGTATTTTATATGTTTTTTTAATACTAGATGTATGAAAAAATTTGCTTACATCTAAATAAAGTTACAAAAACAAACAAAAATTCGTACGAATTCACCGATGCGTTCAAGCCGAACATCAAATTGCCAGAACCATTTATTGGTAAACCAACGCTCCTGATAATGTTTGGTGTTTTGGTTTGGTGACTCAGCAAAAGTGCTCGTGTTCATGGGGTAAGGCTTATCCAGATCTTGGCGGCGGATGCGCTTGCCCATCTACTGGAAACCTTTTGACCTCTCCAGCAGGATTCTTTCGTTCTATCGTCCATTCAAGGGATGGATTCATATGTGCGTCACTCCTGTGTCCGTGACCCAGATTCCTTCCCACCCCTTTACCCCTTTGTCCTTTCCAGATTGTTTTAATTTTAAATTTATTTGATTAGTTTATGTTTCGTGTTTATTAATTTAAAATAATACATACATGGTATATTTGCGGCACCTTCCAGAGTGTAAGATATTCTCAGCATCGCCCTGGTGTAAGACCACCATTCAGAATTGAAACTTCGTCGCCAGAAGGGGCTTTAGCCATGTTTGGTGACTAAATCTGAATAGTCAGGTACTTACGCCACCTTCCTCTACCACATCTCCTTCCCCTTCCTACTTACTTTCAGGCTCACGACATACCCCAGTTGGGGATGCCACAGTGTCACTTGCTTCAAACGGGAGCAGATGAAACTCTTGTGAGGGGTTCAAATAAAAAAACTTCCTTTCGTTTCTTTTCATAGAAATACCCTCCACATAGCATCCCCAAAGTTGACATAGGTACTGAGGGATTTTTATTCCTCAGGGCCTCATGTGTGGAGCTAATATTAAAAAAATCAAATATTGAAAACTACGTATACGAACCATGCAATTGAAGTTTGCCTATTGGAACACGAGAATCCCTTTCATTAATGTCTATCCTTTCCTCGTTCCGGGGTAATAACGTTTTATCTCATTTCTTATTGTAAAGAAGACATACTTAAGAAAAAAAATCTCTCTGAATAAAGACATCGCAAAATCTAGAAAACACATCAACGTTCGTTTACTGAAATACGTTAGCTACCCGGTTGTTAACAACTACACAACTGCGAAAAGGTAATAAATTCTGTCAGGACTTAATCACACAGCCTTCAAGACTTCGGCAGTTGACAGGCAATTACCCTAGAAAATTTAGTTTCTCTTAAGAATAATAATGGGCGATAAATCGCGCAAGAACAATAATGGTTATTTTGAATAGGGAAAAAACGTGAAAAATAATAAATAACCTTCTTCTTACGTACACTCCAATTAAGCAGGGGAAATTTAATATCTTCCTTAACATTTAACTACCGAGAGACGTACAATGAGTTATTTACTAAGCTGGGGTCTTTGAGACTACAAAACAAATGATGTTTTATTTCTTAAATATAATATGAGAGACTTGATTTACTGTCGGTCTTTTATATTGCTTAATATTCTTTAATGTTTGTGAAGAACAGAGAAATTCTGCAATTAAGAACACAGGTCGCAGGAGGCAACTGAATTTTTTAAGTAATAACTCGTTTTATTAAGTAAGTACATAAATGACATTATACAAGTGTGGGCTGGAAAGTAATGCGCATATGCTTGTACAGTGCGAACAAAATGACCTTCAGAAGTGCGCCAGGTGGAATATGACATTCAGACAGGAAGTGACATTCCTCCTCTATATGTACGCGCAAGTTTGAGGACGCTGAATTTATCCAGTATATTTTGAGAAGCCGGAGTATGAACAAACAGCGTCGATTAGAGCCTTTGCAAAACCTGAAGTTTGAATCGATTCCACACCCTTCTTACTCCCCCGATCTTTTACTCTACTCTAGAGACATCTCAAGGGTAATCATTACACCTCAGACAATGAGGTAAAGGCAGCTGTCAAGTCCTGGATTCGAGAAATTTTTCAGTTACGTAATGAAAAAAACTTGTTACACATTGGGAGAAATGCGTTAGCCTTAACCAGGCTAAAAAATAAATTTACGATTTTGAAGCTTAAAAATTGTACTTTTAATGTACTTTTTGCCCGATCTTGCCATTTGTTTTGGTTCGTGTTTTACAAGCATATGTGCATTACTTTTCAGCCCACCCTAGTAGGTACATTTGTTGTATATTTTTTATTGTATTTTACACCGGCGCACACAAGGACCGCCAAAGGAAATAGGTAAAAGCACTGTCTTCAAACTAAATGTAAGCATTTTTGAAACGTTTTTGATTAACCAGTTCACAATGATCCGTAATTTTTTTTGTGAACGCGACCTGCGCAGCGAGCCTATGAATATAGCGCTGCCAATATTGCTAGGTTGCGCCTGATTGTTGACGGAGTAGCTACGCTCGTCCTGTTTTCCCTATTTAAAAATCAAAAAGTTTCCAACATGAATATTGAAGCTTCAGGTATGTACTTTAATTTTAAATTATTTTTAACATAACAGTCTTAGCGTAAAATAGATTTAATATATGTTTTAAGAAACACTAATTTTGTTAAAAAATAAAATTAAATCTTTACTTCTACTAGAGTTTAGAAAAAAGTTCCACCGAGTTCAGCGCCAATATTTTACTGGTTCGAAAAAACACCTTATAAGCAATATAAAAAGGTAAAGTGTATATCCACTCTTTTCTACCTTTCTTAAATCGAGCGCATTCATTTCAGGTAGTCACGGCAAATGAGGATTAACAGAGAAGTACTACATATTTATAATGTTTAAAAATGAACAATTTTACAAGTTATCATCATTTTATAGTAGTTTGATCATATGTATATGTTTTATCTAACTGATTCACTAATTTAAAATACAGAAATAATCCAATACGAAATTATTTATATATTTTTTTATTTAAGTAAGTATACAAAATATAATGGTTATGTTAAGGTAAAAATATTATATTTCTTAGTCCCCCTCACTGGGGGTTCCTGTGCCGAGGCGGACTAAAATAGTTTAATTATAGTTTATTTGTCTTCTATGTCGTTTTTAGTGTCTTCATTAGAGTGTTTTCGTTGACCTCTTTCAGCTATGTTTTTATTCTTGATTTGTACTCAATAAAAAAAAAAAATAGTTTTATGTCTAGGGGAAGAATATTAGGGAGTTTAGTTGCAAAATAAGTGTAGTTTCTTTGTCCGATTGTGGTTTTATAACTTGGAATGTTTTTTATGTCATTTTTATTCGATCTAGTGTGATTTACACTACTAATAATTAGAATACTACGACCAGCTGATCCCAACTAATTATAAAACAAGTATTTTTTTATCAGAATTTCAATCAATTTGGCCGTGTGTGCGGCGGCGGTTTGTGATTTGTGAATACAACGAGAGTAACTGTGACGATTGGCTAAAATATGCATTTCTTGTAAAGTATGCGATCCTTATCACAATAGTACTGTCGCTCTTTCTTATACATTAAATAAAGGTGAGACAAAAGATTAGACACACAACGTACGCATTTCTGCATCCTTCAAGGTGCTATTTTTTCCTTTAGAGGAATCAGACATACGTACTCGTACATTATGTGTCTCATCATTATTTATCGTGTAAAATAGAGCTGCAGCATTATTGTGATAAGAAATGTACGTTTATTGCCTCTTTATACCGTCGCCGATCCGCGAACGAAGCAGCTATACGATGTACATATAATATACATCTTCTTCCTTGCGCTGTTCCAACTCATTGCCTAGGTAAGCTGTTGGGGTCGGCTCTTCTCGTTCTCAGGTTGTAATATCTCCTGTTCTGGGTATCGCCTTCATCCAGGCCGTTTCTCTGAATTTTGAACATTGAGTCATCCAGGAGTTCTTCGGTCTTCCTCTGGATGACTGTCGGTGAAGCTCCATAGACATTGCCTGCCTCACTGTGTGGTCTGATGGTTTCCGTCTTGTGTGTCCATACCATCTCAACTGTCGTTCTTCCAGCTTACTATTTATGTCTGTGACACCCAGGCTACCACGAATGCGTGAACTTTCACATATAATATACATCGAAATCTAGAAATTACCGCATTTCTTCGTTTTGACATAAATCAATCCCAGCAAGTTGGTGGGATTGATTTTATTTTATTTTATTAGGAAATCCAACAGTTACAATTATTAATAATGTTTTATGAAATATATACAGAAATTTAACCAATAATAGGTTTTCGCTGAAGTGATTTATGTCAATTCTCTGTATCTCACTCTGAAACATTTAAACAGAGGCAGTAATGCATCTCATTTAAACAAAAGCAGTAATGCATCTTTTTCGCTTGACTAAATGTCCACATACTTCGAAAAGAGATAAAATAATTTTGTCTTCCTTAAACCGTGGCAAGTCAAACACTAGATCAAAGGTCCAAATTCAATTTATTCCCCTTCGCCTATTTTCCAGCAGGGCGGAATAGGCCACTTGCATCACATTTAAAAAAAAATCCGGTTTTACAAATATTCTAAGACATTCCGTATTTTTTTTTAATCGTATTTTTGAATTTTTTGAAATTTTTTTATAAACCGGAAAGACGGGACATAATTTTATAGGTGCGAAAAAATGATAACTACATAGCCGAAAATAATTTTTAAAAAAGAAAGTTTTCCACACGAATGGCACAGGAGAATAACGAGGCATACCAAAAATATTACATCTCATAAATATTTTTTTCCTTGATTCATCTTATTGATCATAAATCATTATATTTTACAATGTATATATTACTAAATCCAATGTAACATACTTGTACTTGTAAATTATAATAATAATAAGAATATTATAAAATTTGATTTTGTTAAAATCAGCACCATAACCATTATATCTCTAAAACACGTACCGACTTCTAAAATGTACGGGGTTCTCTTCAGAACATCTGTCAAAAAATCAAACCAAATGATACGTTCGCAGTGAACAAACAATAAATCTAGTGAACGACTTCCAAAATTCGCCTGAAATCAAAGTGATACCATTTTTAAAAAATAAATCAGTGTGGAATTTTACAAAATTAATAGTAACATTTTCGGAGACGGGACATTTTCATGTAGTGACGTCACGAGCCCAAATTTTGGATTTATTTATTTAAAAATAAAAAACCTGTACATTTCTAAAAAAAATTTCTAACATTTTAGCAATCTTAATAAAAAGATCTATCCACGCGATTTTTTCCAAGTCGTTATGAATTCAATGCAAGTGGCCTATTCCAAGGGAACCTCTGAGATAAAACATCCCTCAATGCGACGATGGATGGTTCACGGGGCCGGAGAAAAGTTATGGTGATTGCTTTTTAATAACATTAGCTTTTTAATGGACGTTAATGTTCGATTCACAGTTTTTTCAATTTTGGCGACTTTGCATGCCTTTTCTTGTAAATTATTGGCATGTTTTTGTTTCGCAGAAATGGAGGATTTGGCACACAAACTTAATTATGTGTGCACCCCTTTGTGTATGAACATTAATTAAGTTTTGGTGCTTGTTTTACAGAAGCTACTGAATCCATTATCCAGGCTTTATGTCCGGAAATTTCTAATACTGTGAAGCAGGAAATCTTTTGTTTGTTGTTTGTAGATGTAAAATCATCAAGGTATGTATTTTTGCTGTCTGGGGCTTCTAGATCAACGCATCTATGTTCAGCTTTCAATGTTATTTCCACCATTCGTCATGGGGCTTTGAAAAATCCATTATATAAAACATAAATACGAAATGGTTGTTCAAAAAACAGAAAAAATTGAGTAGAATGTGGAACCAAGTATGTAGAGTCACGTGGGGTAACCGTATGCAGAGTGTAAGTGTTCGCAATGATGTTTCCGAGGTGGTCGTGCCTGTTTCGCGCCCGCACGTTCCTTAATTCAGTAGCGTTTTGGGTCGCATTGAAGCAGGATATGAGTACAGTGAATCCTAATTTGAAAATAAAAATTGGTAGGTAAGTTACTGTTTTTCATGCTTTTTCTTAAATTTTGTCATCTGCTATCGACATGTTTGCTTACCGATGTGTGCTATTATGTAACCAACTGAGTCAGAGCGATGTGGTCTATGATAATTTTTGGTAAAATATTGTTAGTTACACGTGTGCAAAGTGATAATTCTATTAAAGATAACCACTAATCTGATTTAAACACTTCTCTCTTCGAAGTATTCGTAATCGACATGCGTGTAAACATTTTTATATAACTTTTTGATTTATGAACTACACAAGGATTTTATGTTTGTTTAAGATGCCTTAATGATCAATCATATCAATAAACAAAAAAAAGAGCAAAATACCTAAAGCATTTTAATACAAAAATCCCAATGTAAAAACTGCGTACGGTTACCCCACGTGACTATAACCAAGACGTAATTACTGGTTCTTTACAGAATATGGCAAGTTTTCTATGAGAATCTCTTACTGTTTACAAAACTCGGAAGTTGATAAACGCTGTCGAGAAAATTGTTGAATATATACAATACCAACCTAAAGCCTTCTATAATGTACGCCCCGACATCCTATCAAACAAGTTTAGTCAAATATTGCACTAAAAATAAAATATTTGTATTGTCTGGAATATTCACAACAAATTTATTTGTGTGCTATTTGGAGTAACTCAGGGCTGCGTTTTAGGATCACTATTATTAAAAAAGTAAATTATATGACACAATCGTCATTATCAGGAAGTAACGTCCCAAGGTTGGATTTGACTTACACCATAAATGTTCACTTTGCCCGCTGATAACATAAAGGTAATATATATGCAAAGTTTAGAAAACTATCTTTGACTCTAGTTCCTGTAAAGGTAAAGGAATCGTTGAATGGAGTAGAGAAAATCGGATTAAGTTTAATGCATTTAACATTCATGGTTTAACCGGTGTAATATAAACGACTGAAGTTTTAGCCGTGTCTCCGTTATTAACGATCTTGTGATCACGTTTGACAGTATATTGATAGTTCGTATCAATTGTGTCCAAGATAAAAAAGTTTGAAGGGTTTTGTCGTGATTTTTTGGTTTGTTTTTTCTGCTTACTATAATAAAATTCAATAATACGTTATACATTTATCAATCATCGATGTATTGCATGCTTCCGTTTGCACTTTTACCGATATTTAAAAGTTTAGTATATGCTGGACATCTCTGCTTACCTCATCAGAGATATCCGGGTTCTCTAAATAAATGGTCACGGAATTTAGTTTATAAATCATAACACTGATTGTTTGGTAGAGTTATATTTTATTTGACACCAGAAGTGAGATATTACAAGGATTCTATCCGCGACAATAATTTGCGTAATTAAAAATAGCTTACTGGCGAGAGGAACGTTCAGAACGGAATGATCTCGAAGTTTTTTCCACTCGCGAGCTCAGTTCTGCTGTCTGCGCATTTTGTTGCGCAGGCAATTGTTGCTAGAGTCAAGGTGACATTTTGCTCAAAATATAATAATAATCGCGGTGCCTACAAAAGTAATTTCAATGTTTCAATATAATTATCGAAATATTAAATACTTCCGTTTGTACTTTTACTGATATTTAAAAGTAATTTCAATGTTTCAATATAATTATCGATGTATTAAATACTTCTGTTTGTACTTTTACTGCTATTTAAAAGTAATTTCAATGTTTCAATATAATTATCGATGTATTACGTGTTTCCGTTTGTACTTTTACTGATATTTAAAAGTAATTTCAATGTTTCAATATAATTAGGTACAGTGCAAAAGTACAGTAAAAAAGAACGCAGACAATAAAATATTCAGGAATATATAATATACCAACATTTTATATTAAATGAAAATTTCTATTTTAATAAAGTGGTGTAATACAAAGAGTGTTTGATCTTACTAATATTATAAATGCAAAAGTTTGTATGGATGTATGTGTGGGTGTTTGTTACTCTTTCACACAAAAACTACTAAATGGATTTTAATGAAACTTTACAATAATATAGCTCATACATCAAAATAACAATAGGCTATGTACAATGATAAATTCTGGTCTGAAATGAAATTATAAATATTAATATATTTTATTTATTATACGTTTATTGTCGCTTACAAAGCAAGTTATTGATAACGTCAGATGAAAAGCAAAACAAATCGTTGTCTTGCTAACTATTTGATATATTTGCTGGAAATTTTATTTAAGGCATCATAGTTAAAAATGAATCGCCGAAATGTGTGTACGCGCATAACTTCCGAACGACTGCACCAAATTGGATTTTTTTTTTGTGTTCGTTATTATCAGGACAAAGTTTGTATAAAGTGTATGTGAGTTTGTATGATTAGCTCTGGAATTAAGACATTTGTATGAAAAAATTGCAATAGGTGGAACGCTTGCTGTTTGAAAACTGAATGAACCGGGAATGAATGTATGAAATTCGGGAGGGGGAGGGGAACCCGGGAGGGGGGAGGGGAACCTGGGAAGGGGAGGGGAACTCGGCAGGAGAGTTCGCGGAACGGGTGAAAGGGGGGAGTGGAGTTGGGAGAGGGAAGGTGGTGGAGGTGGAGTGGGAACGCATGAGGAGAAGGGGACGAGGGAGGGGAAGGGAAATGGGACTAATGGGAAAGGACACGCAGGGAAAAATAATTTCTTTATTAAATGGCATAGCAACGCATGGACTCAAGATAGAACTATTATGCTTATTAATTTTCTGTTTTAAACGTCTGTCCTATCCGAGGGTGGAAATCAGCATGAAAAGCAGCACCTTTGGTTTATGTATCAAAATTAAAACTAGTCCAAAAATGGCTTCATTTGAAAAACATGGAAAATTTAATTACTTTTCCCGTGCCTGAATAAATTGCAACCAAAGTAATAAAACAATAATTTTAATTTTGACCCCTTAACCAAAACGTAGTACCGTTCTCACTTTCCACTAATTGACCCACAAATAGCCTTCCAGGTAAATGATTACGACCTTCCTTCTATCCAGAAAGGGAGAAAGGGAACCCCCCTCGCGGCATCGGCTGCCCAGAACAAATTAAAATACCCGGAAAAGGTTCGATTCCAAAAGAACAGATTTGCGATCCGAAGGCTGCTACTCGTAAATTCAATTCACTTCCGTTTCCTTGGAGGTGTTTGTAGATTTATAGAACTGGGAAAGCTTTTAATGAAAGCGAATATTTAAAATTCCACTTTGTCGTTCCTTACATTTTTTTGCAGATATTTTCAAACTGCTGAGCTTTATTCGCTAGGGCTTTACCTTACAAGGTTCGTAAAAAATAATTTTATTAGGACCCATTTCAAGGATCAACTCTACAAGATATAAAAAAAATATATATTTAGATCTGTTTATGATAATTTGATTCATTAACAAATAAGGTCATCGTAAGATGAATAATTTCAAGAAGTTTCGACGATTGCGGCTCGAATTATTTATATTATTTTCCGCCTGTACGGGCTTTCACAAATGTGTACAAAATGTGCTAAGATGTCATGCTCAAATTTTATATAACCAATACAATATTGATTATTAATATTGAGGTATGTTAATATAGCTTTTTCAAATCTATATTTAGTGCGGTTGAACATATCTACTACCTGTGAGAAAGTATTGCCAACTGCATGCAATCTAGGTACAAGTCAGTCTAACGACCTAGTCCTGACATTGTTGTTGGCATTAAAAATAAATTTATAAATAGTTCTTGTTTGTAGGTGGAAGGTAATTAGGTTTAATAAATCAGGGTTGTCTATAACACCATTAACAATTTAAAAATAAAAATAAAATAATTTTGGAATGAGTTTGTTGAATGAAGTCCTTCCTTTATAATTAAATGTTGATTACTGACAAATTTTTGTTCCACGAAGTAGTTACCATGTTTTGTAATTTTTGGTTTTTTTATAGCAGTAAAATAATTTATTTTTTTTCAAATACTTCAATTATTGTTTTTTTTTTATTTCATTTAACACGTGTTAACTGTCCGTATAAATGTAAAAAATAAGTCAAATTTCACTAAACAATTGATTTTCAACATGACTAAAAAAGATAAGTTTTAAGATTTTCACTGCCAAAAGCAATTTCCTTATTTGTTTTTGGGGTGTTCTGCCGTGTTGCGCTACCTCCTTTTTTAGCCAACGTTTCGGACATCGTTGCAGTGTCCATCATCAGGGCAGATCCGGTAGATCTGAAACGATGTCCGAAACGTTGGCTAAAGAAGGGGGTAGTGCAACACGGCATAACACCCCAAAAACAAATAACGAAAATGACTAAAAAAGTTTAGGTTTCGATTTCGGACGAAACTGAGACAGATACCGAAGATTCGGTTTCGGTCGGACAGTAATTCTCTTATTTAATAAATCAAGACCAAAATTTCTTCTGAAATCATAAGATTTGTAAGTAGGTACTTAAATACCTATCTATCCACTTTATTATGAACCATATTGAACAATTTTTCCAAAGAAACGTAACTATCTTAAAGACAATTCTTTTTTATTTATTACCTATGTCCAAGATGATGTCGATTTTTGTTTTGAAAAAATAATCTTTACTCCTGGACATATTGACCCCCAGATTCCCACCCTCCCCTCATACCTTTTTTCTTCCCAGAACTTGCTTTCCTTCCTTTCCTAAATACACCCTTCACACCGCACCCCCAAAGATGGGAAAGGCCCTGAAGGCAATTACGAGTATTTTCATATTTTCCTCAGGGTCTCCTATGTGAAGCTAATGTAAAAAATAACCTAATTGGAGATACGAGTCCAATATTACGATAAATAAAATATATCAAGTGCAGTTCACACGTGGTAGAAGCGAAACTTTACCAAAAACAATCTCAACCAACAGGAGCCTTTAAAAGTGAGGTCATAATCAAGCGGCCAATGAGCGCAGGCCTAGCGTCATTTCCGTTTCATATCTCAACCAATATAATCAAAGCGGTCAATGAGCGCAGTTTGATGCTTCGCAGGTGTTGTGATGCGTCATTTCCGTTTCATCCGAATTCCAAATCAATAAACAAAATATATACTCGGCAACGACGCAAATCCCAAATTTACAATTCCTGACTGCTGCAAATCAAAACACGCAGCGCTCGCTTGCTGTCAAATCATGGTGATAAATTTCGAAAAAATGCTTATAATCACTTTAAAAAATGTTGTTTACATTCGTGATACTGTTTTTATTATCTTAATCGTTATTTACGTGAAATAAATTAATGTTTTTATGAGATATTGGGTCAGGATTTTTTATTTTTGGTATGTTTTCGTTGTTTCCTTGTTTTCTTTACTATTCAAGATGGCATTCAAATGTAGGTAGCTATTAGATCAGTGGTTTCCAACCAGTGGTCCGCCAACGCGAGATCTAAAATGTGGTCCGCGAAACGTTTATTCATTTACTACAAAACCGAATCAAAAGGTATCCAAAAGCGATTCGTAACCCTTTGGTATTAATTTAATAATTTCACTCAGAGCCTATGTCATCTGGGATGCTGTGTGGAGGGTCTTTTTGAGGAGAGGAAGGAATGAACATTGGTCTTGAAGAGACCCGTGTTGTAGGAAGGAGGAAACACAGAGGCCGGCAAATCATTCCACAGCCGAGCTGTTGAACACAAGAACGAGTCGAAGAAACGACCCGTTCTCATGTTACAAATGTCACCCGTGTACAAATATTGGGCACGCGTTTGGCGTATTTCCCGACTATGCACATGTGCCGAAGGGATCAATGACGTTAGTTCCTCGGAGCATCTTCCATTGTAATCCCGGTACAACAAGGATAGCATTCCCACCCGACGCCTGTGCTCTAAATATTGCAAACCGTCTGATAAGATGGGAGAATCTATTAAACGGACCGCCCGTTTCTGCAAAGAGTCGTGGGTAATTTATGGTATTTTGGAGCTCCAGACCAGCGGTGGCTGCCAAATTCAACCGTGGGGCGCACTTGTGATTTGTACAGGGTTAGCAGTTGTGTACTATTAAAGTATCTGCGGGCCCTGTACAGTACGCCCAGTTCTTGGGAGGCTAACTTTACTCTGGCTTCGATGGAGCCCCCATACCTGATTAATTTATTTTATTTATTTATTGACGCCCTATTGGGCTTTTACATATAAAATACAAATTTCATTTATAACAACAGTATAACACAAAATAAAATAAAAAAGAATACAAAATATACAAATAAAACATAAAATAATAGGAATACATCTAACGCTAATTCCACATGGATGACTTTAGAGAACTCGTATGTACACATACCTACGAGCAACAAAAACATTTAAAATAATCAAAACACATTAATTTTTACTTAATTACTCGTTGTATGCTTTTGAAATAAGAACAATAAACAAAAAAAAACAATAAACAAAATAAAATAGAAATAAAATAAAATGATTTCTCATTCATTATTTACATCTAAAAAGTGGTGGACTAATTTGGCTTTAAATGAATCGAAATTTAAATTAAAAATGTCAGCGACATCAGTTAGTTGATTGCCCAACCTGTGTATTCTTTCCATCACAGAATTCGTAGCGAAGTTATTGTTGTAAAATAAAATATTTCGTCTAGTGTATTTTGGATGTATATGTAAGGATAACAAGTTTATAGCGTCAGGGCAGTCCAACCTTGAATTTACAATTTTATACAATAAAAGGAGATCAAATATTTTTTGCCTTTCAGATAATTTGTATAAGTTAAGTTTACTGCGTAAATTGACATAATTGATTTCAATAATAGGAACACCAATTTTGAAATTAATAAAACTTAAAAATTTATTTTGAATTTTTTCGATTTGTAAACAATGACAGTTGAAATGAGGACACCAAATGCTTGAATTGTATTCAACCTGACTTCTAACCAAAAGACTTTTAATGGTGGAGAGGTAGCTGAAGAAGTCCAAGAAGAGCACATTGAATTACTTTATACATCGATCGTCCAGTTATGATAATAATATTGCAGTGTATGTATATTTAGTTTCAATGTCTTTCCACAGATGTTGTTAGTATAGGTAGTTGTATGTGTTTTGAGGTGTCTCAACAGGTGTCAGTAAAGTTGTACTATAATTTGAGAGGGAGGCGTCTACTAATATCTACAGGAATTCCAAAAACTGAAAAAATCTAACTAATATAATGATTGGCTTAGGTAGGGTGGAATCTGAAAAACTATTAAATAATGTCACTTAAAATTTTACATGGCCTATTAACGACACATTTAGTAAAAATTTAGTACGTATATTATTTAAATAAAAAAAATAAAAATAAACATTTTTCTTTTCTTTTTCTTTTTTTGTTACAGAATAAATTTTCTCGCACTTTTATTAATGTGTATTTAATTTAAAAAATTAAAATGAACATTTTGTTCAAAAAAAAAATTTTTTTTTTTTTGCATTCTCACCAGAATTTGGTTCCTTAGAACGGGCAATCTGCCTAGCTAGGAACTAATATCGACCCACAAGACATAATAACACTTGCACACATTTTATAGTTATTTTTCAATGTTATTATTATGTTATTTTTGCCATACAAATGTTTCAAATTTAATGTTATAAATAAATAAAATAAATAAATATCTATGAGAACCAAAGTGTTGACGAATATCTACAGCTCAAACTATTGACTAATATCTATGAGAACCAAAGTGTTGACAAATATCTACAGCTCAAACTGCTAACTAATATTTATGAGAACCAAAATGTTGACGAACATCTACAGCACTGGCAGAGGTTGGATTTGCAATTATATATAGCATATTGGAATAACGTAATATTGCGAATGAAGTTTAAAAAACTTAATTTATGTAAGTATGTATGTAAAAATCCCCAATATTGGACTATTGGACACATTTAGCTGATTAGTCCAACCTACGCTCTGTAGATGTGCAAGGTGCTTTTATGAGTGGAAAGGGATGCATAGACCAGATTTTCTGTGCAAGGTGCTTTTATGAGTGGAAAGGGATGCATGGACCAGATTTTCTCCTTGCGTATGCTCACTGAGAAGTTTCTGGCGAAAAACCAGAAACTTTTCTGCGCCTTTGTAGATCTACAAAAAGCATACGACCGAGTCGACAGGAAAAAGCTATGGAAGGTTTTGTCCAAGTATGGAGTGAATACAAATCTCATACAGGCAATTGCGTCTCTGTACGAGGGAAGCGTTGCGTGTGTTAGGGTGAACGGTGGTTTTACGGGGTGGTTTGACATCACAAAAGGTGTCAAGCAAGGCTGCGTAATGTCACCATGGTTATTCAATCTATACATGGATAATTGTATGCAAGAATTGAAAGATGTGGGATTGGGCGCGAAATTGAGTAATCTGAAAGTATGTTGCCTGTTGTATGCTGATGATGCGGTTCTGATTTCTAACACTATGGAAGATCTACAGTCTCTAGTATCTAGGATGAACGAAGTATGCATGAAAAATGAGCTAATGATGAATGTAAGTAAGTCTAAAGTCATGGTGTTTGAAAGGGAGAGTACGAAAACAGTATGCAACATAGTTGTGAATGATGAATACTTGGAGCAGGTGGATGAGTTTGTGTATCTGGGTAGTATGTTTACGAGAGATGGGAAGGCTGAAAGAGATATTGAAAGAAGGGTGAATGCCGGCAACTCCATTAATGGTGGACTGAATGCCGTTGGCGCTAATAAAAATCGTCAAAAAAAGCGAAGCTAGCAGTCCACAATGGAGTCCTGGTACCTACCCTGATGTATGGCAGTGAGGCATGGAACTGGCAGAGGAAGGATGAAAGTAAACTGAATGCTGTTGAAATGAGATCCCTGAGACGTATGTGTGGTAAAACAATGTATGATCGTGTGAGAAATGTGGATATCCGCAAAGAATGTAAGGCTGATGTAAGCATAATGAGTAAGATTAAGAAAGGGACCCTCAGATGATTTGGGCATGTAGAGCAAATGAACGAAGGAAGTAGTGTAAGAAGAATATACGACGCGAATGTGAATGGTAGAAGAAGTCGGGGACGCCCGAGGAAGACATGGCACGATCAAGTTAATCAGATACTTGAGTCGGGTCATGTCAAAAGTCAGAATAATAGAAGACAATGTATGAGACGATGTATGAATGTGAGTGAGGCAAAGAGTGTGTGCCAAGACCGAGTTGTTTGCGGTCCGTCCTCTCTGCCTACCCCTGCGGGGAAACGGCGTGATGGTTAGTTAGTTAGTTAGTTACGCTCTGTAGATATTAGTCAACACTGGGACCGTCATAGATATTCGTCCGACCTTAGCTCTGTAGATATTAGTCAACACTCTGAAGTTCGTAGATATTAGTTCAACATATGAGCTGTAGATATTCGTCCGACATACAGGCTATAGATATTAGTATCTGGAGTCTTTGAGTGAGACAATTGTCGCCCATTTGGGTCTAATACCGGAACGGTTATGGAAATAGCTGAGCACCTTCAGTGACCAGTTCACCAGCATCAGATAAACATAGAATATCAATTAGAAGTTAATTATTCATAGTAATGGACGATAATAAACACGACTAGTAACCTGAGGAGCCAACTATCATTGAAATGCCCGATCATCCGAGAAGTATTGTTCATCAGCGGAAACAACAGAACACCACAAACATGAATATACAATTTAGGAATTCTGATTAATATACATTACAAAATATAATTGTCGTCGCATTAAAATAAGATAGGGATTCAATTAATAATATTATCGCATTGTTAATTATGTCATTAATATGATCACATTCAATTGATTATTATTAATAAATATGAAATATTAATATCATTGCAATTCTGCATTATCTGTCAAAAACAATGCAACATGTTGCTGATTAAACTATTGAACATAAAAATGCAATCAATTAGACGCAGACTTCAACAGTATTATTATAATTATGAACATTCCGGTTAGTACTAATGAACTGCAAAAAATACAATATGAATTTCTAGATAAATTCTTATAATCCTTGAAGAAACAGAACCTGGTTTTTGAATTCGAATAAATCCTTCTTCATACTGACTTTTCCTATTACCACTGTACATTCATAAGTGAGAAAAAATTAGAACGGTCTATGTCTTTTCAGTTGCGTACTAGAAATATACCCCAGCCCCTGATAATCATCGATCAGAACAACATTTTAACTACGATGACTAAAATTATTATGTAGGTACTAGCTTTTTCCCGCGGCTTCGCTCGCATGGTGTAAGGGGGGTTCCCACTCCGCCTCCTCCACCTCCCCCCCCCCCTCTCACCGCCCTCCCTCCCCCTTCCCCCACCCCCCCCCCTCTCCGCACCCCCTTCCCCACCCTCCCCTATCTCTCCGTCCCTCCCGCTTTCCATACATTCAGTTTGCAAACCTCGCGTGCCACCAATAGCATTTTTTTATACAAATTTTATAATGCCAGAGCTCACCGGAAATTTTATAAAAACCTTTTTCTGACAATAACGAACACACAAAAAAAAGAATTATCCAATTTGGTGCAGTCGTTCGAAAGTTATGTGCTTAGAAACACATTCACTGATTCATTTTTATATTATAGACTAGCTGGTCCCAGCATGCGCTTCTGTGCCATTTAATAAAAAAAATGTTTCTCCCTGAGTGTCCTTTCCCATTCGTCCCGTTCCCCTTCCGCCTCCCCTTCTTCTCCTGCGTCCTCTTTCCATCTCGCGTTCCCCACTCCGTCACCTCCACCTTTCCCCGTCCCGCGAACCCCCTCCCGAGTTCCCCTCCCCCCTCACACGTCCCCTTCCCCTCCCGCGTTCCATATATTCAATCCCAGTACATTCAGTTTTTAAACAGCCCGCGTGCCACCTTTTACAATTTTTATTCAAATTTCCATTTTTCATGTATATTAAATTTGGTACCTAACATGGTACCTATTTAAAATATCTAAAATTCTTGATTCGATTCAAACTATTAGGGGAGTACCTACTTTAAATAAATTTATCAACTTAAAGATTTTCAAAAATAGAATTCTGATTTAAAATGTCATTCTCAAACACGCGAAATGTCAAACGTGCGATAGTCGTTAGGTTTTCTGAAATTATCCAATTTTCTGAGAAATTTTCTTAATTTTTCTCTCCGTAAGAACCATCCTCGTACTTCAAGGAATATTCTAAAAAAAGAATTAGCGAAATCGGTTCAGCTGCTCTCGAGATTTGCGCTTAGCAACACATTCAGCGATTCATTTTTATATTATAGATAGATAGATATATAGATAATTTTTTAGTGTCATTTAGCTCGTTCCACCTTCTAGCCGACTTACCGAAAAACGAGTCGAAGAAACCACCCGTTCTCATTAAGCCTACTGCGAACGGGTGTTTTGCTCGTGTCCGTCGTGTTTCACTTACGTGCACCAGAGCATCGGGGATAAATGCCGTTAGCTTTAATCTGCGGGCCCTGTACAATTTCCGAGAGGCTAACTTAACTCCGACTTTGATGGAGTAACTGAGATGGTCACTTAGAGTTAATAAAATACCTGTAGAATATACTCAGCATGCGCACATTGAGTCTGTGCATTAGAGTGGCAATCGGTCTTGTCAATTGTCAATCAGACTGACCGCCCTCCTACGAACAGAATCAAGTAGGTACTTTGGAGCTCCGGCCCCGAAACGACTCCCAAATTCAATTGTCACAATTCAGCTGGTCATTATTGAAAAATATGCTAGTCCTCTACAAGATGCCCAGTTTCATAGAAGCCAGATTTACTCGAGCTTCTATGGAGCCAGGATTCTTGGACCAGTCTTAATCCAAGCATTTCAATGGAGTCTTTATTGGGGAGGGTGCTCCCATCAAATTGCACCAGAGAGTATCTTCCTCTTTGACGAAATCAGACACGCTTGGGTTTTTTAAATGTTGAAACGTAGACCATGTTGGCCTTACCCCAGGCACAATCCCGAGGTGGTGGTAAACTTTTTGTCACAAAATTTCCCCAGCTGTTCGAACATCATAAGTGGAAGGGGGTTGGTCAAAAAGATAATCCTCGTAAAGGGCGCTGTCGTCAGTGAAGCAATGAATTTAACATTCAACTATAAAGTTGATGTGTAACAAAAACAGCGTCGGTAACAGCGCAGATCCTTGTGGCACTCCCGTTTTGATTTAATATGGAGAGGAAAACGAGCCGTCAACGACCGTTTGAATTGTTCTTTGAGAAAGTCAGCAATGCAGGGTGGGATGGATACTTTACGATGGTAACTTCTCAACAAGCACCAGGTGCCAGGCCAGATCAAAAGCTTTGGAGATACCAACCCGACAAATAGAGTTTCTCCAAAACGCTCCAAACTTCACCACCAAATATGCGTCACGTATCCAATTAGATCGCCAGTTAAAATGATAAAATAATGTTTACGTGTTAATAGTTTTTTTTTTATTCTGTCTCTTCTATCTTTACGTCAGGCCTTGGTGTATATCGTGGCATTATTATATTTTTAGTGCTCCTAAAATTCGTTTAACGGACGTTAAAAAGATTATCGCGAAATATGCTTAATTTCCCAAGGTTTAACGAAGCTTTATAACGGTTCTTTGCCGAGACTTAACTTTTTGCTTCTCTTTTGCCGTTTTGCGTCACGATTGTACGAGTTAAAATAAAAAAATAAATAAACGAGGGTAAATTTTGAGATCAGCTGACTGCATTGATATTTTAATTACAATTTAAAAAAAATGAACTTCTAATATACAGGGTGTTAAGGGACGTACTTGACTTACTTTAACCAGTGATTCCTGACATTATTTGGAGTAAAAAATGTAAATGAAATTTTGGTCTCCGGTGACATTTTTGATGTTTTTTTTTTTTTTTTTTTCTACAAAAACATAAAAAATGGTAGTTGTTGAACAGTTGAAGGCGGGGTAAGGGGTTCGTCGGACACCCGGCTGAGTGACCAGTGATGACATGCGGAAGAAATTTTTTTTTGTTTGATTTTGAAGAAAATTTTTTTGAAAAAAAAAAAAAAAGTCTACAAAAAAAGTCACCGGAGACCAAAATTTCATTTACATTTTTTACTCCAAATAATGTCAGGAATCACTGGTTAAAGTAAGTCAAGTACGTCCCTTAACACCCTGTATAGTGAAGTTAAAAAACTTTTAACATTATCGAATTCTAACTTCTTATGACTTCAACATACTTACTATGACAACGCTATCTACCTATACGCTAGTTAAATTTTAAAGTTTGTGGCGCGCGGTATTTGGTCCGACGCACGGATCCGAATACTTTCTCCCTCACACGCATAGCGCCGTCTCACTCGGCGACTTTCGGCTCACCACCCGGGCAAGAAGACACCCCATTGGCCGAGCTACCCGCACCCCTCCGTCATCGGCCGGCACTACCCCGCCCCAGAGGGTATATAACACCGTGCAGGCCTATATGGAGCCAGAGTATCCAGTCTCCTGGTTAACTAAGCAACAGAATCCTAGTGGTCATTGCCCAAGTTAAACCCTCCACAGTACCAAGTCGAGAGAGCCCTCTGGGTCCTCTTTGGGAATTCAAGTAACAGCGCCCTCGGGGACATTACTTGTAGGGAAACCTTAACCTTCCCCCAATCCTCCCCAGTACCAAGTCGAGAGAGCCCTCTGGGATCTCCTTGGGAATTCAAGTAACAGAGCCCTCGGGGACATTTATTTATTTATTTATTGTTTCTTTACACTGTAGGTAAAAATGTTTACAATACAATTTGTTACCTCACTAGGACAAGCCTGTGTTGAGGTTAACAATAATTATACAAGTTAACAAAATAACACAAAATTATACAGATTTTGAAAGAACAATATTGTTGTATTTCTTACAGATTGAGATTAGATTATGGGTACCTACTGGTATCTACTAAACTGATGGCGCTAGGTACTACATTAATGTAGACTTTTAGGGTGACCACAGTTTTGAGATCTGATTTAAAATAAAATAAAATAAAGTTTTTTTTTTTTTTTTAAGGATTAAGTTGTGAATAATAAATATATGTATATAATTTAACATGCTGTAGATTTGGCAAGAGGAAGATGAACAAAAACGGTTCAAACAAAAATAATATTATTTTAGCTTATTATTATAAACATACTCATTTAGCTAATAATTTAGAAAGGACAAAGTAGAGAAAATCAATTGGCAATCCTCGACTAACACAAATAATTTAAGATCCTTCTTAAAAGTGTACAAGGAATTAGATGACTTTACATGTTCTGGAAGGCTATTAAATATGAGTGGAGCTTGATAAAAATAATTTCTTTGACCAAAAGAAGATTTAGTTTGAATTGCCATAAAGTTCAGACCAGAGCCAATTCTCGTAGTACGAATTTGCTGTGTTTTTTCTGCAAAATTAATATTATTAAAAAATCTACAAAGCGTTTGTGTAATATATAACTGTTTTACGTTCATTACATTACATTCCTTAAAAAGTAAATGAGTTGGATATTTAATTTTTTTCTTAAACATAACTTTAAGAATCATTTTTTGGGCAATATTAAGTGGTTCTATATAAGTCTTTGGGCAGGATCCTCAGCACACAATATAATAAGAAAGCAGAGACTGGATTATTGCAAAATAAACAGTTTTTAATTTTTCTTTGTCTAGTATATGTCTCAGTTCTTTAAAGATATAGGTAAGTCTCCTAGTATTATTTACTAACATATTAATATGATCATTCCATCTCAAAAATTTATCTATTTTTACACCAAGGTATTTGATGCTGACTACATTTTCTAAAGGGTTGCAGTTACATGTTTGAAAATAATTGTGAATAATCAAGTTGTGAGTTTCAGAAGGCTGACTTTTACTTGAAATGCTAAAAGTGATAAATTTGGTTTTTTGTGCATTCAAAGTTAATATATTATTGTTTAACCAACTATTTACCACTTTTAAACCTATATTACTTTTGTTGAAAGTTTCATTCCAAGTTTTACCCTCAAATATTAAGGCAGTGTCATCTGCAAAACTAACAATGTTACCAGGAATATTCAGACTACATAAATCATTTATATAAATAAGAAACAATATTGGCCCAAGCACACTACCTTGCGGGACTCCAAAGGAGATTGATTTACCCTCGCTTAACATCTTATTTATTTCCACTTGTTGTGTTCTGTCACTAAGATAAGATCTGAACCAGCCCATTGCTGTATTATTAATGCCTAAAGATGATAATTTTTTAAGTAGCAATTCGTGGGAAACAGTGTCAAATGCTTTTGATAAATCCAAGAACACCGCTATGGCTTTGTTGCCATAGTCCAGCGCTCTTGTAACTTTGGTCAATACCTTTAAAACAGCATCACTCGTACCTTTATTTGCTCTGAAACCGAATTGATTGTCAGAGAGTAATTTGTATTTTTCGAAGAATGAAACTAATCTTGACTTGGCCAATCTTTCTATCAATTTTGAGAGAGTATTGAGTAAAGATATGGGTCTGTAATTGTTAACCTCTAGGTGATCCCCACCTTTGAAAAGAGGTACAACCTTAGCATTCTTACAATGAGTAGGAAATATGTCACTCTTAAAACTAAGGTTAACAATGTGAGATATGGGACCAGCCAATACAGAAACATGCTGTTTGTATACCATGATACTTAAGCCATCAATACCACAGGAAAAAGACATTTTTAATTCATTTATCACTTTTGAAACTTCATAAATGCTAGTAGTTTTAAATTCAAAGCTCTCTCCTGAAAATTGAGTACAAGGTATAAAATTGTTAACAAGACACATTTCGGTAGTTTTATTTGCACTGCACAATTGTTTTGCGAATCTAGGACCAATATCACTGAAGAAGCTATTTACGTGATTAGTGATTATATTTGGATTCTCTTCCATTGAGATGATATTGTTATTGATTTTTAATTTTTTTATAGACACTTGCTCCTTTTGTATATTTACAGCCTCCTTTATAATCTTCCACTGTTGCTTGGTATTTCCATTGACGTTATCCAGTTTCCTTTTGTAATATGCTTGCTTTGTATATTTTATAATTTTTGTACACCAGTTTCTATATCTTTTGTAATAATCCAGCAGTTGAATATTATTTGAATCTGCTCGACATTTGTTGTGTAATTTGTCTCATTACATTACTTGTCGGGAAAACCTTAACCCGACAAGCGAGAACGTTAGTGAACATTGTTTACGCTCTAAGTGATTTTACTTTGTGCTACAACTTTCCTGTACTCTGTTTTTTACTTTTTTATTTTTTTTTATTTGCATGTATAATCTGTGAACCCTGAATATAAGAGAAATAAACTGACCAACGCTGAAAGACTATTTTCTTATAAATACCCTGCCACACCGTCTAATTTTTTCTGCATTCAACTCGAAAGCTTACAAAAAAACTAGCGTCAAGTTCCTGCTATTCATTTAAAATTTAAAAGTAATTCAAAAATTATAATTTTTATTACATTAATTAAAAAATACTTACAGTTATTTTAAAAAGTATTTTGAAAAGTGTTAAAAGAAACTCAAATATTGAGGTAATGCCTGCGGGTCATTTTGGGATAGGAAAGAAACATTTTAAGTTTGGGACAAGAAGGTTAAAAAATAATGTAATTAGTGAACTAACAATACTACAATGATGTCGTAGACTACTATTTGATACAATGTAACCCAAACTTGCGTTGCAAATAATAAAATGAAAAATGAATGTTTTAAAATGTTTAATATATTGCATTTTTTGTTCTTGCTGTTGAGCATAATTATTAAAGTTATATATTACATTGTTTACACAAGGTTACACACAATAGTTATTCCTGAATTCCTGTTATAACAAAATGTGTCATAATTTGTTACAAAACTCACCGTGTTGACGCAATTATGTATAGATATATATATATATATAAAGCTCACTTAAGTTTTAGCTTTTGGACCGAACAGACATGCGAAAGCTATCAGTTTGAGACAAAAACTCAAGACATAAGGCCTCTAAAGATGGACAGTGTGATCTGTCCGAAACGTCAGGAGTAAAAAAGTCCTTTTAAGGACTACGTTACGCGGGTAAACCGAGAAAATTGTTCTACATATATATATATATATATATATATATACATATATATATATATATATGTATATATATACATATATATATATATATATATATATATATATATATATATATATATATATATATATATATATATATATATATATATATATATATATATATATATATATATATGTATATAATTGCGTCAACACGGTTAATTCTTTCTTCATCGTACCTGCTTTCAAACCCTATACTGTCTAATTACCTACCCGTGGAAAACTCCTAAGGAAGAATCGGTCTGTTTTGTACTGTGCAAAGTGGTCTCTCGATGCATTCAATATCTACTGTTAAAGAAGTCTGTTACGAACCATTGCAATGATTAACTCATTAGAAGTTGTGCATGTGCTCAGCCAAGTGATTTATCGGTGACATAATAACACAACAATAATATGCTGTGTGAAATCCAGATGAGTCAGTTTCCATTTCAGTGTCCAATGTTCACTATCCGCATAGTTGTGTCATATTGAAACGCCATATTTTTTTATTAAATTCTAAATTATTGATTACAGCCCATTTGATTCGCAAACTATCTGCGACTACACATTTAAGAGATTGCTCCTTCAACGAGCCGATTTATATTTCATGGTTTAGAAGATAAAAATAATATGAAAAATTTATATTTTTCATGTTAATTCGTCTTTTCTGACATCGCCTTTACGTCGCGTCGGTCTATAGCGCATTTCTCGCTATTAATCTACGTACTTTCAGCGATCCTAAAATACGGTTAATGAATGTTGTAAAGTTTTAATGTGAAATATTTACAATTTCCCAAGACACATTAAGAATTGCCGAGACTTTTTTGCCATTTGTGTATCAAGATTGTAACCGTCCAAAAATGTATAGAAAAGAATTTGAATTGTAACGTATTATTTTATAATTTCAGTGTCTTCGATTTTAGTCGTTCTTCCAAAGACAGCTTTCCTTCCTAGTTTCCTTCTTTCCTGGCTTAGGTCAAAACAACTAAGAACTTTGACAGTTCGAACTTAATATCTGGTCTCGGAAGTTATAATTTTATTATTGTAGTAGTCATGAATTAATACAATAGGTACATTAACACTAGAGTACACGCGTGGGCTACGTATGTAGCCCAGGGTATTATTTTTGTTCATAATTTCGTGAAATCACGTGATTTAACTTCGAGTCTCTAGCTAAGCTCCGATTGGTTGTTGCTCGACGCATTCAGTGTGGCGTGAGCGATAGACGCTGGGACACGTGCGAAAAATAACGATTTAAAGTTGTTGGGCTACGTATGTAGCCCATGCGTGCAGTGGCGGAACACAACGAAACCTTGCTCGAAATGCTTCAGGCGTATATATAATGATCACCAAATTTTAATTTGACCTTTTGTAATGATCACCAAATTTTAATTTGTCCTTCGTGTAATGAAAATATTAAAAAAAAGTTTAAAAAAAAATGTAAGAATTAAACCAAAAGTTGATCTCAAGTAAGTAAAAGTTGTGTGATTTTTTGAGAATTCTTAAGTTTTGTTAATATTTTTTTTTATTTCGGTTTACTTAATAAATGTCATATATAATAATAAAAGTGTTTTATTTAAAAATTAAACCATTATCTTTCTGAATATTTCCATTTAAAATGGGCTACAAATGATGCACACGCAAGCACTCATGAACTTTTAAGAGGCGCGTGTACCGTAGTGTTAATCACCATTCTAGGCGGCTGCCTGTTTCATGGTGACCAATAGAACAAAGCTACTTTGTATGAAGTCTATTGGATTATTAGTAGTTTTAGCATATGGATTAAATACTTAAGCATTCTGAATTGTAAAATTGATAATAGAAAGAGGAAAAAATATAAGAGAAAAAAACATGCTTTAAGGATTAGATCACATACATACCTACCTAAACATAATAATTTTTCTAGTTTTGTGCGTGTGCATGGATGTATACTAACACTATCACTTTCACTCATCATGTTAAATTGAGATATTGCGTTTTTGTTTTGCGTTACTTCAAATTTAAAGTAAAATAAAAAAAACTTTATACCTCCTTCGTCTTCTTCTTCAATGGCGCTACAGCCCATTTTGAGCCTTGGTCTCCTTTAAAATAAGCCTCCACCGCCCTCTGTCCTCGGCCGTCGTCTTCCAATCTGCAACATGTAGTAATCCTCTTGCATCCTTCCTGACATCATCCTCCCATCTCAGTCTAGGTCTGCCCGCCTTTCGTTTACCTCCCGGGTGTCCTGTCAGAACCTTCTTCGGTACTCGTGTGCTTTGCATTCGGTGCATATGTCCGGCCCATCTCAATCTTTGGAGCCTTAAATGGGTGGAGAGTCTGGTAGCTTGGTAAATATCATAGAGCTCATTATTGTGGCGGATTCTCCATGCCTCTCCCTCTTGCACCGGTTCTAAGATTCTTCGAAGTACCTTTCTACTTTATACCTCCATACTTGGTTAAAATCATACTTTCATCATCTTCTATGTATGACAGTGAAGTTTCGCGGGTGCACTAAATCTCGAAATTCACTTTTATCCTGAGTACATACGTGATTGCGGATGTACCAAGAACTAGTAATAATACTTACAAAAAGAACACCTCTCCAGGACGTCTAGAATGGACGATCTATAAAACCTTGTATCAATGAGAAATTAACTATTAAATCCGACATCTATGATCATTGATTAGTTATTAATATTACCGAGCATGGTAACAAATGGTAAGAGATACTCCAATCAACGATTGATTTTAGCCCGGTCTCCATGCATGTTCAGAAAGTAAGTGTATCACAACGGGCGGTGGTTTTTAGTTTTTTGAGGGTTGGCAAAACTGAGTGGTAGAGGGGGTCTTCTGACCAGAACGAGCATCGCAGGAACATTGTAGTACGTAAACTCACGTTGTAGTGTCCAGTTGCGTGAAAGATGTCAGCAAAAAATCCCACCAAATAAGGAAGAAGGAATAAGACCTACAAGAAAAAAGGTGAGAATTTCTGAGCTCTATTGTGACTGGAGATGATAGTGGGTGACTCGTTACATGCCTGGGAAAAAAACAGTCGTCAAAGTGGCGTCACACCAATTCCCCATCTTTCAAAAAATTGAAAACCACAATTTCGTGCAAAAAAAATCATGGCCTCTGTGTTTTGGGACCGAAGAGGCTTCATTTTGGTCGAATTTCGGCCTCAGGTTGAGACCAACAATGCAACAACAATATTGAAGTGGGGGAAGGAGCTGGCGAGGGAATTCTTCGAGGAGGGCATAAAGAAACTTGGGCCACGGCTCACCACACGCATTGAACGGTTATTTAGAAAAATAGTTAACAAGTGCATCAACAATATCCTGCAATTTTTTTTCTAATACACTTTAAAAGAATCTATACACTTTTTAGTCTATTACTTTTCTAATACACTTACATTCTGAACATGCCTCGTATTAGATAAGATTTGAGTAACTGTCAATTCTCGCATTTGTTGGGATAATGTTGTGTTATGCAAAATTACAGGCTTATTAATAAATGGAGTTCAACTAACGAAGTTCTTAGAATTGAAAGAAGTCGATAACACGTTCCATGAACAATAATTTAACTAAGATGCGACCAATTTATTCCGTTCGATCTTTGAGAAACGAAAGTGGTTGAATTATGACTAAATACCTCAACTACTAATTAACTCCCGTTTTGTGTCAAAAAGTAAATGCGGACAGCCAATGTATATATAGGATAGTATTTCAATTCAACATTGCTAATTTACGTTATTTTTTGGCGTTTGATATTTCAGAATGTCTATTCATAGAAGTTTCCTTCAGGGTTGCCATCATATATCAAGTTCTTATTTATTCCCTGTCAACATCGGTTCAACAACAGTCAAGGGTGAAACCGTGCTCGGGACATCGACATAAAATCATCGGAATTTACTTTTTTCGATCCAATATTGTAAACTTTTCGATTTTACCGTGCTAGAGCTTCAGAATGTTATATACTAATATTATTAACTAGCTGGCTCCCGGCATGAGTTGCTATGCCATTCAATAAAGAAATTGTTTCTCCCTGCGTGTCATTTCACATTCGTCCCGTTCCCCTTCCGCTTCCACTTCTTCTCCCGCGTCCCCTTCCCCTCTCGCGTTCCCACTCCGCCTCCTCCACCTTCCCTCTCCTCACTCCACTCCCCCCTTTCCCTAGTCCCGTGAACCCCTCTCCTGAGTTACCCTCTACCCTCCCGCATGCCATACATTCTGTCCCGGTACATTCAGTTTTCAAACAGCAAATTTCATTATGCCATAGCTCACCGCTTCTTTATACAAACCTTTTTCTGACAATAACAAACACAAAAAAAAAGAATTATCCTATTTGCTACAGTCGTTCGGAAGTTTTGCGCGTACATACATTTCAGCGATTCATTTTTATTTATATAGATAGATAGATAGAAGATAGAAAATAGATTGCCGAATATTAATACGTTCTAAAAGCCTTAATGATCGTATTTACAATTTGAAGTTCCCAAAGGAAAGTTCCACATATTGAAAGTACGTTTGAATTTATTAGATTCCACGCTAAAGCCTTCAGTCTTCTTCCCTCAGCGCTTATTTCACCCATCCAATCTCTCCGCTCTTCAATATGTCAACAAAGATTAATCTTGAATTCAGCGTTGAAAGCATTATAATGTTTTTTTACAGCCACCAGTGGAAATGAGATAACGAATGATAAGAGAGTTCATTATTATTTAATAACCAGACAAATAGATGTAGTGGTAAATATGATGGGAAATTATGTTTGCGTTCATCAGCTGATTTCTGTCAAATGCAGGGTGAGAGCCTTCTGAAGGTTTCTTCACCCTTATCAATGTCATTTCATCGCATCCTTTCGATAAATAAGAAATTATTAGTGAGTTTAGAGTATCTTATTCCTAACCCGTCAGGTCTCGGGCATATTTGCTTTGCAATAAAATTCAGAATATATCGATCTGCCAATTGATTAGTCAGACATCTCCTAAAAATCGAAATTCTGAGTTGAGTATGCAGTTATATGTAAAAGTGTGCCCTCTATCTGGTACAGTACTAGGATTACTCATATACATCACCAAATCAAATATAATGCAGAAAACTTATAGTGAACTAGCAGACCCGGCCACACGTTGCTGTGGCTAACGAAACACAACGCCATTACCTAACCTTTATAAAATCCACACCACCCGCTTGCCAGCTACCCGCAGCCCGCTGCCTGAATTGAATATTTGAATTTCTCGGTTTTTCTCTACTTTAATAAGCATGTATTATACATACAAATCATCCTCTTGAATCACTCTATCTATTGGTGAAAACCGCATGAAAATCTGTTGCGTAGTTTAAAAGATCTATGCGCACATACATTTTGAGCGACTTCATTTTATACTATGCAAAGATTAAAACAAAATAATGATTGGCATACTGATTCGCCTCACCACTCACCACCCAGCGCAGAAGAGAGGACTTATCCATACTTTGGTAACCCGAGCGACTAGAATATGTGAAGGAACAAAAATCGGACCGGAACTTACAAAGCTTACCGATGCACCGGAGCGTAACGGTTACCCAGCAAGGCAGACAAGGCAAATAATAAGAGCCAAATCTACACCAAACGAAGACAGAAACAGCACCAAAAAATTTTAGAGGATCTAGAAAATAAGGAAAAAAGAATTGTTGCCCTCGAAATGAAAATAGCTGCAACAGAACAAAATGAATTGAAAAATAGCGTGGAGGTAACAGGCTTCAAAATTTCGACTGACGAACCACCTCAAGTAATTGCAAACAGAATCACTACTGCCTTCGGAGTAAGCCTAGAACCGGCGGACAACTACAAATTTCTAAAACCGACAGACACAAAACCTCCGCGATTAATTTTAAACTTCAAAGAGGAAAATAAAAAAATCACTATGATGATTGGCAAAAAAAATACCAATGTATCCCTTCAGATTGCAGACGAAAATAAAAAAATTTACGTAAATGATACCCTGACGCCATATTACAAAAATCTCTTATGGATTACTAAAAAAAGGGCCAAAGATAAAAATTACAAATTCATCTGGTTCAAAAACGGAAAACTACTGGCTCGAAAATCTGAAGGCTCGCCAATTACTGAAATAAAAAATCATTATGAACTTGAAAGTAAAATCATATAATCTTGCCACTTTCTCGATAACCTAATCTAATCTACATTATAATATACACTTAACCAGAAATGGATCAATTAATGGAGATAGAATTTGATAACCCTTCACCCGATACCAGCACTACTTCAACAACTATAGACAGATCACCCTTTCCCCTTCCCCTGGATGATGAGATAACCCCACCACGAGATGTAAGGAACGTGTACCAAATTGGAGACATCAAAATCAATATGCTAAACACTGGACAGATACACCCGCAATGTGATGACTACCAACTACTTCTTCTGCATCATGGACTAAGCAGTGCAGTTAATATACCTACAAGTTTAGGGTATAATGGAAATGATAGGATATATAAATACTCTTCAACATGGCTGACTACATTGAACACATAGACTCGGACAAACAGCATCACTGCACAAGTACTAATGACTTTAAACAATGGACTAACATCAATAAAAATAAAAAAATAGGATCAAAATATTACATCAAAACATTAGATCAATTAATAAAAACTTTGATGAATTTATATTATACCTCCAACAAAATACTTGAAAATAATTTTGATGTCATCGTACTTACAGAATGCTGGCTGAATGACAAATATACACCTAAAACACTTGAAAACTATAATACGTACCACTCAACGAAGCACAAAAACCAAAATGATGGCGTAGTCATATACACAAGTAATAAAATCAACACGACTATACAAGAAATAAACATCATAGACTCTAACTGCATAAAAAATACATATGATAAAGAAACTTGTATCCTAGCTATATATAGATCTCCATCCAAAAATAACATAACAAATTTCCTAACTGCACTAAACAGCACATTAACTGATCTCAACAAAATCAAAAATATCATCTTAGTAGGAGACCTAAACATAAACACTTTCCAATATGGACACCCGCAAAGCATAGAATACCTATCAATACTAGCGCAACATGGACTGGAACCCACGATAAATATCCCAACACGAGTCACACAAAACACAAGTAGCTGTATAGACCATATAATGATCAAGTCAAAACTAAAATCCGAAACAATAGTACTCGAAAGCGCAATTACAGATCATTACATGACTATGATAGCAATAGTCACCGAAAACACAAAATCTGAACAACATAAAACATTTACAAAAAAAATAACTGAATATCCAAACTTAAAGGAAAAACTCAAAAAAATGGACTGGAATCCAATATACCAAATACAGAATGCTGAAGAAGCCTGGGATAAATTCACAACTACGTTAACACGAGAAATAAATAACTACACTAATATAAAACTTATAACACTTACACACAAGACAAAAAAAATAAAACTATGGATAACACAAGGAATATTAAACTGCATCCGTAAACGAGACAAATTACACAGACAAATTAAAAACACGCCATATGACTTGGAACAATTTAATTTCTATAAAAGATATAGAAATATTTGCACAAAAATTATAAGAGTAGCTAAGGAGATATACTATAGACAAAAACTACAAAAAGAAAACAAAAACCCAAAAGCTATATGGAAAATATTGAAAGAAGTAACATACACACAAAAACACAAACAGAAAAATAGTATCGAACAATTAAATATTAATTCAAAAAAAATAGATATCAATACAAATGCAGAGATAATAGCGAACCATGTGAATAACTTCTTTGCAAATATAGGAAAAGTTTTAGCAAACCGTAAAACACAAACACAAACCAACCGATCAAACATCAATACACAAAAGACAAAACTAAGACTTACAATAAAAACAATTACGGAGGAGGAAATTGAAAAAATAATCGATAAATTAAAAAACAATATTGCACCGGGATTAGATGAGATAACAACAGATTGCATTCAGAAATTAAAAAATGAAATAATAAAACCAATAACACACTTAATCAACCTTAGTATAAAACAAAGCTGCTTCCCTAGTACTTTGAAACAAGGACTGGTGATCCCTATTTACAAAGCAGGAGACAAAAAGGAAATAAATAACTATAGACCAATCACATTATTAAACTCACTATCAAAGATCTTCGAAAGAGCATTAAAAAACCAAATTATAAAATACCTTGAAGAAAACAAATTAATCTCGGATAAACAATACGGATTTAGAGAAAAAAGAGGTACCAAAGAAGCTTTAGAATATGTAATAGATTATATACATAGCAACCTAGATCAAGGGCAAAAATGCATAGCGATATACCTAGACTTAGCTAAAGCCTTCGATTCAATTTGCCACAAAACCCTATTTAAAAAATTAGAAAACATTGGTATCTTAGGCAAGGAACTCCAACTAATGAAAAGTTATATGAGCAACAGAACCCAACAAGTTAAAATTAATCACCATACTAGTAAACCACTGCCAATTACATATGGAGTTCCACAAGGAAGCATACTAGGGCCCGTGCTATTCACTATCTACATAAATGAACTCTGTAATTTGGAAATAGACGGAGAAATAATTAGTTATGCGGACGACACAGTACTACTCTTCAAATCTAAAGACTGGAACAATGTGTATAATACAGCAGAATTAGGAATCACGCGAGTGAAAACATGGTTAGACACAAACATACTTACATTAAATATATCGAAAACAAAATTCACAACGTACAGTATAAATAGCACGGGACAGCCAACAAATAAAACAAACACCATAAAAATACACGATTGTTTAAACACCAAAAACTGCGACTGCCCTGCTATAGTAAAAACAGACCAAATAAAATATCTAGGAATCATAATTGACCATAAACTCAAATGGGCACATCATATAAATCAGATCACCAATAAACTCCTCAAAACAATTCATCTTTTCCTAACCATAAGAAACATATACAAACTAAAACAAATGAAAACAATATATTTTGCACTCTGCCAATCTATAATAGAATATGGAATCATTGTTTGGGGAGGAGCAACAAACTCAGCTATTGCTCATATGGAAACCACACAGAGAACCATCTTAAAGATTATACTAAAAAAACACAGAATGACTGACACAGACCAAATATTCAACATGTTCGACGGACTTGATATACGACAATTATATATAAAACACTTCTTAACTATATCTTTGACCAAAAACACAAACTCCAACAAACACAAACCATTAATAGACCAGTTAGACAAGCATACATACAAAACTTAAAAACACCGACGATAAACACAAGCTTTGGACAAAGACACCACAAATACCAGGCAATAAAAGCATTCAACCATCTTTCACTCGATTTAAAAAAAGAAGAAAACAAAAAACTTTTCATACTCAAAATTAAAAGATGGATTAAAGACCAAAAAAGACAACTTTACAAAAAAATCACAACATAAAAAAAAAAAAATAATAATAAAAACACATTGACATAAACACCATTGCAATACTCACTAATATATAAAACCTTTTAATTTCACTATCGGTTTATATGTATCTATCCTATTTATATAGTTTTATTCTATTGTTTTATTTTAGTGTTTTTGTACTCTATTTTGTTTTGCTCTATTTTCTTTCTTTCAATTCTCATATGTTATTGTTGAGTCTCTTTTTTCTTTAGTTTTTATTTTATATGTATCTTAAGTAAAATAAAAAAATCATATCAAACTGTAAAATGAGGTCCTCAGCACGGGTAAAGCACCCAGTGAGGCCCACATTAGTCAAATATATAACACACATGTATAAATCAGGTGAATCAAATAAAAAAAAAAAAAAAAAAATTGAACAAGAGTCTAAAGGCTGTGATTTTCTACCTTATGTTCACAATGTGACAGACAGAATTGCCAGACTGTTGAGGAAAGAAAGCATCAAGACTGTCTTCGGAACCACGACCAAAATACAAGACCTACTGAGGTCTGCAAAAACCAAGTTTCCTCTGGAAACAGATGGAATATATAAACTCAGCTGTTCCGGGTGTGATAAGGTCTATGTGGGCCAGACGGAGCGGACGATCTCCGAAAGGATATCGGAACACTTTCCAGCGTGTAAACTTGGCCACCCTGACAAATCGGCAATCGCCAAAATTTAATTGATTTGTTCCTGAAGCCCTGGGAAGACCCAAGACTTATAGAGCACGCCTAATTACAGAGGCAGTTGAAATTCATAAAAATCCTATTAACATTAATAGAGACGCCGGAGCTAAGCTCAATAATATTATCCGGTAATTGACGGCTACACCAAAGCTAAATGCAGAAAACCATCTTCAAGTATTGCTTCGAAGTAGGTTAAGCAAACATTTCACCAGTAACATTTACACATCTGCCCTGATGATGGATACTGTAACGCTGTCCGAAACGTTGGCTAAAGGAGGAGGTAGCGCAACACGGCATAACACCCCAAAAACAAAATAATGATGTTTTCTGAATCACTTGTAGGACATTTCAAAATGTCACACAAATGAACTGGACCGTGATGCCCCTGGTGTTTTAACAGCATATTTGAATACCGGAAACTTAAAGGGTGTAAGTGCTATTTACAAAAAAGGAGGAGACGGGAATTTAAAGAATCTACGCTCAAGCATTAAAAAAAGCACAATTTTATTTTTATGCCAAATCAACAAAGTGGAGATGGAGACATATATGTCCGTTGGCATAAAAATATATAAGGTTTTCTTTTAAGGGCCCGCAACCCGAATTTCTGTCGATTTCTTACAAATCTCCCTTAAACATTTGAAGTTTTTAAGCTTTTAAAAAAATATGTTATTTTTTAAGATAATGTCTAGATGCTGCCCGCGGCGAAACGCAAATTATATGGAATTCCCTCGATAGAAAAAAATCGCAAAGTATGCTCCAAAAATTATTTAAAACAAGTTTGTTTCTATTATCTTATAAATTACATTTGTAAAAAAATTCACAATGATTCTATAAATGATACTTAAGATGCTCCCCGCGAGATTTTTGCTCTATCTTAAACGAGTCGTGTTTTATTAAACATTTTCGAAATTTTCGCATTGATTTTTTCGCTGTAAATGTTAGCGCTCTCCTCTAACATTCGTAATTTCGTATCTCTCCATCTTCTTCTTTTCGATCCTGGTTGCGAAGCCTTAATGTTTGAGCGTACTTTAAATTCCCGCCTACCTCATTTTTTGTAAAAGGCACATACACCCTTTTAAGTTTCCGGTATTAATTTAATATGTTAAACAAAGATACGTGTAAATAATGTTTGATTTGAGGCGAGCATTGCGAAATTATTAGGTGTTATTTTATACAGTTCGCTGCCATGCCTGGAATAATGAGTACGTAGATTTGTATGTATAAATGCGATTAAAGAAAGGAGTGTGCAGTCAATTACAAAATATATATAGCTTATCATACATATAAACACATTAATTATCTATCAAAATGTTCTGTTCCTGTACTATACATATATGATCCCGCAATGAGTTTCTTAACTTTTGGGAATATAATTCAAGCTATGTATTGCACACATACGTTTTAATTAATATAAAGATAAATATATAACAAATAATTGCGCAACGATAAGCTAGTCTGTATGTAGTTGTCACAGCTAGTGAAACAAAGTGTTATTTTAATGAAAAGACAAATAACTTTGTTTACATCAGAAGGGGGGGTAAGGGGTAAGAGTGGGGGAAGTTTATTAAAATTAGGGATTTCAAAGTCATTAGCAGGGGAAGACCGGTTAAGTGGGAAAAGGTTCAAAAGAGGGTTTATAAAAATTTGCTGCGTATTAATTATTATCTGCTTTATTATTTACATTTTTCCTAATTTCTAAAATCTCTAGATTATTTTATAACTCGTATGTAATATTTAAAGTCCATGGTTTTTGTCAAAATTATGACCATGTTTTAATAAATGATCTGCGAACTCAGATTCCAAAAGTTAGAATTGTTATCATTATCGTATTCATTGATTAAATCATGTGTTTTGTAATATTATACTAAATAATATATTTCTTCTAACACAGCAAACTTATTTTGTGGCACCATTTTGATTTAAATTAATAAAATATTTCGTTTTTACCACTTTTATTGTTTACAAAACCAACATGTTTCGTGAGCAACGCTCACTTCTTCAGGGTTTTTGATTGATACTAATTATAAATAATAGACGTAGACAATGGTGTCAATTGAAAAAGAATGGACATAGACAATGGTATCAATGAAAATATGATAGTGGGTAGAGGATAGAGGGGCAATGGGGGACAATTTACAAAGGGAACAGGTTTAATATTGGATCATTTAAGAACAATTTTTAAGTTTGTTGTTTGCACAAACTTAAAAATTACATTGTTAATAATAAAGATAGAGATTCAAAAATGAAAAAATCTGGAATCTATAAATTGAAGTGCAACGATTGTGGTTTCTTTTACATAGGTAAAACTTCGAGAAACTTCGAAATAAGGATTAAAGAACATGTTAAATCTTAAAACAATAACAGTTTCTCGGAGTTTGCCAACCATTTGGTGGAAACCAGTCACACATAATTCTATTCCACTTCAATAGTGGAATAGAATTAATGCATTGTAATGTCAATGGCATTCAGTTGGATAAACTAGAAATTTTAGAAATCCGAAAGAGTGTTAATGCGAATTTGAATATTATTAATAACCAAAAAATTTTCTAAAATGACTTAATATTAAACCTGTTCCCTTTGTAAATTGTCCCCCATTGCCCCTCTATCCTCTACCCACTCTTATATTTTCATTAATACCATTGTCTATGTCCATTCTTTTTCAATTGACACCATTGTCTACGTCTATTATTTATAATTTGTATCAATAAAAAAACTCTGAAGAAGTGAGCGTTGCTCACGAAACATGTTGGTTTTGTAAACAATAAACGTGATAAAAACGAAGTATTTTATCAATTTAAATAATATATTATCAGAGACCTTGAAATTGATAGACCAACCAATCAGGGAAAGGACTCCCTATTTGTTTTCGTGAATAAATTAATCTGACAGCATACAAGTAACACGCATTGTAATATCATTGTTCAGTCCTTAAAAATAAAACCTGCTTACAAATTAATACTACTTTTTACAAAGCCGCAAATTGCTGGCTGCGTAAAAAAACTTTATTACGATAAAAAAAGTTCGGGCTTTTTTTCCAAAATTTAATATTTTGTTACACTACTTAGTTACACAAATGTGTTATAATTTACCCACCTCACTTATTTTTAGTGTCGCTACGTCAAGCGGTTAGTTTATAAACACATATTCAGATACTGCACAGAAAAGTCACATAATAAACTATACTGCAAACCTTAGCATTAGCGAACTTAACTTTTCTGCACAGGGTCTGATTATAATAATAATAATAATAATATATCTTTATTGAACAAAAAAAAAATGAAGATTTATAACTACAAAAACAAAAAGTACATCATAAGTACAGTAAAAGTACAGTTTAAAAGTTGCATACGTACGAAAGTTAATATCAAAAAACAAAATACATATATACAGTAGGTAATTAAAGAACAGAGATTTATAATTACAAATTACTTCAATGTGCGCTCTTCGGTGATCAAGTGATTTGTTTTCAGCTCGTCGAAATCATATCCAGATTTCATTTAACCCGTTTAATCACAGGAGACCATATTTGTCCCAACGCACATAGGTCTCATATAAAACGTAATGTATAACGTAAACTTATGTAACTTCCTTACTATCATAGTTAGAAATATGTTCTAAACGGTGTTAGAAAGGAAAAACACCATGCTTTATATTTCAATCTAAAAAATAGCCACCAAAAAAGTATAATATTCACTTTTATGTACACAAAGTTTTGAATCGCAAATTGAAAAAAAATTTTGAAACTTCGGGAATTTTTTATAAATTATTTTTACATAGAGCGACAAAAATTGAGGTTACAATATGTGTTTGTTGTACATTTGTCTAATAAAATATGTACGTGTTTTTATATTTTTTGATTATCAGTAGCTTTAGTTAGAAAAAACGTAAGGTGAGCCATTTTGAAAACTTTTTTATGTTTCTATGCAAAATATTAATAATAAAAAAAATATTTTTTTTTTTTTTTTACAGTGAATACCGCACAAGAATCTCAACTGCTCCCGTCTGGAGCCAGTGAGACTATGGCACCCCCAATTGGGGTATGTTGTGAGGCTGAAGGTAGTGGGGAGGGGAAGGAGGTGGGGAAGAGGAAGGTTGGGAAGTACCTGGCTATTCAGATCTGGTCACCAAACACGGCTAAAGCCATTTTCAAGCAACGTTTCAATTCTGAATGGCGGTCTTATGTTTATGAAATACGCCTTTATTATTATATTATTTATTACCATTATTTCATCACCTTTCATCACCTTTATTATTTCTACACCTTTATTATTTCATCACCTTTCTAAAACAGTTGTTGGTTTTTTAATGTGATCAGAAATATTCCAAATATTTGCATTTTATTGTAAAGCGAAAATATTTTGACCATCTGAAAAAAATGTCAAATTTTTGAAGGGTTAAGGGCAAGTCTTTGATGTTTATGTACATTATAATAATCCAAGTCGCACTTCCTTTGTTGAGTTTGGAAACTTATAATAAACAGAAATTTGTACCAGGAGCACAGGAACAAAAGGAGGTCCGACGTTAATTGAGAGGTCCCTACAAAATGTTCCTAGCTTATTTGTCCCTCTACGACTCTTGAACGATTTGGATGAACCCCTAAGGACGAGTTTCAGAATTCAGGTCGGCTTTGTTTTGTATTTCGTCGAAGTGAGTTGTTTCGGCGGCCGTCGGTCAATGCTGAAGTTTTAAGGAAAGAGATCTTTGGGGATTTCATGAAGAGACTTCCAGCTGGATTGGGTAATTACGTATTACCTTGAATTTCTGCTAAGCTTATATTTTAAACTAAAGGCTGGGCTGTCGTAAGACGGTGTCAGAAATTAAATATTATGTATGTAGCTATGACACAATCCTAGAAGAGATTCATCTTTTCGAATTAGTGAAATTATTTCTGCGTAATATTTAGAGAATTTTGTGTGACAAGGGTAAAGGTAGTAAAGGGGACTTATTAAAATCTGATCATTAAGCACATTTATTATCAAGCAGAATTTGGTTACTGAAATATAAAATACAAACTCACTCATATATTATGACAGTGAAAGTATTTATAAAATATTGACCTCGGGATCCAAGCCTTCGTTACGCAACCCTAATAATTTTTGTTTGCTCGAAACTCACATTTTAATCATTTCCAGCGAATTCGTAACTATAATAACTTTTTTTATTTCCATGCCGCACAAGGGATGCAAGTTATTTATATTTTAGATTTATAAAAACAGTACCTTGCCATTAATATATTTTACATACAACGATTTTAAAACTTTATAACCCGTTTTTCAACTATAAAGTTAGCGGGAAGCACCAGATTTTATTTTTCTAGACGATGAATTAATAACTTCAGGAGGACAACATAAAGACACATTTTAAATATTTGTAACACGTTCTTCAGAATTAATTAAAATTAACGCGGCGGAAAGGTCCAATCTCCAGGCCTGCTAGGGTGAAATCGAACGTACGTTTGTCCAATACGCCGTGCCGCGGCGTTTATTTGTTTACACGCTTTCTTCACTTACATCGTTAAGATTCCCACATTATTTTTCTTCTTATTCTTTTCTTTGATGGCAAATTCGACAGTAGTTCCGTCCAATTCACGGGTCGCGAGTCGCAATTTGTATACACAGCTTCTTTACTTACGACGTTAAGATTCTGAATATATTTTAGGGTATATTGTCGTGTTAATTATTTTATTTTATTTAAGTTTCATCATTGACATGATGCCTCTTTTAAATTTGGGCATTGAATCCGAGAAAATATCGATATTGAAGTTTAAACAAATATTATTGAATATATGAAGAGCACAGTCAATTGGCGAATTAATTGCTGCATTTTTTTTTGAGCGTGTGAAATAGTGCTGTATGGCGTGTTTGTTTATAGGTATATTAAAATTAATTAAGGATGAAAGTTCGGCACAGTCGATTTTATTATTTAAAATTCTGTGTAGAAATGTTAAATCAAATGTCAGTCATCGGGGTGACCTAACCCCTGATGGTTTGCTGCTTTACAGTGACTTAGCAGGGGTGCCCGGATTCATGGGGTGGGTTTGATTTGTCTAGGTCTTGGCGGTGGAAGCGTTTACCCACTACTGTGTTGCAGACTGGATTGGGAGAGACTGGTCAAGGGAGATCTTTCGAACTCTTCAGCCGGACTCTCTCGACCCATTGCCTTGCACTGTAGTGGTAAGGATGGCTTCGTACGTCTGTCACTCCTGGTCACATTGATTCCAAGATTCCTGCCCATCCCTCATAAATTTTCTTTCCCAGAACTTCAGTAAAAATACCCTATAGGCACACACCATCTCCAAAGATGACATAGACCATGAGGGATTTTTTTTCCTCAGGGACTCCTGTGTGGACCAAATGTAAAATAAAATTAAAAAAACTAGATGAAGTCTTGTTAGCAGCGCTAAATAATTCTTGAAAACATTGTAATTTTATTGACCGGTCAGTGGTTGAGTGGGCATCGCGTTTGGGTCCCACCTAGGCGTTCCGTGTTCGATTCCTCAACTGGCTAAGTCCTCCATCACGACTCAAGCAACATTTTCAGCTTACTGTAGTGATAGTAGAAGATTTTCAAATATTATCGGGTTATTCGTAACCCGAGAATATTTGACTTCCTTTTTAAAAAAATAAATTATCTTCCCTTGTATGTACGCAGACCTAAGGGGGAAATAAAAACTTTTACGTATTTATCTATCAAAAGGACCGTTTAACTTAAGTGGTCTTAAACTTAAAAATAAAATAAAACTAAAAGGTAAAAGCGTTATAAATGTCATGGGTGTACCTAGGGGACTTGATGTTAGAATGGGGGTAGGTATGCCATTTTTCACGCCCGCGAAGAAAATTATATACCTAAGTATTACGTTACCTGTAAAACAGTTAAATTTTTTAAGTCTGTCAAGAAATTGCAAACAAAAATTGGAGAACGCTGCGGGCTTTAAAATTTTTACCAATGGCAACACCGAGATGGTTGAAGGTAAAATTAATGAAACTCTTAAGATCGTTTAACCAACCAGCGGCCGAAAATCCACATTTCGTCGAAAATTTTTCTTACGATCGTGCAGGGCGGTAACAATTAGAAACTCCAGCTTTTTAAAATTATAACTCAGTATCGATTTTATTTCATTCCAAATTTGCTTTAATTTATACCTATATCCAAAAATGCTGAAAAGCGTGATGATAAAACTATTAAATACTTTTTGTAATTATGTTTTGATTATAAGTATTTATCATTTTTCAATAATGTCTAAGTTAAATAAGAATTTTTAAAAAATCTTAAATATATTTGTATGTAAATGCGCAAATAAATACACAAACCGACCAATTTTCGTCAAGAAACACATGTACGTATATTTTTTTAATGTTTTTATTTAAACTAAAATTAAAATTCTAAAATATGCCATACCCAGATAACATATTGATTTATTTTACTGCATGATTATATGATTTGAAATGGGTGTGGTATTATACAAAATCTTTTTTGAAAATTTAACAAATCTGTCAATGACCTATATTATATTAAAAATAAACTTTGTTTACATCACTTTTATTTGTACACAATCTACATTTATTTGTTCATAATTCTGATGATGTGAACACCGTTCACGAAACATGTAGATTGTGTACAAATAAAAATAAACATTTTTTCTCAAAATTTAAAACATGCAAATGCTAGATAAAAGAACAATCTTTCGAAATCCATTAATATTTTTTTGTGGAAAAGGGTCAATACGTCTAAAATCTGATTTAAAGTTGACATATTTCTGGTTTTCTCTTGTTCCCTCTTAAGAAGGAACTATTATTGAAGTGAGCTTTTTTCACATACCTAATATTTTTTATTTTTTTATTTTTTTATTTACATATGCATATATATTAACAATGCATTACAATGTGAACATTTGTCTGTCCAACTGGGCAGAATACCCGTTTCAGGACAGCCAAATTGTATATTAAGTTCATAATATTCTTAACAAAGGAATAGTTTCGTTCAAGATATCAAGGGAATTTGCTTCTGTCAAGACAACTTTTGAGAACACTAAGAATTGTATATAATTAAGGGATGGTTTCTTTATGTCTTTAAAAGAATCGCAAAGATGTGATTTTTTCAAGGTCAATTTGGAGAACGTAAATAAATGCATTCAGAGTGAATGCATTTATTAATGTTCTATGAGTGTTATCTTTAGTGAGATCACAAGTAGGAGATTCTTTCCAGGCCATTTTAGAGAACATTTACAATTGCATAATCAGAATTTACACATTTATAAACCAATATTTGACATATGAATTCACAATGTATTTATAACTATTTAATTTTAAAGTACTATAATTTTTAGAAATTCTTAAATAGTAGAAATTACACAATTATAATCCAAATATATGACAAATGATTTTTCAAGCTCGTTTTGGAGAACATTAATTTATTTAGTTGTTTATTTATTTCTTTTATTTTACGCCCAGAGGGCTTTTACATAAATAATAAATAATAAAGGCAGTACCTCCATCTTTAACATGAGAAAACAAATAGATTAGATAAAGTTACGATGTGAATAAAAAGTATATAAATTAAATTAAAAAAATGCAACAAAATTTTTGTACAGTGAGATATATAATATCAATATGTAACGATTAGAAAATACGTACATAATATAAAAATCCAACCAACAAATTTAAAAGTGAACCAAGGTTTGCAAAATTGCAACATTAACCGTGTCTTTACACCTATAAGTATGTTTCGCTGTGTCAAGCCGAAGCGATGTATCGATGGTACCGACCTCCTGTACCTCTCTGTGGAGTTGCAGGAGTTCGAAACCATCGGACCTATCCAATTTCGAACTCAATATTTTAGGTAAAAAAGTTAACCAATTTTTTTTTTAATAAGGTATTATATTATATTAGTTGTAATTCCTGAAATGAGATGATTCTGTTATCATTTCTAAAACTTATTCTGTGGAAATTTATTTAATTTAACATACACAGCGATATAATTGAGTAAAATTTTTTTAAATTTACGTATAAACGTAGGGTAGAAAGTAGAAACGTGAACTTCCCGCAATTATAAAAATAAATAGTTATGTATTTTTAAATTTTATATACACAAACAATACTATGAAATCTTATGAATAATGGGAACCCACTTAAAGTGGGTAATACAATTATAGGAATTTTATTTTTTTACCTATAAAAAAACAAACAGTGGGTATATAAAGCAAAAACAGATAGATTATAATCAAAAAATTACTAAACGGTTTGAACAAAAAGTGCTTACGATAGTGAACAGTGTAGTAATAAGTGTAAAATGTAATAATAAATGTATATTTTGTGAGAAACATAAAGTATTATAAATAAATCAATAATGTTTCAACATCTGAATTGTTAAGCCATAATTTTAACTCTTTGAAGTATTGGGGTAGTTTAGTTGTCACTCGATTTTTTCCCTGTAAAAGATTGAAAGTATTACACTATTGGTTTAAATGTCCCAATGAGGCGTACCAGGCACACTTCTCTTTTTCATATAGAATCCAATAACACTAATGCAGCGAGTAACTCACCAATTACTCGCGCAATCATAACTTATACCCACTATGAAAAAGTACTACACTTAGACATTTTTCATGATTCCTTGCAAACATATAAAACTAATTTATTAAATTTCTTGGCGTGGTATAATTTTTTTTTAAATTACTTACACTTAACTTTTCATTAAACTTTAATCAGTCAATTACAATTAGTGAGCATATAATTCTTGATTTTAAAATTTCTCCTTATCTCCCACCCACCCCCCCCCCCCCCTTTTTCTTCCTTTTTATTATTATTACTCATTCATTCAATAATTAAGTTTTAAGACCGGTTCATATCTCAGGCGTAATTACCAAATGACATTCTATGGACTTACGTAATAGGTACATAACCATGTAATAATTTAATTTAACATACCTTATAATCTGTATTATAATGTACTGTGTATGTCTTAATAAACAAATAAATAAATAAATAAATTAGGTCCAATAAAACTGCTGTAAGTTTGCATTTGTTTGCGAAGTATATTTATAAAATATAAAAAAAAATAAACAAGTATAAAATACATTATTATTTCTAATGTTGATTCTGTTTTCATTTTTTTTAAGATATATTTCACAGTTTGCAGTTTACGGAGACTGAGTAGTTTACATTATTTGTACAATGCACCTATCGAAAATGTTCTACTTCTATTATACATAACTTAAGTAATATAATTTTGAGATATTTGTAAGGGTTTTATAAATGCATCAAGCGCACCACCCCATCCTATTATACGTACATGATTGAAGATTGCACCAGAGAAAAATAAATCATTTTCAATTTGTCAATTTCTTAAGTCTGTAAAATATGTATTAAAATATTTTTCCTCTCAACAATCTGTGAGATTGATATTCAACGTTACCTCACATTTGACTCTAATATTATTTGTGTTGCTCGATGTTGCCACAGTAATGAAAACATATTTTGTATTTTATTAAATTCTCGACTTTCTTGACGGACTGTATTCAATACCTGAAAAACAGACGGTTTTTGTACATATATTTTTTAAATTTTTTATAATCATTTTCCTCTGGAGACCCTGAGAAAAACATTTTCCCTCAGGGCCTTCGTCATCTCTGGGATGCTCTGAGGATGGTTTTTTTAAAGAAATGAAGGAGAGGAAGTTCTAGGAAGTAAAAGGTATGAAGGGTGATCCGGAATCTGGAGGTCAGTGTTTTCCGGAGCGCTGAACGTACGAATCCATCACTGTGTGCAAGGCGATGGGTTGAGAGATCAAAAGGCCTCCCTTAACCAGTCTCCTTCGATCCATCCCGTCACGCAGAAAGTGTGCAGATGCATCCACCGCCACGACAAGTCATCAAACATAGCGAACCACTTGGAGTGACCTATGGAAATTTAGCTGGCTATCCAATAAATGGTTCCCCGAATATAACCTACCAACACGGTAGAGAGATTTATATGAAAACTTTTAACAATTTTTTTAAAGTTGCTAGAAAGTTTTCGGTGGCTTATGTAGAGATTTTATCAAAGCAAATTAATTAAATTAAAGAACATTTCCAAATTAAAATACCGATTTTACATTTCAAAATGAAAATCAAATTTCAATGAAAATTTAGCACTACATCAATCAGAACCTTTTCTCAAGGGCCAATACAAAATTCGTCAGACTACTGGACCTGATAAGGTTCTTTTTAAATCTGAAGGCTTCGCGTCTCAGTATTAATATCGTCCTACAACAGCTGGTACTAAAGCAGCTTTTTACTGAAATATTTCGTCAAAACCACTTTAACTAAAAACCTTTTTCACTTCAAGTTCTAGAGAAATGGGATTTATTAGTTTTCTTAAAAGTTGAATAAGACGAATACGTGTTACTTATTTATGGCTTTCGTAATCTGCAATCACGAAAGTTTTGAATCTTTGAAATAATTTATATTTCTTACTAGAATTTCGTTTGTCATTTATGCATAGAATGTTGGAATTCATAACTAGGCTGACTAGAAATTTTAACAATATAAAGTGTATTAAACTGTTATATTTTGCATATGTTAGAAGTCAACTTGAATACAATTCTCCCGTCTGGAACCCATATTACAATATACATACATGTACAAGCTGTTGAAAGAATACAAAACAAATTCTTACTTTTCTTAATTTTAAAATGGGTATTCCAGCAATTATGTTGAATTACAATACCTACTATTTTGAATGATATGAATATGGTCAAATTGTCAGATAGAAGAACTTTCACTGACTTGCTATTTCTGTATAAAATTCTAAATGGTTTAGTTGACCGGTATTGCTCGAATTGATAAGCTTCCGGATTCCACTACGTAATACTAGAAGTCAGGATTTATTTCAGTGCAGTAATTCTGGAACTAACTACCATATGTATTCCTCTTTGCCCAGAATACTAATGGAGGGAAACAATTACAGCAAGTTAGTGGACATCTTCAATTTATCTTTAAACAAATATAAAATATTGTTACTGACGCAGTTCAGTTATGTACAATAAATACTGTATATTTCTTACTATTCATATGTAGAAGCCCCGAAAAAGGGCGTTAATAAATAAATAAATATTTTTAAGTACGAGTTTTCACTTTTCCTGTGAAATTCATAAAATCATTTATTCATTAAAAATATCATTAATATTTTAATAATAATAATGCCTTCGGAAGGCAAAACAGAAATAAAATGAGTAATAATTTTAAAAATATATATTATTTTTAATCTAAGCTAAAAATTGATTAATCGAAAATGTAGCCCTATTACGACAACTTTACTGAATTATTCTACAGATTTCTTCGTTTTAATTTCCAATCAAACGAAAAACTTAATTATATCAGAACTCTGACCATGCCGAAAATGTTAATGCTGATTAAATATAGTTTTAGTCGTGTTTAGTAGAAAAACAATAATAGTAAAGTATTTATATACCAAATAATATAATAATAATAATAAGCCTTTTTATTCTGGACTTCTGTTAGGTATGTATTAGACATGATCTTATTTGTTATAGTATATCCCGAAGCTCAGTTTGCCTCTTGGCATAGGCCTCCTCTAACATTTTCCATTGCATAGCAGTGAGTTTTAGGTCATCTTCCCATATTATGTGTTGACGTCCTCTACTTCTCTTGCCATCTCTGGGATACCAGTCAGTGACATTTTTGCACCATTTCTCTTGTGGATCGCGTATCATGTGTCCTGTCCATCTCCACTTTTGTTGGTCTATTCGGGTAACTACATCGGCAACTTTAGTTTTCTCCCTTATTGTGCTACCTCTCACTCTGTCCTGTTTCCTTGTTCCTGTCAAACTTCTCTCCATGGCTCTCTGGCAGCGTTCCAACTTTTCTCTGTGGCGTTTGGTGAGTGCCCAAGTTTCACATCCATAGGTGATGACTGGAAGTATACACGTGTTGAAGACTTTCCTTTTTATTTGCATACTTAGCTCCTTAGATTTCAAGACTTCTTTCAAAGACCAGTATTTCTTCTATCCATTTGCCACTCTTCTCTCGATTTCTTTAGTGGTTTAATCTTTGTGAAATATTATCTGTCCTAAATAGATGTAATCTGACACATATTCGAGTGGTTGGTTGTCAATTTTCATAGTTACTGGTTCAGAGTTTGTAAGCAATTTTGTTTTGTCTTTGTTCATGCATAGGCCGACTTTCACACTTTCCTCGTTTAGTGATTCTATCATTCTAATTAGCTGCATTGGGTTTTCCTCGAATAGGACTATATCGTCTGCAAATCTTAGGTGGTTAAGTTTTACACCTTGTACGTTGATACCATATTTTTCTAATCTAGTTTGCGGAAGATACTTTCCAGAGCAGCCGAGAACAATTTTGGTGATAGAGGGTCTCCCTGTCTTACTCCTCTCTCGATCTTGAATTTTTTTCCCAAGGTTTCTAGTTGGATCCTCGCTTCTACCAAACAATAGACTCACAATATTCCAGATTAATTATTAGATTAGATATATTTTATTTATTAATATAATAGGCCACTTTCATCACATTTTTTTAAAAAAAATTCCGGTTTAGGCAAACATTCTAAGACATTCAGTATTTTTTTTATCGTATTTTTGAAACCCTGGCGATTTTTTAAAAATTTCAATCCGAAAAATCAGACCATTTTTTACAAACCGGAAACACGGGGCATAATATTATAGGTGCGAAAAAACGATAATTACATAGCCGAAAATCATTTTTTTTTAAATAACGTTTTCCACACGAATGGCACAGGAGAATAACGAGGCATACCAATTACATCTCATAAATATTTTTTTCTTGATCCATCTTATTGATCATAAACCATTAAAATGTACAACGTCTATATTACTAAATCCAATATAATTTACTTGTACTTGTAAATTACAATAATAATAAGAATATTATAAAATTTGATTTTGTTAAAATCAGCACCATAATCATTATACTTCTAAAACACGTACTGATATCTAAAATGTGCGGGGTTCTCTTCATAACATCTGTCAAAAAGTCAAACCAAATGATAAGTTCGCAGAGAACAAACAATAAATCTAGTGAACGTTAAATGTCAATTTCAAAAATTCGCCTGAAATCAAAAGTGATGACGTATAAAAAAAATAAATCAGTGTGGAATTTTACAAAATTAATAGGAACATTTTCGGAGACGGGAAGTTTTCATGTAGTGACGTCACGAGCCCAAATAATGGATTTATTTATTTAAAAATAAAAAAATAACTGTACATTTCTAAAAAAATTTACTAACATTTTCGCAATCTTAATAAAAAGATCTATCCACACGATTTTTTCCAAGTCGTTATGAAATCCATGCAAGTGGCCAATTGAACTGGGCAGTGGGAATTCTTGTGCAATATTCAAATGAAAATTAGGAAAAAGTAAGAAAAAATTATTTTCTTAATAGAACAGGTAAGAAATCTCTCGCTTGAAAAGTCGTCGAATTGAAGAAAAACATTCCATTTAATTCGCATTTAAATGATAAATTATTTCTTAAGTGCTTCAAACAGCTCGGTTTCAGTATTACTTTCAGTTGTATGGGACTCAGCAAACATTCTCGCCAGAATAATGAAATTTCGGGCCAAATCGAACAATGCTATGAAGACTGACGTAGAAAAGCACTTTAATAAATCTCAAGCATTACTTACCACGATTTATTGGGTAGAAGAAAGAATAAAACACAGAAGGGGCTGAATAGGGAACCAGTTCGAAGCAAACGTTTTTCAAGAAACCTTAAACGTTCTGTAATTTACATTTTTTTCTAGTATTATTAAATTTTATATAAATTCTGCTTGCTGCCAGAGGTCATTAACTAACAAAATTTTGATTCTGAGACTTTAGTTTCAGCTACCTTACCAGTTACACCGGAGCTAAAATAATAACAAAGTATTTTTTTTATACTTTTGAATGTAGCTATAAAATTGTGGTTATCCATTAAAGATAAATGAAACAATTTAACTTTGTTTGAACCACTTTTATATTTCTGTAAATCCGACCGGTTTCAGAACGACCGTTCCTTCTTCGGGGCAAATGTATACTGATTTGCCAATTTTGAAATATGGATGGGAACAATGTATTATTATGGTAGGGGTAGAGTCGTTGCTAGGTATTAATGAAGAGTGGGTGGGTAGGAGAACATATCCATGATTAGGCTATAAGACAATATTTTTTGTTTTTTGATAAAAGATTCATTATTTTTAAGGGATTTTTTTTTATTTCCAAGGCTTCTAAGTTATCTAAACGTTTTCCATTATGATTAATATGAAGAATATTTATCCCCGTATTTTTTTTTCAAAACTATGGTTATTTACAATAACATGGTTAGCGAACTCAGAAAAATTATTATTATTAAGACACCTCAAATGTTTCAGGGCAAATCCGGCAGATCCGGTAGATGTGTACACATCTACCGGATCTGCCCTGATGATGGACACTGCAAAGATGTCCGAAACGTTGGCTTAAGAAAGAGGTAGCGCAACACGGCATAACACCCCAAAAACAAATAACGAAAATGCTTTTGGCCGTGAAAATCTTAAAACTTATCTGACCTTAAATGTTCTTTGATTCTGATTTCAAAATTACAAGTTGTTTTTCCTGAAGCTGAAATTACTCGTAAACACGTATTTACTCCAGAAAAATTCATTGCCTTTCAAAATAAGAAATTTATCTACCGAATATTAGTAGTTCTTGGGGGCGGATGCGTCTACCCAACAGATGCATGGCCGGATCGGCAGATAATGGTTGAGGAAGTCTCTTAGATTTTTTCGGAACATCACCTTGCACCGCAGAGGGAGCTATGGATTCATACGTCCGGACATATCGACCCCCACCTACCCACCCCTAATACCATTTTTCTTTCCAGAACTTCCTCCTTCCTTTCCTAAAATGACCCTCTACACAGCATCACCAAAGATGACATAGGCCCCGAGGGTAATTAGTTTCCTCAGGGCCTCCTGTATGGAGCTAATGCGAAAAAAAGTAAACTTGAAAAATTACGATCTCCGTCCAATTTTATATCACTATTTGTTGTGTGTAGGGTCTTTTTATGGAAAGGTAGGAGACGAAGTGCTGGGAAGGAAAGGAGAAAAAGAGTTTGGTATGAATATGGGGGTCATTGTGTTCAGGAGTGACGGACGTACGAATCCAACCCTCCTTCTGGGGTGCAAGACGATGTTCTGAGAGAGTCAAAGGGACTCCCTCAACCATACCCTCCCGATCCGGCCATGCAGCTGGTGGCAGACGCATCCACCGCAAGACCTACTAATATTCGGTAGGTACATTTCTTATTTTGAAAGGCAATGAATGTTTCTGGAGTAAATATGTTTTTATAAATAATTTCAGCTTTACATATCCTATAATATGTCATGACTTTTCACTGGTCTTACCCAGTAAATAGTGAAAAGGTAGCATTGTTTAAACACCCCCGCTTATGCACAATAAGTAAACATATCTGATATTCATCCACAATCATTTGTAACAAACGTTGTATTGGCAGCGTAAAAACAATTTCCAAGTTATTTCTCTATGTATTTAACACAATTTTGTCCTGAGTCCTTTCACCACGTAAAACGTATTGACTCTAGAGTAGAAGTTTCGTGTAAACATGTTCGGTATACAACGTAATTCACTAGAATTCTTGGCTTAGTTTTTCAACTCAATTATTCAGAAATCTTATTAAAAAGTTATTAGTTTTTTGACATCCAAAGTTCGGATTTTGGGTTTCCTTTGTTTGGCTCAACAACAACCGCAGCTCGATTACAAGCATATGAAATATTTCTAAAATTAGTTACTTAAAAGCGGAATGCTAATACAATCTTATATATAAAAATGAATCGCTGAATGTGTTGCTAAGCGCAAATCTCGAGAGCAGTTGAACCGATTTCGCTAATTCTTTTTTTAGAATATTCCTTGAAGTACGAGAATGGTTCTTACGGAGAGAAAAATTAAGAAAATTGGATAATTTCAGAAAACCACAGTTCACGTATTTGAGAATGACATTTTGCAAAACAATGATTGTTAAATCAGGATTCTATTTTTGAAAATCTTTAAGTTGATAAATTTATTTAAAGTAGGTACTACCCTTATAGTTTGAATCGAATCAAGAATTTTAGATATTTTAAATAGGTACTTATGTTAGGCATCAAATTTAATATACATGAAAAATGGAAATTAGAATAAAAATTGTAAAAGGTGGCACGCGGGGTATTTAAAAACTGAATGTCCTGGGATTGAATATATGGAACGCGGAAGGGTTGGCGGGACGAGGGAGCGAGAAAGGGAAGAGGGAAGGCGGGGAAGGTGGAAGGGGAACGCGGGAGGGGAAGGGGACGTGTGAGGGGGGAGGGGAACTCGGGAGGGGGGTTCGCGGACGAGTGAAGGAGGGGGGAGTGGTGTGGGGAGAGGGAAGGTGGAGGTGACGGAGTGGGAACGCGAGAGGAGAAGAGGACGCAGGAGAAGAAGGAGATGCGGAAGGGGAACGGGACGAATGGGAAAGGACAGTCAGGGAGAAACTGTTTCTTTATTAAATGGCATAGCAACGCATGCCGGGGCCAGCTAGTAATCATAAAAAAATTGTAAACTATGTACAAATTGGCTTGAAATTATGCAAATTGCTTTGAAAATTCAGTGATTAAAATGTTCATGTTGTAGCGCAAAAAAATTCCCGCAGGGCCCAGTGTCATGTTTGGGGAAATTCGTGAAATAAGGGTAGAGATTTTTTGGCAGGTGTGAGTTGGAATGTGAGGGTGAGTGTGTCCAGGTGTGACGGATATATGAATCCATTCCTCCGACTAGGCGATTCTCCTAGAGAGTTCTGCTGGAGAGATCAAAAGGTCTCCCACAACCAGTCTCTCTTGATCCAGTCTGCCATGTAATAGTGGTCATGCAGGTGAGTAGGCGCAATCGCCGCCAAGACCAGGTCAAACCTCATCCTATGAACCTTGGCACCCTTGTCACCAAAGGTCGCGAACCTCTTGGGGTGACTTATGACAAAGATGTTGGTTAATTTATTGGTTTGGTTATTTTTTATTAAAAATTATTAGATTTTCTATTTTATTAAAGAAAATAATAACTATACTTTTGAATGTAGCTATAACTTTGCGGTTATCCGTTATAAATTAATGAAACAATTTAACTTTGTTTGAACCACTTTTATACTTGAGTAAATCTGACCGGTTTCAGAACGAGCGTTCCTTCTTCAGGGAAAATGTATACTCATTTGACAGTTTTGAAATATGGATGGGAACAATGTATTATTATGGTAGGGGTGGAGCTGTTGCTAGGTATTAATGAACAATGGATGGATAGGGGAACATATCCATGATTGGGCTATAAGAAAATATTTTTTGTTTGTTTATAATAGATTCATTATTTTTAAGGGATTTTTTATTTCCAAGGCTTCAAAATTTTAAATAATAATATTTTTTTTAAATCAAAATTATTTTCAATATGATAATGTCATAATAATAATAATAATAATAATTGGCTAATTTATATAGCGCCGTTTTCGTGGAAAATCACCTCAAGGGCGCTGTACAAATAAATATATAAAATAATTCATATTACTGGCTTATAACTAAGATTTACAATTACAACTAGTGACTTATAGCTACTTATATTTGGCTTACAACTAAGATTTACAATTATAACTAGTGACTTACATCTAAGACTTATAGCTAGTGACTTATGACTAAGACATATAGATTCTGACCTAAAACTGGTGACTTAATAACAAACATATTTACAATAAGATTAGCGCCAGAAGAAGTAGGAAGTTTTTACATAATATTAAAATTCGAGAACACGGGTGCAAAAATGATCTTAATGGGTTAACTGGATTTACGGGAAGGTATAGATATTTTAAATAAATTAATAAAATTAATAGTCGATCTTTACCGCATTAAGGTGATTCATCGCTCAACATTAAACAGATTGAGTCAACTACAAACAAAGGGAAAAGAAAACAAAACTATTAAAAATTGCAAAATTTAAATAGAATAATGAATTTATGGAAATGAGTATCGGAAAAAGTGAGTTTTCAGTTTGGATCTAAATTCCGCTGAGTTGGTTATGCATCTCAATTCCATAGGAAGTTTATTCCAAGCTTCAGGGATGGATACTGCGAATGCACGATCACCAAACTTAGTGTTCGGATTTCGCTTAGGTTCTTTCAACCTTCCAATTGCAGATGATGTCGCTGGTCTATGAATTGACTGCCTTAGACCAATATTTTACGGAATGCATAGTTCAGAGATATAGGGTGGAGCCATTTCATTGATAGATTTGAACACCATCCAGCATAACTTATATATATATATTTTTTTACATTAACTCCACACAGGAGGCCCTGAGGAAAATAATTTTCCTTAGGGTCTATGTCATCTGGGATGCTGTGTGGGGGGTCTTTTTGAGGAGAGGAAGGAATGAACATTGGTCTTGAAGAGACCCATGTTGTAGGAAGGAGGAAACACAGAGGCCGGCAAATCATTCCACAGCCGAGCTGTTGAACACAAGAACGAGTCGAAGAAACGACCCGTTCTCATGTGACAAATGTCAACTGTGTACAAATGTTGGGCACGCGTTTGGCGTGTTTCCCGACTATGCACCGGTGCCGAAGGGATCAATGATGCTAGTTCCTCGGAGCATCTTCTATTGTAATACCGGTAGAACAAGGATAGCATTCCCAACCGACGCCTGTGCTCTAAAGATTGCAATCCGTCTGTTAAGGTGGGAGAATCTATCAAACGGACCGCCCGTTTCTGCACAGATTCGAGGGTATTTTTCAGGTATTTTGGAGCTCCAGACCAGAGGTGGCTGCCAAATTCAACCGTGGGGCGCACTTGCGATTTGTACAGGGTTAGTAGTTGTGTACTATTAAAGTATCTGCGGGCCCTGTACAGTACGCCCAGTTTTTGGGAGGCTAACTTTACTCTGGCTTCGATGGAGCCCCCATACCTGAGCTGGTCACTTAGGGTTACACCAAGCATATCAATGGAGGGCCTGTTCGGAAGATTGCTTCCGTTGAAAGAGACTAGATTTTCATTGCGATCCCTTTTAGACGTAATCAGACAAGATTGGGTCTTTGAAACATTAAATTCAACGAGATTATTTTTACCCCAAGAGAAAACACTCTCGAGGTAACCGTCCATTCTTTGCTTCAAAGCCTTACGAGCTGTTGGAGTTTGTGAGCCCTTTGGGGGCTTGTCAAACAAAAAGCTATCATGAACTGTACTGTCATCCGCGTAACAGTGAATTGGTGCACATGACAAAAGGTCGTTGATGTGCAACAAAAACAGAGTCGGAGACAGAACCGATCCCTGCGAGAAATTTATCGAGTGAAAGGAAGAGGTGAAACCATCGACTACCGTCTGAATCGACCTCTCCCTCAAGAAGTCGGCAATCCACATACACAAGGATGCGGGAAGTCCGTAAGAATGCAGTTTGTTGACAAGTCCTCGGTGCCAAACCCGGTCAAAGGCCTTGGATATGTCCAGTGCAACCATTTGGGTCTCACCGAAACGTTCCAGGCATCGCCCCCAAACATGCGTCACATACGCGAGAAGATCACCGCACGAGCGGTTCCGCCGGAATCCGTATTGACGGTCGTTAGTTATTTTGTTCTTCTCGAGGTATGTGAGCAGTTTGTCGTTGATCACACGTTCCATCACCTTAGACAGAACTGATTATATTGGATGAATATACCAACAAAAAGAAGGCCTTCCAATTGGAGCCCCCACCAGCCCTCTAATTGCTGATATATTTATGAATGATTTGGAAACAACTGTTTTTAATTAAAAATCCCTCCTTTTAAGCAATGTTTTACTATGGAAGAGATATGTGGATGACATTTTTGTCATTTCGACAGGATCGGAATGCCAACTCAACAATTTTCTTAACCTTTTAAATTCCTTTCATATACAAATAAACTTTACGATAGAAATAGGCAATGAAAAATTTAACTTTTTGGATTTAACTTTATCTATGTATAAATCGCAAGCCAACATACACTGACATAGTAATTCATAAGACCTCCAACCACCCTGTCTCACAAAAACACTCCACCTTCATTTCCATGATACTCCGCTTAGTAAATGTCCCAATGTCCAATAATAATTTCCTTTCTGAACTTTCTATAATAAAAGAGATTGCTATAAATAACGGATATGAACCAAGTTTAATTGATAATATCAAATAAAAAACTTAGCAAAATTTCAAAAAATGAATATCTATACAACTCTAATAATATTAATGATAAAGAATGGCGTAAAATTTTGTATATTAATAATTTTTCAGTTCAATGTTGCAAAAATCTTTCTTCTAATTATAAACCAGCTTTTTATACAAGAAATAATATCGGTAATTTTTTGAGAAACGCTAAAGATAAAGACCATAAATTGACTAATTCCGGAATATATAAACTTAAATATAATGATTGTCCCTCATTTTATATTGGAAAAACAACTCGTAATTTTGAAATTAGAATCAAAGAACATTTAAGATGTCTTAATAATAATAACTTTTCTGAGTTCGCTAACCATATCATTGAAAATCACCATAGTTTTGAAAAAAATACGGGGATAAATATTCTTCATATTAATCATAAAGGAAAACGTTTAGATAACTTAGAATGCTTGGAAATAAAAAAAATCCCTTAAAAATAATGAATCTATTATCAACAAACAAAAAATATTGTCTTATAGCCCAATAATGGATATGTTCCCCTACCCACCCACTCTTCATTAATACCTAGCAACAGCTCCACCCCTACCATAATAATACATTGTTCCCATCCATATTTCGAAACTGTCTAATCAGTATACATTTGCCCTGAAGAAGGAACGTTCGTTCTGAAACTGGTCGGATTTACTCAAGTATAAAAGTGGTTCAAACAAAGTTAAATTGTTTCAAATATTTACTATTTAAATATTAAAAAGTCAGCTGCGAACTGTTGAATTATACTAACTAATCTGATTTTTTTTAGAATAGGTGGTAAATACTCGGTCGTGGTAGGTGAGGTTAGGTTAGGTTAGTTTAGTTTAATGTTGTTTCAATCATTATAAATTATTAAGTTTTTGACGTGTGGAAATGCAACAATATAAAAGAGGTTGAAATATTTCATTTTTAAATTATTATTCATATTTATTTTGATTTTTGATAACACGGTTACAGACAGCTATAAAATTTAACTTTTTTTAGAAAATGAACATAATTTACCCTATCTTTTCAACTTTTTGCACGTTTCAAAAAATCAACAACCATAAAAACAAACTTGTTTACATTATCGCCAAAGATTTGTCGTACAAAACTTATAAAATAAGACATGAATCGTGTAACGGGTCCCCCATGAGCGATTTCACTTTGATAAAACGAGGTACCGGGTGAGGGAACAACTTAGAAATTCGCAACAGAACACAAACAATGTTCAGGAATAATAAATACTTTACATTATGAAAACTTCGGCGCACGCCTAAGATCTAAATACTAAAATTATTAACATTTTAGTGTGTATTGTATTGTCTTTGTAATATGGAAGACATGCCATAATGAAGTATGTTTAAGTAGGTGTTCTTTGAACTGATTAGTTTTTCTCTTTTTAATTAACGGTGATATTCGATTTAAAAGCGTTCGTTATATTCAAGTAGTCGCTTATTTTCTCTGCCAATCAATTTCAAATACGTTTTTTAATGTATATTACAGATTGATGTAATCCTATTACAATATGCATGCCATATACATAACTTTAAATGAATAAATAAAACTTCTTCTAAGACAGCAAACTTATTTTGTGGCATCATTTTAATTCAAATTAATAAAATACTTAGTTTTTACCACTTTTATTGTTTACAAAAACCAACGTGTTTCGTGAGCAACGCTCACTTCTTCAAGGTTTTAATTGATACTAATTATAAATAATAGACATAGACAATGGTGTCAATTGAAAAAGAACAGACAAACAATGATATCAAAGGAAATATGAGAGTGCGTACAGGAGAGAGGGGCAACGGGGGACAATTTACAAAGGTAACATGTTTAATATTGGGTCATTTAAGAACAATTTTTGATTATTAATAATATTCAAATTCGAATTAACACTTTCGAATTTCTAAAATTTCTAGTTTATCCAACTGAATGCCATTGATATTACAATGTATTAATTCTATTCAACTATTGAAGTTAAAGGTGTGACTGGTTTCCACCAAATGGTTGGCAAACTTCGAAAAACAGTTATTGTTTAAAGATTTCATATGTTATTATGTTATTGTAATGCTCCCAGCAATAAAATATCACCAACAATTAATAGAATTATTATTAAGAATTCACATATTTTTCATTCTAAATACACGATTAAAAATTCATTTGAATTGATTGAACACTTAAAACTTTTGGAAATCCCTGAAAAAGCATTTTTAGTATCATTTGACATTGTTAATTTATTTCCAAGTATTCCAATTGAAGAATGTAAACCTATTATTAAAGAACTTTAATTTTCATCAATTTTATCTAATGACTTATCTCAGAATTTAAATTTATTATTTAATATAGTTTTAAAACAAAATTATTTTCAATTCAATGACAATATCTTTAAATAAAAAGATGGCATGGCTATGGGTGCTAGTACCAGCCCCTTGGTCGCGGATATATTTATAAATAATTTAGAAAATAAGATTTTTAACAGCTGTGCATTATTACTAAAATACGTTAATTGTTGGAAGAGTTATGTGGATGATGTGTTCTGTGTTTGGACAGGTACATTGAGACAACTTAATATTTTTCTTAATTTCTTAAACAAACTCCATGATAACAAAAAAAATACTGTAGAGATTGGGCAAAATTCGAGTATAAACTTTTTGGATTTAAATATTTCGATAATTAATAATACATTTGAATTTAAGATTTTTCGTAAAGATACATACACAGACATTGTAATCCACAACACCTCAAATCATCTAATTTCTCAAAAAATGTCAGCTTCCCATTCTATGATTCATAAATTAGTTAATGTTCCCCTATCTCACAATAATTTTTCAATGGAACTCAATATTATTAAACAAATTGTAATCAAAAATGGATATAACACCAATTTAATTGAAAACATACTTAATAAAAATTACAAGAATAAATTCTTTAAATCATATAATATCTATCCTGTACAAAACGATCAGGAAGAGAAAAAATGTAGAAAAATTATGTATTTTAATAATAAAATTTCTAATTCCTTAACAAAGAATGTACCAAATGAAATTGTTTCTGTATTTTATGCGAATAACAAACTTAAAAATTACATTGTAAATAATAAAGATAGAGATTCAAGAATGAAAAAATCTGGAATCTATAAATTGAAGTGTAATGATTGTGGTTTCTTTTATATAGGTAAAACTTCGAGAAACTTCGAAATTAAGTTTTCAAAATTGTGTTGATTTAAAAAATAATAAGTAAATATAGATGTTTTTAAAATAATAAAAAATCGTACACCAAAAACTGCCCGGCTGCTGGTCGGCAGACCAAGAAATTCTTCAATGGGATGATCTAGACTACAGTAGTTATTCATTAGTTTCATTCGTGTATTTGTTATAGTAATAATATGGAACGGACGGGGTTCGGAAGATTCGGTCGTTTTCCAGACGAATGCAGCGCTTACGGCTGCGGCGCGACAGTTTATCGAACTTCCTACTACTGTAAATTATTAGGCAATCTGACAAAGATTATTATTATTATATATTTATACAATTATATAGTCACGCACTGACGCCGAAGCAGGATGCAATAACACGATGTTTGAGCGTGACGCATTTTCGATTAAAACAGTGTAACGTTCTCCACAAAATAAAAGTCTTCAAATCTGTGGTAGTATTCAACTTATAATAAAGTTTTTAAACTTACAAAATGATGCTACTAAAAACTTTTCGAAGCGGCACAACTCACAGGATTAATGTAACCAAATAAATATTTGCCGTAAGCGAAAATGTTTCATAAAACACGAAAAGGCTATTTGACGTAACCATATAATTTTTTATCATTACATAATGAAGTCGCTCAAGATGTATGTGCGCGTTAATCTTTTAAACTACGCAACGGATTTTCATATGGTTTTCACCAATAGATAGAGTGATTGAAGAGAAATGTTTATATGTATAAAACATGTAAATTATATTAGAGAAAAGCCGAGAAATTCAAAGAAAACATATTTTTGTACTATTTAAAACGGCTGGCGGGCCGTACTATAGTCACTTTTGAAATTCGTTCTATGGAAAAAAGTGGAAAATAGATGTCTTAGAGTTAGTAGGTATTTGATTTTCCCTTTTCAAATATCCAGTGTTGCATTGCAAGCATTGTATAATTAGTGGCGAGTTAATTAGTTTATATGTATAATACATGCTTATTACAGTAGAGAAAAGCCGATAAATTCAAATATTCAATTCAGGCAGCAGGCAGCGGGCAGCTGGCAAGCGGGTGGTGTGGATTTTATAAAGGTTGGGTAATGGCGTTGTGTTTCGTTAGCCACAGCAACGTGTGGCCGGGTCTGTCAGTAGTAAATAAAAACTAAAACATTGGATACACCCGGGTTCAAGGGAGTAACCTTCATTTTATTAAAAAACGTCAATTTTCCATCACTTACGTCAATTTATGGTCGGACTTCCGCAAAAAATAGTGGTTTTTTAAGGGGGTGAATTTTCAAATTTTCGTAATATATAAACTTCGAGTATACAGATCGAAGCAGTTTTTTTTTTGTTCAAGTAAAATGGCATCAAAAAGTGAAAATCAACCAAATGTTCGTTACGTCAATTAGCCTTTCTGCCGTGTCCGCATATCTATAGGATTTAGTCTGCGAGAAAATGAGATAGTATAAATGGTCTCTTTGTGCAGTGCTTCGTAGCCTCCCCACTATTGTCTATTATAGTTTTCTGAAGGTTTCACTTCGACTGCAGTCTGCACACTTATATTTTTAATGTATATCACAGATTGATGTAAACCTATTACAAAACAAAACTTTAAATTAATCGAAAGATTTTACAATAGTATATTTTAGAGTTTTTATGGACTCTTGAAACCTTAAAGGCCTGTGTTGAAAATGACAAGAAACCTAGAGATATCATTTAGCAACACCATACCTCTTTTCAAGCTATGCTGGTCCAGTACGTCCGTTCTGCCATGTGGAATACAGAGCCAGTTGTGGTGACGACCTTGGCGGTAGTTATTCGGTACGAACGATTTATGGCATTCCAAGAGGTATGGGCTGTCAATGAAATAATTTATTATTTAAAAAGCTGTTAAGCATTGCATCAAATGGATTTAGACGTGTTTGGTGACTAGATCTGAATAACCTGGTACATTTTCACCTCCCTCTTTCCCATCACCTTCCCCTCCGCACAACCTTCAGCCTTACAACATACCACATTGGGGATGTCATGGTCCCACTGGTAACTGATATTCTCATAAAAATAAAATTAAAAATAATAGCCTTCATCTTTCGTGCCGAGATAAAAAAATCCTTTCGAATAGCGTCCAATGCAACAAGTAAATTCAAAACCAACATTCTGATGGACAAAACGTGACATTTTCCCCTTGGAGAGCTATTTTAAACAAACATTGACTCAGGATTCAGGCAAGTTTCACTACAAAGTTTTAATTCCGAGCAGCACACTTCATAATGTTTGCTCTTTTTGGCCTACTTTACAAGGTGGAAAATTTCATTGGAATTTTGAGCTTTTTACGAACAAACTTCGCTCGAACTTTACACGAGGATTTATTTTGATACGAACAATTTTGAAAGAGAGTAATAAATAATCATTAAACTAGCGCCATCTACGAAAGAGCAGATTAAGAATTCTTTAAAGTATGATCAACTCCAGATACTAATATCTACAGCCTGTATGTCGGACGAATATCTACAGCTCATATGTTGGACTAATATCTACGAACTTCAGAGTGTTGACTAATATCTACAGAGCTAAGGTCGGACGAATATCTATGACGGTCCCAGTGGTGACTAATATCTATGGAGCGTAGGTTGGACTAATATCTACAGAGGGCAGCTGAGCAATAGGTTGTACGGAAAAGCATAAATTACTTCAATTACGTAATTACTAATTACGTAAAGGCTTAAACGTTTAAAGTACATGAAGTTTTTGCATAATATTACGTATTTTGCTGTTTATGAGGACAATAATTTATTGAACAAACATGGGGGTCATAATACAAAGATATTTATTTATTTCAAAATAATAAATATCTAACCTAACCTAACTGACATAGAAATGGTCATGGTAACAGAATAAATAATTTAGAAGCCCTCGAAATAAAGAAAGCTGTTAAAACAAAAACCCAAATCCTTAATAATCAGCTAAATGTGTCCAATAGTCCGATGTTAGGGATTTTTACATACATACATACATACATTAAGTTTTTTAAACTGCATACGCAATATTACGTTATTCCAATATGCTCTACATAATTGCAAATCCAACCTCTGCCAGTGCTGTAGATATTCGTCCACACTTTGGTTCTCATAGATATTAGTCAGCACTGTCAGCAGTTTCAGCTGTAGGTATTCGTACGCAATTTGGTTCTCATAGATATTAGTCCGATTTGTTCAGTTTTTGGAATTCCTGTAGATATTAGTAGACGCCTCCTCACGTTAATGGCACATTTATTCGAAAATGCGTTAATCTTATGTGACACATATTATATCCATTTCACATTTTGCTCATTGTCTACTCATAAGAGAATTATTAATCATTCTGTATTTAGCATTTGACGCGTTGAGTATATTTATCTGCCCAAGCAGTCAGTACCCAAATACACGGTGACAGTTTAATTCAAATATTAGAGACACATTTTAATTTGTGTGTTAATCATAACCGTTGTTATATGATGGTAGTGTTATTATGAATTGCAGGGTAACATTATTTTATCGTAGTGTGTTCCAGAAATTTTCACATATTTTGTTTGAAATCTGTGATGCGTGGTTCGGAATTGCGGTTATGGAAAATTACATATTATTATTGTTCCGGAATTGAAAAAACGAAAAGAGTGGTGTCTTTTAATCATGCTGTTCAAGGAAGATGCAGAGAATTTTTTCAAAACCTGTGAAACTAATCCAGAATTAAAAAAATGAAACAATACAACTTTGTATAAACCACTTATATAATGTGCAAATCCGACCGGTTTCGGAACAAACGTTCCTTCGTCAATGCCGTTGCTAGTTAATAATGTAGATTGGGTGGTTAGGTATTAGTATTTACCCAATCTACATTATTAACTAGCAACGGCTCCACCCCTACCATAATAAAACATTGTTCTAAACTGTCAAATTAGTATAAGCTTTCCCTGACGAAGGAACGTTTGTTCCGAAACCGGTCGGATTTGCACATTATATAAGTGGTTTATACAAAGTTGTATTGTTTCATTTTTCTATAATGGATAACCACAATGTAATAGCTAGGGGCTCTAGTACAGTGAAATCGATAACTTTACAATATCGGATCCATAGGCTTAACTTCCGATTATTTTATATCGATGTACAAAGAACGGTTTCACCGTTGACAGCCGAACCGATGTTGACGGGGAATAAATAAGAAATCGATATACGCTCGCAATAGCCGTAGGTGTTTTCTATGAATTCCAATTCCAAAACGTCAAATGCTAAACAATTAGGTAAAATATTTTTTAATTGGCAATGTGGAATTGAAATGCCAACCTAAATATGAATGTGCAGTCCGCGTTAATTTTTTGACACTAAATAGGACTGAATTAGTTAATGAGGTCTTTAGCTATATTTCAACCACTTTCATTTCTCAAAGTTCGAACGGAATTAATTGTTCAGGTCTTAGATGAATTATTTAAGTCGTGCCGCGCGTACGACTTCTTCAATTTTAACAGCCTCGTTAGTTGAACTACTTTTATTAATCAGTCGGGAATTTTGGATAACGAACGACATTATATGTGTATTTTGACAATTAACTGAAACTTATCTGATGCCATCCAGGCTGCTCTAAAATGTATAATTCGTCGGATGGAAAAATTCTTATCAATTGACCGTGCTCGCAAATATTAATAACTGACCTTAGAAGACGGATTTAGACAATATCTTATTGATATAAGGTTTTATCGATCATCGTCGGTATACCTACTGATACCTATAATATAATCTTTCGTTGTTGTTTTTTTTCTTCTAAATAATGTTGAAACCAATTAAATGTTCCATGATATTATCATCACAGCTTCTCTATCAATTATTTCAAACGCTCATTCAATCTACATTGGTGCGGGGTTTTCCGATATTCTGTTGTCATTATAATTGGTACCCTCCAGACACTGTTTGCAATATGCATTTGTTAATTGATTTTCTGGAATATCCTGCAATTACGATTGTTTTGTTAGATTATTTATTTATGCATTTAGTTTTAAATTTAATTATTATCTTCAGTCATTGTCACTTTGTGTACATTATAAAATACATTTATTAATATTATTATTTATATTTTAAAATACCACCCAGAACAACTTGGCTTAACGACTTATTCCACATTAACCGGACACGTACAAATGCTGGTGTCAGGGATCCAATCAGAAAAATGTGCGAATTTTTTAATAAAAACCACAATCTTAAGAATTCCGATATATTTTTTGATACTTATAGCACTTTTGGTAGGAAATTGAAGGCTGTTTCCTATAAAAAAAGAAAACGCATATATCATTCACTATACTTTTTATGTGCTTCTTACTACTTTTGTATTTTACTACTTTTGAACAAAAATTTATTGTCTTTATAGGATGTCTGAATTATTTTTGTCCCATTTTTTGTTAGGTTAGGTTCGGTTAGGTTAGGTTTTAGTAGATATTTTGTCGGAGATATTTTGTCGCACGAATGAAAAGTCGTGGAACCATTTCGGACTTGTTTCGGTTATACTGGGCCATCAATATGTAGATACTCGTTGCACGTGCGCTTCCATTTATTTACAAAAAAATAATAATGTTGCTTTACAAAAGCTTAGCGACCTACATGGTAAACAAAAAGCATAAGCGGTATACGACATCATATACAGCATGTACATTGTATTAGAGAATGCAATCCCGATCTCGCGGGATCTCGATATCGCGAGATCTCTTGACATTTTTCGGGATCAATCCCGAAGAATAATACGGCGAGACCTCGTTCGAGATCGGCGGGATTAGGCGGCAGTAGTCAGCGACGCTACACACGTCCACTGGGAGGGGAGTGGTGCGCTGACTGACTGACGGTTTTGACGGACTTTGTTTTCAGCTATATCCAGTGACGGAGATGAGACGTGATACTGTGAAATAAATAACTAACACCATGTACGCACTCGCATACTGCCTGCTAACAATGTATGCCCGGACATTGGAGGTCTAGAGTCATTTTAATAAAAAAATAGCTTCTTTATAAATAAAAAATTAGAGTCCTGACGTGTACGGTGAAGGAGGAAACCATCTGTTTCCTTAGAACGCCGTGGGAAAGTGGTGGGCAACCTCCAGTGACTGACGGTCGGGCGGGAGTGTCGATTGAAGAAAAAAAACTATCCCGACTATTTACGAATATTAGCGATGACGAGCGGGACTTTTCAGCAGCTGGGTACATTACAACGGACATTAGATACCGTTTAGCAGATAGCACCCTTAATACACTTTGTTTGTTAAGAAGTTACTTTCAAAATCACCCGTAATTACTTTCTTATCTCCTTAAGGTATATTTTTTCTTTGATTATTTTAATAAAAAAAAAACTGTTAATTATTTAGTAACTAATATTAAAGAATAAAGGTTTTTGTTTTCTTTCAAATAATATTTTCTTTCAATTAACGAGATCCCGAAAATTCCCAAAGAAGATTGTAATTTCTAATCTCGCGAGATCTCGAATTTGCGATCTCGAGTCGAGATTGCATTCCCTACATTATGTAAAAATTGCTACAATTTGAGGTTTTACGTTGTTGAAAAAATATATAGAGACCTAACTAACAAAACATGTAGAATAATAAACGTCCCCAAAGGGTTAAAGGATTATGTATTTTTTGGTTGGTACCGGAATCGTTAACCCCCCCAGGCTTCGACCATATTCTGTCAGTAGGCCAGAATATTTCCGCTTTGTATTATAATCCAAATAAATGGAATAAGTATTTGTGAACGTATCCGAATCATAAAAATTACAAGTGTGCAGTTCAGAAAACTAAGGTAGACAAGAGTAGGGAGGCTGCGAAGCACCGCACAAAGAGGAGACCGATTATTCTATCTCATTCTCTCGCAGGCTAAATCCTATAAATGTATGTGTTTGTCACTTTTTAGTATCATCAAGTTTCAAATCACAACGGTGCTAAAGAAGTTTTAACTTCAAATATACATGTGTGCAGTAACACGCGGTAAAAGTGAAACCTTCAGAAAACTAAAGTAGACAAGAGTGGGAAGCACCGCACAAAGAGGAGACCGATTATTCTCTCGCAGACAAAATCCTATAAATGTATATGTTTGTCTCCTTTTAGTGCCGCTTTTTCGTTTCATCGAGTTTTAAATCACAATGGTGCTTAAGAAGTTTTCACTTAAAAAAAAATCGAGTGCATTTCTGAAAACTTCATTCACACAATCTCAACCAATAGGAGCCTTGAAAATTTTGCTCATAATCAAAGCGGCCAATGCGCGCAGCTTGACAGAGCATGAGGCGCGACGCTTCGTAGGTACTGCACGTATGTAAGGTTTCAATGTACCTCATTCTCTCGAAGGTTAAATCCTATAGATGTATGTGTTTGTCTCTTTTTAGTGTCGCTCGCTTCCGTTTCACCGAGTTTCAAATCACAACGGTGTTAAAGAAGTTTTCACTTCAAAAACAAAGCTTTGCGAATTTTAACCAGACAGAACAGCGCACGAATTAGTCTGACGGGTTAAAAACCTATGTTTCTATATCCATTTTGAATTGTTTTCAAAAAACGTCAATGTAAAAGTGAATCAGTTTAAATTAATACCATGGAATAGCTTTATTCCATGAATGCAAAACTGTAACTGTTCTACCAGCAGCGATCGGATTAAAAAAGCAATTTGCGTGCAACACGTTGCATTGCATTTAACTGGATGCGGGTACCGTTTGGCATTTTACCGTTCGGTGAGAATATTCATGTTAAACTGCAGGTGTTATTTCAATTTAGTGCAGGCCGTTAGCAATTAGTTCATTAAAACATTGTTTTGTGACTGGAATAGGACTATCCGCAGGGTCGGATTTCAATGAGGTAATGAGAAGAAAAAAACATTACATCGCGCGTCTGGAATGAACTGCTCACCGATGTATCTTTCAAATGCCATTTTCTTTGCACCATTTGTTTACGAAAAGGATGGAGAACGATAATGTTATTCGAATTAATATACACATTTTTTAACGCGCTTTAACATTGGAACTATAAGCACTATCTTTGTAAATTATAAATAAAATTGGACCCAATACCGATGCTTGAGGAACACCAAGGTTTTTTTTTTACATTAGCTCCAAAGAAGACCCGAGGAAAAAATTCCTCATAGGATTGTGAAAGATAATGCTATTCGAATTACTATGTACATTTTTAACGCACATAAAATTTGAACTATTAGCACTCTCTTTGTAAGTTATAAATAAAATTGGACCCAATAACGTTCCTTGAGGAACACCAATGTTTTTTTTTTTTTTACATTAGCTCCAAAGAAGACCTCAAAGAAAAATATCCCTCAGGGATTCCCTCTATGTCATCATTGTGGATACTGTGTGGAGGGTTTTTTGTGGAAAAGAAGGAGAGGAAGCTCTGGAAAGGCATAAGGTATGAGGGGTGGTTAGTAATCTCTCATCTCCTATGCGTCGGAGTGAAGGATGTACGAATCCATCCCTCTCACTACGGTGCAAGGCGATAAGTCGAGAGAGTCCAGCTGAAGAGGTCACCCTCAACCAGCCTCTCCCGATCCGGCCTGCCACGCAGTAGATGGGCAAACGCATTCGCCGGGAAGACCCAGACAAACCTCACACCATGAACCCGGGCACCCCTAAGTCAAAAAACCTAGCGAATCACTTGGGGTGACCTATGGCAAGGGTGCTGCTTATCCAATAAACGGCGGTACTCATATCCGCCTCCCAAGTTGAGATTCGTTCCGATTTTGTTTTTTTTAGGGGTTTTCTTGAATATATTGAGAACAAAGCTCAAAAGTATCAACTTTAAATTCATTCGCTCACTTTGAAAAACGATTTATGATGTCCTCCCTAAATACAATTAGTTCATTAGCATGTATGGTATATTGTCAAGGGGTCAACTTGAAACTAAAGCATCTCTGATCTCTGCAATAAGTGGACTCAATGACTTGGTTCGCTTTGATGGAACCACCCCATCCAACAAATCCATTGAGCACCTTGAAGTGAGCATCTCAGAGCAGCTTATAAATGGGGGTTCATTTGAGCCCGATTTAATCTGGCTTCCAAAAAGCTGAGCGTTCTGAATAGGGGCAGCTGATTGTTTAATAATGACCAGCTACTGACTCTATGCAGAAGGCTTTACTGTCAATAGTTAGAGGCATTTCTACCTCTTCAGGGGAACGCTGTGATGATTTTTTTTTTAAATTTATTTATTATAAAGACAAGGTTATAAAGACAATATGACAGGAAAAAAAATATAAATATTTTACAGAAAAAAGAAAAGTCTCAATAAACTACTCTTTAGTAAAAATGAAACAATACAACTTTGTATAAACCACTTATATAATGTGCAAATCCGACCGGTTTCGGAACAAACGTTCCTTCAAACGTATAAGCTTTCGAAGCTTTGAACGTTTGTTCCGAAACGTTATATAAGTGGTTTATACAAAGTTGTATTGTTTCATTTTTCTATAATGGATAACCACAAAGTAATAGCTACATTCAAAAATATACTCTTTAGTAGTTTGTCAATGGGTGCTTTTACTTTAAAGATATAAATCAACATATTTTACTTTATTTTGCAGTTACAAGTTTTGTGTTAGTGTCTAATACAATTTTTTTCTTTCGGCGAGCCAATTCTTCAACATAAGATTCGTTTTACCATTTGTACATTTTTTAATTTCAGCAAGTAACATATTTAATAAATTTGATATCATGTAGTCCAGCGTTTTTTTGTCCATATTTGTTTAAGTGCTTAGGTACAATTAGTCCTTCATTTAGCGTAAAACGGGTATTGTAAGTGTGGTCCATTTTATGTATGTATATAGGGCTATTAATATGCTATATATTAATTATAGTTAGTTAAAACAAAAATCTTACCCCACACAGAGAAAGCCTTCTTTCAAAGATAAATGATCAATTTTGCTTACCTGAAACAAACAAAGTACACTATTAATTATACAGTTTTCACAAAAGTGTTTCGGTTATATACATAATAAAAATATTTTCCTTTTATAAAATAACTAGCCGAAGACTGGTAAATATCAACGTTTGCAATTTTTTAAAACAAGGTTGTTTTAATAATATAAAAATACCAAAAAAAATAATTTTAAAAAAAGTCTCTGAAAATTGAACGTCGATCAACTCCATGGTTATCAGGAAAGATATTCAAATACAAAAGAGATATGCTATGGTGTCCGCGCAACTGTCGGCGGACTACGCCCTAATTAGAGTAGTTTGCATACAAAAATAATTTGTTCATTTCGTTGCTTTTTTGAAGATGTGCATTAGTATTGGTTAACAATATTGTTTGAATACGGAAAGAATTCGTTCATTTAGTTTAACGGTCGTTTGGTTTATTCGTTAATTAGTCGTTCATTTAGTTCATTTGTTAATTGGTAAACAATATCGGCGACACCCGGAAGCGCAGTCCCACATAGTAAAAACTGCAGATAGCACATCTACTTATATTTCAATATCTTTGGTTATCAGCCTTGCCGACCATTACCCCACCAACTATTGTAAGAACGGTGGCATAAATTTATTAGATGTACTGAAAAAAAAAATACATATATTCATTTTTTTTAAAGAAAGACAAACATTCTCGGGTTTTGGGTTACGAATAACGTAACAATGTTTAAAAATCTCCTACTACCACTATACTAAGCGAAATAATGTTGCATGTGTCGTGATGGAGGACCTAGCCAGCCGAGGAATCAAACACGGAACGCCCGGGTGGCACTGACTAGTCAATGTCAATAATGGTTGTGTATTTTTTAGTTTTAGAATTTTACATTCAAAATTCAAATTATATTGCGCAGACTCGTAAAAATTCGCGTAATGCAGTGTAAATTACAGACAAATCACTTCCAATTTTGCCAATGACAAATATAATAAGTTTCTGTTAAAAAATATTTCAAAATTATATATATATATAGGCAGCTACCTTCTCGCTTATCCGAATTCTTTATACGATAAATTACAATTTTGAAAAAGCAAATGTGAGTTCATTTAATCAAAGTTACATGAAGAGATTCACACGAATTTAGTATTTTTGATATTTCTAGAATAAGTAGCTGGTTTGTAACGATATGTAATTATATATCTCACAACAGTCCCAACTGCTCCCATCTGGATGCCATCCCCAATTGGGGTATGTTGTGAGGTTGAAGTAAGTGAGGAGGGGAAGGAGATTGGGAGGAGGAAGATGGGAAGTACCTGGCAACTTATATCTAGTCACTAAACATGGCTAAAGCCATTTCAACAACGTTTCAATTCTGATTGGTGATTACCAGGGCGATACTGAGAGTATCTTCCACTCCTTTGTATACCAATTTATTACAGAAACTGTGAGTATCTTCCACTCTTATATTACCAATAAATACTTACAGACCATTTAAGTAATTAAATTTAAATACAAAACTTTATACATCACATTAAATAGGAATTCCATTCAATTGACAGACATTCATTAATCAATTGCTTCTCCGATTTAGCCAGAAATTGTTAGGGGCCTTTAACCAGCCAGCGCAGCGGCCGGAAAGATGTTCTTACGATCGTACAGAATAAATGTAAAACTATAGAAAAAAATTCTGTTAAGGTTGCTAAGATGCATGTCACAACATCTTTGAATTTTATAGATAAACATATTCGATTGAATCTGCTACCATAAAATTTCTGTAAGCTTTTTATCGTGGAGAGCCATTAACGAAGCGAAATTTCGTAATTGCTAAATCATATTTTTCTCATACAGAAACATTCTCATACCTGTCATTTAAACTTTGAATATGATCTGTATAAAGGGTAACTAGGCTGAAGGTAAGCCATACTAACTAGTCGCATTGTTAAACAGAAAAAGGTGGAGGGTCTTATACCTTGTGATTATTGTACTTAATGCATCCAGTTAGTTTGATTCAGATATATGATTTATTAGTTTCTAACGAGCAAACGGCATTCACGAACGTATTTGGAACTTTGGAATTATATACCTTTCTTGTTTGACCTTTCCGCCACCGGAGTCGACGTGTTATTGTTAAACGGAATAAACGTTGTAATTTAGGCGTTCACAGATGGCACCAATTTTATAATTATTTTAGGAAAAAACACTTTTACAAATTATGCTTCAAAATATTAGGACGCATTCGTACATGTTGCCGCCCGTACATACGCAAACTTAATATTATATAATAATTAAGAATGAACCTTTGTAATTTTCTTGTCATGTTCTGTCATGTCTTGTTTCTTTTCTCTTCTTTTCTTTTCCATTTCGTTGTAATCATCCATATCTGTATAACCTTGTTCCCTTTTTCTTTGATTGTTTTCTATTGTTATTTGTTCTACTCAACCTGTCTTTTATTTTTTCTTCTATATTGTATGTGAAATTTATGTTTTTAATATCTAAATTCATTTGTAAAATTTTAACTATTTCCTCCCACCTATGATTCTTATGTTCCTCCTGTCCTAAAATGAGTTCTTTAACTCATCGGGATTGCTCTAGCTGTTATGCACCATTAAAATGGCTCCGTGGGTTTTAGCTGCTAGGTCCTGCGGGCAGCTTTTGGTTCGTCTTCGCCCAGTTTGAGTGTTGGCGACCATTTTTTAAATCCGATAGGAACTTGTTCCAAAAATAGCCGGTTCCTCGGATCCCCTGTGATCCAGTGACAGCTAGTCACCGGGACAAGATATATATATATATATTTTTTTTTTACATGAGCTCCACACAGGAGGCCCTGAGGAAAATAATTTCCCTCAGGGCCTATTTCATCTTTGAGGATGCTGTGTGGAGGGTTTTTTTTAAGGAAAAAGAAGGAGAGGAGAGTTCTGGGAAGGGAAAGGGTTTAAGGGGTGGGTAGGAATCTGGGGTTCAGTATGTCCTGGTCATCCGCCTCCAAGACCTAGACAAACCTCACCCCATGATCCCGGGCACCCCTGCTAAATCACCAAACGTAGCGAACCACTTGGGGTGACCTATGGCAGAGGTGTTGGTTATCCAATAAAGGTTCCCGGGGCGGCGGTACCCATTCCCGCCTCCCAAATTGAATATATAGCAGCGTTGTACTATTATTTACAACTCTAAGTATTGCCGTCAATCTTTCCATATCCGGAGAGATACTCAAATTCTACATTTCCGTTGTACTTATACCTAGGGAGGCACGTCCTCATGCGACCTGCTAACTTAAGTGGCGCCTTCCTTCGACGAATTACAAAATTAGCTTTTTTAGCGTATTAATAATATACATAGATGGCAGCACTTCCATTTGTATCTATTTATGAATCAAGTGTGTACGACAGACGCAAGGCTATTAATACTGTTTGATAAATAGTTTTTTTTTTCCATAAACTAAATGAATTCTCTCAAGAAAGGCTAACAAATACAATATTGGATTAAATCACCGTATTTCTTAGCCTTTCTTGAAAGATTTCAGTTTGTTCATAGACGAAACTATTTATTCATATTCATATTGCATGATGGAAACAATTAATTCATCTTAATATTTTAAAGCATAACATATTATAATACTTATACTTGCGCTATCATAAAAGAGTAGATTATGAAATTTCTTAAGTATCAACCAACTGTTTTATGATGTGATCTCGTGGTCACTCGTGGATGTTATATATGATTTATTTTGCAGTCTGTCAATCTATTATTGAGTATGGTATCATAGCATGGGGAGGCGGTACTGCATCAGCACTAGACGACTAGACCCAATCATAAAAGCACAGAAAACTATTATAAAATTAATTCTTAGACTACCTCTAATTACAGACTCGAACTTAATCTTTAATATTATGCATGTATTTGATGTTCGGCAGATATACGCAAAAACAATCCTCACCCATCTTTACACAAATATACATATATACTATGAACGACGACCTCCATAGTCAATAATAATAATAATAATAACGTAGTATTTATATAGCGCAGTTTTGTGATGTTTCACTTCAAGTGCGCTTAATTATAATAAACTTAAAATTAACCTACAGTGTTCCTTACGAGTCCTTAAAATATTAATTAAATAATGTGAAATAACGAATATACAAAAATATACAAAGCAATTCCTAAAGAACAATATTAACAACAATAGTGAGTGCTGTTTTGGCACAGGACAATATATAATGATAAACCATCACTGTGCCACTCAACAAGAATCATTTAAACTAAATTATATAGAACAGGAGGCAGTTAACATTTAGAAATAATACAAATTCAGAGTGCACATAAAACTATAGTAAAGAGGTAATCGAAACCAAACAATTTCCAGAAACTTGAGGAACATGGCTTATTATAGTAGATTGAAAAGGAGTTAAAATTCATGAAAGGTATGATTTTTTAAATAAGTTTGTTTTTAAAGCTCTTTTGAATTCAGCCAAGTTCTGGATATTAGTAAGAGCTGAGGGAAGTTTGTTCCAAATGAGCGGGCTAGTTACACGAAAAGATCGATCATAGTAAACGGCTCGATTTGACCTAGAAAGCTCGATTAAACGATTAGTAACATCTTGATCTGCTGACCTTAGAGTAAGCTGCCTATCGCTTAAGTTTTGTCGGACACATAGTTCCGATATATAGGCTGGCGCCATTCCTTGCAATGCTTTGAAGGTCATTAAGCAGATCTTGAACTCTATTCTTTCAGGGCATCGAAGCCAATGAAGATCCTTTAGAAGCGGGGTTATACGGCAATACTTAGATTCACCAAAAATCATTCTCGCCGCAGCATTAAAAACGGACTGGATTCTATTGAATTGTTTTTTAGGCAAGCCAGCATACGCACTATTACAATAGTCCATACGTGAGACAACGAACGAATTTATGAGTGACTTTGCTCCATCAGAGGGAAGGCAACGCCTGATTGATTTTATCTGCCTTAGATGGAAAAAGCCTGAACTTACAGATTTTGAAATTTGTGATTCAAGAGAAAGACTATTGTCTATAGTGAAACCTAGAAACTTTATTTCTGTAGAAGGGATTATATCTGTGCCCTGAATATGGATTGGATTAGAGTCGATGAGGGCTTGCCTTCCAGGAGAAGCTATCCAAATAAATTCCGTCTTGGTCGGATTAAGTTTGAGTTTATTGACAGACATCCAACTTGAGACTGTGTTAATAAAACTAACCACCTCGTTTTTAAGGACGTCTTTTTCATCCGGGGAACAAAACTTGAAAATGAAACGATCGTCTGCATAGCCTTGTGATTCAAAGCCAGCTGATTGAATGAGTTTCTCGAGGCGATTCGTATAGAGAATGAAAAGAATGGGACCCAAGACAGAACCCTGGGGAACTCCACATTCTATGGGAGTTTCAGGTGAAGTAGAATTATTGAAAATTACTGAGGCTACTCGTCCAGACAGGTATGATTTCATCCATTGGAGAACATCACCTCGAACGCCAAATTCGGTTTCAAGCACATTTAATAAAATACTATGATCTACCGTGTCAAATGCCGCACTCATGTCAAGAACAGATACCAAACCCAACTTACCTGCTTCCATCCCGATGATCAAGTCTGAAATTAACCGCAGAAGAACAGTTTCCGTTGAATGAAACTGTCGATAAGCGGATTGATTTTTGGCAAATAGACCGGCGGAGTTCAAGTACCCCACCAATTAGTCCAGTGGGTAAGACTCTTAACTCACAATCCGGAGGTCGCGGGTTCGAACCCGGCATGCGCAAATAAATTTTATTTGATTAATTTGTGTTATTTCACAATTAATTAATTTAAAATAATACATAGTATATTTGCGGCATGTTCCAGAGTGGAAGATACTATCAGTATCGCCCTGGTGTAAGACCACCATTCAGAATTGAAACGTTGCTTGAAAATGGCTTTAGCCGTGTTTGGTGACCAGATCTGAATAGCCAGGTACTTCCCAACCTTCCTCTTCCCCACCTCCTTCCCCTCCCCACTACCTTCAGCCTCACAACATACCCCAATTGGGGATGCCATAGTCTCACTGGCTCCAGACGGGAGCAGTTGAGATTCTTGTGCGGTATTCACTGTAAAAAAAAAAAAAAGATTAAATAATAATAATAATAATAATGATTTATTGTCTTCATTTCTTAATACTATACTCGCTGTATTCGAAACAATAACAAAGAATTACTACAAATTCCCATAACTCATACTACTTTTGGTCAATGAAGCTTCAGATACCTTGCAACAAGACTTTACAACATTCTTCCAATTAGTATAAAAAAAAAGTGATATACAAAATTTTTTAAAAAAAAACATTAAAATTTGGATAAAAAATAATTATAGAGCATTTACCGGTGCACTCACCCAAATTCGAAATTAATAATGAACCAATGCTGTTATTATTGTACTAATGCTATTGTTATTAATAATGCAACCAATCTATTGTGCGCTTATATTCTAATATAAGTGTAGGTATGTTCACAGTATTATAAATTGACGTAAAATTACTACCTCAACACAGGCTAGCCTAGTGAGGCAGATTACGTGAAACCTAAGTTTATAATTATAAATCTCTATTCTTTAAGTACCTACTGTTTTATGTACATTGTTTTCCGTTATTAAGTTTTGTACTTATGCAACTTTTAAACTATTGTATACTTTTTTGTAGTTATAAATCTTTCAATTTTTGTTCGATAAAGATATATTATTATTATATTTTTTAATGAACACCGCACAAGAGTCCCAATGAAGTCAATGTAACTGTGACATCTCGAATTTTGATGGGGTAGATTTATTGCAAAACTGATGGAGGTGGGAATGATATGGGAAAGAGGAAGGTTGAAAATTAAAAGGTCACGGAGGTTCAGAAATCTCTTAACAAAATCATATTACAATTAATACCAGTCTTCACATAATTATATTAACTTTTCCTAACGAAAACTTGAACGATCGAATTATCTTCATTGTTCTACGTCGATGATTTTACTATTTGAGAAAAGTTTATAACTCCAGACAATAGGCCACTTGCATTGAATTCATAACGACTTGGAAAAAATCGTGTGGATGGATCTTTTTATTGAGAAAAAATTTTTAGAAATGTGTAGTTTTTTTATTTTTAAATAAATAAATCCATTATTTGGGCTCGTGACGTCACTACATGAAAATGTCCCGTCTCTGAAAATGTTCCTATTAATTTTGTAAAATTCCACACTGATTTTTTTATATGGCATCATTTTGATTTCAGTCGAATTTTTGAATTCGTTCACTAGATTTATTGTTTGTTCTCTGCGAACTTATCATTTGGTTTGAGTTTTTGACAGATGTTCTGAAGAGAACCCCGTACATTTTAGAAGTCGGTAAGTGTTTTAGAGGTATATTGGTTATGGTGCTGATTTTAACAAAATCAAATTTTATAATATTCTTATTATTATTATAATTTACAAGTACAAGAATATTACATTGGATTTAGTAATATGTACGTTGTACATTATAATGATTTATGATCAATTTTTTTTTTTTTTTTTTACATTAACTCCACACAGGAGGCCCTGAGGAAAATAATTTCCCTCAGGGCCTATGTCATCTGGGATGCTGTGTGGAGGGTCTTTTTGAGGAGAGGAAGGAATGAACATTGGTCTTGAAGAGACCCATGTTGTAGGAAGGAGGAAACACAGAGGCCGGCAAATCATTCCACAGCCGAGCTGTTGAACATAAGAACGAGTCGAAGAAACGACCCGTTCTCATGTGACTAATGTCAACTGTGTACAAATGTTGGGCACGCGTTTGGCGTGTTTCCCGACTATGCACCGGTGCCGAAGGGATCAATGATGCTAGTTCCTCGGAGCATCTTCCATTGTAATACCGGTAGAACAAGGATAGCATTCCCACCCGACGCCTGTGCTCTAAAGATTGCAATCCGTCTGTTAAGATGGGAGAATCTATCAAACGGACCGCCCGTTTCTGCACAGAGTCGAGGGTATTTTTCAGGTATTTTGGAGCTCCAGACCAGAGGTGGCTGCCAAATTCAATAAGATGGATCAAGGAAAAAAATATTTATGAGATGTAATATTTTTGGTATGCCTCGCTATTCTCCTGTGCCATTCGTGTGGAAAACGTTATTTTTTTTAAAATGATTTTCGGCTATGTAATTATCGTTTTTTCGCACACATAAAATTTTATCCCGTCTTTCCGGTTTATAAAAAATGGTCTGATTTATCGAATTGAAATTTTCAAAAAATCGCCAGAGTTTCAAAAATACGATAAAAAAAAACAGAATGTCTTAGAATATTTGTCTAAACCGGAAATTTTTTAAAGAAATGTGATGCAAGTGGCCTATTCCTTGTGCGTAAGAAAGTTTCCAACCAAGACCATTAAAAGAAGAGGAGTGATAAAGGAAGCGATGCTATGGAGAAGAATGGAGAGAAAGCAAGATTGAACAAAAGAGATTACCCGGATCATGAAACAATGAAAAAGAAAATATTCCAATTATTCACGGAAATTATTTCGTAATTGAAGAGATCAGGTCTGGACTGTGTCAACTCTTGTTTTGATTAAATTAGAGTCGAGTAGGCTATATAATATAAATTATATACATTTAAGAACTGCTGCGCGGCCTTTGTCGTACAACACTTAATTTTTTTTTTTGGCCAAAATACTCAACCTATGTTTAAATTTTAGTATAATCTTACGTATTATAAATTAAAATTCCCCGCCGCGTCTGTTTGTCTGTTCGCGATAAACTCAAAAACTACTGAACGGATTTTCATGCGGTTTTCACTAATAGATAGAGTGATTTATGAGGAAGATTTAAGTTTATAATTTTTCAAGGTTTTATATAAATTGGTTGAAATATATAATTAAAGGAGAATGTCTGTATGTGGTGGACTAGCGGACTAGTAAGCGGGCTGAGTGGATTGATTTGTATGCAATTTAACAGATGGCGGTCAGAATTAAAAGTTTGGGTAACCTTCCAGTTCCAGTAGATGGCGTTGTGTTTCGTTAGCCATAGTAAAGCGTGGCTGGGTCAGCTAGTTTTATTTCAATACTTTTAAAAATAACTTCTGACTTTACGTATTTAGTTCCTATTTTTCTTTGTTTTTTTTTTATTATTTGATATCAAACAAGAAAAAAAGGTAGATATATCTACCGTCCAGTTGATTACTTAGACATCTCCAAAATACTAGGTTTTGAGATAATGAGGATAACATAGTCGAATGCTCTCCATAAACAATATATTATTTACACTTGTGTTGTAGGTACATATTAAAAAGGTTATAAAATAGCTCCAGGAGGAAAAACGGTCCGGTACGTATGTAGTTTTGAAATATGCTATTAATGACTCTGAAAACATCAACATTTTGTTTAATTCACTGGAAGTTTTTGTGCATTATAATTGATTTGGTGATGTTTACGAGTAATCCGAGTACTGTACCAGAGAGAGGGCAGACGTTTACATACAACTGCATACTCAAATCAACTCAGATTTCGATTTATTTATTTGAGATACAAACAGGATATTTATAAAACATTTTTGTATGTAATCTATAATATAAAAATGAATCGCTAAATGTGTTGGTAAGCGCAAATCTCGAGATCGGCTTAACTGATTTCGCTAATTCTTTTTTTAGAATATTCCTTGAAGTGCGAGGATGGTTCTTACGGAGAGAAAAATTTAGAAAATTGCGCAGAATATTGGATAATTTCAGAAAACATCGCACGTTTGACAGATCGCGTATTTGAGAATGACATTTTTCAAAACATTGATTGTTCAAATCAGGATTCTATTTTTGAAAAGTTGAAAAATTTATTTAAAGTAGGTACTCCCCTAATATTTTGAATCGAATCAAGAATTTTAGATATTTTATATAGGTACCTATGTTAGGTACCAAATTTAATATACACGAAAAATGGAAATTTGAATAAAAATTGTAAAAGGTGGCACGCGGGCTGTTTAAGAACTGAATGTACTGGGATTGAATATATGGAACGCGGGAGGAGGATTGGCGGGACGAGGGAGCGGTAAAGGGAAGAGGGAAGGTGGGAAAGGTGGAAGGGGAACGCGGGAAGGGGGACCTGGGAGGGGGAGGGGAACTCGGGAGGGGGGTCCGCGGGACGGTGAAGGGGGGGGGAGTAGAGTAGGGAGAGGGAAGGTGGAGGTGACGGAGTGAGAACGCGAGAGGGGAAGAGGACGCAGGAGAAGAAGGGGAGGCGGAAGGGGAACGGGACGATGGGAAAGGACACTCAGGGAGAAACAATTTCTTTATTAAGTGGCATAGCGACGCATGCCGGGACCAGCTAGTATATAATAAATTAAAATACAAATATAAATATCCCTAGACTAATGTGTCTGCAAAAATCACTAATGCATTTTCAAAGACGCAAACACATGAAAAACAATGAAAGTATTATTTATACATAACTTAAAAACTTAAATACAAAATTGAAATACACAACAATTTTTTGGAGATGTCTGATTAAACAACTGAACGATCGATATACTGGGTGTGTAACTCTTTAACAAGCGATTTCTGAGCATATTTGGAAAGTAAATGTCATTTTGCTTGTCAATTGTTTTTTCTATTAAAAACAAAAAATAAATTAATCACTCGTCACCACTGATCACACACCAACACGTCAGGGCGGGATGACGCGATAACCCGTTAGGCTACACCCGACTACTCAGTTGCGACGAATGATGGAAATACATTTGTAATGAAAAATATGTATATGTAATCAGACAGCAAAATCACATACCTACATATTTTTGGTTCCATGCCAACTTAGAAACAAGTCAACACAACACTTCTTTGAAAAGTCAAGCTATGAAAAAAAAAATTCTAAAATACCTATTTAACCAATTTTTCTTTTTTTTTCATCACTTTTAATGTGATTTCAAAGGAGGTTCTGAGATGATTTAATTCTGAGTTATCCGGTTACCACATTTTTTACTCCAAATACGCTCAGGAATCGCTTGTTAAAATACTTCGAGTACGTGCTGTCTCATGCAACCGACCACTAAAAATATCGATATCGATGAAACGCCGATATCGATATATCAATATCGAAAAACTCAATATATCGTATCGAAATGTTGGATGAAGATAAATTTGATTTTTGGAAGCACTATAAATCTTTGGCTCACACGCAAATAAATTAAAAACTGACGGTGACTATGAGCTTACATTATATCTTTCTGCTCTAAAAGTAAACATTCTTGAACCATGGCAAGAGATGCAAGGTGTATATCCCAATCTTTTTAAAGTGGTTATGAGTCATCTACTAATTATGGCAACAAGTGTTCCTTCTGAACGACTTTTTTCAAAGGCAGGAGCCCTATAACTCAAATCAGAAACCAGCTACAAGGAAGAAGACTGTCAAAGTTGCTGTTTTTAAGTTCGATATCTGATACAAAATACTGGAATTATTTTTTTAAAATAAATTTCCGAAAAAAAACACATTTTATATACCCATCAAAATTTTGTGATTTTAATATAGGTAAGTATAAAAAACTATATACATACCTAATCGATAAACGTTTGATATAACTAAAACTACATTGGATTTCTATAAGCTTTTAAAAAAAGAAAAATATCTATATATCGGCCTACTAGACCGATATATCTATATCGATATATCGATATTTTAAAAAAACTTGCATCCCTAGTGCTGTCACACCTGTATTGTACAAAATTGTACATGTAGTATTTATTTTTGATAAAATATTAAAATCTCATTGTCTTACTACACCGGTTGCATTCACTATTTGTGAGATGATATTAAATAACAATGTTTATCAGCTTTTAAAAAATACAAGTCCTTTCGCATTTAGCCGATAGGGGGAAGTGCGTGGTCGCGGGCCATTGTTTTATAGAAAGATTTATAGCGAAATGTTTTGAGATAAACAGTGTCAACACCAAAATGGCATCAGACAAAGCGTTGAATGGATATTATTAATAGTTTTTCGTATCTGATAAGCAATCCTTTGTTTCCAGATTACCTTTAACGGAAAAACGACTAACAAAAATAATGTTTAGCCACCAAGGGCTGGAGACCTAAAATAGTTGATTAATTTACTATTAATTGAGTAAATTGCTTGAGCTTTTGTTTTAGTTTTAGTTTGGAGAGGTTTCTGTAAATTGACTCTAATGATAATAAAATATTATATCAGTCATTTTAAATACATGTAGGATAACAAAATATTTTTTAAATATTTATATTGAGGGATCAGTGGGATTTATAGGTCAAATTAGGAATTCCACAGAGTCGAACCCTTTGATATGAAAATAACTGGAGTCGGTGAATTATATTCCCATTTGGTCTCTGGTAGGTTGACATGTTGTTCTTGTATTTTTTTGTATTTATATTACTTATACAGTGCAATTGCATAGCGCGGATTGACCAGATTATCATTTGGGGAAGTGTGTGAAAGGGTTTATTTTTTTCCTGTGGGAAAATTTAACCCGGACATTTAAATCAGGTGCGTATTAAATAATATCAGGTTACAGACCATTTTGGAGAATAAAGGTTGATTCTAAATCACGCATTAAAAAAATGAAGCAAACGCTTTCTCTCTTCCTAAAAGAAGTTTTATAAATTCTACACATCTGAAAATTTAGTCCTTTTGTTTTTAACCACTAGTTTAGTTAATTTTTTCCACCAACCAGTTTCGCTTGGCTTAGCTACATTAGAGTAACAATTTAAAGTAAAATAAAATTTACTTCTTAAATTATTACGAAATTACTTTTTGGCGTTATGAAAAAAAAATGAAGATTTTTGAATAAATGAAATTTTTTTTTAATTAAATGAAAACAAATCACTCTGCATTCATCGCCTACTGCACATTTTATTTTTGTATTTTTATACATACAATATCGTAATGTTTCTAATGTATGCAAACAAAATATTAGCGACCCCTGCAAAAGGGAGCTTCTTCAAGTGGATCGTTCCAGAGAAAAAAAAAACTAATAGATAATTTATCTTGGACCAGGGTATCTAGCATGGTCGATCGATATAGGTTTTATCGAAAATGTCGGTAACTTGTCATCGCTCCCGAGCACGACTGCAGGCCGCTTACAAACAAATAACAGTTCACGTTCACCTTTAGTCATTGTTAACTGTTGTTTGCTCGTTAGCGACGTGCAGTCGTGCTTGGGAGCGATGAAAAATTACCGACATATTCGATAAAACATATATCGATCGACCATGCTAGGTACCCAGGTCGAAAAAAATCATTCTGATTTTAAAAACTATTTTGAAACTAAAATGGAAATTAAAACACTTTTTAACTTATTTACACTTATTTATTTTACCAGTACCGGTTTCATCCTATTATGGACATCTTCAGGCTGGCAATTGAGATTCAAGTGGAAATAAGTGGAAATAAGTTTAAAAGTGTTTTAATTTCAATTTTAATACAATATAATTCCACCATGTATAACAGAACAATAAATTAACTCATATTTTGAAACTATTTTTTTATACTTTGTCGAACGTCATTCGATTTATTTATATCTATTTCAAAGTATATCAACGTAAACTAAGTAAACACATATCCGTTTCTTTGTTACTTTGTACGTTAAATTAAAAAAATATCATTTTTGTTCATATGAAGCGGATACTTTGTGACGTCATCAGCGACGTCCGTCCCCTTCCCAATTCTCTATCTATACTTTCTTCCTCCTTCACTTGACGAGTCCAGCCCATTTTTGGTAAATTATATATTATAACACACATGTAACCTAATGTTAGTAGAGTATTATACTGCCCTGATGAAGCTACGGTTGTAGTGAAACCCGGTCGGCATAAAGTATAAAAAATAAAAGTGGTGTTTACAAAGTTATTGTTTTATTTTAAATTAAAAAAGACCAATTACATTTAACTCCGGTTCAGTGAACTCTAGAAAACTTTAAGCGTTTACTTAGTGAATTCAGAAAACGATAAATTTCCTTTGTATAACATATCTTTCAAAGAAAATTATTATAATTACCATTTAAAAAAATTGGAACTATTAAAAATGGAATTTAGGTACATGTCCGAGAATTCAGGTGACTATCTGTGATTTTTCACGGTTTTTTTTTCCATACCTACATACTCATTCGCACTCAGAAAAAAGCATTTACTTTGCCATGGTTACAATATAAAAACGAACATTTGTTTCAAACTACTATTTTTAAAACATGCTGATAGGTCGATAATTATATTTTCTTAAAATAAAGTGTTTTAAAAAAATGTATGTGTTTATAATAATTGTAAAATCATTCGATTTATGGAATTCATTTTGAAAGTAAAATCGTAGGTTTTCATTCAAATTTTAAAAATCGCTTTATTTTTTTGCTGCTCTGTCCGATTAGCACAAATATCATTCGAATTTTAAAAATCGCTTTGAAAGTAAAGTATTTATTTGCCTGGGTTACGTTGACGATTTTTAAAAATCATTCGATTTTTAAAAATCGCTCTGAAATTAAAATATGGTTTTTTGTTATTTTGCCCGATTAGCATAAAAATCATTTGAATTTTAAAAATCGGTTTGAAAGTAAAGTATTTATTTGCCTGAAATTCATTCTGAAAACAAAATCGTAGGTTATCATTCGAATTTTAAAAATCGCTTTGAAAATAAAGTGTTTCTCTTTGTTACTTTGTCTGATTAGCATAAAAATCATTCGAATTTTGAAAATCGCTTTAATCAGATACAATTATTCAAACTCGGCATACATAAATCCGTTTTTCAGATAAAATCTCGTTCGTTTACCGAAAGTAATAGTGTGTAGAGAGAGTCATTAATTCCACTTGATCGGGCTTTGAACATCGGACGGACGCGAACCAAATTAGGTTATTTGTAACTCGAATGAATCGATTTGACGTTATATCTTGCCCGAATAAAAGGATGGCCTATTGTGATAATCAGAATTTAGGGTTGACCAAACAATTTTTTTTTTAAATCCTCAAAAGTTAATAGATGCAGGCTAAATGGGCCAATGATATTTCACAATTAATTCATTAAAATAATACACCAGAATATTATGTACATTTGCGGCACGTTCCAGAGTGGAAGATACTCTCAGTATCTTCCTGCTATGAGACTACCATTCAGACTTGAAACCTTGTTAGAAATGGCTTTAGCAGTGTTTGGTGACCATATGTAATTAGCCAGACGCTTCCCCACCTTCATCTTCCTCTCCACACTACCTTCAGTCTCACAACATACCATAATTAGGAATGCCATAGTCTCACAGGCTCCGGACGGGAGCAGTTAGAAATCTTACGAGGTATTCATATAAAAAAAAATAATGCATTTTTTTTGTGTGTTAGGAGCATTTTTAGGCACAAAATCCCACAAAGGTAAGCTCGTTTTTAGCTTGCCGATAGGCAAGGCTGGCGCACAAGAGGTTAAAATTGTTTTACTGCTTTCCGTGACAAAATTTGAAGAATCAGGTATTCTCCAACCTTCCACTTCCACCCAGCCCAATTTTCTTGTCCGTTCCACAACATTCCCAACCTGCCACTTACACTTCCCCAATTTTCTTGTCCGTTCAACAACGTTCCCAACCTGCCACTAACTCTCCTCCAATTTTCTTGTCCGTTATATAATTTCCCAACCTTCCATTCACTCCCCTCCAATTTTATTGCCCGTTTCACAACTTTCAAAACCTGCCGCTTACTCTCCTCCAATTTTCTTGTCCATTCCACAACGTTCCCAACCTGCAACTAATCTCCTCCAATTTTCTTGTCCGTTCTACAATTTTCCAACCTTCCATTCACTCTCCTCCAATTTTCTTGTCCGTTCTACAATTTTCCAACCTGCCATTCACTCTCCTCCAATTTTCTATTCCATTCCACAACGTTCTCAACCTGCCACTTATTCCCCTCCAGTTTTATTACCCGTTTCACAACGTTTGCAACCTGCCATTTACTCTCCTCCAATTTTCTTGTCCATTCCACAACGTTCCCAACCTGCAACTAATCTCCTCCAATTTTCTTGTCCGTTCCACAACGTTCCCAATATCGAGAATTCCACTGGATTCAAGCAGTTGAGACTCTTATTCTGTATTATATAAATAATATAAAAATGTAGTTTTAAAAGAAGTTTAAATACGCTAATATTTGTGGTTTGTCCGAAATATCAAACTTTTTTTTTTTTGATAACTTGACTAGTTTTTGATTCCGCAAATTCAAGGCGGGATAAACTGCTCTAAAACTGAGCAAAGTAAATAAATAAATTTATGTTTTCTACGAAAAACTTAAACTACGACACACAACGTCAAAAGATACTAAACATGCAGCGGATTGAACAACAGACCTCATATCGATTCAAGTTGTCGATACGCCATACAAAACCAGCTCCTGCCTTTGCAAAAGGAATCTCTAGTTCTGGTTAGTACCTAGTTAGTTCCTGGCAAGTGCTTCCGGAGGAGGGACGTGTGACTGATTTTCTGACAGATATGCCTGGCGAGGCGAAGCGACGCGATGCTTCTTGGAATATAAGAATATTCTTAAGCTGGTAATAGCTTTTAATTCAATTGGTTACCAATTCTTAATCTTTTTTAGTTCTTATCATCGGGTGAAAGTCAATAGCTTAATCCGCAAAATTAACTTTTGTATGTTGATATTGGTAACTGCAATAAACATTATATTATTTAAAAAAATATGTATTTTATTCGTTTGTATGTTTGACGCATAAATTCATGTTACTCTTTAAATACATCATTGAGCTAACCCAGATTAAACCATCACAAACAATATACTATTTACTTAATTATCTCTCAACGCCACGAACACACTTTAACGGACTTAATTTAATCGATCTTCTCAAAACTATCTCATCACCGACTCAAGATAAAATAAACAAAATTAAACGAAACTTCAACAAACACCGCCCACGATAAATTAAATTAATGAATTCTTTACCCCACTAAATGTTAAAAAACAATAACAATTGACAGCCCTGTTCGAAGTAAGTTTCGACTCGCAGTATGTAGATGTCAGGCTTATCGGCCCTCTGATTAACGACGCAAGATGGCGCCCGGAAACAAAGGAGGCGTGACGTCACAGCTACTTACCACGTGACCTTACAGCAGGGGTAATAATGAACGATGTTACCCTTGCTAAAGTTGGGACGCCCTCGCCCATAACATGGCACAAGTGTCGAACTAACGTGCTAGTACCTACCTGAGCTGATATTTTGGGTTCTGGGACCTAAGTTACCTATTATAGATCGAAATTTGGAAATTTGTTTAGTAAAATATATCTACATGTTTATTTATTTACGTGCTTTTATAAACATATGTGACACACGTAATAAGTTTGTGGAACAGAAATCATGAAGTAAAATATCTCTATCTTCTCTACATCTCTATCTCAACATCTCTACATTTCTACATCTCTATCTCAACATTTCTACATCTCTATCTCAACATTTCTACATCTCTACATATCTCCACATATCTAATAAAAATAAAAATAAATAGCCGAAAAGTATGTACGCGCATAACTTCCGAACGACTGCACCAAATTGGATAATTCTTTATTTTTGTATTCGTTATTGTCAGGACAAGGTTTGTATAAAACTACTGGAGAGCTCTGGCATTATGAAATTTGTATAAAAAAATTGCAACAGGTGGCACGCGAGCTGTTTCAAAAATGAATGTACCGGGACTGAATGTATGGAATGCGGGAGGGGGGAGGGGAGTTCGGGTAGGGGGTTCGCGGGAGGGGAGGGGAGGGGAACCAGTGAGTGTGGAGGGGAATCTGGTAGGGGGAGGGGAACTCTGGAGGACGTTCGCGGGACGGAGGAAGGGGACGCGGGAGAGGAAGGGGAGGCGGAAGGGGAACGGGACGAATGGGAAAGGACACGCAGGGAGAAACAATTTTTTTAATTAAATGGCATAGCAACGCATGCCGGGTACCAGCTAGTTATAAATAAAAGTCCTTCGGCGCGTCTGTCTGTTCGCAATAAACTCAAAAACTACTGAACGGATTTTCATGCGGTTTTCACCAATAGATAGAGTGATTCATGAGGAAAGTTTAGGTATATAATTTGTCAAGGTTTTGTGTAAATTAGTTGAAATATCTCTACATATTATAAATTAAAATCCTTCGGCGCGTCTGTGTGTCTGTTTTGTCTGTTCGCGATAAACTTACAAACGACTGAACGTATTTTCACGAATTTTCAAATGATTTTTACCAAAAGATAGATATTCATGAAAAAGGTTTAGGTATATAATTTGTCAAGGTTTTGTGTAAATTGGTTGAAATATATAATATGTATACAAGGGAGAATGTCTGCATGTAGTGAACGAGCGGGCTGGCAAGCGGGCGGTGGGATTCGATTTGTATTCAAATTAACAGATGGCGGTGGTTATAAAGGTTGGGTAACCCTCCATTAGATGGCGTTGTGTTTCGTTAGCCACAGCAATGCGTAGCCGGGTCAGCTAGTGCTATATTCCTTTCGGGAGAAGATTCTACATGATAGTGTAAGTAAATACGATAATTCACTTTTTTCGAAATTCCAACACATGTGAATAGCCAGTTACTCCCCCGCCTTCCCCTTCCCTATCTCCTTCCCCTCTCCACTACCTTCAGCCTCACAACATTTCCCAATTGGCGGTACCATAGTCTAAACGGCTCCAGATGGTTGGGAGCGGTTGGGACTCTTGTGCGGTATTCATATAAAAAAGGAAGGCTTTTTGATACACGGTTATTTATCAATTGTATAACAACACTAACCACGTTTATTAGTAAGACCGCTAATGTACAGCAACGGTGCGTGTGGAACATTCTAGCACAATAAGTGAAAGATAAAACATTTAATAAAATAAAAATCGGAGTGCGGTAGAAGTGAAGCATTCAGAAAATTAAATTTGACAAGAGTGGGGAGGCTAAAAAGCCCCGCACAAAGAGGAAACCGATTGACTACGAAAAAACGCACAAAGAGGAGACCGATTAGTGTATCTCACCACACCATCTCAAAAAAATAGGAGCCTTGAAAAGTGAGCTCATAATCAAGCGGCCAATTCGGTAAGGTTTCATTCTATCTCATTCTCTCGCAGGCTAAATCCTATAGATTTATGTGTTAGTCTTTTTCTAGTGTTGTTTCGTTTCATCGAGTTTCAAATCACAACGGTGCTAAAGAAGTTTTCACTTAAAAAACCTTTCTAACCATCTTACTACGAAGTTCTTTCTATCTCAACTTTTATCACGTCTTTCCCTGTTAATTAGTGTATGTCCTAAAGAAAAGCTTTAGTTCAGTTCCCCACAAAGTACCAATCATACAACTTATGTGAAGGGAGAGTATGTTTACGGTGTGTCAGAAAAGCGTACAAAAGAACAAAGAAGAAGCTGAGGCAATAGGAGACTTATGGGCTTATGTTAGGTGCCTGCTGTGACTAATTCCGACATCGCGAAATAAAAGGTTTTGGCGAAAGGCGATTCTGGTCATTGCGAATTAATCTTATTCGTTTTTAATTACACACTTTCAAGACTACGCCGGCCGTAGTCCAGTGGTAAGCTCTTGACTCGCATTCAGAAGGTCGCGGGATCGAATCCCGGCGTGGCAAATAAATTTTGTTGGATCAATTTGTGTTATTTCACAATTTATTCATTTAATATATTTATACATAGTATATTTGCGGCACGTTCCAGAGTGGAAGATACTCTATCGATTATCGCACCGGTGCAAGACCACCATTCAGAATTGAAACGTTGCTTGTAATGGCTTTTGTCGTGTTTGGTGACCAGATCTGAATAACCAGGTACTTCCCCACCTTCCACTTCCCTTTCTCCTTCCCCTCCCCAATACCTTCAGCCTAACAACATACCCCAATTGGGGATACCATAGTCCCACTGGCTCCAGACGGGAAAAAAAATTGTATGATGTTTCCTGTTTATATCAAATTATTTATACAAATGTGCGAACCGGTTTCGGCAGATTCGTATCTAGAGGTCAGGACAAAGTTCCAATTTTACAACTAAATTCCTACGATTTTCATTTTGTTATTCGGGTTGTTCCCTAACATTGAAAATTAATCATCAATGGAAATCAACACGCTGTTTCATTGTTTATACAACATCTCTACATATTATAAATCTTATAAGTCTTCTGCCTATTTGCGATAAACTCAAAAACTACTGAACGGAGTTTCATGCGGTTTTCACCAATAGATGGAGTGATTAATGAGCAAGGTTTAAGTGCATAATTTGTTAAGGTTTTGTGTAAATTGGTTGCAATTCATAATATATAAAAGAGAATGTCAGCTAGTTATTTATACAAATGTGCAAACCGGTTTGTGTAACTAAATTCCAATGATATTCATTATGTTGTTCCCTAACATGGGTTGTAAATCAATCATCAGTAACATTAATCAACGTCGCAACACCCCAGACCAGCAATAAAAAAACCTCTAAAGCACCACAAAAAACGACTGCGCTCGAATTCGAATACTACAATTGAATATGAACTTGCATTCATTTCTTGCGCGATGCGCACATATAACTATTTATCTCTCTCTCACGTAAAATAAGCTTTTACGCATACAGTTTCGTTCATCGGTAGCTAACAGTGGCGGCTCGTGGTCTAAATCTTTAAAAACCTGCATAGATAGAAGACGGTTTCAAAAAAATTAACACTATATGAGTAAGTATGAAGTTTAAAAATAATAAGTACACCAGCGGCTTAAGAATGTGTACGGAGTGTTGCATTAAGGAAAATATTTTTACTATAAAAAATAACAGTGGAGGTTATCCACCTCTTACCCGCCCTGATATAAGTAACAGATGGTTACTCCTTCAAGGCTCTCGCAAGATTCTATTTTTTTTGGTAAACGAAGCTACATCTATTTATTTTGAACAAATCTAGACCTCCAGTGTCCTTGCATACGTTGTTAATAAGCAGTATGCAAGTGTTTAACAGGAAAAACAAAATGCAAAAAAATAGATTAGTAAGATAAAGATAAATTAAACAGGGCAAAAGAAAAACTCATTCATGAGGCTCCATGAGACGGCATTGCATCTGTAAACACCTTCAAGCACCTGCATAAAATAGAGAACATGAGTAATACAATAAATCTCAAATCAATTGGCAAGTACCAACAAAAAATGTAAATGACTTTCGGTCTGAGTATAAACTACACTTAGCTTCCGTGTCCCTTAGTCAACCACTCAGCGAAGCCTCAAAGAATGTTAACTGAATATTTGGGGTAAAATACCCGAAGACTAAAAGAAAATTCAGCGTTGGGTAGTCAGAGGCAGGATAATGGACAGTCAAGGTCGTCTGATCAACAAAAAATTATAAAAAATAACAGATATGATTTTAGATTTTCACCACCAAAAAAATAAACGTAATTTATTTTTGGAATATTTCGACGTGTTGTGCTACCTCCTTCTTTAGCCAACGTTTCTTTAGTGAGCCTCCATCATCAGGTGTTTTTTTTTTATTATTAGCTCCACACAGGAAACGTGAGGAAAAAAATAATTGCAATCAGGGCTTGTGTCATCTTGGGGGATGCTGTGTGAAGGGTATTTTTAGAAGAGGAAAGATAGGAAGTTTTGGCAAAGAAAAAGGTACGAGGGGTAGGAAATAAATCCAAAAATGAGGTGAACATGTAATTTTTCTCAGTTTTTTTATCTCTTTCGAGCTGCGTCGTCGAGATATTTCTAGGTGCGTTTTTTACAACGTGACGTGCATTTTAAAAGGATTTTTTTTCTGAATAATTAATTATATTATAATAAAAATACATCATAATTTTAGGTCTACGAAAACAGAAGAGATTATTTAAAAAAAAACTCCTTTCTAAAAATGTCCTTTAAAGCTTTTCAAATTTCCGTCATCGATATATACCTACTGGATAATAATAAAGCAATTATTTTGATGCGCGTGATACTATTATAAAAGTGAACAAATCTGTGTAAACTAGTTGGTCCTCTTCCTTGTTCAGAAACGAAAGAGACAGAAAATACTAGAACGATGATGTCACGTACGATCTCTCACTGGGACTAGTTTAAGTGCCTATGTTTGAAGCCAACACACTTAGCGTAAATATTGTCACGCGAACGCGTTTGGCAATCTTCGAAACCTTTCAGTACCGAGTCTAGCAACGCTTACGCTCCGCACTTGAATAACGAATTGTTGTAACTCTAAGTGACCAGCTCAGGTACGGGGGCCCCATCGAAACCAGAGTTAAGTTAGCCTCTCAGAAACTGGGCGTACTGTACAGGGCCCGCAGATACTTTAATAGTACACAACTGCTAACCCTGTACAAATCGCAAGTGCGCCCCACGGTTGAATTTGGCAGCCACCTCTGGCCTGGACTCTAAAATGCCTTAAAAAAAACCCTTGACTCTGTGCAGAAACGGGCGGTCCGTTTGGTAGATTCTCCCATCTTAACAGACGGACTGCAATCTTTAGAGCATCGGCGTCAGGTTGGAATGCTGTCCTTGTTCTACCGGTATTACAATGCGTCGCCTTAGTTCTTAATTGTCCAAACGACCATTTGAAAATTTGACAGGAGGTGAAGGTTTTGTTGCATTATTTCAATGAAATATTAAGATAGGTTTTTAAGATAAAGCTATTTCCGTAAAGGCAGAGGTCTGATTAGTTTAAATAATTCTTAATTAAGTGATTAACCACCATTTTTTTCACTATACTTTTAGTTTTAAAGTGGAGATTGAACAAAAACTAAATGGTCGTTTGGACAATTAAGAACTGAGGCGACGAATGGAAGATGCTCCGAGGAACTAGCATTGATCGTCATTGATCCCCTAGGCACTGGTGCATAGTCGGGAAACACGCCAAACACGCGCCCAACATTTGTACACGGTTAACATTTGTCACATGAGAACGAGTCGTTTCTTCGACTCGTTCTTGTGTTCAACAGCTCGGCTGTGGAATGATTTGCCGGCCTCTGTGTTTCCCCCTTCCTACAACATGGCTCTCTTCAAGACCAATGTTCATTTCTTCCTCTCCTCAAAAAGACCCTCCACACAGCATCCCAGATGACATAGGCCCTGAGGGAAATTATTTTCCTCAATGCCTCCTGTGTGGAGTTAATGAAAAAAAAAGTCACATGAGAACGGGTCGTTTCTATGACTCGTTCTTGAGTTCAACGGCTCGGCTGCGGAATGATTTGCCGGCCTCTGTGTTTCCTCCCTCCTACAACATGGGTCTCTTCAAGACCAATGTTCACTCTTTCCTTTCCTCAAATAGACCCTCCACACAGCATCCCAGATGACATAGGCCCTGAGGGAAATTATTTTCCTCAGGGCCTCCTGTGTGGAGTTAATGTTAATTAACGAATTTAAGCTCTGCGATAATTACCAGCACCGACTGAAATAGAATTTTTGTTGTACGAAATATATCCAATATGCTTTTTTGGATTCATTGTGCGTTCTGGAATCCGCACCGAGCCATATTCCCATTGGTGAATTTTTCTATGGAGTAGCGGCGACATGTTCATTCGTAGGGCCAGATTTTTTCTCTAAGGAATTGAGGAGGGCTATTCAAACTGCATTTTCTAAAACTATAATCCAAGTGAGTTTTGTTCGCCGTAAGTATTCATTGGAGTTAATTACACAACCGCACCACATTAGAGGAAACCGCCACTGGTACAAAGTGCATTGCAGTGGAGGCTGTGCCCCCCCTGCCTCATAGCAAAAATTAGTGAAAAAGGGGGAAAACATACGAGATACATGGTATCCACACATACAATATATAGTAAAACTTTAAGCCGTCTGCTTGGTTCAATATATTCGCATCTCACAATCCGGAAACCTGGGTTTCGAGCGTTAATTCTGAAACCGTCACTTTGGATCGAGATTGTAAAATATCTATGCTAGATAGCTTTCATATTTCTAAGACAATAAGAAGCATTACTTCGTTCTCTTTCTGGTTAAAATACATATGTTTGCATGAGAGGAAGAGAGATATATAGCTTTTAAAATGTAAGGTCGCTCGGGACTTTTTTGGTCTTATGAAAGTATAACGCGATTACGTGTTTTGGGATGTATTTGTTCCTAAACAAGCAGACGGGTTCCTCAATGTTACTATCAGACCAGTGCAACACACGTGGATTTCTGCTCGACCGGCACAATGCAGTAAAATAATACGATAGTGAGGCAGAGATAGGACCCGGCTCCGAACGCCGCTGATTCCATGTAGGCGAAGAGGAGTGGGGAAATTGAAATAAACGGTAGCCGTAACGCGGTCGCGCGTTTAGTTTGAGGCGCGCCTCTAACAACACTTCCGAAGTAAAACCGACCATTTACGATTATCTCTAGCGCTCTAGTGACCAAGTTATGTTTGGTTAGGTATAGGAAAATTGAAGTATGCATAATTCTTACTTTTAAAAAAAGTTTGAGCCTCCCCACGTATCACCACATAAACCACCACTGGGCGATTGATAAAACAGACCAGAGTAAAAAATAACCTACTACGATCCATTAACTACGAATAGTAACAAAGGCTAATTTACATAAATGCGACGTTTTTGTATAAAACACATTTACGCACCAGATTTAAATTAATTAATTATACTACTATTACAGCATTAATCTTTAGTATTTCATTCTTTGTTCCCACCAGTGGCGTAGCTAAGGGGGGGGGGCGGGGGCGGCCCGCGCCGGGAGCCACCCGAGGGGTGATGACACCCGACTGTGAAAAAAAAACTTACCAAGGTAGAATGTTACCACAAAAATATTTTACACATGAACACTGACAGTTATTAATATTTTCGTAGCTATATGGCTCGGTCGGTCGAGGATTCAAAGAAAAATTCTATTAATTATTATTTTTAATTTTTAAACTAACGTTTAAGACAAGATTTTTATGCGTAGCACAAAGGGTAACAATTATTACAAGCAATAATTCTCAGCCTGAAACACTCATCCACATTGAAAAAATCTTCCGAGAAAAGATACATGACGCCAACGGGACTTGAACCCGTGCCCTCCTGATTGCCGGTCAGCTGCTCTCCCAATTGAGCTATGGCGGCAAGTTTAAGTATTTCCCCAATAAATGAAGACATAATTTGTCTCGACGCCACCTAGCGAGGGATTTAACACTAACAGTGTCTCTCTCGCAAAAACTAAAGTTGGTTGTTTTCAGGTGGAAAAAATATAATAAGCAATAATTTTTGAATGAGACACTAGTATATATTGAATCATTTGGCGGGTATAAGATAAGCCGGCATAGCTCAATTGGGAGAGCAGCTGACCGGCAATCAGAAGGGCACGGGTTCAAGTCCCGTTGGCGTCATGTATCTTTTCTCGGAAAATTTTTTCAATGTGGATAAGGATGTGGATGTGGATGAGGATGATGATTTCAATCAGGCTGATAATTATTGCTTATAATAATTGTTAAAAATTCTATTTTTCTGTTTTCGTTCCTATCTCTAACTATAGCTTGGTTGGGGATTCCCATGAAATATTCCTCGCTTGTCACCTGCGTCATTCTAATTTCTTTCATATATTGTGATCGACGTGAATTAGGGAAAAAGTTGTTATTATGTTAGTGTTTTTAAAACTGTTGAAAAACATCTTTAAAAAAACAAGGTAAGTGGATTGGATCGTTAATTTTTTTGCAATAAACGATAACTAATAAACACCAAACCTGAAAACAATTATAGCAGAATCGATCCTTAACTGACTGAAAAAAAAAATGAATGATCTGTACGTTTTTTTCTGTATTTCATTGTTTCGTGTACATAAATAAAAAAAAGAAATAATACTACACAAAAAGTGAAAAAAAGAAGCAGAAAACATTGGTAAAGATAATATTATTAATTCAAAAATTTGAAATATGCGCGGACATATGAATATACATGGACCTGCCCTAAGTGATAAAAACGTATTATTTCCCCCTCCACATGGCGCCGGCTGGAGCTCCGCCTTGGAACCGGCTCGCTCCATGGGGAGGGGATAGAGCCTCGCTTGAATCTAAAATGTGTGACGTCATCATTCTTGCCGTGAACAGCTAGAAGGTAACATCCATACATTTAACGAAATACAACGCCAAAAATGTAGGGTATGCTATACTATATATCTACATATCAATGTGCACATAGCGAATGTGGGCGGTTCTCCAGTGTGCTCGTCGCTGGTTACAGGGGTAAGTAAATTATGAAACATTTGTAATAGTGTTTTAACTAAACACGGCAACAAAATATTGCTATGTGTATTGGGGCGAGTCTTTTTGGGGCGAGCATTTGGCCTAAGCAAATATGTTATTATCGTGGCAAGCAATTCTCGCTCCCATGTAAAAAGGTCTATTCATTCAAAGCAGATTTTGCTTTTAAGAACTAAATGGTGATATTGTAATGCGAGATACCTATTTACTGTCAGATTGATTGTATAACGAATCACAGTCATCTTTCCCCTCTTCGCCCTCCATAGTTTGGTTTGACACCTCACCCGTAACTGCTTGTCTATTCATTTGGATGTCTATGGAAATATTTTTTTTTTTTTTTACAGTGAATACCGCACAAGAATCTCAACTGCTCCCGTCTGGAGCCAGTGAGACTATGGCATCCCCAATTGGGGTATGTTGTGAGGCTGAAGGTAGTGGGGAGGGGAAGGAGGTGGGGAAGAGGAAGGTTGGGAAGTACCTGGCTATTCAGATCTGGTCACTAAACACGGCTAAAGCCATTTTCAAGCAACGTTTCAATTCTGAATGGTGGTCTTACACCAGGGCGATACTGATAGTATCTTCCACTCTGGAACATGCCGCAAATATACTATATATTATTTTAAATGAATTAATTGTGAAATAACACAAATTAATCAAATAAAATTTATTTGCGCATGCCGGGTTCGAACCCGCGACCTCCGGTTTGTGAGTCAAGAGTCTTACCCACTGGACACGGAGGTCAATAGGAAATATGGGATTGATTAAGTGACGGTTTTACAGTGGGTGGCAATGGTGGAATTGGTAAATGCGCACGTGTAGACAAGAGGTACTGGGTTCGAGTCCCAGTTGCGACGATTATCTTTTTCTGTTTTACTGGGTCTTGCTCTCTTTCATGTTTTTGCTTAGATTACAATAAGGAACTCCAGTGAAAAATATTATGGCTTAAAAAAATATGTTCATACATACCAATGAACACTGATTCTGAATATATAAGTTTTATTTAATAATATTAAACGTTGAGTTCTTAAAAAAATATAAAAAGTGCGTTTTTAAACCTCTCGTCAAAACACACTGTAAAGTTGGTTTTAATGAATGGTTAGTGCTGACGTCACGTGTCACCGGTCATTGTATTGAAACTTTGATTATGTAGGTATGACACAAGCCATCGGTATTAACAACATTTCATGTTATTCGTTATTTCATACTGTTTATAGAGATTTAGTTGTTGTGTTTATTGAAACAATATTTAAGCCTAAATAATTCAGTATCAAAAATAGAGGTATCTCTATTAGTTTATCTCTATTACTTAAAATATTGAAAAACTTTAAACTGTACGAAAAAATTGTAAAATATGCTACATCAAAATGCTACCTAGAGACGGACAAAGCGACTCAGTTTAACGAGAATGAAAAGATCCGGTTCAGTGAATCAGCTCAATTGAACGACTGAATGCTACGGACATACTTACTCATTAGAAACCAAAGAGCATGCTACCTAGTAGCAATTGCTACCGCGAACCGCGAGCAAGTGTGTCCGTAGCTTTGAAGATCGGTCTTACGGAACCGGATCTTACGGATCCGTATGTAAGATCCGGGTCACTGAGCCGACTCGTTCGCAAACGACTCACTTCTCTACGAACTTCGAATTCAAAATGGCCGTCGTCGATCAGCTGGTAGGCGCTGTATCGCCTGTATCTTATTTGCCTACAATTTTTGAAGTGTGCAGGTGATGCTCCGTTTGAGATAGTATTGATTTTAAAAGCTAAAAAAATAATAATTTCAAACAATTTCTATACCACTCTCCCGTAATAATATTGAAAAATATAATAACATAATAAATATAATATAATAAATAAATAATAAATAAATAATAATCGAATAGAACTTTCTTCCGTATAACTGTCGTACAAAATGAACACTTGTTGAAAAACTTTTCAGGAGTGATGACGTCACACGATTCACTATATGTGCGGTGTTTTTCGGGGGATCTTGAAAAATTAAAACTTTGAAACTTATTTTAACTATTAAAACAAACGCTAAAAAAAGTATGCAGATTTGTAAGTTAGAAGGTCATTATTCATTAAAAAAAATTGGACTGGAGTTCTCTATTGTTAACTTCTTTTTCAATATAATAATAAGTAATTTGGAGGATATCGAAAAACGTTTTTACGCATTTGACTGGGGTAGTTTCGTCGTTAATTTGTCGATCGAACGTAGATTTCGTTCAGTTGTCGATTCTTTGGATAAGAGGCCACACTCGCTTTACTAGCGCCGCCAATCATAATAACTAAATGATTTTCTTCAATGTTAGATAGGAATTATTTAAAATCTAGTTTGAGTAGGTATTACTAATTCTAGGGGTGACACCACGCTCATTCTTGGGGTGACACCATATTATCCGAACCGGGTGCCACCCACGTTAGCTACGCCACTGGTTCCCACTATTCGTCTAATCTTGAGATCGCCAGGGAGCGTCCTTTCATCTGGTGACTGGGTCTATTGTCGCACTATCCCATTTATTAGCCGACAGATTGTTTAGGCACAAGTCCCACGTGAGATACTACTTATTAACGTCTCTACTTCGTTCTGGGATCCCGGGGACAAAGAGAAAAAGAAACGCAAAAAATTTTTAACGAAGGAAATTTTTGTTGTTGTTGTGTTTAATTCGTGAACTACGTTGAATTATTTTTAAAGACAAACGTGCCATCGTTAATCCTTCCGTACCGGAAGAAGGGGGTGAGTAATACGCAACCCCCAAACTAGAATTTTGCGCAATATATAAGTTTTTTTACATCATATACCCTGTATAATTCGGTACAAAAAAAATACTTCTTCTTGTCCGTTCAACGGACGTTGGTTTATCATGTTGGCTATGCGGACTTTGTTTACTACGGCCCGGAACATCTCTACAGCAGACTGGCCAAACCATTGTCTCAAGTTTTTCAGCCATGAGGTTCTCCTTCTTCCAGGGCCCCGTCTTCGGGCAATCTTTCCCTGCATTATGAGATGCAAGATCTCGTACTTCTCTGGATGTCTCATCACATGTCCAAGATATTGAAGTTTTTGGATTTTTATAGTTTTAATAATGAAAAAACACTTTACCTAAATATCTCAAAATATCAAATAGTCAGATTTTCTCGAATAAAAAATCGAGTGATCTACAATTATTACAATATTGATAACAATGCTCTTGAAAAATAAACACAAATTAAAGACTTAGGCATCACTTTTCAATCAAATCTTTCATTTGTTAACCACATAATGGAATTCTCTAAAAAGGGTTTACAGATGTTGGGATTTATAACTAGACTAATTAGAAAGATAATTTAAATATATTAAGTGTATTACATACTTTGCCTTTATGATATTTATATTTAGAAGTCAACTTGAACACAATTCTCCCGTCTGGAACCCGCATTATAATATTCGTGTACGTGTATTGAAAGAATACAAAATATTTTTTTAAGTTTTCTTAAATTAAATTTTATAATGGGCATTCCAGTAATTATGTTTAGCTACAACACTCTTTTAAATGATATCAATATGTTTAAAAAGGCCACTTGAATCACATTTTTTTCCGGTTTTTAATCGTATTTTTGAAACTCTGGCGATTTTTTGAAAATTTCAATCCGATAAATCAGACCATTTTTTATAAACCGGAAAGACGGGATACAATTTTATGGGTGCGATAAAACGATAATTACATTGCCGAAAATCATTTAAAAAAAAAACGTTTACCACACGAATGGCACAGGAGAATAACGAGGCATACCAAAAATATTACATCTCATAAATATTTTCTTCCTTGATCCATCTTATTGATCATAAATCATTATAATGTTCAACGTTTATATTACTAAATCCAATGTAATATACTTATGCTTGTAAATTATAATAATAATAAGCATATTATAAAATTTGATTTTAGTTAAAATCAACACTAACTAACTAACTAACCATCACGCCGTTTCTCTGCAGGGGTAGGCAGAGAGGACGGACCGCCAAACAACTCAATCTTGGCACACACTCTTTGCGTCACTCACATTAATACATTGTCTCATACATTCTCTTCTATTATTCTGACTCTAAAATCAACACCATTACCATTATACCTCTAAAACAGACGCAGACAGCATAAATGTACGGGGTTCTCTTCACAACATCTATCAAAAAGTCAAACCAAATGATACTCGTAAGTTCGCAGAGAACAAACAATAAATCGAGTGAACATTAAATGTCAAATTCAAAAATTCGCCTGAAATCAAAGTGTTGCCGTATAAAAAAAATAAATCAGTGTGGAATTTTACAAAATTAGTAGGAATGTTTTCGGAGACCGGACATTTTTATTTATTATTTAAAAAAAAAACTGTACATTTCAAAAAAATTTTACCAACATTTTCGTAATCTTAGTAAAAAAATCTATCCACACGATTTTTTCAAAGTCGTTATGAAATCCATGCAAGTGGCCTACTTGTCAGACAGACTCCGGGCGCCATTTCGCTCCAAGTCGGAGCTACTAAATATAAAGCTATTTTTCTTGCTTTTATTATTCAAAGGTTATTTTAAAACTTTTAAATTTTTTTGAAAAATCAAGCTTCGTCTTTTTAACTAATCTGTCACTTCCACTTTCTATTTTATGGTAATTAAAAATTTACAAGAAAGTCACTTACCATTAGTAATGTCGCACGGAAAAATGAATCTGTTACTAAATTATCCGAACCCTGATAGATATTTTTCAACTGAATATTCAAAAATTTAAAAATGTTACTATTACAATAAAATTAAATGTATGTTTATTATCGGTTAAGTTAACTGTAAGTTAAGTTATTATAGTTAAGTTAACGGTAAAAATAATCTCGTTGAATTTAATGTTTCAAAGACACAATCTTGTCTGATTACGTCTAAAAGGGATCGAAATGAAAATCTAGTCTCTTTCAACGGAAGCAATCTTCCGAACGGGCCCTCCATTGATATGCTTGGTGTAAGTGGGGCTCCATCGCAGCCAGAGTAAAGTTAGCCTCCTAAAAACTGGGCGTACTGTACAGTGCCCGCAGATACTTTAGTACATAACTGCTAACCCTGTACAAATCACAAGTGCGCCCCACGGTTGAATTTGGCAGCCACCTCTGGTCTGGAGCTCCAAAATACCTGAAAAATACCCTCGACTCTGTGCAGAAACGGGCGGTCCGTTTGACAGATTCTCCCCTCTTAACAGACGGATTGCAAACTTTAGATCACAGGCGTCGGGTGGGAATGCTATCCTTGTTATACCGGTATTACAATGGAAGATGCTCCGAGGAACTAGCATCATTGATCCCTTCGGCACCGGTGCATAGTCGGGAAACACGTCAAACGCATGTCCAACATTTGCACACGGTTGACATTTGTCACATGAGAACGGGTCGTTTCTTCGACTCGTTCTTGTATTCAACAGATCAGCTGTGGAATGATTTGCCCCCCTCTGTGTTTCCTCGTTCCTACAACATGGGTCTCTTCAATACCAATGTTCATTCCTTCCTCTCCTCAAAAAGACCCTCCACACAGCATCCCAGATGACAGGCCATGAGGGAAATTATTTTCCTCAAGGCCTCCTGTGTGGAGTTAATGTAAAAATATATATATATATATATATATATGTATATATGCATTTAAAATAAAATAAATAAATAAAAGATATTGTTATTTACAATGTTTCATCTCGGTTGTCAAGTGAAGAAAATGAAGAGAGACCAGATAAACGTGCGCATACCTCTTCATATTATGTCTACAATTGTCTGGTTTCCAAGCCGTCTCTCTCATACAGTCGCATGTCTATAGGTACAATGTAATGTAGATCAGACTTCTAGAAACCTAAGTTCAGTGGTGCTAATGAAAGTGATTTATAAGCTCTTCTTAAAATTCTTTCAAAAAATTAAGCGAAAACATGGAAACGTGTCGTTTTTATGCGGCATTTTCAAGGACAAAGGGAGATTAGGACTTTTGACAAATGATTACAGTTTTAAAGAAAAAATAACACGCAATTAATTCGCCTCTGTTAATCTGCGACTATATTTCTTACATTTTTTATGTAAAACTTATAAGGTTTTTCGACCTCCGCAAGGTAATTAGGATAAGCATTTAATTTTTTATACTTTTGAATGTAGCTATAACTCTGTGGTAATCCATTGTAAATAAATGAAACAATGTTACTTTGTTGGAACCACTTATATATTTGAGTAAAACCGACCAGTTTCAGAACGACCGTTCCATCTTCAGGGCAAACGTATACTGATTTGACAGTAACAAATTAGTGGATGGGAATAATGTATTATGACGGTAGGGGTGGAGTCGTTTTTCCAGAACGGTCGTTCTGAAACCGGTAGGCTTTTCATCAAATATATAAGTGGTTCAAACAAAGTAACATTGTTTCATTTATTTTATTTTTTATTTATTTAACGCCCAGAGGGCTTATTAATACAGAAGTATATGTACTCGAAGGATATGTGCTCTCCATACAAGATATGTATACAAACGTTGAAACTCAAGTAAGATGCACATCAGAGACATCACCAAAATTTCCAATTAAAGTGGGGGTACACCAAGGATCTGTCCTCAGCCCACTGCTATTCATAATGGTCATGAATTATCTAACAAGCCAAGAAATGAACAGTATTCTCAAGACTATGCTTTTTGCAGATGATGTAGTACTGATAGCAGATAATCATTGTGACTTACAGAATAGCCTGGAAAGGTGGAGAAAGATCCTGGAGGATAATGGCCTAAAAATTAGCAGGAAAAAGACTGAATATTTGTATTTTCCATTTGAAGACACAAATGCTGTAACTCCTTCGATGCAACTGGATGGAGTAACATTAGCCAACTGTGATTCATTTAAGTATCTGGGCTCACTAATCCACAGAGACGGAGGATGTGCAGCGGATGTCATCCATAGAATAGGTGTGGGATGGATTAAATTTAGATCCGTAACAGGAATATTGTGTGACTCCAAAATGCCTATAAAACTGAGAGGAAAGATATACCAGACTATTGTAAGACCCGCAATAATGTATGGCTCCGAATGCTGGACTATGTACAACTCCTACACTAGGCAACTTGAAACAGCAGAAATGCGAATGCTTAGATGGTCGGCAGGAGTATCACTAAAAGATAAGATCAAAATTTCACGCATTCGTGGTAGCCTGGGTGTCACAGACATAAATAGTAAGCTGGAAGAACGACAGGTGAGATGGTATGGACACATAAGACGGAGACCACAAGACCACACAGTGAGGCAGGCAATGTCTATGGAGCTTCACCGACAGTCATCCAGAGGAAGACCGAAGAACTCCTGGATGACTCAATGTTCCAAAATTCTTCAGAAAAACGGCCTGGATGAAGGCGATACCCAGAACAGAAGATATTACAACCTGAGAACGAGAAGAGCTGACCCCAACAGTCTACCTAGGCAATGAGTTGGGACAGCGCAAGGAAGAAGTAGTAGGGCTTATTAATACACGACAGATAATTTTGAAATTTAAGAAAGAAATAATAAAAATAAAATGAGATAACAAAATTCACATAAGTCATAAAAATACTAGAGAGAAAAACTGAAAGATACCGCGATCTGTTAGGTTTACAAAAATACAATATGTGTTAGGAATAGCGTTGGAATAAATATTTTACAAGATCCTCAAAACTCGCCAAATTGATATTCAACATCACTAAGTTCTGATTTCCCATGGTGAGAAATCGTTTTATCGGAATGTGTTGAATGTACAAGTTGCGGTAGTATGACTTCCTTTTTTAAAATGCGCGCCATTCAGTCGGTTGATGTCGTAGCGGTGCGTTTGTTATCTCGTTCGACAGGCGCGCATTTTTAAAAAGTAAGTTATGCTGCCGTACCCTGTTCTTTCGTTTTTTTATAGTTGTAATGCTGTGAGTTCCTTTCCCAGCGCAGCCCAAGCCTAGACAAAATATTAGTCGTCATCCTTCTTCCCTCGTGGGGCCTTCAGGGAACCACAAGAAGTAGTGGGGAGAGATGAGGCCCTCTTCCCTCGTAGGGCCTTCAACGAACCAAAGCAATAACATCCTGGTTACTCTCTGTTTGAACACATCTTTTGGACAGAGAAATAATAAATTCCATGCTACGAAATTACACAATGCTCTACCAGATCAAATCAAAAATATAAAGGATATGAATATATTTAAAACAAAAGTAAAAACATGGCTGAGAGATTTAAGTGATAATAAAATTACAAACATCATGAAGACGATATAAAGACAATCCATAACCAAATACAAATATTTTAAAAAACTACAGGCCACCTCAGAACAGGAAATCTTAGTTAGGAGGTCTGTGAAAAAAAAAATGAATCTATACTTATACTATACATTATACATACATGTACAAACCTTGCTATTGAAACTAATAATAAATAAATAAAATCAGGAGTGAAGAGGAGAGATGACCTGGGAAGACACATTATGGAACCAGAAGATATACTTTCATTTCTAATGACAACCCAGGTGAACATTATAAAAGGGACTTGGTTACTTTCAAAGGAATGTGGTAAAATAGGAGATTGCAAAATGGGCCTATGGCCTAAGTGCTCACGGGAACTACACGTAACTACGTTCTCAAAAAAAATGACATAAAATATTCCCACTTACTTGACGTATCCGAAAATGAAATACTGTTTCCGAATGCAGATGATTGACTTATTATTGATTGATTCATATTCGAGGAATTAACGAGCTTGCTACATAATTTGTTTGTGAATTATGATATTGAAATACATCCTTAAGCCTACGGAGTCGAGTAGGTTCTCTTAAATTGACTACACTCAGGAGTTTACAATTTTAAAAAAGATGCATAGGTCGCTTATCCTCAGGTGCATGAATTTATTAGGTATAATAAAAACGTGTAGTTTATTTGTTCTAAGGTAGTTTATTTGGAGCTCGTGTAAAATAAAGGGGTAAAAACTTTCGCGGAGTTCTTTCGACTTTTTTATTGTGAATTTTATGTTGAGAATACCAAATGACGGAATTATTCACTAAGGCCGTCCCGCTCTTGGAGAAACTGAAAACAAACCAGTTGTCGACGTAATCGAAATTAACCTCCTGAACAAAATCTATACTTCTCTGATCTGACATTTCAAAACATGAAAAAACTTGTAAGGTTGATCCGCTACCATTTTACATGCCAGATCAGAAAAATATCGCATTTATTCAGGAAGTTGATTGCGATTGCGTAGACAACTGTTTTTTTTCAGTTTCTCCATAAGCGAAGGCCCTAAATAGTTACGATCTAATTAATAAGACTAATAAAATTTTCATGACAGGGCGTGAAATAAAGTTTTTTATGGTTTTCAGCAAAAATTCTAATATATTCATAACATCGTGATTTATGCTTTTTTTACATTAGCTCCACACGGGCGGCCCTTAGGGCCTATGTCATCTTTGGGGATGCTGAGTGTAGGGTCTTTTTAGGGAAAGAAAGGAGAGGAAGTTCTTAGGAAGTTCTTAAGGAAAAGGGTACGAAGGGTGAGTAGGGTTATGGGGCCAATGTGTCCAGGAGTGATGAACGTATGAATCCACACCTCCCAACGTGGTACAAAGCGATTTCGGCCAGAGGGGTAAAATATCTCCATCAACCAGTCTCTCCCGATCCGTCCCGCTGCGCAGTAGATGCGCAAACGCACTCGCCCTCAAGACCAAGACAAATCTCAACCCCATGAACCCGAGCACCCCTGCTAAGTCACCAAACGTAGCGAGCCACAGGTTACCCAATAAATATTTCCCGGGCGGCGGTAGATACCCATATCCGCCTCCCAAAGTGATGTATACATTTTTACAGGTTACAAGTTTTTTGGTCAAATTGAAGTTGAAGTCTCCAATTATTGTAATTAATATCAGCAGTATTTGTTTGTGGTATATCGCATGATCGAATAGTATAGGAGATTTGTTTAGACAGAAATTTATTGATTTACATTTGTTAATATATATAAATAGATTATTTGTTACACACCAATTATATAATTCATTTAAATTTGATGGAAGCTCTTGGCAAATTAGAAGGCAATTCAAATTATAGGTATCAAAAAAGTCAGCATCTTCAATTAAATGCCTTGATAAATTCTCCGCTCAGGGATACATTGTCATCTACTGCGTTGAATTCGTCTCGATCCAATTTGTATCATGTGGGTACAATAGGCTGCTATTAGGGGACAGTGGATCTCTCTAGAGTCTAGAGTCTAGAGCCAGAGTCTAGACCTGCAGACTCTAGACTAGACCGTGGGGGTTACCACTATATTAAATAGGGTGTGTCGCAAATGTATGAAGGGAAAAAAAACATTGACTTTACTCAATCATTCAATCACACTTTGAAAGTCATCTTAGAACTTAAAAGCATTTTGATGGATAGCTTTCAGTTCTGTAGACATATCGTCACTTTGGTTCGACAGGGTTCTTACTTCATTTTATCTTATTCTAAGATATGAGGTGTCAAAGTTTGCACAGACGATTTCTCATTATCTAACCACCAATTTCTCATATTGAGGTTGAATCATGTGTAAAAATTATTGTGTAAAGTATTGAAATAAGGATAAAGGAATATATGAGATGTTTAAATAATAATTATTTCTCGGATTTTGTTAATCATTTTGTAACAGTTTGAAATTACAATACAAATAAACACCCAGTAATTAAGTTGGTGGCTTGAAAATTGAATTCCTAATAGGAAATATATATAAATTTAAATAAATGAAGACAATATAAGCGAAACCCAATCGAAAATCTGGAAACCGAAAAATCAGAAAAACATATTGACATCTCTGGGACTCGAACCCAGGACCTCTAGCTTTCCGGGCAAACGCGCTAGCCACTGCGCCACGGTGTCGAAATTAAATATTAAATTAAATATCTCGGAGTGATAATAGAACAACATATGAAGTGGAAGAGCAATATCTGTGAATTGGTTAAGCGTGTCAGAAAATGTATATATATATTCATAAGATTAAAAAATATTTTAAAACTCAACAATCTAAAAAAATTATACTATGCACTAATCCAGTCATCAATTCAATATGGAATTATTGGATGGGGGGGGGTCATACATCGACACCGTGGCGCAGTAGCTAGCGCGTTTGCCCAGAAAGCAAGAGGTCCTGGGTTCGAGTTCCAGAGGTGTCAATATGTTTTTCTGATTTTTCTGTTTCCAGATTTTCGATAGAGTTTCACATATATTGTCTTCATTTATTTAAATATTACAATTTGAGGTTTTACTCATAAAGTTGAAATAAAAAATAAAATATGTATAATTTTGAAAAAATGGAGTCCTGCATTTCCTTTGTTGTCCAAAACATACTAGGAGCAAGAGAATTTTTCATCAACAGTTCCACATAGGAAGTCAGAGAGTCTGGACGTTTATTTCGACGAGAGAGGAAACATACTTCGGTGAAATCGCCATTACCTGTGAGCTAATACTTCAGTTTTGAGTTTATTGACTTACCATTTAATATTCTGTTGAATTTGAACTGACGCCTCCTTGTAGGAATTTAAACATCGTGATCTTCATTTAAAAAACATTTGATTGTATTTTTAAAACACGACAAGCAATCGATTTATTTTATTAGCTTCTAAATATTTAGTTTCTTTTTAAGGCTAAACACGACCCTGAGTTTTAAAATATTATTTTGATTATTAATTGTAGTCTCATGTTCTGGTTTCGTTATTATTGAATAATATTATTTAGTTGTTGCCACAATTCTTTTTTTTTTAAATATTAATGTCTTAGGTTGTTCTATTTACTAAGCATTACGCTGACGTCCAAGTGTTCATTCAATTCATATCCTCAGTATTACAATTTAGTAACACTTTTGACTTTTTTATGAAATAGAGTTACTATATTGTAATTTTAACGGCGTTCAGTTGGACAAATTGAAAATCTTAGAAATTAGAAAAAGAGTTAATTCGAATTGAAATATTATAAAAAACCAGATAATATTTTTAATGGCCCATTATTAAACTGGTTCCCGATTAAAATTGTGCCCAGTTACCCCCCTTTCCTTTTCCTACTCCCGCCTTTCCATTGACACCATTAAGTCTATTGCTGTAATTAATTTTAATTAAGAGATTATTACCTGAGAAAACCAGAAATATGTAATTTTTAAATCAGATTTAAGACGTATTGACTCTTTTTTACAAAAAATTGTTAATGAATTTCGAAAGACTGTTCTTTTTTCTAGCATTTGCATGATTTAAATTTTGAGCAAAAATAACAATTATTATAAGCAATAATTATCAGCCTGAAACACTCATCAACATTGAAAAATCTTCCGAGAAAAGATACTTGCCGCCAACGGGACTTGAACCCGTGCCCTTCTGATTGCCGGTCAGCTGCTCTTGAACACTGAGCTATGGGGGCTTATCAAATACCCGCCAAATAATTCAATATATACTAGTATTTCATTCAACAATTACTGCTTATTATATTTTTTCCACCTGAAAACAATAAATAACAATAATATTTATAAATTAAAAATAACAATTAATATTTGACAAGTTAAAGTATTTCCCCAATAAATGTAGTCATAATTTGTCTCGACACCACCTAGCTAGGGATTTAACACTTACAATGTCTCTCTTGCAAAAATAAAGTTGGTTGTTTTCAGGTGGAAAAAATATAATAAGCAGTAATTGTTGAATGAAACACTAGTATATATTGAATTATTTGGCGGGTATTTGATAAGCCCCCATAGCTCAGTGGTCAAAAGCAGCTGACCGGCAATCAGAAGGACACGGGTTCAAGTCCCGTTGGCGGCAAGTATCTTTTCTCGGAAGATTTTTCAATGTTGATGAGTGTTTCAGGCTGATAATTATTGCTTATAATAATTGTTACCCTTTGTGCTATGCACAAAAATCTTGTCTAAAAGTTAGTTTATAAATTAAAAATAACAATTAATATTTTAGCAAAAATGTTTATTTTTAGTATAATAAGGTTATACCCAAAGATATTCAAATATAATTCAATATCTTTGTTTATACCATAGGTTGGCATATTTGTTAAATTTTCAAAAAAGATTTTGTATTATACCACACCCATTACAAATCATATAATCATGCAGTAAAATAAATTAATTCATTATCTGGGCATCGCATGTTTTAGAATATTAATTTTAGTTTAAATAAAATCATTAAAATAATTAATATAATAGACCTGATATAGTTTTAAATGACAAAATTAAAAAAATAACTTATATTATTGATGTAGCTATTCCAAATTCCAGTAATATTGAAAAATCTGTTTCTGAAAAAATAAGAAAATATACAGATTTGGGAAACGAGATTAAAAGAATTTGGCATTCTCAGACTATAAAAATATTACCATTTGTTATTTCGGCTACTGGCAATATACCTAGGTCTCTTATTCAAAATTTATGAATATTAGATTTGTCAAAGAATTTACATATAAAAATGCAAAAATCAGTAATTTTAAATACATGTAGGATTACAAAAGACTTTTTAAATATTTATATTGAGGGATCAGTAGGATTTATAGGTCGAATTAGGAATTCCACAGAGCCGAACCCTCTGATATGAAAATATCTGGAGTTGGTGAATTATTTTCCCATTTGGTCTCTGGTAGATTGACATGTTGTTCTTGTATTGTTTTGTACTTATAATACTTATATAGTGCAATTGCATAGCGTGGATTGACTAGATGATCATTTGGCGAAGTGTGTGAAAGGGTTTAGTTTTTCCTGTGGGGAAAATTTAACCCGGACATTTAAATCTGGTGCGTAAAATATATAATATATGTACATGTGTTTCTTGACGAAAATTGGTCCGTTTATGTATTTATTTGCGCACTTACAAAATAATATATTTATACAAACTAATAGACATTATTGAAAAATGATGAATACTTATAATCAAAAAATAATTACAAAAATTACATTATTTTAATAGTTTTATCATCACGCCTTTCAGCATTTTTGGATGTAGGTATAAATTGAAGCAAATTTGGAATGAAATAAAATCGATATTGAGTTATAATTTTAAAAAGCTGGTACGCTGGTAATTATTCTAATTAATCTTTCTCGTTGTAACCGCCCTGCACGACCGTAAGAACAACTTTCGACTAAATGTGGATATTCGGCCGCTGGCTGGTTAAACGCTCTTACCCTGAAGAAGTGAGGATCGTTCATAACGGTTTTTTTAAAACAATAAGCGTGATTAAAACAAATGAATCAATTAATTTTGAATTAAAGTCCCAGCGGAGCCGATATCTTTTCTGATTTTTCTGTCTCAGATTTTCGATTGAGTTTCGCTAATATTGTCTTCATTTAATTAAATATTAAAAAGTATTTTAGTTTAATATATTTTAAAGGGAGTTATTTAAATAGGACGTTTACTTACCATTTTAGAACATGCCTAAACGAGATAGAACCATAGATAGAACCAACCTAAAGATAGAACCATATGCAACCAGCTAGGGCCTAATAATTCATAGAATAAGTTAGGGTCAAATCCTAATTAAATATTTTCCTCTAAAATATGTTAAACTAAAGTATTTTACAAGAGATTGATCGTCGAATTCAGTAATCGTTGGATAGATTGTGAGAATTCGTCTTTCCAAACTTTACTACCCTATCCAATCAAAGTGACGAAATAATTGTTGAGACGGGTTGTGAAATGAAAGGCGTCAGGTCGAAGTAGTGAGTCAGTCTTTATTGTAGCTACGTAGCGAAGGTCGGTGCGGTATGGAGTGACGGTGGTGCAGTGAGTATTGCTCGGTGTTGCTGCATGATGATGGTCAGGAAGCTGCGGCGGTGAAGATCACAGATCTTCAGGGAGCCGGCGCGTAGCTCTACATGGAGGCCGACGTGTAGCTGGTTGCTGGTTGCTTGCAAATCACATGATGCTGATTGCGCGGTCGGCCCCGCGAGGGCTTTGTACAACGTTGCGGCACTGCACTATTGTAATCACTTATCGGTGCGTGTGAGTCGAACGACGAATTGAGACTAGACTACGCTAGCGTTGAGTTGCAGCGCTTATATAGACGACCGAGAGAGTAGCTTCCCAGAGCGCCAGGTAATGTTGCGAATTCACGCAAAGCGAAGAAAGTGCTCGAACATTCTGCTGCCGTAGTGATAAACGGCCGTTGACTCGAGGCCTTTCGATGTGTTTCCCGAAATTTCACATGGTTCGGGTGGCATGTACTTACGGCGCCTTAGACGATGTAGGCGGTAGGTATCATCTGGCGTATTCTTACAGAGCCAGTGGCAGCGCAATGAATTTGGCAAAAGTTGGCACTGAAATTGATGGCGAAAAATAATGGTGTCGCCACAAGTACATAAGTTTTATCATCACGCTTTTCAGAATTTTTTTAATGTAGGTATAAATTAAAGCAAAATGGAATAAAATCGATATTAAGTTATTATTTAAAAAAGCTAGTACCGAGAATAATTAATCTTTCTCATTGGAACCGCCCTATAACATTATAAGAACATCTTTCGATGAAATATGAATTCTCGGCCGCTGGCTGGTTAATGGCCCTTAACGGAATTTTCTTTTTAAAGTGTTAATTGAAACCTTGTCCAACTGAGGTAACGATTTATTGTTACGACGTTGAAACTTACCACAAAACTAAGTTAAAATTCATGTACATATCATTATAACAAAAACTATTTTTTGTGAATGTCACTTTTAAGTCACCTCAAGCGCTTTACAAAGTTACAAAACAGCTTAAAACTAATGCAGCATAGATTAGACAGGGCTTTATTGTGAAATTTGCTTCAACTGTATTTAAATCCTTCTATCCTACTAATATTATAAAGTTGAAAGTTTGTATGGATGTATGTTTGTTACTCTTTCACACAAAAACTACTAAATAGATTTTAAAAATTCTTTCACGAATAGAAAGCTACATTATTTGCGAGATCTATAGGCTATATATATTGGTAAGCTCTGGCGTTATGAATAATCTCTGGCGTTATGAAATTATTTGTCATACGTTTTCTGTCGCTAACAAAATCGATTTATTGCAAACGCCAATTGTCGCCTTGGAAACGATGTTTTTTTTTTTAAATTAGGTTACTATGGACATCCCTTTGATGTTAAAATTCAAATATGCATAAAATACTAATTCCTACTTTACTGAATGGATTTTAATGAAACTTTAAATACATATTTATAAATGGTAAACTATGAAATTGGACAGATTTTGGTGGAAGCAATGGAACCAAAAATTATTGTACCAAAACCAATTAAATATAAAGGTACTCGGCTCCGGATCTTATATAAACCTATATTTCTTAACCATTTAAACCAGCAGCTGTCAACCTTTTCGAGCCTGTGTACTTCTTGACACTTACCACGATTATGTCAGACACTCCCACAAAAAAACTATACCAGGAAATGAACCTTTTGAAAAGAAGAACATTGTACGAATATAACATATGTCTTTTAATATACAAAATACAAAATGGACTTATACACACAAACACAACATTTATAAAAACATCACAAGTACACGAACATTATACTAGACAACACAATAAATTGTACACAAATACTGTCAAGACTGTATTGAGACAAGAAAGTGGCAAGAGAAGTATTGGTCACGAGGGAGTTCATATATATAATCTCCTTCCAGATAGCCTAAAAACGGAAAATAACATAAAAACCTTTAAAAAAAAACTATTTAAACTCAAAATGTTGGAACAAAATTGAAAATATTATTCTTACTGCTGTACTATATATATATGCTCTGTATTTAAGTTAAGAAAGCGAAATACTATGTTTCTTTTAACTTAATAATAAAAAAAAATAATAATAAAAAATGTTGCACCCCGTACCCTCTATCTCAGGGTGGGGAACCTTTTTGCAGTCGGGGGCCATTTGGATGTTTGTACTGTCACCCGCGGGCAGCAAATAGAGAGAGGGGGGGGGGGTAAAAATCCAACTTTTTTTATTATACATTGTTATACACCGATTTCTTTTTCATCACATGTCACGAGTATTCTTCCAATAAAAAAATATTGTGAGATAACCTGCATTAAACCGATTTTTTTTTTCTGGCGCGTTTTCGAACTTATGACCGCAATATCACGGATATTTTGAAGTTGAGAGTTAGCTAGTGAGTTACTTTCGAAACAGCCTGTACACACGTTCAACTGGTCAACTAAGAAGCTTTTTTACAACCACTAACGAGAAAATGGACTATGTTGTAGGTCGAAGGTATTTTGCGGTTGGCATAAGTAATTAAGTATGTTCAATTTGTAAAAAACAAACATTTTTTATCATAATCTTCCAGGTCGGTACCATCTGAAAAGTTTGACAGCAACAGATCCATCTATTTAAATATTTTAAAAATGATACGATTTTAGATTTTCACGGCCAAAAGTATTTTTGTTATTAGTTTTTGGGGTATTATGCCGTGTTGCGACCTTCTCTTTAGCCAACGTTTCAGACAGCGTTGCAGTGTCCATCTGCCCTGATGATGGACACTGCAACGCTGTCCGAAACGATGGCTAAAGAAGGAGGTAGCGCAACATGGCATAATACCCCAAAAACTAATAACAATTTTTTTTAAATGTTTTAAATCTTCACCTTCAAGGGTAAGGTATGCGCGGCCCATTTCTGTCCTTTTCATACAAATCTTAGATTTGGCTTTGAGATCAAAATACCCAACCAAACTGAAAAATTATTTTTGTTATCAAAAGGTGTATCAAATTTCTAGTCAGGATGTGAGCTACTTTATTTATTTTTGCTTTAAATAATAAGATATAGGCCATTAAAGATTTTAGTGTTTCATGATTTTGGAGGCAACTTAGGCAATTATTTGTGAGTAAAAGAAAAACATAAAAAAAATAATTTTACTATATTTATTTTAAAAATACAATGAAAAATAATATAAAAAATAAAAACTTCTAAAAAATGCATTTTTGGGTAGTAATTTTTATATATTAAAGAATATTTTTCATTCCGCCATAAATGGGTAAATTTTTTTTAAATTTACCCCCTTCAAAATGATTTTTTTTTTATAAATTTTTATTTTTTATTTTTATATTTCATCACATTTACATGATAAATATAGTAAAATATTTTTTTTATTGTTTTTCATTTACTCCCAAAAAATTGCCCAAATTGCTCCTAAAATCCAGAAACATTAAGAAGGCATCACCAGAGAAAACCAGAAATATGTCATTTTCAAATCAGATTTTAGACGTATTGACCCTTTTCCACAAAAAATTATAAATGAATTTCGAAATATTGTTCTTTTATCTAGTATTCGCATGTAATAAATTTTGAGAAAAAAATTTAATTTTTAGTATAATAAGGTTATTCCATAGGTCGTTGGCAGATTTGTTAAATTTTCAAAAAAGATTTTGTATTATACCACACCTATTTCGAATCATATAATCATGCAGTAAAATAAATCAATTCATTATCTAGCAAACGCATGTTTTAGAATTTTAATTTTAGTTTCAATAAAATCATTAAAAAATATGTACGTACATGTGTTTCTTGACGAAAATTGGTCCATTTGTGTATTTATTTGCGCACTTACAAACTAATATATTTCAGATTTTTTTTTACATTCTTATTAAATTTAGACATTATTGAAAAATGATAAATGCTTATAATCAAAAAAAAATTACATAAAGTACATTATTTTAATAGTTTTATCATCACGCCTTTCAGCATTTTTGGATGAAGGTATAAATTAAAGCTAATTTGGATTGAAATAAATTCGATATTGAGTTATAATTTAAAAAAGCTGGTACGGTGAATAATTAATCTTTCTCATTGTAACCGCCCTGCACGATCGTAAGAACAACTTTCGACGAAATGTGGATTTTCGTCCGCTGGCTGGTTAAACGCTCTTAAAATCTTTAATGGCCTATATCTTTTAATTTAAAGCAAAAATAAATAAAGTAGCTCACATCCTTACTAGATATTTGAAATACCTTTTGATTACAAAAATAATTTTTCAGTTTGGTTGGGTATTTTGATCTCAAATCCAAATCTAAGATTTGTATGAAACGGGCAGAAATGCCCTTCCCCTTAACAGTTTCGATCTATTAGGAATTCGCGTATGTAACTCTGAAACTGAGATCAAATCAAAACGACGGTAATTTATTTGTTTATTAGTCATACACAGTACATTATGATATAGATACATTAAAATATACGTGGCTAAAGTACCTATTATAGTATGTAGGTCCGTAATGTCCATGCAATATCTCAGTAATTTCACCTGAGATGGGAACGGTTCGTAATAATACTGAAAATCAAGAAAATGGAATAATAATAATAATAAATAAAATGTAATAATAAAGAAAAGATGTTAAGTGATAAATGTAATAATAAATATATTAATTTTTGGGGATCGCTGGCAACGGTTAATATTCACTTTTTAAAAAAAAACCTTTTGATTCACCTTAATTACATTAAAAGGCAACTATTTGCATTGGGGGAAGTGGAAAATATTTCATTCTAAATTTCATTACGTAAAATTAAAATTAGCTTTCGTCTTGTGAGATTGTATGCCAGAATCACAAGTTATGTTACACAAACCTAGCGTAGCCGCTAAACTACTTGAAAACTGGGATGTTTTTTCTTGCCTTGACGCGAGTAGGCGTTATAAAGGGGCACTTTCTTTTGTATCACAAACAATGTTACACAAAAATATTTTCCACTTCCCCCAATGCAAATAGTTGTCTTCTAATGTAATTAAGGTGAATCAAAAGATTTTTTCAAAAAAAGTGCGTATTAACCGTTGCCAGCGATCCCCAAAATTTACATAATGGGAAAATAATGTTGAATATGCCTAGTGGGGTAGTCTAAAATCTACTAAAATACTGTTAACTAAAATTAGGTTTCATGAATAGAGATATAGGGTTTATGAATAACTATAAAAAGTAGTTAAAAAATCATTTATATCACACTAAAATTTTAATACGTTAGTTTTGCATGTTAGCAAAGAATTTAGTATTTTTGGTATATAGGTTTTACGACCTTTATTTTGTGATCGGGTGAATAATTGGTGAGTTATTTGCTGCATTAGTATTGCTGGTTTCTATGTATACGAAGAAGCATAATGTGCCTGGTACACCTGATTGGATTATTTAAACCAGTGGTTCCCGACCTTTTTTTGAGCAGGGACATTTATTTGTTCTCACAGGGACCACAAGGTACAATAAACTGTTAATCGCAATTATTAAAACCTTGCAATTATTATAATTTTGCAATTCAATGTGCTCTTCTTGGCCTTCTTCAGCTACCTCTCCATCATTAATACCAAAAGGGCTACGAATCAGCTTTTGGATACCTTTCGAATCGGTTTTGTAGTAATTAAATAAATGTTTCGTGGACCACATTTAAGATCTCGCGGTCCAGGGACCACCGGTTGTGAACCACTGATTTAAACCAAAGACGGGTAGCAATTTTAGACTATTTTATTATTTAGCAGATTGTACAAACTGACAATGTACGTCTTATTTGTAAAATCACTTATTGTTATTTGTAATGTTGTTGTATTTCTTAGGTAACTTTTTCAAAAATTTATTCTACATTCTTATGATAATATCTCATCCTATTTCACTTGGCCTTTTCGGATCGACACTGAATAATTTATCTTTGCATTAGGGCCGGTTTAATAAACGAAGTACCAAATTTCAGTTACGTAACGAACCGTTTTTCGTTTTCAAACCACTATCCGCTCGTTATCTTATTTTACGTATTATAAACCAATATGCATTACTAGTGGTCATCGGTTACATTAAGTCGGAAAGTTTTATTACTTGGGTCACTCTCCGTATAACAATGCACTACTTGCGTTGTTATACGGATGTGTCGACTTGGAGATTCCTGTAAAATCGCCAGCTGCTTGCAGCATTAATCCCAAAGCTTAGAAACGTAGTGTTAATCATAAATTATTTATTTTTATTAAGTTTATTTTGTAGAACCCCATTTAAATTTTTATTTCTATTATATATTCCAATTTATAGACGAGTTCCTCTATGCAATTATTAATTATTATTACGTGTGACAGTCGCTTCGCCTTCTGAAGGCATTATCAAACTAGGCGAAACAGCTGTCACGCATAATAACTCGTCTACAAATAAATTAAAAATAAACTGCTTTTACAAACTGAATAATAACATTATTGAATATATAAAAGAAATAAAGCTGGGTTGGTGTTACTGACTGATTTCGATAATAAATAAACAAGCGAGCGAACTACTTCCTCACAACTGTCAAAAAACGCCAAAAAACGAATCGTTATCCATTAAACTGACCAAAATTGGTCCGTAAAGCATTAACCACTCCATAACCGATCAGTAGCCTTGCGAATGTTTATAAAACGGCAAAATCAAGGGGTAGACCAAATATTAGTTAAAAATTGTATCAAGCGTGACGAACGAAAACCGGCCCTTAGCCAGCTATGCTCGTCAAGCAATAAGTTTATATGGTTTTGGAGTTCAGTGTTGACAATTTTGTACTTACGAACGTGTGCGCTTTGCAGGCGCAAACAGATTCCAATCTATATTGTTTCCAACCTTTCTTGTTTAAGGTGAAACAGATGTGACAATTCCCATACAATCTATTTTTCAGCCGCATTTGAAAACTACAGATAACATTTTATTTATTTTAGTACCGAAAAATAATACTAATAATGACATTATCGCGAACCAAAATTTCACTGTTCTATCACTAATAATAACCAAGTAATTAAATTAACAAAAGTAATTATTTTATGCAAACACCGCCAGCTAAAATGCACTAATCTCTATTAGAAGGAGACAAACCTATGTGAGAGCCATTGGTTTCACGTGCACGCTTTCAACCCATTCCTACGGCGTTAAAGTGGTCAGTATATTTGTAGTAAAAATGCCAATTTGCGTGGCTTGATTTTTTATTCCGATAGAATGTTCGTTTTGCTTTTTTATGAATGTTCCAGTATTACTTGGGGCAAAGAACATTTGCGGTTAAAGGCACGCAGTAAAAAAGGTAAAATTAACTATATAATTATGGTGACAGCGACTGTAATTATTTAGAACTTTCTTAAATCTGTAACTATCACTAGACGCCTGCCTAGTTATGTTATTGAGACAAGCTAAACAATAAAATGCATAGATCGAGGTGGATACCTACTATTCTCTCTGATTTATGTCTGTCTGCCAAGGGTTTAGAAGTTTGAAGACTTTGCTGCATACAAGAATAACAAAATTTTGTGCAGCGCATTATTGTTATTCTATAAAAATGAGGCGTGCCCTTTATAAGAAACATAGCTATTCCGGGAAGAGAGTGAATCCAAGACTTAGTGCAAACGGGATGAAACGTCAGCACGGCGAATTGGAATACGGGTCGGGTATTACTGGGTCGAACAACTCGGTCTTGGCACACACTCTTTGCTCCCCTCACATTCATACATCGTCTCATACATACACTTCTGTTATTCTGACTTTTGACATGACCCGACTAAAGTATCTGATTCACTTGATCGTGCCGTGTCTTCCTCGCGCATCCCCGACTTCTTCTACCATTCACATTTACGTCATATATTCTTCTTACACTAGGTACCTACCTACCTTCTTAGGTACCTGCCTACTTTTTTCATTCATTCGCTCTACATGCCCAAACCATATAAGGGTCCCTTTCTTAATCTTACTCATTATCCACATTTTCTAGGTTCATTCTGTAGTTAGGTTATAATATTTTATAATTATTATTATAGTATTGTTTAATTTTTACTAATTATCTATCCCCGTTTTCTCGCTGATACCTAGGATGGGTAGAGTTGAAAGTGAATGTGAAGAAAACGAGTATTCGCATTCATACATCTCTAGGTACTTTTATTCCGACTGTTTGTTCTCAAATAATTAATTCGCCGATTGATTGATTGCGCCGGTTTTTTGCGACAAATGATCTCAAGAGACACTACCTATACTACTTATAATGTTAGTATCACAATAACGGAAAAAATTGTTAGATTTCGCAGAACGAAAGTTGAAGCCGATTCAATTTTGGGTTTCTATTGTACAGAAAGCCGGTTCTCAATAAGGATATTTCTTATAGATTTTATAAAATAAATCATGTGGAATCCCGGTTTTAGTCTTGCATTCTTTCTTGATATACCTACCTAGGTACCTAGTACCTAAACACATACTTTATAATATTATCTATTTGACGCTTATAGAACAATCATACACGGATTTACCACACATACACCTCAAGGATCTCATTTCTACGTGTGTCCTTCCTCTGCCAGTTAGTTGCCTATGTGTAGTAATTGTCAACAATTTTATGCTTGTTCGAACACCCATATCGCTCGATGGGTATAGGGTGGTTCGTATTTAATGTTGCTCAAAAATTTTATTCTTGTATACCTTTATATTATACCTTTTAGTTCTCACAAACACTGGCGAGGAAATAAAGTAAACAAATATTCAGATGACGAGACCCCTAAAATTAATATTTGTGGAGAAATCTCATCCGCTAATATTACGTCTGGGGAAAATATGAATATGGACTAGAAATATGGACAGAATATGTGGAAAGAATTAAAGAAATAAGTAAATAAAAAAATGCTTCACTGTCAGAAAAAATTGGGGGCATGGGACCGGCATGGGGGTTCATATTTAAGATTTTAAGTAGGGATTTAATAATACTATAGTAGATGGTATTTCTATTCCTCCATTCTCTGCGAATTCTGAATATTTTGAGTAAAAAACAAAATCTGAACCTGCTTTTACTATGTGCGGTCTCATACGTTAATAATAAGACCGGTCACTTGCCGAGTTAACATTGCGTCTGGTTCCCACCCAGGCGTCGTGAGTTCAATTCCTCAGCTGGCTAATTCTTCCATCACGACCCAGGCAACGATTTCCACTTACTGTGATAGTAGTAGAAGATTTTTAATTACTGTGAGGTTTTTCGAAACTCGGGAAAGTTCGTATTTCATAAAAAAAAACATGTCACACTTTTGTCGGCGTTCCTGTGCCAGTCGGCCACTCACGCGCCAACTCAATGCCAATCAGAAAGCCAAAACCCGCGTACTTTACCTAAGCGTGCACCCGGCTGTAAATGTTTACTTGCTGAAAATAAGAAATCGATGTGTTCAGACCGAAAAAAGTTTTTTGGATGGAGATTCACCAGTTTTACCACTAGTTTACGGCAGGGCTGGGCAGTATTTGAATTACTTGTAATTGAAATACGTATTTGAAATACAAATACGTATTTTGTATTTGTATTTCAATTACTTCCTGAAAATGTATTTTGTAATTGGTATTTCAATTACCTCCTAGTAAGGTATTTTGTAATTTGTATTTCAAATACCTATGGCTTCAAAATACATTTTGAAATACATTTAGCGATCTTAATACTGATAATGAAAAATAAACTGACATACATAGATAATATATAGACAAAAACGCTATCCTGGAATATTGTCCTATTTTCCTGTGCTATAGCACTCTTACTAATGATTATTTGTAGTTCTCTTATCATTGCTTTATAATGTACTGTACTTGTTTTATGTCATGCTAGTTATTATTATTGTCCTGTGCTATAATAGCACTGTTAGTGTACATTTTGAATTAAATTATATTATACTCGTCATTGCTTTGCATTGAACATTTTTGTATCATTGTATTAAATCAAGCACTACATGAATAATTTGACTGAATACTAGATTATTTTTAACTGTAGAGCGCACTTGAAGTGAAATAACACAAAATTGCGCTACACAAATGTTATCAATGTATATAAAAATGAATCCTTGATTCCCCTGGTCACTCCATAACTTCAGAACGACTTTACCTATTTCATTGATTTTTTTTTTAAGTTTTTTAATACTTTGTAGAAGGTTCTGACGTATAGAAAAATTAAGAAAATTAAGCAGAAAATTGGATAATTTCAAAAAACTTAACGACTATTTAAACTGAAATTGAATTTAGAAGGCAGCTGTTTTTTTTTGTAACAAAAGAATTGTCTATGGATTTTAGAAATTATAGATATTTTAAATAGGTACCTACCCATGTTAGGTATCAGATTTGATTAATGTTCTTATAAAATAAAGAAAATATTTTTAATATGTGAAAAATGAAAATTTGAATCAAAAAAATTGTAATACCTGGCACGCGAGTTGTTAGAAAACTGAATGTACTGGGAGTGAATATATAGAACACGTGAGAGGGATAGTGGGTAGACGGGGAAGGTGGAAGGGGAATGCGGGAGGGGAAGGGGATGCGGGAGGGGAACGGGGACGCACGGGAAAGAACATGCAGGGAGAAACAATTTATTTCTTTTAATATGGCATTGCAACGCATGCCGGGAACCAGCTAGTGTTATAATAATAATAATTATTATTATCTAACACCTAAGTCCTCTACCACAAAACTTTACATTTGGAGCGGAGACGAGATGTGTCTTCTGAACAATATGATTGATCAATTTTTGCACGTCTCTGTTTCACTCTGTTTAGCTTTGCTTCTATGGATACTCAACAATTACAGGGCAGTTACGAAAATTTATTGCAACCAAAGGTTCTACCAAAATCAAATGTATTTTGTATTTTAAATTAAAGAAATGGTTAAAATACTGTATTTTGTATTTCAAATACATGACTTGAAAGTATTTTGTATTTTAAATACATGCGAAAAAGTATTTTGTAATTTGAATTTCAATTACAGCAAAGCATGTATTTTGCCCAGCCCTGGTTTACGGACACCGTGTATAAGATATTTGTACAAAAAAAGTTTTATTTTCAATCCTCATCTCTCTTAACATGACATTTTTATCATTTGTGAAAATAAAATATATTTAAAAAAAATACAAAAAGTTTTGTTTATATGAAAAATGACTTCATATGCACACTGTAGGAACTGTCCTTGTCACTCAAATATCACGGCAGCGCAGGATAATAATAATAATAACATAACACGAAAATAACATCACAATGTATATTATTATTTTGTTGTAGAGGAAGCAAAACAGAGATCCTGACTTGAGCACCCGACAAATTTGTTTCTCCATCTGACAATTCTAACCACTTCGTTGGTTTGATAAATGCGCCCCACAGAAATACAAGAAAAAATGGAACTTTTTGACTTATTTACACAATATCTGCGAGCAAACAAACGAGATAATGCGTAAGTAGGTATGTACCTACATCGCTTGACATCGACACGCTCCACACGACATTGCCCGCAGAGAGCATTGGTTGCTAGCGCTGTCTCGTTTGTTAAAGAGCCGCTAGAACGAGATGCATGCATGGACTCTATGCCGCGTCGAGAGGAGAGCCCTTTAGCTATTTAGCAAAAGCGGCCTCTAAAAAAAGGGTCCGGTTAACGCCAGCTTCCGGCACACATGCCATTATTCACAGCTGGCTCCTTTTATCAATCTCCCCACGCGTTGACTGAATTGCCCGATTTAAACAAACCTCTTTCATCCGTCTCTCTTCAACCCGTGCGAAATATCATATAATATTTGACATTCACTCTTTTTCGCAAATGTGTTTCTATACCACCGCGCGCGGAGCTGTGAGAAAAGTCTTTTGAACGTATTTTTTGCAATGAAATTGTGTATTTTTCAGCCGTTTTCTTCGATTATGAAATTATAGGTACCAAAAAAAATTTATACAGATTAATATTACTTATATACGGCCGCAAATCAATAATTCATCTCAATATTAAAGAGCATAACGTGTTAAAAGTGTTTTATTAGACGATATTGAAAATAGCACCATCTATCGATGAAAAGTTTCTAAAAATATTTGAGGAATACCCTTAATTATTAGCTCTGAAGAGCCGGTTTCTTCCCAAACGTCCACTTATCCATCTTCTTCCGCTCCCCACAGCTTGAACTCTTGTCCTGGCTTCGATTCAAAAATCCCTAGTCATTGTCAATGCAAAGGGATTTTCAAATTTATTTAAGATCCGATGATTGATGACTTAATTCAACACATGACTAGCAATTTCTAGTGGAGAACCTGTTATGTCATATGAGTACAGAATGACTTGTACTTGATTCGATATATTTAATGACATTAGACAAGACATATTTGAGCAAAAAAATTCAAATGAACATCGTGACCGCTTTACACCATTACGAGAATAATATATTGTAAAAAGTGAAAAAAAAAATTAAAATCTGTTGTTTCTAGTCCGTGAGGCGAGATTCGATGTGTCTTTCTTATGAAGAAATACATATTTTTATTTCTTATAATATATCTTACGCAGACCCGTTAAAAATCACAAATTGATGAATCAGTTTCAATTTTTAAAATGACAATTAAATATTTCTCTGTTAAAAATATATTTATTTTTTTATTAATGTCATGTATATTATCGAGGCTTCTGACTCACACACTGTTGTCATTTTTGCCTCATCTGTTTTTAAATTATAATATTATCATTATGGTTATTTTTGTTAGTTTCTATATGGTCCGAGTTTGCTTGCGCGTTCGCGTTAGTAATTGAAAAACGCGCCCAGCGACCGGCATTTCTTAGCGTCCGATTTGGAAATTTCCCGACTTCATTAAAAAAATCATACCTCCGAATTTTAATATATAGGCATAAAACGCTTGAGAGTCATTAAATTCACTTGTATTTGACAGTTTATCCCTTTATTTTAGAATTCATTAAAAATTATAAAAAAATCTATATTTTTAGAATTCATTAAAAATAAGAAACGCGTGAATTCCGCGCAATATTTACTTTAAAATTGTCAGTCTTGGTACCTACTTGGAAAATATCCAAATAATATGACTAATGTAAATAGTATATTGCCTAGTTGATAAAAATCACAGATGCACATTTTAATTCGAAGAAGCATTTTTTTAGTACAATGTGGCGCAAAATTAATCACCCCATCGGAAGATGTTATAATTTTTGCAAATGGCGTCGTACGTCAATCATATTTGACATTTGTGAACTATATAGCTGCATAATACAAACAGACAAGCAATGGAGCGCTATACTCCGCAAGAGCGTGGAATAATTGTGTCGATTTAAGCTTTAACGCTTTTAGCGATTTTGTGTCGAAAGTCATCATGAGCGACGAGGCGCATTTCCACTTAAACGGTTACGCCAATAAGCAAAAAATTCGTTTCTGGGGAACTAAAAATTCGCGTGTTATGCACGAAAAGCCATTACATCCACTCAAAGCCGAAGTGTGATGCGGCGTTTACGCGGGAGGAGTGATTGGGCCGTATTTTTTGAGGACGCCATTGGCAATGCGGTCACTGTTACTGGCGAAAGCTACAGGGCCATGATAACAAATTCTTACTTTCGGAATTGGATGAGCGGGGCTTGGTGAGCATGTGGTTTCAACAAGACGGTGCAACCACGCACACAGCACGAGCCACAATGGATATTGTGAAGGAAGCATTTCCTGGTCGCGTAATCTCTCGTTTTGGCGATTTGGTATGGCCAGCAAGATCGCCCGATTTAACCATCCCAGACTTCTTTCTTTGGGGCTATTTGAAGTCACGGATTTATGCCCATAAGCCTCAGACAATCTCAGCCTTGAAGGAGAATATTCGACAGGAATGCGAACAGTTATCACCGGAAATCTTGCGTAAAGTCATGGAAAATGCTATGAAACGGGCACAAATGTGTATCAACACTGGCGGCAGCCACTTAACGGATATCATCTTTTTCATTTAACAGAAAAAATTGTAAAAGTCCAAATAAAGATTTTTATTACTCAAAATATTTTTTTTTTATTTGGTAAAAAAGTTATTCAAAAACAAAATTTTATGATTAATTTTGCGCCACCCTGTATAAGAACACATCATAATGATTAAAAGAAAAAGTATTTCAAAGATTTCTGTTCGCGGAATGACAATAACAAATTATTAAGAAGAAATGCGAGACATCACTTACTAAACTGTGAAACTACCTTCGTTGTGAATTATTATAAGCAATAATTATCAGCCTGAAACACTCATCAACATTGAAAAATCTTCCGAGAAAAGATACTTGCCGCCAACGGGACTTGAACCCGTGTCCTTCTGATTGCCGGTTAGCTGCTTTTGACCACTGAGCTATGGGGGCTTATCAAATACCCGCCAAATAATTCAATATTTACTAGTGTTTCATTCAACAATTACTGCTTATTATATTTTTTCTCCACCTGAAAACAACCAACTTTATTTTTGCGAGAGAGACATTGTAAGTGTTAATTCCCTCGCTAGGTGGCGTCGAGACAAATTATGACTACATTTATTGGGGAAATACTTAAACTTGTCAAATATTATTTATTATTTTTAATTTATAAACTAACGTTTAGATAAGATTTTTATGCATAGCACAAAGGGTAACAATTATTATAAGCCATAATTATCAGCCTGAAACACTCATCAACATTGAAAAATCTTCCGAGAAATATAATAATTGTTACCCTTTGTGCTATGCATAAAAATCTTGTCTAAACGTTAGTTTATAAATTAAAAATAATAACCTTGGTTGTGATTATCCGAAGACCGCAATATGCGGAAGCTTTTTAAAAAAGCCATTAATTTTTTTTTAATATTTCTACAAATTTGCCAAATTTTGGCCAAAAGACGCTCGCGGGTGTTTGCAAATTTGCCAAAATGTGGCCGAAATCGCTACAGTGGATAAAAAAACCCGTTGACTTAATACTATAAGCAGTTTAACGGGACTTCATTGTTATTTAAATAAATCAGTTCCATATTTTTAACTTTTCGTTTGATTTTAAAGATTAGCTTCCAGATATCTTTTTACTGTGTCCTTTAAGGCTCCGCAACCGGGACCGAAAAGAAGATGGAGAGATGTGAAATTACGAATGTTAGAGGAGAGGGCTAACATTTACAGCAACAAAATCGATGCGAAAATTGCGAAAATGTTTGATACAACACGATTCGTCTAAAATAGAGCAAAAATCTCGCGAGCATTGTCTTAAACAGCATTTAAAGAAACACTGTGATTTTTTTCATACATATTACTTGTAAAATAACTGAAACAAACTTGTTTGTAATAATTTTTGGAGCATACTTTGCGATTTTTTCTCTCGAGGGAATTTTATATAAATATTAAAACTTAACGTTTTTAAGGCAGATATGTAAGAAATCGGTAGCAAGTCGGGTAGCGGGCCCTTAACATTTCTCACCAACTTCTAGTCACCCTCTCCAGCATCAAATTGCGTCAATAATTTTCCTCTAGAACTAGAATATCGAAATACGATACGTTACGTTACGAATGATTAATTCATCTATGGACCGGTGACTGACTGCGGTAATATTATGCAAAGTTAAGGTTGTTTGAAAAATTGGCCAGTTGGCAATAACGACGGGAATGAATTGGTCCATACGTCTCCACATCTAGTGGAATACATTTCTCTTGTGAAAAATGAGCAGATTAGTAAGGGATATTTTGAGTAGAGAGGTCTGGAATAGAGAAAAACATTTAATATTATGTAGTGACCAACCGAAGGTTCGGTTTCGGCTTCGGCATCAGTTTCGATTTCAGCAGAAAATCTGCCGAACCTTCGGCATCACCGAAACTCTGCGTTCGGGTATTATCGCGCGTCGTTCGGCTGACTTCTGGCGAAATCGTTGCACGTGTCTCACCCGCCATCATCAGCTGAATTCGCCGGCCGTGATTGTGTTATGCGTTTATGTGTTAATTTTTATATTTTTTGTTTGTTTTATTGCAGTAATATCAAAAAAAATAAATTATTGTTTTTTCTCGTACTTCAATTATTTTTATTTATTTCATTTAACACGTGTAATAAGAATGTTGTGATTGTAAACGCAAATAAAATCAAATACTCAATTAATGAGGTTCTTCTTTTATAGGGTAAATGTTTATTATTGACAATTTTTTGTTCCAAGAAGTAGTTATCATGTTTTGTTGGTTTCATAGCAGTAAAATAAAATTTAAAAATGTAAGTACATACTTCAATTATTGTATTTAACACGTATCTGTAAAGGTGTAAAAATTAAGACAAATTTCAGTTGACAATAGATTTTTAACATGTCTAAAAAAGTTTCGGTTTCGGTTTCAGCCGAAACTGAGACAGATACCGAAGATTCGGTTTCGGTTTCGGTAGAAAGTCTGTTTCGGTCGGACACTAATATTATGATCATTTTTATTGAATTCGCACTGATTCTTTGATGATCAAGATGATCAATTTTTTTAAATTATTATTATCGCAGAATCTAGTAATAATAATAAAAAAAAATATTCCGGTATGTGTGGAGAATAGTGCAATCCCACACATTCCATAATGGTTGTAATAAATAATATACAAAATATTTAAACAGAAAAAATAAATAAGAAAAGCAGGTAAACAAAGGAGATAAGATATAAGATATAATAAAAGATATAAGAAGATAGTAATAATTATTGGCTTTTGGAATTTTTTTACCACAATCTGACCACATTTTTTTCCAGTGTGCATCAATTCTGGATGATGGACTGGAGCGGGCTTCCCTGACTAGGATATTACCAGAGCTGCATATCCTTTCCCTCATTCCTGCCACCCTAGATCTAATAGTAAGGGCTGCATAGCCGGGAACTCGCCCGTCCGTGAACATCTGGGAAGCACTGCAATATCTGGGGAGACCAAACATTATGCGGAAGGCGTTATGGAAACTCCAATTTGAGGAGAAAGGCTATGTGAGGGGGGAAGAGATAAACAAGAGATGTAAATACGTACCCGGCTGCTCGAATCTTATCACTAATCACGGTTTATGCCATTTCAAGTAATGCAACATTTCGAATGTGAATGGTGGTCATTTACCAACAAGGATATAATGAATGTTTACGATTGCCGTTCTAGAACATGGTGCTAATATAATTTACTATCTGACCATCTGACGTTTACCCGGCTTTGCTCGGGGTTATGGATGGTATGGAGTAAAGTTTTGAAAAATTCTAACAAACTATGTGTATTATTTTTAATTGTTAAACTAACGTTTAAAACAAGATTTTTATGCATAGCACAAAGGGCAACAATTATTATAAGCAATAATTATCAGCCTGAAACACTCATCCACATTGAAAAAATCTTCCGAGAAAAAATACATGACGCCAACGGGACTTGAACCCGTGCCCTTCTGATTGCCGGTCAGCTGCTCTCCCAATTGAGCTATGGCGGCTTATCTTATACCCGCCAAATGATTCAATATATACTAGTGTTTCATTCAATAATTACTGCTTATTTATTATATTTTTTCCACCTGAAAACAACCAACTTTATTTTTGCGACAGAGACACTGTTAGTGTTAAGGGCAAGGGTTCAAGTCCCGTTGGCGTCATGTATTTTTTCTCGGAAGATTTTTTCAATGTGGATGAGTGTTTCAGGCTGATAATTATTGCTTATAATAATTGTTAAACTATGTGTAATTTAAATTATGTTGGTTTAAAGTTAACAGAGCGAAGGTGTTCGCAGTGGAAGTGGATGGTGGGAAATGACAAGTTGGAGATCTTGGTTGAGGGAAGCTATTAATTTCGTCATTCGTATTATCACAGTCACAGATATAATAATGTAAGTAACTTTCCATTAGGCCTGGGGTAGGCAGATAAGAGAGACCGAAATACAACTCCATCGTGGCGTGCACTCGCTGCTTCATTCAAATTAAATTAATAAATATATACTTTTCGGGCTCCAAACACCATTCACTTTCATGTGATATATCTAATAATCTCCTCACACACCTTTCTTGATTCATCAGCTCTGCATAATGCAAACCTTCTAAGCGTCCGTCCGTTCTTTGTTAATCTTTTCCATCAGGTTTATATCGGCCTCGCAAGATTTTTCCGCATCTCCACGTTTTTAACAACGGAATTAATTAGTATATTCGATTAAATACAAAAAATCTATTTAGTATTTTTTTTTTTTGTATTTCTTGGGCATTAACTATGTAACAATTTATAGACATTTTGTTTTTTGAAGAGTTTTATTAAATGTACATTTATACATTTAATAAAATAAATATCAATTTAGATAATAATAAGTGTGTATTTAATATATACATAAAACCTACGCACACTGATTGTGTTATACCGTCTACTTCGCTTCACCCTTTATCACATAAACTCGCCTCCTTCAACTCAATGATACATCGCGCTATTAATGTCCCTTTAAACAATGATAATTATAATAATGAAATTAACATTATAAAACAGATAGCCATGAACAATGGATATAAACCTGAAATAATTGACCGCTTAGTTAATAAGAAACGAGCAAATTTTTTTAACAAAAAAGTACATTTACAGTGGTAATAATATGAGCAAACCTGGTAACTACCCAATATATAAAAAACTCCTTTTTACAGGCGATTTATCCTTAAAAATATCCCGTTTATTACCAGATCATATTTCTCCAGCTTTCTATACTAATTCTAAAATAAAAAATTTGATAAATAATAAGGATGTTTCTAATAAATTTAAAAAAACGGGATATACACTTTAGAATGTAACGATTGTGACGCACAGTATGTAGGTATGACAACTAGAAATTTAAAAACTAGAATCAGGGAAAATGAACTTTGTTTAAGAAATAATAATTATTCCGAATTTGCGAATCATTTAATAGAGTCAGGCCATAGCTTCAATAAAGAAAAAACAAAATTTAAACATTGCAATATAAATTCATACTTTAATCTTTGCGCTTTAGAAACGCTCGAAATAAACAAAAAAATTAAATCTAAAATTAATTTTGTGAATAAAATAATAGCGCCTTGCAAATCTCCTTTACTAACCATGTTTCCTGATAATATTGACTCCTCCCACCGCTTTCCCCCTCCCCCCAAAATCATCCCTCCCACTACTCCCACTTAATTAATCTTTGGTACTTGCATTTATTTTTTAAGTTAGTTTTAATTCTGCTCGTGAATGATACGGTTGTATCAAAACCGGTCGCGGAAAAATTTAATTTAAGTAACAAATGTACATTTAATAAAACTCTTCAAAAAACAAAAAATCTATTTAGATCTACCTACTAAGTAACTCTGGCACACCTTTCCACAGCAAAATATATGACTCTAGTATGAAGGAGATACCACAATAATTGAAATAACCCAATCAGAATAACTGTGTAGATAATCATCCCAACCTTCCAATCCCCCATCTCCCTTCCCTCTCTACTATTTGACTTACATTAGTCCTCATCTAGCTAGCATCTTATCAAAGCCTTACTTACATTACAGAATGTGAGTCGACCATCTACTTGAAATATGCAATCAACGTCTTACATAACCCGTCCATTAGATTCTAATAATATTTGGACAAAGGTCTGATTCTTAGGGATGAAATAACAACGAGAATGTGTAGTAACCATCATAAATACTAATTTCCGTAGGGTGTTTGTCCTGCGTAACTCTGCATAAATTACATCCGACCGAGCTGAAACTCAACAGATAGACTCGTTGTCAATGACAATACATTTTATCAAATCTTGGTTGCAATCTCGCACTTACATACGGACATATATATTTCTCTGAAATTCGATGATATTACAGCAGTTAATGAATATACGCAATAAATATCGGTCTTATCATAATCATTATTGACTCCAGTTTCTGGGGAAGAAGGAAGGTTCAATCCTCAATCAGAACAAAAAAAAACATTTTAAGTTTTAAAATTCAATAGATATAGACTTTCCAACCTTCCTCTTCCCCACCTCCTCCCCCTCCCCACTACCTTCAGCCTCACAACATACCGCAATTGGGGATGCCATAGTCTCACTGGCTCCAGACGGGAGCAGTTGAGATTCTTGTGCGGTATTCACTGTAAAAAAAAAAAAAAAAGAAAGATGCCTGGGTTCATGGGAGTGAGGAGTATATAGATCTTGGCCGTGGATGCATCGGCGGATGGTCAGATTCGGACGTACTGGTTGAGGGAGACCTTCCTTTCTCTCCAGCAGGGCTCTCTCGACCCGTCGCCTTGCACAGTAGTAAGTTTTTTTTCTTTACATGAATACCGCACAAGAGTCCCAACTGCTCCAGTCTGGAGCCAGTGAGACTATGGCATCCCCAAATGGGGTATGTTGTGAGGCTGAAGGTAGTGGGGAGGGAAGGAGGTTGGGAAGAAGAAGGTGGGGAAGTACCTGGCTATTCAGATCTGGTCATCAAACACGGCCAAAGCCATTTCCGGCAACGTTTCAATTCGGAATGGTGGTCTTACACTAGGGCGATACTGAGAGTATCTTCCACTCTGGAACGTGCCGCAAATATACTATACATTATTTTAAATGAATAAATTTTGAAATACACAAATTAATCAAATAAAATTTATTTGCCACACTGGGATTCGATCCCGCCACCTTCGGAATGCGAGTCAAGCGCCTTACGTCGAACGTCCATTCACTCCTGGACACGCAGACCCACAGATTCATACCCACCCCTCATAACTTTTTCCTTCGCAGACCTTCTTCTCCTTCCTTACCTTAAAAAAACCCTCCATATGGCTTAAAAAGATGACATAGGCTTTGCGGGAAATTATTACCCTCAGGGCCTCCTGTGTGAAGCTAATGTAAAAAAAAATACTCCATTACCGCAGAATTAAGTAACATTTTGGCTCCCCACCCTAATCTACGATTAAATAATATATCTCAGGAAAAACGGCAGAATTCGTTAGCTATAACAGTATATTACCGCTGAACTTATCTCACTTTGCCTATCGCAAGGGACCTAAAGAATGATTAAAATGATAATTTTCACCCCGTGAAGCCAAAGCACTTTAGATTGTATATTTTTTGTCAGTATAACGAACGCGCGACTAACGTCTTGTATGAGGGAGACGGTTTCATGAAGAAATTGCGCAAGCGCGAACTTTACGAAGATACCAATATAGAATAGCAGACGGATGGAATTATACATGGAGAGAATTACACTCGTCAAAAAAAACTTTACCTAACCTAACTTTGTGTTTTATTTGATTCAGATGGTAACCACACAGGAGGCCCTGAGGTTAAAAAATCCCCTCCGGGCCTAAGTCAACTCTGAGGAAGCTGTGTGAAGTGTAATTTTAGGGAAGGAGGAGTGGAAGTTCTGGGAAGGAAAATGTATAGGGGGTGAGTATGGGTAGGTATCTGGGGGTCAGTAGTCAGTATACCCAGGTCATATGAAACCATCCCCCTCACTGCGGTAAGGCGATGTTCCGAGAGAGTCCTGCTGGAGAGATTAAAATTTCTTTCTCAATCAGTCTCTCCGGATCCGGTCTACCAGGCAGTTGGTGGGCATCCGCCGCCAAGATCGGGATAAACCTCGCCCCATGAACCCGGGCAACCCTGCTTAGTCACAAAACGTAGCGACCATTTGAGGTGACTTAAGGCAGAGGTGTTGGTTGTCCAATAAATGGTTCCAGGGGCGGTGGTACCCATTTCCGCCTCCCAGATTGAATATTATTAAAGATGTCCACGGATACAGTATATAGGTCGCAGGCCAATCATAAAATCGGGCAGATCATGATGCGCCTCGCCACATAATGATCTGTCGCCATTTCTGCCTGATGAATTTTACTATCGGTCTATGTACGGTATATATCAGACCAGATCTGAATAGCCAGATACTTCCCCACCCTTCTCTCCCGCATCTCCTCCCCCTAACCACTACATTCAGCCTCACAACATACCCCAATTGGGGATGTCATAGTCTCACTGGCTCCAGACATGAACAGCTGGGACTCTTGTGAGGTATTCACATAAAAAAATTAACTAATGTACGAATTTTTTCACCGTGGGGTGCGTTTCGCGAAATAAAGCATTTATTGTTGTTAGCTTGTTTTTATAACTGGCAATACCACAATAGTTCTTCAATTCAAAAAAAATATACGATCGCGAAATGTCTAAACTATAAGAATTTGAGACATTCGACATTCTAATATCTTCTGTGTTTTTCGTTTTCGTACAAGACGTGTGCGAAGGAAGATTTTTACGAACGGCTTTTAGGACAATCGTCAATGACGTACATACGATCTCTCCCTGGAACTAGTTTACTAATCCCAAACGTAGGTAATCTTTATAGTCGAAGTAAGGAAACGTTATTTTATGGGTACACTAACGTTTCATGTTGTCTTTTGTCAAGTGGATTGAAATCCTTTATCTACATAAATCTGGACTTACTAAACTTGACTAATTCCGGAAAGTTCCTTCTGCCTTGCAAGAGTGCTTTTATCACACGGAGATATAAAACAGGGTCGATTCGAAGGCCTGTGGACAGTGGCGGTCCTTCACAGGCGGTCGGTGGGGACAGACCCGCCAGATATATCCGAAACCTACTAAAGGAAGGAGTCGATGCTTTTTGTCTTCACCAAAATGAATGAATTAATCTTTGCATAAATAAAATACAAAAAAATATTCCGGATGATTCCAGCGACACGGAGATCACCAAGGATGACCAGCGGATAGCCGACCAGCACGCGAACCATCAGAGTCCATTTCTCAGTGCGCAGAACCCACCGCGCACTTGGGGGACAATCCGAGTTGTCCCCTTAGGCATTTTGGTTCATTCTTTCTCGGTCGTAAGCAATCCAAGAATATCGCATGCGCACTCGTATGTGAATTTCAAATACCGTGGGGACAATTCAATGAATCCCCCCATGACAAAATATTGAACCATCTGTTTGCGTAGTTTCGGGCGGGAGTTCGATAATAATCTTGCAAGAAAAGGCGTTATTTTTATTATATTATTTTATAAACTAGCTGGTACCCGGCATGCGATGCTTTGCCATTTATTAAATAATTGTTTCTCCATGCGTGTCCTTTCCCATTCGTTCCGTTCCCCTTCCGCCTCCCCTTCCTCTCGCGCGTCCCCTTCCCCTCTCGCGTTCCATCTCCACACCCCCCCTTACCCTGTCCTCCGAACCCCCCTCCCGAGTTCCCCACCCACCTCCCAGGTTCCCCTTTCCATCCCTGGTCCCCCCTCCCGCTTTCCATATATTCAGCCCGGTACATTCTGTTTTCAAACAGCTCACCTCCCCTTCCCCCCTCGCGTTCCCACTCCGCCTTCCCTCTCCCCACTATCCTTGCCCGCTTCCCCGTCCCGTCAACCCCCCTCGCGAGTTCCCCTCCCCCCTCCGGGGTTCCCCTCCCCCTCCTGCATTCCATTCATTCAGTCCTGGTATATTCAGTTTTCAAACAGCTCGCGTGCCACCTATTGCAATTTTTTATACAAATTTCATAACGCCAGAGCTCACCAGTAGTATTATACAAACCTTGTCTTGACAATAATGAACACAAAACAAAAATTATTATCCAATTTGGTGAAGTCGTTCGGAAGTTATGCGCGTACATACATTTCGGCGATTCATTTTTATTTATACAGAAGATTGGTGTATATCTACAGACATTTTATATTATATTGTATCTAGATGTCCGACTAGCATGATTTGACCTTCGAAAATTTTTTTGAGAAATTTTATATTATATTCCCTGGCTGTTGAGATTGCGGTACCGTAGGTACACGTAGAAATTTTGATCCCCACCATTAAAGAAATGCTCGAGCCGCCACTGCCTGTGGGTGGGTACTGAACTGAACCTTCGACCTTTGGATCCAATGATAATAATTCTACACCCACCACATGACTAGACCACTGAGATCATCATCATTTATAACCCCCACTTGACTGTATTCGATATATTCATTGTTTCAGCTCGATGACATTTTGCAATATCGCTTTATAACTTCGTTAGAAAAATTGTTTTGCTAAGGACGCCTACACAATATAAATAATTTAATAGAATATTGTGGAGACGTTATACGACTTTTTTCATTTATTAATTGTTTGATACAATATAAATATTAAAACATTATTTGACAATGTGGGTCCCGCTGGAAGGCTTCCCGTGCTGAAGTTCCCATTTTACAATGTAATAAAGTTTTATAAAATAAGAAATAATAAATTTTAATAAAACTAAGTGAAATAAAATAAAATACACAAAGGCGGTAATGAAAAAAAAATCGTCAATTAATTTAAAGTGCGGTTGCGTTTAAAATGATTTGTCTTTTGTAATGATATTTTAATTATTATTATTTAATAATTTTTTATAAGTTACAGTTTTTTTGTATTTTTTTAACTGCCATGCCCCTGTTGTGGAGTCATACATGAAATAATTCATATTAGAACTAAAAATATTATTTTATAGAAACAGATAATAAAACATAAGAAGAGGAAAGAAAAAAACATATAAATGAAATAATTAACTAAACTAAATATCAACTAAATACCAACATAAAAAAACTAAATACCAACATAAAAAAACTAAAAAACAACATAAAAATTAAAAGTAAACTGAAAAATAAAAGAAAAAAAAGGTGTGCTAGAGTAATTAATTTTAATAATAGTTGTATTGTTTGAAGAAAGCTTGTCACCTTTCAAGAATCCAATACATTATATAGGCAGTAAAAACGGATTTAGAATTGGATACGATTTTAGATTTTCACGGCCAAAAATATTTTTGTTATTAGTTTTTGGGGTATTATGCCGTGTTGCGCTACCTCCTTCTTTAGCCAACGTGTCGGACAGCGTTGCAGTGTCCATACAAAGTGTCCGTACACATCTGCCCTGATGATGGACACTGCAACGCTAAAATATATTGCAACGCTGTCCGAAACGTTGGCTAAAGAAGGAGGTAGCGCAACACGGCATAATACCCCAAAAACTAATAACAAAAAAAAGTATTTAGAATTATTTAACTTTACGTCGGTACTCAACGCGTAATATATTTTAGGAGCGTTGAACGAGAATTGTCGTTGAGTGAATGAGGTTTTAGTTTTAGGGACCACGCAACCCAGGTTTGATGAAAAGTGGGTGTATGCTTGACATTGTAGAGCCACCAGTAGGTTATTTTTCCGAATGCTTATCTTAGTAAATAACCGTCGAATGTCTAAGTCCCTCATTTTAGCAAAGAGTTCATATGAGGGATGGGTAGGTTGGCATTTAAATATAATTCTCAAAATTAGTTTTTGAACCGTACTATTTGGATTGATAATAATGGATTCAGCATAACCACCCCATTCCACTATACCATATGTTGTTATGGATTGGAAAAGGGCAAAGTATACGCTTCTTAGAGTCTTTAAATCTAAGATTGACCTAAGGGAGCAGAATATATGTCACTGATATGGACTTTCCAACATATTTGGTTGTGTATGATTATTCCCAAATATTTTACTACCTTTTAAGATTTAAGGGTAGAAAACGTGCAATTAAGTGTTTTACTTATATACGTTTTATTATTTCACGTTATTAATTTGTAATATTGCCTTTTTTGTTCTCATTAGAATTTGGGCATACTTTTAGAAGGTCAAAATATGTCCGCTCTGTAATAAAATCGAAATAATGGAATATGTTTGATAATATCCGAAAACTAAACACTGTTTTTGAAAGGTGATAAAATACGTTTGCAAATGTCATCAGAAATAAAAATATAATTTTTGAAATATTTAAATTTTTAGTACAAACTTCAAAATTTTTCGCTATTTGTTTTTGGGGTGTTATGCCGTGTTGCGCTACCTCCTTCTTTAGCCAACGTTTCGGACATCGTTGCAGTGTTCATCTGCAGGGCAAATCCGGTAGATGTGTAATTTTTAGTGGTGAAATGTGCGCCTATTTACTTGGAAGGGGTACCGTGTCGCCAGCTCCACTACAGTCACCGGTACAAAATAACGAAAATACTTTTGGCAGTGAAAATCTTAAAACATATCAAACTTCAAAAAGTTTTAAAAATGGTTTACCGTCTATTTAAAATTATTGATAACGATAAAAAATAAAACACACACACATATTTTACTAAGCGTTATTATAAACGTTATTATCATCTCGCGTTTGGTCGTTTCATAAAAATATAATCATTAAAGGATTCTCGAAATTTCATACATTTTTCTCAAATTACAGTCGGAAACTTTGGTTTTATAGAACTGCACATTTAAATTTTTCTATGGTGAAATTCTAGATTTGAATATATCTTTCTGAGCGAGGCCGCACACCAGACATACATTTGTATTACGATAACTGTGGCGCCATATTTGAAAAGCGACACATTTAACGCCCCCAAATATAGATTTGCGCGCAAGCACGCACACCAAGGCACGTTTGTAGCGGGTGCAGTTTATGGCGAGACGTTAGGCCCTCCGTTCATGGAGATACTTACAATCTACGTTATTGTGACGAAACCACAAGTACCCTGCTGATATACTACTTTTTTAATGCTAGTCTCCGTACACGGCGCTATCCGAAATATACTTGGTCATTTTTCACGTGCAGCTGTGGAGTTAACACGCTGTCAAGAGATGTCATATAACTTTTTTTCCAACATCAATCCATGCCTTCTCCACTAAATCCGTTCTTACGTATTCTGGTAAAGTATAGTAGATAAACATGCAATTTCTCCACTTCCAGAACAAATCTAACATTACTTTCATGTTCGGACGCCATTTCTGACAAACGTCAAACGAATAAGTATCAGACACAAATGACGCGACGCGTCGCGTGCGATCAGCACCGTCGGTATCGTGATGCTGATTAGAAACCGACAGCCACCGCGCAGCGCCGTGAACGGGCACCAGCAAAATCGTACGGGGGTACTTACGATCGGCGTGTATGATACGCGCACGAGGATCTTGTATGTATCTCTGTGAACGGAGGCACTTAGCCGCGCTACATGTATTCAAGATCGAACGCGTTCGTTTTTTGCGGCGCAGTGGTTTGCAAAAATGAAAGACAATATTAAAAAACCCTATATTATATAACCATGGCTTCACTGATTATAGCAATAGACGGATTATAGAAATCATCTGGACCAAAATCGGCAAAAAAAAAATTAATTACCGTAAATTGCAGAATCTTGATTAAACGGGAGAATTAAATAACGTCTTTTTTCTCATTAATTGCCACATCAAGAAATCCGTGTCGTCAGATGATGTCGACATTTTCGAGTAGGTATAAACCACAAAAACCACGCGTCCGGTGTGCGTGTACGCGACACATAATTATACTCCAAGCAAAAATGTAGCATGCATATTGTGACGACGTAAATGTTCGTGTGGCTCCGGTGTGCGGCCTGCCAAATATGATCCAAACGGAGTTCATATTCATATTTCTCACCGTGATCCACATGAGACCTATATGAGCTGGGATAAGTTTGGTCTCCTGTGATTAAACGGACTAATCAATCTTGAAATTTTTTGTTTCCCTCATTTTGAGGCCCTGAGGAAAATAACTTCCCTCAGGGCCTATGTCATCTTTGAAGATGCTGTGTGGAGGGTCTTTTTGAGGAAAGGAAGGAGTGAACACGGGTCTTGAAGAGACCCATGTTGTAGGAGGGAGGAAACACAGAGGCCGGCAAATCGTTCCACAGCCGAGCCGTTGAACTCAAGAACGAGTCATAGAAACGACCCGTTCTCATGTGACTAATGTCAACCGTGTACAAATGTTGGGCGCGTGTTTGGCGTGTTTCCCGACTATGCACCGGTGCCGAGGGGATCAATGACGCTAGTTCCTCGGAGCATCTTCCATTGTAATACCGGTAGAACAAGGACAGCATTCCCACCTGACGCCTATGTGCTCTAAAGATTGCAGTCCGTCTGTTAAGATGGAAGAATCTACCAAACGGACCGCCCGTTTCTGCACAGAGTCAAGGGTTTTTTTTAGGTATTTTGGAGCTCCAAACCAGAGGTGGCTGCCAAATTCAACCGTGGGGCGCACTTGCGATTTGTGCAGGGTTAGCAGTTGTGTACTATTAAAGTATCTGCGGGCCCTGTACAGTACGCCCAGTTTCTGAGAGTCTAACTTAACTCTGGTTTCGATGGAGCCCCCGTACCTGAGCTGGTCACTTAGAGTTACACCAAGTAAAGTGAGTGAAAGATTGTTGAATACTTTAATTACCTGGTATTTGTAGTGTCTCTGTCCACAGCTTTTATTTATTGTCGAAGTTTTTATGTTTTAATTAGCAATCATTTATATTTCTACACATCTACGATTGATGAATTAAAAGAATAAATCTCGAAATCCATTAAAGGAATATTTATTATCCCATTAATATTCCACGCCAATTCAAGTAAAAAGTGACGTCAAGATTTTAAATAGGGGTTTTTTTTATCAGGCATCAGACAGGCGGAAAATTATTCAGTTCCGAATTGAAAAAAATGTTAAAATCGTATAAATTAGAAGTAAGAACCTACTACTTATATTTATTTTGTCTGTATATGAATTTTTGATTAATTTCCTACTTAAACTAAGAAGATTATTTATGGCCATAATTCTATTAAAATATAATATTCTCTAACGTAAAGTATTTTAAGGCGTTAGATGGAAAATTTACTAGGTTACCAGCGGCTATATTTTTGCGACTTGCAAGTGAAAGAATTAAGGATTTTCTTGATTTTTGTCAATTTATCGGGAAAGATTTTTAGGCAAGACATCCATTAATTTATAAAACTAAAGAACAGTTTATACATTTGCATATGTACAGAAAATAGTTTACGATAAGATGTGGTTGTTTAATTTTTTCAATGGTGCACAAGCGTCCCAACTGTTTAAACCCAGCGTAACTACTAACAGTGTAACTCATCAAGGTTGGTGCTCATTCACATTTTAATGTTTATTTTAAACGGTTCCATGCTAACTCAGAATCAAGTCAACTCAACACCTCTCTCAAAGTCATTAAAAGCTATGAAAAAAAATATTTTAAAATAGCCCATAACCCTAATCTAAACTAACCTTTTTATTAAAAAAAGGATTATTCAGTTTGATCTAATATAGTTATATATAATATACAGACTCGCCATTATTTCACAAACTCAAGATAGAATGTGGCAAGTAAGAAAGACTCTTGCGTTTTCAGTAAATTCTTAAGGGCCCGCAACCCGAATTTCTACCGATTTCTTACATATCTCCCTTGAACACATTAAGATTTAAAGCTCTTAAAAAAATATATGTTATTCTTGAAGATAATATCTAGACATAGCCAGCGCCGAAACGCAAATTATATCAAATTCTCTCGATAGAAAAAATCGCAAAGTATGCTCCAAAAATTCTTATAAATACGTTTGTTTCAGATACGTTTTAAGGTTTTCACGGCCAAAAGTATTTTCGTTATGTTTTTTTGGAGTGTTACGCCGTGTTGCGCTACCTCCTTCTTTAGCCAACGTTTCGGACATCGTTGCGGTGTCCATCATCGGGGCAGATCCGGTAGATGTGAGACACACACATCTACCGGATCTGCCCCGATGAATGACACTGCAACGATGTCCGAAACGTTGGCTAAAGAAGGAGGTAGCGCAACACGGCATAACACCCCAAAAACACATAACGAAAACGTTTGTTTCAGTTATTTTACAAGTTATATGTATGAAAAAATTCACAGTGTTTCATTAAATGCTGTTTAAGAAAATACCCGCGAGATTTTTGCTCTATTTTAAACGAGTCGTGTTTTATTAAACATTTTCCCAATTTTCGCATAGATTTTGTCGCTGTAAATGTTAGCGCTCTCCTCTAACATTCGTAATTTCGTATCTCTCTATCTTCTTCTTTTCGAGCCCGGTTGCGGAGCCTTAATTCAAAAGTTATTCTTATAGCCTAATCATGGATATGTTCCCCTACCCACCCATTCTTCATGAATACCTAGCAACAGCTCCACCCCTACCATAATAATACATTGTTCCCATTCATATTTCAAAACTGTCATATCAGTATACATTTGCCCTGAAGAAGCAACGTTCGTTCTGAAACCGGTCGGATTTACTCAAACATAAAAGTGGTTCAAACAAAGTTAAATTGCTTCATTTATCAAAAGTTATTCATTTATGATAAAGATAGACATTCAAAGAATGCGTGTGTATGAACGACGTATACTCGTACGATAGGGCGGCGTTTACATATTGCTCCGAATATTACATTCGTGACTGAGATGCCAAGGTAGGCTTACTCGCTTATACTAAGACGAATACGGAATGCTGTACGAGACGACTAACTCTCATAGGTTGTCATTATACTTAATTTTTTGCTATTTGAGTACTAAAACTACGATGTCTAAGACAAATGCAATTGCTTTATCTTTGGCTTACTACTTTTGAGATTTCTACCATGGGGTGTGGTTTGTCCGGGTCTTGGCGGCTGATGCGTCAGTTGCGTGGCAGACTGGATCGGGAGAGAATGGTTGATGGAGTTCCTTTGTCTTCTCCAGCCGTATATTTCGGATGGAATCATACGTCCGTCACTCCTGGACACACTGACCCCCAGATTTCTACCCACCCATCGTACATATTTTCTTCCTAGAACTTCCTCTCCTTCCTTTTTTATTTATTTATATTTATATATTTTTTTTTACAGTTTTTTAGAGAAAATGTGTCCTAACTGGGGTACCCCGTTCTAAGGACACATTGTACAAGTTTTATTATTTTAATTATAAGTAAATACCTAATCTATGTTAGAATATTGCCAAGGGAAATTATTAAGTTATATCTAAAAGAAAGTACAAAACAAAGCATTATTCTTTGTTGGGTTGCAACAAAGAATAATGCTTTACTAAAATACCCTACACACAGCATCCCTAAAGATGATATAGGCCCTGAGAGGAATTATTTTCCTTAGGGCACCTTGTGTTGAGCTAATGTAAAAAAATGCATCTATATATTATACTAGCTGGTCCCGGTATGAGTTGCTATGCCATTTAATAAAGAAATTGTTTCTCCCTGAGTGTCCTTTCCCATTCGTCCCGTTTTTCTTCCGCCTCCCCTTCTTCTCCTGCGTCCTCTTCCCCTCTCGCGTTCCCATCCGTCACCTCCACCTTCCCTCTCCCCACTCCACTCCCCCCCCCCTTCTCCCGCCCCGCGAACTCTCCTCCCGAGTTCCCCTCTCCCCTCCCAGGTCCCCCTTCCCCCACCCAGGTTCCCCTCCCCCTCCCTGGTTCCCTCCCCCATCTCTCCCTCCCTCCCGCTTTCTATAGCAATAGCCGCTTCCTCGCGTGCCACCAACAGCATTTTTTTTTCAAAAAATTTTATAATGCCAGAGCTCACCTGAAGTTTTATAAAAACCTTGTCCTGGCAATAACGAACACACAAAAAATAAGAATTATCCAATTTGGTGCAGTCGTTCAAAAGTTATGCGCTTAGCAACACATTCAGCGATTCATTTTTATATTATAGATATAACGTCATTGGTTCGGTCAAGAATTTGGGCATCAAATCAAAAATTAAGTTTCGTAAAAATGTTCCTCCGTTTGATTTTTTTTTTTTTAAATTTCAAATAAGGAATTATAAAATTTGTTCAAAGCAACGACAATTTTTTTATTCAAAATTACTCAAGGCAGGTAGTACCATTATATTAAAAAGCTCAACCAAGTTCTGTATATGTATATTCAAAATAAGGCTTGCTTGAATAATAAAGTGGGTGCAACAGATTTTCGATAACGCAAATTAATCAGTATAATAAATACCAAAAAGGTAATCTACTTTAGGTTGCAGCAATTTCTACCTAGTACTACATATTTCAATGTCCTACATTTAAAAAAAAATATGGATGACCTAGAGCTTTGAATTAAGACGAATAAATTAATAGAATTATTTCAAATCAAAGATAAAATTTAAGGTATCACTTAATTTAGAAGAACGATGAAAGGCCATTTAGGTTTATGATTCAGTAAAAAAGATCGTCGTAATGAATTTCGATTTACGAGTAAATACCTTTTTCCATAAAACTGAAAATCTATGGGTTGAATTAGCAAAAGCTCTTAAACGGCAAGAAGCCGCCGCTACCCGAATTTCTGCCAATTTCTTACATTTTTTTTTTTTTTTTTTAATTTATTTATTTTAGTACATACAATAATGACATTACATTTTTCAGATACATTTTTTATATAACATGATTCACCTTTTTTTAGAGCATGCTCGTGTAAAAAAAGGTGGAGCAGCGTGTGTGAAAAACTATTTAACATATTTTTTTAGAATTATAATATATATTTTTATATATATATATATACATATATGTACATATATATATATACATATATATAATACATATATATATTCAAAACAAGATATATGAAATAGAATAGAAAAAAGAAAACAGTATAAAAAAGAAGAAGAAGAGAAAGAGGAAGAGAGAAAAGAGAAAAGAATATAAAAGTAAATGGATTTCCAAAGTCAATAGTCGAGAGACATTCTATTGTATTATTAAATTGAATTATTGTAATATGCTAATGATTTAGTGTTTTTATAGAACTTTTGAATTTTTTATAATTAATTTCCAATCTTAAGTTAAGGGGTAACTGGTTAAACCACTTGACTCCAATATATTTATAAAAATGTTGGGCTGTAGTGGTATTACAACGCGGTATAGTTATAGAGCCAAGAATACTTGGTCTTTTGCTGTTTGAAATAGATAATGAGTTATCATTGTTGAAACAATCTTTGTGGATTTGTAAAAGTGTAATTTTTTTATAAATATTGTGTAGTGAAAGGACTTTAAATTCTTGAAATAATCTTATGGTGGGGAAGTCATATGGTTTTTTTAGAATTATTTTTATTAATAATTTTTGGATGATTTCTAAAAGCATGTGAGAAGTTTTGAATGCACCACCCCAACCAAGAATTCCATATTGTAATACAGATTGGATCATTGAGAAATAGATAGTTCTTAATAGATTAAAATTTAAAATGTTTCGTATTCTAAGAAAAATGTACATTAATTTTCTTAATCTTTCTACTGTTGCATTGATTTGTATTTTCCACTTTAAATTGCTATCTATAATTACACCGAGGTATTTTATATTAGTTTTAACAGTGAGTACAGAGCAGTCAGGTTTACATAAATTTGTGTTTCTATTGCAATTGTATGAATGTATACTTATCTTTAAATTTTCAGGGAATGCATGTTTATTAATGGTGAACGGTATTACAAAGGTTTTTTTCCGTATTAAGTGACAGCAAGTTTGAGTCGAACCATTTTTTTAGGATGTTTAAGTCTAATTCTGCTGTTTTCTGGGTTTCATTCCAAGTTAAACCCTCAGTTAGAATTGCTGTGTCGTCTGCATATGAGTTTAGATTTGATGTTAAGTTTAAACATATCGTTGACATAAATGATAAAAAGAATTGGCCCCAGTACAGTTCCCTGCGGGATGCCAAAATCCGTGGTCTGAGAATCGCTCATAAGGCCCTTTAATTTAACAAATTGCTCTCTATTAAATAGATAATTTTCGATCCAAGTTAAAGCATTGTCAGTTATACCAATTTTCGTTAGTTTAGAGATAAGGTTAGAGTGCGATATACTGTCAAATGCTTTTCTTAAGTCAACAAATGTTCCAAAACATTTTTTTTTACTATCTAAAGATTTATAAATTTTAGATGTTAAATCAACGATAGCATCTTGAGTGCTCAAATTTTCTCTAAAACCATATTGATGTGCATTTAATATATTATTTTCTTTCACAAATTTAAATATTTGTTTTTTTACAACTTTTTCAAATATTTTTGCAATGTTTGAAGTAAGAGAAATTGGCCTATAGTTACTGCTTAGACAGGGGTCCCCAGATTTAAAAATTGGGGTAATAATAGTTTTTTTGTAATTTAAGGGAAAGTTGCCATTAACAAAACTTGTATTTGTGATGTGTGCCAAAGGTTTGCAAAGTGAGTCAGAATTACTTTTAAGTATTTCTACAGAAATATTGTCATAACCAGGGGAAGAATTTCCTTTTAATTCATTAATAGCATCTTTGATTTCATCAGAGTTAGTTCGTTGAAATTGTGTTAGTGTGCTACAAGGAATGAAAGGTGTTGGTAGATTATAATTATCATTATCTCTGTTTTTTATTTTAATTGCTAATTTTTCACCAACTGACCCAAAATAATTGTTTAAGATATTTGCACATTTCAATGGATCCGCGTTGACATTGTAAATTGTGTTATCAATATCAGAGATTTTATTTATATTTGAATTTTTAGGTTTTTTATTGATCATTTCATTAATAGTTTGCCACACCTTTTTATTATTGTTACCAGCAATATTGATTTTATCTTTATTGAAATCTTCTTTTGTTTTCCGGATTATGTAACATAATTTATTTTTCAGGAAACTTTTTTAGCTCTTTATAAATTTTTTCTTTATGCCTAATTGATATGATAATTCCTTGTGTAATCCACGGTTTTAATTTTTTAAATTTAGTCTTTGGAAAGTTTGTTACAATGGAAGAGGAGGATTGGATATGCTTATTCAATGTCAATTCAAAATTCCGTGAACATAAATCAGTATTGTTAGACGATAGTACAGTTTCCCAATTTTCATTTTCAAGATGTTGTTGTAATTTTTCATAATTAATTAGAGTTTTTGGTAAGTTATAGCGACAATAATTATTCTTATTTATTTTATCAGTTTTAATAGCTACAATGCATGTATGATGGTCAGTAATATTATTTTTCCAAATAACAGATTTTATTTTATCTGTTTCATTAGTATTGCACCAAATATGGGTTATAAATTTTGAATGATGAATACGGATTCTATGATAGGTGATCACCGACAGTTGCCCCCCGGGCATATCTATATACAATAATAATATGCAGTCGGTTTAGAGAGAAAAATGTAAAACCTACTTACACAAAACAGAAGTAAGTGTCCCCGAAGGGGTTTGCAGAGAGGATGTACCGTCGAACAACAAAAGCGTAAAACATATTTTCATTCAAATGCATCAAGGATAAAACTACTTGTCTATTATGTACTGTATATACCAGCGTAAAAGTACAAAAATTGGCATTGTAAATAAATTCGTTTGATATCCATAAACCCTCGCATCGTCGCGTGTCGGATAGCCTTCTGATTTATTCGTGTTCGCAACATTCGGAAAAACAAACAAAAAAAACATTATTTTTGAATGTAGCTATTACTTTGTGGTTATCCATTATAATAAAATGAAACAATGCAACTTTGTATAAACCACTTATAAAATGTGCAAATCCGACCGGTTTCAAAAAATATTGTCATATAGCCCAATCATGGATTTGTTCCCCTACCCACCCACTCTACACTAATACCTACCCACCCAATCTACATTATTAATTAACAACGGCTCCACCCCTACCCTAATAAAACATTGTTCTAAACTGTCAAATTAGTATAAGCTTTCCCTGACGAAGGAACGTTTGTTCCGAAACCGGTCGGATTTGCACATTTTATAAGTGGTTTATACAAAGTTGCATTGTTTCATTTTATTAAAAAAACATTGTTTATCCAAAAGCTTTTAAATAAACAGAATTAAGTCACAATTTTTTTAGTAACATTGTAGTATGCCGGCTATTTGTTAGCATAATATTAAAACCATTAATTTTAAAAATTCTCCGTATGTTTATTAGTTCCTCTCTTGGCCGACCGCAGGTGCAGAGCATGTCAACTGTCAAACTGAACATTCAGTTTGGTATCAGATGCTTTTGTATCGCACTGTAAAATATTACCAATGTTCCCTGTAATCTAAAATGTCAGAGATATTCTGTCGGGTGTGCTTCGCTTCGACCCATATCTACACCAAAATTATATTACGTTTAATTTTCATCCTAATTTGAGTTCATCAAATGAAATAACGTTATATTTGAAAAGCTTTCGAAAAAACCGATACTTTTGTGGTTTGGAAATGGTTGCTAGAAATATTTCGAATCACCACAATATTTACAGAACACGATTTAATATTATATTACATTGTTTCTTTGATTTTGCTTTCGGTTCATTTCATCTGCTTTTTTTAATGTTTCTTATGATGGTATTTTAGTAGATTGATTCAGGTATTTGTGTTTTTTTTTTTTTTTTACAGTGAATACCGCACAAGAATCTCAAGTGCTCCCATCTGGATCCAGTGAGACTATGGCATCCCCAATTGGGGTATGTTGTGAGGCTGACGGTAGTGGGGAGGGGAAGGAGGTGGGGAAGAGGAAGGTTGGGAAGTACCTGGCTATTCAGATCTGGTCACCAAACACGGCCAAAGCCATTTTCAAGCAACGTTTCAATTCTGAATGGAGGTCTTACACCAGGGCGATACTGATAGTATCTTCCACTCTGGAACATGCCGCAATATACTATATATTATTTTAAATGAATTAATTGTGAAATAACACAAATTAATCAAATAAAATTTATTTGCGCATGCCGGGTTCGAACCCGCGACCTCCGGATTGTGAGTCAATAGTCTTACCCACTGGACTACGGAGGTCGTCATCAGCACGATTTGTGTTCTTATTAAGCCGCTGCTACCCGAATTTCTACCGATTTCTTAAACGTCTCCATTAAGCATTTGAAGTTTTTAAGCTCTTAAAAAAATATTTGTTATTTTTGAAGATCATATCTAGACGCGTTCCACGCCAAAACGCAAATTATATGAAATTCCCTCAATAGAAAAAAAATCGCATAGTATGCCCCGAAAATTATTATAAACACGCTTGTTTCAGTTATTTTACAAGTTATAGTTGTGATACAATTCACAATGTTTCTTTAAATGATACTAAAGACGCCTTCCACGAGATTTTTGCTCTTTTTTAAACAAGTCGTGTTTTATTAAACATTTTCACAATTTTCGCATCGATTTTATCGCTTTAAATATTAGCGCACTCCTCTAACATTCGTAATTACATATCTCTCCATCTTCTTCTTTTTGAGCGTGGATGCGGCGCCTTAAAACAGTTTTCTCAATCTTCTTCCCCTCTCCACTACCTTCAGCCTCACAACGTACCACAATTGGGGATGCCATGGTCTCACTGTCTCCAGGCGGTTGGAAGCAATTTGTACTATTGTGCGGAGTTAAATCATTTTAAAAAATACACACTAGTAATGCCACCCTTGTAGATTTGAATGGAAACCAATGTCGCAACTTACTTAATACGTTATTTTTCTAGCCCATCTAGACTTTTGGATCACATCTTGAATTTGGCAGCCACCTCTGGTCTGGAGATCCAAAATACCTGAAAAATACCCTCGACTCTGTGCAGAAACGGGCGGTCCGTTTAATAGATTCTCCCATCTTAAGAGAACGATTGCAATCTTTAGAGCACAGGCGTCGGGTGGGAATGCTATCCTTGTTCTACCGGTATTACAATGGAAGATGCTCCGAGGAACTAGCATCATTGATCCCTTCGGCACCGGTGCATAGTCGTGGAAGTCGCCAAACGCGTGCCCAACAATTGTACAGGGTTGATATTTGTCACATGAGAACGGGTCGTTTCTTCGACTCGTTCTTGTGTTCAACAGCTCGGCTGTGGAATGATTTGCCGGCCTCTGTGTTTCCTCCTTTCTACAACATGGGTCTCTTCAAGACCAATGTTCATTCCTTCCTCTCCTCAAAAAGACCCTCCACACAGCATCCCAGATGACATAGGCCCTGAGGGAAATTATTTTCCTCAGGGCCTCCTGTGTGGAGTTAATGTAAAACAAAAAAAAACATCGCATTTCGTGTATTAATTTATTACTAGCAGTTTTTGCTGGTAAGCCCTGTGGGAGGCTTTGGTTCGGCTTCGCCCAGTTTAAGTGTGAGTTACTATTTTATAAATTTGATAGGAATCGGTTCCAAAAATAGCTGGTTCCTCGGATCCAGAGACATCTAATCACCGGGACAAAGCAACCGCAACAGGCAATGACGTCATATGTAATATATTGCCCTTGAGGTGATTTTCCACGAAAACGGCGCTATATAAATTAGCCAATTATTATTATTATTATTATAGACTCGTGTATTATTTTTTCACAACTGCCAGTTACAATAACAAATCCAATAGTACTTATACCTGCCAGCGGCAGATCCTCGCGTGATCTGTTAACGTAAGCGGCTATATTGAGTACTTTCTTGAATTCGGTTCTATTACAAAAATTGCTTTTTAACAAACTTCAAGTACGACGATGGTTTTACATAAGGCGCGGTGTCAGAGATGTATTCAAAGTCGGATTGTTATATTTCGACCGTACAGACGTAAGCCTATTAATAAAGTCCGATATGAAGTGGTACTTAATTCTCTCAAAAGTCAATAAATGGTTACGAACGACGGAAAATCTACGAGTATACTCCCAAACAACTATTATCAACTATTTCACTTAATCGGTAATTGTATCGAGAAACCTGCTATTTAAAGGCAATAGAAATAGAAAAGATGAACAATGAACCATTATTAGTGTAATGTATCGTAATTATAGTCTAGGTATGATTATTTCAGTTCTCATATTACTTTATTTATCTTTTTTTTACATGAGCTCCACACACGAGGCCCTGAGGAAAATAATTTCGTTCAGGGCTTATGTCATCTTTGGGGATGCTGGGTGGAAGCTTTTTTAAGGAAAAGAAGGAGAGGAGAGTTCTGGGAAGGAAAAGGGTTTAAGGGTGGTAGGAATATGGGATTCAGTGTGTCCTGGTCGTCCGCATCCAAGACCTAGACAAACCTCACCCCATGAACCCGGGCACCCCTGCTAAATCACCAAACGTGGCGAACCACTTGGAGTGACCTATGGCAGAGGTGTTGGTTATCCAATTAAGGTTCCCGGGGCGCCGGTATCCATTCCCGCCTCCCAATTTGAAAATTATGCCCAAATATGGGCTCTTCAGATCACATGGTCTCGTTTCCTAGATGTCCCTAGGTAGATGTTCAGTATAATTATTATAATTACAATTATTATAATAGCATAGTCATTAAAATACTAAACTCCCGCACTCAAAACCAAGCTTTCATCCAGAAAGGATGTTAGTCCTCCGAATAATAATTATAAACTTCGATACGTCAATAAACATAAACAGTGATCAAAGAACCTAAGTCATTCAATGAGCATCCTGGAGCATACTTGTCACAGTACTTACAAATAACGAATGTCCCTGGAGAAAACATTGGAGATATCACAATTAGTATGAAACCGAACGCACTAAAATTTCGTCAACTCGTTCGCCCATAGCACTGCATAAGGTGCCCGATTTATCCACCTTCACATCAAACGTATAACCTTCATTGGCTCCGCCGCCGCTTTGATAGTCCGTGCAGTTTGATCGTAGCTCGACCACAGTTGGCACGCTTACCACAAGGTTATTATTTACACAAATTTGCAGGCAATTTGCTCATTTGAGGCATTTTGTTGACATTCCACGAACTTTGCAAACTGTTTTCCTGTGCTCGTAATGAGTTTTCACTTGTTGTGTGTTCCTTTGTGTTGCTTTCCATTACTACAAACTGCAACAATGAAGAATGACTGCGAAAATTAAAACAACATTATGTTAAAGCTAAAAGACCATGAATTCATACGAGGAATAACATAATTTATTTTATGTAATTAATTTATTATTTATTAATTTATTATTAATATTTTCTATTTTTCAAAAATTATAGTTTAGATCTTCGACAGAATCTCAGGTTACTTAACACTTTTACAAAAAATTTGCTCGCATGTTTGAAGGGCCGTCTGATAGATTCGCCATCTTAAGATCACAAAGGTCGAATGGGAATGCTGTCCACCGGTATTACATTGGAAGATGTTCCGAGGAACTAGAATCATTGATCACTTCGGCACCAGTGCACATTTGGGAAACATGCCAACAAGCAAACAAGCTCTCTATAATTGGCCTTAAAAGGTTACATATCAAAAATTATAATTATTCCCTCAGGGGTACCTCAAGGCTCCCATCTAGGGTCTGTCTTCTTTATTTTATATATAAATACACATACATGAAATGTGTTCTTATTTGTTTCATATTTTACGCAGATGGTATAAAATTATATTAGTTAAATTTGCTCTACAGATGACTGCAACCAGTTACTAGAAGACGTTAACAAAATTAAGCAATATTTCAAAAATGATGAACTATATCTAAACATAGATAAATGTAATGTTATTACCTTTTCATGTAAAAAACAACCAATTAAATATTTTTACAAATTAACCATGTACCCTACAATGAGAAGAAAAAATCAGAAATCTTGGAGTACTATTAGATTCGACAATGTTATGGATCATATTGAAAATATTTTAGAAAAAGCTTATAAGCTTTATTATACGCATTGCAAAGCCTTTCACTGTAGCACACATACTAAATATGCTATATATTTATGACTTATGTAAAGTCAGAAATTATACGTTAAAACACTACTAAACTATATTTTTGAACAAAAAACAAATTTCAACAAACATAAACTATCACTAACAGACCAGTTAGATAAGCGTACAAAAAAGTATAAAAACTCCGACGCTAAATACAAGCTATGAACAAAGACACCATAAATTCCAGGCAAAAAATAAGGTAAATAAAAATAAATTCAGATACAAAATTAAAAGAAATGTTTTGAATCTCATGCCTGCAAAATTTAAAAATCGAGCGTCTATTTGCACGAGGCTAGTAAGCGAAAAAGTGGTTTTTATTTATTTTATGCATAATTTTATAAGAACAAAAAAAGTTAGAACATGGAAAACCTCAAAAATAGTCTTAGCCATAGAGGGGTATTTTTTTGAAAATTCATAGTTAAGTCATGAAAAAACTTTTTTTTTTGGTGGTTTACGCTTATATTTTTTGTTACGTAAATAATAATTTTATTGTAATTCCAATACATAGAAAAGCTAGTTAAAGCTTCGATTTATCCGTAGCATATTTTTTGATGTTCATACTGTAGGCCGGTTTGTCGTAAAGATTAATCAAAATAGTACCTAATAGGATTTCACGTATTTCAGGATTTCAGAATAAAAAGGCAGTATTTCATGAATTTTATAAGGTAACGATCAAAACATACTCGTAACACCCAATATCATTATGAAATTATCACACATCCCTATACACAATTGTAACTCATAATCATAATATAATATGTAATTTTTTTTCATTACTTAAAAATGTATTACTTCATGTTATTGAATTGTGTAAAATAAAAAGGGGGCTTTAGCACGGGTAAGTAACCCAGTGAGGCCAACATTATTAAATTATATTATTGTAAAATGTAAGTTATTGTACCAAATAATAATATCTAGTAATATCAACTCGAGTTCGCCAGTCATTTGGAATCCTCGATATCAAACTGACACAAGAAAACGAATCGTTTCTACAACTCATTCTTGAGTTGAACAGCTCGGCTGTGGAATGATTTGCAGGCCGCTGTGTTTCCTCCCTCTCACAACACACATCCTGCCTAAAGATAACATAGGCCCTGGGGGAAATAATGTTCCTCAGAACCTCCTGTGTGGAAGTAACATTTAAAAAAATGTTGCCAAATGAAATAAATCATGTCTTTCAATAAAGTGATAACGTCTGAATCAATCGGAGTCTTAAGGAAGATTTTCTTTCTAAGTGTCAATCAATCACGTGGCACTACGTTTATTCGCATCAGTTTTCGTTAACGTTATCGCATCTTATTTCTCTCAGGACCAAGGAAAGGTTGTAAAGGAGTATGCGGGCATTATAGTCGCTGATGCTGTAAAGCAGTGATGATCAACCATTTTAATTGGGCAAATTTTTTTTATCTATTTTCAATTTTTTCGGGAGCCGGGAGTAGGGTACATAGAGCAATGGTTAACTTTACATTCGGTGAGGTCGAAAACCGATTTATATTATGTAAAACCGTAATTTTCATACCAAACCCTTATAGAATGCAAAAAGAAAGCGCCGCAGGTGAAAGTTTTATGTCTCCAAGGTCAAAACAATATATGCTGTCGATTTTTATCAATCTGTAATATAGAACATTTAAAAAATACTTGCAATTTTGGGCAAATGTTGTTAATTTATTGATTTTATCGCTTGGAAAGTTGAACATAGTTAGTCAAGAAAACTTTTGGTAGTTTATAAAACGGAAACCTTAAAGTGCATCGAACATATGTAGATCTCTATAATAAAGCGCTGCGATACGAAGGTTAATTTAATTTTTTCTACGCTTAAAATCTCATTTTGACGAACTCCATTGTCGAGGGGTAAGACTCTCGACTGGCAATCCGAAGGTTGCGGGTTCAAATCCCGGCATGGGCAAATAATCTTTATTTGATTCATTTTGGTTATTTCAAAACGTATTATTTTACAACAATGTATTTAATATATTACCTACATTTGTGGCATGTTCCAAAGTTGAACATACTCTCAGTATCGACCTGTTAAAGACCACTATTCAGAATTCAAACTTTAATTCACCTTCCTCCTCCACATCTCCTTCCTCTCCCCACTATCTTCAGCCTCACAACATACCCCAATTGGGGATACCATAGTCTCACCGGCTCCAGGGGGGAGCAATTGGGACTTTTGTGCAGAATACACATAAAATAAGGTCGAACCACAAATTTTTTACTTTTTTGGAATATGCATGAAAAATCTTATTGTTTAGATTCAAAACTTTGAAGCAAGACTGAAGTTTTCTTTTAAACCCTTTGCAAAATAGAAGTGATGAATATTATTTACCGTAAATTTTTGGGAGCAGACATGTTTTCGAATTCAATTGTTCGAAATTTATTGTTCGAATTTCAGTTTTTCGAAGACATATTTTTCGAATTTGTTAAAATATATATTTCACTTGCTTATAACTAATGAGATACTGTTAGGTTAGGTTAGGTTAGTTGATATTGTCCATCCTATAATAAAATACTCTTGTACGTACTGTATACTTATACATACTTATATCAATTCGAAAAACTAGTGTTTCGGTCAATTTAAGTTCGAAAAATTGCATTTCGAACAATTGAATTCGAAATATTGATTTCGAAAAATTGCAATTCGGTCAATTTACCTAGACGCCACATTTTTTATACTTTATTTAGTCAAGTGGACAGTACGAAAAGGCACGCTTGCCAAACGAAATGGGCTCGCGGGCCGCATTTGGCCCGCGGGTCGCAGGTTGCTCATCACTGCTGTAAAGCGATACACTGGATAATGAATGGAGATGTCGGGAATAAATCAACCACTGGCAAAAGGAAGTATGTTTACGTACTGAGTGCTTCGCTATGGGATGGAAATGGAGTTATTAGAGGTTTATAAGAAAGATTACGTAAGAGTACAATGGTTTAGGTGTTATTTCGACCAAGAGAACTCTAATCTCTAATTGATACAGTTTAAAAAAAATTAAAATGTTTACTTAAATTCTGATTAGCAATAACTTGCAGCTTACAGTCTGTCAAATAAGAGTAGAAAACATAGGAGGGCGCCACTGTCTTTCAAATGGCAATACTAAAAATATAAAAATATAATCATGGTGTTAATCAAAAGCTGTGTAACCTACATTTTAATTAAAAATTAAAAAGTGAAAAAAAAAATATTTTCATTCTACTGATCTCAAATTAGAATTGCATATAGGTATATTATTATTATATCTTACAATTTTATGTTAACATAATTAAGACTAACGATATTAATAAAATATAAAGCGTACTTTAGAAATTGCTCACATTTATTTAATATTAGCTTAAGTACCTACTAGCGTTGTTCAGGCTTTAGATCATGTCTATTATTTTAGATCTGAATATATTTAACTTCTTCAGATCTAAAAGTAGTGTAACTAAACTCACCATTAATGATAATTATTATTTTTTAATTGATAAGCTAACGTTTAAGACAAGATTTTTATGCATAGCACAAAGGGTAAAAATTATTATAAGCAATAATTATCAGCCCGAAACACTTATCTACATTGAAAAAATCTTCCTTTTTTCAATGTAGATTCAAGGAAGATTTTTTCAATGTAGATAAGTGTTTCGGGCTGATAATTATTGCTTATAATAATTGTTACCCTTTGTGCTATGCATAAAAATCTTGTCTTAAACGTTAGTTTATCAATTAAAAAATAATAATTAATATTTGACAAGTTAGTATTTCCCCAAAAAATGTAGACATAATTTGTCTCGACGCCACCCAGCGAGAGATTTAGCACTAACAATGTCTCTCTCACAAAAATAAAGTTGGTTGTTTTCAGGTGGAAAAAATGTAATGAACAGTAATTGTTGAATGAAACACTAGTATATATTGAATTATTTGGCGGGTATTAGATAAGCCGCCATAGCTCATTAGTCAGAGCACCTGACCGGCAATCAGAAGGACACGGGTTCAAGTCCCGTTGGCGGCAAGTATCTTTTCTCGGAAGATTTTTTCAATGTAGATGAGTGTGTCAGACTGATAATTATTGCTTATAATAAGTGTTACCCTTTGTGCTATGCATAAAAATCTTGTCTTAAAAGTTAGTGTATTAATTAAAAAAATAAATAAATAAATGTATTTTTAAATGTGTATACGGTGTTCTGCATCTTTACTTTGATTGCCTTTAAAAGAATATTTGACAGGTAAATTGGTGTTGCCAGCCTACAAATTTTGTAGTTCCATTTTTTATATTTTCTACTCTTATTTGACAGACTCTACCTCATTTAGATATTTAATCATTCACAAAGTTAAAACAAATGATTTAAATGAAAATAAACGAAACAGGCGCACAAAAGTTAATGGTGGCAACTGGGACCCAAGCCCGGGTCCTCTGCTCTCTAGTCTTACAATTGCCATTGAGCACTTTTATTATTACCCTGGCGATTCACGGTTATGGTACCGTGACGACATTAAAAAGGCAATAAACAGACGTTTCTTAAGGGCCCGCAACCCGGATTTGTACCGATTTATTACATATTTCCCTTAAACACGGTAAGTTTTAAAGCTCTTAAAAAAATATGTGTTATTCTTAAAGATAATATCTAGACTTTGCCCGCGCCGAAACGCAAATTAAATTAAATTCTTATTTTTTAATTTATAAACTAACGTTTAGACAAGATTTTTATGCATAGCACAAAGGGTAACAATTATTACAAGCAATAATTGTCAGCCTGAAACACTCATTAACATTGAAAAATCTTCCGAGAAAAGATACTTGCCGCCAACGGGACTTGAACCGCGGGTATTTGATAAGCCGCCATAGCTCAGTGGTCAGAGCATTCGACCGGCAATCGGAAGGACACGGGTTCAAGTCCCGTTGGCGGCAAGTATCTTTTCTCGGAAGATTTTTCAATGTTAATGAGTGTTTCAGGCTGACAATTATTGCTTGTAATAATTGTTACCCTTTGTGCTATGCATAAAAATCTTGTCTAAACGTTAGTTTATAAATTAAAAAATAATAATTAATATTTAACAAGTTTAAGTATTTCCCCAATAAATGCAGACATAATTTGTCTCGACGCCACCTAGCGAGGGATTTAACACTAACAATGTCTTCCTTGCAAAAATAAAGTTGGTTGTTTTCAGGTGGAAAAAATATAACAAGCAGTAATTGTTGAATGAAACACTAGTATATATTGAATTATTTGGCGGGTATTTGATAAGCCGCCATAGCTCAGTGGTCAGAGCATTCGACCGGCAATCGGAAGGACACGGGTTCAAGTCCCGTTGGCGGCAAGTATCTTTTCTCGGAAGATTTTTCAATGTTAATGAGTGTTTCAGGCTGACAATTATTGCTTGTAATAATTGTTAAATTAAATTCCCTCGATAGAAAAAAATCGCAAAGTATGCTCCAAAAATTATTATTAGCACGTTTGTTTCAGTTATTTTACAAGTTATATGTATGAAAAAATTCACAATGTTTCTTTAAATGCTGTTTAAGATAATGCCCGCGAGATTTTTGCTCTATTTTAAACGAGTCGTGTTTTATTAAAAAATTTCGCAATTTTCGCATTGATTTTGTCGCTGTAAATGTTAGCGCTCTCCTCTAACATTCGTAATTTCGTATCACTCCATCTTCTTCTTTTCGGGCCCGGTTGCAGAGCCTTAACATAATAATGCTGCAACTTTTTCAAAAGATGAGGTACATAATGCAAAGTATTTATTTTCTTACATCTCTCTCACACACCGCAAACGGTAAACGTATATGTCTGCACCAGTGGCGGTCCGTGAGTTTTCAGTGAGGTAGAGTGAGTTGAGATTCCTAAGGCGTATGTGTAGTAAAACCATGTACGATCGTGTGAGAAATGTGGAGATCCGCGAATAATTCAAGGCTGATGTAAGAATAATGAGTAAGATTAAGAAAGGGACGCTCATAAGGTTTGGGCATGTAGAGCGAATGAACGAGGAAAGGAGTGTAAGGAGAATATGTGACGCAAATGTGAATGGTAGAAGAAGTCGGGGACGCCCGCGGAAGACATGGCACGACCAAGTGAATCAGATACTTGAGTCGGGCCATGTGAAGAGTCGGAACAATAGAAGAGAATGTATGAGAAGATGTATGAATGTGAACGAGGCAAGGAGTGTGTGCCAAGATCGAGTTGTTTGGCGGTCCGTCCTCTCTGCCTAACCCTGCGGGGAAACGGCGTGATGGTTAGTTAGTCAGTTAGTTTTTAGAGTGAGTTCTAAGATTGAAAAATACGACTTATTGATCTTGTAGCTGAAAGTGATTTTTTTTTTCAAAATATCAACTTTTTAATGCGGCGCATCCACATTTCAATATATCCTGAAAATCTTCATAGAAAATATTGAAATTTTGAAAAAAAAATCATTTTCAGCTAAAACAACATCAAAAACGTCGTATTTTTTAATCTTAGCACTCTAGCTCACAATCATTATTATACTTCTCCCTAACACGTATAAAGCAAAGAAAACGCAATTCCCGTCGCAAAAAAATAGTAGATACTTTATAGGAAACAGTCAGACGTATTTTTTGTGTCTCACCATTATTTAATGTGTCAGAAAGAGCTGCATCATTATAGCGATAAGGAACGTATGTTTCTTCTTCTTTGTGTTCCGTATCAGGTCCCCCCGACGTTGGCGATCACTCTTGAGAATGTCTCTCTGTCTTGCGCTGCCCGGAATAGCTCCTCCACACTTCTAACGCCGGTCCACTCTCGTATATTACGCAGCCAAGACATTTGTCTCCTACCAAGCCTTCGGCGACCCTCTATCTTGCCTTTCAATATTAAATGGAGCAAGTGATACTTCTCCCCTCGAAGTATATGACCCAGATATGAAATTTTCCTGATTTTTATTAATGTAAGCAGTTCTCTATCTGCTCTAGCCCGCCTGCGAATTTCTGTGTTGGTGATCATGTCGATCCAAGGGACCTTGAGCATTCTCCGGTGAAGCCACATTTCAGCCTCTAACCTGTTCATGGTATTTACTTTCAAGGTCCATGTTTCACATCTATAGAGCAAGACCGACCACACATAATATTTTAGCATTCTCTGACTTAGTTTTAAGCTGATATTGTCATTGCAGAAGAGGGATTTCATTTTAATGAACGCAGTTCTTGCTGCTTCAATTCTGCATCTAACCTCTACATCTAAGTCAAGAGTCTCCGTGAGAATACTGGCGAGGTATCTAAATCTTTCCACCTTTTTGATATTGCAACCATTTAACTGTATCACTGATTCAGAGTGATCTAGTCGTCCAAATGTCATCCATTTAATTTTATTGACGTTGATTGTTAAGCCCAGTTGCTCACCAGCATTATTAACAAGATTTAATAGGTCTTGGAGGTCATCGATACAGTCAGCTAGTAATACAGTATCATCTGCGTATCTTATGTTATTAATGACAACTCCGTTGATCTTCAGACCCTTCTCAGTATTACTTAGGGCTCTTTTAAAGACGTAGTTGGAATAGAGATTAAACAATAGTGGCGAGAGGATACAGCCTTGTCGTACTCCACGCTGAATGGCAATTGCATTAGATCTCTCATTCCCATGTCTTATTTCTGCTGTTTGGAACCAATGAAATTCTTTCTTTGTGTCAACGTTACAATCCGCAAGCATTTTCATTAGATCAGCATGTTTTACCCTGTCAAATGCCTTTTCGTAGTCAATAAAACAGGCAAAGACTTCCTTTCTTTGGTCACGACACTTTTGCAATAGTACGTCGATAGACAATAATGCTTCACGCGTCCCAAACGCATTTCTGAAGCCAAACTGAGTGTCATCCAAGTCCTGCTCGCACTTATTGCGTATCCTGGCATGTTTGATTTTAAGGAATAATTTAAGGACATGACTCATCGGGCTTTTTAATCGATAGTCACTGCACTTCTTAAGGTATTGTTTTTTAGGCAATGTCACGAAGGTTGATTTTAGCCAATCTTGGGGTATATTCCCTTTGTCATATATAGAGTTAAATAATCTCAACAGGTAGTCAACATTTTCATCATTAAAGAGCTTCAACACTTCAAGTGGAATATCGTCTGGTCTTGTATTGTCTGAAGTCTTTATCACATGAAGAATTTCTGATTTTAAAATCGATGGTCCATGCAATTGATCATTAGGAATATTAATATCAGGTCTAATATCTTTGAATGTATCATGAATATACTTTTCCCATGTCTGTAAAATATCTTTTTCATCCAATATTAATTTATTGGAATCGTCAACTAAACATGATGGAGTAATTCTTCGTATGTTTATTGATCGCATATTGCAGCTTTATTACATTCCATCTTTTTTGATTATTTCCTTTTTTTATTTGGGTTTTATATGCAAAAAGATGGCTGGCAAAATAATTGAACAAAATGTAAGTAATTAAAAAATTTAAAAATAAGAATTGAAATCACAGAATGTAATAGAGTGGCGATAGCTCGGTTGGTAGAGTGCGAGTTCCGATAATACTACAGTATCTGGGTTCGAGTTCCAGTTGCGTCAGTTTCCTTCTTATTTTCTGTATCTGTCTGTTTCATATTTTCATTGGGTTTTTTTAAACTGTAAACTTTAACCTGTTCACTCTAACAACTTAAAACTGTACAGCCATAAACATGCACCGTACCTAAAACATCTTATTAAAAATTGACCGAAAATTCGTGATATAAACTGGGAAACTGATGAATCTGCATCGCATTTGGAGTCCATTTTGAGGTAAAACTTTTTTTGATTTGAGCTTTCGCTTTCAAGTAAATCGATTCCGAAGTTAGAATATTTTTGTCAAATTCAAAAAAAAACGGTCTTTAGGGTGTTAAAATCAAATTTTCATTGTATTTTAAGGCATCGAAGCGCAGACCAGACTCCAAAAGTGTTTTTTAACTCTTATTGCCGAATTTACATCACGTAACTAGTTGCGCACAAGTTGTAGCATGAAATTAGTTGCACTGTTAGTTTCACGTGTAACAAATTGTTTCATCATGGATGCATCAGTTCTACGCCACTAAAATTAGAATCGAGCCGCTGGTGTTACGCAACTAATTGCGTAATGTAAAAACATTATGCAATTAGTATCGTAAAATCTTTCAGCTGAGCGGATGTGTTCCTTGTAACTGCGTGAGAGTTTTAATGTCGACAATGACAAATCAACGCTGGAATGCTCAATAAAGACGTTCACTCATTCTAAAATAGTTTTAATAGCTTTTAGGATCTTCATCTACTAATTCAGAGATTACATGCATTACACCTAGACGCTTTCTTGTTAACCACCCTCGAATATTACATCGTGTTTTCTTTATTTTGTACATCGCCATGTGTACAACATTGTGCAATCCAGAAATAAGCTTTAATATTTACTTATTATTTTTTAATTTATAAACTAACGTTTAGACAAGATTTTTATGCAAAGCACAAAGGGTAACAATTATTACAAGCAATAATTGTCAGCCTGAAACACTCATTTACATTGAAAAATCTTCCGAGAAAAGATACTTGCCGCCAACGGGACTTGAACCCGTGTCCTTCCGATTGCCGGTCGAATGCTCTGACCACTGAGCTATGGCGGCTTATCAAATACCCGCCAAATAATTCAATATATACTAGTGTTTCATTCAACAATTACCGCTTGTTATATTTTTTCCACCTGAAAACAACCAACTTTATTTTTGCGAGGAAGACATTGTTAGTGTTAAATCCCTCGCTAGGTGGCGTCGAGACAAATTATGTCTGCATTTATTGGGGAAATACTTAAACTTGTTAAATATTAATTATTATTTTTTAATTTATAAACTAACGTTTAGACAAGATTTTTATGCAAAGCACAAAGGGTAACAATTATTACAAGCAATAATTGTCAGCCTGAAACACTCATTTACATTGAAAAATCTTCCGAGAAAAGATACTTGCCGCCAACGGGACTTGAACCCGTGTCCTTCCGATTGCCGGTCGAATGCTCTGACCACTGAGCTATGGCGGCTTATTGGCGGGTATTTGATAAGCCGCCATAGCTCAGTGGTCAGAGCATTCGACCGGCAATCGGAAGGACACGGGTTCAAGTCCCGTTGGCGGCAAGTATCTTTTCTCGGAAGATTTTTCAATGTAAATGAGTGTTTCAGGCTGACAATTATTGCTTGTAATAATTGTTACCCTTTGTGCTTTGCATAAAAATCTTGTCTAAACGTTAGTTTATAAATTAAAAAATAATAATTAATATTTAACAAGTTTAAGTATTTCCCCAATAAATGCAGACATAATTTGTCTCGACGCCACCTAGCGAGGGATTTAACACTAACAATGTCTTCCTCGCAAAAATAAAGTTGGTTGTTTTCAGGTGGAAAAAATATAACAAGCGGTAATTGTTGAATGAAACACTAGTATATATTGAATTATTTGGCGGGTATTTGATAAGCCGCCATAGCTCAGTGGTCAGAGCATTCGACCGGCAATCGGAAGGACACGGGTTCAAGTCCCGTTGGCGGCAAGTATCTTTTCTCGGAAGATTTTTCAATGTAAATGAGTGTTTCAGGCTGACAATTATTGCTTGTAATAATTTAATATTTACGGTACCATGGTCACTGTGATACTAAAGGTTGCATTACACTAAATTTTCCGAATTAACAACAACCTTTTGATATCAAACAAATTATTGGAACATGCACGCAACTAGTTGTGTATTGTGAATTCGGCTTTAGGTGTCAAAAAAATATAAAAAGATGCAGTTTTTCGTTGGTTCTCTATAAGATGTAAATACATTGGCTCCAGCATTTGGGTTTCCTTTGCGGTACACACGTCAAAACAAAAACTGCTGGAGTAAATTAAAAACTAAACCATTGAACGCGACAACAAATTGTGTATATTTTAGGGTATCTATTTTTATTTGGTAAATAGTGTATGGGAGGGCTGTTAAGATACGTAACTGGTTCAAGGACTATATATTTTTGTTTCAGGTCTTTCGTCTAACTGGATCCATTAAAATCTGTGGTTTGAAGCCACAACTAAACTTGGAAGCCACGGGTCGGGGCGTTGCTATAACCGAATTACCGCACTTTGAAAATTCCTACTACATATCCCATAACCCCGGGACATTTTCCAAGTGGCTTAAGTACTCGGTGTGTCAACAAAACAGATTTTCTCAAGTACGTGGTAAGAATTATTTCTCAGGACATGTAGCAGTGCAGAAAATTTTATTTTTAATAATATAAACTCTCTCTCTTTTAAATAAATTAAAATAATAAACTATCTACGTGTTTCAGAACCATGCTACATCGGTGGAGTGGAGAAGCCTGGTCTTCCAAGGAAATTGGAGTAGGGGTCACGAAGCAATGAGGAACAGACTCAATAAGAAGAATATCTTTTTTTTTTTTAAAGAAGAATATCGTAAAATGCGGGAAATTTTTATATTTATTTATTTATTTATTTATTAATCATTAACGCCCTTATGGGCTTTTACATACATTTACATTTTTATGTTTTAGTGCATACAGGTGTGTTTAGAATACAAAGAAAACATGAATAGTTTTTACACATGGTACATATAAATAAAGCTGGTAAGTAAAAAGTATAGCATTATACAATAAAGAGAAAAAAATCAGTTTTATATGTATATACGTATATAACAAATAATAATAATGGTGAGTTTTTAATATATGTGCAATTTATGTGTTGAATACATAGCGAAGTTGATTTTAAACAAAAATACATACTACCGACTTGCACCGCACTAAAATTAATATACAAAACAATTCCATTTTGACCAATTACTTTATCGTCAGAATTTTTGCAAGGAATTCAATTTCCGAAGACGAAATACTTTATACCATAAATATACCAATCCCCTTTATACTGAAACCATGGAATAATGTCAGATACTTCAGTAAACTATCACGGAGAGGACAAATGAGTTCGATAATATAATATAACAGAGTATCTAATTACAATCAAATTAAAATGTTAATCAAAGTATAAGTCGTTAAAGTAAATTTGTTATTATTACCTATTACAACGATAAACAAGAACAGTTTTTATAAGGTTTGTTTATAAATTATAAATTACTAACCTTTATTACGCCCTATATTGTAGGTGTTTTGACGGAACTACCATCAGGATAACGCAATATTTTCCGTCAACAATATAATCTGTGTTATTTGTAAGAGCAAATAAGTTGAATTTTTAACAATAATTTTCTCTGACGAAAAGAATCAGATAAATATTTAGGACGAGTTGTTTCAAAAAATTTTACAAAATCATCAAATATTTGAAGTTAATTTTCTGTGAAAGTTTTTAGTTCAGTTTTATGAAGCAACTGCCCTTTAATAATATAATAACAGAACTTGAATAGAACCTCCACAGAATATGAAAATTTACTTAAAATATATGTATATTTTTTTTTACGGTAGCTCCACACAGGAGACCCTGGGGAGAGTAATTTTCCTCAGGGCCTATGTCGTAATAGGGGTAGGGGATGCTGTTTGGAGGGTCTTTTTAAGGATGGGAAGGATGGGAAGTTCTGGTAGTTAAAGTTGGGAAGGAAAAAGGTATGAGGGGTGGGTAGGAATCTGGGGTCAGTGTGTCCAGGAGTGACGGACGTATGAATCCATCCTCCCAACTGCGGTGCAAGGCGATGGGTCGAGAGACTCCGCTGTTAAATAGTGCGGTGACAAGACGTGAGAGTTAATTTCATCGATTTTTCGTGTTTATTGTTTGCTTAAAATGGATGATATAAACGTGGAAGAATTTACAAATGAAATTTAGTGTAGTTTTGTGCGGGCTATAACGGTGTACTTTTATCTTCTCGGTATTCCATCGGAAAATATCATTCTTCAGCTGATATAGTATGTCTGAATATAGTTTCTTGCGTTGAATTTTAGTTTTAACTAATTCAAGTAATTAATAGAAACATTCTTAAATAATTAAAAAAATTGCTGGAAATCACCAAAATTACATGTTAATGAAAACATCGGTGATGCTCTTGTACGTGGGCGTCGTTTTTGTTTCTGTTGGATGTTTTTCAACAAGAGCACTAACAGTAATGTTTCTTCGTCAGAGACCATGGCTTAACTGCTGTCAAATGAATTTAAAACGTCAAACGACCCACGTCTAAACATCACTAGCATACAAACGAACGGCAGTTAGATACGCTTTCAATTTAGTTTTTTTTTTTTCATTTACTAGATTCTTATGTATCTTGAGGAGATGAATCATTTAAATTTACTGAATTTAAAGTTAATGTTCTTTATACAAATAGAACGGCGTCATATGCGCCTTGCAATTTTTACCTCATGTGGGTATTTAAAAATAGTACCTGGCTATTATAGACTTAGAGGTCATGTGTTTTGTCGGTAGGGAAAAATTGTTATGTAAAAAACCCTACTAAAATTGCATCTTTCGCTTAGCTCCACAAAGCAATTGAATTTGGCCCGGGAAAAATATATACATACGTGTGTGTTTGTGTTATGTTGGGAGTGGGAAGGAGTCGGTCATGTCCTTTTGTTTGGAGCTCCTCCGCATTTGCCTTTGGGAATAAGGAAACCATGAAAAACCTTATCCGGGAGGAGTCGGCCGACAGTCAACATGAAACTGTGCGGCCTTCAGTGATTTCAGTCGATGAAATCCTGCATTTTGTGGTGATGGGTGTGGGTGTCTGTTTTTATGTTATATATACTTTATGGGAATTTGTAGGATAAACTTACATACATATAGATAAAATAAATATTATTATATAAATATATAAATAGATATATAGACATAAGTTGTGGGGAGGGGTCTGGTGATTGGGAATACCTACCGATCGCTCAGTCATCCGCGTCTGATTCAGGGTTGTGCCAAATGTGATTAAGGTCCATCAGAATATGTTTGGGTAGTCTGTGTTTGTACCTGAAAGGGAGATCGCTAGGTGCATTGTATTGACCGATTTCTTTGATGCTTTCAATTTAGGCGTTTGGTATCGGACTGCTACCGTACTGCAGCGGCACGGCGCGGCGGCGGGTTATAACCAGCGGCACGCTAAACGTGCGGCAGCGGTCCGACACGAAACATCTAAATTGAAAGAGCCCTAAAGATGATAATTTGAGTTATTTAACGAGTATTTAATAAAATTGAAAGCATGGGATTCTGCGAAACAACACTAGCCGATATTATAATTTTTTTACGATACCGATTGAATCCCGTATGTATGAGAATTTCGAAATTATTTTTGTAAATTATTATCGGAATCGCGGTCATTTGGTCGTAGTGGAGGGCCGATAACGTGTGTAAAAAATTACTGATTAAATAAAAAATGTTAACATAACATTAAATTAAATTTTACGTATTTAAAAGCCCCACTCGATACATAATGAATTGTCTTCTTTGAAAGCTTCTGTCTTGAAGTAGTTACGTTTACTCGCGGTTAGTTCCCACATTTCGGAAATTCCTCCAGGAGGCGTAATAGCTATCATAAAAATAAACAGGCTTCGTAGAATGGAGGAGGATGAGCGCAGATTGGATGCAGTGAAATTGGAGCAAGGATTACTGAGAAGAAGAAGGCAAAGAAAGTAAAGCCAAGTAATCTAAAAGTTTGCAAGTGACTGTAAAGGAACCTAATCGCTTGGTAAATGAAGAAAACAACTACGGAAAACATGTTCATATGTGCATGTATGTGTGTGTGTGTATGTGTATGTAAATGCATATGTATGTAAATGAAATTCATGCCTACATGTAAGTATGTTTTTTTTTAATTAAAAAAAAATTCACAGAAACTCCTTTAAAATCAATCACATTAATAATAATAATAATAATAATATTTGGATGATTTATATAGCGCCGTTTTTGTGAAAAATCACCTCAAGGGCGCTGGTAATCTCTATAGATACCATATTTTTTAAATTTTATTTTAACCACCACTGTTTAATATCCACATACCTACTATAAAACCTACGTCCAGGCTTCGCCTTCGTGTGATTTTTTGTTACTCTCTTATATTTTATGTTGTTATGTATGTATCAAAAAAGCTTTGCCAATAAATATATATTTTTTTTAAACTTTCATGTTCCTCCCATTTGATCAAGGCTTATTTATGTAATACTAGCTGACCCGGCCACGCGTTGCTGTGGCTAATAAAACACAACGTCATCTACTGGATGGTTATCCAACCTTTATAACCATCGCCATCTTTGAGTTCCGACAGACAGATGCCGCGGAAGACTTTTATTTATAATACGTAGAGATGTTGTGAAAGATTATAATAATGTGCATGAAATGCTTATTAAATAACTTTTCAATTACCGCAATTTGGGAGGCGGGAATGGGTACCGCCGCCCCGGGAACCTTTATTGGATAACCAACACCTCTGCCATAGGTCACCCCAAGTGGTTCGCTACGTTTGGTGATTTAGCAGGGGTGCCCGGGTTCATGGGGTGAGGTTTGTCTAGGTCTTGGAGGCGGATGACCAAGACACACTGAACCCTAGATTTCTACCCACCCCTTAAACCTTTTTCCTTCCCAGAACTCTCCTCTCCTTCCTTTTCCTAAAAAAACCATCCACACAGCATCCCCAAAGATGACATAGGCCCTGAGGAAAATTATTTTCCTCAGCGCCTCCTGTGTGGAGCTCATGTAAAAAAAATATATATATATATGTACCATTTTTTTAGAAGATAGAAAGGGTATAGTAAGCTTTCTGTAAAATATAGATATATTATACCTTCGCAAATTTTTTTGTAGATCTATAAAAGAGGAATATCCCACCATGCATTGTTTTGTTATATCCCAAAAGGATTAGGCAGCGTTTTCGATGAAAGCTACCAGGCGGCTCGACTTTTTCCGACACTTCTAACAATTATCGTGATGTTTCAACCAATTTACACGAATCCTTGACAAATTATATATCTAAACCTTCCTCACGAAACACTCTATCTATTGGTGAAAACCGTATGAAAATCCGTTCAGTAGTTTTCGAGTTTATCGCAAACAGACAGACAGACGACGCGGTGGACTTTAATTGATAATATGTAGAGATTTTGTCAATTATACTATGGTTTCAGGCTACAATTATGTTATAAATAGATTACACATTATTGGTGACATTAACGCTTATGTTGATGATGTATTTAATAATTCTCTACTGAAGTACAAAGCTGTACTGATTAAACACTTTAGTGTATATTTTTTAAAGAGGTCACTGCGTAACAGGTTTTTGTTTCTTCTTCACCGCCGTAATTAACTGTGTATTAACGTAAATTATGTTTTCTTTTGTTTGTTTACTTATAATGACTTTTTTTTTCTTTTCCCTATTGTTTCTATAATACTATGACTATCATTGGGAAACGCATCCAGCGTCCGGGATTTCTTAGCGTCCGATTTAGAAATTTCCAGCTCTCATTCAAAAAATATATATCACCGAATCTTAATACGGAGACATGCAAACTACTAATAGTGTTAGAGATCCATTGAATGCACCCATATTTAAACGTTCATCCCGTATTTTTAGGATTCATAAAAAATCATATTTATAAACGCTTAAAATCAACATACTATTTATTTTAAACTCGCTGTCCTGGCATGCGTTGCTATGCCACTTAATAAAGAAATTGTTTCTCCCTGCGTGTCCTTTTCTATTCGTCCCGTTCCCACTCTGCCTCCTCCACCTGCCCTCTCCCCACATTACTCCCCATATCCCCCCTCCCCCTCCCTGGTTCCCCTACCCCATCTCTCCCTCCCTCCCGCTTTCCATACATTCAGTTTTCAAACCTCGCGTGGCACCAATAGCATTTTTTTATACAAATTTCAAAGTTACAGAGCTCACCGAAAGCCTTATAAAAACCTTGTCCTGACAATAACGAACACACAAAAAAAATCATCCGATTTGGTGCAGTCGTTCGAAAGTTATGGGCTTAGCAACACATTCAGCGATTCATTTTTATATTATAGAAGATTGGCATATGTAAAACCTATTTGAGGATTATTAAATATTATGACGTCTAAATTTAAAGTTCTCTATGGCCTAGTTGATAATCACAAATTTGAATTATTACATAGTTTTTTTAAATGTGTAAGACATCATCAATAATTTGGAAGAATAATATTTCAATAATTTCGTTTCGAAAAATTCGATATCAAATAATAATTCAGAAGAGATGCAAGACATCTCTGTTGAAAAGTGAAAGTACTAACGATAGGTTGTTTCAAAAAAATTGAAGAAGTCATCAAATAGATGAAGTTAATTTTCCCGTATATTTCAGTTTTATGAAGCAACTTACCTACAATGTTGTAATAACATAACTTGAATAGAACTTACACAGAACGTGAAAATTAGCTTCAAATATTTGTTGAATTGTTCAGATTTTTGACACAACCCATCCTAAGTTATCTTAGTGATCAATCGAAGTATACAACGCGCGGAAACTTTCGAAAGACTTAATTCCAATGAATGTTTTAAAGTATATCTTAAAATTGGACATTTTGGCCAGCGAACGCTCGAGGGCATTTGCAAATTGGCCAAAATGTGACCAAAAACGCTCCAGTGCAAACAACTATCCTGTATGTAAATGGCACTTGTGTTAATTCTAATTATATAAATAAATTAGTTAAATCTGTTGCAAAGAGGGCTCGGAGGGCTTTGAAGCAAAGAATGGACGGTTACCTCGAGAGTGTTTTCTCTTGGGGTAAAAATAATCTCGTTGAATTTAATGTTTCAAAGACCCAATCTTGTCTGATTACGTCTAAAGGGGATCGAAATGAAAATCTAGTATCTTTCAAGCAATCTTCCGAACAGGCCCCCTCCTATGATATGCTTGGTGTAACTCCAAGTGACCAGCTCTGGTATGGGGGCTTAATCGAAGCCAGAGTAAAGTTAGCCTCCCAAAAACTGGGCGTACTGTACAGGGCCCTCAGATATTTTAATAGTACACAACTGCTAACCCTGTACAAATCACAAGTGCGCCCCACGGTTGAATTTGGCAGCCACCTCTGGTCTGGAGCTCCAAAATACCTGAAAAATACCCTCGACTCTGTGCAGAAACGGGCGGTCCGTTTAATAGATTCTCCCATCTTAACAGACGGATTGCAATCTTTAGAGCACTGGCGTCGGGTGGGAATGCTATCCTTGTTCTACCGGTATTACAATGGAAGATGCTCCGAGGAACTAGCATCATTGATCCCTTCGGCACCAGTGCATAGTCAGGAAACACGCCAAACGCGTGCCCAACATTTGTACACGGTTGACATTTGTCGCATGAGAACAGGTCGTCTCTTCGACTCGTTCTTGTTTTCAACAGTTCGGCTGTGGAATAATTTGCCGGCCTCTGTGTTTCCTCCTTCCTACAACATGGGTCTCTTCAAGATCAATGTTCATTCCTTCCTCTCCTCAAAAAGACCCTCCACACAGCATCCCAGATGTCACAGGACCTGAGGGAAATTATATTCCTCAGGGCCTCGTGTGTGGAGTTAAAATAAATAAAAAAATGTCACAAAACTAAAAAATGCACTTTTTACCAATAATCACATATTTCAGAGTGTTCCTAGTTACCACCCCTGCTAAGTGTTCATCTCCCATTAACTCAACCCCTAGCCCTAATTTGAACTGATTTACTCCTCTGGGAATATCTTAACGTCTGCTCTACTTTAGGGTTGTTAAGGAATCACGAGTTGCAGGGTTCGTAATGCATTTTACTGGAAAAAGAGAAAGGTAACGATGTTAGTGTGTGTAAGAGTGGTTAAGGAAAATCTCTACTTCGAACCTAGCCTATCTTTTACGACCTCCGTGGCGGAGTGGGATATTCGTCTTCGGATCCCGAAGGGATTGCGGAATTTTATCCACTCATATACTTATAATTTTAAAATTGTTTTTTTCTCGTATAATTAGTATATTTTTAAAAATGCATACCTAATTGTGGCAAATTATTATTAAGTTCTTCAAGTTTTTTTTGTGAGTTTTTCCGCGTTCAAGGTTATTCTGAAAATGGTAACCTAAAATAATTTAAATTCAACATTATTAATTTAATTGAATTATAAGAGAAATAATCTTGTATTGGTGAAATATTATTTTTTTAAATGCGTTTTTAACCCTTATGTATAAAGAAACTGTATAAAAGATAAGCTCAAAATCGCTTCCGCCAGTATCAATCTGGAAGCTACTTTTTATTGGATCATTGTAGTTTAACTGAATGCTTTCAAATGAATGTTCCATGACATTTGTGGGTCACTTTTTGCAGCTGTCACTGACAGAAATAATAATATTTTACATTTTCAAAAGAGTATCAAGGTCATTATTTCTTTGAAAACTCTTTTGAATTGTTTATTTCGTGTTGGTTATGTATTCAGTTTTGTGTAAATATAATAAAATCAGTTTACATTTGTATGAATATATTTTTTGACAATTTTTTCTAAAATGGGATTTTTTTTATTTCTAACTAAAAAAATATCTATCTACTGTGGGAAAACATCTTACGATATTATGGTAGAATGATAAGATATATTATCTGGTAAACAGAAAACAATCGCAAAAAAAAAAAACAAAACCTCAAAAACAAAACAGTGTCTCCGAAACTCCAGAACGTGTCGCAATATACTAAAAATTATTCTCAATTAATTAATTGTGAAATAACATAAATTAATCAAATAACATTTATTTGGGCACGCCGGGATTCGATCCCGCGACCTTTGGATTGCGACTCAAGAGCCTTAGAACCGGTACCGTTGCCCCGAGAACCTTTATTGGATAACCAACACCTCTGCCATACGTCACCCCGAGTGGTTCGCTACGTTTGGTGATTTAGCAAGGGTGCCCGGGTTCATGGGGTGAGGTTTGTCTAGGTCTTGGAGGCGGATGACCAGGACGCACTAAACCTCAGATTCCTACCCACCCCTTAAACCCTTTCCTTCCCAGAACTATCCTCTCCTTCCTTTCCTTAAAAAAAACCCTCCACACAGCATCCCCAAAGATGACATAGGCCCTGATGGAAATTATTTTCCTCAGGGTCTCCTGTGTGGAGCTCATATAAAAAAAAATATATAAAAAAGTCGGGGCTTAACTTACATGGAATCAGACAAAATAGTTGGCTATTTATTATAAGTTTCCTGTTTCTTTTTCATATTCCTCAATAAATAACATATTTGGCTAATATAATATGCTCTTTCTCGTAAATAACATTATTTATTAATGTAAGCTGATACCTATACTATGTATCTCATACATGCTTGGCAAAACACTAGACCAGTGGCGTGCAATGATTTACGAGTTTGGGGCAGTAGGGGCTAGCTTTATTAATACACCGACTATACATTTAACGAACTTTGATAAGTTGCCCATTGGGAACATGAATTGCCTAAATTAGGTTGATCCTTTTTGTTTAATCCAAGCACGTATTAAAAAAAGTTTACGTGCGTAATCACCCCTGTAGGGGAACAGTAGACTCCTTGGCTCCCTAATGTCGTACATTCGAATTGCGACGTAGGCAATATTGCATGGAATATTTATAAATAGGAAGAAAAATATTATGGAAAATAGGCGGAAAATATTAACAATTTGTTTGAATGAAATCAGAAATCACTAACTAACTAACTAACCATCACGCCGTTTCTCCGCAGAGGTAGGCAGAGGGGACGGACCGCCAAACAACTCGGTCTTGGCACACACTCTTTGCCTCACTCACATTCATACATCGTCTCATACATTCTCTTCTATTATTCTGACTTTTGACGTGGCCCAACTCAAGTATCTCATTCACTTGATCGTGCCATGTCTTCCTCGGGCGTCCCCGACTTCTTCTACCATTCACATTTGCGTCGTATATTCTTCTTACACTACTTTCTTCGTTCATTCTCTCTACATGCCCAAACCATCTGAGGGTCCCTTTCTTAATCTTACTCATTATGCTTACATCAGCCTTACATTCTTTGCGGATATCCACATTTCTCACACGATCATACATTGTTTTACCACGCATACGTCTCAGGGATCTCATTTCAACAGCATTCAGTTTACTATCAAATGATTCAGAGGCAGACACCTCACACGCTCATAAAACCAGAGCTAAACAAACAGACATACTTAATATACCAAAGTGTAACTCTTCATTTGGTCAAAGAAGTTCTGCATTTTTAGCAGTAAAGTTATATAACAAACTCCCACTTAGTATCAAACAAATAAAAATAAAAAATAGCTACATTAAAGACATTAAATGTTGGCTGAAGAATCTATCGGAAAATGAACTTACTAGTATACTTAAAACATCATAGAAGTTTCTGGAAAACCTTATCCAATGAAGTTAAACCATAGAAGTCGCTGAAAAACTTATCCAAAGCATAGTCCCCCTCAGCACAGGATCTCCTAGTGAGGAGGACTACGAATATATTTTATATATATACATCTAACTAACATGTATCATATAAAAATGTAAAAAATATTATATAGTTACTAAATAAAAAATAAATAAATAAAAATAAATAAATAAATAAAATTAAAAAAAACTATCTTCCTTCCTCTGCCTGTTCCATGCATCACTGCCATGCATCAGGGTAGGTACCAGGACTCCATTGTGGACTGCTAGCTTCGCTTCTTTTGACAGTTTTTTATTAGCGCCAACGGCATTCAGTCCACCATTAATGGAGTTAGGCATTCACCCTTCTTTCAATATCTCTATCAGCCTTTCCATCTCTCGTAAACATACTACCCAGATACACAAACTCATCCAAGTATTCATCATTCACAACTATGTTGCATACTGTTTTCGTACTCTCTCTCTTTCAAACACCATGACTTTAGACTTACTTACATTCATGATTAACTCATTCTTCATACATAGGTACTTCGTTCATCCTAGATACGAGAGATTGTAGATCTTAACAGAAGTATAAATAATAATGTATCCGGTATTTATTATAATACCTACATTTAAGAGGAAACCGGGCGGCGCTTTGTCCTTGGAAACGTATTACCCAATATCCTCTCAGAATGTTGACACTATTGCAAATATTTTTTAATATGATATAGATATCGACCACTAACCTGTCGGTACGTTTTTTTTTTTTTTTTTTGATAAGTCACTTATTATAGGAGTTAGGACCCTCCGAAAATCGTTAAAATTGCCTGGTTTGAACGCCATCAAGAGACATTCAACATACATCGATCACCATAACACGGGCATGAGCCTAGCATGGTGGTCGAAAAATTCACAAATAATGTAACCGTTAAAAGTAATTAATAATGAAAAATTGAAAAAATAAATCTAGACAATACATTTAAAAAAAAAAAGCAAAACATAGGGATAGTATTTTCTTCTAAGAATATCTCCCGAATACGCTCAATATTCGGAGAGTAATGTCATACGTTCATGGAGATACTTACAATCTATGTAATTGTGACGAAACCATAAATACCCTGCTGATATACTACTTTTTAATGCTAGTCTCCGTACACGGCGTTATCCGAAATATACTGAACTTGATCATTTTTCGCGTGCAGCCGTGGAGTTAACACGCTGTCAAGCGATGTCATATGACTTTTTTCCAACATCAATCCATGCCTTCTCCACTAAATCCTTTCTTACGTATTCTGGTAAAGCATAGTTTTATGAACATGAATTTTTTCCACTTCCAGAACAAATCTAACATTACTTTCATGTTCCGACGCCATTTCTGTCAAACGTTAAACGAAAGTATCAGACACAAACGATGCGACGCGTCGCGTGGGATCAGCACTGTCGGTATCGTGATACTGATTGGAAATCGGCAGCCACCGCGTAGCGCCGCGCGTCGTGTAAAATTCAAAATCGGATGGCTGTGAATAACACTCCTTATGTAGATGATGATAAGATTTATTATTTTATTTTGAGACGTTCATTAGCAAATATTTAAATGTGTTCCAATAATTTTATAAATCACTTATTTTTCCACATTGTAGAATAAAACCACAACCCAAAAGGGGTTTGTAAGATTTTGAACTTTAAATCAGTTTTTACAGCACTGGTACATTATTTTTACTGACAAAGAAAAACTTACTCTATCATTTCAATAGACAAATGAATTCTAACCGCAGCATTTAATTAAAGCATTTCACACATTTCTAAGTGACGCATGGTTTTTCATTACTTCTTAGTTCTTCTCCTTAAAACTAATAAATACAATACTTATCTGCCCCTGTAAAGTAAATCCATATTATTCTATTTTCCATTTCAAAACTTTGTTCAAATGAGAAAAATGATAGGTATCCTTAAAAAGTTTTGATCCTCGGTCGATGCTAAACAAAAATTTTCACAAAAATGCATTTCAAGAAAACAAAACAGAGATAAATATTTAAGATAAAAAGTTATTTATTTAACTTTCTTTCTCGGATTCATATCTAAGTCCAGAATAGTAAATAAAATACAAGTCACTGCAGAACCGCTCTCTGTACTAAATCTTAAATCTGTGGATGACAAACGTTAGGTGGCTGCGGAATCCAAACTGAGATCTACAACTGAGCGGGTTTGTTACTACCAACATATGCTCAGCTCCCCCAGAACTCCATATTGCAGAATTTATAGCAGCATGGTTCAGTCACACAGCTTGGATGGCTTAGTTCTTACGTCTTATTTAGTTTGTCAATTTAAGTTTCAGAAAAAAATATCAGTGATTTGAAGCAGTTTGATTTGTTTGGACTGGTTCGTTCGTTGTTAGAGTAGTCATTGGGAAATTGTAAAGGACTGACTTATCCTTTATCCCACTGGAGCAAAATTTTATTTTTCTGCACTGCTTTTATTTTTATGCGATTGACAGCGGTCCTAAATTGCGGACCACATTTTTTTACGATTTTTACGGTTTTAAAGTTTACGATTTTATTTATATATTTTTTTTATAAATCTTACGAATAGGTGAATTCTTTGACTATGTAGAACTATAATCAGTTTGTATGTTTCCTACCAATAACATGCAAAAATAGTATAAAGTATCTGGGTGTCATAGTAGATAGACACTTAAAATGGAAAGAACAAGTCCAAAATACAGTAACCAGAATAAGAAAACTTATATACATATTTATTAGACTGAGAAACATCTTATCATCCAATATGATCAAAACTATCTATTTTTCTCTTGCCCAATCTATTCTACAATATGGTATAATCGGGTGGGGTGGGACTTTCAAAACTAACCTCTTACCTGTAGAAAGGTACAGAGGTTGATTTTGAAAGTCATCTTACGAAAACCATCTGTATTTCCAACAACACAGCTATTTGACACTTTTAGGGTTATCAGTCTTAATAAAATTTTCAAAAAGAACTCATTGCAAACTCATAAAGATCATTTCAATCCATCAACAACAACATTCACAAACATAAACAACCGACCACGATCACGGGGCAATTTAGAAATTTCAAAATTTAAAACGAGTGTTTCCCAACACCATTATGCTTATCAAGGTATAAAATTTTTCAATGCTCTCCCGTATAAAATCAAGTTTGAAAAAAATTATAAAGTTTTTAAATCCCAAATAAAAACACTAATAGACCAACCCGACACTAATTATAAGTTTTAAATTCATCATCACAATAATAACAACAAAAAAAAATAAACTAGAACATATTCTCTAAAAATATTTCATCACCATATCAAATTGAAAGCAAAGTACATACGCATTGTTTGCAGGCACCAAATTGTTACAACTTTATTATATGTACCTACTCTGACAATACTGTCAGCCCATCCATTTCAAATATCAATGTTTTATTAACCAACAATATGTACCTACTACCTACTTACAATCTACATACGTATTGAATAAATACAATAATATTATTTTTATTTCTAATATATCTATGCCTGTATTATCTTATATTGCATCTTATTCCAATGTTAACTCTTATTTACTTCTAGTTCATTATGTCCACTTGTCTTCATGAATATATATTTTATTAATATAAGTACTTGTAATAACATACTCTGTGTACCTATACATTTTACAATGGCACTCCAAAATTCAAGCACGAGAAATGTTTCTCTTTTGAATTGGGTAGTTTCATTAAAAAAAAAATTATATATTGTTATTAGTTTTAAGAATCAAATGTTTTACTACGAATCTGTATACGAATGTATTTTTTAAATAAAAAAATAAAAATAAAAAAAATGTCTTCATATTAAAATTCGGAGGTATGATTTTTTTTATGTGGGCGGAAAATATTCAAAATGATCTAAAAATCACTGGGCAAAAGTTTTAAATCGCGCTGTCGCTTGAATAGTTGATGACAATGATCATTCTTATGGTCTTTAGGGATACTGGTTGTATTCACTGCACAATTATACATAAGAGATTCGAACTTATACCACCGAGGGGGTGCCAGCTGGTCGTTGCCCAGATTTCTTAAACAAGTCGATATTAAATTCACTGAGAGATCACACAATGAGTTGACCATTGCACGGGCTCCTTTAATAGACTGATAGACCTTGATTTATTATTGAAAATGTTACACGTAGGTAAATTAGCCACACACTGTCAGATAGGAACAGGTACATGGAAAGGTGAAGGAAGCGTGTTATAGTTGCGTCCACACGATTTCTATCATCTTTTAAATATTGGTCTCATCAAAAAGCTTTTCTCGTAGATTTTAACAAAGTATTCATGAAAATAAGACGAATCACAGTGTTACTCATAACACGAATATATTGATAATGGCTTTGAACGCCGAAACAAAAAAGAAGACATAAATTTTCTTTTTTCATCTAAAATATTATTTTACCATACCATAAATTGACTAATTCCGGAATATATAAACTCAAATGTAATGATTGTCCTTCATTTTATACTGGAAAAACAACTCGTAATTTGAAATCAGAATTAAAGAACATTTAAGGTGTCTTAATAATAATAATTTTTCTGAGTTCGCTAACCATATCATTGAAAATAAACATAGTTTTTAAAAAACAACGGGGATAAATATTCTTCATATTAATCATAAAGGAAAACGCTTAGATAACTTAGAAGCCTTGGAAATAAAAAAAAATCCCTTAAAAATAATGAATCTATTATCAACAAACAAAAAAATATTGTCTTATAGCCCAATCATGGATATGTTCCCCTACCCACCCACTCTACATTAATACCTAGCAACGGCTCCACCCCTACCATAATAATACATCATTCCCATCCATATTTCGTAATTGTCAAATCAGTATAGGTTGGCCCTGAAGAAGGAACGGTCGTTCCAAAACCGGTCGGCTTTACTCAAATATATAAGTGGTCAAGCAAAGGTAAATTGTTTCATTTATCTATTATTTTACTTTCTAAACGTGTAAAGAGCTATGTCCGTTTTTGCGTGCCTTATAGACTCAAAAACTACTCGACTGATTTCGCCGAACGTGTCAATTAGCGTTTGTTTTTATTAGCGCTAGACGGAAGTGTTTAGTCAGAGTGTGGTTTGAAAGGTAGAAGGAGTCGGGGACGTTAAAGACTTGCACGATACCTAGCTTTGCCGGGTCTGGTAATTATGAATAAAATTAGGTGGAATTCTATAAATTTAATGACACAAATTTGCCCATTCAATATTGGTATTAAACAGTCGACACTTAAAGGTATCTACTAGTATTGTCAAAACCTTGCTTAAATGGAAAGTAGGTAATACTTTTAATAAACTTTAAATACTATTGAAAAACTAACCCCAACCCTTATAGACGTTGGGGTCAACGAAACCCCCACAACCCGCAACGCCAAGCCACTTAATGTTTCTCCGGGTTTTTAGACAGATCAGGCGACCCTAGCCCCCCCGAGCCGGATCAAGCTCACCCCACCCCCTCTCAAACCAGCCCCTGGGGGAGAATTAACCCCGCGACAGTTTAATTAAATCAAATGCAGGCTACGTTGGGGCTGCAATCATTCCTCAATGTCTTGCGTATGCAGATTCAGTCATTTTGTTCTAACGTGTATAATTTGCTCATCTTCTTCCATCGTATGGGGAAATGGCTTGATTATACTCCATGGAATTCTGAAACTGGGGCTTTCATTGTCTATCTCGAATTGATATTAAGTATAATTATTTTGATGACCTTTTTTACTCGTATCCACTGGCGTGACAGCGCAATTTAAAACTTTTTTTTCCGATTGCTCGAGATTTTTGTGGAAACCGTTTTGTATATTTTACGCCCACATTAAAAAAATCATACCTCCGAATTTTAATATGGAGATATACAAACTGATTATAGTTCTATATAGCCAATGAATTCACATATCTTTTGTCGATTACAAGAGATTCGTAGAATTTATAAAAAATATATAATAAAATCATAAACTTCTACTTAATTGCTTACAAATAAGGAAAAATTTGCCAAAATTGGCAACAGAGCAATCCGAGGTATTTTAAATAGTTCCATATTGTGGCAAAAAGCGCTCCAGTGGAAAACACGAATATTATGATGAGGTTCTGTCTTATTTTATATGCTTCAATAAATCTAACCATGATTTTGCTGTACATTTGAAAGATATCATCTCAATAGGAGGGATGGATTCATACATCCGTCACTTCTGGACACACTGACCTCCAGATTCTTACCAACCCTTCATATACCTTTTTCGCTGCCAGAACTTCCTCTCATTATTTTCCTTAAAAAAGAACCCCAACAGCATCCCCAAAACAGAGGCTGGAGAATGAAAAAAGAACAATAATTTTTAAAAAAATAATACATATTTTTCTTTGTTTAACATAAGAACTATAAAATCATATTCGGTTATTAGTCACTGTTTGGTTTCGCCTGAATTTCATTCACAGTTTTAACAATTGTTTCATTTGACAAATATCGTACCATGTGGCATCTTGTTGATTTCATACATAAAAAAATTGTTTGTTAAAATTTGTTTGCTAGTAATCTCAGCATAAAGTTATAATTATATTTTAAATTACATCTAAATTACATTTTTTACCACAAAAACAACCTTCAACAAACACAAAATATCACAAACAGACCAGTTAGACAAGCATACAAAGAAAACTTAAAAACTCCGACGATAAATACAAGCTTTGGACAAAGACATTACCAATATCACGCTATAAAAGCATTCAACAGTCTTTGAAAATAAAATTGAGGAAAACAGAAATAAATTCCGACACAAAATTACGAAATGGATTAAAGACCAAAATAGACAATACTACCAAAATATCATAGCATAAAATAACAAAACATATAAGTAACACACAAAACCAATATAAAACACAATCACCCACAAACACACAACACGTATTAAAAATATCGTTTTTAACCTTATATGATATTATTTATTCTTAAATTTACGTTAATTCTAAATCTCTAATTCTTTAGTTTAATTTATCTTAATCGTATGTTTTTTATTTACTTTTTTCCTTTTTTTCACCAATATTATGTATGTATATATATTTATATGTATTGTGTATAATTTTGTATATGAAATGGAGGCCTCAGCACGGGTAAACCACCCAGTGAGGCCAACATCATTGAATTATGTAAAAAATGTAAATAATATTGCATCAAATAAATAAATAAATAAATAATATTCATTAAAAATCTTGCAAAATAACAGAGCAAAAGAGCGTTTTGTTCTCTATAAGATTTTAATAGCAAAGAGTAAATATTTACACAGCTATCAATCTTTTTTTGAAATTTTCTTGACGAAATTAAATTAATATTCAAAGTGTTTTAAAAATAAATCTCTACCCGTCAATGTTGATATGAAAAATAAGCCAAGAATAAATTACTCGCATAATAAAACCAAAACAAAAACTAAACGAACTACAAGAATTACAAGGATTACAAGAAGCATAAAATAAGAACCACTCGAAACTTACTTCACCAGCTTTGTTTTTACGAACATCGTAACCAAAGTTATGAAAGAAATTCGTACCTACATCAGCTACGTTGTTCGCGCTTACGACTTTCAAACTTGGTAAAAGGGAAACTACGAGTATCATCACGTGACGTGCATGCAAAGTTTTGACAGCTGTGTCATCACACGCCCATTCACCAATGTGTCAAAACCAGCATATAAGCTGTCATATTTCGCGCATAAATCATCGTTTTTCGCGCATTTTCCGAAAATAATAATATTTCAGAGTTGGCGTTGTTTTTTTGGCAGGTTATTGGAAAATATTGACGTGAATTTGCTGAGCCGCAGTCTCTTAAGACCGAAAACTTTTTTTTATCAAATGTGACTTCAGGAAGCAGTGATTCCATTGTAGGAAAATTTATAATACACAAGAAATACATTGTATTAAAAATTGTATATTATTTTCAATTTTTTTTATCGAGCAAGGCAAACATTGTCGAGTTAAAAATAATCTGACAATATAAGAATTTGTTCTACTTTCATTATAATAAGCCGACAGTGTTATTTGTACAATAATGGGTGACTGCTACCACAGTACCGATGGGTCATGACTCACGACTCATTTTAGTAAGAGGGGAGTCACGGTACCAGCTCAATATTTTCGTGCCACTCAAAAGGTCGACCCATTTTTTTATTTCCTTTTTTTCCCCATTTTTTACATTTGATATGTATGTATATATCACAGGTCAATCGGGCAGATCATGGTACGCCTCAGGCACATCACTTCACACGTGATGCGGCAGATCATGATGTGGCTAGGCGCGTTATGATCTGATCTCTACGCTCGGCCTTCGACATACACATATACATACAATGAAATGATATGAGTGATGGGAACCTACTATGGCGCAGCCTGTGCGTGGGTAATTATATGTACATAACTATGATAATATAATTGTGAGTTTTTTGTAAAGGTTTTACTAATGCATCAAGCGCACCACCCCACCCCATTATACCGTATATGATTGAAGATTGCACCAGTGAAAAATAAACCATTTTCAATTTGTCAATATTGAGAACTTCTTTAAGTCTGTAATATATATGTATTTTTTTTTTTTTACATATTTTTTTTTACACACTTCCCAAATGATCATCTGGTCAATCCACGTTATGCAATTGCACTATATAAGTATTATAATTACAAAACAATACAAGAACAATTATAATTACAAAACAATACAAGAACAATGATATTAACAATTATGTATATACGAAAGATATTTTAATTTAGAAACGCATTATTATTTTGTTGATAACCAACTTAAATTTTGTATCAATATACGAGGGCTGTCCGTAAAATAATGTATCCATGGTGCTGCGGTCGCGAGGAACGATTTTACGCGTGATCCCCTACGCCAAATCAGTTATGAATTACGATCTGTAATTTGTTTCTTTAATGACATCACTGGCGGGATTGTTCACTCTGGTATCGTGTAGTGTACCAGATCTCGCCCTTAGTCACAATTGATTCCCTTGCCATCGATGTTGTAGCACTCAAGAAATACGCGGGCTGCTTCAACCCGTTGTTGTCTGTGATCTTCGGTGAGCATTTTTGTGATTCACCTTGTTCAGACCTTGTGGTATCCCAGATGTTCTGTCAAAATCAGGCATCATGTCACAGAACTCCTAAACCGACTTTCACTCGTTTCAGCACGTTTAGAAGTGTTCTAATATCCCTTTGGAGATCATCCGTTCTGTCGGGCCTTCATAAACATTGTCACATCCGGAATAGCTGAATCGTATAGGAATTCAGACTATTCCATGTTTTTTTACTAGTCAACATCAGTATGATAATAAATAGCAATTTAAAAGCAATCAGGACGATGCTGAATATAAATACCATTATAATACAGCAATGTAGAATAATGGCAATGCTGTTAAAATGCTGCGTTGTCACATTTTAGCCTCTTCCACCTGCATGCACCCGCGAGCACTGGCGCATATTTTAATAATGGGCTTTAATTTATCGTTGAAATTACTCCACGGGGAGGCGTTAACCTTTATTATTAATAACACGATATTTCCCAAAATTGGGAATAAAGTTTAGCGTAGGTAAATGCGTTCCGCTCTAATGCGTACGGTGAACTAGAACTCTAACCGTTTGAGATGGAAATATGATTATATGTTGCACGGGAATTTGTGGAGGAAGACAAACTTTTGGAAGCGAGCGCTGAAATTTCAAATAAAATTCATGGAAAATGAAAAATTTGGGCCCACCCTTTAGCAATCCTAGAAATATGGAATGCCTTTTGTTTTTTACGCATAAAAAAAACAAATATTAATAATTTATTGTAGTGAAACTTCTTTAGCCCCGTTAGTGATTTGAAATTTGGATGAAACGGAAATGCGTCACTTAAATTTATTATATGACGGGTTCGGTTCTAATATAATGCGGTAAATTCACAAATCTCAGCGGCCGGAGAAATCCTACGAATTCCAAAAAAATAAACATAAATAATCAATATCCAATCTTCAAACCACTTTAAAATAAAATGGCAAAAGAAAAGATAGCGACATCTAGCGATTTTCTAGTTTCATTTCTGACGCGTGTGAATTACACACTCTGATAAATATTTTTTTTAATTTCACGCTTTTTTTATTCATTACAAAGAAAATCTAAATAAGCCCAAGAAAATCTAAAACAAAATCAAAATCAAAACCAAAAACAGATGCAAAGTCGAGAATAAAATAAAATACTCCTCCATGCAAGATTGGGAAATAATAGATAAGAAATAATAAGACCGGTAGGTGGATGAGTGGGCATAGCGCTTTGGTCCCACCCAAGCGTTCATATTAATAATACATATTTTTCACCTCTCGCATTCCACACATTCATTCCCGATACATTCAGTCTTCAAACTGCTCGCGTGCCACCCATTATAATTTTTTATACAAATTTCAAAATGTAAGAACTCAACGGTAGTTTTATACAAAAAAACGAACAAAAAAAAAGAATTATCTAATTTGGTGCAGTCATTCGGGTTTATGCGCATACATACATTTCGGTGATTTTTTTTAGAGATTGTTATTAAGTACGACGCTAACAAAGCACTCTTTTTATGGTAAATTGCCTGGATAAAAAATAATAAAAAAAAATCGTTTCCAAGGCGACAATTGGTTATTTCTGACGTTTGCAATAAACCGATTTTGTTAGTGACAGAAAACGTATGATAAATAATTTCATAAAGCCAGAGATTATTCATAACGCCCGAGTTTACCAATATATATAGCCTATAGATCTCGCAAATAATGTAGCTTTCTATTAGTGAAAGAATTTTTAAAGTCCATTCAGTAGTTTTTGTGTGAAAGAGTAACAAACATGCATCCATGCAAACTTTCACCTTTATAATATGCATTTATTTTATATATATAACCAGAAATATATTTACCAGGAAATGAACAATACATTGGTAAGATGACTCGAAGTAGCGCTATGTAGTTTGTTCAATATTTTTTTTTAATGTTTTTTATTTATTTATCAATAAAAGTATTGGGTTTATTTGATGCCTGTCTCACTAGGATATACCTGTGTCGAGACAGGCATAGAAGTGTAGAAATACATAACGTAGTTACGAGAATATTTAAGGTAAAAAAACATATTAATTTTAATAGAATTAAAACAGAAAAGTGATTGGAAGGGTGGTTAAATCTTTTAAAGAGAGTTTTAATTAAAATTGACGTTCGCCTTTCCGATATAAATTGGGTAATGACTTGTTTATACAGGGTGTCCGGGGGTAAAGTGCATTAACTTCCGGAGGTGATTCTACATGATGGTAGGAGTAAAAAAGATTAACAACTTTTTTCGAAATTCCAACATTTTTTTTCCCATACAAAAAGACGTGCCTACTAAAAATCCTTAGTGCGAGGTACGATCTTACTTGTTGAGAGCCTGCCGAGTGCCCGATTTGATTGTGATTGCCCCGTATCGTAACAGTGGAAAATAATAAATCTGGCCCCACACGCCGGACTAATTTTATCATTTTACCTCAAAACTACCCCTAAAAGTTGGAATTTCGAAAAAAGTTATTTATCTTTTTAACTTGTACTATCGTGTAGAATCACTTCCCGAAGTTAATGCACTTTACCCCCGGACGCCCTGTATTTATTGAATGACGAGTTAGATATATTGACATCATTTTACAGTCATTACCTAAAATTTTGAATGAAATAAAATCGATATTGCGGTATTAGCTAAAAACAGGCAGTGAAAAAACATTTTTTCGGCTTTTTGCTGCCAGGCCCTGCGGTAGGCGGGCAACAGTAGCTTTGTAACAAACTTCACGTACGAAAATGGTTTTGTATAAGGCGGCGTCAGAGATAAACTCGAAGACGGATACTTAAATTTCAATCGTACAAACACTAGGTAGTTACTCAAACTTTCTCATCGGAACCGCCTAGTAGAGTTTCAAGGGAACAATCACAAGACTGTCTTTTGACGAAATTTGAATTGTCGACCGCTGTTTAAGGGCCCGCAACCCGGATTTGTACCGATTTATTACACCTTTCCCTTAAACACGGTAAGTTTTAAAGCTCTTAAAAAAATATATGTTATTCTTGAAGATAATATCTAGACTTTGCCAGCGCCGAAACGCAAATTATATAAAATTCCCTCGATAGAAAAAAATCGCAAAGTATGCTCCATAAATTATTATTAACCCGTTTGTTTCAGTTATTTTACAAGTTATATGGATGAAAAAATTCACAGTGTTTCTTTAAATGCTGTTTAAGATAATGCCCGTGACATTTTTTCTCTATTTTAAACGAGTCGTGTTTAATTAAACATTTTCGCAATTTTCGCATCGATTTTGTCGCTGCAAATGTTAGCGCTCTCCTCTAACATTCGTAATTTCGTATCTCTCCATCTTCTTCTTTTCGGGCTCGGTTGCAAATCCTTAAAGGGCCTTAAAGTTGATTACATGGTTTTTGCAATGGTTTTAGTTTTTAAAGGTTGCGCTCTTCTGGTATAGACTGATAATATTAATACGTTATGTTGAGAAAAGAGAGAAGGGATTTATCACAGCGCATAAGTAATAACACTCTGCGGAAATGTAATTTCTGCGAGAGTAGGTACAGTAATGTAGTTTCCGATAATTTAATTGAAAAATCGCCGCATCCCTTATCGTCACTACGTTCTAACTTTACCTTCTTCTGCGTTATGAGGGGTCCAAAGTTAGCAAAGACGATTTCTCATAATCTATTTACAAGTTTGTATATAGTATTTTAATTGATCATATCTTCTTATGTATAAAAATGAATCGCTAAATGTGTTGCTAAGCGCAAATCTCGAGAGCAGCTGAACCGATTTCGCTAATTCTTTTTTTTAAATATTCCTTGAAGTACGAGGATGGTTCTTACGAAGAGAAAAATTAAGAAAATTGCGCAGAAAATTCGATAATTTCAGAAAACCTAACTACTATCGCACGTTTGACAGTTGGCGTGGTTAAGAATGTAATTTTGCAAAACAATTCTATTTTTGAAAATCTTTAAGTTGATAAATTTATTTAGAGTAGGTACTCCCCTAATAGTTTGAATCGAATCAAGAATTTTAGATATTTTAAATAGGTACCTATGTTAGGTACGAAATTTAATATACATGAAAAATTTTAATTTTAATAAAAATTGTAAAAGGTGGTACGCGGGCTGTTTATAAACTGAATGTACTGGGATTGAATATATGGAACGCGGGAGGAGTGTTGGCGGGACGAGGGAGCGGGAAAGGGAAGAGTGAAGGCGGGGAAGGTGGAAAGGGAACGCGGGAGGGGAAGGGGACGTGTGAAGGGGGAGGGGAACTCCGGAAGGGGGTTCGCGGGACGGGGGAAGGGGTGGGGGAGTGGAGTGGGGAGAGGGAAGGTGGAGGTGGCGGAGTGGGAACGCGAGAGGGGAAGAGGACGCAGGAGAAGAAGGGGAGGCGTAAGGGGAACGGGACGAATGGGAAAGAACACTCAGGGAGAAACAATTTCTTTATTAAATGGCGTAGTAACGCATGCCGGACCAGCTAGTTTTAAATAAAAATATTTAAATAGGACGTATACCTACTTACCTTTTTAGAACATACCTATACATGCAATACCTAAAATCTATACCCTCTAATATACAAAACTTTTTCACACATGTAAACTCTCTTAGAAAAAACAAACAAGGTTTACCCATTTCAATGCACTTCAAAGATAAGAGTAGCACTGATATGAAAGTTAAGGTTAACTATTTTGCTGATTACTTCAAAAGTGTATATGACGAAGATATCCAAGAAAATTACATACCACCACCTTCCCTTATTGAGAGCATGCATATCCCTGCTGTACACATCAATATAAGCGACGTTAAATCTAAAATTAAATCTCTAGACAAAAACAAAAAGGCCGGACCTGATAACGTGCACCCCAATATTCTCATAAATTGCATTGCTTCACTGGCTGAGCCGATTTGTCTTTTGTTTAATCAATCGCTTGATACAGGTTGCTTCCCGGACATTTGGAAACGTTGTTATCTAACGCCTATACTAAAAAAGGGTAATAAAAGTGATGTCACTATATAGACCTATATGTAAACTATCTATAATTCCGAAACTTTTTGAAAAATTACTTCTTGATAAAATTTCCCCATATATTAACCGTCTCATTGTTCCAAATCAACATGGATTTTTGTCTGGCAGGTCAACTCTGACAAATCTCTCATTATATGAAAACTTTATATCAAATGCATTAGCTAACAAAACTCAAGTCGATTCCATATACACAGATTTTATCAAAGCCTTTGACAAAGTGTGCCATAAAATTCTACTGGTTAAACTACGTAAGCTCGGTATTGACGGAAAACTTTTAGACTGGTTTGCAAGCTATCTATCTGATAGAGTTCTACTTGTAAAAATTAATTTGTTTTATTCCAATCAATTTAAAGCTACCAGTGGTGTACCTCAAGGGTCCCATTTAGGCCCAATTTTGTTTTTACTGTTCATAAATGATATTGTTGACATATTTGATAAAGATGTGGATGTATTGCTTTTTGCAGATGATTTAAAAATATTTAAAATCATCAAAACCGCTGAAGATTGTGCCTGTCTACAAAATAATTTAAACAAATTAATTAGTTGGTGCTCTATTAACAAACTTTATCTGAACATAAATAAGTGTTATTCAATAAGTTTTTACAGAATAAGTCAACCAATTATTCATCCTTATGAACTTAACAACTCTACCCTTACCTCTGTCGCAGAAATTAGTGACTTGGGCATAATTTTCGACTCTAAATTAAACTTCATATCCCATATAAACTCAATCTATAATAAAGGTATCAAAATGCTTGGCTTCGTTCTTAGAAATTCCAGAGGTTTCAAGAATATTTCAACTTTAAAAATTTTGTATACATCCTTAGTACGTAGTCAAGTCGAATATAACTCCTCGATCTGGTCCCCCCATTTTAAAATACATTCAGATTCAATCGAAAAAATTCAACACAAATTCTTAAGACACATTAATTTTAACCTCGGTATTCCCATTGAAAACATAAATTATAATTACTTGATGAAAGAATTAAATTTACTAAGACTGTCAGATCGAAGAATTATATCCGACTTAATATTAATGTTCAAAATTGTAAATGGTAGAATAGACAGTCCTGATCTAACTAAGCTCATTGAATTTCATATTCCCACGAGAACTACTCGTTCTAAAATCCTTTTTAAATGTAACAATAATCGGACTGAGTATACGAAACATTCACTTTTACCTAGGTTGCATGAAGTTACTAATAGATATGCTGATGTGATAGATCTATTTAACTGCACGGAACATAGGTACAAGACGGCTATGCTATCATGTTTTTTTAATGACTATTAATTTTATTTGTATTATAGATTTTGGCATGTAAATGTATCTCTGGTGTCACTTCACAATGTATCGTCACAATTAACTGTTATACATACACTGTTTTACCATTACTAATATTTTGAATATGAATTTGTGACATGTAATTAATGTTTATGGCATACTTATGCCGTTTGTATTAAATAAATAAATAAATAAATAAATAAATAGAATTTCTTCATACAAGTATTTACGGAAATGTAACACACACGGTTCTAAAAAAAATAGAAAAAAAATAATTCCACTGGAGCGACCACCCGAAATAAATAAATTGCCTCGATTGCTCGCGATTTCCCAGAAGATCATTTTTTAAATTTTACGCTAACATTCGAATTTTAACATGGAAACATAAAAACTTATTATAGTGCTATATAGCCAATGATTATACCAGTATTTAACTGTTTATCTCGTATTTGTAGGATTTATAAAAAATATTAAAAATACGTAAAGTTTATAACCGCGCGAATCCTACGTATTGTTACTTTGAAACTGCCGTGAGGGGTACTTATTCGAGTCAACAAAAAATGTTTTCGATTTCTGTACGTTGCCTGTGGTATACTTGATAATGAAAGGTGCATATCTATGGAAAAGGGATTTCATTTTAACCGTAAACAGCGGATCAAAAAGTCTGTGTGAAAAAAAAAATTAAAATCATTCTAAAATAGTCTACGAAGTTCGCTTTTGCAACGTCTATGGCCATGATAGATAAAGCATTTCAATAGCTTTGTTTTAAAAGAAATGACTGGGGGAAATGTTTTACAAATGGTAGGAAAATGTGGTCCAATTTTGGACTGCTATCAATCGCAGAAAAATAAAGGTGGTCCATTTTTCGACCATAATCGCTCCATAGGTTAAAGAAATGTGTTTAAAAAATAAATGGTTTTGCATTCAAAGAAGAAAATGTCAGTTAGAACCTTAACCAACTAAAGTGAGGCTATATACAGTGGGGTTAGTGTTGCCAGATGCATGGTTTTTACCACGTTTTCATGATTTTTTTGGATCATTTACATCTCCATGTTCGCCAAAAATACATACTTTTGAGTGAGATACCGATCACGAATTCAGAAACATATCCTCTTTATTATTATATTTGTAAATTAACACTATTTAATAAATCATTAAAGAAGAAGAAACTAAAACATATATTTTTTTTATTTTTTGTTTATTTTATTTATTTATTTATTTATTTTCCATGTTCTCCGTAAAACGGTTATTCACCAATACATTATGGAGAAGATTACAAATTAGACAAAAAGTATAGTAAAACACATAAAAAGGTCAGTTTCACTGCTTTGTGACATACGTCAAAAGATAACTGTTAAACTGCCTGTAGGTTACGTTAAAAATGTCGATGGTCAATGCAGACTCGTTGAGCAGTTCAGTCGCTCTGTTGACTGGCGCGTTCTGATAGGCAGAAGTCCTCGCTTTTGGAGCATAAAAAAGGGTATGGGACCTTCCACGAGTATACTTGCCTGGGACATATTTATGTGAATACCGCACAAAAGTCCAAACTACTCCCGTCCCGGCTATTGAGACTATGGCATCACTGATTGAGGTATGTTGTGAGGCTGAGGGAAAGGGAAGGGAAATTGGGGAGAATAAGGAACACAAAACTAAAGAAAAAATATTTGTTTTTATTTTTTATGTGAATACCGCACAAGAGTCCCAACTGCTCCCGTATGGAGCCACTGAGACTATGGCATCCCCGATTGAGGTAAGTTGAGAGGCTGATGGTATTGGGGAGAGGGGAGAGATGGGGAAGGCGAAAAGGAAGATGGGGAAGTAACTGGCTATTCAGATTTGGTAACCAAAAAACCAGCTAAAGTTATTTCAAGCAACACCCAGGCGTTCCGTGTTCGGTTCCTCGGCTGCGCTATACAAATGTTACGCTATTATTATTATTTGTGCGGTGCTTCGTAGCCTCCCCACTCTTGTCTACTTTAGTTTTCTGAAGGTTTCACTTCTACCGCGTGTGAGCTGCACACATGTATGAAATTGAAATTGTTGAACAAATTGTGATCAACAGAAGAGGATAATTATAATGTTGTTAAGGGCCTTTTATCAGCCATTGGCCGAGAATCCAAATTTCGTCGAAAGATGTTCTTATGATAGTGCAGGGCGGTTCCGATGAGAAATATTAATTATTCTCCGTAACAGCTTTTTGAAATAATAACTCAATATCGATTTTATTTCATTAAAAATTTGTTTTAATTTATACCCACATCCAAAACTGCTGAAAGGCGTGATGATAAAACTATTAAAATTATGTTCTTTTTGTAATTATTTTTGATCATAAGTATTTTTAATGTGTTAATAATGTCTAAGCAAAATAAGAATGTAAAAAAAATCTTCAATATATTAGTTTGTAAGACCGTAAATAAATAGACAAACTAAAGTATTTTCGTCAAGTATTTTCAAGTATTTTCGTCACAAAACACGTGCTGGGATCTAAAATTAAAATTCTGAATCATAGCTTTCCGGGATAATTTAATGTTTTATTTTACTGCTTGATTATGTGATTTGAAATGTGTGTTGTAAAATTTTGTTCGAAAATTTAACAAATCTGCCAACGACCTTTACGGTATAACCTTATTATGCTAAATATGGTGACCGGACAACTCAGAAAGAAACCTACTCAGAAGCACCTCAGAAAGGTCATTAAGAGTGATGATAAAAAAATATTTAAAAAATTGGTTAAATAGGTTAAGTTAGGTTAGGGTTACTGGCAATTTTAAAATTATTTTTTCATAGTTTTTAATGACCTTTCTGAGGTGTTTCTGGGTTGGTTTCATTCTGAGTTAGCATGGAACCGCTAAAAATAAACACATTTTCTCATAATTTAAAACATAACTTTACCAGATATAAGAACAATCTTTCGAAATCAATTTATATTTTTTTGTTGAAAAGAGTCAATTCGGCTAAAATTTTATTTAAAAATGACGTATTTCCGGTTTTGTCTGGTTAAGATTGTCAGCTTATTACGTCCTATTAGGTATTCTTAAGATTGTCAGCTTATTACGTCCTATTAGGTCCTCTTAAGATTGTCAGCTTATTACGTCCTATTAGGTCCTCTTAAGATTGTCAGCTTATTACGTCCTATTAGGTCCTTTTAAGATTGTCAGCTTATTACGTCCTATTAGGTCCTCTTAAGATTGTCAGCTTATTACGTCCTATTAGGTCCTCTTAAGATTGTCAGCTTATTACGTCCTATTAGGTCCTTTTAAGATTGTCAGCTTATTACGTCCTATTAGGTCCTCTTAAGATTGTCAGCTTATTACGTCCTATTAGGTCCTCTTAAGATTGTCAGCTTATTACGTCCTATTAGGTCCTCTTAAGATTGTCAGCTTATTACGTCCTATTAGGTCCTCTTAAGATTGTCAGCTTATTACGTCCTATTAGGTCCTCTTAAGATTGTCAGCTTATTACGTCCTATTAGGTCCTTTTAAGATTGTCAGCTTATTACGTCCTATTAGGTCCTCTTAAGATTGTCAGCTTATTACGTCCTATTAGGTCCTCTTAAGATTGTCAGCTTATTACGTCCTATTAGGTCCTTTTAAGATTGTCAGCTTATTACGTCCTATTAGGTCCTCTTAAGATTGTCAGCTTATTACGATTTGATAAAAAGCCGAAACGCACCTAAAACCGGCATTCAACGGGAATTTTCCAACTGTCAAATAAGCAAAATGGCACTGAGTGGCGATTTGATGTCAATGTTACATTCGGATTTCTGTGAAACAACCCGTCCTAGGGATGTAAGCATTATTGATAAGGGACCGGTTTTCGTGTATATATTACGACCCAAATGCATAATTAAGCCACGTTTTCGGTTAAAACAATTTATGTACATAAACAAACAACGGTAAAATATTAATTATTAACCTTCCCTGTTTCCGAAAATTCAAAGCAACCATTTATTTATTTAATTATTATTTTTTAATTGATAAACTAACGTTTATTCATAGCACAAAGGGTAACAATTATTATAAGCAATAATTATCAGCCTGAAACACTCATCTACATTGAAAAATCTTCCGAAAAAAGATACTGGCCGCCAACGGGACTTTAACCCGTGTCCTTCTGATTGCCGGTCAGGTGCTCTGACCACTGAGCTATGGCGGCTTATCTAATACCCTCCAAATAATTCAATATGTACTAGTTTTTCATTCAACAATTAGTGTTTATTATATTTTTTCTCCACCTGAAAACAACCAACTTTATTTTTGCGAGAGAGACATTGTTAGTGTTAAATCTCTCGCTAGGTGGCGTCGGTTCAAGTCCCGTTGGCGGCAAGTATCTTTTCTCGGAAGATTTTTCAATGTAGATGAGTGTTTCACGCTGATAATTATTGCTTATAATAATTGTTATTTATTTATCATTTTCTTAATTTACTGATATTTCCATTCCAAACGTGTTGCATGCGAGCAATTAATCTGCGTGAGTATATCGATTGTCCAGTTGATTAGTCAAACATCTACTAAAATTGTAATTTGAGTGGAGTATGCAGTTATATGTAAAAATGTACACTCTATCTGGTACTATACTCAGTTAAACATCAACACCACCAAATCAATTAAAATGCTGAAAAACTTTTAGTGAACTAAAAAGAGTGTTTCTTCGATGTTTCAAAATGCCATACTAATGTACCGTACTGTGACGCCTCCCGGTGTTATTTAAAAGCATATTTAACGTGTAAAACATAGACACGTGTAAATAAAATTTGATTTATGTTGCGTATTCAAATATGGCTTCCCTCATTATCTCAAAATAGTATTTGAAAGTATTTGGAGATGTCTGCCTAATCACCTAGTCGATTGACATACTGTTTTCTCCCCAACATTCGCCGCGAAACCTATTGTCACGACCGATATCGTGACACTCGAGGGTGGACTGTAAGTCTGTAAATATGTGTGGAAGACAATAAGGAACTCCAGTCCAATGTTTTTAATTTTTTTTAATGAATAATGACCTTCTTACTTAAAAAACTGCATATTTATTTTTTTATTTTAAGAGTTAGTTAGTTAAAATAATTGACAAAGTTTTAATTTTTCAATGTCCTCCGAAAACCACCGTATATGTAGTGAATCGTGTGACGTCATCACTCCCGATAAGTTACTATAAGATCGGAAATCAGCTGTTCAACTGGCGCCATTTTGAAATTCAGAGTTCGAAGTATTCTCAATAGAGTAGCATTACTATTTTTTTCGTGCAGTAGTTTTTGAATATTTTCAATAATACCAATAAGAAGTAAGTACCTTTATTTTTGAAACTGAATTATTATTTTTTTTTATATTAACTCCACACAGGAGGTCCTGAGGAAAATAATTTCCCTCAGGGCCTATGTCATCTGGGATGCTGTGTGGAGGGTCTTTTTGAGGAGAGGAAGGAATGAACATTGGTCTTGAAGAGACCCATGTTGTAGGAAGGAGGAAACACAGAGGCCAGCAAATCATTCCTCAGCCGAGCTGTTGAACACAAGAACGAGTCGAAGAAACGACCTGTTCTCATGTGACAAATATCAACCGTGTACAAATGTTGCACACGCGTTTGGCGTGTTTCCCGACTATGCACCGGTGCCGAAGGGATCAATGATGCTAGTTCCTCGGAGCATCTTCCATTGTAATACCGGTAGAACAAGGATAGCATTCCCACCCGACGCCTGTGCTCTAAAGATTGCAATCAGTCTGTTAAGATGGGAGAATCTATCAAACGGACCGCCCGTTTCTGCACAGAGTCGATGGTATTTTTCAGGTATTTTGGAGCTCCGGACCAGAGGTGGCTGCCAAATTCAACCGTGGGGCGCACTTGTGATTTGTACAGGGTTAATAGTTGTGTACTATTAAAGTATCTGCGGGCCCTGTACAGTACGCCCAGTTTTTGGGAGGCTAACTTTACTCTGGCTTAGGCCTAAATAATGTTTAATAAACCCAACAACTAAATCACTATAAACAGTATATAAATAAACGAATAAGATGAAACGTTGTTAATACGATGACTTGTGTCATACCTACATTCCCATACAATGATTTTACGGTGATCAGTGACGTCACCACTAAACATTTCAATAATTCCAACTTGACAGCGTGTTTCTATGACCTGATTACAAATGCCTTTTTAAGTTTTTTTTCAAAAACTGTGCGTTTAATATTCTTAAATAAAACTTATATATTCAGAATCAGCGTTTATTGGTCTATATTAACACACTTTTTTAAAGCCATAATATATTTCACTGGAGTTCCTTATTGATTGTGTTTTCTATATCAATCACAGGACGAGATATTTGAAGGGAGGAAGCCCTACCTTTCATGAAGTCTGCTGTTTCTCCAATGTTGATGTGATTTGCGCAATCTTCCAGGTTGGGTGGCATAAGGTTGGGTCAATTTTACAGTCACTTTTGTATGTTTTAAGGAGAGCTCAATATGAATGCACCATATCGAATGAAACCATATCGCGAAAATTTCCGACCTACTAATTTAAGGTATTTTCAATTCTTATGCGATAACATTGTGCACTAGCCAAGTAGGTAGTAATCATCTTCCACCTTTTGTTTCTTATACTAGGTAGGGCCTTGTAGGGACGAAAAGGGATAAAGGGAGATGAATAACAATGCAAGGACTGGGAAATGGGTTTAGTCCCAAAGCTGTTTAAAAACACCTATACCTATAAATCCTATTTTTAGTTTGTTTCGAATATATTTGTCTTGCGTATCAGAACGACCTCCGGTGGCGTCGATAACTTGCATGGACCGGCTTAATTAAGAGTAATATAAACGCTAGAAATATTTCGAATCTCTTGCCTGCAAAATTTTAAAATCGAGCGTCTTTTTGCACGAGGCTAGTAAGCGAAAAAGTGTTTTTTATTTTTTTTTGTGCATAATTTTATAAAAACGAAAAAAGGTTAGAACATGGAAAACCTCAAAAATAGTCTAAGTCATAAAGGGGTATTTTTTTTTAAATTGGTTTTTTGTGGTTTACGCTTATATTTTTTGTTACGTAAATAAAATTTTTATTGTAATTCCAATACATAGAGAAGCTAGTAAAAGCTTCGATTTATCCGTAGCATATTTTTTGATGTTCATACCGTAAGCCGATTCGTCGAAAAGATTAATCAAAATAGTATCTAAATAGGATTTCACGAATATATTCATCTTAAGCATGTCAATGAGGGAACTATATATAGTCGATACTTTCTGTGTTGACCTTCAGGGGACAATAAAGTCACCTCACACCACCAACGTTACAGTACTTGATGTAATGATAGCGACAATAGACCACTTGCATGGATTTCATAACAATTTTTTAAAAAACGTGTGGATAGATTTTTTTACTAAGATTACGAAATTATTAGTAAAAATTTTTAGAAATGAAGAGTTTTTATATTTTTTAAATAAATAAATCCATTATTTGGGCTCGTGACATCACTACATAAAAATGTCCCGTCTCTGATAACGTTCTATTAATTTAGTAAAATTTCACACTGTTTTATTTTTTTATATGGCAACACTTTGATTTAAGGCGAATTTTTTAATTTGACATTTCACATTCGCTAGATTTATCGTTTGTTCTCTGCGAACTTATCATTTGGTTTGACGTTTTGACAGATGTTACGAAGAGAACCCCGTACATTTTATGCCTTCTGTACCTGTTTTAGAGGCGTAATGGTTATGGTGCTGATTTTAACAAAATCAAATTTTATAATATTCTTATTATTTAAGTTTTAAGATTTTCACGGCCAAAAGCATTTTCGTTATTTGTTTTTGGGGTTTTATGCCGTGTTGCGCTACCTCCTTCTTTAGCCAACGTTTCGGACATCGTTGCAGTGTCCATCATCGGGGCAGATCCGGCAGATCCGGTAGATGTGTGCCGGATCTGCCCTGATGATGGACACTGCAACGATGTCCGAAACGTTGGCTAAAGAAGGAGGTAGCGCAACACGGCATAACACCCCAAAAACAAATAACGAAAATTCTTATTATTATTTTAATTTACAAGTACAAGTTATTACATTGGATTTAGTCATAATATAATATAGACCTTGAACATTATAATGATTTATGTTCAATAAGATGGATCAAGGAAAAAAATATTTATGAGATTTAATATTTTTGGTATTCCTCATTATTCTCCTGTGCCATTCGCGTGGAAAACGTTTTTTTTTTTTTAAATGATTTTCGGCTATGTAGTTTTCATTTTTTTCCCACCCATAAAATTGTGTCTGATTTTTCGGATTGAAATTTTCAAAAAATTGCCATGGTTTCAAAAATTCGATTAAAAAAAAATACGGAATGCCTTAGAATATTCAAAATTTGCAAATGGTCTATTAATGGGTTATGACAAAAAATTATGTTTTCTTTGCATAAAAATGACCTTAACATATTTTATTTATTTAAGTTTTTATTCCAGCAAGACTGGGAGGGTAGTGCAATCCCAGTCTGCCATATTACATAAACAACTATAAAAGAAAAGAAAAAAAAATAGTTTAAATATTAGGTAGGTACCTAATTAAAGCATAAAATGATAACAAAATTCATCACACAAATAATAAAAAATAAGCATAAAATTAAAATAAATAATAAGTAGACAGAATTAAAAATAAAAAGATATTTTGGGATAGTCCATCATGGAGGTCGCCTCATATGTATCTACACATTTTGACGAAGTTATGAAAATAAATGTTGTAAATATATGTTTAATTACTCTCAGCTTTAATAATAAAAAAAACACTTCCCAACCGTCAAACGGTGTTTTAGTTACACATTGAAAAAAGATTGAATAAACTTTGTTTAAAAAAAAAAACTTTATAACTGAGTGAAACACCTTTGGCGACACTTGTGTAAGTGTTGCCAAAGTAACGACATTTTGTGAGTAAGTAGATATACTGTACTTTCCTTAACCAACTGTATATTGTACATAGATATGCCGGGGGGTCAATTGTCGGGGGATTAACTGTCAAGAAATCATAAAAGATATTGTGACATACCTATTCAATAAAATCGTTCATTTTTGGGACCTGATTATGTTATGGTGGGCCATTAACGTTATTGTAAACATTTATTGCTTTAAATAACCTGTTTGAAGATGGTCGTCGCGTCGGTCGGGTAAAAATTAAGTTTTTTGTTTTTGTTTTAGGTATCCTTTCGAATAAATGTGCCATTTGATATTAGCGATAATGACGGCGCACTGTGCATCGTCACATACAAGCAAGAAGGAAGTAAATCTCTTTCGAATTCTTTAACCATGACGTCATGGTGGTATTACCAAGGTAGTCAGTATGACAAATAAATTTTAATTGGGTAATTAATGCAAGGTTTTACTAGTAACACAGCCCGAAAGTCAGATAAATTAATTAATGAATTGATCAATTGCTTTTATTCGATTTTCGCCGTGCAGGCTTTTACGTAAGATTGTTGATGAGTTTAATGTGTTCTGCTTCGGTTTAATATATATATATACCTATACTAGCTGACCCGACAAACGCTGTTCTGCCATATCAGTTATTTGTAGCGAATATTTTGGTTGTTAAATAAAAAATAACGAATGTATTGTAATTGTGGGGGGATGGGATTTATGACAGAAATAGGAATGAAGCGCTGTAGACGATGACCGCCCACAAAAACAAAAACAAAAAAACCAACTAAAGTAGGAAAATGAAAAAAAAAATCAATATGAATTTCGAGGAGCAATTGAGTGTGTACGATATTTTTTGTCAGTCCATCTTTAGCCAACACAAATAAGCTCGATGGTTTGCCCACGCGAGAACATGATGCCGTATGAAATATCAAAATGATGCGACGCTTCTCATGAATGTCTTGCGCATGTGTGGATGAAAGTTCGATGAGGCGGACGTAGCGCCATCTGTCATTCAACAACATAAATAATTTCGTTCTGTTTGAAATACGAAAGACGGTTAAATTTGTTCATGCAAAAATACTAAAATCGTGATTAAAAAATGAGAGGGTAAGGGTAGGAGAGTTAAAATTTGAGGTTATAGGAATTTTTTGATGCCAAATAAAAAAAATACAATAAAAAAGATAAGGACACCCTAATCACCTAGCGGTATGAAATATACTTTAAAACCTTTTCTCATACCTACCAAATAGAGATAAAAAATTTCGTAAAAATCGGTCAAGCGGTTTCGGAGGAGTGCGACCATAAATACTGTGACACGAGATTTTTTACATATGTATAAGATATATTTCGGCCGGTCAGTGGTTGAGTGGGCATAGCGCTTGGGTCCCACCCGTGCGTCGCGTGTTCGATTCCTCGGCTGGCTAAGTCCTCCATCACCAAAACACAAGCAACATTTTCGGCTTTCTGTGGTGGCAGTAGGAGATTTTCAAACATTGTTGGATTATTCGTAACCCGGGAATGTTTGTCATTAAAAAAAAAAATCCGATAACTTGTAAATACTGTAAGTACACGACCAAAAATGCAAGTAAATAAATAATTTTGTAATACATTTGTACAAAATATAATTTAGATGTACGCGTGTTATAAAAATGAAAAAATTAAAAGTTAAATTATAATTTTTAGGCAATTTTTTAAAAATCAAATAATAATGGTTAAGTACACTTTGAAGGTGAGTTGTTACAAGTGCTTGATTGATGATTTAGAGTATTTTCCGCCTAGATTGTACAAAACGATACACTGTGCGTGAAATGCAGACGCCAATTTAACATTTTAGCAATGCATAAATTATAATGCCTAGTGATTCTGCATAAATATCTGGCTTACTAGATTTTATGAATAATGCCCCATTAATCACGTTGCTCATAACACACCACTTCATTTGAGATTAAAGCCAACTAATTTCGGACGATGCGATGCAATGCAGATTCAAATTTTGAAAGATTTTACCTTCCTTATCAATATTTGATGTCTAGGTTTCCATTAGTAATCTACAACATGCCATTTGTTAATATATGCAGTGAAATATTTATTGTTTTAACAAGACCGTTTTGCATCTCGTTTGTCTTTTCTCGTTTCCTTTCAAGATGGTGGCTATTTTAATACGAGTAGTTCAGTCAAGATTATTTTTTTCAAATGTGAAATCTTCGCGTTTATTTGAACAATAGAATTGTCGTTGGGAGAGTGACGTTTCTTTGGACAAAATGAATGATTCCCTTTTTGATTTTTTTTTTCAAAATGTCTCGTAAATAAATATCAATAAATAGCCTCATTCCGGTAGTAGGTTCAAATCCCGGTGTGCGCAAGGAAATTTTATTTGATCGATTTGTGTTTTCACAATTTAATCATTTAAAATAATATAATATATATTGCGGCACGTTCCAAAATGGAAGCTACTCTCAGTATCGCCCTAGTGTAAGATCAACATTCAGAATTGGAAATTTACTAGAAATGGCTTTAGCCGTGCTTATTGATTAGATCTGAATTTTCAGGTACATCTCCAATTTCCTCTTACCCAAATCCCTTCCCTCCCCATTTACCTTCAGACTCACAACATACCTCAATTTGGGATGCCATAGTCTCACTGGCTCCAGGCGTCTAGTAGCAGTTAGGACTCGTGTGCAGTACAAGTACATTACAAAGTTTTTTTTTTACATTGCCTTGCACCGCAGTGGGAGCGATGGATTCATACGTCCGTCACTTCTCGACACACTGACCCCCAGATTTCTACCCACCCCTAATACCCTGTTTCTTCCCAGAACTTCCTCTCTTTCCTTTCCTAAAAAGACCCTGCCTCATTGCCTCCTGTGTGGAGCTTTTAAAAATATATATACAACGGTTTAAATTAAAAGTAAGATATTTAAGTACTCACTTAAGAATCTCAAGATTTCGTAGGAAATTTAATTTTTGATTTATTAAATGATAGAAAATTAGAAACGTGCTTTTTTGTTTAAACGTGATCTACCGTTCAAAAAACTACTATTTTAATGTTGTGTACCTTGATCGGATCAAGTTGATCCCTTAATGAACCTATAAATTTACCGCAAAACGTTACTAAACATAAACGTTAGTAAACATCAGATCGCAATTACGATTTTCAACCCTACATAGTTACACTCTCCACTGCACGTGTGGTAGATCCAATATGAACATGCGGAAGAGTAGAGAAAATACCTATATCAGTGAACCATTATTTGTACCACGTAAAGTTTCATGTTTCGCTTACAAAATAGTTGATTCATCTTAATGAAAGCGCCCCCAGCTACACTCCGCCAAGTTCCTCAGGATTTATGTTGTTAAGATGCGCGTTCTATTGGTTCGTTGTTGATAACTAAATTAACCTAAGTAATACTCTCGAGGCTTCTACAAGTTATGTACATATTTGTAACCCGCTTTGTTCTTCCTCCTTAGTATAATCATATTACCCTTAACAGAATCGTCCACTAATCTAAATCTTGGTAATAAATATAGATGAGATAAACCGAGAAAGTGTGTTTGTGTATGTTCGTAAGTTCGAAGTAAGCTCTATATTTTCTTAGTTGTGAAGAAATTGTTCAAACATTTAATCATGTAATTCAATCTGTTTGTCTAGGACCAAGGAGTCGAGTCGAAGTGTTGTCAGTAGAGTTTGGAGTTCCCCAAGGTTCCCTCTTGGGTCCTTTTTTTAAATCTGTGACTGTGACCACGGCCCAAAACTAAATTTAAATCAGAATTGGTTGCTTCAATGTTTTCTATATTCGTATTGTATGCAAATGTGGACACTAAAGTAAATGTTGGTACACCGTGTCCGAAAACTAATGGTACAAGCGGGAAACCGATTAATCCACATACATAAAGAACCCAAAAAACTGGTGAAATTTTTTTTGTTCGGCAACTAGATGGTTAATTTTAAATACGGGTCTAAATTTCAACACATCTATAATATAAAAATGAATCGCTGAATGTGTTGCTAAGCGCATAGCATTCGAACGACTGCACCAAATTGGAAAAATCTTTTTTTGTGTGTTCGTTATTAGGTATATTTTTAGGATTTTATAAAACTTCAGGTGAGCTCTGGCATTATGAAATTTGTATAAAAAATTGCTGTTGGTGGCACGCGAGGAAGCGGGGAAAGCAGGAGGGAGGGAGAGATGCGGGAGGGGAACCAGGGTGGGGGAGGGGAACCTGGGAAGGGGGAGGGGGACCTGGTAGGGGGGAGGGGAACTCGGGAGGCGGTTCGCGGGACGGGGGAAAGGGGGGAGTGGAGTGGGGAGAGGGAAGGTGGAGGTGACGGAGTGGGAAAGGACACGCAGGGAGAAACAATTTATTTATTAAATGGCATATCAACGCATGCCGGGACCAGCTAGTTATAAATAAAATAAACAGCTTATCGTAATTAGTAACCTGTAGCTACAGATTTATTTCAAATTTGACCTACAAAATTCTGTCTTCGAACTCTATTTACTTGAAAACGAAAACTGAAATAAAAAAATCACATAAACCACTCCAAATGTAATGTACGATGTAATGGTCGATCGTAAAATCAGGCGTATCATGATGCGCCTAGCCTCATCGAGAAGGGCCTGGAGGCAGATCGTGAAGTGCCTGAGGCGCATTATGATCTGAATGATTTTACGATTGGCCTGCGACATATACACCAGTTTTCCTCTTGTACCATTAGTTTTCGGACACTGTGTACCGATATTTAAAGTTATATTCCATATCAACGTTTACAAGTCAAGTTAGTTGAAGCGTACTGTACAGAGCCCGCAGATTCTGCAGATAGTGTACACAACTGCTGACCCTGAACAAATCGCAAGCTGAATTTGGCAGCCACCTCTGATCTGGAGTCCCAAAATACCTGAAAAAGACCCTTGACTCGGTGCAGAAACGGAATTTGATAGATTCCCCCTTCTTAACAAGCGGATTGCATTCTTCAGAGCACAGCCGTCGGGTAGGTGTGCTTTCCTCGTTCTACCGTCATTACAATGGAAAATGTTCCGAAGAAAAAGTGTCATTGAACCCTTCAATACCCGTGCGTAGTCGGGAAACATCCCAAAAGCAACCCAACATATGTACACGGTTGATATTAGTCACATGAGAGCGGGTCGCTTCTAAGACTTCTTGAGTTCAACAGTTCGGCTGTGGAATTTTTTTCCGGCCTTTGTGTTTCCTCCTTCCTACAACAAGACTCATTTTCACTCCTTCCTCTTATCAAAAAGACCCTTCACACAGCATCTCGAATTATGACATATGCCCTGAGGGAAATTATTTTCCTCAGGGCATAAAAATATATTTATTACTATAAAATGTATGTACTAAAATAATATTATACTAGCTGACCTGGTCACGCGTTACTGTGGCTAACGAAACACAACGCCATCTACTGGATGATTAGCCAACCTAGATAATAAAGTGTTGTATCAATAAATTAACTCACACCGCCATCTGTTAGAAACTTATGGAACTTACAATTAATAACAAAGCATTGTCCAATAACAAGCATTTAATGAATATTTAATTCGCAATAATAAATATTGAGGTCAATAATAGATATAAAAACAATCCTATCTTTTAAATTTGACCAAATTACACACAGTAAGTCAAATTTCATCAAAATCGGTTAAGTAGTTTTGTCGTTTATCTCGAACAAACATCGTGACGCGAGACTTTTATATATATATAACTAGCAGACTCGGTCACACGTTGCTGTGGCTAACGAAACACAACGCCATATACTGACAACACCATTACCCAACCTGTTCATTTGCAAACATATCAAATCCACACCGCCCGCTTGCCAGCCCGCTCCCTTTATATATTTCAACCAATTTACACAAAACCTTGATAAATTATATACTTATAAACCTTCCTCGTGAATCACTCTATCTATTGGTGAAAACCGCATGAAAATCCGTTGCTTAGTTTAAAAGATCTAAGCGTACAGACGGCGGGAGCGTCATTGCTTTATAATATGTAGAGAAGATATTATTTTTGTTGGTACTTAATGTTAAGAATTTATTTTTTTGACCTAGCTTCTCCGGGTCCCTCTTACAAAAAAGTGTAATAAAAGCCGGCTTCTTTTAGAAGTGACATCGACTGGCGCAACCTTTGATCGCAATATCATCCGGCCAATTATCATTGAAGCATTGCCCATTGCCACTGTTCAATGCCGCTGGTGTCGTGTCCGTCCAGTCTCCAGTCTCCAGTCGGGGCAATAAAAACAGTATCACTTATAATTTATTGACACTTATTCACATTCATGGTCGACAATTTCGGCTCGTGATGGTACCATTTAAAATCTATTTTATTTTATTTCAGATCAGTCTTGCTTATTAGATCCATACGCGCCGGTTCAACGTTGATATTGATATAAGTAAGCCGGCAGCACGGTTTAGAGGGTATTACCAGAGAAAACCAGAAATATGTCATTTTTTAATCAGATTTTAGACGAATTGACTCTTTTCCACAAAAAGTTATAAATGGATTTCAAAAGATAGTTCTTTTATCTAGCATTTGCATGTTTTAAATTTTGAGAAAAAATGTTTATTTTTAGTAGATATAATAAGGTTATACTATAGGTCGTTGGCAGATTTGTTAAATTTTCAAAAAATTTTGTATTATACCACACCCATTTCAAATCATATAATCATGCAGTAAAATAAAACAATACATTATCTAGGCATCACATGTTTTAGAATTTTAATTTTAGTTTAAATAAAATCATACGTACATGTGTTTCTTGACCAAAATTGGTCCGTTTGTGTATTTATTTGCTCACTTACAAACAGTTTCTTATACTTATTTCAGATTTTTTAACATTTAACTTAGACATTATTGATAAATGATAAATACTTATAATCAAAAAATAATTACAAAAATTACATTATTTTAATAGTTTTATCATCACGCCTTTCAGCATTTTTGGATGTAGGTATAAATTAAAGCAAATTTGGGATGAAATAAAATCGATATTTAGTTATAATTTTAAAAAGCTGGTACGGAGAATAATTAATCTTTCTCATTGTAACCGCCCTGCACGATCGTAAGAACAACTTTCGATGAAATGTGGATTTTCGGTCGCTGGCTTGTTAAACGCTCTTAAGAATCTATCGTAAAAATAAATAACTAATTTATTTTAAAAAACCTTACCCGAAGGATTCACGACGTGGTGCATCACCTTAAGAAACTATCGGAAAAATACTAATTTATTAAAAGCATGATCATATAATAAAACCTTACCCAAACCATGAAGTTGTACCATAGATGTCGCTGAAAACTTATCCTAAACATAGTCCCCTTCAGCATAGGACCTCCCAGTGAGGAGGACTACGATAGGAATCTACCTCTATTTTATAAATATGTCATAGTAAAAGGTCGATATGCAGTCTCTTCGCGGAATGACTGGTTTATCCTAGGTTTGACCAAAGCCTTCGGGCTAAAGACTTCAAGTCAGACCTGAGGATTGACTAGTCAAATCTAGGAGCGCCGGAGCTTCGAGGATTGACTATAACATTAGCATAGTATTTCATTCTATCTATAATGAAACGGAGCACACCGTCACTGGATATGCGCCTCAGTACCTACTTAACGGCACAGATGTTACGATTTTGCCAAATGAGTTAAAACTTAAGAAGACCGACATCGATTTGATTAAAGACAGAAAAAAAGCTCTGGAAAATACTGTAAAGTCACATAATTACAACAAGATAATTAACGATAAAACCACGAGACATATTAACTTGAAAGGCGGTGATACTGTTTTTGTGGAGAATGCAAACAAACTTAACAGGAAGAAGCTCGACGAATTGAGAATCGGACCCTAGAAAAACATAGAAAAATTATCAAACTCAATTGACAAGATAAATAAATACTGGTCGAAAAAAATTAGAATCAAATTTTTCCCACATCTCGAAGTTAATTCCAGCACCTGCATTGATGAACCATGAAGAGGATATCGAGGATGAATGAAAATTTTGCAACAATATTCTTTCCCGGGGGGGGGGAGATGTAAAGGAAATATATTCCCTTTAAATTTGAATCCTATAGTGTCAGTTAGAATGCAATCATCAATTGTCATTTGTTTTGTTATTCTATTATTTGATTGTAAAATATGAGATTTTGTTAGAAGAAACCATTCAAAGGAAAATGATATAAATAAACATAAATGTCGTTTTTGTTATTTGTTTTTGGGGTGTTATGCCGTGTTGCTCTACCTCCTCCTTTAGCCAACGTTTCGGACAGCGTTACAGTGTCCATCGTCAGGGCAGATGTGTAAATGTTAGTGGTGAAATGTGTGCTTAGGTACTTCGAAGCAATACCGTATTGCCAGCTCCATTCCTCTATATATACTTGAATATGGTTTTCTGCATTTAGCTTTGGTATTTTTAGCTTAATATTTACACATCTGCCCTGATGATGGACACTGTAACGCTGTCCGAAACGTTGGCTAAAGGAGGAGGTAGCGCAATACGGCATAACACCCCAAAAACAAATAACAAAAATACTTTTGGCCGTGAAAATCTAAAATCATATAAATGTCGTTTCTTTGTTAAAAAAACGTTGCAACACAAGTGTTTTATTTATAAATTAATAGAAAGGAATTAAACCTCACAACTTATTATGTATATATATACAACACATGGATCAAAAAGTTTTAGGACTTTATTTTTTATAAAATCAAAAATACAAGTCACGAGTAATTCATCAAAATCGACATGGTTCCCTACCCTTCAAAACACTCCCCATCGACTGCAACGCACTTACGCCAGCTCTTGATCTAATCCTCGAAACACCGCTGGTACTCAATTTTCAGTGTGTCCATCAGAGCCGGGTTCGATTTTTCCACAACATTCTCTCGAGTGCTGTACCGATTTTTTAAGGTCGCAGGGAGCCAGATCAGGTGATTTCGAAGGCTGCTGGATAGTATTCGTGTTGTTTTTGGTCAAAAACTCACGGATAACGATCTCATTGTGTTGTGGTGCAAAATTTATGCCATTTTTAGACTTAAAAAAAATCAAAAACTCGCAGAAAGGTAGAGGTACTCAGTATCGCGTAACTTTTACAAACGTCAACACGCTGAAATTTGGAGGTAAGCGTCAATGACAGATGTGGTAAGGGAACGTTCCCATACTACGTGACCCTTTCAGGGGGGGGGTGATCTTCAAAATGTTAGATGTTGTGCGTTGTGATTGTCCTATTTTATATTTAACGTCATTTAGCACTGAACACTTTTTTAATTTCTCATTTATCTAATCTCGATGGGTAGAGCCTCTTACTTTAAACTTTCCTGTCTATACCACCTTTTATTCAAACAATACCTTAAACTTTCATGTCTATGGCACCTCTTACTAAAATATTGCAATGAATTGCGTGTCTATGCTCTCTTTTGTCTGTGGCCGCGTCAAACTTTCTAATTTTTGTTTAAAAAATGGCTTGTTATCATTTTGCATGTCATTCTCTCTCTTTGCTCGATTCTCTTGATCTCAATTCGTCTTTTCGCTTCTGCTAAACTTTAAGAATTACTCTCAATTATTGTCGCCAGTCAAGTGTTTAGAATCGAATCTCGTAAATTTATTCACCAGAATAAACGAAGTTTACAACATCATCCAAGGACAAAACACAAGTGTTTTACTTATAAAAGGGATAACCTCTCAAACCACAAAACAACTCTCTCTCTCTCTCTCACTGTACGTTCCCGTGGTGTGGAACAGAAGGAAGCCAACAAAAGCAGTTCAAATTACACCCTGACTGCAGACTATCTGGAGACCACACCAGGGATCTGCGCACAAAATACCACGCTTGGTCACAATGAGGGGCGGGGGGCTTAGGTTTTTATCACGTAGTCAATCCATATATATATTTTTTTTTTTTACAGTGAATACCGCACAAGAATCTCAACTGCTCCCGTCTGGAGCCAGTGAGACTATGGCATCCCCAATTGGGGTATGTTGTGAGGCTTAAGGTAGTGGGGAGGGGAAGGAGGTGAGGAAGAGGAAGGTTGGGAAGTACCTGGCTATTCAGATCTGGTCACTAAACACGGCTAAAGCCATTTTCAACCAACGTTTCAATTCTGAATGGTGGTCTTACACCAGGGCGATACTGATAGTATCTTCCACTCTGGAACATGCCGCAAATATACTATATATTATTTTAAATGAATTAATTGTGAAATAACACAAATTAATCAAATAAAATTTAATTGCGCATGCCGGGTTCGAACCCGCGACCTCCGGATTGTGAGTCAAGAGTCTTACCCACTGGACTACGGAGGTCGTCATATATTTTGGTTACAATATATTTTGACATAAGTTTTATCTTGATAATATTTTTTCCACTTGTAATTATAGGTATGCAAGCACTCTTGCCGTCACGCAGCAATCGCCGTATAATAAAGACAAATATAAGCCAAATAATTCTTTTAAAACTTTTTGTTAGCAAGAAATGATTCAAAACCATATTTATAAATTACTACGTGAAAACTGTAGAGGAAGGGTGGTTCTTGGAATATACTTCACGTGGTCACCGAGGGGGAGCGGGGTTAAAAATTGCAAAAAGTGGGTCACGTAGTATGGGTACGTAACCTAACCTAACAAAAAAAATTCCAATTAGGTTACAGAGTCACACGATGGCTGGTCGTAAAATTTTTTGAACAATCTGGTATATATATTCAACATGTATCTTCTAAAATGTAAAATTTAAAATATATTAACTGTTCGCGCCTTTATTGTTACATGTTGCCTTTTGAAACTACCTATTTGGTGCCCTCTGCCTCAGTTGAATTCACCTCGCCGCACAGGACACAAGTCCTAAAACCGCACCGCTTTTACAGTTTTTAGTAATCAAACCGCAAACAGAACTCTTAAATCGCAGCTATTCGCAAGTACCATCGCCACGCGTCATCCATTCTCGCTTATTATTTCGCGATCAAACGTTCATTCCCAATCGCCATTCCCGTCCAAAATCTCAACCAAACTAACATACCTACCTTTCCAGTGAACACTGAACGAAGAGGGAAGCAGTCTGGGTAAGTGCGATTAAAATATAATAAAATAGGTAAATAAGAACCGCATACAGTATACAGTCCACAACATCCATGCAGCATTTGATCCCTCGATCATTTGCTACCCGCCGCAACATTAACTAAATAAATAAAAAATTTAATACCTTAAGATGCTCTATTTTTCACATACAAATTTGGGTTCTCCGTAATATTCGAGCTCATAACATTTCTCAATAATTTTTTTAAAGATAATTATTATTTCCTACAGAGTACAAAGCAGTATTCATTATTTTAATTACATTACATTATGTTCAACATCCAGTACACGGTGTAATTACATTGTATTGACTCTAAAACAGCTACAACATACATTCCGGTTGGAAATTAGAGTTTTTACGATGATCACAAACATTTGACGACCTCCGTAGTACAGTGGGTAAGACTCTTGACTCACAATCCGGAGGTCGCGGGTTCGAACCCGGCATGCGCAAATAAATTTTATTTGATTAATTTGTGTTATTTCACAATTAACTCATTTAAAACAATATATAGTATATTTGCGGCATGTTCCAGAGTGGAAGATACTATCAGTATCGCCCTGGTGTAAGACCACCATTCAGAATTGAAACATTGCTTGAAAATGGCTTTAGCCGTGTTTAGTGACCAGATCTGAATAGCCAGGTACTTCCCAACCTTCCTCTTCCCCACCTCCTTCCCCTCCCCACTACCTTCAGCCTCACAACATACCCCAATTGGGGATGCCATAGTCTCACTGGCTCCAGACGGGAGCAGTTGAGATTCTTGTGCGGTATTCACTGTAAAAAAAAAATTTAAAAAAATTGGGATGCTAGCTGTTACATTTAATTGACATTTACTTAGTTGTAGATTGGACACTCTACGGCCGTATGGAAAAAAAAATTGCCTACATAGTGAAAGATAAAAAAAATATCAGGGATCCTAGCGTGAAAACCAACATCGACACGATGTGCGGCGTGCCACCTTTTGCATTTTTTTTATACAAATTTCATAATGCCAGAGCTGACCAGTAGTTTTATAAAAAAAAAATTATCCAATTTGGTGCAATCGCGGGGAAGTTATGCGCGTACATACATTTCTGCTATTCATTTTTACAAGTAGATATTAAGGGGGCGCAAGCCGTATTTCTACCGATTTCTTACATATCTCCCTTAAACACGGTAAGTTTTAAAGCTCTTAAAAATATATATGTTATTCTTGATGATATTATCTAGTTAAACTCAAATTACATAAAATTCCCTCGATAGAAATAAATCACAAAGTATGCTTCAAAAATTATTATAAACCCGTTTGTTTCAGTTATTTTACAAGTTAAATGTATGAAAAAATTCACAGTGTTTCTTTAAATGCTGTTTAAGACAATGCCCGCAAGATTTTTGCTCTATTTTAAACGAGTAGTGTTTTATTAAACATTTTCGCAATTTTCGCATCGATTTTGTTTTCTGTGACTTTTCGAGCCTGGTTGCAGCGCCTTAATTAACTACGGCGCCAACATCGTTTCCACGGCAACCGTTTGTTTTGCTTTTCTTCTGACACAAATTAAGCAATTACTCGATTTTGTTAGGGACGGAAAACGTATGATAAATAATTTCATAACGCCAGGTCTTTTTTATAACGCCAGAGCTTACCAATATATACAGCCTGTATTACTCGCAAATAATGTAGCTTTCTATTAGTGAAAAAAATTTTAAAGTCCATTCAGTATTTTTTGCGAGAAGGATTAACAAATATACATACATCCATACATCCATACACACTTCCGCCTATATAATATAGTAGGATTAGTCGACACGAGCAAGCACGGCAATTACTGTTAACAGTAAAGTAAACATCGACTGCAATATCGTTAGTATACCTACTGAGACCGTTTTTTTTTTTAATTGGTTTTCAAGGTACAATCCCGTTAAGGCTCTACAACCGGGCCCGAAAAGAAGAAGATGGAGAGATACGAAATTACGAATGTTAGAGGAGAGCGCTAACATTTACAGCAACAAAATCGATGCGAAAATTGAGAAAATGTTTAATAAAACACGACTCGTTTAAAATGGAGCAAAAATCTCGCGGTATTATCTTAAACAGCATTTAAAGAATCACTGTGATTTTTTTCATACATATAACTTGTAAAATAACTGAAACAAACGTGTTTATAATAATTTTTGGAGCATACTTTGCGATTTTTTTCCATCGAGGGAATTTTATATAATTTGCGTTTCGGCGCGGGCAAAGTCTAGATATTATCTTCAAGAATAACACATATTTTTTTAAGAGCTTTAAAACTTACCGTGTTTAAGGGAAATATTTAATAAATCGGTACAAATCCGGGTTGCGGGCCCTTTTGCAGTTTGTAAACAGAATGTTAATGTTCAGTTATATTTTAAACGTACGTACATAATATTATTACTATAACTATACATATTATCGCAATTAACATATATGAATTAATATAAACTATCTCTATTTAGCAGCCATTGTTTCAGCATATATCTGAATCTATTTGTAGAATCGCAATTTTTTATATTAATTGGTAACATGTTAAATATTTTTGGCACGATATATTCCAGTCTCGGCCGGTTCTTCTATTCTTATTCTACGCCACGTCAAAAAACATCGCGGCCAAAATTTGGCACGAATATCAACAATAATAATATGCAAAAAATGCCACTTGCATGGACTTCATAACGACTTGGAAAAAATCGTGTGGATAGATTTTTTTACTAAGATTACGAAAATGTTATTAAAAATTTTTAGAAATGTACAGTTTTTTTTTTTTAAATAAATAAACCGTTATTTGGGCTCGTGACGTCACTACGTGAAAATTTTCCGTCTCCGAAAATGTTCATATTAATTTTATAAAATTCCACACGGATTTATTTTTTTTATATGGCATCACTTTGATTTCAGGCGAATTTTTGAATTTGACATTTAACGTTCACTAGATTTATTGTTTGTTCTCGGCGAACGTATCATTTCGTTAGATTTTTTGACAGATGTTATGAAGAGAACCCCGTACATTTTACGTTGTCCGTACTTGTTTTAGGAGTATAATGATAATGGTGCGGATTTTAACAAAATCAAATTTTATAATATTCTTATTATTATTTTAATTTACAAGTACAAGTATATTACATTTGATTTAGTAATATAGACGTTGAACATTATAATGATTTATGATCAATAAGATGGATCAAGGAAAAAAATATTTATGAGATTTAATATTTTTGGTATGCCTCGTTATTCTTCTGTGCCATTCTTGTGGAAAACGTTATTTTTTAAAAATTATTTTCGGCTATGTAATTATCGTTTTTTCGCACCTATAATAGTATATTAAAATATAATTGGATAAACAGGTCTTTAAAACACGCGCGATTTTTCGAGCACGACGGCGTAGCCGAGTGCTCGAAATAAAGCAAGTGTTTTAAAGACCAGTTATGCACGAATACTTTACGCTATTTTTTTATTGGTACACTTTGAAAACATAAATATTGATATTATTATTAAAAATTTGGAAATAAGAATTATTAATGAATTCGTGATGTGACATCACAATATCTTGATGTCATGGAAATGAAAAACACAAACATTAATTTGCAATCTGTCACATAAGATTAATAGTTGACATCACAGTTTTTACTAGTTATTGTGTGTTGTAAAATGAGTTCTAACATTGATAATTTAAATACCAAAGCAGAATCGCGGTTAATACCTGAAAAATCCAAAGACGTTTATAAAAAAGAATATGAAAGGTTCATAACATGGATGGAGGAGCAAAACGTAGTAGATGTAGATGAACGAGTTGTGCTTGCTTACCTTCAGAAAATGTCGGAACAGTACAAAGCATCGACTATGTGGGCCATACATTCGAAATTGCAATGTCTGTTGAGGATAAATAAAGGGGTTGATTTAAAATCATTTGTGAAAGTGCATGCATTCATGAAGGCAATTAGCAAGGATGACGTTGCTAAGAAGGCGTTAAAATATTCCTGTCAGATTTATAGTTAAAAGTTGACATTTAGACTTCACATTTTGTTGATTTGTTGATGTTGCCATGGTAACTTTAAAAAACGCGCGTTCCATAAAGTGCGATTTAAACAAGCTAGAGCGTTCTTTAAATGAGTAAAAAAGGGCACCAATAAAAAAAATTATGTACCGTCATTCCGGTTTTTAAAAAATCGTCTGATTTTTCGGTTTGAAATTTTCAAAAAATCGCCAGGGTTTCAAAAATAGGATTTAAAAAAAAAAATACGGAATGTCTTAGAATATTTGCCAAAACCGAAATAAAAAATTAAAAAATGTGATGCAAGTGGCCTATTGCAAAAGATGCGTTTTGCTCTATGTTCACTAATTTAAACTAGTGTAAACGGAGTTTCAAGTGTTATTCAGAATATAACGGGTAGTATCTAACTATCTTCAATTTTGGAGGCGGGTATGGACACCGCTGGCCCGAGAACCGTTTATTGGGTAACCAACACCTCTGCCATAGGTTACCCCAAGTGGTTCGCTACATCTGGTGAATATAACATGTCTTTTAATCTACAAAATACAAAATGGACTTATACACACAAACACAACATTTATAAAAACATCACAAGTACACGAACATTATACTAGACAACACAATAAATTGTACACAAATACTGTGAAGACTGAAAGTGGCAAGAAAAATATTGGCCACGAGGGAGTTCACATATATAATCAATCTCCTTCCAGATAACCTAAAAACGGAAAAGAGTATAAAAACCTTTAAAAAAAACTATTTAAACTCAAGATGTTGGAACAAAATTAAAAATATTACTATTATACTTTATATGCTCTGTATTTAAGTTAAGAAAGCGAAATATTATATTTCTTTTTACTTATTAATAATAAAAAAAAACAATAAATAGAAGGGGTGCCCGGGTTCATGTGATGAGGTTTGTCTTTGAAGGAATGGATTCATCGGTCCGTCACTCCTGAACACACTGACACCCAAATTCCCACCCACTCCTCATACTTGTTTTTTCCTTCCTCTCCTTCCTTCTTTTCTACACATAGCATCTCCAAATGTGACATAGGTCCCGAGGAAAATTGTTTCCTCAGGGCTCCTATTTGGAGTTAATGTAAAAAACGTCTATTGGTAAAAAGCAATCAACAAATAAATGCCTAAAATAATTGAGGTAATCAGTGTAATCACTTTTGTAATAGGAATACCTTCGAATATGTTGGACTTAGGGGGTATTTCACCATTCTCCTCATAAATACTTCAATAGAAATGAACTAAGACTCCCCTTCGGGAAAAAAACACAGAGTCAAAAGTCATTGATGTACGGAGCATTGAAGATATTTGGAGAATTACCAGAATAAATAAAATTGGAAGAGAGCATAAAGGCATTTTAAATTAAATTGCGAAGATATGTGATTGATTTGGTATAGATGTTTATTTTAAGTGTATGTATATATAAGGATTGTATTAGGACATAGATAACTATGCACCTATTTAAAATACCGCAATAAACAATTTGGAAGGCGTGTATGGCTACCGCCGTCCCGTGAACCATTTATTGCACAACCAACACATCTGCCATAGGTCACCTCAATTGATTCGCTATATTTGGTGACTTAGCAGGGGTGCCCGGGTTCATGGGGTGAGGTTTATCTAGGTCTAGACGGATGCATTCGCCCGCCTACTGCGTAGCAAGCCGGATCAGAAGAGACTGGTTAAGACCTTTTGACTTTTTCAGTCGGACTCTCTCTACACATCGCCTTGGACCCCAGTGGGATGTTAATTCTGGACACACTGACCCCCAGATTCCTACCCACCCCTAATACCGCTTTCCATCCCAGAACTTCCTATCCTCCCCTTTCTTAAAAAGACCGTCCACACAACATCCTCTAAGATGACACAGACCTTGAGGGAAATTATTTTCCTCAGGGTGTGGAGCTAATGTTAAAAAATACAATAGCGTACATTTTAAATTAATTAAATATGATTTATTTATTTAAAAAAAGTTTGAGTTTACTACTTGGTACTTGAACCTGTTAATAGTGGATATATTATATAGGATAAGTTGGCCGAGTTTTTTTACCTGTTTCGAGTATTTATTTGTTTATTTATTAATATTCGTTATGGTATGCATAATTTATCAGGAGGATGGTGAAATACCCCCTTAGACGTCTACGTAATACATAAAAATGATTTCTTGATGCAATCGTAGAGCATTCGTTCTTTCTAACATTCATTCATTTATCTATAGCCGATATTGCTTAGTTACTGACTGGTCATGCTAGGTCACCTGAAGTCAATGCTTAGTGGAATTAAACATGAAGCCAAAGAAAACAGCATATGTACAAATGTATGTATAGGGAAACATATTTAGAAAATGCACTAAAATAATTATAAATAAATACATGGTCGCGTTCTTCTATAAAATTCCTATATACTTATAATCCCCAGACGATGTTGGACGACAGTTGGCCCCCGGAACACTTAAACTTATTTTGTGTACCAGTATATGTATATATATAGAAACCTTCGCGGGTGTGCTCACAACAACTCACCAACGATTCATTGCAATCAGACGAATAGTATAGAAAATAATTTCATAACGCCAGAGCTCACCACTATATATAGAAACCTTTGCGGGTGTGCGCACAACAACTCACCAAAGATTCATTGCAATCGGATAAATAGTGTAGGAATTAATTTCATTACGTCAGAGCTCCCACTGGAGCCAGGATGCGGCTAATGGCCTCCGACATTACAGTGGTGACCGCAGCGTTCCAGCACCAAACGCCACTCCTAAGTGAGCGCTGGGCCCGAGCTCACCCCAGACCACGCCCTACATACAATTGATTATATTTATTGTTTGTTATTTTTTTTATGTTTTCCTATTCTATGTACCTACTTGATTCCTTATTTAAAAAATATGTTGTGTAAATATGTATATTTATATGGGACGTGTGGGATTGCATTATCCTCCCCACATCCTGGAATAAAAAAATATATATAAAAACCATCGCGGGCATGGGCACAACAACTCACCAAAGTTTTATCATAATCGGATTAATGGGTTAAGGACCGCTTTAGGTTCAAACAATGAAACATTCATCATACACATTTATGGGCGTATGTCATCTTTGGGAATGCTGTGTGGAGGGTCTTTTTTAGAAAAGGAAGGAGAGGAAGTTCTGAGAAAGGAAAGGTAGGAATCGGGGGAAGTGTGTCCGGACGTATGAATCCATCCGTCCTACTGCGGTGCAAGGCGATGTTCCGAGAGAGTACGGCTGGACAAGTCAAAGGGACTTCCTCAACCTCCCGATCCGGCCTGCCATGCAGCTGGTGGGCAGAGGCATCAAATCAAACCTCACCCCATGAAACCGGGCACCCCTGCTAAGTCACCAAACGTAGCAAACCACTTGGGGTAACCTATTGCAGAGGCGTTGCTTATCCAATAAATGGTTTCCGGGGCGGCGTTACCCATACCCGCCTCCCAAATTGGAAAGATGAATTAATTCATCCCGAAAACCACCCGCGTATTAAAAGTCAAGTATCAAAATTATTCCAATTTGGGAGGCGGGAATGGGTACCGCCGCCCCGGGAACCTTTATTGGATAACCAACACCTCTGCCATGTGTCACCCCAAGTGGTTCGCTACGTTTGGTGATTTAGCAGGGGTGCCCGGGTTCATGCGGTGAGGTTTGTCTAGGTCTTGGAGGCGGATGACCAGGACACTGAACCTCAGATTCCTACCCACCCCTTGAACCCTTGTCTTTCCGAGAACTCTCCTCTCCTTCCTTTTCTTTAAAAACCCTCCACACAACATCCCCAAAGATGACATTGGCCCTGAGGGAATTTTTTTTCCTTAGGGCCTGCTGTGTGGAGCTCGTGTAAAAAAAATTAATTATATTCACTTCACGGCGAAGTTCAAAAATTGTATTCATAAGCTGTCTTATATTATATAGTACCAATGCGATAAAAATTTTCATATAAATGCATGAAGAAGTGGAAATTTTCAAGTTTCATTAAGGACTGCAGAATGATTTGAGCGAGAATAAAATTATTTTTTTTTTTTTTTTTTTTTTTATTAGAAAATAGTTTTTTTTCTTGTTTACATTGCACCTGCAAAGCTACTGCAAGTAGCTTGTCGGCAGGAAAATAGTGTGGACAACAACATGATACAATATACAATGTTTTACAATAGAAGAAAAAAATATTGCAATTTAATAAAAAACATAATAAAAATATAAATAAGTATAAAGAAAAAAAAAAAATAAAAAATAAATAAATAAAATAAAATATTAATAATTAAAAATTAAAAATTAAAAATGCACGAGGAGTCAAGTCAATACATAAAATCTGATTCCAATAGCCATGTTCTAAACAATAGTGCAAATTTAGGTGTCGAGCAACATTTTTTCAAATCATATGGCAGCATATTAAAAATAAGTGGTACAATGTGTTCAAGAGTTCGCTGGCCATGTTTATTAGAAAATCTAGGTACTATCATCCCTTCATTTTGTGTAAGCCTAGTATTGTACATGTGATCCACCATTGTTTTGTATGGGCTATCTAAGATATGTTGCATACAGATTTTATACCAAAAAAGAGCTCTAATAGGTAACACATTTATGGATTTATACATAATTGTGATATTTTGCCGCTGGTCATAAACTGCTTTGCTGACGAGTAATTTGACCATAGCGTTTTGAATTGACTGTACATGTTGGATGTTTGTTTTACATGAGTGCCCCCAAGACGTTATACCATATCTCACATTAGATTCAGCCAGGGACAAATAGATTAGTTTCATGGTTTTGATGGGTACATAATATTTAAGTTTATAAAGTTTGCCTACAATCGCTCGAAGGCGCTTACATAGCTTAACAATATGGATATCCCATTTCATATTACAATCCACCGTCACCCCTAAGTAGACATATTCTTTGACTAGGTCAATACTTCCACAGGCGCAGGGCTGTATACAGTTATTGTGTATGCAGTCAAAGTTATGGGATACTAATGATGGTGCTATTGCATATCTGGCATGAGGCGATCTTATGTGCATTAGTTTTGTTTTTTGTGCATTTATAACTAAGCCAGAGTCGTGAGACCATTTTAGTAATGCTATGAAGTCCTGCTGTAGCATATTCATGGCCGTGAGCAGATCCCTATGTGAGATGACAAGTGCTGTGTCATCCGCATATACATAGTGCTTGATAAAAGAAAATACTTTATTCATAAGAGAGACAAATACTATGTATAATGTTGGACCTAGGATAGAACCCTGCGGTACACCAGTAGACAATGATCCCACTTTACTCAATTTTCCATTTATTTTGACCTGAATTTTACGATCACTAAGGTAGTTCTTCAAAAGTTTAAGAAAACGTCCTCGCACCCCTATCGCCTCCAGAACTTTAAGTAATTTTGTTGGATCTATAGTATCAAAAGCTTTCGAATTGTCTATAAACAAAACTAATAATTGTTTTTTATCGTTTAGTTCATTATTTATGTAATTTGAAAAATCTTGAAGTAACAGTTCAGAGCTCTTCTTTTTTTGAAAGCCATATTGGTGTGGATCTATTATTGAGAAAGACTCGAGGTATTTATTCAATTTTATGGAGATGTATTTTTCAAGTATCTTTTCTATTGCAGGCAAGATACTGATCGGTCTGTAATTTCCTATGTCAATATGTCTGCCACTTTTGTATATAGGTCTTATAATGCTACATTTAAGCTCATCTGGTATTACGGCTTGCATTAATATTATGTTAATTAAATGTGTCAAAATCGGTCCTAAAATATCTATGTGTTTTTTAATATCAAACATTCTGATGTTATCTATTCCGGGTGATTTTGAATTTTTTAGAATTTTTACAATATTCTGAATATCTAAAAGTGTGGCACGTGGTATATAAAGACTATGTGGTAGCTGTGTTGGTTCAACATTTGATGCTCTAAGATCACATTTATGTACTAGTGAGTTTATACTGTCCGAAAAGTAGTTGACAAAGTCGTCCGACACTGTTTCTGCAGATTTATCTTTTAGTAAGTACCTTGAGATTACTTCATCGCAATTACTCTTAGATCTACGTCCTAATATTTTATTTATCTCATCCCATGTATTCTTTGTGTTTCCATAATAATTTTTGAATTTTTCATTAAAAAAGGTAGATTTACATTTAAATATTAATTTAGTTACAATATTCCGAAAAGATTTATATTGTTTTTCATAAATCTTATTTTTTGGTGAATTTTTCCAAATTTTATATAAATTATCTCTCTTTTTAACGCTATCCAATACTTCATTTGTCATCCACTGTTTTATAGGCCATGGTCTTTTTCTTGGCTGAAAATGTATGTATATCTTACTTTTTTCATAAATATCGTTAAATTTACATTTTATTTGTTTATAAAGCTTAATGCAATCTTTTTCACAGAGTAATTCATTCCAATTGAAATTCCTTATGCTTGTATCGATCCTTTTTTGAGATAAAATTGAAACTTTAGTTGTTGTTAATTTCTTATTACTTTTAAAAAATGGAATATTTATCGCCGTAACAAAATGATCGGCTAAATTAATCTCGCACACACACGATGAAAGCGTATCAGTGATTTTGTTTCCACTCTTGAATCTTACAAAAATATGATCAATGCACGAACGTGTTATTTTTCCTGCACTAACCGCTTCTCGCGTGACGTCATCGATACATTTAGTAAAATAGTTCATCGATAATAAGTTTTCATATTGAATGGTTAGCGGGTCAAGACAGTTTAACAAATCAATATTTACATCCCCAAAGATTAGTACATTTTCACAGTGATTTGGGGAAAGATTATTGAGTATTGTTGAAAGTTCATTAATGAAAGCTAATTTACTTAAATTTGGTGGGCGATATATTGCTAGTAAGGTAAGTTCATTATTATTTGGAAGTGTGATTATACCGAAAATATTTTCAAATACCTGAGTTTCCAATTTCTTTTGTGTGAAAACAAATGTATCTCTGATGTATACAGTAATACCCCCACCAGACCTGTGTTCGCGAATATAGCTTACACTATTGTAACCTGGAATCTCATATAAACTGGCATGTTCACTTTTAATAGAGGTTTCACAAAGCATAAGTACATCTATTTTTTTCCAACAATCGTGAAGGTACATATGTAATACATCCCAGTATTTAGAAATTGAACGAATATTAACTTGTACACATATAAAACTTCCCACTTCACTATTTTTTATAAATAGAAATAGAAACGTACAGATGTTTCCAACGATATTACTTTGAAGTTACTTTGAAGCATATACATATACTCAATTTCACAGCTGGAGATTACTCAAAGGCTAATAATCAAAATTATAATTAAAAAACCACCAGATTATTCAACCTCACAACTTTTCCAAGATTTTTAAACGACTTCAAAAAGGAGAAGGTTCTCAATTCGACTGTATTTTTTTTTGTTTTTTTTTATGTTTGTTACCTCAGAACTTTCGACTGGGTGAACCGATATTGATGATTCTTTTTTTTATTTAAAAGCTGGTGCTTCCCGTGTGGTCCCATTTTAATTTAGTCTAGTTCTGTCAATGGCATCCATGAGAAAATCATATAAGTCTTAAATTTGCATCAAATATGTGCGCGACAAATGGACGAATAATTCAATATCACGCCAACCGATTTCGATGATTCTTTTATTATTGCAAAGGATGTACTTCAAGGGTAGTTTGATGAGAGTTTGGTTAGGTTCTGATTATGGAATCCATGACAAAGTAACGGAACTCTCCAATTCTTAAAAGCAAATTTACGATACTCGGCCGAATCTTAATCGAATTAGTTAGTGTACTTCAGATTCACTAAAAATCAAAATATAAACAAAAATTTTAACAAAACAAAAAAACGACTTCAAAAAATGCACTAAAAAGTAAAAAAATTATTTCGGATTCTTCTACAACTTAATAATCAACTTACTTTTTCTACTCATCAATATGTAGGTACGATTGTTATTTTTGGAGTCGGTGTCAGCCAAGGTACCCGGCCCGACGTGTTCACTTGACAGCACATCTCACCTATAACTATGTATGTAGTTACAAACCTACCTCGGTTGACACCAACTGCAAAAATAACAATCGTACCTACATATTGATGAGTAGAAAAATTAAGTTGATTATTAAGTTGTAGAAGAATCCGAAATTATTTTTTTACTTTTTAGTGCATTTTTTGAAGTCGTTTTTTTGTTTTGTTAAAATTTTTGTTTATCTAGTTTCACCGTTGAAAAATACATCTATTAAAAATACATTCCTTCAGATACACAAAGATATTACAAAAAAATCACACCGTGCTATACTACGTGTTGAAAGCAGTAGACAAAATATAATGGGTCGCTTATGCACTCCATTAATGTATGTATACTAGCTTCGCACAACATTACTATAAAAAAAACAAATGCCTTGGCATTTTCATTGATTTACGCAAGGCTTTTGATAGTATCTCCCACACAAAACTAATTAATAAATTAAATGATATCGGTATTATTGGTAAGGTTAGGTATTGGCTGAAAAGTTATCTAACTCAAAGAAATCAAAAAGTAAAATTAAATAACTCACTAAGTGCAGATGAAACTTTAGAATTTGGAATTCCCCAGGGGACTGTTATTGGACCAATTTTATTTATAATATACGTAAACCAAATGTTTAAATTATCACTTAATGGTAAACTTATATCCTTTGCTGACGACACTGCAATAATTATCGAAAAAAAGACGTGGAACGATATTACCAATGCAGCCAATCAAGACATGAAGGTTTTAAAAAATTGGTTCGATAACAATTTACTATCACTCAACACAGAAAAAACTTATTACATTCCATTCTCTCTACAAGAAGATGTGCCAAATAATTTAATTAACATAACAATTCATTCCAAAAATTGTGCAAATGACGGTACATGTAATACGGACTGCGCTAAGCTGAATCATAAATCTAATGTAAAATATCTTGGAATCTTAATAGACAAAAATGTTAAATGGAAAGATCATATCAATCTCACTGTGGAAAGAATAAGAAAACTTATCTATGTTTTCTATAACATACGAAATATTTTAAACAAGAAAACTATCAAAATTGTCTATTATGCATTAATTCAGTCTTTATTACAGTACGGCATTATTGGGTGGGGAGGGGCCTTTAAGGCTTCCTTACAGCCCATAATTATAATTCAAAGAATAATTATAAAAACCATTCTTAGGAAACCATACGACTACCCTACTATACAGATATTTCGGGAATTTAATGTACCATCTATTACAGAATTGTATAAGAGAAACGCCTTATGCCAAATTTATAAAGAATATTCTATTCAAAAAGTTCACCCCTCAGATAGCATAAGTAATAGATTTAAAACTAATGGCTTAATAGCCATCCCTATGCTTAGAACGACCACGGCTCAGCACCACTATTTGTATTTAGGTGTAAGATGGTACAATATATTATTATCCAATAACAAAATTAATATAACAGATACACTGAAATATGAATTATTCAAAAAACAAATTAAGTCCCTTAAATTGGATAATGACATATTGTAACCTTAATGTTTACCCTTTATGTAATTAATTAATTTACCCTTACTTAAACAGCAATATTTAATATTTAAAAAAATTGTATTGATATTGTCTAAATTGTCTAAATTGTGTACCTACCTAAGATATTTATTTCATTAGTTCTTTGAAAATTGTTTACATAATGAACATTATTATATTTTTTTGCATGTAAAATACTCCTCCCATAAACACGAACTCCTAGAGCTCAACTTATGGAGTAGTAGAATAAAACATGAATTATTTTGTAATCTTGCATATATTATCATTGTAATGTATAAACAGAAAATCTTGAAATAAATAAATAAAAAAATAAAAAATAAACAAAATATTTACACTGGAATAATATGGTTCAATCAACTAGCGACAGAGCTAAGGTTAGAACTTGATTATAATAAATCTTCTATAATATAAAAATGAATCGCTGAATGTGTTGCTAAGCGCAAATCTCGAAAGCAGCTGAACCGATTTCGAAAAATTTTTTTTTAGAATATTCCTTGAAGTACGAGGATGGTTCTAACGGAGAGAAAAATTGAGAAAATTGGATAATTTCAGAAAACCTAACGACTATCGCACGTTTGACAGTTCGCGTGTTTGAGAATGACATTTTGCAAAACAATGATTGTTAAATCAGGATTCTATTTTTGAAAATCTGTAAGTTGATAAATTTATTTAAAATAGGTACTCCCCTAATAGTTTGAATCGAATCAAGAATTTTAGATATTTTAAATAGGTACCTATGTTAGGTACCAAATTTAATATACATGAAATATGGAAATTTGAATAACAATTGTAAAAGGTGGCACGCGGGCTGTTTAAAAACTGAATGTACTGGGATTGAATAAATGGAACGCAGGAGGAGGGTTGGCGGGACGAGGGAGCGGGAAAGGGAAAAGTGAAAGCGGGGAAGGTGGAAGGGGAACGCGGGAGGGGAATGGGACGTGTGAGGGGGGAGGGGAACTCGGGAGGGGGGTTCGCGGGACGGAGAAGGGGGGGAGTGGAGTTGGGAGAGGGAAGGTGGAGATGACGGAGTGGGAACGCGAGAGGGGAAGAGGTCGCAAGAGAAGAAGAGGAGGCGGAAGGGGAACGGGACGAATGGGAAAGGACACTCACGGAGAAACAATTTCTTTATTAAATGGCATAGCAACGCATGCCGGGACCAGCTAGTTTAAAAATAAAATAAACTATTCTATCATAAATAATTTAGCTAATTAGAATCAATTGACATCGTATTTTTTCTTATTCTATTACTTTTTAGTGTCTGGTACTTTTTTATTTTTATTTTAAATAATTTGTTTTTAATATTTAACATTATATTATTACGTACAAAAAGTTCTTTTCACTTTTATAAGTACAATTTTTTTTAGTTTTTTTTCTTCACACTGAATTTTAAGTTATAATTTTTAGTTATTTATTAATTTTTATTTTTTCCCCTTTCTTTATACACGAGTTTTTTACTCTCGTAAAGGTAAATATGTCTAGTTTACAATTTGAAATATATATTATCATGTTAATTTAAGTACCTTTATGATTGTAATAAAAAAATTAAAATAAAATAAAAAAATAAAAGCTGCTTACATTCTGCACACTGGAATATTATTTTTAATTATGGCCTCAGTGGTTGAGGGGTAAGGTTCTAATCTCTGCGTGCGCAAATAAATTTTATCGGATAAATTTGTGTTCATTTACATTAATTAAGTAATTAATTGAAAATAATAATATTATGTTGTATATTTTCGGCGGTGACCCGACAATTCGTCCTGCGACAATTCATCCGGCGACAGTTCATCCTGCGACAGTTCATCCGGCCGACAGTTCATCCTGCCGACAGTTCATCCCGCCGACAACTCATCCGGCGACAATTCATCCAGCCTGATCATTTAGAAGATTTTTATTAAGTAAGTATGCAAAGAGGATATACGGCCGTACAACCAAAATCAATATACTTATATCTGAAGGCATCTTGAGTGGAAATCCGCTGTAAAAATATTTTTACTAACAATAATTTCGACTCTCCGAAGAAGCATGCGTGAATAACAAAATACGACATACTTATACTTATAGGTTATACTTATAGGTTAGGTTAGGTTAGGTTGAATTGTCAGGATGAATTGTCGCCGGATGAATTGTCGGCGGGATGAACTGTCGGCAGGATGAACTGTCGGCAGGATGAACTGTCGGCCGGATGAACTGTCGCAGGATGAACTGTCGCCGGATGAATTGTCGCAGGATGAACTGTCATGGAACCATTTTCGGCACCTTTCAGAGTGGAAGGTACTCTCATTATTGCCCTGATTTATGACCATAATTCAGAATTGAAACGTTGCTTGAAATGACTTTAGCCGTGTTGGTGACCAGATCTGAATAGCTAGGTACTTTCTCACCTTCCTTTTTTTACAATAGCTGCATACTCTTCTATTAATAATAATAATAATAATAATATATCTTTATTGAACAAAAAAAAATGAAGATTTATAACTACAAAAACAAAAAGTACATCATAAGTACAGTAAAAGTACAGTTTAAAAGTTGCATACGTACGAAAGTTAATATCAAAAAACAAAATACATATATACAGTAGGTAATTAAAGAATAGAGATTTATAATTATAAATTTAGGTTTCTCATAACCTGCCTCACTAGGCTAGCCTGTGTTGAGGCAGTAATTTTATGTCAATTTATTATACTGTGAACATACCTACACTTACATTAGAATAAAATCACACAATAGAATGGTTGCATTAATAAAACAATAACATTGGTACAATAATAACAGCATTGGTTCAATATTAATTTCGAATTTGGGTGAGTGCACCGGTAAATGCTCTATCATTATTTTTTATCCAAATTTTTATGTTTTTTTTTAAATTTTTTTGTGAATCACATTTTTTTATACTAATTGGAAGAATGTTGTAAAGTCTTGTTGCAAGGTATCTGAAGCTTCGTTGACCAAAAGTAGTATGAGTTATGGGAATTTGTAGTAAATATTTGTTATTGTTTCGAGTACAGCGAGTGTTTAATCTTTTTTCATAGTATTTGTGTATATTTGTGTATAGATGAGTGAGGATTGTTTTTGCATATATCTGCCGAACGTCAAACACATTCATAATATTGAAGATTAAGTTGGAGTCTGTAATTAGAGGTAGTCTAAGAATTAATTTTATAATAGTTTTCTGTGCCTTTATGATTGGGTCCAGTGCTGATGCAGTACCGCCTCCCCATGCTATGATACCATACTCAATAATGGATTGACAGACTGCAAAATAAATCATTTTCAAGTGTTTTAAGTCGAGAAAGTTTCGTATCGTTCTGAAAAAGTGCATGGTTTTTCTTATTTTGTTAGCAATTATTTGAGTGTGAATATTCCATTTGAGATATGGATCAATTGTGAGGCCGAGATACTTCATCTGTGTAGTGCGCTCAATGTAGGGACACTGACAAGATTCATCGGAATTTAAACATGTGTGTATTTTAATAGAGGCGTCATCATGAGGTTGACCTGTTATATTTATGCTTGATGTGACATATTTAGTTTTCTCAGTGTTCAATGTGAGCGTATTTGTATCTAACCACTTTTTTATAATGTTTATATCCATTTCAGCTTTTTTGTAAACAGCTTGCCAAGTGTCAGCTTCAAATAGTAAAACAGTGTCATCGGCAAAACTAACTATTTTTCCCTGAATGTTAAAGTTACATAAGTCGTTGATATATAAAAGGAACAAAGATGGTCCTAATATGCTACCTTGAGGTATCCCATAGTGAGTTGAGCACTGATTGCTAAGTGTGTTCATTATTTTCACTTGTTGCTTGCGGTCATCAAGGTAGCTCTTAAAAAAGTTAAGTTCGTTGCCTGTAATACCGATTATTTGAAGTTTGTTTAATAATTTACTGTGTGATATTGTATCAAAAGGCTTTAGAGAGGTCTAAAAATATTGAAATACATTTTTTGCTTTTATCGAGGTTTTTCACAATGAAGTCAGTTACGACGGCAATAGCGTCAGAAGTACTCTTGTTTTCTTGAAACCCGTATTGATTTTCTGAGAGTACTTTATGGCTCACCAGAAATTTTACCAACTGAGCATTGATAATTTTTTCAAATACTTTGGATAGTGTGGTCAGTATAGTTATTGGTCTGTAATTGTTTATGTCTGTCTTGTTACCTGTTTTATGTATGGAAATAACAATACCTTGTTTCAAGTTTGAGGGGAAGTGTCCTTGACTGATACTAAGGTTAATTAGGTATTCTAAAGGTAATGTAATTTCCGTAGCCAGCGTTTTCAAAATCTTGGTTGATATTCCATCAACCCCGGCAGAAGACGTGTTTTTTAGGGAATTAATTATTTTTAGAATCTCTTCCCTTGACACAGTTTGAAAATTGAATCTTCCTTTGGGAAATTGAAGTTCTGCTTCAGCAGGTAGAGCATTCCCACAATTTGGTAGACGAGAAGCAAGATTTGAACCAATATTTGTAAAAAAATTATTGATATAATCCGCAACGAGCTTGGGGTTTTTTGAGGTGTCAATAATTTTTCCGTCAATACAAAGTTTACTTATGTCCTGTTTGTCTTTAGTGTATTATTCTGACTTATTTGACTTGGCCCGACTCGAGTATTTGATTCACTTAATCGAGCCCTGTCTTCCTTGGGCGTCGGCGACTTCTTTGACCATTCACATTTGAGTAATATATTCTTCTTACACTACTCTCTTTGTTCATTCGCTCTACATGCCCTAACCATCTGAGGGTCTCTTTCTTAATGTTACTCATTACGCTTACATCAGTCTTGCATTCTTTGCGGATCTCCACATTATTCACAAGGTCGTACATGGTTTTACTACACATACGTCTCAGGGATCTCATTTCAACCGCTTTCAGTCTGTGTTACAGAGAAAAGTTTTTTTTTTTAATGTTGTTTTATATTCATATTCCGTTAGTCATCCGTAATAATTCATAGAATTACCTCTGACTTCAAACATATAAGTACACTTAAAACTTTTTACTGTTCGCTGGTTCGCCCTCACCTTGAATATGCTAGTGTCATTTGGTCTCCTTTCTACGCTGTCCACATTTGTCACATCGAATCCGTACAACATCGTTTCCTAAGAGGACTTGCTTGGAGGTTGGGTCTTGAAAGAGGCAAGTACTCATATGATGAAATTGAACACATTTTAAACATGTCTTCTTTAGAAAAACGAAGAAAGGACTCTGATCTAATTTGTATGTTTAAAATTATCAACAGTATTACTGATACACCTGCATTGTTACAACTCATCCAGTTTAACATCCCTTCCCGTAGGCTTCGAAATAATGAATTGCTGTTCCTCAATCAACATTCTACTAATTACGGATACCATTCTCTCTTATCCAGAATGTCGAGTCTTGTCAACGCAAGTCATAGCATTGATTTTTTTGGTGTAAAACTAAATGACTTTCGGCAGTCGATACGCAATATTTAAATGCTTCTTCATGCTTTGACTTGTAGTGTCTCTATATGTACTTTTTTTATATTTTATATTGTCATTGCTATTAATTTATATGTGCTCTCCCTTCACTGTCATCTCTGTTTTTTTTATTTGTGTTATTATTATGTTTTTAATGGACTGTTGTCCGTAAATTAATAAATAAATAAATAAAGATGACGCCACTGAATTTGGATAAGTTTAAATATATGTAGATATTATAAGTATGTTGTATATGTGTTGTAGTGGTTACATAATTACTTGACATTGTTTCTGAAGATTGCGAAAATACGGTGGCACGAATTGCAAAAACTAATGTACAATATTTTTATAATGGTTGAGGAAAACCTCTAAAAAAATATGATAGATTAATAATAATTGACTAGCCGAAGTCCCCGGCGATGCCCGAGCTTTACACAGAGTTTTCGAAATCAAATGTACGTGACCTTCCTCTTGTTTTGAAGGTGATTTTTGTGCAGAATTCATCAAAGTTGACATAAAACTATAGGTTTGCATACAAATCAAATTCACACCGCCCGCTTGTCAGCCCGCTCGTCCACCACATACAGACATTATCCTTTATTTATTATAAATTTAAACCAATTTACGCAAAACCTTGACAAATTATATAAGTTCTTAAACCTTTTTCAAAACAAAGTTCTTAAACAAAGACTTTAGACAGAATTTTTTTTGGCGGAAGACTAGCTGGTCCCCGGCATGCGTTGTAATGGCATTCAAAGAAATAAAATTATTCTCCCTGCATGCTCTTTCCCGTGCATCCCCGTTTCCTTCCACCTTCCCCGCACTTCCCCCTCCCTCGTCTTTTCCCTATCCGTGAACCCGACTTCCCCCTGCCTTTCCTCCCTGCCGCTAAAATATATGAAATACACGCATTTTCATTTATACAAATTTCATAACGCCAGAGCTTACCCTTATATATGGTATATACGTTATTCTGATATATGAGCTATATTATTGTAAAGTTTCATTAAAATCAATTCAGTAGTTTTTGCGTGAAAGATTAACAAACACACACACATCAGACCTAAAGGAGGTGTCTGTCTCTATAGTCGAGCTGACGTCAACTGTGTGCGACTGTCGAATCTGGAAAACTCCAGATTCGACGTAATGTGGGTACGCGTCAATCTTGCCAGTACGGTAAGATTCTACGCGTGTTTATACCGCTCACCGAACCTTAGCGAATCAGACACGTCCGAGCTCTTCAAACATTTAAGCGACACTATTGATGACCTCTTGCCCCGCTACCCTATGGCAGAGTTTGTGGTCCTGGGGGACTTCAATGTTCATAACGAACCTTGGTTGAAGTTCTCAGGATCAACAGACTCGGCTGGACGCCAAGCGGAATCCTTTGCCCTTTGCTACGGATTGGAGCAAATGGTTCAGGAGCCTACAAGGGTTCCTGATGTCCAGACTCACCGTTCCAATCTGTTAGACCTTTTTTTAACTACTGTGCCACACGGTTACAGTATCGAAGTCACAGCGCCTTTAGGATCGTCCGACCACTGCCTGGTGACGACATCAATCCCTGTAAACTTCAGACCACCAAACGAGAGGCTGAAGAGAAAAGTGTGGCACTATAGGTCAGCAGATTGGTTCGGTCTGCGGGCACATTTTAATGCTTTCCCATGGTCAGCTGTCTGTTTTCGGACTTCGGATCCCTCAAGATGTGCCCAGGAAATTGGTGAGGTCATCACATCCGCGATGGATGGCTTCATCCAATCTACTGTTAAGGAAACTGGTGTAGGCTCAAAGCCGTGGTTCAGTCGACAATGTGCTGAAGCAGTGCGACGAAAAAACGCGGCTTACCGAGCCTACAACACATCTAGAACATCCGAAGACAGAACAGCTTACAACCAAATGGCAAAGGAAACCAAGAGAATCATAAATAGGTCAAAATTCGAGCATGACCAGCAGATCAGCAGAAAGCTGACTGCATGCCCGCATGGCAGCAAGCAATTCTGGTCGCTTGCGGGCTCAATAGGTCGCAATTTCTGCAAATCCAGTCTGCCACCTCTTACCAGACCTGACGGCTCACTAGCAAACACCGCCACCGAAAAGGCTAACTTACTAGGTAAAATGTTTGCGGATAACTCAACCCTCGATGACCAAGGTGCTGTCCCGACGTCGGTTCCTCACTGCGGTTTTCGTATGAAAAAGCTGAGGATCCGGCATCGGGAAGTACTCCATGTTTTACGAGGGCTTGATGTTAATAAAGCTAGTGGGCCTGATGGAATACCTGCCCTGGTACTGCAAAGGTGCGCTGCAGAAATAGCTCCAATTTTGACGAAGCTTTTTAAACTGTCCCTGAAGACTGGCTCTGGGCCCTCTGGTTGGAAAAAAGCGGTTATCCATCCTATTCCAAAGAAGGGTGACCGCTCCAACCCGGCCAACTACCGCCCCATAGCGATCACATCAGTTCTGTCTAAGGTGATGGAACGTGTGATCAACGACAAACTGCTCACATACCTCGAGAAGAACAAAATTATTAACGACCGTCAATACGGATTCCGGCGGAACCGCTCGTGCGGTGATCTTCTCGCGTATGTGACGCATGTTTGGGGGCGATGCCTGGAACGTTTCGGTGAGACCCAAACGGTTGCACTGGACATATCCAAGGCCTTTGACCGGGTTTGGCACCGAGGACTTGTCAACAAACTGCATTCTTACGGACTTCCCGCATCCTTGTGTACGTGGATTGCCGACTTCTTGAGGGAGAGGTCGATTCAGACGGTAGTCGATGGTTTCACCTCTTCCTCTCACTCGATAAATGCTGGCGTCCCACAGGGATCGGTTCTGTCTCCAACTCTGTTTTTGTTGCACATCAACGACCTTTTGTCATTTGCACCAATTCACTGCTACGCGGATGACAGTACAGTTCATGATAGCTTTTTGTTTGACAAGCCCCCAAAGGGCTCACAAACTCCAACAGCTCGTAAGGCTTTGAAGCAAAGAATGGACGGTTACCTCGAGAGTGTTTTCTCTTGGGGTAAAAATAATCTCGTTGATTTTAATGTTTCAAAGACCCAATCTTGTCTGATTACGTCTAAAAGGGATCGCAATGAAAATCTAGTCTCTTTCAACGGAAGCAATCTTCCGAACAGGCCCTCCATTGATTTGCTTGGTGTAACCCTAAGTGACCAGCTCAGGTATGGGGGCTCCATCGAAGCCAGAGTAAAGTTAGCCTCCCAAAAACTGGGCGTACTGTACAGGGCCCGCAGATACTTTAAAAGTACACAACTGCTAACCCTGTACAAATCGCAAGTGCGCCCCACGGTTGAATTTGGCAGCCACCTCTGGTCTGGAGCTCCAAAATACCTGAAAAATACCCTCGACTCTGTGCAGAAACGGGCGGTCCGTTTGATAGATTCTCCCATCTTAACAGACGGATTGCAATCTTTAGAGCACAGGCGTCGGGTGGGAATGCTATCCTTGTTCTACCGGTATTACAATGGAAGATGCTCCGAGGAACTAGCATCATTGATCCCTTCGGCACCGGTGCATAGTCGGGAAACACGCCAAACGCGTGCCCAACATTTGTACACAGTTGACATTAGTCACATGAGAACGGGTCGTTTCTTCGACTCGTTCTTATGTTCAACAGCTCGGCTGTGGAATGATTTGCCGGCCTCTGTGTTTCCTCCTTCCTACAACATGGGTCTCTTCAAGACCAATGTTCATTCCTTCCTCTCCTCAAAAAGACCCTCCACACAGCATCCCAGATGACATAGGCCCTGAGGGAAATTATTTTCCTCAGGGCCTCCTGTGTGGAGTTAATGTAAAAAAAAATACAAACTTTCGCGTTTATAATAATAGTAATTTAAGATTGTATTTTTCCTTTGTAGGGGTGCAGACATACGTTCACCGTTTGTACCATTTTCGACTGTTGGCATTTAGTGTGTAAGAAAGAGGGGCAGCATTATATTATGTTTAAGAACAAAAGTAAAACAATCAGCACATTAACATTTGACGTTTTTCAATTTTTGGAATTCACTCACTACTCTATATTATATGTATCACAATATTCCTGCAGCTCTTTCAAAAGATGTGAATTCGTTCCACACAAAATGAATAAGGAAAAGAATTTTCTCGTGAATTTTTCCGATGTCTTAATAGCTATTCTGCTATTCGGGACAGAGACAAATCCAACAAATCAAATGTCATAAAAATCGGTCCAGCCGTTCTCGAGTTATAAATGGTGTAACTAACCCGACTTTGTTTTATATAGATATTAAGAAGATGTAGAGATAGGTAAAGATTTGAAGACAATTATTTCAGAGTTTTTTCAAGTTGACGCCGTTTTCAATGATTCAAAAAGGACATCTAAAGCCAATCATAGTAATTTATTATTTTTATGACTTCATGATTATTATTCGTGTCCGGTTATTGAATTCGATTTTCTGAGAAATATTCAATCAACGACAACTATCCTTTATGTATAAAAACAGTTTGAACAATTAATACTCGTAAACTCGTTACGTAGTTTGACTCCATAAAAAACTGTTGGAAGAAAAAAAAACCACCGCAAAAAGTTCCAAAGTGACAAAATGTTAAAAAGAATTAAGTAAATGACATAATGGTGTCCAGTAATTAACCTTTAAATGCTGACGTGATTTTTTTACGTATTCTCTGACGTAGGGCCTGGGCGGCCCGTTACTTTAAAAAATATATGTTTTTTATTTTATTCACAAAAAGATACATAAATTACAATAAATTTTATACAATAATTAAATTACATAGTATATGTATTTGATTTGCTTATATAAATAAGCGGGGCGTGTGTGTATGGGGGGGGGTGTTATTATATTGGTTTAATTTTTTTTATTCAATTAAAATTTTCGGTGTAATTTTTAAGCTGAGTCTTAAATTTTAAAATTACTATTTATGTTTCTGATTTTTTCACGAAGTGAATTAAAAAAATGTCTTCTACAACATATTAAACAACATTAAAATAAATTATGTACCAACTAAACCAGCTAAAAAATGTAATTATCCGCCGTGGTACACATCATCTCTCATAAAAATAATTACAGAGAAAAATAAATACCATAAAAATTTTATTTTTTTTATTTTTTATTTTTAACTTTACGAGTAAAACCTCAAATTGTAATATTTAAATAAATGAAGACAATATAAGCGAATACATAAAGATAGTTGCCAATAATGTATGCGTTAAAGAAAATGAAGATAATGTAGGTGGTTCTTAGTCGAAGTATGGTACAGTTAAACATGACCGAATTTCATATCGACACCGTGGCGCAGTGGTTAGCGCGTTTGCCCGGAAAGCAAGAGGTCCTGGGTTCGTGTCCCAGAGGTGTCAATATGTTTTTCTGATTTTTCTGTTTCCAGATTTTCGATTGAGTTTCGCTTATATTGTCTTCATTTATTTAAACCATAAAAATTTTTTAAAATTTCAAAATCCACGTGACTATCAAACGTTTTCTCTCTTAAGATCTAGACAAAAAAGTATCGCACAACAACTCTACATTAATTATATACACACTGCTGAAAATAGCATAAATGGTAATCCTAACCTCTTCTGGAATCATTTTAATAACATGAAAAAAACACAATCGTCTCTTCCAAGAACGATGCACCTAGATGACAAAAAAGCAGAAAATGGCCAAGACATATGCAATATTTTCATGGAATATTTCCAATCAGTTTACATAAACGATAATAACCTACCAGACTTCGACATACCAGAAAACACAAATAACATAAATATCACCACGGTCAAATTCACACGAGAAATAATCTTAAAAGAAATAAAAGCTCTTAACATAAACACAAGCGCCGGGTGTGATGACATTCCCTCATACTTTATAATTAATTGCGCGGAAACACTTGCAAAACCTCTCTGCATTATATATAATAAATCAATGAACAAAGGCACGGTACCTGAAATATGGAAAAGAGCCTACGTTACACCAATCCACAAAAATGGTGAAAAAAATAATGTTAAAAACTATCGGCCGATTTCAAAACTAACAATATTCAGTAAGTTAATGGAAAAAATTGTTTACAAATATCCAAGTCCACAACTGAATCACATCATTACAACAAAGCAACACGGTTTTACAAAAGGCAGAAATGTGGAAAGTAACCTCGTTCTTCTTACGGAATTTATTGTCGATCACATGGACAACCGCACTCAAGTAGATATTATCATATATACAGACTTTGCCAAAGCATTTGATAAAATTAATCAAAAACTATTACTCAGAAAACTTGGTCATTAGGTATACGTGGTAATCTATTTCGTTGGGTTACATCTTACATATATACTCAAGAGATCACAGGCAGTAGCAATAAAGGGCTTCGAATCAGATTTCAGTGAAATTTCCTCTGGGATCCAACATTCTCATCTTGGACCATTATTTTTCATTTTATATATCAATGATTTGGTCAATGTTGTTAAATACTCTGAAATAGAATTATTTGCTGATGATGCCAAGCTATATAAGCCAATAAAAAGTCTAAACGATTGCGTCAATTTACAACATGATTTAAACAATATATTTACCTATTGCCAACAAAATCAACTATTTCTAAATGTCTCAAAATGTCATCACATTACATTTTCAAGAAATAAAAATAAAACATTATTTAATTATTCGATAAATAACAACAACATTGCAACAGTCTCAGATATTCGTGATCGTGGAATAACACTTGATAGTAAACTACAATATAACCTTCATATACAACAAATCACAAATAAAGCTGCTAAAATATTAGGTTTTATCATAAGAAACACAAAACTTTTTAATAGTATCAACGTCATTAAGCAACTCTACTTTGCCTATGTACGAAGTCATTTGGAGTTTGCGTCAGTTGTTTAGTCTCCATTTTATAAAATCCATACGAACAAAATTGAAGCAATTCAAAACAAATTCCTCAAATATCTTTGTTACAAGTCATATGTAAGATTTAATAATTATGCAGAGGCAGCTTCATACTTTAAAATTGATTCATTGAGTGTACGAAGGCATCATATGGATGCAATATTCCTGTATAAATTAGTTAACAATAATTTTCAATGCCCAGAGTTGCTAAATAAAATTCAATTTAATGTACCTGCGCGTACAACACGCTCTTCTGTCCTATTCAGGGTTGATCAATGCAAGACAAACTGTAAGCAAAATTCTCGTCTGAACAGACTATGCAATAGTTACAATAGCATATTATCCAAGGTGGACATTTTCAATTCTGAACTTTCCAAATATAAGGGGTACATAAAAGAGTATTTCTCTGATGTTTCATTAATATGTGGTGTCTATGTTTCTATCATTTATACTTTAATTCTGTTATGATTTTATTTATATGTTCAACCCGGCTTCTTATGGTTACCAATGTATTGATATTTTTATGTAAATTTTAGTTTTATATACTTAATATTTTGTTTTATAAAATTTTTGATCTCATACTCCTTTATTATAAATTTTATTATTTAAAATTTGTTATTATGCTGTTTAATCAGAGGTAAAGTCACATGGAGGAAATCCATAATTGGTTTTATTTTGGCTACACAAACATGTACAAACTGGAAAAATGTAAACTGTTGATTTCCCGAAAATAAATAAATAAATAAATAATTATTTTTTGTGATATGTAAATTGTTTGTGTTTGATTTGTATATGTACCTCCCCATCCTATAATGCCATATTGTATAATTGATTAATAAAAAGCGAAGGATGAGGTTCTAAGTAATTTTTCGTTATACATTATTATTTATATTATTGCTTATATGTTAGAGATCCATGAAAATTTTGAGGTCCAAACTATGGTTAATTGGAAAATTTAAATATATTTCAATAAAATATAATACTTTTATTGTTAAGTAACTTATATTTGACAATTTGGATATTATGTAATAATTTTTGGCAAAAATCACTTGAGATCAGAAATCAGTCTGTATTATCTATTAAACTAAATAAAAACAATGAACTCACTTTTATTATAATATTCCAATAGTGTATCAAATAAACTACATACTTAAAACTTTAGTAAAGTTGTTTACGTTTATTTTTATATAGTAAAAATCAACTTCAAAAAGTCACGTAAGTACTGACGATGGATCAGAGAGGCCCGCAAAAAAAATTAAAATGAATTTTCTTACACAAATTTAATTTTTTGGCTCTGGCGTCACTAAATTCAAAGCTACTGGAGGGGAGTATTTCGATATTATTATTATTGCAGGGCCTGAGCGGCCACACGTCAGTAGTTAAAGGTTAAGTAAAATTGTTATTTATTCCAAGGTAAATCTATGAGGTAGATATAGCAGAAAACCTTAAACTACTACCATGATGGCCTCCGTGGTCGAGGGGTAAGGCTCTCGACTAGCAGTCCGAAGGTCGCAAATTAAATTAATTGTTCCTCGTGATACGGAGCTTTCTTAAAAAAATAATATTTATATATTATACAATTTCACAACTTTTGACAATTTCTACGAAGAACTTCTAATTTAATTAAGTCTTTTGATAGTGCACATTCATATCAACACTTCAAAGAGCTTTTATCGTTATCTTCCATGTCAATTTAGTGTACAGGTGACAATGTCATCACAAATAAGAATCGATACAAAATTCTATTTAATTTTTTTTTTTACGTAAGCTCCACACAGGAGGCCCTGAGGAACATAATTTCCTTCAGGGCCTATGTCATCTTTGGGGATGCTGTGTGGAGGGTTTTTTTAAGGAAAGGAAGGAGAGGAGTGTTCTGTGAAGTAAAATGTTTTAAGGGGTGGGTAGGAATCTGGGGTTCAGTGTGTCTTGGTCATCCGCCTCCAAGACCTAGACAAACCTCACCCCATGAACCCGGGCACCCCTGCTAAATCACCAAACGTAGCGAACCACTTGGGGTGACCTATGGCAGAGGTGTTGGTTATCCAATAAAGGTTCCCTTATATGACTCGTTTAAATAGAGCAAAAATCTCGTGGGGATTGCCAAAAATAGCATTTAAAGAAACACTGTTAATTTTTTTATTCAATATCTGTAAAAACGTGTTTATAATAATTTTCGGAGCATAGGTAACTTGCGATTTTTTTTTCTATTGAGGGAATTTCATATAATTGCCGTTTCGGGGCACAGTTAATAATTTGAGGTGTCTAGCGTAACTTTATTATAAAACCCAAGGTTTCTTTCTGGATTTCATTTTATTTCAATTGGATACCTAAATGTCTAATCTTTTTAGAATTTAAAAAAATATATATTTTAGCTGCTTGCGACGTATGGCACCATCGGAAATACTCACTACTTCGAAACGCGAACAAGTAATTTTATGTCTGTCGAGTTTGGATCTCTCCGCGGGTGGACGCGTGCACGTCATCGTGATAATTCAACTATAACTACTGTTTTTTTTTTCTGAATCTTTATGATGGAATATAGGAAATCAGATGATTATCATAACTATTTAACTTGTGTTTTAGTGTGTTAAAAAAATATTGAAATAACGGATTTTCAAAGAGTATTTTTTCTTTAAGTTTAGAATTCATCGACAAATATTAATGTATCCGAATGTATCCGGAAAAATTTTACGTTTTCTGTGTTTAATGGATATTAATGTTTCAAATTAACTTTAGTTTTGTGATGCATTCAGGGTTTACTTTAACAACTTTTAATTTTTTCACCACCAAGGCGATTTTTGATGTACAGATCGATATATACAAATTTCATAACGCCAGAGCTTACCATTATATAAAGAAACACTCTTCTGCTAAAATGCAATGTTTTGTAAAAAATTTGAGTCAATCTATCGATTACTTTGCGAGATTTGCGAATGCAAACATAAGGAAACTATTTTTTTATTGCTGTAAGTATTAAAAACAACTGTACCTGGTTGAATCGCGCAACATATTTTTTTAACAGTTTTTTTCATATATTGATAATTTGTATTGTCTCAAAAATATACTAAAATCGTTCATTCCTTAATACACCAAAGTAAATGTAATAAAACTAACTTCAATCAAGATTGTGCTATACTTAGTCTAACTCCCAAAATCAAATACCTTGGTGTATATATAGATCAACATTTTAAATGGAAAACACATATTTATGAACTCGTCAAAAAGATTGGGAAATGTATTTATATATTTATTAGACTTAGAAATATTCTTAGCTTAGAAAACCTAAAAAGAGTGTACTATGCAACTATTCAATCTATATTACAATATGGTATTATTGGCTGGGGAGGAACATATGACAATAGTCCACTCAAAATAGTTCAAAGGTTGATAATTAAGGTAATCTTGAGAAAGACGTCAAAATTTTCTACTGAAATTCTTTTTTCAATATTCAAGGTGCCTACAATAGACAAAATGTATAAAAAATATTCAATACTTCAAATTTACAAAGAAATACAGTTAAATACTCATAACTTCCAATTCAATACATCAGCAAGATACCAAAAAACTATTAAAATCCCTAAATTTAATACTGAGGGTGGGTTTCTTCATTTACCGAGAATGCTAAATGCAATGCTAATTGTAAAAGTAAACGATCAAAATTTAAAATTAAAATAAAGTTGCGCTAGATACTCAAAATTACTAACTGGAATGTACAGGTATTATTTTCAAGAATAACATTTTTTAAGCGTTAAGACTTAAGGTATTTAAGGAAAATATGTAATAAATCGGTAGAAATGCGGAAAGCCGGGCCTTAATCAAACGAAAGAAAATGGATGGACGCCCTCAATATGTGGTGCTGGAGAAAAATGCTCAGGTTTCCATGGACAACCACCAGACGCACAAAGGTGTCCTTTCTGGAAGAGCTAGGCGTCCACAATAGGCTTTCATCTATCTGCCGACAACTTATCACCAATCTGAGGACTCCGACTTGGAGAAACTCACTGGTAAGTGGAAGGCAGAAGAAGCAAGAAGAGTGGTCACCAATGCACTGGAGTGGCCAAGTACCACTAGCGCCTGGTACATCGGTGTCAGAAGCTCTCCACGCAGCGCAGGACCCTGAGGAGTGGAAAAGCCTTGTCCACCGTGGAAATTGGAGTAGTGGTCAATTTCCACAATAATGAGGAATCGACTTGAGAAGAAGAAGCTTAATATTTTTTGTTATCCGGTACTTGACGGCTACACCGAAACGCCGAAAACCACACTTATTATAACACTGAAATACCAGCCAAAAAAGAGTAAACACGAAACACGATGTCACTTCTTACAATCACATAAACACGCAGCTCACCATACTCTACACTATACACGTCTGCCGTAATGAATGACGCTGTAACGCCGTCCAAAATGTTGGCTAAATAAAGAGGCAACATAACACGGCACAATAAACCAAAAAATAATTACGATTAAACATATTACCGTTTTTTACGAGTAAATCATTTACTTCTGTTTCACTGTAGGCGCCCTACATTTGTACCGAGTTTTTCACACATGAGAACGGATCTCTACAACTCGTTCTGACTTCAACAGCTCGGCTGTGGAATGATTTGCCGGCCTTTATGTTTCCTCCCTCCTAAAACATGGGTCTCTTCAAGATCCAGGTTCAATATTTCCTTTCCTCATAATTGCCCTACTCACAGCATGACCAAAGTGAAATAAGCCCGGAGGGAAAGTATTTCCCTCAGGACCTCCTGTGTGAAGTTAATGTAAAAACAACTAGTATAATATGTTAAAGCCGTATTTGGACCTATACAAATAACAAATTTTGAGAAAACTTAGTAAGCGTTTGGTAGTTCGTTACCTTATCAATAATATGATAATTCTACCAGAGGCATACTCCGGTAGTTTACAACGAATGCAAATTTAGCAGCAAGAAGTGCATTCTCTATTTTCGTATTTTATTTGAAAGACAGGTTTCAGGCGTTTAATAAATATGACGTTATCGAAAGGTTTATGAATTCTTTGAAGTATCACCTCAAATAAAATAATTACTAATTACTATAATAATTGTGGTACCGAAAATTCCTCCATCGCTTTGTCATAATATAATGATGGTATTGATGGGAATTTTGAGTAACAAGGTTCCAAATGGAAAAACAGAGTGTGCAATTCACACGCGGTAGTAGTGAAACTGGTAGTAGAAAACTAAAGTAGACGAGAGTGGGGAGGCTACGAAGCACCGCACAAAGAGGAGACCGATTAACTGTCTCATTGTCGAAGGGTAAATCCTATAGATGTATGTGTCTGTTTAGTATTGCTATTTTTCATCGGGTTTCGAATCACAACGGTGCATAAGAAGTTTTCACTTCAAAAAAGTTACGTTTCAATTCTGAATGGTGGTCTTTCTTTTTTCTTTTTTTTTGTAAAAAAGCAATACTGAGAGTATATACTTACCACCCTGGAACGTGTCGCAAATATTTACAATGTTTTTATTTTTAATGATTTACGTATTTATTGCGAAACGTGTATAATTAAATTAATTATGTTAAATTTACTTGTGTACGCCGAGATTTGAACCGCTAACCTTCTGAATCTCAGTAGAGAACCTTTCCCCTTGACAATAATGGAGGCCGTCAAGTTATTTATTTTTTTATGAAAACTTCTTTAACACCGTTGTGATTTGAAACTCAATGAAACGGAAACGAGCGACACTAAAAAGAATCAAACACGTACACCTGCGAGATAATGAGATGGACTAATCGGTGTCCTCTTTGTGCGGTGCTTCGTAGAATAAAATGTAAAATAATTTTTAAACTTGTAACAATTTTAAAATAAACCCTACAATTATTATGCTACTCCTGACCTGATACTCTGCATTCGTCTCATTCCCTCGAAGTTTAATTTTCTGAAGGTTACACTTTTACCGCTTGTGAATTGCACACTCTGTTTTTTTTTCTTACTTAATCTTATTTTTACGCAAATCTGGGTTTTTTACAAAATTGCATATTTAAATCCGTTAATATGTAAGTACATATACAATTATAATTTTTTTTTTCTTAGTTTAGGTTTTAGCCATTTTTGTTATTTTCTAGGCTTGAATCAAAAATTATTTCGGATAACACGATGGCGGTATGCGTTTGTGATTTTAACACGTTAAACTTTACTAACTTTATTAATTTATGGATAAGCCGCCGAATTTTTATGCACAGATTACGGAAATTATACTTAATTTCAACAATTATTACAAGAAACAACTATTTACGAACACAAAATAAGTTGTTAGGTTCTTAGTTTAGGTAAATTAAGTAATATATGCGTTTTTAGTTTGAAACGAAACTTCACAAATGTCAAATCCATACAAAAAGCATGGCCGTAATGGAGATGGTGATTTTTAAACTTTTAATAAAAATCGAATTTTAATTATTATTTTTTAATTTATAAACTAACGTTTAGACAAGATTTTTATGCATAGCACAAAGGGTAACAATTATTACAAGCAATAATTGTCAGCCTGAAACACTCATTTACATTGAAAAATCTTCCGAGAAAAGATACTTGCCGCCAACGGGACTTGAACCTGTGTCCTTCCGATTGCCGGTCGAATGCTCTGACCACTGAGCTATGGCGGCTTATCAAATACCCGCCAAATAATTCAATATATACTAGTGTTTCATTCAACAATTACTGCTTGTTATATTTAAAATTAAAAATTAAAATTAAAATAAAGTTGGTTGTTTTCAGGTGGAAAAAATATAACAAGCAGTAATTGTTGAATGAAACACTAGTATATATTGAATTATTTGGCGGGTATTTGATAAGCCGCCATAGCTCAGTGGTCAGAGCATTCGACCGGCAATCGGAAGGACACGGGTTCAAGTCCCGTTGGCGGCAAGTATCTTTTCTCGGAAGATTTTTCAATGTAAATGAGTGTTTCAGGCTGACAATTATTGCTTGTAATAATCGAATTTTAATGCATATTTTTCCGTCTATCCGACTGAAAACGATGGTTCTTGTGGTAATTTAAGTTTAAAAGAAGTTTACTTTTCAAATTTTATGCCTTTAAATTTATTTAAAGTGTAGCGGCATACTTGTCATACTTTACCCTAACTTTTTTCAAAGTTATATTTTCAAATTTATTTACATGGTGCCTTCATCAAATAAATTTCGTCAACCACAAGAGCTGTGAACTTTTGAACATTGACCATGATAAGTGGGTAACGTACCTACGAAAGCTGTTTTTATTTATTGGTCTGTTTTGATGAACAAATAATTGACGTAGCTACTAATAGAAATTATCAAAAATGTACTTACAATTTCCAAACTGGTGCGTAGAATTTATCAGCGAAAATAATTATTAATTATTATTGCAGTTTGATAAGCCATTCCACTTTAAATCACTTTAACAACACTTCAGTTTTCACATCAATTGGTTACACAAAAGAAAAACCATTTCACATCACCATTGTCGTTTAATTTTCACTCGTTTTGATTAGTTTTACCATTTTTGATTCACATTTCATATAAATACATTATAACTTCGTCACTAAAGCGTAACTGATTGTATTTCCACTCGGACTTATAATATTATAAATTATAAACGTCCAGCATTTTAATTCTTGGACGACACCATTAAACTATAAATAATATTTCCAGGTGGCGGGAAAAAACACAAAAATAAACCAGCTGCTGCCGAAGTTTGCGTGCGAACTTTTCGAAAACTTTTTGGAGTGCGATTTTTTCGGCGCTTTTCGTAAATTTGAATTACGTAATCTTTTGGATAAAAAAGCCGTTTATTTGAAGACACGTCTCGGTGTACGGAACATACGAAAAGTCAGCGCGAAACTTATGAAATGACCATCAGTATCATAGAGATTCTCTGGATGTTGTCGCTTTTAAATTTAGACAGATACTGAAAGGTCTTCGTGAACGGAGCGGGAAAATCGGGTCTCGACTGCGCAAGCTCGTATATTCAGTAAGTTCTCGTTTCATTGGCCCGTCTTCACAATGCTCGGAATGCTTGTAGACGAGAAGAAAAGCAACAAGCCATTTTCCAATCGAACACGTTGCTTTAATTAAAGTAGTGACATCTATTTAAAAATTACCAAAGTACATTTTTTCATGACGATGACATCTATCGTAAAATGTTCAAAGCAAATTTATTGTAAGCCAGTTGTTATGTAGTAGTGACATTTTTTATGTGACTTGTTTATTATAAAGCAGTGACCCGAAGTTATTTGCAGAAAATGTATTTTGCATTATTTTCTACGAACCTTGGCAGCGCTTATTGGCAGTGACATCCATAGAGGAGTGTTCAAAACACGTGTTTTTTAATTGCAGTGACATCTGTGAGAAAATATTCCAAACACATTAATTTTACAGCTGCTGTACAAGAAATTTTCAGTGAAAGCTATGGAGGAAAGTTCGGTACCTACCACAATAATTATTATAGTATAGTGATACTTCAAAGAATTCACAATCTTCTCTTTCCTAGAAGGCGCGAGTTTAATTATTTTATGAATAAACGCTGGCTGTTTACAAGTTTTAAGTTGTGATATGTGAATATTATGTACCTAATTATTTGCGCCGATACTGATACTCAAAAGAATTCATAATCAACTTTTATATAGATGACTCGAGTAAAGTTATACTTTAAAATTTTATAACTTAGTTACCTATACTTTAAAATACTGATGAATTAATTGTTTGCGCCCGTACCTACGCCCGTACCTACCTACGCAGTGGCGTAGCTAGCATGGGTGGCACCCGGGGCGGATAACGTGGTGTAACCCCCCCCCCCCCCCCAATTTCGACTTCACAAATGTGTAGAAAATTGATCCTTCCTGGGGGGTGGATATTTTTGTGACAATTTTTTTCCAGGGTCGGGTGTCACCTCCCGTCGAGTGTAGCGTCACCCCCTCCCCCCACCCGTCGGGTGGCACCCGGGGCAGTCCGCCCCCCCTCGCTACGCTACTGTACATGCGCAATAATCGCAATATGAAGACGAATAAATTTTAAATAATAAGATTTGTTTTTTAATAATATTTGTTTTTTGAATATTAAGCTTTTTTTAAATACAAAGATTTTATTTGAATTCCATTTGCCAAAATTGGAGTGTCACCCTAGATGTTTTGAACTAGCTTTGTTTCTTGGTGGGAATAGTAATTAAAGATTTATTTATGGTCTATATTGTTACAAATCATTCTTAAATTACCCATCTGGTCACTTATATTATATTTTTATTTCTTACTTTATTATAATATTTTAGTGTTTTAAATGTAGTGTATTTTGTGTGTGTAAAATCACTTAACTTTATAAATATTAACCTCAACACACAGGCCTAGGTGAGGTTAATTTTTTTGCATGTAAAAATAAAAAATAAGAATGTATGGAGAGAAGTTATAAATAAATAAAAATAAAATAAATACTTTTGTCCATAAACAAATTCAAATCTTTCAAGAAAGGCTAACAATAACAAATACAGATGGCGCCAGTTATTTTTTTTTTATCGTTTTGCTTTAAAATATTGAGGTGAATTAATTGTTTGCGCCTGTACATATTTAATACGAATATAAAGAAATAGTTTTGTCCATAAACAAACCCAAATCTTTCACGAAAGGCTGAAAAATAAATATTGGGTGGTATAAAATTGAATTTTTCAGCCTCTCTTGAAAGATTTGGATTTGTTTATGGACAAAACTATTTATTTATATTCGTATTAAATATGTACGGGCGGAAACAATTATTTCACGTCAATATTCTAACGCATCGTCCAAAAAGTATTAAAAACCTAAAATAATTTAATTGGCGCCATCTCAATTAATAATTATTTATGCTTTAAAATATTATGAAACATTAATTGTTTGCTTGAAGGATTTGAGTTTTTTTTACGGAGAAAACTATTTATGCGAATACGTCGTATCAGTGGCATAGCAGCATGGCTGGCACTCGGGCGGATAACGTGGTGTCATCCCCCCCCCCCACCAATTTCGACTTCACAAATAGAAAATTGGTCCATCCTTGGGGGGGGGGGTTGACTAGAAATAGGCTAATTTCGTCAATGAAAAGAGCGTCCGGCACAAAATTCTCCTCATTTTGGGACATTGAGACATAGAGCTACGAAAATATAAATGACACCGTATTCAATGTTCTTGCGACAATAACCTTCGTTATTTTTTAACGGTCGGGTGTCACCTCCCATCAGGTGTAGTGTCACCCCCCGTCGGTGGCACCCGGGGCGGTCCGACCTCCCCCCCCTCGCTACGCTACTGCGTCGTATTCAATCTTTTATTATTTTGAGTATAAAGCTAACGTAATTTTTAAAGACCTAACATATTTTCGCTATTATTGCTACATACTTGGAAACAGAAAATCTTGGATTTTGGTTTCTTCATTTGGAACACAAATAAATCAAATTAATCACACATTTAATTTGAAACCTTGTTACTCAAAATCATCATCAATAATTGTAAAAAGCGTTTTTCCGTAAAATAATTATATGCGCGCCATCTATGAAAGAGTAGAATATGAATTCTTTTGGCAACCACCATCAAATTTACGACGGATAATTTGGGCGGCATTTGCAAAGTTTCAAACCATTTTCAATGAAACAATGCTACTTTGGATAAAAACGTTGCCTTCTCACCGACGTTTGACGCCCAGCCCAGTCGCAGTGACAGGTAGCGCTCTCGTAGCGCTATTGCGGTAAAATTAGCAAACAAGTTGAAAGTTCCAACAGGGCACCTCCGATCGATGATATCTGTGCCGAGATATTACATTATTCCAATTTTACTTTATTTTCCATTTTCACGCGATGTTTTAAGTCTTTCGGTGAGTTCATTAAAACCAAATGATGTCTATTTTGTGTAAATCAAATCTGTGTCACCATTAAAGTGGAAAGTTGGTGAAAGTTTCTGTCGTTGTTTTTCAACGTAAATGACAGAACATTTTTTAGCATATGTGTCCGAATTCTAATGTAAGTTACGTAATTTTGTTGCAGTTTAAAGGATGTCTTGGATGAAAAGGCCCCGCGGAAGCCCCGCGCCTGTCGCGGGGGCTGGCCAGTCCATTTTTAGCCCCCTTCAGGTGAGTTATTATGACTGAACAACCTCTGCCCTCATAGGTTATGTTTGTTGACACATATTGCCGTTTCGCTACTCCGGTTCTTGTCCGCGCTGTCTGCTGACGTGCGAACGGATACAGCGAATTAAATCAACTCCACACTTTGTGTACAATTTGATATGGAGGTCATTCTCTCGTAAATAAATTCAATCAGTTTTATTTTTGTAGTGAGCCGTGAAAATAGACCTGTCTCAGGTGACAGAAGTAGAAACGAACATGTTTTCGGCAACCATAATATTATTTATATTGATTCTATAAAAACGTCAGCAACCTTGAATTTGTAACTTAATGTTGAATTTTCCCTGGAAAATGAGGGCATTCATTAAAACATTAAAAAGTAAATAGAGAGAAAGAAGTGTCTAGTAAGAAGGCAGTCAGTTGATCCATTGGCATATTATTTATTTAACACCTCTAAATATTTACACATTTGGCACCTCGAACATACCAGTAAAAGTAATGTTCTCTTAGAAAAATAATAATGGTAGTTTTTATATTCTATATCTTAACTGTATATCTGTATATGTGATGTTCATAGCAGCAAAATCTCTCACAAGTTTTGCACTGATTTTCTTTCTGGAATATCTATGTCAACAATTTTCGGCTTGCAGCATCATGTAATTGCTGTAGTGATAGAGTTCTGATTATTTTTTTTTTACATTGCCTCCACAAAGGAGGCCCTTAGGAAAATAATTTCGCTTAGGGCCTATGTCATGTAAGGAGATGCTGTATGGAGGGTATTTTTAAAGAGAGGAAGTGCTGGAAGGGAAAAAGATATGAAGGGTGGGTAGAAATCCAAGACGGACGTATGAATCAATCCCTCTACCAATTGTGGTGCAAGGCGATGGGTCGAGGGAGTCTGGATGGAGAGTTTCCTCATTGTTGAGGATTATGACTTCCACACAAACTTCCCTGGTAGACAAGACTCCTCCACTCCTCGCGCTCCTGCGCTGCGAGGCAGACAAGGACACTCTAGTTCCGGATATGACAGTGAAAATTGACCTCTCCAATGCATCGGTGTCCTTCTGCCTTCCATTTTGTCAGTAGTTTCGCCATGTTAGAGACGTCAGTTTTGAGAGCGTCCTGTCCAAAGTATCTCTATTGTGGATGCCTTGTGCTTCCAGTATGAACACATTTGTGCATCTGGTTTTCTGTGGAATCCTGAGCATTTTTCTCCAGTAGCACATTTCGAGGGTGTCAATCTGTTTTCTATTACTGTCTCTAAGTGTCCATATTTCCACATCGTATAGAAATATGTGGAAAATCAATGCCCGGACTTGTCTCATCTTGGTGGTCTTCATTATGCCTCTGTCACTCCATATCTTTTGCCTTTTATTCATGGTGAATTTTGTCATTTAAATTCTTCTTTTCACTTCTGTTCCACAACTTAAAAAAAACTATTCAGTTTGATTATAAACTAAATAGTGTTTGTCTATCTACTGTCACATCTATCAAGGACCTTGGGGTCACTCTAGACTGCAAACTTTCTTTCCGTGATCACATTAATAATATCGTAAATAAATCACTCAAACTACTCGGCTTCATTCATAGAATTACCTCTGACTTCAAATGTATAAGTACACTTAAAACTCTTTACTGTTCGCTGGTTCGCCCTCACCTTGAATATGCTAGTGTCATTTGGTCTCCTTTCTATTCTGTCCACATTTGTCACATCGAATCCGTACAACATCGTTTCCTAAGAGGATTTGCTTGGATGTTAGGTCTTGAAAGAGGCGAGTACTCATATGATGAAATTGAACACATTTTAAACATTTCTTCTTTAGAAAAACGTAGAAAGGACTCAGATCTAATTTGCATTTTTTTAAATTATCAACAGCATTACTGATACACCTGCATTGTTACAACTCATCCAGTTCAACATCCCTTCCCGTAGACCAACGATACTCAACCTTTTTTCTCTTCGGGCCACATACATGTATTTGTAAAGTTACGCGGGCCGCAACACTATACTGGTATGACGAAAAAAATCATCAACCCCCCCCCCCCAACATTTTTTCGATTTAATTTTGAAGACCTCCGCCATTAATAATAATAATATTTGGATAATTTGTAGAGCGCTGTTCTTGTGAAAAATTACCTAATAATGCGTATTTATATTATAAGAAAATAGTACTTTATACGACAGCAAGAAATGCTTTTAAAATTAGTAGGTACCTGACTAACCATTGACATTAACCAGTTTTTATGTATTATAATTGATGCGGTTGTTTCTAGAAGTGGCACTTTTATTTATAAATTACTAGCTGGTTGCTATGCGTTGCTATGCCATTTAATAAGGAAATAGTTTCTCACTGCGTGTCCTTTACCATTCGTCTCTTTCCCCTTCCGCCTCCCCTTTCTCTCCCGCGTCCCCTTCCCCTCTCGCGTTCCCACTCCGTCTCCTCCACCTTCCCTCTCCCCACTCCACTCCCCCCCTTCCCCGTCCCGCGACTCCCTCTCCCAAGTTCACCTCCCCCCTCCCAGATTCCCCTCCCCTTTCCCTGGTTTCACTCCAACCCTCCCGCACTACATACATTCAGTCCCGGTACATTCAGTTTTCAAATAGCTCGTGTGCCACCTATTCAATTTTTTTTATACAAATTTCATAACGTCAGAGCTCACCAGTGGTTTTATACAAACCTTGTCCTGACAATAACGAACACAAAAAAAAGAATTATCCAATTTGGTGCAGTCGTTAGGAAGTGTTGCGCTTAGCAACACATTCAGAGATTCATATTTATATTATAGTTTTGCGCGCGTACTTGTGTGTCAAATATTTGTTTTTTGGGATTAAATCTAGCGTGTGTAAATAGCAACACTCTTACACATCTGCCCTGATGATGGACACTGTAACGCTGTCCGAAACGTTGGCTAAAGACGGAGGTAGCGCAACACGGCATAACACCCCAAAACAAATAACAAAAAAAACCTTTTGGCCGTGAATATCTAAACAAGTATCTTACTCTTGTACCAGATCGTGTGGACCATAATGACTAATGACAATCCTTTTCGGGTGTCACTATCTGTGGCCTGTGCGTCAAAGTCCAAACGAATCTCAAGATTATAAATCGAATCGAATCGAATATTCGAAATTTAGAATGATAGTTTTTTTTAAATCAAGTTCCTGATGGTAAAGTGGTTAGGGCCGCACACAAAAGCTTGGCGGGCCGCAGGTTGAGTACCGTTGCCGTAGACTATGAAATAATGAATTGCTGTTCCTTAATCAACATTCTACTAATTATGGATTCCATTCTCCCTTATCCAGAGTGTCGAGACTTGTCAACGCAAGTCAAAGCATTGATTTTTTTATGTAAAACTAAATGACTTTCGGCAATCGATACGCAATATTTAAATGCTTCTTCATGCTTTGACTTGTAATGTCTTCTATATGTACTTTTTACATTTTGTATTGTCATTGCTATTAATTTATATGTGCTCTCCCTTCACTGTCATCTGTTTTTTTTATTCATGTTATTATTATGTTTTTAATGGATTATTGTCCGTAAATTAATAAATAAATAAATAAATAAACTTCCTTCGTCACTTACAGAAGAGCCTAGGTATATAAAGTCATTCACGGTTTCTAAGTCTGTGAGAACATTATTTGTTTTTACAAAGGTGTTTGCCCTGTCGATCACCATTAGCATATACATCATTAGTATGCACCACATAAAACACTTACGACCTAATTTAGATTAAGGATAATATCTGAAAAGAATGCAAGGCCTATGTTAGCGTTCAACTGAGAAATTTGTGCCCATTTCTGGATTGTTAATTTGGTATTAATTGTATGCTCTGCTAATCAGTATTGGAATTAGATCTCGCTTGTGGACTGCTTGTCTCACTTCCTTTGATAAATCATAACACATTTTTACCGTGCATTCACAATGTATAGAAATTCTTATCAGCTAATAATAGTTGTATAAATAAAACAAATAGATATTATGTATGTCTTATTCAATTCATAACAGAAACATTAACCTTCCATGAATCACTTATTAAATTACTTTGCATATAATGTTTTTAAATACAGTAATTTTCTTATGAAAAGATGCAAAAAAACTTTTATTAAATCATTTGAATATTTAATTTCACAACAAACTGCTGAAAAGTTTAGTGTTGTTACTTATAATAAATAGCTTGTAATAATGCTACAGGCACATTATCTTTGCTGAGTTGTTAAAACTGGCTATGTGGCAGTGTTTGAATATAAATGTGTGAAAGAAATCAATTTTCCTGACGGGAGATGGTTTTTAACATTATTATTTTTGTAAACTGTGGTGTAATTCACCAGTGATTGAGATTACTTGAAATATGTTTAAAAAAACTCTAATACCGATCGAGGTTCGTCGATATTACAAATTGCTTTATTTACGTTATCGTAAGGTTTACAATGAATATTTAACTGATCAGACTTCCGTCCTGTTGGAAGCGCTAAGTTATTCTGAAGCTAGAGAACCTACACTGTGGGAGCCCAGCTCTCTATCGTGTATCATCGGCTATTTCCGTAACTGTTCGTGCATTAGACATAAAAGACGATATTGGACACTCTTCTTAGGTACTACTTAACTGACATCCATTGAGACACCTAAAAACTACATACAACTATCTACACTAACGAAAACAGTGCTTCTAAGGCCCTCCGTTTATGGAGATACTTATAAACTACGTGATTGTGACGCAACCACAAGTACCCTGCAGATATAATACTCTTTAATGCTGGTTTCCGTACATGGCGCTACCCGAAATATACTGAACTTGATCATTTTTCACGTGCATCCGTGGAGTTAACACGTTGTCAAGCAATCTTCATACAAAACACCGATTTTTGAAAAAAAAAAAAAAATTCGCATACGACAACATCCATGATGCCATTTTTTTAATATTAGCATCCTAGCACACCCAAAAGTCACGAGCCGCCACTGGTTGAAACGTTGCTTGAAATGGCTTTAGCCATGTTTGGTGACTAGATCTCAATAGCCAGGCACTTCCCCACCTTCCTCTTCCCCATCTCCTTCCCCTCCCCACTACCTTCAGCCTCACAACATACCCCAATTGGGAATGCCACAGTCTCACTGGCAAATTTTAAATGTCAACTCATGTGATTTGCAGCAAGAGCCGTGGAGCTACAAAATATACTTTTAAATATTTAAAAAATCTAAACTTGAAATACCTTAATATTAATTGTTTAATTTTTAAAAAAAAATTTCATAAGGATAAAGTGTGCTGCATTACGAGTACATTAAAGAAGAAGATTCAAAACTGTTTTCCTCAAATAATGAAAATACTTGAAATAAAAGGGGAAAGTTTTTTATAAACTTCTATTGGCGACGTCAGTTTTCTTTCAAATCAGTGTAGATCATACTTTTATTGATTTTTCTGTTCTGTTCAATGTCTTACAATGTTGCAAATTAAATCAACAAATGATGGCGTAACATTACATGTTACAAATTCGTTTTACATAATAAAATATACTGCTTATCAGTTGTTAGTAATAATTATTACATAAAAGTTTTATTTAGTTCGCCGTAAAAACTGACAAATAAAAAATTAACAGGTGAGAATTTGACTGATGTTGTTTAGATTGTTCTTTTTATTCCTTTTATCTGACAACAATCGCCATTTTTAGGACCGCCACAGATCCACTTGCTCTGAGCATTTGAAATTCTTGTAATAACAATGTTTCTTTTTTCGTGTTTAACTACATTGCAATAAATCACGATTTTGTCATTTTATGATGCCGACGTGTTTAAATTATGCAAATTTATGTATGTTTAAGTGTTTCATGTTTTTGTTTCTATATTTAAATTTTCTTATTGTTAGCGCAGTTGTTCTGAATCCAGTAATCATGACATCTGCAAGAATTTAATTATTGTAGTGTCCTGTGTATTTTAAAATAGACTGTATAATTAATTAATCAAAATATGTATTTTCTTTTTTTTATTATCAGTCACCGTTGCCAGGTGCTCAATCCCAACCGAATCAACAACCGACCTGGATGGGGCAGCAGCCCCCTCTGTCTACCCCAGCCCCGACTAGCTACCCTACCCACACACAACAGCAACCGCAGGAGTTCTGGCAACAGCCACAACCCACTGCCAACTACAACAATCAACCCCAACAAACTTACTCTCAACCCAACTATCAAACTCACCAACCTCCCGTTCAGAATCAGTACTCAAATGATTACTACCAGTACGACCAACAGCAGTATGCCTCTCAACCGCCTTATCAACCGCAGCAGAACTTTCACACTTATCAGAACCAAGATTATAACGCTCCGAACACAGCCCAACAACCGAACTTCCAATCGGTACAGCAAAATCAGGCTGCGGCGGGAGCAAGACAGCAAGGAGTTCAACCCAATCAGTGGGAGAAAACCGAGGCTGATCCTTGGGATTGGGGCTGGCAGGACGATGCTAACGCTCAAGCTCAGCAAAATTTTAATCAATCTCAGCACAATTCTAATCAATCGCTGAACACGGCTCAGCAAAATCCTAATCAGCACTCTAATTTAGCTCAGCACGGTTCTAATCAGCAGCCGAACATAGCTCAGCAGAATTTGAATCAGCAACCCAATCCGGTACAGCAGAATCATCAATCGCAATCGTTGCAAACCCGCATGGCCAACCCCGCTCAGCAAGGACATCAGAATATCCAGCAGGCTCCTCCAGCTAATGCCAACATCTTGGCTGATAGTTTTGCAAACTCCGCAAATTCATGGAATTGGCCTGCAGAAGAAGTGGCCCAACCTGAAGCGATTAGGGAGCCTACTCCTCAAATGCATTCGCGTAAATCTTCTCAGGATAACGTGACGCAGAGGAATGTCCATGTGCAGAAAGCACCGAGTCCCAGGCCCGCTGATACACCGTACCATTCAGCAGCTAGTGCATTTGCTCATGTTGATTCGGCTATCACGGAATTATCTCAAGATGATAATAAAAATATCCAATTAGATGAATCTTTCTCTGTCGCTCCCGCTGTTTTGCCTGTCTCTGAGCCCAACATTAAGACTTTGAACGATCGTGAAGCATTGATGGAGCACAATATTCCTAATTTGGCTATGGGTCGGAGATTCCACGCTGATAATCTAACTCCGCAATGGTCTATTGAATCTCAACCATCTCAAGATTCTAGCGATGGTATCTTATCGCATACGGAGAGCAGTAATAGAAGTGAAGATCCATCGAGGAGTTCAAATAAAAGTAGTCCCGGTTTCAACACCAATGATAATACTAATTTTAATTATGCTCAGCCAGCTGAGAATGTGTGGGATCATCCTTCAGTTAACAACCCGTCTAGTTTAGGGCATGTACAAGACAAAACTGTTAACCAAGAACTTGTCAATAGTGTAAGGACTTTAAGCATCAATAGGGAGAGTGTTTCTCCAGATAAGAGCACTAGGAATATGCAAGGTGATCATGTTTTACCTCCAGCTGATTATAAATTGCCGCCTCAGGTGCTGACTCCTCCGGTAGCAAACCTGGCGCAACCTCCCAATAACAAGAGTCCACAATTGCCTCCGAGCGCTGCGGGCTTCTCATCTGCGAGCACTCCTAACCAAAATCCGTTCAAGAGGTCCGGGCAGCTCTCTCACAGAAATGCCAATAACCGAGTGACACCCATGCAGATGATGCCCACACCGGACAATGTCGTGCCTCCGATAGATCCTCATCCTGCGCAGATTTCCCCGTTTGCTCAGCAAGAACTGACTCCGGCCATTAGACAAAGTTCACCGAGTTTGGTGAACCCTCACAGTGTACCGGCTCCTGCCAGAAATGTACAGCAAACCTATTCAACGGCAAATCTGGAAACTACTCCGGATAATTCGGAAAGGCCGGATATTCCGCCTCCTGTAAACTTTAGACCTATGCAGTACCCTCATCCTGTGCATCAGAATACGGTTGAAAACTTTGAAGTCGCTCCGAGCAATGACCGAAATGAATACTTGCAAACTGGTCATCTTTCTGACCCCGCTTACGACAATACTAACTTTGCTGATGAAGATGTATCGAGGCATGCTTTGCAAGAAAGCTACTCACCTCCCGGATTCAGGAGAATGGTTGTAGGGCAACCGGAATCTGAATTTGGACAAAACTCTAGTTTTATTAGTGATGAGCCGCCACCGGGTCTTTCTAGAATGGTGCCCGGTCAGTTGACTGATTCTTCTAATCTCTATACCCAGCCCAACGATGACTACTTGGATAGGCAGATAGATGGCGAAACTACAGAAAGCAGTTCTACCTACATGAACAGGGCTCCGACTGTATATAGACAGGTTGACGGACAACCTACAGGTGAAGATTCAAACTATAATCAAAACCTTTCTCTTTCTAGAAGCTCTTCCGATCGTAGACCAGTCGGTTTAGATAGAATGGTGCCGGGAGAATCTAGTAGCTTCAACGTCCAAACTTTCCAAAGCCAAAACTTTAGCAATGCTGGAGACGAGAGAGTCGTGCCAGGATTCGGACAGAGCACCGCCTCAGAACCGAGAGAACAGAACATGGACGGATCAGACTACTCGGAAGTCGACACTAATCAAATACGAAGCGTGGTAGGAGCTGTAGAAGTTCCAGAACCTAGAAACATAATTCTCGATAATCCATTGATTCAGAATGTCGTTTTAGAACCCGAACTTGTGCAACGTGACTTAGACATGGAAGGAGAAAACCTGCAAGATCTCAGCGCCATCTCTACGTCGGAGTTCCCAATGATCAGGGATCAAAACATGGACGGAGCCGACATCCAGGACGAACCTTCCAGCAGGACGGTGGATATTTTGGACTCGGGTTCTGAAAGACCCGGCAGTCAAAAGCTTCCGGTGCCCAATAGGGAACAAGCGCAGCATTCCGAACAGAAAGACAGAAAATACCGAGACGATACGACGGGAGACGAATCGGAACGTGACCGATATAAAAACAACCGAAAGGAAAAGGAACGGCTCAAATCGTCCAAAGAAAGAGATACAAGATACGGCGACAGGAGAGATGAAAGGAGAACAGATAAAGACAGGAGAGGAGAAACAATTTCAAGAAGTGAACGAGAGAGAGGGGATGATGGATACCGAAGGAGCAACAGAGACGCAAAATACGAAACAGAAGATACAGACTATTATTCTGATAAAGATAGAAGGTAACCTATTTTTTTTTTATCTGTTATCTTTTTTTTCACCAATCAATTTATAACAACTTATTTTCAATCAATCAAATATTCTATTCTTGCACTGCTGATAAATTATGTAATAGATGTAATTTGTGATTTGGCTTGAAATTAATTTCACTCTAGGAGCAAAATAGATTTTAAAATGATTTGAATCAGTGGAAATACTAACGAATTAATAGTTAGGTATATTATTGTCATAAAGACGGTTTAAATAGTAGCCACATTGAAAATGTATGCAATTTCGTAATAATTATACGTAGCATATTTCTGCTATTTGCAAATGAAACCTTTTATGTCCGAGTTCATTGTTTACTTATGTGATTATTGCGCAAGAATCCCAACATTCCGGAGCCAGTGGGATTGGCAACCCCAATTTGAGGAATGTTGTGGGGCTGAAGCTGAAGTGAGAAGTGCTTGGCTATACGGTTCTGATCACTAAACACGTCTGCAGCCATCTCAATCAACTTTTTTTTTTGCATATCTTTTTATTAAGGAGATCTTTTATACACTTTTGTGTATTTTTTACCCTTTATCACATTCTTTTGTTTTTTCATGTTTATTTTATGTAAATTTTATCTACACCCTTTTTCTTTTTTTTATAATTTTTTTTTTAAATTATTATCTGTCTCAAAATTGACATCATCTATTGTATAACTTCTAACTGATATTAACGAAAAACTTAAAAGGTGGAAAGACTACATCTCAGAACTCTTCAATGATAATAGAAGCGCAGAATATGATATGGGAAATATAACAACAGGCCCACCAATCACAACAAATGAGGTAGAACACGCAATTCGTCTCTCTAAAACTGGGAAAGCAGCGGGCCCAGGTGGAATACAGGCTGAAATCCTTAAACTTATAGGAAATAAAGGGATCCTAGTATTGACGAGTCTCTTTAACTCAATATATAATACAGGAATGTTCCGGGCTGCAGTAAACAAAGTCCGCATAGCCAAACAGGACACAAGAAGAAGAAGATTGTATAACTTGTGTAACTTCTTGCTTTATCAGAATATTTTATGTCATCAAACAACAATTAAATTAAGATTTCTGACTCGGAATGGAATGGTGACGATACTTGGAGGATGATCTGCGAAAGAAACAGATTCAGATCGGGTTTTATTAATTTAGACGATGTTTTGTTATTTGATTCTTATTCTGTTTCGTTTGTTTTGTAGGCGTTACCGTGAAGGATCGTACCCTTCAGGAAAACCCCCGAGACCAGAAAACTCATCTAGGAGAGAAGAAGACAGTCGTCGGTCCTACGACCCGGCCAGCAGGGAAGAGCGAGACGGCAGGAGGCGTAAAAACACCGATCCGAGAGACTCCAGATACGACCCGAGCGATCCGAGATATGACCCGAGAGATCCCCGGAACGACCCCAGATACGATAGTTACGAGAGCGAGAGGGACAGCACCATCAGAAGGAGAGACAGGGACAAGGAACGATATCAGAGCAGAGAGGAGAGAGATAGGAGATATGCAAGAGATGAGAGGGGATATAATAGTTTGAGAAAGAATAGAAGTGGTAGAGATGATAGAAAGAGAGGTAAGTTATTAAAATTACATTCAAAATTATTTTTAAACGTTGATTCATTTTATGTGGTTAAAAAATAATTATTTTATTTAACCACTCCGATCCATAAACTTGTTTACACAACAATGTAACATTACTAGACATACGTATGACGTAAGAGGTGACCTGAGTTATTAAATTGCTTTTTTTTATATATTAAAAAAATTTACACGGCCGAGAATCGGACCTCGACCAACTGCGGATCATTACACCACCAACCATTGTAAGAACGGCAGCATAAATATTCATTATATCTACTGAAAATACAAGAATTATGTGTTTTTGGGTTTTAGAATGTTGACCTACAATCAACTGAATTTATATACTTTTAACCCTTTTTTGTGTCGTAGGTGATACTTTTCTAGAGAGTTATTACAAAAATTATACATATTGTGAATTCCTGATAACAAATATGAATTCCTTAATAAAGTGAACAGTTTTAAACCACATCATTTTTTAGTGTGTGTGGTGATCTGATGACTTCTACAAGTCTATAGGTTTGTCATAGATATGATTTATATGTGTTTTGTGACTACATAACGCTAAAACCCGCTTAACCTCTGGGCGGCCGCTTGTCACCCGGTGGCCGCGGCATCTGCGCATGCGCGAGAAAATAATTCAAATATTTGAATAATATTTCCGACAAAAAACTTTTGGTCTACGATTTTGGCCCTTATATGTACACAATTTGTATGAAGAACAATGTCAGAATCGCTTGCGCTGTCATTACTCTCGGAGACGCTACAAGTTTCATTCACCTTGTCACCCTGGAATATTTTTAAAACGATTTTTTCTATGACAATCGGCTGTCAGAATTTGCCGCGAATTTAACGGTCGCAATAAATGCGTGTATCGCGAATAAAACGATCATAAAACCTATTAATTTACGTAATAAATGCAAGTAATGTGGTTTTCGTAGATAGTTTATTGTGATGTGAACGTGTTTCAGTTAATAAAATATACAATAGCTCAAAATTTATCAACAAAACATTCAATTCAAAATTCAAAGTGGTGGTTTTTTAGTGTTTTTTGCGAAGTTCCGCGAATTTCCGCTAAATGGCCTGGCCTCCAACAAGTTAACCTGTCAAAGGCCCCGCAAATTCCAGGAAAAATACGGAAATTTCGTAACAAAACACGATTTTGAATTTTGAATTAAATGTTTTGTTGATTAATTTTGAGCTATCGTATATTTCATTGACTGAAATACGTTCCTAGAACAATAAACTATGCACCAAAACAACATTACTTGCGTTAATTACGTAAATTAATAGGTTTTATGATGTTTTAGTCGAGGAACACGCGTCAATACTGACAGCTTCAATTTGCGCCAAAAATTACATTTCGATTCCACAGATAAAAATCATTTAAAAATAATCTGGTGTTGTCAGATGAATGAAACTAGTGGCTATATCATCAATGATGTTGGCGCAAGCGATTCTGACCTTGTTTTCATACAAATTCTGTACATAGAAGGGTCAAAATCGCAGACAAACTTTTTTATTTCGAAACATTTTTTTCGCGCATGTGCAAAAGCTGCGCGCAAATGAGCGTGTCCGGCCGTTTACAGGTTAATAAGTTGGTTTTTTCTGGTCCTTTCAAAAAATCGTCATATAAGACAGTTTCACTGTATTTGTATATTATTTTCCAGACCCGAGATACCCGCCACGCCCCGACTCGCGGGACCCAGATCCGACCGAGGACGAGCTCAACGAGTCGACCGTATCCAAGAGAGACCGAAGGAGTGTGGACCGAGACCGAGACGGAGACCGTAGCAGGCAACCGAGACACCGGAGAGACCGAGGATACAACCAGCAGTACTACGAGAGTGAGTTTGGCTTAGCAATTTGCATAATACACCAAAACTTGATACATCTTCTTCCCCTTAATCTCTAATCGGCCGGAGACGCTCATATGCGCGCAGCTTGTGCGCATGCGCGAAAAAAATATTTCGAAATAAATATGTTTGTCTGCGATTTTGACCCTTCTATGTACAGAATTTGTATGAAGAACACGGTCAGAATCGCTTGCGCCAACATTACCCCATAAGATGGGTAAAAATTTCATTCACCTTGCAACCCCAGAATATTTTTAAACGATTTTATCTGTGGCATATGAATGTCAGATTTGCCACAAATTTTAGCTGTCAAAGTTGATGCATGTTCCTCGACTAAAACATCGTAAAACCTATTAATTTACGTAATTAACGCAAGTAATGTTGTTTTGGTACATAGTTTATTGTTCTAGGAATGTGTTTCGGTCAATAAAATATACGATAACTCAAAATTAATCCACAAAACATTCAATTCAAAATCGTGTTTTGTTGCGAAATTTCCGTATTTTTCCTGGAATTTGCCGGCCTTTGACAGGTTAACCTGTTGAATGTCGGGTGATATTTCGAAAACCGTGTGGAAATTACCTTGATGCTGTCTGGTCAAATATACATATAAAAGCAAAGGAATTGTTTTTTTTTTTGTTTTTTTCCGTTTACCAGATAATATATCTTTTTATTCATGTATATATAGTACATGATAATATCGTAAGAGGTTTACCAGAATAGCTAACTAACTAAAAAAAAGAAATATTAAAAAATCTCCCATTTTAGAAATAGCACAAGCAATAATAAGCAATAATTCCCCTATCAAATTCTAATAATCCTTTTTTACGTGTTTAGGGTATGGCTACTCCATGGATCCCTATCAGCAGCAGATGTACCAACACCAGCAGCAGACCTACCAATACTACGAGAAGCTGCGACTCAGCAATCCGCAGGCCTATCTGGAGATCTACAACAAGTACATGGCAGGCAAGGGGCTACCCGCCAACACCCAGCAGGACCCCAGCGGTTCTATGGCCTACGGAGACGGTATTACTCCATTGTTCATCATCATGCATCCAAAATATTCTCCGCTTCTCAGAAATTCGTCTCAAGTCCTCAGACCTTCCCTTCCTACTCCAATTTCAGAATGGCAGATGCTCGCAATATCATTCTGATGAAAGACTACCATTCAGAATTCAAGCTTTGCTTGAAATGGCTTTATCCGTGTTTGGTGACCAGGTCTAAATAGCCAGGGACTTTCCCACCTTCTCCCAACTACCTTCAGACTCACAACTTTCCCCAATTGGGGTTGTTATAGTCTCACTGACTCTCCAGACTATTGGGAGCAGTTGGGACTCTTGTGCGGTATTCACGGCCTCTGTGGTCGAGGGGCAAGGCTCTCGACTAGCGATCCGGAGGTCGCAAGTTCAAATCCCGGTGTGCGCAAGTAAATTTTACTTTTATTTGTGTTTTCACAATTAATTCACTTAAAATAATATAAGGTATATTTGCGGCACGTTCCAGAGTGGAAGACACTCTCAGTATTGCCCTGGTGAAAGACCATCGTTGAGAATTGAAACATGGCTTTCATGCAATGCAATGGTAACCTCCATCTGGTCCCGTCACCTAAGCTTAGATCTCCCAAAGTACCTTAACCTGATTTATACGGCTCTCACATATATGATCTATCAGCGACTATCCTATGCAGATATCCTATGCTGTATATGATCCATGAAATGTGCTAAGTTGTGGGACAGATTGCGTTGAAAAGGCCAGCTTTAGGTTACTTACATTTTAGACCTCCCAAACTCCTCTAACCTGCAGGTTTTTTTTAAATGAAAACTTCTTTAGCACCGTTTTGATTTGAAACTCGATGAAAAGGAAACGAGCAAGACTAAAAAGAGACAAACACATACATCTATAGGATTTAACGTGCGAGAGAATGAGATAGAATGAAACCTTACCTACGTACAGTACCTACGAAGCGTCGCGCTGTGTCAAGTCGTCTTTTATACAGATAAAACAATGCTTTAATAAATCCGCCGGAAGACAAAACGTAATCGTTGTAAAAAGCAACAAAAGTTTTAGGTGTGATAGTGTTCTCGCTGGTTTTTTTTTAACATTTTGGCATTGTTTTTTTTTATTATTTCTAACTATTCATTTCAACCCTGCGTGCATTGGCCGCTTTGATTATGAGCTCACTTTTCAAGGCTCCTATTGGTTGAGATTGTGATGTGAATTTTTGATACCTCTAGTTTACTTATTAAAAGTAATGTTTGAAGTGGAACTTCTTTAGCACAGCTGTGATTTGAAATTCGGTGAAACGAAAAATAGCGACACTAAAACGAGACAAACACATACATCTATCTATAGGATTTAGCCTGCGAGAGAATGAGATAGTTTAATCGATCTCCTCTTTGTGCGGTGCTTTGTAGCCTTCCCACTCCCACTCTTATCTACTTTAGTTTTTTGAAGGTTTCACTTTTACAGCACCCTCTAATTTTTTTATACAGAAGTTTTTTTAATGTTTGACTTGCAATTCACCCATTATAATATTTGTTATAGGCTACGCATTGATGCCAGGATACGAATCAGCCTCCGTCAACCGGCTGGGAGATGAACGTGGAAGTGTTCACTCCGGACGTTCATCGGCCAACGGTGAATTGAAAGAGAGGTAAGCAATTTGCTAAACACTTCACAGTTGACGTGCTTTTAAAACTCACGATTGTGAATTTTTTTAAAGTGAACTGTTTTTCATCTGCACGATATTTTAAAATTTCATTGACTTTTTATAAATTCTGACTCTTTAGTTCGGTACTGAGATGATAAAAGGTTACATGCATTTGACACGATGGCCAATTAGCTGCATTTATTTATTATTTCAACATTAATTTAAAGGTTCTCATTAAACGCCGATTCTAGGTTCGTTTCAGCTATTCTATCAAATTGTGATCAGCCAACAAGCATAAAATGACTGTTGTGTTTTCCTGCCGACAAAAATTTGTTCGTACGCTGAAACGCACCTGGAATTGGTGTTTAACCTCTTACTTGCCAGAGACACAGGGATGCGCACGTTGCGTGCGCATGTGCGCAGAACAAATTTCGTCAAAAATATTTTTGAATGCGATTTTGACCCTTCTGTGTACAGAATTTGTATGAAGGACAAGGTCTGAATCCCTTGCGCCAAAGCATTGATGATATAGCCACAAGTTTCATTCACTTGGCGACACCAGAATATTTTTAAATGATTTTATCTCTGGAATCGAAATGTCAAATTTGCCGCAATTAAATCTGTCAAAGTCCGATGCGTGATACTTGACGAAAACATTGTAAAACCTATCAATTTATCAAATTAACGCAAGTAATGTTGTTTTGGTACATAGTTTATTGTTCTAGGAATGTGTTTCGGTCAATAAAAAATACAATAGCTCAAAATTAATCCACAAAACATTCAATTCAAAGTAGTGCTTTGTTAGGGAACGACCCTTGACAGGTTAACGGCCATTTGACGAAATTTTCGCAAATTAACTTTATCAAAAGTCTTCAGATTTTAATACATACAATTTCCTAATGTGTTCACAGTACCGAATTAATTTGTTTCAAGTTTAATTCTTGTTGCATTTATTTTCATTAAAAAAAAAATGTCATTTTTTATGTTTTAACGATAAACACATAAATTGCCGTCTCGTTATTTAAATTTTTGATTATGTTTCATATTTTGTACACTCGTCATGTGCTGTCATTTATTATATTATAGTTTTTATTATTTTTGCACGGGATTTTGAAACACGCTTATCGAGCACAATACCAGCATGTGTATTGCATGCAGCATTTTATTATAAATACATATCGTCATTTTTACACCATTCCCAAATCCTGAAAACACCCATGAAATTATAATTAACCAATTGGCAAATTTTAAAGTAGCATCTCACTCAAAGCAACAAAGACAGACAATACACATGTATTCAGTGATGACTCCACTACCTTGAATATATTATATTGGTTTAATTATAGATTTCATGTATTTTTCACCCCACATTTTCACTTTTATTTGCAATATATGCATGTAGTAAAAAGCAAATCAATGAACATCTATTATTAATTTTTGCCTACTTTATAAAAATATTATATTGTATTATTATGTTTATAAATCTACTGCTGTTCAATAATATATTTTACACAGTGAAAAAAAATTTGTTAAAATTACAATTACACATTGCAATATAATGCATTTATGTACATTTATTTACATTTATATACATTTATGTACATTTATATACATGTATGTACACCTGTATACATTTATGTACACTTGTATACATTTATATACATGTATGTACACTTGTAAACATTTATGTTTATTTGTGTACATTTATATACATTTATGTACATTTATTGAGGTATTATCCTCTCTTTCATTATAGGCAAAGAAAATTCTGTAATCTCATTGTAAATTACATTTTTACAAGATCTTCTATATTATTTGTAAAATGATTTTTATTCACTGTGTATTAAAATATTGATGGTGATCTTGCAAAATGTCCTATCTTTTTTTTCCATTTTTTTTAACTGATTTGAAATTGACCCTTCGTTATTACAAATCATTTACGTAACGAAATGTGTATAGATTTTTTTTTTCAAATCGATAACACTTTATACTATTGGATGAGGTGACAATGTATTGCTTCAAATGCTTTAACCCCTCCGCAACGTAAGCAGATATATGCGTTAAAAATACGACAGCAGTCAAGTACAATAAGCGTGTTTACACTTCAGCGCGTGTGTCTCCATAGAAACCGTTATAATTCCGTTATTGTTTTAGTTACATCCGTAAAATAAAAAGTGAAATGTTGATAGTGAATCATGCTGCACATCTCTATTCAAGTTGTCCATAGAAATACATAAAAAGAACATTCTGTCAGACGCGCAGTCTGACACATAATTTATCCCGCCAAATTTCCTACGGGCGCCCGACATTGTTAATTTCTATTAAATATTTCTATATGAAATGATAAAAAAGTGAGGTGACAAAAGTGTTTATTACACATTTATACAATAGAATAAGTATTGTTGTTTACATAATCTGTGATTTTAGTACCGTTTTCACATAAAAACATCACGTGAGTCATTTTGAAATTTTTTTAATGTTTGCATTCTAAATTTTAATATATACAAATGTTAATATTTATTTGTAATATAATAATTCGAAAGCTTATTTTGTAACCTGTCTAAAACAGTTTTTACTATTCGGCTACGTTCAGAAATGTTTCATTTATAGAGCTTTAATTGTGAAGTGGTAATAATACAAAGTTTTCGTAAAATGTCATTTCGTTTAAGACATCAAAAGCTAATATTCTCGAAAATTCGGAGGGGTTAAAGAAGGGGCGAAAATAAGATAAGACAATTATTGACAAATCACCATCGATGTATTATTTTGTTTGTCAATTTGTGGTTTAGCAAAGGTCAAAAACACCTTTGTGCCAATGGTTAGGTAATTGGTGCAATTTCAGTGTTTTTCAATTGTTATTTGTGAATTCATGAATTAATTTCACCCGTATAAAAATATCCATCACACCTGTCTGTGTATTTGTCCTGTTGAGTATATTATACAGAAGTTATTATGTCATTACTTGTAGAGCATATAATCACAAACTCCATGGTTATCTGTTCACTGTGAAGGTATAATCTTCAAACAAACAAACTGTATATCAAACTATAATTCCTCTATTTTTGATATAATACATATTGTATGCATTTTCACTCAGGAATATACCACTTTTTATAGTTAAAATAGATATGTATTTCAAAGTTGCATAATGCTACATGACATTTCTAAGCTGAAATTAATTGCATTCACTTGAAAATTCCACAAATTAAAGCTGACCAAATTTCATGGCGACAGTTGTAGAGCTTTTTTTTACATTAACGCCCCACAGGAGGCCCTGAAGAAAATAATTTCCCCCAGGGCCTATGTCATCTTTAGAGGTTGCTGTGTGTAGTGTTTTTTTTGTTTTAGAGAAAGAGTGAACCTTGACCTTGAAGAGACTCATTTTGTAAGAGGTAGTAAAGGGTGTGGTAAAGGAAAGAGCTAAAATTAAGATTAAAGTTAAAGGGTTGGAATTGAACCATAGATTTAGAAACATCATTGCAGCATTTGGGTTTTGGTTTCTTCCACAAATGTTTTTCATAGGCTGCGGTCCCTCATTGAGGTCATTCGCCTTTAGACCTCATTCCTTCCCGTCCAGTTCCAATCCTCCTTCACGCAGTCTAGCCACCTATTTCTTGGTTGCCTTTGGATCTCTTCAACTGGGACACCCAAACAGTCATAACTTTTGGTGTCCTATCATTTGGCATTCTTTTTACATGATCAGCCCACGGCAGTCTTTAGGACCTACATAACCTAACAATGGTCTCATGATCTACATTTTCTTTTAAATAAGATACACATCCCAGGTTTTTAATGATTTGTGCGGCTAGCAGGGTTTGTCTAATGGGTATTCCATATAAGGTTTTCAAGTTTCTTCTAGATTCATTTAGTTGGTGTGGATAAATAGCCAAAATTTGCTCTACACAAGCAGGTGAGTTGATATATTTGATGGAAAATTGTCTATAAGTGAATAATGTATTGTCCCTTGCCCATTTGCCAAAAGGTATTGTTGACCTATCTTAACCTCAATAACATTATCCTTAGCGTAAGCTCACGTCGTGCATTATCCAAATACTGTTGTGTCTGTTATCCAAACCCGTCCTTGTGTAGAACGCTCCTGGACACGAGCGGCAATTATTACTATACATTCAGACGCATTGATCCGGGCGCGGCGTACCGCCAGTCCACATCTAGTCTGCGAAGGAGGGGCAGCGGGTCCGTGCACAGCCTGCACACGGATCACTCCGGCAGTAGGTGGGTTACGGGGGACGTCCGACCGAGTAATGGGACAACACTCACTTAACCGTTTTTCAAGTCTGCAGCGAGGGTTAATGAAGCTCAAAAACTGATATAACTAAATATGTAACTAACTAACCTTCATGCCGTTTCTCTGGACATGTAGGCAGAGAGGTTTAACCTCTTCTGTTATTCTAAATCATCATGGATGACATGGCATCCTCGATTTCTTCTACCATTCACTTTCGCGTCATGTATTCTCTTTCACCCTTTTCTCCGTACATCCGCTGTACATCTTCAAACCATTTAAGCATTCTTTTTTTAATCATGTTTACTAAGCTATACTCATCTTTAAAATTATTAAATCGTAACAGATTTTGTCATGTAATCCAGAATGGGAGACACTTTCAACCCTGTTCAATGACTCCTTCAGAAATCACTTGCAATGATCTAAATTTTATATACTAATTCTAATTCTTTTTAATACACAATTTTTTTTCTATTTAAAAAAAATCAGAGTGTTTAATTCACACGCAGTAGAAGTGAAACTAGAAAGTAGCTAATTGTCACTTTCTTTTCTTTTACCTGTTTATTTTAAGGTGGTTTGAGGATTGGATATTGATTTTATATATTTATTGATATCTTCTTCCTCTCATGACATTACTTACTATATTATATATGGTTGGGCGTTTGCACAATCATAGCTATACTCCCTACATACACCATAGACTCTGTGCTTGTAGTTTTGATTGTCACATGTCCCTTACCTAACCATCCCTATCATTTTCCCCATCCCTATGTACCTCTCAATTTTCGTTACCGTAACAATCAGTCAGTGTCGTCAATCGAACCTCGCCGTGAAAGCATACAATTTTACGCTCCCGCATATCAAAGTTAATTACGCGAATAATAATAAACAAGTGTATGAACAAAGGCCACCCATGAGAGAAGAGAAGAACCACAAGATTCCTCAGTAAGTCCCTTCCTTCCTTTATGCGCATTCATTTTTACTTGTGCAGTGGTCTATCATACACTCAAAACACGTACAAGGTCCTTCGACATTCGCATTCACACAAAACACATCATTCATGGCGCATTCTCGCAAAATCATTCAATATACTTGTTTGATACATGCCGCAATATGCCAGATAGTTTGCTTGGCAAAAATGTATTATTTTATTTATTTCTGTACTTGTTAAATGGACATATCAACTTATCAATCTATGTGAGTGTTGTTTTATTACTCGGAACATAAAACTAGGTTTCTAAATGAATTCAAATTGGAATTGTATATATTCGTGGATTATTGCTAGATTGTAAATAAGTTACTAAATGAGTTTAATCTATTTTTTTACAGTTTACATTCTTCCCATTATTATAAATTGACATAAATTTGTTAGCGAAAGAAAAAGGGGATGGGTAAAATAAATTACATATTATAATAATAATTGGATAAATTGTATAGCACGGTTTTTGTGAAAAAACACCTTAAGGGCGCTGAAAAGGGTATTTGTATTGTCGTATGAGTAAAAATTTATTGATAATGATGATTGAAGGACATTTGGTGAAATACAATAGTTGAAAAACACAAGCAAATCATTAACGGCCGTTGTTCCCAACTTTTCGATCGACCAATCTGAGTCTGCAATTGTAAATATTTTAAAGGTAACGCTCGATTCGCGTTGTTCCCAAATATTTTATCGTTGATTATCTTAACCCCTCCGCAATGTAAGCAGATATAAGCGTTAGAAATAGGACAGCAGTCAAGTACAATAAGCGTGTTTACACGTCAGCGTGTGTGTTTCCATAGAAATAAGTTTTAACTCCGTTATTGTTTTAGTTACATCCCTAAACCAAAAAGTAAAAGGTCGATAGTAGATCAAGCTGCACATCCCTATCAAGTTGTCTATAGAAATACTTAACAGGAATCAGCTGTCAGACATACGGTTGACATTTATTTTACCCGCCAAATCGCCTACGGGCCGCTGGACATTGTTAATTTATATTAAATATTTTTGTATGAAATGATAAAAAAGTGAGGTGACAAAATTGTTTATTATACATTTATACAATAGAATAAGTGTTGTTTTTTTACATAATCCGTGATTTTAGTACCATTTTCACATAAAAAAACATCACGTGAGTCATTTTTACATTTTTTTTATGTTTGCATTCTAAATTTTAATATTTACAGATGTTAATTTGTAATATAACAATTTGAAAGCTTATTTTATAACCTTTCTAAAACAGTTTTTACTATTCGGCTACGTTCAGAAATGTTTCATTTATAGAGCTTTAATTGTGAAGCGGGAATAACACAAAGTTTTTGTTAAAGTGACATTTTGTATAAGACGAAAAATGTGCATAATCGCAAATTACCTCAGGGGTTAAGCGATGCGTGTGTGTTGGTAGAGCCTAGTTGTGCATTTGAGCAATGTTGAGTCTTATTTTCGGCTTAGCAGTTGGTTAGTAGGATTGGGAACAGCGGCTGTAAATATATCTACTCATTTCGATTTTTCTTTTGCACACAGATTTATTTCATTTTTTTTCAATACATTAATTTTATGGCATATTAAATTAATCCTTCCAAGGGATTTGAGCCATCATTGACAATACCTACGAACTATACATTTCATATTATCATTTTGAATTTGAAAAACATCAGATATGATTCATAACATTTTCCTATCACAACATAAAAGTTAATGTACAGACTTCAATTCTATATTAAAGTATTTTGTGTAAATTATAATTTTTATTTTGTACATAATATTAAGTTTTATTGGCTTTTTTTACGATTTATATACTGCTTTTTTTCTAGTCACAGGAGTATTATGGTTTGTAAGATTCATTATTTTTTATGCTTTTCATTGCTTTTTCATTTGCATTAGCGCTGGGTGCTTTTCGTTCCATTGTTATTTTGCTTTGTACAAATAAACGGTTTAAGCAAATGGAGCATTCCGCAGACATTATATTTTTGTAAAATTATTATGTGAAATTATTTCTTATATTTTGTTTTCAAGACCTTGATTAGTTTTGGCTTGGAACATAAATTTATAATTCATTTAAAAAGATTTTACGAGCTCAACTATATATATTTAAAAAATAAAAATGCAATTAAATTATTTATCTTTGCTGTTTTTTCTGTTAATGAAAAATAATTATATATAATATCGATGCTAGAAAGGAAAAATGGCTAAAGCGCCATACAGCTGTGACGTTGAAGATGAACATAAACCATGGGTTCTCAACCTCATTTTGTCCACCGCCTACTTTGAATATTATTTTTTCGAGCGCCCCCCTATTTTTTAAGTGAAAACTTCTTTAGCACCATTGTGATTTAAAACTCGATGAAAAAGAGACAAACATGAATAGGATTTAGCCTGCGACAGAATGAGATAGTATAATTATTGGTCTCCTCTTTGTGTGGTGCTTTGTAGCCTTCCCACTCGTGTCTACTTTAGTTTTCTGAAGGTTTCACTTCTACCGGGTGTGAATTGAACACGGCTTTACTTATCATCTGAAACTGATATTGTCACGATTGGGGGGTTATACGATAACTTGTGGGAAACTCTAGAACAGTGGGCCCCAACCTTTTTGTCGCCGCGGCCCAGTTATTGTTTGATAATTTTACCGCGGCCCACTGGGGATTATATAGTTGAAAATATCTTCGTTAATTGGTCAGTTAGCGACAGATAATTAAAGAATTTTCTTACATTCATTAATAACCTTCACCCGAATTTTACATTTACATAAAAACAACAATAATAACAGCTGAAATTTTTTTTTTTCAAAAGTATTTTGATTTTATGCAAGCCCTTGCGCGGCCCATTACCATTTGGTCCACGGCCCATTACTGGGCTGCGGCCCATAGGTTGGGGACCACTGCTCTAGAAAACTTGTTTTGATGAAATAAACAATATAGCTTATTGTGTAAGTTCATATTTAAAGTCACAGATGGTGCTTTACCCATTTTTCCTCTCCACCATTGATATAAAAAAATCACTGAAAGCCCAAAGTTCCTGCTTCTAAGGTAATTTTCGTGCTAGTTATGAGTACTGCATTGCATTCTGAGACCAGGTTCAAATCCAATACACGGTAAAAATATGTAAATATTTGTTTATTTTTAAATGTGATATTTTTCCAAATTTTTGACATTTGTTAAAAATTTTCTCTAATTATTTTATTTTCTTGACCAGGGATTTCAACACTGACTCAATCAACTTGGGTTTGGAAAATTCAACGGTGAAATCTGAGCGAATGACTCCGGTGAAGTTTGCCACGGCTCACATTAAGGTAACTACCCATATTACATATTTTATTTGATTATGGTATTTTCTGCAGGTTTCCTGCTATCCACTTCCAGTTCCTTAGCTTTCAAGCATGAGGATACCCAGCCACCTGAGTTTAGGTTTCCCAAAATGCCTTGACCCTGCGGGTTTAAGTTCTGCCCAGCAGTAATGTATCATTTGCTTCCAAAGATCCTCTGTCCTTTGACCATACGAGGGGGACCCAAAAAAAAGGATAATTTCGTCATAACTTCTTTATTTCTCAATATTTTTACACCAAATTTTGATCACGATGAAAGTATTCTCCATTGTCCACAACACATTTCTCCAAACGTTTCTTTCATTGTTCAAAACAGTTTTTAAATTCACTTATTGGGATGTCCTTTAGGCCTTCCGGCGATTTTTGTTTTAACTCCTCCACAGTGACTAAACACTTTCCTTTCATGCCCCTTTTCAGTATGGGGAACAAAGAGAAGTCAGTGGGCTAGATCACCTTGGAAAAATATTCAGGGTCCTCTTCGAGCTGATTTTGAAGCTCTCAACATGCCTGAAGTCGACGCTCCCTTTGCTCGTCTGTCAGAAGGCGAGGGACAAATTTGGCTGCAACCCTTCTCATGTGCGATTCTTCAGTTCAAATCCTCTGAATTCCATGACATTCCAGATATCTCACAGAGTTGATCAATGGTTCGGCGACGGTCTCCACGAACGAGGGCATTGATTTTGTTGACGTTTTCGTCAGTTTTTGACGTTGAGGAGCGTCCTGAACGGGGTTGGTCTTCAATTGACCTTTCTCCATTTTTATAACGTGAAAACCACTCGTAGACTCTGGTTTTACCTAGGGCCACATCCCCGTAAGCAGTCAGCATTACAATAGTTTGCCGATTTCCCCAACAAACAAAATTTCACAGCCGCGCGGAGCTCTCAATAATCTGCCATCACTTTTTCGCCAAAATGGATAAAGTTGTTTTACTAAAAAAAATCTCACGGGCGAACCGATGCACTCACAGCGACCCAACTTTGCATTCTGACTCAGGAGGAGTGACCCTAACCTGAGCGATACCTGGTCGAACAATGGGTCCTTCACTGTTCCTCTCCACCACAGCACAACTATCCTTACTTTTGGGTCCCCCCCTCGTATGTACTTTGTAAGTGCACAGGACTCTTTAATTATTGCTTTGTGCTGGTCTAATAACTGTTTTATAGAGTTTTAATATAGCCTTTCCCAAGGAGTTAGAAATGTCGTCGGAGCTTGTACATACGTAGTAGCATTTGTTAACCAAAAGGTTGATGCTGTATCTTTTGCGACAGCGTAATGCGTACTAAATCGGCTGTATCCGACAAATTTTAACGATTTTCTTGAAAAATTAAAAATTAAAACAGGTATTCTGTATCACGCTGGATGATTATTTTTCTTAACTTATGTTTTTTGCAGCTTAACAATTATTCAGTCAAAATCAAAATCTGTCTCAGGTATTTTACTTTTGTGGCTAATTACATACATGTATTAGCATGTATCAAACAAACTTAAACAAATTTATTTGGAGTAAAAAAAGTGTTACACACTGGGCCCAGAAGCATTGTATGTTCCAAGGCCAACGACCACGCTTATCCTACGCACGCAAAGCAAATTTCAGTAACGTCAAAACAAAGAAAACTGTAAATATAAAATCAGCTGGTTGGAAGACCCAACAGCAGCGCCATCTTTCTTTCACCTGTCCCACGCCGATATGGACAGCGCAGATCGCTGTTGCGCGGGAAGCATAGGGTTGCATTGCGGGTGACAAGTGTGTTTCTGAAGCATCTATTTTCATAGAAAATGCATGGATTGTAAGTTGACCAGATATATTAATGTACTGCATACATTGTGAATGTGTGCCCAGTGTGTTCTTAACAATCCCGTACCTAGTGTTTGTTTTTTTAATCAAATCTATATGTATTTGATCAATTCCAGGGTATCATATCATCCACAAACCTGGTGACAATAAACCCCTGCTACCCTGTGGATGGACAGCCCGCTATTGTGGAAATTCTAGACCTGAACAAGATACTCATCAACGACCCGGTGCGCTGTGAGCTCACTGCCTATCCTGGGCCTCTTGTTAAAGGTGGGTTCTCTGCTTTGTAATTTATTAATTTTCGGGAAATCGACAGTTCACATTTTTTCAGTTACATGAGTATTATATAGCCAAAATAAAGCCAATTATGTATTTCCTCCTTGTGACTTTACCTCCGCTGAGACAGCATAATGAGTAATGAGTAAATTAATAAGAAAGGAATATTAAGCCAAAAATTATATAAAACAAGAAATTGTATAAAAGGAAAAATTACAAAACAAAAAAAATTTATCAATACATTGGTAGCTGTGGAGAGAGGTTGTACCATGGAACTAGGATTGCATGGAAGCGGTATAGGCATTTCAGAACGTACTAAACCGTCAAAACCTGTGTAGCTATCTCCATTTTTGGCCGGCGAGAAGAGGGGATAGAGACGGGGTTACCGCCCAGCGTGCGGGGGGAGGGTGAGCGTTCTACAGAAAAGGGCCGAACTGGTAATGGGCTTAACATTGTTTAATTTATTTTTTAATAAAAAAAAAATTTTGTCAGTTTTTTTCTTCATATTTTAGGCACAAAATATAATTACCCGTTGTGCATTATTTGCTGAACGAATTTCTTTATCAAAATTAATAGTTTACTTAGTTTTAACCACTTTTATTGTTTATAAAAAACCGGCATATTTCGTGAGCAATGCTCTTCCTCAGGGTTTACTTATTTAAAAGATAAATTAAATGAAGACAATATTAGCGAAACTCAATAGAAAAACTGAAAACAAAAAAAAAAAACTGAAAAAAATAGGGGCATAACTGGAAGGTTTTACTGACAAAGTTAAAAATAAAATATATCCTAGACTTGCAGAAAAGTCAATAGATGTGGTATATTAAAAATAAAATGGTTAAAAATATATCCAGGCCCTTTCTAGATAGCATTTAGTTCGGGTTTGAATCTTGCAATCATACATGTAGATAGAAGCCGATTAAATATGCGTCAAGAAAATTAAGATAATGTCAGTAGTTCTTAGTCAAAGTATGATACAGTTAAAAATGACCGAATCGGATAGGGACACATTAACTCAGTTGGCAGAGTTGTGGGCCCGGAAAGCCGAAGTTCTTGGGTTCGTGTCCCGATTTAAAGGAAGCGGCAATACGGCCAGAAATGTACCTAACTTACATTATTTTTAATTATTAAATTTTGAAAACACAGATCAATGGAATAAAATTTATCTGCGCGCACCGGGATTTGAACCCACGGACCTCCGGATTGCTAGTCAAGAGCTTTACCCCTCGACCACGAGGGCATGTCAATGTGACTTTTACATGACAATACAGTGATTATAAACTTTGAATTAACATTGTAAACATATGTAAAAGGAGTGTTAAATTTGTTGGAAAAAAAAACTAAAAATAACAGTGCAAAAAAGACAAAGTAAAAATGTTTAAAAATGAATAAGCAAAATGATAAAAAAAAAACACATACCTATGACATGTGTAAATCACAACTTTATATTTGTGCGTTATGATTAATAAAAACATAAAAGTTTTTTGGTAATTTTTAATTATTATAATTTAAGTTGACTGATTCGGCCCATTGACAGTCGGAGTTCACGTGATAACATCGGGCCCATGGCGATGGCGGTTGAAATGAACACACCGAAAATTATAAAATGTATATTTAAGCTATGTTTAAACACTTTCCTGTGAAAGGTAAGACCGTCTCTCTTCTCAAAGGTCTTCATAGAACTACTTTTACACAATTTTACGGCGCAGTGGACCATTTTTATATGTTTTATGAACGTTTTTCTGGGAGCTCTATGTGTGACCGAGGTGTAAAAGCCAATGTCAGCCATCTAAAAACCGTTAGGTAAAATTTTTGAAAAGGCATACTTTGGGAGGGTGGGCGCACTTTATATGCCGTCTCTCTAATATCCATACTCTTAGGGTTGTACATATAAATTAAAAATCATAACAGAAATATAAACGAGAGAAACATAATATTATTCACGAAACATCAGAGAAATACTCTTTTATGGACCTCTTATATTTGGTAAGTTCGCAATTGAAAATGTCCACCTTGGATAATGGGTTATTATACCTATTATGTAGTCTGTTCGGGCAAGAATGGGCCACTTGCATGGATTACATAACGACTTGGAAAAAATCGTGTGGTAGATTTATTTACTAAGATTACGAAAATGTTATTAAATTTTTTTAGAAATGTACAGTTTCTTTTATTTTTAAATAAATAAATCCATTATTTGGGCCCGTGACGTCACTACATGAAAATGTCCCGTCTCCGAAAATGTTCCTATTAATTTTTTGAAATTCCGCACTGATTTATTTTTTTTATATTGCAACACTTTGATTTCAGGCAAATTTTTGAATTTGACATTTAACGTTCACTAGATTTATTGTTTGTTCTCTCACTTTGATTTCAGGCGAATTTTTGAATTTGACATTTAACGTTCACTAGATTTATTGTTTGTTCTCTGCGAACTTTCATTTGGTTTGACTTTTTGAAAGATGTTATGAAGAGAACCCTGTACATTTTAAATATTCTTATCAAATTTTATAATATTCTTATTATTATTATAATTTACAAGTACAAGTATATTACATTGGATTTAGTAATATAGAAGTTGAACATTATAATGATTTATGATCAAAAAGATGGATCAAGGAAAAAAATATTTGTGAGATGTAATATTTTTGGTATGCCTCGTTATTCTCCTGTGCCCTTTCTTGTGGAAAACGTTTTTTTTTTTAAATGATTTTCGGCTATGTAATTATCGTTTTTTCGCACCTATAAAATTATGTCCCGTCTTTCCGGTTTATAAAAAATGGTCTGATTTTTCGGATTGAAATTTTCAAAAAATCGCCAGGGTTTCAAAAATATGATTAAAAAAAAAAAACTGAATGTCTTAGAATATTTGCCTAAACCGGAAAAACCCCTACTCCCTAAATTATAGCACATTCAAATGTATGGTTATGTTTGACTCCTAAAATGTCGGTATGATTTGCACAGGAAAAAATCAACCCTTAACCGGTTGTTTGCCGTTTGTCACCCGGTGGCCGCGGCACTTTGAAATGCAATTTTGACCCTTATGTATGAAGAACAAAGTCAGAAACGCTTGCTCTATTATCGTCCTTTACCATAGCGAAACCCGCAATGCGTCTAGTCACTCGGAATAATTTATATTTAATTTGCCGTAGTGCGGGATGTGAACAGTTTCTGCGCATGCGCGGGAAAAAAAATACGTTTTTTCTACTATTTTGACCCTTCTATGTACAAAATTTGTAAAGGAAGTGTCAGAATCGCTTGCGCCAACATTCCCTATGGGATGGGTAAAGATTTCATTCACCTTGTAACCACAGAATATTTTAAAATAATTTTTATCTGTGGGCATCTCGAAATGTCATTTTGGCTGCGTCACATTTATGAGTTCCTCGACTTAAACATCGCAAAACCTATCAATTTACGTAATTAACGCAAGTAATGTTGTTTTGATAGATAGTTTATTGTTCTAGGAATGTGTTTCGGTCAATAAAATATACGATAGGTAAAAATTAATCTACAAAACATTCGATTCAAATTGAAGGTCGTGAAATTCCCGTGTTGTTCCTCCGCACTCCAAGAGGTTAAAAAGAAGGTTTTTTTTTTACTATAATATATCTATTTTCACTTTTGTAGCAGAGAAATGCATGCTTGCACGTGTGTGTGCGTGAGTGCCACCAAAAGTTGATAAAATGCATTGTCATCGACAAAAAGTCTGTCTGCCGAGTCCTGAATTAAAACTAGCAGTGGTTGAATATATTTGATACTTGATTACAGTTAAAAGTTATTTGAAAATTTATGTTGTTTTTTAAAAAAAAAATTAGTACTTATTTATAACATTAGGCCTCAGAGGTGTCTTTCGCTTAAAATGACAAATCTTACTCTCTGTACCAAAACTATAATCTTGTTTAAATTAAAAAATAATAAAAAATTGAAACAATTCCTTCAAAACTTTCATTACAAAAAATCATTGTTTCAAAATATAAAAATCGCTACCGCCTGAACTAATAGTTAAAATCCAATTAATAAATTAGCATGCCAAGCCAGTTTGAAAAAGAAAACCCCAATATTCTGGAATCTATGAATTTTCAAATGCAGTCAGCCTGAAAAGGTTAATGTTTGTTTGTTTTGAAAAAGTGCTCTTTTAAAGTTACTTGCTTTTTTTTAACTATCTATCTAGCGCCCCCATTTTTGTGTTTGCTTTTTTGGGCAGAGTGTAATATTGTTTTATTTCCTATTAGGTGTCACTCACAAAAAAACGGTAATCGAATACTGCGAGGCAAAGATTCGTGACGCCCTGGACTCTCTGTCCTCTCCGCTGTTTGCCCACAACCAGACCAGTCACAACATTCACAACAGCGGCAGCCATCACAACAACAACAGCAGCAGTCACAACAGCCACAGCGAGAGGCCACCCGTTGTGAGCGCCGCTTCTCTACCGGCCAATGCGGATCTTGGAAGCTACGTGCTGATGTGGGAACTGTTGATTTTGCTGTTGAGACAGAACGGGGTAGGTCTTATAATATACATATTATTAACTATGAGGTACCGTGTACGTTCTGTCAATTTTGTTTTTATGTGGTCTTTTATTGCGAGGTTTTCAAATAACACGGTCCGCAAAGCATAATTATTGTAATATCTGTTCTTATTAGGATTATAGTTTTTCCCACCCCTGTATGTACATTACCCCAAGATTTTCCAACCTTTTTGAGGTTAGAAAATGCTTTTTACCTCAATTTCATACGCGTCCACTTCTAACGTGAATCTTTTAATTTTTCACAACCTTGACCATGAATATAAGAAGTTAATTTTTCCGGTCCATTGGAAATCCTTATAACCAATCAAGCGATGGGGATTTCTTGGTGGTTAGTTTTATTTGGCATCATACCTCCAGATAAATACGGAAACATATGAACTATGAACTGCTTACTGCGGTTTAAAGTGAAAAAGTCCACCTGGATTTCACCGTTTATCCAACCATTTTAGGTTTAAATTTTAAAAAGATTATTAATTTATTCTATCGTTACATGTTTACAAAATAATTCTTTTTAATGTTTTTAAACCTAAGAAAATTGCTAAAAAAGTTGGCTTCTTAAAATGGATTAGGAATAACTTGGATCTCAAGACAACGCACCTTGTATATAATTCTATTGTAACTCCTCATTTAAATTATTGTTCTAGTGTTCTATTCTTATGTAACGAGACCCAAAACAATAAACTACAGGTTATACAAAATAGGGGAATGAGGATGATTCTTAAATGTAATATCTTTACTAGAGTTAAAACTATGTTACAAAACTTAAATATGATGACAACTAAACAACATATAATATATAATACGTTAACAATGATGTACAAGCTTAAAAATAACATGCTCCCTAAATATCTGCAAACTAATATTATGTACCATGAAAATATTCCCAATTATCCTACGAGGAGTTGCCGAGACTTCAGGCTTCCCAAAACTAAACTTACGTGTACACAGAACAGCGTGTTTTATAAAGGTCAAAAACTTTATAATAACCTACCAAATTCCATAAAGGAAGCCTCAAGTCTTGGCACTTTTCGTAAAACATGTGCTACATACATTAAGAAAAATTTATGAATTGTATTTATTTGTATTAACTGTATGTCTTAAACCCTATTGTTTGTATTTCTAACTGGAGTAACTGTATTTCTTTTTAAAACTGTATTCTTTCCATTATAATTTTATAACTATATTTATTTTATTATGTATTTTATATGTTTTTTTTAATACTAGATGTATGAAAAAATTTGCTTACATCTAAATAAAGTTACAAAAAACAAACAAAACAAACCACCTACCTAAATTTAAGTAACCATTGCTCGAGTGGGAGAGTGTGGAAGTTCGAGCTACGTAGTGTAGATGGCTCTATAGTAGCTCATAGTTTTCCAAGAGATGTCTCTAGTATACAGTTTTGCCCCTCCAATTTAGAAGTGAGATGAGCTGACAGTTAGATTTCTAAAAACAGATATTTTGAGAGTATAAGGGAATAGATATCAATCTCCTGACTCATTCATGATTGTAAGAGTTTCTAGATTGAATAAAGACCAAAGGAATTTTGTTGCGAAAAAATGGCATTTTTTTTTTCAAGAATTGTTAACAGCAGAGAGTTTCATCGTATTTACTAATTGTCATAATGTTTCCAGATGGTGGTGGGTACCGATATAGCGGAACTCCTGGTGAAGAACAAGAGGCAGTTTGAGTGGCGCGGCGCAGGGGCCCCGGTCAGACACCTCAGCCGAAGGGGCAGCACCTCCTCGGTGACCAGCCGCTCTGCCGAGATGCCTGTTGAGGAGGTGCCTCCACACCAGGGAGAAACGCAAGGTAAACGGGATTGTAGTCATCAAAATGAAAGAATAATCAATTTAGGAGGCAGGTATGGTTGATGACAAAACGTTTCCAAAGAAGACATAAGCCCTTTCCTTTGTGGAGACAATGTAAAAAATTGAAAAAAAAAATTATACCTGTATATAAAAATTTACAGTGTAAAATGATTTTTTCCAGCGGACGGTGCGGAAGATTCCTCTAACGAGCCCTCGCTGTCGGCCAGAAGGACAGAGCGAGCGCAGCAGCCCTCACTGGCCAGGAACGCCGCCCGGAGGACCTCCTCCAACACCAACATCCTGGAGTCTTCCTCTCAGGAGAAGTACATCACCGACAGGTTCCGCGAGTACCTGCTCTTTGGCAGCGGGAAGGAAGCGCTGGGTAATTATCCTATTTATCAGAAGGATTTAAATGATCTGTAGGAGTCAGAGTGAGTCATGGCTCCATAATATGCTAAAGGAGACCTTCCAGGCTGAGTGTATTACAGTGAAACCCTCTTAAGAAGTTTTCCAAGGGATCGGAAAAAACAAACTTCAAGCAGGAAAACCTTGAATGTAGGAAAAATTGGGCCAATTTTGGGCCGTGGGACCGAAAAAACCAAACTTCTTAAGCCACGAAACAAAAGAGAACTTCTTAAGAGGGTTTCACTGTATATTGGCATCATTAGGCGGCTGGCTGGCTACCGTAAGAGCCAACTTCCGATGAGTGCAGAAAATGACAACACAAATAACGCAGAGTGTATAAATCTGTCATCTGCGCACTTCCCTTCTTCGTTAAGATGCTGCTCGGATCAAGTGTCAAATCACCTATAATGGCTGTCACTGAGGTCAGTACGTTGTTTTTGTATAGGATATTATATTACGTTATTATAATTGTAGATAATGAAATGTTTAATGGTTGGATTTGATTTGTTATCTTTGAACTGTTTAGATTACAGCTACGTCTTTGAATATTTTTTAAGTGACACTATTCAATGAAAATGAGATTTATAAATTGCGAAAATTTTACCCCCGTCCATCGGTATTGCAAATTCTTTAACGACATCATCATAAAAAGAGTAATGAGGATTACGCGGTAAAGGCACTGTCATCTCTGGCATTACGGTAATTAATTTTTAACACACGCGCAGTATTTAGCTCCTTAGCGCGATACTGAATACCGCATAGAAAACTGTAAAAATGTCATATATGGCCAATTTAACATGCTATCGCAAAAGATACAGAATCACCGTTTGGCTCTCAATCGTCTTCTTTTTTTTTTTTTTTTACATGAATACCGCACAAGAGTCCCAACTGCTCCCGTCTGGAGCCAGTGGGACTATGGCATCCCCAATTGGGGTATGTTGTGAGGCTGAAGGTAGTGGGGAGGGTAAGGAGATGGTAAAGAGGAAGGTAGAGAAGTGAAAGTCCAAAATTAATCGAAATGTCGCTTGAATTGGATTAAACCATGCTTGGTGACCAAATCTAAAAGGCATGGTACTTCCTAACCTTTCGCCCCCCACTACCTTTAGCTTCTCAATATACCAAAATTGGGGATTTCATAGTTCCACCTTTTCCAGACAGTTGAAACTTTTATGGAGTAATCCCTAAAATAAATTATATAGATTTGAGACCTATGTTATGGGAGTGAGGAAATACATATGGCAAAAAGTCTTTCTGCCGCTATCTTCGAAAATGAGGCAAAAAACGATGTCAATTAATGTGACAAATGTCAAGAGATTTCAGTCAAACCCAGTTATAAGATTCCCACGGAAGTTTTAAGATGTTCTTTTTTTTCAGTCCCTTGAAAACAGAAATGAAAAATGCCCCAATTTGAATCCTACTTCAAGGTTTTCCCATATGAGAAGTTTTTTCTATCCGCTGGGAAACTGAAGAAGATAGATAAATGAAACAATTTAACTTTGTTTGAACCACTTTTATATTTGAGTAAATCCTGCCGGTTTCAGAACGAACGTTCCTTCTTCAGGGCAAATGTATACTGATAGGAAGATAGTTTCACTGTAATCCGTTATTCATGCGTAACTATAGTTTTAATTGTATTTTTCCAGAATGGGCGATGAGCCACGGATTGTGGGGCCACGCATTGTTTCTGGCATCCAAGATGGATCGCAGGACATACGCCAACGTCATGACGAGGTTCGCTAATGGTCTGGCTGCCAACGACCCGCTGCAGACGCTCTACCAACTGATGTCTGGACGCCAACCTGCTTCTGTCACTGTGAGTACAGTCAATTATGTTTTTACTGTCTTTTTTTTTACATGATTTTGGCATAACACAGCATCATGACACATTTTGCCAAGATCATAATGAGATTTTACCAACATCATGACACATTTGCCATAATCATGATTAGGTTTTACCAACGTCCGTTTTGCCAAGATCATGATGTGGTTTTTACCAACATCATAACAAATTTGCCATGATCATGATTAGTTTTACCAACGTCATGATGACACATTTTGCCAAGATCATGATGTGGTTTTTACCAACATCATGATACATTTGCCATGATCATGATTAGGTTTTACCAACATCATGATGACACATTTTGCCAAGATCATGATGAGGGTTTACTAATATCATGACACATTTGCCATGATCGTGATTAGGTTTTACCAATATCACAATGATACATTTTGCCAAGATCATGGATTTATCAACACCATGACATGTTTCGCCATGCTTCCCAACATGGTTTTACCAACATCTTGACACATTTTGCCAAGATGATGATGAGGTTTGCTAATATCATGACGGATAAACCAACAAGGTTAGCCAATGCGACCGTGAAGCTTGCTCCAATGCTGTTTAATTAATTATTACATTTGTGTTGTAACAGTGTGTCCTGGACGAGAAGTGGGGAGACTGGAGACCACACCTGGCCATGATTTTATCCAATACATCGCAGAGGCCAGAACTGGATAGGAAATCCATTACTCAACTAGGTAAGACGGTCTATATATTAACAATCATTGGAATCAGTCAATTAGAATTAGTTAGCACACAATTCTTTATTTTTAAATGTCTCTTTATCTCCCCCCCCCCCCCCCCCCTTTCTTTCTTTTTATTATTATTCTTCATTCATTCACTAATTAAGTTTTAAGACCTGTTCATATGTCAGACAAAACTACCTAATGAAATTACATATATGGACTGACCTAATAGGTACCTACATAACCATGTAATAACTTAATTTAACATACCTTATAACTTGTTTTATAATGTATTGTGTACATCAATAAACACATAAATAAAATAAATAAATGCTGCAATTATCACGACTTTGGAATATGAGGCTTCATCCTGACAACAATTGGGACATTACTCACATTAAAAATAAATAAATTATTTTGCATAATTTAACCTTGGCCTTCCAGGCGACACGCTACAATCCCGAGGCGACACTTACGGTGCCCACTTCTGCTACCTGATGTCCCGAGAGGAATTCCATCCGTCCCGCCTGCAGCTCCTGGGGCTCGCACCCCCCTTGCCCGCTGCGGGACGCACTCCGTCCTACGCCATCATCATGACGGAGATATACGAGTATGCCTGCACGCTCAGTCAGGACAACTTCACCCTGGGACACTTCCAGGTAACTTATCCTAATTCATTTCTCGTCTGTTTCTTTCATACTCATTTCAGTAACTTTCATTCTTTAATACTCACTCTCTAACCCAAAAACCAGACAAGTGTTACTTCAATTAGTGAAAGTGGCGGATTATAGTACCAAAGATGCTCAAAATTAAACACATATTTTTTTAAAAACAAACACACCGCTATTGATCTTTCGTTTAAATTCCATTTTCAATTTAAATTCTTGGGCTTTGGATCACAGGGGCCTAACTACAATTTGGTATTTTGAGTTAAGCCTGGTTTTGGTAATCACACAAAGCTCTTTCTGATACTGATGGCATATCTAGAAATGAATATATAAAATTAGAAGCACAGGTCATATTCCCTTGTTATTCTTTTGTGACATTAATTTGTGGATCTAAAAGCTGTTATGCCTTTGAGGCATTAAACAAAATTATTATTATTAATTACCCGATTATTATAGTCAAACAGAAATTAAGTGAACGATCAAAGTCCAGTGTCAGTAATAAAGTTTACAGGTAAAGCAACACGAGAAGGTTCACGACTAAAAATTAATATTACTAAACAAAATGTTTTTATTATGTTCGGGACTGAATTTAAGTCTGAATAAGGATTGAATGAAAATGCGTAGGTGTTTAAAAATACCTACAAGGTGTCCGGTAACTCATACTACATATATATTTCAGAATCAAGAAATTTCTTAGACAGTTTTTTCAGATGCTAATTAACCTCTTGTTTGCCGGAGTAGGCCAGCAAAAAGCTCCACCAATTACGACACGGCATCCGGCGGCAGAAATCACACTCGTGTCCAGCGATTCTGACACTGTCCTTTACAAATTCGTAGGGTCAAAGGGTCAAACTCGTAGATACACATATTTTTCCCGCGCATGCGCAAGAACTGCGCACGCTCCCGCGCTCCGGTAAATGATTAATATAAATTATTTGGAGTGACTAGGCGCATTGCAGTTTTCTCTATGGTAAAGGGCGATAATAGAGCAAGCGATTCTGACCGTGTTCTTCATACACTTTCTTTATACATAAGGGTCAAAATCGCGTGTAAATCTCATGACACACCGGTGCACGAGCGGCAAACGAGGGGTTAATAAAACGGTAACCAATTTATGAGAAACTTAAATTTTAATAATATTTGATTCTTACCCCCGGCTGGGATTTTACAAATTTATTTTTTTAAAGACAAAAATACCTAAATGTGCACATCAACATAAAACAACATACTTTACAATACAATGAACTTGTTACATCGGTAAATTTTTATTTGTGATTATAAAATATTTATTTTAAGTACATTCCAATAGAGAACTCCAGTCCAATTTTTTTATTTTTTTTAATGAATAAAGACCTTCAAACTTAAATAACTGCATTTTTATTTTTATAGTTAGTTTTAATAGTTAAAATAATTGTCAAAGTTTGAATTTTTAAAGACTCCCAGAAACGCACCGTATCTATGGTGGTCTAATTTTTTTACTTTTTAAGTTGTCATTTTGAATCAGTGATGTTATGTCGAGGGAAATTTCCCTAGATCTAGGGGAGAAAAATATTTTTTAGGGATAAGGGAAATCAGGACAAAATCTAGGGAAATTTCGAACTCTGGCAAAATTTTTATTACATATGACAGTATTACTGGTATTATTTATATATACAGTGGAACCCTTTTAAGAAGTTTTCCAAGGGACCGAAAAAAACAAACTTCTTAAGCAGGAAAACCTTATATGTGGGAAAAATTGGGCCAATTTTGTGCCGAGGGACCGAAAAAACCAAACTTCTTAAGCCACAAAACTTCTTAAGCGAGAACTTCTTAAGAGGGTTTCACTGTATATACGTATATATATTTTTTTGAATTCCTATGAATCTTAATTATTTTTCATGTACTTACATGCCATGTTATTTTTAACACTGACAACTCAAAATGATATTAGGGAACGTACCCATACTACGTGACACGTTCGGGGGGGGGGGGGGGGGTGTCTTCAAAATACCACGCTTGGTACAAATGAGCGGCGGGTTGCTTATGATTTTTATTTTGCAAAGTGTTTTTTTTAAATTTGGAATTCAGTTTCTAATTCAGTGGTGAGTGTATTCGTACTTTTAAATTATTACTTCACGTATCAAAAAGTGTTTTATTTGGAAAATCACGGTATTATTAGTATATTTACCAAGTTCCGATATCTTTCCAATTAATTATCATATTAATTAACATATAACAGGATTAGTGTTACACAATCAGGTGGCTACGTAGGTAATTGCGTAAATGTGAACTTGTAGGGAAATTTCACTTCTAATTGTTGGCAACACTGTGAAGAACGCAGAATAATCATGGCGGAATGCTTTGCAATGACTTTTAGGTGTGAGGTGTGTTTTTTATTCAAGATTAACTGCTTTTAATATAGAAAAACATTGGTAAAATGTCCACATTTCACCGCTACTGTTATTGTATTTAATCAAAGTGCAATATAAAAACAATAAATCATCTCTTTCATTGCAAATACATGTGACGTCGTGTTTTGTGTCAGGTGTTACTTTGTAGGTACATTGTTTTATGTATAATACATACAGAAACACTGGTATTTATAATACACTGATCATGACGAGTGTGTAACAACTTGTATAAAAAGCCCTATACTAAAAACAATTTGAAAATACATAAAAACAAACTTCAAAATATGACACGACTTTAACCTCAAATAGACAACATTTATTGCAGATTGTCCGCAAATATAGCCCCTTTCGTAAATTGTTGAGGGCCTAAATTATGTTTCAATAAACACAATAACTATTATTTATCTAAATCTCTATAAACAGTATGAAAATAAACCAAAAACACGAAATGTTGAATTGCATAGGTACGTGTGTACTTCAAGTCATTTCAAATGTCAATACAATACAATACACAGGTGACAGGTTAACTGTGACGTCACGGTTAACCATTTCAGTAATGCCAACTTAACGCTGTGTTTTCCGAAGAGGTTTAAAAATGCACTTTTTAATAATTTATTAAAAACTCTGCATTTAATATTATGAAATAAAACTTATATATTCAGAATCAGCGTTTCTTGGTCTATATGAACATATTTTTTTAAAGCCATAATATTTTTCACTGGAGTTCCTTATTACAGACGGTTCTTCGAGGAATGTCACGAACTGATTTTCAAACCAATTTTTGAAGACTTTGGAATTCATTTCAGAATGGTAATCTGTATTCGACATAATATTTTTCGTATGGAATATAAATTTACTCCCCGTGTTAAAACCCGTTTTTGCTGAACCACAATGCAAAATGATCAGCCGGCTTCCTTTTCCAACTGGCACTTTTAAACCCCCATTGCCCTCACTATTTTGCAACATGTGTGTAATCGAGTGATTTTGATTCATCCAAGTCTCGTTCAAATAGACTATTTTCCGTCGCTAGTTCATTTTCATTTTGATTCTTTTTTCTCAAAAAGTCTACACGCGCTGCAGCAATGTCTAATCTTCCCATTAAATACTTTCTTCCGTCTTTGCGTATTTTGAATTTTAAACCAATATCATGCAAAATACATCGCAATGACTCATGAGATTCAAAAAAATATTTTATCCACCAAAACTTTGTTAAGATTTGTAAGAGTGGGATATTGTCCATTGTCATAAAAATCCATCACACTGCGACGCACAACATTCTTTTTAAAATCTTCCAATCCCGTTGAGGCCGCAAGCCCGCTGCCAATAAATGTATGGATGTCGTCAGTCCTGCTGCCAATAAATGTACTTGCTGGAAGTTCAATGTTTTGATGTATTCTGGATTGTCACGGATTTTTTGGAAAAACTTGATAACATTATAAACTATCGTTTTTTCACCTGCCTGCAATTCGTATCGTTGATACTAGATCACACAATATGTAATTACAACCACACCGATTAAATAAACGGAGTCAAAATGACATTAATAAAGTGTAGGTATTAAATCAAGTAAAGTAATGGACTGGTTTTTGATCTTATGAAGTCAACACAGTTCTTATTACTGAATGTGGAATCATTAATTGTTTGCTTTTATAGTAAATAGCATGATATAAATAACAATGGAATTTCCAAAGGATTTAGTCGCCTAATTCACGGGAATAACCGCCAATGGATTTTCTAAATTTAGTTTCGCAGCGTGTAATTATTAGGTATCGTCTGAAATATTGTTTTTAGAATCTAGTTTAATGTATTTTCGAAAATAGGAATTTACGAGGGACGTATAAATAATAAGAAATGAAAAATATTAATAATATAATGGTGGAGTGCCTTTCGAGTTTGGGTTTTTCGGGGTTTTGACTGTACGATCCCCGTGTGAAATTTTGGGAGTGCATTTGGTATCTGTTCGACTATAGCACCATACTGACCTAACAGTTGTAATTCAGGGAAGGACAAAATGTTAATTGGCTGATAATCAAATGGTTTCTATATCAAAAAGGTAATCCATGCGTTACCAATTTTCAATATAATTTTAATTTTTCCTTTTTTTTGTATGTTGAGTGAAAACTTCTTTAGCACCGTTGTGATTTTAAACTCGATGAAATGAAAAATAGTGACACTAAAAAGAGACAAACATATACATCTATAGGATTTAGCCTGCGAGAGAATGAGATAGTATAACCGGTCTCCCCTTTGTGTGGTGCTTCGTTCCCTACCAGTCTCCTCTTTGTGCGGTGCTTAGCCTAGATGTGTAGCCTCCCCACTCTTGTCTACTTTAGTTTTCTGAAAGTTTCACTTCTACCTCATGTGAATTTCACACTCTGATTTGTCTTGTTCTATTTCATGTTTCATTTAGATTTTTTAAATATTATCTTCTTCTTCAATGATTATAAATATTACATTGACGTGTACAATTTTTAAAATTTGTTCCAATAAATTGAATAATTATTTCATTTGGCACGTCATGTTCATGAGTGAATTTACTACTTCAAATCACATCTATGCACAGCGGCGCCTCGCCATTCTTTCTACCTACACACCAAAGGCGTAAATTTCTGCAGTTTGGCCGGCACGCTTACATCACATCTCTCTCTTTTTTTCTATTACTGATGTGTGTTATTTACCTGTTTATTTTGTTTGTTGTAGTTCTACAAGTACCTTTTGGCCACTCGGCTGGTGGACGTGGGTCTTTATGAACGCGCCCTGTTCTACATGGAAAGTATCGCCAATGTAGTGGCACAGTCACCCCACCAGTACCAGACCTCCTTTGTGGAGAGGGTTTTGGAGATGGCTGACCGGTAAGACTTTATATTTTTGTTTAATGACCCTTCATAGTAGTGGACAAATTCACATACAAGTATATATAACCACTTGAGTGATCTCGGTTTTCGATTCGGTCATTTGATGTAATTAATATCATGCCTCCAAATATTAATACGGAAACATATGAACTGCTCATTGCGGTTTAAAGCCAATAAATCCATGTTGATTTCACCATCTATCCCATATTTTAAGGTTGTATAAAAAAATAACAAAATAATTAAATAAATTAATTAATGTTTGAACTTATAATTCATAAGAATCCACCTACCTGAATTTGGGTAGCCATTAGCGATGTGTCGGTTCAGCTGGAATGGCTCTTGAACTCGGGTTCTTCCCAGGAAGTGGATCCTACTACTACTCCTGTTTCAAATCGACTACTCCTATAGAACCCGGTCCAGGATTGGGACACAAACCGGGAACCTCGTAGCTGGACTCGGAGCCGGAAATTTCAAAATTTCGATTAAGAGGGTATTACCAGAGAAAACCAGAAATATGTCATTTAATCAGATTTTAGACGTATTGACTCTTTTCCACAAAAAATTATAAATGGATTTCGAAAGATTGTTTACTTTTGTAAACTTGTAAACTTTTATCTAGCATTCGCATGTTTTAAATTTTGAGAAAAAAAAATAAAAATTTTGTATAATAAGGTTACACCATAGGTCGTTGGCAGATTTGTTAAATTTTCAAAAAAGATTTTGTATTATACCACACCCATTTCAAATCATGAAGAAACAAATCAATACATTATCTGGTAAACGCATGTTTTAGAATTTTAATTTTAGTTTAAATAAAATCATTAAAAAATATATACGTACATGTGTTTCTTGACGAAAATTGGCCCGTTTGTGTATTTATTTGCGCACTTACCAACTAATATATTTCAGATATTTTTTACATTCTTATTTAACTTAGACATTACTGAAAAATGGTAAATACTTATAATCAAAAAATAATTACAAAACGTTCATAATTTTAATAGTTTTATCATCACGCCTTTCAGCATTTTTGGATGTACGTATAAATTAAAGCAAATTTGGAATGAAATAAAATCGATATTGAGTTATAATTTTAAAAAGCTGGTACGGAGAATAATTAATCTTTCTCATTGAAACCGCCCCGTACGATCGTAAGAACAACTTTCGACGAAATGTGGATTTTCGGCCGCTGGCTGGTTAAACGCTCTTAACCCCTTAACCCCTAATAGGCCGGAGACGCGTGGGCGCGCGCGTATTATGCGCATGCGCGAGAAAATAATTTGAAAAAATATCAAACAAAAAATGTTTGTCTGCAATTTTGGCTCTTCTATGTACAGAATTTGTATGAAGAACAGGGTCAGAATCGCTTGCGCCAACATTACACCATAAGATGCGTCAAAATTTCATTCACCTTGCAACCCCAGAATATTTTTTAATGATTTTATCTCTGACATAGAAATGTCATTTTTGCCGCGAATTTTAGCTGTCAAGATTGCGGAAATAGAACATATTTTTACGAATATACTTCAAATATTTGAATAAGATAGGCCGGCTGTGACAGATATCGACTGTGAAATTTCGATTTACGTGAAAATATTTTGTGTATTTACGAATTTACTTTGAATATCTGAATATGAAAGGTCAGCTACGAGGGATGTCGACTGCGAAATTTTGATTTATGCGGTACTGTATCACATTTTTATGAGTTTAAAGGGACGACCACGATGGTAATCGGCTGCGAAAATTTGATTTGCTTGGAAAATATCGTTTTATTATGAATTATCTTCTAATACAGGGTCGACCGCAGCGGTAAAGTTGCGAAAATCGGATTTACCCGGGTATAAGTCGTATCATTATGAATTTACTGTGAAGAACCTATGTGAGTTTGAATTTGCGGCCGAGGAACATAATTTTCGGCAATATATTCGAAATTTTATTTTTGATGTACTGTGGATTTCGAATTAACGGGGTTCTATTGTAGTTCGCAATCCTGGGTATATTTGTAAAGAATGTGTGAGGTTTCTAGTTGTTTTATTTAAATTTTTTTGCTGTATATGATTTTAACCCCTCCGATGTTTTGCGAATATTCACTTTTAATGTCTTTAAAACTTTGTGTTATTACCGCTTCACAATTAAAGCTCTATAAATGAAAAATTTCTGAACGTAGCCGAATACTACAAACTGTTTTAGAAAGGTTACAAAATAAGCTTTCAAATTGTTATATTACAAATAAATATTAACATTTTTAAATATTAAAATTTAGAATACAAACATTAAAAAAATGTAAAAATGACTCAACGTGATTTTTTTGTGAAAACAGTACTAAAATCACAGATTATGTAAAAACAACACTTATTCCTATTGTATAAATTTACTAGCTGACCCGGCCACGCGTTGCTGTGGCTAATAAAACACAACGTCATCTACTGGATGGTTATCCAACCTTTACAACCACCGCCGTCTTTGAGTTTATCGCAAAGAGACAGACAGATGCCGCGGAGGACTTTAATTTATAATACGTAGAGATGGTGTGAAAGATTATAAGAATGTGCATGAAATGCTTGGGGTAACATTTCATGCATAACGTATTTAAGTTAATAAGGATTAATACTGTATCCGTCTAAATAACTTTTCAATTACCGAAATGTGGGTGACCGTTTTTTTAGAAGAGGTATTGTAAGCTATCCATAAAAGATAGATATATGCCTTCCCAGACTTTTTTGTAGATCTATAAAAGAGGAATATCCCACCATGCATTGTTTTGTTATATCCCTAAAGGATTAGGCAACGTTTTCGATGAAAGCTACCAGGCGGCTTGACTTTTTCCGACACTTCTAACAATTATCGTTAAGTTTCAACCAAATTACACAAATCCATGACAAATTTCATAGCTAAACCTTCCTCACGAAACACTCTATCTATTGGTGAAAACCGCATGAAAATCCGTTCAGTAGTTTTCGAGTTAATCGCGAACAGACAGACAGACAGACGGCGCGGGGGACTTTAATTTATAATATGTAGAGATAATAAACAATTTTGTCACCTCACTTTTTTATCATTTCATATAAAAATATTTAATAAAAATTAACAATGTCGAGCGGCCCGTAGGCGATTTGGCGGGTAAAATATGTGTCAAACGCGCGTCTGACAGAATAGGTCTTTTATGTATTTCTATGGACAACTTGATAGGGATGTACAGCTTGATCCACTATCGACCTTTTACTTTTTGTTTTAGGGATGTCACTAAAACAATTACGGAGTTACAACGATTTCTGCGTTGACGTATACACGCTTATTGTACTTGACTGCTATTGTCATTTTAACGCATATATCTGCTTACGTTGCTGACCGGTTCGATTCGATTGTTCTTTTCAGGTTGAAGCACTACGACCCAGAGGAGAATGTTGGAGAACTGTTGGAGGACACAGATCAGTACGGTGAAGGACAGTACGGTCTAGAAGGACACCTGGGCCAGGGAAGGACCAATGAAAAGAGTTGGGTCACCACTCTAAGGAGGGTTCTTAATGATTTGAGTGTAAGTCAAATGTTTGTTTATTATGATATTACGTATTTGAAAAATTACTTAGCTGGATTAGATTTTATATATGCAGCCAGTGAGACTATGAGGCTAAAGGTCGTAGGGAGGGGAAGGAGATAGGGAAGAGGAAGGTGGGGAAGTACCTGGCTATTCAGATCTGGTCGCCAAATACATCTAAAGCCATTTCAAGCAATGATTCAATTCTGAATCGTGGTCTTACTCCATGGTGAAAAAAAAAAAAAAACATCAAAAATGTCACCGGAGACCAAAATTTCATTTACATTTTTTACTCCAAATAAAGTCAGGAATCACTGGTTAAAGTAAGTCAAGTACGTCCCTTAACATCCTGTATATTATTTTTATTTAATTAATTCGTGAAATAATGCAAATTAATCAAATGAAATTTTTTTCACATGCCGGGTTCGAACCCGCCACCTTCGAATTGGAAGTCGAGCACTCGACCACGGAGGCCATCAAAGATTTTATATCACATCTTAAATAAAGTATTTATGCGCTTATTGCCTTTTTTTCAAATATAACTATGACTAGCCACAATATGTGTAACTGCTTTTTACGAATATGAATCAATTTTTAAATGTTTTTATTTATTTTTTATTAATCTTCGGATATCATCGTTCTCCTGCGCACAAAATATTTTGTTTTTTAGGCACACAAAAAACCTGCGGTAAAATGTTTTCCATCGGCCACGGAAAGCACAAACATTCTATGTGCATACAAAAAGGTGTAAGGCTAGGTCCCAATTTTATGTAAATGCTTCAAAAAACAAAACATTTTGTGCGCAGGAGACACTTTAATGCACTTACATACACAAGATTATGTTTTTTCCTTACTAAAACAAACTACGTCTACTCAGTTCCAATGTTACCAAATATGTATTACATCATTTTCTCGAACAACATATTTTTTCATACCCCTTTATTGCTAGATATATCAAAAATAATCTCTAATGCCCTTCAAAATGCATATAGACTTGTGTGTTAACTGTTTTGCTACCATATAATATGTTAACTGTATCCCACATGACTACCATCTAACACCACCATTATCGCATATTTCAGAGCGGCGCGATCTTGCACGAACCCCAATCCATGCAATCGCAGACCCCCGTCGAATACGACCAACCAAACATCCAACAATCACAACATCAAAACCCAATCTATCAGCAACAGACAAGCACCAACCAACAGCAATGGAACCAGAACTCTTTCCAACAAGAACAACAGCAGCAACAATCCAGTTACGATCAGTTTCAGCTCCAGCAACAGTTGAAGACTCAGCAACAGCAACAATTAGAGCAACAGCAACTTTACAAGCAAGAAGACAAACAAGTGGAGGGTCTAGAAACAGACGGGATCCCACAGATGTACGACCCGACTGCCCAGGGTGGAATCGTAGCCCCTTCACCCTCTTCTAACTCCTACATCCCGCCCATCTCGCAGTACGGAAGCTATGGTGATCAGCATCATCCGCAGGAAGGTGAAACAGATCCTCAGAACAGTTACGGCGCTCCGGTTTCTTCATCAGACAGCGGTTATTGGAACCACGATCAGCAGCAAAATAATTACGGCTATGAGGTAGGAATTTGATTTATCTCGCATGATTTGTTTGTTTTGTAGTTTTTTTAATCAGTCTTGAGATTCTGTCAAGTTTTATTGGTATGTACCAAATTTTACTATTTGTTTAACAAGTGTTCAGTCCAATTCATCACCGTGTCGAGAAAAACATTACGTACTGCTTTTCTCAAAACTTCATTGATTTGCACAAGAGGAAATGTAATTATTTTTATCCATATCTACCATTTACTAAATCAAAAAGCGGAGGTAAATTTATCTTTAAAGAGGAACTGCTGCGCGACCTTTAACCTCTAATTGGCAGGAGACGCGAATCCATGCGCAGTTTGTGCGCATGCGTGCGGAAAAAATTTCTAAAAAAATCTGTTTGTTTGCGATTTTGACCCTTCTATGTACAGAATTTGTATGAAAGACAAGGTCAGAATCGCTTGCGCCAACATTTACCCATGTTGTAGATAAAAATTTCATTCATCTGGCAACCCCAGAATATTTTTAAACGATTTTATCTGTGGCATCAAAATGTCAAATTTGCCGGGATTATTTACCCACGTTGTAGGCAAAAATTTCATTCATCTGGCAACCCCAGAATATTTTTAAACGATTTTATCTGTGGCATCAAAATGTCAAATTTGTCAGGATTCTTTCTGTCAAAGTCGATGCGTGTTACTTGACGAAAACATCGTAAAACCTATTAATTTACGTAATTAACGCAAGTAATGTTGTTTTGGTACATAGTTTATTGTTCTAGGAATGTGTTTCGTCAATAAAATATACAATAGCTCAAAATTAATCCACAAAACATTCAATTCAAAATTCAAAGTAGTGCTTTGTTAGGAAATTTCCGTGTTTTTTATGGCCTTTGACGGGTTAAATCTGGGGTTGCCAGGTAAATGAAATTTTCGCCTACAACATGGGTAAATGTGGGCGCAAGCGATTCTGACCTTGTCTTTCATACAAATTCTGTACATAGAAGGGTCAAAATCGAAGACAAACATATTTTTTTCGAAATATTTTTTCCTCGCTTGCGCCCAAACCGTGCGCATCCGCGCGTCTCCGGCAAATAAGAGGTTAAAGAAATCAATTTTTTTGTTATTTGAGAGGCAACTTTGGCAATTATTTGTGAGTTGATGATACTTATTAAAAAAATTATTTGGTTTTATTTATTATAGAAATATGATGAAATGTATAAAAATTATGATGGGTGTATATTTAGTGACAAATTAAATTACAAATGACTGATTGACATTGGAAAACAAATTTGTCTTATATAAATTAAAATTTCTATCGAAGAAAAAGCTTTAACAAATTTTTTTTCGTAATATTAACATAGTAGATGGAGAGATTATTTTTTTAATTATTATCTCTCAAAAAATGCCAAGGTTGCCACTAAAATCATTCAAAATTGGATTCTTTAATTGCCTATTTTTTAATTTAACCCCTCCGCAACGTAAGCAGATATATGCGTTAAAAATACGACAGCGGTCAAGTACAATAAGCGTGTTTACACGTCAGCGCGTGTATCTCCATAGAAACCGTTATAACTCCGTTATTGTTTTAGTTACATCCGTAAAATAAAAAGTGAAAGGTCGATAGTGAATCATGCTGCACATCTCTATTCAAGTTGTCCATAGAAATACATAAAAAGAACATTCTGTCAGACGCGCAGTCTGACACATAATTTATCCCGCCAAATTTCCTACGGGCGCCCAACATTGTTAATTTCTATTAAATATTTTTATATGAAATGATAAAAAAGTGAGGTGACAAAAGTGTTTATTACACATTTATACAATAGAATAAGTATTGTTGTTTACATAATCTGTGATTTTAGTACCGTTTTCACATAAAAACATCACGTGAGTCATTTTCACATTTTTTTAATGTTTGCATTCTAAATTTTAATATTTACAAATGTTAATATCTATTTGTAATATAATAATTCGAAAGCTTATTTTGTAACCTGTTTAAAACAGTTTTTACTATTCGGCTACGTTCAGAAATGTTTCATTTATAGAGCTTTAATTGTGAAGCGGTTATTACTAAAAGTTTTCATAAAATGTCATTTCGTTTAAGACACCAAAAGCTAATATTCTCGAAAATTCGGAGGGGTTAAAACATAAATAAATAAAGTAGCTGATATCCATACTAGACAACATTTGCTATGTGATTAAAAAATAATTATTCAATTTGATTGGATATTTTGACCTCAAATCCAATATGAAGTCTTGAATGAAAAAGGCCGCGAAGACGTTCCTCATCAATTTAAACAAATAGGTCTAATCTCGAATACCACCAAAGACTGTTCACCGGGCAATCAAGCTCTTGAATGACAAACTCCAGAATGACCAACATCCCAAATAGTCATGTATCCGACAACTACGTTTCGAAAAGTCAAAATCTCTTTTTTTTTTTTACATGAGCTCCACACAGGAGGCCCCGAGGAAAATAATTTCCCTCAGGGCCTATGTCATCTTTAGGGATGCTGTGTGGAGGGTTTTTTGGAAGGAGAGGAGAGTTCTGGGAAGGAAAAGGGTTTAAGGGATGGGTAGGAATCTGGGGTTCAGTGTGTCCTGGTCATCCGCCTCCAAGACCTAGACAAACCTCACCCCATGAACCCGGGCACCCCTGCTAAATCACCAATCTCTAATTACCATCTTCACAAAAGATAAATTCCTGAATGACAACTTCCCGAATGACAATCCCCTGACAACTAAGATCCCAAAATTAATTAATTACTCAATAGCCAAATAGTTTATGACTACAATAAATATATAAAATCTTAAACCTAACTTACCCAATCTGTGCAATGATGTACACTTTTGACTTTTAGAGGAGGTAGGTTGCAGGTTCGAAGCCTGTTCAGGAAAATTGATTGATGTATACATACAGTGAAACTAGTAAAGTTATATATAAAAAATTAAACAAAAAAAACCCTATACAGTGAAACCCTCTTAAAGTTTTCCAAGGGACTGGAAAAAACAGACTTCTTAACCTGTCAAACGCCAGGCCATTTCGCGAAAATTCACAAAAAAACACTAAAAAAGCACCATTTTGAACTTTGAATTGAATGTTTTGTTGATAAATTTTGAGCTATTGTATATTTTATTAACTGAAACACGTTCACAATACAATAAACTATCTACCAAAACCACATTACTTGCATTTATTACGTAAATTAATAGGTTTTATGATGTTTTATTCGCGATACACGCATTTATTGCGACCGTTAAATTCGCGGCAAATTCTGACAGCCGATTGTCATAGAAGAAATCGTTTTAAAAATATTCCAGGGTTGCAAGGTGAATGAAACTTGTATCGTGTCCGAGAGTAATGATGGCGCAAGCGATTCTGACACTGTTCTTCATACAAATTGTGTACATAGAAGGGCCAAAATCGCAGACCAAAAGTTTTTTGTCGGAAGTATTATTCAAATACTTGAATTATTTTCTCGCGCATGCGCCGGCGCGTCTCCGGCCTCTCACCGGTTAAGCAGGAAACCCTTACATGTGGGAAAAATTGGGCCAATTTTGGACTGAGGGACCGAAAAAACCAAACTTCTTGCCACGAAACTTCTTTTTTTCACTGTAAGTGGGATAAATTGGGTCATTCAGACTAAGAAACCGAAAAAAACCAAAATTCTTAAGCGTGAAACTTCTCGAGAGTGTTTCACTGTATATAAATTTATGATTGTGGTTTTTTGAGATTATGGTCATTAACCGGTGAGAGGCCGGAGACACGCCGGCGCGCGCGTCACATGCGCATGCGCGAGAAAATAATTCAAATATTTGAATAATATTTCCGACAAAAAACTTTTGGTCTGCGATTTTGGCCCTTCTATGTACACAATTTGTATGAAGAACAGTGTCAGAATCGCTTGCGCCATCATTACTCTCGGAGACGCTACAAGTTTCATTCACCTTGCAACCCTGGAATATTTTTAAAACGATTTCTTCTATGACAATCGGCTGTCAGAATTTGCCGCGAATTTAACGGTCGCAATAAATGCGTGTATCGCGAATAAAACATCATAAAACCTTTTAATTTACGTAATAAATGCAAGTAATGTGGTTTTGGTAGATAGTTTATTGTGTTGTGAACGTGTTTCAGTTAATAAAATATACAATAGCTCCAAATTTATCAACAAAACATTCAATTCAAAGTTCAAAATGGTGCTTTTTTAGTGTTTTTTTGTGAATTTTCGTGAAATGGCCTGGCCTCTCAGAGGTTAAGAATTTTGTTTTGGCACATTGCCCCGCACTCAAATATATAATCAATCAAGTGTCTGAATATACATACTATGAATACCTTTTGCAAATTAATAAATGATGGACACCAACATACATAGTTCAATCATTCTTATCTGCAATGATTAAGTGATATCTGCGATGGCGTTTAATATAGACCTGAATGCAGAGGTTCCTAGGCATTTTTTACACTTTTTATAACAGTACAAATGTTTTCAGTAGAACTTATATATTTTTTAATTTGCTAGTGATTTTGCATTGTCGTTTGAAGTGTGCTTTTTGTATGTAGTGCCTAGTTTGAAACTAATTTGAAATGCTTCCATTGTTAATAATAATAAAAAATGGAGTTCAATATTGAAAGACCAACCCTAATTTTTTTCTTTTGAAATTAAGTAATAATTTTTAGAGCATAGAAATGTGTTAAAACTTAAAATACCAGTTTTTACTAATGTGAAACTCTCTTAACCTGTTGAATGTCGTCGGCGTATTTCGAAAACTGCGTGGATTTTGCCTTGCTGCTTTCTGGTCAAATATCCATATAAAAATAAAGGAATTGCTTTTTTTCTGTTGAACAGATAATATTTCTTATTATTTGTGTGTATTACATGATAATATCATAAAATCAGTTTATGTTTGTGTGATTTTATTTTTTGACAATTATTTGCAAAATGGTAGATTTCATAACCGGAATAGCTAGCTAACTATCTTTAACCTCTGGGCGGCCGCTTGTCACCCGGTGGCCGCGGCATCTGCGCATGCACGAGAAAATAATTCAAATATTTGAATAATATTTCCGACAAAAAACTTTTGGTCTACGATTTTGGCCCTTCTATGTACACAATTTGTATGAAGAACAGTGTCAGAATCGCTTGCGCTGTCATTACTCTCGGAGACGCTACAAGTTTCATTCACCTTGTCACCCTGGAATATTTTTAAAACGATTTTTTCTATGACAATCGGCTGTCAGAATTTGCCGCGAATTTAACGGTCGCAATTAATGCGTGTATCGCGAATAAAACGATCATAAAACCTATTAATTTACGTAATAAATGCAAGTAATGTGGTTTTCGTAGATAGTTTATTGTGATGTGAACGTGTTTCAGTTAATAAAATATACAATAGCTCAAAATTTATCAACAAAACATTCAATTCAAAATTCAAAGTGGTGGTTTTTTAGTGTTTTTTTGCAAAGTTCCGCGAATTTCCGCGAAATGGCCTGGCCTCTGACTCGTTAAATATTATGAAATCTACCATTTTGCAAATAATTGTCAAAAAATAAAATCACACAAACATAAACTGATTTTATTATTTCTGTACATTATTTGAATACATACCCAACATGAAAAAACACAATTTAAAGGAGATTGCAAATAAATAAAGACCTTTATAAGCATTTGAAAACGTAAAACTTCGTTACGTCAAGAATGATATTGGCGTAAGCGATTCTGACCTTGTCCTTCATACAGTTTCTTTATACATAAGGGTTAAATTTGCATTTAAAAAAAAGGCAGAACTATTTTTCAATCTTAGCACTCTAGCTCAGTGGTCCCCAACCTCCGGGCCGATACCGGTCTGAGGATCAAATGGTACTGGGCCGCCTAAGGCCCTGCTTCAACATCAAAATTACATTAAAAAAATCGAACGTACCCAATAAAAAATTAAATAATTATTAAAAAAATTATTATTCAGTTCACGCCAAGTTACTGCCGACACAATATCTTCAAAGTAAAAAACACGACTGGGCTTCCGTCGTGCGCACTCGCATATAAAACATAAAGAGATGCAATGATGTGAGTCACCGCTCTTAAATTCTGCTTGCCCAATTGCAAGTGGAATAGTTTTATTAAGAGTAAGTGAAATATACTAACACGCGTTTGATTGTATCGGTGAATTTATTCCCGTTTCTCCCCCCCTCGACCCCTCTTCAGCGGGCTGCGGTAAAATGATCAAATATTGACCGGTCCGCGGCGATAAAAAGGTTGGGGACCACTGCTCTAGCTCACTGAAAAGTGATGGACCACCCCCGCCACGGTTACCCAAATTTTGACCTTGAAGTCTTAAATAACTGCAATTGAAGTTAAGTGCATCCACTCAATCTTTATCTGTCAATGCTCCTGCACATTTGTGTTAATGTCAGCCCATTCTAACTGCACTCAACCTGATGCACTATTATTGTAAATAGCAAAATTGCTCTGGCCCAATGCCAACCATCGATATAGGTTTCGCAAGATAGGCCCTCCACTTGCAAATGTGTAACATGTCATCTTTGAAGATGCTGGATGGAGGGCCAAATGGGATGTAGGGTGGTCTCAAACACAATATGTCAATCGTCCTGTTATTAGTCAGACATCTCCAAATACAGTGAAACCCTCTTAATCATCCGATCTATCGCAAATATGCACTTCATGTCTTAACCGGTCAAAGGCCAGGAATTCCAGGAAAAATACGGAAATTTCGTAACAAAACACGATTTTGAATTGAATGTTTTGTTGATTAATTTTGAGCTATTGTATATTTTATTGACTGAAACATGTTCACAACACAATAAACTATCTACCAAAACAACATTACTTGCATTTATTATGTAAATTAATAGGTTTTACGATGTTTTACTTGCGGAACACGCATTTATTGCGACGGTTATAATCGCGGCAAATTCTGACAGCGCATTGTCATAGACGAAATCGTTTTAAAAATATTCCAGGGTTGCAAGGTGAATGAAACTTTAAGCATCTCCGAGAGTAATGATGGCGCAAGCGATTCTGACACTGTTCTTCATACAAATTCTGTACATAGAAGGGCCAAAATCGCAGACCAAAAGTTTTTTGTCGGAAATATTATTCAAATATTTGAATTATTTTCTCGCGCATGCGCGCGCGCATATGACGCGCGCGCCGGTGCTTCTCCGGCCTGTCACCAGTTAAACGAAATATCAGATTTACAAAACCTTTGTATTATTTCCGTTTCACAATTAAAGCTCTATAAATGAAACATTTCTGAACGTAGCCGAATAGTAAAAACTGTTTAAAAAAGGTTATGAAATAAGCTTTCAAATTGTTATATTACAAATAAATATTAACATTTGTAAGTATTAAAATTTAGAATGCAAACATAAAAAAAATGTAAAAATTACTCATGTGATGTTTTTGTGTGAAAACAGTACTAAAATCACGGATTATGTACAATAAACAATTTAGTCACCTCACTTTTTTATCATTTCATACAAGAATATTTAATAAAAAATAACAATGTCTAGCGGCGCACAGACGATTTGGCGGGTAAAATCTGTATCTACCGTGAATCTGACAGAACAGGGATGTGCAGTTTGATTTATTACGGACCGTCTACATTTTGTTTTATGTCACTAGAACAATAATGGATTTATAACAATTTCTGTGGAAACACACGACGTGAAAATACGCTTATTGTACTTGACTGCTATTGTTATATTATCATGTATATCTGCTTATGTATCGGAGTGGTAAAGAAGTTTTCCAAGGGACTGGACATAAAACTTCTTAACAGGTGACAGGCCGGAGACGCGCCGGTGCGCGCGTCACATGCGCATGCGCGAGAAAATAATTCAAATATTTGAATAATATTTTCGTCAAAAACTTTTGGTCTGCGATTTTGGCCCTTCTATGTACATAATTTGTATGAAGTACAGTGTCAGAATCGCTTGCGCCAACATTACTCTATGATACGCCTTGAAGTTTCATTCACCTTGCAACACCAGAATATTTTTAAAACGATTTCTTCTATGACAATCACCTGTCAAAATTTGCCGCGATTTTAACTGTCGCAACTGGCGCGTGTTCCGTGACTAAAACATCGTAAAACCTATTAATTTACGTAATAAATGCAAGTAATGTTGTTTTGGTAGATAGTTTATTGTGTTGTGAACGTGTTTCAGTGAATAAAATATACAATAGCTCAAAATTAATCAACAAAACATTCAATTCAAAATTCAAAATCGTGTTTTGTTACGAAATTTCCGTATTTTTCCTGGAATTTGCTGGCCTTTGACGGGTTAAGCGGGAAAACCTTATAAGTGGGATAAATTGAGAGATTCAGTCTTAAAGGGACCGAGAAAACCAAACTTCTTTAGCAGGAAAACTTCTTAAGAGGGTTTCACTGTACTATGTTTTGAGATAATGAGGAAATCAATATTTGAATGCTCACAAAAAATCTAATATTATTTACATGTGTCTGTGTTTTACACATTAATTATTCTATAAAATAACATGGGGAGGCATAACAGTCTGGTACATTGGTATGACATTTAAAAGTAAGTCTAAAGTCATGGTGTTTGAAAGAAAGAGTACGAAAACAGTATGCAATATAGTTGTGAATGATGAATACTTGGAGCAGGTGGATGAGTTTGTGTATCTGGGTAGTATGTTTACGAGAGATGGGAAGGCTGATAGAGATATTGAAAGAAGGGTGAATGCAGGTAACTAATAAAAAAAACTGTCAAATTAAGCAAAGCTAGCAGTCCACAATGGAGTCCTTGTACCTACCCTGATGTATGGCAGTGAAGCGTAGAACTGAAGGATGAAAGTAAACTGAATGCTGTTGAAATGAGATCCTTGAGGCGTATGTGTGGTAAAACAATGTATGATCGTGTGAGAAATGTGGATATCCGCAAAGAATGTAAGGCTGATGCAAGCATAATGAGTAAGATTAAGAAAGGGACTCTCAGATGGTTTGGGCATGTAGAGTGAATGAACCAAGAATGTAATGGAATATGGAATTGATGTATGCATTTATGTGCTAGAATCCAAGCCATGGGTAGTAAAAAATAAATAATAAATAAATCAAATCAGTTATATAGTCATTAACCTGTCAAAGGCCCGCAAATTCCAGGAAAAATATGGAAATTTCGTAACAAAACACGATTTTGAATTGAATGTTTTGTTGATTAATTTTGAGCTATCGTATATTTCATTGACTGAAACACGTTCCTAAAACAATAAACTATGCACCAAAACAACATTACTTGCGTTAATTACGTAAATTAATAGGTTTTACGATGTTTTAGTCGAGGAACACGTGTCAATATTGACAGCTTCAATTTGCGCCAGAAATGACATTTCGATTCCACAGATAAAAATCATTTAAAAATAATCTGGTGTTGTCAGGTGAATGAAACTAGTGGCGATATCATCAATGATGTTGGCGCAAGCGATTCTGACCTTGTTTTCATACAAATTCTGTACATACACTTCGAGACAAACACTTTTATTTCGAAATATTTTTTTCGCGCATGCGCAAAAGCTGCGCGCAAATGAGCATTTCTGGCCGATTACAAGTTAAGGGGGTATTCCAGTCTAGAGATATAAATTGTAGGTATTTTTTCAGGTGCAATAAAAAAAAACGAAAACAATTTTACTGGCCATTATTTTACCAAATATTTATAAATGTTTAACGAGTACATTAAAAAAGAAAACAAAGAGGAAAAATCAGAAATTCTAAAGTTGGATGTTGAAGGGGGGTCTCAAAAAAATGGTGCGCCCTGTTTGTTCTATTTAGATTCTAGTTAGATTCCGTCTAAACCGCGACAGCAAAATGACTATAACTTTTAAAAATAATTCAAGTTTCGAAAAATCCTTGGAAATATTTTTGAATATCTGAACTATCGAAATATAAAAAAAAATAAAAAAATTCTCATCTAGAATACCCCCTTGTTAATTCTATATCACTGGTGCCTATATCAACACTTCCTATGTGCCATCCCGCAGCAGATGTGCATACTCGTGCATGTGATGCGACGCGCTCTTGACCCAGTTTTCACAATTCACATTTGTGTCCTAGTTTCGTTTATTTCTAGCCATGGGATTTGACTTGATTGAATATTTACAGTGGATTAAATTGATGGTAATAATGAACTCTTCTGCTTTGTCGTTGAAATTAAATGTTAATAAGCTTGTGTCTTTTTACCTAACCTGTGATTAATCATGTCAAAGCCACGGTTTTATCGTGTCTTAACATTTATGCAATGTCAAGGCCATTTGAACGAACTCTTTTCAGTATTGTTTCGTTGCCAGATTAAATTGGATGTTCCTTAGTTTTTATTATTATTGATTCAGAGGCGGTCTACACACAAATCTCGTGCAAAGGTGCTATCTCTCATATTAAATTTCAAATCTTTGGTAGTAACCCAGTCCTTTGAAGTCCACCAGCATTATTATTGATGTGTGATACAATATCTCCTGCTTCTTCTTCTCAAGTTGGTTCCTCACTGCAGAGGATTGTGATTCCTACTCCAATTTCCACAGTGGACAAGGCTCCCTCACTCCTCGTGGTTCTGCACTGCGTGGAGACCTGCGGACATCGATGTACCGGACGCCAGTGAAACTTGGGCACTCCTCCGCATTGGTTGCCTTCCTATGCTTCTTCTGCGATCCACTTTGCCAGTGACTATGAATTTCTCCAAGTTGTAGTCCTCAACTTGGTGAGCAACATGTCCAAAGTTACTTTAAGATACGTTGAAGGCAGATAGCTGAAAGCCTATTGTAGATGCCTAGCTCTTCCAGAATGGACACATTTGTACGTCTGGTTGTCCATGGAATCCTGAGAATTTTTTCCAGCACCTCATTTCGAGGGCGTCTATCCACTATCTTTTGCTGGTTCTAAGTGTCCATGTTTCCACACCATATTGAAATATGGGGAAAATCAACACCCGCATGAGTCTCATCATGGTGGTATTAGTTATGTTAACCTTTAACCGCCCAGCGGTCTTGTACAGGACCGCGGATTTGCGTCGTTCATTGCACAGTGGTCCCGTACGGGACCGGTCACTTGGACGAAAAATGTTTGGACAGTTTGACCTTTATTGCATGCGGCGCACAAGCATTTAAAGGAACCTTTAGAAGCCCAGTGGTCACGTACAGGACTGCGGACTTACGTCGTTCGATGCCCAACGATGTACATTACGGTACGAATATTTCACAAAAAATGCTTAGGCAGTGGGCTACCTTTATTGCAAGTGGCGCACAGGCGTTTAAAGGTTAATGCTCGTCACTCCATATCTTTTGCATTTTACTCATGGTTTCTTTCACTTCTGTTTCACAACCTCCTTCGTAACTTATAGACGAGCATAGGTTTTACAGTATGGTATTAAACGCTTTGTATATATTCCCTTCTTCCCAATATTTTGGGACAATGGCGCCATAGAAGAATGGGTGTTTGTGTACGTCCTATAACTATTGGTGCTTTTCACTCCCAATGGCTGTATTTCCCGTGTCTCCTGGGGTGGCAGTTTCCTTTTATTAGTCTTAGCTCCGTCAGTCAGTTTTTGTCCATAATGAATAGTTTCTTGGCTTGTTTGGGCTTCCAACCTTCTTCTTCTTCCGTCTTCCAATCTGTGACATGGAGTAGTCCTCTTGCATCCTTCCTGACATCGAATTTCTATCTATATTGAGTAGTTTCTTAGCATATTTGGGCTTCCAACCATCTATAATTATTTCAAATTGTCTTTTACCAGATTCATAAGTTGTATACAGCCGGCATAAACAAAAATTAAATTGGTCCATCACAATTTTTTTGTTTTCTTGAACAATCGTATTGTTAGGCTCTTCTTCTTGGTGACTACTGCCATACACCTACACGGAAGTTAATACACGGATACTTACATTTTGCCAACATTTTGTAAATTTGTCGATGATGCCAGTCTTCCGTGATCAGCTAGTCGAAGTTGTTACCGCTCACGTCGACGAGACTTTAAACACGGCAGAGCAATTAATAAATATGATAGTCAATCGTCACTTGTGTCAGACATTTTATAACAATGCGTGTGCTTTAGATCAATGCTAGGAACGAAACAGTCGACAAAAAATGACAGCTACAGCAGTTGTGAGTGAGGTTATGAAAACTTCTTAGTGATTTATTTTTGGGGTATTATGCCGTATTGCGCTACCTCCTTCGTTCCGACGTTTCCGATGTAGCCAACGTTTCCGACGTTATAGTGTCCATCATCAGGATAGATGTGATGTGTAATGTAAATGGATTACACATCTGCCCTGACGATGGACACTGTAATGCTGTACGGAACGTTGGCTAAAGAAGGAGGTAATGCAAAATGGCATAATACCCCAAAAATAAATCGTAATACTTTTGGCCGTGAAAATTTCAAATTATATCTTATCAAAACGAATTTTGATATAGAAACGCGGGTAACATGATTGCGATACGTCGAACTGTTCAGGACCCAGTTGTTTGTAACATGAATACACAATATTGCTATTGCATAATCCTTATAACCTTACTGTTTTAGTTTTAAGCATGCTTTTTGATTTATTTTAACATTTATTGCACCATGTGCTTTATACATTTTGTTGTCTGCACTTAATTTTATAAAAACAACTGATTTGTGACCTCAACCTTTATGTAACCCTTTTTGCTAAGTATATTAGTTAATCGGTCATTTAATTTACATATCGTTGATGCAAAACCATTTCTGTTTGATTTGTAAATGCTCACTATCCAGAAGGTACTAAAATTTGGTGCAATTTTATGCATTTGCAATCTGCAGTGATAGTAAATGTCATTCTAGGTTTTTTCACTGGAAAAAATACCTTATTTATTTTTGCTAATAAATGTCATATTTATTTTTACATCATTTTGGGATGGTTGTAGGAGGTAATGGATTTGTAGCGATAGTGAATGTGCATAATATGTACTCAGCATGCACATGCAAAGTATGTTGTCAATATGTGCATGCAGAAAATGTACTCAATATGTACACGCGTAATATATGCTCATTATGTACTTGCATAATATGTACTCCATACGTACACGCATAATATATACTCATTATGTACTTGCATAATAATATGTACTCAGTATGTACAAACATAATATGTACTCAATATGTACATGTTTCACGCTTATTCCATAAAATTTCAATTTAAAAAATTGACATTTTTTAGAAAGAATATTAATACGAAGAACATAATTTAACAAAGGTACGTTTATAGAAAAAAAAGTTGTCATATCAATTTAACATATTTTTTATTTGTAAATAAAAATATTAACAATTTGTTGTCAAACAGCCTTGAATTATTGTGTATGAGCTTGAAACAAAGTATGTAGGTATGTAATGTTAAGCTTTTTGTATATTTTATATTTAGTTATTTAATATTATTTTGCACTTAGTAGATAGTTTTGATAGCTTTAATTCAATCGATTTACTCTCTTTTACTTCAAACAGTGTTTGTAGCGTTGGATGTTTTCAATTTTGCTTTTAATTTTTATTTACCCAATTTTTCTAATGGAAGTTTTCACAATTTAAATTCATTTTGTTATTCTCATATCTTGCCCTCACACTTGGAACTGCAGCCTAAAAGTGAAATCGAGGAACCAATTCCCGAAAGCATTGTAAGTACGAGTAATGTAGATGTTTCACTATTAGCCGCTCGGAACTCCTGTAAACCTACCGTCAGCAATACAAACCTCCAAAACTCCGTGGCCAGCACGTCATTTAACCAACCATCCCGTCCCCAGAGTAAATCTAACATTAGCCTTAGAAAAATGCAGAAATTTTCGTTAGATTCTTCTTCTTGCGCCTCGTTCGCGATGTTAGGGGACGACTCACGCCAGCATTCTCCCGCACGAGATACAAGCTCTCTCGGACTCAGTGGAAATATCTCATTGGGAATATCTGGTTTGCAGAATGCCGCAGCCAATTCGTCCAGATTTCAGCCGAGTGATTCCGTCTCGCTCGGGACATTAGGAAGGGATTCCTCCGACAAACCAAACATGATACTGAGGAAAAGGATATCGGCTATGGTGCATCCGACAAAAGAAATAGCCAGCGCCGCCTTCGCAGAAAATAGACACACTAATCTACCCAACGCTACCGCTTTCACGTACGAAAGAACACGCAGGCCTTTACAGAGGAATCTAAGCAAAGAACGCAACTATGATTCGATAGAACACAGCAATCTCTCGTCCAATAACTCTTCTATCGGTTCTTTGCCGTCTTCGCCCGGTATTGGACTTAAAAAGACAAACATGGGAATCAGCGATTTGGATATACAACTGGCAAATCCTCATTTCGATTTTGATAAAACTCTCGAACCCGGCGGGGAATCTGAGAGATTCAATCATTACGTGAGAAGAAAGGGAAGAAAAGATTTGATCAGTAACACCGTAGATATGTGGGCGCGGCAATCGAGCCTCGATGAAAACTCAACCTTGACAAAGAGTCATCCAGAAAATGCGTTCAAACCTCTCATCTTTGGAGGAACGTTTCCCATTGATTCACCGGCTTCTCCTCCGCAAAATATCAATCAAACTCCAAGCATCATTGTGTCCAAAGAAGATCTCAATTCAACAGACAACAGTTCGGTATCATCCATGGACACCCAGAACGCTTTGCTGAAGCAAACCATAGAAAAAAGTCTGGATAATTTTGAGAAGGCCCTGGCCAAAAGGCAGCGGGACCTGGAGATCCAGCGAAGAGAGTTCTCGGCCAAAAAGATCACTAAAACCTTTAACATTGACGAACCGATAACTTTGAAGCAGACCGAACCGAAGATGGGACAAAGAATCAAAGTGAAGAGAACCATAGCCGTCCCCAAAACTTTCAGCATCGATGAACCAGTTTAATTAATATATTTTGTGGCCTCTTCTCTCTTTTAAATTAAATTAATACCAATTTAACATTATTTAGTTTGACCCCACTATACGTGGTGGGTTTTCTTGTTTAAATAAGTGTAATTTCTAAAATTATGATTATTTCGAATTATCTCGCAATAAATTTGCCCAAAATTATCTCTTTATTGAATTGTTGATTTCTTTGGTTGTGAAAAAGTATTTTTTTTTTTTGCTAAGCTTTAACAAGGTTGTCACAAATTTGGCAAACCAGTTGGGAAATTAATTGTTCGGTAATTTGATGCATCTGAAAATGTTCATGGATTGAATTGGCATTTGTGGGGAGTTAGAAAATAACTGGAATTTCTGAATTTGATGTAGTAAATTGTGATTTTTGCAATTTCTTGACATAAACTTTCCGTATTCCCAAATTTATCTTTTTTCATAATTCATCAATTTCTTAACAAAAACCTTGATCTAAACCACTATTGTAAATCATTAAAAAGGTACAGGTAGATTAAAAGGTAGTTAAAATAAAATCTTGCATGCTTAAGATTGATTTTAAAATATCAGACAAAAAGGTAAAAACCTGTTTCATAACATTAAGTTAATTTGTTTTTGTGGTTACCCTAATTAATTAATTTCTATTTAAAACTATATAAAATGTATTTACAATTAATTTTCTCACCAACATTAGAAAAATTTAAAATACTGGATGCATTTCAATAATTATTAATTTTTATTTTTTGTAGGTTTAAAAAAATGTTATTTTCTCTCAATACATGTCATTTATGGCGCCTTTCACCATACAAGCTGAACAACCATTAAGTTAAATTTTGATTCAAGCCCCCAATCACCAACGTGGCTAAGCATATTATCATTCAGATACGATACTATGACAGTTGATCCCTCGACAGTTGGCCCCCTGGCATGCTTATATGCAATAAGCAGTCGGTTTAGGGAAAATATGGTACACCTACTTACACAAAACATAACTAAGTGTCCCCACAGGGATGTACAGAGAGGATGTACCGCCGAATAACAACAGAATAAAACATTCAGTATAATCCTGATATAACGACCCTCAAGTGGCGTTCTAACTTGTTGTACTAATACTTAGTTGTATTAACAGGAAGATGCACAAAACATTCGGATAATTTAACCGGTCAAAGGCCAGGCCATTTCACGAAAATTCACGAAAAAACACTAAAAAAGCACCATTTTGAACTTTGAACTGAATGTTTTGTTGATTAATTTTGAACTATTGTATATTTTATTGACTGAAACACGTTCACAACACAATAAATTATCTACCAAAACAACATTACTTGCATTTATTACGTAAATTAATAGGTTTTACGATGTTTTAGTCGCGGTACACGCATCAGTTGCGACGGTTAAAATCGCGGCAAATTCTGACAGGTGATTGTCATAAAAGAAATCGTTTTAAAAATATTCTGGTGTTGCAAGGTGAATGAAACTTCTAGGCGTATCATAGAGTTGGCGCAAGCGATTCTGACACTGTTCTTCATACAAATTATGTACATAGAAGGGCCAAAATCGCAGACCAAAAGTTTTTTGACGAAAATATTATTCAAATATTTGAATTATTTTCTCGCGCATGTGACTCGCGCACCGGCGCGTCTCCGGCCTGTCACCGGTTAAGCTTGTTTTTACATGAGACACGCCGAACTCTTTCGCAAGGGTTACATTTAATTCACCGGCTTCTAAATGGTGTAATATGCCACTTTTTTCTTCAATTGAAAAACACTTTCTCTTCACAGAACTCATTGCGTCGAGCTTTTAACCAAGTCACAGCAGATGATAAACACTGTCTGTGATTTACGCGTGCTAATAAGGATAGGTGATAGCGCGCGGGGAGTAGGCGAGGCACGTGGCGGTGAGGTATTGGTGTGTAGGTTTTGTAAACAAAAAACTGCGCGTCATTCTAACCTCATCATTAAAATTGATCGAAATAGGTCGCTTTAAGCAGTTGGTCACGTAAAACAGAGTTGTAGTAATCGGATATGTTTTGCGAGTACCTAACTATGAAACCTAATTTGAATTTACATTGTCGTCACTAAAAACGGTAAGCCGTTATAAGCGATGTCGTTATATCTGAATTCTACTGTATTTTCGTTCAAATGAATCAAGGATAAAACTAGTTGTCTATGTACTGTATATACCAGCGTGTAAATACAAAAATCGACACTGTAAACAAATTCTTTGATATCCAGACTAGCTTATGTCGCTCTCTATGGAAAGAAAAAAAATGGCCTTATTTTTAAATGCCCGGGGTCTCAAAAGTTTCGTATGATCCGTAGCTATTTGAAAATGTAAAAATAAGTTAAATTATCGTTCATTATTAGCCCGCTAAAATGACCGGAAGTTTTGAAAAAAAATAGATTTCGTGATTTGGAAAAAAAATAAAACAATGTTTTCATGTTTTATATTTTGTACCAAACTTAATTTTTATTCCATAACTGCAGTAGAACGCAAAAAAATAATTTTTTGAAACATATGTGATGTGTAAAAATAACACTTTTTCTGAATAAAATCAGTATTCTTGTTGATTTACTTGTATTCATAAACTTGATTTTTTTTTCATTTTTGTCAGCTATATGCATTTTTGATAACAAACTAACATTAAAAGGTAAAATTATTGAAAATAAAATAATAATAAAAATAATTTTTAAAAAAGTTTTGAGTTTGTTTTCTGATTTTCAATGCATTTTAGCGGGCTAGTAACCATTTTAAAAAAAAAAATTATTAAATACAGTTCTCATTTTCTTTGCAAGACGCAACTTTTGAGACCCCGGGCGTTTCTGAATTCAAAAGTTGAAATAATTGACACACCCTAATCCAGACCAACTTATTATTAAATATGTATTTTGAAGTCGATTTTAGGTGTGAAATTGTTAATTAATGCACAAAAATTATGATTTTAATTATGATTTCGGGGGGCCAACTATCAACGTATCAACTGTTGGAGGACCAACTGTTGGATCACCTTTAGATACATGTAAATTTAAGCACTCTGCATAGAATAGCTACGCTAAGCATTAAACGTTAAAGATCAAATCATTTAGTTCTATAAACAATATAGGTTTACGCTTTCTTTAAGATATTAGTTATAGCTTTTATTCTTCAAGTATTTAATAAATTTCTGCTTTATAATATATTATAATTGATTTTTTATGTCTATCGGCACTGAGTCAACGCTTGTTTAAATAATGTTGGTGAAACAGATTTGATCTGACTTAGCATTTTTGATTGATAACAGCATCCGTTAATATTTGATTAGTTTTGTCATTTATTTATTAATTTTTTTATTATTTTCACAAAGTTTTATGGCAATCGGTGGTAGCACATAAGTATTAAATAAATTATATTCAAGATATATTTTTACTAGTCTTAGCATAATAATGTTGTACGCATTGTAAAGTGCCACGTTGCCTTTACTAATGAATTGATTTCAGTGATTTATCATGACTACTTGTTATAATAATCTTTTAGGCTTTTTAATTGCAATTTACCCGACTTTTTTAAACCCTTGGAGATCCAACTTTTGTTAGTTTTTTCGGAACAAGGTCTCATAGAAATCACTGTGTCTCCCTATAACAGTGAGAAATATAATCTAAACAGTGTTAGAATGAGAAAACACCATGCTTTATATTCAATTCTAAAAATTAACCAAAATAGAAGGAAAATATACACCTTTATGAAACAAAAATTTCAGATAACAAATTGAAAAAATATAAATTTCTTTTTGAAGTTTTTATTATTTATTTTTACATGGAATAAAAAAGTGAGGTGACTGTAATATTTATAATTCAGGGTCATCGAAAAATAAGGACAACATTTAAATTAACTGTCATGAAAAAACTATTACGAGGTAATTCAATGGTTTTGATCTTTAAATGTGCGGAAAGAGATTTTTTTTTTCATACCTTAGTATATTTCGATGTGTGCACCATTCGTCGCTCTGCAGATGTCTAGTCTGTCTATGGGGGCTCCTCTACCAATCCAGCCTTTGGGAAAGCGAGCATGCCAATATTTAAAAAAATTATAGCACCGAAACCCTTTATGTTAAACGTCTAATTCTATCACTGAACGCTAGCTGATGAATGTAAGTTTTGTTTTGGAGGTAGCGTGACCTTGATAGCGCACACTAGATGCGCAGTAGCCAAGGTCGGCTGTGTCGGCTGTATTGTATATGCGGCTTTACATCTGTAAATTTATTTGCGGTAAGATGGGTTCCTGACAATAACAACCTGCTACTGTCAAATTTATGCGATTTTGTCAATAAAGACGAAAAGGCCCCAATGAAGTGTTGAAATAGATTTTGTCTTTAATTAAACAATTATCCACGCGCTATGCCGTCAAAGGCGGCAATTAATTTCGTTTTATCCGAATGACAGCTACCTGATTTCTGCTGATAGCAACCGACTTCGAATTCAAAATTTCAAATACGTAAATGTTAAAAACAGAAACATTAAGATTGGAAAGGATTGGACCGATAATTGAATAGAAGGATGCTTATTTTCCAGAAAACTTAAATAAGTGGAAATAAAGGCAGTAGCCAAGGTCGGCTGCGGGCGCGCCTACGACTGGCTGGTGAATGCGTGACGAGAGCATTGCGAAAAGTCTGATCGGGCGAGGCGAACGGAAGTTGAGAGGGAGGTATAAGTTAGTGAAGTTTTAATTCAGTCGTGTCGTCTAAAGCACACTCGTTTTTTAAGTAAAACTTCTTTACGCACGCTTGACTTGGGGAGTAAGCTGGTGAATGAGTGACGAGAGCGTTATGAAAAGTTTGATCGGGCGAGGCGAACGGTCGGGCGAGGCGAACGGTCGGGCGAGGCGAACGGTCGGGCGGGGCGAACAGAAGTTGAGAGGGAGATATAAGTTAGTGAAGTTTTACTTCAGTCGTGTGGTCTAAAGTACACTCATTATTTTTTATATAACAGTTATTTTAAAAGTTGTCCTTATTTTTCGATGACCCTGTACATTTTCAAAACTTTTTTGTGTTTGCCTGCATAATTTTACACTTCAAAATCTACATGTTTATTTTGATTTTAAAAATTTGGAAGCATATTTAAAGTTTGTTATAATAAGCCATATTGATACTATTGTTTGCTAGCTGGTACTAGCACAGACCTGTGAAAAATCTCGGGATATTGCAATTGTAGGATTTGTGAAGCTGAACGTATTTCTTAAATGTTTGCCTCGGGATCATATTGCCGTTCAAAAACAAATATTACCAATTTAAAAAAAAAATGTATTATATTTTTTTAGTTTACAAATCAAATAAATATCAGAAATTTACCTTTCGAATAAACACCGTTAGTCGAATAAACTTGAAAAATTGAAACAAAAGAAATACACATTTCAAATTTAGAACTATTTATTGAATAAAATAATTTTCTGATTACAGATAGATACTACTTTATCGCTTGTCTGAATTCACACAATCTTCAATTCCAATTTTGAAAATTTCAAAGTAAATTTAAGTTAATTACACATGAATATTTCACATCACGGACAACCAAAATTAGTATATTTAATTTGTATCATTGAATTGCATTTATAAATAATTTCAATTTTACACATTCATTTTTATATTTTTTTTCAGTTAAAGAAAAATAAAATAAATTGACAATATAATTGAAGATATAATTTTTATCGAAAATATAAAAACTGCATTTTACTATTTATAATGAAAATTTGGCCTTATTGCATTTTGTAAGTGTTGTGATGTCATATTTTGACATTTCCGAATACATTAATGATCGCATTTTCACAACTTAAAAAAATCTGAGAATATTCTTGATAGTATACGTTTATAGATTATATTATTAAAAATATATATATTTATGTGGTTTGCTTCTTAATTGCAGGGTCAATGCCAGTTTTTCAAAACATATATCTTTTGCGATCTTGTCTATCTAAATCGAATCTAATCTAAAAAACTATGTAAATTTCTGCATATTTTTCGATTTTCAGGGACCAATGTTAAACTAGAAGATCGCATGTCTTAAAATTAAGATCCAATTATTTCGCAGAAATTCACATGTGACAAAGTCATCAATGACCATTCAGCGCCATTTTGCTTTTTTGATATTTGAAAGATCCCCTTTAAACACCAACTCTGGGTGCGTTTCAGCTTTCTATCAAATTGTAATAAGCTGTCAAGCTTAACAACATGATAGTTGTCCTCTTCTGTCATAATTCATTCAAAAGCTGAAACTAACTTAGAATAGGAATTTAACTGGGACCAAAATGGCATTGAACGGCCATCTGACGACAATCTAATCAACAAATTCTGCATAGGCCACATGAAATTTGAAAAAAACTGACTGGGCCCTTTTAAAAGCAAGCCACAGATATCGCACATCCCATTGAAAAGTGTCATAAGTCAAAATGGTTAATTTTACAGGAGTGCGAAAACAAATGATGATTGATGAAACAAGCGGTCCCGTTGACAAGAGACACTAGCGACATCTTACGGAGATGGAGTGATCTAACTTAAATACGGTTTTCATACACAGGAGCGTTTACATATGTATCCAACTTGTGGGTAATTAATGATCACGGAAGTTGTTCGGATGTTCGACCTGTGTAAATGCTCATGCGACCGTTTACATCTGTAAATTTATTTGCGGTAAGATGGGTTCCTGACAATAACAACCTGCTACTGTCAAATTTATGCGATTTTGTCAATAAAGACGAAAAGGCCCCAATGAAGTGTTGAAATAGATTTTGACTTTAATTAAGCAATTATACACGCGCTATGCCGTCAAAGGTGGTCAAAGGCGGCAATTAATTTTGTTTTATCCGAATGACAGCTACCTGATATCTGCTAATGTTAAAAACAGAAACATTAAGATTGGAAAGGATTGGACCGATAATTGAATAGAAGGATGCTTATTTTCCAGAAAACTTAAATAAGTGGAAATAAATACTAGTTTTGTAGGAAAAAAATCCTATGAAAACAATTGTCTTTTAATTTTTGACATTTCGCAACGGTGCGCGGTGCATTTCGGAACTATGTAAGTCTCTTAGCTTATCAAACTGATTTTATAAGCTGTAAGAAGGCTGGAAATTCGCGCGGGCGCGATTAGACGTGTCAAAAAACTTCCAAAACAATAAGTTCTGTAACTTGCTATTAATTACGTTAACTGACTTTTGGTGTCGTTTACATTGGTAATTTGGCCATAAATCGCTGACAAGAGCGATTTACAGGAAAAAACTTACGAGTCTATACCCAGCCTTAAAAAACAAAAAATTTTGACTTGCGAACCTTTTCTATGGGATATTTTTACAAAACAGAAAATTATGACTTACGACCCTTTTCTGTGGGATCTTTTTACAAAACAGAAAATTTTGACTTATGACCCTTTTCTATGAGATGTTTTTACAAAACAGAAAATTTTGACTTACAATCCTTTTTTATGGAATGTTTTTCAAAACAGAAAATTTTGACTTTACAACCCTTTTCTATGGAATGTCTGATATATCTGTGCATATTTCAGTGTTGGTAAATGAATTCAGTATTGGTAAACTTGTAGATACAATTATTTTATGCTAAAATAATTAGTTTAAAAATGTCATAAAAAATAATAGTGCACGAAAAAAAGCTTTTTTTAAACTTAATGTTTAAGTATTAACATCAGTAAGTTTAGCTTAAAATTTTTGATAATATTTATGTAACAATTTTTTTTTTAAACTGCACATTTTATTGTTATTTGTAAAAAAAAGCCTTTTATAGAATTTTCGTTTTGAAAATATCACACATAATATTTATGTTTTGTATTTATGTAAAGTGAAATAGTATAGTAAACTGATGTGTCATATAATACCTATAAAAGTGTTGTAGGTATATTATAGTTTAACTGCTTTTCAATATTGTAATAAATTTGTAAAATTTTGAACTTGTTTCACTTTATTTCTAACTGAATATTAATTATATGCTCGTAAAGTTGGTACAAAATACAACATATATCTCTTCCTTGTATGTACATTTTTCGATCGTCCAGTTGATTAGTCAGATATCTCCAAAGAATAGAAATTTAAGTTGAGTATGCAGTTATATGTGAAAGTGTACCCTCTACCTGGTACAATACTCAGATTATCCTTAAACACCACCAAATCAATTATAATGCACCAAAACTTGTAGTGAATTAAACAAAATGTTTATGTTTTCTAGCTTATTTCAAAATTATCGTCGTACTAATATACCAGATTGTTATGCCTCCCGGTGTTATTTTACAGGCATGTGTAAATAATATTTGATTTATGGTGAGCATTCGGATATTGCTTTCCTCATTATCTCACAACTTAGTATTTGGAGATGTCTCACTAAGTCTGACTGGACGATCGAATTGCATAGAAAGATGTTCAAAACCAAAATGCTGGGTAGAGTAGTTTCACCATTCATTAATTATTAGATCCTTTACTAATACTTTTACAGGGGCCTTGTCTTAACCTGTCAAAGGCCGTCAAATTCCAGGAAAAATACAGAAATTTCGTAACAAAACACGATTTTGAATTTTGAATTGAATGTTTTGTGGATTAATTTTGAGTTATCGTATATTTTATTGACCGAAACACATTCCTAGAACAATAAACTATGTACCAAAACAACATTACTTGCGTTAATTACGTAAATTAATAGGTTTTACGATGTTTTAGTCGAGAACATGCATCAACTTTGACAGCTAAAATTTGCGGCAAATCTGACATTTTTATGCCACAGATAAAATCGTTTAAAAATATTCTGGGGTTGCAAGGTGAATGAAATTTTTACCCATCTTATGGGGTAATGTTGGCGCAAGCGATTCTGACCGTGTTCTTCATACAAATTCTGTACATAGAAGGGTCAAAATCGCAGACAAACATATTTATTTCTAAATATTTTTTTCGCGCATGCGCACAAGCTGCGTGCATATGAGCGTCTCCGGCCGATTAGAGGTTAAACCCACGTGTAAGTGTATTAGTGTTCATGTGAGGCACATCATTGGTTGGATGACAGCGGTTAGTAGTGTTGAGGCAGCGCAGGTTTTCAAACGGCCACATATTGGCCAAATCTACAGGAAGTTTGCAAAGTTTTTTTTTTTAAATGGTTATCATTGCATGCGGAGATCAAAGAAAACAAATACAAGAAAATCGAACCAGCTTCGGACAGCATAGAAGATCATGGATTAGTTTTTAATTTACAAGACGACGACGCTTCTGATGGATTATTCATTTTTTGGTAATATTAATAATTTGTGTGTTTTCCTATAAAAACAATGAATAAAATAATATTTTATTCATTTTATATTTGCCATGTGAAAGTAGAATGCTTTTAAATGTATATGCTGGCTATTAATAATTTGGTATTTTCTGTTTGAACGAGAGTGACGAGAAAGTACTATTTAATTTATATAACTTTGTGAAATGGAAAACATTGCACTAAGAACCATTGGGGCGGCTATTTTGCAGTCATCTGGACAGCTATGGCATTTGCTCATTTTTCCAAATTGGTACCCTTAAATAAATTAATGTATTTTTGAGAGAGGTCAATTTAAACCATCCCATACCCGAGGATCTTATAATGGTGAAACTACACTACAGATCAGTTTTATTTAAGTTTTTATTCCAGCAGGGCTGGGAGGGTAGTGCAATCCATATTACATAAACTATAGTACAACATATTTTACAAAGTAAATAAAAATCTAAAAGAAATAAAATATGATAACGTATTAGGTTAGGTACCTAATGAAAACAAAAAATGAAAATAAAATTCGAACACAAATAACAAAAAATTAACCATAAAATTAAAAATAAAATTAAGTTAAACAGAAATTAAAATTAGAAATATATATATATATTTTTTTTTTATCGTCCATCAGGGAGGTCGCCTCTTCGTTTTAATTCATTCACTCGTCAGAAACTTTCAAACTTTCCCAAAAAGATGATATTAAAAACATAGAACAAAGAAGAAGATAGAAATGTTTTATGAATGTGTTTCATAATACAAATATATGCCTGATCTGTGCTTACTTCCAATATAAAACTGTGTTTATTATAATGGGATGGAGATCTACAAAGTCAGGCGAGTGTAAGTTAGACATATCACTGAGCTATTGGGCAAATTGCAACATTTGTTTCCGTTCAAATTTTGTTCAAAAGGCACTTCTAGTTTTAAACAAAGTTTAAAACGAAGTTTTTGATTGGAAAAAATATTATTTCACAAATTCTGCTTTAAGTTTAAATTAGATATGACAGGCAGAAATTTAATTTGTTATTCTTAATAATATTCATAATTTGTCTTCAATATAATATCTACATGTACTAACAGTTTTCTTTAAAATTTTCTTACAAATATGGAGATACGAAGCTGGATTCAATTAGAAATTTGTATTACACACATGTAAAAAAAAAATATATACTTGTATATTATTTCAAGTTCAGATTGAAAAGTTATGTCAATTTGATGTAAATAAAAGTGACACTAACTTGTCTCCAATGTAATGTGTGTAGTTATGTTTCCTTTCACAATGTCCTAGAAAGAGAACTGTAGTCACGAAGTTTGTTTTTCTTTATATTAATAATTTTAAGTTGAAATATACGATAAGAACCTGCAGAAAGACCAAAAAAAACATTGATTCACATACCCATACCTACAAAAATCAAATGGTCCTGTTAATGTTCACGGCATATTAAGACTCAATTTCTATAATGATGGAAATCTTCAAATTTATTGGGTAGGTATTGCTTTTTATACAAATTAGTGTTTTTCTAACCATCTTTGGATTTTGGTTTCATTGTTTTTTTTATGTTTAATTTTTCATCTTGTTAAGGTTAAACGTCACACACTTTATAATCTACACATTCACAGATGGCGCCAATTAAATTATTTTAGGTTTTTAATACTTTTTGCACGTTTTGTCCATAAACAAACTCAAATCTTTCAAGAAAGGCTGAAAAATACAATATTGGATTGAGTCACCGATACGAAATTGAGTTTTTCAGCCGCTCTTGAAAGATTCGGGTTTGTTTATGGACAATACTATTTATTTATATTCATATTAAATATGGAAGGGGCGCAAACAATTAATTTACCTTAATATTTTAAAGCGTAACATGCAAAAACTATTAAAAACCCAAAATAATTTAATTGGCGCCATCTGTGAATGGGTAGATTATAACGTATGTTACGTTTCACCTTAAATAAATTATCAAAAATTCTACATATGTCCTATGTGAAGGTGCCCATTATACAAAGGTTCATTTTGTGTGTACAAATACTTTACATGAAGAAATCTTCTAAATTTTACATTGAAACTAAAGCATTCCCTGCAATCTTAACTATGATTAAATATTTTGTGTGCTCTGGTGCCATTAAATATGCACAGCTTTTTACAGGCCTATATCTTTTTAACTCACGGTGACATTTCCATTACAAACTTTGAAATATGCATTTAACAGTGTTTAATAACTTTTTTTGTATTTGAACAAAAACCATAATTTTGTTAAGAAGGAAAATTATATCTTACAATGCAAATAAATTACTTATATAAGTTTCATTTTGAAATATCGCAATTTGCCTTACAAGGTTTTGCTTTACTGAAGCAGCCAAGAGTGTTTTGTTGTTTAATAAATAATTGATTTCTTTGTTATTTGTTGAAAAGATATAGATTACCCTTTTAAAACTCTCACTTATAAAAAAACCTTTGTTTTAAGAGTTAAAACATTAGTCAATTTTGTTTTTTCACGATTTTGATATAACAAGTTCAAGTGAAATTGAATTAATTATTATAAGCAATAATTATCAGCCTGAAACACTCATCCACATTGAAAAATCTTCCGAGAAAAGATACATGACGCCAACGGGACTTGAACCCGTGCCCTTCTGATTGCCGGTCAGCTGCTCTCCCAATTGAGCTATGGCGGCTTATCTTATACCCGCCAAATGATTCAATGTATACTAGTGTTTCATTCAACAATTACTGCTTATTATATTTTTTCCACCTGAAAACAACCAACTTTAGTTTTGTTTTGTTTTCAGGTGGAAAAAATATAATAAGCAGTAATTGTTGAATGAAACACTAGTATACATTGAATCATTTGGTGGGTATAAGATAAGCCGCCATAGCTCAATTGGGAGAGCAGCTGACCGGCAATCAGAAGGGCACGGGTTCAAGTCCCGTTGGCGTCATGTATCTTTTCTCGGAAGATTTTTCAATGTGGATGAGTGTTTCAAGCTGATAATTATTGCTTATAATAATTGTTACTCTTTGTGCTATGCATAAAAATCTTGTCTTAAACGTTAGTTTAAAAAATTAAAAATAATAATTAAAATAGAATTACTTTCCCACCCCCATGCTTATACAACCCAACAATAGTGTAGGAATAATGAGGTTTTTTAAAACCTGAAGTGATTTACACACAATATAACCTATCTCCAATGACATTACAAACTATGGACACCTTAATAATACTTAATAATAATACTTGGCTAATTTATATAGCGTCGTTTTTGTGAGAAATCACCTCAAGGGCGCATACCTTGTAGAGATATCAACAGATGCAAGTGAAAGATATTATGGTAATTGTCTTACTTTGATTATTTCAATATAGTACATACTAATTGTGTGCTATCTCTAACCAAATTACGCAAACGATTGCCCTAGTGTGTGATGAGATTTTTTTTCAAACATTAGTAAAATCCATGAAATAACAAAATTCTTGCAAATTATTTATAATTATAACTAATAAAATTTATTATTTCGATAGTTTCCCAAAGATTTTAAGCACCATTAGATAAAGTGAGATAGCAAACATAGCAAGACATAAGTATAAGAAGGACGACCTACTGACAGTAGGTCGTCACATATAGTGTTTCGTATTCATCTAGCCATACCTATTCTTGTAGGATGTACTATTCGACGCAACTTTTAAATACGAAATCGCTGCTGATCCTGTAACTATTTCATTCATCCACACATATTCTTTGAATTTCTATCTTTGTCATACATGAACCATGTTTGAATTGAGAATTTACTGGAAAAGCAAGTGTATTTGTACCTTGCCACATTTTGTTTTAATTTTTTGAGTATTAATGTGTCTAGATGTTTTGTAATGTCATTGCCAAAGATATTGAAATATGTATAAGAGATGTGCTGTCTTCAGTTTTTACTGGGTGGGACTGTGCTTCCTGGTGTCGCCGATATTGTTTACCAATATAAAATAAATGAATAAACTAAATCAACAAATAAACTAAATGAACGTTAAACTAAATGAACAAATTATTTCCGTATTCAAACTATGTTTATAACCAATTCTAATGCATACCTTAAAAAATCAACGAAATGAACAAATTCTTTTTGTATGCAAACTACTCCCTATTAGGTAGCAGTTCGCCGACAGTCGCGCGGACCTCATGACATATCTCTTTTGTAATTCAATATCTTCGGTCATTGTCCATCTTCTCCTATACATTATGTACTGTATTTTTTTACATGGTTTTCTGTGGAACTTATCCCCCGTGTAAAAACAGAATTAAGTTTATTCCGTTAATAAAGTATTCAATTTAAATTCATGCGCTTTTTGTATTGTTTGCCATATAAAATTCTAGGATCGGGAAGGAGTGGATGCCCTGGACCCGCCGCGTCCTCAGATTTCCATGCCCAACATGGCCCGGGGCAAGTCTCCGTACGACGAGGACCAGGAGCCAGCTGACTCTAACTCCTCAAGCCAGTTGGTGCCAAAGCCGGCCGACGGAAAGAAGGATGCACCTGCTGGAAAGAATCAGAGTTCTGGATGGTTCGGAGGCATCTTCAATAAGTTGTCTCTCAAGCCCAAGAATCAGATGATTCTACCTGATGACAAGAATCCATCTGTAAGTTTAAAAAAATATTAATCTCATAACTTTGCATACACTAGCACACAGCGCGACTGATGCATGTGTGTGATAGGGTGTCAATTAAAAGTTTCGCAGAATGTATCAGTCAATCAGTACTCAACCCGGTTTTAAAATGTGGCATCTTTATTTATTCCATTGCTTTATAGCACACCCTATAGAAAAGTGTTGTAAATCAAAATTTTCTATTTTACCTTATACATTGTCACGATACGCCTTTGAAAGGTTTGAAATACGCGCTCCTTGCGGCGATGCTGTGTAGGTTGCGGAACTCATACTACACAGGCGCGGGTGGATCGCCCTGCGCAAGCGCCAGTTCTCTCACCGCGGCGAGTTCACGCATGTCACCCGGCTCTGGATCATTCCATACGCTCGCCTCGACAAGCACGCTGTGGCAACTTACGAGCTCCGCGGCACTTACTGTTGCCCGGATTGTAATCCGTAAATCTCGACAAGTATAGTTATTCGGCCTCTTGTAATGGCTAAGTGAGTGCGCAACTATGTGGGAAAGGTCTCCGGAGTGAGTCCTGTGCAGTGACCACCACTCCAGATGACGCCGAGCGGGCAAACTGCCGCCCCCGTGGTTCCGGCCACCAGATACATGTAAGCCTCTAATTATGTGCTGATAAATTACCTTATTGTAAAGTCGCGTTGAACCTAGAGCCAGAGAGAGATTAAAGTCGAATCTAGGTCGAGGATTCTACCTCGTAGGTATTGTTGCTACTTGTTTGCTGTCCATGTGCCTTTTGAGAAATAAACTGTGTAATCATACGCTCTGTTTCACTAACTATTGGTCCGAAATACCCTTTCCACACCAACCCTAGGGAGATGAAGCTGCAGCTGACCCATAGCCTTTGAGCAGGGGCTCAATTCTCTGCCGACTTTGAGCTAGTCACGGCAAGAGGAAGGAAGCTTAGGCTCCCTCCCGTCTCTACAGGAGACCATTGTGCCCAATTATTCCCATTGTAAAGTATGTACGGCCTCCGCCCGGTGGGCATTCACCCGGAACGGAGCCCCCCTGTTGGGGCCCAGCCCATAGCAGGGTCGCCATAACAACATATCTCTGAAAAGTAAAGTGATTGTGATTATCTATTTTTTTATATGAATACCGCACAAGAGTCACCAACTGCTCCCGTCTGGAGCCAGTGAGATTATGGCACACCCAATTGGGGTATATTGTGAGGCTGAAGGTAGTGGGGAGGGAAAGGGGTTGGGGAAGAGGAAGGTGGCGAAGTACCTGGCTATTTAGAACTCGTCACCAAACACAGCTAAAGCCATTTCTTTTTTAATGTGAATATTGTACAAGAGTCCCAACCGTTCCACGCTATCCACTCACTGAGACTAAATCCATAATTGGGTGTAATTGCCAAGTTTTTTTAGATGAGAAGAGGAATATGGGGAAATACTTGACTATTCAGATCTGGTCACAAAACATGGCTAAAGCTATTTCGATCACCATGGTGATACTTTTTCCTTGGTTTATCATGAAAATTATTGTTCGGAAAATAAGTATGCTTTTTTATTTGGTTCCTTTTCCCTTTTATAAAGTGAAATCTGTGCTTACAATTTGGGAGGCGGGTATGGGTCCGCCTCCCCGGGAACCATTTATTGGATAACCAACACCTCTACCATAGGTCAATCCAAGTGGTTTGCTACGTTTGGTGACTTTGGGATGCCCGGGTTCATGGGGTGAGGTTTGTCTGGGTCTTGGCGGCGGATGCGACTGCCGACCAGCTGCATGGCGTGCCGTATCAGGAGAGAATGGTTGAGGGAGTCCCTTTGAATCCTCCAACCGTACTCTCTCGGAACACCGCCTTGCACCGCAGTGGGAGGGATGGATTCATACCTCCGTCCGCCACTCCTGGACACACTAACCCCTAGATCCCTACCCACCCCTAATACTTTTTTCTTCCCAGAACTTCCTCTCCTTCCTTTCCTCCACACAGCATCCCCAAAGATGACATAGGCGGGGATTATTTTCCTCAGGGCCTCCTGGGGCTTTCCTTCCCAGGAAACAGAACGAAATACAGAAAAATGAAAAGATAACGTTTGCAACTGGGAATCGAACCCAGGATCATCTCAAAAGTAATTCCAATAAAATAGAAATGTGTTTCATATGTTTTAGATCGTTTGGGACTCGGATAAGAAGAAGTGGACTAACCTGGATGCAGATGAAGATGAGCAGCAAACCCAAGTCGGGCTTCCTCCCAAAATGTCTGACATCATGCGACCCAGCGCTAACAATAATAACATTAGGTAACAAACAACCTTTCATTTTTATACAAGTCTTAATACCTCAGGTCAATTTGTTCGGTTTTCGGAGCAACTCATATAGGTCTCATAGAAATCAGTGTTTCCCTTAACCGGTCAAAGGCCATCAAAATCCAGGAAAAATACGGAAATTTCCTAACAAAACACCATTTTGAATTTTGAATTGAATGTTTTGTGGATTAATTTTGAGCTATCGTATATTTTATTGACCGAAACACATTCCTAGAACAATAAACTGTGTACCAAAACAACATTACTTGCGTTAATTATGTAAATTAATAGGTTTTATGATGTTTTAGTCGAAGAACACGAATCGTCTTTGACAGATAAAATTCGCGGCATTGACATTTTCATGCCACAGATAAAATCATTATAAATATTCTGGGGTTGCAAGGTGAATGAAATTTTTACCCGTCTTATGGGGAAATGTTGGCGCAAGCGATTCTGACCTTGTTCTTCATACAAATTCTGTACATAGAAGGGCCAAAATTGCCGACAAACATGTTTTGTTTGATACTTTTTCAAATTATTTTCTCGCGCGTCTCCGGCCAATAAGAGGTTAAGAGCGTTTAACCAGCCAGCGGCCGAAAATCCACATTTCGTCGAAAGTTCTTCCTACGATCGTGCAGGACGGTTCCAATGAGAAAGATTAATTATTCTCCGTACCAGCTTTTTAAAATTATAACTCAATATTGATTTCATTCCAAATTTGCTTTAATTTATACCTACATCCAAAAATGCTGAAAGGCGTGATGATAAAACTATTAAAATTATGTACTTTTTGTAATTATTTTTGGATAGCATTTATCATTTTTCAATAATGTCTAAAATAAGAATGTAAAAAAAATGTCAAATATACCTATTAGTTTGTAAGTGTGCAAATAAATACACAAACGGACCAATTTTCATCAAGAAACACATGTACATGCATATTTTTTTATGACTTTATTATTTAAACTAAAATTAAAATACTGAAACATGCGTTTCCCAGATAATGTATCGATTTATTTTACTGCATGATTATATGATTTCAAATGGGTCTTGTATAATACAAAATTTTTTTGAAAATTTAACAAATCTGCCAACGACCTATGGCATAACCTTATTATACTAAAAATAAACATTTTTTCTCAAAATTTAAAACATGCGTTTACTGGATAGAGGAACAATCTTTCGAAATCAATTTATAATTTTTTGTGGAAAAGAGTCAATACGTTTAAAATCTCATTTAAAATATTATACCCTCAACCCGTTTAATCACAGGAGACCAGATTTGTCCCAACGCACATAGGTCTCACATAAGACGCCGTAACTCCCTTATCATAGTTACAAATATATTCTAATCGGTGTTAGAAAGGAAAAACATCATGCTTTATATTCCAATCTAAAAAATAGCCATCAAAAAAATAAAATGTACACTTTTATGTACACAAAGTTTTGAATCGCAAATTGAAAAAAGAATTTGAAACTTCGGGAATTTTTTTAAAAAAAATTTCATAGAGCGACAAAAAATTGAGGTTACGATAATGTGTTTGTTATACATTTGTCTAATAAAATGTGCATCTGTTTTTATTATTTTTTATTATCAGTAACTTTAGTTAGAAAAAACATAGGTGACCCATTTTGAAAACTTTTTTATGTTTGTATGCAAAAATTTTATAATTTTAAAAAAATATATATTTTTTGAATTCTATAATTTGAAAGCGTATTTCATCACCATTCTAAAACAGTTTTTGGTTTTTGAATGTGTTCAGAAATATTCCAAATATTTGCATTTTATTGTAAAGCGAAAATATTTTGACCATCCGAAAAAAAAGCCAAATTTTTGAAGGGTTAATATCATGGTTAGAAATATGGTCTAAAACACGGACATATGAATATATCTGGACCTGCCCTAAGTGATAAAAACGTAATATTTCCCCCTCCCCATGGAACCGGCTATAAGCTCCGCCTTGGCGCCAGCTCGCTCCATGGGGAGGGGAGAGAATCTAAAATATGTGACGTCATCATTCTTGTAGTGACCAGCGCGAAAGTAACGTCTATACGTTTTACGAAATATCACGCCAAAAACGGCAGCTTGCGCTATACATTATAGGTACATATTATATAGACATAGCGAATGTGGGCGGTTCTCCAGTGTTCTCGTCGCTGGTTACAGGGGTAAGTAAATTATGAAACATTTGTAATAGTGTTTTAACTAAACACGGCAACAAAATATTGCTAAGTGTATTGGGGCGAGTCTTTTTGCGGCGAGCATTTGGCCTTAGCAAATATGTTATTATCGTGGCAAGCAATTCGCGCTCCCATGTAAAAAGGTCTATTCATTCAAAGCAGATTTTGCTTTTAAGAACTAAATGGTGATATTGTAATGCGAGATGCCTATTTACTGTCAGATTGATTGTATAACGAATCACAGTCATCTTTCCCCTCTTCCCCCTTCATAGTTTGGTTTTACCCCCTCGTCTGTATCTTCTGGTCTATTGAATTCTGATGTCTATGGTCTAAAAGGTGTTGGAAAGAGAAAACCCCAAGCCTTATAGATAAAATCTAAAAATTAACCGCAAAATAATTAAAATGTGCACCTGTATGAAACCAAAGTTTCCATCCACAATTTGAAAAAATATTGTGAAACTTTGGGAATTTTTAATTAATTATTTTTACATGAAATAACAAAAAGTGAGTTGAGGATAACGTTTATAATACATTTGCCTAATAATTTTTATTTTCATAATCAGTAATTTTAGTTAGAAAAAAGTAAGGCAAGCCATTTATAAAACTTTTTTATGTTTGCATTAAAAAAAAATTATATTTATATGAATTATATGTTTATTTAGAATTATAATATTTAATTTATCACCTTTTTTAAACAGTGTTTGCCTTTCGGATGCATTTAGAAATATTCCATTTGGATTTTATTGGGAAGCAGAAATATTTTGACCTTCCGACAAAATATGCCTGAGGCCTGGGGGGTTAATATTACTATGTTTACAGTGAAACTCTCTTTTAACCACTCGGGTATTTTGCGATTGTGCAAGTTTTTTTGTCTTAAACGAACTGTAAGATTTATAAAAACTTTGTGTTATTTCCGCTTCGCAATTAAAGCTCACTCACTCAAAATGACTCACATGATGTTTTTTATGTGAAAACAGTACTGAAATCACGGATTATGTAAAAAAAAAAACACTTATTCTTTTGTATAAATGTATAATAAACAATTTGGTTACCTCACTTTTTTACCATTTTTTACAATAATATTTAATAAAAAAGTAATGGCACGTAGGCGATTTGGCGGGTGAAAACTGTTTCTACAAAATAAGTTTTTTATGTACTTCTATGGACAACTTTGAATAGAGATGTGAAGCTTGATTCAATATGAATCTTCTACTTTTAGGGTTATCACTAGAAAAATAACAGAGTTATAACGATTTCTTTGGGAACAAACGCGTTAGCCTGTAAACACGCTTATTGTACTTGACTGCTATTCAGGGGCGTAGCTACCGCCGTATCAATGATACGGGGCCCCCGGGCTACAGGGGCCTTTTGTTTCTTGTGTGAGAAATCTTTATCCTTCATTTGGGCCCCCCAACTAATTTTGATACAGGGCCCTAGAACAATAAACTATGTACCAAAACAACATTACTTGCATTAATTACCTAAATTAATAGGTTTTACGATGTTTTAGTCGAGGAACACGCATAAATTGTGACGGTTAAATTCGTGGCAAAAATGACATTTCAATGTCATAGACAAAATCGTTTTAAAAATATTCTGGGGTTGCAAAGTGAATGAAACTAGTGGCTATATCATCTATGATGTTAGCGCAAGCGATTCTGACCGTGTTCTTCATACAAATTCTGTACATAGAAGGGCCAAAATCGCAGACAAAAAGTTTTGGTTGAAAATTTTATTCAAATTTAGAATTATTTTCTCGCGCATGCGCATAAGACACGCGCGCCCGCGCGTCTCCGGCCCATTAGAGGTTAACACCTGTTCATATCATGAATCCCCCATTATGTGACAGAAAATTGCAACTTTTCTTTTTTTGAAATTACAGCTACCAGCCACAAATGCCATCGGGGCACACGCCGCCCCCTTCGGGCTTCTCCGCGCCCCCGGAGCAAGGAGCCCTGCCCCCCAATCCCGCTGTGCCCATGCCCAACATTTTCAAACTGCAGAAGGGAAGACGTAAGTTGCCTTCATCATACTTGTACACACAATTAGTGATCCCAAGAATTCCGTGGACAGCCAGACACACTAATATATTCATTAGAGATGCCACGAATAGTGATTTTGCCGAATACCGAATATTCGGCTAAGCTCTCGACCGAAGCGCTGAATATTTGGTGACACTTTGTACATTTCACGGGTGACAGGTTCCGACCTGCATCATTGAAGTGAGTGTGGTAACTTTGTATTTATTTCATCTGCGAGTAGGTTGTGTCACTACACGCATTATTTGTTTATTGTTACATCAAATTGTGTTACTTATAGTATGTAACACGTCTGTTTGTTCACGAAAAGATTTACGAAATGGCACCATTTAATAAAAAATCACCTACTTGAGTTGAGAATATTATGAAATTCGTAGTGAAGACAATAAATATTAAATTTATTTGCATTTTTTTTTCATGATTTGGTATTCGGCCGAATAGTTCACAGTATTCGGCCGAATACCAAATAATAAAAAAGGAGCCAAATAGGCCGAATGCCGAATAGTAGTTGAATATTCGTGGCATCTCTAATATTCATAGTGGAAGAGCTAAGCATCCACAATAGGCCATCAACTGACTGTCTACAGCGTATCTTAACATACTTTGAGACATGTTGCTCACCAAACTGAGAACTCTTTCCTGGAGAAACTAATGTCACTGGCAAAGTGTTCGGCAGGAGGAGCAGAGCTACATTTTGGGAGGTGGGTTTGAATACTGCTGCCCTTGGAACTATTTATTGGATAACCAACACCTCTGCCGTAGGTCTCCCCAAGAGGTTGGCTTCGTTTGGTGACTTAGTAGGGGTGCCTGCGTTCATGGGGTGAAGTTTAAGGTCTGCGGCCCATGTGTCTACCCACCTGCTGCATGGCAGTCCAGATCGGGAGAGTATGATAGAGGGAGTCCCTTTCACTTCTCCAGCCGTACTCTCTCGGAACATCGCCTTGCACCGCAGTGGGAGGGATGAATTCATACGTCCGTCACTCCTGGACACATTGACCACCAGATTTCTACCCATCTCTCATACATTTTTCTATCGCAGAACTTCCTCTACATAATTTCCCTAAAAAGACCCTCCACACAGCATCTCCACAGATGATATAGGTCGCCTGGAAAACTCGCATCACTTGAATGGTTAAAAAGATGCAGATTCTTTAAGGTCGTGCTAAGCCAAACATATGGCCTGTACCTCATTAACCTCTAATGGGCCGGAGACGCGTGGGCGCACGCGTATTGTGCGCATGCGCGAGAAAATAATTCGAAAAAATATCGAACAAAAAATGTTTGTCTGCGATTTTGGCCCTTCTATGTACAGAATTTGTATGAAGAATAGGGTCAGAATCGCTTGCGCCAACATTACACCATAAGATGTATCAAAATTTCATTCACCTTGCAACCCCAGAATATTTTTAAACGATTTTATCTATGACATAGAAATGTCATTTTTGCCACAAATTTTAGTTCTCAAAATTGATGCGTATTCCTTGACTAAAACATCGTAAAACCTATTAATTTACATAATCAATGCAAGTAATGTTGTTTTGGTACATAGTTTATTGTTCTAAGAACGTGTTTCAGTCAATAGAATATACGATAGCTCAAAATTAATCGACAAAACATTCAATTCAAAATTCAAAGCGGTGCTTTTTTAGTGTAATTTTGTGAATTTTCGTGAAATGGCGTTGCCACCCAGAGGTTAAGAGAACCTGTGCTGAGGACTTTGCGTGCTTTGTTTTAACTGGTCAAAGGCCATGCCATTTCACGTAAATTCACGAAAAATCACTAAAAAAACACCACTTTGAATTTTGAATGTTTTGTTGATTAATTTTGAGCTATCGTATATTTCATTGACTGTAACACGTTCCTAGAACAATAAACTATCTACCAAAACAACATTACTTGCATTTATTACGTAAATTAATAGGTTTTACGATGTTTTAGTCGCGGAACACGCATAAAATGCGACGGTTAAATTCGCGGCAAAATCTGACAGGTCAATGTCATAGACGAAATCGTTTTAAAAATATTCTGGGGTTGCAAGGTGAATGAAACTAGTGGCTATATCATCTATGATGTTAGCGCAAACGATTCTGACCGTGTTCTTCATACAAATTCTGTACATAGAAGGGCCAAAATCGCAGACAAAAAGTTTTGGTCGAAAATTTTATTCAAATTTTCTAATTATTTTCTCGCGCATGCGCATACGACGCGCGCGTCTCCGGCAAATCAGAGGTTAAACCATTGTATGTGTATTGCTGCATATTTTTAGGTTAAAGAATAATAATACTTAGTATATTATGATAAATACAGATTATTTTTTTTATATTTAATGTAAAATGTGTTTGAGTTCTGAAAACATTGTGTACCCTTTGTTTTTATCCAGACCGAACCAATTTGTTTGATTTTCTGCTATATTGGGTATTATATCAATGTGTGATTGTTTGCAGACATCAAGAAGTCGTATGTGGACGTGTTCAACCCCAGTGGGGCCCCCATGAAGCCTCTACCGCCCGCCTCCGAGGTGTTGGGGGCCTCCTTGCAGAGCCCTGCGCCCACCTCCTACTTCGTGCCGGGGGCCTCAAACAACAATAACGAGGTAACTTATTATTAACATCCCCTCTCTCCAAACGAACAACTACTCAATACAATATGGATGGGAAATCACTCATTCACCGGCCTTTGTCACACAGGGCAATACTATAAATGCTACATTACTGTGGTGATCAGCCACAGTCACACGGAGCTACTGGAACTTAGTAGTGAGTGAAACAACCTTTAACTTGCATCTAGTGATTTGAGGTGACAGTAGCGCTGCCTATCAGCGACTGCCAAATTCGTTATTTCTGGCTTCTAGAATTTTTAACATGTTCTAATCTAGTCGCCACTAAAGCGCCTCCAGGTATCCTTGACCTGCACTTCATGCATAGCAGGCCCTCTCCTCGCGCAGAAACTCAAACTCTAAGAGCTTTTTTTTTTTTTGCTTTTACCCCACACAGGAGGCCCTGAGGAAAATAATTTCCCTCAGGGCCTATGTCATCTTTGGGGATGCTGTATGGATGATCTTTATAAGGAAAGGAAGGAGAGGAAGTTCTGGGAAGGAAAAAGATATGAGGGGTGGGTAGGAATCTGGGGATCAGTGAGTTCAGGAGTGACATATGTACGAATCCATTCCTCCCGCTATGGTGCCCAGTTACAGAGGTCATAAGGTTTCCGCAAGTTCCGCTGGTGGGCAAGCACATCCGCCGCCAAGACCTGAACACACCTCACCCGATGAACCTGGGCACCCCTACTAAGTCACCAAACGTAGCGAACCACTTCGGGTGACTTATGGCCTTATGTTGGTTATCCAATAAATGGTTCTCGGGGCGGTGGTACCCATACTCGCCTCCCAAATTGTAAAATGTATGGGTTTGTAATATAAATATGTACGTATAAACAGCTTGTAGAGGTCCTAACAGCGTAACCAATAATTGCTCATATTTAATTAGTTTTTTTAACCCCTAGGGCCTCGACCATATTTTGTCAGAGAATTAAAATATTTCGGCTTTGCGATAAAATCCAAATAAATGGAATATTTCTGAATGTATCCAAAAACTAAAAACTGTTTTAACCTCTAAACGGCCGGAAACGCGGACTTGCGCGCAGCTTTTGCGCATGCGCGAAAAAAATATTTCGAAATAAAAAAGTTTGACCGCGATTTTAACCCTTCTATGTACAGAATTTGTATGAAAACAAGGTCAGAATCGCTTGCGCCAACATCATTGATGATATAGCCACTAGTTTCATCCATCTGACAACACCAGATTATTTTTAAATGATTTTTATCTGTGGAATCGAAATGTCATTTTTGGCGCAAATTGAAGCTGTCAGTTTTGACGCGTGTTCCTCGACTAAAACATCATAAAACCTATTAATTTACGTAATTAACGCAAGTAATGTTGTTTTGGTGCATAGTTTATTGTTCTAGGAATGTATTTCAGTCAATGAAATATACGATAGCTCAAAATTAATCAACAAAACATTTAATTCAAAATTCAAAATCGTGTTTTGTTACGAAATTTCCGTATTTTTCCTGGAATTTGCGGGCCTTTGACAGGTTAAAAAGTGGATAAAATACGCTTTTCAAATTTTGTAATCTGAAATAAACATAATTTTTGTAATACAAAATTTTTTAACGCCAACATAAAAAAAGTTGAACCATACCCTTTTTCTAACTAAAATTACTTATAATGAAAAAAAAAAAAAAAAACTTAAATATTTTATTAGACAAATATATTATAAAAGTTTTGTCACCTCACTTTTTTGTCATTCCATGCAAAAATAATTAATAAAAAATTCCCATAGTTTAAAATTTTTTTTTCAAATTGCTACCCGAAACTTTGGTTTCATAAATGTGTGCATTTTACTTCTTTTGTGGTTAATTTGGTAGATTTTACCTCTTGCTAGCCATCAATATTTCTTATGAAATCTCAGAAAGCATACTTTGAAGTGATATTTTGTCGATTTATTTTGAGCTATCGTTTTTTTTTATTTACCGAAACACATTCCTTGAACAATAAACTATCTATAAAAACAATATTTTGTGTTTATTTGATGAATTGATAAGTTTTTCCATGTTTTTGTGACCGACCATTGACTAACTTTGACAGTTGATAACGTGCGTAAAAATGACGCCGGCATCTCATAGATAATTTCTTACAAAATATTCCGAGGGGTAGAAGTATTTCGGATTTCTGTTGCGTCAAGAACGAGAATGGCCCAAGCGATTCTGACCTTGTCCTTGATACGGTTTCTTTATACATAAGGGTTAAAATCGCATGTAAAAAAATATTTTTGAAAATATTTACCGCAGCTACCGGTGGGCAAGCGGCCTAGAAGAGGTTGAATGTAAAGCTTGGTGTTTTGTCTTTCAGAGAAAAAGAGACACAACGATTTCTATAACACCTTTATGAGTTATTCCGAAATGCGTACATAATTAGCCTGACAAGTTAACTAAATTTTAATTTTGATTTAATTTTCTTTTTCAGGGAGGAGCCCCAACATTCTACAATCCAGCAAACTACTGAAAATAAAATAAAAAATATATACATAGATCCCATATATTAAATATTTAGTCCAATTTGTTGAATATTAAATGTGTATGTATTATAATAATTTTGTCCTATATATATTTTTTATTATGTTGTGCTTTTAGTTTGCGAAAGTAATGGCATCTGAAAAATATAATATAATTTTTATTTAATGTAATGATATTCGTAATTCCATAATTTATTGTCTGTGTTTATATTTTTTCATTGCATATTTTTTCTCCCATCAAAACTATATTTTGCTGGCTAGATAACTCATAAGGAATATTCATAAATAAATAAATAATGTCCCTATACAGTGGAAATTGTTCAAGAAAAAATGGGACAGCAGATAATATTATTAATTATTTTGTGTTGATAGAAATAAAAAGAAACTTGTCAATGCTTTTGATGTCATAATGATTTGAGATTATTTGTTTGTAAATAATTGATTTTATAATAACACTTGTTGTGTTCTGTAGATTAATTATTGTTAGAAACATCAGATACATAACCTATAAAATATTTAATAATATGCCAGTCAAATGAATACCATATCTTGACGGTAATCCGTGATCGATTAATATGAGTCGTTAACATTGGTCGTTACCAATAAAACTGAGCGATTGTTTAGCTATAATTTGACAAGTCACACCCAAACGTTCAGCTGTTTTTGTGAGTCTTAACCTCTTAAAGGTTTTCAGGACCTTTCACGAAAATTCCCTAACAAAGCACCACTTTGAATGTTGAATTGAATGTTTTGTGGATTAATTTTGAGCTATCGTATATTTTATTGACCGAAACACATTCCTAAAGCAATAAACTTTGTACCAAAACAACATTACTTGCGTTAATTACGTAAATTGATAGGTTTTACGATGTTTTTGTCAAGTAACACGCATCGGATTTTGACAGAAAGAATTGCGGCAAATTTGACATTTCGATGCCACAGATAAAATCATTTAAAAATATTCTGGGGTTGCCAGGTGAATGAAATTTTTGCCTGTCTCATGGGTTAATGTTGGCGCCAGCGATTCTGACCTTGTCCTTCATACAAATTCTGTACATAGAAGGGTCAAAATCGCAGGCAAACATATTTTTTTCAAAAATTTTCGCATCCGCGCGTCTCCGGCCAATAAGAGGTTAAGGAAGTGGTGGAGGGAAAGGAGATAGGGAAGATGAAGGTTGGGAAGCATCTGGATATTACAGCTTGTACTTCCTCTTTTCTGTGGTCTTCGCCTTCCCAAAAACTTTACTTCTGATAATCGCGTATTTGAATATTTAAAAAAAATGCCTTGAGCCATAGACATTTCTGGGCTTTCAGTTTGGGATTCGACCGCTCTCATTTAAAAAATCATACCTCCGAATATTAATACTGAGACCTACAAACTGTTTACCATGGTTTAAAGCCAATGAATCCACATATATTTCACCATTTATCCCACATTTTTAAGTTTTATAAAAAAAAAACAAAAAAATCGTAAAAATTTATAAATGCGTGAATTCTGTATTGAGTGTGAAACTTAATCAAGCTATCGACTAAACATATTAGCTGTTTGCGGGATTTAAAAATAAATTCATCAAAAAATCAACTACATACTTGCAGCTGCTCAAATTCGGGTAGCTACTGCTCAAGGGCTTTAGCAGTGCTACCCAACTTTGGGTAGCTATCGTTCTAATGGCTAAACATAGCTTGCCAAGACTTCAATTGTAAATGGCAGCATAAATTACATTGTTTGTCGAGTTTAGATTACATATAATTTATTTTGTTAACCATTTTTTTAATAAAAACAAATTCCGCTGTATTAAAATTATATTTTTTTGATGCTAATGCAGAATTTATTAAAAATGCTTGAATGTGATATATATTATGAACTAGATTGTTTGTTTGAAAAAAAAGGTTATATATGTGCTAGGATAATTATCAAGGTATCATTTATGTATAATTTAATTAATTTTTAAAAATTATTATCATGGTTGTTGCAATAAATAAATAATTAAATATAATGTTTTTCATTTCATTTATTATTATTGGTAAAAATTAGCTCAATATCTCAATTATTAGATGTCATTAGGGAGCATACATTAATTACGTGAGTCCAAGAGGAGGGGGGGGGGGTCCAGTAAAATCTCACCAAATCTTGAACAGTTTTTCAGTGTATTGTCTCAATTATATTTACCTCAACGGGGGGGCGTAATGGGATGGCGTGGGGCAGGATGGGATAGGGTGGGACCCCAGATTCACCACTGATCTCATGTGAGAGGAGGGGGGGGTCCCACCAAATCTCACTTAATCTCGGGGGGGGGGGGGTCTAAATTGGAAAAAAACTGCTCACGTAATCAATGGCAATGTATGCCCCCCCTTCCTTATATTGAATCACAAAGGTAATTTTATTACATAAATCAGGTTTCATTGAATTTATTTTTTCTTTTTAACACTCGGGCATCGACCGTATTATGTCATAGGGTCAAAATATTTTCATTTTGCAATAAAATCCAAATAAATTGAATATATCAAAATGTATCCAAAAACTAAAAACTGTTTTGGATAGGTGATAATAATTTAATAATGTTAGTATCAAGATCTGCAAGTACTTTAGTATTTATTTTTGTTACAGCTGTTTCGGCTTACAAGGCCATTGTTGTTTACAAATTTTACACATAAAACGTCCCTAAATGCAGGGCTGGGCAAAATACATGCTTTGCTGTAATTAAAATACAAATTACAAAATACTTTTTCGCATGTATTTAAAATACAAAATACATTCAAGTCGTGTATTTGAAATACAAAGTACAGTATTTTAAACTTTTTTTTCTTTCCAATACAAAATACACTTGGTTTTGGTAGAACCTTTGGTTGCAATAAATTGTCGTAAGTGCCCTTATCTAAGGGTGCGTTTCCATAGATGCAAAGTTGAGCAGAGTGAAACAGAGACGTGCAAAAATTGACCAATCATATTGCTCAAAAGCTCATCTCCGCTCCACTTGTAAAGTTTTGTGGTATAGGACCCAGGAGTTAGATAATAATAATAATACGACATTTGTATAGCGCAGTTTTGTGTTATTTCACTTCAAGTGTGCTCTACTGTAATTAACTTAAAAATAATCAAGTATTCAGTCAAATTATTCCTATTGTGCTTGATCTAATACTATGGCACAAAATTTACAATACAAAGCAATGACAAGCAATAATATGATAGAAAATGTACAATAACAGTGCTATTATAGCACAGGACGTGTTGCTAACTCTAAATATTAACATACATAATATATTTATTTATTTATTTATAAGTACATGTTACATACATAATAAATTTACTTCAGGAGATACATTAGGTCACCATACCAGGCAGCTGCCTGTATCATGGTGACCGACGGAGGATAGTTGTTTGAATTGGAGTCTAGTACTCGTAAGTGTAAACATATCTAAGTAAAATAATTTAAAAAATTATAAATTAATATCATTCATTTCTATTGCTCTGGATTCTAGAGTCTACATATTATCTATGTCAGTTTATTTTTCATTATCATAATTAAGGCCGCTAAATGTATTTGAAAATGTATTTTTAATACAAATTACAAAATACCTCAGCATCAGGTAATTGAAATACCAATTACAAAATACATTTTTAGGAAGTAATTTAAATACCAAATACGTATTTGTATTTCAATTAGAAGAAATTCAAATACTGCCCAGCCCTGCCTAAATGGCACAACACTGATTTTAATTTATGTTTATGGAGTCCTATTACAAAGCAGGCTATAATTTTGGACACTACTTTTATAGTTGGAGTGTGGTGAGTATTATCCAAAAAATAATTATTGAAATGTACATATTATTTTCAGAGATATTCCTTGCTTTCGCCCGCCTGAAGCGTGTTAACATAAAAGATATAGAGATTAAAGATTATAAAGAAAAGATGCTAGGATTACATTAATCAGAGTACATATGTACATACTTAGTGATACAAAATCGTTATCATAACATTTGGTGACAGGAATGGATCACATAAGATTAAAATTCAATCATTTAATTGTTGTCTTCTAAATTCAGCCATATTAAGTGGGGTCATGAACATTTGCTTACACATTTGCTTGAACATTACTATAAACATTTTTTTTGTTTTTCCGTCTCCTCTGTTGAAACATTGGGACGAAGTGGGTGTGGCCACACACATTTCGTCTAGTGGTGTGGGGTGAAAACGTTTCTACGTACTGAACACTTAACGTTTACATAAATGTCAAGATGAGTTCTTTTGATAAGGGAACGTACCCATACTAAGTGACACGTTTAGGGGGGGGGGGTCTTCAAAATGTCACGCTCCATACAAATGAGCGGCGGGTTGCTTAGGTTTTTGGTCACTGGGGGGGGGGGTTAAAAATTGCAAAAAGTTGGTCACGTAGTATGGGTACGTTCCCTAAAGAGATACTGCTATATCAGGGAGAAAGAAAACACAGATTTCATAGATATTTTAATACAAATTTATTTATCAGGAAAGATTTTTGGCTAATATCGATTATTACAAGACCTAAATGTATGCCTCGATCGAGGTAGATATCGAGCGAGATCTCTTGTCGGATTTGTGTGATTTTCTAATGCTGTTAAATGAATAAATAATCATGCGTACTTGCATAAATTCGTGTTTAAAACGACCTCAACTAAAATACGTGACAGCTCACAGCTGAAATAAGGAACTCCAGTGAAAAATATTATGGCTTTAAAAAAAATTTTCATATAGACCAATAAACGCTGATTCTGAATATATAAGTTTTATTTAATAATATTAAACGCAAAGTTTTTAAAAAAATATTAAAAAGTTAATTTTTAAACCTCTCGTCAAAACACAGTGTCAAGTTGGCATTACTGAAATGGTTAGTGGTGACGTCACTGCTAACTATTCACCTGGTGATAGCATGTTGAAGTTGTATCAAGATGTATTGACATTTGAAATCTTACGCCACGTAAGACACGTACGCCATTCAACATTTAGTGTTTTTTGGTTATTTTCATACTGTTAAAGAGATTGAGATTAATAATAGTTGTTGTTTATTGGAAACATTATTTAGGCCCTCAACAATTAAAATGATGACGGAAAAGGGCTATATTTGAAGTTAAACATAGTCGTAAATATAGTCATAAATAGGTTATATTTGACATTTGGTTTACGATACATCAGATCGTATTTTCGAATTGTATTTAGTATCAAGGGCTTTTTATACAAGTTATTACACAATCGTCATGATCAGTGTATTATAAATACCAGTGTTTCTGTATGTGTTATACATAAAACAATGTACAAAGTCACGCCTGAACACAAAATTCGATGGCTTACGATGTCATTTGTATTTGCAATGAAAAAGATGATTTATTGTTTTTATATTGCACTTTGGTAAATACAATAATAGTAGCGGTGAGATGTGGACATTTTACCAATGTTTTTCTATATTAAAAAGCAGTTAATCTTGAATAAAAAACACCTCGACTTCTCACACTTAAAGTCATCCTATCATAAATAAACCAATCATCATCCTATAGTCATTCCGCCATTAATTCTTCCATTCAATTCAAAATGACAACTTGAAAGTAAATAAAACTATCGGTGGGTGATGACGTCACACAATCCACCATAGATACGGTGGTTTTCGGGGGTCTTGAAAAATTAAAACTTTGACAATTATTTTAACTATTAAAACTAACTATAAAAATAAACATGCAGTTATTTAAGTTTGAAGGTCTTTATTCATTAAAAAAAAAAAAAAAAAATTGGACTGGAGTTCTCTATTCTCACATCGGCCCATAGAAAAAGCAAATAACAGCCATATAAAATCAGACAAATCTGACAGCAGATCTCGACTGAGAACTATCTCGTTCCCATAAAAGATATAGAATAGCTCGTCAGGTTGGATCAATTGGAAAAATTGCCATAGACAGATCAACATGGCACCGCTGGCAGCCACATTGTTCGAAATCGAAAATATCCGATCTTTGATATGGTTTGACGTAGGTAGGTAGTACGTAGTAGACCATAGATGTATAAATTGTGTAGAGCGGGTGTCTCGAATCTCATTCTTGTGTCACAGAAATAGAGATGTTTAATCAGAAATGTACTGTCACTGCGATTCCAGTTACCGGAGATTGATACACAGAACGTCTTATTAATTATACAATTACTTTTGGAACTGGTTCCCAGTGGCAGAAAAGTTTATCGATATGCTAATGAATAATATTTTTTTTTATTTTTTTTTTTATTTTTTTTTTATTATTATTTATTGAAACATTTATTATAATTACAATTTTACAACAAAATATTTTTTTTTACAGGTTTTTTTTTTACTACTCTTCCATTAAAAGCATTTGCTTGTGTATGAAAGGGGAGTGTACATAAATGCTATTAGTTATTAGTTAGGTATAAGTTAGTACTTAAATAATGAATTGTACATAAATATATGTGAGCTGCAGTATTTATTTGATAATGGTGTGTTTTTTTTTTTTTTAAGAAAGAATGTTATGGAGAACTAAAATATTTGTAAGATTAGTTGACAGTAGTTTTTTTTTTAAGAATATTTTTAAAATGTCTCTTGACAGAGAGCAGTATTTGGGTTTTATCATTGATGCTTCTGATTTCTTCTGGTAGACGATTGAAAAAAGTTCTTCCCTGATAAGTATAATGATGCTGTGCAAAAGACGTATTTAGTTTTGGGCATAGAAAAACATGTTTAAGTCGAGTTCTGTTTTCATTTAAAAATGGATATTTATCTTTTTCTTTTATTATTTGAATTACTGAATTTTTAATATATAGATCTTTAAATGTGGGAACTTGAAATTCTTCAAATAGGCGTTCAGTTGGGTAGTCTAAGGATTTTTTTAATATAATTTTAATAATTGTTCTTTGTACAATTTCTATTGGAAGAAGGTTACATTTATACGCGGATCCCCAACTAATAATAGCGTATTGTAGAGTGGATTGAACTAAGGCATAGTAGATTAAATATAGATTTTTTACCGACAGAAAATTTCTAATTCTTAAAAATATATATATTAATTTTCTGATTTTGTTTACTACTTGACATATTTGTTCCTTCCATTTCAGATTTTTATCGATAATTACGCCGAGATATTTAATTTTATTTGTTGTTTTTAATATTGTACAGTTTGATTTGCAATAATGTTGGCTGTGAATTTTAGTGTTATCGTGTATGACAATGTTAAAATTTTTGGGAGCGTCGTTTGGATGGATTGCAAATGGAATTACAAATGTCTTTTCACTATTTAGTGATAGTAAATTAGTGTCGAAAAAATTCTTAAGCGTATTGATGTCTTCTGTGGCCTGTAATTCTACATTTTCCCAAGTATTTTCACTTATTATTAAAACTGTATCATCGGCGTATGATGTAATTTGACCATGTAGATGTTGAAAAAAAATATCGTTTACATATATGGTAAAAAGGATTGGTCCAAGCACTGTACCTTGGGGGATTCCAAAGCTTGAAATCTCTTGATCACTATTAATACAATTGATTTTTACCACTTGAGGGCGGTTTTTTAAGTAGTTGGTGATCCATTTAATCGCGTTGCCTTTTATGCCAATATCATTTAATTTTTTTAATAGTATCTCATGGGATATGCTATCGAAAGCCTTTCTGAGGTCAATAAATATGCCCGCACATTTTTTACCTTTATCTAATGATTCGTAAATGTATGAAGTTACGTTAGCAATTGCATCTTGTGTGCTGAGTGATTTAATAAAACCAAACTGGTTTTTGTTTAGTATTTTATTACTATCTAGGAAATTTACCAATTGTTTTTTTACTATTTTTTCAAAGATCTTTCCTATGTTAGAAATTAGACAAATTGGGCGATAATTCGTTACTTGGTGTGGATCACCAGATTTGTAAATAGGTGAGATTATTGTGTTTTTGTAGTTCATTGGAAATATTCCTTTCGTTAAACTCAAGTTTATTAAATGAGTGATGGGTTTTATTAAGTAAGATTTCATAGATTTTAACATGTGTGTCGTAATAGAATCAAAACCGGGAGACGAACCTCCTTTCATATTTTCTATTATTTTTAAGATTTCACATTCTGTTGTTATTTCAAATGTTGAAAGTATATTACGTTTCTGTAAATTTTTATTTTTATGTTTTTCCGGGTTAGAAGGTTTATGAATATTTTTTGCAAGATTTTTTCCAACATTTGCAAAGAAGGAATTAAATATGTTTGCACATTGTTTAGGCTGTAAATTGGCATCTATAATTTTTTTATCATGTTCGATGTACTTAATATTTTGAGTTTTTTTTGTATTGTCTATGGCCATATTCACAGTTTTCCACATTTGTTTATGATTATTTTCTGAAGATAATATTTTATTTTTAAAAAACTCTTCCTTACTTTTTTTAATATAAGAAGTTAATTTATTTTTATATTTTTTATAAAAATTATATGCTTTTTCATCATGGGGATTTTTTAAAGTTGTTTTATAAAGTTTTTCTTTGTTTCTGATAGATATTATAAGTCCTTTGGTAATCCAAGGTTTTAAACATCTTAATTTTGATTTTATGTGTATTATTATTTCAGTTGTCGAATTTTTAATGTGTTGTGACAGGATTTTTTCAAAGTTAGTCGAACATATTTCAGTATCATCACTCTTTAAAACATTGTTCCAATCTTCCTTTTTTAGTTTTTCGGAGAGAATAGTCATGTCTATTGTTGATTTTTTGGGTATTAAATTATGTTTTTTATGTTTAATATTATTATTATACAGAAGTAAGCATGAATGATGATCAGTTATGTTAGTTTTCCAAACAATTGATTTTAGTTTGTGAAGATCTTTAATGTTTACGTTTGTCCAAATGTGATCTAAACAAGATGGAGTATGTTCTTTTATTTCTCTAGTATTTTTATTTATGCAAGATATGAAATTTTGTTCAGTCATACAATTGATGTATTCAGTTTTGTTATTACTTTCTATTTTTTCATTAATGTTCACATTAAAATCACCCACCACGAAGCAGAGTTTATTTTTTAATTTTAATAATATGTATTTGAGGTCATTAATAAACGTAATAATACTCGAGCCATGCGTTCTATAGATAGCTATTAAATGATATATTGATTTGCCGAGTTTGAAATGTACTTCGATGCAGTTTACCAAATGTATTGGGTGTTCTATAATGTTAACAATACTAAATTTATTATTTGCAAATATTATTATTCCCGAATTTTTGTTGATATCTACTTTGGTAGAAATATAATTGTACTCAGGTAAGTGATAAGACGGTGACTCAGCGTTCGTAAATGTTTCGGTTAACACTATGAAGTCCGGCTTTTTAATTAAATTATTTATTTTTAAAATTAGTTCATCTAAATTTTTCTGAATGCTACGGATGTTTATGTGCATAATAATTATATCATTGATGTTTTTAGAAATAATTTTGTTACATGAATCAGTACAAATACATTCATATTCTTGAATTTTAATATTTAATTCTAATTCACTATTTACGAAATCATCCATTTAATTAATGCATTTTTGGTTGTATTTTGCAATATTATATATAAGTTTTTTTATTCAATGTCGTAGTTTATTCTTTCTTTGGCTAATTTAAGCATGTAAGAACGAAACTTACATGTTTCGCTGTTTGTTCGGTGGTCTATTTCATTCATTTTACTGTTGAAGGAGTTTATTTCTTTCTTCTTGTTAGCTGCGTGACAGTTGGCGCATTTGGGCGGTAGTTCCAGGGATTTACACTCGGAGATGGGATGATCTTCTGAACAGTGCTTGCATGTTGGTTTATTCATTTTATTGTAGCATTTTTGTGCTGTGTGTCCGAATCTTTGACAATGGAAACATTGGGTAAGAACGTTACAATCGGTTACATAGATTCTCATGAATCCTAGATGAATTTTTTTTCTATTTATAAGATGTAGTCTCAATTCTGGATTTGTTTGGAGAATTAAGTTTTTGTTGTTAGTTTTTTTGTTCGTAATGATGGCTTTAACTTGTAATATGTTTTTATCTTATATGATATGATCTAATTTGGAAACTAGGTGCAAACTTACCATCTCTGTCGTTAGAATGAGTTTCAAGATGCCCAATCTACAAAATTTGAATATCGATGGTTGCATGCCACGCCAGATGATCGAATCTTTTTTGAAAAAGTAAACCGATCGTTCATTGGTGCTCTCGGATTGGGTCAAAATGATCGGGTAGTTCACGATGGACCCAGGACTAGTAGGCAGTATTGCTGGGAATAGATTATTATGATCAAAGTCACTTCTTTACTTTTGTCCCATTCACACCGGCTTCAATTCCTCTCCACTTTTATTAGTTAATATAATTTCATTTTTGTCAGTTTCTGCGGCCAAACCTCAACTAATCTTTATTATCACCGCCTTTCACTTCTGTACTCATTTCTACTTCTATCATCGTCTCGTTGTGGTTTCATACCTACAACAATCGGTTTTAAAAAGGGTCGGTCTCTGCAGCCAAATCTCAACTGGCCTGACTCCTTGTTGCCCCCGAAACCGCCTCCAAATCTCCTGGGCTTCCACCCCGGCATGGTCCTCTCCAGTTCGTATTCCACCAGGATCTCAGAGTTGTCGATGAATTCCTGGTGCATTTCTTTGTAAGCTGCACGAGCCGATTTTGAAGAGTCGTATTCAACAAAAGCATAGCATTTAGATTTGCCCGTGACGATGTCGCGAACCAATCGGGACGAAACGATCTTGCCGTGCTTTGAGAATTGTTCCACTATGGTGTCCTGCAATTTAAAAGACAGACGATTTATAATTTTTAAAAGAAACTAGATTTTTTTTACATTATCCCTAAAGCCCCGTTCTGATTGATCAAGTAGTAAGTCAAGTGGCGAGTGTAAACCGTTTGCATTACTTTGAAGTAGAGTACATTTGTGCCCGCCGCCCGTTGCAAGATGACAGCGGATGACGGGCGCTACAAAGCAAAGCAAATACGCTAATTAAGCTTATTTTATTGTTTATTTTAGAAGAGGTGGAAGAATTATTAAACTAATAGCAGCATAATTAATAAATTTAGAGTAGCATCTTCGCTCCATCACCATGACATTTCCGCGCGTTCACAAATGAACACTGCTAAAAAGGGTGGTTCGAGCCGGTCAGTGCGTAGGGACGCATGGAGAGGATACTTACTCGCCCGAAAAATAGAATGAAATGAATTGAATCTACTAAAGAGCTGACTCACCCACTCTACTAAAGTTACGGTGTTCGGATGCGTTTAGTTACGACTATACTCTCCACTCGACTAAAATACTTGCTCAATCAGAACGGGGTTTAAGAGCTTTTATTTATAGTCATCTTTGGGCATTCTGTATGGAGGGTCTTTTTGAAGACAGAAAGGGGTGAACCAGGATCTTGAAAAGATCCGTTTTACAGATAGGGAGGAAACACAAAGACCGGCATATCGTTCCATAGCCGACCTGTTGAACTCAAGAATGAGTCTTATAAAGGATCCTTTCTCTTGTGACAAATATCAACCGTGTACAAATAACGGGTAAGCGTTTTGCTTCTTTTCGACTGTGCACCGGAGCTGAAATTAAAACTGTGCACCCTGAATAAATAAATTTGATCCGGAATCATAAAAAAAAGTGGTTCAGTTGTTAACAGAGAGACATACTCAGTGCCGCCCTGGGAAAATGCCACCATTGAAAGAGTGCTTGAAATGGCTTTAGCCATGTTTGGATTTGAATAGTCAAATACTTCCTTACTGTACCTGTAACTGTAATCTTACAGTTGGGAAGTATGTACTTGACTATTCAACTTTGGTTTCATAAAGGTGTACATTTTAACTATTTAGTGGTTAACTTTTAGATTTGAATATACAGGGTGTCCGGGAGTAAAGTGCATTAACTTCGGGAGGTGATTCTATATGATGGTAGAAGTAAAAAAGATTAACAACTTTTTCCGAAATTCCAACATTTTTTTCCCATACAAAAAGACGTACCTACTAAAAATCCTTAGTGTGAGGTACGATCTTACTTGCTGAGCGCCTGCCGGGCACGATTGTGGCAACTTTGCATGGTTGTAATTGGCCCGTATCGTAACAGCGGAAAATAATAAAGCTAATCACCTCCCGAAGTTAATACACTTTATTCCCGTACACTCTGTATAGCGTGGCATTTTCTATTTCCAATAAGTTTAGATCATACTTTTCAATATGATAGTAAGGGAGACACAACGATTTCTATGAGATCTTTGTGAGCTGGGACAGATATTGTCTCCTGCGATTAAAATCACCCTTGAGGTGATTTTATACAAAAATGGCGCACTACAAATTATCCAATTATTATTATTATTATTATTAAAAGGATTAAAGCCATCCATATTTACGTTCGACTGGCAGGTAGGAACCTACCTATAATCATTAAATGTGTGTAATCAAACAGTTTTGTTTTGTATAAAGTTTTAGATTTTCTGTGATTAGGTATTTACAAAACTATTACGTTTGTTGAACAAATCAATTGATTTAAAAAATTTATTAAATTATTTTCTCAATTTTTTTTTATATTATATTATCAGAACAGCCACTGAAAAGGTACGTTTAGATCATACTTTTCAAGATGATAGTAAGGGAGACACAACGATATCTATGAGGCCTATGTGAGTTGGTCCGAAAACCGAACAAATAGACCCTGCCGAGTGATTCCATACTTGAATAACAGACGTTATTGGATAACGGACGTTATCTCCTGTTAGATTTGTGTGATTTTTACGTATTTACTGTCACATATTTTAGTTAAGATCGATTTAAACACGAATTCCTGCAAGTCTGCATGGTTATTTATTCATTTAATGTACGTTGTACATAGAAAAAGCAAATAACGACCATAAAAATCACAAAAAACTGACAGGAGATTACGTCCGTTATGTAATAACAATCCCACAAAAAATACAGAATCGCTTGGCTGATGAATAATAAAAAAATCTTATTTTTTCATACTATTGATTTAGCCACTGGAGAGATTATGGCCGAAAATTGTGGTCGTCAATTTTATTTTTCTGCGATTAACAGCGGTCCAAATTTGGACAACATTTTCCTACCATTCGTAAAACATTTATTGTAATTATTTTAAACATTTCCTTGGCCAGCCATTTATTTTAAAACTAAGCTATTGAAATGCTTTATCTTTTAAGACCATAGATGTCGCAAATCCGAACTTTGTAGACTATTTTAGAACGATGTTAAAAATAATTTTTTTCCCTGACGAATTTTTGATCAGCTGTTTTCAGTTAAAATTAAGTCCTTTTTCCATAGATATGCGCCTTTCATTATCAAGTATACCACAGACAACATACAGAAATCGAAGATATTCTATGTTGACTCGAATAAGTACCCCTCACGGCAGTTTCAAAGTAACAAAATGCAGGATTCGCGTGTTTATAAACTTTACAATTTTTTCATATTTTTTTTTTAAATCCTACAAATATGAGATAAATGGTATAATACAGGATAATTATTTGACTATATAGCACTATAATAAGTTTTTATGTCTCCATGTTCAAATTAGAAAAAAAAGATTGATATATTTTAAATGTCTAAATCATGACGGTGTTTAAAAATGGTGTACGGGTTAATATTGTTTTAAAATTGATTCATCAATATTGACTTGTCAAGAAAAATTTATTTTTATCTAAGTATTTATAAATGAACACTGATACATAAAAATTTTGCAATCTTATCTTTACGCCACTAATTGGAAGAGATCAGATAAATATTATCATTTATTAAAATGGCTAATAAATTCATTACAGAGATAGTCTTCATTTAGAAGACACACGAGTTTGTAATTTAATTTTTAAATACATACAGAACAATTATTTGCATGTATTACAAAGTAATCAGTGATCATGTCGGAAAACTTGAAACTAGTTGTAGTGGGAGATGGTGCAGTGGGAAAAACATCTCTGCTGATGGCTTATATGCACGGAAAATTCACTGACACATACGCCCCCACCGTATTCGAAAACTTCACCGCTGTAATCAAAGTGAAGGGTACAAATAAGGAGCACAAGTTACTACTCTGCGATACGGCCGGGCAAGAAGAATACAGTCGATTGCGTCCTCTTGCGTACCCTAAAACGAATGTTTTTCTTTTATGCTGCTCTGTTGTGGTGCCCAGCTCTTTCAGCAATGCTAGTTCCACCTGGGTGCCTGAGCTAATACACCACGCTCCTCGTGTCCCTTTCATATTGGTGGGCACACAGGCTGATCTAAGAGAAAACAGACAACAACTGCTCAAAATGCAAAGGCCGCCCGTGTCACAAGTGGAGGGGAAGAAACTAGCTGGGAAGATGGGCGCCATCATGTACATCGAGTGTTCAGCCAAGACTCAGCATAACGTGAAGGAATTATTTGAGGAAGCGCTTATCGTGGCTTTGAATGGACCTAAAGTTGTTAAAAAGAAGCAATGTGTCCTCCTTTAAGATTTCGTGAGGGTTTACTAAGTGCTGCATTTGTGCTTTTTTTAAATTTAGCAATTTTCAAATTTAAAAAAAGTAAAATGTAAAAATATTCACCATTCTGTCAGCTTAGTTATTATTTTTATATTATACTAACGAGTACCCGGCATGCGTTGCACTGCCACTCAAAGAAAGGAAGTGTTTGTGTTTTAATTCTGTTTATCGAAGTGCTTTTGAATACACAATATTTTCTGTTTTTTGTCTGGTGCATTACACAAATAAATCAGAAGGTTTTCTGACACTTGAGCGTGCCATGCAGAGCTAACCGTGTGAGAAGCATGAATTTTCCAAATTTAACCATCGCTATCCCCTACTGCTACTATGTCTCCTTTTCAATTCTTCCCCGTTCCCGTTACTCCTTCCCCTTATTCCTTCATTCCCCTCTCCCTCCCGCTTTCTTTCCCTGCCGCTAAACTCTTTGAAATAAACACATTTTTCAAACAAATTGTGCGTCACCTATTGTAATTTTTTTAAATAAAATTTCATAACGACGGAGCTCACCTGTGTATATAGAAATCTTCACGGGCGTGTGCACAACAAATCACCAAAGTTTCATCATAATTGGATGAATGGTTTAGGAACAAGGTTTTTATGTAACGGGTGCCGCCGTCACCGGTCGGAGCCTCGAGTATTAGGTCTGCATAGGCGTCATTTTTTCACTGGCGCTCACCGCGATTAGTTGTTTTTGTAGTCGGCATTGTTGTAGAACATTGTTTTGACATTTTGGTTTTCCAAAATTTTCAAGGTTATTGTTGTAAAAAATAGATTAATCACTCAGGTAATTTTGTGATTATGCAAGTTTTTTGTCTTAAACGAACTGTCAGATTTATAAAAACTTTATAAAAACTCCGCTTCGCAATTAAGGCTCTATAAATGAAACATTTCTGAAAGTAGCCGAATACTAAAAACTGTTTTTGAAAGGTTTTGAAATAAGTTTTCAAATTGTTATATTACAAATAATTATTAACATTTGTAAATATTAAAATTTAAAATGCAAACATAAAAAAATTGTAAAAATGACTCATGTGATGTTTTTATGGGGTTATGTAAAAAAAAAAACACTTATTGTATTACATGTATGTATAATAAACAATTTTGTTACCTCACTTTTTTACCATCTCATACAATAATATTAAATAAAAAATTAACAATGTCTAACGGCATGTAACGAAAACGGTTTCTACAAAATAAGTCTTTTTTACGTACTTCTATGGACAACTTTGAACAGAGATGTGAAGCTTGATTAAATATGGATCTTCTACTTTTTGTTTTAGGGTTGTCACTAGAACAATAACAAAGTTATAACGTTTTCCATGGGAACACAAGAGTTAGCGTGAAAACACGCTTATTGGACTTGACTGCTGTTGTTATATTGTCGTGTAAACAAGCTTACAGGTCGGAGTTGTTAAATTAAATAAGACATCACTGTATTAATTCCACGGATACCTTGCCTGCGCGTTGAGAGCTTCAATCAGTACCATTAATTTTTTTTTTTATTATTCCAAAAGGTAAGTACGTAATATTTTTAAAGATAAGTAATAATATTTTTAAACATAATGAAATACATTGTTTTTTTTTTATGTTCAAATATTTTATTACTACTCTTCCATGGAAGCATCAGCTTGTGGCTGGAAGAAGTGTTTTATTATAGATATTTAAAATTAATTAGTAACACAATTGTTATACACATGTATTATACAGGGTGTTAAGGGACGTACTTGACTTACTTTAACCAGTGATTCCTGACATGGTAATTTTTCGGGATTAGTGTCCATGGCTATTACGAATAATTTGTAGAAAAAAACTTTAGATTCGCCTTAATAACTATAAAAGGAAACTTTTTGCATCACGGCCGGCGGAAAATAACGCATTTTAATTTTCAATGTCGTTAAATAAAATTTCACTTCGCGAACCGATACTACGACAGCCCTCCCGCTGCCGCCCGCCATTTTGTCACTGTTATGTTGGTATCCCTGATCTGATACAAACAAGAACTAGATACGATTGTAGCCGACTTCGTGGGATACATGATGGGCGCGTAATTATGAAAAACAGAATTAATAATATAATGTAAATATAATATAACCTCTAATCAGGCACTGGAATGGAGACAAACAATTCAAATCCTGGGATGTTTTTTAAAATAAAGATAATATACACAAGCCCGCTACACAAACCCTGCGTAGCCAAACAAACCATTCAAAAACGTAGGCTGTTTTTTAAAGTAAAGATAACATACACAATCCCGCTAGACAAACCATTACGCGCCCATCATGTATCCCACGAAGTCGGCTACAATCGTTCTAGCTCTTGTTTGTGTGAGGTCAGGGATACCAACATAACAGTGACAAAATGGCGGGCGGCAGCGGGCGGGCTGTCGTAGTATCGGATCGCGAAGTGAAATTTTATTTAACGACATTGAAAATTAAAATGCATTATTTTCCGCCAGTCGTGATGCAAAAAGTTTCCTTTTATAGTGATTAAGGCGAATCTAAAGTTTTTTTCTAAAAATTATTCGTAATAACCAATGACACTTATCCCGAAAATTTACCCCTGACATTATTTGGAGTAAAAAATGTAAATGAAATTTTGGTGTCCGGTGACATTTAGAATGTTTTTTTTTTTTCTACAAAAACATAAAAAAATGGTAGTTGTTGAACAGTTGGAGGCGGGGTAAGGGGTTCGTCGGACACCCGGCTGAGTGACCAGTGACGACATGGAGAAGAAATTTTTTTTTGTTTGATTTTAAAGAAAAAAAATTTGAAAAAAAAAAGTCACCGAAGACCAAAACTTCATTTACATTTTTTACTCCAAATAATGTCAGGAATCACTGGTTAAAGTAAGTCAAGTACGTCCCCTAACACCCTGTATAATATATGCTACATTAAGTAAATTACAACAAGAAAGTAGAAAATAATATATTGCAAGTTGTCAGATTGTAGTATAAAAGTATAATTGATAGTATAAAGAAGTATAAAGTATAAGAAGTATAAAGATATAATTGTAGTATAAAAGTTTACTAGCAGTATTATACTGCATAATGTATTATACAAAATGAATCACCGAAATGTATGTACGCGCATAGCTTCCAAACGACAGCACCAAATTGGATTTTTTTTTGTGTTTGTTATTGTCAGGACAAGGTTTGTATAAAAGAAACGGTGAGCTCTGGCTTAATGAATTTAGTATAAAAAAATTCCAATAGGGGACCATCCAAAAATTACATCACACGAATTTCATGATTTTTGACCCCCCCCCCCCCCCCATCATTGTCACATATCGTCACCATTGTGAGACCCCCATTGACGTCACACATTTTGCGATTTTGACCCCCCCCCTCCCTTAAGGTGTCACGTAATTTATGGATGGTCCTAAGGTGGAAAACTGAATGTACCAGGACTGAATGTATGGAATGCGGGAGGGGGGAGGGGAACTCGGGAGGGGGAAAGCGGTAGAGGGGAGTAGGGAGAGGGAAGGCGGAAGGGGAATGGGACAAATGGGAAAGGACACGCAGGGAGTAACAATTTCTTTATTAAGTGGAAAAGCAACACATGCCGGGAACTCGCTGGTTAATAATAAAATAACACTTCACTTATTTGAAGTTCTATAAATAAGTTTATTTTTTTCAATAACATAATTTTCATTATTTTATTTCATTTACTTTAATTTTACTAATTATTTTTAATGAAATTAAATAAATTACTAATTTGTGTTTGCTTTTCTCAACCAAATAAACGATTTATTCTTTCATTTCCCATGGAAAAAATAAACTTTTGGAACTATCTACTATTCTTGTAAGTATAATGAAAATAAAAATGATGTTTTCGTTAGTCGACACCACTCTACACAGGTGACTTCTTCTTCTCGTTCCATGTCCGTTCGATGTTGGCTGTCATGTTGGCTACGCGGACTTTGTTTACTGCGGCCTTTGTTTACTTAGTCCCCTGGGTTCTTCAGAAGTCTCTTCTCCACTATCCCACCGTCTTCATGGGGGTCACGTCTGGCCACTGTGCTGCCGGGGAAGGTGTGAAGGGTTTGAAGGACCACCTTCCAATCGCACTGCTCACTGTCTCTAGTCGGGACTGCCTGTGGCTTGCCAGAAGCTCTAGATGCTGTTCTTGTGTTGTACGCTGCCGTAGGAATGTGTTTTTTTTTTTTTGAAATAATAGATAATACATAATATAATCAACAAACAAGTCCTGCTAAGCCAATTGAATCGGCTTGTCAACAGGCGCTTATATTTTAGTTACATATTTATACATTTTTTAAATTTAAAATTTACATCTTATATCTACAGATTCCACATTTTTTCATACATATCAAAATCAATATAAATCTTTTTTTTTCCGATAGCCAATTTTTCACCATATATTTAACCTTATTCATAGAATGACATTGCTTTATAGTATCAGGTAATAAATTAAATATCTTCGGTATGATGTATTCAAACGTTCTCTGTCCGTACTTATTGTTAAATTTCGGAACTATTAACCCGTCGTTACGCGTGAATCTAGTGCTGTATTTATGTTCTAATTTCTCTTTATGCTGCGGTGTAAATATTTGCTGAATTATAATTTTGTGCCAAAGTATTGCCTTAACAGGTAAAATTTTGGCACTCTGAAACAGCAACGGTTTATTTTGTCTCTGTTTGAAAATATTAGGGACGACCAATAATTTTACAATTGCGTTTTGTACAACTTGCACTTGTTTCAGATTGGTTATAATAGTATATGCTTTTACTTTATAATCTATGTTCCTCTGTATATATGTCTCTCTACTAGCTTCAAGAACAGGAACAAACTGCCTCGGAAGAGAACTTTAAAGTGTTTGGTATGTATAAAAGTATGTTGTGCCGTGGAGGGACACACAGGGGCTTTTAGAATCATTTCACAGCTTCGTTTTTAAAAAAAAGGTAGAGTCTTGACGTAAGAACCGATAGAGGGACCCAACTTGTCCTTAAAACGGCTCGGGAAAATGATAGGTGCCCTCGACTGCGGCCCGGAACAGCTCTACAGTAGACTGGCCAAATCACTGTCTCAGGTTTTTCAGCCATGATGTTCTCCTTCTTTCAGGGCCCCGACCTCTGGCAATCTTTTCCTGCATTATGAGATGCAAGGTCAAGACCACACAGATGGCTTTTAAAAATATTATAAAAAAATGGTTCATAAATCGCTAGTGCAATGAGAAGAAACAGCACGTGCTCAAATACTTTCTCGCTTACACCTAATACGATAACCGTGTCTACAAACGCAGGACGCCGTAACAATCGTACTGGTTACGCAATTAATAAATCAGCTAATCAGTGGGTCGCACCCCGCTACCTACCGATGTACCATAGTCGGCCCTATATAAGCAGTTGCACGGCCTTGAATAAGCAGATATCAAGATCAAGCCATAAGGTCAATACCTGATATTGTAGCGAGATGATCCGTATTGGTAAGGGGAAAGAGTAGTGGAATTCTTTATCTCTCGTATAGAGATCCAGGTCAAAGTCGTAGGGCTCAGTGCCTGAAACTAACAATGAGATATGATATCCATATTAGGAAGGTGAAAAGAGTAGTGGAATTCTTTATCTCTCGTATAGAGATCCAGGGTCAAACAGACTTTACAGGTCAATTTTATAGTAGTAAATTTTTTTTATTTGCAAAGGTGTTGTACCTAAGTGTTTGTGATTATATTTTTTAAATTGAATTTTATTTTTATTTGCTTTGATTTGAATTTTGATAATTTGATTTATTATGTACAAATATACATTAGGTATACATATTAGAGGCACTGCTGAAAATCGGCTGAATTCCGGGAGATATTCGGAATGTCCATCTGAGCAGTGAACCTTTTGCCAATGGAATCATTTTTTTTTCCTTTTTTCCCATTATATCTTGATAGATTTCAAAAGTAATTTTTACACATTTTCTAAATATATATAACATAACACAAGATAAAAACAAAGTAAAAAGGTAAAAAAATATATATAAGACAAAAGTAGATAATGGGAACCCACTAAGGCACTTCCTGTGCGTCGGTAATATTAACTAAAGTGCTAAATTACACCAATAAGTTGGCGGTACAAGTAAAAAATGTAAATTTCAAAGTGAAAGTTTAAAAATATAGGTAATGTATCTTTGAAAATATTGTAATAATAATATATCTTTATTGAACAAAAATTTAAAGATTTATAACTACAAAAAAAAGTATACAATAGTTTAAAAGTTGCATAAGTACAAAAGATAATAATGGTAAACAATATACATATAACAGTAGGTACTTAAAGAATAGAGATTTTATAATTATAAACGTAGGTTTCTCGTAACCTGCCTCACTAGGCTAGCCTGTGTTGAGGCAGTAATTTTACGTCAATTTATAATTCTGTGAAAATACCTACACCTGTATTAGAAAATAATCGCACAATGGATTGGTTGCATTAATAATAACAATAACATAGGTTCAATAGTGACAGCATTGGTTCATTACTAATTTCGAATTTGGGTGAGTGCACCGGTAAATGCCCTATCAATATTTTTTATCCAAACTTTTATGTTTTTTTTTTTTAATTTTTGTAGTAACAAAGTGACGCAAGAAGATAAATAAAGTTAGTGTTGAAGTTACAGTAGAATTGTAAAAGTGAAGCATGAAGGTTTACATAGAGTTTATAAAAAAAGTGTTTCAACATCTGCATCATTTAGCCACAATTTTAATTCTTTTATGTAAAGTGATATTTTATCTGTCATTTGAATGTGTTTAGTAGAAGATTAAATGTACGAGGACCAATAAAATTGCCATGTGTTTGCATTAATTTGGTTTTGATTTGGGGAACTTGAAACACATTATTAGTCCTTTTGCTAATTCTATTTTCGTTTTTTACGAAACAATTTTTGTTTTTAAATACATATTTCATTGTTTGCAATATAAATAATTTACGGATATTGAATATTTTTGTCTCTTTGAATAATAACTCAGTCGTGAATGTTTTATTTCTATTATACATAGTTTTAATGATGCGCTTTTGAGCATTTTGTAAGAATTAATAAAATTCATTATAGTTAAATAAAATAAAAAGCATAAACAAGTAACAATCTATTGCCAAATAAATGTTTATTATCATTATGTATTATATTTAATTTTATTATTCATTTCACATCTTACACTGGTTGCATATTTTATTTAATTTGCTAATCTTATTTTTTATTTAATAAAGTGAGTTTTCTGAGAAAATTGATAATACAACAGATATGTAATTAAAAATGTTGTAAATTTGGCATAAATAATTAATATAACATAACTTACAATTTTTATTAGAAAATGCACATTTTGATATTAAAAAAAAAAAAACAATTTATGATTCAAAACTTTCACAAAGTAAACTCTCACATAAAATCTTAAAGCAAGATACATTGCTTCTTCTTAACTTGTTTAGGTTTGGTCAAGGCCGTGATAAGTGCCTCCTTAAACAATGTCGTCACATTAAACTGAGTTTTAGCCGAGCACTCCACGTACTTGGCAGCTCCCATCCTCTTGGCCAGTTTCACTCCTTCCTCCCGAGACACGGGTCTCTTTTTCATCTCGCGCACAAACTCAAAGTCTTCTCTTAAGTCAATCTGTGTGCCCACTAAGATGAAAGGGGTCTCAGGACGGTGATGCTGTATCTCTGGTTTCCAGACAGAATTGGCGTTAGTGAAAGAGCTGGGAATCACAACCGAACAGCAGATTAAAAAGATGTCCGTCTGAGGGTACGCAAGCGGGCGTAACCTGTCGTAGGTTTCTTGTCCGGACGTATCGCAAAGTAGGAACTGGTAGTCCATATCTTTCACATTGATACGAACAGAGAAATTATCGAATACAGTCGGGACATACTTGTCACTGAACGTTTTGTTGCAATACGATATCAGAAGACAAGTTTTTCCCACTGCACCATCTCCCACTATGACTAGCTTCACTTGAGGCAATGGCATGATCACTGAACACACAGCTCAATTAGCTTATTTTGTAAATTAGATTTATTTTGTAAATTAAGCAGAACATCGATTTTACAAACTTTTCAAATAAGACTACAATGTCCATAATAAATATTATCATTTCCTGATATTTTACAAGCTTAAGATAAGATTAAAATCACACGTCACATGCCAAAGAAACTTTGGTCGAAGGAAAATGTACTTGTCGAAATAGTTCTACGGAGTTATAAGCTGTTCTTTAAAACATAATAACTAAGCCATAAAACGGGAAATGAAATTTGTAATATACATATATATATATTTTTTAAAATGAATATTGAAAAACGTAATAATAAATTATGATTCAAAATTTTCACAAAGTAAACTCTAACATGAAATCTTAAAGCAAGATACATTGCTTTTTCTTTATTTGTTTAGGTTTGGTCAAGATCGTGATAAGTGCCTCGTTAAACAATGATTTCACATTAAACTGAGTTTTAGCTGAGCACTCTATGTAGTTGACGGCTCCCAACTTTTTGGCCATCTTCTCTCCTTCCTTCTGAGATACAGGTTTCTCTTTCATGTTACGCACACGCTCGGGGTCCTCTCTTAAGTCAATCTGTGTACCCACTAAGATGAAAGGGGTCTCAGGACGGTGATGCTGTATCTCTGGTTTCCAAGCATGCTTAGCGTTGGCGAAAGAGTAGGGAATCATAACCGAACAGCAGATTAAAAAGATATCCGTTTGTGGGTACGCAAGGGGGCGCAATCTATCGTACTCTTCTTGTCCAGACGTATCGCAAAGTAGTAACTGGTAGTCATTATCCCTCACATTCATATGAATTGTGAAGTTATCGAATACAGTCGGAACGTACTTTTCACTGAATGATCCGTTGCAAAACGACATCAGCAGACAGGTTTTTCCCACTCTGCCATCGCCCACGACGACCAGCTTCGCTTGTTGCAACGCCATGATCACTGATCAAATAATTTCTTTAAATACTGAAGATCGAGTTATTGCGAAATGTCAAATATAGATTATTACTTATTTAAAGGAAGATAACATATGATAACAGGTACAACCAATTACAGATTGTAACTTGGAAGCTGATTGGAAAAGATAGCCTTTAAAAAAAATGTTCACACATTCATTAAGAATTTCTCAATTCAATTGACATATTTATTCCATCAAAAACATTAAAATAAATTCTAATGCAGGATGATGTTTATCTTTAGTTGCAAGGGGAGAATCGCAATGAATCATATTTATGGTTGTATATCTAACACTCTTTGGAATGTTATTATTACTTGGGAGAGACCAAAAACGGTGCATAGAAAATTCAGGTCATTTTCATTTCTTTGGTACCTCTTGCGGAGTGCAGATTAAATTTGCTTTTACTTCGAATTATAAAATTTTAAAGCATATTTCATTTGGTGGCGGCTCGTGACCTTTGGGTGTGCTAGAGTGCCAATATTAATAAAAATGGCATTACTGATGTTCTTGTAAGTGAAAATGTATTTTTTCCCAATAACTTCTGTTAATATTCTATTAGGGCCAGTTTTTTCACAGTATGGAAGGGAGGGGGGAGGGGGGGGGGGGAATATTAAAATGAATCTCTAGGGATTAACTTCTTTTTTTCGTTTCGTGTTTTTCAAAGAGGGGACACACGCCGGCGGTGGACGCACCGGCGAGAAGCCCCGCAGACGTGCCTGTCGTACCGCATTCGGAAGACCGACACCGCAGGACACAATTTCAACTACGAGCTTTTTAACCGCAACAACTTTAGTATATGCTATTGGAGCTGGAATTACCGTGGCTGCTGGCACCAGACTTGCCCTCCAATGGATCCTCGTTAAAGGATTTAAAGTGTAATCATTCCGATCACGAGGCCTCGAACGAGTCCCGTATGGTTATTTTTCGTCACTACCTCCCCGTGCCGGGAGTGGGTAATTAATTTTTCATCTTAGGGGATGCTGTGTGGAGGGTCTTTTTAAAGAAGGGAAGGATAGGAAGTTCTGGGAAGGAAGAAGGTTCAGGGGTGGGTAGGAATCTAGGGATCAGTGTCGGGAGTGACGGATGTATGAATCCATCCCTCCACCTATGATGCAACACGATGGGTCGAGATAGCCCGGCTGGAAGGGTCAAAATGCCTCCATCAACCAGTCTCTCTCGATCCGGTCAACCACGCAGCAGGTGAGCAGACGCATCCGCCGCTAAGACCCGAACCAACCCCACCTCATGAACCCGGGCACCCCTGGTTAGTCAGAAAATGTAGCGAACCACTTGGGGTGACCTATGGCAGAGATGTTGGTTCCGCCTCCCAAATTGAAACAGAAAAACAGAAAAAATATATTTGAAAAATAAATTAGTGTAGCGTACATATTTTTAAAAATTTGTAAATCCTTTAAAAAAACAGGGTTATTCCCCGTGGGTCGAGGTGTAACTGGGCAGGACTTGGGCCAAAACCGGGTACTAACTGTATTACCTTGAATCAGTGGCGTAGCTAGCATGGGTGGCACCCGGGGCGGATAACGTGGTGTCACCCCCCATTAAAGTTGAAAATGCAAATTTCAACTTCATAAAAAATTGGTCCGTCCTTGGGGGGGGTGGCTAGCACCCCTCCATCGATTGGGACCCGGGGCGGGCCGCCCCCCCCTCGTTATGCGGAGGCAGGTATGGGTACCGGATAACCAACACCCCTGCCATTGGTCACCCCGAGTGGTTTGCTACATTTGGTGTCTTAACAAGAGTGCCCGGATTCGTGAGGTGAGGTTTGTCCAAGTCTTGGCGGCAGATGCTTTTGGCCACCTACTGCGTGGCAGGCTGGATTGGCAGAGACTGGTTGAGGGAGATCTTTTGACCTCTCTAACCGGACTCTATCGACCCATCGCCTGACACCGCAGTGGGAGGGATGAATTCATATGTTCGTCCTCCTCAAACCAAAATGCATACCATTTGACACACATAAATAAAAAATAACAATTACCTACCTTAAGCGTTGAATTACCCAAAACAACCAAAACTGATGTCATATTTATAAAAAGAGTAAATTTTGTTAAAATGTTTGTTGAATCTTAACGAACACAACCAAGGCAATGAAACTTCATAAGCATACCTAAGTCATGATTGATTCTTAATTGTGTAATCTACCTCAGCGTGTTGCTGCCATTTACTGAGAAATCATTCTACCCGGTCATGCCCTCCTCTCCAACTTAAAAAATAACAGAACTTGAATATTAACTTTGAAATGTTATAAATTGTGAAGTTCTGTGAAATAACTGGCCCTTAGAGTAGGGTTGCCAACAGTCCTGTTTTCCCAGGACATGTCCTGCTTTTTGGGGTGTCCTGGGCTATCCTAGATAGTTTTTTTAAGCATCATCCTGAGTTTTTAAAGAGTCCTGTTAAGGAGCTGAATTTTAAAATTCGCGCGCCACTACCCTCTCCAATCATTTTGTCACTGGGCTCGCATGGCGCGTGTGAAAGTCAAGGTTTTTTTCACTTATAAACACACAGTGGTCAAAAGAGAGAAATCGATTACTTCCAGCAACAGTGCTGCAATAATCAAAATGATCTACAACATGTTATATGAATTGAATTGAACCTCTACTAAAAGCGCAAAAAATGGTTATAGGTGTCATTAACAAGCGACCGACAAGATACCCCTGTAAACGACTCTTCGTCGAGTATAACGTCTTAGACATACGGCAACTCCATCTAAAATTTATGCTAATACATTTCCTGTTCAAATACAAAAACAAAACTCTCTTACAACACAACTACACCACCAGAACAATAACCAACAGACACTACAATGTACCTACACTACACACCACGTCAGCTCAAAGACAATTTTTCTTCCTAGCTCCTAAAATCTTTAACCTTATCCCTGAAAACCTAAAAACGTTGAGTCAACCCCATTCCTTTAAAAAACAAATAACGAAATGGATCCTTACACATGGAATACATTACAATTTTAACACCCATTCACTTTACACTCTATCAATTTAATCACCTTTCAGACAAAATATAATATACCTCTACTTTCTAAATTAGCGTCATTGTATGTACAAGATTAATTAGTGTGATCTATAGCTAACAACTCCTCAAATTTTTCATTTTCTAATAATTCTCTAACTTCTCCATCTTCTTCTTGTAACCCAATCTAACTATAAGTATATCATTTTCTTATTACAGAAGATCTGTGTGCTTAGTATTAAGAGCAGGCAAAACATAATATAGTTTTTATTTACTATCTAAGCAGCATTATATGTATAAGACTGATTACTGTGAACTATATATCAATAATTCCTTAATATACTAGTAATAACTTATCTTTTCCAATAATTATTTAACTTCTTCGCCTTATTCTTGTAATCCATCTTGTTGTTATTGTAATTCATATAACTACATTAACTCTCTTATTGTAGAAGAATTTGTGTGCATAGTATCAATTAGTGAAAAATTCAACCTATACAAATGAATGTATCTCTGCAAACTATAAACTTCACCCGCCATAACACAGGGTCATCCCTAGCATGGAGGGTGAAATATCACAAAAAACTATTTGTACTTTCGATAATTCATGTTTTAAATAAATATAAACTGTGGAACATTAGATAAGTTTTAAGATTTACACGGCCAAAAGCATTTTGGTTATTTGTTGATGTCACACATCTACCAGATCTGCCCTGATGATGGACACTGCAACGATGTCCGAAACGTTGGCTAAAGAAGGAGGTAGCGCAACACTGTTATGATAAAATATTTGTCAATATATCTCGAAGTTTATTTTATCATAGATTTAGGCAAGCAGGTACCTCATTTCAAGAGGTGATTAAATAATATTAAATAAGCTTCTTCATAAATTTATTTTTTTAAATTTTGGAAGTAACATCATTCATTTTTTTCTTTTTTGAATAGGGTATAAAAATCGAATATTTTGTTTAGAGCCGACTTCTGAGTAATCTTTCTATGGTGGTGGAGGGTTTTACTGACAAGTCGGGCGTGATTCTTATTGATTACGTTAATAATTTTATAAAGTAAAACGATTATTATTTTATCCGAACTGGATGATAATTAACTAGGCCGCGACTATTGTAATCGTGGTGCCGATAAGTGTTGTAAATACACATTTCTGTCTTCGTAATTTTCACCGAATATAACTGATGGTTAATTTTGAATTTACTTGCCAAGTAACAAGCAATTTATTTTAAAACATGGAAGATTTAAAATACAAGAAATTTAATCTGTTAAATAACGAAGGAATAATTATTCTCGCCTGATAATACAAGATTTTCATGGCTGGCTTTTGGTTTTGGGAGCAGATACTGTTTTCGGCTGAAATCAGTTCCAGGTATTTTGTCCGACCATACTTCAGGAGAAAAACCAGAAGCTCAAGATCGTAATTTAGATAGATAGTTAGAATCATGTAAATTTTTGGTCGATTCAAGGAAGGTGAGTCTTAAGTTCTGTTAATATGTTTATTGGTTCCAGTTTTATTTTATTATGTGATAATAAATCTTTTAATTCATATTTCTTAATAATACTGTCTATTTTATTTTAAAAATCCTTCTAATTTAATCGTATAGTTTTCATACCAAAGACCCTGAGAGAGGTTTATTGTTTTACTAACTGCTAGCCTGGTTTATCAACCAGTGGCGCCCCTTTTAAAAATAAAGCTGGCAGATGTTGATGTATATTTCACCATGACAATTTTAAGTCATATTTTTATTATGACAATTTGGCGACCTTAAACGTGTTGGGTTTCGTTTTATACGTTATGATTATTTTACAAGGATTTTTACTAATGAAATGTATTTATTTTGCTTCAGAAATATGTCTGTTTATTGATAACATGTCATTTTTTTTTTCTCTCTCAAGAGCTTTTGTTATTAACAAGTTTCATTTGTTTTGAAAATATTTCATTTGTTTAAAAACAATAGAATGTTATCAAAATTGATTATTTTTTTTTTCTCGCTTAAAATGGTAAAATAGCTTAACTATTTTCAGCTCGTAAAGTCATTTCTAATTTTAATCAAGCAAGATTTAATATCTTTTCTTTGTGTTTGAATTATTACGGCCGCGTACTATTTATTATACAATTGGGAACGTCTTCAATCTTCGATTAATTCGAAACGCATTTCATTCATCTACGACTTTCATTATGGAATAATGCTACGAACATTTTATTTAAAAGAAAAACAAACGATATACAATCAAATGTTACTGTTTATTGTTTGTATTTCGGTATAACTATTTTCATTTCGCTACGTCATTTCCAAAATAATATATTACTACGAATTATTTAAATGAATTATTACGGCTGTGATTTTCAAACGAATTGCAAATAGAACAACTTTGAATAATTTTTCCAAAATGTCGACTTCATTCGAGAATATAAATGATAAAACAAAAGAAGATCTATTTAAGCGTCTTATTCAACGACTGCATCGTAAACAAGAATCAATTTTTCCTTTTATAATATTTTAACAAATAAAGTTAATTTTTTTTTAGAAATGCAGATTTTATCATTATTTAAACGTCATTTACAATCTAATAGTAAAGATTTTATTCAAAAAAATATTTCTTTAAATGAATACAAATAACTTGAATGGAGCCACTCGATTTATTCGTATTTCATGCGCACGGAATGCAGATATTTCAGAGTTGCCTTTACTGGTTAGACAGTTTCTTTCTATTTCGTTTTTTTGAGGTGGTGGGCCGATCACCCCAGGATTCGAGATAGAATGAAATAGTCGATTGTATTAATATGTAACGTCATAGATTGTATACCAATATACATAATTATAAAACTTTTAAAACTATTTATTGCCAATTGTGACATTTTCTTATATTTTATTTACAAAAACGGGCATTATTTTTAATAACAATTCTGAAAAACGGTAATTGTCAACGGTGACACAAGGAATAATGTGATATTTATTATCATTATTTTAACAAATAAAGGACAATATACACGAAATGTGATAAGACTTAGAGAAATAATCGGACAATGACGCAACGTCATTATTATCATTGGAGGGGAGTTAGCGGAGGTATATCCAGTCTAAACAACTGGGTCCTGGTGTTCAACTTACCATTCCTAATGGTCCAAATAAGTTCCAAAGGTAAGGGTGGGCTTGTACCCCATCCGCAACGTATCGATCCGGCGTCGATAACGTTTACCTTACATGACAGACAGAGGGCGAGAGATGCTTGCTGTCTGCTCATCAAACCCTGAGCTGCTGACTCAGGTACGGAACACAGTGTGCTACATCGTCAGGCGGAAGGCAGTGGATCCGTTGCCTGTAGACGGATAATACCTATAGGTGATGGAAGGACTGCAGTCCACTGGTCCATGTGCATACTCGCAGTACTAGGTGGTGTGAAACTTGTTTTGAGTGGTTCGAGTTGTTCTGGAAGTTTTAATGAGCAATTCTGACACAACATTCTACAAGTAATTCATAAACTCTATTTGAAATCGAGTTGTATGTTAATTTTTTTCACACGGTACTATTGGTAGTGATTTCTGCAAAATCACGTCATTATTTTTCTCAAATATATCAAGTCTCAATTAATTTGTGCATGCCTTTATATTGTCTTACGTTATGCTCTACGTCAGAGCCAATAAAATTCAAGCCCATACAATCAGTAATAAGTATTGTACACTCGACGTGTAATTTTTTTTTGTGTCATAATCATGGAGAATCTATCCATTGACTAAAACATGTAAGTTCTGTAAAGCCGAGCTTATATACCCAAGTTATATGGTGGTTTCCAAGGGTTTGGCCAAAAACATCAGTAGAAATTTATTCAAATTTCGATACATTTCAATCAGGTCTGATCAACCGGGTTGATACATAATTAATATAATTTGAATGCGGAATTCAAATTAATTTTCCTTGAAGGAAAATTATTATTTTTTTAAACTCTAGTTTTAGACTCGAGTTCAAATATTTTTAAATATGATTATGAAATAAAGAACATTAATTATGAAATGAATAATTCCAAAATATTGTTTAAACAACAATTTATAACACACGTACAACTCTAGTACTTCGCTCGAGTTCAACCTAACTTGTTAATTGACATGTTATGAATGAACAGACAAACTAAAATAAGAATCACGTTGTTTTTATATATATATATATATGTATATTTTTTTAGTTTTTTATTTAACTTAGAATTTAAAAAAAAAATTTACCACTAAGTATTTATACTTTATTTTTTTTTAAATTCTAAACAAAAAGTTTATAATGAACTGTGTTTTTTTAATTGACAGGATTACTCAGAGATCCAAAGATTCGTACCTCTTTGCAACTTGAGTTGTCTTGATAGTTGAAAAATATAAAATTTACATAAAATAATGTTTAATTTAAATTTAATTTCATTTCATGTCGCATTTGTTTTTAAATATTTATATATATATAAAACATATATATAGAGATCTAGATGTTGTTAAGTTAGTTTATAATAGAGCACATCTCCTATGCATTCGAGTATGCAATATATATTTTTTATACTAATTGAAGAGATTAGTTTATTTAATTTATAAACTTTTGCTTAAAAAGTGTTTGTTTTCTCTTGGGAAACTGAAATTTGTTTGTTTCAAACAAATTTACTAAACAATTTCGACTCCACAAAGCTGGTTGTCTACCTCAATTATTTGGCACCATTCATTGGCGATGGTTGATGACATTATGACATTTAAATAATTTGATTTTACATAAATGTTGATTGCTATTATATAAATTTCCTTCTTGGATAGACCAAATGACCTTAGTGAGTTAGTCAGGAAACTCCACGGAGTGAACATTCTTGATATCCTAAAGATGGATTTAAATTCAGTGCAAAGTGAGGGTTGATTGATCTCCCTAAAAGTGATGCCTATTGAGGCTTAATACCCTGATTTGGGACAGTGACGCTTTTGAGCATAAAAGTGATATGACGTTTTTGAAGGAGTTATGTAAAATTTGTAGAATTAATATTTATAATATTTTTTTTTTTCTCTTTCAGTTTAAAGTGTGTTGTTTATTTATCATTTAATGATTGTTGTTCACGTAACATTTAATTATGTCCTGTTTATTTCAGGTATTTTAACTATAATAATCAATAATATTGTATTCTAATTCTAATTCAAATTTAATCAATTTTAAATATTTCAAAGGTTCATACGAATTATTTATTATAAATTATGTTTTATTAATCTTTGAAAAGATTGTTAAATATTACTAATTGCTTTGTTGTTTTTATTTAATAGAAATCCTTGGATCGACAAATGTATCAGATAGAATAGGTTTCTTTTATAATTATGTTTGGGGACAAACATTTGCGTGGTCCGGGAGGTAATGTTATGATAAAATATTTGTCAATATATCTCGAAGTTTATTTTATCATAGATTTAGGCAAGCAGGTACCTCATTTCAAGAGGTGATTAAATAATATTAAATAAGCTTCTTCATAAATTTATTTTTTTAAATTTTGGAAGTAACATCATTCATTTTTTCTTTTTTGAATAGGGTATAAAAATCGAATATTTTGTTTAGAGCCGACTTCTGAGTAATCTTTCTATGGTGGTGGAGGGTTTTACTGACAAGTCGGGCGTGATTCTTATTGATTACGTTAATAATTTTATAAAGTAAAACGATTATTATTTTATCCGAACTGGATGATAATTAACTAGGCCGCGACTATTGTAATCGTGGTGCCGATAAGTGTTGTAAATACACATTTCTGTCTTCGTAATTTTCACCGAATATAACTGATGGTTAATTTTGAATTTACTTGCCAAGTAACAAGCAATTTATTTTAAAACATGGAAGATTTAAAATACAAGAAATTTAATCTGTTAAATAACGAAGGAATAATTATTCTCGCCTGATAATACAAGATTTTCATGGCTGGCTTTTGGTTTTGGGAGCAGATACTGTTTTCGGCTGAAATCAGTTCCAGGTATTTTGTCCGACCATACTTCAGGAGAAAAACCAGAAGCTCAAGATCGTAATTTAGATAGATAGTTAGAATCATGTAAATTTTTGGTCGATTCAAGGAAGGTGAGTCTTAAGTTCTGTTAATATGTTTATTGGTTCCAGTTTTATTTTATTATGTGATAATAAATCTTTTAATTCATATTTCTTAATAATACTGTCTATTTTATTTTAAAAATCCTTCTAATTTAATCGTATAGTTTTCATACCAAAGACCCTGAGAGAGGTTTATTGTTTTACTAACTGCTAGCCTGGTTAATCAACCAGTGGCGCCCCTTTTAAAAATAAAGCTGGCAGATGTTGATGTATATTTCACCATGACAATTTTAAGTCATATTTTTATTATGACAACACGGCATAACACCCTAAAAACAAATAACGAAAAAAAAACTGTGGAACATTGTATAATTGTTAACTCAACCACAAATGTTGAAAGACAATTGTGGAGTCGAAAAATACAATAAAAATAAATAATAAAAGACTAAATAAATAAATACTAAAAAAATTAAATAAGACCTTACAATTTATGATTAAAAACGTCATTCCTCCATTTATGTTAGTTGAACACGTGATTGATTGATGACGAAAAATGTGATTTTTATTAGTTGTTTTATTGACCCTGTTTTCAGTGCAATATAACCATAACAATTAGGTACCGCTTTTATTACATATATAGTCCTGACTTTAAACCGAAATGTCCTGGTATTTCTACCTTCAAATCCTGGATTTCAAAATTTGGAGATGGCAACCCTACCTTAGAGTCCTGAAATATCAGTGGAACATCTTTTCACATAAATACAATGTTGTGCGCACTGACCTGCGTAGTTCTGGGGTTGAGTCTCGCTATGAATACCGTGTGGTGGGGATTTCCAAACACATGTTTATTTGGCACATAGACCAAATGCAGGGCACGCCAGATGCCGTTGTCATGGGGCTCCGTATCGGTACCTAAACAAGAAAAACACCAGCAGAGTTATTAAAAGTAGATGTGATTAAAAAGTGTAAGGAATGAGACAATCGATGCGCGTCGGTAAGTATAGTGATTGAAAGGTAAATATCGGTTCGGACTGGCCACGCTTATTACGAATAATTTTTAGAAAAAAACTTTAGATTCGCCTTAATTACTATAAAAGGAAACTTTTTGGCTTTGGGGCGGCGGAAAATAATGCATTTTAATTTTCAATTGCATAAAACCAAAATTCGCTTCGCGACTGACACAGCGAAAATCCGCGGCCGTACATGTCACTGTGATGTTGGTATCCTTGATAAATTAACAAGAGCTAATACGACTGTAGCTGACTTCGTGGGATAAGGTGCGTAATTATGAAATTTGTCTAGCGGGCTTGTTTGTGTAACATGGTTTGTGATACAAAAGAAAGTGCCCCTTTATAACGCCTACTCGCGTCAAGGCAGGAAAAACATCCCAGTTTTCAAGTGGCTTAGCGGCTACGCTAGGTTTGTGTAACATGGTTTGTGATTCGCGGTATTTCATGTAGGTATCCCACGAAGTCAGCTACAGTCCATAACAGTGACAGCAAGTGACAGCTACGGCCGCGGATTTTCGCTGCGTCGGTTCGCGAAGTGAATTTTGGTTTTATGCAATTGAAAATTAAATTGCATTATTTTCCGCCGCCCCAAAGCCAAAAAGTTTCCTTTTATACTAATTAAGGCGAATCTAAAGTTTTTTTCTAAAAATTATTCGTAATAAGCGTGGCCAGTCCGAACCGATAATTACCGATTGAAAAAATAGGTTCGTAATCACCGTCAATCGACCCAATTTTCAAAGGATCGTATATTTTGGCGAAAGGACTCCAAGTGTCTTTCGAATGGCGTGATTTCTTGTCTCCCGTTGTTCTAGGCTTATCCTTAAAATAACAATTTGTTTATGTATTACAAAATACAATAGAGAAACATTATATTCTTTCAAACAAACTTAATAAGAATAGCATTACCTTGGGCATTATTGAATTTTAAAAATACTACGAGGTTAAGTTTTTAGATATTGCTTGACAGTGTCAGCTGGTGTCAGGTCAACTGTCAAATTCATAAATAAACCAATCATAAACCAATCATGTCAAATTTATAAACAAGAAACCACTAGAGATGGTCTATATTCATTTGCAAGACACCGGTTCTGCTGTTGTCCCTGGAACCGTCGATGTTTTTTCTGGGAAGCCGATTACGTATAGAACTGATTCCTTTTGGAATATTTATCAAATTAATAAATATTTGAACAATAGGCCACTCTCATCACATTTTTTAAAAAAAATCCGGTTTAGGCAAATATTCTAAGACATTCTGTATTTTTTTAATCATATTTTTGAGACCCTGGCGATTTTTTGAAAATTTCAATCTGAAAAATCAGACCATTTTTTTATAAACCGGAAAGACCGGATATAATTTTATAGGTGCGAAAAAACGATAATTTCATAGCCGAAAATCATTAAAAAAAAAAAAAAAAACATTTTCCACACGAATGGCACAGGAGAATATCGAGGCATACCAAAAATATTAAATCTCATAAATATTTTTTTCCTTGATCCATCTTATTGATCATAAATCATTATAATGTTCAAAGTCTATATTACTAAATCAAATTTTATATACTTGTACTTGTAAATTATAATAATAAATTAGAATATTATAAAATTTGATTTTGTTAAAATCCGCACCATTATCATTTTACCTCCAAAACACGTACGGACAACGTAAAATGTACGGGGTTCTCTTCATAACATCTGTCAAAAAATCAAACCAAATGATACGTTCGCAGAGAACAAACAATAAATCTAGTGAACGTTAAATGTCAAATTCAAAAACTCGCCTGAAATCAATGTGATGCCATTAAAAAAAATAAAAATCAGTGTGGAATTTAATAAAATTAATAGGAACATTTTCGGAGACGGGACATTTTCATGTATTGACGTCACGAGCTCAAATAATGGATTTATTTATTTAAAAATAAAAAAAACTGTACATTTCTAAAAAAAATTACTAACATTTTCGTAATCTGAGTAAAAAAATCTATCGACACGATTTTTTCCAAGTCGTTATGAAGTTCATGCAAGTGGCCTATTGTGAAAGAGCAATAAAATATTTTTAATTTTCGAGAAATCTGTTTCTTTTTCAAGTATTTTTCTCTTGACACATCTACCCTTCATTCACTCTTCCCTTGGATGCGATTTTTTTCCAGAAATTCTCTGGCAACCACCCTCCTGTAGTTTTTGAGGAACCGATTCCAAAAGCATCTCGTTAAAGAGCCGGTTCCATTCAGTTTACCAATCCCAATAGCGCCGTTTACACGCACACTTCGGAGCGACCGAGTCCCGCGCCACTTCAGGCCGCCGCGCAAAAAAGTAAAGACCGATAGGTTTACAGCGCAGTTCACTGTGAGACTTTTCTGCGCGGCGGCCTGAAGTGGCGCGGGACTCGGTCTCTCCGAAGTGTGCGTGTAAACGGCGCTATCAGTCTACACTGGAACTGCAGTGCCAACTCATTTCCACATCTCTACAAACCAGTGCTGCCAGATGCACAGATTTTACCACATTTTCATGGTTTTTTGGGTCATTTATACCACACTTCCAAGGTTTTTTTTTTAAATGGCAAACAAGACATGGTTTTTACCGGTCAGTATATTTATATTTATGCCGATCACCAACAATATGACTCAGGGGGGTATAACTCCGAACTTTTTCGTATCGATCACGTGGTGTGTGACGTATGATTAATGACCATATCATTTTATTGGTCCAAATTTCCATAGAAAAACTGTTTAGAACTGAGTAGTATTTCTAGTAGGATTCTATGGTATTATATGTCAAAATAGCACATGTCCCGAACAACATCGAAGTAAATATTTTGAAAAAATGCTTCCTAAATTTCGTTGCAGTGTTGAAGGCTGTGAGGATAGTGTTTCAGTTCGACACAGAGTACCAAGCTGCAAAACTAATGAGAGTCGTTATCGGGAATGGGCGTGAAGAATCGGCAGATCAGACTTCATTGCTTACCCGATTTTGGGAAGTTGTGGGTATGTATGTGGTTCCCATTTCGCTAAGAAATGCAAAAATTCCAATGGCACGTTAAAAAAAGACGCTTTGCCGACCCTTAATCTTTCTGGAATCGGAAAACATGGGGGTTTACCCAAAGAAAAGGTAAACGTACGTAGGAGACTACATGTTCTACCTAGAGTGTTGTCCAGCACGAATCGTGCTGTCCAAGACCACAACTACAGTTTAAAATGTATAAAAGGTGGAGAGATAGATGTTGATTCACCGAGTCTTTATTATTATAAAGATATTCAATACATTTATTATTTCTTCAAACACAGTAATTCCATTATTATTAAGATATTTAAAATGACAGGCGTATCCGAGACGCGCGATCGTTCTTCCTTTATTTTCTCTTTTATACTCTGCACTGGTAGGATATAGTTCATTGGATGAGGCTGGGTAATATAATGAATTTATTTATTTCAGAACCAAACGTGTTCCCCCCTGGGCCGAGCACCGAGTCTTTTGCTGCCAAAAAAGTATTGGAAGATTATGGAGGTATACATCTTTATTTATATTTCATTAGGAAATAATATTCTATGTTTTGTTTGCGAACTTTGGTTAATGTGATGAATATATTTATTTCAGAACCAAACGCGTTCCCCCCTGAACCGAGCACCATGCCTCTTGCTGCCAAAAAAGTAGTGGAAGATTATGGAGGTATACATCTCTATTTATATTTCATTAAAGGAAATAATATTCTATGTTTTGTTTGCGAACTTTGGTTAATGTGATGAATATATTTATTTCAGAACTAAACATGTTCCCCCCTGGACCCAGCAGCAATTCAGCTTCACGTAAAAATAAAGGTTCTCGAAGTAAGCATATTTATAGCTTTTTATTTGATCAGCGTTGTTCGGTACCTTTGGTTTTGAATCATGTAATCATTGGCCTGAAATATTGTGTTTTCTAGATATTCAGAGTCGCTCAATCTCTTCTTTTACTGGGCCAATCGCTACGCTATCTCCAAGAAAGAAGAAAATGCGGTTGGAGATGATGGTGATAAGGCGACAACTTAGATACGCACAAAAGAAAAATAGTACACTCAAGAAACGCCCCGCTACTGAAACGCGCTTTAGGAAGGGTACCTGCTTGGAAGATGCTCTTTCAATTCTAAATCCGGTGCTCCGTAAATTCGTTCTCTCGCAAGCAAAAATTAGCCCGCGTTTAAAAAAAGGTCGAAGATACACACGCGCGGATAAGTCTTTGGCACTTGCTGTCTATAAGGAAGGGCCAAAATGTTATCGATTACTCTCAAAAATGTTTGCTTTACCATCACCTCTAACTTTAAAAAAAGAATTGTCCTTAATATCTCTTAAACCGGGAATTAACCAACATTTATTTAACTTTTTGAAAAAGAAAGCAGATTATATGGATGACATAAACAAATTCTGCATTTTAATGTTTGATGAGATGAGTATTTTTCCACACATAAATTTCAACGTACATAGTGGAATCATTGAAGGGTTAGAGGATAAAGGTGATGCAAGAAGAAAAAAATTTGCTGATCATGCTCTAGTTTTAATGATTAAAGGCCTGACCGTTCCTTATAAGCAGCCAGTTTTTTTTTCGTTTTCAGAAAGTGGAACTAATTATTTTGACTTGAAAGAAATTCTTCTTGAAAGAAACTGTTTTAGGCAAATTGTTCGATTGTGGTTTCAAGCCCGTTGCAACTGTGTGTGACCAAGGCACCGTTAACAGTAGGGTGGTGAAAGCCTTGCTTGAAGACACTCGAACAAGTTGCCTAAGGGATATGAGCTCACTTTTCATGGCTCCTGTTAATTGAGATAGTATATCGTTATGTGTGCCACCCACCTGTGCCAAAACAGAACGGTTATTGTTAATTTTGTTCTCTTGGCATTGATTTGTGTATACTGTATATTCTTTGTTTCTTATTATTTTATCAATATTTAGTAAGGACTCGTAAGGAACACTATAGAATTACTTTTAAGTTGATTATATTTAAGCGCACTTGAAGTGAAATAACACAATACTGCGCTATACAAATATTATGTTATTATTATTTGTACGGTGCTTCTTAGCCTCCCCACTCTTGTCTACTCTAGTTTTCTGAAGGTTTCACTTGTACCGTGTGTGAATTGCACACTCTGTTATTACATTATCTTCAGACCTCTGCAGCCATACTCTGTCGACCCATCCCCTTCACAGATAGACTCATACATCCATCACTCTTGAACATATTGACTCCCAGATTCCTAACTACCGCTCTGTACATTTTTCCTTCTCAAAACTTCCTCCTTTTCCTTCCCCTAAAAAGACTCCACACTGCATCCCTAAAGATGACAGGCCCTGAGAGATTTTTTCCTCAAGGCCTCCCGTGTGGGCTAATAAAAAAAAATCTATCCTAAATTCCTTTTTTATTGTTCATATTTTTATATTAAAGGTTAAAAACCTTCCCATTCCAGGTGAATTACTAAGATATTGTAATCAGTTCTTTGTAAATGAGGTTGCGCATGATTGTATTTCCGTTTTTTTGTATTTGTATTTTATTTTAATAAAATGGTACATGCAATTATGAGTTTTCATTTTATTTTTAAAATAATTTTTAGGCTGATAAATTGGGTAGGGATTTATATTGTTTATGGAAGTATCTTTTTTTTTTTTACTTTTCTATATTCTTGTCGATGGTATGTGACGTCAGAGTAATAAAATTTTCATTTTGACAGTTAAAATAGTGTTGAAATGGTATATTTATGTGTTGAAACCAGTTGGGAACAAAAAGCCGGAAGATATCGATCTAGGTATTAGTTCATTTATGATATGACTTTTGAGTGAGATAGGTGCGATTTTTTAGCGTGCGGGAATCGTGTGATTCTTTAATTCACTAGTTTGCAATATCTCTTTATATAATTGTCTTAAATTTAATATGAATATATTAATTAAATATGGATTTGCTATGTAATTTTAATTAGGTAGGTAACCACACTACTACTGTAAATTATTGGGGTTGTGGGAGAATTTCTTCAAATTATGATTATTTATGCATTAAACCGCTTACTCGTTAACTTTTTATCCAAACAGTTATATTTAGCTTTATTATTACGAAAAGTGAGTATTTATGTCGGGGGAGACCAAAAAACATGCACAAAATATGCATTTAACATTTTAATTTTGTTAAAATTAATTCACTCGCACGGTAACGCCATGTTCATTCATCGTTTATATTTTAACAGTTCATCAATGCTGCCAATCATAGAAAAATATTTTTGCGTAAAACAAAGTGAATGCATCATTGACAAGTATTTGTAACAGTAGAACATGGAAAGAAATGTATTAAAATAATTACACAAACCCGCTAGACAAACCATGCGTAGCCAAACAAACCTTTCAAAACCTGGGATGTTTTTTAAAAGTATGATGAAAAGCGAGTTTATTTTAGAGAATTTATTTTATAAGAGTGGTACTTCCGACAAATGTCATATTTGATTGTCTATTAGCTAAAAAAGGAACATTCCGTATTTTCCGTGCATCAAACTTCGACAACACGAACGTTCCGTATTATCCGTGAGGTGGACTAACTGCATATTTACCAAATTATGTTTTATGACGGTTAAAAATAATAATGAAATGTTATTTGTATTTGCGTGGTATTTTTTTTCAAAAACATTGCTTTTTCCTATTATTCAAAGGAAAATATGAAATGACTGTTTTTAATGTAACATTAACAAATATATTTTAATAAGTTGTTACCTTACTTAAATTTTCGCTTAAGAAAAACATGTTTTTATTTATTATCCGTCTAAACATGGTAAAACATGTTTTTTTACCCCTGAAACGATTTTATTTTAATTTTAAAGTGTCACTGCTACAAAAAACCGTTTGGAAGGGAACGGCTAAAGTCCGGTCTCCTCCGACCGAAAACATAAACATTTGCTTACACATTACTATAAACATTGGCGATGGGGGCGTGGCTTTACACATTTTTGTATGTATACATTGTATACCCACATTTCAATGTTTATAGTAATGCGTACGCAATTATGTTTTCGGTCGGAGGCGACCCCACTTAAGGGAGCCTGCTATTCCTCAATACACAGAACTATCCCGTCAAAACAAACCGTTTGAAATTGTTTCAGTTATGTTTTTTTTTGTTTTAAATCATTTCGTTAGAAATTGTTTCATCAATTCCCTCATTTTTCCAAAAAATAAATTTCCTACCTTATTCGAATAAGATTTGCACATAGTTCCGATCCTTTTCACTGACTCTCCAGATTGCACATTCTTATGTCTAGAAGTGGGAACTTTACACCACATATTTTTTGGTTTGGCTACTTCTCAATTTTTTTTAAAGCTTTTAATGAATTTTCAAAGGGGTGTTGAAATTGTATGATTCTGAGCTGTCATGGAACCGTATTTTAGGTACCGACAACTTCGGTTCGTGCAGGTCGAGACGCGTAATTTGATATCCATCTCGGGTACTGAAAGGTTCCATGAATTAAATATTTATGGAAAAATAGATCCTACTTTCAGTACTTACCGACTGTGTACATCAATCTATTCTGACGCACAATATCCGAACAGGTACGAATAAGAGTAAGTAATTTGAATTTATTTGAAAAAAATTAAATTTGCTTCAAAATTAACTATGAAAACGGAAATTTTTTGAAATTTTTATTTATTTAAATCTTTTTTTTTTAATTTTTAATTTTGAAATTTTTGAATTTTGAAATTTTTGAATTTTGAAATTTGTGGATTTAAAATTTTTATGAAATTTGAAATTTTTTATATTTTTCACCATAGTTGGGGGGATGGATTCATACGTTTGTTACTCCGGACACACTGACCCTCAGATACCCACCACTCCTCATACGTATTTCCTTCCCAGAATTCCTCTCCTTCCTTTCCTAAAATAACCCTTCACACATCATCCCCTATGATGACATAGGCCCCGAGGTAAATTATTTTCGGTGTGGAGCTAATGTAAAAAAAACTGGAAACTGAAGTATTTTCGTCACAATTTACGTGGGCGGATTTTTTTTAATGATTTTATTTGAACGTTTTAATTCCTAAAGGTAGCTTTCCTAGATAATTTGTCGATGTTTTTTACTGTAATATATTTTTATATGATTTGAAATGTGTGATGAATAATAGGAGTACCTACAAAATTTATCAAATCATAATATTTTATCAAAATTTAAAACACATCTTTGCTAGATAAAATGACAATCTTTCGAAAAACCCCCCAAACGCCAGTGTACCTTGGATACTATAAAAAAATCATTTATAATATCTGTACATAACCAGCTAATCCAGGGAATTTACATAGGGTAGATTATGTACGATTCACGGTTATGGTACCGTGACGGCAAAAAAGGCATCAAACATACGTTACTTATCGTTATGGCTGCAGCTCTTTATTAGACATTAAATAATGGCGAGACAAAAGATGAGATATACAAAATACGTGTGTCTATTATTTCTTCCAAAGTACCTACTATCTTTTCTCTTTGGGGGAAACAGATATACCTATCTTATTACGGCTCGGCTATTTTCTTTATATGTGTGAGAGATATGTATGACAAAGATTGTATTTTTCCTTTGGGGGGTGCAGACATGCTTTCACCGTTTGTCTCATTTTCGCTTGTTGTTATATAGTGAGTAAGAAAGAGCTGTAGCATTTTATGATGAAGAACAAAAGCAAAACCATTAGCGTATTGACATTTGACGTTTTTGAATTTTTGGAATTCACTCACAATTCTTAGGGGGCATTCAAGTATTACGTAACGCAATTTTTTACCCGATTTTTGACCCCCCTCCCCCCTCTGTAACGCTCCTTAACGTTTTTCTGTACTCTCCCCCCCCCCTTAAACGATACGTAACGCTCAATTGACAAGTTTTAGCAGAAAGTCACAATTAAGTTGCGCAAAGTATTGGAAAGTCGCTTAAATACCTATTTCTTGTTTTAATCGCGTTTGCGGTAATAAATAAAACTAAGAGATTTCGAAAACGAAAAGGGTTGCCAACTTGGAAGATTTTAATTCACTACTTTTTTTATGTAAATAAAGAAAAACATGTTACGTAACGCGGTGTTCACAGTGTTTCTTTAAATGCTGTTTTAGACAGCCCCCGAGAGATTTTTGCTGTATTTTAGGAAAGTCGTGTTTTATTAAATATTAGCGCACTCTCTCCAACATTCGTAATTGCATATATCTCCATCTTCTTCTTTTTGAGTGGCGATACGGCGCCAAGGAACGTAAATTTATTGCCTTTTTGTGCCGTTACGGAACCATTATCATAATTGCCTAAGGAATTACAAAATTTTAGCTATCCGAATAGTTGGCTAAAGAAGGAGGTAGCGCAACTCCGAGTTGGTTAAGGCACTGTGCCCCTGTAAACAAGGGATCCCGAGTTCGATTCCCAGTTGCGACCGTTACCTTTTTATTTTTCAGTGTCTTGTTCTGTTTCATGTTTCGTTTAGAAATTTATTAGTATTATCTTCTTCTTCAATGAAAAATTTAGATACTTTTGAATGCAGCTTTAACTTTGTGGTTATCCATTATAGATAAAAGAAACAATTTAACTTTGTTTGAACCACTTATATATTTGAGTAAAGCCGACCGGTTTCGGAAAACCGTTCCTTCTTCAGGGCAAGCGTATACTGATTTGACAGTTATGAAATATGGATGGAAACAATGTGTTATTATGGTAGGGATGGAGTCGTTGCTAGGTATTAATGAAGAGTGGGTGGGAACATATTCATGATTGGGCTATAAGACAATATTTTTTGTTTGTTGATAGATATTATAACGATACGCTTGGTCCAAGTGACCACGCGACCAATGATGATTTCCCAACCCGCTTTGTTCTTAAAACGATTACAGAGAAAGAAGTTTCTATAGTAATAAACTCGCTCAAAAACTCTTCATCAACCGGCATTGATGAAATATCTAACAATGTTCTTAAAAAAATTGCCCCTGGTATACTTCAACCATTAACGCATCTACTTAATATTAGCATCCGCCAAGGGCTATTTCCCACCATTCTAAAACAAGGTCTCATTATCCCTATTTTTAAAACTGGCTCCAAACTTGATATTAGTAATTATCGTCCTATTACGTTGCTAAATTCCCTCTCAAAAGTATTCGAAAAGATCGTCAATAATAGTCTCATGGAATATCTGGAAACCAATAACTTAATATCGCCGCGGCAATTTGGATTCAGAAAACATAAAAGCACCAACGATGCTACAGCCACGGTCACTGACCATATTTCTGGCCACCTGGATAAGGGCTTGAAATGTCTATCGGTATTTCTCGACCTATGTAAAGCATTTGATACAATCTCACACAGCAAACTAAAACGCAAAATGTTTAATATAGGTATTAGGAACAAATAATTAGGCCTCCTCTCCAGCTTCTTATCTGACAGATCCCAATGCGTTAAACTCAATACCACAAAGAGCCAGAATTTGCCCATTAGTTACGGGGTCCCTCAAGGCAGTGTTATAGGTCCAACGCTCTTCCTAATATATATTAACGAGTTATGCAACCTAGATATCGATGCCACTATTGTCAGTTTCGCCGATGACACTGTCCTACTCTTCCAAGCAAAAGATTGGCTTACGGCATATTCCAAAGCGGAGGAAGGAATTCAACAGGTAAAATATTGGCTTGACTCGAACATATTAACTCTAAATGTACAGAAAACCAAATACTTACTGTCTAGTCTCACCAATATCCCAAAGTCAAACCCAGCCCCGCCATTAAAAATACACAAATGTAAAAATTCATCTCTAAACCGGAACTGTGACTGCCCATGCCTAGAGCAAGTAAACATTATCAAATATTTAGGAGTAACCTTGGATACAGACCAGATATAAGGCTGGAAGTTTCGCCCTCTTGAAATTTCTATAACAATCCAGAACATTTGAGAGTATCCGAGAGCATTCCACAACGTTCTAGAACATTTCGGAACATTCTGGAATGTTGTGGAATTTTTAGGAATAGGGAATCGGGAACATCATTGTGGAACATTCGAGAACACTCTCGAATGTTGTGGAATGTTCTGAAACATTGTGGAAACCATTTTTGTATGGGTGGGGCTAACCATTGATAGGGGTAGGTATATATGTATAAAGCAAGATTTGTCGTGGGTTCAACGTCAGTTTAATCTCATATCACATTCCCATGCGAAGCCGGGCACCCCAGCTGGTATAGAATAAAAACTGAAAATAATAATAAACCAACGTTGACTGCGAACTAAATTATTTTCCGAATTTGAACCAAATTAACATTATTTAATAATTACGACTGTTTCACTTTGAATTTAACACTTCATTTCGTGAATCCATAATAATTAGTTGGATTTGTCAAGAAAATTATTCTGTAGCGGAAAGGGAAGCTAGTTTAGGCTTTCAGTTGATTTATTCGCATTAAAAATACAATTATTACATTACAATTGGATACAGACCTGAATTGGAAGCAACATATACATAATACTACAAACAAAATCCGAAAATCTATATACTTTTTCAAACAAGCACGCAATTTCCTTCACCTAAAACTTTTAAAAACAGTATATTACTCATTGTGCCAATCTCACATCGAATACGGAATTCTAGCCTGGGGTAATGCATATTCCAATGCCCTTGATCCCATCATGAAAGCACAAAAACTAATCATAAAAATAATTCTTAAAATGCCGCTTACTACCAGCACTGATACTATCTTCAATTCCCTCAACGTTGTGGACATAAAACAGCTCTACTCAAGATCCATATTACTTAATTTACACAAAAACAACAAAACACCATACAAAGTTACACAAACAATACACAATACCCGAGCCAAAAACAACGAACTTCTCCAAACTCCTTTTTTCAAAACCACCTTCGGGCAAAGACACTCTAAATACATAGCTTGCAAACTATACAATACACTACCAACTACGATCAGACAAAGTGACTCCTTTACAAAATTCAAACAAGATATTAAAAAATGGATTATAAGTATTGGACGCCACACTATCACAAATATCTGTAAAACAAATCACACATAGACATAAATAACTATTCACATACAACCTAACCCATATAAAACAAATGAAAATAATGGAATCCTGTCAAATTTAACCTATAAATAGACTAGGCAGAATTTATTTCATTACTCCATCTCCAACATTTATAATATAACTCTCTTTAAAAGATTTATTACCCTGCCAATCACCCTTCTGTTTTAATTCTATTCATAATATGTATTTTACCTGAAATATCCTTGTAATTACTATATTCATTTATATACCTGTACGCCTGTCTCGACACAGGTATACCCTAGTGAGACAGGCATACAAATAAAACCATTGTAAATATATTTTATTATAGATAAATAAATAAATAAATAAAAATAAATTGTCTTATCGCACAATCATGGATATGTTCCCCTACCCACCCACTTTTCATTAATACATAGCAACGGATCCACCCCTACCATAATAACACATTGTTCCCATCCATATTTCAGAACTGTCAACTCAGTATATGCTTGCCCTGAAGAAGGAACGGTCGTTCCGAAACCGGTCGGCTTTACTCAAATATATAAGTGGTTCAAACAAAGTTAAATTGTTTCAATAAGTACCTACCTACTTTCTTTCGCCATGACTTATTTCCATATCCATAAATTATCAGATTTACCCCCGATAAAGAGGCATTATTATAAACCGATTTCGCCATGTTGTTGTACCCCTTTGATATTTTATTCCCTTTTCATTTGAAACTTTGTTTAGATTTACTTCAAATATGCCTTCTAAATTATTAAGAAATATGATTAATGTTGAATTACCAAATAAATAAACCGACAGAAGTGTATTGTGGGCTTGTCTGCGTGTAAAAAGTAAGCCCATTATTTCCTTACTTTTAGTGAAATTGATCAAGCGTTGTCGAAAATCTTTTTACTGAGTCTAGCACAGAAAAATCTATAACTTTACAATATCGGATTTATGGGCATAACTTCCGACGATTTTATATCGATATCCTGAACACGGTTTTACTGTTGACAGCCGATCCGATATTGACGGAGAATAAATAAGCAATCGATGTATGTTGGCAACACTGGAGGTGTTTTCTATAAATTGTCATTCCGAAATGTCAAACGCCAACGTAAAAAAATTAATAAATTTGCAATGGTCATTTGAAATAAGAGTACTAACCTAAATTTGCATTGGCAGTCCGTATTTAATTTTTCTTAAAGAGTTCTATGGTCATATTTTAACCACTTACGTTTCTTCAAGATCGAACGAAATAAAATGATCGCCTCTTAAGCCTACAAAACACAACATTTTTTGCCTTACGCGATCGCTATTTTCATCTTATTTTTATACCTACGATTTCAGTTGGCATCACAACAAACAACATGGTTCATGTGTTGTTTGCAGAGATGCCAATTTAAATCGTAGGTATGAAAATAGAGAAGAAAACGATCGATCGAGAAAGCGATCGCGTAAAGCGAAAAAAATTGTCTTTGGTCTCTATGCGGGAATCGGGCTGAAAAAAGATGTCGTGTATAATGAATTACTTGTCTACAGATCGCCTGAACGATTTATTTCTACTATGATTTCTACTCTGAGAGCTCCGTTGGTTCACCTCCATTCAATAATGAGCCAGTTATTTTGCATGACGAACGAAGTTATCCAATGCAGAAATTTGTGCATATTGACAGTTAACCGGAGATTACATTATGGAGGTCGCTCTACAATTTGTCAATCGTCGGTCGGAATATGTTTTATCAATTGTTGACATGTTGACTGTGCTCGCAACTAAAGCCAACTGACCATAGATGGCAAAATTAGTCAAAATAGTATAAACACACGAACTTTTTTAATAACGTCGCTCGTTATGCAAAATAACTGGCTTTTTATATAATGGAGGTGAACTAACGAAGTTATTAGAATTGAAAGAAATAGAATAAGCGATCCATAGACTTAATTAATTCATTTAAGATAAGATTAATTTATCGCGTTAGATCTTGGAGAAACGAAAGTGATTGAAAGATGACTAAGGACATCATTAACTAATTAATTCCCGATTAAGGTCAAAATGTAAATGCGGACTGCCAATGCATATTTTGGTTAGTATACCAATTTATATATTATTAAGGAAAGTGATTTTGTCCATGCTACACTTCCTGAACAGATAATGCATTTAATATTTAAGAGTGTGTGCCAAGTTTATTTTTAAAGAGTGTGTGCCAAGACCGAGTTGTTTGGCGGTCCGTCCTCTCCGCCTACCCATGCGGAGAAACGGCGTGATGGTTAGTTAGTTAGTTAAACACTTCTAAAGAATATTTTTATTCAGTGGGTCCTGATTGATAAACACGCATATTACTTGTCAACATTGATTTTTATTTAATATTCTCTTTGCTACGAGTTTTACAAAATTATTTTCTTAGAGTTGGTTAACCCCTCGGGCCTCGACCATATTCTTTCAGTAGGTCAGAATATTTCAGCTTTTTATTAAAATCCTAATAAAAAGAATATTTGTGAACTTATCTGAAAACAAAAAACCGTTTTTGAAAGGTGATAAAATAAACTTTCGATTTTTTTTTATTACAAACAAGCTAGGTTACCCGGCTTCGATCAGGACAACATTCGAGAGTGTTCTGGTATGTTCCACAATGATGTTCCCGATTCCCTATTCCAGAACATTCCACGACATACTGGACCACTCCTACCAGAACTTTCTAGAGCTCTCTCGAATCTTCTAGAACTTTCCGGAAGACTTTCTAGAAATTTCAAGAGGGCGAAACTTCCAGCCCTTATTTCTTCAAAAGCACCCCTTTAGGTAAAAATGGGAGGGGGATAGAGACCTACCAACCAGTGGCGTACCGAGGGGGGGGGGCGGACCGCCCCGGGTGCCATCCGAAAGGGGTACCACTCGACCAAGCCGCGGGTATACCGTGCTAGCTACGCCTATACACCCATGCTAGCTACGCTGCTACCAACTACCTAGATCGTACCGGGACTGTTTCTGAGTTTTGCCAAGTAATTTAAGAAAAAAAAAGTATGAATACAAACCAAAATAAAAAAGTTTAAAAAATGGCTTACCCTACGTTTTTTGTAACTAAAATTGCTAGTTATGAAAAAAAAACATTCGTACACATATTTTATTAGACTTGGAAAAAAATGTGTTATAAACGCTATTATTACCTCACTTTTTGTCGTTTCACATAATTTTTTTTTTCGTCGTAAACTTTGGTTTTATAAAGATTTGACCATTTGACCATAGATTTGAACATATAGGCATAAGGCATAGCATAGGTCATCCGCTCATGGAGAAATGTAAAAAACAGTTGGCGATGCAATCGCCTGAACAAAATCCATATTTTTCTGATCCGACATATAGCAGATTACTTGAAATCGTGAGCAGCCACCATGGCAACCTGTCAACAAGGCAACTGAAACGCCACTACCAGTGGCGGTGCTGGTCACCGCGGTATTTATTTATTTTTTAAAAACATTACATGTTACATATTACAATGATCTTTGACTGTCCAACTAGGAAATTTACCCGTTTTAGAACAGTCAAAATAAGCAGATTTATTACTGTAATTATTGTTTGGTCTATTTCTATTATATTGCTTAAACTATTATATTGCTTAACTTATTGACTTAAATATTACCTACACTTGGTGGATAATATATTAATGTTCAGGAGGTTGATTGCGATTGCGTCGCCAACTTGTTTTTTTTTTCAGTTTCTCTATGAGCGGGTGGTCATAGCGTGGTGTTTTTTCTTTCCAAAACTGTTTAGATCATATTTATTACCATGCTAGTAAGGGAGACACAGCGATTTCTATGAGATCTCTGTGAGTTGTTCCGAAAGCGAAAAAATTAGCCTGAGGGGTTAACATATAAATTTTTGAAATGCATCAGGTGCACCTTCACTATAAAAAAGATTTGTCATCACCTGAGTATTGCATAATGCAGTTTCTTCAAATATGTGTAACTTTTATTTCAATAATTCTTTGTTCGAAACGTGCTTTTTCTATGAATATAAATTTTCCGTTGATTGAAAAAGTTTTTTTGAACGGAAGTATTATCAATATGGAACATGTCTTGGTTTGTGGTCCCGTTCGGTAATAAATCAAATTCATAATTTATACTATTAAATTACGACACGAGTAGGTATTTCATTCTGATATGGTAAAATTTGTACTCTGTACGTAGGGAGCGTTCAAGTATTACGTAACGCAATTTTTGATGATTTTTGACCCCCCCCCCCCCCTCCCCCTACGTAACGCGCCGTAAAGTTTTGCCGTACCACCCCCCCCCCCCCCTAAACGATACGTAACGCCCAAGTGAAAATTTTTACCTGAAAGTCACATTAAGTTGCGCAAAGTACTGGAAAGTCGCTTATATACCCCTTTTTCTTGTTTTAATCGCGTTTGCGGTAATAAATAAAACAAGAGATTTCGAGAACGAAAAGGTTTTCCGAACTGGAAGAATTTAATTCCCTAGTTTTTTTTTTATCTAAATCATAGATTCCCAACCTTTTTTGCCCACCGCCCACTTTGAGAATATTTTTTTTCTAGCGCCCCCCAACTCTTGTAAATCTGAAACAGCAATTATCGTCAAGATTATATTTACCACACCGGGGGGGATGGGTTGGGGGGGGGGGGGGGGGGTTGATAATGGGATGGGGCAAGATGGTTTTAAAAAAATTAATTATTGTATATTTTTTTTGGTGACCGGCCAACTCAGTAGCACCTCATAAAGGTCATTAAGAGTGATGATAAAAAAATATTTAAAAAAATGTTTAAATAGGTTAAGTTAGGTTAGGGTTACCGGCTATTTTAAAATTATTTTTCCATAGCTTTAATGACCTTTCTTAGGTGTTTCTGAGTTATTATTGCTCAGAAAGACTACACTTGTGCAGTAATTCAAGTGACTCGCTACAGTGATATTGTAGACCAATATCCGTGCTTTGATGTCTAACTTTCCCTCTATCCTACATAAGAAATTAAACTTTTCTGCAATTTTTTAATTTAACATTTCAAGGTTAGTGTTTAGTTTTAATTTGTTATGGATTATGATTCCTAAGTATTTCATTTCTTCTACTTCTTCAATATTTTGATTGTCTATATTTAGAGTAGTAATTTCGTTGAGTTTCTTCCCTACTACCATGAATTTACTTTTAGTTACATTTATTTTCAGTTATTTCGGAGAAAATAAACTTTATATAGATAATACAGAAGTATTCTTAAATAGAAATTCGCTTTGTATTTTTGACAATGCATCTTCGATATTTTTTGCTATAATATATAAAAGTGTGTCATCAGCAAAATTTTGATAGAACAGTACTTTAAGCTCTTCACTACACTTAATAAATAGGAGTTGACATGGAACCGATCTAAATAAAGAAAAACATGTTACGTAACGCGTTGTTCGAAACCCCCCCCCCCCCTCGTAACACACAGTAAAGTTTCACAAGACCCCCCCCCCCAAGTGCGTTACGTAATACTTGAACGGCCCCTTACTTAAATTATTGAACTTAAAGAATACAAGAAACAACTATTTATGTCGGAGAGATGCAAAAAATGCTAAAAATTGGTTATTAGGTACTTAGTTTGGGTTGTCGAAATATTTATTCGACAAACTTTCGGCAATTTATAATTTATCTTTTTGATACTGACAATTCGTGGTGGAATTCCATTAAGTATAATAATATATTAACCCCTCAGGCATCGACCACATTTATTTAAGGGTGTCAAAATATTTCCGCTTTACAATAGATGGAATATTTCTGAACGTACCCGAAAAATTAAAACTGTTTTCGAAAAGTGATAAAATATGCTTTAAAATTTTGTAAATAGAAAAAACCTACGATTTTTTAATTCTTCTTACATATAAAAATGAATCGCTGAATGTGTTGCTAAGCACAAATCTCGAGAGCAGCTGAACCGATTTCGCTAATTCTTTTTTTAGAATATACCTTGAAGTACAAGGATGGTTCTTACGGAGAGAAAAATTAAGAAAATTGCACAGAAAATTGGATAATTTCAGAAAACCTAACGACTACCGCATGTTTGACAGTTCGCATGTTTGAAAATGACATTTTGCAAAACAATGATTGTTAAATCAGGATTCTATTTTTGAAGTTGATAAGTTTATTTAAAGTAGCTTCAAGTAGAATCAAGAATTTTAGATATTTTAAATAGGTACCAAATTTAATATACATGAAAAATGGAAATTTGAATAAAAATTGTAAAAGGTGGCACGCGGGCTGTTTAAAAACTGAATGTACTGGGATTGAATATATGGAAAGCGGGAGCGAGGGAGTGATGGGGTGGGGAGGGGGGGAGGGGGGGGGGAGGAGGAGGGGGGGGGGAGGGGAAGGGGGGGAGGTGGAGAAGGCGGAGTGGGAACCCCCCTTACACCATGCGAGCGAAGCCGCGGGAAAAAGCTAGTATATTATATTAATAACCATTATTTAGAGCAATTTGTTTAATTTTTGAAAGTTCAATCGCGAAATTAACAGACGATAGAGGGATAGTAAAAATTAGATAACTTAGAAGCACTTGAAATCAGAAAATCCCTAAATAATAATTCCAGTATTTTAAATTACCAAATTAATTTATCGTTTAGTCCTTTTTAAAACGTTTTTCCAATAAACCGCTCTGTTTTTCCCGGAAATCCCGCAATTACCCCCACCCCTTTGCTTACCTCCCATCCAAACACCTGAAATTTGTATATCTGTCAATATTCTGTATCATAGATTAGTTATAATATTCTCCTGACGAAGGAACAAGGGCGTAGCGTGGTACGGGCAGGGGGGGGCAGCCGCCCCCCCCTAGAGGTGCAGGAATGCTCACAAACCGTAAAGTTTACGTCGGTAGCCTATTGTTTGTGAGAATCAATTTAATTTTCATTATTACCTTTTTAGTTGATCATGATTAATGAAGCATCAAGAAAACGTGCCTATCAGTTACATTGCGCTGTTATTAAATCAGTTTTCATTTTATGTGTTCAATTGATAGCCAAGTATTCAGGCATATTGGAACCTATTGCCAATGCTTTACAATCGGAAACTATCAATAGGGGGTGAATCGTGCACAGGGCACGGGGGTTTAGAATAACCTGTGGTTATTCCTTGCTAAATAAAACGCTTATGGATTTCGATAAGAATTATGCCCAATCACCAAACAAGATCCGGTATACATAATTAAGCAATACTCACTGTTGTGTCTCGTAGCTTGATCTTCATTCGGCGACGGTCGTGGGTATATCCAAGGCGTACGATAATATTGTTCGGTTATTAGAACCACGATGGAGTTTGAGTCACGATACGATTAAGCGGTTCACACAAAGCATTCGATAAAGACGGCGAGATAATACTTCACATTACACGCTTCCGATTGATAGAAAATAACATTTCAACGTCGAGCGAAATGTCACGTTACTATTTGTTACGGTAGTTGTTGATAGACTGACGATATTGTGGTACTTGACTTAGTCCACCGTATAGGTAAGTACACTTAACGTGCGGAAGTCCAAAATCTGGGTTCTTCCGATCTGCATGGTAAATTGGAACACAAATACGTATGAAATTCATCAGCGTTATGAAACATTCCGCCCACCAAAATACAGCAAATTGTATTTTAAAGAAAAGTTGAACGTTAAGCCAAACGCAGAATGCCATGAAACGTGACGTAGATGAAAAGAAGACGAAGCAAAATTTTAAACTATATTTAAACGATAACTAAATCTAGATAACTTGACGATACGAAACTAAATGATACGATTAACACAGACGTAAAAAAGAATAAAACGAACCGCGAAACGATGATGATTAGTCGCATTGCCTAGGCAATGGACACGATTTGGTGAATGGTCTTGTAAGAGAAGATCCATTCAAAGTACGAAACGTAACGATAAGCACAAGATTTTTAATTACGATTCTAATCACCTCATCCGTAGAAAGTGATGTCCAATGTTTGGTTAAAGATAGAATACGAATTTCGAAATGATTAAATAGAAAATCCGAACGACGAGAGGCTTTGTTATGAAAGTTGTGTACCAATAGATAACAGGAACCGATAAGGCGTTGGAGTTTCCGAAAACGATATAATTTTTTTAAATAAAAGTCCAGCAGAATATCATCAGGTTGGACTAATGACGATTGAACTCGTTCCTCAGAGTGAGTTCAATTTTGTTAACATAGCCATCTAAGATGGGCCAAGAGTCGTTTGGCTGGACAAACCCGGAGGGCTCCGCCCACCATAACATGTTACGGATAAGAAAGGCCTGAGAATGGCCACGTGAAGTGATATCCGATGGATTATCAACCGATGAGGCTTGACGCCGATGATTAGATGCGATAACTGTCAAAAGCGATAATTGGTCGGTGTACCGATTCTTGTGACAAATGTCATCGGATGGAGTGTCTGGTGGCCTCCACTTCCATCCCAATACCCTGAGTAAAAGAATGATCAACATTCTTGAAGATTACATTAGTTAGATAGTAGTCCGGCGGTAGAAAGGCGCGAAGTTTCGGTTTGCTATAATCCAACTTCTGCAGTTCAAGTTGACCTCGTTTGGTATGTTCGATGACTTCGGATTGCGTTAGTTGAACTTGTTCCAGACTGGAACAGCCGATTACGATAGAATCGATATTTGAGTCCGAAGTGATCGCGTGGCGTGTGAGTGATAATCCGTAACCTTTCTTTTCTGTCAACGATCTGACAATACGATAGGACAGAATAAGGGCAGAGATATCAGAAGTCACAGGGTGTAATGGGTAATCCGGGGTAGATTCCGATAGTTGATGACGCCAAAATATTCTTTGGAACGCGCGATTTGGCTCTTGAAGAAATATTTGGCGATACATTTGCCGTACCTCAGCAATGAACACCACAGATGGTGAACGAAAGTTTTGCAGAAGTTCAGCAATGTTCGTTTGGAGCTTGGGAACGATAAGGAAGGCATCATTTGACGATGATTCATTCACCTCCGTCACCGAGGCATCGAAGACCAATCGCAACATAGTGATAACGGTGCCCGGGCGAAAAATGCAATGACGAAGTATGTGATGCATTTCCATGAGTAAATCTTTTCCAGGAACACGTGTCATGTGACCACTGTGCAAGTAGTCAGTCATGAAAGCGAAGTACGGTTCACGTAAACTGAGCTTTAATGTCTGTTTACGTTCGAGTGAAAGGATGATGCGAGAAGAAGCTTCGCGCGAACCTGGGGGAGCGATATCCTTATCCCTTTCTCTAAAAGGTAAGGCTACGATGAATTGAAGTGTGCTTGACTGTCTGAACCGGTCAACCCACGAAACGTTTGAAAACTGCCGGAGGGATCACAATTGCTAATATGAGCAGTAGGCAAACGTACGATGGATCTGTCACCGAAGTTTGCGAGGAAAAGAACTGGAGGATCTGAAATAGAAGCTCCTTGAATAGCAAACGTGGTGGGTCGTTGGTACTCCTCTTCAGCAGAAATGTTGTCTTCCCTATGAAGAAGAGTGTGGTGCTTACGATGACATTTCTGACAATCAAACACAGATTTGCAATTCGTGAGAGAATGAGAAGGCGTGAGACAATTCAGACACCAACGGTGTGCCTTTGCGAATTGAGCACGTTCCTGAACCGATTTGAGTGCAAATGATTTGCACTTAGCGATATGGTGAGTACCCTTGCAAAACGCGCACTTTGAAGTGAACGCAGTCAAGGACCCTTTGATTTCAGGTTTTGAATTATTCATGTCACAAGTTGGTGATGACGTTTGTTTTATGACAGCTTGATTACGAAATGTTGAAAAGTTTGGTACGATAATGTTCGCGGGCTCCAATTCGAAAAATTGATTCGTTAATTCCTTGTGAATTACGACGATTTTGAAATAAACATTATCAAAAGCTTCGCGAACTTGATTTTCAATGTCCTTGTTTGCCTCATCTAAAGCTAAGATGTCAGCGTGAACGGTTTCAAAATCATTAGCAATGTTTTGCAACTTCGTATAATACGCTAAAATTAATGGATAATTGGTTGCATCTTGCAAAACGCTTTGACCGACTTCAAACATTTTGTTTATTCTAGTAAACGCTACGTTCCGTATACGACGCAAGCCTTGTAAAGTCCTAGCCATTTTTTAAAAATAAACAAACATACAAACGAAATAATCAGGAAAACGTTATGAATTAAAAAATAGAATTCGTTATAATTTAAATACACGGTAGGTCGTTAATAAATAAGAACTAAGTAACCTAGTTCTACGATTCACTGTTTGAATTCGTTCTTTGAAATGACATTTCAATTTACGTAATATTTCATAGCATTCTTTCGTTTTGTCAAAGAAAGAAATTTTTTATCTAAAGGTTCCCTGGTTTCGGCACCAATGAATCGTGCACAGGGCACGGGGGTTTAGAATAACCTGTGGTTATTCCTTGCTAAATAAAACGCTTATGGATTTCGATAAGAATTATGCCCAATCACCAAACAAGATCCGGTATACACAATTAAGCAATACTCACTGTTGTGTCTCGTAGCTTGATCTTCATTCGGCGACGGTCATGGGTATATCCAAGGCGTACGATAATATTGTTCGGTTATTAGAACCACGATGGAGTTTGAGTCACGATACGATTAAGCGGTTCACACAAAGCATTCGATAAAGACGGCGAGATAATACTTCACATTACACGCTTCCGATTGATAGAAAATAACATTTCAACGTCGAGCGAAATGTCACGTTACTATTTGTTACGATAGTTGTTGATAGACTGACGATATTGTGGTACTTGACTCAGTCCACCGTATAGGTAAGTACACTTAACGTGCGGAAGTCCAAAATCTGGGTTCCTCCGATCTGCATCGTAAATTGGAACACAAATACGTATGAAATTCATCAGCGTTATGAAACAGGGGGAGTGCGTATATTATCGGACAAAGTATCGTACAAGTGTTATTTCTTTTACTGGCGTAAAGATAGGGCAATGCAAGTTAGTTTATAATATTGCCGCACTAATTCTGCATGCACGGTGTTTGCATGACTCTCGCCAAAGCCGGTTGTGTCGTTTTGTGCCCAAAAACGAACTTTGACCACAGCATATTGTGTCCGCAGCTTTATTCGAAGACAAATAAAAGGTACGTTATTAATTTAATTACATTTTTACATATAAGACGGTACAATACATTTCAGTGGCAATCAAATGACGATCTTATGTTTTAAAATTTGTGTCCCATACCAGGTAGGCGGTTACTTTGTTAACTCCACGTCGTTTGGTTAATATCGGACATGGCTGTTACGGACGATATCGGACGAATAAATGCTTATTTTTATTTATTTACTATCTGACCCGGCCACGCGTTGCTGTGGCTAATAAAACACAACGTCATCTACTGGATGGTTATCCAACCTTTATAACCACCGCCGTCTTTGAGTTTATCGCGAAAAGACAGACAGATGTCGCGGAGGACTTTAATTTATAATTTTCTTGTATTTCTTTTTCTTGTATTTCTCTTGCTTGTATTTTTTTTAAATAAAGATAGTGTCTCGATGTATGTGAAATCTTTTGTATTTAATCATTAGTAACCGTTTCATTATAAAACAAAAGAAATTACGGTGTTAAACCAAAGAGCGAATTTGTCCGATACCACCCGTCGAATTCCGATAATAAACGAAAATTTCGTAATTTTAAAATCTAAATTTTGGGAAATAGTGATGGTTATTGATTTTTAAAATTAGCATAGCTTGTAGATCTGTCCTTTCCACTTATGATTAATTCATAAATCTTTATATTGAAGCAATAACAAAAAAATACAATTGATCAACACTATGCGTCCGATAATATCCGTACTCCCCCTATGTGCGCATGTATGAGTCAAATTAAAGGTATAATTTCTGTTATAAATGATCATCGAAGCAACGTAGACAAAGAGAGCCAAAATATTTTAGATATTTCAATTAGAACTGCAGCTGCCTTTGGAATTGATATACAAGTCCCACGCATTGTATCTTGCCAACAACATCAGTCCTATTACCTTGCTGAGACTCCATGCGATTTTTGGAAGCTATCGATTATCATTCCTTATTTAGATTCCCTAATATCTGCGCTGGGGCAGCGTTTTGGTGACCAAAATTTGCCTGCTTTCGGGTTAATGTCGCTACATTCCTATACAATGCAATGTTTTTTTTTTTTTTTTTTTTTCATAAGTTTTTATTCCAGTAAAAAAGAAAATAACATTTTCACTTACTTAACTAGAATATTGAATTATGTACTTTTTACATTATATTACATAGTTTTTACATTACACAGTTTTTACATTTCATAACCTTAGATTAAATTAGATTGCAATACTAACATGATATTATATTACCATACGATATTATTCACTATCACTACTTTGTTTTTTGTGAATAAACATGAACAATTTTTTTTTGAATTTGCACACACTTTTTTCGTTTTTGATATCATCTGGAAGGCAATTATATAAATTGCCCCCCTCGTAACTAATTGATTGTTTACCGTAGTTAGTATGAATGGTGTTTAAACGTATGTTATCGTGTTGTCGTGTAAAATGTTTGTGTACTTGGGACGTTTTAATGAATTCTGTGTTTGTATGTATGAGTTTATTATTTATTTTGTATATAAGGACACATATATTGTACTCGTATAGCTTTCTTAATGTTAGCAGTTTTGTTTCCAAATATAATTTTTTTGTGGATGTTTTGGATTCGTAGTGAAATAGTTTTTTGATTATCTTATTTTGAATTACCTGTAATTCATTGATGTATGTTTCATACGCATTTCCCCAGATTTCAATCAGGTAATTTAGGTGTGAGTGTACGAGACTATAGTATAAACTTTTTTTTAATCTAATTGGTAATAGATATGATAACCGGCTAAAAACGCTAATTAAGGGTGTGATTTTATCTTTTACATTTTGAATGTGTTGTTTAAAAGTTAAATGATTATCGATGCACAGACCAAGATATTTTTCCTGTTTTAGGATTTGCAAATCGTTATTTTCAATTTTTAATGGTACATGTGGAGGAATTATTTTACGGTTTGAACTTAAAATCATGTATCCTGTTTTTTTAATATTAATTGTTAGGATATTTGATTGGAGGCAACCGCAAATTCTTTCTAGATCACTTTGTGCATTTTCTAGAAGTATGTTTAGATCTTTACCCCAGTAGAATATTGCAGTATCATCTGCATATAAGAAAATTTCACCGTTTAATTTTAATTGAGAAATATCATTGATATAGATTTGGAACAGTAGTGGCCCTAGTATGGATCCTTGCGGAACTCCATAGTTTATTGGAAGGTGCTTACTATTTTGATTGTTAATGCTTACGAACTGCTTTCTATTGCTAAGATATGATTTGAATATGTTAAGAGCAGGACCAACTACACCAAGTTTCTCGAGTTTCTTGAGAAGTATATCATGGCTTACCGTATCAAAGGCTTTTTGAAGGTCAACTAGTATAGATAAGATATAATTTCCACCATCAATACCACTCCTAAGTTTACTGATTAAGTCGTTTATTGCCGCAAGTGTGTTTGATTTTTTCCTAAAGCCATACTGTTTTTTATAAAAGAATGATTTTTTTAATAGGAAATTGTTTAATCTTTCGTAAATTACACGTTCAAAAATTTTTGATAAGATTGGTAAGATTGAGATGGGCCTGTAGTTTGAGGTATTTGTTTTGGACCCACCTTTGTGAATTGGTATCACCTTGGCAATTTTACAGCTGTCTGGAAAAATTCCCTCTTTAAAACATTGGTTAATCAATTTTGATAATATAGGAACCAATTGCGTTGAGAGACTTAGCACTGTTTTGTATTTGAGTTTATCGTAACCGGCACTCGCATTTGATTTCAATGATTTTAATATTTTGCTTATTTCTAATTCTGTTGTTGGTTGAAGATATAAAGATTCTATACTATCGTATACTAATGTTATTTCATTGGCCGGTTTGTGTACGACATTGTTACGTATATTATTAGCTAAGGAGAAGCCAATGTTGCAAAAGAAATTGTTAAAGTGGTCGCATATCTCTACATTGTTAGTGATTATTTCATCATTAATTATTAATTTAGTACAAAAATTATTCGAAGTATTAGACTGATTTTTAAGAATGTTATTCATTAACTTCCAAGTTTTTTTACTGTTATTTTCGCATTTTTTAAAAAGATCACTGTAGTGTCTTTGTTTTAAGTTTCGTTTTTCTGTAGTAATGTTATTTCTTACTTTTAGGAATTCTGCTTTCAATAATGTGTTATTGGGTTGTCTTTTTAATTTTAGATGCAATTTATTTCTTTTGTTGATCAATTTTATAAGGTCTTTGGTTATCCAGTCTGGATTATTTATATTTTTTGTTTTAATTTTAGTGGTGCTGTTAGAATTAATTTTATTTGTGAGGTAGTTTACAAGATTATCATAATTTAATACCGAGTCATTATTCATATTAAGATTAAAAGGATTTTGGATGACATCATTCTTTAGATTATCAAGATTAATATGTGTATATTTTTGGGATGATTTTAAGGATGTACTTTTAATATATGTTGAATACGTCGTTAATTGATTTTAAAGAAAAAGCACAAAGTTTTTGCCTATACTACGATTTACTTAATTTTAATCAAGAAGCCAAACTATGGTATAAAAAATGGCAGAACAAGGGTATAACCAGAAAATATCTCGAAAAACTAGATTTTACTGAAGTGTTTAAGGAGGCGAACATTTTCTTTCCCGCAACTAAAAAAGAAACTTATTTCTTTGGCACAACCTTGCACTACAAGTAACGTAGAGAGGTCCTTTTCTACACTGCGTCGTGTTAAAAAATGGCTGAGATCAACGGCAGTAGCTTAGCGTGGGGAGGGGGGGGGGGGAGGGGGGGGGGGGGGAGGGGGGGGGGGGGGGGGGGGGGCAGACCGCCTGGGGTGCCACCTGACGGGTAAAACCGGTAGAGTGTTTAAAATAAAAGTGGTCTTAAACAAATTTATGTATTTTTTATTGTAAATTATGGTGAGCCACAAAGTTAATGCTTTTTACAAATATATAATAAATTTTAGTGAGACGTGTGATTTTGTTTGTCAGAACTAAGTGCATCAATGTTGATAACCATTGATGTTGTTGCTCATCAGTGATCGTGTTCTCATTTGGGATTTAAATGCCTCATTCGACTAAAAATCTGTTCACACGTTAAGTCTTCAAATAGCAAAATCATCGATAAAGAGCATGTTTGTAAAATGCAGGATATTTCTCCTTGTCCAAATATGTTTTGTAAAACTCTTCCAAACCAACCTGATTGAATTGTTTGAGATGAAGCCATACTAAATAATGCAAAATCATACAAAATCACATGTTTTTGTTTTGAAAATTTGATAGCTTAGAAGTATTATAGATGCTTCAATTGAATATTGTGTGTAGAACATACCTTGGCCCTTAAAAATATCGGTAATTTTTTTATTAGACTTTTAAAAAGCCTTTAAAAAAATAAAGTATAAGGTCTATAAAAAACACTTTCAAGTCCAAACTCTCCTATTTATAAACCCCTTTTCGGATTTGGTTTTATTGTATAATGTGGCAAATTTAGTTTATAATAATCGCAAAAAAATTGATATTTACGCCCGAATTTCACAAAATGCATTTTCTCGTTGATATTTTTGACATCAATCAATACGGCCCGCACTCTACGAATTTGGATTCTTGAAGTGACCCTTATGGCATGGGCACAAGAACCATGCACTGGGCAACACCTATTTCGTATCAGTCACGCCCCAACCACGTCGACTCCACGTCGCTTAGTTTCGTAAAATCAATTTTAAATTTCAGTTTTCTTACAATAAACAATGCGTAAAACAGGAATAGAGAACTCCAGTCCAATTTTTTTTATTTTTTTAATGAATAAAGACCTTCAAACTTAAATAACTGCATTTTTATTTTTATAGTTAGTTTTAATAGTTAAAATAATTGTCAAAGTTTTAATTTTTAAAGACTCCCAGAAACGCACCGTATCTATGGTGGTCTTCATCCACCGATAGTTTTTTTACTCTTTAAGTTGTCATTTTGAATCAGTGATGTTATGTCGAGGGAAATTTCCCTAGATCTAGGGGAGAAAAATATTTTTTAGGGATAAGGGAATCAGGACAAAATCTAGGGAAATTTCGAACTCTGGCAAATTTTTTATTACATATGACAATATTACTGGTATTATATATATATATATATATATATATATATATATATATATATATATATATAAATACATATTTTTTGGAATTCCCATGAATCTTAATTATTGTTCATGTACTTACCATGCAATGTTATTTTTAACACTGACAACTCAAAATGATATTATATATATCTAAAAAGATAAATGGGACCTCTGAAAAAAAAAATTAATTTATGTTTTAAGTTCAGTTTTTTCGGTGATTGCGGTTGATTTTTATTTCGCAAAGTGTTTTTTTATTTGGAATTCAGTTTCTAATTCAGTGGTGAGTGTATTCGTACTTTTAAATTATTACTTCACGTAGCAAAAAGTGTTTTATTTGGAAAAGCACAGTATTATAAGTATATTTACCAAGTTCCGATATCTTTCCAATTAATTAATCATATCTATTAACATATATTATAACAGGATTAGTGTTACACAATCAGGTGGCTACGTAGGTAATTGCGTAAATGTGAAATTCTTGGGAAATTTCACTTCGAAATCTAGGGAAATAACTTTTTTGGGCAGAGCATCCCTGATTTTGAATGTAAGAAAATGGCGGAATAAAATATAGGATGGCTCGATGACTTTTGTGTGAGAAATTGAGGCGTTTTTTTTATTCAAGATTAACTGCTTTTAATACAGAAAAACATTGGTAAAATGTCCACATTTCACCGCTACTGTTATTGTATTTTAACAAAATGCAATATAAAAACAATAAATCATCTTTTTCATTGCAAAAACTTTTTGAGAAAGAATTTTGTGTTCAGGCGTGACTGTACATTGTTTTATGTATAACACGTACAGAAACATTGGTTGTTATAAGACAATTATCATGACGATTGTGTAATAACTTGTATAAAAAGCCCCTAATACTAAAAACAATTTGAAAATACATAAACCAAATGTCAAATATGACACGACTTTAACCTCAAATAGGCAAAATTTATTGCAGATTATCCGCAAATGTAGCCCTTTTCGTAAATTGTTGAGGGCCTAAATTATGTTTCAATAAACACAATAACTATTATTTATCTAAATCTCTATAAACAGTATGAAAATAAACCAAAAACTGAAGCATTAAGAGGGTGTTGACCAAAGCTAAGATCACTCTGCTGTTTTTATATTCCTGAAACCTGCTGAGAAACGCTACCCTCATATTTAAAATGATTGTTTTGAAATAATGTTTGTCAATTGAGGAATTATTTTCTTGGCGATAGTTCAGCAGACTCGGAAAGTGAAACTAAGGTTCCCTTTCAAAAACTTGAGTAAAAAGAGATAATTTGTTTTCGATTGAAATGACTTCTTCTAACAATGAAAAATATGTGTTTCCTATCCCTTGACGTAACGTCTTCCACGAAATTAAATTTTTGGTCAAAGAAAAAAAAATTGTGATTGATTTTATGAAATTGCAATTCAATTCGTAATGCACGAACCAAAAAAAATGTGTCTTGTTAAAGTCACTTCGAGAAAAGGCATAATAGCAGACAAAATACGAAAAAGTTTATTCTACAAAGTAAGTTCGCACGTACTTCTTTAAATCTATCATTTGAGAAGACGAATAGCTGCTCTAAGATCATAATAAAGGGTTTTCTCAATAGTAAGTCAGCAGGTGGCTCGTTAGATTGCCCTTTCGAGAACATGAATAAATGTACTCGGAACAAGAAAAATATTTTTGTTCACCGTGAGTCAGCGTGTGCTTCGTCAGATTGCTCCTTTGAGAACATGAATAGTAGCACTTCGAACATAAAAAACCTTTCCCCCCATTGTGAGTCAGCATGTGTTTCTATAAATCTCCCTTTTGAGGAAATGAATAATTGCTCTCAAAACAAGATAAAGGTTTTCCTCCACTGTGAGTCAGCTTGTGCCTCGTGAGTTTACTCTTTTCAGAACATGAATAATACCACTCGGAACAAGAAAAAGGTTTTTCTCCACTGAGAGTCAGCATGTGGCTTGTCAGATCGCCCTTTTGAGTACATGAAAAGTTGCAACTCGAACAGGAAAAAGATTTTTCTCCATAGTGATTCCGCATGTGCCTTGTCAGATCGCCCTGCCGAGAACATGAATATTGTAATAACCGTGGCCGGTTATATACATTACTTCTGGACTCCTTGTGGTGGATCCAGATTTCTCTTGATGGTGATCTCAGTGGGATTGCAATAATAATACGTGGGTAGACTTTTACTGTTTATTCCGAGGTCGTACAGAGGTGCTTCGTAGGAAGCCTAAATGCAAAGAGAGAACGAATGGACAACATTCACGCCTTTTATACGTTCCGCATGCTGTCTCACTCATACACGCATGTCTCTTTCATTCTGCAAGACATACGTTCACTACAAATATTTGCACTCGGAACAGGAAAAAGGTTTTTCTCCGCTGTGAGTCAGCATGTAGCTTGTCAGATGGCACTTTTGCTAACATGAATAGTTGCACTCGGAGAAGGAAAAAGGTTTTTATCCGCTGTGAGTCAGCATGTGGCTTGTCAGATGGCCTTTTTGCAAATATGAATAGTTGCACTCGGAACAGGAAAAAGGTTTTTCTCCACTGTGAGTCAGCACGTGCCTTGTCAGACGGCCCTTTTGAGAACAAGAATAGTTGCACTCGGAACAGGTTTTTCTCTGCTGTGAGTCAGCATGTGGCTTGTGAGATGGCTCTTTTGCGAACATGAATAGTTGCACTCGGAACAGGAAAAAGGTTTTTCTCCACAGTGAGTCAGCTTGTGCCTCGTGAGTTTACTCTTTTCAGAACATGAATAATTGCACTCGGAACAAGAAAAAGGTTTTTCTTCACTGTGAGTCAGCATGTGTCTTGTCAGATGGACCCTTTGAGAACATAAATAGTTGCACTAAAAACGGGAAAAAAGGTTTTTCTCCACTGTGAGTCAGCTTGTGTTTCACCAGAATGCCCTTTTGAGAACATGAATAGTTACACTTGGAACCACAAAAAGGTTTTTTTCCACTGTGAGTAAGCATGTGGGTGGTTAGACTGCTTTTGTGAGAATATGAATAGTTGCACGTGAGACAAGAAAAGTGTTTTTCTCCACTGTTAGTCAGCTGTGGCTAGGCAGATTGCCCTTTTTAAAACATGAAAAGTTGCACACAGAACAGGAAAAAGGTTTTTCTACACTTTGAGTCAGCTTGTGGATCGTCAAACTGCACTTGTGAGAACCTGAATATTTACCCTCAGAACACGAAAAAGATTTAACTCCAGTATGGGTGCGAAGGTAACTCACTAAATTATTTTTATGAGAGCAGGCGTAGTTGCAATGAGGACAAGAAAATCGTATTTCCACAGGATTCCTCTGCAGATCTGTTAACAAATTTGAAAAATATTACGGATAAATAAGACTTATTACTTACCCGATTATTGCACTAAGTGGAAAAATGGATACCACTAAATTAGAATGTTCAATCTAAATCAGTAACAATCGGTTTGACCTGCTGTCTGGTTCATTCTTTCAACACGTTCTAAGCATTCCTTTTTAACATCTGGCAGATCTATGTCCATTTCCATATAAGGTAAACTCCCTTCATCTTCTTCTCGGGGTCCAAGATCCGCCTTGATGACAACTGTCTCCACATTAATAATAATAATCTTTATTCCAGGATGTGTGGAGGATAGTACAATCCCACACGTCCCATATAGTTATACATTTATAATATCCATATAGTTTTACAATTTGGGAGGCGGGAATGGGTACCGCCGCCCCGGGAACCTTTATTGGATAACCAACACCTCTGCCATAGGTCACCCCAAGTGGTTCGCTACGTTTGGTGATTTAGCAGAGGTGCCCGGGTTCATGGGATGAGGTGTGTTTAGGTCTGATGACCAGGACACACTGAACCCCAGATTCCTACCCACCCCTTAAACCCTTTTCCTTCCCAGAACCCTCCTCTCCTTCCTTTCCCTAAAAGACCCTCCACACAGCATCCCTAAAGATGACATAGGCCCTCAGGGAAATTATTTGCCTCAGGGCCTCCTGTGTGGAGCTTATGTAAAAAAAAAAAAAAATATTTATATATTTACACAGTAAAGAAATAAGAACTTAATTAATGCGCTTAATAAACTTAATTAATTAATGCTCCCTGCAAAAACAAAACGACAATACGTAGGTATGAATGCGAGTACCTGGAGGACCTGATGGTGGACGTACGCTGCTTATCATATGCAGACTGCAGAAGAATGGAAGAGGAGACTAAAGAAAATTGCTGCAAACCAATCCCAGGATTAAAACCAGAGAGAGATATGAAATACTTTGATTTGTAGCGACTGATTACAGGGGGAAGGGTGTAGTGTACGTAATTTTAGATTTGTTGGATAACATCGCCGCTCGGAAACGTTCGGGTTTCCGAGGATTGACGAACGGCTCTCGGTACATGAGAACAGCTAACGGGCCCGCCGCTCTCAGATCTATTCTAGAAGCCTTAGTAAACAGTCACTACAATTGACATAGATACAATACTACTTGAATCTTTATAATATTGCCAATAAACTGAAGAAAACGAACTAACGTTGTAATCCTATTATTGTGGGCTAGTGAGCCACTAATGAAAGAACATTATAGGAAAGAACAGCAAACGAGAGTTTTTTCAGCTAATCATAAGAGTCAGAACACTATTTCAGGCGTTGAAGATGACCATGTTTTACTTCTCCAGATCTTTCAAAGCAGACCACTTGTGTTGTGAACTTTGCTCACATTTCTTCTTCTCACAAAGCACAAAGATGTGTTATGAAAATATTTAGCTTTCGTATTGGAAGCTAAAATGTTAGGAATATAATAGATGGAGAGCATGAGACAAGTGTGATTATTACTTAAATTTATATCTCAGTGTGGACCTTAAGCAGGCGGCTGTGTAATACTTGGTATGAGGATAGGTTATTTAAATGAAATAGTATAGTGCTTTGACACAGTTAAATTAATTTATTAATTAAGTACAAATAATAATCAGGGCTAGACTAAATTCTGAATGGGCATATTATGGAGCGTTAGTACCGTTTAATCTTGAGGAGTTGATGAATGGGTGAATGCCATATGCTGCTGCTTGCTGCCTTCGGAGATGGGCGGTTAGCTCCCTCCGCTGCTGACTTGTGCTGAACGGCAGGCTGGAGCGACGAACGCCTCCAGTCCCGTGGTTTCCCAGCGACGTCCCGTCCAAGGGCGGTTGCCAGCCAGCCGACTATGTTGATAACGGCCAAGGTGGGCGATCTTCGGCCGCATCTCTGCGAGCACCTCTGGCTCCAGGTATAGTCGGAAGGTCTTGTCATGACTGCGTCTGCAGATGCCGGATGTGAGTAAATCCAGAAGAAATAATGTGCTCCCATTGTACTCCGCTGCTGATCCAGGATTTAAATGATTGTCCTGATGGTCTTTAATAATGGATGCCGCTGTTGGGCGTGGATTTAACAATCTTCATATGTTGTTAAAATAATGGCGAACTACGACTATTTGATTACGTCGACCCGCCAAAGGGACGGTGGCCGTGGCCAACTGTGGCTGCTCAAAGAATGAAGAGCTCAAGGCCAGTCCTGCCTAGTGAACCCCTCTGTGCAGATCCTCAGTATCACCAACTGAGCAAAAGTAAACATTTCAATGCTACCAATATAAAGATGTTGAATGTTAACAAACTTCCACACCAAAAGTACCCATACACAGATAATTCACTTGTTACATTATTTTTTATGTAACAGATGTTTAAATTTAGAACTTGATTATCCTTGTTTTTTAAATCCAACAATTGTATTTCAAAGTTGCCAATGTCAATGTAGAAAGGAGAAAATTCAAAACTATTATCGAAGCATTAAGAGGGTGTTTGACCAATGCTAAGATCAGTCTGCTATTTTTAAATTCCTGACACCTGCTGAGAAACGCTTCCCTCATATTAAAAATGATTGTTTTTAAATAGTGTTTGTCAATTGAGGAATTATTATCTTGGCGATAGTTCAGCAGACTCGGAAAGTGAAACTAACAGTCCCTTTCAAAATCTTGAGCAAAAAGGGATAATTTGTTTTCGAATGAAATGAATTCTTCTAACAACGAAAAATTTGTGTTTCCTTTCCCTTGACGTAACGTCTTCCACGAAATAAAATTTTTGGTCCGTGAAAATTGGCGCCAGAATCGCACTTAAGGGGCCAAAGGGCCGCATGCGGCACCGCACTATGCCGACCTCTGCTCTTAACCGATAACTACTAGTTTCGAGCAGGAAAAAAAATTGTTATCGATTTTGTGAAATTGCAATTCAATTTGTAATGTACGAACCAAATAAAAGTGTCTTGTTAAAGTCACTTCGGAAAAGACATAATAGCAGCCAAATTACGAAAAAGTTAATTCTGAGAAGTTCGCACGTACTTCTTCAAATGTATCATTTGAGAATACGAATAGCTGCTCTACGAACATAATAAAAGTTTTTCTAAACAGTAAGTCAGCAGGTGGCTCGTTAGATTGCCCTTTCGAGAATATGAATAAATGTACTCGGAACATGAAAAATGTTTTTGTTCATCGTGAGTCAGCATGTGCTTCGTCAGATTGCTCGTTTGAAAACATGAATAGTAGCACTTCGAACATAAAAAACCATTACCCCCATTGTGAGTCAGCATGTGTTCCTATAAATCTCCCTTTTGAGAAAATGAATAATTGCTCTCGGAACAAGAAAAAGGTTTTTCTCCACTGTGAGTCAGCTTGTGCTTCGTGAGTTTGCTCTTTTGAGAACATGAATACTTGCACTCGGCACGATAAAAAGGTTTTTCTCCACAGTGAGTCAGCTTGTGCCTCGTGAATTTGCTCTTTTGAGAACATGAAAAGTTGCACTCAGAATAGGAAAAAGGTTTTTCTCCACTGTGAGTCAGCTTGTGCCTCGTGAGTTTGCTCTTTTGAGAACATGAATAATTGCTCTCAAAACAAGATAAAGGTTTTCCTCCACTGTGAGTCAGCTTGTGCCTCGTGAGTTTACTCTTTTCAGAACATGAATAATACCACTCGGAACAAGAAAAGGTTTTAAACCACTGTGATTCAGCATGTGGATCGTTAGACTGCCTTTTTGAGAACATGAATAGTTGCATTTGGAACGAGAAAATGGTTTTTCTCCACTGTGAGTCAGCTTTTGCCTCGAGAGATTGCTCTCTTGAGAACATGAATAGTTGCACTCAGAACAGGAAAAAGATTTTTCTGCACTGTGAGTCAGCTTGTGCCTCGTGAATTTGCTCTTTTGAGAACATGAAAAGTTGCACTCAGAATAGGAAAAAGGTTTTTCTCCACTGTGAGTCAGCTTGTGCCTCGTGAGTTTGCTCTTTTAAGAACATGAATAATTGCACTCGGAACAAGAAAAAGGTTTTTCTCCACTGAGAGACAGCTTGTGCCTCGTGAATTTGCTCTTTTGAGAACATAAATAGTTGCACTTGGAACAGGAAAAAGGTTTTTATCCACTGTGACTCACCATGTGGATCGTTAGACTGCCATTTTGAGAACATGAATAGTTGCATTTGGAACAAGAAAAAGGTTTTTCTCCACTGTGAGTCAGCTTGTGCCTCGTGAGTTTGCTATTTTGAGAACATGAATAATTGCACACGGAACAAGAAAAAGGTTTTTCTCCACTGAGAGTCAGCTTGTGCCTCGTGAATTTGCTCTTTTGAGAACATGAATAGTTGCACTTGGAACAGGAAAAAGGTTTTTATCCACTGTGATTCACCATATGGATCGGTAGACTGCCATTTTGAGAACATGAATAGTTGCATTTGGAACAAGAAAAAGGTTTTTCTCCACTTTGAGTCAGTTTGTGCCTCGAGATATTGCTCTTTTAAGAACATGAATAGTTGCACTCAGAACAGGAAAAAGGTTTTTCTGAACTGTGTTTCAGTATGTGAATCGTTCGACTGCCCTTCCGAGAACATGAATACTTGCACTCGGAACAAGAAAAAGGTTTATATCCAATGTGAGTCAGCTTGTGGATCGTCAAACTGCCCTTGTGAGAACATGAATAGTTGCACTCGGAACAGGAAAAAGGTTTTTCTCCACTGTGAGTCAGCATGTGGATCGTTAGACTGCCCTTTTGAGAACATGAATAATTGCACTCGGAACAGGAAAAAGGTTTTTCTCCACAGTGAGTTAGCTTGTGCATCGTGAGTTTGCTCTTTTGAGAACATGAATAGTTGCACTCGGAACAGGAAAAAGATTTTTCTCCATTGTGAGTCATCACGTGTCTCGTCATTCGGCCCTTTCGAGAACATGCATAGTTGCATTTGGAACAAGAAAAAGGTTTTTCTCCACTGTGAGTCAGCTTGTGCCTCGTGAGTTTACTCTTTTCAGAACATGAATAGTTGCACTCGGAACAGGAAAAAGGTTTTTCTCCGCTGTGAGACAGCATGTGGCTTCTCAGATTTCCCTTTTGCGAACATGAATAGTTGCACTCGGAACAGGAAAAAGGTTTTTCTCCACTGTGAGTCAGCATGTGCCTTGTCAGATGGCCCTTTCGAGAACATGAATAGTTGCACTCGGAACAGGAAAAGGGTTTTTCTCCGCTGTGAGTCAGCATGTGGCTTCTCAGATTCCCCTTTTGCGAACATGGATAGTTGCACTCGGAACAGGAAAAAGGTTTTTCTCCACTGTGAGTCAGCATGTGGATCGTTAGACTGCTCTTTTTAGAACATGAATAGTTGCACTCGGAACAGGAAAAAGGTTTTTCTCCACTGTGAGTCAGCATGTGTTTTCTCAGAAGGCCCTTTCGAGAACATGAATAGTTGCACTCGGAACAGGAAAAAGGTTTTTCTCCGCTGTGAGTCCGCATGTGGCTTGTCAGATAGCACTTTTGCGAAAATGAATAGTTGCATTCAGAACAAGAAAAAGGTTTTTCTCCGCTGTGAGTCAGCTTGTGCCTCGTGAGTTCACTCTTTTCAGAACATGAATAGTTGCACTCGGAACAGGAAAAAGGTTTTTCTCCACTGTGAGTCAGCATGTGCCTTGTCAGATGGCCCTTTCGAGAACATGAATAGTTGCACTCGGAACAGGAAAAAGGTTTTTCTCCACTGTGAGTCAGCATGTGCCTTGTCAGATGGCCCTTTCGAGAACATGAATAGTTGCACTCGGAACAGAAAAAATGTTTTTCTCCGCTGTGAGTCCGCATGTGGCTTGTCAGATAGCCCTTTTGCGAAAATGAATAGTTGCATTCAGAACAAGTAAAAGGTTTTTCTCCGCTGTGAGTCAGCTTGTGCCTCGTGAGTTTACTCTTTTCAGAACATGAATAGTTGCACTCGGAACAGGAAAAAGGTTTTTCTCCACTGTGAGTCAGCATGTGCCTTGTCAGATGGCCGTTTCGAGAACATGAATAGTTGCACTCGGAACAGGAAAAAGGTTTTTCTCCACTGTGAGTCAGTATGTGCCTTGTCAGATGGCCCTTTCGAGAACATGAATAGTTGCACTCGGAACAGAAAAAAGGTTTTTCTCCAGTATGATTGCGAAGGTGACTAACAAAATTATTCTTATGTGAGCAGGAGTAGTTACATTGAGAACAAGAGAATCGTTTATCCACAGGATGCATCTTCAGATCTGTTGACAAATTTGAAAAAGAATACGGATAAAAAAGGCTCATTAAGAATTCTACCTTCGCCAAGTGGAAAAAATGGATACCGCTAAATGTTAAATCTCACTATGAAAATCGGTTTTACCTGCTACCTGGTTCGTTCTTTCAACGCGTTCTAGGCATTATTTTTTAACATCCGACAGGTCTATGTCAATTTCCATACAGGGAAAACTCCTTTCATCTTCCTCGCGGGATCCACAATCCGCCTTGATGGCCACTCTTTTCACATAAGCGCTACCTGCAATAAAAAAATGACAATACATTCATTGATCACTGATACACAACTAAACTGTTTTTTCAATTAATCTATTAATTTGAAAGATTTAAGATTTCCATCATTTATCATGTGTAGCCGGGAATTTTGATAAAATTAACATAATAATAAAAACCCCATATGTTCACTTAAGGGGCCGATGCTTCATAAAGGATCACGTTCACGAAGAAGTCAATGGAAACGTTTTTAATTTCATTAATATTTACGCACGTAAAAATAAGTGTAACTTACAACATGTGCCTAATAAAATAGGTATACAATTGAGAAATCGAGAACTTATCGCGAGAAATAAATTTAGTTAAAATTCCAAATAAAACATGCTACATTTTTAATATATTCAATGGAACTAACTGGCCATATGAGTAATCTCCGCATATTGCAAACATTCCTTCTTTACATCATTGGGGTCGAAATCTATATCCATGTGCGGCATTTCACATTCGCCTTCTTCCTGGGGCTCTGGTTCCATCTTGATGGAAATGGTATCATGACTTAGTAGATCCATGGCCTTGCTGTGGTAGCGGCAGGTAATTTGTTCCTTCCTGAAATAGAACATTTTTAGGTTTGGAAACAAGCTGGCTCCCGGCAAGCGTTATGCCAGTTAATTAGAAAAAATGTTTCTCCCAGCATGTCCTTTCCCATTTATCCCGCCTCCCCTTCCGTTCTCGCGTTCCCTCTCTGCCTCCTCCACCTTCCCTCTCGCAATTCCACTCCCCCCTTCCCTCTTCCCCCATCCCGCGAACCCCCCTCCCGAGTTCCCCTCCCCCCTCCCGAGTTTCCCTCCCCCTCCCGGGTTCTCCTCACCTTCTCGTGTTCCATACTTTCTGTCCCAGTACATTTAGTTATAAAACAGCTCGCCTGCAACCTATTGAAATTTTTTATACAAATTTCATTACGCCAGAGCTCACGAGTAGTTATATACAAACCTTTTCCTGAAAATAACGAACACAAAAAAAGAAGTACTTATCAGATTTGTTGCAGTCGTTCGGAAGTTATGCGCATACATACACTTCAGCTATTTATTTTTATGCATATATATATATATATATATATAGATTGTTTATTTTCGTTATTTGTTTTTGGGGTGTTATGCCGTGTTGCGCTACCTCCTTCTTTAGCCAACGTTTCGGACATCATTGCAGTGTCCATCATCAGGGCAGATCCGGCAGATCCGGTAGATGTGTCACATCTGCATGATCTGCCCTGATGATGGACACTGCAACGATGTCCGAAACGTTGGCTAAAGAAGGAGGTAGCGCAACACGGCATAACACCCCAAAAACAAATAACGAAAATGCTTTTGGCCGTGAAAATCTTAAAACTTATCAGATTGTTTATTTGTTTATTATGACATACCTACACACAGTATATTACAATACAAGTTATAAGATGTTAAATTTTTACATGGATTTGTACCTATTACGTAAGTCATAGAATGTCAGTTAGTAGTTACGCTTGACATTTGTAATAACGGGTTTTAAAACTTAATTAAAACTAGATATTGTTACGACACACCTTTTGAGCGGGAAATCCGTTGAACAAGATAGTGAAACAGTCCCTCGAACAACCGCTGACGGAAGTGTTCCTCTTCCCCCCCTGGCAAAAAGGAACACACCGCGCTTCTCCGCCCTACTCGCCAGAAACTAGCCGTCCGCCGCCCGAATAGCCGTCTCGGCCGAGTACGCTCCCCATTCCTGCGTGACGCCGCTTGCAATAGCGGACCATTAAACCCGATTTGAACAGTAAATTACGAGGTCGCGGGTGTGACACTCTGTGTGGAGTTGCCACTGCCTGGCAAAGTGTTGGAGCCACATACGCTGACCATGGCCTACTTCCCCGGTTTCCTGCATCAGACTACCAGCTGTGAGTCAACCTTTTTTCCCTCTTGATCGTAATATGTCCCACAGTAATTCTCGGTTGAAACAACCACATTCCCGGAGAGATTTGAGAGACCCCTACGTTAGGAAATACCTAGTTAGGCATTGTGTTGTTTTGTGACCTATATTGTGTTTTGCAAGATGTTGTTATTGTGTTTACTAGACAATATAGTTATGTTTCCACCAGCTTCCTCTTTCATTTGATGAGATCACTCGTGAGCGAGCTTGGCAATTACCTATGTACCATTTACCTACGACCCTGACGAGGAGAGATTTCCTGCCTGCCGACGACTTGAGTTAGCCGACAGCAAAAGGTAGGTGGGGCCCCGCTTCGGGACCGCTACAATATAGAAGAAGAAGATTTAATTCGCATGAGCTTTAAATATTTGGTTTTGCTTGGAATACTTTGCCAAAACAAAAACTCATATTTGAAACGAGGATACAATAATGACTGTAACTGTATTTTAAGCTCACGTTTGCCATTTGAAAACGGCTGTCAATAGTGGCAAAACGCAATATTTTGTATACAATATCTATTTCTAAAGATAAACCGGTATTACATTATTTTGGATTCGCCATTCCGCATTTACCAGAAAATCGGAAACACTGTTTTAGTAATGTGAGTATTTTAATCAATGCAATAAAACTTTACGCTGGCAATCTTATTTAAGTAGAGGAAGGAGTAAACAAGGGTCCAGGGGTAGAAACGGCCCCTTCTAATACGAAAAATGTCAACTGTGTATGTTGGGCTAGCGTTTGACGTGTTTCCAGAATGAGCACCAGTGCCGAAGGAATCAATGACGCAAGTTCCTCGGAGCATATTTTATTGAAATACCGGTAGAACAAGGACAGCTCCCACCCGACGCTTGTGCTTCAAAGATTGCAAACCGTTTGTTAAACTAGGGTAATTTATCAAACTGATTTCAATTCCAATCCAAATTTAATAGGCGTCGGACCTTTGGGAGTTACTTAATTCTCCAGTTCTTTCAATAGATGCATTGGCTACAAAAATCTCCAACGTCTATTCTATATTGAATGAAATATATATAATATAATATATATAATTTAAAACGCGTGGTAGAATAAAGTATTAAGCCAAAAACGGGCAATTGCGTTGAACCATTGAAATCTAATTCGTAATGTTAGAACTCAACTGCGACATGTCGCGCAACACTGTCCTACTAGTTAGTAAATTGCATAAAAAAGCGCCAAAATGCTCTTGTAAAATGTAATTGTAAATGTAATGTAGTGTAAACGAGTAAGCGGATCTTGGCATCTGTCATCTGTAATGAAGAATATAATATTTGGCGGAAAAACGCCACCGATCCCATATCTAAGTCGTTCATACACACAAATTCTTTGAATCTAATCTTTAAGATGCATTAATAATTTTGAATTAAGAATTTACTTCAAGTAATTGAGATTATTTCATACCTGCTACATCTATATATGTGACACAATGGTGAATCTATGAATTTTATATAACGCCTTTGATAATTTATATAAAAATAAAAGTGCTTTGAACTATTTAGAAGAACTAAATGCACTTTAAATAATGTATCAATTGTGAAGTCTTTCGAATATTCTTCCAGATTTAAACTGTTCCAAAACACAGAAGCTTTGAACAGCATTTACCAAATATCGATAATTTTAAAATTAAACCTTTTAGCATCAAGGCATGTATCAAGGCATCAAGGAATGCTGTAAAAACTGATCAATTAAGCGCCAAGGGAAATATTCTTACAATAAAAAAGCACCAATCAGGGAAGATAAGTTTTACATAGTCAATTATAAGAATAACTTACATACAAGGCGAAGCTCAGCGGTCAATTCCAAAGCGTTGAACAAACGTCACTAGAAAAAAATGCTTGAATTTTAAGATATGTGTGATAAAATTGTTATGGTTATTGAAATAATCTCAAAATGAAAACATTTAACACAATACTTATTGTGTTGTTTATACACAATATTACTTCGAAGGGCGGAACATCAATCACTGCGTGTGAAGGTTTCAGGGTTAGCATAAATAAACCAACCAATCATGAGCAGTGTTGCCAAAGGTTAGCTATGGTTAGCTATGCTAAATTGCTAGACATCTATCTTACAAATGTTGCTAGATTGCCAGTTTTTTTTACCCCAAAAAGTTGCTAGAAGTAGCTAAACGTTACAGTAAGTAGATAAGGGAACGTACCCATACTACGTGACCAAATTTTTGCAATTTTTAACCCCCCCCCCCCCCCCAATCTTCTAAATTCTGACAATCGTTTTATTTCCAGGTTTTATTTGGATAAAACAAAACAACACAAGGTAGAATAAGAGTACTGCGTACTATTTTGGTTGTATTCTGTCTGTCCTAGCTAGCTAGCGCACAGAACAATATTACAGTGCCACAAAGTTATCTGTTCCGGTGGTGGTGTCGCTAGTTGTGAACAAATATGTCATAGAAATATCAAAGATTGTGGCACTGTACTCCAAAAAGGGAGAGCTAGTGCAGCAGGAAACGGGGATTTTCCAGCTAACGCCACTTATACCATAGCGTCTATGACCATAGAGTCACGTTTGTTTTTTACTTTTAACTATACGACGTAGCGTTTTATGTTCTCTCATGACGAAATCGAAATATCAAACAATGACGAAAAGTTGCTATAAAAAGTAGCTAAAAAGTTTAGCTACAAGTTTCATAAAAATGTAGCTGTCTGACATCAAATAATAGCTAGATCTAGCTATAAAGTTGCTAAGTTGGCATCACTGATCATGAGGGTTAGTAAGCAAAATCAGTAAAATGGACGCCGAAAATGAACATTTGACATAACCATAGACAACGATGGACAGACAATATAGAAGAAAGTAAGCACCGGTCATTTACAGTGGGATTATTGCAACACCAATCGGGATATGCTTTATTTTAAAGCTAAAAGAAATGGGAAACAAAAGTTGCGAGTCTGAACTAACATTTTTTTGTTGATAATAATGAAACGTTTTCAGGCGTCTTCCTTTCATTATGGTTGCGATGTCTTTTTCAATATATGGAATACGGACTGTCATTTCGATTCGTTTGAATACGGCCTAGACGCACTTTTTTCGATGGATTGTTATTTTCTGCTTTAAAAGTAAAATGAATCAGAATAAAAATAATAGAGAACTGTCAGAAATAATTGACAAACATTTTTTACGGAGACAAAATATTGACAGATTCATGACGTTGCGCTCTGTATAAAATGTTTATTTATAAATACTATTCTGTACTCACGTACCTAGTTTAATACTTTACATAACTATTCTTTATACAGGTGATTCAATTTTAATAAAATAGATCAAATGAGAAATACAGAATATAACTCACGAACAGTTATATAAAGCGGGGTCTCTTTCGACTGTGTACTTGAACATTTCCTTAACATTACCACAAACATTTTATGTCTCCCGTCTCCTCCGTTTATCAATACATTGGGGCGAAGTAACATATTTGGTCAAGTGGTCTGTGGTGAAGACGTGTCTACGCACAGAACACTTAACGTTTTATGTTTACGTAAATTGTGTTCCGATGAAAAAGAGAACTATATCAGTGAGAAAACACAGTTTTTATAGATATGTATGTATTAGAAAAGTTTTCCTGGTTAATTTCGTCTATTTCACGATCTGAATGTATTACTTAAGAATTTCGAGTTAAGGCCCCGTTCTCCGCACAAAAAAAAACGATTTCGGACGAGTCGTGAAATTTACTTTTAACGCATTCGACAGGAGGTGTATCTGCAGCGCGCGGGTCAATAGGAAAGCGAGCGCATTATTATTACCAAAAGGTCTGGTTTGGAACTTGGCTAATAATTCTCTACAAGAGAAGTATCATTTCAAATATCGTTCCCAGAGAAATTGATAATATTTGTAGGGCTGTCAAAATTTTAAAATACACATAATATTTATGAAAATATCTGTTATTTTCTCAATGTATTACGTTAGATTACCCATTATTAATTAAAGTGCAATGCAATGTATTATTAAGTAAAGTGTAATGTACACTTGAGGTGACCGTTCACAAAACAAAGCTTTATTTATTTATTTTTTTATTTATTTATTAGAGATAATATATTACAAAATTATTACATAAAATTTATAATACATTACTCCCAATGAGTTTAATAAAACTCATTTCGGGAAGGACAACATTATACATCTAAAGAAAAATTATTTTTACATAAGAACACGGAAATCAATGAACAATACATAGATTTTCGAATGGACTAGACACACTTGATACAGGTAATTGAAGAATATACAAGAGTTACAAAGGAAGACAGATAAATTCGTCACTGGTTAATAAAGTTGCTGAGAAAATATCCTTTTAGAGCCTTTGCCAATATTTTTTTGTTTAATTCTGGTAGTTTTAGGACATTAGGTAACGCGTTGTATTGTATTGTAAGGAGTTAATTCCAAATTTAGTTGTGTGTGTAGATGACGATAGGTGTATTTGATTTTGTGATCGTGTTTTGTGCTGGTGTATATCGGAATTAAAGGCTGGTTTAGTGGTGGTGTGTGACGAGTGTTGAATTATTTGTAGGATGGCAGTGGTGATGCTATATTTTGGCAGAATGGTAAAGGGAAGAATTTGTGTCAGTGAGAATTTGTGTCAGTGTCTTTGACATGCGTATCCCATGGTAGATGGTATATATTTCTTATGGCTCTATTTTGGATTACTTCTATTTCAGATATTTGTTTCTTAGTAAGCTATATTATTTATTATAACGGAACTACTATTATCATTGTTTCTCTTTAATTTGTCTTATCAATTTGGGAGACGGGACGGGATGGGTACTGCCGCGCCGCCCCGGTAAACATTTTTTGGATAACCAACATCCATGCCGTAGGTCACCCAAATGGTTTGCTATGTTTGGTGACTTAGCAGGGGTTCCCGGGTTATGGGATGAGGTATCAATTTGGAAGGCGACCATTGCCGCCCGGCAACCATTCATTGGATAACAGAGGTGCCCGGGTTCATGGGGTGAGGCTTATCTATTTATTGGGAAGTACTTTTTTTAAAAGAAAAAGAGTCGTAATTCGTATTCCCGGTTTACGAATAACCTGACAATTTGAAAATCTCCTACCAGCATCATAATAAGCGGAAGATGTTGCTTGTGCATTGAAAGAGGAATTGAACCCGCGACATCTTGACCCGACCCATTTTTCAATTTTCAACTAAGTAAAGTGCACATTTTAATCATATTTGTTTATAGTCCAGTCAATTTTAATTTGGGAGGTGGGAATGGGTACCGCCGCCCCGGGAACCTTTATTGGATAACCAATACCTCTGCCATAGGTCACCCCAAGTGGTTCGCTACGTTTGGTGATTTAGCAGGGGTGCCCGGGTTCATGGGGTGAGGTTTGTCCAGGTCTTGGAGGCGGATGACCAGGACATACTGAACCCGAGATTCCTACCCACCCCTTAAACCCTTTTCCTTCCCAGAACTCTCCTCTACTTCCTTTCCTTAAAAAAACCCTCCACACAGCATCATAGGTGAGCATAAAGATGACATAGGCCCTGAGGGAAATTATGTTCCTCAGGGCCTCCTGTGTGGAGCTCATGTAAAAAAAAATGAATGGTCCAAAAGGAGGTGTAGAGTGCACCTAAGCGATTCCTTCAGAAACTTGGTCAGGGTGCTTAGGGTGTGAACATACTAAAAGTTCTGACGTCTAAGTGGTGAGCTAGGGGAGGGAGGGGGGGGGGGAGAAGGTTAAAATTTTTGGATTAACGCTTATATCTCGGAAACGGTGGATTTCATAGGATTTTTTTTTAGAATAAGTGAAAACTCATAAAATTATCTACAACTTTTATTCTCGACGTAATTTTCGAAATCCTTACACGCTCCACAAATGTAGATATTTTCAAATTTTGCAAACTAATCTTCAACCAGTAAATATTTACAGGAATTTTAAGTTGTTTAGTAAATGTCGTCATTTTTTTATCTTATTACTGACACACCACTTTTGTTTGTAACAGATTGTGGGACTTGGATTTCATTTATTATTTCATCATTAGTTTAGCAAACAATTAGTTTAATGAATCTTCACCAACTTGAACAGAATCTTAGCAAGTTATTGCTGCGTCTCCGACGACTCCACTCCACAAAAATTGACATTATTTCACTGGTTTGTGGGAAGGGAGGATGTGCATCAAACCACTGACTGAGTTTGGCACAACCTGTTTTTGCCTACATGCACCTTTTCGCTCTTTATTTATATCCGGGGGTAATTTAAAACAAACTTAAAAAACAAACTTAAGGGGTACAAACTTCGGGAGGTAATTCTGCACGACAGTACACGTAAAAAAAGATACGAAACTTTTTTCAAAACGTTCTAAGGTAGTTACGGGTAAAAAAGTTTTGTTGTTTGTATGAAAAAAATAATATTCTTCTGTGGAAAAATAATTTTGTATAGGGAAAAAATTGAATTTAGAAAAAAGTTATTTGTCTTTTTTACATTCACCATCATGTACCTCCCGAAGTTTATGTAGAAATTTATGAAGTGGCAGCCCTAAAAGCTATCAGCCAACTACAGCTTTGCTAGGACTAAAGTTAACCGATGGAATCTAAATTATTAAACATTTATAAAAAGGTCAAAGTAATTACTTATAACAATGTAGTCGGTTTTAGTAAACAAGCGAAACTTTTATTTACTTACATTTACGTAACGCATTTTGGTTTTATTATCCAACGAACATCTAATAATAGGGAGTAATAAAATAATACGTACGATGATAATTACATATTTCCTTGTCCGTAACAATTTGGGACGCGGGTAAGGGTACCGCCGCCCCGGAAACTATTTATTGGATAAACCCAAGTTGTTCACTACGTTTGGTGACTTAGCAGGGGTGCCCGGGTTTGGATCTTGGTGGCGGATGTGTCTGCCCACCAGCTGCGTGGTAGGCCAGATCTGGAGAGACTGGTTGAGGGAGATCTTGTGACCTCTCAGGCAGAACTCTTTTGGAACATCGCCTTGCACCGCATTGGGAGGGATGGATTCAAAAGTCCGTCACACTCAAACCCACTGACCCTCAAATTCCTACCCACCCCTATAACCTTATCCTTTCCAGAACTTCATCTCCTTCCTTTCCATTAAAACACCCTCCACACAGCATATCCAAAGATGACATATGTTCTGAGGGAAAAAAATCCTCAGCGCCTGTGTGGAGTTACTGTAAAAAAACAAGGTAATTTTTGAAAGCAGATTTTTGTTAGCAATTTGATCCGTAAAAATGTATTATTTATTATTATGTCCTATAATTTTAATAAATGAGCAAAATAAAAGCTTTTGCGTTCAATGGTCATTTAAAAAAAAACGTAATTTAATTTTTAAAAATTTGCCCGGGAATTTCAGTTTCCGAAGCATTGGAAATAGATTTATTTCCCAAAGTACGCATTCTGTAAAAAATAAAACAAATAAATTGAAAATTTATTTTTATAATAAATATTACATAATGTAAATAATACGAGTATGTATTATATTAATAAAATCAAAATTTTATTTTTTTCTTCTTACCTTATACATTCCATCATACGTTCTCGATTTTGGAGATAATGTTTACGCTTAGAAATACGACTTTTTTGTTGTTGTCTTACCATTTTCGCAAAATAATATTATTATTTACGTACGTGTATATTAAACAAATCATGAAACGTAGGACTACACGTCTGTGTGGCGAGCTGTCTGGACAGCGAACAGGGGGGTATAACTCCGAACTTTTTCGTATCGATCACGTGGTGTGTGACGTATGATTTATGACCATATCATTTTATTGGTCCAAATTTCCATAGAAAAACTGTTTAGAACTGAGTAGTATTTCTAGTAGGATTCTATGGTATTATATGTAAAAATAGCACATTGTCCCGAACAACATCGAAGTAAATATTTTGGAAAAATGCTTCCTAAATTTCGTTGCAGTGTTGAAGGCTGTGAGGATAGTGTTTCAGTTCGACACAGAGTACCAAGTTGCAAAACTAATGAGAGTCGTTATCGGGAATGGGCGTGGAGAATCGGCAGATCAGACTTCATTGCTTACCCGATTTTGGGAAGTTGTGGGTATGTATGTGGTTCCCATTTCGCTAAGAAATGCAAAAATTCCAATGGCACGTTAAAAAAAGACGCTTTGCCGACCCTTAATCTTCCTGGAATCGGAAAACATCGGGGTTTACCCAAAGAAAAGGTAAACGTACGTAGGAGACTACATGTTCTACCTAGAGTGTTGTCCAGCACGAATCGTGCTGTCCAAGACCACAACTACAGTTTAAAATGTATAAAAGGTGGAGAGATAGATGTTGATTCACCGAGTCTTTATTATTATAAAGATATTCAATACATTTATAATTTCTTCAAACACAGTAATTCCATTATTATTAAGATATTTAAAATGACAGGCGTATCCGAGACGCGCGATCGTTCTTCCTTTATTTTCTCTTTTATACTCTGCACTGGTAGGATATAGTTCATTGGATGAGGCTGGGTAATATAATGAATTTATTTATTTCAGAACCAAACGTGTTCCCCCCTGGGCCGAGCACCGAGTCTTTTGCTGCCAAAAAAGTATTGGAAGATTATGGAGGTATACATCTTTATTTATATTTCATTAGGAAATAATATTCTATGTTTTGTTTGCGAACTTTGGTTAATGTGATGAATATATTTATTTCAGAACCAAACGTGCTCCCCCCTGAACCGAGCACCATGTCTCTTGCTGCCAAAAAAGTAGTGGAAGATTATGGAGGTATACATCTGTATTTATATTTCATTAAAGGAAATAATATTCTATGTTTTGTTTGCGAACTTTGGTTAATGTGATGAATATATTTATTTCAGAACTAAACATGTTCCCCCCTGGACCCAGCAGCAATTCAGCTTCACGTAAAAATAAAGGTTCTCGAAGTAAGCATATTTATAGCTTTTTATTTGATCAGCGTTGTTCGGTACCTTTGGTTTTGAATAATGTAATCATTGGCCTGAAATATTGTGTTTTCTAGATATTCAGAGTCGCTCAATCTCTTCTTTTACTGGGCCAATCGCTACGCTATATCCAAGAAAGAAGAAAATGCGGTTGGAGATGATGGTGATAAGGCGACAACTTAGATACGCACAAAAGAAAAATAGTACACTCAAGAAACGCCTCGCTATTGAAACGCGCTTTAGGAAGGGTACCTGCTTGGAAGATGCTCTTTCAATTCTAAATCCGGTGCTCCGTAAATTCGTTCTCTCGCAAGCAAAAATTAGCCCGCGTTTAAAAAAAGGTCGAAGATACACACGCGCGGATAAGTCTTTGGCACTTGCTGTCTATAAGGAAGGGCCAAAATGTTATCGATTACTCTCAAAAATGTTTGCTTTACCATCACCTCTAACTTTAAAAAAAGAATTGTCCTTAATATCTCTTAAACCGGGAATTAACCAACATTTATTTAACTTTTTGAAAAAGAAAGCAGATTCTATGGATGACATAAACAAATTCTGCATTTTAATGTTTGATGAGATGAGTATTTTTCCACACATAAATTTCAACGTACATAGTGGAATCATTGAAGGGTTAGAGGATAAAGGTGATGCAAGAAGAAAAAAATTTGCTGATCATGCTCTAGTTTTAATGATTAAAGGCCTGACCGTTCCTTATAAGCAGCCAGTTTTTTTTTCGTTTTCAGAAAGTGGAACTAATTATTTTGACTTGAAAGAAATTCTTCTAACTGTTTTAGGCAAATTGTTCGATTGTGGTTTCAAGCCCGTTGCAACTGTGTATGACCAAGGCACCGTTAACAGTAGGGTGGTGAAAGCCTTGCTTGAAGACACTCGAACAAGTTGCCTAAGGGATAAAACAGAATATAGGGGTGGACCTACTTTCAGAAGCACAACGTAATCTAGAATTGGAATACATGTCGCTGTCAAACGTTACCTGTCATTCTGTTACAATTTAAAATCTTCTATCATCAGTTTGTCAGTGCGTGAGAACTTTATTTACTGTTTTAATATGCCAAGGAAAAGACGAGCTGACATAGATCGTCGAAGTCAATCAAATGGGCGACGAGCTACGAGTACCTCACGTGAAAACCGCACTGATGATCTCTTCGCGATGAACTCAAAGACGGTGGTGGTTACAAAGGTTGGATTTTACAAAGTGTTTTATTAGCCACAGCAACGCGTGGCCGGGTCAGCTAGTAAATAAATAAATAAAATACTTAAACATGTAATTATGAATGTTTCTGTTATAAACAGAGAAATGTCGTAATTCAATTCTATTGAAGGAAAGCACAATCATATTTTAGTTCTATATTCTTGTATTTCCTGTTTTTGAAGTGAAAACTTATTTAGCACCGTTGTGATTTGAAACTCAATAAAATGAAAAATAGCGACACTGAAAAGAGACGAACACATAATACTATAAGATTTAGCTTGTGAGAGAATGAGATAGAATGAAAACTTACCGCATTGGCCGCTTTGATTATGAGCTCACTTTTCATGGCTCCTGTTGATTGAGAAAGTTTATCGTTATGTGTGCCACCCACCTGTGCCAAAACAGAACGGTTATTGTTAATTTTGTTCTCTTGGCATTGATTTGTGTATACTGTATATTCTTTGTTTCTTATTATTTTATCAATATTTTGTAAGGACTCGTAAGGAACACTATAGAATTACTTTTAAGTTGATTATATTTAAGCGCACTTGAAGTGAAATAACACAATACTGCGCTATACAAATATTATGTTATTATTATTTGTGCGGTGCTTCGTAGCCTCCCCACTCTTGTCTACTCTAGTTTTCTGAAGGTTTCACTTGTACCGTGTGTGAATTGCACACTCTGTTATTACATTATCTTCAGACCTCTGCAGCCATACTCTGTCGACCCATCCCCTTCACAGATAGACTCATACATCCATCACTCTTGAACATATTGACTCCCAGATTCCTAACTACCGCTCTGTACATTTTTCCTACCCAAACTTCCTCCTTTTCCTTCCCCTAAAAAGACTCCACACTGCATCCCTAATGATGACAGGCCCTGAGAGATTTTTTCCTCAAGGCCTCCCGTGTGGGCTAATAAAAAAAATCTATCCTAAATTCCTTTTTTATTATTGTTCATATTTTTATATTAAAGATTAAAAACCTTCCCTTTCCAGGTGAATTACTAAGATATTGTAATCAGTTCTTTCTAAATGAGGTTGCGCATGATTGTATTTCCGTTTTTTTGTATTTGTATTTTATTTTAATAAAATGGTACATGCGATTATGAGTTTTTCATTTTATTTTTAAAATAATTTTTAGGCTGATAAGTTGGGTAGGGATTTATATTGTTTATGGAAGTTTTTTTTTTTTTTTACTTTTCTATATTCTTGTCGATGGTATGTGACGTCAGAGTAATAAAATTTTCATTTTGACAGTTAAAATAGTGTTGAAATGGTATATTTATGTGTTGAAACCAGTTGGGAACAAAAAGCCGGAAGATATCGATCTAGGTATTAGTTCATTTATGACAGCGAATGACGAATATTTGAAAGGCACATAGGTTACACGCACGTTAGATAGAGATGGCCTGTAAATATTATCTTTAGAATTAAAAAACGTAAGCGCCTGTTGTTAAAATATTTAATTAATCACGGTTTATTGAAAAAAGAGCAAAAATCTCGCGATAATTGTCTTTAGTTTTATTTAAAGAAACGCTGTGAATTTTTTCATACATATAACTTGTAAAATAACTGAAACAAACGTGTTAATAATAATTTTTGGAGCATACTTTGTGATTTTTTTCTATCGAGGGAATTTTCTATAATTTGCGTTTCGGCGCGATAAATGTCTAGATATTATCTTCAAAAATAACATATATTTTTTTAAGAGCTTAAAAACTTAAGGGAACAAATGTTTAAGGGAGATTTGTAAGAAATCGGTAGAAATTGGGAGAACCGAGGCTTAATATAATTACTTAATAGAAGTAAAATGAAACAAAACAAGTTTTAAGTGGGCGTTTATTTCGATATATAAACGTAGGTACCTAGTTAAAAATTTAAGTCTATTAATTCAACACCCGACATGTAATTATTGTCTTTATCCTCGTGTGATTCTTCTTCTTCCGTATCTTCATCTTCATCTAAACGCAGTTCATCGATATCATCATATATTATAGTACTGCCTCGTGCATAATATTCTGCCTCAATTTTCATCACGTGTTTGCAACAATTTTTCCAATCATCAGCACTTATGCTATTACATATTATTATTATTATGCCCATTTTCCGTTTTCCCGGTGTTTCAAATTTTCCATCTGCCTTTTCCCCTTCCTTGATGATTCGACTTACCGTTGTTTCAGATTTACCTGTGTGTGAAAACATCATTAAAATTATTATTATAGAAGGTAGTTTTTAAAACACACACTTGATAATATTCACTTAGAAAGAAAAAAAGAGAAAACGAGTGTTCAGGATCTGTACTTCCGCTCTCCTGACAGAGCAATCCGGCGTGGTAACACCAGATTCCAAAGGGAAGTGTGGCTGGAGTAACTCTTCAATAACAACTCCAGCTCTTGAATAATTGGTCTTTATTCACACAATAAAAAGACCCGTAGGGTAGCTCATGTAGGGTGAGCTCAATGATGCTATCTCTCTCCGCGGTTTTATAACCCACATGAAGTGAAAACCTGGCAGCAGACGTTTTGCCAAAAACGACCCGCCCAAGACGGATGGTAACAAGAGAAGAAGGAATTAAAATCCGTGGCAATACGAACTCGCCCTGGCAATTGCCAACACAAAAAAATGTTGCCACAACCATTAGGGTGACAATCACAAATATTAATATTTCAGTACCTGAAATCTTAACATATTCCCGCCCAAAAACGAGTATTAAGGAATAGTCGTTTTTTTTTAATACAATAATATAAGAAGAGATTGCAACATTGGTACTCAGAATTTACCCAACGAGTTCACATACAAAAATAAACAATATTCAATATATGGATATCAAAATAATAACAAAAAACTTATAACTAAGTATATAACCCTATGTCAGACTTGACATTAAAAAATAAAGTTTAATAACGTAGAACCTTCTGGTGCGCTGCACCCACTTATGAGAAAATAGTTTAACACTTGGCACTGATGAGCCTGACGGCACTTTGATTTACACATCACATCACTTTTAGTGTTGTAATTGGTTCTTAATCCAGGTTGGAGGAAGGATCCTCCATGGGAAGTAGACAGAGCTGTGTCACGGCTCTTTTGGTGACACCTCTGGCCGTCCTCAAGGAGACGACGCGGACGCGTCCGTCTTGGCCAGGGTGGATCTCCGTCACTCGCGCCATCCTCCAGTACTGCGGAGGTAGTTGGTTGTCTTTGATGATGACCATGTCACCAGGCTGTAAACTGCGTTGACGTCCTTCTTGCCATTTGACTCGGTTCTGCAATTCTGCTAGGTATTCCCGGCTCCATCTGTGCCAAAAAGATTGAACAACGGTAGACATCTTTTGGTAAATATTAAGCCTGTTTGTAGGCAGATGGTGGATATCAAGCTCAGGCAATGCTAACAGGTTGTCGCCAATAAGGAAGTGTGACGGAGTGAGTGCGTTTAAGTCATTTGGATCTGATGTTAATGGAGTCAGAGGACGGGAATTTAAACAAGCCTCAATCTGTATTAGTATGGTATTCATGCCTTCGTATGTCAAAACAGTTGACCGCATTGCTTTTTTTAAATGTAACTTTGTCATTTTAACTGCACTTTCCCAAAGTCCCCCGTGATGCGGTGAGCGGGGGGGCAAGAAACTCCAGCTAATATTCTGCTGGGCCAAAAAATTATGGATTTCTTTATCAGATGCCTTCAAAAAATCAAATAGTTCAGTAAGTTCCCTATAACTACCTGTAAAGTTAGTTCCATTATCAGTAAAGAGTCGTGAGGGTTTACCCCTCCTAGCTATAAATCTTTTCAATCCATTCATAAATGCCATTGAAGTTAAATTAGTCACTAATTCTAGGTGAATTGCCTTTGTTGAAAAACAAATAAATAAACATATGTAAGATTTTACACTCTTAGCATTTCTGGTTAAACCAGACTTAATTAAAATTGGACCTGCAAAATCTATGCCGGTTACATAAAATGATCTTTGGATTCGGAATCGGTCAGCAGGAAGGTCACCCATGAGCTGGCGACACTCGCGCGGACGGACTCGGAAACATACAATACATTTATGCAGTGCTCGCTTCACTGCGTTTTTACCATATATTGGCCAAAAACGTAAACGCAGTAATGCGAGCAGAGCATTACATCCTAAATGTAAATTCTCATAATGCAGATGGGTTATTATTAAGTCAGTCAACTTATGATTTTGTGGTAACAAAATTGGATGTTTTTGAGAGAGCGAGGTAATATCGGATTGTGATAGTCGACCTCCAACACTCAACAACCCATCCTGCATAAAAGGATTTAGTGCCTTTACCTTGCTCCGCCTAGATACAAATCTTCCATTACTCACAGACGCTGGTAACGATAAATTTTTTAGTGGGGCTACACGAGATTTAGCGCATATTAACTGTGATTGGTGAATGCCGTGTTCATCGGTAGATCTTAAATACAGACAAGCGCCATATGCTCCTTGAGATGCATCGCAAAAACCGTGTAAGCTAAAAGATTTTTTATTAAAGCAGAAAATTTTCCTCGGTACCCGAATATGATTTGCTTTACTGAGACTCAGCGTGTAAGTCTGCCAGGCCAATAAAAGGTCATTGGGTAGCTTGTCATCCCAGGATATTTTTAGCTTCCACAATCTTTGCATAATTATCTTACCGACAATGATTACTGGGCCTACCAGTCCTAAAGGGTCAAACACTTTTGACATTAATGATAAAACTTGACGTTTTGTTACTTCTAACTTTGCGTCTATGCTTTCTACCTGATAGGTAAACTCATCAAGTTTGGTGTCCCATATTAATCCGAGAATCTTAGCTTCATTGGATTCATTTGGCAATAATTCTAAATTATCTTTAGAATCATTAATCGAGGGCGCATTAGACCTCCATTTTCTAATCTCCATGCCTGCTGTAGCAAGCGCATTAATGATTTGTGATTTAAGCAAGTGACAAGTATCAATGGAGTCACTACCAGAAAGAAAATCATCTACATAAAAATTTTCCTTAAGGGATTTACTAGCTAATGGATGAGTAAATGAAACGTCATTACCTAGCTGATGCAGACAACGTATTGCTAAATAAGGCGAAGGAGCCAAACCATATGTCACCGTGTTTAGCGTATAGTGTTTCGAACAATCCTCCGCATCCTTTCTCCATAATATACGTTGGTAATTTCTGTGTTCCGGGTTGATATTAATTTGGCGGTACATCTTTGCAATATCTGCGGTGACTGCATATTGATGTTTTCTGAAAAATACCAAGTGACAAAATATATCATTTTGAATGGTGGGCCCAATCATTAGAGCGCGATTCAAAGAAATCCCTCGAGCGGGTTTAGCCGACCCGTCAAAAACAACACGAATTTTAGTAGTTGTGCTTGATTCTTTAAATACAGCGTGATGTGGTAAATAATAAGTAGTTTCATCGCGTTTTGGAGGTTCACATTCAGTCATGTGACCTAATGCAAGATACTCATCAATAAATTCCGAGTATTGTTCCTTTAAACTAGGTTGTCTTAAGAATTTTCTTTCCATTGACACTAATCTACCTTTAGCAATACTAAATGAATCTCCTAATTGAGATAGGTTAGATTTAAATGGTAAGTTGACTACAAATCTACCATTTGCAACGCGTTTATGCGTGCCTTTGAAAATCCTTTCACATTCACTATCTTCCAGAGAGTGATGCTTACTATTTTCATATTCTTCAACCTTCCAAAACCTTTCTATTTGATTCTGCAAAGAATTTAATGAAATATGACAAACTTTAACTGGCCTCGTATTATGACGCCTCTGTACAGCTCCTGATATTATCCAGCCTAGCTCCGTTCGATGCAATGTAGGTTTATCCTTTCCTAACTGTATCTGATCCGTACGAACCACCTGCCAGAATATCTCTGCTCCGATCAGCATATCAATAGAAGCTGGCTGGTAAAACTGCGGATCAGCTAACTGGATACCGTCTGGAATGTTCAACATTTTTGGATTAATCAAGGTCTGCGGAAGATTGCAAGAAATCTCATCTAATACCAAACAAGATATTTCATCCCGGTATTGAGAACATAATGATTTAAATTTAATGTCAACTGTTTCCTTTGCATGAATTAAATTATTATGCAAACCTGAAACAGGTATATTCAACTTTGTACAATGCAAATTTAATCTTTTACAAGTATCCTTTGTAATAAAATTAGACATTGAACCCGAATCCAAAAGTGCGCGTATTTTGTGTGTTCCACCATACGCGTCTTCTATTTTTACTATTACGGTAGATAGTAAAATTTCCCGCCCGTTCATGTCACTATGACATGTTAAATTTACTGGTGCCTCCGACTGACCCTTGCCAGCTGAAGTACCCGCTTGTACATTATCAGTATTGATATGTAACAGAGTGTGATGTTTTCGATCACAAACACTGCATTTTTCCTTCCACCTGCACACCTTTGAAGGGTGCCCCGGTTTTAGGCAGTTATAACATAAATTGTTCTCTGATACGAGCTTTCTTCGTGCCGCTGGTTCTTTGTTAACAAATATTTTGCACGAATAAATGAAATGACTGTCATTACACAGCATACAATTAACGTTGCTCGACGCTAACGTAACTTTGTTTGTAGAATTCCTTTCCTTAAAATTAAAAAACCTTGGTTTTGTTGCAACTGGTTCCGATTTCTGTTGCATTCCACCAATGTCACCTTGGATAGTTTCCAGGATCTGAGACCTTTGTGAAATAAAATTGCTAAACTGCACGAACGTAGGATAAACTTCGTCGCACTCTATTGATTCCCAAAGGCTACGTGTGTGATTATCTAACTTTGAGGTTAGAATATGTATGATTAATGTATCCCAATGTTCTGTTGGTAGCTTTAAGTTGTGTAAAGCTCTCAAATGAATGTTTGCTTGATCAATTAAATTCCGTAATTCATGATGATTCTGTCGTTTTAACGGTGTAAAATTAAATAAGAAATTCAAATGTCTATTTGCTATAAGTCGGACATTTTCGTATCTCGAAATAAGCATTGTCCAAGCTGCACTATAATTATCCCCGGTTATTTCTAGAGAACTAATCAAATCAAGTGCCTCTCCGGACACGTAACTAATAAGGTAATGAAATTTCTGAACATTATTTAATTTACTGTTATCATGAATTAAGGCAATGAACGAATTTTTAAAAGTCAACCATTTATGGTTGTCACCTGAAAACACTGGTATAGAGATTGGTGGTAAATTTACTGAGATATTTGGGACATTTTCAATCTTCTTAAATTTTGATAACATTTCCTGTCCTAATGCAATTATATTAAAATATGTACCTTCAAAATTATCCCTCGCGTCATTATCTTCTGATTTGTTCAATAAATCAATCTCCAGCTGAATTTTGGAGAATTCTATCAGAGAAGGCTTGATGGCGTCTAACCTCGATGACAATACGCCAGGTGTAATATCATTTTCGTTGCTTAAATAGGTTTCGAATCTCGTTAATGAACCTTTCAAAACCCCGCGCCGTTTAATCAACCTGTCGAGTTCCATTTTTTAACGAAATAACACTAACTTGATTTAAAAACTGAAAACACAATACGGCAGTTTGACGCGGTTTGACGTAAACAAAAATGATTAGTACTATAGATCATAGAGAACCCAATCACAATACTATGGCATACAAAGACGAAACTTGCAAACGCGTGGCTAGAAATGTAGGTAGGCAAAGCAAAGTTATTCGGCAGACTGAATACAACAATAAAAATTATTATCACTATATTATGCTATATTGAAAGCATCTGATTATGAACACCCGAATGTAATTCGATATAATCAATACGAAATAATGTGGCATCTACACAGATTTTTAGCTTTTTAAATGGAATTTGAAAGGACAATGAAAGGAAGGCTACAACCTGATTTTCTGTGCATGCGAGCGTCGTGATGAGGCTCGCTTGATCAATCCAATGATGGTGATGAGGACGCCGACTGGACCACTCCCGATGATGATGAGGCCTGACTGGGCCACTCCAAATAATGATCTTCCGTCTCAAATGGATCAATCCGAATAATGATCACCCAGCTTGAATGAATCAATCCCAATAATGATCATCCGGCTCGAAGGACCAATGTTCAGGATCTGTACTTCCGCTCTCCTGACAGAGCAATCCGGCGTGGTAACACCAGATTCCAAAGGGAAGTGTGGCTGGAGTAACTCTTCAATAACAACTCCAGCTCTTGAATAATTGGTCTTTATTCACACAATAAAAAGACCCGTAGGGTAGCTCATGTAGGGTGAGCTCAATGATGCTATCTCTCTCCGCGGTTTTATAACCCACATGAAGTGAAAACCTGGCAGCAGACGTTTTGCCAAAAACGACCCGCCCAAGACGGATGGTAACAAGAGAAGAAGGAATTAAAATCCGTGGCAATACGAACTCGCCCTGGCAATTGCCAACACAAAAAAATGTTGCCACAACCATTAGGGTGACAATCACAAATATTAATATTTCAGTACCTGAAATCTTAACAACGAGAAAAAAGTAACTTTTCTACGAGTTTAAAGAAGTTGAAAATTATTGTTTTTTTTTTAAGTTATTCCCTTTTCCCTGTGGCCGCATATTAACTGTCAAATCGAAATGTCAAATGCGATTTTTTTAACATAACCTCAAATCAGATTGTAATGGTTATTATCGCTCGAAAATTGGCATAAATCTTGTAATACTAATGAAATTTATTAAACAAACTATACTACGTACCAGTTATTTCTGCAGTTCGTTTGTAAACATCTTCTAAATCAGACAGAAGCTTCTTCGCGTGACACTCGGCTAGGCAGCGTTGAAAAACGCAGAATATAACCCCTCTTGCATCACTATGTAATGGTTTATTCCTTTTAATTAAATTCAGGCAAACAATGAATAAAAATATTATCAAATCAGTGATCTTCTACTCAGATTTAAGACAATAAATCAACCGTAACATGCGATAACATGACAGCCATAGGAAACGTCATATAATTCGGTGCTGCCATAGTAATGAAAACGTTTAGTTCCAATTTATTTATTTTCTACACTTTCTTGCCAAACTCTACCTGCGATTTCCTCAAAAATTCCAGCAATCTTTTTGCTTTTTTCATCATATCGACGCTGGAAAGGAAGACTGACTAAAACGCCACATCGGGTGAATATGAGTTATATATGCAGTCCAACTTAGTTTTTTTTTCTGCGTCGATTGGTCCTAGTTTCATTGCGATCCGAGCACTTTTATGGCGCTTTAGTCACCACAAAATAGCTACTTATTTAAAATTTCATCGACTTAAACGACAGCAAATATGGGAGTGCGACTTAAGTCATCATAGATTACGTGTGGTGGAAGGTTACATCACTCTTCCTTTCCAGAATTTTATCCAAATTGTTTGTAAGCTTTTTTTACCTTCCATGTTTTAGGATAACTCATAGAATTAGCTTTTTTTCCTAACCATGAAATGGCTATGGAAGTTACTTAAGCACACGTTCCCTACCGTAATAAAGTACATAATTCATATAAGTATTTCTTCCCTACCCGTTTTAATAATACATTTGTTGTTAAGTCAAATAGGTCATATAGAAAATCACTAACAATGTCGCTTTAGCTGTTTTTCCTTTCCAAAAAAAAAAAAGATTTGTCGCTCTAGTTAATTATGCTTGCCACGTTTTACAGTTGATTTGGCGAATAAATCATTTTAAATATATTGATCGTCATTTTGCTAATGTCGCTTAGATCTACCATTTTACCATCGATTTAGTCGGAAGCACCCACCTATAAATATAGTTCCGCATTCCACGGGCGCGTTAGTCGTCCAAGAACAGTGCGGGTTACAAGCAGGTTACGAGTTCGTGCATCGGATATATTTATTCTGTTGTGTAAGCTTTGTCACGAGTGTCGTAAGTAGCAAAATTAAGCTTAATAATATATAATTAAGTTCTTTCTACGTCACATGTGCTGATGTACAATTTATAATATTATGTGTTAGTGTTATTTATAAAATCATACTAAAATATTTAGTAATAATAAACATACATAAAATGTTATACTGCATTGTTTTTTGTTATAAAGGCGATTCCAGACTCACGGCGAGAAGTCTCGGCGAGAAGTTCTCGCCGAGACTTCTCGCGAGAACAAGCACTTATCCACACTCTCATTTTTCTCACTCGTGATATGTTTCCCATCCGGTATGGACGACATTACAGACGATATTCAAAATGCTGCAGGTTTGGCTCTGTGCGATAAATTGCAACTCTTGTTGATTGTTCCACATTTTTAACACAAGGAAACAAAATTTTCGAAACAAAAACAAAAATATGACGCACGTCTACTCTCAACCGCTCACTAAACAACACTGAGACAAAACGTGAGTGTAGTAGTCTTCTCGCTTCTCGCCCGAGAAATCCTTTGAAGCGGCCAAATTTACCGACAGCTATCCGAGAACAGCCGAGCCCGAGAAAGAGAATGCGAGAAACTCATCACATTCACGCTTCTCGGGTGTTCTCGGGGCCTATCGCCGTGAGTCTGGAGGGGCTATAATAAGTAAAGTTATATACCTACACTAATTATCACATAACTTTAATTCTAATTAGGTTCACTTATTTATATGATTACAGAATATCCAGCCTGAAATACTATACACCGTAATGGGATTCCAAGTAGAGCTGAACGAAACTGTGACATATTTGGAACTACCAAATCTTTCTGAATCAATGCTTTTCCGTGCTAAAATACAGAACAGTTTTGTTCCAGAAATTCAACAAAATGTGGAAATTACCAGATTACCGGAAATCTCTAATATTAACGATCCCCCACGAAAAAACCCAGACGAATTTGAACCGATTGCAGAATCTACTGCCGTTGAAACATCAATTATTAATGAACGACACAATGAAGGTTTTGAAGATATCCACTTTTATGGAGAAGAATCATGTCTCTTAAAAACCCAAAGGAATGCTCTTAAGCAAACACGAGCTCTTCTAAAAAAACTGAACAAAAAATGGCACTCAAAAGCCTCAGAAATAAAATGCAAAAAAATCATTTAGACTTTTTGTCAGATGATGAAGATGCCTTAAATTTTCAGTGGGATTCCACGTCATGGAGTGGTTCATCGAGCTCCGACTCCGTAGTTGGGAATATTGAAGAAGGATCGACTAAAAAGAGACTTTCAGAAAAAAATAAAACGCATCATTAAAAAAAAGGAAAAGTCCATTTTAATTCAAAGTGGTAAAAAATATGAGGGAAAAGATGGTTCTGAAGTACCAGAAAAAAAAAGAAAAATAATACCTGCAAAGACAAACCCTGTGGTAAAGGTTGTAGTGAAATTACAGGCGAGAAAAGACAAAGCATATTCTATTTTTTTTTTGGTGCTTGGACTCAACCAAGAGGCGTGATTGGCTCATTGCGGAGGCGCAAAAACAAGAAGTCAAAAGAAAAAGAGTCAAAGAGCTAAGCCGACGTAACCAAACGTACTTTTATTTTATAAACGAAGGGGAAGGGCGACGACAAGTTTGTCTGAAATTCTTACTGAATACTTTAGATATTAGCCAACAATTCTTACACTATACCCTATCCTATGCTGACTTTGGAGTTTCAAAGTTGGATATGAGAGGCAAGACAATTGCAGCTAATAAAACAAAAGCCGACCTATTACAGTCCGCAAGAAATTACATAAAAACTTACCGGCAGTGCCATCTCATTATTGTAGAAGAGATTCTACAAAAGTATACTTAGGGTAAGAATTAAAAAATGTAAGTAATCTCTACAGGTTGTACAAAGAAGACAAGACATCCAAAAGAAAAGATATTGTTGGGGAAAAATATTCATAACATTATTTTCTAAAGAATTTAATATTGGTTTTCACATCCATAAAAAGGACAAGTGCTTAAAATGCATCATATTTGAGAATAACACCAACACAGACGAGGAATTAAAAAGACACCACTTGAAGGAAAAGAAGACTGTCTCAACAGATTTAAATATCACCAAAAAATCTACGAAAAGAATAAAAATATACTTTGTACGTCTTTTGATTTACAGTTTTGAATAATCCTCACGACAAGTCTATGCTTCTGTATTATTCGCAGAAATATACCGTATTTAACCTTACTTTTTATGAGAGTGGAACACGAGATGGCTTTTGTTTTACATGGGGAGAAGATGAGGGCAAACGCAGGGCAAACGAAGTAGCAACAAAACTTACAAAATACATTGTACACGTGGATAAACGCAACAATACAAATAAACTTGTTTTGTACAGCGATTCTTGCCCCGGACAAAACAAAAATAAAACATTTTGTTAATAGTTTTTGGGGTATTATGCCGTGTTGCGCTACCTCCTTCTTTAGCCAACGTTTTGGACAGCGTTGCAGTTGGTGACAGTTTTTGAACTCGCACGAAAGAACCCGAAGCCGTATTCGGTGGAAGCGGTATCCTACTCAGATTTTATTGGCTGGGACAAGATAAGTGATAGGTATTTCAAAAGTATTGCTGGAAAAATTAACAAAATAAGAATTACCACATTTAAAAAGCATGAAAACAAAATTTTCGTAAAATATTCCATGGCCGGCAACGCTCCAGTGGAAGAATTTAAAATTTTACTAAAAAACAAAACATTTAAACTGGAGCTAATTTACGCAGATATGTTACCGATATCCTCAAACAAATATTCAGATTTAATTAAATGGTGCACAAATGACACCATTCCATCTCGTTATCACAATGAATATTATAAACAATTAAAAATTAATAACTTTAAAGATATGCTTTTGGAATCAGACATTGAAGACTCAGATCATGATAATTAACAGTCGATCAAAGTGTCTTTATTTATTTTGGTGTTCTTTGAAATTAATAGCTGGACCTTTCTAGCTTGTTTTAATTTATATTAAAATTGTAGGCCTGCAGAGTGTAGGCCATTCATTTTTATTTTTTCATATAATGGCTTTCACCCTTCAAGGGTTGAATATTATATTATATCGTTATTTGCTCATCGTAGCGTATTGTTTTTTTTTTTTTTTTTTTATATTCGTCATGTCCGTAAGTCTTTATGTCGGTCAAGATATCACTTACGGTGGATCATTAGCCATTATTGCTTGGAATATCTATTACTTTTCTAATGATAAGCTTTTATTCCTCACTACATTATTGGTACATTTGTCCGTAAGGTATTTTTCCTCTCGTATTAATGTGTAGTACAAAGAGTTTAGTTATTCATCCTCGTGTGAAAATAACATCAACATGCACATTAGTCATTTTTCCTGCCTAAATTTTAAGGCACTTTTGACTAAAGCGCCATTATCTTCGGAATTATTAATATTATTAAAAATATATGTATTACAATTGATTAGGTTTTATAAATGCATTTATAATTTTCAAGCGGCAACAAAATCAGATAATCGTTTTCAGAGTTATGATTTTTTTTAACTTTCAAATAGCTCTCCTGAACATTTAGCATAATGGCGCTTTAGCCATTTATCCTTTCCAGCGTCGATATTTGCAATACTACCGAAATAAGTCCCTACTCTGCGATGAATAACATTTAAATTTAGCTGGCCAGTAAAATTTACACTTCTGAAGCAAGTTGTGCGTATGCCGTAAGCCGGCATACGCACAACAAATACCCAAAGTTTTATCGGAATCGGATGAACGGTTTAGCAATGTATAATTTCATGATGCCAGAGCTCACTATGCATACAAAAATCATCGCGAGCATGCATCCATCAAATCCCCTAAGTTTCGTCGCAAGTGGATGAACGGTTTAGCGATTCATAATTTCATGACGCCATAGCTCACTATTTTACATAGAAACCATTGCCGGCATACGCACATCAAATCCCCAAAGTTTCATCGCAATCGGATGAACGGTTTAGCAATACATAATTTCATAACGCCATAGCTCACTATTTTACATAGAAACCATCGCCAGCATACGCACATCGAATCCCCAAAGTTTCATCACAATCAGATGAAAGGTTTAGCAATGCATAGTTTCATGATGGCAGAGCTCACTATTGTATACAAAAACCATCGCGGGCATGAATACATCAAATCCCCAAAGTTTCATCGCAATCGGATAAACGGTTTAGCAAGGCATAATTTCATGAAGCCAGAGCTCACCATTTTATACATAAATAATCGAAGGGATGCGCGCATCAAGTCCCCTAAGTTTCCTCGCAATCGGATAAACGGTTTAGCAATGCATAGATTCATGATGCCAGAGCTCACTATTGTAGTTGTATTGTAAGTACTTAGTAGGTACTTTGTTGAAATATTTCACCAAAACGACGCCATTATGCTGTTGAGCATAAAATAATTTTATAAAAACTTTTTTTCAGCACAAATAATTTTATTCAATATCATGTTTTGATTTTTAAAGAAAAAAAGCCCCGATTCGAATTTTGACAGTTGAAAAACACTGTTGCGTTTTTTTTCGTTTTAATACGAAAAATCGAATTTTTGGCATTTAGTCAGTTTTATTTTTAGTTTTTTGTCCTCTTTTGAGTTCGTTTATTGCTGACCAAGTCCAGTAAGTGTTATTTTATTCTTGTTTCATATCCTTTTGCCCTAATGGCCTTTGCCATGGGGAAGAAACCTCCTGATCCCGCTCCCCCTGACCCTTCAAATTTTGACATTGGTAGTGAAGTAGAGATAACAGACCTTCAAGTTCCATCCTCTACTCCAAAAAAGAGGAAAGTTTGCGACCTTCCAAAAACTGATTCTTTACAGGTCTCAGTTCCTGTAGCTTCTCCTCTTTCTTTGTATCCGACTTCAGCAAAAGCTCCCTTCATAGTTTATGTTCAAAACAACTCTCCTGGCCACTCTTTACATCCCCTTGAATTTGGTAAATTCATTGTAAAAAAACCACTTGGCATTTCCCCAGGTGGTATCCGATCAGAGGGCAGATTTCGCATTTGTGTTGAGTTCACATCCGCGTTGAATGCCAATAAATTCCATTGACTCCCTCTCTGCAAGAAAATTTAAAGCCTATATCCCTTCTTTCAATATCTCTCGCTTGGGTCTCGTTAGAGGTATTCCTGTAGACCTATCTGAAGAAGAGCTTATCTCAGAACTCATTATTCCAGCATCATCGGGAAAAGTTATTAAGACTAGGCGTCTTAATTTCAAAGATCGATCATCTGAGTCTGTATTTTGGAAACCCTCTCAAACTGTAGTTCTGACATTTGAAGGACAGTCCCTTCCCTCTCACGTTTATTTATTCCACAACTCTCTCCCGGTGGAAATTTATTCGTACCCGACAATCCAATGCTTTAATTGTTGTCGGTTTGGCCATTCTAAACAATCATGCCGCTCCTCTCCCCGCTGCTTTAAATGCGCAGAAAATCTTTTAGCAGACCAGTGCTCCTCCCCTTCCAATTCACCCACTTGGTCAATTGTTCAGGTTCGCACACAGCCACTCATCCATCCTGCCCCGAACTTTCTCGCCAAAAAAACATAAAAAGTTATATGGCCTCCAATAGCGTTTCATACTTCTATGCCTCCAAATTAATAGCTCCTTCTAAAAAATCTTTTGCTGAAGTTGCCTCTCAACCCCAAATTAGTGCTCCTTCAAACTTGTCTTACAAGAAAACTGTAATGACAAAACAAGCTTCTCGTCCAATTAAAACCCCTGGATATTATCAATTTGGCCATAACTCCCAGCTCTTGTTCCCAAATGGTAACATCAGCTCTCTATTTCCTCAAAACTCCGTCTTTTCTAACTCCAATTCAACTAATAGCAATGCTTCCAATCCTGATCTAAATTCAAATTCCATAAACAACAATACTTCTAATGACAATTCTTCTTTTATTCAAACTCTTGTCATGCTACTTATCTCTGTTATAAACAATAATAATTCTCTACCGTCCAACGCTGCCTCGTTACTCTCCTCTTTGTATTCTCTTCTTCCCAATGGCTGCCCTAACAGCAGCAATTCTGCAGTGGAATTGTAGAAGCGCCACCTCCAATAAGGATGACCTCATCCGCCTTCTACATTTACACTCCATATCGATTGCTGCCGTCTCTGAGACTTGGTTCAAGCCATCTCAACTCTTCAAGGTGAGTGGCTATCAATGTCTGCGGGAAGACCGCATTGATGGGAAGGGTGGTGCAGCCCTTTTCATCAAAAACTCTCTCCCCTTCTCCCCTATTTCCATTAAACCCCCAAATTCATCCTTCCAATTAGTGGCAGCCACTGTCTCCAATATTACATTTGTATCTCTCTATATTCCTCCTTCTACCCCATTTAACCTTCCACTGTGGGTTCACATGCTTAGCAAAATTTCTTCTCCCTTGGTCATTTTGGGTGATTTCAATGCCCACTCCCCACTCTGGGGTTCTTCTTCCTCAGATCCCTCAGGTATCAAATTAATTGACCTTTTGGACTCCTTGAATATATGTCTCCTAAATGACGGATCCTCAACAAGGTTTAGTCACCCTGGACAGAATCCTAGTGCGGTGGACATATCCCTCTGTTCCCCGAGTATCTATCCTCTAATCTCCTGGCGAATTTCTTCAGATCCCTGCGGCAGTGACCACTATCCTATTATTTTGAATTTGGCTCAACGGTTGGATAACAATCACTTTAAAAGTAAGCCCAAATTTATTACAAAAAAAAACAGATTGGTCCTGTTTCAGAGATTCTATCCAGGATCTTTCCCTCTCCCTGCCTTCCCCTTCTTCTGATAATTGCACCTCCTCTTATAAATCTTGGACTGATTCCATTCTAAAATCGGCTGACAAATCTATCCCCAAATCATCTCCTCTAGGCTCGAAAGCTCGCCCTCCCCCTTGGTGGGATGAGGAATGCCTTAGAGTGCTGAAGGAGAGGAAAGCGGTCAATAAGACATACTGCCAACAGATGACTATGAATAATTACATCTCAGCCAAGAATGCCCAAGCTGTTGCTAAACGCACGTTCCGTTTCAAAAAAAAAAACAGCTGGCGTAATTTCTGTACCAATATATCCCCTGCTACTCCAGCAGGGGAGGTTTGGTCCATGATTCGCAGGTTTAGATCTTCCTTTTCCCTGCCAAAGCCATCTCGTAATTCTGCTATTTGGATTGATGACTTTGTTAATAAAATAGCTCCCCCTTATGTTCCTAATTTTGATGAACTTCCTTCTTTGCCTTTCACTTTAAAATCTTCTTCATGGTTAGATGCTCCATTTTCCTTTGATGAGTTAAAAAGAGCCATTGAAATTCTCAATGACTCAGCTCCGGGCAAGGATGAAATCCTGAATATATTCATCCGTCATTCTGATGACAATTCTCTCATCAATGTCTTTATGGATTCTGGCATTATTCCCCCAGACTGGAAAATTTAAAATATCATTCCCATTTGCAAAAGTGGTAAAGATCCAATCATAGGTTCGAGCTACAGAACTATCGCCCTCTCTTCTACTCTTTGCAAAGTATCTGAAAGAATGATTAAGAATAGATTGGACTGGTTCGTAGAAAAGAAAAAATTCTTTCCCCTTCCCAGTTTGGATTTAGAAAGGGTAAAAGTACCTTTGACAACCTTTCCTCTCTTGTTACAGATATCAAATTAGCACTATCTAAAAACGAATATTGCATTGCAGTGTTTTTAGACATCTGTGGAGCATATGACAATGTTCATATTCCCATCCTGAAAGAAAAGTTACTGGCAATAGGTATTCCGCCTAAATTGGTAAAATTCATTGTCAATTTGCTCTCCCAGAGAACTATTTTTGTAGATGGGTCTGAATCCCCTCCCCACATTAGACACATTTTCAAAGGTCTCCCGCAAGGGTCAGTTTTAAGCCCGATCCTGTACAATATTTACACATATGATCTAGAAAAATCTATTCAATTCTTGTGCAACATACTCCAATATGCTGATGACTTGACTTTCTACAAAATATTCCGTAATATTTTTATCGCAGCATCAGCAATCAACAATGCTCTTAGAAAACTCTTGGCTTGGTTAAATATTAATGGCCTTGAACTCTCCCCCTCCAAAAGCAAAGTTGTCATCTTCACTCGTCGTCGAAAGCTCCCAGAAATTCAGGTGAGATTTGGCGATGAAATCATCCCTATCTCTAAAGAAGTTAAGTTCCTGGGAATGTTTTTAGACTCAAAGTTTACTTGGAATTCTCACATAAATCATGTCATCATGAAATGCGAAAGCAACATCAATCCCCTTAGATTTCTGTCCGGAGTGTGGTGGGGATCACACCCATCATCTTTAAAACTTCTGTACAATGCTTTCATCCGAAGCCATCTTGACTACGGATCTTGTCTGTTTGATCCAATGTCCACTTCAAATTCGCTTAAATAAGATAAAATTTAGTCTAAATCTCTTCGCCTTATCTTAGGAGCCATGAAATCTTCCCCAATCAACGCAATGCAAGTTTCAACTTGCATGCAGCATTCATGCTGCGAACCTCCCTTAAATATAAAAAGGCGATGCCTAGCAGAAAAATATATTTTCAAAACATGCTCAATAACTTCTCATCCCTTGATTCCCAAACTTCAATTGTTAAAGTATGAGGTTAATTTGAATCCATTTTGGAAAAAACATTCCCCTCCCCTTCTCTATAATTGCTTCAACACTTTCCTGGATGTTTCCACAAACTCCTATCGCAATGAATCTCTCCCCTTATACTCTTATCCCTACGAAAGTCTTACTTTCTATCCAAAGGTGCACCAATTTATAGGAATATGTAAAAAAAAATATTACAAACTCAGTTCAATCCGATAATGCAGAATTCAACAAAATTATTGAAAATAACTAAAAATAACTGCCAAATTATATAAAATTTTTCACAGATGGTTCCAAACTCAGTTCGGACTCCCATTGTGGGGCCAGTGTCTATGCCCCTCACAGGAAATTGTGTTTCCCACACTGACTTCCCAAAGAATGTTCCATTTTCTCTGCTGAATGCATAGCTATCATAGAAGCTTTACATCTCGTCAAATCTCTCAACATTAGAAATGCCCTCATCCTTTCAGACTCACTTAGCTCATTACAAAAAATAAGCGCATCCCCTCTCAATTCCATTAGTGACTCTCTTACCTGCTCTATCAGAGACCTCCTGCATTCCTTGTCGCTGGCTCACGTGTCAGTGGTCTTGGCCTGGATCCCAGGACACCTTGGTATTGTTGGAAATGAAAAGGCTGATTCTATTGCTAAGGAATCCATTGTTCATGGTCCATTAAATAGCATTCCTATACCTGTTAGAGACTATTTTCCTATTTAAAAAAATAAGTTACAACGCCAATGGTCCTCTGAATGGAAATCATCCTCTCTGTTAAAAGGTCACCAGTACTCTTTAATTCAACCTTCTATTCCTGTCAAGCCCTGGTTTCACAAATACACTTCCATGCCTAAAAAATACATCTCTTCCATTATTCGAATGCGTTTAGGTCATACTTGTTGCCTTAGCCATCTCGCCAGATTCCACATAGTCAATTCGCCTTATTGTGATTGTGGTTCAGAGGATACTTTAGACCATAATTTTTTTGAGTGCCCTATCAATGACCAATTTCCAAACTTCATACCTGAATTATTAAAACTTAAAATTGAATTCCCTACCAGTGTACCCTGCCTTCTTAGTCTCAACTCTCCTGAAATTCACTATTTGTTAGCAAAATTTATTTACAAAAATGGCCTCAACATTTAAGCATGAATCACATTTTTCTCTCTTCCATACGTATACATTTGTTTCTAGCTGTGTTATTATGTACAGTTGTACAGGTTCCTTTTTTTGGGAATCTGCACAACTTTCTACTCTACAATTTTGTAAAGACTATTAATACCAACTCTGTGTGTTACTCTGTATGTTACTCTGTATGAAAATGGAAGTATGGAATATGTACAGGTTCCTATTTTTGGGAACCTGTACATCTTCCTACTCTTAAATTTTGTAATTACTATTAATGCCAACTCTGTGTGTTACTCTGTGTGTACAGTTGTATAGGTTCCTATTTTTGGGAACCTGTACATCTTCCTACTCTACAATTTTGTAATTACTACTAATACCAACTCTGTATGTTAGTACAACTTGTATAATCTTATGAATATTTGTCTTGGCCCATTGTCTATAAGTATTTGCTAAAATAATTTATTTATTCCATGTAAAAAACTGAAATAGTAACTAATTTTTAAAAAATATGAAAATGTAACTACTTTAAAAAAACTGAGAATGTACTTAATTTTAAAAAAATCTGAAAATGTAAATAATTTTAAAAAAATTGATAATGTAACTAATTTACAAAAAAACTGGCAATGCAAATAATTTTAAAAATATGTAACTTACTTTAATAAATGGCCAAGAGCACCCTTAATGAGTGAAAACCAAATAAACAATTTAAAAAAAAAAGCCCCTGCAAGTAAGTACCTACCTAGAACAGCGTAATATATATATTTTTTGTTATTTCACAATATCCAAATAGAATAACATTTAAAAATAATAAGGCTGGGTTGTTTAAGAAAAAAATTGACAATTCTTAATATTTTCTTGTCAATGTTCAGTTCAAGAAAGTTCTGTAATTATTTCAGTTTTGTGATGCAACTGGCCTTTAATAATAATAAAAAAAACAGAACTTGAATACAACCAACACAGAACGTGAAAATTAACTTAAAAAAAAGTTTAATTATTCAGTATCATCGAAACAACCTTACCTTAGTATTGCATTAAAACCTAATTAATTGTGTATCTACGTATTCGGGTAGGTACCTGCGCATTTCCTTATATTCCGGCAATCTTTGCTTTTTTCATCATATTTGCAATACTACCGAAATAATTAGGTACCTAGCCCGAATGAATAACGTTTTAATTTGAACTGGCCAGTAAAATAAACATTTCCTGTGGAATCTCTCAGCACGTGTTTTGGTGATTTTTTTCGGAAAATGTCGAGTTTTGTCAGCATCTCCTGAACTTTTTCATATGGGATGGGCATGAATTTTTGGTATTAAAAGTTGCGGAATTCTCTACTGTATTAGATTTTTGAAAAACATCCAAGCCGAGATCGGTTTCCGGACTGCTATGGCGCGTACCGTAAAACCACTACCGAAAACTCTTAAAACTCTGCGTTATTTAGGCTATTGACACTCGAGACCCTGACCTGCCTAAATATTATCTGTCTCGCCGTCGAGCCAAAATGGAACTTGAGACGTTCCAAACTCGAGGAAGCGACCGTCTATTATCGCCTGCGGGGCCAAGGCGGGGCTGGGAAAGTAAAAAGGCTTAAGCGTTTTTGCATTTTCAAGCGAAAATACGCCGTAAGGAAGTACGCGATGCAGGGGAGAAGAGTCCGTTATCGCGTCATAAAAACTGGAACGGAGATTTGTATGGAATTTTTGACACGTTTGATTCCGAAATGGATTTTCGTCTTTCGACTGGCGAACCTGTCGGCGGAAAACATAACTCCGGCCGAATTTCTTCGCCGGATAGTGAGAGATTACAGTTTCCGTCGCCAGGGTCGCACTTCGATTCTGTATTAGTCGTTTTGTATGAAACCGGTGTCAGAAATGGCTGAAAAAAAAGGTGAGTTTTTAAAACTGAACATTAATATATATACTAGCTGGGACCGTTGCAAAAGCAACTAACGGGTTAAAACACTATGCGATTTGACGTGTGAACGTGGATGATGCGAGGAGTGTGTGTTCAATAAGTATTTGAAGAAAAAAACGATGTTTGAATGTAGACGAAGCGAGGTGTGTGCGCCACATAGAGGGCACAGGCAATAGACTGCTTTGGTACACCTACTATAGGGCCACTTCGGTCAACTGGTTCAAGGAGTTCGAAAAATAATTTTTAAAATTTTTTTTTTTTGGAATTTTTATAATATTGAAATTTTATGGATCCTAAATTTTTTTCAGATTTCAAAATGTTTTGGATTTTGAAATTTTTTGGATATTAAAATATTTTTCGATTTTGAAATTTTTTTCTATTTTGAAATTTTTTGGATTTTAAAATTTTTTTTGGTTTTAAAATTTTTTTGATTGTAAATTTTTTGGATTTTAAAATTTTTTGGATTTTAAAATTATTTGAAATTTTAAATTTTTTGAATTTTTAAATTTTTTTCAATTTTGAAATTTTTTGGATTTTATAATTTTTTCGATTTTAAAATTTTTTGGATTTAGAAATATTTTAGATTTTAAAATTTTTTGGATTTTAAAATTTAATATTTTTGGATTTTGAAATTTTTAGGATTTTAAAATTTTTTTGATTTTTAAATTTTTTGAATTTTTTTTTTTGATTTAAAAATTTTTTGAAATTTAAAATTTTTTGGATTTTGAAATTAAAATTATTTTGAAATTGGTTATCAAAATAACGTAATATAATTTAGGGCCCCCTAGGTCGAGAGGTAAGACTCTCGACTCGCAATCCGAAGATTGCGGGTTCGAACTCGATGTGTGCAAATAATTTTTATCGATAAGTTTGTGTTATTTCTCATTAACACTAATTAACTTATAAAGTATAAGTTCTGGTGTGAAACCACCATTCAGAATCGAAATTTTGTTTGAAATGGCTTTGGCCGTGTTTACTTACCAGATCTGAGGTTCAATTTGGGAGGCGGGAATGGGAACCGCCCCGGGAACCTTTATTGGATAACCAACACCTCTGCCATAGGTCACCCTAGGTGATTTGCTACGTTTAGTGATTTAGCAAGGGTGCCCGGGTTCATGGGATGAGGTGTGTCTAGGTCTGATGATCAGGACACACTGAAGCCCAGATTCCTACCCACCCCTTAAACCCTTTTCCTTCCCAGAACTCTCATCTCCTTCTTTGCCTTAAAAAACCCTCCACCCAGCATCTCCAAAGATGACATGACCCTGAGAGAAATTATTTTCCTCAGGGTCTCCTGCGTGGAGCCTTTTCCTCCCCCCCTCCCGCGCTACATCAATTCAATCCCGGTACATTTAGTTTTCAAAAAGCGAGAAATGTGCGCCTACGTCGGTCGCCCGGTTCATTATTGTATCCCGATTGATCATTATTGTATTCAGAAACCATCGCGGGAATGCACACATCATATTCCCAATGTCTCATCGCAATCGGATGAACCAACATCATATAGACATCATCAACATGAAAGTCGCCCTTGAAGTGTGCGATACTCGAGGAGCCGATAGGTCGTTTTGACATCACAGAGTCGTCTTAAAGTGCCTGACGCGAAAGTGTATCCCCAGGCGGTTAAAACGCGAGGGCGCAAAGGTCGTTTTTCGCATCGAGGCGAAAGTGACCGGTCGGAAAACTGAGCATTAATATATAATATATATATAGAAGATATAATTTTCACATAATAATTAATCTCACTTTCTCAAAGGCAATTTTAACGTTAATTTACACCTTTGAGTGAAGCAACATAAAGCTGAATAAATATTTAAACACAAAATATTGCTAGGAGAAATAAAAACATTTTGAATGAGTGGCCAATTGAGTACTTTGGGAATGCATTGTTACAATATTTGAATCATAAATAAATATTCATTTCCAAGAAAAATAAAGTAAACTAAATCTGGGTTAGGTACTCTCCGTTTTTTACCAAATGGAACTTAAACAATTTCTTATTGGACAAGGACAAGGATGAAAAATAGTTTCTACAGCAGTCCTCTGTCAACACAAACATCTTAATGAAAATCTGAAAGAATATAAAACATAAAAGTAACCTGATATAAATAGTTTCTTTGACCAAAAGAAGTTTTAATAAATACCGCCACAAAGTACAGTGAAGAGCTAATTCTAGTGGTACGGATTTGTTGTGTTTTATGGCAAATGTACTATTTAAAAAAAATCTAGAAACCATTTGAAGGAACAGCTGATTTATTCATATAACAATACATTAGTGGAACATGCTCTTAATACAAGACTAACTGCAAACGATGGACTTATTCCCAGATATCTAAATAAACACGGTCAAAGAACCCTAGAGTTCAATGTCTCTAAATGTTTAAACATTTTTACACATACGTCCAATTTACAATAAAATAACATGTAATTTGGAAAAAATTACATTATAAGAATAAAGGATGGTATATGAAAGCAAAGATAAAACAGAGATAAACACACGAAAATAGAAGTGAAGAGTCAAGTCAAGACTTAGCTAGAACTCAAAATAATTTTAAAAAAATCCTGTGTGAGTATGGAGTTCAAGCGCGGTAGAAGTGAAACCATCAGAAAACTATACACTTCTGGCGAATGAGACGAATAAGTATTTAATTAACTTATTACATTTATGAGATACCTAACTCTCTTTTTGGGATTTACCCACACTTTCAAATCATCTTTCCGTTTTAATTGCATTCAAATTAATATGTATTTAACCATAAATATTCTTGTAACTATGATATTCATTTATGTATCTCTACGCCTGACTCAAAATAGGTATATCCTAATGACATCGAAAAACCCAATGTAAACATAATTATAAATAAGCTAATAAAAAACATACCAGGAGTAGGAATTTTGTAGGGTTTTGGTATGATAATATTCTTACAATGTTTAAGAATTTAATAATATTGTTACAAAGTTTAAAAATATTGTTAAACAGTCAGCATTTCTTCAATTTCCCGAGTCAACAGTGCACAAGTGATAAAAGAATATAATGTGGAATTCAAAAGCACTTCTGGTGTAGCCTGCTAAAAGCAACCATTCGCATGTTCCGAACAAAGCTTTTAATTTGTGTTACACAACGTATGCTGTAAAATCCTGCGAAATGTAACGATTATTAAAGCTTGTGGATTCTTATGCAAAATAATTATTCAAATTGCCTGTTGTTCTGTACGCCAAGTAAAAATTCAAATAATTCATTCATTTTCTCTGAGAGCGGTAATAAGCATATGATTGCACAATTTGTACACCTGGCGTCCTGTCATTTCTCAAAAATTTTATTCGAAGAATTCTAGTCACGTGTGACAGTATGTTTTACAAAACAAGTAACTTTTTTAAACAAAAGGAGGTCATGATAACATATTGAAGATTCTTACCTCCTCCCCTCCCCCTAACCCACGCGCTTGAAAATCTATGTGCGGCCCTCGGGTGATACTACAAACATCCAAATTTCCTCCGACAGCAAAAAGATTCCACCCCCCTGCCTTTAAAAAAAAAACAAATATTCGAATTACCTGCTATTTGGGTAAATCTTGCAGAGCGCTCTGAGCATTCCTTTTTAACATCCAGGTGATCTATGCACATTTCAGTATAAGTAATTCCCCCTCTAATTTTTTCTCTAGTACTTCTTTAATTTCTGAAGAAGCAATAAATAAATAAAAAATCCCTTTAGAGAACATGAATAATTGTAGATGGAAGACAAAAAGGTTTTTATACTGTATATGCAAAGGGTTTATCTCCAGAATGGGTGCGTAAGTGACTTGTTAAAGCTGATTTGTCTGAGCAGGAGTAGCTACAATGGGGACATGAAATAGGTTTTTCTTCAGAATGGGTGCGTAAGTGCACTATTAAATGTAACCTATGTGAGCTGGAGTAGTTACAATGTGGACATGAAAAAGGTTTTTATCCAGAATGGGTGCGTAGGTGCACAGTTAAATTTGATTTGCTTGAGCAGGAGTAGTTACAACAAAAACATGCAAAAGGTTTTTTTCCAGTATGGGTGCGTAAGTGCCTTGTTAAAGCTGATTTGTTTGAGCAGGAGTAGTTACAATGGGAACATGAAAAAGGTTTTTCTCCAGAATGGGTGAATAAGTGCTTAGTTAAACTTGATTTGATTGAGCAGGAGTAGTTACAATAAGAACATGCAAAAGGTTTATCTCCGGAATGGGTGCGTAAGTGCCGTGTTAAAGCTGATTTGTCTGAGCGGGAGTACCTAGTTACAATGGGAACATGAAAAAGGTTTTTCTCCAGAATGGATGCGAAGGTGATTTGTTAAAGCTGATTTGTCTGAGCAGGAGTAGCTACAATGGGTACATGAAAAAGATTTTTCTTCAGAATGGGTGCATAAGTGCACTATTAAATTTGACCCATGTGAGCTGGAGTAGTTACAATGTGGACATGAAAAAGGTTTTTATCCAGAATGGGTGCGTAAGTGCACCGTTAAAATTGATTTGCTTGAGCAGGAGTACTTACAATGGGAACATGAAAAAGGTTTTTATCCAGAATGGGTGCGTAAGTGTGCTTGAGCAGGAGTAGTTACAATGTGGACATGAGTGAAGCTTTTCTCCAAAATGAGTGAGTAAGTGATTTATCAACGCTGACTTGTGTGAGCAGCACCGGATCTGCCATACGTTCAAAAACGTGCAAAAACCTGGCGCCAACTCCAAAGGGGCGCCGTGAGAAAATAAATATTGTATTAAAATTTTGGTATAATATTCCCTGAATCGTTTAAAAATTACCCATAGTACGAAATAATTATTACGTTCTAGCAACACTTTCCAAAGAAACAGAAAGCGCACGCATCAGGTTGCTATCAACGGCTTACGAATTTATAGTCAGTTACAAAATTTTTTTACAAATTCCATATATTAAGTTTAAACGTAAGATCTATTTTTCCATATATCTTTTACCGTCTTTTACGACGAATGGGTGCGATCCAAATTCAATAACCAATCACAGCGCCGTATTTTTGTTCTAGTGAATCAAACAAACCGACTTTCGCCTTTCAAAATGCTTACAATTTTAGTTAGCGTACACTCGCTATTGTTTTATTTTGTACGATTTAAGTCTCTAGGGGAAGGTAGTTATAGACCATTTTCTTATGAAATCTTCAGTAAATCCCATTAACAAAAACATCGCACGGTTTGCAGGATTTGCAGGTTGCAACGTGTTGACAGTTTCATCATTGATTTGACATATTATTTGAAGTTCGTTAAATGTATAATTAATTTCTATTAGATTTGTTATTTTATGGTGTCGGTGTAAGCGTCTTTCGTAAGCCGTTGATACCATACGTCAGTGTTTAGTATTTGTATGGTGTTTTTTCGCTCAATTTGGTGTTTGTTCGCTCAACACAGGGGAAATGCAAGGTACAAATTTGAGGTTATATTCTTATTAGATTTTTTAATTTATAACTAAATTTCTATTGGTTGTTAGAGATTATAAAAGTACTGTGGATTACAATGAATAGAATCACCATAATTTTATGTTAACCCAATAGATTCAGAGAGTATAGGGCTCCTGGCGATTCTCTCTTTAAAAAAACTAGTATTAGAGCTACCGCCAGGTCACTTGGAAAAGTTACACCCTTTATATGTCTTGATTTTATTTGATAAATTAGTGCAAAAAAAAAATTAAATAAAAAAAATAAAAATCAATTGGGGTGAACGAATTTTTAATCAAAATAAAAATTTAGGGGGGGGGGGGGCGCCATCGGTGCCTACTGCACAGGGCACCAGATTTCGTAGATCCGGCCCTGTGTGTAGTTACAATGGGAACATTTATGAGGATTTTCTCTAGTAGGGATGCGTAAGCAACAATGGGGACATGAAAAAGGTTTTTCTTCAGAATTGGTGCGTAAGTGCCTTGTTAAATCTGATAAGCTTAAGCAGGAGTAGTTACAATGTGGACATGAGTGAGGCATTTCTCCAGAATGGGTGCGTAAGTGCCTTGTTAAATTAGAATTGTCTGAACAAGAGTATTTACAATGGGGACATGATTTAGGCTTTTCTCCAGTGTGAGTGCGTAAGTATAAGTTATAAGTTCACACTTTTTAACACATAACTTCATCTCTCTATATTGTGAATCTTGTTGTAATTCCTCCAACTTGTTATCAAATACTTGGTTTACACTTTTTGACTTTTCAATGCTACTAACTTTATTACCTACTTATCTCATACACTGTAAATCTGAATATATTATATGTTATCAGGTTAATTCCGCAAATCCGAATATACTTTATGCTACCAGGTTCTTTTTCTATTTTTTTTGTTATGTAATTATGTATGTATAATATGAACTAAACCTGTAAATTTGTCTGTCCTGGTACGGGAAACTTTCCTAGTTGGACAGGCAAAGCTTCCTAATATGTGTTTTGTACTTTCTTTTGTATGTATCTATAGTAAATAAATAAATAAATAAAGTGCCTTCTTAAACGTGGTTTGTTTGAGAATGAGCGGTTACAATGAAAACATGAATGAGAGTCTTCTCCAGGGTGCATCAGTACATTCAATTCCGTTATAATGTCTGAAATATATTGAAGATAAAGTTCAATAAGTAAATATCTATAATGAAACGTATTAAAACATTTAAAACAAACAAAAATCGAAATTACCTGCAGCAGTCTCTGCAATACTTTCAGAGTGCTCTAAGCATTTTTTTTTACATCTGTCAGGTCTATGTCCATTTCCGTGTAGTGGATATTCTCTCCGCCTTCTTCTCGGGGTCCTGGTTCTGCCTTGATGGGTCCAAGGTCCACATTAATGCTACCTGGAATAACAAAAACGAAAAACAATAACAAATTATTGAGGCCGTTGAACTTGCTCAGTCGCTAATTTCGTTATCTCCAGTTTTCGAAGAATCATACCATAAAATAGTATCTAAATCGAATTAAATTTGCTACTGAAGTGCAGTGTTTTTCTCGGACTATCACCCGGTGTGTTTGTCTCCCGGTATTCTAGCAAGATATGCTCATTAAGTGACTTTTTCCAAAAAAAATTGACATACAATCTATCTAGGATTCTGTCACATAGAAATGTCTTGAGAATTCGCACTAAAAGTGATTAACAAACTGAATTTTTTTGTGTATAATAAAACTCGGTGTAGAATTTATATTCTCGTGTGTCTGTTCTATCGTCACTCGAACGGAGAGTGCTTCAAAAGTTATATCGAAACTGAAAATCTGAACTTTAATTGTCATTCAAGTGAAATAAATAAAATAAAAAAAATCTGGAAATAAGTAAATCCTTAACAAATTTGAATTGTGAATAAAACAATAAAAGTAGTGTATTATGTTAAAAACAAAATACACTAATATATTTCGTTGACAGTTGTTTAATATTGACTTTAATGTCGCTTACACTCGACAGTGAATTGGCGTAGGTGTAAAGTGTTTGGCTCCAGTTTCTTCGTTGAAGGGTTCAATCATCGGACAAACCAATATATTTTAATTTTATTATTGAATTTATAAAATACCTGTTCATAGATGGCGGTAAGTACGTACACAAACTAAACCAAAAATCATTTATCGAGATACCCTACCAGTCCCATAGATGGCAGTAGATGCGCATTCTGAAAATTGAATAAAACTGCAAACAGGTATGGCAATAGATGTATAAAATATAAAGTAAATATAAAAAATATATATTTAAAAAAACATATATATTTATATATATTTTTTGGTGATTTTGAAAAGGGAAATAAAACACCTAGAATGAAAAATCCGGACCTGTTTACAAAATCTTTTTTGAACCCAACCCCAAAGCAGCAGGAGGACGATGTCTTATCATCTGATTCGGAGAATAATGGAGAAGAAATGTCCACAACGACAGAGACATTGAAGTTAAATAATACTCTGATAAACTCTAGGAATACAATAAATAATATAAAAACAACACTCACAGAAGGAAAGGGAAAAATAACCCAAAAGGAAAAAATAAATTAAGGGACGGAGAAACTTTTCGACGTTTAGTCCAGTTAGTTGCAGAAAACAGTGAAATGAAGGAAGAATTAAAAATACTGCGACCGATTACCAAAACAATTACTCAAAATATGAATGATAAAAAAAAATATGCAAGAAAATAAATCTCTTTTCATAAACACGAACAACAAAAATGAGAAAAAAAAACATATCAATAAAATTATTTCTTCTGAAACCTACGCGGAAAAGTTTAAAAAAAAAAACACGAACCTGTAGTCATTATAAAACCAAAAAAGAAAGATCAGGAAAATAGTGAAATCAAAGTTAATATTTACCCAGCAAATTTTGGAGTTACCGGCATGAGAAATTTTAAGGATAAAGGGGTTATAATAGAATTTAAAAATGCCACCGATATTAATAAGGTTCATGATGAGATGATTTCCTAAATGGAAGATAAATATTACGTGAAAATCCCTCAAACAAAAAAACCATATGTCAAAATTGTCGGTTTATCAGAAAACTACAGCTTTGAAGAAATAGAGATAAAACTAAAAACTCAAAATCAGTACATTTGTGAACAAAACTCAAAATAAGAGTGACATACATGAAAGAAATAAAAAACCAAAGAAATCAAACAAGTTTTACCATATACTCTGACGTCGACAGGGAGGCTTACCACATGATAAATGATAAATGATAATTATTATGATAAATGATAAATTTATAAATAATTACCATATGATAAATGCAGAAAAAATAAATCTTGGCTGGGACAGGTGCAGGATTTTTGACAACTTAAATATGATGAGGTGCTTCAAATGCAATGGATATAACCATACGACAAAAATCTAAAATCCTGCTCTAAATGTGCAAAACAACATGATATAAAAGAATGTACAGATGATGAAGATATGCAGTGCATTAATTGCATAATGACCAGTAAAAGATTAGGACTCAAACTTAATACAAATCATACAGCTTCAAGTAAGGAATGCCCAGTATATAAAAGAAAAGTTGAAATAAAAACGAATAAAATCGATTTTTTAGGCTGAAGGAACAGATCTAACTAAGCTGCACTAAAAAAGGATCTAGCTATAATCGATTATGGTGTGAAACATACATGAGCATAAGTACCTCACCATCGAGAATTATAATCCCGTGATGAACTGTCTAAGAATAATGTACTTGAACGCGAGAAGCATCCGTAATAAGTTTGACGAGATCGAAGAAAAAGTTATAAGTTCACTGTAGGTATATTGTACATGTCCTCGTCATCACAGAAACGTGGCTCAATGCTGGAGAGGAAAAATTTTACTCCCTAAGTGGTTACAAAAGTGCTTTTGCTTCTCGCCCCAACGAAGGAGGAGGCGGCGTAGCAATATATGTGATTGATACTATGAAGTGTGCAATTATTGAAAATTTCTGAATGAACATTCCTTTTCAGGTTTAAGTCTAGCAGTGATAGGAAATCAGACAACATTTATGCCATCTATCGAAAACCTAACACAAACATACAGGATTTTCTTATACATCTAGAAAGCATACTGAACAAAAGTAGACAAGATACATTAATATTCGGAGACTTTAGCATTGACGTATCCATATCCACACACTCTTCATTAAATTTTTGCAACATTTTAGAATCTTACAATTTTTCAATACACAACAAAACATTTCCCACGAGAGTCACTGATACAAGCAGCACCATTATAGATCACTTCATATCAAATAGGCAAAACACTCAGACTAATATATCGAATATTGACGACTTGATTATAAGAAAAATTTTAAAAAATGTTTTAATAATAGAACAAAAATCCCGGATTACGAGACCTATCATCAACAATATGTCAGTAAAATCCTATCTCCTTGATAACAATTTCACGATATTACCCCATATCTCCCCTCCTCATTCTGTTTTTCCTTATCTCTTCTCCGTATCCTATTACCCCCTATCTCCCCTCCTCATTCTGTTATCCCCTATCTCTTCTCCGTATCCTATTACCTCCTATCTCCCCCCTCATTCTGCTCGGATTGTTAACAATCTTGAAAATTAATCTCATTGTATTTTCTATTTTCTTTTCGCGTAGATTTTATTTTATGAAATTTTCTGTAATTTTGATAAACTCAAATTTAATCTCTTTTTTGCTGGAACACGCCCCTCGACTCGCGTGTTTTGGTGGTCCCCAACCAAATTGGACTAAGACCTCCCTTACAATGATTTAAATAAAGATTGTTTACAATCCTTCGATTGTTACAATCCTTCGATTGTTTACAACACTTCCTCTATGAGCGCCTTACGAAACACTTCGGTTCAAAATTACGGAAATAAAAATTATGTTTACAGATGAAATCAATGAACTAAAGAGAAGCAGTGATTTCATCTGCAACCAATACGAAGATCTGCTTACAAGATTTAAAAAAATGGAGGATCTTCACAAAGAGACCAAATACCTACGCGAGGAAAATGAAAATAAAAACATCAGAATCTCTTCTCTAGAATGTCGTCCGGCAGAATTGGAGCAGGAAAAACATTTTGACAGCATAGAGATGGCGGGTGTAAAGTTGCAGCCGGGAGAACCACCTGTGGAAGCGATACTTCGGGTCGCCAGCTCCCTGGGAATGCCCCTGTTACAGCAGGATCTGCAAATGGTGACCTCAACACAGGACCGGAGACACAACACCCCGGACAAACTCCATGCTGCTTTCCCCAGCCTGAAACTAGGGATTCCTTTTTATCACTCAAAAACGCGGCCAAGACATTAATTCCAAACTCCCCCATATACATAGGTGAAGTACTAACACCGTACTACAAAGAGTTACCTTGGAAAACGAAACAATCAGCAAAAGTCAAAAACTTCCAATTCGTATGGTTTAAATCCGGAAAACTGCTAGTCCGGAAAGGGCCGGGGGAAAAAACTATACAAATAAAACATGAAAATGACTTTAAAAAATTATGTAACTAATGAAGGTCACTCAGACTTCGTTACAAAACTATCCTGATTTACATAACATCATGGCTGATCTACTCTCAATCAACTTAATTAGCTCTCATCAACATCATAAAATCAATGACTCAAAACTATGTGATGATATTTTTAACAATCCAGGATCTCTGACACTACTTAACCAAAATATAAGATCACTTAATCGTAACTATGACGAACTTGACATACCCTTAAACAACTTTAAAACCGATTTCAAAATTATAATCCTAACGGAATGTTGGATATCAACCGCTTTTACAAAAAAACATATAATAAATTATACTGCGTATCATACATTAAAAAACAAAAATCAAAATTATGAGATTGCTGTGTACAAACATGATAGTCTTAACGCCTCTGTTTCAGAAATCGACTTGATAAATACTAACTGTCTACAAATAATCATCGACTCAGACACGTGTGCCCTCGCTATATACAGATCACCTTCCACACATAACATTACACCATTTACAATAGCTCTTGATTCTCACCTTAAAAAACTCACTTCATACAAAAACATCATCATAGCTGGTGATCCAAACATAAACATACTTCCTAATGGTCACCCTCAAAATATTGATTACCAACTGATGCTTCTGGAAAATGGCATTATAAGCACCATTAACACTCCTACCAGAGTAACCAAAGACTCAGGATCATGAATAGATCACTTTATGGTTAAATCAAAAAGTCAAATATGTAGTGCTGTATACGAATCCACAATCACAGATCACTACACAACTATGATAGGCCTGACTTCGCCAACTAGAAAATCAACGTTCCAAAATAACACAGCCAAAAAAATAATTGATTATGTTAATCTAAATCAATGCTTAGAAAAACAAACGTGGGAACATCTTACAAAATTTAATACGGCAGAAGAGGCCTGGAATTACTTCATAACACATCTACAAATTCTCATTACCCAAAATACCAAAACGATATACATACCTATCCCGCACCGCAAAGTAAGACTTAAAAAATGGATTACCCAAAGCATTATAAACAGCATTAAAAAAGGGACAAACTACACAAACAAGTTAAACTGAACCCTTACGACACTCCGCTTTATTTCTTCTACAAAAGGTACAGAAACATTTGTTCTCTAATAATACGTAAAGCTAAAGAACTGTATTATTTAAACAAACTTATAGCAGCAAACTATGACCCTAAAAGCGTATGGTCAATTTTGAGGGAAAGTACGCATTCACAGAAGAACAAAGATGATACCATAAAAAATTTACTTATTGATGGTGAATAAATCCACTTCCACTACAATCCTACACGTATCCTCAATTATATTAACAAGCACTACACTAATATAGGAGCTAGCCTAGCTGAAAATATAAAAAAATCACAGCCTCTCCAAGATATTCAGGAACCTGAAAACACTGCCGCTAACATCAGCAATGAAAATATGAACAGACACTTCAAATTACAAAACATTACACTAGAAGACACCAATAAAATAATTCAATCACTAAAGAATAACACAACAACGGGACCCGATGGTGTGGACTCTAAAACTATCTTAACAGTAAGCCAACAACTACTCAAACCACTCACATACTTAATTAATCTTAGTCTAAAAGAAGGAATTTTTCCCAGCTTACTAAAAAAAGGTCTTATAATTCCAATTTTTAAATCAGGACAAAAAAATAACATAAACAACTACAGATCCATTACGCTACTAAATACCTTTTCAAAAATTTTGGAAAAAAATATTAATAAACAGCTTCAACACTATGTGGAAACCAAACAAATACTGTCGATAAACCAACATGGATTCAGGAAAAACAGAAGCACAGAACATGCAATAGCTACTGTAACGGACTTCATCACACATAATCTTGATGCTAAGAAAAAAGTTATTTCAATTTATTTAGACCTATGTAAAGCCTTCGACACAATCTCACACGAAAAACTTTTTAAGAAGTTAAAAAGCATTGGTATTAACGGAGTAGAATTCGACTTAATTAAAAGCTTCATGTCTGACCGAACTCAACAAGTTAAAATTGATAACAAGATAAGTGAACCACTCTTAATTACGTACGGAGTAGTACTGTATTAAAATATAACTAGCCGTTGGAAACAATAGTTATATTATTTCAACGTCCAACGCTGTTGAAAATAATTAGCGCCAACAGTTGAAATATAATACCTACATGCGAATATTATTCAACGCAGTCAACGGTTCAACTGCCTAATAAATAAAAAGGGTTAAGAGTTTGTACTTCGTGAACAACATTACTCGATATTTTAAATGGTCTTTTGGTTATGTACGTACCTACTGCACGTTTTTTTTTTCCCATCCAATACGGCCGATACTCAGCGCCATGGAACAAACAAATTTATCAACGACAAGCAAAAAAATAACCTATTGATAATTGTCAATGTTTTGTACCTATTGTTTTCAACGGTGTTAGAATGATTAAGTCAAAAGGGTCAAGAGATCACACTTCGTGGACGATATTATACCCAATTACACAAGGTCTTTTGGTAATGTACATACCTACTGCACGTTTTATTTTATTTTCCCATCCAATACGGCCGATACGTAGCGCCATTGAACAATCAAATTTATCAACGACAAGCAAAAAAATAACCTATTGATAAATGTCAATGTTTTGTACCTATTGTTTTCAACGGTGTTAGAATGATTAAGTCAAAATGGTCAAGAGATCACACTTCGTGAACGATATTATACCCAATTACACAAGGTATTTTGGTAATGTACATACATACTGCACGTTTTTTTTATTTTCCCGTCCAATACGGCCGATACGTAGCGCCAAGCAACAAGCGAATTTATCAGTGACAAGCAAAATATATCTTCAACAGGATAATATTTTCAACAACCACCAACGTCTTCCAACAGTTTCAACTTTCAACGTTATTATAGGATTATTATTACGTGTGTGTCGCGTGGGGCATAGAGATAATAATAATTAATAATACATCAATGATTCGGGGAACCACCCGTTAAAAGGGATTCCTTAATACGATTTTGATATATTTTTTGTTAGTATCGTGTCGATCTCCTATTATAGTTGCGTCAACGTCGACGTTATTTTCAACAGCTATTTTCAACAGTTGAAAATTGCCAACGATAACGACGTTGGCGTTGGATATAATTATCGTCAACGCCCAGTACTAGTACGGAGTCCCACAGGGGAGTGTACTTGGCCCTTTATTATTCCTCATCTACATAAACGAACTATGTGACATTGAAATTGAAGGTAAAATCGTGACCTTCGCTGACGATACAGTTCTTCTTTGTCAAGCTGCCACATGGAAAGATGTATTCGTAAATGCCGAAAAAAGTTTATCAGTTGTCAAAAAATGGCTAAACAGTAATACGCTTACCGTCAATACTATCAAAACAAAATACATCACACATAGTATTACACAAAGAGGTCAACCTCCATCAAACATAGACCTGCTTCTGCATGACTGTGAACAAACTTCTTCCAATTGTCAATGCGAGCATATAGAAAGGGTCAAACAAACAAAATACCTAGGGGTTATTATTGATACACACTTACGCTGGACTGAACACATAACTTTCATCACAAATAAACTAAAAGGAGTCAAGCACCTAATAAAATCCATTAAAAACATTTTCCCACTAACAATACTCAGATCCATATACTTTGCACTTTTTCAATCCATTGCGACATATGGAATACTGGCTTGGGGAAGTGCTACAAATGTAGCAATTGACCCAATTCAAAAGATACAAAAGGCGATAATTAAACTAATTCTGCAAGTGCCTTTCTACACAGATTCAACCGAAATATACAAAACATTAGAAGTCATGTCAATAAAACAACTTTATGCCAAATCTGCTCAGCTATACTTCCTCCAAAACAAACTCTATATTCCAATTCAACCCAAAATAATAATAAAAACCAGGTCATTAACAAATATAACCCTGAACATACCAATAACACACACCACACACGGACAAAGACACTTTCAGTATTATGCAACCAAACTTTTTAATTATATGCCCATTACTCTGAAACAACAACTAATTGCAAATACATCTACAAACATCCACAAAAAACATATCACAGCCTGGATCAAAAATCAAGATATCCACTTTATTCAAAATACTTTAATCCCTAACCAAACATAACCAAACTATAACAAGTGTAAAATAAATAAAGATGTCTATCAAGAATTTACCAACGATTCATATGTACATATAATATACATATATACCTTATATATATATATTTTTTTCTTCTAAGTAATCTATGTACAATTACCATTAAAATGTAAAAAAAAAGAAAAAAAAACTAACTTTCTACTACAACACATAAATACCTGTACTTGTCACACTTAATCATAAACACGTAAGCACCTCAGCACAGGTTCTCCTAGTGAGGTGTTCACGAAACATACAATATTACCAACCAACAGTTTCACCTTCTCAAACCTACCTAACACACAACATAATGAAATGTAATATTAATATGTAAAAATGTTATCAAAATATATTACATATGTTAAGATGTTAACAATAAGGTGAAAACTGTAATATATAGATATAAATAAATAAATTCCCACCTGACGCCTGTGCAGAGTCAAGGTTTTTTTTAGGTATTTTGGAGACCAGAAGTGGCTGCCAAATTCAACCGTGGGGCGCACTTGCGATTTGTACAGGGTTAGCAGTTGTGTACTATTAAAGTATCTGCGGGCCCTGTGCAGTATTATATTATGTATGGAAGAATCAATCATCAGCGGTATAAAATCATTCTCAATTTTACTTTACATGTTCCAACACACAATTGCTACAACCGAAAGTGCCTGATGATAGTATCAAAAAATAAATAGTATATAAAATCACAAACCAGTTTGTTCATCCAGATTTTCCACATATTCTGTTGATGTTCCATCCAGGTACTGAACATCTTTATATGTTAGTAATTTTTCAGAATCTGAATCATGAGTATTACTCAAATCTTGAGAATCGTCTTCAGTGTTGTCTGGTAACTCCACGTTACCCAGGGCCGGATTAAGCATGTCGGGGCCCGTAGGCAGTGCACGTCTCGGGGCCCCTACCTACACCCTTTTCAAACTATGAAAAATATTTTTCTACCACAACGTATTTTCATTCATATTTTTTTATTTTTTTTTTATTTTTTATATGAATACCGCACAAGAGTCTCAACTGCTCCCATCTGGAGCCAGTGAGACAATGTCATCCCCAATTGGGGTATGTTTTGGCTGAAGATAGTGGGGACGGGAAGGAGATAGGGAGGAGGAAGGTGAGGAAGTACCTGGCTATTCAAATCTGATCACCAAACACGGCTAAAGCCATTTCAAGCAACGTTTCAATTTTGAATGGTGGTCTTACACCAGGGCGATACTGAGAGTATCTTCCACTCTGGAACGTGCCGCAAATATACTATATGTATAGTATTTTAAATGAGTAAATTGTAAATAACACAATTTAATCAAATAAAATTTATTTGCCACGCCGGGATTCGATCCCGCGACCTTCAAAATGCGAGTAAAGAGCCTTCGCTGGACTAAGCCGGCCGGCTACGAAGTAATGCCGTCATCCCATCCAATAAAAAAAAATTGAAACAAATACAATACAATACAATAATTCTTTATTATACATAAAAAGACACAGATATAGAAACAAAATATATATATTTTTTAAAACAGTGCTATGAGCGGTCTTATCACTCTTGTGATCTCTTCCAGACCACCTTGGTATGGAAATAAGCTTGTATAACATTTATATTTTAAACACATAATTAGAAATAAAAAGTAAAAAAAAAACTGAAACAAAATAAATTCCAATAAAAGCCGCACTCGGCACCTACCTGATACTAAGTAATGCTGCTTAACGTATAAAAGTAAAGTAAAATACAACAATGATACGTTTTTAGATTTTCACGGACAAAAGTTTTTTGTTATTAGTTTTTGGAATGTTATGCCGTGTTGCGCTATCTCCTTCTTTGGTTACACGGCATAACACCCAAAAAACTAATAACAAAAATACAATGACGTTTAAATATTAACTCTTCTAACTTTTTTAGATACAAAATCGTTTAAAACATCTTGAAAGTTGACCTTTTCCAAAATATCATTTTCAATCGACATTATCACCAATGAATTTAAACGCTTCTGAGACATAGATGAACGAAGACAATTTTTGATTAGTTTTAGTTTGGAAAAGTTGCGTTCACCCGTGGCGTTTGTAATCATCAGACTTCTATATATTTGCAATGCTGTCATTACATTCAGAAAAGTCGATTGTGCCATATTACCAAAAATGAGTTTATATGAATCCTCGGCAAGTACAATTTTATCTTTTAATGAATCCTCTAATTGTAAGATGAAGTACTTGAACTGTACCATCTCGTCTGAAAACTCAGGCTCAATGTCCTCGGAATAATGTTCCCTAAACTTTGTACAAGCCTCTCTAATTTCATCGTTGGACTTTGTCGAGAAATCTGTAAGAAATCCAAACAGACAATTAATTTCCCGGGAAGCGTCTAGTCGCCGCGACAATTCTGTACACAGCGTGTCTAGTACAGGCAAATAAGTTTCAACTTTTAACTTCTCTTTTCCTCTGTGGACAACGTCTTCTGCAGATCCGTCATCGTGATGTCTTTTCCTTTTTCGCACACGCTGATTTTCATCACTGTATTGGGTATCAGTTATCTCATTTGCCTTCATCTCGTAATCGTCAAATAATTCTCGCTGTGAAAGCAAAAAATCTAAAAGCGACTTTAAAAGATCGACTGCCGTTCGAAGTTCAATAGTTGGTTTTTGTAGTGATATACTGACAACATTGATTCGATCTAGTATGGCAGCCCAGAATACTGCCATTACGGCATTTTCTTTTTTTTTCCAAGTCCTTTAATAGACATCTGGCCTCGTGAATCGCTTGTGATATCTGAGTCTCATCTTCAGCAATAGATTGCAAAGCTTTCTGTAAACCGTTGTAAACTCTTGAAAAAGCCTTAACCGCATCGGCCCTTGCACACCACCTTGTGTCGGATACTCTTTTCGGAACTAATGACGAGTATTGTTTAAGGTGTTTGAGCATAATTGCCCAGCGATGAGTTGACACCGAAAAAAAGTTGTATAGTGCCTGTACAAATCCGATGAATGAGATTGCTCCAACGCAGCTCTCCGCAGCACGCACTCCAACCAAATTCAGTGAGTGCGCTGCACATGGAACGTAGTGTGCGAGGTGATTTATTTTCTTAATATGCGCCTACAGACCATTATAACAACCATACATATTTTACGCATTATCGTAAGACTGGCCTCTCAATTTTTTTATATCAATGTTACATTGGTTAAAAAAAATTTAAATTGTGGTGGCTAGTTCTTCCCCTTTGTGACTTTCTATGGGAATAAACGCAAGAAAACGTTCTGCTACTTCTCCATTTGACATAACGTATCTCAGCACTACAGTCAACTGATCAGTATGAGATATATCTGGTGTTGAATCGACACTTATTGAGAAATATTTAGCTTCAATAATTTCATCAACAATGCATTTTAAAACCTTATTTCACAATATTTCAATAAGTTCCTCGCAAATTGTTGAAGATAAATATGATTGTTTTCCCCTGCCTTCATTACCGTATTTGTCTAAAAGCGAACTAAGGAACGGGTCGTACTCTGCAATTAACTCTAAAATTCCCAAACAGTTGCCGTTATGTTGAGAAGCAAGAATTTCATTATCACCACGAAATGCTAATCCACGGGATGATAAAAATTTAATCACATAGACCATTCTTTGTAAAACTTTCAACCAATATTCTCTTTCTTTGTTGAATGTAATTTCCAAAGAGGTGTCGATTCGTCCGTGAATACGTCGTCTACTAATCAGTGTCTGGACACATACTTGGTGCGTTGTATTATTCTCATGCGATTGAATTCGGTGCGAAGCATTTTTCCAATCAGAAAATCCATTTTTAAATTGTGATTTGCTTTGAGCTTCACCAAAAAGAACACATGGAAAACTGTATACTTTTCCAGTAGACGGAGAATACATGAGCCACTCTCGTTTAATTTTACCACCACTTATATGTTTCCGAAAAAACATAGATTGAGAAAAAAATCTTTTGCTATCGTCGTATTGTCGGCTTGAAACAGAAAAATCACAAATCAAAATGTTGACATTCGTTAGGGTCTCTAGTACACCAAAAATGTTGTATTTCGTCTGTAATATTAAGCCATAATCCAATGTCATTCTGGTATTCTACTCCTAGATGGAGTACGTTTTGATGTAGCAATTGGACCTCGGACTCGGCCTTACTTTCCTCTGCACCCACTAAAGTAGCTGTTTCTTGATTCTGGCCAGTTTGTTCAGAACGCTCGCAAGGAATCTCTACCGGGTCAGTGCGTTCACCGCCATCGCCCATCGTGAGGCTGGCAGTACGCGGCGGACACTTAAAGGTTGATTTTCCATTGGTTGACGACTAAATCCTACTTGAAAAGGGTTTTGTGTTTTCTTCAATTGTTCATCACACTTTTTTTGTTGCCCTTGCCGCTTTTTACGTTTTTCTGAACCACTTTGGTGTTTTTTCTTTAAGGGTACCTCCGACATTTTGTCCCTGAAAGAAAAATTTACAAATAACATTTGACAGGAAAGCATTTATTTATTTAAATAAAATTAACTGAACCCAAATACTTACCTATCTAGATATTTTTATCATTACATCATTTATTATTTTTCTAACTTACTACTTAGGTAGGTACTATTAGGCGGACGGAGAGAAAATGAAAACGGCACGAGATGAAATAGTAACAATTTTCATAAAATCTTCACAAGAAAAACTTCACAAAAAAAACTTCACACTCGTCAAATTCTATAATATTAAATGAAATAAATACTTATGTTAAATAAAATCTGGTAATCAAACTTACGTGGTATCGTAATGTAACTTCAGTTTATTACACTCGTCGTCTCGCCGATTTTCTCGAAGCACTTGCAAACTATAAAAATATAACACTTCTTAACAAAATTCGAAAGTTTTGAAACATCGAACAGAGTAAAACTGTTTAAATTAAATCATTGTCGCAAAACTCCCAAATCGTAATTTAAGACAAAACGATATGAAATGTGTTTACGACACAATTCAAATTCTATAATATTAAATGAAATAAGTATGTTAAATAAAATCTGGTAATTAAACATACGTGGTATCGTAATGTAACTTCAGTTTATTACACTCGTAGGGTCGCCGATTTTTAGAAAATGAAATGAAGTTTGTTTATGACACATGACACAACATACGTATCGAACGAATCGGAGTCAATCGGAGACTCACCCAAATCCGGGGTCCCCAATGCTCTTTGTCATGCCAAATAGTACTGCCAACCTTATGAAAGTGGGCATAGAATAAATAAATACATGTAGCAGTAGGTGTGCATTCAGATTTGGATGAACATTGACGATATCTAGATTTTCCCTGAGATCTCTGAACTATTACCCTGTGTCTGAAGAATTAATTACTCTATAATATTTGAAGCAGTGTTTTCGTACCTCGCTAGATCTTTTCTAAGCCGACCAAAACTCCGGCGCGGTATCCCTTTGCTTACTGATAGAGAATCAAACCATTGAAGCAAGTCATTTTTTTCGGGGCGCGGGGCCCCCAGCCGATGCGGGGCCCCTAGGCAGTTGCCTACTCTGCCTTAGGGATAATCCGGTACTGACGTTACCAAATGTTTTGCGTCGTTTTACACATACGTGTAAAAACGATAAATTGTTCATCAATGGCCCATCTTTGTGATGTGATGCTCCTGAACCTGACCGTTTGAATTTGCATCGTTCTTTTGAAAAACGATTCCGCAAGGAAATCCACCGCAATCTACATTCAGAACCTAGAAACAATAATTATAAATGTTTATACAACTGTATTCCACCCAGATTATTTTATCTGATTTTATATAACATTGTATGTGGAGTGTATTCAGCGCCCTTAAACTAATTGAAAGTGATATATTATTGTTCATGTACTTACATGCAATGTTATTTTTAACACTGACAACTCAAAATGATATTAGGGAACGTACCCATACTACGTGACACGTTCGGGTGGGGGGTCTTCAAAATACCAATTAAGATTCATAGGAATTCCAAAAAATATATATACGTATATATATTTTTTGGAATTCCTATGAATCTTAATTATTGTTCATGTACTTACATGCAATGTTATTTTTAACACTGACAACTCAAAATGATATTAGGGAACGTACCCATACTACGTGACACGTTCGGGGGAGGGGGGGGGGGTCTTCAAAATACCACGCTTGGTACAAATGAGCGGCGGGTTGCTTATGATTTTTATTTTGCAGAGTGTTTTTTTTATATATTTGGAATTCAGTTTCTAATTCAGTGGTGAGTGTATCCGTACTTTTAAATTATTACTTCACGTTTTATTTGGAAAATCACGGTATTATTAGTATATTTACCAAGTTCCGATATCTTTCCAATTAATTATCATATTAATTAACATATAACAGGATTAGTGTTACACAATCGGGTGGCTACGTAGGTAAATGTGAAATTCTAGGGAAATTTCACTTCGAAATCTAGGGAAATAATTTTTTGGGGCAGAACATCCCTGTTTGAATGAAGAATCCAGAAGAATAATGGCGGTCATGGCGGAATGCGGAATGCTTTGTAATGACTTTTAGGTGTGAGGTGTGTTTTTTATTCAAGATTAACTGCTTTTAATATAGAAAAACATTGGTAAAATGTCCACATTTCACCGCTACTGTTATTGTATTTAATCAAAGTGCAATATAAAAACAATAAATCATCTCTTTCATTGCAAATACATGTGACATCGTGTTTTGTGTCAGGTGTTACTTTGTAGGTACATTGTTTTATGTATAATACATACAGAAACACTGGTATTTATAATACACTGATCATGACGAGTGTGTAACAACTTGTATAAAAAGCCCTATACTAAAAACAATTTGAAAATACATAAAAACAAACGTCAAAATATGACACGACTTTAACCTCAAATAGACAACATTTATTGCAGATTGTCCGCAAATATAGCCCTTTTCGTAAATTGTTGAGGGCCTAAATTATGTTTCAATAAACACAATAACTATTATTTATCTAAATCTCTATAAACAGTATGAAAATAAACCAAAAACACGAAATGTTGAATTGCATAGGTACGTGTGCAGTTCAAGTCATTTCAAATGTCAATACAATACAATACACACTATCACCAGGTGACAGGTTAACAGTGACGTCACCGTTAACCATTTCAGTAATGCCAACTTAACGCTGTGTTTTGAGAAGAGGTTTAAAAATGCACTTTTTAATAATTTTTTTAAAAACTCTGCGTTTAATATTATGAAATAAAACTTATATATTCAGAATCAGCGTTTCTTGGTCTATTTGAACATATTTTTTTAAAGCCATAATATTTTTCACTGGAGTTCCTTATAATATTTTTACAGGCCTTTACGAAATCAACTTGTAAAAAAAAATCGCAAATACCTTTTCCAACCTTTCCAAAAGCTTTTTCTCAAGCATTTTTAAACTCCTCCCATAAAGGGCGTGAATTCCGATTTAGATTTTTTCCTGAACTAGTGGATCGCCTTAACACGTATATACCATAGATGAACTTGTCACGATAGTCGAATCAATGTACTGAGATACTTCCATTTTTAGATATGATACGAACTACGCACGTTGTTGTTTTATGTACCTACACTAAAAGAAAAAAAAGTGTGCATATGCTCTGCGAGCCGCGGTTTGGCCACCCTTTCTATAATGCATCATTTACATCTCCCCTGACGCAAAAAATATGCCTTGAAGTAATTAAGTTGAAATTAATTTATTTGGTTTTATTTAATTTTAAGCTTTTCTCTCATATATTCAATTTATAAAAACAGTTTATTTATAAACAAGTTCTGCTGTGTAATTATTATTACGAGTGGCAGCTGTTTCCCCTTCTGAAGGCATCATTAAACAACAGTTAGGTCATTAGTCATTAGGTTAGGTTTTATTAGGTTAACAAAAACTTACAACGCAGATAAAGTTCTACAAATTAAACTTCATAACAGTACATACGTTATTTTATGTTAAAATCGTGGATATTAACCTTATGTATTAAGATTATATTTTGCTCTTTCTTACCGTGCATTTAAATTGCAAGTATGTGATTAACTACTAATGTGTTGCCGTTATTATGTTACTAATGTATTGCATTCTCAACTGTTTCATGATATTTAAAACATATTTTTTCCTATTCCACTGTTTTTCATAATAAAAATGCTGATTTCGAATTATTTTCTACATTTACATGTCACAATGTTATATGATACCTATGTTATATGTTATCATATTTGTATGCTACGCTAATGCGTTCATGATTATTTAATTTGTTGTTGTAACTAATCTGTGGAACCAATCTCCTGCTGACAAGCTACTTGCGGTAGCTTAGCGGGTAATAAATTCCAATTGTATGCAATTTTTATACAATAAAAAAAAAGTAAGCGGAGCACGGAAGTTTTACACTGTTTTATTTTGGAGAGAATTTATTAAAACGGGTATCAAATTCTGTGATTTCATTAGCAAACATCTGTCATTGCTTGTAAATGTCGCAAAGTATCGATCACCATAGCACGGGCAAGTGCCTGGTGCATGGTGGTCGAAAAATCCCTAAATTATGTAACCTTTAAAGCAATGAATAAAGAAAAATTTATAAAAAAGGTCTCACACACAAAATGACAACACACCGTGAACAACAAATTTGGACTCCAGGTACTAATATCTATAGCCTGTATGTCGGACGAATATCTACAGCTCATATGTTGGACTTCTACATATCTATGAACTCCAGAGTGAGGACTAATATCTACAGAGCTAAGGTCGGACGAATATCTATGACAGTCCCAGTGGTGACTAATATCTATGGAGCGTAGACTAATATCTACAGAGGGCAGCTGAGCAAGAGGTTGTACGGAAAAACATAAATTACTTCAATTACGTAATAAGTAACCTAACCTAACCTAACCCAATCTCTGCCAGTGCTGTAGATATTCGTCCTCACTTTGGTTCTCATAGATATTAGTCAGCAGTTTGAGCTATAGATATTAGTCCTCACTTTGGTTCTCATAGATATTAGTCAGCAGTTTGAACTGTAGATATTCGTTCTCACTTTGGTTCTCATAGATATTAGTCCGATTTGTTCAGTTTTTGGAATTCCTGTAGATTTTAGTAGACGCCTCTGAAATTTGGCTCTACTAACCGAACACAATCAATGATAGGTTTTTAGATTTTCACGGCCAAAAGTATTTTCGTTATTTTCCACGACCATCAAAATCGCCCCCGATTTAAAAGACTCATATTACGCATTTCTAGTGTTACAAATGAAATATTGTCAACAAATAGCGAATTAGCACAATTTTTTTTACATTTAAAAGGTCCGCGATAAAGACCGATCCTAGGTCCATTTCAGCTAGTCCTGGGTCGATTGTGAAAGACCTGATCGTCGAAACCCGCTCACGAGCCACCAAAGAGCGAGCGGGTTATTTATTCGTCAGCACCCGGGTCTCACGATCCGCGGCTCGCAAATAACAAGACAAGAACAACGCGACACACTAACGTGACCCGTGAACCGCGACCCGCAAACTACGACACATTCCTGCACCCCGTGACTCACGGACCGATCGCCGGGTGCCGGGGGCCATGTGGCGAGTGGCGAGTGGCGAGACGTGTCATTCGGTCGCCGATTGCCGATCAACGCACACACGTGCGTGATGTAACAGTATCCTGCTTCCTGCCCGTGTGTCACGTCATCGCGGGATTGTTTAGTAGATTCGATTTATGAATATTCGACGAGACACGGCGTCGTTTTTAATTAGAGCGTATCTTGGTATTGTTAATCAACGGGTGAAGTGCATTTCTTTTCACTTTTTGTTGGTGTTGTTTTCATAAAAACTTTTAATTTTTCGTGTGAGTGTGAATGTAATTATGCATTGTAATAGAAACTATAAACTGGTAAAAGTGTAAAATGTCTGACCTCAATAAAAAGAAATTATAATAAAGCATTACAGCTTACATTCTAATTAATTTAAATTCTCAATAAAAGCTTCAGAACAACACGTTTTTTACAAGGTTTTTATATCCTCCAAAACATGATAAACATTGTTTTTTTTACCCCCGAAGCATGTCTTTTTAAAAATTAATTTCTGGGACATGACATTACTAGTTATAGGTGTGAGCTGTGAGAGAATGTTCACACAATTATAACCTGGGTTTTGTGTCTCGTATGACTTGACCAGTCTGGGCGGCGAGCGTCTACCGCGCGGCGCGCCCGTAGAAAGTAACTGGGTGATGAGTAATCGAGTTTCGTATTTTGTGTCGCGAAAAGAGCGGGTCTTCGTGACGCCATTGTGTCGTGAGCGACCGGTCGTGTAAAACGATCGATCGACCCAGGACTAATTTCAGCTTTCAATCAAATTGTGATTAGCTGACAAGCATAACAAATTGACAGTTGTGCTTTTCTGCTGGTCAAAATTTATTCAAAAGCTGAAATTAACCCGGAATCGCCATTCAAGGACAATTTAAAAAGAAAACCATATAGCGCTGATTTGCCAGCTGATGACAATGTTTTATTTGAATTTTTATTTTAGATGTATGTGTTTGTCGTAGCTATTTTTCGTTTCATCGAGTTTCAGAAGGGGGGGGGGTCTAGATTGGAAGAAAAACAGCCCACGTAATTAATTGCTCCCTAAACGGTGCTAAAGAAGTTTTCACTTCAAAACAGATTAGTGCTAAATGGAATTTGATGACAATGAAACATTTGAATGTCTACAAGACAGAACTGGCCATTATACCTAGATATTCATTTGAGTTTATAGGTATTTTGTTTATGTTTTTTTTTAAACTTTTATGGTGAGTTTCTTCATTTACCGAGAATGCTAAATGCAATGCTAATTGTAAAAGTAAGCGGTCAAATGCATAGAAATTTTAAAATTTCGATCGTTTACTTTTACAATTAGCATTGCATTTGGCATTCTCGGTAAATACAATGCTAATTGTAAAAATAAACGATCGAAATTTAAAATGTAAACGAAATTTCTATGCATTTGACCGTTTACTTTTACAATTAGCATTGCATTTAGCATTATCGGTAAATAAAGAAACCCACCATTAGATTTGAAAGTATTGACGAAAACGCTTCACCGAACTGCAAATATTCGTTTAACTGTAAAAAATGTTGACTCTGAGGAATTTTGGGAAGAAAAAATTGTTGAGAAACTATTTCCAAGTAAGATTTTCTTGGACACCAAAATTCGCAGAACGGCGATAATTCTCGATGTGGACTGTGCGACATCCATCCAGATACTGAAATTTGTAAGTTAACCCAACCTAAACTTGTCTAATTTTACCTAGCTTCATCTAACCTAATCTTACATAACCTAACCTTACCTTACTGAACTCAATCTAATCTAGTTGGAATACGAGTGGAAAAACTAACTAACCATCACGCCGTTTTCCCGCAGGGGTAGGCAGAGAGGACGGACCGCCAAACAACTCGGTCTTGGCACACACTCTTTGCCTCACTCACATTCATACATCGTCTCATACATACTCTTCTATTATTCTGACTTTTGACATGGCCCGTCTCAAGTATCTGATTTACTTGATCGTGCCATGTCTTCCTTGGGCGTCCCCGACTTATTCTACCATTCACATTTGCATCATATATTCTTTTTACACTACTTTCTTCGCTCATTCGCTCTACGTGCCCAAACCATCGGAGGGTCCCTTTCTTAATTTTGCTCATTATACTTGCATCAGCCTTACATTCTTTGCGGATATCCACATTTTTAACACGATCATACATGGTTTTACCACACATACGTCTCAGGGATCTCATTTCAACAGCATTCAGTTTACTTTCATCCTTCCTCTGCCAGTTCCATGCCTCACTGCCATACATCAGGGTAGGTACCAGGACTCCATTGTGGACTGCTAGCTTCGCTTTTTTGACAGTTTTTTATTAGCGCCAACGGCATTCAGTCCTCCATTAATGGAGTTACTGGCATTTACCCTTCTTTCAATATCTCTATCAGCCTTCCCATCTCTCGTAAACATACTACCCAGATAAACAATCCCCCCCCCCCGGTTCAGCACTTGAAAATCTGCGTTAAAAGTACCTGTAAAAGTTAGGGGGGGGGGGGGGCGGCAAAATTTTCCTCCGCCCCGGGCGGCCGAAACCCACGCTACGCCACTGAAGTACCCACCACTGTCCCACCCCGGTATAGGCATCCTATTGTCGCCCCTTCGGAGTTCTTGCAAGAATCTTATTTTTTGAATAAACGACTCTACATTTAATAAAAAGAATCTAGACCTTCAATGCCCCCGCATACTGTGTTAGGTGGCATTCGAAGTAAACTTGAGGTAATCTAACTGCTTTCCCGCCCTGGTATAAGTAACAGATGGTTACTCCTTCAGGGCTCTCACAAAGACTCTATTTTTTTTTAATAAACGAAGCTACTTATGATGCACGAAGCTAAACCCTCAAATGTCATTCGAAGTACATTGGAGGACCCACCACTTACCCGCCCTGGTATAGGTAACAGATGGTTACCCCTTCAAGGCTCTTGCAAGGACTCTAATTTTTTTGGTAAAAACGACTCTACATTTGAAAACGAAACTAAACCTCCAATGTCCCTGCATACGTTGTTAATAAGCAGCATGCAAGTGCTTAGCAGGAAATACAGATACAATATGTGTTAGTATGACAAAATATAGACAAGACAGTGGGACAGGTTGGTGAAAGTCCACGTGATGGCAAGCGCTGGGTGATTGTATCCAGCGTATCCTACAAGCACCTGTTTGGGAGGAAGACACAGTAGATAAGTAATAAGGGCATGGCAAACGGTTGGGAGTCCTCTCCAATCGATTGGCAGTCCCAGCAAGAATGCGCATGACGTTCGGTCTAGTCGTGAACCACACTCAGCTTCCGCGCCCCTTAGCCGGTTCCTCGGTGATGCCTCAAAGAAAAGTAAATGGGAGATTGGGGGGAAATACCCGACGACCCTAAGGAATTCAGCGTCGAGTAGCCGGAGGCAAGGCGAAGGAGAGCCGAGGTCGCCCCCCCAAACCTAAAGCCTGCACATGTTGCTGGGGGTGGCGCAATTGATTTTAGAGGGCACCGTGCCATCGTCAACCGACTCCTGTTGATGCAAGGACGAGGTCTAGCGCACCCCCAGAAGGGGAAAAAGAAACATAACAAAATAGATAGATGCAGTTCAGTTCAGCCTTCTGAGCGAAGCAAAGTAGCATTGTGAGACTAAAAAGAAAAAGAGAACAAAGAAACCAAAACAAACTAAAAAAAAAAAATCGAGTATGTTAGTTGTATCAATAGTGTTCCTTGGAATATGAAGCTGGAAACAAAATAAAATCACACAAAAATGATGGAAAATAATGAAAATATTAAACAGCTATCTCGATAAAACATCGTCTAGCATAGCTTGGTTAAATCTAAAAGAAACCATGTGAAAGGAAATAAAATAGGCATAAAAAAGATAGTCACACAAAAATAAAAGAAATAGGAAAAAAATGTATACAAAATATATAACAAAAAAAATGCAGATATAAAGCATAAAACATAAAATTCTTGCAGTAGATGTAATAAAGTAAAGGGAATGTCCGTGGATTCAAGAGCAGATACACCTGGCAACTACATGATTTTACAGCTAGTCAGCGACTCTAAGATCAGGCCATCTCTCAACCCAGACTTTCGTAAATTTCCTCAAACACTCAAAGTTCACCTTATTAGAAACGAGATCCGCGTTCCAAGCTGGTCTCGTAGTAACTTGCAAGCCGTCGAGCATTTCCTCTCGGGCATCCGTCAAAACCTCGCAGTGCCACAGAATGTGCTCGGCTGTTTGATCAGTATTACCGGGGGGGGGCGGCAAAATTTTCCTCCGCCCCGGGCGGCCGAAACCCACGCTACGCCACTGAAGTACCCACCACTGTCCCACCCCGGTATAGGCATCCTATTGTCGCCCCTTCGGAGTTCTTGCAAGAATCTTATTTTTTGAATAAACGACTCTACATTTAATAAAAAGAATCTAGACCTTCAATGCCCCCGCATACTGTGTTAGGTGGCATTCGAAGTAAACTTGAGGTAATCTAACTGCTTTCCCGCCCTGGTATAAGTAACAGATGGTTACTCCTTCAGGGCTCTCACAAAGACTCTATTTTTTTTTAATAAACGAAGCTACTTATGATGCACGAAGCTAAACCCTCAAATGTCATTCGAAGTACATTGGAGGACCCACCACTTACCCGCCCTGGTATAGGTAACAGATGGTTACCCCTTCAAGGCTCTTGCAAGGACTCTAATTTTTTTGGTAAAAACGACTCTACATTTGAAAACGAAACTAAACCTCCAATGTCCCTGCATACGTTGTTAATAAGCAGCATGCAAGTGCTTAGCAGGAAATACAGATACAATATGTGTTAGTATGACAAAATATAGACAAGACAGTGGGACAGGTTGGTGAAAGTCCACGTGATGGCAAGCGCTGGGTGATTGTATCCAGCGTATCCTACAAGCACCTGTTTGGGAGGAAGACACAGTAGATAAGTAATAAGGGCATGGCAAACGGTTGGGAGTCCTCTCCAATCGATTGGCAGTCCCAGCAAGAATGCGCATGACGTTCGGTCTAGTCGTGAACCACACTCAGCTTCCGCGCCCCTTAGCCGGTTCCTCGGTGATGCCTCAAAGAAAAGTAAATGGGAGATTGGGGGGAAATACCCGACGACCCTAAGGAATTCAGCGTCGAGTAGCCGGAGGCAAGGCGAAGGAGAGCCGAGGTCGCCCCCCCAAACCTAAAGCCTGCACATGTTGCTGGGGGTGGCGCAATTGATTTTAGAGGGCACCGTGCCATCGTCAACCGACTCCTGTTGATGCAAGGACGAGGTCTAGCGCACCCCCAGAAGGGGAAAAAGAAACATAACAAAATAGATAGATGCAGTTCAGTTCAGCCTTCTGAGCGAAGCAAAGTAGCATTGTGAGACTAAAAAGAAAAAGAGAACAAAGAAACCAAAACAAACTAAAAAAAAAAATCGAGTATGTTAGTTGTATCAATAGTGTTCCTTGGAATATGAAGCTGGAAACAAAATAAAATCACACAAAAATGATGGAAAATAATGAAAATATTTTTTTTTTTTTTTTTTTTTTTTTACATTAACTCCACACAGGAGGCCCTGAGGAAAATAATTTCCCTCAGGGCCTATGTCATCTGGGATGCTGTGTGGAGGGTCTTTTTGAGGAGAGGAAGGAATGAACATTGGTCTTGAAGAGACCCATGTTGTAGGAAGGAGGAAACACAGAGGCCGGCAAATCATTCCACAGCCGAGCTGTTGAACACAAGAACGAGTCGAAGAAACGACCCGTTCTCATGTGACAAATGTCAACTGTGTACAAATGTTGGGCACGCGTTTGGCGTGTTTCCCGACTATGCACCGGTGCCGAAGGGATCAATGATGCTAGTTCCTCGGAGCATCTTCCATTGTAATACCGGTAGAACAAGGATAGCATTCCCACCCGACGCCTGTGCTCTAAAGATTGCAATCCGTCTGTTAAGATGGGAGAATGGGAGAATTAAACAGCTATCTCGATAAAACATCGTCTAGCATAGCTTGGTTAAATCTAAAAGAAACCATGTGAAAGGAAATAAAATAGGCATAAAAAAGATAGTCACACAAAAATAAAAGAAATAGGAAAAAAATGTATACAAAATATATAACAAAAAAAATGCAGATATAAAGCATAAAACATAAAATTCTTGCAGTAGATGTAATAAAGTAAAGGGAATGTCCGTGGATTCAAGAGCAGATACACCTGGCAACTACATGATTTTACAGCTAGTCAGCGACTCTAAGATCAGGCCATCTCTCAACCCAGACTTTCGTAAATTTCCTCAAACACTCAAAGTTCACCTTATTAGAAACGAGATCCGCGTTCCAAGCTGGTCTCGTAGTAACTTGCAAGCCGTCGAGCATTTCCTCTCGGGCATCCGTCAAAACCTCGCAGTGCCACAGAATGTGCTCGGCTGTTTGATCAGTATTACCGCAAGCGCAGTTAGGATGGGGTGATAGAGAGAGACTATGAAGTCTCCCTCTGAACTCCCCATGACCGGACAGAAGTTGGGTCACATGATGATCTCTAGTGATGTACGCCCCTTCCATTCTGAGTTTAACTGACGGGAAGAAGGAGAAAGTCCACCTTCCCGTATTTGACCTATCCCAACGTTCCTGCCATTCTCTCAAAGTTCTTTCTCGCATCTCTCTAAGAAGTCCTGGGAGGGAAACCGCTCCACCTGGTATTAGCTCAATACCATGATGGGTTGCAGTTCTTCCTCTTGTTAGAAGCTTCTTTGTTAACACCTCCCTAATTTCAAGATCGATAGGCAAAACGCCGGCCAAAACTGGCAAAGCGTCCAAAGCGACTGTTCTGTACGCACCCGAAAGTGCCAGCAAGGGGACTCGCTGGCCTCTCTTGAGCGCCGAGAGTATGAGTGCATTCTCCAGGCGGTGCTCCCACACAGAGGCCGCATACGAGACTTGCGCCACGTAAGCCCCCTTGTATAGGAGTCGGAGCGCTGGAGAACGCAGTCCCCACTCAGCAGTAGAGATTCTTCTCAATTTCAAAAAGAGGGCCTGGGCCTTACTTGATACGCTTTTAACATGGGTCAAGAATGAGGACGTTCGATCCAAAGTGACGCCTAGGTATTTAGTGTTCTCAACGAATCGGATGTTGGTATCTCCCATTTTGATAGTGGGATTTCTACTTCTATTGAGGTTACCCTTCATCAGGAGTCCCATGGTCTTGTGGGGAGCGAAGGTCAGCCGATTTCTCTTTCCCCATTCTAAAGTCACACTTAAAACCTCTTCAGCTTCACTCTCAACTTCTTTTCTGCTGTTCCCCGAGACCAGATACAATTTGTCATCAGCGTAATCTACCGAGATACATCCTTCAGGCAAGGGCAGCCTGGAGGAATCGTCAAACAAAATGTTCCAAAACTCAGGTCCAAGGATTGAACCCTGAGGACAACCCATGTCAACTATTCGTTCAATCAGATAGTCTCCAAACGAAAGGATGACCGTTCTGTCACAGAGGTAATCAGCGCAGATCTTGAACAGATTTTGTGGACATTTCCTATTTTTGAGCTTGACAAGTATCATCGGCCACCACGCATGATCGAAGGCACCAGTGATATCGAGGAAGATTCCTATTACGTACCTCTTTTGGCAAGCCTTCACCCAGTCAAGCGCATACGTGATGGCGTGCTCAGTGGACATACCGGGGACAAAACCGAACTGCCGCTCGCAGGGTGGGGATAAGGTTTGACGTAAACGCTGCCTAATCAGTTTCTCCAGGATCTTCCCCAGGACAGGTAGCAGGGTGATTGGACGGTACGCTTTCACGTCCGACCTTGGTTTATCGTTCCCCTTTGGTATAATCCTAAGCACGCCTCTCCTCATTCAGAAGGGAAAGTTCCTCTTCTCATGCATGTATCCATCACCTGGAAGAGCTCCTCCTTGGCGTGGATCCATACTTGCTTCGCTATTATTCCATTGAGCCTATCATGACCTGGTGCCTTCTTAAGACCCAAACCCTTGATTATCAGCTCGATTTCCACTTTAGTTACTGGTGTCATCCTAACCTCCTGGGCGAGGTTTCTCGGTGGGAGCCGTGACAGATTTCTAATCTGTTTGTGGTGGTCGCTTTCCCCAATTACTGAATCTACAGGAACTAACTTGCCAAGAAGTGTATTGAGAGTGGATGCCACGTCCACACTTTCAACGTTCATTCCGTCCTTTTCGGTTATTACGCTTGTCAAATACCGGTCAGAGCCTTTTCCCGTTTTATCAATGGCGCTGTGGATATCCCACGGGTTGGCGTTGCCCACTTCTTGTCCCAATTATGCCATGCAGCTCGTTTCGCTGAGAGGATTGCCTGTTTGAAGGCTTTACGGGAGACACTGAGTCGTGACTGAAGGGCGAATGTCTCCTCCTGCGTACACTCGCCGCGTCTGGACACGCTCAGGGCTCGATAGGCTCTCTTATAGGCCCCTTTCAGCGAAGTCAGCTCACTCGACCACCACGGCGTCCTGATAACTGTCTTTGGGTTTGATCTTCCCAAAGACCGCTCGGCAGCTGATACCACGGCTGCATTCAAAAAATTCCCCAAATTATCTGGATGCTGCTACGTCGTGAAATCCCCTCAAAGTATCACGTAGAGCATCCCCAAAGTTATCCCAATTCACCCGGGAGGTTTTGAAGTTCCAGGAGGATCTTGGAGCTTCCGTCTTTTTGACACCTACCGTAAAAGTTATTAGCCTGTGATCAGAGGCAATTGCGCTTTCATGAACTGTCCACTTTGATATCTTGGTCGCAACAGATCCAGAGCAAAGAGTTAGATCAATGTTGCTCTCACCAGAAGTGTTCGAGAAAGTGGTGTAGATACTTTGTTCATTTATTATGGATAGACCTTGCGCCGCAATGAGGTCTTCGACGGCGTCTGAGCGCTCCGTCCTATAATTACAGGAATCGAACCACAGTGGTGAGCGAGCGTTAAAGTCTCCTCCAATAACTATGTTACGTCCTTTAAGCGCGTTTAGGGCGCGCGTCAGACTCAAGATATGTGGTCCTACTGGAGTAAACTGAGATCAAAAAGATCTCAGTTGTCCCAAATTTAATTGATACGCAGGTTTGGTATTCGTTCGACAATCCCGCTAGAAGGAGGGGGCTGATCAATGAAGTATTGACCAGAACACCCGCCCCCGGCGAGGCGCCAATTTCGAGTACCGCACCCGGAAAGTTAACTGGTGTCTTACCTAGCCTGGTGTATTGCTCCTGAATTAGCAAGATGTCGATTTTTAGGTCAGACATGACCCGCAGCGCCTCGATCGTGGCCGCCCGTGACCTCTGCAGGTTGATCTGCCCTATGGAGAGAAATTTATTAATATCCATAATCGGTCATTCGGACCTGATTTTCTATGGCTGCTTTCTGGGCTGGGCACGATCTGTCACCCGTGGAGTGATCAGCCGGTTTCTTGAACCTGGTGCACGTAGCACAGACAGCAATCTGTGTTTTCTTGGGGCAATCTTGGTAATCGTGGCCGGCCGCGGCGCAGTGTCGGCAGGTTATGACTTCCTGGGTACAGGCTTTTGATACATTCGAAGTACAGTTATAAACTTCTAGTTACAGACTATGTTTGTGCTGCCAGAAGCAAAGAGAAACCATGTTCATGTTCTGAGTGTATGTGAATGAGCCGCATACTGATTTAATTTAAACCAGTTTTGTGTTCCGAATGTAAAATTTTAACAGGATTCATCGGATGACATATTTCGAAGGAAAACATTCTCTTATTCGAAGTGCAGTTATAAAATTCAGAACCAAACAGAATTTATAACTAATACAATAATGGAGAGAATGGATGAAAAACTGAAACTAGTGTTAGAAAAAAATATAATTTTAAAACTTAAGTTGGAAAAACTGCAAAATAATATACAACTTTTAGAAAAAGACAAGAAAAGCAACAATAAAGTAATCTATGGACTGAAAGATGGTGAAAAATCTATAATAGAACTTCTAGAGAATACGAGGCAAAAACTCCATGAAGAATTGGATATAAAAATAGAAAACTTCGAGATATACCAAATCTATCGTTTTGGAAATTCAGTAAACAAAGAAAAACCGAGAGCTACACTCATATCCATTATCAACGGATGGAAGAAGGGCGTAGTTTTGAAAAACAAGAAAAAGTTTAAGGAGTTACATATTTCTGAAGACTACAGTAAAAAAACTTTGGAGAAGAGGAAGGTATTACTCCCACAACTAAACGAAGAACGTAATAAAGGAAACATAGCCTATCTAAAGTATGATAAACTCATTGTGAAGGAAAGCGCAGGCTTTAATGATAAAGAAAAAGAGAACAATCTGCCTCCCCGTATTCTTACCCGCAACCGAAGAAACATCAGTTGACATCCTCTACGAAAACTTACAGAACAAATGCATTTGACTTGATGAGGGTTCGATCTAATTCTCTTACATGCCAATCAACAGGAAAATAACAATAGAAATCAACTATCGGCGAACGGAAATAAGAACACCAACAAAAAGATAAAACAACAACAACAAAACACCCTCCCCCAAGCCGACTGGTCCTCGTGGGGGAAAACGACCAAGACCCATTAAAAATAAACAAAAGAACTTAGATACGCAAAGGATAGAGAAAAATGGAAATCTTTAGAGGAGGCCTATGTCGAAAGACAAGCTGTTTCTATCAATAATGACCCGAACCTGATAAATTAGAATAATATTAAAAAAAATAAAATTAATTGGATTAGAAAAATGTTTTATAAGTTAAATAAAGGCTATTTTTACTTTTATTTAATTTTATTTTATAAAATTCCAGTTGCAGACTATGCTTGTGCTGCCAGAATCAAAGAGAAAACTTTTTTCATATTCTGAGTGTAGTTTTAAGTCGCCGCATACAGATTTTATTTAAACCAGTTTTGTGTTCTGAATGCAAAATTTCTGTTTTGATTCATCTGCTGACACATTTCGATGGAAAAATTCTCTTATTTGTAGTGCAGTCATAAAATTCTAGTTGCAGACCATGTATGTGCTGCCAGAATCAAAGAGAAACTATTTTCATATTCTGAGTGTGGTTTTAAGTTGCCACGTACAGATTTTATTTAAACCAGTTTTGTGTTCAGAATGAAAAATTTCTGTTGTAGATTCATTCTCCATTGATATGCTTGGTGTAACCCTAAGTGACCCTCAGGTATGGGGGCTCCATCGAAGCCAGAATAAAGTTAGCCTCCCAAAAACCGGGCGTACTGTCCAGGGCCCGCAGATACTTTAATAATACACAACTGCTAACCCTGTACAAATCACAAGCGCGCCCCACGGTTGAATTTGGCAGCCACCTCTGGTCTGGAGCTCCAAAATACCTGAAAAATACCCTCGACTCTGTGCAGAAATGGACGGTCCGTTTAATAGATTCATCGGGTGAGGTTTGTCTAGGTCTTGGAGGCGGACATACTGAACTCCAGATTCCTACCCACCCCTTAAACCCTTTTCCTTCCCAGAACTCTCCTCTCCTTCCTTTCCTTAAAAAAAAACCTCCACACAGCATTCTCAAAGATGACATAGGCCCTGAGGGAAATTATTTTCCTCAGGGCCTCCTCTGTGGAGCTCATGTAAAAAAAATAGATTCTCCTATCTTAACAGACGGATTGCAATCTTTAGAGCACAGGCGTCGGGTGGGAATGCTACCCTTGTTCTACCGGTATTACAATGGAAGATGCTCCGAGGAACTAGCATCATTGATCCCTTCGGCACCGGTGCATAGTAGGGAAACACGCCAATTCAAAAAACACGCCCTCTCCCCCCCCCCCCGACACCGCACATTACTGTGTCCCGCATTGATATTTTATGAAGTTGGCCGCCTATATGGTCAAATCTAAAAGTTAAAAAAAAAAAGAGTTAAAATGTATACCTTTATGAAACCAAAGCTTACGACGAAAAAAAAAAATTATATGAAACGCGCAAAAGTGAGGTAATAATAGCGTTTAAAACACATTTGTCGAAGTCTAATAAAATATGTGTACGAATGTTTTTTTTTCATAACTAGCAATTTTCATCATCATCATCATCTGTGGCTCTACAACCCAGGTCGGGTCTTGGCCTCCAGCAGAGCCTGCCTCCATGACTGTCGGTGTTGTGCTGCGTTGCGCCAGTTTCGGATGCCGATGGTGCTTGCATCCTTCACCACTCCATCCAGCCATCGAAGCTTTGGTCTTCCAACTCTTCTCCGACCCCCAGGTGCACCATCCATAATTCGCTTTGGAATATCTCCTTCGCTCATTCTCTGGATATGTCCAGCCCACCTGAGTCTTCCAGTTTTGATTTCCTTGGAGATATTAGGGTCCTCGTAAAGATCGTATAGCTCCTGGTTGTATCTGATACGCCATTCTCCATTATCACAGACTGGGCCGTAAATCCTTCGCAGCACCTTCCTTTGAAAACTTTCTAGGGCTCCTTCATCACCCTTACTGATTGTCCAGCATTCCGAATCATACATAAGAACAGGTCGTATAAGGGTCTTGTAAAGCAGGACTTTAGTTCTTCTGGTAAGGTGGCGAGATTTCATATGCTTCTGTAGCCCAAAGTAGTATCGATTTGCAGCTACTATTCTTCTTTTGATTTCGCTGGATACATTGTTGTCATTTGTCACCATAGTACCGAGATATACAAACTCGTTGACAGTTTCAAATGTATAATTATCTATCTGTATACTTGGTGGTTTCTGGCGTCCATGTACGGGCATATATTTTGTCTTCCCCTCGTTGATGACCAATCCCATGTTCCTTGCCGACGTAGCTAAGCTTTTAAACACCGATTTTAGTTCATATTCTGAGCGTGCGATGATATCTATATCGTCAGCATAAGCAAGGAGCTGAACAGACTTGTTAAAAATATGGCCTGTGGTTTGTATACCTGCATTTCGGATGGCCTTTTCCAGCGCTAAATTGAATAAAATGCAGGCAAGTGCATCTCCTTGTCTTAGTCCATTGAAGGTCTTTAGGGTGTCTGACAGCAATTTTAGTTACAAAAAACGTAGCGTAGGCCATTTTTAAAACTTTATTTTTTTATTTTGGTTTGTATTAATAATTTTTTTTTTAATTACTTGGTAATTTGTAATAAAAAAAATGGTAATCAATATGCATATATATATTATAAAAGAAAGTCCAAAAAACATGCTTCCCGCAAAACTCAGAAACGAGTCCCGGTATGATCTAGGGCAGGGGTGGGGAACCTGCGGCCCGCGGGCACTTTTGGTGCGGCCCGCTGAAAGAACAACAAAAAATTTCACAGAACGTGATGGTTTTTTCACGGTGTTTCACATGCATTTTTAAGACGTTATCACAAAATCGTTACTAGCAAGTTAAGATACAAATAAAAACGTGATTAAACCTTCCATTTTACTTTTATTTTAATTTGTTATTGTGAAACAATAGTGAAATTCCATCTGAACTTTTAATTTTCTTCTACGGGACAGTCCCGATATTTCAGGATTGATGGCAACTCTATTCTATGTTAAGCAGTCTGTCATAAACATTATTTTGTAGTCATTGTTGCGGAAGTAAAGTGGATAGTAAATCAGTAAAATCCTCTTAATGACAACTACGAAGAAAAGAAAAGTTGAAGCTGAATGAATCGTGGGTAAATATCGGTTCGGACTGGCCACGCTTATTACGAATAATTTTTAGAAAAAAACTTTAGATTTGCCTTAATTACCATAAAAGGAAACTTGGTAATTATCGGTTCGGACTGGCCACGCTTATTACGAATAATTTTTAGAAAAAAACTTTAGATTCGCCTTAATTACTATAAAAGGAAACTTTTTGGCTTTGGGGCGGCGGAAAATAATGCATTTTAATTTTCAATTGCATAAAACCAAAATTCTCTTCGCGATCCGACACAGCGAAAATCCGCGGCCGTACCTGTCACTGTGATGTTGGTATCCTTTATAAATTAACAAGAGCTAATACGACTGTAGCCGGCTTCGCGGGATACCTACATGAAATACCGCGAATCACAAACCATGTTACACAAACCTAGCGTAGCCGCTAAACCACTTGAAAACTGGGATGTTTTTCTGCCTTGACGCGAGTAGGCGTTATAAAGGGGCACTTTCTTTTGTATCACAAACCATGTTACACAAACAAGCCCGCTAGACAAATTTCATAATTACGCGCCTTATCCCACGAAGTCGGCTACAGTCGTATCAGCTCTTGTTAATTTATCAAGGATACGAACATCACAGTGACAGGTACGGCCGCGGAATTTCGCTGTGTCGGATCGCGAAGAGAATTTTGGTTTTATGCAATAGAGAACTCCAGTCCAATTTTTTTTAATGAATAAAGACCTTCAAACTTAAGAGGAACGCATGCGTGGCCTGTTTCATACAAAATTTTGTTTTGGATTTACGGCTAAAATATCAAATTAATTGTTTTTTTCTTTTTTTAAAATGATAAGTTAGGCATGTATACAGTTAGGATGTGAATCCGATTTTCGATTTTTGCTTTAAATTATAAAATATAGGCCCCAAAAGATGACGATTTATCCATAAATTTAGGAGGCAACTTTGGAATTTTTTTCTGGGCATATGGACGCAATTTAAAAAAAAAACTCCTCACATCCTGAGTCAGGAATATGATGAAGTATACGATAAAATTTTATTCTGCACTGAAAACAGTTTTATTCGTGAAAAAAACCGAATTTAGATACGCGCAGATTTGTAATAAAATTACTTAGGTTTTTTGTTGTTGTCTCATCCACTCATTTGCCAGCCGGACGGGGCAGCTTGTACGGGGGAGCTTGCGCGGGCCGCGGGAAGGAGTAAAATCGCGCCAGACAAACTAATACATACATAACTCAATCGCCATACATTAACAATGGGTGTATCTATGTCTTTGTTTGTTGACAATATGCAGGTGTTCATTGTTTTAGAATCGTTTAAGAACTCTTAATTTTTACCGAAAAAATCGAGAACCATATTCAACGTATTTGTGTTTACTTGGTAGGTAGTAAGATTATCATTTTTTGCAGTTCAGCTTTTATTTTTTAAATATTTTCTACGATATCGGGGTACCTACCTACCTAGGTATTTATGGCAGTGAGGCATGGGAACTGGCAGAGGAGAATGAAAGTAGGTACCTAGACTGAATGCGAGGCGGGTATGCGTACCACTGCCCCGGAAACCATTTATTGGATAACCAACACTTCTGCCATAGGTCATCCCAAATGGTTCGCTACGTTTGGTGACTTAGCAGGGTTGCCCGGGTTCATGGGGTGAGGTTTGTCCGAGTCTTGGTGGCGGATGCGTCTGCCCACCAGCTGCATGGCAGGCCGGATCGGGAGAGAATGGTTGAGGGAAACTCTTTGACGTCTCCAGCCGTAGGTACTCTCTCTGAACATCGCCTTGCATCGCAGTGGGAGGGATGGATTCTTGCATCCGTCACTCCTAGATGCACTGACCCACAGATTCCTAATCATCCGCAATACTTACCCTTTTATTTTTCAGAACTTCCTCTTCTTCCTTTCCTAAAAAGACCCCTTATTTTCCTCAGGGCCTCCTGTGTGGAGCTAATATTAAAAAAAGCTGTAAAAAGAGATCCCTGAGGCGTATATATAGAAAACAAATATATATATACATAGTAAATTCCGAGACGCCGATTTTGGAACTTTACAGAATAATTGAATGTGAAGTTACACATATTATTGGACTTTCAAATCTGACATATTAGCAAAGGACAAGATTATGTTTTTATACAATAGCTCCACACATGCCCAGGAAGAAAATAATTCTCCTCAGGGCCTATGTCATCTTCGGGGATGCTGAGTGGAGGGTATTTTTAGGAAAGGAAGGAGAGGATGTTCTGGGAAATAAAAAGGTAGAAGGGGTGGGTTGGAATCTGGGGTCAGTGTGTCCAGGAGTGACGGACGAATGATTCTATATCCCTCCCCGTGCGGTGAAAGGCGATGTTCCGAGAGAGCCCTACTGGAGAAATCAAAAGGTATCCCTCAACCAGTCTCTCCCAATCTGGCCTGCCATGAAATTGGTGGGCAGATACATTCAGTTTTCAAACAGCTCGCATGCCACTTAAAGCATATATATACCTAGTATATTTGCGGCACGTTCCAGAGTGGAAGATGCTCTCAGTATCGCCCTGATGTAAGACCACCATTCAGAATTGAAATGTTGCTTGAAATGGCATTAGCCGTGTTTGGTGACCAGATCTGAATAGCCAGGTACTTCCCCACCTTCCTCTTCCCGATCTCTTTCCCCTCCCCACTACCTTCAGCCTCACAGCATACCCCAATTGGGGGTGCCATGAGGCATCTCACTGGCTTCAGTTGGGAGCAGTTGGGACTCTTGTGCGGTATTCATATAAAAAAAATCTCACCACTATATATATATATTAACCATCGCGGGCATGCGCACATCAAATCCCCAGAATTTCATATAGAATAGAATTTCATATTAGGATGATTGGTTTGGCAACGCGTATGGAACAAACATACATACAAGCAAACATACATTGATTTTTATACATAGATGTTTCCTAGAGTTCCTTGCAGAATTGTATAACTAAGGGAACGTACCCATACTACGTGACACGTTTAGGGGGGGGGGGTCTTCAAAATGTCACGCTCCATACAAATGAGCGGCGGGTTGCTTAGGTTTTTGGTCACGGGGGGGGGGGGGGGGGGGGGGTTAAAAATTGAAAAAAGTTGGTTACATAGTATGGGTACGTTCCCTAACTAACTAACCATCACGCCGTTTCCCCGCAGGGGTAGGCAGAGAGGACGGACCGCCAAACAACTCGGTCTTGGCACACACTCTTTGCCTCACTCACATTCATACATCGTCTAATACATACTCTTCTATTAGTCTGACTTTTGACATGGCCCGTCTCAAGTATCTGATTTACTTGATCCTGCCATGTCTTCCTCGGGCGTCCCCGACTTCTTCTACCATTCACATTTGCATCATATATTCTTTTAACACTGCTTTATTCGTTCATTCGCTCAACGTGCCCAAACCATCTGAGGGTCCCTTTCTTAATTTTGCTCATTATGCTTACATCAGCCTTACATTCTTTGCGGATATCCACATTTCTAACACGATCATACATGGTTTTACCACACGTACGTCTCAGGGATCTCATTTCAACAGCATTCAGTTTACTTTCATCCTTCCTCTGCCAGTTCCATGCCTCACTGCCATACATCAGGGTAGGTACCAGGACTCCATTGTGACCTGCTAGCTTCGCTTTTTTTGACAGTTTTTTATTAGCTCCAACGGCATTCAGTCCTCCATTAATGGAGTTACCGGCATTTACCCTCCTTTCAATATCTCTATCAGCCTTCCCACATCTCGTAAACATACTACCCAGATAAACAAACTCATCCACCTGCTCCAAGTATTCATCATTCACTACTATATCGCACACTGTTTTCGTACTCTCTCTTTCAAACACCATGACTTTAGTATAATATTAAAATTATTTTTTCCGGAGCTCTTCTAACTATACATGTCTCAGCTAATATTGAATGAACTAGGCAAAATGGTGATTTCTCGTCTTGACGAAAATATATTGACATATAAAATTAAAATTTTGTTTCGGTGGTTTCTCGCGTTTTTACTGTGTACACGTCGAGCCGGACACCGGACACACTAACACCATTACGAAATATGTCGGGAGTCTCCCATATTATAGGACGTGTCGCTAAAGATATTATCAATAAAAGGGGCATTGCACCGTCTTCGTGCAAGTATTCGGGCATGGAAATAAATGCCTTATTTTACTATTCTATTTTACTCATTTACAATTTTACGTCATGCATCCGATTCCCTTATCTCCTATCACAATATAATATCTCCGTTAATTTCAAAGCACTACACAAAAAGATCATTCCTCGTATTCTCCGATAAAATGATGTTACATAATAATTACGCGCCCTTTTCTTTAAAACTCTATAACACCATATTTTGCTCGCTAGCGCTGCAACTAAATACCACTACATAGAAATCTTCCCTTCCCGCCTCCCCGCTACACACCGCAAATACAATATTTCGTTAGAAAGGGACAAACGAAAGACATGAGATTATTGAAGATCTAGTTCGGTTGCCGGCAAACAATGGTCTTAAATAACTGCATTTTTATTTTTATTTTTATAGGTAGTTTTAATGGTTAAAATAATTGTCAAAGTTTTAATTTTTAAAGACTCCCAGAAACGCACCGTATCTATGGTGGTCTTCACCCACCCATAGTTTTTTTACTTTTTAAGTTGTCATTTTGAATCAGTGATGTTATGTCGAGGGAAATTTCCCTAGATCTAGGGGAGAAAAATATTTTTTAGGGATAAGGGAAATCAGGACAAAATCTAGGGAAATTTCGAATTCTGGCAAAAATTTTATTACATATGACAATATTACTGGTATTATTTATATTTATATATACGTATGTATATTTTTTGGAATTCCTATGAATCTTAATTATTGTTCATGTACTTACATGCAATGTTATTTTTAACACTGACAACTCAAAATGATATTAGGGAACGTACCCATACTACGTGACACGTTCGGGGGAGGGGGGGGGGGGGTCTTCAAAATACCACTCTTGGTACAAATGAGCGGCGAGTTGCTTATGATTTTTATTTTGCAAAGTGTTTTTTTTTAATTTGGAATTCAGTTTCTAATTCAGTGGTGAGTGTATTCGTACTTTTAAATTATTACTTTACGTAGCAAAAAGTGTTTTATTTGGAAAATCACGGTATTATTAGTATATTTAATAAGTTCCGATATCTTTCCAATTAATTATCATATTAATTAACATATAACAGGATTAGTGTTACACAATCAGGTGGCTACGTAGGTAATTGCGTAAATGTGAAATTCTAGGGAAATTTCACTTCGAAATCTAGGGAAATAATTTTTTTGGGCAGAACATCCCTGTGTGAATGAAGAATCATGGCGGTCATGGCGGAATGCGGAATGCTTTGTAATGACTTTTAGGTGTGAGGTGTGTTTTTTATTCAAGATTAACTGCTTTTAATATAGAAAAACATTGGTAAAATGTCCACATTTCACCGCTTCTGTTATTGTATTTAATCAAAGTGCAATATAAAAACAATAAATCATCTCTTTCATTGCAAATACATGTGACATCGTGTTTTGTGTCAGGCGTTACTTTGTAGGTACATTGTTTTATGTATAATACATACAGAAACACTGTATGTATTATATTACATTTATAATACACTGATCATGACGAGTGTGTAACAACTTGTATAAAAAGCCCTATACTAAAAATAATTTGAAAATACATAACCAAATGTCAAAATATGACAAAACTTTAACCTCAAATAGACAAAATTTATTGCAGATTGTCCGCAAATATAGCCCTTTTCGTAAATTGTTGAGGGCCTAAATTATGTTTCAATAAACACAATAACTATTATTTATCTAAATCTCTATAAACAGTATGAAAATAAACCAAAAACACGAAATGTTGAATTGCATAGGTACGTGTGCACTTCAAGTCATTTCAAATGTCAATACACACTATCACCAGGTGACAGGTTAACAGTGACGTCACCGTTAAACATTTCAGTAATGCCAACTTAACGCTGTGTTTTGAGAAGAGGTTTAAAAATGCACTTTTTAATAATTTTTTAAAAAAACTCTGCGTTTAATATTATGAAATAAAACTTGTATATTTAGAATCAGCGTTTCTTGGTCTATATGAACATATTTTTTTAAAGCCATAATATTTTTCACTGGAGTTCCTTATTGAAAATTAAAATGCATTATTTTCCGCCGCCCCAAAGCCAAAAAGTTTCCTTTTATAGTAATTAAGGCGAATCTAAAGTTTTTTTCTAAAAATTATTCGTAATAAGCGTGGCCAGTCCGAACCGATAATTACCGAATCGTGAAATCATTTGAAACTAAATTAAGCCTGTGGAAAGTAACTCGAAATGAATAACACGACGCATTTTCCAACACTGCAAGGACAAAAGCCTTCTACATCGTTTGAATACGCTGGTGAGTGCGTGAAATTAAGTGAGGCATTTAATGAACGATTTAAAAGAGAGCAAACGGATTCGAACATATTTAATACACAGTTCAACGTCGAGCCATCGAATGTGCCTGATAATCTGCAGCATGAAATTATTCAATTACAAAGCGATAGATATAACAATCTTCCCAAATAAAGTCAGGAATCACTGGTTATATTAAGTCAAGCAATGTCAAGCATGTCCCTTAATATTTTGTATATAATATAAACAATAATGCCATGATAATTGCCACACTTCTGGCATATAAAAATCATTACATGTAAATTATGGTAATTAGTAAAATAAATATAAAATTATATTGCAGACAATAAATATGCTACATAATGTAGAAAAACCATTCACGTAATCAGAGTACAATTTAATTTAAGCTGGTTGACTAGCAGACTACTATGCAGATTCATTCTAAAGGTAAAACCAATCTTGTGTTTACAATTTCTCCTTGCGGATTCATCTGCTAATCCTAACGAATTTTGAAGGTAAAACCATTTTTGTGTTCTAGGTGAAGTATTAAGAGCGCGCAGGAGCGCCGAGAAATTTTAACGATAGGTATTTGTAAAAATTATTTCTATTTCGTTCATCTCAGCGGGGACAGCAAAAGCGCTATCGGTGTATTGGTGAACCCCAATGCGTGTATGTGCGTGGCTGCAGGTGTTGGAAGCACGAATCGCCGCGCCGCGCCCGCCAGCGACTTCGCGTTCTTATTATTTCATTTACTGTTATTCATTTATTCCAAAAATTAAGTAGGTGCCTAGGTACATATTCGTAATAAAATAGCGAGGTCTACATTATTTAAAATTGTATTGTACTTAACTTTATTATTATTATTACTTACTACAAATACATGTGACTGCCTGCTCCGAGCTCATCTTCTGTACACGCACAAGTCAATGAGACTTGTGGGTGCGTGTATACAGGTTGCTGCCTGCTGCAACAGATAAGTCAATACGCGTCGCGACTTGAGCGTGCGTATTCCTATATAATAGATATCTTCTGCGCTCATAGTTCATTCATCTTGTTACTATTAGTAAAGTAAGATGCACGCTGTTTTGGTTTAGTAATATCGGGAGATTCATACCATCTTTTTTTATAAAACGGCAGCATAGGCGCAGTAGGTACATCACGTACTTTGTGATTGTATAGTGTTTTTATTTTTCGCTGGCTGCATCACTCTACTGTTTTTGACTAGCCTTTTTACTGGAAACTATTCTACGTCAAATACAGACCTTCGAATTTTGACCCTGAAACCCCCTTGAATATTGAAATCTGTTTGGTCATTTCTCACGATTTACACATATAGGACATATGGTGAGTAGATACCTACTAAACTATTCATAAATTATTCATAAACTATTATTATAAACATAAACTATTCATTCATAAAAACTCAATATTACAACACAATTTCCTTTTTTAATTAAACATATAAATATCGCTAAAAATGTTGTTGTTTTTTGGCTCTCCCTGAATAACGTAAATTCATCAGTTTTGACTGTATGCATAAAGTGCATTAGTGCAAGTCGGTACATTTGTTAACATATCTAGTAACCTATAATAAATATTATTCTACGTCTTAGGCTGCGTATACACACGCCAGCCGAACAACGGATTATGGGAAAGGAACGAAGCAAAAGCAAACTGCCCGAAACGCTGCGCCGCTTGCGGTTGCTTCGTACCTTTACCATAATTCGTGGTTCGGCTCGCGTCTCTGTCCGCAAAGAGTGGCGTGCACTGATTTTTCAGTGGGCTAGAATCCTAAGATTGAAAATACGACATTAATGATGTTGTCGAAGCTGAAAATTATTTTTTTTCCGAAATTTCATTTTTCAAATTCTGTGCACGCCACTATTCGCAAATATATACGTAGCATAAGATATGTGTATTTAGAAATTGAGTTACATAAAATCGACTACTATATTACCTACCTTCAACTCAAAAAAATTTTTCTTACAGATAAATAATGGGTAAAAGAAATGGAAACAAAGCGCGTTTGTTTTTATCTGCTAGACGAAAAAAACCGATTATTAGTATCAAACGACAGATTCATGTTGCACCACGTTCGACATCTAGGTAAGTCGAAATATCGCTTTCCTGTCACTCTTACTACTGAACCTTCCTAAGGTTACCTTTACGTACGTAAAGTTTTTTTTCCCGTAAGTTGCTCACATAAGAGAGTTATGGCAAAATTACCAATGGGTATCGTTTACATTGATAATTTTGCCATAACTCTCTTACGTGAGCGACTTACGAGAAAAACCTAAAGATTTATGCTATGAGAGCCGTGTATTATGTAGCATGTATAACGGGAAAATGGGATGGACAAATTTAAATAAATAAATCATTTGCATTTACAGGGATATGGATGTCATCGATACTACTTTTGGAAACTTAACTACATCTTCACTAATGCATGAAACTTCCATGGATGAATCATTTGCTCCAAATATAGACGAAAACGCAAGTTCATCATCATCAACAACGCTTGATGATTTGGTGATAGAACCAGACCATATTGATGAAACCGATAATTTCGAAGGTCGCAGAATTGTGGATATAAAATATTTGTTTTCGGAGATATCAAATATAAAGCACGAACACACCAACTGCACATTTTCCGATTTAAAATTTATGAAGGAACGACGAAATGGTCTTCTAAGCCAGTATGTTTTCGAGTGCAAAATGTGCAAGAAAATAGAATACATTCACTCCGAAGACCCGAAACGGAAAATGTCTATAAATACTGCTGTCGTCGAAGGAGTGATGTGTACAGGAAATGGGTATTCACAATGGAATGAAATTTGTGGGGTTTTAAATATGCCAAATATGGATTGTAAGACTTACACGAACATAGAACAATGTTTAGCGCCAACAATTGAAGAATGTGCCTTAGAAGAAATGATCGCAGCTGGTGAAGAAGAAAAAAGGCTAGCCATTTCAAACGGTGACGTAGACGAGGGTGGCTATCCTTTGGTAACGGTGGTTGCAGATGGCTCCTGGGCAAAGAGGTCGTACAAAAGTGGATTTAGCTCCTCATCTGGCGCAGGGTGCATAGTTGGACTACGAACTAAAAAGGTTTTATTTCTGGGAGTGCGAAACTCATACTGCTGCATATGTGCTAGAGCTACTAAACTACACATAGTTGCTTCTGAGCACAGGTGCTTCATAAACTGGCGTGACAGTGCTAATGCCATGGAAGCCCACATTATAGCAGAAGGGTTCTCGAGAAGCATGGAAATGCATGGATTGAAATTTAACAAACTAGTTGGTGATGGCGACTCCAGCATCATGAAAAAAATAATGCAACAAATGCCATATGGTCCTAACCTTATAGTACAAAAAATAGAGTGCAAAAATCACTTACTCCGCAATTTTTGCAACAAAATGAAAGCACTTGGAAAAAAAACCAACAACGCTAAAGGCTTTGTACCAGTTCATATAAGGAAAAAGGTTGAAGCAAACGTTTTACGCATGAGAAGAGCTGTAGTTGGAGCAATAAATTACAGGAAAGAGCAAGAAAACACAGTACAAAGTGATAAAATAAAAAATTTGAAAATGGACATAAAAAATACCGCAAATCATGTGTTTGGTGATCATAAAAATTGTGCATCGTACTATTACAAGCCGGAGAAGTATACTGATGATCCAAATTTAGTAAGCGATCTTCGAGATTGTGGAATATGGACTGATATCCAACAATTCTTATTGTCTCTAATAGCAAATGCAGAAAGTCTTATTATTGACGTGACAAATAACACTGTGGAGCAATTCAACAACGTTATCGCCAAATTTATAGGTGGAAAAAGGGTAAATTTTACTACAAGAGGATCTTACCAAGCAAGATGTTTTGGAGCAGTAACTTCGTGGAATAGTGAATTGGCAACCCATTCAAGAATACAAAAGAAAATCCAAGGCCACAGTCCCGGCAAATACACGAAGCACTTTATAGAGAGAAAACGACGTTCGAAGGAGAATAAACAAATGTGTCGAAAAAAAAAACTAAAGTATAATGAAAATACGACAGAAAAAAGAAAAAAAGTTACAGGGCCCGATGAAAATTATGGTCAATTGGAATTAGAACCAGATATGCCACCTGAAATATTTGAAACGAAAAAAGAGGAATTTCTCAAAGAATTATCTTCAACCAATAAGGAAGAGCTCGAACGGAATACGGTAGGCCAAAGCAATAACAATCTGTGGGCAATTGAAAGACGTAAGCGGATAACGGCGTCTAACTTTGGAAAAATATATAAGCTTCGGCAAAAAACTTCAGTTACGGGAGTACTAAACTCTTTACTGTACTCACAATTCAAAGGAACTATGGCCACAAATTATGGAAAAGAAAATGAAAGCCTAGCAATAGAGCAATTTAAAAAAAAAACAAGTTTTCAGGTATCCGCTTGTGGGCTATTTATCGATAAAACCAAAAACTTTTTAGCGGCAAGTCCGGATGGCCTTATCGGTGAGGATTCTATAATTGAAATTAAATGCCCTTATAGTATAGCAAATATGTCACCAGAAGAGGGAATTGCACAAAAGATAATTGATTACTGTAAATTGGAAGACCATTCTTTAACATTAAAACGGAATCATAATTACTTCTACCAAGTACAAGGCCAGTTACATATTACTCGTCGTAATTATTGTTATTTTGTTGTGTGGAGTCCAAAAGGTTTGCTGTATGAAAAAATTGAGAGGGACGATGAAATCTGGCAAAAAATCGTTCCACTGTTAGAAAATTTCTACCACCAATGCCTTTTACCAGAAATAATTGACGGTCGCATACCAAGAAATTTACCGGCGAGGGAAAGGTCTGGACCATAAATTGTTTTAATTTCATTGTGTAGATGTTAAACAGTAATTTTTTTTACAATAAAGCGTTTAAAAACAAAAAATATTAGATCATTGAAGAAGATTGAAAATGTCAAGTGATGTAGGAGGTATTCCCAAAAGTGCATTTTTCTGTAATAATATAACGTATTAAAAAAGTTAAATAAAAACTAAACTAGTTATGTGTATGTACCTAATATGTAGCACAATAAACAATATGGTGCCTCTTATACATAGATTTCAATATTCATTTGTATAATATGATATTATAATAACATAATCGATTCAACAACATGTGGTAGATGCATGTACCACTGAACATACGCTGTACCAGCATTCCATCAAACGATCAGTGGTGTATGTACTTACCATCACACATTTTCTTGTAAAATATAATTTTTTTGAAAAAAAAATCTAGAACAATATATTTAGTCAAATATAAAAGTTTTTTTTTGGTTCGGTAGTTGTATCTTAAAAAAAGTGTCCTATAAAGGGATAATATTATGTTGAGTACAACCTTCAAAAGTTATCAAAAAATATTTTAATTAATTTTTGTGTTCCATATCCAACTCGGCAATACGGAACGGAATCATCTCGGGGTCTGTCTGTAACAGGTGTTTTTTTTTCAATTTTTTTCCATTAATTTGACGTAAACAAATTAAATTTGTCACAATAACTTTAGTAAATAAGCTCGGTAAGTATTGGCACACTCAAAATAAGTCACCAAACAGAAAAATAATTTTAAAAAAACATCGATAACTCGGGACATGACAACACTAGTGGACTAGTGTATCGATATAATTATTGAGAATGTCACATCACTTCGTTGACTGTATACGTATTCAACAAAACCCTCTCCGCCCCCCCTCACCCCCGAATACTGAGAGAAAGGGACACATGCACCTCAGCCTGATAATACCCAAATAAAATTGTCAAAATCGAGGTTTTGTAGTCCTCATTTTTCTACTCCAAAACTGAACCAATTTCCAAGATTTTTTTTACCAAATGTATTGGAAGAAAACATTCTATGTCTGTACCTTTTGCTTTTTTTAAAAATACATCGTCTAATTTGTATACTGAACGTTTGTTGATGGCGTTAAAAAAAGGCAATTTTAACAATTTTTGAAGGGTTATAACTCCTATAAAAAGTAACTTATCAAAAAAATCAAAACGTACCGACACGCTTGCGGTCAATATTCATATTATGTAAAAAAAATATTTTCTCTAGTGTCAAAATTCAGAGAGGGAAATGAGGAATACGTTTGTATGGAAAAAACACCACCCGGTTTCCTCTTAAAGCTGGGGACTCACAATCCAATTCACTCTGCCGGAAAAACCAGTTTTGTGTTCAAAACGCAATGAAAAAAATCCATAGTGGTTTCGTCTGCTGACGCATTTCGTAGAAACTCATTCTCAGATATGATTTTAGATTTTTACGGTCAAAAGTATTTTTGTTATTTGTTTTGGGGTGTTATGCCGTATTGCGCTACCTCCTCCTTTAGCCAATGTTTCGGACAGCGTCACAGTGTCCGAAACGTTGGCTAAAGGAGGAGGTAGCGCAACACGGCATAACACCCCACAAACAAATAACAAAAAACTCGTTCTCGTTTTTGAAGTGCATTTATAAAATTCTAGTTGCTTTTGTGCTGCCAGTATTAGGGAAAAGCCATTTTCATGTACTCAGTAAAATGGCTACACTCTGTATTTTTAAGTCTCCGGGTACAATTTCACCCTATAACTGAAACCAGTTCTGTGTTTAGAATGCAACGAAAAAATTCCAGGAGGGGATTCATTTTTTTACACATTCCTCGTGTTAGAAGTGCATTTATAAAATTCTAGTTGCATACTTTGTGCTGCCAGAATTGGTGGAAATCCATTTTTATGTTCTGAGTAGAGTTTTAATTCTCCGCGTACAAACTCACTTTATAATTAAAACCAGTTCTGTGTTAAGAATGCAACAAAAAAATTCCAGGTGGGGTTTTGTTTCGCTAACGTGTTTCGTAAGAAACCATTCTCGTGTGTGAAGTGCAGTTATAAATTTGTAGTTGTATAATATGCATACGTGCTGCCAGTATTGTAGGAAAGCAATTTCACGTTCTGAGTATAGTTTTAATTCCCCGCGTACAGATTAAAACCAGTCCTGTGTTAAGAATGCTATGAAAACGCATCAGGTGTGATTTCATTTACTGACGCATTTCTTGTGTTGGAACTGCATTTATAAAATTCTACTTTCGTTGTTTATGCTGCCAGAATTAGAGGAAAGCCATTTTTTATGTTCCGAGTGTAGTTTTAATTCCCCGCGTGGAATTTTAATCTAAATTGAAACTAGTTCCGTATTCAGAATGCAACGAAAAATTGCAGTCGTGGTTCCATCTGCTGATGAATTTTGACGGAAACCTTTTCTCGTGTTCAAAATGCAGTTATAAAATTGTGGCTAGTGGAATTGGAGTGGGTTCCGGGGCGGATGTAACCCACCGGGCCGTAGTGTCACCCCCCCCCCCCCCCTATGAAAGTTTACTTGACAATATCTTGGTTACGTATATGCAATATCTTGGTTGAGTGGCACCCCCTTTCGGGTGGCACCCGGGGCGGTCCACCCCCCCCCCTCGCTACGCCACTGGTTGGTAGGTCTCTATCCCCCTCCCATTTTAACCTAAAGGGGTGCTTTTGAAGAAATAAGGGCTGGAAGTTTCGCCCCCTTGAAATTTCTAGAACAGTCTTCCGGAAAGTTCTAGAAGATTCGATAGAGCTCTAGAAAGTTCTGGTAGGAGTGTCCTTTCCCATTCGTCCCATTCCCCTTCTGCCTCCCCTTCTTCTCCAGCGTCCTCTTCACCTCTCGCGTTCCCACTCCGTCCCCTCCACCTTCCCTCTCCCCACTCCACTCCCCCCCTTCCCCGTCCCGCGAACCCCCCTCCCGAGTTCCCCTCCCCCTCACACGTCCCCTTCCCCTCCAGCGTTCTCCTTCCACCTTCCCCGCCTTCCCTCTTCCCTTTCCCGCTCCCTCGTCCCGCCAACCCTCCTCCCGCGTTCCATATATTCAATCCCAGTACATTCAGCATTTAAACAGCCCGCGTTCCACCTTTTACAATTTTTATTCAAATTTCCATTTTTCATGTATATTAAATATGGTACCTATTTAAAATATCTGAAATTCAAGATTCGATTCAAACTATTAGGGGAGTACCTACCTATTTTAAATAAATTTATCAACTTAATGATTTTCAAAAATAGAATCCTGATTTAACAATGTCATTCTCAAACACACGAACTGTCAAACGTGCGATAGTCGTTAGGTTTTCTGAAATTATCCGTTTTTCTGCGCAATTTTCTTAATTTTTCCCTCCGTAAGAACCATCCTCGTACTTCAAGGAATATTCTAAAAAAAGAATTAGCGAAATCGGTTCAGCTGCTCTCGAGATTTGCGCTTAGCAACACATTTAGCGATTCATTTTTATACATATACTAGCTGGTCCCGGCATGCGTTGTATGCCATTAAATAAAGAAATTGTTTCTCCCTGAATGTCCTTTCCCATTCGTTCCGTTCCCCTTCCGCCTCCCCTTCTTCTCCTGCGTCCTCTTCCCCTCTCGCGTTCCCACTCCGTCACCTCCACCTTCCCCCTCCATACTCTACTCCCCCCCCCCCCCCTTCACCGTCCCGCGAACCCCCCTCCCGAGTTCCCCTCCCCCTCCCAGGTCCCCTTTCCCGCGTTCCCCTTCCACCTTCCCTGCCTTCCCTCTTCCCTTTACCGCTCCCTCGTCCCGCCAACCCTCCTCCCGCGTTCCGTATATTCAATCCCAGTACATTCAGTTCTTAAACAGCCCGCGTGCCACGTTTTACAATTTTTATTCAAATTTCCATTTTTCATGTATATTAAATTTAGTACCTAACAAAGGTACCTATTTAAAATATCTAAAATTCTTGATTCGATTCAAACTATTAGGGGAGTACCTACTTTAAATAAATTTATTAAAGATTTTCAAAAATAGAATCCTGATTGAACCATCAATGAATGCTTTGCAAAATGTCATTCTCTAACACGCGAACTGTCAAACGTGCGATGTTTTCTGTTATTATCTAATTTTTTGCGCAATTTTCTTAATTTTTCTCTCCGTAAGAACCATCCTCGAACTTCAAGGAATATTCTAAAAAAAGAATTAGCGAAATCGGTTCAGTCGCTCTCGAGATTTGCGCTTACCAACACATTTAGCGATTCATTTTTATATTATAGATAAGATAAATAAAAAAAATAAAAATTAATAATCAATTCCCGTTTAATGTCAAAAAGTAAATGCAGATTGCCAATGCACATTTATGTTAGTATTTCAATTCAATATTACCAATTGCTAGAGCTCATGTACAGATTTAATATTCCTAAACACTTCAAAGGAATATGTTTGTTCAGTGGGTATTGATTGACAAACACGCATGTCATATTACTTGTCAACGATGATTTTTATTAATATTCTCTTTGCTAAAACCTTTACAAAATTATTTTTTTCAAGTTGGTTACCATATAAATTTATGAAATGCGTCAGGTGCACAATCACTATAAAAACATTTGTCGTCACAAAAGTCGTGAATCAAAATTAATTGCATTATGCAGTTTCTTCAAATATGTGTAACTTTTATTTCAATAAGTATTTATTCAAAAAATGCTTTTTCTTTGAATATAAATTTTCCGTTGATTGGAAAAGATTTTTTTGAACGGAAATATTATCAATATGGAACGTGTCTGGTTTGTGATCCTGTTTTCGGTAATAAATCAAATTCATAATTTATACAACTTAATTAGGTACCACATAAGTATTTCATTTATTTTTACCCTAAAATGTGAACTCCGTTTAATCAGTATCAATACCAAATTTATTTTTTTTTTACGTTTAAAATGCCGGTGACTAACGTTTAAATTGTAGAAGTGAGTCGTTCGCGAACGAGTCGGCTCAGTGAACCGGATTTTCGTACGGATCCGTAAGATCCGGTTCCCAAAGACCGATCTTCACGGTTCGCGAATCTTTGTGAACGGTAAACGAGTGACCCGGTGAACGGGTTTCGCAGCTCGCGGGTCACTATTGATACGGGTTGATCGTTCGTTCACAGATATGCGCCACTCCAGTCAGCCGCGCAGAAAAGTAAAAGATGAAAGTAAGGTAACGGTTTACAGCTCTGTTCACTTTTATACTTTTATGCGCGGTGGCTTACCGTAGCTGCTAAAGTGTGCATGTAATTACAGCTATACAATATAATAATATCGGGATTCATACGTGTATGCGTGCATTCATGATGGTGGTGCTGATTTTAACAAAAACAATTATAACAAGGATGTGCTTTATTATTATTATTTCCATTGTTTATTTTCAATAATTCATCTAAATAATCGTTAAAAAAGTAATGTTGGTATTGAGTACTTATAAGAGGTATTCAACAAAGATTATTACATCTAAATTTCGTTTCCAAAACTCAACCAAACAAAGGATTTCTTGATCTCATTTTTCATTCTAACCAAGGGGAATCCAATTAAAAGGGCAATTAAAAATGGATCCAAGAATCCAATTAAAAGGGGAACCCCAAAATATTGGGTTTCCCCATATTTAAGGAGGGGCGGGGGGAGATAGTCTGTGTCTATAGTCCGACCGGTTGTTCAATTGAGCCGGTTCACGGAACCGGATCTTTCATTGAACGAGACCTAGTGAAGCGGCTCGCTCAACTGAGCCGCTTTGCTCGCCACAATCACATTGTGATCAGGTGACAAGGATAGCAACATGACAATTGTGCTTTTCTGCTGGTCAAAATTTGTTCAAAAGCTGAAATTAACCTGGAATCGAAGTTCAATGACATTTTAAATGAATTTTTTTTTTACATTAACTCCACACAGGAAGCCCTGAGGAAAATAATTTCTGAAATGCTGTGTGGAGGGTCTTTTTGAGGAGAGCAAGGAATGAACATTGGTCTTGAAGAGACCCACGTTGTAGGAAGGAGGAAACACAAATCTGTTGAACACAAGAACGAGTCGAAGAAGCGACCCGTTCTCATGTGACAAATGTCAACCGTGTACATATGTTGGGCACGCGTTTGGCGTGTTTCCTGACTATGCACTGGTGCCGAAGGGATCAATGACGCTAGTTCCTCGGAGCATCTTCCATTGTAATACCGGTAGAACAAGGATGGCATTCCCACCCGACGCCTGTGCTCTAAAGATTGCAATCCGTCTGTTAAGTTGGGAGAATCTATCAAACGGACCGCCCGATTCTGCACAGAGTTGAGGGTATTTTTCAGGTGTTTTGGAGCTCCATACCAGAGGTCCGAGAGGTGGCTGTCAAATTCAACCGTGGGGCGCACTTGTGATTTGTACAGGGCTAGTAGTTGTGTACTATTAAAGTATCTGCAGGCCCTGTACAGTACGCCCAGTTTTTGAGAGGCTAACTTTACTCTGGCTTCGATCACTTAGATTTACACCAAGCATATCAATGGAAGTCCTGCTCGGAAGATGGGGGGCCATCCATAAATTACGTCACACGAATTTCGTGATTTTTGACCCCCCCGTCCCTGTCACACATCATCACCATTGTGAGACCCCCGTTGAAGTCACATATTTTGCAATTTTGACCCCCCCGCTTAAGGTGTGAAGTAATTTATGGATGGCCCCTGGCGCTGTTTTTTTTATTTGATGACAATGTTTCATTTGAATTTCTGAGATAACCCCAACTCCTAATGACGGTTGTTACACAGACATTCAAATGTAACATTGTCATAAAAAAATGGCCTTTCCTTTTCAGCTTTTGAACAAATTATAATCAGCAGAAGAGGACAACTATCATGTTGTTAAGCTTGTCAGCTTATTACAGTTTGAAATCGGCTTTGGCGACCTTCCAAATGCCAAAACAAAATGGTGCTAAATGGAATTTTACGACAAAATACATTTGAATTTCTGTGAGACAACTCGCCATTTGAGATTGTTTAATAGCTATCTATTTTTGGGTTTTCAGATTTGAAAGTATTGTCAAATACATTTCACCGGACGGCAAATATTCATTTAATTATAAAAAATATTGATTCTGAGGAATTTTGGCAACAAAAAAATGTAGAGAAACTATTTCCAAGTAAGATTTTCTTGGACACCAAAATTCGCAGAACTGCGATAATTCTCGATGTGGACTGTGCGACATCCATCCAGATACTGAAATTTGTAAGTCCATCACTCGTAGGTATACTTACGTAAGTCAACCCAACCTAACCTTAGCTACTGGAGCGACTAAGGGAACGTACCCATACTACATGACCGGTTCAGGGGGGGGAGTCTTCAAAATACCACGCTTGGTCACAATGAGCGGCGGGGGGCTTAGGTTTTTAGTCACCGGGGGGGTTAAAAATTGCAAAAAGTGAGTTACGTAGTATGGGTACGTTCCCTATGGTCAAAATATGAACCGCTTTTATTTTTCTGCGATTAACAGCGGTCCAAAATTGGACCACATTTTTTTTGGACCAAACTTTACGATTTTATAATATTGTTTTATAAATCCTACGAATATGCGACAAACAAAAGAGAGGTGAATTCATTGGCTATACAGAACTATAATCAGTTTGTACATCTCCATATTAAAATTCGGAGATAAGATTTTTTAATGTGGGCGGAAAATATTTAAAAAAATCACAATCGCAGGAAAAAGTTTTAAATCGCCCTGTCGCTCGAGTGGTTATCAAATTATACCAAGCTTCATCTAACCTTTATATAACCTTACCTAAGTCAATCTAAACTAGCCATCAAAGTACAAATAGAACATTTTAAAAAGTTAAGAATATTGTAAGTGACGTGTCCGCCACTCACACAGACTGTATGATAGGGTGCCGGTAGTCTATAGCAGCCGCTGGGTCTCATGAAATCAAAGTCCAATTGTTGGTAAATTTCCGTCGAGAGATGGTCCGGTTGGCAGAGAGGAGGATAGTATTTCGCGTTCAGTATTAGAGTGTTTGGTGACCGGGGCCGCACCGCTATTTATTCTTAAATCCTTCTTGACCGTGCGGAGGATTCGGTGCGACCAATATTCGTTCATTCGGATGTTTCGAGGGTTGTAACCTCCGCCGCGATTCGCGTGACGGGCGTTGCGACCTCTGGAACTACCTTTTCATCTATGTTCTCTCTGCCGACCAAAACCACCTCTCTCTAGCATATTTATTATTTCAAATAATACAAAATACAAAAATATTCATGGGTCCCCAGCCCAACAATTTTCAGGGGAATTCAAGATATGTGACTTAAAACTAGATTTACAACATTACTTATTATCTAATTATGTAAAGTGGAGTTCGGCCTACCTTCCATTATCATTTATTCTGTAAAACTATAGGCCGAACCCCCGTAATTGAAATATAAAAATTACACAAAACAATATCAAATCAAAAGTTATCACACATATCCGCCCAAACGATTATCTGTGTTCGGATTGGTCGGCTGTGTAGTATGGCGCCCGTCTGCGGCGAGCGGAGGGGGGACGGTACAGCACTCTAGCGTATATACCTCCCAACCCCGGCCGCCGTCGTTATCATACAACTAATGCTCGTTATCACACAACTAAAACTCCTCGTCTTCTATTTTTCCCATAACACGTCTGTTACAAATATGTTTGATTTTATTCTTTTTAATTAATATTTTTGAGAAACATCATTTCATAAAAATATAATTTAATTATTTCCTACACATAATAATAATATAATAAATGTTTTGTTTAGGAAAGCAATACAATTGGGCCTGTTTTCACAGTTTTCAGAACAGTTTTCAGCATTTCATATTTTTTTAATTGTAATATTGTAATGTAAAATATGTAATGTTTTATTGTATTACACAAATACAGATTACTTTAGAGCCATTTTAAAAAGTAAACCAAACATAAGGAATAAAATTAAACAATATTAATAACTTGTAAGAATTACCAAGTTACTTATCATCTGTCGTTTATGTAGATATTGCATTTTAGTGGGTTTTTTGGTAATTCGAGACAAACGGTCAATTTTAATTTTGTTGCTACGATAAACGATGTGTATGTTTTCATCCTGGAATTTCAACATCATTTCAGAATAATATGCATCACTCTAAAACCCCGCATTCCGGATTTCTGCCGAAACATAACACATCCTTCCTCTGAACACTTTAAATTTTCAAACTCTTAAAATAATATGTTATTTTTTAAGACAATCTCTATTCATTAGCGGATTAAAAGCAATTATGTTAAATTCCGTCGATAGAAAATATCGCAAAGCATGCTCCGAAAATCAATAAAATCACATCAGGTTCTGTTTTTTTTATTATTTTAGCGACTATAAAATAATTGCATATACAAAATATGATTATGAATTTATACATACAGATATTGTATTTCTTAGTCATCCTCACTAGAGGGTGGAGAGGTCGGCTAAAGTTATTTTCAATAGTTTATTTGTCTTCTATGTCGTTATTTAACATGTTACGAGGCAAAATTCACTGTGCTTCTTTAAATGCTCTATTAAATTAAATAAGTCGTGTTTTATGCTTATTAATTATGAGCGCGCTTCCTCTCTCATTTATATTTACATATCTCCCTTTCAAATTATCTTCAGTAATGTTTTTTTCGCTCAGGCCTCAGATATGGAACTTTTGGTCGAAAATCATCACTGGCTCCTCGTTGGAGAGGATTTGAAAAAAGTAACCACACTTTTGACCCCTTTGGAACTGAGGCTGGATAGTAACGTCTTGTTTGCATCTCCGGGGAACACTTCAAAAGGTATCAATATAATGATGTGATCTCTTACCTCAACTCATCAAATACCAATGATTTCTCTGTCAAGGTCAAATTCATCTTCCAAATATTTGTTAAAAATGGTCCTTTGAGCCGGATCAGTTTCGTTGTTAATTTAATAAAAAAACATTTATATATTCATAGAATAAATCATATTAAAAATGCGACTGGACGTGTTTCATGATCCAAAGTCTGGCCAATCGGGCTTTAATTTTCAAATAAAATACTGTGTTAATTCATTATTTTTCAAAACGGATGGCGATAAACAAAGTGCTAGAATCAAATGAAGACATTGGTTTCAATTAAAATCTGTATGGAAGGCATTTCTAGTGTGACTAACTGTAAACAAACAAATTTTCTTTGAAATAAATTGATTTTTAGTTATACAGGGTGTAACGGCACATATACCCTTAGGATTTTAACCAGCGATTCCTGAGCACATTTGGATTTAAAAAATGTAATCTTGCTGTTTTCAAATAAAAACATTTTTCCACGTGGTAAGCACTCTGTCTCGCTCCAGCAACGCGGTAACACATCGAAACAGCGCGCTTATAACATGATCAATGGCGACATGTGATTGAAAAATATTATTTTCGTTTTTAATAGACTAAAAATTTCAGCAAAATGACATTTACTTTTTATACTCCAAATATTGTGCTGAGGAATCGCTGCTTAAAATCCTTCGGGTATGTAGTGTCTACTGTTACACCCTGCATAGTTAACTTTGCAGGCAAAAAAAAAAATCGAAGGAATGAATATTTTTTGGTTTGCATCCACAAAACCTCCAAACGACGCCTTCAACTGCAAAGTTAGCCGTGTCGAGCTGTGCTAATGAACATCATGGTACGGCCACACTGTGGCCAACTTCCAACTTCAAACGTTTGGATGATTGTGTGCAGGGGTAGTTCGTGCATTGGAAATTGGAGTTGGAAGGTTGGAGTTCGAGTTGGCCCGGGATCGCCTCCGAGGCGATCGGCGATGGCTGGTTCGTGCGAGTTAGCCCAGCACATCGGTCTATACAATATTATTACGGAAGAGGGGTATAAAAATTGTTTGAAATTGTAGTTTTTTTAGCTTTACAAATCGAAATCAATATTACGGATACCGAATCATCGCCTGCACAATTGTAGGAAACTGATAAGATACAGCACCGAATCAGCTATTCGACGTCCGCCATTTTGGAGTTCGGAGTTCGGAGTTGGAGGGTTGGCCGCAGCCACCACATGATCGGTCAACCTTCCAAGGTTGGCTTCGGTGTGGTAGTAACATCAAAGACCTTCATAAAAAAATACTATTAAAAAAATCGACGGACAGAGCGAATAATAATACTCGACTTTAAAAAACGGGGTTGCTGGTGCCAGCTCAAAAAATAATATTATATAAAATTGACAGCCGTTAAAATAAAAATAATTATAATCATGTATTTTTTAGATCCTTGGACCATTTACGACTTTTACAATCCAGGTCTTAAGTATGGTGGAAAAATCCAAGTAAAATTCTACGGTTTTTGGTTCCCGTCTTTAGACGGCCGCATTTCTCAATCTAGAACGATTTTAGGGCAAAATTCAAAGACCATGGTAGAAATAATCGACAGTGATGGATTCAAATCGGACAAGAAAGGTATGTTAAAATGCACTAACAGTGATTTATTTTTGGGATATTATGCAGGGTTACGCTTCCTCCTTCTTTAGCCAACCTTTATGAAGATGGACACTCTAATGATGGCTAAAGGTGGAGGTGGCGCAACACAGCATAAAATCCCAAAAATAAATCACCATAATGCTTTTGGTGGCGAAAATCTCAAACCATATCTAACAGTGTATTGATTATTCTACTCTCCCATCTGATTTTCTTATTATTTCAAATATTATTTAGTTGGTGCATATAACATGCATATGCATATTATATGCTCTTTCGTGTCTAATTAGATTTTTTTTTTGTATATTAACTCCAACCAGGAGGACCTTTGTAAAATATTTTCCCCCAGGACCTTTGTCATCTTTGGATCTGCTGTGGAGGGTTTTTGTAAGGAAAGGGAGGAGAGGTCGTTCTGGAAAGGAAAAAGGTATGTAAGAGGGGTGGGTAGGAATCTGCGGGACGGTGCGTCCATGAATAACGAACGTAAGTCGTCGAATGCGCATGATATGCCTCAGTTTGACTCACTGCGTAATAAATAATTAGGGACACTAATAGTGACTACATAATTATGTTGAAATCCTAAAATCATGGCATCTTTTCTTTTTTTTTAAAGAGTACCTCACAAGAGTCCCAACTTCTCCCGTCTGGAGTCGGTGAGACTATGACACCCTAATTATGGTATGTTGTGAGCAGGGTTGCCAGGTGTTCGGTATTCTACCGAACCGTTTGGTATTTTAGCACCGTGTTCGGTGTTCGGTATGACAATAATACCGAAGTATGATGTTGCGTAGCATCCTTACTTAGTTTGTGCGATGTTGCCGCATCGTGCACGCGCTCACTGTTTTCAAACCATTTCGCGGATTAGTGTTACACATTAGGTGACTACGTACTTGCGTAAATTAATTATTCTAAATGATTTGACTGCTTACTTTGTTTCAAAGTCCAAAACAACCCCCCCCCCCGACGCGGGTTTTGCCAAGGTATCACCGTAAAATCTAGGGAAATTATACCTGGAAATTTTTTTTTGCTCACTGTTCGGTATATTTTTGGAAAATACCTGGCAACCCTGGTTGTGAGGCTGAAGGTAAGTGGGGAGGGGAAGGAGGTGTGAAAGAGGAAGGTGGGGAAGTACCTGGCTATTCAGATCTAGTCACCATCTAGAGGCCATTTCAAGTAACGTTTCAAATCATTGTGTTTTTGATTGAAAACATTCGTCTTTGTGTTATCTTCTATCTTTTTAATTTTTATGCAAGACGTGTGAGAAGGAGGATAATTATTTTATGAAATAAATCAGTTTTCACGACGGATATCTGCTGGGTTCGTGAATTTCAGCGCTTCCTGCTTAGATTAAATTACTTTAAATGTATTTATTTCAGACTGGCATCCAAATGAAGAGGAATTTATAAACGTGGGTCGTTGGCGAATCTATCTTCTTGGTGATACTATCTCTCAACGTCATAATTTGGAAGGAATTACAATCGACTCTGTTGTCGCGGTATGTTTCAAGTAACGATGCATTTTTAAGCTTTTTATTTAAATATTTTTAATTGTAATAAAATGTCAAATAAGTTAAAATCGCCGGTAAAGTTTGTCAGCAGTGGCGGTCCGTGAGTTTTCAGTGAGCTAAGATTGAAAAATACGACCTTATTGATACGTTTTAAGATTATCACGGCAAAAAGTATTTTCGTTATTTGTTTTAGGGGTGTTATGCCGTGTTGCGCTACCTCCTTCTTTAGCCAACGTTTCGGACATCGTTGCAGCGTCCATCATCAGGGCAGATCCGGTAGATGTGTAATTTTGAGTGGTGAAATGTGTGCTTATTTACTTCGAAGCAATACCGTGTCACCCACGCAACACTGAATAACACCCCAAAAACAAATAACGAAAAAGAAGACCTTATTGATGTTGTCATAGGTGAAAATGAATTTTATTTTTTTCAAAATTTCAACATTTGTATAAAGATTTTCAGTATTCTACTGAAATGTGGATCCACCGCACCACCGCACCACATCCACATTGAAAAAAAATAAACATCGTTTTCAGCTACAACATCAATAACGTCGTATTTTTCAATCTTAGCACTCTAGCTCACTGAAAATTCACGAACCGCCACTGTTTGTCAGGTGACCAGTACCTACGTCCTGATACACCCTGAATTTTTTTTTTTACGTTAGCTGCACACGCAGGAGGCCCTGAGGAAAATAATTCCCCTCAGGGCCTACGTCATCTTTGGGGATGCTGTGTGGCGGGTCTTTTTAGGAAAGGAATGAGAGAAAGTTCTGGGAAGGAAAAGGGTATGAGGGATGGGTAGGAATCTGGGGGTCAGTTGTCCAGGAGTGAAGGACGTATGAATCCATCCCTCCCACTGCGGTGCAAGGCGATGTTCCGAGAGAGCACAGCAGGAGAAGTCAAAGGGACTCTTTCAACTTCTCTCTTCCGATCCGACTTGCCATGGTGGGCAGACGCATCCGCTGCCAAAATCCGGACAAACTTCACCCCATGATCCCGGGCACCTCTGCTAAGTCACCAAACGTAGCGAACCACTTGGGGGGACAATAAATGGCTCCCAGGGCAGCGGTTGGTACCCATACCCGCCTCCCAAATTGAAAATTGATAAATATCATCAATTATTATCAACAAAAATCGATTCTGATAAATTTAAGTTTAATAATTCTTATAATATAAGATACGCTAGGTAGTGGCGTCGTTAGGGGGGTCGGCGGGGGCAAGTGTCACCCGATGGGGGGGTGACACCCGACCGTGAAAATAAAAATTACGAAGACAGAATATTGCCACAAAAATATTTTACACACGAACACTGTGTTATTTATATTTTCGTAGCTCTATGGCTTGGTCGGTCGGGGATTCCCCAAAAATTATGTTGTTTCATTTTTAATATTTGTATTTTTGAAACTGATAAATCATGGTGGAGTTCCATTATAATATTATTGTATAATAAAACAAATATAAAACTTATTTCCACTTTAATTTTATCGACCGTAACCGGTTTCAGCTCGTTAGAACCATCTTCAGACTGGTACAAATTATTCGGTTCCATGCCAAATCAGAACGAAACCAACTCACAACCACCTCAGATTACCATTAAAAGCTATGAAAAAATAATTTTAAAATAGCCGGTAGCCCTAACCTAACTTAACCTACGAGTATTTAACCAATTTTTTTTTTTATCATCACTATTAATGACCTTTCTGAGGTGGTTCTGAGTTGATTTCATTCTGAGTTGGCCGGTCACCAAATTATTCTTAGTCATATGGGGGGGGGGGGGAGGGGAGAGCGGTGGTCTACAAGGATTTTAACCAATTATATTAATTACATTTGTGACTAAGTCGTTTTAGACTGTCGAATTTCGAATTATTTTGGTTATTCCAGTATGCTAATTATCTTGGGTTTGTAGCTCACTTCAATATTGTTTGGGAAAAACCTTACAAGTAATGTGAATTATTAGTGACCCAATTTTATTGTCAAATCGTTATTATATTTATGATGTTGTATGGGATTTTTTTATTTAGCTTTTGGTTTTTAGCTTTTTGAAGGGATTTTTTTTTTTTTAATGTTCTTTATTCAGTAAAGTTTATACATTACAGTAAATGGATATATGTTTACTTTGGAGTAGGATGGTAATTATTTACATATTTAAATTTCGAAATTATTATGAAATTTGCAATGGATACAGAAGCGGAGACTTGGCAAATGAATCTAATTGCTTATTCATTACAAAGTTAGGGTCTATTTTTTTAATTAAGCGGGTAATTTCTAATGATTCTAGTCTATCCTAGTTTATGACCTTTATTACAAGTATGGAGAACTTTAACGTCTCTGTCTTTGTCAAGCGAGTGTTCGTTTTCTAATAGGTAAGACGCTACATTTCGTCGCCTCAGTTCTTATTTGTCCAACAGACCATTTTAAATTTTGTTCAATCTTCATTTTAAAATTAAAAATTAAGTATGAAAAATGATAGTTAATCATTTAACTAAGAACTATTTAAACTAATGAGACCTTTACCTTTACAGAAATAACTTTATCGTTTACACCTACCATAATGTTTCATTGAAATAATGAGAGAAAACCTTTTCCTCGTGTAAAATTTTCTAATGGTCTGTTGGACAAATACGAACTAAAGCGACGATTTGACAATTCGCCTTTGTCATTCACCCTGTTTGCAAAGTGTTCTTTAATTTGGGTTTTGAATGACCTATGTGATACGATAGGCAATTAGCGTAGTTCACGTGGTAAACGCCTGAGTTTTCAAGATTTTCTCTCTTATCTTAATTATTGATTAAAATTCTCCCTAGAGAATTCACATTATACAAAGCTGTTTTGCATTTATCATTATTAGTTAATCTGGATATTTTTGTCGATGTTTCGCCAATATAAGGGATTTTAACCGATTGTTTAGTGATATACATTTATTTTTCTCTTTTATTTTTATTTTCAATGCCTTGTGAAATGACAAAATGATCATTTCACGAGGCCTTGAAAATAAAACCTATCAATTCGGTTTTTATAGTAATAAAAACCGAATCGAAAGGTATCCAATAGCTGATTCCTTACCCTTTTGGTATTAATGATGGAGAGGTAGCTGAAGAAGTTCAAGGAAAGCACATTGAATTTCAAAATGATGGTAATTGCAAGGACGCGTTTAATTACGCGACAACAGTTTATCGTTATTGTGCCTTGTGGTCCCTGTGAGAACAAATAAATGTAGTAATGGTCACCTAGTAAAAAAAAAGGTTGGGAATCACTGGTTTAAAAGGACATATAAAAAATGTAAATAAATTGAAAAGAATTTTTAAATATATAAATTAAAAAATCATGTAATTAAAATATATTTACGCAATGTCTATTTTAATAAAAAATATATGCTTATTAATAATATTATTTAATTATTTTTAACACTTTTTCTAATTTCTAAAATTTCTAATTTATAAAACTGATTTATACGGGTGTAAAATTTTTAATCCATTATTTATATCAAAAGAATGATTTGTTTTCAAAATGTGGTTGGCAAAATCAGAAAAAAATATTGTTATGCACCTTCAGGTGCTCCTTAAATATAGTATGAAAATTTATAGAAGTGTTCCCTGTATGAAAAAAATCACAATCGTTTCAAATTAATTCATAAATTCCGGATTTGTTAAAAAAATTTGTTTGAATAAAGTGAATTTGCGAATATAGAAGTAAAAGTTTTTTTTAGATAACAAATAAGATTCGCGGAAGCTTTATGGACTACTTGTCAACACCATTTGACGTGGAAATGGATACAATGCACAGGCATAACTACATCCTTTATCTCATTCTGATGGAGATGTACAACTTCAAGTAAGTTACTAGTTACTAGCACTAACCACAATGGCTTGCTTGCAATTGGCAAGTAGTTTAGTCAAGTAGCGACTAAACCACTTGCCAAACTGGCCGAAAATTCGTTCGCATTGCGGTTGAGTAGAATACATTAGTGAGCTGCAAGATGACGGGTTGCAACACATCAAAGTAAATACCCTAATTAAGCAGATGTAAGGCTTATTTTAATTGTTCATCAATTTCGGTGAAAACAAAGTATCGACAATTTTTTTTTGGGTCTGGTGGGTATTCTCCCCATTATCCCCCAGTGAAGAATTGCCACTGATACTGTCCCTGTTGTTGTTTAAACGTTTAATGTAACTTGTTTAGAACGACAATTCAGCGAACCAACAGTTGGGGCTATATCAAGAACGGTTCATGGACTGGGGTCATTGGCGTTCTTGTTAGAAACGAAGCAGAACTGTCCATAACCCCGACCCAATTCAAGTCTGACCGATTTCACGTCGTGGACCAGACTGCTATCACGTGGCTTGCCAGGTAAGGAATTTCAAAAATATTTTGGTTGCATATTATATTATCCCTTCTTGATGGGAAGAAGACTTTGATACCTGGAAACGTAGGTTGTGGAACTAGGAACCATCACCAAACTCTTTTTACGAATATAACTTGCTCTCAAAGGAAAGAGATGAAAAATGGGAGATAGTACAAATAACATAATTTAAATAATACCTTTTAATATTTGAAATATCAATTGTTCGGTTTTCTTCTTACTTTGCTAAATTTGAACCGCTAGTTTTAACTGTGCGAATAGAATGTACAGATAAATCCTAGCGTGTGTATGACAAAAACAGTGCAGTTTTTGAACTGTACAGTCGAACCGAGATCTATTCAAGAATTTATTAAACATGGTAATTACTTTTCGTTATTTTTTTCATCATTTGTTTTTGGGGTGTTATGCCATGTTGTGCTACCTCCTACTTTAGGAGGTAGCGCAACTTTAATCACTTACCAAAACTGTGCTGTTTAATACGTATCTGTACCAATAACTTCGCAGCTCTGTCAGTCGGTCAGACAGCAAACCTTGCATTTGAATGGTAAAAAAAAATAAGATTACCTCGATAGAACCAAATAAGAATTCGTAACAAGAGATTCGTAAATAAAAAGGAAGAAATGAATCCACAAGCAAATAATCAGACGTCAATTCCAAACCAAATGAACAACCCACGCTGTACTATAAAAAGAATATAAAAAAGTGGGTGTATCAAAACCTGGTTCAGGTTCAGAGGATTTTTATGAAAAAGATGTAGTTCCACCTACACAGATCAGACCATACTGAACTGATCGTGCAGTTTTAACAATGCGATATAATGGCAACAGTTTTAACTGTACCTGTACAGTCTGATAGCAAATTAAAAGAGCGTGTGCAGCTTGCCAAAAATTGATATTCTGAGAATTATATTTTTAGACCAGCGCTGATATTCAGGCATCCAAAAAAGGACACCGGCCTCAACAAGGATAGTTTCAGTAAGCCTCTGGCGGCTAACGTCTGGTGGGCGACAATCGGAGTCCTTGCCTTGGTGACTATACTTCTGAGGATTGCCCTGCGGCATGAAGCCAGCTTCCTCGAGCGGAATGACACTCAACACTCGGCTGAGATAAGGGAGGATGATTCGTGGAATTATGCGCTGCTCTTGGCGCTTCCCGGGGCATTATTTCAGCAAGGTATTAATTTATTATAATAACCTCGCCTTTGTGTGATAAAATCACTTCAAGGGTGCTTCATTTGGTATTACAACAATAATAACAATAACAACTACAATCACAATAACAACAACGACCACAACATCCACTCAACCAATAAAAGTAACAACTGCAACAACCGAAACAATAAAAACAACCACACTGATAAAAGCAACAACCGCCGCAACAATAACCTCAAACAGAAAATTCAAAACTGCAAAAATAATTAGCAGTTAAAAATCCGCTCCGCAGGCTAGTTGGGCTTCGCCCAGTTTGAGTGTAAGTAACCATTTTATAAATTCGATAAGAACTGGTTCCAAAAATAGCCAGTTCCTCAGATCCACTGTGATCCAGTGACAGCTAGTCACTGAGTTAAAGTAACCGTGGCAGACAAATCCGGAAAGATACTTAAATTCTCTAAATCCGTAGAACTTATATCTAGGAAGGGCACGTCCCTTTGCGTCTTGTCGACGAATTCTTGAAATAGAAACCGAATTTATAACGGTAGCTTTGTCTGAAAATCCACTTACACAGATGTTTATATGGTGCGACGGGTAAGGCGCGGCGGCAGACATGCGTTGGAAGCCGGATTCTTAAATTCAACCACGCAGACGCAAGGCTATTAAATTAACGTTCGATATATTTTTGTACATATGTATACTAGCAAATCTATCTTGTTTCTTATTATTATTCTTGAACTTTTCAGGTATCATGCACAATCCTACAATACCCAGCAGCAGGACTATCTCCTTGTTTGTTCTGATATTTACCTTCATCCTGTACCAGTTCTACTCGGCTTCTATTGTCTCCTCCCTGCTATCTGAACCTCCTCGGACCATCAACACAATTGCGGATCTCCTCAGGAGTGAGCTCAAAGTTGTCATCGAAGATATCCCTTATAACTATGATTTCTTTGAGGTTAGTCTAACTACCGCTTTTACCAAATCAATATGTGCCGACACATATGTAAACAACATTTTTACCTAAGGTAACTTTGTGAAGGATTACTCAAATCCAAATAATCAACAATTTTAACTATTTTTAAACTATGTATTATCTCAATGCCTGCAGAGCTCATCTTCACATTTTTTTAAATTATTTATTTTTAATAAAGTTACAATAGGCCCTCCGTTCATGGAGATACTTACAATCTACGTAATTGTGACTAAACCACAAGTGCCCTGCTGATATACTACTTTTTAATGCTAGTCTCCGTACACGGCGCTATCTGAAATATACTGAACTTGATCATTTTTCACGTGCAGCCGTGGAGTTAACACGCTGTTAAGCGATGTCATATGACTTTTTTCCAACATCAATCCATGCCTTCTCCACTAAATCCTTTCTTGCGTATTGTGGTAAAGTATAGTTATAAAAAAATATATTTATAAAAAAATTAACGAAGTTTTATAATTTTTTTTTCTAATTGCGATGGGAAACTTTGCTTTCACAAAACACTTTAAAACACGTAAAAACATACATTTTAACTTGTTTTTAAGTGTTATTTTTAAAGTTTTTAACTTTTATAATATAGTGAAAATTATGTTTCTATACCTAGCATATAACTAATTATTATCGACTCTTTATGAATTATTTCAGACCACAACTGACCCCGTGGCTTTGGAACTATACAAACGTAAAGTGATTCCTACTGGCACCACTGTCAACTTTTTGGAACCAAAAATTGGCCTGGAAAGGGTTAGGAAAGGTGGTTATGCTTTTCAGGTAATTATTTATTTGTTTATTTAGATATACACAGTATACCATGATACAAGGACTCCAGATACTAATATCTACAGCCTGTATGTCGGACGAATATCTACAGCTCATATGTTGGACTAATATCTATGAACTTCAGAGTGAGGACAAATATCTACAGAGCTAAGGTCAGATGAATATCTATGACGGTCCTAGTGGTGACTAATATGTATGAAGCGTAGGTTGGACTAATATCTACAGAGGGCAGCTGAGCAAGATGTTGTATGGAAATGCATAAATTACTTCAATTACGTAATTACTAATTACGTAAAGGCTTAAACATTTCAAGGAAGTACATGAAGTTTTTGCATAATATTATGTATTTTGCTGTTTACGAGGACAATAATTTACTGAACAAACATGGAGGTCATAATACAAAGATATTTATTTATTTCGAAATGCACGGCACCACAACCTAACCTAACCTATCCTAACCTAACTGACATAGAAATGGTCATGGTAACAGACTAAATAATTTAGAAGCACTCGAAATAAAGAAAGCTGATGTGTCCAAAAGTCCGATATTAGGGATTTTTACATACATACATACATAAATTAAGTTTTTTAAACTGTATGTGCAATATTACGTTATTCCAATATGCTATACATAATTGCAAATCCAACCTCTGCCAGTGCTGTAGATATTCGTCCACACTTTGGTTCTCATAGATATTAGTCAGCAGTTTGAGCTGTAGATATTCCTCCTCACTTTGGTTCTCATAGATATTAGTCCAATTTGTTCAGTTTTTCTAATTTCTGTAGATATTAGTAGACGCCTCCGATACAAGTGCATTGGTGTATTAAATTACACATGGTTAAACTACCTATTACTTACATATGTCTTTACTAGAGCATGCAATACCGTTATACTGTTACCGCAATGTCGTGCTGTTTTTCAGTACCGCAAAAGCGAGATTAGAAATGCGAATTTCGTGGTATCAAAAACGAACCGTGATAGGGAAATCCCCGCTACGAACAGTGCTTCGGGGAATTCCTGAATTCCGTACAGAGAACTAACATTTGTTTGTAGTCTTACTCAGTCTCAGTCTCACTCGCAACTACTCGCAAGTAGGACAAGTGAGTGACTAATCTGTCCTATTTTATTGGTTTACTAGCTGGGTTACCCGGCTTCGCTCAGGACAACATTCGAGAGTGTTCTGTAATGTTTCACATTGATGTTCCCGATTCCCCATTCCCAAATTTCCAGAATGTTCCGGGATGTTCGGGAACGTTGTGGAATACTCTCAATACTCTGACTGGGGTATGCGGCTTCACTCAGGGAGTTGATGTGAGATTGAATTGACGTTTAAATCCACAACGAGTCTTGCTTTGTATACCCTATATGGGTAGCACCATACAAAGAAGACTTCAAATATTCCAGAATAATGTTTCAGATCATTCCGCAACATTCAGGAGTATTCCGGAATGTTCCTTAATGATGGGATGTTCCGGTATTTTCCTGAACGTTCCATCCTATTCCTGAACATTCTACAACGTTCCAGGATATTCTGGAATGTAGTGGAATCCTCAAGAATACTCTGGGATGTTTTGAACTGTTCTAGAAATTTCAAGGGGGCCAAACTTTCAGCCCTTATATCTTTAAAAGTACACCCTTCAGGAAAAAATGGGACATTTTTCATGGATGGGGGATAGAGGGCTACCACACAATTTAACTCCCATTATCGTACCGGAACTCGTCTTTGTGTTTTAGTGGCATGCACATCGTACACTTTTTTTAATAATTTACATTGAAGATTAAGAGGAAACCGGGTGGTGTTTTTTCCATACAAACGTATTCCTCATTTCCCTCTCTGAATTTTGACACTAGAGAAAATATTTTTTTTACATAATATGAATATTGACCGCAAGCGTGTCGGTACGTTTTGATTTTTTTGATAAGTTACTTTTTATAGGAGTTATAACCCTTCAAAAATTGTTAAAATTGCCTTTTTTTAACGCCATCAACAAACGTTCAGTATACAAATTAGACGATGTATTTTTAAAAAAAGCAAAAGGTACAGACATAGAATGTTTTCTTCCAATACATTTGGTAAAAAAAATCTTGGAAATTGGTTCAGTTTTGGAGTAGAAAAATGAGGACTACAAAACCTCGATTTTGACAATTTTATTTGGGTATTATCAGGCTGAGGTGCATGTGTCCCTTTCTCTCAGTATTCGGGGGTGAGGGGGGGCGGAGAGGGTTTTGTTGAATACGTATACAGTCAACGAAGTGATGTGACATTCTCAATAATTATATCGATACACTAGTCCACTAGTGTTGTCATGTCCCGAGTTATCGATGTTTTTTTAAAATTATTTTTCTGTTTGGTGACTTATTTTGAGTGTGCCAATACTTACCGAGCTTATTTACTAAAGTTATTGTGACAAATTTAATTTGTTTACGTCAAATAAATTAATGGAAAAAAATTGAAAAAAAAACACCTGTTACAGACAGACCCCGAGATGATTCCGTTCCGTATTGCCGAGTTGGATATGGAACACAAAAATTAATTAAAATATTTTTTGATAACTTTTGAAGGTTGTACTCAACATAATATTATCCCTTTATAGGACACTTTTTTTAAGATACAACTACCGAACCAAAAAAAAACTTTTATATTTGACTAAATATATTGTTCTAGATTTTTTTTTCAAAAAAATTATATTTTACAAGAAAATGTGTGATGGTAAGTACATACACCACTGATCGTTTGATGGAATGCTGGTACAGCGTATGTTCAGTGGTACATGCATCTACCACATGTTGTTGAATCGATTATGTTATTATAATATCATATTATACAAATGAATATTGAAATCTATGTATAAGAGGCACCATATTGTTTATTGTGCTACATATTAGGTACATACACATAACTAGTTTAGTTTTTATTTAACTTTTTTAATACGTTATATTATTACAGAAAAATGCACTTTTGGGAATACCTCCTACATCACTTGACATTTTCAATCTTCTTCAATGATCTAATATTTTTTGTTTTTAAACGCTTTATTGTAAAAAAAATTACTGTTTAACATCTACACAATGAAATTAAAACAATTTATGGTCCAGACCTTTCCCTCGCCGGTAAATTTCTTGGTATGCGACCGTCAATTATTTCTGGTAAAAGGCATTGGTGGTAGAAATTTTCTAACAGTGGAACGATTTTTTGCCAGATTTCATCGTCCCTCTCAATTTTTTCATACAGCAAACCTTTTGGACTCCACACAACAAAATAACAATAATTACGACGAGTAATATGTAACTGGCCTTGTACTTGGTAGAAGTAATTATGATTCCGTTTTAATGTTAAAGAATGGTCTTCCAATTTACAGTAATCAATTATCTTTTGTGCAATTCCCTCTTCTGGTGACATATTTGCTATACTATAAGGGCATTTAATTTCAATTATAGAATCCTCACCGATAAGGCCATCCGGACTTGCCGCTAAAAAGTTTTTGGTTTTATCGATAAATAGCCCACAAGCGGATACCTGAAAACTTGTTTTTTTTGAAAATTGCTCTATTGCTAGGCTTTCATTTTCTTTTCCATAATTTGTGGCCATAGTTCCTTTGAATTGTGGGTACAGTAAAGAGTTTAGTACTCCCGTAACTGAAGTTTTTTGCCGAAGCTTATATATTTTTCCAAAGTTAGACGCCGTTATCCGCTTACGTCTTTCAATTGCCCACAGATTGTTATTGCTTTGGCCTACCGTATTCCGTTCGAGCTCTTCCTTATTGGTTGAAGATAATTCTTTGAGAAATTCCTCTTTTTTCGTTTCAAATATTTCAGGTGGCATATCTGGTTCTAATTCCAATTGACCATAATTTTCATCGGGCCCTGTAACTTTTTTTCTTTTTTCTGTCGTATTTTCATTATACTTTAGTTTTTTTTTTCGACACATTTGTTTATTCTCCTTCGAACGTCGTTTTCTCTCTATAAAGTGCTTCGTGTATTTGCCGGGACTGTGGCCTTGGATTTTCTTTTGTATTCTTGAATGGGTTGCCAATTCACTATTCCACGAAGTTACTGCTCCAAAACATCTTGCTTGGTAAGATCCTCTTGTAGTAAAATTTACCCTTTTTCCACCTATAAATTTGGCGATAACGTTGTTGAATTGCTCCACAGTGTTATTTGTCACGTCAATAATAAGACTTTCTGCATTTGCTATTAGAGACAATAAGAATTGTTGGATATCAGTCCATATTCCACAATCTCGAAGATCGCTTACTAAATTTGGATCATCAGTATACTTCTCCGGCTTGCAATAGTACGATGCACAATTTTTATGATCACCAAACACATGATTTGCGGTATTTTTTATGTCCATTTTCAAATTTTTTATTTTATCACTTTGTACTGTGTTTTCTTGCTCTTTCCTGTAATTTATTGCTCCAACTACAGCTCTTCTCATGCGTAAAACGTTTGCTTCAACCTTTTTCCTTATATGAACTGGTACAAAGCCTTTAGCGTTGTTGGTTTTTTTTCCAAGTGCTTTCATTTTGTTGCAAAAATTGCGGAGTAAGTGATTTTTGCACTCTATTTTTTGTACTATAAGGTTAGGACCATATGGCATTTGTTGCATTAGTTGCATTATTTTTTTCATGATGCTGGAGTCGCCATCACCAACTAGTTTGTTAAATTTCAATCCATGCATTTCCATGCTTCTCGAGAACCCTTCTGCTATAATGTGGGCTTCCATGGCATTAGCACTGTCACGCCAGTTTATGAAGCACCTGTGCTCAGAAGCAACTATGTGTAGTTTAGTAGCTCTAGCACATATGCAGCAGTATGAGTTTCGCACTCCCAGAAATAAAACCTTTTTAGTTCGTAGTCCAACTATGCACCCTGCGCCAGATGAGGAGCTAAATCCACTTTTGTACGACCTCTTTGCCCAGGAGCCATCTGCAACCACCGTTACCAAAGGATAGCCACCCTCGTCTACGTCACCGTTTAAAATGGCTAGCCTTTTTTCTTCTTCACCAGCTGCGATCATTTCTTCTAAGGCACATTCTTCAATTGTTGGCGCTAAACATTGTTCTATGTTCGTGTAAGTCTTACAATCCATATTTGGCATATTTAAAACCCCACAAATTTCATTCCATTGTGAATACCCATTTCCTGTACACATCACTCCTTCGACGACAGCAGTATTTATAGACATTTTCCGTTTCGGGTCTTCGGAGTGAATGTATTCTATTTTCTTGCACATTTTGCACTCGAAAACATACTGGCTTAGAAGACCATTTCGTCGTTCCTTCATAAATTTTAAATCGGAAAATGTGCAGTTGGTGTGTTCGTGCTTTATATTTGATATCTCCGAAAACAAATATTTTATATCCACAATTCTGCGACCTTCGAAATTATCGGTTTCATCAATATGGTCTGGTTCTATCACCAAATCATCAAGCGTTGTTGATGATGATGAACTTGCGTTTTCGTCTATATTTGGAGCAAATGATTCATCCATGGAAGTTTCATGCATTAGTGAAGATGTAGTTAAGTTTCCAAAAGTAGTATCGATGACATCCATATCCCTGTAAATGCAAATGATTTATTTATTTAAATTTGTCCATCCCATTTTCCCGTTATACATGCTACATAATACACGGCTCTCATAGCATAAATCTTTAGGTTTTTCTCGTAAGTCGCTCACGTAAGAGAGTTATGGCAAAATTATCAATGTAAACGATACCCATTGGTAATTTTGCCATAACTCTCTTATGTGAGCAACTTACGGGAAAAAAAACTTTACGTACGTAAAGGTAACCTTAGGAAGGTTCAGTAGTAAGAGTGACAGGAAAGCGATATTTCGACTTACCTAGATGTCGAACGTGGTGCAACATGAATCTGTCGTTTGATACTAATAATCGGTTTTTTTCGTCTAGCAGATAAAAACAAACGCGCTTTGTTTCCATTTCTTTTACCCATTATTTATCTGTAAGAAAAATTTTTTTGAGTTGAAGGTAGGTAATATAGTAGTCGATTTTATGTAACTCAATTTCTAAATACACATATCTTATGCTACGTATATATTTGCGAATAGTGGCGTGCACAGAATTTGAAAAATGAAATTTCGGAAAAAAAATAATTTTCAGCTTCGACAACATCATTAATGTCGTATTTTCAATCTTAGGATTCTAGCCCACTGAAAAATCAGTGCACGCCACTCTTTGCGGACAGAGACGCGAGCCGAACCACGAATTATGGTAAAGGTACGAAGCAACCGCAAGCGGCGCAGCGTTTCGGGCAGTTTGCTTTTGCTTCGTTCCTTTCCCATAATCCGTTGTTCGGCTGGCGTGTGTATACGCAGCCTAAGACGTAGAATAATATTTATTATAGGTTACTAGATATGTTAACAAATGTACCGACTTGCACTAATGCACTTTATGCATACAGTCAAAACTGATGAATTTACGTTATTCAGGGAGAGCCAAAAAACAACAACATTTTTAGCGATATTTATATGTTTAATTAAAAAAGGAAATTGTGTTGTAATATTGAGTTTTTATGAATGAATAGTTTATGTTTATAATAATAGTTTATGAATAATTTATGAATAGTTTAGTAGGTATCTACTCACCATATGTCCTATATGTGTAAATCGTGAGAAATGACCAAACAGATTTCAATATTCAAGGGGGTTTCAGGGTCAAAATTCGAAGGTCTGTATTTGACGTAGAATAGTTTCCAGTAAAAAGGCTAGTCAAAAACAGTAGAGTGATGCAGCCAGCGAAAAATAAAAACACTATACAATCACAAAGTACGTGATGTACCTACTGCGCCTATGCTGCCGTTTTATAAAAAAAGATGGTGTCATAATAAAAATATGACTTAAAATTGTCATGGTGAAATATACATCAACATCTGCCAGCTTTATTTTTAAAAGGGGCGCCACTGGTTGATTAACCAGGCTAGCAGTTAGTAAAACAATAAACCTCTCTCAGGGTCTTTGGTATGAAAACTATACGATTAAATTAGAAGGACTTTTAAAATAAAATAGACAGTATTATTAAGAAATATGAATTAAAAGATTTATTATCACATAATAAAATAAAACTGGAACCAATAAACATATTAACAGAACTTAAGACTCACCTTCCTTGAATCGACCAAAAATTTACATGATTCTAACTATCTATCTAAATTACGATCTTGAGCTTCTGGTTTTTCTCCTGAAGTATGGTCGGACAAAATACCTGGAACTGATTTCAGCCGAAAACAGTATCTGCTCCCAAAACCAAAAGCCAGCCATGAAAATCTTGTATTATCAGGCGAGAATAATTATTCCTTCGTTATTTAAAAGATTAAATTTCTTGTATTTTAAATCTTCCATGTTTTAAAATAAATTGCTTGTTACTTGGCAAGTAAATTCAAAATTAACCATCAGTTATATTCGGTGAAAATTACGAAGACAGAAATGTGTATTTACAACACTTATCGGCACCACGATTACAATAGTCGCGGCCTAGTTAATTATCATCCAGTTCGGATAAAATAATAATCGTTTTACTTTATAAAATTATTAACGTAATCAATAAGAATCACGCCCGACTTGTCAGTAAAACCCTCCACCACCATAGAAAGATTACTCAGAAGTGGGCTCTAAACAAAATATTCGATTTTTATACCCTATTCAAAAAAGAAAAAATGAATGATGTTACTTCCAAAATTTAAAAAAATAAATTTATGAAGAAGCTTATTTAATATTATTTAATCACCTCTTGAAATGAGGTACCTGCTTGCCTAAATCTATGATAAAATAAACTTCGAGATATATTGACAAATATTTTATCATAACATTACCTCCCGGACCACGCAAATGTTTGTCCCCAAACATAATTATAAAAGAAACCTATTCTATCTGATACATTTGTCGATCCAAGGATTTCTATTAAATAAAAACAACAAAGCAATTAGTAATATTTAACAATCTTTTCAAAGATTAATAAAACATAATTTATAATAAATAATTCGTATGAACCTTTGAAATATTTAAAATTGATTAAATTTGAATTAGAATTAGAATATATATATAAATATTTAAAAACAAATGCGACATGAAATGAAATTAAATTTAAATTAAACATTATTTTATGTAAATTTTATATTTTTCAACTATCAAGACAACTCAAGTTGCAAAGAGGTACGAATCTTTGGATCTCTGAGTAATCCTGTCAATTAAAAAAAAAAACACAGTTCATTATAAACCTTTTGTTTAGAATTTAAAAAAAAATAAAGTATAAATACTTGGTGGTTAATTTTTTTTTTAAATTCTAAGTTAAATAAAAAACTAAAATATATACAAATATATATATATATATATACAAAAACAACGTGATTCTTATTTTAGTTTGTCTGTTCATTCATAACATGTCAATTAATAAGTTATATTATTAATAACTTCGTACTAATATACGATAATGGTTGAACTCGAGCGAAGTACTAGAGTTGTACCTGAGTTATAAAACGTTGTTTAAGACAATATTCATATAATATTTTATATTTAATGTATTAAATGTTATTATATTAAATTTGTAAAACTGTATTTATAGCAGTACTACTAACTATATAAATGCAAGGCAGCGACAAATCGGTTGATCAGGCCTTATTGAAGCCCCTGTGCATCGAATTTTTACGTAAAATTAATATTATTTTATGCACTCAGATAGGATAGCCAAACCCTCTGAGACACTGAATTAAACGAACTAGACTGGTATATCGTCCGATTTAACGATATCCTTCACATGGAAATCCCCAGTTTCTATACCTTGAAGGTCTGCTAATGTATACACAAGGTCGGATTTTTTTCTAATTACCACATTTTGTACAAATCTGGGTGCTAATTTTTGTGCAAAATAATTTATTGCATTTGATTGCACAAAATTTCTTCTCCATACTACGTCACCTACCTGAAATGTAACATTTTTCCTTCGTAAGTTATAATGACTAGCTCCCTTTTGGTAAGCTTTAAGAAGGGCGTCAGAGACTTTCTCATAAACAGAGGACAGTCCTTGTAATCTTTTTGCATAAATTTTATGTAGAGTACCATCCTTAGGATTTGTCTCTCCATCTGTTATAGGATTACGGTGTAAATTCCCGTCTAGTATTTGTTCCCGTCCATGCATTAAAAAATAAGGTGTAAAATTAGTAGCGCAATTAACTGTGTTGTTCATTGCTGATTGAACTTGTGAAAGAAACTTCGACCAATTTCGATGATCTGATTCAACTAAAATTGACAATGCAGTACCCAAAGTTTGGTTGTATCTTTCAACAACGTTATTTTGTGGGGTATATAAAGTATTGTAAAAAGGTAATTGAATATTATAGTTTTTTAGTAATTCTTTAAATTCCCTACTTGTGAATTGAGGGCCATTATCACAAACTATCGTTTTAGGTACTCCGTGTACAAGAAAGATGTTTTCCTCTAAATTTTTAACAATGCTTCCCGCGGTGCCTTTGCGCAGCGGAAATAACCAAGTATATTTAGAAAAAACATCGACGCATGACAAAATAATGGTATGACCGGAGTAACTACGAGGTAAAGGTCCAACTAAATCTATTGATAACATTTGCATTGGTCTAGTTACTATTTTTGGGTTTTTAGAAATACCGTTTGGTGGAGCCGTGCTAATTTTATGAGCTTTACAAACAGTACATCGGTTTATGAACTGTTTTACATCTCTATACATGTTTGGCCAATAGTAATGAAGTTGTAGCTTTTTATAAGTTTTAAAAATACCTGGGTGACAAGCTCGAATTGACACATGAGAATCAGCTACAATATTTGCCCTTCGCTCCTGAGGAACTACTAATTTCCATGAAGTATCCTCACACAGTGCTATACCATTTTTTGTATGGCGATACAATTCGTTATCTTTAATTTGAAAATTTAAATATCGCTGTGGAAATTCTTGGCAACCCTTCCAAACATTTAAGTACCACTTGTCTGTAGTTGGTTGTGAGTCTATTCCTGAGATTATGGCAAGATCCATTCTAGAAAGTACGTCAGGTACGATATGTTGTGTTCCTTTACGATGTATTATGTCAAATGAAAATTGTGAAAGACGAGTACTCCAGCGAGCTAATCGACCGCTTGGATTTGATAAAGAATTGAGCCACTTTAAACTGGAGTGATCGGTGACTACGGTAAAATGTGCACCTTCAATATAAGGCCTAAAGTGAGTGACTGAGTCTAATACTGCTAAAAGTTCTCTTTCAGTGATACCGTAGTTACGTTCATGTTTATTTAAACACCTTGAATAATAAGCTACAGGATGTTCAGTTCCGTCTATATTTTGAATAATAACTGCGCCAATTCCGGCTGAGCTTGCGTCACAATGGATGGAAAACGGTTTAGTAAAATCAGGACAACTTAAAACTGGTGCAGTCGTAAGTGCATTTTTTAAATTAATAAATGCTGTGTCAGCTTCCTTTGTCCATTTAAAATTACTAACACCGTTTTTTGATCCCGTAAGTTTTGTTAGAGGAGCTGCTATGCTTGAAAAACCCTTAATAAATCGTCTAAAGTATCCGCAAAGTCCAATAAAAGCACGTATTCCTTTCGCATTCTTTGGAACCGGGAAATCTTTAATACTTTCTATTTTTACTGGATCCGTACGAAGACCTTGAGAATCTACCATGTAACCTAGATATTTTAGCTCGGCTTTACAAAACTCCGATTTTTTCAAATTGATGGTGAGACCTGCATCTCTCAGTCTTTCATAAACACGATTTAATAGATTTAAATGTGCATCTAGGTCTTCTGAGACCAAAATTAAGTCATCCAAATAACAAAATGCATTTTCGTCAAATTCTGGTCCAAAGAGTGCGTCTGCTAATCTTTGAAGCTCACTTGGAGCATTTTTCAACCCAAATGGCATGCGAGTGAATTCAAATAGTCCGCGACCTGGAACGACGAACGCAGTCTTTTCACACGAGTCTTTATCTAGAGCAATCTGCCAAAAAGCTTTGCTCAAATCTATTGACGAAACGAATCTAGCACCACCAAGTTTGTCAAGAATACGTGATATATACGGTAAAGGATAGCTGTCACGAATTGTCACATTGTTGATTTTTCTGGAATCTAGGCATAATCTTCCAGTACCATCCTTTTTCGAAACTATTAAAACAGGACTAGACCACGGAGAACAAGAAGGGCGGATAACTCCCATTTTGAGCATCTCATCTATTTCAGCATCTAATTGTTGTTGTTTAACAGGTGATAACGGATAGTATCTTTGTTTAATAGGTGATCCCGTTGTAATTATTTTATGTTTGACCAAGTGTGTCAAACCTAAACCCCTCTTTTCAAAAGAAATTGATTCAAATTTTTTAATTATTTGTGAAAGGGCTTTATTTTCGGAATGTGATAATGATGAGGCTGGCCGAATTGCCCGCACCTCATTAATCTGACCCTCTTGTTGAGAACTAGTTACCTTTGAAAACAACTCCGGCGCAATCCGGAACCGTTTCCAAAAGTCTACCCCCAAAATAAAATTTGGTGATAACGAAGGGATGACGTAGAAAACAATTTCTGCAGTAATTGAATTATACGTCACCGGCAACGTCATAGTACCTAAGACAGGCTGGCTCGTACCGTCAGCTGTCGATACACAAAAATCTATTTTGACCAAATCTACCCCTGCCCTTTGAAAAATCTTATAAGTATCTCCTCCCAGGCATGAGAGAGAAGCGCCACTGTCAAGCAGTGCACTGTAGCTATTTTGTAAAATATTAATGTTTGTAAATGGACGACCATCCTCTTCAATCTCATTCTTCTGTGGCAGTGGGCCCACTTCCTCAGAAGATGAGACAGAAAGGAACTGTCCAACTAGCCGGAGCCAACTCTTCCATTCCCTCTTCCTTTGCGCATAGGATGGGGCGTGAACAAATTGACTCCAACCTAGTTTTTTGGTTTGCTGTATTTAGTACCCTCCTCAATTGTACCAACATTCGATTTTAGATTTAATGACGCTTTCTTTCGACACTCATAATCTAAATGTCCCGTGATTTTACAAAAACCACAAAATATACGTTTATATGATTGTCCTGTAGAATTAATATCATTATTTTTACCAAAATAATTATTTGAATCATTTCTCAAATTCTGATTTGAAAATGTTCGTGTATAATTTTTATTCCCATTAGAATAATTTGTTGAACGACTGAAATTATTGTTATTATTATTCGAAGAGTTATTATATTCTCTAGAATTTGATTTAGAATTATAATCAAATTTTCTATTAATATTAAAATTTTTGTTTTTTTCGTTGCTATTCATCTTTTCTGTTGAAGAATAAGATGAATTTTGTTTATCTGTTATAGACGAGTAAGATTCCAATTTTCCCGTAGCTTTTGTTAATTCGTCAAAAGAATTTATATCACGTGAAGCCAGTAAATTTGCATACATTGGAAGCAAAGCTCTCATAGATAATTGTAAAAGTTCATATTCTGGAAGTTTGGAATCTAACATATTATTTAATGATTTCATACGCAAAGTAAATTCAAAAGCGGACATACCATCTGTTTGTTTCATATTAAATAATTCCGTTTTTAATTGAATTTGTTTATTGCCAGCCTCAAATTGTTTAATAAGCAATTTAGATAATTCTTCCCAAGTTAAATCCGCATTATAAATCGACCTGAACCAAAGTAAGGCCAATCCCTCAAGAATGTCAGGAAAACATCTTAATAAATCCTTATGCTTTATATTTCTTGTTCGGCATTTCTCTTCAATTTCAAGAATAAAATTTCTTACACAACTATTCCCATTAAATTTTAAATTCCAACTATTCAAACTAGAAACGGAGGGAGTAGAGTCATTATAAATTATTTTTGTGTATTTTACAAATCTTTTTCCGTTATCTAAACTATCTTCTGAATCTGAACTAATATCTCCTTCGCATAGTTCTTTAATTTGTGCCAATTTAAAGGCTTTATTAAAACGCCTAGCTTGAACACGCATAGCTTCCAATGTCAATTCTGGTAAAACATTTCGTTCAGTAAGGTCTTTAAATAATTCTTCTTTTGATTTACCATTTACGTTTCCGATTGAAGTCGACATTTTGGAAAAATTATTCAAAGTTGTTCTATTTGCAATTCGTTTGAAAATCACAGCCGTAATAATTCATTTAAATAATTCGTAGTAATATATTATTTTGGAAATGACGTAGCGAAATGAAAATAGTTATACCGAAATACAAACAATAAACAATAACATTTGATTGTATATCGTTTGTTTTTCTTTTAAATAAAATGTTCGTAGCATTATTCCATAATGAAAGTCGTAGATGAATGAAATGCGTTTCGAATTAATCGAAGATTGAAGACGTTCCCAATTGTATAATAAATAGTACGCGGCCGTAATAATTCAAACACAAAGAAAAGATATTAAATCTTGCTTGATTAAAATTAGAAATGACTTTACGAGCTGAAAATAGTTAAGCTATTTTACCATTTTAAGCGAGAAAAAAAAATAATCAATTTTGATAACATTCTATTGTTTTTAAACAAATGAAATATTTTCAAAACAAATGAAACTTGTTAATAACAAAAGCTCTTGAGAGAGAAAAAAAAAAATGACATGTTATCAATAAACAGACATATTTCTGAAGCAAAATAAATACATTTCATTAGTAAAAATCCTTGTAAAATAATCATAACGTATAAAACGAAACCCAACACGTTTAAGGTCGCCAAATTGTCATAATAAAAATATGACTTAAAATTGTCATGGTGAAATATACATCAACATCTGCCAGCTTTATTTTTAAAAGGGGCGCCACTGGTTGATTAACCAGGCTAGCAGTTAGTAAAACAATAAACCTCTCTCAGGGTCTTTGGTATGAAAACTATACGATTAAATTAGAAGGACTTTTAAAATAAAATAGACAGTATTATTAAGAAATATGAATTAAAAGATTTATTATCACATAATAAAATAAAACTGGAACCAATAAACATATTAACAGAACTTAAGACTCACCTTCCTTGAATCGACCAAAAATTTACATGATTCTAACTATCTATCTAAATTACGATCTTGAGCTTCTGGTTTTTCTCCTGAAGTATGGTCGGACAAAATACCTGGAACTGATTTCAGCCGAAAATAGTATCTGCTCCCAAAACCAAAAGCCAGCCATGAAAATCTTGTATTATCAGGCGAGAATAATTATTCCTTCGTTATTTAACAGATTAAATTTCTTGTATTTTAAATCTTCCATGTTTTAAAATAAATTGCTTGTTACTTGGCAAGTAAATTCAAAATTAACCATCAGTTATATTCGGTGAAAATTACGAAGACAGAAATGTGTATTTACAACACTTATCGGCACCACGATTACAATAGTCGCGGCCTAGTTAATTATCATCCAGTTCGGATAAAATAATAATCGTTTTACTTTATAAAATTATTAACGTAATCAATAAGAATCACGCCCGACTTGTCAGTAAAACCCTCCACCACCATAGAAAGATTACTCAGAAGTGGGCTCTAAACAAAATATTCGATTTTTATACCCTATTCAAAAAAGAAAAAATGAATGATGTTACTTCCAAAATTTAAAAAAATAAATTTATGAAGAAGCTTATTTAATATTATTTAATCACCTCTTGAAATGAGGTACCTGCTTGCCTAAATCTATGATAAAATAAACTTCGAGATATATTGACAAATATTTTATCATAACATTGGTATGAATCTCCCGATATTACTAAACCAAAACAGCGTGCATCTTACTTTACTAATAGTAACAAGATGAATGAACTATGAGCGCAGAAGATATCTATTATATAGGAATACGCACGCTCAAGTCGCGACGCGTATTGACTTATCTGTTGCAGCAGGCAGCAACCTGTATACACGCACCCACAAGTCTCATTGACTTGTGCGTGTGCAGAAGATGAGCTCGGAGCAGGCAGTCACATGTATTTGTAGTAAGTAATAATAATAATAAAGTTAAGTACAATACAATATTAAATAATGTAGACCTCGCTATTTTATTACGAATATGTACCTAGGCACCTACTTAATTTTTGGAATAAATGAATAACAGTAAATGAAATAATAAGAACGCGAAGTCGCTGGCGGGCGCGGCGCGGCGATTCGTGCTTCCAACACCTGCAGCCACGCACACACACGCATTGGGGTTCACCAATACACCGATAGCGCTTTTGCTGTCCCCGCTGAGATGAACGAAATAGAAATAATTTTTACAAATACCTATCGTTAAAATTTCTCGGCGCTCCTGCGCGCTCTTAAGATTAACCAAACTTTTCAGAACATTCTAGACTCATCAACGTACTCTGCCGCTCCTTCCAGAACTTTCTACAGCTTTATCAAACCTTACAGAACATTTCGGAACCTTCTAGACTCACAGACACACTCCGCCACTCCTTCCAGAATTGTCTACAACTTTATCGAACCTTCTAGAACTTTTAGAAACTTTCTTGACTCACTGACGTACTCCTCCACTCCTTTCAGAACTTTCTACAGCTTTAACGAACCTTTTAGAACTTTCCAGAACCTTCTGGACTCACCGACAAACTCCGCCACTGCTTCCAGAATTTTCTACAGCTTTACCGAACCCTATGGAACTTTTCGGAATCTTCTAGACTCGCTGAAATACTCCGCCACTCCTTCCAGAATTTTCTACAGCTTTATTGAACCTTATAGAACTTTTCGGAACCTTATGGACTCACCGACATACTACGACACTCCTTCCAGAATTTTCTACAGGTTTATCGAACTTTTTAGACTCACCAACACACTCCACCACTCCTTCCAGAATTGTCTACAACTTTATCAAACCTTCTGGAACTTTTCGGAACCTTCCAGACTCACCGACGTACTCTGCCGCTCCTTCCAGAACTTTCTACAGCTTTATCAAACCTTATATAACTTTCCGGAACCTTCTGGACTCACTGACGAACTCTGCCACTCCTTCCAGAACTTTCTACAGCTTTATCGAACCTTATGGAACTTTTTGGAATCTTCTAGACTCGCTGACATACTCCTCCACTCCTTTCAGAATTTTCCAGAGTTTTATCTTCTAGAAGTTTCCAGAACCTTCTGGACTCACCGACATACTCCGCCACTCCTTTCAGAAATTTCTACAGCTTTATCGAGTCTTCTTGAAATTTCTAGAGCCTCCTTACAACTTTCAGCCCTTATATCTTCAAAAGCACGCCCTTGAGGTAAAAACGGATACCCATTCCCTAGGGGGATAGAGATCTACCACCCCATATAACTCACTTGATCGTACCGGAACTCGTTTCTGAGTTTTTGCGTTCGGCACGTTTTTTTGGACTTTCTTTTATAATATATATTGATTACGTGAAAGTGTGAAAAAATAATTATTTTGACTAATATATTAACGTATTATACTCGTATCCGTGTATCAAATTTTTTTTTTTGAAATAAATTAATACTACAATTAATGGTATTGAATTCAATGACTTCAAAAGTTCTAATATAGTGTGGAAACATTTTTTGTCCAGTTATTATTAAAACTAGTGGACGATCAACAAGCGGACTACATACTCATTTACACACTAAGCACAGAATTGGAGCTAAAAAGGTTATACATTATCCATTATACGACGAGATATCAGAGGAGGTTGATAGTCCTAGCGCAACACCAACTACGAGCCGCAGCCAATCTACCGAGGTAGCAGCTACAACCTCAACCTTAATTGACGAAGATGACCACATCGAAAAACTACAATCACTGGCGAAAAAAAGCAAGATATCACACTATTTCGAAAGAACTGATTCTCTTTCTATGAAAGTGTCCCGTGTGGTGGCAAAAGATGGATTACCATTTAAAGTTTTCGTAAGTTCAGAAGGTATACGGTCTTTGTTTGTAAAGGCGGGATATGAGTTGCCTTGATTCCCCAATTCCACGGCCTTTAACCAGCCGAGAATCTAAATTTCATCGAAAGATTTTCTTACGATCGTACAGGGCGGTTCCAATGAGAAAGATTAATTATTCTCCGTACAAGCTTTTTTAAAATTATAACTCAATATTTCATTCAAAATTTGCTTTAATTTATACCTACATCCAAAAATGCTGAAAGGCGTGATGATAAAACTATTAAATTATGTCCTTTTTGTAATTATTTTTTGATCAGAAATATTTATAATGTTTCAATGATGTCTAAGCAAAATAAGAATGAAAAAAAAAAATCTATTAGTTTAGTAAGACCGTTAATAAATATTCAAAATGAGGTATTTTCGTCACAAAACACGTGAGCAAATTTTTTTTTAATGATTTTATTTAAACTGAAATTTAACTTCTGAAAAAAGCTTTCCCAGATAATATATTGATTTATTTTACTGCATGATTATATGATTTGAAGTATATGTTGTATAATACAAAATTTTGTTTGAATATTTAACAAATCTGTCAACGACCTACGGTATAACCATATTATGATAAAAATAAACATTTTTTCTCAAAATTTAAAACATACCTTTACTAGATAAAAGAACAATCTTTCGAAATCAATTCATAATTTTTTGTGGAAAAGAGTCAATACGTCTAAAATTTTACATATTTCCGGTTTTCTCTGGTCATTCCCTCTTAAAGATATGGTAATGAAATATGGCACTGAAGTTAAAAAACAATTGATTCAACAGTTTCTATCATTAAAAACATAAAAATAATCAGAAATTCAGTATTACTTTCGCATTGTGTGTGATTAATTATAAATCATAGTAGTTTTATTTTAACCCTCATTTAACGATTTACTAATTTCGCAATATCGCAAATTTTGCAGTATTACATGTCCGATACCGCAATATTGCGGTATTGAATATATACTGCGGTATTGCATGCTCTAGTCTACACAATGTCTTACCTGGAATGAGAACAGTTCTTGATTAATTTATTTATTTACCTTTAGTGCATTAAAATTATGAAATATAATCATAATTGAAATGTGGGTAATTAATGGTGGGTAGAGACAATGAAAGATGTAGTGTCTTTATTATGTAGACAGTAGTAACGTGTATGTATTATGACGGGATGCATGACACGAAGGTCACATCACTGTGGGGTGTGGATCTGTGATCGATGCACGGTGAGCGGAGACTTGATGATAATGTGGTAGTGAAGACCACTGACCTTCCTGGCCCCATAGCACGGTTGATTGATAAGGATTGATAGGACAACTTTCTGTAACTTTTTTAAAAATAAAATTACTAATAACGAAAAAAAAAAATGCACTTACATATTTTATTAGACACTATATTTTATTAGATAAATATTAGTTCACATCAATTTTTGTCGTTACATAAAAAATAATTAATAAAAAAAATCACATAAAAAGTTTCATAATTTATTCTCAAACTAGCTGACCCGGCCACGCGTTGCTGTGGCTAATAAAACACAATGTCATCTTCTGGATGGTTATCCAACCTTTATAACCACTGCCGTCTTTGAGTTTATCGCGAAGAGACAGACAGATGCCGCGGAGGACTTTAATTTATAATACGTAGAGATGGTGTGAAAGATTATAATAATGTGCATGAAATGCTTGGGGTAATTAACGTATTTAAGTTAATAAGGATTAATACTGTATCCATCTAAATAACTTTTCAATTACCGCAATGTACGTGACCATTTTTTTAGAAGATAGAATGGATATAGTAAGCTATCTGTAAAAGATAGATATATGCCTTCGCGGACTTTTTTGTAGATCTATAAAAGAGGATTATCACACCATGCATTGTTTTGTTATATCCCAAAAGGATTAGGCAGCGTTTTCGATGAAAGCTACCAGTCGGCTTGACTTTTTCCGACACTTCTAACAATTATCGTTCTGTTTCAACCAATTTACACAAATCCTTGACAATTTACATACCTAAACCTTCCTCACTAAGCACTCTATCTTTTGGTGAAAACCGCATGAAAATCTGTTCAGTAGTTTTCGAGTTTATCGCGAACAGACAGACAGACAGACGCCGCAGGGGACTTTAATTTATAATATGTAGAGATTGTGGTCGGAAACTTTGGTTTCATATATGTGCACATTTTAATTTTTCTGTGGTTAACTCCTAGATTTGAATATAAAACATAGTGTTTTCTCTTTCTAGTACTGTTTAAATCATATATCTCACCATGACAGTAAGAGGGATACAATGTTTTCTGTGAAACCTATGTGAGCTGTTCACAAAAGCGAACAAATTAGCCTGAGGGGTTAAATTAATTAATGGTAAAAGGTAATTAGTTGTTGTTGTGAGGTTTTAAGAGCCCATCCTCACTTACACAATTTGGATCATTCGATGTTGCAAAATGAATTTGTATTATAATATGCGAGCCTGGGGCATGTAAATGACCCCGGAACACTCCGAGCCTAATACTCAAAAGTAAATTTATGAGTTTACCTTGCGCATACAAAATATCACGAAGAATGACTATCTGACAAATCTCAAGGGAAAAAACAGATTCACTAACCTTTTATGTTGTTCTCTGCAATGTGGGAGGCCTCCCAATATATTCGAACTTCACAATCCGAAAGCCTCGGTCCCGCGCGATTATTCTGAAACCGTCACTTTGGATCGAGATTGTAAAATATCTATGCAAGATAGCTTTCGTATTTCAAAGACAATAAGAAGCATTATTTTGTTCTCTTTCTGTTTAAAATAAAAAATACATATGTTTGCATGAGAGGACAAGAGATATATAGCTTTTAAAATGTAAGGTCGCTCGGGACGTTTTTGGTCTTATGAAAGTATAATACGATTACGTGTTTTGGGATGTATTTATTCCTAAACAAGCAGAAGGGTTAAAATTCAGATCAGTATAATTTTTTGTATCTTTGAAACATGCACAATTTAGTTGTCAACCGTACACAACTAAATTAGAATTCACAATGAACTCCAAATTATTCAGACCACAAATGATGACAGTTCTTTTCACATGTTACAATAATATTTTTTAAATAAATATATTTTTACACTGCACTTTTCTCCAAACAGACAAGCAGGCGACATCTTTGATCCATTGTAGCCGGTCATGATAATTTAGCAGTTTTTCAAACAATACATTTTAGTGTTTCTGAAAATCACCATTCTTGCAATACAAATATATTAATCATTTTTCTTCGAACAAACCAAAACATATTATAATGCCTAACTAGAATTGTTTTTTTAAGATCGATGTTGCTACAGCCTACAAGATGATACCAGAAACCTTCAGTGAACGCGCAGTATGCGAATTAGCCGAGATTCAGTTATTTCCTCCAAAGCCTGTAGTCACAATTACTCGCAAGTACTCTCCCTACAGAGAAATTATAACCAAAGGGTACGTATATACATATATATTGCACATCCCCCAGAAAAGCATTATAAGTCAAAAAAAAGTTAATTTTAAAGTAGAACGAATCAGGGACCGCGGAAGTACTCTATGACGGGGGGGGCAAACTTGTTTAGTCACCCTCTTCCTTCAGTCTCCTCTCCAGTCAATCAACTAGTTATAAATAAGACAAAACGGCGATGACTAGTGTAATGTGTATTTCTTGGTAGAGCATCAGAATCTCCCTCAAGTTTGTGGGAAGGGAATTACAGTCTTTATCTTCGGGCATTTTTAGTTAAATAAAAGAAATAATTTAGCAGTACAATATCACCTATATTTTAAAGGTATGGTGTATACATGGGTGTCCTCCAAGGGGTCAAGAATTCCACATTTCCTAAAGAAATAATAAAATAACACATAAGCAAGAGAGCATACCTGTGGACCGTAATTTATCTAAATTATCCTGACTCTAACGCTGACGCGAATCACTGTTAATAGGCGACCAGGAGCACGCGGGGTCTCCATAGACAGGAACCGAGGAAGGCCCCAGGGCCTGGGGACTCCTCACCAGGGAACAGGAACCAGGAAAGGCCCCAGAGGATGGGGACTCCTCCACAGGGAACAGGAACCAGGAAAGGCTCAAAGTCTCGGTTGTGCGTACCGGTGAAATCTCGGTAGACGCCGTTTACCGCGCCCTTCATAGATCAGCGCCGGGCCTCCATCCGCCTCAAATATCGAGTTCCGCGAGGATAACCCCTCTCAAAGCCTTGGCCACGTTTATATCATGAACGCCAAACAAAGGATTACACCGATTATCCACACTCAAGTACGAGAGTGAAGGTGAGCACATTGACAATATGGCGACTCGCGACTTCACCATTTAAACTTTTAAAAATCCCGTTTCACTCACGGAAACAACACGGCTCGCGGTTATAAAATAATTCATGATTCTTTTTTAAAATGGGTAAAACCCGTAAAGGTGAAAATATCACATATTTAACAAGCAACTTAAATAATTCGGCGACTTGTCGAATTGGCGTCGGCTCCCTCGACGACGAGAATTCAAAAAGTGCCTCCGGAAATAGATGGCGCTATTTGCTAGCGGTAAAGAACTCATCGTTACGGCGATCATGATAAAACGTGAGCGGCCAGGTGAGTTTAAGATTAACTAGGTCAAGACAATATTTATTTAATCAAAATAAATATTATCGTGACAATTCCCCCCTTCCCGCGAAAATGTTTGCCCTCAAACAAGAAAACCACGCCCGCAAAACTGAACAAATTAACTAACTAAAGATAGGTCCAACAGGTATTTAAAAAAAAAAATTAAATTAATATTTAGTTACCAAGAAACATAAACTTAAAACTAAGTCACTTAAATCTAGATAAATTAATGAACAACAACAAAATAGAATGGCACGAGAATAGGTGGTCCACAAGCACCTTCAGCATTGATGATACTGGGTGCTGCTGGAACTGGCTGTCGCCCGAACCCTTCCATTCTCGTGTCATCTTTAACAAGAGAAATACCTTAAAAGAGAGAAAATTAGCATAAATAGAGAACAGAATAAAACAAATAGGTATGCACGAGGCATCACTTTTCCTTCAGCAGGAAATTTTGCCATTAAAAAGGCTTCACTTTAGGGTGGTCAACCATCCCTCACTTCACTGAATTTAGGCTATTTATTAATAGCGAAAAGGTAACTATTCTATCTACCTAGGTCCAACAGGTCTAATAGGTTAACATACAGAACAGACATTAAACCTAGAATGAGGAATATCTTTCAGAGATATTTAACTAACAGTTTAAAAAAACAGATTTATAACAATGTAGAACCATAAGTTTATGAGTAGTACTTGTGTATTAATGAATTAGTTAGATCAAGATTGCAAAACTTGTCAACTAAAAGTGGTTAGATTAGGGTTTACATTTTTAGAAATACCTATCCGTACCGGTGGTTACAATAGGGTTTACATAATAAGAAATACCTTTGTTTCAAAAATAAAAAATTAGATCAGGTTTTACAATACCAAAGTTATACCTGTCTACAAGTGGTAACAATGAGTATCAGTAGGAACACAAAGACAAGCGAAACAGAATCTAGAATGTTTAGCTGAATGCATAGGGATTACAATTTAACAAAAAAAACCTAGCTAATAGTAGTGAACCAGTATGATTAAATATATAGAGTACAAACCATTTTAATAACTAAAATAGTGTACATAGTTTGCACAAGAAAAAAGACTGAGATCACACCGTAGACGGAGATCCTTTTTTTTTTTTTTTTTTTTTTTTTTTTTTTTTTTTTTTTTTTTTTTTTTTTTTTTTTTTTTTTTTTTTTTTTTTTTTTTTTTTTTTTTTTTTTTGAAATAATAGATAATACATAATATAATCAACAAACAAGTCCTGCTAAGCCAATTGAATCGGCTTGTCAACAGGTGCTTATATTTTAGTTACATATTTATACATTTTTAAAATTTAAAATTTACATCTTATATCTACAGATACAACATTTTTTCATACATATCAAAATCAATATAAATCTTTTTTTTCCGATAGCCAATTTTTCACCATATATTTAACCTTATTCATAGAATTACATTGCTTTATAGTGTCAGGTAATAAATTAAATATCTTCGGTATGATATATTCAAACGTTCTCTGTCCGTACTTATTGTTAAATTTCGGAACTATTAACCCGTCGTTACGCGTGAATCTAGTGCTGTATTTATGTTCTAATTTCTCTTTATGCTGCGGGGTAAATATATGTTGAATTATAATTTTGTGCCAAAGTATTGCCTTAACAGGTAAAATTTTGGCACTCTGAAACAGCAACGGTTTATTTTGTCTCTGTTTGAAAATATTAGGGACGACCAATAATTTTACAATTGCGTTTTGTACAACTTGCACTTGTTTCAGATTGGTTATAGAAGTATTTCCCCATATTGTTAATCCATATCTTATAATAGATTCTGCTAGTGACATATAAATTATTTTATTATTTTAATTTTTCTTCAAAATATTACTTCAAAAGTAAGCAAAAGGCAAAATTTCTTGAACAGACAATATGTATTGGTGATCGAACACATCCATGTGATAATCGACACTATCTAAATTGGTGATCAATCAAAACATTTGAATGACACTAGGTACATAATTGTGTAGAGAAACACTGGTGTTTCAGCAGTGAGACTAATACAACTATTTTACTTATGACTATAAGCTATACAAAAATACGCTCTCCTGTGCTAGAGGTAGAGTATTATATATTCCATGCTGGAACTTACTTAAGGGTATTCCTCAAATATTTTTAGAAACTTTTCATCGATAGATGGTGCTATTTTCAATATCGTCTAATAAAACACTTTTAACACGTTATGCTTTTTAATATTGAGATGAATTATTGATTTGCGGACGTACATAAGTAATATTAATCTGTATAAATTTTTTTTGGTACCTATAATTTCATAATCGAAGAAAACGGCTGAAAAATACGCAATTTCATTGCAAAAAATACGTTCAAAAGACTTTTCTCACAGCTCCGCGCGCGTTGGTATAGAAACACATTTGCGAAAAAGAGTGAATGTCAAATATTATTTGATATTTCGCACGGGTTGAAGAGAGACGGAAGAAAGAGGTTTGTTTAAATCGGGCAATTGTCAACGCGTGGGGAGATTGATAAAAGGAGCCAGCTGTGAATAATGGCATGTGTGCCGGGAGCTGGCGTTAACCAGACCCTTTTTTTAGAGGCCGCTTTTGCTAAATAGCACTCCTCTCGACGCGGCATAGAGTCCCTGCATGCATCTCGTTCTAGCGGCTCTTTAACAAATGAGACAGCGCTAGCAACCCATGCTCTCTGCAGGCAATGTCGTGTGGAGCGTGTCGATGTCAAGCGATGTAGGTACATACCTACTTACGCATTATCTCGTTTGTTTGCTCGCAGATATTGTGTAAATAAGTCAAAAAGTTACATTTTTTCTTGTATTTCTGTGGGGCGCATTTATCAAACCAACGAAGTGGTTAGAATTGTCAGATGGAGGAACAAATTTGTCGGGTGCTCAAGTCAGGATCTGTTTTGCTTCCCTACGCTACAACAAAATACATAATAATATAAGTAGACATTGTGATGTTATTTTCGTGTTATGTTATTAGTTATTATTATTATCCTGCGCTGCCGTGATATTTGAGTGACAAGGACAGTTCCTACAGTGTGCATATGAAGTCATTTTTTATATAAACCAAACTTTTTGTATTTTTTTTAAATATATTTTATTTTCACAAATGATAAAAATGTCATGTTAAGAGAGATGAGGATTGAAAATAAAACTTTTTTTGTACAAATATCTTATACACGGTGTCCGTAAACCAGGGCTGGGCAAAATACATGCTTTGCTGTAATTGAAATACAAATTACAAAATATTTTTTCGCATGTATTTAAAATACGAAATACAAGATACTTTCAAGTCATGTATTTGAAATAACAAAATACAATATTTTAACCATTTTTTAATTTAAAATACAAAATACAAAATACATTTGATTTTGGTAGAACCTTTGGTTGCAATAAATTGTCGTAACTGCCCTGTAATTGTTGAGTATCCATAGAAGCAAAGCTAAACAGAGTGAAACAGAGACGTACAAAAATTGATCAATCATATTGTTCAGAAGACCCATCTCATCTCCGCTCCACATGTAAAGTTTTGTGGTAGAGGACTTAGGTGTTAGATAATAATAATTATTATTATTATAACACTAGCTGGTTCCCGGCATGCGTTGCAATGCCATATTAAAAGAAATAAATTGTTTCTCCCTGCATGTTCTTTCCCGTGCGTCCCCGTTCCCCTCCCGCATACCCTTCCCCTCCCGCATTTCCACCTTCCCCGTCTACCCACTCTCCCCTCCCGCTCCCCCGTCCCACCAACCCCTCTCCCGCGTTCTATATATTCACTCCCAGTACATTCAGTTTTACATTTTTTTTGATTCAAATTTTCATTTTTCACATATTAAAAATATTTTTTTTATGTTATAAGAACATTAATCAAATCTGATACCTAACATGGGTAGGTACCTATTTAAAATATCTATAATTTCTAAAATCCATAGACAATTCTTTTGTTACAAAAATAAACAGCTGCCTGCTAAATTCAATTTCAGTTTAAATAGTCGTTAAGTTTTTTGAAATTATCCAATTTTTTGCTTAATTTTCTTAATTTTTCTATCCATCAGAACCTTCTACAAAGTATTAGAAAACTTTAAAAAAAAATCAATGAAATAGGTTAAGTCGTTCTGAAGTTATGGAGTGACCAGGGGAATCAAGGATTCATTTTTATATACATAGATAACATTTGTGTAGCGCAATTTTGTGTTATTTCACTTTAAGTGCGCTCTACAGTTAAAAATAATCTAGTATTCAGTCAAATTATTCATGTAGTGCTTGATCTAATACAATGATACAAAAATATTCAATGCAAAGCAATGACAAGTATAATATAATTTAATTCAAAATGTACACTAACAGTGCTATTATAGCACAGGACAATAATAATAACTAGCATGACATAAAACAAGTACAGTACATTATAAAGCAATGATAAGAGAACTACAAATAATCATTAGTAAGAGTGCTATAGCACAGGAAAATAGGACAATATTCCAGGATAGCATTTTTGTCTATATATTATCTATGTATGTCAGTTTATTTTTCATTATCAGTATTAAGATCGCTAAATGTATTTTGAAGCCATAAGTATTTGAAATACAAATTACAAAATACCTTACTAGCAGGTAATTGAAATACCAATTACAAAATACATTTTTAGGAAGTAATTTTTGTATTTCAAATACGTATTTCAATTACAAGTAATTCAAATACTGCCCAGCCCTGCCGTAAACTAGTGGTAAAACTGGTGAATCTCCATCCAATCCAGCCGGGTGCACGCTTAGGTAAAGTACGCGGGTTTTGGCTTTCTGATTGGCATTGAGTTGGCGCGTGAGTGGCCGACTGGCACAGGAGCGCCGACAAAAGTGTGACATGTTTTTTTTTTATGAAATACGAACTTTCCCGAGTTTCGAAAAACCTCACAGTAATTAAAAATCTTCTACTACTATCACAGTAAGTGGAAATCGTTGCCTGGGTCGTGATGGAAGAATTAGCCAGCTGAGGAATTGAACTCACGACGCCTGGGTGGGAACCAGACGCAATGTAAACTCGGCAAGTGACCGGTCTTATTATTAACGTATGAGACCGCACATAGTAAAAGCAGGTTCAGATTTTGTTTTTTACTCAAAATATTCAGAATTCGCAGAAAATGGAGGAATAGAAATACCATCTACTATAGTATTATTAAATCCCTACTTAAAATCTTAAATATGAACCCCCATGCCGGTCCTAGCGAATAAAAATTTCTGTCATGAATATCTGTTCTTATCGTTAATTTTTTCTGACAGTGAAGCATTTTTTTATTTACTTATTTCTTTAATTCTTTCCACATATTCTGTCCATATTTCTAGTCCATATTCATATTTTCCCCAGACGTAATATTAGAGGATGAGATTTCTCCACAAATATTAATTTTAGGGGTCTCGTCATCTGAATATTTGTTTACTTTATTTCCGCGCCAGTGTTTGTGAGAACTAAAAGGTATAATATAAAGGTATACAAGAATAAAATTATTGAGCAACATTAAATACGAACCACCCTATACCCATCGAGCGATATGGGTGATCGAACAAGCATAAAATTGTTGACAATTACTACACATAGGCAACTAACTGGCAGAGGAAGGACACAAGTAGAAATGAGATCCTTGAGGTTTATGTGTGGTAAATCCGTGTATGATTGTTCTATAAGCGTCAAATAGATAATATTATAAAGTATGTGTTTAGGTACTAGGTACCTAGGTAGGTATATCAAGAAAGAATGCAAGACTAAAACCGGGATTCCACATGATTTATTTCATAAAATCTATGAGAAATATCCCTATTGAGAACCGGCTTTCTGTACAATAGAAACCCAAAATTGAATCGGCTTCAACTTTCGTTCTGCGAAATCTAACAATTTTTTCCGTTATTGTGATACTAACATTATACCTAGTATAGGTAGTGTTTCTTGAGATCATTTTTCGCAAAAAACCGGCGCAATCAATCAATCGGCGAATTAATTATTTGAGAACAAACAGTCGGAATAAAAGTACCTAGAGATGTATGAATGCGAATAATCGTTTTCTTCACATTCACTGTCAACTCTACCCATCTTAGGTATCAGCGAGAAAACGGGGATAGATAATTAGTAAAAATTAAACAATACTTTAATAATAATTATAAAATATTATAACCTAACTACAGAATTAACCTAGAAAATGTGGATAATGATAAAGATTAAGAAAGGGACCCTTATATGGTTTGGGCATGTAGAGCGAATGAATGAAGAAAGTAGGCAGGTACCTAAGAAGGTAGGTAGGTACCTAGTGTAAGAAGAATATATGACGTAAATGTAAATGGTAGAAGAAGTCGGGGATGCGCGAGGAAGACACGGCACGATCAAGTGAATCAGATACTTTAGTCGGGTCATGTCAAAAGTCAGAATAACAGAAGTGTATGTATGAGACGATGTATGAATGTGAGGGGGGCAAAGAGTGTGTGCCAAGACCGAGTTGTTTGACCCAGTAATACCCGTATTCCAATTCGCCGTGCTGACGTTTCATCCCGTTTGCACTAAGTCTTGGATTCACTCTCTTCCCGGAATAGCTATGTTTCTTACAAAGGGCACGCCTCATTTTTATAGAATAACAATAATGCGCTGCACAAAATTTTGTTATTCTTGTATGCAGCAAAGTCTTCAAACTTCTAAACCCTTGGCAGACAGACATAAATCAGAGAGAATAGTAGGTATCCAGCTCGATCTATGCATTTTATTGTTTAGCACGTCTCAATAACATAACTAGGCAGGCGTCTAGTGATAGTTACAGATTTAAGAAAGTTCTAAATAATTACAGTCGCTGTCACCATAATTATATAGTTAATTTTACCTTTTTTAGTGCGTGCCTTTAACCGCAAATGTTCTTTGCCCCAAGTAATTCTGGAACATTCATAAAAAAGCAAAACGAACATTCTATCGGAATAAAAAATCAAGCCACACAAATTGGCATTTTTACTACAAATATACTGACCACTTTAACGCCGTAGGAATGGGTTGAAAGCGTGCACGTGAAACCAATGGCTCTCACATAGGTTTGTCTCCTTCTAATAGAGATTAGTGCATTTTAGCTGGCGGTGTTTGCATAAAATAATTACTTTTGTTAATTTAATTACTTGGTTATTATTAGTGATAGAACAGTGAAATTTTGGTTCGCGGTAATGTCATTATTAGTATTATTTTTCGGTACTAAAATAAATAAAATGTTATCTGTAGTTTTCAAATGCGGCTGAAAAATAGATTGTATGGGAATTGTCACATCTGTTTCACCTTAATAGGAAAGTACGCCGAAGCATTACTTTATTTGATTTTATACATCAAAAATAATCTTATTTTATTTTAAAACTAAACTTAAAATTAGCAAGTAAAACAACAATATTAACAAGAACAAATTTCGTGCATTGGAAAGTTTTTTTTTTAAATTTTCCCATACACAAAATTTGAGAATAGTCTTCTTCAAATTCTTTGGAAAAGGTAAGGGAGCCTGGGAGCTTTAAAACAAAAGAAAAAAAACAAAAGTGATACAATTCTAAAGTACTTGAGGAAGAACACTGGCTTAACTCTAAGGCAAATGACAATAACAATATTCATAATACTATCGAGATGTGACGAATCGTGTGTTATAACATAATATAGTAGTTGTAAAGACAAAGACGAAAGTCTGCAGTATAGAATACTCTCTTAATTTTAAAAGAAATGTAGCTAATTAAAAAAAGTTTTCTAAAAGTTAAGGTCAATAGACACAATACAAATTAAACATAAAATTTTGGGCGCCACTGATCAGAAGATCAGATTCCAGCTAAACGAGGGTAAATAATGTATTTATCGTCAAAAAACTAGAATGTAGTGCTCACTCTGAGCACGTGCTTTGGAGGTACCAAACTGCAAGTCACGTGAGCAAAGTATCACACAAGAGAAAAAAATGAAATGAAGTAGCATGAAGGTTTGGTATTCCCTCATGCCACCGCATAAAAAAGAAAATATTAAAAAAAACTTTATAGTTTTAAATATATCTAATTATATGAAAGTAGTATTATTCTAATACTAATATATGCATAGTACTAATTATAAAGATAAGTATACCTATACACAAATTTAACATAGCTAACTATATATAAACAACTACTTATAAATACCTATAAATAAACTAGGATTTTAATTAAAATATACCTATGAGGTTTAATATCCTCACCAAAATTTGTCATCAAAAAATATGCGTCCATATTTAGTATGATGAGAGGTGAACTTCTGCGAAACTCGCATGCAGAGAGCAGAGGAACACGGTGTAGTTTTGTATATAACGCCATTTTGTTATATAAATCGTTTCTATTTATACAAAAGAAACTACAAAAATATTTCCAAGGAAATGTAAAAATATTAACTACGAAAATATTAGAAAATAATTCATAATTATAAATTAATTTAATATTTATAATCTGATTTACCAAACACCTTGAAATATACTGTAGGTACCGACCTTGACAATATGTCAGATAAGAATAATAACAACAGCTATCATGTTGAGATTGTAAACAAACACTTCAAATCTATGAAATTCTGAAACGTCAGATTGACATTTGAAAAGGTCAACAGTCACAGTTACAATCGAACGCATGTCCCTGTAATATATTGAAAACAAAATTCAATTATTTAATTTCAAACTAATTAAATTTTAAGTTGCTTGCTGAAGACAATGACAGAATTGTAATAAGTAAACAAACCGTCTGTATTGTGATCTATAGTATTTAAACGTCAGTCAAAAGAACACAAAAACAATAACGGGAAGTTAAAGTGTTTTTTAAGTCCTTTAAATAATTTAAAAAACAAATATGAAACAGGTTTCCAATAATAATAATCGGACCCATGTCCCTGTATACTGCAGAATAGATGTATATTTTGACAATAAGTCGGAATAATAATAACTCCCAGCGCGGTTGTTTGTTGCAACAAAAGATATTATTAGAACAATAATTTAATACAGACTGCAATGGTATTCCGGTTAACTGTACGCAAGATACGAACTTACTAAAGTATTCTATTTGCTTCAATTAGGATTTACTTGATAAATATAGCTGAACGGATCATTAGTTGATAACAAGCAAAAACATTTGACATTTAACAGCCCGTAAGTACTACTTGAGTCAAAACAAATGCTATTAAGAACACTGACGAAGTCAAAAATAAATTAATTGCCACCAAAACCGGAAATACTTATTTAAAATATTCTTACACTGCCAAAGTCAAATAAGAAAATAATTAATTCGGCCGTCAATAATGGCTGCAACCGGAAATTAGTCAAATTCAGTCAATTAACACGATGCGTCACAACTCTATTACATTGACATTATTAAAAACAATCTGAAAATACCAGAAAAAAAAACTGTATTTCATAGGAGCACCTTTAAAAGGTTGGAGCGCCAAATGTAATGTGTATTTCTTGGTAGAGCATCAGAATCTCCCTCAAGTTTGTGGGAAGGGAATTACAGTCTTTATCTTCGGGCATTTTTAGTTAAATAAAAGAAATAATTTAGCAGTACAATATCACCTATATTTTAAAGGTATGGTGTATACATGGGTGTCCTCCAAGGGGTCAAGAATTCCACATTTCCTAAAGAAATAATAAAATAACACATAAGCAAGAGAGCATACCTGTGGACCGTAATTTATCTAAATTATCCTGACTCTAACGCTGACGCGAATCACTGTTAATAGGCGACCAGGAGCACGCGGGGTCTCCATAGACAGGAACCGAGGAAGGCCCCAGGGCCTGGGGACTCCTCACCAGGGAACAGGAACCAGGAAAGGCCCCAGAGGATGGGGACTCCTCCACAGGGAACAGGAACCAGGAAAGGCTCAAAGTCTCGGTTGTGCGTACCGGTGAAATCTCGGTAGACGCCGTTTACCGCGCCCTTCATAGATCAGCGCCGGGCCTCCATCCGCCTCAAATATCGAGTTCCGCGAGGATAACCCCTCTCAAAGCCTTGGCCACGTTAATATCATGAACGCCAAACAAAGGATTACACCGATTATCCACACTCAAGTACGAGAGTGAAGGTGAGCACATTGACAATATGGCGACTCGCGACTTCACCATTTAAACTTTTAAAAATCCCGTTTCACTCACGGAAACAACACGGCTCGCGGTTATAAAATAATTCATGATTCTTTTTTAAAATGGGTAAAACCCGTAAAGGTGAAACTATCACATATTTAACAAGCAACTTAAATAATTCGGCGACTTGTCGAATTGGCGTCGGCTCCCTCGACGACGAGAATTCAAAAAGTGCCTCCGGAAATAGATGGCGCTATTTGCTAGCGGTAAAGAACTCATCGTTACGGCGATCATGATAAAACGTGAGCGGCCAGGTGAGTTTAAGATTAACTAGGTCAAGACAATATTTATTTAATCAAAATAAATATTATCGTGACACTAGGTCAAACAAATAACAGGTTCAATGAATAAAAAACTTTTTTTTTAAAAATTGCTTTATTGCATTCATTGAACGATACCAAAAACGTTGCGCCTCTCAGCCGTCTTTGAAGCAAATTCCCTAAGAATGTAATTTAAATCTAAACTAAATGTTTCCGCCTTATGCACGTGCAGTATTGCTAGATAAGTAAGTCTTCTCTGTTTCATTGGTAGTCGGAGGAATGTTCCGATGCGTCGGAGGGCACTCAGAGACCTTTCACACGACGTAGACGTAGCTGGCACGGTGAGGAGCAAGACTTCTAACTTTTCTACTTCATTAATCATTGCTCTTGAAACTTTAGGTAGATTAGCCAGTTCTCTTGCGTACTCTCGGACAGTCTTCACGTGAGGTATTGCTTTCTTAGCTATCTTCATTTGCAGTGCTAGTGAGTCAATATCAAAATCAGTTGCGTGAATGCCTAAAAGAAAAGCACTGTGAAGGATACAGATAATCAAAATATAGATTTTCAAAATATGTAAATATAAATTGTAAAATATGCGAAAAATAAAGGAATAAAAAAAAAAAAATCTTTACCAGCACAGATAATCCTTCTTTACCCAGGTAGTAAAATTGGAGGGGGCGCGCCCCCCCCCCCCCCCGTTTGATTTTAGGGGTGCATTTGGCCCCCTCTGCCCCCCCGCTTCCGCGGTCGCTGGAACGAATACAAATTAATGAATGATGATCAAGCGGTTCCGTCTAAAGGAGATGCAACGTCTTGCGGAGATGGAGTGATCTAACATACGGTTTTGTGGGGCATAGAATGATAACCACTTTACTTTTCAGAGATAAAACATAAAATAGAAAATTTTGACTTACGACACTTTTCTACGGGATGTGCAATATGTACAAACATTTTTTGTAGGTTTTCGTTATTTTATAGTTTTCTCAAAATAATCTTTTTTTTTTCATAACACGAATCTGACCTGATTTCAGCACAGAACTTAATTCTGGTTGCAGAGTTACTTGTCCATCTAAGCCTACATTAACTCCCTCCAGAGGCGAGATGATTGAACTGGGCAGGCAGAGAGGACGGATCTCCAAAGAACTCTGTCATGGCACGCACACCCTGCTACATTCACATTCATGATCATGACCGTTAACTGTTATCTTGTTAAGGCTCCGCAAGATGCACGAGAGCGGCATCCTGCAGTACCAGAGGGCGGTGTGGCATCACCCCCGCCCTCAATGCCCTCCCAGCGCGCAGGGCGGTATCGCCAGCGTCACCATCACGGAGGTGGCCGTCGCGCTCATTCTGCTGCTTGCCGGGGCGGCCCTTGCGCTCTTCATATTCGTAGGGGAGGTAGTCGTGGCCAAGAGATTAAGGTCTTAAATCTTTCCAGCTTATTATAAACACGCAACCTTGTAACCAATTCCAAAAACCTGAGCTTCTAAAGAATTGTAAAAAAATACTTGTAATATCGTAATAGAAACTTGTAATAAACTATGACACACTTGTGGATCTAAAAAAAACAACTAGTAACATACTTATAACGCGCACGTATCAATCTTGTATTAAACTTGTTACACATCTTTAACAATATTTTAACAAAAATTAAACGTAACAAGCGTGTAACAATTTTTTACAAAATTTTAACAAATTTGTAACAATTTTGTAATGCACGAGTAGCAATCTTGTAGCAAACTTGTAATACAATTTGACATCTTATAACAAACTTCTAACACACTTGAAACATACTTCTTATTTCTGGTTAACCTTTCCCTTACTGTGCTAAAAAAATATGCGCGCTCCGGTGCTGTGTAATCAATTCACGTGCTAAAATCATCGATTTTATATCGGAAATATATGAACATTCATAGCTAATCGCTTTTGTTTTTCGTAATTTGTGTTACAAGTGATAAAAATTGTAATTTAATTGCTGAAAACATGAAAAAACCATCATCCGTTGCTCAAAAAACGGGCGAGGAGACCATCTCAAAGGACTGCCTGCGAACGACTGAGGCGCTGGGCGCTGGGCTGCTACCCAATACATACAAACAGCTATGTATGTTTAGCTACTACGCGGTCGTAGGTATCGACGGTCGAAACACAACACGGCGGTCTCTGTTTCTCGTGTTCCCGTATAGCAAAGTAGAGCGAGACGTCACATAGCGTGTCATCTCCCCCCGCACACTCTTCGTGTATCACGGTCCACACTGGCACACGGTTGATTGTATTTGTGGTTTATTCCCGATATTTAACAAAATATCTCTGATTTTGAATTAAATTTGCTAATTATTTAAAATATTATTTTTTAATTCAGTGTGTAAATGTATAACGGAGGAATACCTAAAATCTGAACCCAGAATTCATTATATTTATAGAGATATAAAAGTTATTAGAAGCAATGTGTAGTATTTACGCATTACAGACCAGGAAAGGTTAACGTGTGACAAAATTATAGCAAACTTGTAGCAAGGCTGTAAGACACCTGTATAAATTTTGTAGCAAAAATCAAATTTAAAATACTTGTAACAAACTCACAACAAGCTTTTAAATATCAAACTTTTAACAATCTTGAAGCAAACCTGTAACAAACTTCTAGCAAACTTCTAGCAATCTTGTAGTAAACTTGTAACAACCATATTTATGTAACTAACCTGCAATACTTGTAGAAAACCTAAACACTTTTTTAGCAAACTTGTACAAAACTTGAGACGAGCATGTAACAAATGTCCGCAGCAAATAACGAAGTCGCATTACTAATATACAAACCATCGTTATTTGTAACGAGCTGTGAAAAATAATCACAATTATACCCCTTACTAATAAAAGTATTTTAAATTTTACGCAACAGCAAATTAATTTATGCTGGTAAATGGTTATTTATCAGTTGTGCAAAATTTAAAAATGTTTATTAGTGAGGACCGTACAATATACCATACTAGCTGACCCGGCCACGCGTTGCTGTGACTAATAAAACACAACGTCATCTACTGGATGGTTATCCAAGCTTTATAACCACCGCCGTCTTTGAGTTTATCGCGAAGGGACAGACAGATGCCGCGGAGGACTTTAATTTATAACTATTTAAGTTAATAACATATTTAAGTTAATAAGGATGAATACTGTATCCGTCTAAATAACTTTTCAATTACCGCAATGTACGTGACCATTTTTTTAGAAGATAGAGTGGGTATAGTAAGCTATCCGTAAAAGATAGATATATGCCTTCGTGGACTTTTTTGTAGATCTATAAAAGAGGAATATCCCACCATGCATTGTTTTGTTATATCCCAAAAGGATTAGGCAGCGTTTTCGATGAAAGCTACCAGGCGGCTTGACTTTTTCCGACACTTCTAACAATTATCGTTATGTTTCAACCAATTTACACAAATCCTTGACAAATTACATACCTAAACCTTCCTCACAAAACACTCTATCTATTGGTGAAAACCGCATGAAAATCCGTTCAGTAGTTTTCGAGTTTATTGCGAACAGACAGACAGACGACACGGGGGACTTTAATTTATAATATGTAGAGAGATACCCATTGATAATAATTTATTGTTTTTATACTTATTACAAGATTAAAACTAATGTTAGTAATGCATTAGGTAAAATATTTAAATAATATAAGATGACACACCCGATTTAATACCTAATCTATAATCGTGCACCGCGTCATTTACATTTGGTAAAAAATTATATTCTCACTTTTTTCATTACTCTACCAGACCCTACTCACGATCCAATTTGCAGAACAAATTGCAGGACAAATGGAATAATAATAATAATAAATTGGCTGGTGGTTTATGTAGGCTCTTAAGTATACCATTTTGTATTAACCTATCAAATCTTTGAAGTTTCACAAAATACCTTTCCATGAAAAATTAATACATAATCATACGATGCCTTTGAAGCATGAAACATTAAAAAACCATTACCAAACAAAAGAATTGTAGCTGTCCATTCTGTTCTAGTCCTAATATTTTCCCTCAGTTCACAAAAAGCCGTGTTAAGATGGAGTTCACAGCACAATTTCTCGTTATTTTTATTAATTTAGTATTAATTTGTGTAAAAGATAGTTTTTCGCTTCAAATGGATTTTCCGTTACTGGCAAAGGATTTTTTTGAACTGAACTCGTTTCATTACGGAACTCTGCTGGCGTGTGAATCTGACGTGGGTAAGATTTACTATTTAATATTGAATTAAAAGACAATCACATATTTCATTATAATTTATTGTTTAAAATTTTGATGACATTTTACTCTTCTTTTATATTAGTCGGTATTTCTTGGGAACTGTTCATCGCTTTATACAGTTGTAATGAGTTTTGTGATTTTGACTTCTTTCAAAAGGAAGGTCTTATAATACACTTTTGCGCATTTTTGAATCTTGCTTTTAATATTATTTGAGTATTTTCTTTGAAATGTCTACTTTAATTTTAGTTTTAATTTTTATTGTGGTTTACATATGTTTTATAATATTGTTTTTGTTTTAGAATCAATATTTACTATTCTTATTATAATATTGTAATAAATCCTATAAATATACGACTGCCATGATACGGTCATGAGCCTAGTATGGTGGTTGCGGTAGTGCAAACGAATATTGTAATGTGAAATTTAAGAAAAAACTATCAAAAATTAATCACATAATAAAAATCGACTTAACACTCCAATACACGCGCCCCCTAGTGAGACATAAATTCACGCGTGTCATCTGTCAGATGACTACTCACTTATTTGTCAAAAGTGAATAGCAGAATTTTGCAGGAATGTCGAGCTAGGCGAGCTTTGGGAATCTAGGGTGGGGGCCAGGCTCCCCTCCCTTCATCAAACTTATGACGAAAAAACAGAACTGGTCATCTGTGAGATGACACGTGTGTATTGGAGTGTTAAAAAAAGTAAAAAATATTTTTTCTTACTTTTTAATAAAGTATTTTATTTCCTTCCCTTTCTTTCTTTAAAAATACTTTCTTTCAGTATCTTATTTTGTGATTTATTTTGGAATTTTAATTAAAGTTATAAATTTTTTCTCCAATAGCATGTTTTCTTAATACGTTATAACACAATTTATAATAATATTATCTGTAACACAAAATAAAATATTTAACAAACGTTTGTGTTTTTTTTATAGAATTGGTAAAATTGTCTCGTACTTTTTACCAGACCACAAATATACGTGTCATGATAAAGAATCTAGATTCAGATGTATTTCAGGACCATGAAAGTGTTGAGAATGTTTTTACTGATATTTTCCATGACAAGAAAATATATAAAACTGCAATCATTTTAGACGTTGCATGCAATCAATCAAATCAGGTTTTAAAATATGTAAGTTTTTGAAAATTTTATTATATTTTTATGTCCTTGTTGTTATTTTGATCATTTAGCATTTGTTTTATATTTTCTCGTAATAATAGTAATGTTATAAACCTGCGTGTGTTGTTTGTAACATATTATTAAATTCTGTTTGAAATTGTGCCAGATTGTTTGGTATCTTAATCTATTTCTCTATTAAAGAGGGGTTGATTTATTTTTAAAGTACCCGTAAAGTTATTTTTATAGTTTGGAACTGTTTTGCTGTTAATGAACTTTGCAATTTGAATGAATCTACTTCAAATAAAGAATTGTGTTTACTGTATAAAAAGTGTTGATTTTATTTAATTATATCGCTAGAGTACAAATAAAAGCAAGTGGGTATTAAAACTAATATAAATTAAATCACAGTTTTTAGATTAGGTTTTGTTAAGTTCGGTTAGGTTAGTAATACAAACAGTCCTTAGCGCCACTCATACGTTTTTTTTAACGTTAGCTTCCAGTTGAGGAAAAAAAAATCCCTTGTGGCCTACGTCACCTTTGAGGAATCATTTGTGAAGGGTCTTTTTAGGGAAAGGAAGGAGAGGAAATTCTGTTAGGAAAAAGATGTCATGGGTGGGTAGGAATCTGGGGGTCAGTGTGTCCAGGAGTGACGGATGCAAAGATATTGTAATATAATAGATGTGCTATCTGCAATTTTTACTAGGTGGGACTGCACTTCCGGGTGTCGCCGATATTGTTTACCAATTAACAAATAAACTAAATAGTGTCCGACCGAAACTAATTTGTACGGCCGAAACCGAAACCGAAACTGAGTTTCGGCTTCGGTCTCAGGTTTGGCCGAAACCGAAACTTCCGTATAAGGCCATGTTTTCGTAGAAAAAAAATAATCAATCTTAATCAATCAGCCTTTATTTTTAAATCATATATTAATCATTCAGCTTCTGATATTTGAACTAAAAATAAACATAACATAATTATCACGCCTTATTTCAAATAAATTATTTATACTTTTTGAAATCGTAATCGTAAATCGCTTCGTAAATAATACTTAAAAACATAAATAGTTGGTATTACCTATTTGAACATTATTAACACATACCTAACATAAATAAAAGGTAGAAAACAAAATTACTTTTTTTAAATCTAATTTGTTTAGGAACACTAAACAAAAAATAATTTGGGAGGCAGGAATGGGTACCGCCGCCCCGGGAACCTTTATTGGATAACCAACACCTCTGCCGTAGGTCACCCCAAGTGGTTCGCTACGTTTGGTGATTTAGCAAGGGTGCCCGGGTTCATGGGATGAAGTTTGTCTAGGTCTTGAAGGTGGATGACCAGGACACACTGAACCCCAGATTCCTACCCACCCATTTTCCTTCCCAGAACTCTCCTCTCCTTCCTTTCCATAAAAAAACCCTCCACACAGCATCCCCAAAGATGACATAGGCCCTTAGGGAAATTATTTTCCTCAGGGCCTATCATGAACTAAATCATTTCAATAGCGAAATAAAACTTACCTATTTCAAAATAATGTCAAGTTTTTAAACAACTCCAATTTTACGACAAATAAACCAAACTACCGCAAAGTTCGTGAGACGAACACAAATAAGTGAATCAAGTCCTGACACGACTATGAGTGCGGACGCAGCAAAATGACACTTCGTGGCTCGCAGTTCTGTGCACCGAACATGTCGGATCGCAGAACGAAACCTTCCGAATTAAGTTTCGGTTTCGGCTGGATTGCGGCCGAAACCGAAACTAAGCCGAAACTCATTTTTTGGCCAAAACTAGGCCGAAACCGAAACCGAAAGTTCGGTCGGACACTAAAACTAAATGAACAAATAATTAACGAATAAACCAAACGAATGCTAAACTAAATGAACGAATTCTTTCGGTATTCAAACTATATTGTTAACAATACTAATGCACACCTTAAAAAAATCAACAAAATGAACAAATTCTTTTCGTATTCAAACTACCCTGATTAGGTCGTAGTCCGCCGACAGTTGCGCGGACATCATAGCATATCTCTTTCATATTTGAATATCTTTGGACGGATGAATCCAATCCGAGAAGTCGAAAGGACTCCCTCGTGAATTTTCCGCGTCGAATGTTCATAAATTTGTATCTCGTTGCACGTCATATTTACTATTTTCGTTACTTCTTATTATTTAACAATTTTATGCTTGTTAATTATTTTATTACTTTAAAATCTGTCATAATATTTGTTTATGTATTATTTGACCCAGGCATCTGAAATGGAGTTATTCGACGAGAGTCACTACTGGCTTTTGTTTGGTGAAGATTTGACAACAATTATAAAACTGTTGACGCCATTGGATTTAAGACTTGACAGCAATGTCTGGTTTGTGATCCCAGGACCATCATCGGAAGGTAGGAATAATTATACATGACAGAACCAAAATTAAAATCAATTTATTTAAACCATGATTTCACCCGGTTACAAGAATCATAGCAGGGCGGAACCTGTTGGTCTGTATTCCAAATAAGTATTATATACGAGGGTCGGTCATAAAGTAATGCTTCCTATTTTTTTCTCCTTTAATTCTTAAGAAATAAAAAAAAATGCTATTACATAGGTCTAAAACCACAATATTGACAATTAATTGGTCACTTTTCAACTATGACGTTATATAAATCGACTCGTCATAGTCTCACATACTCGCAAAATAATATGGCAAGTAAGGAACACTCTTTTGTTTTCAGCAGTTTTCAGTAATTTCTTAATTCAAAAGTTATTCGTGTATTAAAAAGATATGCTACATCCACACCGAAGCCAAACTTCCAACGCAAGAAATACCCTTCAAGACAATCATCCGAATGTTTGTAGTTGGAAGTTGGCGTCAGTGTGGCCGTACCACAAGACAGAGTTTTTTCTCTAATGACGCACAAAATTGTCGGACGGGGAACATGAAAATTAATTGTATTGCTTATAATAATAAGTAATTTGTGCGTACATATAAATGAAATGTTATTTCTTCACTTTTAATACACTGTTTGCCGTGTTTGAAAACATTTTCTCATCACACAAGAGGGTATTTTGGCGCTTTTTAAATGCAATTTTCCTATTGGTAAGACACGACCTTACTCGACGAGTGACAGTTTAGTACTAAAGTACTAGAAATCGAGACCAGTGCAATTGTCTTGCTTTTGACTTCCCACTTTGAGATTTCTACCCCTCGTCTGCAGTATATAACGTCGTTGCTTTTCAATATAATCTCCGTCCATTTCCAAAGTTTTGGTCCATCTTTCAACACGGGCATGTATCCTGGAGTGGTAAAAAGCTTGGTCCTGCTTCCTAAGACCAACCGCCATAGCCTTTGTTGGGCAAAGACGTGCTTTAAGCTTTTTAAGGCTTGTGACGTATTGGACAGAATTTATTGTGCATCCCTGCTCCAAAAATTCAAGCATAATAATTAAACCCTCTGCATCCCAGAATACTGTCGCCATAACTAAAATTAAAATAAACCGAAAGCCATTCACATTTTTTGTTGGTACTTGCCAATTGATTTGAGATTTATTGTATTTCTTATGTTCTCTATTTTATGCAGGTGCTTGCAGGTTTTTTACAGATGCAATTCCGCGTCATGGAGTCTCATGAATGAGTTTTTCTTTTGCCCTGTTTAATTTATCTTTGTCTTACTAACCTATTTTTTTGCATTTTGTTTTTCCTGTTAAGCACTTGCATACTGCTTACTAACAACGTATGCATGGACACTGGAGGTCTAGATTCGTTCAAAATAAATAAATGTAGCTTCGTTTAATCAAAAAAATTAGAATCTTGCGAGAGCCTTGAAGGAGTAACCATCAGTTACTTATACCAGGGCGGGTAAGAGGTGGATTACCTCCACTGTCGCCATAACTTTCTTCGCTGCCGATCACACAGTTTTGAATTTTTTCGTCCTCGGTGAGTTTGTGTGATGCCTTTCCACTGACTGCCTCTTTGAATCAGGTTCCATTTTTTTTTTTACATGATCTCCACACAGGAGGCCCTGAGGAACATAGTTTCCCTCAGGGCCTATGTCATCTTTGGGGATGCTGTGTGGAGGGTTTTTTTTAAGGAAAGGAAGGAGAGGAGAGTTCTGGGAAGGAAAAGGGTTTAAGGTGTGGGTAGGAATCTGGGGTTCAGTGTGTCCTGGTCATCCGCCTCCAAGACCTAGACAAACCTCACCCCATGAACCAGGGCACCCCTGCTGAATCACCAAACGTAGCGAACCACTTGGGGTGACTTATGGCAGAGGTGTTGGTTATCCAATAAAGGTTCCCGGGGCGGGGCGGCGGTACCCATTCAAGCCTCCCAAATTGAAAAGAAAAGATGAAACCCATGTTTCGTCTCCGGTCACAATTTTCGTGTAATTGCATCACCGTACACATTTTTTAGTCTTTCATGAATGCGAATAGGCATTTCACCTTCTGCATTCGACTGCCTCTTTGAATCAGGTTCCATGAAACCCATGTTTCGTCAATTTTTGTGCAATTGCATCACCGTACATATTTTTTAGTCTTTCATGAATGCGAATAGGCCTTTCACCTTCTGCATTCAAGATTTTAATCACAGAACGCTGTGTGAATCACAGAATATGAACATTTATATCGGCCGTTTTGCAAATGACTGCAGTGCTGCCACCTGTTGACGCAGAATGTTACTTTTGCAGTAGATTGTAGATGAAGGCTTGAGTAAGAGTGCTAAATTCAATTAACTAACTTTGTTTAGTTAGAAAAAAAAGGAGGCATTATTTTTTGACTGACCCTAGTAATTGTAGTGTCTTTAGTGGTTGACTAGCTGACCCGACGAACTTCGTACCGCCTCAGAATCAATAACTGTTGAATTAAAGTAAGTTTTTTTATTAAGTTAAAAATTACACAATGAAGCAATTATCAATGCCCAACTGTCCGTGTTTTGTTTTGTCAGTATCAGAGATGTTGTTGTGTACGGATTTATATTTTTTGTGGTTTTCTTACTTTTCCACTTACTTACGGGAATTTTTGAAAGGAAGCGGGTACGGGTGCCGCTGCCCCGGGAACCATTTATTGGATAACCAACACCTCTGCCATAGGTCACCTCAAGTGGTTCCTAGCAAGTGGTGATTTAGCAGGGGTGCCCGGGTTCATGGGGTGACTTATGTGGGTCTTGGCGGCGGATGGGTCTGCCCACCTGCTGCGTGGCGGGCCGAATCGAGAGATACTGGTTGAGGGAGGCCTTTTGACCTTTCCAGCCGGATTCTCTCGACCAATGGGTCGAAAGAGTCCGGCTGGAAAGGTCAAGGTAAAAGGTCAATTCCGGTCAAGGCAACCGCAGTTGGAGGGATGGATTCACTCCCAGATTCACCGACCTCCAGATTCCTACCCACTCCTCATGCCTTTTTCCTTCCCAGAACTTCCTATCCTACCCTTCCTTAAAAAGACTCTCCACACAGCATCCCCTAAGACGACATAGGTCCAGAGTGGAGCTTACGTAAAAAAATGTGTTTCATTTCAGAGATTTATTATTATTGTATTTTTCCTTTGGAGGGGTGCAGACAGGGCCGGTTTTAGCACTATCAGCGCCCTGGGCGAGATTTCTACGGCGCCCCCTAAGTGCAATTCAATTCCATGCGGAAAAAGGCAGTGGGTATAATGAAATAACCGTTTATTAAAAAAAAAAACTATTTATTTTAAAAAAACTAATAAAATTTCACTTTTCTAGTCTTTCTATGGGTGAAATTGATAACCTAATAAAATTCTTTGATTAGGTTTTATCAAAATCGATGTTTTCAGCAATTTCATTTTCGATTGACCAAGTTGCCAAGTTTGTCAATTTAGATTGAGATATTGTCGATCGCAGAAAGGTTTTTATCTTGATTGAATTGTTTCATTGTTTGCTAGTTTTTTTTATTAAATGAGATTTAGAGAAATGTCGCCCTGTATCATTCTTCGGATAATTATCAATGTGAGTTTGCACTGGGCCACTAGTTATTATATGATCAATTTTTATTTATTTATTATTATTTATTTTTTTATTAATATTTATTTCTTTTACATTTACATACTATAATATAATATAGCTTACATATTTATAAACTCTCCTAATAAAGCAAATGCTTGTTTTTAGGAGAGGACAACTTGTTAATAACTTATTTTTAAAAATCCTTATCACAAACTTAAGAATTTAACTTATGAAGAGATTTAGACTTAACATATTTTTAAAGTTTATAAGGGTAATTAAACAAGAAATGTATATAGGATGTACATAAAACATTAGGAATAACAGACAGTCAAAAATATATCTAGGAGAAAGTTAAAATTATATGGTGGAACTACCAAAATAAGATTAATTTTTTTTTTTAAATTTGTTGTAATTTTTTTCTGTTCGCATATTAGTGGGTAATTGATTAAATAATTTTATTCCTTTATATACATAGTGATTCTGTGCTTTGTGGTTCGTACGTGTGGTACAGTTATTCCACCAATAGAATTATTCCTTATGCTAATATTTAGCAGTGGGGTAATATTTTTATTAAAAATATCTTTGTGTAGCTGAAGTAGTGTTATTTTTTCGTAAATTTTTGTAAGTGGGGGAACAGGGAATTCTTGGAATACGTTTATTGTTGGGTAGTAATACGGTTTTTTTAAGATAATTTTTATAAGAATTTTCTGAATTGTTTCGAGTGGGAGAAGGGATGATTTATATGCACCCCCCAAGCTATGATTCCATATTGTAGTATAGAGTATATATTATTTTGCTATTTCGAATGAGTGGCCAAGTGGCTGGATCCGCTATATTCGGGACAACAGTACTAACGTCATCTAGCATTTGTACAGGGTGCAGCAGAGAGGACGGACGTTTTTGAGATGGGTAGTACTCTCCCCCTCCGTCTACGAGAGAGGTGGGGGGGGGGTGCCGCTTGACTCGTAAGTTCCTAGCATTGTTTTACCAGTTGTCGTCATGGAGTCGTGGACGGTGGAGCACCGCGTTTTCGCCTATGATTGTTTCGTCCGAAATAATGAGTCAGTCACTGTCATACAGCATGAGTTTCGTCGCCACTTCAACATTCATCGGAATAGAGCTGTTCCCTCTCGAAACACCATCCTTCGTTGGGTTGAATCACTTCGCAGGCGTGGTGAACTGATCAACAGAAGACCAAGAGGAGCTCCGCAAACAGTTCGAACTCCTGAAAATGTTGAACGCGATGTGCGATGTTGAATGTGCTGGAGGCGTTCCAAGAACGCCTCCAGCACTGCATCAACGATTTCAGCCACCACATGCCTGATGTGATTTTCCACACTTGACTGTCTCAAATGCTATTTCCTTGTGAACCTGATTCGAACATTGCGAAATTAACTATTTTATGATTTTTTTAAAACCGTCCGTCCTCTCTGCCGCACCCTGTATTTGTTGTACATCACCAATCCTGAGCAGCATCTGTAATTGTAGCACAACTTGTTCCCTCACTTCGGGAAACTTCGTCTACAATCTCTTCAGCAGCTATCTGATCTGACTTGTCAGACATAGGCTCCATTATCGATGAATTCGTTTGTATTCCAGATGTAGATGCCACATTCGTCTTGATTTTTTGTTATGATATATTTATCTATATTCATAAACTTTTGGTTTTTTGAAATTCCTTTTCTTTTTTTGCTTTTCGTTTTCTATATTTTGACCCAGATTTCTTTTGATTAGATCAAAACAGTGTTCAGACATTTTGTACTAATTAGTTAAGTAGTAATCAATAAAATCTGCAACAAATTAAATCTTTGTATGTCGAAAAATTTCTAAAAATAAATTGATTACAATAAAATTTCATTATAACACTATCCAGCGAGGACGTCCAAAAACGCATTATATTTGGGATAGCGTTAACACACGGGAAGGAAGATCAAAAAATGTAGCTAACATTGACATGGCAGCTGAATATTTGTTAAATGTTTTTCTTTTACAAGCTTGTGTTTCGCGACAGTGCTTGGATTTGGACGAAAAAAACAAGATCATTCACTCGTTCGTGGGAATGAGATTTTTCCCGCATTAAAAAGTAGATAATCTATATATTTTCTCGGGATCTATATTATCTCCGTATCAAAATTTCTTCAATATAGTATAATTAGTTCCAAAGATTACCCCGCCCAAACATATAAACAAATGTTATAGAGATCGATAGATAGCAGAGAGAGAGAAAAATATAGTAGAAGAGAGTGTTTAGTATAGATTGTTAAAATAAATTTGTACTTACCTAATAAAATGATCCGTCAAAATATCGAATAACAAATACCTACTTTTACACTTTACACTATTTATATTTCAACTTTTTAGATAAAACTAATGGCACTCCCTAGTCGGAACCAAGAGTGACGAACAAGAGCATTGCAACGTAGCGTGGAACGTCTGATTCCTGCGTTTGTTTGATTTAAAAATAACTGGAATAACTGTTTTAAGTGAGTCCACTTATGCAAAGAATGAGAATGAGCTGGATGTATTCCACTTCGTCAACAATAACGCCAACTCTTTTTAAATATATATTTTTTCAGATTCTCCATAAAACAGTTATATACCAAATAATTACGGAGAAGATTACAAAATTTAAGAAAAAAAAAAAAAAGGCGGCAGTTTCACTATGTTGAGACGTATGTCAAAAGATAGTTACTGAACTCTCTATAGGTAACATTGAAGATGTCGATGCTCAATGCAGAATCGTTAAGCAGTTGAATTGCTCTGTTTAATGGCGCATTCTGAAAGGAAAAAGTTCTCGCTTTTGGAGCATAAAAAAGTGTGTGGAATCTCCCACGAGTATACGCGTTAGGGACATATAGGTTAATCTCCTTCAACATAGGTGGATTCAGTACAGTACCGGAGATCAGCTTAAAAAAATGTTTCCCCAAAAATATTTTTCGGTGGGCTTCTAAGGTATTAAGATCGAGCATTCCTGTTGAGAACAACGATGGATACAGGAATGTGTAGTATGTATATTCCCCCATATACAGGTAACGCATAAACATTTTTATACTCTTTCTATTTCTAGGATATGGTTTTGTTCAGAGGGGGCCCAAATACTGGAGCTGTATTCCAGGATGCTGCGGACAAGTGCTTCACACGTTATTCGTGTTGCAATTCCATTAGTAAATGATCTAGCATTACGAAGAAAAAATCCGAGCATTTTGTTGCAAAATGTTAAAAAGAGATAGATAATGTGTTTCTCTATGGTTGGGGAGTCCCAGTAAAATGAAATGCATGCAGTTCTACGATCGAAGGGATTGTACACTACTTCCAATTCTAGTGTTACCACCATAACAATTTTTTTCCAAATTTAGGGAACTTACGAGTAAGTAGGCCTGGCTCAAAGAGCGAGGGAATATAAAGGGGCGCCTGTGGCGCCCCTTTATGTCTGGCGCCCTGGGCGGTCGCCCAACCGCGCCCTACCCTAACGCCGCTACTGGGTGCAGAGACATACGTTCACCGTTTGTCTCATTTTCGACTATTGACATTTAGTGTGTAAGAAAGAGGGGCAGCATTATATGATTAAGAACGAAAGCAAAACAATCAGCATATTGACATTTGACGTTTTTGAATTTTTGGAATTCACGCACAGTTAAATATTATATCTATCACAATATTGCTGCAGTTCTTTCAAAATATGAGAATTCTTTCCATACAAAATCTATGAAAAAATTAATTTTCTTCATAACTTTCTTTTTCGTGAATTTTTGCGATGTTTTAATAGTTATTCTGTTATCCGGGGCGGAGACAAATCCAACAAATCAAAGATCATAAAAATCGGTCTGGCCGATCTCGAGTTATAAATAGTGTAACTAACCCGACTTTGTTTTACATATTATAAGATTACTTGATTTGTGATTGGAAACTTTCAAATAAGATTGGGATTCGTTTAGATTACAAGTTGCTACATTTACATTTACCATAATGTTTACAATTAATATTTAACTAGACTAAACGTCCTTTATTTAGATATTCATTAGATGCGAATGACGATATACGATACTATTCTAAGGTACCTACTACTTACCTGACATCTGTTGAGACACCACAAAACTGTGACCAATAACGATCGACAACGGGCACCAATTTACCTTCTCTGAAAAAAATGGTCCATACTAAAAATCTAGATTTAGAAATAATCTGTCGGAAAACTTGCTACGTCAGAGTTTCTGAACCAAAGAAGATATGGCCGCCGGTGATCCCGGTGACCTTCATAGATAAGAGAAACAAAAGTGATGGGCCATGTAAAGTATCACCAACATGGTTCACCTGTACGATTGCAAATCATATGTACGCACTTTTTTCAAGTAGCCCTTTTTTAAGTGCGTTCCGTTTGGTCGCAGCTCGGTGACGGTCAGCACGCTTCCATGCCATATCTCATTTTTGAAACTTCTTTAGCAGCGTTGTTATTTGAAACTCGATGAAACGGAAACGACACTAAAAAGAGACAAACACACATCTATAGGATTTAGCCTGCGAGAGAATGAGACAGAATGAAACCTTACCACATTGGCCGCTTTGATTATGAGCTCACTTTTCAAGGCTCCTACTGGTTGAGATTGTGTTTGTGAAGGACTTTTTTTCTCTTATCTGTGCCGACCTCCGATAGGTAATACAGGGTGGCGCAATATTAATCATCCGATTTTGTTTTCGAATAACTTTTTTACTAATAAAAAAATAAAAATTATGTAGTAATGGAAATCTTTATTTGGACTTTTACAATTATTTCTGTTAAGTGGAAAAGATGATAACCATCAAGTGGCTGCCGCCAGTGTTGGTACATATCGCATTTTCCGTGACTTTCCGCGTAACTGTTCGCATTCCTGTCGAATAATCTCCTTAAGGGCTTCCTTCACAATATCTATTGTGGCTCGTGCTGTGTGCGGGGTTGCACCGTCTTGTTGAAACCACATGTTCACCAAGCCCCGGTCATCCAATTCTGGCAGTAAGAAGTCGTTTATCATGGCCCTGTAGCATTTGCCAGTAACGCTCCATTGCTTGTCTGTTTGTGTACTGCAGCTGTCTAGTTCACAAATGTCAAATATGATTGAAGTACGACGCCATTTGCAAAAATTATAACATCTTCGGATAGGGTGAATAATTTTGCGCCACCTTGTAGTACATAAGGCTACCAATACAAAATGTTAATTTATTTTTATTAAGACGAATGATTTAACACTTTTTTTTCAGAACCTTGGACAATTTACGACTTCTATAATCCTGGTTTAAAATTTGGCGGCAAAATGGTGATGCAATTTTATGGCTTATGGTTTTCAACATTGCAAAAAAGCACTGTACAATCCAGAAAGTTTTCCGAAAAAGACTCCAAGTCTCTAATCATTTTGAACGAAAGCAATAAAAGCTCCCTGAAATGTAAAACATCGAACACAGATTTTGGTAAGAATGCATAATGGCTTTTTCAAAGACAATGAGATATTATTATTGTTTATTTGATTATTTACGCCCAGCCCAAATTTTTTAAAAATTGAAAGGTGAAAATGAAGAATTTTTTCGATAATTTAAAGTTACCTTCAATTTATTACAAAAGTATAAGCAAAATGTTTTTCTCTACAACTACAAACATGTACTTCATTACAAAAATTCATCATTTTTATTATGTTGGCTATAGATTTAAAACAAAAAGATATCCATCCCTATATGGGAACCGCTAGAGGAGATGTAACCATCATTTTCTCGGTATAATATATGGTACAATAAATTATCATCTAATAACGAACTCTAAAAGAACAAATCAATTATGAAATTTTTAAAAGGGAGAAAAAATCTTTTTATTTAGTTAGGTAAATGTATATGATTATTGTAACCACTGACCTCAAATATTTTCTTACACGTATGATTGTAACATAAAATTTTGATTCTCCAGAAATCATATAACTCGTTTTCTATTTTCAAAAATGTGTTTTAAAAAAATTAAGCATTCTCTAAAAATTTTAAATCTACAGTCAGATTAATATTATTCATTTGGGCTTAAGTACCATTATGAGATACTCTACTGTTGGTGTTTGAGTGGCACTCAATCCGTTGGTAACCATAGGTAGTCATTGGAAGAGAGGACATGCTCCATCTTTTCCGACCCATTGAAATGGCGCCATCAACCGCGTCCCCTCCGAGTTATATTATTTATTATCTTTTATATTCTCATACAATTATTTGTAACATTAAAATATTGCATATTTAATAAAACTGTAATGGTGCTAATTCCCGACTCAAAAATGAGCATAAATTTCTCTTCTGAGATAGTTTACTTGTTAACCCATTGGCCACAAACCCCAGCAGCTTGTCAGGTGTGCAACTCAGGTACTTAACCACAAACCCCGGCATGCTGACGGGCTAGAATAAGTCCGCTAAAAAACTGAAAAAGAGCACGACGGTGACATTTTTTAATAAAATTTTAAATGCCGAAAGCTCTGTAGGTAATTAGTCATTCATTTAGTGGAATTGGAAATAAAATGTTTCTTATATTTTTTCCCTGATATTTGTGTTCCCAAGTTTTGTATGCAGCCAGCCGCCATTTAATTTCTTCAAAATTGCGAGTGGTTTTTGGGTTTTTGGAAGTGACCCTGAACGTCCCTGATTGCTTTGAGGACTATCATACCAAATTATTTTATTAGTGATTAGTAAACATGTATGTAAAAAACAAAAATTATTATTGTTCGATTTATGAATATTATGTTTCTTTGTAACTTTTTGAATAAAAATTCAGAAAAAAACTTACGAAAAAAGAGAAGGTTGTATTTGAATCCTTATTTACACATATTTTAATATTTTTTTAATTTAAATTTTTATGTTTTTCAATACCTTAATTCAATATGTAAACAAATTTTAAAAAATTAATCCATTTAAATATATGGTTCAAAAGTTACAATAGATTTAGTACACCGACTCAGGTTTTAAAATTTTGCTACAAAATTAATTAAGTGGTGTAGGCCATTTTTTTAGCTCATTTATTCTGTGAACAATGGGTTAAAAACAAACAGCTATAAATGAAAGAAAAAACTTTTTAGTTTTGCTATTCTTAAATAAATAAATATCCTTAAGAACCATATTACGTGTAGTTGGTATCTTTTTAAAATCAATATATATATTTGTTGGCGACCAGAAGGAGAACTAAATAAGCCACAATTTATGTAATTGAAATTTGAAAAAAATTGGATTCTTCCAGCCAAATGTTTTTGTTTTATGATATGGTACCCAATGCAAATACAAATGGGAAAATATGAAAAGTGATGCACAAACAATTTTTTCAAGGTTTTGGCAATCATGGACACAAAAAACCCATAAGAATCCCCGATATTTCCCATATTCAGACATTTTTGGTCAGAAATTATATTTTGTTACCAATAATTCTATCGTTGGTAGATCATTCATTACATTATATTTAATGAACGGTATACCATACTATATAGTACGTAGGAATGATGTACTAATTTTTAAAATTTATTTTAAGAATGCTTTCAAAACGAATTAAAGCCAGAAAAGGTAAGAAAACAAGGTCGCTGGCATTTTTACATACTAGAAGACCAAATTACCCAACGTCGTGATTTACAAGGGATTACCATAAGTTCAGTTATCGCAGTAAGTTAGTTTCCGTTACAAAAATATTTTGATAAGCTAATATTAAATTTTTTTACGTTTCTTTATCCAAATGATTTTGATAAACGACTTTACTTGTAGATTACAACCAGACCGAAAAGCAGCCTGTTGTATTATTTGTCCAATCCATTCGACCTGCAAAAGGACACAATGCACAGACACAATTACATCCTATATGTCATTCTGATGGAAATGTACAATTTTAAGTAAGAAACCTACCAATTTTTAAAGCGTATAACGACACTAAACTTTTCTGTGCAAAAATGTTCGGTCGGTTTGATAGATAAAGCACGTGTAATTTTATTTCGTATTTTGTCAAAATGCTAACTAGATTATCAAATCCGTGGTGTCTACCGTAACCGCGTCTCCCCAAGACAAACGCAGGTGGCTCGTTTAGGTAGCCGTTTTTGTTTTCAAGTACCAAAAATACCTAACTGCAGTTAATGTGAAGTTTGACACAACCGCCTTAATGAACGGATTCAAATCTTTAGCATAGGCGTGAATGGTGTAATAGCATTTCAAGGAAGGTGCTCTGAGGGACCGGGGTCATTGCATCATTTGAAAACTATGACACTTTTCACAAAAATGGACAGTCACAACCGTTGTTCCTGATCCTACCGATCATTTGTTGAGCCGAAATTTTGGCTCAACACTCCCCAATTGCACAAATACGCTCTTCCCAACGTAACTCTCTGACCAACAGACGAATCACTGATCGGAGACTCAGATTGATTGATTGAAAAGTTAGGAACAACTGTCGTCGTGTGATAGATTTACCTATATCAAAACTTTAGTACAGGTAAGAAAACTATAATGGCGTTTCAAGGAAGGCGCTCCAAACGTGTACCCTACATTTGTACCCGGTTGAAAGGTACGGTAAAAAATTGCCATGTTTGATAAAAGCTTACTTAAGACTATCACACTTCATATGCATATTATTTAGCAAAAACAGTGTGTAGTTTTAAGAAACCCAAACTAAGAACCTGAAACCTATTAACAAAATTGTTCGATAGTTTGGATTTAATTCAATAATTTAAAAAACAGCCTAAAAATCTACCTTAAATATCAATTACAGGTTATAGTTCTATGAATATTCAAGATGGCCGCCAAAAAACAGACATATTGTTTGAAATAGCTATTAATTTGCACTATTTTCCATCTCCGATATCTGAAATAGTTTCTCGTTATAATTAAATTAAATTGAAAAGTAAAATTTTACCCCAAGTTTTATTATTATTACTAGCTGGGGTCCTAGCATGGTCGATCGATATAGGTTTTATCGAAAATGTCGGTAACTTGTCATCGCTCCCGAGCATGACTGCAGGCCACTAACGAACAAAAAACAGTTCACAACGACTAAGGGTTCCTGATTTATTTGATGTGAACTGTTATTTCTTCGTTAGCGGCCTGCAGTCGTTCTCGGGAACAATTACAAGTTACCGAAATTTTCGATAAAACCTATATCGATCGACTATGCTAGGGGGGCTGGTCCCGGCATGCGTTGCTATGCCATTTAATAAAGAAATTTTTTCTCCCTGAGTGTCCTTTCCCATTCGTCCCGTTCCCCTTCCGCCTCCCCTTCTTCTCCTGCGTCCTCTTCACCTCTCGTGTTCCCACTCCGTCACCTCCACCTTCCCTCTCCCCACTCCACTCCCCCCCCCCTTCCCCGTTCCGCGAACCCCCCTCCCGAGTTCCCCTCCCCCCTCCCAGGTCCCCCTCCCCCCTCCCAGGTTCCCCTCCCCCTCCCTCCCTCCCGCTTTCCATACATTCAGTTTTCAAACCTCGCGTGCCACCAACAGCAATTTTTTTCATACAAATTTCATAATGCCAGAGCTCACCGGAAGTTTTATAAAATCCTTTTCCTGACCATAACGAACATACAAAAAAAAGAATTATCCAATTTGGTGCAGTCGTTCGAAAGTTATGTGCTTAGCAACAAATTCAGCTATTCATTTTTACATTATAGATTAGACATTATTGAAAGAAACATATTTTAAATTAACAACAATTTTTTTTTAAATCATTAAAAGATGATTGATTTCATTACCGATTGATGGAGATTTTTACCCTGTTATAGAGGTCCGTTTTAATAATTTCAGGACCAATATCCTTCGCACTAATAGCTGGGGCTACCTGCAAAACGGAAGCTGGACAGGAGTCATTGGAGTACTAATGAGGAACGAGGCTGAACTGGGAATCACCCCAACCCAGTTCAAGGACGAAAGATTCCTGATTGTTGACCAGACAGCCATCACTTGGCTTGGCCGGTGAGATTCCAAACTTTTGAATTGTATTGATGTAGAAACACGCAATTAAAGAAGAAACGTCATATAGAAAGAAGCATCCAAAATAATTTCTCCATACCTTGAACATCTGTTCACTGTAGCGTATTCATTGGTCATAAACCTCCTGCATTCTACACATAAGTCTTATTCGGCTCTCCACACTTTCTTTATAGATCAATGTCAGTTTGCAGATCTCTCTTTCGCTCTAGAATGCGACTAAGGAGTGGCAATTATATTTTTTCATACTTTTTAGGAGTTCTCTTTCTTTGTTCAGCTTTTTTAGCATCTGCTCGTTTTTTGTGAAAGATGAAAACACATTATAAAATTATGAAACCATAGAATAAATTTGAAATTTTTTTTCAAAAATTTGTACGAAAAAAGTCTGATGAAATGCCAGAAAGTGTGAAGGATGAAGAAATAATGAAAGTATTTAAGAAAAAATGTTACGCTTACTGTAAACATATTATGCACATTAGTTTATATTCATGTAGTATAAACTAACTCAATAAATAATTTAAAAAATCATCTTTACATAGTATAAAGCAGTCACTCCCGCTTTCTGTACACTTAGATCTTTTAAACTACGCAAAGGATTTTCATGCGGTTTTAACCAATAGATAGAGTGATTCATGAGGATGGTTTAAGTATATATAATTTGTCAAGGTTTTGTGTAAATTGGTTAAAATATATAATATATGTATAGGCAGCGGGTTGGTAAGCAAATTTGATAAGTATGCAAATTAACAGATGGCGTTGTTTATAAAGGTTGGGTAATGGCATTGTCAGTAGATTTTTTTTTTTTTTTAGACAAACATTCCCGGGTTACGAATAATCCAACAATGTTTGAAAATCTCCTACTATCGCCACAGAAAGCTGAAAATGTTGCTTGTGTTGTGATGGAGGACTTAGCCAGTCAAGGAATTGAACACGCGACGCTCGGGTGGGACCCAAGCGCTATGCCCACTCAACAGGGGCGTGCACTCCATATAGGCACATAAGCACTGCCTACCCTACCGTATTTGTAAAACATAAGCATGTAAATAATATTATAATTTATTAAATTATTGCTAAGAATAAATGCACACATTCAAAAATATGCGCGAAAAAGCTGAGCAACTGAAACTACGCGAGCGCCTCATCAAACGGCATACTACAAACGTGGCATAAACTGTAACTAGAAACTACACGCGCGCCCTTCGACTGCCTCACTAAAATGCGGCCTAAGCAGGAATTATTTCTGCTTGGAGCTAACTTCATACAAGATATAATATCAATGTTTACGAAATGCACATAGCATAGAGTAGAACTGTCGTTTTGAATTTACTTCTATGAGGTTTTTTGTTAGTATTAGGCAGTGCTTTCTGGAACAAAATTAGCAAATGGCAACACATTTACGACAGTGACATCTGTTGTTATCTATTTCTATCAACTAGTTGTCTTACCAGCAGCAAGCACACTTAGCGAAAACTTGTACGAAGGGAGTTATTTGTAGTAAGTTGTTTTGTAATTTTTCTTGAATCAATTAGACGGTTTTCCCACTGCCTACCCCGATCAAAAACTCTGTGCACGCCACTGTCACTCAACCACTGACCGGTCACGTTGTGTTTCGTAACGTGTGGCCGGGTCTGCTGGTTAAGGTATATAATGGGCATTTTACACGATACTTTCAATCCTCCAATTTTCACAAGAGTCATCTTTTCATATGGATTCGGGATGGAAAAAGTGACAAGTTTGTATTTTGGTACTGATTTTCTTACAATTTAAGGTGGTGAACATTATTTGATACCGGTCATCTATCATTATTTTACACATCAGTTATACATTACTTATGTGAAAATTTTACACATTCATTTATTTTAATATTTTAAATATTCACAAAAACAGTATAATATGTGTGTTTATTAGTAATTTTAAATGTGTATTAGGTACTTTTCTCTATTGTGAATTTCGTGTGTAATTTTGATAATTTGTTGACGGTAACTGAAAAGGTATGTGACTAATGTTTTCATGTGATATATATTTTTTTACATTACATACAGGGGGCCCCAATGAAAAAAAATCCCACAGGGCCTATATTGTCTTTGGGGATGCTGTGTGGAGGGTTTTTTTAGGGAAAAGAAGGAGAGGAAGTTCTAGGAAGGAAAAAGGTAAGAGGGGTGGGTAGGAATCTGAGGTCAGTATATCCAGTAGTGATGGACATATGAATCCATTCTTCCGACTGTGGTACAAGGCGATGGATCAAGAGAGTCAGGAGAGGTCAGGTTAGATCTTCCTCAACCAGTACACCCGCTGCGCAGTAGAAAAGGTGGGCAAACACATTCGCTGCCAAGACCTAGACAAACTTCATCTCATGAACCCTGACATCCCTGGTAATTCACCAAAGTATCGAACCACTTGGCATCTGATAAATGGTTCCCGAGGAGGCGTTCCCTTATCCGCCCCCCAAATTGAATTGATCTATGGTTATGTTTAAGATATTGCCATGATCTGACAATTTAGTGTGTCCCAAAATATTATTTCTAATCTAATGATAACACAAATATAGTTTTCGTGGGGTGTTTGGTGTCAGCACCGTATAAAACGCCCATTAGTATGGTTATTTTCATATCAAAATTTTGAAACAGCTGCCATTTGTTGTGGGAAAGATTGAAAGAAAGGTAAGGTTGGTGATTTATCTTTTCAACTTTCAGGCCAACAATATTATTCAGACATCCATCCAAGGAGGACGGCTTGAAGGATAGTTTTACAAAGCCGCTGGCTCCCAATGTTTGGTGGGCCACCATTGCGGTGTTAGCTCTTGTCGGGGTCATGCTGAGGATTGCTTTACAACACGAGGTATTTTATTTTGTCATTGAAGAAGACGATAAAATTAATATGTACATCTAAATGAAAAATTAAACGGAACAAGACAAAGAAAATAAAATGGTATTGGCCGCAACTGGGAATCTAACCCATTCGGACATTGAGACCTCATTACTCGTAAGTTACATTTGTCAAGCACTTATTTGCAGCATCCAGGAATACAGCTCCATTATTTGGGTCCCATCTGAACAAAATCATATTCTTGTAATAAAAAAAGTACAAAAGAGGTTTATGTGTTACCTGTATTTATGAGGGAACATACATACTACCATCAGGGGCGTGCACTCCATACAGGCACATAAGCACTGCCTACCCTACGGTATTTTTTTTTTTTTTTTTTACATGAGTTCCACACAGGAGGTTCCCTGAGGGCCTATGTCATCTTTGGGGATGCTGTGTGGAGGGTTTTTTTAGGGAAAGGAAGGAGAGGAGGGTTCTGGGAAGGAAAAGGGTTTAAGGGGTGGGTAGGAATCTGGGGTTCAGTGTGTTCTGGTCATCAGACCTAAACACACCTCGTCCCATGAACCCGGGCACCCCTGCTAAATCACCAAACGTAGCGAACCACTTGGGGTGACCTATTTTTTTCATACTTTGTAAAACATAAGTATGAAAATAATATTATAATTTATTAAATTATTGCTGAAAATAAACACACACTTTTAAAAATAAGCGTGAAAAAGCTGAGCAACCGAAACTACGTGAGCGCCTCCTCAAACGGTATACTACAAACGTGGCATAAACTGTAACTAGAAACTACACGCGCGCCCTCCGACACCGACGGCTCAATAAAATGCGGCCTTAAGCAGGAATTATTTCTGCTTGGAGCTAACTTCATTCAAAATATAATATCAATGTTTACGAAATGCACATAGCGTAGAGTAGAATTGTCGTTTTGAATTTGCTTCCATGGGGTTTTTTTGTTAGTATTAGGCAGTGCTTTCTGGAACAAAATTAGCAAATGGCAATCAGTGACGACAGCGAAATCAGTTGTTATCTATTCCTATCAACTAGTTGTCTTACCAGCAGCAAGCACAACTTGCACGAAAGGAGTTATTTGTAGTAAGTTTTTTTCATTTATTTGAATCAATTCGGCGGTTTTCCTACTGCCTACCCTGATCAAAAATTCTGTGCAAGCCACTGCTATCCATTCCTGTATCCCTAGTACTTAACAGGAATGCTCGATTTCAACACCTTAGAACATAGGTTCTCAACGTTGGCGATAAGGCATCCTTGTGGGCTTTTGAGACTTTCAGAGGGGCAGTAGACCCAGAGGAATTTAGGGGGCGTTGAGATTGCCCAGTGAGGGTGTGGGCAGGTAAAAAAAATACGGTCTAAAAAAGGCAAAAAAACACGCTAATCACATACTAATATAGCAAAGTAAACCTTAATATTGGTTAATTTTTGTTATTGTATGTATTGTTATTATTTTTATATGTGTGCGAAAATTCACATATTTTGGTAGAACTGAAAGATTCCAATAAATTGATCAACTTATAATACAAAAGAATTGCTTTTTTAAACTTGCTAAACAAAAAGGTATAACAAATAATTTAATATATTTTTAACCGAATTACTGACTTCGTGACAGTTGAGTGACATTTCCTAATTTGCAAAATATGTGATCTAGAAAACTATTTAGATATCTCCCAAAACTCTCTTTTTCGTTTCGGGGGATGTGAATTACCCCCTCTGGTGTGGGAGGGTTTAAACTTACGTGCTTACCTATTTCCTAAATGTTAACAGGCAAAATACATGAAACAAGATGGCTCTCAACATGCTTCTGAAATGTTGGAAGACGATTCGTGGGATTATACTTGGATTTTAGCTCTTCCTGGCGCACTGTTTCAACAAGGTAAAAATAAAATTCAATTGGCTTAAATCTGCCTTTGGTTAATTTTTCTGTCTTATAATATAATGTGTTTTCAGGCTTAGTGCATAGTCCCACCATATTCAGCGGGCGGGCCATCTCCTTGTCTCTGTTGATCTTCACCTTCATGCTTTACCAGTTCTATTCGGCATCCATCGTCTCTTCCCTCCTCTCAGAGCCTCCGAGGACCATCATTACCCTCGCTGATCTTCTCAAGAGTCAGCTTAAAGTTCTCATTGAAGATATAGCATACAACTACGATTTCTTCGAGGTTAGTCTATAATCCTTATGGCTTTTCGGTAAAAATTGTGATATTCTATTGCAATTTATTATGTTGGGTGTATGGTAGGTTTGCGAAGGTGAAACTGTGGATAGGTATTGTATGTTTCGTGAACACCTCACTAGGAGAACCTGTGCTGAGGTGTTTACGTGTTTATTTATGATTATGTGTGACAAGTATTAAAGTGTTGTAGTAGAAAGTTTTATATTTATTTTTTTCAATCTAAATTAATAATTACAAATTAATAAAATTTATTATTAGACACAAAGATTTTATACTAGCTGACCTGGCGAACTTCGTACCGCCTCAGAATCAATAACTGTTGTGTTTACTTATTAGCTGAATTAAATTCAGTTTTTTTATTACTTAAAAATTACATGACGAAGCATTTATCGATTAGCAACTGTCCATGTTTTGTTTTTGTCAGTATCAAAGATGGCGTTGTGTACGGATTTATATTTTTTGTGATTTTCTTACTTTTCCACTTACTTACTGGAATTGCGTTTCATTATCTTTATTTATTAAAATTTTTGTATTTTTCCTTTGGAGGGGTGCAGACTATGTTCACCGTTTGTCTCATTTTCGACTATTGACATTCAGTGTGTAAGAAAGAGGGGCAGCATTATACGTTTAAGAACAAAAGCAAAACAATCAGCACATTGCCATTTGAAGTTTTTGAATTTTTGGAATTCACTCACTATTCAATATTATACTTTATCACAATATGCAGCTCTTTCAAAAGACGAGAATTCGTTCCATACAAAATGTATGAGGAAAAGAATTTTCTTCATAATTTTTTTTCGTGAATTTTTCGTATGTTTTAATAGCTATTCTGCTATTTGGGGCAGAGACAAACCCAACAAATCAAAGATCATAAAAATCGGTCCAGCCGTTCTTGAGTTATAAATGGTGTAGCTAACCTGACTTTGTTTTATTATAAAGATTACTGTTTTGTCTCCGCTGTAAAGAGGAGGAAAATTAGTGTTTTTCCCTTTCGTGTGATTTGAGAGGTGACGGTGGCTGTATGGGGATGGTAGAGTGGCATTCTTTTTTTTTTACTGGTCAGTATTCAGTATCAGTATACTAATATCGGATGTAACTCTGGTTCAATGAACTTTAGAACTTTTGTTTTCGCTTTTAAGGCTCTGCAACCGGGCCCGAAAAGAAGAAGATGGCGAGATATGAAATTACTAATGTTAGAGGAGAGCGCTAACATTTACAGCGACAAAATCGATGCAAAAATGTTTAATAAAACACGACTCGTTTAAAATAGAGCAAAAATCTCACGGGCATTATCTTAAACAGCATTTAATGAAACACTGTGAATTTTTTCATACATATAACTTGTAAAATAACTGAAACAAACGTGTTAATAATAATTTTTGGAGCATACTTTGCGATTTTTTTCTATCGAGGGAATTTTATATAATTTTCGTTTCGGCGCGGGCAAAGTCTAGATATTATCTTCAATAATACATATATATTTTTTAAGAGCTTTAAAACTTACCGTGTTTAAGGGAAATATGTATGTAATAAATCGGTACAAATCCGGGTTGCGGGCCCTTAAGTGTCATTTTCAAAATTAGAAGAGTTTGTTTGGAGAATTCAGACAAGCGATAAAGTACCTACCTATAATATAATATTTTTATCAGAAAAATATTTTTACTTCTGGTTTTAAAAATCAAACTCATCTGTCGACAATTTGCTGGTCTGCTGGTTCTTTAAAATGTGCTCTGTAGTTTTATCCAGTCCACACGCAATTAATGTATGACCGGTCAGTGGCTGTGTTGGCATTGCATTTGGGTCCCACCCAGGCATCGCATATTCTATTCCTCGGTTGGCTAAGTCCTCCATCACGATACAAGCAATGTTTTCAGCTTACTGTGGTAGTAATAGAAGATTTTCAAATAGTGTCAGATTGTTCGTAACCCGGTCTTTCTTTAAAAAAAAAAAAAACTCCCATTTCTGTGTCGTGCATAGCGATTGTGACTGCATCGAATGCGTTGTAATCAAAGATATTCAAATACAGAAGAGATATGCTATGGTGTCCGCGCAACTGTCGCCGGACTACGCGCTAATTAGCGTAGTTTTCATACAAAAATAATTTGTTCACTTCGTTGATTTTTTGAAAATGTGCATTAATATTGGTTAACAATATATTTTGAATAAGGAAAGAATTCGTTCATTTAGTTTAACGTTCGTTTGGTTTATTCGTTAATTATTTGTTCTTTTAGTTTATTTGTTAATTGGTAAACAATATCGGTGACACCCGGAAGCGCAGACCCACATAGTAAAAACAGCAGATAGCACATCTACTTATATTTCAATATCTTTGGTTGTAATGTTCCTCATGTTTTCCAAGATACAGAGAATTCTTGCAACTTGTATAGTGGAATATTTTTTAAAAGTAAAAAGTCTGCCTTTGAGTTCGCAATGAAATTTTCTCATGTGTTTTTAAATATTATTTGAGTGATTGTTAATGCATTATTGTGCTGTTTCAGACAACGAACGATCAGGTAGCAATTGAGTTATACAAAAAGAAAGTAAAACCAACGAGCAGTTTGGAAAATTTTGTTAATCCTGCATTCGGCTTGGAAAAAGTAAGGCGAGGAGGATATGCTTTTCAAGTGAGTACTTATACCATAAACAGCAAAAAAATAGTATATACGTCATGAAAATATATTTCACCAATTAATTTTTGGGAAAGGACAGTCCCAGAAACCATTCATTGCATAACCAACACCTCTGTCATAGGCGACCACCACAAGTGGTTTGCTACATTTGATGACATTGGATTGCCCAGGTTCATGGGGTAAGTTTTGTCCTGTTGTTGGTGGCGGGTGCGTCTGCATACCAGCTGGATCGGGAGGTCCAGTTGAGATCCTTTTATTGGAGATTCCTTGACCTCTCTCAACTACTACTCCTAATAGGACTCTCTCAACCCATCGTCTCGCAATGCAGTGGGAGGGATGAATTTGTAACCCCTTCATTCCCATGCATGCCCACCCCCAGATTTCTACCCACCCCACAAAATTATACTTAGCAATAAAAGGACATCCTGAACCTAACGCTGGCTGGCAAAAAAGGCTTGATTAATAAACTTAACCGATCCCCCCCATCCTACCCCTTCCCTATTCCCACCTAAATAACTCATCTCTTGAAATGTAATTTTTCATTAGTAAATATCTCTGGAATCACTACACTTGTATACAATACCCATGTGGAAACCTGTAAATGATTCAATTATTGTGACTCAATTATTATATGCTCATTATTAATGTAAACTATTGGTCTCCCAAATAAATAATATAAAATAAAATAAATAAGTTGATGGTATGATACCGTTATAAATTACAGTTTAGTTGTCGATTGAATAACGTGGCTCGCAGAAAAACTCCTTGGGTGGATTTGAAAAAGAGCATCATCCTTACTTGTAAATGCGTTTGCCATTAGCAAAGTTCACATTACTCATAAATAGTATTCAGTATTTCAAAAATTTAAATTGTTGCCACGTCCATGGTAACATTCTAATTAGGGATGTTAAGGAGCTCCGTAACCGTAACCGAAACTTTCGGATATCCGAAATAAAAAAATATCCGTAACCGAAACCGATATAAAAGTTTAGGATAAAAGCGGAGTCAGGTGACAGGTTACGACAGGTTTCTTAGACTTCATAGGTAGGTACCCACATATATAGCACTTAAAGTGGCTATAATAATAGTTATTTATTTGACTGATTGTAAAAACAAATAATAATAATAATAAAAATGTTTGTTCATCAATAGATTTTTTACAGTATTACATATGTTGTTCTTTTTTCACTGATTTTATTGATGAAAAGGTCACTGCTCAGCTACAATTCAGAATTTCTCCTAGAATGAAGCTGGTTTTCAGCAGTGCCTCCAATATAAAAAAATGATAATATAGACTAGAAATAAAAGTCAAATCTTGCTAAGTATTTGTATTTTACTTTTATAATTTTAAAATTCTAATATCCGTAACCGAAATTATCCGAAACTATCCGATAAATGATGGCGTCCCACAGGGATCGGTTCTGTCTCCGACTTTGTTTTTGTTGCACATCAACGACCTTTGTCATGTGCACCAATTCACTGTTACGCGGATGACAGTACAATCCATGATAGCTTTTTGTTTGACAAGCCCCCAAAGGGCTCACAAACCCCAACGGCTCGGAGGGCTTTGAAGCAAAGAATGGACGGTTACCTCGAGAGTGTTTTCTCTTGGGGTAAAAATAATCTCGTTGAATTTAATGTTTCAAAGACCCAATCTTGTCTGATTACGTCTAAAAGGGATCGAAATGAATATCTAGTATCCTTCAACGGAAGCAATTTTCCGAACAGGTCCTCCATTGATATGCTTGGTGTAACCCTAAGTGACCAGCTCAGGTATGGGGGCTCCATCGAAGCCAGAGTAAAGTTAGCCTCCCAAAAACTGGGCGTACTCTACAGGGCCCGCAGATACTTTAATAGTACACAACTGCTAACCCTGTACAAATCACAAGTGCGCCCCACGGTTGAATTTGGCAGCCACCTCTGGTCTGGAGCTCCAAAATACCTGAAAAATACCCTCGACTCTGTGCAGAAACGGGCGGTCCGTTTAATAGATTCTCCCATCTTAACAGACAGATTGCAATCTTTAGAGCACAGGCGTCGGGTGGGTATGCTATCCTTGTTCTACCGGTATTACAATGGAGATGCTCCGAGGAACTAGCATCATTGATCCCTTCGGCACCGGTGTATAGTCGGGAAACACGCCAAACGCGTGCCCAACATTTGTACATGGTTGACATTTGTCACATGAGAACGGGTCGTTTCTTCGACTCGTTCTTGTGTTCTACAGCTCGGCTGTGGAATGATTTGCCGGCCTATGTATTTCCTCCTTCCTATAACATGGGTCTCTTCAAGACCAATGTTCATTCCTTCCTCTCCTCAAAAAGACCCTCCACACAGCATCCCAGATGACATAGGCCCTGAGGGAAATTATTTTCCTCAGGGCCTCCTGTGTGGAGTTAATGTAAAAAAAAATTTAAAAAAATAAATATGGTTTTCGGAAAATTGTGCACACACCTTGTTTCAAATGCTTTTATGTAACAACCTCTTGTTAATTTCCTAAAAATAGCCTACGCACATTGTCCCCAAAGATGACAATTGTTTTTTTTTTACATTAACTCCACACAGGAGGCCCTGAGGAAAATAAATTCCCTCTGGGCCTATGTCATCTGTGATACCGTGTGGAGGGTTTTTTTGAGGAAAGGAAGGAATGAACATTGATCTTGAAGAGACCCATGTTGTAGGAAGGAGGAAACACAGATTCCGGCAAATCGTTCCATAGCCGAGCTATTGAATTCAAGAACGAGTCGAAGAAGCGACCCATTCTCATGTGACAAATGTCAACCGTGTACATATGTTGGGCGCGCGTTTGGCGTGTCTCTCGACTATGCACCGGTGCAGAAGGGATCAATGACGCTAGTTCCTCTGAGTATCTTCCATTGAAATACCGGTAGAACAAAGATAGCATTCCCACCCGACACCTGTGCTCTAAAGATTGCAATCCATTTGTTAAGGTGGGAGAATCTATCAAACGGAGCAGGGGTTTTTGCACAGAGTCAAAAGTATTTTGGAGCTCCAGACCAGAGGCGGCTGCCAAATTCAACCGTGGGGTGCACTTGTATAGGGTTAGCAGTTGTGTACTATAAAGTATCTGCTGGCCTTAGTACGCCGGTTGGTGTTAACCCGTCTGCTTGGTTCAATATATTCGCACCTCACAATCCGCACGGTTTCGCGCGTAAATTCTAAAACCGTCACTTTGGATCGAGATTGTAAAATACCTTTGCAAGATAGCTTTCATATTTCAAAGAAAATAAGAAGCATTATTTCGTTCTCTTTCTGGTTAAAAGAAACATTTCTATGTTTTCATGAGGAAGAGAGATATATATATAGCTTTTAAAATGTAAGGTCGCCCTGGGATGTGAAAGAATAACGATCTTATGAAAGAATAACGCGATTACGTGTTTTAGGATGTATTTATTCCTAAACAAGCAGACGGGATAATGTAAAATTAATTATAATTTGTGAACTTTGCAGGTTGATGTGGCAGCTGCGTACAAAATGATCCCAGAGAGTTTCAGTGAGAGAGAAGTTTGTGATCTGGCAGAGATGTTTCTGTTTGCCCCCAAACCACTCGTCACTATTACAAGGAAGCACTCTCCGTACAGAGAAATTATTACTAAAGGGTAACTAATAAATTTGACTTCTTCAAACACGGCAAACTTATTTTGTGGCACCATTTTAATTCAAAATTAATAAAATACTTAGTTTTAACCACAAAAATTACATTCAGGAATCACTGCTTAAAGTAAGTCAAGTATGTCCCTTAACGCCCTGTATATGCATCTTCTGTTTTTTTTTTTTTTTTACAATTAGCCTACTTATACATAGATAATTATTTTATTTTAATTAATTGAACACAATAATATTAGCAAGGATCTACTTGTTTAAAAAGTGAAAGCTACTGACCTCTAGCGTAACATTTCGAAGCTAGTTGTAGTAATAGTTGATAAAACAGATTTCTGTATATTATAGTCTGACATATGTGTGTCATTGTTTATTTGTTGGTATGAGTTTTTTGGTTATAAATGCTATGTTCTGTTCAATAAAATGCTTCTTATCTCTTGAAAACAGCTAGAATCAACTAAGTTATGGTCTGAAGGCCTTTTTTAGTGCTTTGTCGGGTCGGGAAAAAGTGTTGTTGTAAAATGTGCTTATAATTTAATAAATCAGTTGGTTAGCCAGTGAAGAATTTTTGCATCTTTATTGAAGATCTTCTACCACGAAAAACCAAAACCGAACACTATCGAAAATCTATAAACAGAAAAATCAGATAAAGATATGTTCACTTCTAGGTTTCGAACCCAGCACCTATGCCTTGCCGGGGCGGAGCTCTTCCAACTTATTTATGTTGGTAGAGCTCATCACTACTTGGCACATGCTTGTATTATATATATAAATATATATATTTTTCTTTTTGCATTAACTGCACACAGGAGGCCTTGAGGAAAATAATTTCCCTCAGGGCCTATGTCATCTGGGATGCTGTGTGGAGGGAAATATGTTAACCCTGTTAAACTTCTAATAAATGGCATTATATTATGTAATAGCTCAATAGGGCGTTGCACTGGAGCGCTTTTTGCCACAATATGGCACTATTTAAAATACCTTGGTGTAACAGACGTATCAGCGTCTTCACAAGAACTGTAAAAAAGGGGCGGTCTTAGTGCACGTCAGAATGATGGGGTGATGAAAAAATAATAAAGGGCTGACCTCCCTAGCACCCAGTGCCTGATGCGTAAAGGACACTGGATGTGCCGATGCTTCTGCCTGAGCCTGGCGCCTGGCGGTTGCCAAAGTAGGGCCGGCTGGTCTGGAGGAGGTAGGCACCAGGACTGAAGACAGGCAGAAGTCGGCGGGAGGCAGCTGGTTGATAAAAACTTCCGAAGAATAAAACACGAGTTATCAAGTAGAGATGTGAACTGATTTATTATGCAAAAGGTTGGTCCTTTTATACCCAAATTTGGGGAAAAAGGTGCCCACGTGGTACAAATTTGTGGTGGGAGGTTTGACCTTGCCCGTACATATAAATAGGGCGGCGTTTCCGTCACACCTTATTTTGCCGGTGCCGCCCGTGAAAGTGGTCGCTTAAAATTGCGATTTATAAATAATTATACAGGTTACATTTGGAATATATATGTACATGTCTTAATGCTAACATATTTGTGTGGGTATTATTTATCCCTAGATTTTTAGTTTGGTGAGTTTGTGGAAATTTTACAATTTATGCTAGGTTTTTAAATGTTTGGCTAATTGTGGGAAGTTGTATAAGGAATCTACTATTTTTCCCAGGTCCCTCGCAAGACTAGCTACTGAAACCTGTTTGTTTCATCGTCTTGCGAGGTCCCTGGATTTTTGAAATGGGAAAAAACGGATTTTTGTAAGGAATTTTTCTAAGTCTTTTTTCTGAGCTAAAAATGCCCTAGCATTGCGAGTTTAAGGGTTAGAGGTTTAAATTCTCTTTCCCTGAATGCCCGGCAGGACTCTGGAATGAAATGTGTTAATTTCATCGTCCTGCGGGTTGTGAGAGTTTGATTAAGTGAAAAAACATATTTTGCTGGTTGGCCTCCTGCAGGGCCATCACCCTGTCCAGTGGGAAAGGTGCGTGCCATTTTGGTTGGCTTCCTGCAGGGGCCACCACCACCGAGCACAGGAAAATAGCAAGTATGTAAATAATAAGAGTTTAAAATGTCTCCCGGTGGCAACCTTAGCACGTAAGCATTTATTTGTTGCACCGGGGCATTGTACATAATAAAAAAGGGTAATAATGATAAATTATACATAAATATTTCCGGCGAAAAGATCGTCGCTGGCGGCATGGTACTAACCAGTTTAGTGGCCAGAAATTTCAAGGGAAATTTCAAAGAAATGACCACTAAATGTAGAGGATGCCGCCAGCGATGACTTTTGCTGAAAAAACAAACGAGGGTACGTAACACGTCGGTTACACTTGGATTGCTTTGTTGCCAATTTTGGCAAATTTTCCCTTATTTGTGTGTAATTAAGTGAAGTTTACGATTTTATAATATTGTTTTTATAAATCCCACGAATATGTGATAATCGACAAAAGATAGTAGGATTCATTGGCTATATAGAACTATAATCAATTTGTATGTCTTCATATTAAAATTCGGAGGTATGATTTTATTAATATGGGCGAGAAAAAAACCACCAAAAAATCTCGAGCAATCGCAGAAAAAAGTTATAAATTGTGCTGTCACTCCTGGGGTTAATATATATATTTTTAAATTATAAGTAAGATCTAATTATTTTTTCAGCCTGCGTAAAATTCACGAGAGTGGTATCCTGCAGTACCAGAGGGCGGTGTGGCACCACCCCCGCCCTCAGTGCCCGCCCAGCGCCCAAGGCGGCATTGGCAGCGTCACCATCACGGGCGTGGAAACCGCTCTACTCCTGTTGGTCGCAGGGGCCGCCCTAGCTCTCTTCATTATGCTGGGGGAGATTGTGATGGCCAGAAGAAGACGGACACTCAAATAAATCAAATGGATGGATATTAGGCATCCGGCTTAGTTTTCTGACCTTGAGATATTCATATTTTTTGCTCTTTACCCAACGTGGTTTATATTTATAAACCAGCTGATATCAGCCATCGAAGTCAGAGTTAAGTTCGCCTATCAGACGGCGTACTGTACAGGGCCCGTAGATATTGCAGACAGTACACAAATCGCAAGGAGCCTCAAAATACCTGAAAAAAACCCTCAACTCTATGCAGAAATGAGCGATCCATTTAATGGATTCTCCTAACTTAAGGTTAAACGTAACGTACGTTATAATATACGCATTCACAGATGGCGCCAATTAAATTATTTTAGGTTTTTAACACTTTTTGCAGGTTATGCTTTAAAATATTTAGGTGAATTAATTGTTTGCGCCTGTACATTTTCAATATGAACTAGAATAAATAGTTTTGTTCATAAACAAACCCAAATCTTTCTAGAAAGGCTGACAAGTCCAATTTTGTATCGGTGACTCAATTCAATATTGTATTTGTCAGCCTTTCTTGGAAGATTTGAATTTGTTTACGGACAAAACTATTTATTTATATTCATAATAAATACGTACAGGCGCAAACAATTAATTCACCTTAATATTTTAAAGCATAGCCTGCAAAAAGTGTTACAAACCTAAAATAATTTAATTGGCGCCATCTGTGAATGTGTAGATTATAACGTACGTTACGTTTAACCGAACATGGGAATAGAGTGGGAATGCTGTCCTTGTTTTACCGGTGTTTCAATGGAAGATGCTCCGAGGAACCAGCGTCATTGATTCTTTCCGCACTGGTGCACAGTTAGGAAACACGCGCCTAACATTTGTACGCTTCTAAGACTCGTTCTTGAGTTCAACAGTTCGTCTGTGGCATCCTCCCTCCATGATTCCTCTCTCCTATAACATGGATCTCAAGACCCAGGTTCACTCCTTCCTTTCCACAATAAGACCCTCCACACACCATCCCCAAAAATGACGTAGGCCCTGAAGGAAATTATTTTCCTCTGGGCCTCCTGTGTGGAGTTAATGTAAAAAAAAATACCATCCCTGATGTATGGCAGTGAGGCATGGAACTGTCAGAGAAAGAATGAAAGTAGATTGAATGCTGTAAAAATTAAATCCCTGAGGTGTATGTGTGGTAAAATCATGTTTGACTGTGTTAAAGAATGCAAGGGAATTTGGGAAGCTGGTAAGGGTACTGCCGCCCTGCGAACCATTTATTGAATAATCATAGGTCACCAGGGGTGCTCGGGTTCATTAGGTGAGGTTTGTCTGGGTCTTGACAGCGGATGTGTCTGCCTACGAGCAGCATGGCAGGCCGAATCAGGAGAGACTGGTTGAGGAAGACCTTGTAACCTCTCGAGCTGAATACTTTTGGAACATCGCCTTGCACCGCAGTGGGAATGATGGATTCATACGTCCGTCACTCCTGGACCCACTGACCCCCAGATTCTTACCCACCCCTCATACCTTATCCTTCCCAGAACTTCTTCTCCTTTCTTCTCCTTAAAAGACCCTCCACACAGCATCCCCAAAGATGATATTGGCCCTGAGGGAAAATATTTTCTTCAGGGCCTCCTTACGAGCTATTCCGTATTTTTTGTGAGAACGAGATCGATATCGCGCGAGAACTTCTGTCAGATTTGAGTAATTTTCAATGGCTGTTATTTGCTTTTTCTACGGGCCGATGTCAGAATTTCAGCTGTGAGCTGTCACGTATGTTAGTTTAGGTCGTTTTAAACACACATTCCTGCAAGTATGCATGCTTATTTATTCATTTAAAACCCCACAAATCTGACGAGAGATCTCGCCCGATATTTATCTCGATCGACATAGATCTGAGAAAACTCGTTTGCGAATATTTATTTCGTGTATTTTTTTCTACTGATTTTTTCTTAGACAATATTTATTGCATATTTTTGATGCACCTGTTGGTATTTTAAATTATATTGCTAAATTTTCACACACCTAATCATAGGACCAGATTCACAGTGTGGACGATACCCTCAGTATCACCCTGGTGCAAGACTGGTACCTACAAGCGGGAAACTGAATCAACAAAACAGAGAAAACCCAAAAAAAACGACTTAGCAGGGGTGCTCAGGTTCATGAGGTGAGGTTTGTCAGGGTCTTGGCATTGGATGCGTTTGCCAACCAACTGCGTAGCAGGCCGGATCGGGAGAGACCGCAGTGGGAGGGATAGATTTATATGTCCATCACTCAGGACACACTGACCCCCAGATTCCTACCCCTCCTAATATCATTTTCCTTCCCAGAACTTCCTCTCAATACTTTCCTAAAAAACCCTCCACGCAGCACCCCCAAAGATGAGAGGGGAATTATTTTCCTCAGGGCTGTGTGGAGCTAATGTAAAAAAAAAAACTCGAAAACGAAACCTCAAGTCAAAGAAGTTACAGTGCAAAAACAACTCAAAGGTGATTTAGATTGTAGATTCACCAGTTTCCCTCTTGTACCTACTAATTTCTGGACACCATGTATATGCATTAGAAAATCACATAAGACTTAGGTTCCTAATTCACATATTTGTATTGTAGTTACTTAGGGTACACAGGTTTTAGAAAAACAAAATTGTGTATTTTTTTATATTTTTATTTTAAATATTTTTATGATAAAATTTCAGAATACAGAAAAAAAGAAGTCTATTATAAATACAGTAATTTATTGAGATCTAGTTTTCAAAACAGAAACAATAATAAAAACTTCTACGAAAAGTCGAGAGCTGATGAGAATTCAATTGCAACTCTCGCCTACTTTACGGTGGTTTTTCTAAACACACGACAAGTTGATTAAAAATAAAAATGAGATAAACAACGGATATATCATTTAGGCCCTAGAATTTTTCACAAACCATCTAATGTTCCAATTTTAATTTATTCTTTTCCATGCTTCCGAAATAGGAATCTAATCTAGAATTTAAAATATTAATAATTGTTTTTTTATTACAACCTTATAATATAATTTTGTTGTAAGTAGTAATTTTGTTGAAATAATAGGCAGGCTTTTCAACAAAATAAATAATGAAACCAAATACTTTGGACATCACTTTAGTTTATAAGAACGTAACCAATTGGTTTCGGCACAGCCTTGCCTCCTTCATGGCAGATTATTGACTGAGCTTACCACCGTGCATTTTGTCTGTCTGTAAATTAGTTCGTGTGTCCGGTCAATCCTGCCAAGATGGTAGCTGTGTTTGATAGCTATATTTATATTCCACCAGAGCTCACGAGCATTACGATTGTCGCGAGCTGTCAAGTCACAAGTTAATTTTTCTCAATCAACAAGTTCACAGAAGTATAAAAGTGTACACTGGATAATTATTATAAGAGAAACGGCCAATGAACCATTATTTTATTTGTTTTTATTTTACACAGATATTGGTAGTGAGAACTTTAGCATGAGAAATAATTTTGAACATGAGAAAGAAAAAATAATGAAATTACAAAAGGTAGAATACAATCAAACAAAAGACAACAAAATTTAAAAAAATGCAGTGTTCTGATAGGTTTACAAAGAGACAATCAAAGGTTAAGAATAGGTTTGGAATAGGTTTTTTTTTTTTTTTAAATCGGATGCGGCTTACATATATATAGTTCCCGTGAGCACTTAGGCCATCGACACATTGTACTATCTCTCATTTTACCTCATTCCTTTGACAGTAACCCAGTCCCTTTTATAAAGTTCCCGGGATTGTCATTGGAAATGAAGCTATATCTTCTGGTTCAACAATGTGTCTTCCCAGGTCTCATTTCCCCTCTTCACTCCTCCTTGGTTCCCTGAAGGCCCCACGACGGAAGAGGGCTTCATCTCTCCTCTCCACTCCTTAGTTCCCCGAAGGCTCCACGACGGAGAGTCCACATCCCCTTGGTTCCCTAAAGGCCCCACAAGGGAAGAGTCCACTCCATCTTAGTTCCCCGAGGGCGAGGAGGGAAGAGAACTTCATCTCTCCTCCTTGGTTCCTTAAAGGCCCCACAGAGTAAGAGTTCACCAAGATGGCCTCATTTCTCCTCTTCACTCCTACATGTTTCCTCGAAGGCCCCACATGGGAAGAAGACATCATCTCTCCACTTCACTTCTCCTTGGTTCCACAAAGGCCCCGTTCTGGAAGGGTGCCCTTCCCCTTGGTTCCTTGAAGGCCCCATAAGGGAAGAGTTCATGGAGGTGGCCTCAGCTCACCTCTCCACGGTTTCTCCTCTTGGTTCCTCCTACGGTCCCAGGAAGGAAATCCACAGAGGTGGCCTCAGCATTCCTAGGTTCCCAAAGGGCCCCTAGTTTTCGAATGGTCCAATTTTTTTGTCCCACGAGTTACCAGGGAAATAGAAGGTCCACTCCAGCAGAGCCCTGAGTGCTGAAGTGAGGTCTAAATACTCCGAGATGCGACCTTGTTTCTCAGAGGCACCGTTCGTGACGCTGTTTCCCAAGACATTGAGCCTGAGCACGGTAGCTCACACCTTGGCTTGGGATGGCTATTGCAGGTTTGTGTTTCCACTCCCTGAGCGATGGGTTCGCCACACTCCCTACGCTGAGTCACGATTAGGTTTTTAATATGATTTATAAAAATCACCATATCAACATTAAAAACTTCAATATTACCCAAGTATTGGATTCCCATAGCGTGAAACCGCTGTATCGGAGAATGAGAATTGCGCTTATGTATACTGCAGTAGAATAGTGTGTCATGTTGTTCTTGTGAGTATATGTAGGTTTATAAGTTGCAGGAGTACAGAACAGTCTAATTTGGAGTTTATTATATTGAGTTTTAAATCTGCCTTGAAGAAAGTTAGACGAAGACGAAACCGTTTAACACGTTTGTATAAATAAAGTGATTTGAACAAAGATTACACTATTTACAAAGTTTATAGTTAGTTGTTTGACAGACCGTTACATTTGACTTCGACACAAGACGGTCAAACAACTAACCTATAGTAACATTTCATCACACGGTAGTTAATAATTTTAAAATAAATAATTAATGATAAAGAAATTTGCCATAATTCTAAAAGCTAATCTTTCTACTTCAATCACAACTCGGAACACTTAATATCTTCACTATTATTTATATGTTCAAGTTTAATAGAGAAATAAAATTTATTTATGTTTAAAAATATATGATATTATCATGAATTTGAAATTTTATTACAATCTTACGTTAAAATAGCGTTTGGACTTACTTTGTCTGTGGCAACATGAAAAAAAATATTGCTTTGCTAAATTAATATAACGCCCTTATCGCTATATTCATTGTATTGTTTTGATATAATATAAATGTGTATGATTGATTTCTTTTATTATATTTAATAATTCTAGGAGATACAATGTATGACAGTCTAAGATATTTTACAAGGAGATAATAAATTGATGTTTTCAATATTTTTTTGCTCCCGTGGATCTATCATGTGGGACGTGTGGGGCCGTTCAAGTATTACGTAACGCACTTGAGGGTGGGGGGTCTTGTGAAACGTTACTGTGTGTTACAAGGGGGGTTCGAACAATGCGTTACGTAACATGTTTTTCTTTATTTAGATAAAAAAAACTAGGGGATTAAAATCTTCCAAGTTGGCAACCCTTTTCGTTCTCTAAATCTCTTGTTTTATTTATTGCCACAAACGCAATTAAAATAAGAAAAAAATGTATTTAAGCGACTTTCCAGTACTTTGCGCAACTTAATTGTGACTTTCAGGTAAAAATTGTCACTTGGGCGTTACGTAACGTTTAGGAAGGGGGGGGGGGGTGGTACGGAAAAACGTTACGGCGCGTTACATGGGGGGGAAGGGGGGTCAAAAATCTTCAAAAATTGCGTTACGTAATACTTGAATGCCCACTGTTATAAAACAATCAATCGATTAATATTTTCCTGAAATAACACACAGAAATGCAAAAAAATTGAATGTTAAATTAGTCATTAATCACTTCATTAGTGCCTTAGTACTTTTTTGTACAGTCCACATGCAGCCGTGATAGATCCAACACTGTTTTAGTCAACTTTCAGTTGTTATTTTTCACTTACTAACTTACTAAGAAGCAATAGCTTTTCTTGTTTCTGATACAAATAACGATTTTCAGAGCAAAAGCAGCATTAATTGAAGCATTTTTAAAATATTTGGCCATACTAACACTATATTTCGTTATTAATTACACGAATTTCATAGGAACTATCGAAAAACTAACAATATTTTTTCCCACAAAGCCACACACAATAATAATTATTACCTTACAATACCATTAACTTCAATTAAATCATGAATCCCGAATAAAATTTTTAGTCTAGTCAAATTCTTAGTCTAATATTTTTACTTACAATAAGATTTAAGAATAATTAGCAATGTTTTAAGGCTTATTTTTATCAATTTATCGAATCCACTATGTGGCAAATTTAGATTTCAGAAAAATATGTTAAAAAAACTACTTATTTTCTAATTTACCAAACTTTAACTCTACAAACTAATTCGTTTGGATGTTAGAGCTCGAGACGTGCTCTGCTACCTATCTAAATAATCTCTATTCACAGATTTCTGACTTCAAATTGTCCTGAAGTTTTAAGTTATAATCTCAAATTTTAAGCATTGTTATCAGTGTGTCAACTGGTATGAAATCTAAGGAAATAATTCAATTTTATACTGGTAAGTAAGTTTCCTAACTACTCGTGTGGTAGTTAAACTTACGAAATGATTCAAATTTGTAGTGATCTCCCTAATGACTTACTTATAAGAAGTAATCTTACAATTGGTATTTTATATGTATACCAGTAACACCATACTATTTTATGAACAAGGGTTGTCCAAGAATTATAGACCTGTTCTCATTTTCGAGGATATTATTGCTCAAAATATGTGCCACACTAGCATGTAGCCCAGACTTTCCCCTAAAAAACGAGTGGTGACCCATCTCTTTATCTGCTTCTGCGCGATCTGTGCTGTGTTCCACTGTCGATTTTGATGGGAAAATGGCGTTTGCAAATTGCGTGATGGTTGGTTTCCCAAAATGCTGAAGAGCAAAAACGTGCTCCATGCTCTTCGAACCGTTTTTCCAACCATGACGAGGCTTTTTTGGGTTGAAACATGGGTTCACAACTAAACTTAATACCGGAATCAAAAAGGCAATCAATGACATGATTTGCATCTTTTACTTCACCTGAAGCAACATTTGTCCAGAAAACATTTGGAGACCGACTAAGACGTGGAGTTAGAGGTGATAGCATTTTTGGCGGCGGAGTTCTACGGTAAGGGAATCAAGGACCTGGTGCCATGGTTTACCAATTGCATTGAAACAATGTCGACAAATAGCTGGGATATGTACCTAAAATGGGGGGCGTCTACAGGAATTCCAAAACTGAAAAAATCGGACTAATATCTATGAGAACCAAAGTGCGTATGAATATCTACAGCTCAAACTGCTGACTAATATCTATGAGAACCAAAGTTTTGACGAATATCTACAGCACTGCCAGAGGTTGGATTTGCAATTATGTATAGCATATTGGAATAACGTAATATTGCGTATGCAGTTTAAAAAACTTACTTTATTTCGAGTGCTTCTAAATTATTTAGTCTGTTACCATGACCATTTCTATGTCAGTTAGGTTAGGTTAGGTTGTGGTGCCGTGTATTTCGAAATAAATAAATATCTTTGTATTATGACCTCCATGTTTGTTCAATAAATTATTATCCTCGTAAACAGCAAAATACGTAATATTATGCAAAAACTTCATGTACGTACTTTAAACGTTTAAGCCTTTACGTAATTTATGCTTTTCCGTACAACTTCTTGCTCAGCTACCCTCTGTAGATATTAGTCCAACCTACGCTCTGTAGATATTAGTTCAACCTACGCTCTGTAGATATTGGTCAACACTGGGACCGTCATAGATATTCGTCCGACCTGAGCTCTGTAGGTATTAGTCAATACTTTGAAGTTCGTAGATATTAGTCCAACATATGAGCTGTAGATATTCGTCCGACGTACAGGCTGTAGATATTAGTATCTGGAGTCCCTAAAATGTCGTATGATTTTTTTTATAAATATAAATTTTTCTTTATTTTTTAAATAGAACGGTCTCTAATTCTTGGACAATCCTCACATGTCCACAACTGTAATGTAAGAATGACTCATTTGGGTAAACATACCAGTTGCTCAACAGTTAGTAATCTTACCATTCAGTTATTGCAAGTAACCTTGTCAATCACACAAACGGCAAACCATTGTATAGTCTTACCACTTATGCAAAATGTCTTTTGCCAGTGACTCAAATGTGTACAGAATTTTACTATTGACTCCATTTAATGACCCAGAAAAGACATTAATTTAATAAGTGGTCTACACATGATAACAAGACTTTGCGACACGTTGTCCAATTTTATGAAGTTATAATTTTTTCATATTTGAGTAACAATAATCCATAACCACGAACATATCGAATAAATAAATAATACTAAGAATCTTTATTGCAAATGTAGTTTTTTGGCTGTGCAATTATTTTTTTACCGAAAGTCGTTCAAATCTGTGTTGCAATGTTAGCATTAATATTTATAATACAGGTGTCTACAATTACCTACATCTTATAAGTTAAGCTTTATATACGCAATTAATTAATAATTATTTAAGTTTATTTACGCAATTATTGCATAGATTTTATAAATAATCTCATTGCTGAATATTGTGGCTTTTTAAGATTTTGGCAATATAGTTAAAATATTGGCAAAGTGTGTGTTTTTTAACAAGTGCTATATTTTTGGCAAGTGCTTTCGTTCGTTTCACAACCAAACCGTTGGTCCCAGTTTGGGGAAATTACTCATAATGTCTTTCGAATTTGAAATACTAATTTAAACCGTACTTATCCAACTCACTACTAAGTAGCTACCATGAGACCATTAGCGCAAGAGTTGTCGAACTCCAAATTTGCGTGAGTAGAAAAATTCGATTGAATTTATTTATTTGTTTGTTTGTTTTTGTTACAAAGAATACAGTACAAAGAGGCTTTGACTGCCCAACTAGGAAGGTCTCCCGTTCTAGGACAGTCAAATGACAGAAAAATTTTGATAGGCGTAAATTTAATTTACAAATGACCGAATTTCGAAATGATTTTTACACACCCAAATTTGGGCTCCTTTAGTGTCTAGTTCATAACGTTTTTTTTTCTTCCAAAAGGTGGAAACTGATTATAGTTCTATATAGCAAATTCTATATAGGAATTTCAACCTTGTCGCCATTTATGTAAGGAGTGTTTTTGCTAGCGGCTCGATTTTGAATGTTAGACGACGCGGTAGTAGATTAGGGTATTATTTTATTGATTTGAAAATCTTAAATATATTTTTGGTAGTTAGACCACAATTAGGTAGGTACAAAAGCAATGCTTGTAGTGACATCTTTATTTCCTTGCCAAAATGGGACTTATATTGTTTTTTAACATACAATCACAAATAGATAGTCAACAAATCGATTTCTCAAAATCGCTGATTCAGCCACTCTTGTACTAGTGGCCTCCTACATTATTTTCTCATTCTAAATAATACAAATTCATTTGTAAATCATTCGGCTTTCAGAATCTTACACAAAAAAAATCTATAATATACATTAACATTTTTTAACTCCCTTTCCAAATTAACTAGAAATCACAGTTCACAATAATCTAAATAAAAACATTTATCTTATACATAAAGTTATAAAACTATTAGGCAACTAAACAAATTAGTATTTCCACTAAACAAACATTTCTCAAACAAACTATGTATACTATGTTTTTTGTCTCTCTAAAAAGCATAATATTTAGATTTTTACCCTTACCGATTGCCTAGTAATTGGTTTCGTTCTGTAAAAAAAGATAAATTTAGAAAAAATGTGAAAAAAATTGTGATGCTTGATAAACTGGCATGACTTATGTTTGCAGAAAAATTAGTGCTGATGGCTTCATGTTTTAATAATAATTACGTGAATTACACTGATTAAATGTTTTTTTTTTTTTTTCGTAATGGTCGCATAGCAGTGATTGATGATTCATTATTTAATAATTAATCTTATAATGAATCAAAAAATAGAATTGGTTTGATTTGTCGCTTTTGAATTAATACATGTATACTGTGTAATTACTAGGGAATGCAATCTCGACTCGGGATCGCAAATTCCAGATCTCGCGAAATTAGAAATTACAATCTCGCGAGATCTCGGAATTTTCGGGATCTCATTAATTAAAAGAAAATATTATTTGAAAGAAAACAAAAACCTTTATTCTTTAATATTAGTTACTAAATAATTAACAGTTTTTTTTTAAATTAAAGTAATCAAAAGAATAAATATAGCTTAAGGAGATTAGAAAGTAATTATGGGTGATTTTGAAAGTAACTTCTTAAAAAACAAAGTGTATTAAGGGTGCTATCTGCTAAACGGCATCTAATGTCCGTTGCAATGTACCCAGCTGCTCCCCATGCCCTCTCTGACTCAACACTGGTTGGCAGCAGCGTGACTAAGCAATTATATGTAAAATGCAAAAATCTCCCCCTTGTTCCTCCACACTCAAATAGATCCATTTCTTTTTTTATGACTGACTCTAATTTATCTAAACTCGTGGATACACGCGAAAAAGGACTTTTAGATACTCTCAGAGTCTCTTTTAATTTCTCTTGAAGTGACGTATTAGTCGTAGAAAGGGGCAAGTCATCTTCGTTTTCTGTGTTTGCTACTGTGATATTAATCACGGTACCAGAAGTTGAGTCTGGTTGTTTACGATGTAATCGTTTGATTATATTTTTAATTTCTTACCATACGAGATATTTGCTAATATTATGATAATATTCGTAATTAGTCGGTAGTTTTCTTTCTTCGATCGACACTCCCGCCCGACCGTCAGTCAGTCAGCGCACCACTCGCGCCCCGAGTGGACGTGTGTAGCGACGCTGACTACTTCCGCCCAATCCCGTCGATCTCGAAAGGGATCTCGTCATATTATGCTTTGGGATTGATCCCGAAAAATGTCACGAGATCTCGCGAGATCGAGATCCCGCGAGATCGGGATTGCATTCCTTAGTAATTACACATTATATCAAATTCAACTTTTCAAAATTCTTCATCTTTGTCCTATTCGTGAAAGCGATTGACCGATTTATTGATCTATTGCCAGGTCATTTGTATGATCTGGTTCTAGATCAATTGATTGGTCTAGTGATAGGTCACTTGATTGATCTCACATTAGGTCAGTCAGTTGACTTAAGTCTCGGTCACACGGACCGATTCCATTGCTGCTATTTGAATAGTAGCATTGACATCGCTTCGCGTGTCTTAGATATTGGCTGCGATTTAGCAGCTTTTAAATATTCATGCGATACGATTAGGACATATTTAATTCTGATCGCTCGCTTTTGCTAAACACGCGATTTTGGCGGTCTTTTCACTATCTTTTCAATTTCAGGAGCTCCGTATGATCGTCTAATAGCAACAATAAATTTATTGGTAATCAATCACCGCGTTGGAAATATAGCAGCGTTGAAGTCGCTCAAAATTATCGTGGCTTTAATAATAAATAAATGGGTCAATAATTGCTTGACCTACTGATGGGTCAATTTTGATCTAATTATACAGGCCAATTGATTGATCTACTCAAAGATCAAGTGATTGATTGATGATAGGTCAATTGATTGATATACTCAATTACCAAATGATTGATTGAGGTCAATTGAATGATTTGCAGAAGGTAACCCGTGTGATGTGATTATTTCTTCAAGTTGGCAAATTTCTCAAGGAGCCGCAGGATCTTCGCCTCAATTGTTTCCAAAACCGCCTGTCTAATTGCCTTTCCTGTAAAACCTAAAAGGACATCACAATGTTTTCAAATAACAAATATGGCGTAAACATAAAAGTATAAAAAAGAGTCAAGTATATTCTATCATAGTCGAATGTACATAAATTAGATAAGATAGGCTGTTTTGAGAATGTTTTTATAATATTTATCAGGATTGCGAATTTACGACATGTGGAAAAAACAAAGAATTGTTGATGATATATATAATATATTGCCAATATAAATATGTGAAAATGGTTGGCAGGATATAAACCATTGATTTGCGTGATAGAAAAAGTTAGTAGGTAAATTAATATTCAATTGTAATTTAAAGATATATATATCCATAACTTAATTGTGTCAATGTGATAGAATAAGAGATACCCTGTAAGAGGGGGGGAGAGGGGTAGAAATCAAAATCGGTGTACAGTCGTAATACAGATTTAAAACTAATTTGTTTTATTACATATTTTTTAAATCTTTGTTGGCCTCAGAAGCCATGCGTAATATCACGCAACTGCATACGAGTGATTAATACTTTATTTTTTGAGGACATTACGGGAATCTCAATGTTATTCGATAGCGAAAGAAATCGCCCAAATCTGAGCTAGCCCAAACAGAACTCGATTAGAAGTGGATGAGATCCGTAAATCCATAAAGATACGGAAAAAATTTAATTATTTGTATTTGATGGAGATTTTTGTCTGAAGCTAGACGCGAAAACATTATAAAGAAGAACAAATTTAAAACAAAATCTAAGGTACCTTTATATGTGAATGCATGGTGAATACCCGCAATTTATGCATCACATGGATTTGCTTTCTGAACGCGCTACGAAAGCCTCCAATCTACGAGCGATAAGGCCCTTACGAGTAACAGCATTAAAAATAATAGACTATTTCATCGACAGCCCATACCTCCTGGAATGCTAGACACAAATTGTTCGTACCGAACAACTACTACGTCTTAAAGGTTCCAAGAGTCATTTTAGGCAAGAAGTTTTAGTTAAGTTTTTTCATTCATTTATTTAAAATGATGTAAATTATGTATGTGATGTGTATTTTAATAGGACTACATCAATTTATTTAACATACATTACCTATTTAAAAAAAAGTATTTATAATTTGATTGAAAAATATCTAGAAAACGAAGAAAACCTACAAGAGGGTAAAAAAGGGGAAAAAATGCAACAAGCTTGGGGGGGAAATATTTAGCTACAAATATTAAAAATAAGAAAAGTACAAAAGAGAAAACATTTAGGCAACTGACAGGCGGTTTGAGAAGCAGAGGCGGATGATGGTCTAAACATGAATAAAGTCATAAAGTGGTTATATAATGTATACTTAAAAATAATACATTGTTTAAGAATTTGTGACTTGTGAAAAGTAAAAAAGGGGCAAGCTGTGACAGGGTTAAAAATGGGTAAGTACATTTAAAAAGTCATGTTTCTTTTCACCAAGGGTGTGCAAACTTTTCACAAATGTTTATTGATGTTAATTTCACTGTGGTTTGATGCAGGCGCTGTCTTAAAGTTTAATAATTGTAGTAACTTTAAATGTCCAGAATTTCAAAGAATTTGAATCAAAACACAAGAGACCAAAATAAACTATATGCATTTCATTGATGTTATTGAGAAAACTAATATTTTAAACTAATCAATTTTCAGACTCACAACAGATTTGGACTCATGTGCTCTATGGACCGAACATTGTATTTCGGTCTAGCACACTCGAAAATAAGTTATCAGTCGTAATATTTTTAAACTGGGAACCTGGCTATTAAGGCGTTTCAGTTTTGTAACAAATTGTGAACAAGGCACAACTGTTGTTATGATAGTAAATGATAGTTTTGCTTCTCTGCTGATCGCAAAATGTTTAAAAACTTAAATGAACCAGCGATCTGTGAATTTCTAATATTAAAAAAAACACGCTGATTGGCCATTTCACGACAGCATTACATTTATATTTCTGCGAAACACTCTAACCTGTTCCATGCAGTTTTTATTTTATTTTGAACAATGACTTGATGATAATAAGTTTGTTGCACACCCTTGCGAATGGCGTAGCGGCGTGGTATCAGCTGTAGCGGGTGCGCTACACAAAGCCATTGACAAAGCATATCTTGTAGTAGCCGTGGCTGCTCACGTGCGGCTGCTGACGGCGAGGTGAGTAAGGCCGGCGCTCAGGACTGTCCGAGGACGCGCGCCGTCGCACCAGACCCATCCTGGAATAACAAACAGTTTTACAGTGTGAGAATCAGTTGCAAATATCTAGTCTCTTTGTGTTTGTTTCAATTATAGAGTACCTACCAAGGTATGTTCAATATTTGGTCACAATAATTTTTTGCTGTAATAACACTGTGGAATGGTGTGAATATACTAATTTAAAGTTTTTAAATAGAGAGCCTAAACGAATGGAATAAAGGTAAGTATTGGAAATTTTATGAATGTCAAGTGTATGTATTAGAGATTTTCCAACAGTTCAACTTGTGCTGGAGTGAACATTACCTTGTATTAGGACGCATTCAATTGTTTTTTTTTTTAAATTTTATGATAAAGTTTTCCAAGACATGTGAAAAATAATGACAATTGAAAACAGAAGTAGACCCGAGAGAAGACCTTGTGGGACCCCATATAAAACCATTTGAATTGGTATCCTTTTAAGAAATTGTTGATGATTTATTGTCTCCTTTCCTGTACTAGATCGAGTTTGACAAGAAATGACAACTGAGCAGTAATGCTAATGCTGTATCCACATGATGTGGCGTTGGTATCAAATACCTTTTAAAATTTTGTTACATTATTTTTCGTTTTTTTTTTGCTGACAGCAATTGAGGAGCTTATTTCACAAAGAGAAATAAATATGTATAAAAACTTTTTTTCGTGAGAATCAGTGAAACCGTCTTAAAAAGTTCCCTCTTAAGAAGGTTTGTGGCTTAAGAAGTTTGGTTTTTTTCGCTCCCTTGGCCCAAAATTGGCCCAATTTTCCCCACATATAAGGTTTTCCTGCTTAAGAAGTTTGTCTTTTCCGGTCCTTGGAAAACTTCCTAGTGAATAACCAACTCGGGGTCAATATTTCGTCGCCTTAGTTCGTATTTGTCCAACAGACCATTAGAAAATTTTACAGGAGAAGAAGGTTTTCTTTCATTATTTCAATGAATCATTATGAAAGGTGTTTAAGATAAAGCTATTTCCGTAAAGGTAAAAGTCTCATTAGTTTAAATAATTCTTAGTTATGTGATTAACTATCATTTTCAATACTTTTTTTTAAATTTTAAAGTGGAGATTGAACAAAAACTAAAATGGTCTGTTGGACAAATAAGAACTGAGGCGACGATTTTATGATAATCTTTGAATGAAAATTCAATTAAATGTTGGACATGATGAATAATAAGAAAACAAAATTCATTGAAAAGTCATCTCTATTTAAAAATAAGTCGAAAAGTGCAAATTTAAAAAAAATTATGTTTGCTTTATCTTTCAAAGTACCTACCTAATTCCTCCTAAAAAATAATTATTAAAATTATTCATTAAAACTTTTAAATATATAACACCTACCATGATGTGTACGTCCATACAAAAAAAGCAAAGAGGTTCGCAGAACCTTGAGTAACACTTGGTCAAAAATTTCGATAGAGAATCGGAAATAAAGTACATTTTTTATTTTTTTTACATGAATACCGCACAAGAGTCCCAACTGCTCCCGTCTGGAGCCAGTGGGACTATGGCATCCCCAATTGGGGTATGTTGTGAGGCTGAAGGTAGTGGGGGAGGGGAAGGAGACAGGGAAAAGGAAGGTGGGGAAGTACCTGGCTATTCAGATCTGGTCACCAAACACGGCAAAAGCCATTTCAAGCAACGTTTCAATTCTGAATGGTGGTCTTACACCAGGGCGATACTGAGAGTATCTTCCACTCTGGAACGTGCCGCAAATATACTATATATTATTTTAAATGAATAAATTGTGAAATACACAAATTAATCAAATCAAATTTATTTGATTCGATCCCGCGACCTTCGGAATGCTAGTCAAGCGTCTTACCGCTGCACTAGGCCGGCCGTCACGTCAAAACTGTGGCGCTATTCGGATACATTGGAAAAGGATAATAATTTCTCTATTAAATAATAATAACTTAGTATTTATATAGTGCAGTTTTGTGTTATTTCTCTTCAAGTGTGCTTAAAACTATAAACTTAAAAGTATTCCAACGAGTAAAAGTATTCCTTACGAGTCCTCACAAATATTAATTAATTAAATATTATAAAAAAAGGAATACAACAATTGGGATATTTCACTTATAAGGACACACTTTCAGAACATTAGTATAAGAACTACCCCTTCAAGAGAATTAAAGTCTGAGAGCTTATATAGATACGTGTCTGCAGCTTCTAAGCGTGATTACGTTATTTAACTTCTTGGTTATTTCACTTTTAATACAGGTGTACAGGTTTCACCTTGTAAAAATTTATCATTTTCTGTTGCACATAAAGCAGGTAAATAATATATTTATTTTTGAAAATCTGAATCAGCCTTCTCGTTGATATCGACATAGGGAATAATTATAAAAAACACCATTTTGGGTAGACATTTCTCTTTGTCAAAACGCTCTTTTGTTGAGAATCTCACGCTTTAGATGAATTGCGTAATTGACTATTCTCTTCTTTCCTTACTTACAGTCTAGCAGTGGGACGGAGACGACGGCCCCCCCTGCGCCCCCCGCGCGCCTCTTGTTGGGCCAGGCGCTCCATCGCTGTCACCTTCACCCCCTCTGGAAATACCAATTACAAAATGTCACTGTTTCTAACTATCGTGGTACGAGAACACCAAGATGGAAGGCAGGAAAACACTTCTTCTTGAACAACAATGGTGTTTTTTATAATTAGTTGGTGTTCTCTTCACAAACTTTACCTGAACATAAATAAGTGTTATTTAATAAGTTTTTACAGAATAAGTCAACCAATTATTCATCCATATGAACTTAACTCTACCCTTACCTCTGTCGAAGAAATTAATGACCTGAGCATAACTTTCGACTCTAAATTACTGTCAACTCAACTCTTAACTCTGGTCACTGGAGCCAGGATGCGGCTAATGGCTTCCGATAACAAAGTGGTGATCGCAGCCTTCCAGCACCAAGCGCCACACCTGAGCGAGCACTGGGCCCTAGCTCACTCCAGACCACGTCCTACATTATAATTGATTATTTATTTTATTTCTATTATCGCTTATGTCTTTTATATTTGTTTGTTCTATTTACTTTTTTTACTTTATCTGTTGTGTAAATATGTACAACTTTATGGGACGTGTGGGATTGCACTATCCTCCCCACATCCTGGAGAATAATAATAACCTATAAACCTTTTACGCATTTTATTATTTTATTATTATTATTATTATTATTATTATAAATTAAACTTTATATCCCATATAAACTCAATCTATAATACAGGTATCAAAATGCTTGGCTTCGTTCATAGAAATTCCAGAGGTTTCAGGAACATTTCAACTTTAAAATTTTTGTATACATCCTTAGTATGTAGTCAAGTCGAATATAATTCTTCGATCTGGTCCCCCCATTTTAAAATACATTCAGATTCAATCGAAAAAATTGAACACAAATTCAAAGACACTTTAATTTTAACCTCAGTATTCCCATTGAAAACATAAATTATAATTACTTGATGAAAGAATTAAATTTATTTAGACTCTCAGATAGAAGAATTATATCTGACTTAATATTTATGTTCAAAATTGTAAATAGTAGAATAGACAGTCCTGATTTAACTAAGCTCATTGAATTTCATATTCTCACGAGAACCACTCGTTCTAAAATCCTTTTTAAATGCAACAATAATCGGACTGAGCATACGAAACACTCGCTTTTATCTAGGTTGCATGAAGTTACTATAGATATGCAGATGTGATAGATCTATTTAACTGCATGGAACATAGGTACAAGAAAGCTATGCTATCATATTTTTTTAATCACTATTAATTTTGTATTTTTGAATGAAGCTATCACTTTGTAGTTAATTAGTATACGCTTGCCCTGAAGAAACGCCGGTTGTTCTGAAACCGGTTGGATTTACTCATTATATAAATGGTTTAAACAAAGTTGAATTGTTTCATTTAACTATTAATTTTATTTGTATTATAGATTTTTGCATGTAAATGTATCTCTGGTGTCACTTCCCAATGTAACGTCACAATTAACTGTTATACATACACTGTTTTATCATTACTAATATTTTGAATATGAATTTGTGACATGTAATTAGTGTTTATGGCATACTTGTGCTGTTTGTATTAAATAAATAAATAAATAAACACAACTTATTTTAATGCAATATAATACAAATACAAAGGGTCTATTTTCCCTTTGCTTAGGTGATCTCCAGGATCACACCAGACCGACAAAGAAGAAGGGTCTAATTTCCCTTAATCTTTCTACCGTCAGTTCTTTACAACTGTAAGTACCTCATGTACCCACGTTTAATACACAATATACATGTGTACCTCTCAGCTCCAGTGCAACTAGATAACTAACTCAAATTAACCAACGTGGCTATATTTAAAACATGCAAATATAAATAAAATGGAAAGTCAGCGGGAACAGAAAATTTAAGAAGTTCTCACAACTTGGATTTTAACAAGCTAAAGTCAAGTTTGTAAAGTTTTTCAAAATTGTCAATTTTATCAAGTTTGTTACCGTGACATTTTCTTGTTAGTAGCGAGTTTTCACCAGGTTAACACTAAGAGTATGATGCCTGTACGTACCTATTTGCGCAGACGCAGAACTGTGTGAAGTAATAGTGGGGAGTGGGCCGAGTGCGCGGGGGCGGGGCAGCGGAAAAGAGCGACGTACCCACCCGGAGCGGGCGTGCGCCTGATCCTAAAAACAAACAATACAATCTGTTACACTTAGTTAGCAAAGCCGTCCACTTCTTTATACCCATTCATTTACTTATCTTAACCACGTCAATTTAATAGATATCCTTCTATATCTCTGGGGTTGGTTCGAAGAAATAACCACATAATGAAAAGTGAAAACAGAAGTGGTCCCGACAGAAGACCTTGTGAAACCCCGGGAAAAAATAACTGAAGTTAGAATCCCTTGAAACAAATTGTTTATCAACATAATTATTTCATTTACCGGTATTTTTGCTCCTGCCGAGGTTGTCATTTGCTGAAGAACCATTCAACAAACAATGTGAATTCCATAATATATACGTGCGAATTGTCTTATACCTGTGTTAGGCACAAAATAAATGTTATTGTTGAAGGAATCTACTTCGTCATAGTACCTACTTTTTAAAATTAAACGATTGATCAGAAGGGTTCCAGGACAAAACAGAACACTTTTGAAAAGTGGTACAAAGTCATGAAAATTCAAACAAAACTTAATTTAATTCAAACAAAACTAAAGTTAATTTTTTTCACTACCTTTCACACCTCTAAAATTATTATCACTTTTTAAACGTTTTGTGTTTTGCTACCGTTCAGTTTTGTCCGGTTACCGCTAAGAAGGGCGAAATATCATCTACGAAGCCAGTCATGCATGGTGTTGTGGTTTCGAGTCTGATTGCCGGTCCAGTCTATATTTATACTATTAGGGCTCCCGCAGTATTGCAGCGCTCCGACTATACTAACTGATGTAGGCAGACTCACCCATAGCTGGTCCTGCTCGGCCAGAATGTCCCGGCCCTCCTGAAGGGCCAGTCTCATCTCATCTGCTGGGGTGGCCGGTGGCTGCGAGGGGAGCGGATGTCCGGAGAGAAGAGAACCCGATATATTTACATGTTTAAATACTAAATTTTAAACGCCTACCCACTCACTATCTCTCACTATCAAATGCTGCGGTAAGTACAAGTAGGTTGGCCATTAGCTCTAGCCCATATTGTCAAATGTTGCGGGAAAGCGACGGTGCGTTCCTTATGATACAAGTGGACCATAATCTCTAGCCAGTAGGAATGACCAACCATTTTTTTGTTTTTAATAAAAACAAATGTCACATTAGAGTAAAATGGAATCTACCTTCTTTACTCCAGGTTAAAGTCGTTGGATATGTCATGTTAGACAATGTACACACATCGTGTTCAAAGCTCGTACCGTGAAACTTTGGAGGGTGATTGATTATTCAAGAAAAATTTAGCAAAACATGATGAAATTCATTTTGATTAGTGCCCAAATTAAACAAAATTATGATAAATTTCTTATTTTTGTTTGGTTCACAAAACGTTCCTGTAAACACACCTTTATAATTATTATTTTTCCGTTCTCAGTCAGCTGTTCTATAAACAACAGTGTGGTACTTATATATAATTATGTACATAGTTTCAAAATCCTTCTACAAATTTCTGTAGTATTGTAATATAGATAGACATATGTAGTTTTGAGTCGTTCAACATATGTCAGTTAAGTAGTACCTTAGAAGAGTGGCAACTATAGTCGTATGTGTCTAATGCACAAACAATTATGGAAATAGTCAATAATACACGATAGAAAGCTGGCTCCCTCAGTGTTGGTTCTCTGGCTTCAGAATAACTTGGAGCATTCAATAGCTAAACACGTTCCAGTTAAATATTCATTGTAAACCTCACAATAACGTAAATAAAGTAACCTGTAATCTCGACGAACGTCGATTTTTATTGGAGATTCCCAAACACATTTCAAATAATCTCAATCACTGAGACTGAAGGATGTTGTTACAAACATTAATTTTGAATTTACTCTATTTTATTTGTTTATCCTTAAAACGATAATTGGAATATGTTTCTAACATAAACCTAACGCCTCTTAGATGTTATCCGAACATAAATGTTATTACGACCTGCAAAATAAAAGGTTCGATTATACAAGACAGTTTTAATAACTTTTTTTTGTATTTAGAACCTCTTTGTTTAAAAAACATGTATGCAGTACACGCGGTAGAAGTGAAACCTTCAGAAAACTAAAGTAGACAAGAGTGGGGAGGCTACGAATCACCATACAGAAAACCACCGTACAAAGAGACCAATTATTATATCTCATTCTCCCTCAGTCTTAATTTATTTATTAACAGAAACAAATAGTACATTAGATACTTTGGTTAAACAAAATTATACAATTAATAAGTATATGGTGGGTACCTGTTATATGTTTCATTGTAGTGTCTTATTTATGGTATGCGTATTAAGTAATTACCAGGTGAAGTATGTAGTGGGAAGGTGTGTGTGTATTTAGACCAATAATATGAACATATGAAGAGCACCATTCATTGGAGAATTAGATGCTGCATTTGTCTTGTAATGAAGCGTGTGGAATAGTTCTGTATGGCGTGTACGTCTTAATGGTATGTTAAAATTAACTAGGGAAAGAAGTTCGGTACAGTGTACAGTCAATGTTATTATTTAAAATTTTGTGTATAAATGTCAAATCAGCTATTGCTCGCCTTTGTTGCAAAGTTTGAAATGTGCATTCAAAGTTATTGTTGAATTTGAAGGTAAGGTATTTTATAAATTTGTTTTGAATATGTTCTATGCTATCTATGTATACTTTGTATAGCGGGTTCCAAATTGGCGAAGCATATTCCATTAATCCTATAGATGCTGGTAGCTAGGGGGGGCGGCCGCCCCGGGTGCCACCCGACCGAGTGTCACCCCCCAAAAGCACAATTCTCTAGCCAGGACGGACCAGAATGGATGTTTTTGTCTCTTTTTAGTGTTGCTTTTTCGTTACATCGAGTTTCACACGTCAAATCACAACGGTGCTGAGGAAGTTTTCATTTCAAAAACTTTATTAGGATTTTTTTCTTAGATTATAATAAGACAGTTTTACCTGCCAATAACACTTATATTGTGTTCCTAACCTCATTTAAATCCTTTATTGAGAGAAGCATTCTCAAATCCCCTTTCGCGTGGCCTTCCCTGCTTTTTTTTAGTACCTTGTGTCTGTCAAGTGGTCACCTATATGCTCATGTCATGCTATACAAAAGCATGTACATAACTTTTGTTTATGTCTATAATAACCCCCCAAGGTTTTACGAGAGTGGAACACGATGTATATAGGAACTGGTAACCAAAAACCTGAAGCAAGGGCTTGATCGGCAAGGCTTTATCGTGGCTCCAGCGTATCTTATAGAATAACGGTTATCGGGCAAATCAGAACAGTAACAAAATATAACATGGTAAAATAAAAGTTCAGCTTAGGTTAGATTGTTTTTATTTTCTTTCTTTAGTGTTCTGTTTCGTCGTGGAACCAGAATAACTGATGCGATAAGACTCACCCATAGCTGATCCTGCTCGGCCAGTATGTCCCGTCCCTCCTGAAGGGCCAGCCTCATCTCCATGCGGGGGCTGAGACGGGCCCCGACGCCAGCAGTGGGAGAGCAAGGGGGCCCTGCCTGAGCCCCCAGGGTGTCCCCGCTGGCTGTCGAGCCGCAGGTGCTGGCCCGGTCCGAATCCGATGCGGGCGGCGGCGAACCGTTTGATACTGGGAGACACAAACACATTTGTGTAGTTCGAAATACGAAACATAGATGGCTCTATTATTTATAGACAGGTCACATAGTGATCCAACAGATATTAGTAGCATATAGGTTTGCCCCTCCATAGTGGGTACTTAGAGCATTCGGCAATGGATAATGGAAACGAATGGAGATTCGGCAGCGTGCCAACTGTCACTCCGAATTGTTATATTAACTTCACAAGGGAAGTTCAAAGACGACCTTGCTTGAGTGGTAACAACTGACAACCAGCCGTTTCTTGCAGAAAACGACAACCGAACCAGAGTTGATGTCCTTTGAAGGATTGCTAAAACCTTTATGTGGGGAAGAAATTCTTAGCAGATTCCGTAGTTTTACTAATAGTGCCCAAAGAATTTCGCCACTACATGGCGTTTTGGACGTTTGTGTGTGCGCCAGATCTTAAAAAGTGAAAAAGAAGTTAAGGGACTGGAATTTATTCATGATCAAGATGAAGCTATTTCTGTTTTTTATTTGAAGAGAACTGGGAGATCGGAAAAAAAATGTGAGCAATAATTCTGATCGCAAACTGGTGAGTGATAGTAGGAAGATTGTTTTGCATAATGTTGAATGAATGAAAAGGTACTTACGCAGAGGCGATACGAGTCCGGGTGGCCCGTTTGTTGGTGTTAGCTCCGGGTCTTCTGTCTCCCTTCCCCGGACCTGCCATCCCAGTCCGCCCCCCTCCGCCCGCTCGCCGCCGTCAGCAGCACCGCCAGCCGCGCTGCTTTCCTGCCGCCAAACACCAGACACCACACCACACCCGGCATCCGCTCCGTTACTACACCACGTCTCAGCCTTAGGTCTAGTGCCCTGTTCCACTGTACTGTCCCCAGACTGCCTTTCTGCACTCTTAACACCAGACACCACACCACCCCCGGTTTCTGTTCCCTTACTACACAATGTTTGAACCTTAGTTCTACTTCCCTGCTCCACTGTACCGTCTTCACTCTGCCTTGCTTTCGCAAAGAGCAGACACCACAACGCACTCGGCATTCGCTCCGTTGCTACAACACATCTCAGCCTTAGGTTCAGTGCCTTGCTTTTGTCTTCAACCTTTCTGCCTTGTTGCCGCCAAACACCAGAAATCATACCATACCGGCATTCACTCCATTACGTGCCCTGCTTTTCTGTACTGACGTCACAATGGCTTTCTGCCCTCTTGTCACTAAACACCAATCACCACACTGTACCTGGGACCCGCTCTGTTCCTACACCACACCTCAGCCAAAGATTCAACCAACTTTTCACACTGCACCTATGCTGATAGGACTATGCCGGACCTGGTATCATTCTGCGGTTTTTCCCTAAGATCTAGTTTGTTTTATTTTATGGGTTCTTTAAAGTTAGTGTGAAAATAACTAAAATAAGTTAATTGTATTTTACACTTTATTTTTTATGCTTTGTTATACAGTTGTTTTAAGTTAAATTTATAATCATTATGAACAATTTAAGGCGGCCCCTAAATCCTACAATAAAATTGAACGGTGCTAGAATCCAAATGATCAATTATATTGCACAATAAAGAACTGCGCAATGTTTTCGTGTTAAGTCTGAGAATATGTTGATCCGGTGTGCACCGTGCATAAAGCAACATGTCCGAACAAGATTTAGCTGCTGCTGTAGTTTTGTTGCTTGTGGCTAAACGTAAACGAACACGTCGGTGGTCGAAAGTTTGTAGAAACAATAATTAATTTTTGGGGATCGCTGGCAACGGTTAATATGCACTTTTTTTTTTAAAAACCTTTTGATTCACCTTAATTACATTAAAAGGCAACTATTTGCATTGGGGGAAGTGGAAAATATTTCATTCTAAATTTCATTACGTAAAATTAAAATTAGCTTTCGTCTTGTGAGATTGTACGCCAGAATCACAAACCATGTTACACAAACCTAGCGTAGCCGCTAAACCACTTGAAAACTGGGATGTTTTTCTTGCCTTGACGCGAGTAGGCGTTATAAATGGGCACTTTCTTTTGTATCACAAACCATGTTACACAAAAATATTTTCCACTTCCCCCAATGCAAATAGTTGTCTTTTAATGTAATTAAGGTGAATCAAAAGATTTTTTTTTTTAAAAGTGCGTATTAACCGTTGCCAGCGATCCCCAAAATTTACCAAACAATATTTCGTAAGCAGTATTTTTTTATCACAATCATGATATTCTTTACTCTTGACATTCCACAGAGACGGTAATTCTCTGTACAATTGGATACATTTGACTCTCTTTCCTTAACTTTTTTATTCTCTTTTTCTGCCATTTTTGTACGCGTGTATGTACTCCTCGTCAAGACGAAACACAGACTAAAAAATATTGCACAATACTGACCCAACACAACGCAATGGAAAAATAAGGTGCAATAAAAATTAAACACGCTCACACTTTTGTTCAATCATTGCGCAATCTTCAATATTAACCCTAAACTGTCAATAATATTGCATCATTCGTAATATTGCGCAGTATAATTGATCGTCTAGAGGCCGCCTTATTTATCATTCTAAATAAACATTCCCCCGATCCTGTTCATTTACAGATTTTCATATGCTCTTTCAAACTCAACAGGCACCCTCATCCGGTCACTTTCAATAACCAATATATCACGTCAAATCTGTGTACACTTTCAGTTGTCCCAATTTTCTGGCAAAAAATGAGTTGCATTTAATTTTGTCCAAAGTTCTCAGATTATTTTTTATCCAAAGTTTGGTGAAAGGGAAGATAAATAATTATGTTGTTAAAATGACTGCCTTTTGAAAAGGGCATGGTTGGTTCCGCTTGTTTCGCTTATCACCTTTTTATTAACATTGTCTGGATAGGATATACGGTCTACAATTTCATTTCCTAATACGCCCTTCCAGATAAAGTTAACTTCATTGTAAATTAGTACTACATAATCCAAAAGATTAACTAGACTTATTGCTTCTTAACTACATACTCTTTTTGGACAGATCTACGCAAATTAGTGTTTTTCTAATCAAAACCAAAATACAAAATCAGTGCCTTGCTTGCATTCAAATTCCACATAGCATTCAAATTTTCAACAATCTCAGTCAAATCTTAAAATATATGGCTACTAATAGATTTGTTTTGGATTTATCAATAAATGATCTAATTTACGTGGATTAAAGTGTTGTTTATTCTGAATTTTTTTCTATAACAGGTAAAATTTACACTATGATACTAATTTTGTCACAAATAACATAAAATATTTCTAATCGGTAGGGGATTGTGTTGAGTCTACAAATAATAACATAACCCACATGATTTTTACCAATGAATTTTAAAGAATTTTGGTATTTTTTTGTATTTGGGGCATTATCTAAAATGATTACATACATTTTAATTTATCTGATTACATTAGTGCTGGTTACAATAATAATTATTAAAAATCATATTTTAAAACTTGGTATTTTTGTGCATTCTTTGAATTTTTAATTCTTACCCAAAATATTATACCTTTTTTTAATGAGTCCATACTTTTGACCCACGCATGCATTAACCCAATATCTCTAACACCATTGATTTAGTCTCCAATATGTTGTACATCTACATACGTACATTAAGTTTCATCAAAATCTGTCCACTAAAACAAAAATACTTGCTATAATTATAAAATATGACCGGCCACGTGAAATGCATTTTCGTTTAGAAAAATCCAATAAATTTACTAAAACAATTCGCAATAAAATTATTATTCAGTGAAACTCGGCTATTAAATCAGTTGATTTTCAATTGAGATATTTTTTTAAATGAATTATTAACATTATGTGATATATAAGAAGAGCAAATTTTTCATAATATCCGAGTTGAACTGTAATAATTCAAAGCAAATTTTTGTATTAATTTGTTTCTAATACGGATTTTTACTTCCTTGTTAAGGGGACAGTTGTTCAAACATGAATAGGCCACTTGCATTGAATTCATAACGACTTGGAAAAAATCGTGTGGATAGATCTTTTTATTAAGATTGCGAAAATGTTAGTAAAAGTTTTTTGAAATGTACAGTTTTTTTATTTTTAAATAAATAAATGCATTATTTGGGCTCGTGACGTCACTACATGAAAATGTCCCGTCTCCGAAAATGTTCATATTAATTTTGTGAAATTCCACACTGATTTTTTTTTTATATGGCATCACTTTGATTTCAGGCGAATTTTTGAATTCGTTCACTAGATTTAGTGTTTGTTCTCTGCGATCTTATCATTTGGTTTGACTTTTTTGACAGATGTTCTGAAGAGAACCCCGTACATTTTAGAAGTCGGTACGTGTTTTAGAGGTATAATGGTTATGGTGCTGATTTTAACAAAATCAAATTTTATAATATACAAGTTCAAGTATATTACATTGGGTTTAGTAATATATACGTGGTACATTAAAATGATTTATGATCAATAAGATGGATCAAGGAAAAAAATATTTATGAGATGTAATATTTTTGGTGTGCCTCGTTATTCTCCTGTGCCATTCAAGTGGAAAACGTTATTTTTTTTAAATGATTTTCGGCTATGTAATTATCGTTTTTTCGCACCTATAAAATTATGTCCCGTCTTTCCGGTTTATAAAAAATGGTCTGATTTTTCGGATTGAAATTTTCAAAAAATCCCCAGGGTTTCAAAAATATGATTAAAAAAAAAAAAAGTATGGAATGTCTTAGGCCTTGTGCGTACTAGCGGCTAGCCGCGTAGGTGTTCAACCACGCGGCCAGCCGCGTTTTTATTTTAGTATGCAACCGCTCATATCCGTACGCACCCAACCGGCGAAAAATTTCATACTAAAATGAAAATGCGGCTGGCCGCGCGGTTGACCGCCTACGCGGCTAGCCGCTAGTGCGCACAAGGCCTTAGAATATTTGTCTAAACCGGAAAAAAAAATTTAAAATGTGATGCAAGTGGCCTATTGTGTTCTATTTTCTCTGTTCAAAATAATAATAATACGAAAAATAAAAAATTTCGCCAGTTGTCAGTTTTATTTGGCAAAAATTAGAAAATTTCAAATGTTAAGCCGGGTACAGATTTCTGTAACATAACATGCAATGTAACGGGCAATGAAAGAATTTGCCGTCCACGTTGTCGCAATGTAACAGAATTCCCATAGTGTGGACGCCTTGCTCGCACGAACCGTTCACACTACAATCTACAAAGTTTCGGGTTTTTCGCTGAACACAAAGGGGCGCGCAGTATGCATGGAGTGTCAGTGTGGACGGCTTGTTTGTGTCTATACTGCAGAATGCGCGCGAACAATGGAGGACTTGTTCTCAGCAGACTGAGCTATGTTCACTGCGCGCATGCCGGAAACAGATGCGAGTAGGTACATACTCGGCTGCGTCCACACTTATGAAATGTTCCTTTCATGTTACACTGCATGTTACGTTACAGCAATCTGTACCCGGCTTGATTTAACCACTGGAGAGACGATTTCGCCAGAAAACATATAAACTTATGGTAGTGCTCTATAGCCAATAAATTAACCTGTATTTTTCCATTTATTTCATATTTATTTTGTGGGATTTATAAAAAAATCGTAAAGTTTATAACCACGCGAATCCTGCATGCTGTTACTTTGAAACTGCCGTGAGGGGTACTTATTCGAGTCAAAATAGAATATTTTCGATTTCTGTATGTTGTCTGTGGTATTCTTAAAAATGAAAGGAGCATATCTATGGAAAAAGGACTTAATTTTAATCATAAACAGCTGATAAAAAGTCGAGGGGGAAATTTTTATTAAAAATTATTTTTATCATCTTTCTAAAATAGTCTATGAAGTTTGGATTTGCGACATCTATGGTCATAATAGATAAAGCATCTCAATAGCTTCGTTTTAAAATAAATGGCTGGCTGGGGAAATGTTTTAAATAATTACAATAAATGTTTTACAAATGGTAGGAAAATTTGGTCCAATTTTGGACGATTATCAATCGCAGAAAAATAAAAGTGGTCCATTTTTCGACCATAATCGCTCCAGTGGTTAAATTAGAAAATTTGGATAACTTTTAACTATTCAAGGGTTGTGAGAGATGAACGGTCGTGTAATGCCAAGAAAATTTTGTTAATTAATCAAAACATATAAAATTTTAAAGAAATTTGTAAAAGTCATGCCAATAAATTGGTGTACAAGTTGCGTTTTCTGGTTCATTGCATCTACCATTTAACCTCCTCTAAAATATATATACCAAAAAAAAAACTATTAAAAAGTCCGTGTTTTATATATTATATTTCAAAATATAAATTTTGAGGCATTTACTGTTTATGTTTTACTTGAGAACAAAGAAAATAACAAATAATATCAATTGTATGGGAGAACTGTCCCGCTGTTAACAAGAATCCGATTGTATTTAGAATAATTTTATGACGCTTCTATTTTGCAATAATTGAAGATGTGTAAAGTGTGGTGGAAATCTAATGATGTAAATGGTGAATAATTTATAGAACTCAATCGTACCTGTTTATCCGTGGGGCTGGGAGTGACCTCTGATTCGGCTCCCACGCTGCTCGTGGAAGAACTGTCCGAGCCGTCCTCCTCTAGCAGAGGCTCTAGTCTTCTTCTGTAAACATGTATTATAACAATGAGGTTAAAAACTAAGCTTGTCGGCATTATTGACAATCTGACGAACGAAAATCCACATTTCGTCAAAAGTTGTTCTTACGATCGTGCAGGGCGGTTACAATGAGAAAGATTAATTATTCTCCGTAACAGATTTTTAAAATTATAACCCAATATCGATTTTATTTCATTCCAAATTTGCTTTAATTTATACCTACATCCAAAAATGCTGAACGACGTGATGATAAAACTATTTAAATAATGTGCTTTTTGTAACTACTTTTTGATTATAACTATTTATCATTTTTCAATAATGTCTATGTTAAATAAGAATGTTTAAAAAATATGAAATATGTTACTTTGTAAGTGCGCAAATAAATACACAAACGGATCAATTTTCGTCAAGAAACACATGTACGTGTAAATTTTTTAATGATTTTATTTAAACTAAAATTAAAATTCTTAAACATGCAATACCCAGATAATGCATTGATTTATTTTACTGCATGATTATATAATTTGAAATGTGTGTGGTATAACACAAAATCTTTTTTGAAAATTTAACAAATCTGCCAACGACCTATGGTGTAACCTTATTATACTAAAAAGAAACATTTTTTCTCAAAATTTAAAACATGCGAATGTTAGATAAAAGAACAATCTTTCGAAATCCATTTATAATTTTTTGTGGAAAGAGTCAATACGTCTAAAATCTGATTTTTAAATGACATATTTCTGGTTTTCTCTGGTAATACCCTTTTAATACACAGTCAAGTGAGGCTGAACTCAGGTTTTGGGGAATCCCCCAAGGGACGGCCATTGAACCTATTGTATTCAGTAGTTTTGTTAATCCAAGGTTCAAACTAATTTTATACGTAAACTGAGTCATTTGCAAATGACTGTTAAGGTATTCGAAAAAATAAAAATAATAAGTTTAGCCATACAGAAAGTACTGGATATAATATTAAAAAATATTGGTCCGTTTGGGAATCTTATTTTATTGTTATAAACAGGCAAACTAACCAAATTTAATATTGTTACCTTGGTAGCAATGGTCGCAGGGATGGTCCGGCTATTGGTGGGGTCATGAGGAGTTCGTCCATCATCAATTCAGTATCATCATCACCCGGACATGAAGAGGATGATTTTGTCGGTGACTGAAAGCATTTTTTAATTTTGTTTATGTAATTATAATTCAAAGTTTTATAAAGTCGCCTACAGGAAACACCTCCATTCCTGCAAAACTTCTGCTTTTTTACAGTTCCCTGTACCAGTTTAGATTGTTTCGTCGTTTAAGCGGCAAACTCAACATTAAAAAAGGTACAACTTCAAATTTTATAACAGTTTTAGACGGCTCTTTGAATAATACATTGGTTCCAACAATTAACTCCGCCATCAGCAATGAAACTTTTTTACCGATCCTGATGCCAGTCCTAAGCTCAGACGAAGGAGGAAGGTTGGGTGTAGGTTTAAAAACCCTATCTAAAAATCCAATGATCGAAAAAAAAATCTCTTGTTGTAATGGTTTCTCTAGCCAGAATATCTTTCACTCACCGAGAGCGTGGCGTGGTCCGAATCGGGGAACGCATGGTCGCTCAGGTCCCCCGAGGAAGGGGTGCCCCAGGCCTCCTCGCCAGATGCCCCGGAGCCTTCACCACCAGAGCCTTCAGCACCCCCAACTGACCCTCTCACCGCCCTCCATTCTCCCGTGCCTAGGTATCTGAAATATTAATGAGAAAGGATGTTAAGGGAACTTAAATTGGGACAATTAGACACAAAGTGATTTACAATCACAAACAATTTACAAATTCCTATGATGTCCAGAGTGCTAGATACTATCGGTGTCTCTCTGGTGAAATACCATATTCAGAATCGAAACGTTGGTCGTTTTGACAATCGTGTTTGACAATCGGGTCTGAATAGCCAGGTACTTCCCCACTTTCCTCTTCCCAATCTCCTTCCACACCCTAACAGCCTCACAACATACCCCGATTGGGGCTGCCACAGTCTCACTGGCTCCGATCAGCAAGGAAAAGAGATGTGAAGATTTGAATTTTGCAGTGATATAATAAATATGGAGGCAAAAATATGTGGCCAGTTGGGTACCTACTCGGGGAATTAGTTAAGTAGAGCTGGGGTAGTAGAGTAGTTAAGCATTTTTCAAAATTAGAATTAGATTTAGATTGTTAAAACAAAAGACTAGCTGTCATATCATGTTCTGGTTTTCTTTAATATAACACATAATGTCTGTCCTGTTGTTTTATTAATACATATAATACATAAAAATTTATATTCTACATAAATATATCTCGGGGGACGTAGTTTTAAAGTTTCAATAAGAGATTATGGAGGTGAGTCATCACATTGTTTACCTCCTATGCTGCACATAAGATTCTGGCTCCACAATAGGCCTTTGAAGAACTGCAAATGGGAGAGAAGGGAGAATTCCCGAAGGAGTATGTAAGGATTGGCACACGGAGGTAAGGTGAAAGGGCACCGAGCCCGCGCAGTCATTCCTCAGGCCCATTCATGACATTGAGGGAGACGCATGCGGGGGTTGAGACCGCCGCTCCAGTGCATCTTTGCCTGGCAGTATGCTGTGACAGGGTCTATCAGGGGCGACTTACGATTCAGCAGTGGTGGCTCGAGCACTTCTTTAGTGGTGGGGATCGATATTTTTTTTACGTACTGTTCCGCAATCTCACCACCCGTAGAATATAATATAAAATTTCTCAAAAAAATAATTTATGGTCTAATCATGCTAGTCGGATATCTAAACACAAAATAATATAAAATATCCAAAGATATATGCCAATTTACAATATAGTTATAGTATAATAAAAATAAAGCTTTATCTTGCAAGATTATTATCTAACTAATTTGAACGCGAGCGATTCCCGCCCGAAACTTCGCAAACAAATGTTTCTGTGGGGATCCAAAGAATTGTCCCCACGGGTATTTGAATTCACATACGATCGCGAAACAAAGCAAGGAAAGTATGGGGATATTTGGGATCGTCCCCCAAGTGCGCATTAGATTCTGTGCACTGAGAAATTGACCCGCTGTTTTGTGCTCCGTACATTGTTCGCTGTACGCGCGTAAGGTCTTATTAAAATCATCCGGAATAATTATTTGTATTTTATTTCTATTTTTATTTTCTATTTTTCCGGCGGTACAAATAATCATATCTAAAAATCAACACGGCTTTTTCAGAAAACGGTCGGTCGAGACAAACCTTCTGGAATACACAGATTTTATTTTAAATTCTATGGGTGGTAAAAATCAAGTAGACTCTATCTATACGGATTTTTCAAAAGCCTTTGATAAAATTAACATTGACCTGCTTCTGAAGAAACTGTTAAAAATCGGGATTAATGGTGACCTTCTCAGATGGATCAAATCATATGTAACAAACAGAAGTCAAGCAGTTAGAGCTAAGGGTTTCTCCTCGCGTTTTTACAGTATACCTTCAGGAATCCCGCAAGGATCACATCTCGGACCTCTCTTGTTTATTTTATATATCAATGATATAGGTAAATGCTTTAAAAATTCCAAATTCCAAATTTTTGCTGATGACACTAAGATTTACAAAAAAATCACTAATATTAATGACAGCCTAGAATTGCAAGATGATATCAATAGGCTTGGAATATATTGTGCTAACAACCAACTGTTCCTTAATCTGGGTTTTCCTTCTTTTTATTATAATAATAATATTTGGATGATTTATATATCCCATATGTTTTAATTTGTGTGTGTGTTTTTTTCTTTCATTTCTGTTGTATATATATATATTTTTCTTTTTTTTTCTACCACTTTATGTTTTCTTTAATGTTTTAATCCATGTTTATATATTATAAATTGTAGCGGAAACTTCGCTGGTTAATGCAATCATGTAATATGTTACTTTCTTATAAAATATGTATAACTGTTTGTTTCCTAAATAAACTAAAATAAAAAATAAAATAAAAATAAAAATTTCTGCAAATGTTAATTACAAAATAAGAATTCATTCATTTTGGTGAAGACAAAGCATCGACTGTTATTTCCTTTAGTAGGTTTTGAGTGTAACTGGGGGGGACCGTCCCCATTGTCCCCCTGTGAAGAACCGCCACTGCGATTCAGCCAACATAAACAAAGAAGAGCGAAAAATTACCGTTCTAGAAATGAAGCTCCTGTGGAGGCAGCTCCTGACTCTGCCAAACTATTTAATAGAGCCATTTTTTCAGCCACGTAACTACCAGCTCTGGAGGTCCAGCTCATGAGTCCCGGGGCAGCTTCCACATCTACAACATGAGTAAAATTAAAAATTCACATTCATTCATTGCAAAAAGCATTGCGCTACTTGATGCGATCTGAGTAAATTCAATATGGATATCCTAGGGTCAATCTTCACTAAAACTCTAAAAAAGGTACAAGGTTGTTTGTAGTTCATAACCTTTTAAAGACTATGTCGTTAAAGAATTTGCGATACCCGTGGACTGGTATTTCAAATTCTCACACATATGCGTCATGTATAGATGAGGCTAGTCTAAAAAGGGTTGAATTATCTCTAAAATTATTTTGGCAGAGCCTTTTACACTTTGTATTTAGTTATTATTTATATACATCTACAACAATGCCGATAATATTAGAGGTACTCCAAAGATCTGGACCAAAAATATAAAACAGCAGGAGTACTGCACTAAAGAAGTTTGTCATATTGCCAAGTTATTGCTGTCGCTAAGTTAAATTCACTCTGTTTATTTAATATGCTTGCGGTAAAACAACATACAAATCAGCAGTAACAACGACTATCAACAACAATCGCCGCCATTTGTGAAATACCATCGTTCGACGGTACTGACTTGATAGCATGACACTTCAAAATTTATCATGCACCAACGTAATCGCCCTTGAAAAATAACTCAATGTCTGCTTTACCGACTGTTTTCTTGACCTGTCTTTTGCTCCTCCCAACAATTATTATAAATGTGATTTATCAATTCCAGGAGTCGGCAACCTTTTGAGTCTGAAGTGTCAAAAATTACAATTTATAAAATTTCTAAGTTTTTAAAGAGCCACAAAAAATTTTCTTGCCAATAATAAATAGTACTTGCATTGACTAATTTTTAGGGGGAGGGGGCTGGTATCAACTCCAAACGGCTTAAAGTGGATGTCGTTACTATTTGTGTTGAGAGGATTTTCTATGAATGCTAGAGTGCTTTTGTTGGTTTTGAATTGCTGAAATCTGTCAGCAAATTCATCTTTAATTTTTTTTTATAACTATGCTGAAATAATTTGTGTTAAACAAAAACAAAGAAACCAACGAAACAAACCAATTCTTCTACCAAAACATAGGCTGGATTTCCCTTTCCTTACAGTTTTAGATTCAGCTCATTTAATTTCGCTGTGTCCACCATAAAGTAAAATTTTTGCAACCATTTGTCGTTCTCTAATTCAGGGTGACTCTTGCCTTTTTCATTGAGGAATGTATTTATTTCATTCAAGCACAAAGCAAAACATTTCAACATCTAACCTTATTATGTTATCTACCTTTACTTCTGTTTTTTTTTATTATTATATATGTTTTTTTTTTTTTTTTACATTAACTCCACACAGGAGGCCCTGAGGAAAATAATTTCCCTCAGGGCCTATGTCATCTGGGATGCTGTGTGAAGGGTCTTTTTGAGGAGAGGAAGGAATGAACATTGGTCTTGAAGAGACCCATGTTGTAGGAAGGAGGAAACACAGAGGCCGGCAAATCATTCCACAGCCAAGCTGTTGAACACAAGAACGAGTCGAAGAAACGACCCGTTCTCATGTGACAAATGTCAACCGTGTACAAATGTTGGGCACGCGTGTGGCGTGTTTCCCGACTATGCACCGGTGCCGAAGGGATCAATGATGCTAGTTCCTCAGAGCATCTTCCATTGTAATACCGGTAGAACAAGGATAGCATTCCCACCCGACGCCTGTGCTCTAAAGATTGCAATCCGTCTATTAAGATGGGAGAATCTATCAAACGGACCGCCCGTTTCTGCACAGAGTCGAGGGTATTTTTCAGGTATTTTGTAGCTCCAGACCAGAGATGGCTGCCAAATTCAACCGTGGGGCGTACTTGTGATTTGTACAAGGTTAGCAGTTGTGTACTATTAAAGTATCTGCGGGCCCTGTACAGTACGCCCAGTTTTTGGGAGGCTAACTTTACTCTGGCTTCGATGGAGCCCCCATACCTGAGCTGGTCACTTAGGGTTACACCAAGCATATCAATGGAGGGCCTGTTCGGAAGATTGCTTCCGTTGAAAGAGACTAGATTTTCATTTCGATCCCTTTTAGACGTAATCAGACAAGATTGGGTCTTTGAAACATTAAATTCAACAAGATTATTTTTACCCCAAGAGAAAACACTCTCGAGGTAACCGTCCATTTTTTGCTTCAAAGCCCTGCGAGCTGTTGGAGTTTGTGAGCCCTTTGGGGGCTTGTCAAACAAAAAGCTATCATGAACTGTACTGTCATCCACATAACAGTGAATTGGTGCACATACATGTACATACATACCTTTGAGAAGATAATTCGCTTCTAACTCTTCTACTTGAAACAACAAACTATACGTCACAGCCAAAGCACTGGTGGAGACGCCAAACTGTCTTGCATCGAAAGCGAATTAAAACCTACATAGAAACATTGTCATTCGAGAGCTTCTGACGAACTGACGACAGTGACGACGCGTGTCACGGGGGAGGGGTGCGGTGAAAAGCAAGTACAAGTGGCTGAGAGATAGAAATACTGCCTAATCCTCGTTCATCGATTCAGAACGATTTTTAAATGTTTTTTTTTCTGATAAAATAAATAATATTTGCGTATGGAACTAAGATCCGCAGCTTCACATCCAAAGAGCCCCATGTGGCTCGCGAGCTGCAGGTTGCCTACCCGTGATCAATTCCCATTAAAAAACTGATTTAAAAAATATGTACTTAGAACTTATGTTATCAACTGCATATCATAAATAGATTAATTCCCATTGATAAGCGCACATACCCTTTTCATGTGGTTGTTGGTCAACATTCAATTGTAAGTCATCTATCTCGTCCGAGGGCATTCTTTCAAGACTTGACATTGTTCCATACCTAAAAGAATAATCAAAACAATTTGCAAAAATTTTATAATAGTTACCATATTCTAAGAAGTGTCAAAAAATACATGTAGGTAGATAAAACAAACCAATAAGTACTTCAAATAATACAACAGAGATTAAAGTAAGTCGACAAAACCAAACTTTGTACTTTACGATAAAGAAAAACTTTTATAAGAAGAAAGATAGTGAAGGAAAACCAAATATTTTACAATTTGAATCTATTGTTTTGTGTACCTAAAGTTAATATTGTTTAACCTTTTCAAGGCTGTGTATGGTGGATCTTCTGCTATTGGAGAATCATCGGGAGAGTCTTCTAAGGTGTGTTGCTGCAAAAACACAATTAACCATAAGTTATAAATGTATTAGTAAATAATCGGTTGGAAGCAAGGCTGAATGACTACCAAGACCAAGGGGACCTAAACAAAGTTTTTCGAAGGTAATGAAGAGGAACACCACTTCTTTGGATATAAGGAAATGGAGAGAGATATTCGACCATCGGTAGAAATGCAGGCGTTTCCTAGATGCTGCCAGATGTCTCCAAGGGTACCGATATTGATGACGAGTGGTCACAGTCGTAATTAGACGTGTACTGTCGATTGTCATCTATCGCCAATATAATAACTCAATAAAAACTTAAGGGGGGAAATACCTTTAGGACTAGGCTTTTTTAATGATTTTCATGAATTTTTTTGGCATGGAAGAAATGTATATAATTTATTTAAGCTTTGAGATCATTTTACACATCTATTTAAGAAAATATTGTGAAATTTTTAAGCATTTCCTCACAAAATATGAAAATTATCAGCTGCTACCCATAAAACGTCACCATCAGACATAGCTATTTGTGCGCATTCTGGAGGACACAGTTTTCATCTCAAATCAATAGGGTTTTGAATTAAGTAGGAACATAAATATGTCTCTTATACATGAACCTAACTTTGCCTACAAAAATTGAAAATTTAATTTTTTACATGTGTGAAAACAGGAAACCTTGATTTTGTGCCATTTTTTACTTTGTTTTTGCAAATAAAAAATAATTTAGGTAATGATTGATTTTTTGCCACTTTTTTACTTTGATTTTGCAAATAAAAAATAATTTAGATAATGATATTACTAAGAACTTATGTTTGTATAGAGCGTAATTATATAAAGTATCTGCAAATTTTCAAAAAGATTGGTTAAAAACTTTTTGAGCAAGAGTGCACACAAATTTTAAAAAAATTAGTTTTGAGAAAAATGAGTTTCAAATTTATCACACGGTTCTGCACTTAATGGGGGAAGCTCACTTAAACACCCTCATAACATCGGAATGAATTGAAATGTTTATTTAAAACTTTGGGAATGTATTCTTAAATAGGTAAGGTATTTCCCCCCTTAAGGTGGGGATGGATGTTCATTGGAATTCACTTGGCTTCATCTGTAGCTAGAAAAGGGACATCTGATTCCTTTCAAAATTCATAAGAATACGTTCAGATCGTTTAAGAAAATGGGATAGAAATTGTCATGAATACTTAAGAAAAAAGTTACGAACCGACATTAATTTCTTGCCATCACTCTTGAAATCCGGTGTGGGTGGTACCACGGAGATGTTTGGCACTCTCGTTGGGGATGTGGTCGGAGGTTTGTAAGGCTGGTTAGGTCGGGGATTTCGTTCCGGCGACTCGTTTTCTGACTCCATAGCCAACAAGTGGGCTGCCGGATTCATCGAAGAGAGACCTGGAATTTCAATTCACTCAATAACTGCCAAAACTGAATGACCTTTTCAGTTTGTTTTCAGGGAATGTTAATTATGATAACAGGGAGAATCTTGCTGGTCTATATATCTGGGGCTTAATGCTGGAAGTGCCTATGTCAAGTTTGTGGATCGCTCAGGAACGAAGATTGTTTGATTTCTTGGCGTAAAAAACGCTGAAAAAATATGTTAATTTCTACATAAGAGAGCCTATAATTCATTAATCTAGAACACCTGAAAAAAGTATTCATTCCATTAAAATAAAGGTAGTTTTAGAGTACTTTCTGGTACCTAAATCAAATTTCCAAAAACTGACACATGAACACAGTAATAATATATTCCTTGTACAAAAAAATTATATATATATAATTAATGGATTGCTGGTAGACTTGGAAAGGCTAGTGATCGTTCAAAGTGGAAAGGCGTCATAAAGAGGCTAAAGTTAAGGATGAGTTGTTTAAAAAAATTTTACAAATTCATCAAATATTTGAAGTTAATTTTCACATTTTAATTTTCACATTCTAATTTTCACGCTGCATTAGTCTACTATGTAAGTTGTATTCAGGTTCTGTGATAGTTTCAGTTTTATGAAGCAACTGGCCTATTATGATTGGATACGCACCATAAAATATATTTAAATACATTTGGGCATTAATCTCATTTAAATTAATAATTTATGCTATGGGACCATGGGGGCGCCATCTATGGTGGTTGTATTTTATTGAATTTCCCTATGTGACATTTAAATTCAGTGAATTCAGGCATTTTCTGACCTCTGTGGGGCAAGCAATTACTTACGACGTGAGTGTTGGTTAAAGCCAATAGATGTCAGTCTTAATCAAATAATTAACCCATAATTAAATTATTGTTGTGAGATTTTGGCACGTACTATTAATTTGCAAATTAATATTCATCGTGTGAACTACCTTCCTGTGATAAGCACTTGTTGAGATTGTGCACTACCGCCTTGGCAAAATCAATATTTGAAGGAAACTAGTGTCGTTTGTGCTGGACATCGTGTGGAGAGCTACATTCTCAGAGTGAGTTTTTGTTTTGTTTTCACTGAGGATTTTGGAATTGCTGTATAATCTGTTTTGTGTCACATAGGGAAGAGTTCATCTTTCTTTTATTACATAGGGTAGTATTCCCTCGTGTATGGGGCTATTTACACGCCCCTACAATGATATAATAACATAACTTGAATAGAACTTACACCGAAAGTGAAAATTAACTTCAAATATTAGATGAATTCATAAAAATTTTTTAAACAACCCGTCCTAAGTAATTTAGTTTATTTACGATGCTTGGTGTTTAAATTAGATTTTTTTAAGAACATGATGACAAAAAATGATTCTCTGTTGTAAATGGCAACAACTAAGTACTAAAAAATTTCCGTGTGATCTTCGGAAAGAGCTCAAAATTTCTTAGGAAAGTTGATTCCAATAAATCAAATACAAAAATTGAAAGAAACTATCCAAAATATGTAAACTCACCCATTAACATCAAAGGACTCCAAGAAAAATTAACGTTAGGCTTTGAGGCATCAGGTTTTGCATTCTGAGCATCAAGGCATCTTCTTATATCACCGTTTACCGTCGTTTTCGTTGGCATAGAAAAAAAATTCGGATTAAAAGACGAGAAAGTATCTTTTTCCGCACTGGTACTTTCAGCACTAGCTAAATACTTGTTAGTTTTTGGCGAGGAATTAGCACTCTTTTCAAAAGTTTTGGTCACATTGCAGTAAGCTCTCATCTCTTTCAACCTGGCGCGGGAAATTTGGTTTTTTGACAACACAACATTTTCGACACACTTCACTTCATTGAGGTATTTTTCTTGAGCTATGACGCACTGCACAATTTCTTCACTACCTGTCGACGCATTCGAGCTTCTTTCTGGACTTAGTGTGTTCTTTGTCGAAGAACTAAGTGCCATCGAGCTGCAAGTCGTGTGAGCGAAGGACATAAGACTATTCGTACTGAAGAGGGTTGATCTGGAACTATCCGAGCTTTTTTGTGAACTGGGGCTTTGGGAAGAAGGACTTTTAGACATTCTTCCAAAAGGACTAGTACAGTTTTGCTTGGATTCAGAGTTCCTAAAGAATTCATCTCTGCTTCTTCTGATTGCCACTCTCGGACTTACAGTTGGACTAACAATTGGCGGAGCAATGGTTTTTTCTTCTGTCTTTTCTGGCGATGACGTGATTTTGGTTTCAGCTATACAAATTTCTTTTTTACACCGGTTTTGGCATTCGCTTTTATTGTCTATTAGGCTGTAAGTGTTCTGGCAGGTGTGTGTTGCTGAGAGGAATCCGTTATTGACGGGCGATGTTAGGTTTTTTCTGTCGGTGAGTGTGGGCGTTTTAGTGGATACTTGAGGACTTCCTGGTTTGGAGAAGCACCGTTTATGGCACTGTCGGCAGACAGCGACTGTTTCAGGAACCACTGGACTAGATCTGACCGTAATCTGAAATAAGAGCAAATATAATTATAATACTTATTGAAAGTTTGTTTCTTGATGTCGTTAGTATAGGTTACAGAAAGTTTTGCTACATCCCAACCGTTGTCAGTTGAGTAGTGCATCAGAAGAGTACCATCTATCGTCGTTCGTCTCTTATATATGAACGGTTACAATAATTGCCGAAGGCATCTGAGAGTAGGGCGAACGCCATCGGTCCTGCACTACTAACTACAGTTTTCTTCTTCTTCTGGTTGGTTCTTCCCAAATAATAAACACAAACATATAACAGCATACATTGGAGGGGACCCCACCACTTTCCCAATGGCGTTATAAGGAAACATTTGGTTTCCTCCTTCACCGCACACGTCAAGCCTCTACTTTATTTTTTTTGAACGAAGCTACATTTATTTGAACGACTCTAGACCCTCCAATGTCCATGCATACGGGGTAAGTAAGCAGTATGCAAGTGCATTTAACATTATACAAAATATAAATTGTTAGGATCACTTCAATCTCATCAAGGGTGGTGGACTTTTTATTTGTAAAACACTTTTTTATTGAAGAGTCGTTTTATTTACAAACACTTTTTGAGCAATAATGAAATCAACACTTTTAGAACTAAATTCAGCCCGGACCCCGCCTCAAGCGGTACGGCGTCTATACTCTAGGTAAGGGTTAATGGAAGAGAACAAATTTCTTGAGTATAGCCCTTTTTATACTACTAAAAACTATAAAAATACCGTCTTTCAGACTGTTTTAAAATACAATAATAACAATACAAGTAGCAAATATCCACTGAGGTCACGTGCCCTAAATTTGTTGGCTGATAACACTAGCTTCTATAAAATTCCCACAGAGGTCTCTAATATGCACACTTTTCTAATAAACTAAGAATAATTAACCAAATGGAATTAATTACAATATTTATCTCATAGATGTCACTAACTATTCTTAACAGACCCCCGGGAAAGGGGTTAATTTTAAATAAAATTAAACCATTTCTAAATCTAACCCTAATGGTAAATTTAAACATAATATTCAGACAGATTAATAAACAAAATATATGCACTGAAAAAATATAGAACTAATCTAAAAGCTAAATAATTCATTATGTATAATGTAGAGCACTACTCAAGTATTCCACATTTACCTTAACATTTACATTGACATTTAACATTTTCTACGTTTTTTTTTTTTGATAATGTGGAGTATTCTTTAATTATAGTGTCAGTATTAGCATTTATTTAGTAGATTAAAAAAAAAAACGTAGAAATGTTAAATGTCAATGTAAATGTTAAGGTAAATGTGGAATACTTGAGTAGTGCTCTACATTATACATAATGAATTATTTAGCTTTTAGATTAGTTCTATATTTTTTCAGTTCATATATTTTGTTTATTAATCTGTCTGAATATTATGTTTAAATTTACCATTAGGGTTAGATTTAGAAATGGTTTAATTTTATTTAAAATTAACCCCTTTCCCGGGGGTCTGTTAAGAATAGTTAGTGACATCTATGAGATAAATATTGTAATTAATTCCATTTGGTTAATTATTCTTAGTTTATTAGAAAAGTGTGCATATTAGAGACCTCTGTGGGAATTTTATAGAAGCTAGTGTTATCAGCCAACAAATTTAGGGCACGTGACCTCAGTGGATATTTGCTACTTGTATTGTTATTATTGTATTTTAAAACAGTCTGAAAGACGGTATTTTTATAGTTTTTAGTAGTATAAAAAAGGCTATACTCAAGAAATTTGTTCTCTTCCATTAACCCTTACCTAGAGTATAGACGCCGTACCGCTTGAGGCGGGGTCCGGGCTGAATTTAGTTCTAAAAGTGTTGATTTCATTATTGCTCAAAAAGTGTTTGTAAATAAAACGACTCTTCAATAAAAAAGTGTTTTACAAATAAAAAGTCCACCACCCTTGATGAGATTGAAGTGATCCTAACATGATCCGGCTCGAAGGACCTAGATGTCACTAACTATTATTAGAAGTAGCAGCCAGGGGAATAATTCTTCTGAAATAGGTAACATCAAAAAGAGAAAATAGTGTTAGTAAAAGAAAAATAAAAATAACGGCTGTGACCAGTCGAAGAAACCTTCTGTAAATAAAATAAGTAATGAGGAAAAAACAGTTATATGATTATGTCATGATGTAAGTAATTACTATAATAGCGGAAAGAAAATAAAATATATAAAAAGAAAAGCCAGAGAAAGTATTCCATAGACCACCGGGCAGTCCCAATGAGAATGCGTATTGCTACAGCATACAGGTAAGTATTTACGCACCTGACTGTCAGAGTTGGTGCTTCGTGAGGGGCTCCTCTCATTTTCCGATGGAGATTTGTTGCACTCTGGCTGCGTCCCGGCGGCTGTAGACTGTTTGGCTGCTGCCAAGGCAACATCCACCAATCTCAGTTCCTGGGACCTCTTCCTTAACTGCTCTGCACTCCAAACCTGGATTTAATTTTAAAATATCATGTCAGTCCGATACAATTCATCAATCAGTAAAAGATGTACAGTACGGGATGTGCATCTCAGCAGGACGCAGGCAATTAATATTATTGATTTGGAGTACAAAGATGACCGACAACAGACAGCCGGTAAATTTACATCACATTTGGAGTTGATTTTGGTTTGATCTTCCCTTTTCGAGTAAATCTAGTCCGCTGGTGGAATTTTTTAGTTCAAATTTTTTTTAAATCGGTCGCTACAGAATTATCAGCTTTTTAATGTTCCATAAATGCTTCGAAGCCTGGATCCGGCTTCAAAATTTTGTTACCTTTAATTGTAAGATAAAATGGAATAAAGCAAACAACACAAAACCAATATTTTTTTGGGTCCATGAGTTTTTTTTTTTTTTTACATTAACTCCACACAGGAGGCCTTGAGGAAAATAATTTCCCTCAGGGCCTATGTCATCTGGGGTGCTGTGTGGAGGGTCTTTTTGAGGAGAGGAAGGAATGAACATTGGTCTTGAAGAGACCCATGTTGTAGGAAGGTGGAAACACAGAGGCCGGCAAATCAATCCACAGCCGAGCTGTTGAACATAAGAACGAGTCGAAGAAACGACCCGTTCTCATGTGACAAATGTCAACCGTGTACAAATGTTGGGCACGCTTTTGGCGTGTTTGGTGCCGAAGGGATCAATGACGCTAGTTCCTCGAACATCTTCCATTGTAATACCGGTAGAACAAGGATAGCATTCCCACCCGACACCTGTGCTCTAAAGATTGCAATCCGTCCGTTAAGAAGGGAGAATCTATCAAACGGATCGCCCGTTTCTGCACAGAGTCGAGGGTAGTTTTCAGGTATTTTGGAGCTCCAGACCAGAGGTGGCTGCCAAATTCAACAGAGGGGCGCACCTGTGATTTGTACAGGGTTAGCAGTTGTGTACTATTAAAGTATCTGCAGGCCCTGTACAGTACGCCCAGTTAGTAGTAGATTCATCAGAATCCTGCTTGTTCTACGAGTTTCCGGATTACGTCTGTATTAAACAGTATTAATAGCCTTTCATCTGCGTGGTTGAATTTCAGAACCTGACTTCGATTGCATGTCTGACATACGCGCCGCGCAACAGTGTAAATAACATAAGTGTACGTGAAATTTCAAACAAAGCTACCTTTGTAATTTGGATTTTAATTCAAGAATTTGTCAATAGATGGCTCTACTTCCATTAGCAGTCTCATGTGAACGTCTCCCGGGCAGATGTAAATACTACGCATTAGTGAATTTGTAGCATCTGACCGGATATATGGAAATATTGACGATAGTTTGGGTAGTACTTAGTTGTGTCACCCGGCTATGTATAACATATGACGTCATGGCCCGCCCCTTTAATTTTCCCCGGTGATTAGCTATCACTGAATGACAGTGGATTCGAGAAACGGACTATTTTTGGATCCAGTTCCTATTGGATTTATAAAATGGTCACCAACACTAACCGAATGAAACTGAAGCAAAAGTCGCCCGCGGGGCCTAGCAGTAAAACTTTTAACTGCTAGTCGACGATTATTATATTAGCACAATTCATTTTTATCCAATTTAAACTTTAACTGGTGACAAGCGGTCTCACAGACCGTGCAGCGTCAGTGAAACGTCATTTCACCCCCTTCCCCGTGCTTGCTTTGTTCCAACGCCTGAGTAGCTTCGATTTTAGTTGTGTCCACACCGTAGAGAAGGATAGTCGCATCGCGCAGTCACAAATCGGTAAGTTACATCGATGTAAAATCTGGCAGCGGTCTCTCAGACCTTACGTCACCATTTACGTAACTTTTTATGCGTGCGTATTTTGGGTTCTGATTTGCCACCTGTCCACAAAACTCCAATGATGGGTCAAAAATACGAAAAACCTGTGCTAGTTGTCCTCCGAAGTTAAATCGCAAATCGAATTACCAATGTAATTTGTGTAAAAAACATGTGTGCTTGCAATGTGCCTAACAATTATGCCCTGACTGCCAATAAAAATAACCAAAGTTTGACCATTGCCAGTTTTGTAAAATGATATATGATTTGATCATTATTTTTTTTGTTTGTGATTACTGATCTCATCTCTAGTTTTTTTTATTTTAGTTGCTACATACTTTTTAATGCCAATTTCTTAATTAAAATTACATTTAGAGTTTATTGATTAGTTTTATTTTATCGTTTTATATGTTACTAGCTGACCCGGCCACGCGTTGCTGTGGCTAATAAAACACAACGTCATCTACTGGATGGTTATCCAACCTTTATAACCACCGCCGTCTTTGAGTTTATGAGACAGACAGATGCCGCGGAGGACTTAAATTTATAATACGTAGAGATGGTGTGAAAGATTATAATAATGTGCATGAAATGCTTGGGGTAACTAAAGTATTTAAGTTAATAAGTATTAATACTGTATCCATCTAAATAACTTTTCAATTACCGCAATGTACGTGACTATTTTTTTGGAAGATATAATGGGTATAGTAAGCTATCCGTAAAAGATAGATATATGCCTTCGTGGACTTTTTTGTACATCTATAAAAGAGGAATATCCCACCATGCATTGTTTTGTTATATCATCCCAAAAGGATTAGGCAGCATTTTCGATGAAAGCTACCAGGCGGCTTGACTTTTTCCGACACTTCTAACAATTATTGTTATGTTTCAACCACTCTACACAAATCCTTGACAAATTACATACCTAAACCTTCCTCTCGAAACACTCTATCTATTGGTGAAAACAGCATGAAAATCCATTCAGTGGTTTTCGAGTTTATTGCAAACAGACAGAGAGACAGACAGACAGACAGACGACGCGGGGGACTTTATTTTATAATATGTAGAGATGTAGAGATTAAATTGTTTTTAAAGACTGCTGAAAGCTATATTACCTAATTTATATGCTGTAGACGGGATAAGGCAGCGGCCTCTCAGGCCACACAGTACACAAAAACCATATCACCAGTGAAAGGTTAAAATCATAAATCTTTAAAAAGATTTTATTAATAAACGTGTAGGTATTCAACTTTATACGACTGCTATACTACCATTACTAAAAAATAAAAATACAAAATTGGATTGAATCAACTACACAATATTGTATTTGTTAGCCTTTCTTGAAAGACTTGAGTTTGTTTATGGACGTATCTGGTGACCACTTGATTGACAGCCACAAGGTACTAAAAAAGATCGGGAAAGGCCACGCGAAAGGGGATTTGAGAATGCTTCTCTAAAAAAAGGTTTTAAATGAGGTTAGGTACATAATATAAGTTTTATTGGTAAGTAAAACTATTTTATTCATATTAATATTGCGTACGTACGTGCACAAACAATTAATTCATCTTAATATTTTAAAACATAACATACAAAAAGGATTTTTTCCTAAAATAATTAAACTATCGCCATCTGTGAAAGAGTGGATTTTGAATTCGATTGAAACAGCTGTGCTGCATTTTTCATACAAAAATTAAATTTGGATTTGAGACCAAAATACCCAACCAAACTGAATAATTATTTTTTAATCAAAATGCATGGCAAATATCTAATTTAGATATGTGCTGTTTTATTTATTTGTGTGAAGTCAATGATATTTTTTTTTTAAATAATTTTGCCCTATCTCTACTGTCTTTTAATATATATAATGAAATGCAAAAAAAAAATATATCATAAAAATATTATTTTTTTGGGTTACAAATTTTTTGTTGTATGTGTGGTAAATTTGGATTCCAATATAAATCGGTCATTTGTAATTTGCGCACACGCTCAAAAAATTCTGTTTTTTAATCGTTTTATTTTATATTTTATATTTTATATTTGTGAGTTATTGACAATTTTTTTCAAATAATTATCTTACTTACTTACTCACAAATAATGGCAAAGTTGAAAATCACGAAAAATCAAAAAACATCTCGCATCACGATGTTTGTTCGAGATAAACGTGTAGGTATTAATTACACATAACCTAATTGATAGTCCTGATCTTCTTCAATGCCTATCATTCCATGTTCCAAATCGCAATAGCAGACAGTCACTTACTTTGAATCCCCCTCTTTGCAAGACCAGCTCCACACACTTATTTAACTTAAATTATTACCACATTGACATTTTTAACGAGACTTTACATGACATAAAACGAAAACTCACCAAGCAACATGACTCAAACTAGAAAGTTTAATCCCTATATATTCCCATCCTTTGCCTCTTAATCCTAATTATATGTTCCTCCTCCCCCCTCTCCTTTCATATGTTGTAAAAAAAATATTTTAATTTAAGAAAACACCCTTACAATGTCACACTTTATTATTCATTCACTATCATAAGTGGAAAGTTCATAATTGGCATAATTAACTATCTTACTATTGTTTTATTGTGTAATCTCAGATTTGCTGTCAACTTTCCTTAAAATAAATAAAATTAAAATAAACTCCGAAACCACTTAACCGATTTTGATGAAATTTAGCTAACTGTGTGTAATTTGGTTCAACTTAAAAAATAGGATAGTTTTTTTATCTCGTTTATTGATCTCAGTGTTTATTATTGCGAATTAAATGTTCATTAAAAGGCTCACACGCTGCATTGTAATTATTTGTAAGTTCCATAAGTTTCTAACAGATGGCGGTGTGAGTTAATTTATACTGAGCCGCAGCAATGCATGTCCGGGTCAGCTAGTATTTTATAATTTAAAACAAAATAAATAAAATGGTTCATTTGGATTAGACATTTACTATTCCTTTTGATTAAAAAATAATTAATCAGTTTGGTTGGGTATTTTGGTGTCAAACACCAATTTAGGTTTCGAATGAAAAAGGCCTCTTAAGACGAACTAAACAATGAAGCACATATCCGTACTAGGTAATTGCTGTACCTTTCGATTAAATAAATAATTTTTGAGTTTGGCCGAGTAAGTAAGTAAATATAAGTTTTTTAGCAGCCGTTCCTATTAAACAAATTGGACATAATATTACCTCAGGCTCCGGTTCTGAGAGTTCCCCACTCCCGGGGTGTGTCTTCATCCATCTGGCCAGATGCAGGGCGGCCCCCCTACAGGGCGAGGGCCGAGGGGCAGCATCAGTCGGGGGCGCATTACCCGGGGGGGCACGCGCCTTAGGGGTAACCTACAGACAATACATTCAATAGTATCACGAAGAATCATAAATGGTACTAATAACGTACCGAAATAAAAAAATCTTCTAGTCTTGAAAAATCGAGTATTAGGATGAGTTACCGCAAATTTGAGCTGTATTGTCAGTTTTGCCGAAGAAAATTAAAATATTAAGGCCCGGTAGTAGGTACTTACTCAAAAAGAAGAAGAAGGAGAGATATGTAAATACGAATGTTAGAGGGAGCGTGCTAATATTAAAAACGATATTTAAGCCAAAATTGTGAAAATGTTTAATAAAATACTACTCATTTAAAATAGAGCAAAAATCTAGCAGGGAATGTCTAAAATAGCATTTAAAGAAACACTGTGAATTTTCTCATATATATAACATGTAAAATAACTGAAAAAATGTGTTTATAATCATTTTCGGAGCGTACTTTGTGGTTATTGCCGTTTTGGCACGGGGAATGTTTAGATATTATCTTCAAGAATAACATAGATTTTTTTAAGAGCTTGTTTAAGAAAAAATTGTATTAAATCGGTAGAAATGTGGGAAGCTGGGCCTCAATTTTATCTTGTCCTGATCAATTTTAGCATGTCTATCCTTTTTAACCCTCGCGTTACCAAACAACGATATATGTCATTCTGGCAACGAATTACAATCAACGACGTTGTTTGAATAAGTGGAAGAAATTTATATTTTAGGTATAACTGGTTTTTAACATTGTATTACAGCCATTGTGTTAAATGTGTCATTTTATTAATACATATGTATAAGACCCTCGATTCTGTCAAAACCTCACCTTCGTTAGAGCATTAATTAACCAGGTTAACTTTAAACCAGTGAATTATTATCGGACCAGCAAAGACTTTGTGCGAAATTTTTTGTTTTTGTCTTTATTTGGAGGACTTCAATCTTTCAAGAAAGATTTCGTTTCGTAAATAAAATTAATAATTTAAAAATGAAATTGTGAACATTACTTCTCGAGGAAGGGCATACTCACCATGAATTTTAATGCACTTTTTCATGTGCTTATAATTTTTTTATGATCTTCATAAAATTGATTGACTTCTAACTTTAGAATGATGAAACATTTTTGTTTTGGGTATATGTAGTTGAGTGAAATGTAATGATTTTGTTAGTCGTTATTCCTGAAAAACATTTGTTGAAAGTGAAAAATAGTTTTCTTTTCATTTCTTGAAAGAATGTCGGTGACTTCAATTTTGGTATTTTCTTTCATCTTTCTGAAATTTTATAGATGTCTCATGAGGTATTATACTGCTAAGCAATGCAAAATCATATGATTTTGGTATGAAAATTAGATTGCTTAGAAATATTTTAAATGTTTTAAATGTACTGCGAGTAGAACATGTAGTGTCCTTTAAAATAATGGACAATTTTTTTATTATGCTTTTTATAAGCCGAGAAAAAAATAAAGTATCAGGCCTATGAAAACTGCTTTAGTTCAAAATCTCCTACTAACAAATCTTTTTTTAGTTATCGTTTTATTATATAACGTGGAAAATTAAATTCTTTATAAAATGATCATAAAACATTTAAATATTTAACTGCTTTTTGGCTATGTTTTTTTCGTAAATAAATCAAAACAGGTGGCTGGCGTTACCTTTGCTTTTCTCTTTTTGACGTTTTAATTTTTTTTTAATATTGTACATGTTCTATGGTTCCATGATAACTCAGAATCATGCAATTTCAACATTCCTTTTTGGAAAGAGAAAAAGTGGCCGTTCAAGTATTACGTAATGCACTTTGGGGGGGGGTCTTGTAAAACATTACGGTGCGTTACCGGGGCGGGAGAGGGGGTTCGAACAATGCGTTACTTAACATGTTAAAAACTAGGAAATTAAATCTCCCAAGTTGGCAATCCTTTTCGTTTATGTTGCACGGGGAATCCCTCGACTGTATTGTACGTCATTTATATTTTATTTTAAGCGACTTTCCAGTACTTTGCGCAATTAATTGTGACTTTTAGGTAAAAATAGTCACTTGGGTGTTACGAAACGTTTAGGTGGGTGAGGGGGGGGGGGGGGGTACAGAAAAACGTTACCTCGCGTTACATAGGGGGGAGGGAGGGTCAAAAATCTTAAAAAATTGCAGTACGTAATACTTGAACGCCCCCTAACCTAACCTAACCTAAAGTAACCTATTTTTTTCATCACTTTTAATGACTTTTCAATGGAGGGGTTAAAGTTGCCTGATTCTGAGTTGTCCCATCACCCGTAGGAATATATTATCCAAGAAAATATGTATATAAAATATATTTATATTACGTATAAAGTTAGCTTGGTGAAATATCACTAAATTTAACTACTTACGTATATAAATGTAAGATATGTATTGTTAATATTAATACCCTTTTCATGATTCAATACTTTGTATAACAAAGACGCCCAGAATATTTAACTTTCTGAGGTGAATATTCTGAGTGACTAAGACGCTCAAAATGTTTAACCTTTATTTTGGTTGAAGGAACCTTTAATTTCATTTTACTTTTGTCTTAGATGATTTTCAAAACAATTTGATTTTGATTAAAAATGATACTTTTTACTGTACATCTCCAATAAATGCCCCATCAATATAATCACTGGGGTGTTCCGCTATATAATCGATTTCCACCTTGAGCGCTTGGGAATTTTTAATCCTTCAGTTTTTAAATTTCCCGCCCTCTTTCAAAAAATTATACCTCCGAATTTTAATATAGTGACATATAAACTGCTTAATAATAATACTTGGCTAATTTATATAGCGCCGTTTTTGTGAGAAATCACCTCAAGGGCGCTGTCATTGTGTAAGAGAGCCATTAAATGCACCTATAACCTAACCACTTATCTTATGTTTTTAGGATGGATAAAAAATGCATGAATCCCGGTTATTATTCACTTTGAAATTGTATAAATATTTGGAGAATATCAAATATTATGACTTCTATATGTATTGTTGATAATAACAGATTCAATTTAAATTCGAACATGCATTATTTTAAAGTAAAAACATGATCAATGATTCGAAAGAAAATAATATTTTAATATTCTCGACTCGCGAAATGCCAATAACAAATAATTCAGAATATATGCGAGACATCTCTTGTTAAGAAGTGAAAATACTAAGTTATATTTGTATGTGCGGGAATTTTGGTAATAATTAAAAAAAAATGTTGTAAAATATCTCTTCAAATTGGCCACATTTCGGCCGGCAAACGCTTGAGGGGATTTGCAAATTGGCCAAATTGTGACCAAGAGCAATCCAGTGGTTGATAAGTTCCTTTACACCAATTTAATGAGATTTTTAAATTTTAAGATGTGTATACATTTTGTAATCGATTACATGCACAACTATTTGCCTGTTGATGAAGATAAATAAATCCTATCGACCTATGTAAGTATATTGTTTAACTATTAATTCTAAGCTGTCGGGTTAATCTTTCTATTTGTAGATTTATACAACAAAAGTCTAGCTTAATAATAAAAATTAAATTTGGTAAGTAACGGATATAAATGATCGCTAGTATCGCAGATATTACCTCTTTCAACCAACAAATTACAACATCAAAAATGAGAGGTGAAAATGAAACACTTTTTAAAAGAAATAAATTTATTTCTTAGTTTTTTTCTCAAAGACGATTTCTAAAAACATTTTTTTACAAATTACACATATTACAGTAACAACATTTTACCCGGAAAGGTTAAGTTTAAGTGAATATAAGCGATGCTAGCGATGATTTACAAAATGTACGCAAAGTTTTAAAATTTAAAAGTTTTACTCTTTTAGGCTGTAAAGCATTATAAATGTTTTTGTTCTAAATCTAACCTATAAGTTGTACACAGTTATATCGCGCTGGAATATAATGATTCTAAATTTCCATTTAATTTTATTAAAAATCCAAACCATAAACAAAAAACAATTAAAACAAAATGTCATGAACAGTATATGAGTATATTTATATGTTTTGTGTTCATTAATGATTTTTTTTTTGTAAAATGTGTGTTTATTTTGTTGTAAAATTATTGAAAACGTTGTGCATGAAAGGTGCATTCAATGAATTTGGTGTCATTTAAGTTGTTAACCCATTTGCTTGTTTAGGAATAAATACATCCCAAAACACGTAATCGCGTTATACTTTCATAAGACCAAAAACGTCCCGAGCGACCTTACATTTTAAAAGCTATATAGCTTCAATATCTCTCTTCTTCTCATGCAAACATATGTATTTTTCTTTTATCCAGAAAGAGAACGAAATAATGCTTCTCATTGTCTTTGAGATATGAAAGTTATCTTGCATAGATATTTTACAATCTCAATCCAAAATGACGGTTTTAGAATTTACGCGCAAAATCCAGGCTTCCGATTTGTGAGGTGCAAATATATTGAACCAAGCAGACGGGTTAATTTTCAACTAAAACTTACATGAATTTGGCCAGATCAGTGAAGAAGTTTTTTTTTCAAATAAGAAGGGAGTTTAATTTACAAAAAATAATCAAAAAAAAAATTTGAAAAAAAATTGAGAAAAATGATTGATTTTAGTCTTTATCATTGCCAGCGCCGCAAATATCCACCTAAATTTGACAAATCTACATAAATAATCAATGGATAAAACTCAACAGAAATAATGAACTAAAGTTAGTCACTAATGTTGATAACTAGCACAGTTAAGTCACCCTCTACTTGGGCCAGAATTACTTCTGCAAGATTATGTAATGAATTCAACTAACTAATATTATTTCCAGTAGATAGATCAATAGTAACCTAGTAACTTAAAAAGAAGTTCAAATAAATTTGCTAAAATTTGGACTAAAATGTCAATAGTTACATTTGACTTACCAAATTCGTCTTGATTTTTTTCTTCAAATTTGCAGTTCAAGCCTTTTTATAATCATAATGTTAAGATTAATAACGAAATTTTGAGCATAAAAAATAGTCAATGCCTTAATTTTCCTAATGCTTGCAAAAATAAATTCGAATGATAGATTTTTTGCAGGTAAATGTAAATTTTTCCTGTTTTATAAGAGAGGTAAGTCGTTTTTGATTGATTTTTCCGAAAGAATCAAAAAAATAAAGTTACGAAATTTTTAAATCTTGTGAGAATATAATATTGCTGTGGCTAGATATAAAATGAGTTGATAAAATGCCACCAGTAACTTTAGAAAATTTACAAAACACTTATTAAAAATTTATCAGCCTTCGCGTAAGAAACAATGTATGTAACACACCACCGACAATAAAAGTTATCTTTCGTTTTATTAAAAATATACATCTTCAAGATCAACTATTTAATAAACTGTATGAAAGTTTAAACTCTTACCAATTAATCACATGGAGAAAAGAATCAAGGATCAGAGATCCAAAGTTTGAGGCGGATGTTGCCTGGACTTTCTACTGTACGGAAGGAAATCTTCCTTGAAGTAAATGTTTTCTTCTACGTCGGTTTTAAAAGACGGGTCAAGATTCAGATCAGTCAAAGCAAGATCTGCTTCAAATGATTCCCATCGGCACAATCCATCAGAGTCCCAAATATCAGGGTCTTCGTCATCTAAAATAAGGCTCTCACCAAAATGGTCTCGTTTTCTGAGATCCAGAATGAAGTCAGTAGTGGAAGGAGTTAAAATGGCACTTGGAGAAGAAGGAGCATCAGAATTGTCAAATCTCCTCGGAAAAGCGCTCTCTTCCGAGTTCTTTTCTAGACTTGTAAGAGAAACAAAGCGAGAAGAAAATGTTTGAGAGTATTTAGAAGATTCGCCCGAAGGAGAAATATTTGGTGGAGGGGTGTCAGGAGTTTTGGTTCCGTTTTGGATATCGTTAGCATTAGTAGCAAAATCAGTACTGGTCGCATCATCGTTTTGATTGATGGACTCCTCGTTAATCCTACAGCTGAGTATTTCGAAAGACCTCATAGCGGTTCTGCACTCTTCTTCAATGACCGATCTATTGTTAGTGTATGACATGGTGGACAGTTTGGAAATGGAGTCGTAGACTGCGCCGGTTGAGGCGAAGCTAACTGAATGGTGTCTGGTCTCGCTAGGGTCTGACTGACGGGCCTCCAGGGGCCTGTGAGCGCGGGCCTTGTTCAGCAGGCTGGGTGCAGGAGGTACCTGATGCTGCTGGGAATCCAGGGTGGCCTCGGAGTAGCAGCCCAGTGGCGCGGGGGACTCCATCGGGGAGCTCAGCGGGGTCCCATTGGAGGAGTTTACCCTTAGTCTGCGGAAAATAAAACATTATTTATGCATTAAACCGCTTACTCGTTAATACGGAAAACTTTTTATCCAAACAGTTATATTTAGCTTTATTATTACGAAAAGTTAGTATTTATGTCGGGGGAGACCAAAAAACATGCAAAAAATATGCATTTAACATTTTAATTTTGTTAGCCTAGCGGATTCTTGTGGGACTGCCAGGTGACATTGGCGGGAGATTTGAACTGAGAATTTCACACGGATATTGGTAAGAAACGTCGATTTGGCTGCAAAATGGTAATGTTTATCTCACTATATAGGTTTTAAATAAAGCTAAGTACATAATATAAGTTTTATTGTAAGGTAAAACTTTTTCATTTTGTTAAAATTAATTCACTCGTGCGGTAACGCCATGTTTATTCATCGTTTTTATTTTAACATTTCATCAATGCTGCCAATCATAGAAAAATATTTTTGCGTAAAACAAAGTGAATGCATCATTGACAAGTTTGTACCTGTATTTATAACAGTAGAACATGGAAAGAAATGTATTCAAATAATTACACAAACCCGCTAGACAAACCCTGCGTAGCCAAACAAACCATTCAAAACCTGGGATGTTTTTTAAAAGCATGATGAAATGCGAGTTTATTTTAGAAAATTTATTTTATAAGATTGGTACTTCCGACAAACGTCATATTTGATTGTCTATTAGTTAAAAAAGGAATATTCCGTATTATCCGTGCATCAAACTTCGACAACACGAACGCCCCGTATTATCCGTGAGGTGGACTAACTGCATATTTACCAATAAAACAAAACAATTATTTTATTTTACCACATAGACATTACTAATTTCATCTTTCAAGAATGTTGTTTTTCTCACAGCGTACACATTTTGAAGAAAAATGTCGGATCACAACTTCGAGTAATAAGGGTTCAGTTACAGTAATAGTTTAATCAATTTCACTGTCGGCAAAATGTTATTTTTTCATGATGGTGTTTCCGCCTCAATAGACATTGTCTGTTCGAAGATGGGTTTAGTACATAGGTTCTCAACGTGGGCTATAAGAGGTGGGCGTTTGAGACTTTCAGGGGGGGGGGTAGAAGACCCAGACAAAATTAGGGGGCATTCAGATGGCACAAGGGGTGTTGTTTTCTTAACGCACATTTTATTGGCTGCTATCTTTATATATGATTGCAAGATTCAACTCGAACTAAATGTAATCTAGATAGTGTCTGGATAAATTTTTATCCATTTTTATTTTTAATACTCGACATCTATTGACTTTTTCTGCAAGACTAGGATGAATATTTATTTTTAATTTTCTAGACTTTATGAGTCAAATCTCAAATCATAATATTTAATTAAATGAAGACAATATTAGCGAAACTCAATCGAAAATCTGGAGACTGAAAAATCTGGTTAAGAAAATGAAGATAATGTTGGTAGTTCTTAGTCGAAGTATGATACAGTAAGTGACCGAATTGATATGGGTTCCGTAGCTCTAGGAAAAAAAATGTTCTCAAAGAGGGCGGTGGGCAAAATAAGGTTGAAAACCTATGGTTCTACGGTACATAGTTTGAATCAACAATTCTTTCATCAGGTTAATCTCTCCAGGGTTGTTCCATCTTTTAGTTGCAGTTCAGAAAATATATGTTTAGACTTAAAATTGCATTGTCATCTCTCATCATTTCATCACTTCATCAATTCATCGCTCTATCACTTCATGATTTCATCACTTCATTGCTCTATCACTTCATCATTTCACCATTCACTATTTTATTCCCAGTTACTGAACAAAACATTATCGATTTATGGCCAAATATACTGTAATCAATTATCGAAGATAGCAAACACTTTGTTGCTTGACATTATACAAATGATAAACGTTCTTTGTCTAAAACCACTTTATTTTATTTTTAAACGTCGACTGGTTTCGGTTGATCTCAATCTTCATCAGGGCATAGATAGATATAAATAGTTTACACCTGTGTTCTGATGAAGGTTGAGATCAACCGAAACCGGTCAACTTTTATAAATAAAATAAAGTGGTTTTAAACAAAGAACGTTTTTCATTTGTATAACGTCAAGCCACAAAGTGTTTACTATCTTCGATAATTGATTACACTGTATTTGGCCATAAATCGATAATGTTTGTTCAGTAAATGGGAATAAAATAGTGAATGGTGAAATGATGAAGTGATAGAGTGATGAAATGATGAAGTGATGAAATGATGAAGTGATAGAGCGATGAAATGAAGAAGAGATGAAGTGATTGAGCTATGAAATGATGGAGTGATGAAATGATGAAGTGATGAAATGATGAAATGATGAAGTGATAGAGCGATAAAATGATGAAGTGATGAAATCATGAAGTGATAGAGCGATGAAATGATGAAGTCATGAAGTGATGAAATGATGATGTGATAGAGTGATGAAATGATGAAGTGATGAAATGATGAAGTGATGAAATGATGAAGTGATGAAATGATGAAATGATGAAGTGATGAAATGATGAAGTGATGAAATGATGAAGTGATGAATGGGTTATTCTTACATTTGTCTCAGCAACAGTGTCTGCCACACGGCCTTGAGGTCTGCGGTGGGCGCGCGCAACACAAGTGTGCGCGTACGAGCGCGCACAGGCGGCCCACATTTCATGGTGGGGCTACTGGCACGGCCGGATCCCACACCTATCCTGAACTCAGTGGCTGCAATGAAAAATTAATGGTTAATCACAACACACAAATATACATTTTATTTTAAATAAGTTATTAAAACTTTACAAAGAAAACAAAAGAATTGTCAGATAGAAGGATTTTCAGTGATTTGGTGTTTCTATATAAAATTGATGTAGTTGATAGTCCAGAATTGCTTGCTAATAAGCTATTGGATTCCACTATGCAATACTAGAAGTCGGATTTATTTCAGTGCAGCAATTCTGGGATTAACTACCGTATGTATTCCTCTTTGCCCAGAGTACTAATGGAGGGAAATAATTATGCCAAGTCAGTAGATATCTTCAATTTATCACTAAACAAATACAAAATGTTGTTACTGAGGCAGTTCAGTTATGTATAATATATGGTACATAATTTTTAGTATTCATGTACAACCACTTTTTCCCAGTCATATGAAAGAACTAGAATCGCAGTTAACGAAAATGCCCTTAATTTTATTGTAAAGGACAAATGACTGTATGTAAAATAAAATATTACATGCTTGTTTTTTTTCCTTTTTTTTTAAAAATATATTGCCAAATTTGAAGAGGGAATTTCTGTTATTGGTGTTCAAATTAGGCAATTTTGCTGGTTCCTAGCTGGTATTTGAAGTAACTTACCAAAATAGAAAAACGTAAAGAGGTGTCAGACATCGATTTTATGATAAAAAATATCTGCAGTATTTTTTTTTTTTACATTAACTCCACACAGTGTCATCTGGGATGCTGTGTGGAGGGTCTTTTTGAGGAGAGGAAGGAATGAACATTGGTCTTGAAGAGACCCATTTTGTAGGAAGGTGGAAACACAGAGGCCGGCAAATCAATCCACAGCCGAGCTGTTGAACATAAGAACGAGTCGAAGAAACGACCCGTTCTCATGTGACAAATGTCAACCGTGTACAAATGTTGGGCACGCGTTTGGCATGTTTGGTGCCGAAGGGATCAATGACGCTAGTTCCTCGAACATCTTCCATTGTAATACCGGTAGAACAAGGATAGCATTCCCACCCGACGCCTGTGCTCTAAAGATTGCAATCCGTCTGTTAAGATGGAAGAATCTATTAAGCGGACCGCCCGTTTCTGCACAGAGTCGAGGGTATTTTTTAGGTATTTTGGAGCTCCAGACCAGAGGTGGCTGCCAAATTCAACTGTGGGGCGCACTTGTGATTTGTACAGGGTTAGCAGTTGTGTTCTATTAAAGTATCTGCGGGCCCTGTACAGTAGGCCCAGTTTTTGGGAGTCTAACTTTACTCTGGTTTCGACGGAGCCCCCATACCTGATCTGGTCACTTAGGGTTACACCAAGCATATCAATGGAGGCCTGTTCGAAAGATATATCCAAAGAGGAAATAGGAGAATGTCTTTGTATGGACAAAACGCTATCCAAGCTTCCTCTTGCTGTGACCTTCTTGTAACTTACGTCTTTTCCTAATGCTAAAGCAGGTTTCTGCTATATTGGCTATGGGCAGAGGCTCCTCGGTGATGAAGAGCACCCTGTCTCTGGAGACGGTGGCGAACAGCAGTAGATCGGAGAACAACAGCGCCCAGTGAGACCTGCAGCTGCGGCCTTCCACCCTGAACAGGTCGCCTCCGAATATCCACTGTCGGCCGGGCTTGGCTAACACGAAGGGCTGGAACAAACACACTTTATGTTTATTACATATTGGATATACAATAATATGATAAGTACAATGTGCTTCGAGGATTTGCTGTAATACAGGTATGAATTAGCGATAAGGCCTCCGAGGAGTGGTTAAAAGAACTTGAGTTCTACGAGTGGTTCCAGGTTTGGAGTTCTGCGGGTGAAGGAGCCGTGCACCAGCCGTGCAGGTGCCGAACTCGGACCGATTCAGAGAACTCGTGCTAGTTACGGCCCATTTTCACTTCCGTTTAAAAACGGATGACAACAATGGACAACGCGGACGCGGGTGCCGGGAAGCGATACTGCCAAGCGCTCTGTAGAGGAGTCCGGTTTCGAGTTCTCTGGGGATGGATGATTTGAAAAAGGAGTGGGAATGGGATCTGCTTCCCTCAAAGAACTCCAGTTCAAGAACCCATTCCATTGCCAGAGTATTATGCTCAAGTTTTGCGTGCAAGGAAAGCTATGTTCAAGGTAAAAAAAGGACGGTATGGCCATATTGGTATAAATAATTTTATTTTATTTGTAAGAAACAAACAGCTTATATACATACAATAGACATAAAAATATACACGTTAACTACAGTGAAGCCAAAAGAGTTTCTTATGCTAATATTGTTTCTAGATGGAGTTTTAATTTATCTTAAGCTAAATTTAGACTTAGGAAGGGGAGAGGAAGGGGAGAGGAAGGGGAGAGGAGGGGGAGGGGATGGAGAATATAGGATAAGGATATGAGATGCTCTCGATACCTTGCACACCCCGTATCAATCCAATATCGCACGCGTTACTTCTATTCGATACTTCTGAAGGTTTAAATTAAAATTGTCAACGTTGTGAAACAATTCGTTGTATTGCGCACATATTCGAGGAATCGGGGAATTTTTTCTAAAGTTTGTTCTACAAGTGGGCAAATGAAGTAAATTCGATTGTCGGGTTAATCTTGAAGGAATATGGAGTTTTATTAAATTGGTAAGCTCTGGTGAGTCCAGGCCATTGTTTAAAATTTTAAATAATAAAATTTGATCAAAAATTAATCGTCGTGTATGAAGGGAGTTGAAGTGATGAAATTTAATAGAATTGGTGTAATTTAGAAAGTGTAGGTTAAGTTTATAATTTAAGTGTTTAAAAAATTTTTTTTGAATTCTTTCGATCCTAACAATGTGGGCTTGGTAGAAAGGAGTCCAGATCGGTGTGCAGTGTTCTAAGTGTGGGCGGATATACGCGGTGTAGAGGGAATATAGAGTATTTACGTTTCGAAAAGGTTTCGTATAGTATAGTTGACGGTACGAAACATCGATCATAAGGTCTAGCACAGAGAAATTGATCACTTTACAATATCGGATCGACAGGCGTAACTTCCAATGATTTTATATTTTTTATCCCGAGCACGGTTTCACTGTTGACAGCCGAACGAATATTGATAGGGAATAATAAAGAACTCCATATACGCTGGCAACACTTGAGGTGTCTATTTATACATGTCTATCCGACTTCCACCAGATTTTAGAACACTATCCGTTATCTGGCCGGATAGTACCTAATAAGTTGACCGGATAGGCTGAATACTGAATAGTAATTGGATATCTGTTGCATTATATTACACAACTGATTTAAAGGAAAATGTACTTACTTTACATCTCGTAAACACCAATCTGCTTTCCAAGTCCGCTACCGACAACAATGGTCTTCCCTCGCCGATGGGACCCATCAGCCCAGCTCCAGCCGTTACGTCGTGATAGGCAATCTGAAATAATTCACTCCCTTTAAACTCGCTATGCTACGGTGATCTGAATGAAGAAAGAATATCACGTAGGTGTTCAATGTCGTGAACTGTTACAAAAATACAAAAGTACAGTACCTATTGTATCATTATACATCACAGATAACTCTAACTCTTGACAAAGGTGACTAAGCTTATTTACAAAAACACATTGTCACTGACTGGCAAAGTGTTTGGCAGGAGAAGCAGGGGAAGATCACTAATGCGCTGGAGTGAAAAAATATCACTGGCATCCAGTATGTCGTTGTCCTTGGTTCTCCACACGGTATAGATCTGCAAGGAGTAGAGGAGCCTTGTCCACCATGGAAATTGGAGTAGGTCACAATCCTCAACAAAGAGGAACCGGCGAAGAATGGGTTTGTGTATTCACATGCATTGCAGTGAAAAATAAGGGAATTTAGTTGACCAACCTGCAAATCAGCGACCAATCTTGCCAGCGCGCGCTGATCAGGATGTGTGCTGGGCACGGCCGTATTGGCAGCCCGCAGCAACCGCAACAGCTCCCGTATCTGCTCCAGAGGCTTGTGGATGAGTTGCGTAACGTCGGGCCGGCGCGACGGGATGGCGGGCTCGGTGCAAAGCCGGGTGAAAGCACCGCCTGACTGCCGGGACTTTTGCACCTGGAGGTATCATCATTTTAGTTTGACAAGGTTCCAAGAAAAACAGAACAGTGAAAGAAAATGAAGAAAAAAAATACCAGCCATTTCATAGGGAGATTTAAAACTTAGGAAAAAAATCCCTCAGATACAATAAAATCCTAAGTTAATCACATCTTTTATATTTTTCCTCAAATCATAAAGAATCTCATCACATCAGTGCACCAGAGATCAGCGACCTAGCAACAATATTCAGTTCTGCACTTCATTAAAACGTCTGTGGCTAAATTTAGGTTACCAAAAATCACAATTTTTCACAAAAAACTTTTCGTTTTTTAATACAAAAAAGTAATATCTTCAGTATATTTTATTAACAACTCAAAATTATTGGAATAACTCTGGTTATAATAAAATAGTTTTACCTACCAATAAAACTTATATTATGTACCTAACCTCATTTAAAACCTATATAGAGAGAAGCATTCTCAAATCCCCTTTCGCGTGGCCTTCCCCGATCTTTTTTAGTACCTTGTGGCTGTCAAGTGGTCACCAGATGCTAAACAAAAGTATCTACATACATCTAACTTTTGTTTATGGCATTTTTTTACCCACACATTTAAAAAAAAAAATTATTCCTTTATTATATATTTACATTTTTTAACATGCTTTATATTAAGTCCCGTTAAACTAATTGATGTCTGCCCCAAATATGTATAAAGTAGTAAGTGTTAAAAGTAATAAACAGTCACCATTGCCGTCCGTGGAATAAAAACTGTTATTATTTTGGTTCGGTACTTAGCTAAAACCTAGTTTCGTTTGTGTGAATTAAACACTTTATGGTCAAGCGGATTTCTTCCTTGCCAGGCCTGGAATGATAGACAATTTTTTTTTATTTGCAGCAACATACTTTGATAGCTGTATTTTGTGTTCAAATGTTAGTTTTTTACCCTAATGTTCATAAATACAATGGTATTCTTTATTCTTTTTTTTTTCTAATCAGCAAGCGAACCAGGCAGTTTCTTTAGAACCTAAGAACTGGGACCTGCCAGTCTCCACCCAGGTAGAATTCAAAAAGTGCAAATTCATGTCAAAATGTCAAATTCATGTCAAAAAGTGCAAATCATGCGAAGTGCAAATTCATGGGATTTATGAAAATAAACTTGAATACTATAATGCCGAATACTTTAAAGGAGATATGGGATGTGCAAGGTGCCTTTATGAGTTCAAGGGGATGCATGGACCAGATTTTCTCCTTGCGTATGCTCACTGAGAAGTTTCTGGCGAAAAACCAGAAACTTTTCTGCGCCTTTGTAGATCTACAAAAAGCATACGACCGAATCAACAGAAAAAAGCTATGGAAGGTGTTGTCCAAGTACGGAGTGAATACAAATCTCATACAGGCAATTGCGTCTCTGGACGAGGGAAGCGTTGCGTGTGTTAGGGTGAACGGTGGTTTTACGGGGTGGTTTGACATCACAAAAGGTGTCAAGCAAGGCTGCGTAATGTCACCATGGTTATTCAATCTATACATGGATAATTGTATGCAAGAATTGAAAATGGTGGGATTGGGCGCTAAATTGAGTAATCTGAAAGTATGTTGCCTGTTGTATGCTGATGATGCGGTGCTGATTTCTAACACTATGGAAGATCTACAGTCTCTCATATCTAGGATGAACGAAGTATGTATGAAGAATGAGTTAATCATGAATGTAAGTAAGTCTAAAGTCATGGTGTTTGAAAGAGAGAGTACAAAATCAGTATGCAACATAGTTGTGAATGATGAATACTTGGAGCAGGTGGATGAGTTTGTGTATCTGAGTAGTATGTTTACGAGAGATGGGAAGGCTGATAGAGATATTGAAAGAAGAGTGAATGCCGTTAACTCCATTAATGGTGGACTGAATGCCGTTGGCGCTAATAAAAAACTGTCAAAAAAAGCGAAGCTAGCAGTCCACAATGGAGTCCTTGTACCTACCCTGATGTATGGCAGTTAGGCATGAAACTGGCAGAGGAAGGATGAAAGTAAACTGAATGGTGTTGAAATGAGATCCCTGAGATGTATGTGTGGTAAAACAATGTATGATCGTATGAGAAATATGGATATCCGCAAAGAATGTAAGGCTGATGTAAGCATAATGAGTAAGATTAAGAAAGGGACCCTCAGATGGTTTGGGAATGTAGAGCGAATGAACGAAGAAAGTAGTGTAAGAAGAATATAGGACGCGAATGTGAATGGTAGAAGATGTCGGGGAAGCCCGAGGAAGACATGACACGATCAAGTGAATCAGATACTTGAGTCGGGCCATGTCAAAAGTCAGAATAATAGAAGAGAATGTATGAGACAATGTATGAATGTGAGTGAGGCAAAGAGTGTGTGCAAAGACCGAGTTGTTTGGCGGTCCATCCTCTCTGCCTACCCCTGTTAGTTAGTTAGTTAGTTAACTTAAATACTTATTTTTACCGGAGTGTTTAACTGATTGTGACCTTAAAATTAAATGTTGTATATTTGGCGGAGATCGAAACTCGACTAGCAGTGCGAGTCGTGACAGGTACACACAGGAACATATAGGAAAATGATTAAGGATATGCAACAATATTTACTCTCAAGTACAGCGGTTCCTGTTTGAAGTATAAATGTTGGTGTGTGTAAAATTAGAGGTGTAGGTATTGTTTAAATAGCCCAATTTGGGAGGCGGGAATGGGTACCGCCGCCCCGGGAACCTTTATTGGATAACCAACACCTCTGCCATAGGTCACCCCAAGTGGTTCGCTACGTTTGGTGATTTAGCAGAGGTGCCCGGGTTGATGGGGTGAGGTTTGTCTAGGTCTTGGAGGCGGATGACCAGGACATACTGAACCCCAGACTCCTACCCACCCCTTAAACCCTTTTCCTTCCCAGAACTCTCCTCTCCTTCCTTTCCTTAAAAAAACCCTCCACACAGCATCCTCAAAGATGACATAGGCCCTGAGGGAAATTATTTTTTTCAGGGCATCCTGTGTGGAGCTCATGTAAAAAAAAAAAAAAAACCAAGTATTATACATAAACTAGCAGGAATTACAAACATTGGATGCTAAGTAAACCGCACTTGCGAGAAAACTTTACAATAATTATAAAAAATAAAACAAACACTTTGTATTTAACAACGAATTTATTATTTTATATATCGACCGGTTTCGCTTCGACCAAGCTTCTTCAGGGTACAATAATAACTCAGTTACTTTTTTTTTTTTTTTTTTTTTTATTAGAAAATAGTTTTTTTTTTTTCTTGTTTACATTGCACCTGCAAAGCTACTGCAAGTAGCTTGTCGGCAGGAAAATAGTGTGGACAACAACATGATACAATATACAATGTTTTACAATAGAAGAAAAAAATATTGCAATTTAATAAAAAACATAATAAAAATATAAATAAGTATAAAGAAAAAAAAAAAAAAATAAATAAAATATTAATAATTAAAAATTAAAAATTAAAAATGCACGAGGAGTCAAGTCAATACATAAAATCTGATTCCAATAGCCATGTTCTAAACAATAGTGCAAATTTAGGTGTCGAGCAACATTTTTTCAAATCATATGGCAGCATATTAAAAATAAGTGGTACAATGTGTTCAAGAGTTCGCTGGCCATGTTTATTAGAAAATCTAGGTACTATCATCCCTTCATTTTGTGTAAGCCTAGTATTGTACATGTGATCCACCATTGTTTTGTATGGGCTATCTAAGATATGTTGCATACAGATTTTATACCAAAAAAGAGCTCTAATAGGTAACACATTTATGGATTTATACATAATTGTGATATTTTGCCGCTGGTCATAAACTGCTTTGCTGACGAGTAATTTGACCATAGCGTTTTGAATTGACTGTACATGTTGGATGTTTGTTTTACATGAGTGCCCCCAAGACGTTATACCATATCTCACATTAGATTCAGCCAGGGACAAATAGATTAGTTTCATGGTTTTGATGGGTACATAATATTTAAGTTTATAAAGTTTGCCTACAATCGCTCGAAGGCGCTTACATAGCTTAACAATATGGATATCCCATTTCATATTACAATCAATCAACTTCAGTTATTATTGTATCCTGAAGAAGCTTGGTCGAAGCGAAACCGGTCGATATATAAAATAATAAATTCGTGGATATACAAAGTGTTTGTTTTATTTTTTTATAATATAATGTCTGACCACAAAGTAATTACTTCTTATGAAAAAATTTATAATAATTATTATTATACATACCAGAACACAGTCTGCTCTCTTGAGACCATTGCAGTAGGTTTTGTACAGGGAAATGATTTGCGGCATCTTGGACAGGTACACGCTGGCCACGGAGTGGAAATGTATTTCACCATCTTCCATAACTAACTGTTCCAGAATATCTTCGGATAACCTCAGCAGCTGGAAAACAGATAGTTTTGTTGCTTCAAAAGATGCAAACATCATTTTTTACAAAGTGTCATCAGTAGTCCAATTACTGTTGAAATCAAAGATATTGAAATATAAGTAGATGTGCTATCTGCTGTTTTTACTATGTGGGTCTGAGCTTCCGGGTGTCCCCGATATTGTTTACCAATTAACAAATGAACTAAAAGAACAAATAATTAACGAATAAACCAAATGAACGTTAAACTAAATGAACAAATTCTTTCCTTATTCAAAATATATTGTTAACCAATATTAATGCACATATTCAAAAAATCAACGAAATGATCAAATTATTTTTGTATGAAAACTACGCTAATTAGCGCGTAGTCCGGCGACAGTTGCGCGGACACCATAGCATATCTCTTCTGTATTTGAATATCTTTGGTTGAAATGACATTATTTTAGAAAAATGTCACTTTTTACATGGGAAAGTCACATCACGACGGCCTCCGTGGTTGCGGGGTAAGGCCCTCGACAAGAATTCCGAAGGACACAGGTTCAAATCCCGGTGTGCATAATCAAATTTTATTTGATTTATTTGGCTTATTTCACATTTTAATGATTTGAAATAATGTAAGGCATATTTGCGTTCCAGAGTGGTTTTCAGTATCACCCAGAGATGTAAGACCAGCATTCAGAATTGAAACGATGCTTGAAATGGCTTTAGCTGTGTTTTGTGACCAGATCTGAAAAGCCAAGTACTCCCCACCTTCCTCTAACCCATCTCCTTCCTCTTCCCACTACCTTCAGCCTCTCAAAATACACCCCAATTGGGGATGTCATATCTCACTGGCCCCAAATGCTTGGGAGCAGTTGGGACTCTTGTGCGATTTTTTTAAAAATAAATAAATAAATCATTTTTTAAAAATGCCTTGGAATGTTCACATATCATGCTTATGCCCAGAACTGAATTATTACAGTGATGAATTTGTACTCCTATATTATTACAAATTATTAGAAGCACTTGAAATCAGAAAATCCCTAAATAATATTTGTAGTATATTGAATATCTAATTAAAGTTATCTGATCTAGACATATTTCCAATAAACCGTCCTGATCTCTCCTCCTAATAACCCGTTCTCCTTTATTTACTTCCCACTCCAACACCTGAACATTTATGTATATCGTGTTAGTTAGTTAAAATAATTCATAATCTGCTCTTTCATACATAGATGGTGCAGGTTTAATTTTTAGACAAAATTGACATAAAGTTATTCTTGTCAAATAACATATTCCATCTATTATGCTTCGTAGGTACATGTAAAGACACAAACTTATATCGTAAGGGCAGTCAAATCTTGAATTAACAATTATTATATTTAATAAAAGGAAATCAACTATTTCCGCCTTTCAGACAATTTTGATAAATTGAGTTTACTTTGTAAATTTACATAATTGATTTCATTTATAGGAAAACCAATTTTGAAATTAATAAAGCGTAAAAATTATCTTTAATATTTCAAGATTTGTAAGCAATAGGAGTAAAAATGGGGAGACCAAATGCATGAATTATATTCTACCTGACTTCTAACTGTAGTTTTTAGGTTATAAGAGTATTTTGCGATTCTGATAATAAAACTAATTGTTATCCTTTACAGGTATAGAATAAGCCAAACTTTAAGAACGGCCTGACGTTGATCAGAAATTGTCAGAATATTCGAGTTTTAGGACAGAAAAGTGACATGTTCCCCTGCCCACGTCTTTCTCTGTCGCACATATATTTTATGCAACATTTTCTTTCTCTTACATTAATTGTAAAGTCTGTAGCTGCGGGAGAAAGCATCATACCTTGTTCAGGCCGGTCTTAAATTTTGGTAAGTCCTATAATAGTCGTAATATATGATTCAAGTAGCATAATTTGGAGTCAAATATAAATAGTTAGTAATTTCTTCGTTTAAGATGAAAATTATTATTGTTCGATTAGCATAATCTGAGCAACACTTCTTAAACCAATCATCACACTTACCTCTTCACAATTTTGAAAGAGCAGCTTGTGTTCCTGAGGTGTCAGGATGTCAGTTCTTCCAGCCAGCGGTAGAACGAATCTCTCAACTCCAAACTGCATGGACTGCGCGTAGTGCTGTTCGCGGAGAATGAGGGCGTGTAATGCGCGACCCATCTCACTCGGGTTGCCTGACGCTGTGGGAGCGCCGAGGGCTGACAGGCTCTGTAAGTTGAGCTTAGTTCAGGTTTGGAACACTAGAGAAAGTGGTTTGGGATTGATTCGATAGATGGCAGTAATGTAAAAGGAGGAATTATTTTCAACAATAATGTAAGGTGTAAGATTAATTCGATAGATGGCAGTAATGTAAAAGGAGGAATTATTTTCAACAATAATGTAAGGTGTAAGATTAATTTAATAGATGGCAGTAATGCAAATATCTGATAAAATTAGAATAAATAATAATAAATGTCTGTTACTTGTACTTGCACTTTTTACTAGTGTTTACTCTGAAAGTTTTTTCAGTTATGGAACAAAGGTTTTCGAAGTTTGAGAATTACTCAAACCGTGCAAAGCAAATATTTTATCTTACGATGGATGGTTTGACAATGAGAAGATAAACCGATTGAGTTGTATTGTGGGCAAAGTAAGCTCAATTTTTCCTTACTTCTGCTGAGGTTGATGAAATATCAAATTTATATCTGGGACATGTTATAGGTAAGTAATCAATTGCATTTGCTTGTCTGAGTCAAAAGATCTTGTATAATTATCGACGTCTGTTGCTGTTCAAATCGGTATAGATTCTAGGAATTATCTGTCCTGTGGTGTGACAGATCGCATTTTAATATAGAAACAATGTAGTGTACGCCTGCCGTGAGTTGAAATGGTATTGTTTTGAAAGATGACATTTTTCAGTTTTTGAACACGAGTAATTGACTCAACACATTCACATTCATCTACAATCAGAGCTCGAACTAAACCTCTCCCTGCCATCTGTAAAAATTTTCGCTCTCTCTCAGAGCTTCAAATTGTCAAAAATGATCTTCTTCCTTTGTACAAATTAAAATATAGTCACGTCACCCTATCCCCAACGATTTTAGAAGGGATCGGCATCCTTAAAAGTCATTCCAATCTCCCAGCCCGTACTGTCAATAATATGTTCAATGACATTATTTCTTCTAAATGGCCCAACTCTTCTCTTTTATTTACTGATGGCTCCAAATCTCCGGACTCTCCTAACTGTGGTATTGGTATTAACGTTTACCACAATAATTCTAATGAAAGAATATTTTATTCAATTTCAAACCAATTTTCAATATTTTCTGCCGAGTGCATTGCGATTATTGAATCTCTCAAATATATAATAAAAAATAATTTTGAACATTCTCTTGTTCTCTCTGACTCTCTCAGTTCCCTCCAAAAACTTAAAACCAGTCCTCTTCTTCATCCTGATGATCACTTTGTATGTCTTATTCGAGTATTGATAACCTCCATTCAAAGCTCTGGAAAAACTGTCACTCTGATTTGGATTCCTGGACATGTTAGCATAGTGGGTAACGATATTGCTGATTCCTTGGCAAAACAAGGAGCGTCTAACCCTACCGTTACCCTCGTAAACCATATTCCCCTGTCTGATATTTTTTCCATCATCAAAGATAGATCCCGCAATGTTTGGACAGAGTATTGGAACATTGCTAGTCAATCCAAGGGTGCCCGTTACGCCTCAATACAAAGGACTATCCCATCAAAACCGTGGTTGCAAAAATTCCCTCATTTTTCCAAAAAAGAAATTTCCTTACTTATTCGTATGAGAATTGGACATTGTTCCGTTCCTTCTCACCTTTATAAAATTCATGTGCTTGACTCCCCAGATTGTACGTTCTGTGGTCTAGATGTGGGAACTTTAGATCACATATTTTTTGATTGTCCCTCTCTAAATAAATATCCTCTCTTCTATCAAGCGTTATCAAAAATTGCCTCTCCTCCATTCAACATTTCATCTCTTCTAAGTCTGAACTCTACTCCAATCTTCCATAAAATTCTGAAATTTGCACATTTAAATAAAATTAATATATAAATTCACCTTTCATTTCTCTGTAATTATAAATGATGGCCTAGAACACCCTTGAAGGGTGAAAGCCAGAAATAATTGAAAAAAAAAAAAAAAAACACGAGTAATTGTTCTTTGAGATCGACCCAAAAGATGGCAGCAGTGACAGCGTAAGCTCTAATTAATGGTTTGAGTCTTTGATAATAATGTTACAAGATCTATTTCCTAGATGTCAGTTCTGTGCCCTTTTCAGTGGGTATTTCACCATCCTAACATGGAAAACGAATATTTTCGATTTATGATTTATTTATTGCGAGTATTTAATTATTTGTTGCTGGACAGGGTTCTAACTTCACTTTACCTTATTCTGAGATGTGAGGTGTCAAAGTTTGCAAAGACAATTTCTCATAATCTATTTTTTGATTTCTGATTTTGTAGTTGAATCTTATGCAAGTATTTTGATTTAAGACATTTTAAAGGAAAATATTTAAATAGGACTTATACTTACCATTTTAGAACATACCTTAACGTGCAGATAGAACCATATGCAACCAGCTAGGACTTGATAATTTATTGCGTAAGGTTCTAACTACTTTTCCCTAAAGCCATTCCAAGATAGGGTAAGTTCTTATTAAATATTTTCCTAATTGGAAAACCAAAATACTTTAGACAAGATTGTCCTTCAAAACCATAAATGGGTAAATAGATTATTAGAAATCGTTTTAGCAAACTTTGACACCACAGAACATGGCAAGGCTAAGTTATAAGTTATAACCCTATCCAACTTAAGTGAGGAACTACACTTCTCCTAGTAAAAATGGTCAACTGTCAGAAACAAACAAAATGGCAATTGCAAAAGGTAAAAAGAAGTTAGAATCTTGTAAAATAAATGGAAGCTTCAAAAACTTGATGTTAAAACTTCGGCATACAAGTATCTAATGTAACGTAAGTAACGTTGCTTGAAAATGGCTTTAGCCATGTTTGGTGACCAGATCTGAATAGCCAGGTACTTCCCAACCTTCCTCTTCCCCACCTCCTTCCCCTCCCCACTACCTTCAGCCTCACAACATACCCCAATTGGGGATGCCATAGTCTCACTGGATCCAGACGGGAGCAGTTGAGATTCTTGTGAGGAACCTTGTACAAATAATGTGATGATACGTTATTCTATGGATAAGCTATCGAGAGTTTGGTGGGACACCACCTCAATATGTTTTTTCCTAAAGTGCATGTTGGATTGTAATATAATTATCTTACAGTTTAAAGTGTGCATTGGATAAATACAACACTTACGGCCGTTGTTCCCAGCCTTTCGATCGATCAATCTGAGTCTGCAATCAGCTAAGCGATTTGTAAGTATTTTAGAGGTACGCTCGATTTGCGTTGTTCCCAAATATTTAATCGTTATCTTGGGACCGCACCCACCTTCATAGACAATAATATGGCATCAAAGTAAAAACTTTCGATGTGAAATTAATATTAAAGAGTTAATTATTGCATTTATTATTAACACACATAATTTCTTTTAAATACTGTTATCCATAAACTGGCATTTTATATTTTTTAAACAAACATATTAAATGTATTAAAAATAATGTGTCAGCTTGACGTTTGCCACCGTCGCGTCGGTATCTCGTGGCATTGGCACCACTCTGTTGACACTTTTTATAACTTTGCTGTGTTGAGGCAGGCTTAATTTATTAGTCCGGCTTCCTTAGATTGAGCGAATGTGTTGGAAAGAGCGTAGTTGTGCATTTGAGCATTGTTGGGCCTTAGTTTCGGCTTAGCAGTTGTTGATTAGTAGGATTGGGAACAGTGGCCGTTACTGTATTGATAAAATGGAGCAAAACATGATAATATTTGACATGATATTTTTCAACACTAAATTATGAACACTCCTCACAAATCAAGTTTTTAGTGACGAAATAATTAAATTTTGGCTAAATACTAATATCAATAGTAGGCCACTTGCATCCCATTTTTTTTTTTTAATTTTCGGTTTAGGCAAATATTATAAGACATTCTGTATTTTTTTTTTATTGTATTTTTGAAACCCTGGCGATTTTTTGAAAATTTCAATCTGATAAATCAGACCATTTTTTATAAACCGGAAAGACGGGACAAAATTTTATGGGTGCGGAAAAACGATAATTACATAGCCACAAATTATTTTAATCGGCTCTCCACACGACACTGCATGTAGTGACTGCAGCAGTGACTGCAGAGAGTGTGGGTTTGAGCGAACTAGCTCTGTCTCGTTCTAGCAGCCCTTTAAAAAACGAGACAGCGCTAGGTTGCTCAACTCCACGCTCTCTGCAGTCACTGCCACAGTCACTACACGCAGTGTCGTGAGGAGAGCCCATTAAAAAAAAGAACGTTTTCCACACGAATGGCACAGGAGAATAACGAGGCATACCAAAAATATTACATCTCATAAATATTTTATTCCTTGATCCATCTTATTGATCATAAATCATTATAATGTTCAACGTCTATATTACTAAATCCAATGTAATATACTTGTACTTGTAAATTATAATAATAATAAGAATATTATAAAATTTGATTTTGCTAAAGTCCACACCATTACACTCTAAAACACATGCAGAGAGCATAAATGTACGGGGTTCTCTTCACATCTGTCAAAAAGTCAAACCAAATGATAAACCAAGTGAACGTTAAATGTCAAATTCAAAAATTCGTATGAAATTAAACTGTTGCCATATAAAAAATAAATCAGTGTGGAATTTTAAAATATTAATAGGGACATTTTTGGAGACGGGACATTTCCATGTAGTGATGTCACGAGCCCAAATAATGGATTTATTTATTTAAAAAATAAAAATAAATGTACATTTCTAAAAAATTTTACCAACATTTTCGTAATCGTAGTAATAAAATCTATCCACACGATCTTTTCCAAGTCGTTATGAAATCCATGCAAGAGGCCTATTAGCCTACATAGGCTCTGGAATTTCCCGACCAATGGATTTCGCAGAGCAATTTTAGACTAGACACAGTCTGATTCCATTGGATTTATAAGGAGTTTACGCGTCGAAATTTTTACTTCTCTGTGAATAAGACTTGTAAGCTAAGATTTCACCTATCGACCGTTTGGAAAAACAAGGTTCCATCTGTCGCGGAAACGTCATGCTTTTAATGAACTCTAAAGTAGCTTACTTATAGAGCCCATTATCGCATGACATTACCGCAGTATATGGATCCTTGTTATTCCAAAGGGTCGATATCAAGTTGTAATTCATATACTTATCATGCCTCGAAAATAATAATTCAAGATGAAAATAAGAATTCAAGATGAAAATAAGAATTCAAGATGAAAATAAGAATTCAAGATGAAAATAAGAATTCAAGATGAAAATAAGAATTCAAAATGAAAATAAGAATTCAAGATGAAAATAAGAATTCAAGATGAAAATAAGAATTCAAAATGAAAATAAGAATTCAAAATGAAAATAAGAATTCAAAATGAAAATAAGAATTCAAGATGAAAATAATAATTCAAGATGAAAATAAGAATTCAAGATGAAAATAAGAATTCAAAATGAAAATAAGAATTCAAGATGAAAATAAGAATTCAAAATGAAAATAAGAATTCAAGATGAAAATAAGAATTCAAGATGAAAATAAGAATTCAAGATGAAAATAAGAATTCAAAATGAAAATAAGAATTCAAGATGAAAATAAGAATTCAAGATGAAAATAAGAATTCAAAATGAAAATAAGAATTCAAGATGAAAATAAGAATTCAAAATGAAAATAAGAATTCAAGATGAAAATAAGAATTCAAGATGAAAATAAGAATTCAAGATGAAAATAAGAATTCAAAATGAAAATAAGAATTCAAGATGAAAATAAGAATTCAAGATGAAAATAAGAATTCAAAATGAAAATAAGAATTCAAAATGAAAATAAGAATTCAAGATGAAAATAAGAATTCAAGATGAAAATAAGAATTCAAAATGAAAATAAGAATTCAAGATGAAAATAAGAATTCAAAATGAAAATAAGAATTCAAAATGAAAATAAGAATTCAAGATGAAAATAATAATTTACGATGATAATAAGAATTCAAGATGAAAATAAGAATTCAAGATGAAAATAAGAATTCAAGATGAAAATAAGAATTCAAAATGAAAATAAGAATTCAAGATGAAAATAAGAATTCAAGATGAAAATAATAATTTACGATGATAATAAGAATTCAAGATGAAAATAAGAATTCAAGATGAAAATAAGAATTCAAAATGAAAATAAGAATTCAAAATGAAAATAAGAATTCAAGATGAAAATAATAATTTACGATGATAATAAGAATTCAAGATGAAAATAAGAATTCAAGATGAAAATAAGAATTCAAGATGAAAATAAGAATTCAAAATGAAAATAAGAATTCAAGATGAAAATAAGAATTCAAGATGAAAATAATAATTTACGATGAAAATAAGAATTCAAGATGAAAATAAGAATTCAAGATGAAAATAAGAATTCAAAATGAAAATAAGAATTCAAGATGAAAATAAGAATTCAAGATGAAAATAAGAATTCAAGATGAAAATAAGAATTCAAAATGAAAATAAGAATTCAAAATGAAAATAAGAATTCAAGATGAAAATAATAATTTACGATGATAATAAGAATTCAAGATGAAAATAAGAATTCAAGATGAAAATAAGAATTCAAGATGAAAATAAGAATTCAAAATGAAAATAAGAATTCAAGATGAAAATAAGAATTCAAGATGAAAATAATAATTTACGATGATAATAAGAATTCAAGATGAAAATAAGAATTCAAGATGAAAATAAGAATTCAAGATGAAAATAAGAATTCAAAATGAAAATAAGAATTCAAAATGAAAATAAGAATTCAAGATGAAAATAAGAATTCAAGATGAAAATAAGAATTCAAGATGAAAATAAGAATTCAAAATGAAAATAAGAATTCAAAATGAAAATAAGAATTCAAGATGAAAATAATAATTTACGATGATAATAAGAATTCAAGATGAAAATAAGAATTCAAGATGAAAATAAGAATTCAAGATGAAAATAAGAATTCAAAATGAAAATAAGAATTCAAGATGAAAATAAGAATTCAAGATGAAAATAAGAATTCAAGATGAAAATAATAATTCGTGCTGAAAATAATAATTCATTATTAAAATAATATTTTATTATGAAAATAATATTTCACGGTGAAAATATTAATTCATAATGAAAATAATATTTCACAATGAAAATAATCATTCACAATGGAAATAATATTTCACAATGAAAATTATAATTCACAATGAAAATAAAAATTTGTGATGGAAATAACAATTCACCATAAAAATATTAATTTGTGATGGAAATTATAATTCTTGATGAAAATAATAAATAAAAGAACACAAATAAAAATTCTACACATTTATTAATGATAAAAAGGAACACAACATAAAAAAAGAAATGAAAAAAACGTATAACATTGGTGTAATAAATAATACAAACTAATTAACAGAAATGAAACAAAGAAAATCTTAAACTATTATGCGAACTACAAACTTCATTAATGAGTTCCACAGAATTAATTGAATATGTCTGTTAATTATTGATGACAAAAATATGTGGAGAAATATTCTAGCAAAGTTGAACCCCAACAGTTGGCCCCCCGAAAATATAATTATTATAAAAATATAATTTTTTTGTGGATTATTTATCAATTACCTAAAACCGACTTCAAGAATACCTTTAATGATAAGTTGATATGGATATCAAACAAATTTATTTATAGCGTCAATATTTTGTACTTATACGCTGATATATAAAACTTGTAGACAAGTAGTTTTATCCTTGATGCATTTGAATGAACACATTATGTTTAATAGTTTTGTTATATGGCGGTACATCCCCTCTGCAAGTCCCTTCACCTCTGAGTGGCCAGGCCATTTCACGAAAATTCACTAAAAGAGCACCACTTTGAATTTTGAATTGAATGTTTTGTTGATTAATTTTGAGCTATCGTATATTTCATTGACTGAAACACGTTCCTAGAACAATAAACTATGTACCAAAACAACATTACTTGCATTATTTACATATAGGTTTTAGTCGAGGAAAACGCATAAATTTTGATGGCTAAAATTCGCGGCAAAAATGACATTTCTATGTCATAGATAAAATCGTTTTAAAATATTCTGGGGTTGCAAGGTGAATGAAATTTATACGCATCTCACAGAGTAATGTTGGCGCAAGCGATTCTGACCCTGTTCTTCATACAAATTCTGTACATAGAAGGGCCAAAATCGCAGACAAACAGTTTTTGGTCGAAAATTTTATTCAAATTTTAGAATTATTTTCTCGCGCATGCGCATAATATGCGCGCGCTCGCGCGTCTCCGGCCCATTAGAGGTTCAGGGACACTTTGTTATCTTTTGTGTATGTAGGTTTATGGTATTTTCCCTAAACCGACTGGATATTGTTTATGAATATGGCGGGGGCCAACTTCCAGGGAATCAACTGTCATCATATCAACATAGGTGGTTTTTTAACCACTAGAGCGCTTTTTGCCACAATATGGCACTATTTAAAATAACTCGGATTGCTTTGCTGTCAAATTTGGCAAATTTTCCCTTATTTGAAAGTAATTAAGTAGAAGTATGCGATTTTATTATATTTTTTATATAAATCCTACGAATATGTAATAATCGACAAAAGATAGGTGAATTCATTGGCTATATATAACCATAATCAGTTTGTATGTCTCCATAGTAAAATTCGGAGGTATGTTTTTTTTTATGTGGGCGGAAAATATTCGAAACAATTTCCAAAAAATCTCAAGCAATTGGAGAAAAAGTTTTAAATTGCGCTGTCGCTCCAGTTGTTATATGACAACCCAAATTGGTTAAATAACTCAGAAAACCACTCGTGTCTCTACGGAAAAGACAACGAAAAATTCATATTTAGGTACAAATTTGTTTCAGAGACATGCTTTTTTGGGTGATGGTATAATTTATTAATTGTTGAGAATTGACTGAATTAATATAAACTTTTTTGATTGTAAATAATTCTCATCTTTCATGACTTCCAGTAACTCTATACCAAAATTGAGGATTTCGGTTTTTGTTACGAAATCTTTTTCAAAATGTGAAATTTTTCATCGTTTTTTTTTTAAATAATTATTTAAATTTTAAACCAAAATTTACTATGACAAATATTTATACATTCAATAAAATAAATTAAAACAAATAAACAAACACATGGAAACCTACTTAAAAATAAATAATTATTACTAAATCACTAAGAAAATAATAAATTAAATTAAATAACAAGATATTCAAAGACTGGCCAAAACAAGGATTTTGAAAATTAAATTTTGCTAAGACTTGTTAACCTAAAACAAATTATATTTATAAAAGTTTACTAAAAAAATAATTTATAATAGAAGGAATAAATTATACATTTTGAAATGCTTAATTTTGGTAAATGCCCCAAACTTCTTTAACAAGTTTTTTTTTTCTTTTTTAATTTTAATTTTAGCAAACTCAAAAGCCATGCTTGGCATTACAAAGTTTCACGATTGCCTTATTTCAGAATCTAAACCTTGACTAGTTTAGTGGCTAGATCTGAATTAAAAGGTTCTCTCTTCATACTTCTGTGTAAGCTAAGAAAATTTTCGTCCATCAAATCCAGCGTATTTTTTATTTAATGAAAAATTCAATTAAACAACTAAAATAATTTTGCTATGTAAATTTTAATTGGCACCAAAATGTCTAAAAATTGTAAATTTTGACTAATGAATTAAATAAATGCAACTAACGTGAAATAAAAAAAGAAAACGAGGTTAATTATTAATTAATAATTTATAAATGTAATAAAAACAGTTTTAAATTAATTCTAATAAATAGTAAACACAAATTTCCTCAAAGTTATTTTAGTAAAAACATTTTAAGTTACCTAACCTAACAATACTAAAAATCTCTCGAAATTTTTAAGGTTGGTACCTACTTACAAAACTTACCATATATTATTAAAACTTTGAATACATTAATCACTTTTACTAACTTATATTATTAGACTATCAAGAAAAAAATGGGGCTTTTAAAAAACAGAAAAAAAAATTAAAAAATTAAATTAAGTACAAAGAATAAAACTTAATAAAAGCATGAAGTCTATTAATATTATTATTTTTCAAAAGATAATGTAGAGAATCATTAATTAATCTTTAAAAATTATTGTGCCATTAAAAATCATTAAAATTCTTATTATTTACATTTAGGAACCATGAATGAAAATGTACAATGAAAAATTAAAAACAAAGAAAAGATTAGGTAAAAATCATTAGATTTTGTGTTTTATTTACAGTGAAAATTCTAAGCGTTGATGTCCCACATAAGCCAAGGTAAATAATATTTTCCAGAGCTTTTTTAATATAATTACAGAAAAAAATAAAGAATAAATTAGAAAACATAATTTTTACTGAACATAATAACAAAACACACGGAAAACATTTGGAAAAAAATTAACACAACCTAAATCATTAAATTCTAAACACACATTTATATAACAATTACAATTGTAGGTGATGTACATGAAAAAAAAATCAATGCTAAAAAGTGTGATATATGATTAATTAAAATATAACACAACCTTTGAAAATAATTGCCTGTTTGAATCTAATTAACCATCGACAAATTGCAATAAAGACATGAAATTAAAAAAAGAAATGAATATTGTTCATTTATATGCTTTTATAAATTATTACGAGTGGGTATACGAGTATATATACTCTTTGAGTGCGTTTGGAATGATTGAAATTGTTCTATGATTGATTCACAACACACATTATTTTAAACTATTCACAAAACCATTATTTACGTAGTCTTATGTTATGATTTCTCTAGCATTTAAAATTATAATTACGTGATTTATTTACCCTGTGATGATAAATATGGATTGATGAAATAATGTTCCAAGGTTCTTATAAATTATTTTTTTAAACAATCTGCTTACGAGAGAACGTTTCTTGAAGTAATCTATAATATAAAAATGAATCGCTAATGTGTTGCTAAGCGCATAACTTTCGAAAGACTGCAACAAATTGGATAATTATTTTTTTTGTGTGTTCGTTATTGTCAGGACAAGGTTTTTATAAAACTTTCAGTGAGCTCTGCCATTATGAAATTTGTGTAAAAAAATTGCTATTGGTGGCACGCGAGGTCTGAAAACTGAATGTATGGAAAGCGGGAGGGAGGGAGAGATGGGGAGGGGGAGATTGGCGAGGAGGGAGGGGGTGGGAGGAGGGGTGAGGGGGGAGGGGGGGGAGGGCGGGGGGGGGCGGGGGGGGGGGAGGTGAATTATTAGGAAATTATTTGAACCAAATAACATTGAGAAAATTATGAATCTATAACCATTGTTTTCTGATTGTTCAAATTTTAACGTACTCTTTGCCCACTCATGATAGATGGTTCTTGGTGCATTCTTGAATCATAGAAAAATTGTTTCATGATTGATTCACTGTTAACTATGAATATTACGACAATTTATTCACCCTCAGAAGAAAGGATTTTGGTGATAATTTTTCATGTTCGATTTACTAGTATTTATTATATTATGACTTCTTTACTCACTTATCGCGAGATAACATTTCATTTTTCATAATTTCATCGTTTTGATAGTGTTTTTTTCATGATTGATTCACCATTTTAACTAAAAATATGACGATTTCTCTACCCATGTCTTGTGGGTTTCAAATTTGTGAATGAATTCGTAATAATTGTTTCATGATTGATTCAGTACAAGATGATCTCTGTTTCGTGAATGAATTCGTGTTATTGTTTCATGATTGATTCACTACACAATGATTCCTTTACCCACCTCTCTCGTGAAGGCTACTTGCGTGGGCCTCTTCTTGCTTGCCACGCTCGTAGCGGCCGCATCGGATCTCGCCGTGTTGTTCGAGCACGCCGTGGAGGGCCTCTGGTGCGCGGGGCGCGAGGGTGTCCACTCGGCGGGCGTGGTGTCAGGGGCTACGCGCGCCACGAGCTGGCGTGGCAGCGGCGCGGGAGAATAAGGTGCGTCGGACAGCGTGGCGTGGGACGTGACGGACCCGCGTGCTGTGCGTGACGCTGGGGGCCTGGGGTCCCCCGGGGCGCGCCGGAATGTTTCCAAGAGGAGTTGTGTACCGCTAGATCTGAAAAAAAAAACGAAAAATCCTTAACTTTCCGCCTTGAATATAACGCATTTGTCCAATTTATTGCCAATCATAATGCTTTAGCTCAAACGAAAAGAGTACAGTCGTCATCGCCGCGCGCCGCGTTGAAGCGTTGAACCAAATCGTAGGCAATTTCCGCTAAATTGGTTCTCGGAACGGTTCTGCTGAGATTGGAATTGAATTCGCTCCCCGCAATGAAGTTTTTTTTTTGTTTTATTTGGTAGAAAAATCAACCCATCAAATACAGACAAACAAATGATAATGACGTCAAATGAAAAATGTTCATTTTTGATCCATTGCCTCGCTCAAGTCAACTTCCGACATAGATTGGTTTGAAAAACTTTTTATTAAGTAATTGAAAAATATTCAATTGTGCAATGGCGTCTAGTCCATTTTTTACCATTTATGACATCGAGGTCATAAGTTTTCGCAATTTTTTTCTCAGCGACTTTCGCCGATTGGTTGGTAAATTGTTTAGGTTTTGACACAAACAAATTTATCAGCAATAAGCAATATGAACCCTTGAATTTATTTTTTACTACAGAGAAATGACTGTACGGACTTTTTTATGCAAATATTAATTTTGGATTTGAGGTCATAATACCCAACCTAACTGATTTTTTTTTTAAATCATAAAAATATGATTTTAAAATAAATCAATATCATATTTTATGTATTTGTTTTAGAAATTAATATATAATACAGGGCCTATATTATATATTAACTTCTATATTATTATAGGCCATTAAATAATTCGATTTTTCCCGATTTTACGGGAAATTTATGTGACTAAACGTCGAACCCTTATAGAAAGGCCTTAAGGGCCCGCAACCCGTATTTGTACCGATTTATTACATATTTCCCTTAAACACGGTAAGTTTTAAAGCCCTTAAAAATATATGTTATTCTTGAAGATAATATCTAGACTTTGCCCGCGCCGAAACCCAAATTTTATAAAATTCCCTCGATAAAAAAAAATCGCAAAGTATGCTCCAAAAATTATTATTAACACGTTTGTTTCAGTTATTTTACAAGTTATATGTATGAAAAAATTCACAGTGTTTCTAAGCTGTTGATAATCCCGCTAGATTTTTGCTCTATTTTAAACGAGTCGTGTTTTATTACACATTTTCGTAATTTTCGCATCGATTTTGTCGCTGTTAATGTTAGCGCTCTCCTCTAACATTCGTAATTTCGTATCTCTCCATCTTCTTCTTTTCGGGCCCGGTTGCAGAGCATTAATGCGCGGTATACCCCCTCAAAAAGAAGAAGATGGAGAGATACGTAAATACGAACGTTCGAGAGAGCGCGCTAATATTATAAATTGATGATATTATAGCGAAAATGTTTAATAAAACATGGCTCGTTTAAAATAGAGCAAATATCTCGTAGGTGTTATCTAAAACAGCATTTAATGAAACACTGTGATTTTTTTCATACATATAACTTATAAAATAACTGAAACAAACGTGTTTATGATAATTTTCGGAGCATACTTCTATCGAAGAAATTTCATATACCTAATTTGCGTTTCAGCATGGAAAATCTCTAGATATTATCTTCAAGAATAACATATATATTTTTTAGAGCTTTAAAACTTAAAATGTTGAAGGTACATATGTAATAAATCGGTAGAAATGGGCTAATAAATTGCTTGATAACTTAGGTACTAAGAATGTCAGAATATCGAATTTTACATAAAATTTTGGGTGCTATTTCAATGGGCCACACCATACATAGTTGGTAGAAACAACTCCAGAGACCGTGCGAGAAGAGACTGGACATGAAGTGGACGAAGGCAGCTAGAGTAGCTCAGGAATTAAGAAATAAGATATTTGAATGAATCTACTCACTTGATAAGTGTGAGAACTTGGCTCTCCGGCATGGTGACTACGTTATGCCTATCTACGAAGACGATATAATCTCCAGGGTAGAGACCAGCTCTCTCCGCAGCCCGCCCAGCGTCCACTCGCTCTACGCGAGGAGGCCTAGTCCAGAGCACGGAGAACCCGAACCCTTGATCTAGCCCTCGGTCGAGTCTGAAAAGAAGAACAAGATGAGAATCGATTGAAGACAGTGACAGAGAATTGGTAGCAGATCGTATAGAAGAGACAAAATACAAACACCAAGACATTTCTTCGCAGTGTAAAGAAAAGCGGAAGAAAGAAAACATACCTGTTTTGACGTGACTCGCGACATGACCCGATATAAGTATTTGACAAGTGCATACCTACGTCTAAAATATTGCATTAGATACTACCGCTTTTTGTCCACTTTCGTCCATTCTCTGAATATCTTTGGGTAGAATCTAAGTGTTTGTCTTTACTCTACTACATGATAAAAATAAATAAAAATAACAGAAAACTTGCCAGAAAAAAACGAGGTAAATGGTTTGGTGGCGTCCAAAGTAAATGGCGTAATAAATATATTATGAAAAGGAAACAGAGGCATGTGATGACTAACGATCTTAATTAGTGAGAGCCACTAAAAAATGGTAAATCATGAGATATTTGAAAGGGGTTTTTTTGTTCAAAGCTGATCAATTGACTTAGACTTCGGCCGTTGTTCCCAACTTTTGGATCGACCAATCTGAGTCTTCAATCAGCTAAGTGATTTGTCTAGTAACTCTCGATTTGCCTGTTGGTCCGGGGATTACGTTAGGAAAAGCGTGTTTGCGCATTTTAGGAATGTTGAGCTAAAATTTCGGCTTAACAGTGTTAATCAGTAGGATTGGGAACAACGGCCGTAAGACTAAGAATTAGATCGCTTTTAGGGATCTGAAAAAAATTGAGATATTGTGGAAGTCCTACGCTCAAAACTAGACGTTGTGGTTTGGAAACCTGGCGGTGGTGAACTTACCTTCTGGTGGTGGTGAACGGAGTTCTCCCTGATCGTCCTCCTGCAGAGGCTTTCCTCTGTACGGCGGCAGGGGCTGCGTCAGGACCCTCCAACGGGTCTAATTCCAGGTATCTTAGGAAAAGGTGATCGTCTGCCTCTCGTTGCTGAAGGGCTAGGCGGGCGGCCAGCGCAGTGCCTGAAAAGAAAGGATGCCTTAAAATTGGGCCAATTGTGGAATCGCTGGATATTTTGACCTATTTAATATGGCAGTTTTGCCGATTGTTGATGTACAGTTTTTTTAATAAACTTACAGTATCATTGTCTAAAGTTCTAAAGTGATAGATTTATTTAAAGATAACGCGGCGCCCACAAGGATGACCAAAGAAAATTTACCGCGCCAAAAATAGGAAAAAGCATTGTCTTCAAACTAATCTCTACATATTATAAATTAAAGTCCTCCGCCGCGTCTGTCTGCCTGTTCGCGATAAACTCAAAAAACTACTTAACGGTTTTTCATGCGGTTTTCACCAATATATAGAGTGATTCATGAGGAAGATTTAGGTATATAATTTGTCAAGGTTTTGTGTAAATTGGTTAAAATATATAATATACAAAGGAGATACATGTCTGTATGTGGTGGACGAGCGGGCTGGCAAGCGGGCGGTGTGGATTTGATACTATTTTATTTATTTATTTATTCTTAGTACATTTACATTACAAAGGTATAATATATTGTCCTCCACACTAGGAGTTCACCTGTGTTGTAGAGGACATTTTTCAGTTGTAAATTATAAATTGTAAATAGTAAAACAAAATAGTGTTAATAGCTAATATAAAAAGAGAAACAATAAAAATCTAAATATAAAATCGACTTCGATTCGATAAAATTTATAAATTTAAAGTTAAAAATATTGTAGCCAGTTTCTTATGTTTTTTTTTATTCAATAATATTAGTTTTTTATATTGTGTAGGAAGAGAATTGTATAGTTTTATAGCCTGTATGTATGCAAATTAACAGATGGCGGCGGTTATAAAGGTTGGATAACCATCCAGTAGATGGCATTGTGTTTCGTTAGTCACAGCAAGGCGTGGCCGGGTCAGCTAGTCACATATATTTTTAAAACGTTCTCCATAAACCAGTTTAAGACGATAATATACCCTAAAATATATTCAGAATCTTAACGACGTAAGTAAAGAAATCGTGTATCCAAATTGCGACTCGCGACCCGTGCACTGGACGGACCTACTGTCGAATTTGCCCTATCAAAGAAAAGAAGAAGAAGATAAATAATGTGGGAATCTTAACGACGTAAGTAAAGAAAGCTTGTAAACAAATATACGCCGCGGCACGGCGTATTGTACGAACGTATGGTCGAATTCACCCTAGCAGGCCTGGAGATTCGACCTTTCTGCCGCGTTCATTTTAATTAATTCTGAAGAACGTGCTACAAATATTTAAAATGTGTCTCCATGTTGTCCTCCCGAAATTATTAATTCATCGTCTAGAAAAATAAAATCTGGTGCTTACCGCTAGCTTTAAAGTTGAAAAACGGGTTATATAGTTTTGAAATCGTTGTACGTAAAATATATTAATCGCAAGGTACTGTTTTTATTAATCTAATATATAAATAACTCACATTTCTTGTGCGGCATGGAAATAAAAAAGTTACTATAGTTACGGACTCGCTGGAAATTATTGAAATGTGAGTTTTGAGCGTACAAAAATGATTAGGATTGTGTACCGCTTTAAAATGAACCGCAAGAATTTATTTTGTGAACGCAATACAATAGTCTGCGCATGCGCGCAAAGTTGAGATATGTATCGCGCTGTCAATATTTCTCATTCGCACCTGATTTGTTAAAGGGGTAGCTACGCTCGTCCTGTTTTTCCTATTTAAAAATCAGAAAATTTCAACATAAAATGAAAAGGTAATAGTCGCAACTAGGGATCGAACTCAAAACCTGTTTGTTACCAGGACACTACCAAGGAGACCTGATTATTTTCTATAATTTAAAATATTTATAAAAACGCTGACTGGAATGCATCTGTGAATTTAAGTACTTACATATTTAGACAGCAATTTTAAAAATTAGTAGCTCAGTGGTGCGGTGTTGTTTTTTTTTTTAATTAATTGCCGGCAACCCGGGCGTTTGATACAATAGTATCATATACAAAAAAGTAACCCGCCTCACTAGACAATCTCTGTTCTGAGACGGGTAAGTCCGGAGTTCGTTCCCCACACCATTTTTAAAATCTGTTTCTTTTTCTATCATGTTTCGTTCAAGTTTATTTAATACATCAACTTATTCTTCAATAATAATTGATTAAATTAAATGGTCGTTCTTTGGAAGAATGTTCGCGAAAGATTAAAAGGCTGAAGATAAGGGATATAACATATAACATTGACGCAGTGATTGCCGGAAAATCAATTAACGGAAGGCGGATTGCGGTAACCATCAATAAAAAAATATATCAAAGCCAGCAGTTCAATAGAAAGTTTATTTCTAAACTTGAAAAAAGTCTCTCCTGGTATGCACGTTTCTCTACTGAAAGAACGCCTGTATTCAGAAATATTCGACGCTAAACCAACAACATGGTATAAAAGAAAACTAAAATACTTCTGTGGTTCACTTCCAAAAAGCGTCATTTATTGACCCTGTCTTTCTCGCAGACGAACCAGAACAACAATCATCAAAAATTCAAACTCACAGCCCATTACCTAAATTCAAAGCAATTACCCAACTGTGGGTTTATTGAATTTTGAAACACACCACCTGAAAAACATCATTCACGCAAATTGGCACAGCCCACCGAGGAGTTATTAATTCACATTGAAATTAAAATAAAACAGCCCGCAGGGTATTTCTCTCCCTGCGCAAAGCATTAAAACGAATCTGAACAGTTGGTAGAGGAGACGGCTTTTGGACCAAAGCCAAAACGAAAAGTGGAGTTGGGAAGTCAATTCTCACCCGAATGTTGGAGATAATTTCCACGTTCCCATGTAAATCTCGTACACAGAGAAAGTGTTTGCCGATGCAGATGTTTTAGTAAGCCAATGAGTAAAATCGGTTATATTTTTAAATACATTTATGCAGTGGCGGCCGCTGCCCTGAAAACGTGGTGGTTCACTGATAACCGTAACTATGAGATAACGATTACTAAGCAACATTAGGTAAAAATGATCCCACTAATCTTATTTGGAGAGAAGATCTATTTTAAGCTGTTTTCGAAGTGCGAAAACTTCTACATATCGCTTTTTAATTAAAAATTTTATTTTTCGGTACTAAGAAAATAAAAACACAATACTATTTTTTCGAAATAAATCTAAAATGTCAACCCAAAAAACTCTTTTTTTTTACAATGTTAAATTTATTTTATTTTATATTTCATAAAATAAAATAAATTTGAAGGTAGTGTAAGAAGAATATACAACGCAAATGTGAATGGTAGAAGAAGTCGGGGACGCCCGAGGAAGACATGGCACGAGCAAGTGAATCAGATACTTGAGTCGGGCCATGTCGAAAGTCGGAATAATAGAAGAGAATGTATGAGACGATGTGTGAATGTGAGTGAGGCAAAGAGTGTCTGCCAACACCGAATTATTTGGCGGTTCGTCCTCTCTGCCTACCCCTGTGGGGAAACGGCGTGATGGTTGGTTAGTTAGTTTGATATTTCATTTTAAACAGGATACAAACAGTATTTATAAACAATGTATAAACAGCACGAGGGCAAAATTGTCAAAGTTACCTATAAAAAAATTGTATTCCTTAATGATCAGCGTTTTATAATTTAAAATACCAATCAATAAAAAAGCAAATATATGTTAAATTTAGGTATTTGCTGTACCTTTTGATTAAAAAAAGAATTATTCAATTTGGTTAAGTATTTTTGCCTTAAATCCAAATTTAAGTTTGTATGATAAAGGCCGCTGGGTGGCACACCAATATAGCTTAATTTTTCATACATATGGCCGGCGTTGCGCGCTGGCGATGTTTGGGATATTCGATACAAAAACATAATTCGTTCCGCTTGCAATCGGCCTGCACACCGGACAGGGTAACTTCGCGCGGAACTTTGAGAATTTGCTCTCCCTGATTCATATTATATTATGCATTATATTGGTAGGTGATATTTTTAATGAAATTCATAGATTTTATATTTTTCGGTAGGATATTATAAAGTAATTTTAGACGATATAATTTACCAGTGCTGCACACAAACACACTGTTCGACTGTGAATTTCACTTTTGTTTTCGTGATTGGATGAATAAATGTGTGAAAGATGCGGAATTTTGGATGTGGAAATTAACCCACTTCCCGACATCTGATAGAGCTGAAATTCGGCAGATAGGCTCATTATCTATGACAATGTATTTTACCTTTTTGGTTGAAATCACGCGCAACCATGTGGTTATTTATATGCACGTTTTTCTTAAATTCGAATAAGTCAAATTTTCAAAATTTTAAGCAACCCCCAACACAAAAAAGAGCTGATGACCGTGTAACGCCTGAACAGATTTGCATGAATTGTAGCTAAGAACCATCTCGACCACGTCAGCTTTATATGCACGTTTTTCTTAAATTCAAATAAGTCAAATTTTCAAAATTTTAAGCAACCCCCTACACAAAAAAGAGCTGATGATTTGCATGAATTGTAGCTAAGAACCATCTCGATCACGTCAGCTTTCAAACAAAAAAAAACGTACCATCGGTCCATTTGTTTAGGAGCTACGATGCCACAGACAGACACACAGAAAGTCAAACTTATAAAACGGCTCCTTGCGTCGGGGGTTAAAAAATCTCTACATCTCTACGTCTCTATCTCTACCTCTATCTCTACATATTAAAAAAAAAAAAAAAAATTATAAATTAAAGTCCCCCGCGTCGTCTGTCTGTCTGTCTGTCTGTCGGTTTGTTCGCGATAAACTCGAAAACTACTGAACGGATTTTCATGCGGTTTTCACCAATAGATAGAGTGTTTCGTGAGGAAAGTTTAGGTGTGTAATTTGTCAAGGATTTGTGTAAATTGGTTGAAACATAACGATAATTGTTAGAAGTGTCGGAAAAAGTCAAGCCGCCTGGTAGCTTTCACCGAAAACGCTGCCTAATCCTTATGGGATATAACAAAACAATGAATGCATGGTGGGATATACCTCTTTTATAGATCTACAAAAAAGTCCGCGAAGGCATATATCTATATTTTACGGATAGCTTACTATACCCATTCTATCTTCTAAAAAAATGGTCACGTACATTGCGGTAATTGAAAAGTTATTTAGACAGATACTGTATTAATCCTTATTAATTTAAATACGTTAGTTACCTCAAACATTTCATGCCCATTATTACAATCTTTCACACCATCTCTACGTATTATAAATAAAAGTCCTCCGCGTCATCTGTCTGTCTCTTCGCGATAAACTCACAGACGGCGGTGGTTATAAAGGTTGGATAACCATCCAGTAGATGACGTTGTGTTTTATTAGCCACAGCAACGCGTGGCCGGGTCAGCTAGTATTAAATAAATGTCAATTTTAAAAATGGGAACTTGGCAAGGTTGGTTGTGCGGTTAATTCCGATCACAAAGAAGGGAAATTCAAACCTGCGTCGAAACATTTGTCGAAAGTTTTCAAAGACATTTAAAAATAGTTGTTGGTAGTAGCTAATAATTGTAGGTAATAGCTTTGTTTTTTACGCGTTGATTTTTTTAAAACTAAGCCTTTAATCATTTTTCAGCCTCAGTTGTTGAATATTATCACCATTAATTAGTTTAAAATTGTGATTATCTAACTGTACGAATTTGTGACCTTGATTTGATTGCAAAAATAATTTTCTGGAATTTTCACTCACATCGAAAAATTTATAACAGCGCAGTACCTAATGGAAAGTGGAAATCATCGATTTTCGGAACGGTAGGAAGGTAGTAAAACTGATTAGAGTGTTAAATTATTTTCCACAATTTTGATTATATTGTAATAAACCAGACCAAAGGGTTTAAAGTTTTATTTCGAGTTCGTAAAAAGGAATTAGTACGAAATGTTATAAATATGAATTATTATAGATTTCAAACACAGTTGTAGAGCACGAACATTTGTCGTAAAGCTGTCATTTATATTTGTTTTCGAGAGCTGTTTACTGTCGAGCATATAAATATGTGTTTCGAAATTCGATTTACTTACGAAAAAGCCTTGACATAATGCCGAAAAGTATTTTGAAATTAATTTATCAGAGCAATCAAAAAATTCCTTTTAAATTATACCCAAGCCATTATGTGAAGTTATTCCGACATCTAGATACCGATCTTGTTTTACCATAAAAAAATGTCTAGTCTTATTTCTAGTACATTAATAGTCTCTACAGGGTGTCCCAAAAGAAAGTTGATATTTGTTTTGCTTTCCGTGTGAACGCAACTTTTTCGAGGGGCGCGGGGGGTATGTCAATCAGTAGTCTGGTTCTTGGGAATTTAGTCGCTATGAAGCATTTCTCGGGAGCGGCCGCGCGTTGTGCGTGCGTGAGTTTTACAAAAATGGTGATTTGGCGACTGTAGCGCGTAGAAGATTCTGCAATATTTGAGGTTTTCGTCAATTCAATGATGCGCCAAGCATTCCTCTCATTCGAAAATGGGTCAAAAAGTTTGAAGAGATCGGTACAACGCTGGCAAAACCAAAATCCGGGCGACCAAGATCATCGAGAACGGTAGAAAACGTAGAGAGTGTTTATCAGTCTTTTCGTGACGACTCAAACTTTTCGATTCGGAAGCGCGCAAGTGCTTTAAATGTGCATAGATCATCGTTACACAGCATTTTGCTCAAAGACCTAATGCTGCACCCCTACAAACTTACTGGCTATAACCAAAGAACAGGGTTCCAGTAAGATGGAGCAACATTACATACGTCCAATACGTCTCTGCCGTGAGTTCGTGAAATTATCCCTGGCAAATTGATCTCCAGGAGAGGTGACATAAATTGGCCTCGTCGTGGTCCTGATCTAACCCCTGTGGAGTTTTTCCTGTGGGGTTATCTCAAATCTAAAGTGTACGCCAAAAATCCGACTTCCCTGATGCAATTAAAAGAAAATATCCGTCAAGAAATGGCAGCCATCACGAAGCCTACCTGGCGAGCCGTCATAAGAAATTTTACTCTTCGATTTTAATGAAAGACGCGAACGTGAGGGTTTACATTTGGACGATATTATTTTTCAGAAATAATTTCCCAAATTGTCTATTTTAGTATTTAATAAACATTTTTTCGATACAACCCTTACTTTTTTTAAATCGATCCACTCAATATCAACTTTCTTTTGGGACACTCTGGAAATTTGAGTACTTAATGAAAACCGTAGGGTCAGAAACCGTAGAAATGAGGTCAAACCTGAATTTATGGAGGTTATTAGACATTTTTGTCTCCATAGTGCTATCAAGGGGAATTCTATCAAGGTTTCAGTTAAAGGTTTTGGAATGATGCGTTTCATCTAAAGGCAAGCATGTTGGTGACATGCTGAAAAGAATAATCTAGCATGTATGATCCTAGGCGCATGTCGAATGAAAAGAATGCAATTAGCAATCTTTTAAGGTGAATCGTGATATGGCGGAATGATAAGCATAGCAGTGATAAGTTTGTAAGAAGACGAATAATGAATGCCGAATGAAAAGCATGCTAGTTACGAACTGTGTAGCTAAAGCATAATATAACACCACACGTGAATGCACACCTGTGCGCTTGCCGTACATAAAAGTCTCCTCAAGAGCATATCGAAAGAAGAACATGCTTCTGATAAGCTGAAAATAAGAAGTAGGTATAACATACAAGCGCATGCAGAATGACAAGCGTGGATGTGACAATTTGGAAAGACGAAACACATGATATAAGCCGTGTGATAAGCTTGTTTGTAATAAGAAGTATGACATACAAGCATTCGCAAGTGCCTATCGAAAGATAAGCATGCTTCTGATAAGCTGAAAATAAGAAGTATAGCATACAAGCAGAAGCGCATGCCGAATGACAAGTGACAATTTGGAAAGACGAAATATATGATACCGTGTGATAAGCTTGTAATAAGAAGTATGACATACAAGCATCCGCAAGGCATATCGAAAGACAAACAAGCTACTGATAAGCTGGAAATAAGAAGTATGACATTCAAGCATCCGCAAGGCATATCGAAAGACAAGCAAGCTACTGATAAGCTGGAAATAAGAAGTATAACATACAAGCATGCTAGTGATAATGTGAAAAGAAGAAGTATATCGCGCACGTACGCCGAATGACGAGCACATTAGTGACAATTTGGAAAGAAAAAGTATATCGCGCACGTACGCCGAATGACGAGCACATTAGTGACAATTTGGAAAGAAAAAGTATTATATATATGCAATATGCATACCGAATGACAAGCATGCTAGCGACAATTTGGAAAGAAAAAGTATTATATACATGCAATATGCATACCGAATGACAAGCATGCTAGCGACAATTTGAAAAGAAAAAGTATTATATATATGCAATATGAATACCGAATGACAAGCATGCTAGCGACAATTTGGAAAGAAAAAGTATTATATATATGCAATATGCATACCGAATGAAAAGCATGCTAGCGACAATTTGGCAAGAAAGAGTATTATATATATGCAATATGCATACCGAATGACAAGCATGCTAGCGACAATTTGGAAAGAAAAAGTATTACATATATGCAATATGCATACCGAACGACAAGCATGCTAGCGACAATTTGGAAAGAAAAAGTATTATATATACGCAATATGCAAACCGAATGACAAGCATGCTAACGACAATTTGGAAAGAAAAAGTATTATATATATGCAATATGCATACCGAATGACAAGCATGCTAGCGACAATTTGGAAAGAAAAAGTATTATATGTATATGTGCAATATGCATACCGAATGACAAGCATGCTAGCAACAATTTGGAAAGAAAAAGTATTATATATATGCAATATGCATACCGAATGACAAGCATGCTAGCGACAATTTGGAAAGAAAAAGTATTATATATATGCAATATGCATACCGAATGACAAGCATGCTAGCAACAATTTGGAAAGAAAAAGTATTATATATATGCAATATGCATACCGAATGACAAGCATGCTAGCGACAATTTGGAAAGAAGAAGTATAAAACACACGCGAGTCGATTGACAAGTAAGTTAGTGATAAGATCGTAAGAAGTTGTACAACATACCAGCATCCATCTGGTCGAGCTGAAGGGCCGGAGCGGCGGCCGGCGCGGCCATGGCGGTTGCGGTGCGGGTGCGGCGCGGCCGGGCCGCATGCAGCCGGAACGGGCCCACGAGCGCACGCCTAAGCGCATGCCGCACCGGGAATGACATGCATCCTAGAAACTCGCTGCGTCTGGAATAAGAAAGTACAAAATTAGTTTAAGAAAATAGCAAAAAATTAAAGTTTTTTTTTTTAATATGATTCGAGGGAGAAAGGAACTTAGGGGCTTCTGTAGTTCTAAAAGCTAGAGGCGTATAAAACAGCAAGCTTGAATGCGGCCTAAGAGAAGAGTAAATAATTTTCTAAGACTGGGGGGGAATTGTTACGTTGCGCTCTTGCAAAGGTCTCGTGAAATGGTGGCTGATTGAACTAACCAATTACATCTTTCATCCTTGCGACAAAATGTAGAAATGAAGATATTTAAAGAGGATTTTATAATAATATAATAAAAAGGCAGGATTAGCATAATATAAATTAAATTTATAAGTAAATTATATAAACAACAACATAAAAGTTACTAACAAAATTACGCCAGAAAAACACTCTTTTATGGACTTTTTTTATATTTGTTTAGTTGTAGTACTAGTTTGTATGTAGTTTTTCTAAGGACCTTTTCATTATATATATCGATGGCCTCCGTGGTCGAGGGGTAAGATTCTCGACTAGCAATCAAAGATCACGCGTTCAAATTTTATTTGATTAAATTAAGACAATATTAGCGAAACTAAATTGAAAATCTGGAGACAGAAAAATCTGAAAAGGGTATTGGCTCCACTGGGACACGAACCCAGGATCCTTTGCTTACATGGCAAGTGCTCTACCAACTGAGCTACGGAACCTATATCCAATTCGATCACTTTTAACTGTATCATACTTCGACTAAGAATTACCAACATTATCTTCATTTTCTTAACGCACACATATTATTGGCTGCTATCTTTATATATGATTGCAAGATTCAACTCGAACTAAATGCTATCTAGGTAGTGTCTGGATAAATGTTGCTATCCATTTTATTTTTAATACGCGACATCTATTGACTTTTCTGCAAGTCTAAGATGATTAGTTTCGCTAATATTGTCTTCAATTAATTAAATATTATAATTTGAAATTTTACTCATAAAGTTAAAAAAAAAATGTTATTTGATTGAATTGTGTTATTTCACTATTTAATCACAGAAAAATATATAAGGTACGGCATTCCGGAGTGGAAGATACTCTCAGTATCACCCTAGTGTAAGATCACTATTCAGAATTGAAACTTTGCTTGAAATGGATTTATCCGTGTTTGGTGACCAGATCTGAATAGCCAGGTACTTCCCCAGCTTCTTCTTCACCATATCCTTCCCCTCCCCACTACCTTCAGCCTCACAACATACCCTAATTGGGGATGTCATAATCGCACTGGCTCCAGACAGGAGCAGTTGGGACTCTTTGTGGTAATCACATTTAATAAACTAAAAAAATATGTATTTAAATGTATTTTTTTGGCTATGTTTTTCAAGGCATGTATCGTGTGCCTGCCATTTCTTTACACGTATTTTATGTGTCATTTTACTTTGATTGTTCAAAAAGCAATGAACCAAGAAACCCTTTCAAATTTTCATCGTTGAAAAACAACTCGACGATAAAATTGACAAATAATAATATCGGTGTTAAAATAAGTATTGTTGTTTACATAATCTGTGATTTTAGTACCGTTTTCACATAAAAAACATCACGTGAGTCATTTTTACATTTTTTAATGTTTGCATTCTAAATTTTAATATTTACAAATGTTAATATTTATTTGTAATATAACAATTTGAAAGCTTATTTTGTAACCTTTCTAAAACAGTTAGAAATGTTTTATTTACAGAGCTTTAATTGTGAAGCGGTAATAATACAAAGTTTTCGTAAAACTGACATTTCGTTTGATATATTATAAGTGAATATTTGCGATTTTCGGAGGGGTCTCCAGAAATAGATTATCGACGAAAATAAGCGTAAGAATAATTTATTAGTTTGATAAAAAAAATAGGTTCAACAGTCCAAGAAACTGAACAGTTGCCTGGCAGACACTGTACAAAACTTATATGAAGTCTTGTGATTAATATAAGTATCGGAATCGATGCTCTATCGGTGTACTGATCGGTTCCACAACTTTTCATTCCGCCAAAAAATATCCCCTGACAAACTATCTCCGACAAAATATCCCCGACAAGATATCCTACGTACAAAACATCCCCCGACAAAATATCTTACATGCAAAACTACTCAATTAATTTGCTAAATTTGTTTTTTATTTTTATTTTTTTATTATTAATAAGTTAAAAGAAATATAATATTTCGCTTTCTTAACTTAAATACAGAGCATATAAAGTATAGTAGTAATATTTTTAATTTTGTTCCAACATCTTATGTTTAAATAGTTTTTTTTAAAGGTTTTTATATTCTTTTCCGTTTTTAGGTTATCTGGAAGGAGATTATATATGTGAACTCCCTCGTAGCCAATACTTTTCTTGCCACTTTCAGTCTTCACGGTATTTGTGTACGTTGTCTAGTATAATGTTCGTGTACCTGTGATGTTTTTATAAGTGTTGTGTATGTGTGTATAAGTCCATTTTGTATTTTATAGATTAAAAAACATGTTATATTCGTACAATGTTCTTACTTTCAAAAGGTTAATTTCCTGGTATAGTTTTTTTGTGGGAGTGTCTGGGTTATAGTTGAAGAGTTTTTTAATAACTTTGTTCTGTATTATTTGTAAGTCGTTTACGTACGTAATGTATGTGTTTCCCCATATTTCTATTAAATAATTTAGGTGGGACTGTATTAAGCTAAAGTATAAGCCCCTCTTTACCTCTGTTGGTAGAAGATGAGCAATTCTACCAAATACACCAATAAATTAATGGATTTAAGTTGATTTTTCAATCAAAATTAGCAAATAAAGTCCGCCATTTTCAGGTCTGCGGGTTGACTTACTTGTTTGGCATTCGATAGATTGAAGATAAGGCTTTTTAATTTTCCAAACATTAACTGACCTTTAGACCTAATCAGGTCAACTTGTGGCAGACACGCGACTTTCCACCAATAAACACAATTCGATCTATATTGATGAAATTTATAAAGAATTCAATGTAAGTACCTTGAATTCAGGGATGGACTTGGAACATAATGTAGGTAACATATTACGTAAGGTTTAAACCACCGCCGCTATCCGAAGTTCTACCGATTTCTTACATATCTCCCTTAAACATTTGAAGTTTTTAAGCTCTTAAAAAACATAAGTTATTTTTAAGTTACCGCTACCCGAATTTCTAGCGATTTCTTACAACATTTGAAGTTTTTAAGCTCTTAAAAAAATATATGTTATTTTTAAGTTACCGCTACCCGAATTTCTAGAGATTTCTTACAACATTTGATGTTTTTAAGCTCTTAAAAAACATATGTTATTTTTAAGTTACCGCTACCCGAATTTCTAGCGATTTCTTACAACATTTGAAGTTTTTAAGCTCTTAAAAAAATATATGTTATTTTTAAGTTACCGCTACCCGAATTTCTAGAGATTTCTTACAACATTTGATGTTTTTAAGCTCTTAAAAAACATATGTTATTTTTAAGTTACCGCTACCCGAATTTCTAGCGATTTCTTACAACATTTGAAGTTTTGAAGCTCTTAAAAAACATATGTTATTTTTAAGTTACCGCTACCCGAATTTCTAGCGATTTCTTACAACATTTGGAGTTTTTAAGCTCTTAAAAAATATATGTTATTTTTAAGTTACCGCTACCCGAATTTCTACCGATTTCTTAAACATTTGAACTTTTTAAGCTTTTAAAAAATATATGTTAGTTTTGAAGATATATCTAGACGCGTTCCATGCCGAAACGTAAATTATATGAAATTCCCTCCATAGAAAAAAATCGCAAAGTATGCTCCGAAAATTATTATAAACACGTTTGTTTCAGTTATTTTACTAGTTATAGTTGTGAATAAATTCACAATGTTTTTTTAAATGATACTTAAGATGCCTACAACGAGATGTTTGCTCTATTTTAAAGGAGTCGTTAAACATTTTCACAATTTTCGGATCGATTTTATCGCTTTAAATATTAGCGCGCTAGTCTAACAAAAGTAATTACACATCTCTCCATCTTATTCTTTTTGAGCGCGGATGCGGCGCCTTAAGTAATAATATGTATAACAAAAATATTTGGCTAATTTATATAGCACCGTTTCATCATCTCATCATCTCAAGGGCGCTGAAAATCACCTCAAGGGAGTAATGGTGAGATAAAAGATAAGATACACAAAATACAAGTCTGTTTCTCGCAAAGTACAACTTTTTTCCTTTGGAGAAAACAGACATATATCTTTTCATTTTATTTATACGTGTGAGGGAGATGTTTGCTAATGATTGTATGTTTCCTTTGGGGGGTGCAGACATACGTTCACCGATTGTCTCATTTTCGATTGTTGTTATTTAGCGTGTAAGAAAGAGTTGCAGCATAATACGTTTAAAAACAAAAGCAAAACATATCAGCGCATTGACATTTGACGTTCTTGAATTTTTGGAATTCACACACACTTCAATATTATCCTTGTAACTATATTCCATACTTTCAAAATTATCATAACGGCAAGTAGCATTATAGAGTCTACGGAGAAGTCACGGTGCGATGAGTGAGAGAGATGCAAGAAAATTATTACTTTTTTTCCTTTGGAGGAAACAGACCTACGTACATTGTGTATCTCTTCTTTTGAAAGAGCTGCAAGGAACGTATGTTTATTCTCTTTTTTATGCCGTCACGGCACCGTAAAAGCGTCTAATGGTAGCAAAAATTAACGTTAGGTACCTACTCTGTGGATGCATGCGAACTTTGATCGATTCCAAAATTACTATTCATAACCGATTAAATAACACGCGAGAATGATTTTAGTTTCGAAAAGAAATTTTATTCATAGAAAAATGAATATTATGAGATTGTATAACAGAAACAAATTCTTTGACTTCATTTTAATAATAGACAGAGCACTCAAAGAAATGTTGTTTTTCTTTTGCCATTGTGTTCTTGTATTGATTTATTGATAAAGGATTTGTAAGCCTTTTTATCTAAGCAATTGGAAGGAAGCTACGAGTATCAAAAGCAATGATAAAGAGTATGAAAGATCTGCCTTTCTTTACCAAATAAAATTTGTAAGCAGGTCCATTTTGTTAACTTAATAGGATCAATATTAGTTGTTCCGCTATATAATATAATATTCCGCTATATGAAATTTTTAGGATTTCGATTTGGAAATTTCCCGCCCTTATTATACTGCTTATAGAATTAGAGAGCCATTAAAAGCAACTAAATTTAATCATTTGTCTCGGGTTTATAGAGTTCATCAAAATCGTTAAGTTTATAAACGCGTGAATTCGGCGTATTGTTTTCATTAAAATTGCCTTTCGTGGTCTGCGAGTTGTCTATGGCCTAGTTGATAATCACACATATTAATTTTAATTCGAATATCAATGATTTCGGTTGGCGGAATGTCAATAACAAATAATTCAGTAGAAATTCGAGACATATCTTGTTAAAGTGTGAAATTACTAAGTTAGTTTCGTGATTAATTGAAGATTCGAACGTGCGGGAGCTTTTGAAATAATTTCAATAAATGTTTTAAAATATCTCTTCAAATTGGCCATATTTTGGTCAGCGGACTCTAGCGGGCGTTGGCAATTTGGCCAAAATGTGGCCATAAATATTCCAATAGTTATTCCCTTAGTGATACCATCGAAAAAATTCTGTCTATTTCGTTTTGAATATATAAACATGACAAGCATGTTTTGATATGTAATAGTTACTACGTGGTGCAACTGGGATTTTACACTTTTTCTCATTTGAGAAAAATATAAAATAGATACCTAATTATTGCGACTTGGCTTATTTTGGAAAGTTATTTTTTTTTTTTTTTTTTTTACATGAGCTCCACACAGGAGGCCCTTAGGAAAATAATTTCCCTCAGGGCCTATGTCATCTTTGAGAATGCTGTGTGGAGGGTTTTTTTTAAGGAAAGGAAGGAGAGGAGAGTTCTGGGAAGGAAAAGGGTTTAAGGGGTGGGTAGGAATCTGGGGTTCAGTATGTCCTGGTCATCCGCCTCCAAGACCTAGACAAACCTCACCCCATGAACCCGGGCACCCCTGCTAAATCACCAAACGTAGCGAACCACTTGGGGTGACCTATGGCAGAGGTGTTGGTTATCCAATAAAGGTTCCCGGGGCGGCGGTACCCATTCCCGCCTCCCAAATTGAAATTTTCAAAGCACCATAGGTTATTTATCTTATTAAAGGATTGACGCTGCGAATCGATATTATTTGCATTTGTCCAGAAATTTTATCACTAAAAAACTAAGCAAATTTCACGATGCCAGTGCTGACCATTCGAAACATATTCTGATTAACAGTTAAAATATAGTAACTTGTGTTTTCTATATCGGCGGGTTTATGACGCTCATCACTACATAAATATTTATTTACAGGCCGTGATTATCGGAAAATTGTTGAAAAAACAACCGTCGAAAGTTTTTTTCTCGGGAGCATTATTCAGATAAATTCTGAGATAAATAACACGAAGAATTCTAGAAATATAGAGGCCAAATAATGGATAGGGTTGTAGGAGGGAGGACGAGGGTGGAATGGGGTGTATGGATGGGAGATGCGTGGCGCCAGTGTAGAAGAAATGGGAGAAGAAGCGGGTAAAGTAGTAAGAAAACTACTCCCCTAGGATGAATAGATTCAAATTTGTCTAGAAAGGGGGTCTCACTGAGCGGCCTTGTGGTACGCCGTAAGTATTCGTTTTGCTGCTGAATTTACGTGATTTAGTTGCAGAATTTTCTGTCTTTGAAACGAATAACTTAAAGATGCTTTTAAAGAAGGTAGTTTTTCAAATAAATCTGATTAAAGTGGACTGATAAGTAAATTAAAACACAAAAAAATATTTATCTAGATTTTTTGCCACAAGGTTTTACGCGGAGTGCTTAAAAACGCACGAGAGGCATGTAAATATGTTTTTAAAACTTTCCACGAAACACGAGTTGGAATAACAGATAATGTGAATTAAATTAGGAATATATCATAAGTCGGTGATGTGTGCCATTTTTATCTATGGAAATGGTATAATACAATTGTGTAGTAAGTCAATATAAAATTATTTATTTATTTTAGGTTCAGAGTGCTTCCACATAATTAGTATAACTTTAAGATGAGAAATAGTTTTGTACATGAGGAATAAATAATAAAAATAAAATTACAATAGATACAAAACGTGGTGAAATAAAAAAATAAGAAACATTTTTTTTTAATACGAGCAGTGATTCAATTTATGTATTCTTTCAAAAACATTACAAAATTTAAAATTTTAATGCGTTGTAACAGTATTACATTAAACATAAATATAAATGGTAGGCAAAAAAAAACTATATAAGCATTAATTAAGCTTGCCTTTTAAAAGCAGCCTCACTGACGCTAAATATGTCGATATCCGAATTAATTCTGTTCAACAGCAGCTCTCCCGACTGGCATAACCATTGGCAAGTTAGTTCTGCAAGCCGGGAGATAAAACAGTCTATGCTGTCAATGACGGAGATAACCATCGGGAACATAGAAATTAATGCTCTCCATGATAGCCGAGTTTTCGAACCTTCCACGAATCAGTCTGAAGAAATGTGTTACAATGAGCGCATCCCTTCTGACCTGTAGAAGGTTCACACCAAGCATGCCCAAGAGAAAGTGGGTAGGATAGAGCCATGGATAGTAGCCATACTTCCTCAGGTAAAGAAAGGATAGTAAGTAATAAGTGATATAGATAAGATAATATATGATATAAGTGATCAATAGATTTACAAAGAGACAACCAAATGTTTAAGAATAGGAATGAAATAAGTTTGTAATGTGATGCATAAAGATCTCCAAATTACCATTAAACATTTCAATATCACAAATGAAGCGTGATGTAATTTATATTGGTTTTGTTTATTTTTGGTATCTTTTTTAATATGGTAACTGTATTTCACTCGTTTTTTTCGTCCGTCATTAAATAATATCTTAACACCTCTCATATTTAAAAATTGACTAAGCTATTCTGAACAACGAAGGCTTTAAATTAAGATAATGGATTCTTTTGAAATCCTGCGCCAGCAGAATAGCCGCGGAGGCTTTTGTGGGCTCTATTGAGAAAGGGTTGTATAAAGGTACCTCGCGAAGGTTGTATTGGGGCACCTGCTATTCAAATCTAGCGGCTATTATGGAGAATGAAAGTGCTGAATGGAGGGTGTCATTGCAATTTCAAATGCTGGCTTACAAGGCGATACACATATTCTGGATGGCGGTCTCCACATAAAAAAACTTAGTGGTAACGAAGTGTTTGCTTATAATTACAATACATTACATTCTGGTCCTATAACCATGACTTATTCAACTATTTAAGAACTTCTTCCATCTCTTTTAACGCCAGCATGACGTGGCACAAATTTATTACGAATACAGAAAATAGATCGATTTTTTCTATTCTTCTTATACATTGAAATAAGAATGACGGGAGATTGGTCCTCGCCATAGATTACAGAAGCAAGGGAGATGGGCCACGAAACATTATTACTAGTGAAATTTTACTATCCATCGATTATCAGTAGACCTATCAACAGCATTGTCACCATAAACAACCCTTAAACGACGATGTATCTCAGTAGGAGTAACTTTTTCAGCAGTTAAATATTCGATAACAGCACGCTGTTTATCTTGCATTGACAGAACACTAAAACACGTCTCCATACTTCCCCTTCTTAAAATACAGTGGATGAATTCAACGACCTCAAACTTGCGCGTACGTATAGAGGAGGAATGTTACTTCCATATTCCACCTAGCGCGCTTCTGCAGGTCATTTTGTTCGAGCTGTACAAGCATGTATGCATTACTTTTCAGCCTATCCTCGTAGAATGAAACCGCTTGCACAAAGGTATGGTGGAGGTTATCCACCACTTACACGCCCTGGTATAACTAACAGAAGGTTACTCCTTCAAGGCTCTCGCAAGATTCTAATTTTTTTTGTTAAACGAAGCTACATTTATTTATTTTTAACGAATCTAGACCTCCAGTGTCCCTGCATACGTTGTTAGAAAGCAGTATGCAAGTGCTTAACAGGAAAATAAAACATAATACAACAAATCAGGTAAGTAATACAAGCAAAATAATATTTAAAACAAAACAAAACTCGTTAAATAATATCTTAACACCTCTTCCACAAAGGTATAAACAGTGGAGGTAATCCACCTCTTACCCGCCCTGGTATAAGTAACCGATGGTTACTCATTCAAGGCTCTCGCAAGATTCTATTTTTTTTTGTCAAACGAAGCTACATTTATTTATTTTGAACGAATCTAGACCTCCAGTGTCCTTGCATACGTTGTTAGTAAGCAGTATGCAAGTGCTTAACAGGAAAAACAAAATGCAAAAAATAGGTTAGTAAGACAAAGATAAATTAAACAGGGTAAAAGAAAAACTCATTCATGAGGCTCCGTGAGGCGGCATTGCATCTGTAAAAACCCGCAAGCACCAAATATGCATAAAATAGAGAACATAAGTAATACAATAAATCTCAAATCAATTGGCAAGAACCAACAAAAAATGTGAATGGCTTTCGGTCTAACCATAAACTACACTTAGCTTCCGTGTCCCTTAGCCAACCACTCAGTGAAGCCTCAAAGAATGTTAACTGAATATTTGGGGTAAAATACCCGAAGACTAAAAGAAAATTCAGCGTTGGGTAGTCAGAGGCAGGACAAAGGATAGTCAAGGTCGTCTGATCAAGCCTCAAGCCTGCACATGTCATTGGGGGAGGCGCAGATAGATTTGAGAAGGATCTGCAAAATTAGTAATGTAACTAAAGATGAAGCAGGGACGAGGTCCAGCACACCCCCATATGGGGAACACAAAGGTATAGCTAACACCGGTCTCCCAGACTATTGCAAATCGCATCTTCGCACACTTTTGTTTCTACATCAAATGCATAACTTTCTTTGTCGCAGCCGCTTTGACAGTCCATGCAGTTTGTTCGTAGCTCGGCGACAATCGTCACGCTTCCAAGCCACATCTGCCTTTCTGTCTATTTTCTATGGTCCTTGCTAACGACTGAGAGATTTGCCGACTTCTGTCGTGTTTCTTTAGAATTAAAGCTACCTAATTTGGGTTGAAATTAATTTACTTTAGATGTTCAACTTTCAATGGTAGCGGGAGTTTGGAGAAAGTATGCCAAAGAAATCGATAACCTAGTTTCAGTTGACCGAACGCCTTCACTTCTTGGTCGAAATGCATTATTGATGCTTTATTCATCACCGACAAAAATCAATAAATCCTTCAATTAATAACTTATTTATTTCTATTTCAGACCGCTTTACATTTAAAACTGGCTAATAAAAAATATACCCGATGAATGTTACCACAACCAGTGACCATAATTTCACTCACTGAGCGTTCGATGTCATCAAAACAGATTTCAAATCGAAAAACATTGAAAATGAAATGCAACGAGATACTGCTATGTTATTCATAAAACCAAAAATTATCAATGCTTTTTCAGGCTTTGACTTGACATTTCTTACGATCTTAGGGTTGGGCTGTTAAATGTAAATTAAAATATAACAACATTGCAATCAAATGGCCAATCAGCAAAACTATTTTGTTGACATTTGAAAGGTCTCCGTCAAATACCGGTTCTTGGTCCGTTTCCGCTTTTATACAATTTTTGATAAGCATAAGAGCACATCTGTCATTTTATACTTTTCAACTGATTAAACGGACCAAATCTGAGGCACATTTGTTTTTCTAGAATTTTCCTAGTGCAAAAATATGATTTTTTTAATGAGAATAGACTCATTGGGGAACAGAATACCTCTCATTGGGGTATGTTGTGAGGCTGAAAGTAGAGGGAAGGAGGAGATGGGGAAGAGGAGGCGGGGAAGTACCTGGCTATTCAGATCTGGTCACCAAACACGACTAAAGCCATTATAAGAAACGTTTCAATTCTGTACTGTGGTCTTACACCAGGGCGATACTGAGAGTATCTTCTACTCTGGAACGTGCCGCAAACATACTATATATTATTTTTAAATGAATAATTGAGAAATAACACAAATTAATCAAATAAAATTTATTTTCCCACGCCGGGATTCGAACCCGCGACCAACAAAATTAAAAATATTACTACTATACTTTATATGCTCTGTATTTAAGTTAAGAAAGCGAAATATTATATTTCTTTTAACTTATTAATAATAAAAAAATAAAAATAAAAAACAAATTTAGCAAATTAATTGAGTAGTTTTGCTTGTAAGATATTTTGTCGGGGGATGTTTTGTACGTAGGATATCTTATCGGGGATATTTTGTCGGAGATAGTTTGTCAGGGGATATTTTTTGGCGGAATGAAAAGTTGTGGAACCGATCAGTACACCGATAGAGCATCGATTCCGATTATTTATTAATCACAAGACTTAATATAAGCTTTTTACAGTGTTTGCCACGCAACTGTTCAGTTTCTTGGACTGTTGAACCTATTTTTACAAACTAATAAATTATTCTTACGCTTATTTTCGTCTATAATCTATTTCTGGAGACATTAACGCCTTCGAAAATCGCAAATATTCACTTATAATGTATCAAACGAAATATCAGTTTTACGAAAACTTTGTGTTATTACCGCTTCACAATTAAAGCTCTATAAATGAAACATTTCTGAACGTAGCCGAATAGTAAAAACTGTTTTATAAAGGTTACAAAATAAGCTTTCAAATTGTTATATTACAAATAAATATTAACATTTGTAAATATTAAAATTTAGAATGCAAACCTTAAAAAAATGTAAAAATGACTCACGTGATGTTTTTTATGTGAAAACGGCACTGAAATCACAGATTGTGTAAACAACAATACTTATTCTATTGTATAAATGTATAATAAACACTTTTTTCATATAAAAATATTTAATAAAAATTAACAATGTCGAGCGCGGTCGAGCCGCCCGTAGGCAATTTGACGGGTAAAAATATGTGTCAACCGCGCGACTGACAGAATATTCTTGTTATGTATTTCTATGGACAACTTGATAGGGATCGACAGCTTGATCCACTATCAACCTTTTACTTTTTGTTTGATTTCACTAAAACAATTACGGAGTTATAACGATTTCTATGGAGACACACGCGTTGACGTATAAACTCGCTTATTGTACTTGACTGCCATTGTATTTTTAACGCATATATCAGCTTACGTTGCTGACCGGCACATAAAAAAAATTGTTTAATCTCTGTCCATTTGTCAAATGTTTGAAGTTATTTGAACTAATAATGCCTTACAAATGCCACATTTTATTTATCACATTGTTTGACCTTATTCGGCTAAGAAATTCTTCAATATTTTAATATGTACGAGGCTTTCTTAAACATTTTTCGTAACACATTTTGTATGATTCGCCTTCCAAAATCTTTTCTTTGTATCTCTCTGTTTTTATAAACTGTATTTACTTTATTCAAGATAACGCCATAGAGAAATTCTTGGCAGAGAAGAGCATAAGTAATAATATTTATGGCTGTCTAGATTGAAGAATCACAAATATAATGTACAGTCTGTCAAATAAGAGTAGAAAACATAGGAGGGCGCCACTATCGGCCAAATGGCAATACTAAAAATATAATCATGGTGTCAATCCAAAGCTGTGTAACCTACATTTTTATTAAAAATTAAAAAGGCATGAAAGTGAAAAAACATATTTTTTCATTCCACTGATCTCAAAATTAGAATTGAATATAGGTATATTATTAGTATATCTTTACAATTTTATGTTAACATAATGAAGAATAACGGTAATGTAATAAAATATAAAGCACACTTTAGAAATTGCTCACATTTATTTAATATTAGCTTAAGTACCAACTAGCATTGTCCAGGCTTTAGATCATGTCTGAATATATTTAACTTATTCAGATCTAAAAGTAGTGTAACTAAACTCACCATTAATGATTCTTCCTTTCTACCTACTGTTAAATTCAAATTTACGTTAAATTAAATGGAAGCCAATCACTTTGTAGAACACAATTTAATCAAATTATGTCATTAAGTAGATACCTTAACAACAGTGCTTCCTCGATTTAATTTTTTTTAGGAACAAAAAAATATATATTTAAATGTGTATACGGTGTTCTGCATTTTTAGTGTGATTGCACTTTAAAAGAATATTTGACAGGTAAATTGGTGTTGCCAGCCTACAAATTTTGTAGTTCAATTTTTTATATTTTCTACTCTTATTTGACAGACTCTAAGTTATTTATTCTTGATTTGGTCCATTCGATTGCTTTCACCAATCAAACTGAAAGATCGGTAAATTTTGGAACAATCGAAAAACCTCTGTGTCATCAACGCAGTTGAGCGTTATTTTCATTTAGCGTTGCAGAAATTTGAGTGACCTAGTTGCATGGATTAATCAGTGTTGCGTTTTATTATTAATGGTAGTTTTTTCCGGGCAATCTCTAAAAAAATGATGTAATAAATGTGGGTAATCTGTCGCTTGGTCTTTCATTAAAAGACTTCTTTAAACTTTGAGTTAGCACAGTATTAGATATTTATTGGTAAAACAGGTCAATAAAGTTTGTCCATGTCTGTATTTTATGCAAAATGCGTATATTTATTGATTGTGTTATAAAGAATACATTAACAGTATAAAGAAGCTTTGACTGCCCAACTAGGAAGGTCTCCCGTTCTAGGACAGTCAAATTGACAGGTTTCGTTAATATTGGGTATGTAGGTACATGATTGTTCATATTGTCGTATTAAGTAAAGTTAACATTCACAGATTCCATTGACATAATTATACTATACGATACAGTAGGATAGGAGTAGTAATCTAGGTTCTAGAATCAATTTATTATCGAATATGTAAGAAGGCAGTTTTTTTCATATTTATTTGAATCAATTCGGCGGTTTTCCTGCTGCCTACCCTGATCAAAAACTGGATGATCTTAACTTGAAATATTTACTTGACAATACACGACTACCGTCTAACAACCTAGAGTGGTGGACTATTATTTCGGTAGAGATATGGCAAAGGGTTATATCTGCTGTTGATACAGTTTCACATGAGAGCTAAAACAAAGTTTTGAAATCGGTTAAACACTTGGTAGGATATTGTAAAAGCAAATTTTAAGTTTCTTATACGAAAAGTTGCGTAATTAGCATCCGTATATATTCGTTTTCTCAATCATATTTGAGGTTTCATTGTTATTTGATATTTTAAGCAGATACATCTTTACGCTAATAAAACACAAAAGTTGACTGAGTTCGAAATTTTTTTTATGCTAGTTTTTGTTAAAATATTGTTTTTATAACTGCACAATGGAATATCTGTCAACTATGATATATCTGTCGCAACCATCTTGAATATCTGTTATGGCGAAAAGCTACATTTGCAATTTTGTTATTTTGCCATATCACGTTTAATGCATTTTTGAAGTGGCATTAATAATAAGCAACCTTTGAAAAATTCGTAAATATTACAATAGAGAACTCCAGTCCAATTTTTAATTTTTTTTAATGAATAATGACCTTCTAACTTAAATAACTGCATTTTATTTTTATTTTTAGAGTTAGTTTTGATAGCTAAAATAATTGTCAAAGTTTTAATTTTTCAAGATCCCCCGAAAACCACCGTATGTATGGTGAATCGTGTGACGTCATCACTCCTGAAAAGTTACTGTAGGATCGGGCAATCAGCTGATCAACTGCCGCCATTTTGAATTTCGTTGTTCGAAGTATTCTCCCTAGAAGTAGCATTACTATTTTTTTGTGAAGTAGTTTTTGAATATTTTCGATGATAGAGTTAAACTAATAAGAGATACCTTTATTTTTGAAACATTCTCTGTAAACAGTATGTAAATAAACGAATAAATTAAAACGATGCCTTGTGTCATATCTATATTCCCATATAATGACTTTACGGTGACGTCACGACACGACAACCGGTGATGTCACGACACGACAACCGGTGACGTCACCACTAAACATTTCAATAATGCCAACTTTATGGCGTGTTTTTACGACCCGATTAAAAATGGACTTATTAATAATTTTGAAAAAACTGTGCGTTTAATATTATGAAATAAAACTTATGTATTCAGAATCAGCGTTTACTGGTCTAAATGAACATATTTTTTAAAGCCATAATATTTTTCATCAGAGTTCCTTATTGCAGCTTTATAAATTTTTACGAAATAAACTTCAAAATTACCAAAATTATCAAAATTGTTGTGCCGTAATATGACAACCGAATTGTATCTTTAATAAAGATTGAAGCCGAGATTCATAACAGAGGAAACTCCTAGAAGTTTTCTGGTGTTCTGATGTTGTCAAACACCGATAAGAAAAAAATTAGAAAAAATGGTCAGTTAAAAAAAAATCGCAATTTGGAAAATCTAGTTGAAGTGGGTATGTCGCAGCATCACTGCGACGCCGACGCCGACGCCGACGCGACAGTCATTTTCACTTACCACACATCGAAAGGGCTAAAAAATGAGGTCAGAGCACAGAACTGGAAAACTCTACGACAGGAAGAGCAACCATAAAAGCTGCGCGGCGGCGTTTAATTTTTTACTGTTCTATTTTTAAAACGTTTTTCTACGTTTTTATTTTTATTTTCAACTAGCTGGTCTCGGCATGCGTTGCTATGCCATTTAATAAAGAAATTGTTTCTCCCTGAGTGTCACCCCCCCTTCCCCCGTCCCGCGAACCCCCCTCCCGAGTTCCCCTCCCCCCTCTTCCCCTCCCGCGTTCCCCTTCCACCTTCCCCGCCTTCCCTCTTCCCTTTCCCGCTCCCTCGTCCCGCCAACCCTCCTCCCGCGTTCCATATATTCAATCCACGTACATTCAGTTTTTAAACAGCCCGCGTGCCACATTTTACAATTTTTATTCAAATTTCCATTTTTCATGTATATTAAATTTGGTACCTAACAAAGGTACCTATTTAAAATATCTGAAATTCTTGATTCGATTCAAACTATTAGGGGAGTACCTACTTTAAATAAATTTATCAACTTGAAGATTTTCAAAAATAGAATCCTGATTTAACAATCATTGTTTTGCAAAATGTCATTATCAAACACGCGAACTGTCAAACGTGCGATAGTCGTTAGGTTTTCTGAAATTATCCAATTTTCAGCGCAATTTTCTAACTTAATTTTTCTCTCCGTAAGAACCATATTATATGAGAATATTCTAAAAAAAGAATTAGCGAAATCGGTTCAGCTGCTCTTGAGATTTGCGCTTAGCAACGATTCATTTTTATATATAAAATTATCTCGAATTTATTTTTATTTATTACACTTAAAATAGCTCCACTTCACATTTAAAGTGTAAATTTAAATGTGAAAATGTACATAGGTACATACTTGGGTACATACATATTTTTAACACTTTTATTTGAATTTAGTTAATACTTTTTTATCAATTTCAATTATGGTTTACCAAAAAAAACAAGTGTCAGTTCACACGCGGTAGAAGTGAAACCTTCAGAAAACTAAAGTAGACAAGAGTGGGGATGCTACGAAGCACCGCACAAAGAGGAGACCGATTATTTATTTAAGTGTTCTTTTTTATTTGAAGTGAACTGCAGTTTGTTCGTCATGCTCGGGAACGATGGCAAGTTACCGAAAACATCGATAAATCCTTAATCGATCGATCGTGCTAGGCACCCTTGTATGGTGTCTCTGAAAGTCTTAAGTTTTGTGTATAGATTATCTTATTTTACCAATTTAAGGGGGTATTCTAGTTTAGAGGCATGAATTGTAGGTATTTTTTCAGGTGCAATAAAAAAAACATATAATATTTTAAGTAGCCGTTTTTTTAAACAAATATTTATTAAAAATTAAAAAATACATAAAAAAAATAAAAAGTTACACGGTGTTGAAGTGGGGGTCGCAATAAAATGGCGCGCCCTGGTTGACACGATTAGAAAATACGTAATCAGAAAAAAAAATTCTAAATCCAAACAAATGCTGCGTACCTACTAAAGAAAAGACAAAAAAATTTTTTTTCGTAAAATGGCGGCTGTCTGAAATAAAGACATTTTTTTACCGGTTTTTTAACTTTTCCGAAAATAGTAAGAATTGAAATTTGGTTATAGTTTTGGTAAAGGGGATAGAGTGATGTATAGAGAAGGCTCACACCAAATTTCAAGTAAATTGGTTCAGTAGAACTTGAGATATCATGTCAACCGTCTCGAAAAAAGTAGTTTCGTGAAAAATACGTTTAAAGTTTTGTTCTATTTAGATTCTAGTAAGATTCCGTCTAAAATGGCTACAACTTTTAAAATAATTTGAATTTTGAAAAATCCTTTTAAGGAGATATTTTTCAATATCTACACTATGGAAATATGAAATAAAAAAATCTTTACTAGAATACCCCCTTAAATTAAAGGCTTCGCATTTTTCGTTAAGCCAAGCATTCCAAGCCTTTTCTGCCCTTGAATATAAGTATTATAGCGAGAAGATGTCGCGCATTGTAGTATGTACTATCTCTCGGAGATAATATTCCGGAGGCTGTATCAGATCTATAGCCAAGGGATGCTGCCGTACTTTGGCACAGATCTCATCTCAGACAAGACGTCATTTCACGGTCGCCTACTAACAATGGGATATTTCAAACTCTTGTAGGAGGCGAATTCGCCTACTGGGGAGATACGCGTGATTGCGTAGGACGAAAGGGTGGTGTGTATAAATAACTCTTGGAAATAAAACAAAATTTATTTTAATTGTACGTAATGTTTAAAGTAGAGTTATTAGCTTTACACACGATTCTTTTTTTTGTCTAGTTCCCGTATGGGTCGTATCATCATTTTGTCCAATTGGTCTAATTTTCGTACAGTAATATTGTCATTGTTTTTATGTGGAAATGTTGTTTGTTGCTTATTTCGTTTTATGTTTAAAATATTGATTAAAAAAATAACTTTATATGCATTTATCACCATTCAGTATTGTTTATTTCGCACGTTATTTCGAGATGTTTTCTTGTGATCTGGTGACTGGTTATTGTTTTTTTTTACATTAATACCAAACAGGAGGCCCTGAGGAAAATAATTTCCCTCAGGGCCTATGTCATATTTAGGGGTGCTGTACGGAGGTTTTTTTTAAAGGAAAGGAAGGAGAGGAAGGACAAGGGTTGGGTAGGAATCTGGGATTCAGTGTGTCCTGGTCATCCACCTCCAAGACCTACACAAACCTCACCCCTTAAACCCGGGCACCCCTGCTAAATCACCAAACGTAGCGAACCACTTGGGGTGATCTATGGCAGAGGTGTTGGTTATCCAATAAAGGTTCCCGGGGCGGCGGTACCCGCCTCCCAAATTGAATGGTTATGTTCAAAGTGTTGCTATTTTTGTTGATTTAGTAGTCCGAAAAAATATTTCTTTTCAAATGGCGGCTACCAATTTGTATGTAGTTGACATTTGTTACATGAGAACGGGTCGTTTCTACGACTCGTTCTTCAGTTCAGCAACTCGGCTTTGGAACGATTTGCCGACCTCTGTGTTTTTTCCCTCCCACAATGTGGATCTCTTTCTGATTCAGGATCACTCCTTCCTTTGCACAAAAAACTCTACACACCATCCCCAAAGACGACATAGACTTTGAGGGAAATTGCTCTCCTATGTGGAGTTAATAAAAAAAAATAATCCATACGAAATCGTAAAAAGAAAAGATTTTTACATGTGTCCAAATATGGTTACCATGTATCGTGTGAAAAAAGTTTCGAATTAAACATCCATTAGTAAAGGTCCTGTATTGTCCTATTCCACTTGGTCTTACAGAAAAATGCGTAATTGAATATTGCCAACGCGCGCGGTTCACACTTTCGTTATCTGGGTAAATTACAATAACTTTTACTACGGTGATGAAATTCGTTAAATATTTATCGATATTTTAAAAAGGATTAACCAATGTAAGTAATATCGTGTTCAGCGTTAGTACACACGTGTCAACAGAACCACAGAAATGCATAAAACGCTCGAATTACTATGCACAATTCCACAACCACGTGTAATTGAAAAAAAAATGTAATTACTACGTTTTCGCGTGTGAACAACAGCGCGTAATTTTAAAATTACACAGAAAAACCTCTAACACTTAGAAAAACAAAGAAAACTGCATTCATAAAGTGTGGGCACGTGTGTAATCAGATTGTAGAGGCTTTATCGAGTTAATGGGGTAGTTTAAAGTACCTGCGAGCCACAAAGGCTGTGTTGGATCGATAAAGTCATCATCGCATCGCTTTGTACTTCCTACCAGACCGGAAGCTCCCTTGTTCACAACAGCCTTTGGTTAGTTGGGTGATTCGCGCTTGTTAAACACTGGCTAGGTTATGTGATTAGTTTTTACGTTGATAGAAAAATTGAAGTTGATTTTAATCGGCGTAATTAGTGTTATTGTTGTGTTTTGACGTAATTGTAAGCTTCAAGATTGAGATTGGATAGGCTATTTTCTAATTTTATCTTACCGCACAAGAGTCCCAACTGCTCCCAACCGCCTGGAGCCACTGAGACTATGGCATCAATTGGGGTATGTTGTGAGGCTGAAGGTCGTGGGAAGGGGAAGGATGTGGGAAAAAGAAGCTGGGAAAGTACCTGGCTATTTAGATTTGGTCACTAAATACAATTATATTATATTATTATATTTAATTGATAAACTAATGTTTAAGACAAGATTTTTATGCATAGCACAAAGGGTAACAATTATTATAAGTAATAATTATTAGCCTGAAACACTCAGATGAGTGTTTCATTGAAAAACTCTACCGAGAAAAGATGCATGCCGCCGACGGGACTCGAACCCGCGTCCTTCTGATTACCGGTCCACCGCTCTTATCCAATATATACTAGTGTTTGATTCAACAATTCCTGCTTATTACATTTTCCACCTGCAAATAACCAAATTTGTTTTATATGAGAACATTGTAAGTGCTAAATCTCCCACTAGGTAGCGTCGACACAAATTATAATTTGATGTTGTTACCTCACAAGAGTCCCAACTGTTCCCAAACGCCTGGAGCAATTGATTCTATGGCATCCCCAATTGGGGTATCTTGCGAGGCTGAAGGTAGTGGGGAATTAAAGGAGATAGGGAAGAGGAAGATTGTGAAACATCTGGCTATTCAGATCTGGTCACCAAATATGGCTAAAGCCATTTCAAGCAACGTTTCGAAATTACAGATTCGTTCTTACAGCATCACGAAAGCACTAAAATACTAAAAACCAAAAATGAAAAATTCGTTCTTAAATCTATATCTAAGTATGTTTACATACATAAATCCTTCAAATTCCTGCCACAAAATCTTTTATTCACAAGAAAGCTATAATAATCAACCCCATCGTAGACAATACAGGGGGTGATATTGGCTAACCCCTAAAAGAAGCCTGATGGAATTTCGTGTCGTTTTATAGCAACCCCCGGAGTGAGGGCTGTCACCGTTTGGGAAATGCATCTCCCCTTAGCGGAAGGCTCAGTGTTGGTGAAACCGCCCCCGCTAACGGATGCTTAGCATTGATTTACAGTCACGCTACACTATTAAGTGACGTGTGTGTTAAAGTGCGGGGGGCTAACTCAGCACGGAAGGTTTTTGTAATAATTAGACGCTGTGGTTATTACTGACGTAATCGAATTGAAAATTAAACAGAGATATATGCGCACTAGAAGTAAAATATCACAATTCTGTGCATATAGGTACAATTTAACATACTCCCGTTTTAGCTTTTGATCAAATAGTGATAATAGCTACCAACCGTTGTGATTTGAAACTCGATGAAACGAAAAAGCGACACTAAAAAGACACAAACACCAGTGGCGGTCCTTGAGTTATCAGTGAGCTAGAGCGCTAAGATCGACAAATATCACGTTACAGACGTTGTTGTAGCTGAAAATGAATTTTATTTTTTTGTCAAAATTTCAACTTTTTGTATGAAGATCTTCAGGATTCTTTCAGTCAAGGGATGCGCCGCATCCACATAATGAAAGATCTTCATACAAAAAGTTGAAATTTTGAAAAAAATATTAAATTCATTTTTCAACCACAACATCAATAATGTCGTATTTTTCAATCTTAGCGCTCTAGCTCACTGAAAACTCATGTACCGCCACTGACAAATCCATACATCCATAGGATTTAGCCCGCGAGAGAATCAGATAGAATAATCGGTCTCCTCTTTGTGCGGTGCTTCGTGGCCTTATCTACTTTAGTTTTCTGATGGTTTCCCTTCTACCGCGTGTAAACTGCTCACTTGTATTTTTTTTATTATCAGCTGCTCACAATATGATCAAAACCACAAACGGACCTAGAATCGGCGTTTAGTAGGAAAAAATCAAATTGGCGCAGATCATTAAAAGAACACAAACTAAATAAAATAAAAATAATATCAAAATTATTATGAATTCAAATAACTCCAGAAAATTGTATATACGAGTAGGTACGTCGGAAATATACGAAATTCAAATAATTTCGGAACAATAAATCATATATCAAGAACGCTGAAAATTTAAATAACTCCAGAACGTTGTGTCAAACATCGGAAATGTTCGAAATTCAAATAATTTCGGAACAATAAATCATATATAAAATAGCTGAAAATTCAAATAATTCCAGAACATTAAATCAAACACGAGAAATGTTGGAAATTCAAATAATTCCAAAGTAACATAATTTTCTAAGATGTTGAAACCGAAAGCAAACTGAATCGGGCTGAAACACAACGAAAGTGAATTTGAAATATTACTGTAGAACATGTAACAATACGTTTTAATTACCTTCTGTCACGAAAGGTCGAACATCAGGGGGCATGGGGATAGAAGAAGAAGACACTGATATTAAACTGGATTAACTCCACGACCTCATTTCACTTTTTATTTGACTTAAAAAATAATTACAACTATTTTTATGTAACTCTGAAAAATATAAATATATTCACGTTTAATAGGAAGATTTGGTATTTATTATGTATTGTTTTTATGTGTTGAATAGAACAATATCGCTTAAACAGTTACTACTCGGTTTCGCCCGAGTTGAATTACTTATTGTAGTGTTGTATACATACTAGAACGATGAGTTACCTACGACTTCTCAATGACAATAATTATATTATTGAACAAAGATTGTGGCATTTTCTAGATAAAGGCGGTTTTAATTATTTTATGTGAATAACTCACAAGAGTACCAACTTCTCCGAACCGTCTTGATCCAGGGAGACTATGGAATTCCCAATTGGAATATGTTGTCAGGCAGAAGGTAGTGGGGGGGGGGGAGATGGGGAACCGGATGTAGTATACCTTAATGTGAAAATAACATTTTAATGTAATATAGTTTACGATGAAAACCGCGTATCGAGCTAAAAAAAAATCATGACACCTGAACAGAATTTTTTTAATGATAAATAAAATGGTTTTCCGATTTATAATACAATAAGTTGTCATTATTTATGAATTCAGATTAATCCCACGATATTTGTGCGAAACATTTATCATTAGGTGGAAAAAACGTACATAATTAAAAACGTGAGAAAATTCGATGCCCTTAATCGCTATCGGAGGAAATGACACAGAAACGTCTTGAAAATACACCCTCATTAGGGAAACATGGCTTGTAATGGATTTTCCGTTACCGTTATAACGTATTTCGTATCAGCGTGAAAGCCTCCGCTAGTGACGTTATCTTGAATGAAATGGACACTTTGGATAGCATTCATCGCTGACTGTCTATCTATGACACAAGTCGTTAGTTTTGAGTGGTTTAAAAACCTATATACGTTACACGTGAAACAGGCACTAAACTCACCAAATTCAAGAAGCGAATTTCCTTAATAATTCTGATCTGTGAAACTGCTACACTTTTTAGCTGGTTATTGAAACATAATTTTTAATCATTGACAATATTAGCGACTCTGAAACGAAAATTTGAAACAGAAAAATCAGAAAAAGATTCAGTCGCATCTAGGAATCAAACCCAGGACATTAGCATTGCCGGGGCTCTGCTCTAACCACTGAGCTATTCGACACTCTGTCTCTTTCGGTCATATTTAACTGTATCACACTTCGACCAAGAACCACCAACATTATTTTAATTTTCTTAAAGCATATTTTTATTAACTGCTACCTTTATGTACGATTGCAAGATAGAACTAACTAACTAACTAACCATCACGCCGTTTCTCCGCAGGGGTAGGCAGAGAGGACGGACCGCCAAACAACTCGGTCTTGGCATACACTCCTTGCCTCGTCTATTATTCTGACTCTTGACATGGCCCGACTCAAGTATCAGATTCCCTTGGTCGTGCCATGTCTTTCTCGGGCGTCCCCGAGTTCTTCTACAATTTACATTTGCGTCACGTATTCTCCTTACACTCCTTACTTCATTCATTCGCTCTACATGCCCAAACCATCGGAGCGTTCCTTTCTTGATCTCACACATTACGCTTACATCAGTCTTGCATTCTTTGCGGATCTCCACGTTTCTCACACGACCATACATGGTTTTACCACACAGATAGTGTCTTGGATAAATATATCTATTTTTAATTTTAATGTGCGACACCTATTGAATTTTCTACAAGTCAAGGATGAATATTTTATTATTATTTGAAAAAAAAAGATATACATTTTAAGAGCTTCAAGTTTGTCAATTTTTTTAAAAATTCAAGTCAAAACATCAAAATACAAAATAACAAAAGACATTGTGGGACGATACATTTATTTTTAATGAAGCGAAGAGTGCGTCCCGAGACAAAGGTGTGTAATGACATATCCTCTCTGCCTACCCATCAAGTGAAACTGCGTGGTGATTAGTTAGTTCGTTTAAAAAATTGTTGCATTTTATCAGGCTGAAGACCATTACCATCAAATTGAAGAACGTGTAGAAAGAAACGTAGAGCTTTTTGGTCATTATAATTTTTGAGTTTCATGTTTTTAGAAAATTTAGTTTTTTTTTAAGTATGTAACTGTCTTACAGATGGATTAATTATTAATTAAAAATTTATTAATGCAAATTATACAATTATAGTTTACGGTTGACTTTGTTTGTACACAATTAGGTTTATTTTTCGAATCAGAATTAAAACATTACTTTTAAGTTTTATGTATTTTGATTACTAAAACTGAATTTGAATGATTTTCACTGCGTACCTACTTTATATAAAAATTTATTATTATTTGATTAGAAATTATTTAAAAGACAACACTCTCTTTTGAATGCAAGAACTTATGACGCAGTATTTTTGTAGGTTAACACTATCAATTCGAGCTTGTAGTAAAAATGGCAAAAAAGGATTGTAGAGCTTCTAGAAAAATAGTGGAATATAAAATTTTAATAGCTTATAAAGTGGCAGGTTACAGATCAATAAAAACGCTTTATGACGTTAAAAGTTCACTTCAAAAGCTGTAACTTATAACAACGGCCATCAAAAATTGCCAATCATGTTATTTTACGATGATTAAGAACACAACGCAAGGGTCTCAATGGCTAGGGGGTAGTGGGATTACGAATTACGACACCCCCAATTTTGGGAAAATAGAAGCGAAAAAAACTGTTTAATTACTAAGCGATATGCCATGTAGAATCGGTGTTGAAATCAGTAATTGTTTGTGATTATTTGATTATCATTTTATCAAACTGAAAGTAAAATCATCTTTATTCAATAATAAATTGTTTAATTAGTTAACTTAACAACAGTGATAAATTTCTAAATTCAACACAGACCATAAAAAACAGAGAAAACATTTTGAAATTAATATACACGACACGAAATTATCAAAATTCATAACATCGAGAGAATCTGACGCTTTTCACTTCGATACCTATTAACAGAAGGTAGAATGTGGACTCCACAAATTTAATATTATTTCACTTTTCTCCTCAGTTCATAAATTTTATCTTGAAATCATTTGTTGTATTGGTATTAAAACATTTTCCTACAATTTAGCGTATTATTCAACATAGTTTGGAGTGCAATCTATTTGGCGTTAATTTAAAGTTCACAAAATTTACAAAAAAAAAACATAATTTGGTTCAATTTTTCATTAATTCACTTCCTGTATTGATGTTCTAACGAATTTTCAACAATTTCGAGTGTTCTGCGGGTATTTTAGCTTGTTTTATAGCGTAATTGTTGAGTTCGTACTATTTGAACACAAAATTTTCAATAAAATAGTATATTCACGCGGTTTTTCGATCGTTCACTTGCTGCGATGAATTTTACCGTGTTTTCGTCCAATTTTGATCGTTTTTGGAGGGTTTTTGTATGTTTTTTCGCGTTTTAGTCGTATTTTCGCGTAAATTTTCTTTAGATCGGTAGTTTTCGCGGCTGCAAGTCGTTCCTGGCGTTACGTCATACGGGCCGCGCCGGGACAGGGTTGCGAGCGCTCGGGACACTGGGCGGATGGTTTGCCCGGAACGCCGCCCGGGGGGTGCGCGCATCGATCCGCCACTGCGCACACGGGGATGACTTTCTTCACCCCACTCCCCCGCCTCCCACCACTCCCACCGCCCGACCCCTCCTCTCAACACCTTTCGACCTGAACAAATTTTCGGTTACGATAAAATAATAAAATGATTAATTCTGATAATTCTCGATTAAGAGTAATATTCGAATACGAATGAAGCAAGAAGTATGAGCCAAGACACTTAGTGTGGCGGTTTATCCTCTCTGCCGACCTTTGCGGGAAACGGCGTGTATAAGGCTCTGCAACCGGGCCCGAAAAGAACAAGATGGAGAGATACGAAATTACGAATGTTAGAGGAGAGCGCTAACATTTACAGCGACAAAATCGATGCGAAAATTGTGAAAATGTTTAATTAAACACGACTCGTTTAAAATAGAGCAAAAATCTCGCAGGCATTATCTTAAACAGCATTTAAAGAAACACTGTGAATTTTTTCATACATATAACTTGTAAAATAACTGAAACAAACGTGTTAATAATAATTTTTGTAGCATATTTTGCGATTTTTTTCTATCGAGGTAATTTTATATAATTTGCGTTTCGGCGCGGGCAAAGTCTAGATATTATCTTCAAGAATAACATATATTTTTTTAAGAGCTTTAAAACTTACCGTGTTTAAGGGAAATATGTAATAAGTCGGTACAAATCCGGGTTGCGTGCCCTTATTCACTGGTTTGTCATCAAGTCATCATTATCGATGACTAAATATATCAGTAAAGGAATCCAGTGCATAATGGCACAAGCGTATTTTGAATTCACCCAATTGTTCATAATGTTCATCCTTCGTCTTTCGATTCTTTTTCGTGAATTTTCACCGGATCAATAAATGAGAAACTCATATTCACAAAGAAAACGAGGCGTTATAATTACGTGTATGGATTTTTTTTTCAGTTTATGTTTGTATCTTTAATCTTTATTTCTGTCCAGAATTAGTACAATCTTTTTTGGTCCATTGCCGACTTTTCAAGTACTTATATTTTTCAATTTTTTATAAGAAAAACTCTCTTTTATAACTTTGGCAGTAGCGAAATTGGTTAACGCGTACGTCCCGGTTAGACGAGAGATCTGGGTTCAAGTCCCAGTTGCGACCATAGCCTTTTTTCTGTGTCTTGTTCTCTTTCATATTTTCGTTTAGATTATTATTATTATCTTCTTCTTCAATAACTAATATTTTTCTTCATGCCCTGCCCCATAAAATTGAAAAAGCAAAAAGACAAACCAATAACAATGCTGTTCAGATTTCGCGGTACATAATTGTATTTTTACAAAGTTATTTGTTTTCATTTAATGAAAAATGACGCTAAAAAGTGTATTTGCAGAGTTTTAAAAAGTACATATATATATTTTAAGTTAGGATGAGGATAGGGTGAGAGATGCCCGGTCATGATAAGATTTTTTTTTAAATGTCACTAAATCGATGTTTATGATAAAGTAAGGGCACAAACTATGCATATCGCCCCCCATTGCACTCCTAACTCTTGATCGCCCCACAAGCCATTTGTTCGTGAATCGCCCACTGCTAAGGCTGAAGTCACACGGTTCACTCGGATGAAGGTTTACTCGATGAAATGTTCCATTCTCGTTTCACCGCGTATTCAGACGGTTCCTTCGAAAGAAGAGTTCACTCGACATTCTCGCTACGAAGTCGTCGAGCGTAGTCGCGGCGCGCATTGGAATTCGTTTGGAAGTCGTCGAAATAAATGGAATATTTATTAATGTATCAAAAAACTAAAAACTGTTTTGAAAAGGTGATGAAATATGCTTTCAAAATGTATTATTAGAAATAACCACGTAATTTTTTAAATAGAATAATTTTGACAAATAAACTAAATAAGACAAATAAATTATAAACTTTCTGTCACCTCACTTTTTTGTCGTTTCATATAAAAATAATTCATAAAAAATTCACAATGTTTCATACATTTTTTTTTAAATTCGATCAGAAACTTTGGTTCCATAAAAGTGTACATTCGTATTATTTTGTGGTTAATTGTTATATGGAATATGTATAGCATTATTTTTTCTCTCCAATACCGTTTAGATCATATTTTTCACTATGATTGTAAGGGAGAAACAACGATTTCTATGAGACGCGTAGGAGTAATTTCAAACATTGTTGGAATGCTTCATTCGGTACTGTCTCTCTTCACTTTCGTGTTCACACGGTTCATTTCGAGGGAAAGAGGCGGAATGAAATCACGAAATGAAAGATAACTGTCTCTCTTCACTTTCGTGTTCACACGGTTCATTTCGAGGGAAAGAGGCGGAATGAAATCACGAAATGAAAGATAATGAACCGTGTGATATAGCTTTAAGCAAATTTGCCTATCACTGTTGTTGGGAATCACTGGTCACATTCTATTTGTAGTGTTTGGGATTATCAGAAGATTTAAGATACCTACTGAAAGGTTCTAACTATTTATATTTTTTCTATTCAATTCCTTCACAGAATATAATATACTAAACTACAACGCTATATGAATGTATATATTGACCAAAGTTTGTCACTATTTCACGTAGTTAAGAAAAGGTGACAGTATATCTTTTTAGAAACTCTTTTTACAAACATTTGTCGCGTCCAAATCTCAAAGGGTTGAAGGAACCACCCCAGTATACACGCTTTGTCGAGATCGGTTTTAGGGGATGCCTGTGTGTGGGTATTGGACATACTTTAATACGTACACAACTAAACACACACACACACACACACAGAAACAACGGTCATACTGAAGTGGATTGTCGGCTATTCTCAACAATTATTATGATATAAGTGCATTAATCTCTACTTCAAACGTCGGCCCCGTATTGTTCCAATAATAATAGCTGTGCTGGTTGGAGCAGCCTAACCTAACTCAATCCTTCTAATTACTGATGTTTATGTGATTATTCTAAAAGCCTGCAGTGATTTCATTTTGAAGACATCTTTTTTTGTGCGGCTTTGGTTCGACTTCGCCCAGTTTAAGTGTGACCATTTTACAAATCCGATAGGAACTGGGTCCACAATTAGCCGGTTTCTCGGAAAAATAATTTCAGGCGATCCAGTGACAGCTAGTCACCGGAACAAAGTAACCGCGACAGCCAATGACGTCATATATAAAGGTGTTATTATTCACAACGGCCAGTTTTTATTTATTTATTTATGTTTTATGTGAATACCGCACAAGAGTCGCAACTGCTCCCGTCTGAAGCCAGTGAGACTATTTTTTTTTATGTCATGTATATTATGAAAGAATTAAATTTACTAAGACTGTCAGATCGAAGAATTATATCCGACTTAATATTAATGTTCAAAATTGTAAATGGTAGAATAGACAGTCCTGATCTAACTAAGCTCATTGAATTTCACATTCCCACGACAACTACTCGTTCTAAAATCCTTTTTAAATGTAACAATAATCGGACTGAGTATACGAAACACTCACTTTTACCTAGGTTGCATGAAGTTACTAATAGATATGCAGATGTGATAGATCTATTTAACTGCACGGAACATAGGTACAAGACGGCTATGCTATCATATTTTTTTAATCACTATTAATTTTATTTGTATTATAGATTTTTGCATGTAAATGTATCTCTGGTGTCACTTCCCAATGTATCGTCACAATTAAGAGGGCATTACCAGAGAAAGCCTGAAATACGTCATTTTCAAAAAAGTTTTTAGACGTATTGACTCTTTTCCACAAAAAATTATAAATGGATTTGGAAAGATTGTTCTTTTATCTAGCATTCGTATGTAATAAATTTTTAGAATTTTTTTTAATTTTTAGGATAATAAGGTTATTCCATAGGTCATTGGCAGATTTGTTAAATTTTCAAAAAAGTTTTTGTATTATACCACACCCATTTCAAATAATGTAATCATGCAGTAAAATAAATCAATACATTATCTAGCAAAGTTATGTATTAAAATTTTAATTTTAGTTTCAATAAAATCATTAAAAAATATGTACGTACATGTGTTTCTTGACGAAAATTGGTCCATTTGTGTATTTATTTGCGCACTTACAAACTAATATATTTCAGATTTTTTTAACATTCTTATTAAATTTAGACATTATTGAAAAATGATAAATACTTATAATCAAAAAATAACTACAAAAAGTACACTATTGTAATAGTTTTATCATCACGCCTTTCAGCATTTTTGGATGAAGGTATAAATTAAAGCTAATTTGGATTGAAATAAATTCGATATTGAGTTATAATTTTAAAAAGCTGGTACGGAGAATAATTAATCTTTCTCATTGTAACCGTCCTGCACGATCGGAAGAACAACTTTCGACGAAATGTGGATTTTCATCCGCTGGCTGGTTAAACGCTCTTAACTGTTATACATACACTGTTTTACCATTACTAATATTTTGAATATGAATTTGTGACATGTAATTAATGTTTATGGCATACTTATGCCGTTTGTATTAAATAAATAAATAAATTAATTAAATAAATAAATTATCGAGGCTTCTGACTCACATAATGTTGTCATTTTTTGCCTCATCTGTTTTTAAATTATAATATTATCATTATAATCTCTAATGATCTTTAAAAGTTACTTAGAGTCCTTTTATATTCATTTCGTATAATAAATCACTTTCAAATATTTTCCAGTTTACAGGATTTAATAAATTTCATTATTCTCGATATGGCATGAAACTCAGTTGAGGCTATTAAATTCTGAACTTCCGATGAGTTCGAGGTCATTAGTATTGTCACTCTCTCTCTTTCATATTTAATGCACTTTGATAATGTGTGCTCAACATCTTCAATTTGTTCACATATCGAGCACATTGGAGAATCAGAGAGGCCTATCAAACACATTATTCTTCCCATTAATGCATGTCCGGATCTTAATCTAAAAATGATTCTCATTTCCGATCTTTCCAAATTAACCTCAGTGAACCATGGTCTTTTAAACGGTTCGTTTTGAAGCTTTCTGTACCATATTCCTTTATTGGTAGACAAAGTTTCAAAATGATTATTCCACATATTATTACATATGGAATTTATTTTTTGGCAGTAATCTTCAGCGTCTGGCGTCCGAGTGATTAGATGATTGCCAGTGAGACTATGGCTTCCTCAATTGGGGTATGTTGCGAGACTGAAGGTAGTGGGGAGGGGAAGGAGATAGTGAAGAGGAAGGTGGGGAAGTACCTGGCTATTCAGATCTAGTCACCAAAGACGGATAGAGGCCTCAGCACGGGTAAACCACCCAGTGAGGCCAACATCATTGAATTATGTAAAAAATGTAAATAATATTGCATCAAATAAATAAATAAATAAATGCCATTTCAAGCAACGTTTCCATTCTGAATGGTGGTCTTACACCAGGGCGATACTGAGAGTATCTTCCACTCTGGAACGTGCCGCAAATATACTATTTATTATTTTAAATTAATTAATTGTGAAATAACACAAATTAATAAAATAAAATTTATTTCGATCCAGCGACCTTCGGTGTGCGAGTCAAGAGCCTTACCGCTGCACTACGTCGGCCGTCATCAGTTATAATAATAATCATACCATCCATCTCTTCTTACCCGGAGAGATTCACGAAAGTACAAATCCAAAGGTACTTACGCCTGCCAGCCGACATTCCTCAAGCTAGTGGCGCCACCTTTGGGCATTGCTCTAATTCGGTTCTATTACGAAAGCAGTTTTGTAACAAACTCCACGTACGAAAACGGTTTTGCTAAGGCGCGGCGTCAGATTTGTACTTCTAGTCGGATTTTATTTTAATTTCAACCATACAGTCGCTGGCGTAATAATACTATTTTTTTTTAATTTTAGCGCCAGGGGAAAAGTGCCACACATCTTCGTCCTATCTCAGACTAATTGCTTAATCCACGTTCCCACGTACTCTTCTGTTGTCACGACTATCGACATGACCCTACTCTCGTTTGATTTACTTTTTCAAGTCACGTCTTTTTGGGACGTCCCTAACGTCTTCTTCTAACTACTCATGCGTCATATGTACCCCTGACACTCATTTTCCCACCGTTCATCCACTCTACGTGTTCAAGTTATCACTAGATCCTTTTCTAATTCTTGTTGATCGTTCGTATACCTGCATAATTAATTTTTAACTTTCTCATTTGTTCTTCAGTCATACGTGTTTAATGATTAAACCATACATATAATGTGGTGACCGGGCAGTTCATCCCCCGACAGTTAGCCCCCTGAAATATAATTTTATGTGCACTATTTACCTTATTTATGTGAATACCTCACAAGGGTGCTCGGCTGTTCCCGTCTGGAGTCGTGAGACTATGGCCATCCGAGATACTTACAAACTACGTAATTGTGTCGCAACCACGAGATCCTGCAGATATACTATTCTTTAATGCTGGTTTCTGTACACGGCGCTACCCTAAATATACTGAACTTGATCATTTTTCCACGATGAAATCTAACATTACTTTCATGTTTCGACGCCATATCTGTCAAAAGTCAAACGAATAAGTAGCAGACACGGATGATGCGACGCGTCGCGTGCGATCAGCACCGCCGGTAGCGTGCAACAGATTTGAAACTGACAGCCGTCGCGTAGCGCCGTGTACGAGCACCAGCAAAATTGTACGGGGAGTAGATACTTACGATCGGCGCGCATGATACGCGCACGACGATCGAGTAGCTTGTAAGCAGCGTCATGTACGGAGGCACTAAGGCATCCCCAATTGGGATATGTTGTGAGACTGAAGGTAGTGGGGTGGGGAAGGAGAACGGGAAGAGGAAGGTGGGGGAGTTCCTGGCTATTCAGATCTAGTCACCAAACACGGCTAAAGCTGTTTCAAGCAACGTTTCAATTCTGAATGTAGGTCTTACACCAGGGCGATACTTGTATAGAGCTTCCACTCCGTAACGTGCCGCAAATATTCCTTACATTATTTTTAATGATTTTTTTGCGAAATAACACAAATTAATAAAATAAAATGTATTTGCCACGCCGGGATTCGATCCCGCGACCTTAGGAGTACGAGTCAAGAGCCTTGCCACTGGACTACGTCAGCCATTTCAAGCAACCTTTTAAATCTGAATGGTGGTCTTACACCAGGGCGCTACTGAGAGTATCTTCCACAACGTGCCGCAAATATACTATATATTACTGTAAATGAATTAATTTTTAAATAGCACAAATTAATCAAATAAAAAATATTTTACCACTCGACCACGGAGGCCGTCATCATTGTAATGTGTTTTCATCGAGGTTGAATTTAATTGGCGAAGATTTTAAATAATAAAAAAAGCACTAAAATAATAAAAATGATAATTTTAATTGTAAATATATGCATTTATATATATATGCCTTTATATTATATGCATTTAAGTTGTTTTATTTTATTTTATTGTTATTACCGTTTTGCACGCAAGGCGCCGGCGTTGAACCGTAAAGTAATGGTTACCCGTCTCGTATGCTTTATTAATTTAACGGATCGACCAATTAGCGGCTGGGTTTATAAAAGTTGTCCCGCGTCAGGGGAGCAAATAGGGTAACCATGTTAATTATATATTTTGTTTTGATTATTAATAAATCATTGGAAAAAATCAGCTAGATATGGAACAGAGATAATTATATCTTTACGATATAAAAAAATAACGATTATGTCCATGAATTCTTTTTTCTTTAATAATAATTTTAACAATAATAATAAATGCTAAATTTCAAGATCTTTCAAAACTTTTTGGTACAAAATTAATGATGTTGCAAGCTGAAATTATTAAATAGTCAAGATCAACTGACCAAAAGGACTGCCAATTTCAAAACACAAGAGCTCACCGTTTGAGATTTTTGGCTGCATTGGACAAATAAACGATAATTCATATTAGGATTGGGTCGCTGGGGTTTATAATAGTTACTTACTTTGGTTTTTTGCATACGATACTCAGTACGTTCGGGACTTGACTGGAAATTTTGTTGACATCCGTAAGGGAGATTTTATGATGGTTTTTTATAATTTGAGTTTTAGATATGTAGTTTTTCAAGTGATTTGTGGTTGTGGATATCCATCCTACTACTTCGTTTTCGAGATGAGAATGTCTTAGCGCATGGTTAACTTTTTTGACATCTTTTTGACATAAAACTGTTTTGATATTTTGGAAAAAAATATGTGGATTTTGTTTTGTAAGTTTTCTTGTCATACCATTTTTACACTAGCTCCACGCAGGAGGCCATGGGGGCCTGTGTCATCTTTGATGATGCTGTGAGGTGTGTATTTTTAAGAAAAGCAAGATGAGGAAATTCTGGGAAGAAAAGAGATATGAGGGATGGATTGGAATCTGGGTTTTGTCTAGTAGTGAGAGGCGTATGAATCCATCCATCCCACTGCGGTGCAAGGCAATTTATTTTACGGTCCCACCGAAGATTTCTATAACAAGATATTTTATGATTTCTGTGAGTGTAATAAGAAGGAAAGAACATTGTGAAAATTTGCTTAGGCAATCATTACTTTTAGATTATATTCCGTCCCTAGTTGTCCTTTAGCGTCAATTGAAAAAGTTACCGAAATAATTTATGTTTAAAAAATGCTCTGTCAAAGAAGGTCATCAACCCCACGGTAACCGCGTAAAACAAACACGATAATATAAAATGTTGGGTTAGGTTAGCTTAGTTTAGGTTAGGTTAGCTTTCTTCAGTGTTATGATTTGTCACTGGCATGATGGAACCCAACCCCACATATTAACGAGTATAAATTTACAACATTAGCTGTGGGCCCAACACACCTCCTTGTGTTACGCCCTCCCGAGACGGTGTGGGTAGTGAACCCGAAACTCTCGACACGCAGTACCGGGGTCTCAAGGCATTACCTCTGAACCGCGAAGCGCATCCACTAAATTGATTAAAGCATGTTATCGTGGGATGGTAACGAATTTGATAGCCGTATTATGAAGTTTATAATTTACTAGCTGACCCGGACACGTTTTGCTGTGGCTAATAAAACACAACTTCATCTACTGGATGGTTATCCAAACTTTATAACCACCGCCGTCTTTGAGTTTATCGCGAAGAGACAGACAGATGCCGCGGAGAACATTAATTTATAATACGTAGAGATGGTGTGAAATATTATAATAATGTGCATGAAATGCTTGGGGTAACTAAGTTAATAAGGATTAATACTGTATCCGTCTAAATAACTTTTCTATTACCGCAATGTACGGGACCATTTTTTTAGAAGATAGAATGGGTATAGTAAGCTATCCGTAAAAGATATATATATGCCTTCGCGGACTTTTTTGTAGATCTATAAAAGAGGAATATCCCACCATGCATTCATTGTTTTGTTATATCCCAAAAGGATTAGGCAGCGTTTTCGATGAAAGCTACCAGGCGACTTGACTTTTTCCGACACTCCTAACAATTATTGTTATGTTTCAACCGATTTACACAAATCCTTGACAAATTACATACCTAAATCTTCCTCACGAAACACTCTATCTATTGGTGAAAACCGCATGAAAATCCGTTCAGTAGTTTTTGAGTTTATCGCGAACAGACAGACAGACAGACTTTAATTTATAATATGTAGAAATTTTCAAAATATTCTTTTCATTTTTAAAACAGGTTTTAACTGGTTTGCAGGGTGAATATTGCCCTGACGATTGCCAACCTCCGATAGGAGAGCATACCAGAAGAAGAATAAATATTTATATTTCCCACGTAGGTACTTCAATGAAATTAACGTACCAACCAGGTGTAGTGGTTGATATAATAATAATAATAATAATAAGTTGTTTATTTCAGCCGAACAGAGCGGTGAGTGCAATACTCTGTCAGCCATATAAAAGTATATATTACATAAAATGGATTTACTAGATAAAAAAGAAAAAAGAAAATATTATTAAAAAGATTTCAAAATATATATATATATGAACACATATTTAGTACTCATATATCTACTACTAGGGCTTCAGATGAATTCTATATAATTCTATCTATATACGTATACAATCTATATATGTATATAATCTATCTATATACGTATATAAATCTCGTGTCACGGTTTTGTGGTCGCACTCCTCCGAAACGGCTCAACCGATTTTTATGATTTTTTTTATGTATATTTTTTGTAAGTATGAGAATAGTATATTTCATACCGCTGGGTGATTATAGAATTTTTTTTCTATTTTTATGACAATTTTTTTTTTTTTGGCATTAAAAATACCTATAACCCCAAATTTTCACCCTCCTACACCCACCCTTCCATTTTTTTTAACGCGATTTTAGGATTTTTGTATTAACTTTTGTATGAACAAATTTAACCGTCGTTCCTTTTTCAAACAAAACTTACACTTTGAAGAGATTCGTTACTTTAATGAAATTTTTTTTTTTTTTTACATGAGCTCCACACAGGAGGCGCTGAGGAAAATAATTTTCCTCAGGGCCTATGTCATCTTTGGGGATGCTGTGTGGAGGGTTTTTTTTAGGAAAAGGAAGGAGAGGAGAGTTCTGGGAAGGAAAAGGGTTTAAGGGGTGGGTATAAATCTGGGGTTCAGTGTGTCTTGGTCATCCGCCTCCAAGACCTAGACAAACCTCACCCCATGAACCCGGGCACCCCTGCTAAATCACCAAACGTAGCGAACCACTTGGGGCGACCTATGGCAGAGGTGTTGGTTATCCAATAAAGGTTCCCGGGGCGGCGGTACCCATTCCCGCCTCCCAAATTGTAAATACATTGAATTGAGAAAATGATTGGTTGGTGTTTTTTTGTTTTTATCGGCGGTCATCGTCTACAGCGCTCCATTCCTCTTTCTATCATAGTTCCCATCCCCACAAACTTACAATACATTCGTTATTTTTTATTTAACAACCAAAATATTCACTACAAATAATTTATATCGCAGAACGACGTTTGCCGGGTCAGCTATTTTTTATATATTTATTTTAATAAACAAAGACAAACATTCTCGGGTTACGAATTACCTGACAATATTTGAAAATCTCCTACTACAACCACAGTAAGCTGAAAATGTTGCTTGTGGTGGAGGAATTAGCCAGCCGATGAATCGAACACGCGATGCCAGGCTGGGACCCAAACGTGACGCCATCTCAGCCACTGGCCGGCCGAATATGTAATACGCATTGCACAATTTTTCAGAGAATCGAAAAAACAGAAGGAATCGCCGGACAGCCGGGGCCAAAATGCTATTTTTTTAAATCATATATATTTGAAAAGGCATTCTTCTGTCTCAAAATTTTAATTTATTTAAGTACGACAACGTAAATCGGTCGTTTGTAATTTAAATATATGCCCTTCAAAATGCTCTTTTTAAAGCAAATAACTTTATTTGCATTGTATTATTTTTTTATAATTGTAATTAACTCACAAATAATTGCTAAAGTTATCCGGTCAGACCGGTCAGTGGCTGAGTTGGCATCGCGTTTGGGTCCCACCCAGACATGGCGTGTTCCATTCCTCGGTTGGCTAAGTCCTCCAACACGACACAAGCAAAATTTTACGCTTACTGTGATGGTAGTAGGAGATTTTCAAATATTGTCAGGTTATTCGTTACTTGGGAATGTTTGTATTGCTTTTATTTTAAAAAAATCTCTAAAATTAATTAATTAAGAATTCTTTAAACCTATAATCTTTAATTAAATTAAAAGAAGTCACTTCGTGCTAGTCCTGGGTCGATCGATCGTTTTACATGACCCGGGTCGCTCACGACACACTGGCGTCACGAGCGGGTCACGAAGACCCGCTCTTTTCGCGACACAAAATATGAAACTCGATTACGCTTCACCCAGCTACTTTCTACTACCTGAGTCGAGAGAGCGGGTGGCGAAACCCGGGTGTTGACAAACCGTTCGCTCTCTCATACATCAATCTATCGTCGCTCGTCCCGCCACATCCGCACCCGACACCCAGGTTGCAGTAGTAGAGCGGTTGCGAGAAGTGGGTTGCGAGACCCGGGTGCTGACGAAAAAATGACCCGCTCGCTCTTTGGTGGTCCGTGAGCGGATTTCAATGAGCGGGTTATTCACGACTGACCCAGGACTACTTAATGCTTGCATGCACCACATATTTATCAAAATTATCAATGTGTACCTACTTATACTTATTAAACTTGTTTTTCTTTTGTTATTTTTGTAAATTTTCATTTTATGCTGACAAAGAAAACAATGGTTTCGAAACGAGTTGATAATTTTGATTAAATAAGTGTGAAAAGAAAGTGATTTCTCGACAAGTAAATTAAAATGACCTAACAAAGTAAATTTGCGATCATTGAAGAAGAAACTATATTTTAAATTTTAAAACACAAATAAATAAAATACCTCACTTCCGAATGTATTTAATAAATATTAGCCACACCTTTTTATTTAATTGACTAATATGAAATAACCCGCGCAACCCTTCCTCTAACTATTGCCCGACGCGTAATTTTGATAGCGTACTTGCTTTGATAGTGCAATTTTATCAAAGCTAGGCGACAGTCAGCACGCTCCCATGCCGTATCAAACTTTGTTTCAATTGTGAATAAAACTAACGTATTTTTGAACCATAACTTGTTTATAGCACTAACTCAACAGGCATAGAACAATTCCACAACAATTAAAAAAGCGTGGGATAAAAAAACCGTCTTTAATTATTGCGGTTCAGAATAACAACTGATGTCTGTAGTTCTTAATCTGATATTAAAATCACAAATGTCCCCAAATAAGCCAGTTGCGCTGACGTGAGTTGACGGAAGTTGTAACTAAACTATTACCGAATTAATTGGCTACGAAGGGGTACGCGGAGAGGCGGTAACGTCCTATGGCATCTAGGATAGATAAAAGTATAAATAATAATATCTGGATGATTTGTCGCATCAAAGATACAAATTTATAATATATTCCGACAATCGTACTTCTAACTACAGACTATGCAAACCATTATAAAAACTTTTAGGTTTCTAGATTAGTATATCTGCCATTGGCGGAATCCCTAATAAGATATGGAATAACCACATGGGGACATTCAACAAAAACCAATCTTCTTTCAGTGCAAAATGTACAATATTATTTGGAAAAAAAAATTAATTAAAAAAGCTCAATACGAATAAAGACATGATGTTTGTGGTCAAAATCATTACTATACAACTCTTTAGATACCTAATTAAATACGCTTGAATAACTCTAGAATACCTTGATCCGATAATTTACAACATATTTCCCAGCTAAAAAAAAGCTTTGAATTGAGTTTTAGAAAGGAAAGTATGCTAAAAAATGGTTAAGATGAAGCCATAGTAAATAATGCAAAATTATACAAAATCACATATTTTTGTTTTGAAAATTTGATCGCTTAGAAGTATTGTAGATGCTTCAATTAAATACTGCGTGTAGAACATACCTTGGCCCTTAAAAATATCGGTCATTTTTTTATAAGTCTTTTAATAAGCCTATAAAAAAATAAAGTATAAGGTCTAAAAAACACACTTTCAAGTCCAAACTCTCCTATTTATAAACCCCTTTTCGGTTATGGTTTTATTGTATAATGTGGCAAATTCAGTTTATTTTATAATGATTGCAAAAAAAGTTGATATTTACATCCAATCTTTCCAAAATAAAATAAAACATGCATTTTCGCGTTGTTATTTTGCAATACGGCCGCTAGTCGACGAATTCGGTTTTTCAAAGTGAACCCTACGGCGTCCACCGAAGAACTACTGTTCACGCCATAGTCGCCAAACCTCAGTCACGCCCCGAACTGAGCGGGAGATGGACGCGTCACTCCACGTCGTTTGATTTCGTGAAATCAATTTTAAATTTCCGTTTTATTACAATAAACAATGCGTAAAACAAGAATTAATATTTTTTACTGGCCTTTACGAAATCAACCTGTAAAACCAAACTCTCAAATACCTTTTCCAACCTTTCCAAAAGCTTTTTCTCAAGTATTTTTAAACTCCTCCCATAAAGGGCGTGAATTCCGATTTCGAGTTTTTTCTGAACTAGTGGATGGCCTTAAGTGAAAGAATTGTATTATTATTTACAAATTTTATTAACAATGTTTTTTCCGAAGACATAATTTCGGAACACACGTTTTTGAAAATGCTTTCACTTAATCCTGGTGTACATCTGAATAATAAAAAGCAAGTTCTTTAATGAACGTATTTGGGAAAGCCAAAGTAAAACTTTGTACATATACAAGGTGTCCGAAAACTCGTAGTACAAGCGGGAAACTGGGGAATCCTCATCACATTTGGAGTCGATTTTGTGGTATAATTTTTTTTGATTTGAGCTTTCGTTTTCGAGTAAATCGAGTCAGAAGTTAATTCTTTTTTGGTCAAATTCTTATAAATTATTACTGACGTTCATAGTACCTAACTAATAAAAACTAATTAAAAGAAAACAAACAAAGAAATCCGGATTTAAAGCATTATTTTGAAATTATTCATAATTTTATTCCGTGTAGTACGGTCGTTTCACGGTTAAAAACAGCTGTTCATTATGTTTGCGCTTCCAAGTCAAAGTGCAATGCGAAATTTGCTGTCCCTTTCTGCGCTCGGTTCGATCAACACAATAGAAGGGGTAAGCTACTAATGGCTTGGCCTTGAACTGTGAACTTGCGAACCAAATTCTGTACGGAAGCAAGTCCAAAAAGGTAAATGTTCAGGAGATGTTGTATGATAGATAACAAAAAAACTAATTATTAACTCAATTAGTTTTGTTTTAAGAAGGAGCAAATGAAACGAATTTTTTATAGTTAAGCCATTAAAAATAATTGTTTAAAAAAAACGCTGACTTGAGTCAACTTTTCAATTTGGGAGGCGGGAATGGGTACCGCCACCCCGGGAACCTTTATTGGATAACCAACACCTCTGCCATAGGTCACCCCAAGTGGTTCGCTACGTTTGGTGATTTAGCAGGGGTGCCGGGTTCATGGGGTGAGGTTTGTCTAGGTCTTGCAGGCGGATGACCAGGACATGCTGAACCCTAGATTTCTACCCACCCCTTAAACCCTTTTCCTTCCCAGAACTCTCCTCTCCTTCCCTTCCTTAAAAAACCCTCCACACAGCATCCCCAAAGATGACATAGGCCCCGAGGGAAATTATTTTCCTCAGGGCCTCTTGTGTGGAGCTCATGTAAAAAAAAAACAAAAACATGGACTTGAGTCCTACTGCCTCTAAATGAAGTGGACTATTTTGTTATGACATGTGGTGTATTATAAAAGGAATAAAGTCCATGGTACACCCTTCTGCTTCTAAGATAGTTGTTGCATCATGGTACTTGCATCCACATGCAATTTTGAAAATCGTATTTTTTCTTCATAATGGGACTTCCATTTTTCTGCCACTGATAAACATGATAATTTACTCCAAGTAAATTATCATGTTTTACTTCACGTAAAACGTATTTACTTCAAGTAAATTATCATGTTTTACTTCACGTAAAACGTATTTACTTCAAGTAAATTATCATCAAAAACTCATTTCTTCAAATTTCGGACTTGGACCGTTTTATCCTCGGGATCGCGTCGAATTCATTCAAAAATACAAGGAATGCGCTCGAGAGTTCCCCCATGCGTCTCCCTTTAGCACCGTTTTAAAAAACGAAACAGCGCTATTTCACTCGAGTTGTATGCAAACAGTTCCGTGTTTTGGACCGCCCAATTAGTTTGTATCAGTTTGTATTTACGCTTTGACGTGGGATGTTTCTTGTGTTTTATTTGAAACGTAAATAATAGTGCGTTATTAATTATAGCGTAACATTGTGACTCTTTAAGTTATTTTCTTTGTGTGATTAATTGTGAATGAAATTAATTGAATTATTAGTTAGTGAGTAATCTGTTATTTATACCAGAGCGGGAAAGCGGTGTGTACCCTCCTATGTAGTTGTGATAAGTTGAACAATTGGTGACAAATGTTTGTGATGTGTTTTTGGATTTGAAAACATTGCAACCAGATGCGGAGCTGCCACACAATAAAATAAATTGGTACGCTAATTATTATTTATGCATTAAACCGCTTACTCGTTAATACGGATCCAAACAGTTAGATTTAGCTTTATTATTACGAAAAGTGAGTATTTATGTCGGGGGAGACCAAAAAACATGCAAAAATATGCATTTAACATTTTAATTTTGTTAAAATTTCACTTGCGCGGTAACGCCATGTTTATTCATTGTTTTTATTTTAACATTTCATCAATGCTGCCAATCATAGAAAAATATTTTTGCGTAAAACAAAGTGAATGCATCATTGACAAGTTTGTACCTGTATTTATAACAGTAGAACATTGAAAGAAATGATAAGTTTTAAGATTTTCACGGCCAAAAGCATTTTCGTTATTTGTTTTTGGGGTGTTATGCCGTGTTGCGCTACCTCCTTCTTTAGCCAATGTTTCGGACATCGTTGGCTAAAGAAGGAGGTAGCGCAACACGGCATAACACCCCAAAAAACAAATAACGAAAATTGAAAGAAATGTATTAAAATAATTACACAAACCCGCTAGACAAACCCTGCGTAGCCAAACAAAGCATTCAAAACCTGGGATGTTTTTTAAAAGTATGATGAAAAGCGAATTTATTTTAGAGAATTTATTTTATAAGATTGGTACTTCCGACAAATGTCATATTTGATTGTCTATTAGTTAAAAAAGGAACATTCCTTATTATCCGTGCATCAAACTGCGACAACACGAACGTTCCGTGTTATCCGTGAGGTGGACTAACTGCATATTTACCCGCTAATTAACCATATTGTAATGCCTAGAAGAGGTGGGAGAATAAATTATTAAGATGAAAATAAATAAACTATGGACACGAAAAGAGATTAAGCAACTTATAAATAATTTTAGAATAACATCTTCCATCTGTCATCATGACATTTCCGCTTTTCAAAAATTTTAACCCTAAAAAGCCGAAATGTTTTTAAAATAATTTTTTTTTCTTAATTTTAAATTTAAAAATGCTTAAATTGAAAATCTTTATGTTTATTTGGGTTCTCTATGTGATGTAGGTTCACCAGTTTTCCGCTTGTACTACGAGTTTCCGGACACCGTGTATACGAGTATATAGGCTTAGTGGCGGTCAGTGAGTTAGAGTGCTACGATTGAAAAATAAGTCGTTATTGATGTTATTCTAGCTGAAAACCACTTTTTTATTACCTACAACTTTTTGTATGAAGCTATACTGAAATGTGGATGCGGCGCATCCCCAAACTGGCAGAATCCTGAAAATCTTCATACAAAATATTGAAAACAAATAAAATTCATTTTCAGCTACAACAAACGACTTATTTTTCAATCTTAACACTCTAGCTCACTGAAAACTCACTGACCGCCATTAATATAGAGGCAGTGTGTCCAGGAGTGACGGACGTTTGAATCTGTCACTCCCGCTGCGGTGTAAAGCGATAGGTCGAGAGAGACCAGCATACTTTGCGATTATTTTCTACGTAGGAAACTTCATCTTTTCAAAGCAACAAATCGTGCTTGTGCTGCCGATATGAACAACTACCCCAGTGAACATCCAGGATTAATGCTTCTTGTTCATCCACTCTCTTATTCTTTCTTCTATAACTACCACAAATTTTCCTTCTGCCACAAAACAAATAAAACGGTTTTTCGGCCCATGGTTAAAGTGTAAAACATATTTTTAAGGGATAATAAAGACTTATTGCTATAAATTACGTCAAATAATTAACCATACCTATTTCATCATAAGGTAGAGTTCTAACGGTTATATTATTTGTAGACCACGAAAAGTTATGGTTTGGGCATGAAATAAGGCAGATGTCTTAGAAAAGGCCTCGCGTGCGCTATGAATGCATGTAATTGCTACAAAACGAACCTAAATTCTATAATACTGCTTACTTCTTAGGGGACCGAAAGCTATCGCTGACCTTTATCGGGATCACTAGACCAAATACGCAATAACGCCAGAAGCGGTATTAGAAAGGCGTAATTTTTCAGTCGCAGTTAAACTTAAAAATATATTTTTTAAATAATTTTTACTTTTTCGAAATTTTTTCATTCTTTCAAAATATTTTTGAAGTGAAGAAGATAGATACCAAAAAAAATGAAAGAACTTAAAAAAAAAAGATTCTTTTTGAAGTGAAAACTTCTTTAGCAGCATTGTGATTTGAAACTCGATGAAACGAAAAATAGCGACACTTTTTTATTTTTCATTATATGAACTAGCACACCCGGCCACACGTTGCTGTGGCTAACGAAACACAACGCCATTACCCAATCTTTATAAAATCCACACCACCCGCTTGCCAGTTGCCCGCTGCCCGCTGCCTGAATTGAATATTTGAATTTATCGGCTTTTCTCTACTATAATAAGCATGTATTATACATATAAACTAATAAACTCGCCACTAATTATACAATGCTTGCAATGCAACACTGGATATTTGAAAAGGGATGATCAAATACCTACTTACTCTAGGACATCTATTTTCCAATTTCTTCCGTTTCAAAAGTGACTATAGTACGGCCCGCCAGCCGTTTTAAATCGCACAAAAATATGTTTTCTTTGAATTTCTCGGCTTTTCTCTAATATAATTTACATGTATTATACATATAAACATTCCTCTTCAATCACTCTATCTATTGGTGAAAACCGTATGAAAATCCGTTGCGTAGTTTAAAAGATTAACGCGCACATACATTTTGAGCGACTTCATTTTATACTATGTAATGATAACGCAAAAGGGTCCCAACTGCTCCGTTCGGGACTGTGGCATCCCCGATTGGGTATGTTTTGAGGCTGAAGGCGGTGGGGAGGGGAAGGAGATGGGGAAGAGGAAGGTGGGAAAGTACCTGGCTATTCAGATCTGGTCACCAAATACGGCTAAAAGCCATTTCAAGCAATGTTTCAATTCTGAATGGTGGTCTTACACCAGGGCGATACTGAGAGTATCTTCCACTCTGGAACGTGCTACAAATATACTATGTATTATGTATTTTAAATCAAGTAATCATATAATAATTAAGTAGATATTTTGTTGGGGGATGTTTTGTTCGTAGGAAATTTTGTCGGGAAATTTTGTCGGGAAATCTGGGGGATGAAAACGAGCAGAACCCAAAAATGGTGCGCAACTTTCATGGCGCTCACCGTTCGAGAGTTATTTTGTTTCAGAAAACAGATTTGAGCTTTTTATGAAGTTATTTAAATAAAACGATTTAAATGGTCGGTTTCTTCAGTACATCAGTTTTTCATTCAAATTCCTTTGTAAAAGCGCTTAACGAATTTCAAATATTTGGTTTTGCCAACATTGTAACTTGCAACTGAAAAACCAACCCCGAAAACAATGAATGACTACCCTTTAAGACGAATATATCTTTAATTACGTAGTTTCTATTTCTTTCTTCGTTCGCTGACACATTTTACGCACCGCTGCTTCCCAGGGGAGGGGAATGTTCAGGCCTAGTCACAATACCTAATTGTGGTCACGCAAGGCATCCCAGAGACGTGGGAGACACTCAACTCTACCCTTGGACCAAGTGGACGCTTAATGGCACTTATTTCAGAGGTAATAGGCCATGTCATTTTTAACTGGGACACTCAAATTTAAAAAAGGAATTGTTTAACTTTGCATTTACTAACTTGTTCTTAAATAAAGATAACTCTAATGCATGAATTATTCGAGATTTTATGACTACTTTTAAAGGAGGCGTCTACTAATATCTACAGGAATTCCAAAAACTGAAAAAATCGAACTACGAGTAATATCTATGAGAACCAAAGTGTTGACGAATATCTACAGCTCAAACTGCTGACTAATATCTACGAGAACCAAAGTGTTGACGAATATCTACAGCACTGGCAGAGGTTGGATTTGCAATTATGTATAGCATATTGGAATAACGTAATATTGCGTATGCAGTTTAAAAAACTTAATTTATGTAAGTATGTATGTAAAAATCCCTAATATCGGACTATTGGACACATTTAGCTGCTTAGTCCAACCTACGCTCTTTAGATATTAGTCAACACTGGGACCGTCGTAGATATTCGTCCGACCTTAGCTCTGTAGATATTAGTCATCACTCTGAAGTTCGTAGATATTAGTTCAACATATGAGCTGTAGATATTCGTCCGACATACAGGCTGTAGATATTAGTATCTGGAGTCCTTTTAACAGATCAATCTTTTAGTCCTGGCTCTCTACGTCTTCTTCTTCTTCCTTGCACTGTCCCAACTCAATGCCTAGGTAGGCTATTGGGGTCGGCTCTTCTCATTCTCAGGCTATATCTTCTTCGATTCTGGGTATCGTTTTCATCCAGGCCGTTTCTCTGTGATATTTTGGGGCATTAAGTCATCCAGGAGTTCTTTGGTCTTCCACTGGATGACTGTCGATGAAGCTCCATAGATATTGCCTGCTTCACTGTGTGGTCTGGTGGTCTCTGTCTTATGTGCCCATATCATCTCAACTGTCGTTCCTCCAGCTTTCTGTTTATGTCCGTGATATCCAGGCTTCCACGAATGCTTGAAATTTTAATCTTATCTTTTAGTGATGCTCCTGCCGACCATCTAAACATTGCTCTGTACGTGTTCAGTACATTTATAGTCAATCAATTGGGAGGCGGGTATGGGTACCGTCACCCGGTAACGTTTTTTTTGATAACCAACACCTCTGCCGTATGTCACCATTTGATGACTTAGCAGGCGTGCCCGGATCCATGGAGGTAAGAATTGTCTAGGTATATATAGCTGCGAAACAATCTAAAATAATATGTCGATTTCATGTCTGGTCAGTGGTTGAGTGGGCATAGCGCTTGGGTCCCACCCGAGCGTCGCGTGTTCGATTCCTCGACTGGCTAAGTCCTCCATCACAACACAAGCAACATTTTCGGCTTTCTGTGGTGGTAGTAGGAGATTTTCAAACATTGTTGGGTTATTCGTAACCCGGGAATGTTTGTCTTTCTTTTTTTTTTAGTTTAAAAAAAAAAAAAAAAATTAATGAAAATATATTACCTCTTCTGGCTGTCCCTATGCCACACAGACACTTGGATTCGTCTTCCACCCCCTCGTGAGGGGATGGGAAGGAGAAAGTGTTTCTCGAACTGGGGGCTACTGCAATCCCTCTTCACTGGTGTGCGTTGGTAGGTATCCATGCCAGAGATGTTCACCTGAAAGAAGGTTAAGCAAAATTCAGTAACAGTGGCTATTCAATAAAGGTCTGGCAATAACCAGTGAACTCACCCAGGTGACCCAGGGCTGGCGAATTTGTATAAAGTTATTTTTTGTAATGTATTAGAAGAGCTTCTAAGTGATGCCGACAGATGCCAGTAGGAATGTGCTTCTATCGATGGCCGGCAGGGGTACCCAAGTTACCCGGCGTTGGCCGTCGAGACTAGTTCTGGTCAGTCTACCGCGAAGATTCAATTAGCCACTAGTATAGACAGGTCGTGTTACTTGTAGCATAATTATTGAAATACGTAAACTCATAATAAACCAGTTTGTTATCAATAACCTAAATAAAGTTAGTGAGAATTACCCCCACAGAACTACTAATATAATGTTTGCACATAATTTATTACGCATTGTAATTCTAACGCATAAATAATTTTAAAAAAAAAAACAAATATATTATTACATACACAAATTATATCTGATTTTGTAAATTTTAATATAGTTTCTCTTATAAGTGTACTACTGTCAGTACTACTAGTGTCACACTTCAAACACATAACCTAACATAACTTCATATGCGGCATGTTCCAGAGTGGAAGATACTATTAGTATCGCCCTGGTGTAAGACCACCATTCAGAATTGAAACGTTGCTTGAAAATGGCTTTAGCCGTGTTTGGTGACCAGATCTGAATAGCCAGGTACTTCCCAACCTTCCTCTTCCCCACCTCCTTCCCCTCCCCACTACCTTCAGCCTCACAACATACCCCAATTGGGGATGCCATAGTCTCACTGGCTCCAGACGGGAGCAGTTGAGATTCTTGTGCGGTATTCACTGTAAGAAAAAATTATATCATTATAATATTGTTTATAATAGCATAAACTTTTTATGTTTATGTTGTAAATCTTTATGTAATTCCTCCAACTTGTTATCAGGTACCTGTTATACTTTTCAATATTTACTACCAACTTACCTGCTTATCTCATACACTGTAAATCCGAATATATTATACGTTACCAGGTGAATTCGGTAAATCCGAATATAATATATGCTACCAGGTTACTTTTCCATTTCTTTTTGTTTGTTATGTAATTATGTACATTTCTTGGAATAATAGAAACTAAACCTGTCAATTTGTCTGTCCTGGAACGGGAAACTTTCCTAGTTGGACAGGCAAAGCTTCCTAATATGTTATTTGTACTTTCTTTTGTATCTATAATAAATAAATAAATAAAATTGTCTTTGAATGTAAATAATACCAAACAGTCCAAACATTACATGATTGTACGTTGTTCGATGGGAAAAGATGTACAAATTGTTTAAGATAATTACTACATTTGGATTTGATTACTGGATTTCATAAAATAACGTTACTAGCTAGCTTCCAATTGAACATCACACCTCACGTTTAGTTGTACAACAAACGCGTGGTTCTTTATCGAAACAGAAGATTTCTCGCAGTTAAACCATTAAAGCCGATCAGTGGCTGAGTTGACATCGGTTTTGGGTCCCATCCAGACATCGTGTATTTGATTCCTCGGCTGGATAAGTCCTCCATCACGAAACAAGCATTATTTTCCGCTTACTGTGGTGGTAGTAGAATATTTTACAAATATCATCAAATTTCATCTTTTTCGTGACCCGGGAATGTTTGTCTTTCTTTAAAAATACTTTTTTTAATAGTAGGTACCTGGTACATTTACACTTCTGTAGTGTTTATGATAATTAACAAATGAAAGGGGTCAAAAAATGGTAATCAGTATGCTTGATTTATATTTCATAAAATATATGTTAATGTTGTTGTAAGCAGGGAATCCTTGAAACTAGCTGTTGGGTTTTTGAATTTGAGAAGTGTATTTGCGAAAGACTGGAAGGCAGCTTTGCAGAAGAATAAATTTTGTAGTAGCTAAACAAAAGTTGACAATGAGGAACTCCAGTGAAAAATATTATCGCTTTAAAAAAATATGTTCATATAAACCAAGAAACGCTGATTCTGAATACATAAGTTTTATTTCATAATATTAAACGCAGAGTTCTTAAAAAACTATTAAAAAGTGAATTTTTTAACGTCTCGTTAAAATACACTGTAAAGTTGGTACGATTGAATGGTTAGCGCTGACGTCACGCTTCACCAGTCATTGTATCACATTGTATTGAAATCAATTGAAATGTAGGTATGGCACAAGCCATCAGTATTAACAACATTTCATATTATTCTTTATTTCATACTGTTTATAGAGATTTAATTGTTGTGTTAATTGAAACAATATTTAAGCCTTAATAATTCAGTATCAAAAATAGAGGTACCTCTATTAGTTTATCACAAAAAAAAATAGTAATGCTTCTTCTAGGGGGAATACTTCGAACAACGGAATTTCAAAATGGCGGTAGTTGATCAGCTGATTTCCCGATCCTATACTAATTTTTCAGGAGTGATGACGTCACACGATTTACCATATTTCCGGTGGTTTTCGGGGGTCTTGAAAAATTAAAACTTTGACAATTATTTTAACTATTAAAACTAACTCTAAAAATAAAAATTAAAATGCAGTTATTTAAGTTAGAAGGTCATTATTTATAAAAAATAAAAAAATAAATTGGACTGGAGTTCTCTATTGAAGCAGGTCAGGCTCAGTTATACTGAGACGACACTGAATGACAAGAGGAATGCTACATATTTTATAGTTATTTATCTATTTAATTTATTTTTTTACATTTTTTTTGAAAAGAATGTGTCGTTACTGGGGTTCCGTTCTAAGGTCACATTTGTACATGGTTATATGTTTGAATTATAAGTACGCAAATATGTTAAAATATTACCAGAGGAAAATTATAAAGTAATATCAAGAAGAAATCACAACACAACCAAAAGTTTTTGTTAGGTTGCAAATTGTATGTCACGTGTCCATAATTCATATCTTAATGCTTTTTTGAAGTCGGTTATTTTTTCAATGATTTTTATTGCAAGGGGGTGTATAGTACCTATATATGGTTCCATGCCAACTCAGAATAAAACCAACTCAGAAACACCCTAGAAAGGTAAAGCTATGAAAAAATAATTTTCAAATAGCCGGTAACTTAGCCTATTTAACCATTTTTTATCATTACTCTTATTGACCTTTCTAAGGTGCTTCTGAGTTGGTCTCATTCTGAATTGTCCGATTACCGTTTGTATATATGTATATATATATATACATAGGTTATATTATATATTAAAGTCCAGACTGCTGTCCAGAAACACGAAGATATTAGTGTACAAAACACTTATCAGGCCAGTACTTACGTACGCAGCTGAGACTTAGGTACTAACTAAGAGGAATGAGCAAGCACTGGACGTTTTTGAAAGAAAAATTTTGAGGCGCATCTTCGGACCGGTTCTAGAAAATGGATTTTGGCGCAGACGTTATAACAATGAGCTCTATACTTTGTTTAAGGAGCTAAACGTCGCAAAATTTATAAAATTGGGAAGACTTCGATGGCTGGGTCATGTGGAGAGAATGACCGAGCATCAAGCACCAAAGTCCCTGCTGAACTCAAGACCAATAGGGCGAAGGAGCCTGGGAAGGCCAAAACTAAGATGGAGCGACAACGTCCTCAAAGACATATCTATCTTGGAGCTTCCAAACTGGAGAGAGCTGGCACAAAACCGAGATGAGTGGAGGAAGACTCTTGAGGAGGCCAAGACCCACCAGGGGTTGTAGAGCCAATAGTGATGATGTTGATGATATACATAGGTTTTTATTGCAAGAGAGAGTATAAGTAACTCATCAATTACTTGCTCGATCAGAACTTACACCCACTATGAAAAAATAGACATTTTTCATGATTCCATGCAAACATACAAAAGTAATTTATTAAATTTCTTGGCGTGATATAAATTGTTAAAACTACTTACACTTAACTTTTCATTAAACTTTAATCAGCCAATTACAATTAGTGAGCATATAATTCTAGATTTTAAAATGTCTCTTTATCTCCCCCCCCCCCCCCCCCTGCTTTCTTCCTTTTTATTATTATTACTCATTCATCCACTAACTATGTTTTAAGACCCATAATAGGTACATAACCATGACATGGTAATAATTTTATTTAACATATCTTATAACTTGTATTATAATGTGCTGCTTAAGAGCGTTTATACAGCCAGCGGACGAAAATCCACATTTCGTCGAAAGTTGTTCTTACGATCGTGCAGGGCGGTTACAATGAGAAAGATTAATTATTCTCTGTACCAGCTTTTTAAAATTATAACTCAATATCGAATTGATTTCAATCCAAATTAGCTTTAATTTATACCTTCATCCAAAAATGCTGAAAGGCGTGATGATAAAACTATTAAAATAATGTACTTTTTGTAATTATTTTTTGATTTTTAAGTATTTATCATTTTTCAATAATGTCTAAATTTAATAAGAATGTTAAAAAAATCTGAAATATATTAGTTTGTAAGTGCGCAAATAAATACACAAATGGACCAATTTTCGTCAAGAAACACATGCACGTACATATTTTTTAATGATTTTATTGAAACTAAAATTAAAATTCTAAAACATGTGTTTGCTAGATAATGTATTGATTTATTTTACTGCATGATTATATTATTTGAAATGGGTGTGGTATAATACAAAATCTTTTTTGAAAATTTAACAAATCTGCCAACGACCTATGGAATAACCTTATTATACTAAAAAATTTTAAAAAATCTCAAAATTTATTACATGCGAATGCTAGATAAAAGAACAATCTTTCGAAATCCATTTATAATTTTTTGTGGAAAAGAGTCAATACGTCTAAAATCTGATTTGAAAATGACATATTTCTGATTTTCTCTGGTAATGCCCTCTTAATAAACAAATAACATTGAATCATTTTATAGAGAAATATTACATATAGTGTTGCCCGTTTCTGAATATGCCACAAATATTAACAATTTCGCGTGCGGATTTTGACTTACCGCATCGGTTTCGGTTTGTCGTCATTTTGGTGCAACATGTCTTTACAAACAATTGCGGCTCCTGCATATTTGGTAATAGCTATGAATCGTACATAAATAATTAAATTAGAAATAAACAGTACAGTCGTATTTACTCGCTAACTGCTTCAGCTCATGATTTTTTATCCTGCTATCTTTCCAACCTTTTATATGATAATCTTTAATAAACAAGGTTTTTTTTCAATATTCCACTCAATGTCGCATGATACAGGCCGCACCGATCCGTGTCAAGAGGTGACGTATGTGTCCCAGCAACAATTGTGACAATTAACGTGTAGCATGCGACAAAGCGTCTTGCTTCTTGTCTCCTTATGTTCCTTCGCTTAAAAGGCTCTGTGTAGCATGCTTCATTGCCGCATGCTACGTATAGCCTCGGTGGAATTGTGTCACCAGTCAAGAACGTTTTTCTGAAACCAATCATACAATTTGGTAGGCGAGTATGAATACATTTATTGGATAACCAACACCTCTGCCACAGGTCACCCCAAGTGGTTCTCTACTTAGCAGGGGTGCCCGGGTTCATGAGGTGAGGTTTGACCAGGTCTTGGCGGAGGATGCGTCTGTCCCCCTGCTGCGTGGCGGGCCGGATCGAGAGTTGAGGGAGGCCTTTTGACCGTTCCAGCTGGAATCTCTCGACCCATAGCCTTTCACCGCAGTTAGAGGGATGGATTCATACATCCATCACTCTCGGACATACTAACCCCCAGATTCCAAGCCACCCCTCATACCTTTTTCCTTCCCAGAACTTAAAAAGACTCCATACAGCATCCCCTAAGATAATATAGGCCATGGAAGAAATTATCTTCCTCAGGGACTCCTTGGTGGAGCTAATGTAAAAAAAAACTCTGACCTGTGACTATGTGGCATGAAAAATTTAATATATATCTACAGTAAGCCTGAGGATTGTGATTTTTGTGGAAAAATCAAGTATGACCGTAGAATGAAGAGTTCCCTAAACATAACGTGGGTCTTTTTGAAAGTAATATGTATTTTGAAAGTAGTATTGTAGATAGTGAATGGTCGCATAAAGGAATGTGCAACCTCTCTACAGTGAAATGGCAAGAGAGTTAGGTGATTTATTGTAAATTGTGACAGCATAATATATATAAAGTTAACGAAGTAAAACTTTTTTACGCACGCTCGACTGGGGGGGTAAGCTGGTGAATGCGTTACGAAAAGTGGTGACTGTTACGAAAAGTGTGATGCGAACGGTAATCGATGCGTACGGTGATCGATGGCGAGGCGAACGGTCAGAACTTTTCGCACGCTTGACTTGGAGAGTGATAAGGATAAGGATGGTCACCCCAATATCGTAGGTCACCCCAATATCGTAGGTCACCCCAATATCGTAGGTCACCCCAAGGTCATAGGTCACCCCAATGTCGTAGGTCACCCCAAGGTCGTAGGTCACCCCAAGGTCGTAAGTCACCCCAAGGTCGTAGGTCACCCCAATGTAATATTTCACCCCAATGTCATATGTCACCCCTAGGTCATAGGTCACCCCGTTCGCTACGTTTGATAACTTAGTAGGGATGCCTGGGTCCATGGGGCGAGGTTTGTCTTGTAGTTTTACTTCAGTCGTGTGGTCTAAAGTCTAAAGCACACTCGTTTTTTAATTGCTGTCCTGTTTTATCAAACATATTGATAACAAAAAAACTTATATCATTCCAATCCGCAGTAATCAACGACGTGTAAATTGCTCATGCCAAATCCTCCCATCCCATTGAGAATTCATAATGCCAAACAATCCTCCACTCGAGCCAAGAGCTTTCTAGAATACCTTATTAACTTACGCAGTACTAGCATATTAACCCGAACATACGTATTGCTGGCCAAGTGAAAGCAAACATTTTTTTAAGGGTAAGTAGATTAGAGAAGTATCGTTTAGGTTGAGCCTCTTGGCATCGAGCCAATGCTTCCGGGGAAGCGGTTAGCCATAAATAAAGCAGGGTGCACGAGCGAGAAGTTGACCTGATTTAGTTGACTCTGTCAACTCTTTCCAGCTCTCCAAGCGACAAGTGTGAGGCGCCATTCTCACGGGAGCTTTTTTAACGTCCGTTAAAAAAGCGCTCAAATAGAGCAAATGCATTTCCAAGTATATGTTCAAACGTCAGCGCTTTTAAAAAGCGACGCTTTTTTATCGAGCAGCGTTGCATTTTGAGCGCTGGGCGTTGGGCGTTAAAGGGAATAGATCATATGAAACTTCGTATTATTATTCACACGAGCGGTAAAACAGCGCCGGTGCATCAATCTTCATACCTTAATGCTGTACATCCATCTACAGTAATTAGGATTCTAGAGAATCGTCGATATCGCCCTGCTAATTCAACTGCACCAAGTTCTAGGCCACACTCCGCACAAAGCTTTTTTACCACTTTCAACCCAAATATTTGCCCATATCCATCCAACACTGATGAATCAAGTTCAATAACTGTTCAGAGCCCATTGACCAATATATAAGTTCACCAGAAGAATTTTACTTATCTCAAGATGATTGTTAAATTTAATACCTAAGTTTTTATTGTATTGTCTCAATTCTTCGTACAGTGTCAGAAACTGCCCTTTTTAGTATCTCAGTTTATTCAGATGATGAACCGAGAATGCCTTTTGTTTTCTTTTTCGTCTTCTAGCAACACAAATCACTATTGCTATTAATTTAGCACGTCTTACTGAAGCGAGAAACGAAACAAGAGTGATTTTTAAGCGTTCGTATGAACAATCATATCGAGAACGTTATAAAAGCGCCAACGCCGAGTTTTAACGTGACGTTTTTTTAAGTCTCGTGCGAATTACGCCTGAGAGTATACAATGAATACACCATAGGTTTGAGCTAGAACCGTGGTGGGTAGGTACGTATGTGGTCGCGTTCAAAGAAGATGATTACTGAAGATGGTTTGAAAGAGAGATATAAACCGTTGTGAAAATATTTCATAAAAAACGACTTATTTTTAATGGAAATCTCTTGACATCTCTTTTGAGCACGTTGGGCCCAATTTAACCTTGTGAATTAGGTGTGTATTGCATCTAGGGAATGCAAATCTCGCGAGATTGGGTCTCAGGCGAGATCCCGCGAGTTTATTATATAATAATCAAAATATTTGGATAAATTAAGAAAAAAATTATAAGTATTATAAGATAAACATTTATTTTCACGAATTTTTCAAAAGACTTTTATGCATCAAACATTGTTTGACGTATTTGTCTATAATTTTTTAATAAACTTCTAAATAGTAAGCTTTGACGTACGTATCTATCAAATAACAAATAAAAGAAACAACCAGTCTTCTCTTCTAATATCAAACAAAAATCTTTTAGTAATAAAACAGTTCTTTTATAACAAACAAAACAACGAGAAGTCAAAAAAATGAAACTTATTATCTAAGTTGAGTTGACTATTAAACTGAGATATTATTATCAATTAAATAAAACTATATCTACTCAGTAGATCCATTTGATATTACAGATTAATTAACAAAATATACCAATTAGTCAGACTATTAGAAATTACAGCCTCACTTTTCACTAAATAACCATTCTTTGCACATGATACTTACTATAAGAAAGAAACTTAAGAAATGTTGTTTTGTTAAAAAAACATCTTTATAGATTTTGTAAAAGGTTTCTGGCCACATACTAGATACATAATATCCGTGGCGTGACTACGCAGAAATAAGTTCCGACTTCTGACCCAGTTATTTAGATAATATTTTTCCCGAAATGTGTGTTTTCTGAGAGGGGAGAAAAATAATTCGAATACGTGAAAATTATACGTATTTGAAAATCGTTTACTTCGCCGACGGGGAACGATTTAATATTTTTGTTTGCTGCATAGATAGTTACGAAATTCGAAAAAATATTATAAATTACCTTCACGTAGGCGTTAATGTTCTTGGAGCTGCCATTTGCCTTCTGTAAATTCCTGCACTTGACGACTGAAATGAAATAAAACAAAGTATTAATAACCAGCTCTTAAAAATCATGATATTTCTATATATCGATGTGTGGTCTTACTAAATATGATAAACAATTTGAATGTGATCATACTCACTATGAACAGATATCTGATCATCCTTGCACTCAATGGCTAAATCCACAGTTCCCCCAGAAGTTTGTGTTTGAACAATGCCTTGTCTGCTTCTCGCGTTGTTCAAATTGCTTCTCATCTCTAAGCATCTTAAATCATCTTCTTCAGGGGAATAAGTCAAACATCTTCGTGATGTCCTAAATTCTGCGACAGGTGTAACAGGTTCGCTCAATATATCAACGGATTCATCAGCAAACTTCTGAGTCGAGCTATCAGTCAAAAACGAAGAGCAAAAACCTGGCGTATCCAAGTCCAGATATCTATTTGCTGCAAAGGGTGAAGAAGGACTCGGAATACCACATTCCAAAGTAAGACCAAACATCTTTGAACTAGCGTATGAACTTGACTTCTTTTCAATTGATATCTGACCGAGCATAAAACTGCTACCAGAAATGCTCGTCGCTGGGATATTTCTATAATTTATGTAGTTCAATGTTGGACTGCTTGAGATTTGGTGGTCTGATATTTGGTAGCTGTTTTTTTCTGCTGAGTATTCGACGTCATCTCCTGGATTGAACAGGAATGGGTATCCAGTGATGGAGTTATAGGAACTGCTTTTTAATATTCTTGACAAGGATCTGTTTTCTGGAGTGAAAGGACTTGGGATCCCTGTCTTCAGAGTAAGTCCAGATTCCATGATGTCATTATTTAATGATACAGTTTCTTCTGTTTCTTCTCGGTGGCAATATCGTTTCCTTCTCACACATCTTTGTCTTTTGAGATTAAAGTCACAGTCATGGGGAAGAGAACTATTGTGTGAAGGAGTAAAACCCAGTGAGTTAGCCCTCTTTCTTGAATTTCCCTTTACCATAGAAGCGAGAGAGCATTTTTCTAAACAACCTTTTAGCATTGTTTCCATTCCTACATTTGCAGAGAGAGAAAGTCTATTTTCAGGAGTTTTAACTTCTCGTTCGCAATTGAATGGGTCGTATTCGATAAAAGTTTTTTCTTGTTCTAAATAATTATTTGCAAACTTTTCAGAGCTCTCTAAAAAATGCTCTTTGATTGATAAGACGGAAGCTGATTTAATATCCATATTATTATTCATAATAGGTTTTGGTGAAACTGGTGTACATTCAGGTGAAATACTGATTTTAGTTTTCGGCGATTCAACTTCTGCTTTCTTTAAATTCTGATCCATATCTGAAAGTCTTGTGTGAAGTTTTACCTTTCTGGCCCTCTTAACCTTTTTAGTACTCTTTAGAATATCTTCAATCATTTTTTCTAATGTTACATCTCCCATCTTTGAATCAGTTATCGTTGACTCATCTCCAAGACTACGTTCGCTAATGGTTTTGGTTTCGAGTTCAATTGACACTTCATCGTCTCTCATCGCTAATAATGGCCTTCTCTTTTTGATCTCCAACATTGATTTTGCTGCATTTATTGGTTCATCCTCCGGAGAAAGGGGATTAGCTTGCATTCTGTTGAAACAGAGTGAAGCCATCTTTCTGGCAAGTGGGGAAACTTCTGAACACATTTTTACTCTATCCTTGCTTCCATTCTGCCTTAAAGCTGACAGTGGTGAAAGTTTGTTCATCATGGCACTGAAATTATCTATAAAATCCGCCTTCGATCTTTTATTTGCTGGAATATTCCCGTCTGTTGCCGAATTATCCATGTTGAAGTACAGTGGATTGTTTATGAACATTCTCGATCCCATAACTGGTAAAGTACTTAAACAAGACGCTGGGTCTCTTCCGTTGCCAATGTTAGATTGTTTATTGTTATTATGTACAGAATTAAATGCACAAGGTGAATATTCTATTTCAAAGGTTTGCAGACTAGTTGCATTAATTGTGCTGAAATTTATATCAGCATTCGCAAGCGGTTTTTCAATGCACAATCTTTTTGAATGCTGTTTTGGTTTATTTAAATTTGCAGTTTGATTCTCCAAATTGGGTTTTAAACCTTCCTTCTTTTTTACATTGTTATTATCTAAAACCTCTCCAGAATTAGGACTTGAAGCATTTTCACTTAAATTTTGAACTAGATTTGTTTTGGCACTCTTAAAATTATCGTCGATCTTTACAACTTCGTTGACTATGTCAGCACAATCAACGTAGATTTCTTTATCTAATAAAATTCTCCTTTTCTTTAGAAATGGTTGAGAAGGAACTATGGAATGCGGCAAACAGTTGGTGGGAGTAATTGTGAACCTTGATTCAAGTCCGAAAGCACTTTCCACATAGCCACTACTTCTTCGATTAGGGGTTGAAATTCTCGGAGAATTTGGTGTTGCGGAATTAGGAGTCAGGTTGCTAACGTCTTTCAAAGCTCCTGAAGTATATTCTAGCTTTCTGAAAGCGTAGAGTTCTTTATGCGAGAACGCTGGAGTGCATCCAATGAAGTCTAAGTTTTCCTTGTCGATGTTGTGCAGGGATCGTCTGTTCCTTCTTCTTCCTTGAGGAGGAACAGCCAAGGATCTTCTTCGTCCTGTCTCCAGAGCTCCCGAGGACTCCAGGGATAGTCGAGAAGGCACCTGACCCTCCGCCCTCTTAGAGTTTACAGCCCACTTAAGCATCTTGGCTGGCGGCTAGCACCTGCAAAGAGAGGAAAAAAATATTAGGGTCAATCATTCTAAAAATTAACAATTACTTAATTAAAAACAGTTCGAGATAATTTTTTTTTTTCCTTTCATTTAATAATTTCTTGTGTTAGTGAAAATTCAGAATACAAAAGATCTTTAATAGATATTGACAAGTAAAGAAAAGATGGATTTTCAACATAAAAATAGATTTTTTTAATTTAAAAGAAAAACAAACATTCCCGGGTTACAAATAACCTGACAATATTTGAAAATCACCTACTAACACCACAGTAAGCTGAAAATGTTACGTGTGTCATGATGGAGGACTTAGCCAGACGAGTAATTGAATACGCGCCGCCTGAGTGGGACCCAAACGCGATGCCAACTCAGTCACTGGCCGAACCTTGAATTTGATATATTGTTCTTATATTTTTAAATTTTCACAGCCGTAAAAATTTTCATGAATAATTTTTGAGTTATAATGCCTTCTTGTGCTGCATGGCGGGCCGGATCGGGATAGACTGTTTGAGGGAGACTTTTGACCTCTCCAGCCAGACTCTCTCGACCCATCGCCTTGCACCGCAGTGGGAGGGATGGACTCATAAATTCGTCACTCCTAAACACATTGACACTCAGATTTCTACACACTCCTCATATCTTTTTCCTTCCCAGAATTTCCTCTCCTTCCTTTTTCTAAAAAGACCCTCCTCACAACTTCAAATGAAATCACCAAAAATGGGATTTTTTTCTTCTGGGCCTTCTGTGTGGAGATTAGTAAAAAGAAACGCTTATAATTTTTTTTTATATATACACAGAAAAAAATATATACCTACATTTTTTTTGCTGTGAATTAGGCGCATGAAGTGTAAGAAAAATATATGACGCAAAAGTGAACGGTAAAAGAAGTCGGGGACGCCTAAGGAATACATGGCACGATCAAGTGAATTAGATACCTGAGTCGGGCCATGTCAAAAGTCAGAATAATAGAAGAGTATGTATGAGACTACGTATAAATACGAGTGAGGCAAAAAGCATGTGCAAGACCTAATTGTTTGGCGGTCCGTCTGCCAACCCCTGCGGGGAAATGGCGTGATCGTTATTTATTTAGTTAGTTAGTTATTTGTGAAATAATAGCATACAGAAAATCTATGCCAAAAACATTCTAGTACATCACCACAAAAATGATTCAGAGGCAGACACCTCACACGCTCATAAAACCAGAGCCAAACAAACAGACATACTTAATATACCAAAGTGTAACTCTTCATTTGGTCAAAGAAGTTCTGCATTTTTAGCAGTAAAGTTATATAACAAACTCCCACTTAGTATCAAACAAATAAAATAAAAAAAATAGCTTCATTAAGGACATTAAATGTTGGCTGAAGAATCTATCGGAAAATGAACTTACTACTATACTTAAAACATCATAGAAGTTTCTGGAAAACCTTATCCAATTGAAGTTAAACCATAGAAGTCGCTGAAAAACTTATCCAAAAAGCATAGTCCCCCTCAGCACAGGATCTCCTAGTGAGGAGGACTACGAATATATTTTATATATACATCTAACTAACATGTTTCATATAAAAATGTAAAAAATATTATATAGTTACTAAATAAAAAATAAAAAAATAAAAAAATTATTTTCGTAATAGCAACATTTAGATACATATTTATTATCGGTGTACCGTATTTTTAAATCTTCCTCTTTTTCCAACATGTTGATCAATTTTAGAATGCTGTATGGCTGCAGTTGGCTCATAAAACCCTCCACGTCTCATAAAACCACGGAAAAACATTTCCTCTCCAACTCCAAGTACTGGCTGCAAAATATATGGACGCGAACACTTTAGACACGCAAGCGAGTAAGCTTCATACAGCGTGTGCCAGAAAGCTCAAAATAATTTTAGATTTTTTTATTATTGTCGAAAACATTTTACACTTCTTTAGTAAGAAGCCAGGTAGAGTATACTTCGCCTATTTGGTCCCCATTGTACAAAACATTCCGACAATATAAAAAAGGTACAGCACAAATTTCTAAGATTTATTAACTTTTAGCAGAATATTCAAATTCAAAATATTAACTATCTTTTTATGAAACAACTCAACTTAATTACAGTTTGGGAGGCGGGAATGGGTACCGCCGCCCCGGGAACCTTTATTGGATAACCAACACCTCTGCCATAGGTCACCCCAAGTGGTTCGCTACGTTTGGTGATTTAGCAGGGGTGCCCGGGTTCATGGGGTGAGATTTTTCTAGGTCTTCTGACCAAGACACACTGAACCCCAGATTCCTACCCACCCCTTAAACCCTTTTCCTTCCCAGAACTCTCCTCTCCTTCATTTCCTTAAAAAAAACCCTCCACACAGCATCCCCAAAGATGACATAGGCCCCGAGGGAAATTATTTTCATCAGGGCCTCCTGTGTGGAGCTCATGTAAAAAAAAAAAAAAAAAAAAATTACGCTGTCAGATAGGCGGATCATCCCTGACCTTTACTATTAAATAAATAAAAAATTATATAACAATTTTAAAACAAACTATGAGGCTCATACACCTGTAAATAGACTACATCATTTTGACAATAAATTTAGGAATATTGTAGACATGTTTAAAGATTCGGTATTTTAGTTATAAAACGAAGTCTTTATAATTACTTTACTAAAATGTATGATTTCACGACTCCGTAGTGAACACCTTTTTGTGTATATTTATTTTAATATTTCTTTGGACACATTTCGCTTTCCATACTACCCACTATTAATTTAAAATTTGTCTTAATTTAATCATATTAATCATTACATATTGTGTACTATCTACCTGTCTAACACAACTGTGTTACTTATTACTTTTAGGGAGTAAATAAATAAATAAATGAATGTCTTATAACAATTATATTGTGTACTATGCACTTGTCTAACACAACTGTGTTACTTATTTTATTACCTTTAGGGAATAAATAAATAAATAAATGAATGTCTTATAACAAAAAACCAATATAAAACACGTAAAACTCACAAACACATAAAACATAATATACGCCGATTTTCATTTAATTATTTTTTTGTTTTTCAGTTTGTTAATTTATTTAAATTTTTGATCTCTGTTTTTAGTTTAAATTTTTGTTTCGTCACCAACATTGTACATTTCTTTTTTTTTTCAAATATAAATTATTATATTTAAATGGGGGCCTCAGCAGGGGTAAACAACCCAGTCAGGCCAACATTACTGGATTGTACTATGAAATTTTGTAAAATAATGTATCAACAATTAAAAAATACGAAATTGACCAAATCCGTCTTCTATGGCCAGTTATCAGTATTTGCCAGCTTGGTCTACGATTGTTAACACATATCCGGTGGTTGAAATATGAATAAAGACCTCATTATCTAATTAACTCTCATTTAATGTCAAAAAGTAAATGCGGACTGCCAGTGCATTTTTAGGTTAGATTTTCAATTCAACATTGTAATTTTTTTAATATTTTTACGGTAATTGCTTGGCGTTCGACAATTCGTAATGACAATTCGTAGAAAATACTTCATTGTTGACAGCATAAATCAATTTCTTATTTATTCCCTATCAATATCGGTTCGTTTGTCAACGGTGAAAGAGTGTTCGGGACATTGATATGAAAGACATAAAATCATCGGAAGGTACGTCTATCGATCTGATATTGTAAGGATTTATAGATCGATTTCACCGTACTAGAGCTCTCGTTGTCCATTCAAAACATTATTTTATCCAAAATGGAAACAAATAGAAATAACTGCGAGAAAATAGTACAAAAAATTAATTAAGAAATGTCAAATAATCGGAAAAATTTGTGCAAGATTTTTCAAGTCGAGTCTTGAAAAGATTGTGATAATTTTGATAAAAACATAATTATCAGTTAGTTGTTATTTTCTGAGGAAAGTAATTTACCTCAGGGCCTACGTCATTTTTGGGGGTGATGTGTGGAGGGTCTTTTTGTGGCGCGCGTTTGGTGTGTTTATCGACCGTACACCGGTTCTGAAGGAATCAAAAATAATATGACCAAAAAATTCAGACGGTGAAAATTTCATTTTCTACCCCATTTATCTGTGTATCCGGCTTTGGAAAAAGTATATTTTTTACATGAGCTCCACACAGAAGGCCCTGAGGAAAATGATTTCCCTGAGGGCCTATGTTATCTTGATGCTGTGTGGCGGGTTTTTTTAGGGAAAGGAAAGAAAGGAGAGTTCTGGGAAGGAAAAGGGTTTAAGGGGTGGGTAGGAATCTGGGGTTCAGTGGGTCCTGGCCATCCACCTCCAAGACCTAGACAAACCTCATCCATGAACCTTTACCTGTTAAAGCAATACTATGGCACAAAATTATAATTCAGCATATATTTACCCCGCAGCATAAAGAGAAATTAGAACATAAATACAGCACTAGATTCACGCGCAACGACGGGTTAATAGTTCCGAAATTTAATAATAAATACGGACAGAGAACGTTTGAATTCATCATACCGAAGATATTTAATTTATTACCTGACACTATAAAGCAATGTAATTCTATGAATAAGGTTAAATATATGGTGAAAAATTGGCTATCGGAAAAAAAATTATATTGATATTGATATGTATAAAAAAAAAAGTTGAACCTGTAGATATAAGATGTAAATTTTAAATGTAAACAATCTATATGTAACTAAAATATAAGCACCTGTTGACAAGCCAATTCAATTGGCTTAGCAGGACTTGTTTGCTGATTACAATATGTATTATCTATTCTTAAAATAAATAAAAAAATAAAACCCGGGCACCCCTGCTAAATTACCAAACGTAGCGAACCACTTGGGGTGACCTATGGCAGAGGTGTAGGTTATCCAATAAAGGTTCCCGGGGCGGCGGTAACCATTCCCGCCTCCCAAATTGATAGGAATGAAAATATTGGCCTACATAAAATATTATGTTTTTTTAAACATCCTTTAAGAATTTTTACCAGGCTGAGGCTAACTTTAGCAAAGCCATTAAATTGAAAACATCATAACACAAGACCATAATTTATTAATAATTTACAATTTTACGAAGTTCCCATAGAAAAACGCTTTCTATAATTAGGTTTATGTTTTATTTCCACATTGATGTGTAAAATAGCAAGACTAATAAATTGTTATGATAAAAATAGCGTGTTTTCTAATTAATTACTTCTGTTGTTCTGTCGTACCTGTCATTTACTTGTTTAGTATATTTTTAGATCTTTTTCGTTACATTATAACACGCAACATTATTTGTTAGAATTTGTTGGAATGTATCGAATCGAGAGATTAATTAGTAGAGTTGGGTTAAATACTAGTAGAAACGTGATCGTATTTCTGAATAGGGTTAAATAATGGACACAAAATCGATAAATTATGTTGAACTTGTTATGTTGTTCTTTCTTATCGTTTGGAAACTAGTGTTATTTTTCTTATTTTTAACGTGCCTTATATAGCCACGGACATAGATAATAGGCATAAAAAATGCTTGGCAAACGGAGTGTAGAGGACAAGATTTTAAGTATAAAAGTGGTTCTCATTTTTTTAATGAAAAACTTGTGAGTTCCCGACATGCGTTGCTATGGTACTAAATAAATAAATTGTTTCTCCTGTGTGTCCTTTCCCATTCATCCCTTTCCCATTCCCCTCAGGCGTTCCCATTCCGCCTTCCCTCTCCCCACTCCCCACTTCCCTGTCCCGCGAACCCCCTCCCTTGTTCCCCTCGTCCCTCCCGCATTCCATACATTCAGTCAACGGTACATTCAATTTTCAAACAGCTCGCGTGCCACTTATTGCAATTTTTTTATTCAAATTTCATAATGCCTGAGCTTACCTGTATATATAGAAACCATCGCGGGCATGCACACATCAAATCCCCAAAGTTTCGTCGCAATCGGATGAATGGTTTAGCAACCTATAGACATACTCATATAAACACAATTTTGATTTTTATGTGTATAGATTTTATAAAAAAGAAAAAAGGTAATCAATGAAAACTGTCGCAGATAATTTTAGCCGTTAAAGTGTATTTTTAAAAATATATTTGAAAGATGGAAGAGATGGGCTCATACGTCACTCCCGAACACATCGACCCCCAGATTTTTCTCCGGGCGATATTTAGAGTAGGTATATACAGAGTGCTGCAAATTATCTTTGTGCCGAAATATGGGAACGTTTCATAGTTTCGGGTAATTCTTCCATTACTTTCAATATCTATTGTAAAGAACGGCCGTTTTGATCCGATGTCCAATAATCATAAAAATGCAGCCTATTGATCAATGATGCGTCGTTAAATATATTAAAATGCATCTTTGAAAACACCTGTCCGCATCTATTGTGTTTGCTAAACTTCATGTGCAATTAACGAAGTAAACGGCCAAATGCGTTTAAAACACCTGCAACTGTATGCGTGCTACTGGACAGTGGACACTGCCAAGCTTCTATCCACTTGCCACTTCGGGCAGTGTCGAGGACATTGCCCGTATGATATAGGCACCAGTGACGTGCATTGCTCTATGAACAGAGGTTAACTAATATCAAAATATTGAAAATAACAATATAACAATACACGGGGTTCGAGAAACTCGTTGTATAAGCGAGAAACTGACGAATCTACATCACGTAGAGATAGATCCCAAAGACACTTCTTCGACTTTGAGCATTTCGAATTTTTTTTCACCTTTTTTTCAGCATTTTTTTTGAAGTGAAAACTTCTTTAGTAGTGATTTGAAACTCGATGAGACGGAAAAGCGACACTAAAAAGAGATAAACACAGATTTAGCTTGCGAGATAATGAGATAGGATAGTCGGTCTCCTCTTTGTGCGGTGCTTTGTAGCCTCCTAACTCTTGTCTATTTTCGTTTTCTGAAGGTTTCGCTTCTACCGCGTATGAATTACACACTTCATGTTTTTTTTACATTAGCTCCATCAGGAGGCCCTGAGGAAAATAATTCCCCTCAGGGCCTATGTCATCTTTGGGGATACTGTGTAGAGGGTCTTTTTAGGAAAGGAAGGATAGGAATTTCTGGGAAGGAAAGGGGTATTAGGAGGGGGGTAGGAATTTGGGGGTCAGTGTGTCCAGGAGAGACGGACGTATGAATCCATGTTCGATGTGCGATGTTCCGAGAGAGTACGGAAAAGAAGGCAAAGGGACTCCCACAACCATTCTCTCCCGATCCGGCCTGCCATGCAGTTGGTGGGCAGACGCATCCCCTGCTAAGTCACCAAACGTAGCGAACCACTTAGTATGACCAATGGCTGAGATGTTGGTTAAAAATGGTTCCCAAAAAAAGTAATCATATAAAATCGATTCCAAATGTAATGCAGTTTCACCAGTTTTTCCGTTTGTACAACGAATTGCCGGACACCTAATTTCCGAAAATAATCAGAAAACATAATAGGATAATAGGTTATAATAGAGAACTCCAGTCCAATTTTTTTATTTTTTTTAATGAATAAAGACCTTCAAACTTAAATAACTGCATTTTTATTTTTATAGTTAGTTTTAATAGTTAAAATAATTGTCAAAGTTTTAATTTTTAAAGACTCCCAGAAACGCACCGTATCTATGGTGGTCTTCACCCACCGATAGTTTTTTTACTTTTTAAGTTGTCATTTTGAATCAGTGATATTATGTCGAGGGAAATTTCCCTAGATCTAGGGGAGAAAAATATTTTTTAGGGATAAGGGAAATCAGGACAAAATCTAGGGAAATTTCGAACTCTGGCAAATTTTTTATTACATATGATTCTCATGAATCTTAATTATTGTTGTACTTACCATGCAATGTTATTTTTAACACTGACAACTCAAAATGATATTATATGTATCTAAAAAGATAAATGGGACCTCTGAAAAAAAATTTATTTATGTTTTGAGTTCTATTTTTTCGGTGATTACGGTTGATTTTTATTTTGCAAAGTGTTTTTTTGTTTATTTGGAATTCAGTTTCTAAATCAGTGGTGAGTGTATTCGTACTTTTAAATTATTACTTCACGTAGCAAAAAGTGTTTTATTTGGAAAAGCACAGTATTATAAGTATATTTACCAAGTTCCGATATCTTTCCAATTAATTAATCATATTAATTAACATATAACAGGATTAGTGTTACACAATCAGGTGGCTACTTAGGTAATTGCGTAAATGTGAAATTCTAGGGAAATTTCACTTCGAAATCTAGGGAAATATTTTTTTTGGGCAGAGCATCCCTGATGTTGAATTTAAGAAAATGGCGGAATAAAATTAATATAGGATGACTCAATGACTTTTGTGTGAGAAGTTGAGGCGTTTTTATTTAAGATTAACTGCTTTTAATATAGAAAAACATTGGTAAAATGTCCACATTTCACGGCTACTGTTATTGTATTTTAACAAAGTGCAATATAAAAATAATAAATCATCTTTTTCATTGCAAATACAAGTGACATCGTTCTTCAATTTTGTGTTCAGGCGTGATTTTGTACATTGTTTTAAGTATAACACATACAGAAACACTGGTATTTATAATACACTGATCATGAAGATTGTGTAGTAACTTGTATAAAAAGCCCTATACTAAAAACAATTTGAAAATACAATGTCAAATATGACACGACTTTAACCTCAAATAGGCAAAATTTATTGCAGATTGTCCGCAAATATAGCCCTTTTCGTAAATTGTTGAGGGCCTAAATTATGTTTCAATAAACACAATAACTATTATTTATCTAAATCTCTATAAACAGTATGATAATAAACCAAAAACACGAAATGTTGAATTGCATACGTGTCAATTTTCAAATTTCAATACAACATTCAACACGGACGCAATTACCAGGTGACAGGTTAACAGTGACGTCATCGTTAACCATTTCAGTAATGCCAACTTGACGCTGTATTTTGAGGAGAGGTTTAAAAATGCACTTTTTAATAATTTTTTAAAAACTCTGCGTTTAATATTATGAAATAAAACTTATATATTCAGAATCAGCGTTTCTTGGTCTATATGAACATATTTTTTTAAAGCCATAATATTTTTCACTGGAGTTCCTTATTGTCTTCAGTCAAATTTTTTAATTATTTTTTTATCCACCGATGCTGCTAAAGCATAAATAAACTTTCATGTTTAGTGGAGGGACAGCATTATGCCCCTAATTTCAAAACGAACCTTTTCATTACGCAAAAATATTACTTGCAGTACCTACATACTTACTATTTTGCATTTTTCAGTGACATTGCGTTGTGTATCCCAGAAAAAAATGTATTGAAAAGGTGATAGTTATGTAGGTATTACCATAAATAACCAGGTTGTAAACTTAAAGCATTAATTTGTCAAAAAGAAACAATATATTTATCAACGATTGTGACATTAAAAAAATTATGTAAATAAAATTTATCAGAGATTTGAAACAGTTTTTTCTTCTTCGCTTCATGGTTCGTTTTTCTTATGGTAGGTACATTTTTAGTCCTTATGGACTGCACGCCAATGCAATATACTTATACCAATACCCATCCTAAAAGTCGTTATGGATGATTTGATCGAGGCTAATTGAACGAAATGCGTTTTCATGTAACTTCTGTTAATGGCTCCTTTAGCTAGGAAGCACGAACATTAAGAAAACGAACAAATAGAAATGCAATAATGTGGTGTAACAAGTATAATGTAGTGTTGTTTAAAACCACACGAATAACAAATAAATACATACAATTTTTTTAAACATACGAAAATACTATTTAATCATTGGCGACAATATTAGCGACTCTCACACGAAAATTTTAAATACAATTTGTAGTTATTAGTTGAAAAAAGAGTTAAAAATGAAAGCGATAGGGTTGAATTAGCTCAATAATTCAATTTCTAGACGCGATCGTATCTTTTTTCTGGTTCTTTTGTTTCAAATTTTCGTTTGAGAATCGTTAATATTGTCTTCAATGAAGAAATAAATACTACAATGGGGTTAATCCAAAAATAAAAATTCATGTTAAACTTGCAAATAAATCAATAGATGTCACGTATTAAAACAAAGATAGATGTATCTACCCAGGACACTCTTTATTTATTTTATTTGTTATAAAATACATTCAATATAAGGAAGCTTTGACTGTCCAACTAGGAAGGTCTCCCGTTTTAGGACAGTCAAATTGACATATTCATATTAGGTTGGTAGGTACATTACCATTCATAAAGTATTTAAAGTTAAGCTTCACAATTTGCATTCACATAATTATACAGTGGAGTAATAGGTTCTGGAATCAATTAATTAACAAGAAAAAGTGTATTGGAACTGATTAAACACGAAAAACAGTAAGTAAAAGAAAAATAAAAGAAAAGAAAAATTTTGGAAACAAAAGAAATATATAAGGTGCTCGAAATACATAATTATCAAATAACATTTTTTAATAATATTTCTGACTCTGTCCTGCCTAAATCTTGTAACCATTTTGTTATTTTTTTACCGAAGGATGACACTTCACACAGTTTTAGTTGTGAAGGGATTTTGTTGTATAATTTCGGTCCCAGGTATGAGAATATCATTTCATAAGCTTCTTTCAAATGATATTCTATATTCTACTATCTAGATAGCATTTAGTTCGAGAAGAATCTTGCAGTCATACATAAAGAGAGCAGCTAATAAAAATATGGATTTACCATGGACATATGAATATATCTGGACCTGCCCTAAGTGATAAAAACGTATTATTTCCCCCTCCCCGTGGAGCCGGCTATAGCTCCGCCTTGGAGCCAGCTGGGCTTACGAGAGCGTCGCTTGAATCTAAAAATGTGACGTCATCATTCTTGTCCTGACCAGCGCGCTGGTCACATCGCACATACGAACAAAAGTGAGAGCTTGTGCTATACATTATACCCTAATATATGTGAACGTAGCGAATGTGGGCGTTTCTCCAGTGAGCTCGTCGCTGGTTACAGTGGTAAGTAAATTATGAAACATTTGTAAAAGTGTCTTAACTAAACACGGCAACAAAATATTCCCGTGTGAAAAAGAGCGAACTTTCCTTTGCCGATTTCGACTACGCAAATATGTTAATAACGTGGCGGGCAATTCGCGCTCCCATGTAAAAAGATCTATTCATTAAAATGCAGTTTTGCTTTTAAGAACTAAATGGTGATATTATAATGCGAGATGCCTATATACTGTCAGATTGATTTTTTAACGAATCACAGTCATCTTTCCCCTCTTCACCCTCCATAGTTTGGTTTTACCTCTCATCTGTATCTTCTGGTCTATTAAATTTGGATGTATATGGGATTTACAAATTTAAGAAAACGTTAACATATGATTCCGTTAAGTCTGCATATTGGGTTGGGTTTAACTTTTCAAAAGTACCAATTGGCGATCCCTTAATGAGTTTTCATAACTCATGGGAGTGCAACTTGTTGTACGTTTTATTTAATAAAAAATAAATTCAAAAGTGTATGAACGAAGGGGATATGGTCGAATTAGCTCATTGGTTTGAGCAGAGCCCGGCAAGGCTGAGGGTCCTGGGTTAAAATCCTGGATGCGACTCTTTATCTGATTCTTCTGTTTCCAATTTTCGGTGAACCTATATCTTCTTCTTCAATGATGTATTACATTGATGGAAATAACCTTCAAAAGTTATAAAATGAGAGTTTTTCTTATTAAAAACTGTATGAAACTGTTCATATTTAGGGATTGTTGAGGGGTGTTAACTCTTGACAGGCCAAGCTGCCAAACATGACATCCGTAACCATGGGGGTCGGCTGATGACCCCGTGTAATTTTAAAAATTTTTTTGGACATTAAATTTTAAACCATAGAAATCACTTTTTTTTTTTGTTATTTGTCCATTTATTGGGCAGGGAATATAACCTATATTTGACGAAATATTTTTTCCTGCGATCAATGATTTTTTCGCTTTTTTTTTTAAACGGCACATTATGTATTAATCCTTTGGGCAGGAATACCTAAAATACTGAAAACATATTTCAGGTATTTAAGCAGATATAAGAAGGATATTGATTTTGGGGTCTACCTTTGGCCCAGATGGCTGCGGGAGAGTTAAGAGATCTGTGCGTAAGAAGAAGAAAACACAAATAGCAATTTAGGGGTCTCAGACTAGAGGTGGCCGCTAAACTCAAAATTGGGGCGAACTTGCGATTTATACATTTTCAGCTATTGCATGACATGTGCAGGTATTTATTTAAATTTATGCACAGACAATTTTTGCAATCGACTGTCAAACTGCTGTTTCGTTTCCTGAAATCTATTTCCGCTTAAAAGCGTGTGAAAATCCGCAATTACACGCATTACAATATCCGGTCCGTTATCATTTAATTCGAATGTCTTCCATCACAAAATCCTATCACATTATAGAATAAACTCATCAACTATTCACCAAATAATTTCGTATTCAGCTAATTAAGTTTACGCACATTTTCGTTATTTAGAAAATTTTCTACCACTGTTTTTTTTTATAAATAAATACCAACTTCAAACATTCCTGGTTTGCAAACTTAAAAAAAAAATATATGAGGATTTTTTTTTTTTTACAGTGAATGCCGCACAAGAATCTCAACTGCTCCCGTCTGGAGTCAGTGAGACTATGGCATCCCCAATTGGGGTATGTTGTGAGGCTGAAGGTAGTGGGGAGGGGAAGGATTTGGGGAAGAGGAAGGTTGGGAAGTACCTGGCTATTCAGATCTGGTCACCAAACACGGCTAAAGCCATTTTCAAGCAACGTTTCAATTCTGAATGGTGGTCTTACACCAGGGCGATACTGAGAGTATCTTCCACTCTGGAACACGCCGCAAATATACTATATATTATTTTAAATGAATTAATTGTGAAATAACACAAATTAATCAAATAAAATTTATTTGCGTAGCCGGGTTCGAACACGCGACCTCCGGATTGTGAGTGAAGAGTCTTACCCACTGGACTACGGAGGATGTCTTAAGTTAAAATTAAATGTTTATGAACTATTATTATAAACACATTGCGACCTGCACGCCCGTATTCAAGGCACCTGCATTAGAATAAAAATTCTAACAAAAAAATAACAACGCACTTTGCAAGGTTCGACACCCGGCAAAGCTAAATACTTTACCGGCAAATAATTTTTTTTTTTTTTTTTTTTTTATTTAATTGAATATAATAACATGTGATACAATATAAGATATGGGTAGTCCCACAAAGCTGTGACAGATCAGCTTGTCTGTAGGTTCTACCATTTAATATTATTACATAACACAGATTAGCCTAGGTTACAATATTAATACTTAATATAAGATTTAAGATAGATAAATATGTTGTTCATTTATTAACCACTTTTTTGTGAGTTTATGGCAGGGTTCCTCATTATTAATAATGCATATCTAATTTGTTACAAATGTTTAACACGTAAGATTATGCATAAAGGGATGCACTACTAAGCAATGCAAAGTCGTGTGCTTTTGGTTCGAAAATTAGATCGCTTAGAAATAATTTAGATGCTTTAATTAAACACTGCGACAAGAACACATATTTGTTTTTTAAATAATCGAGAGCTTTTTTGTTTGGTGTTTTTATACAAAAACAAAAATATAAAGCATCTACTTCTTTGTGGGTATGATTTTGTTGTGTAACATGGAAAATTAAATTCTTAATAAAATTATCGTATAATCCTACTAATATTATAAAGGCGAAAGTTTGTATGGATGTGTGTTTGTTACTATTTCACGCGTCAACTACTGAATGGATTTTCATGAAACTTTACAATAATATAATATGGCTCATACGTCAGAAAAGGCTATAGCTTAGAGCTCTGGCATTATGAAATTTTTTATACAAAAATTGCAATAGGTGGCACGCGAGCTGTTTGAAAAATGAATATCACGGGTATGGAGGAGGGTTGGGATGTGGGGGCAGGGCGAAGGATGTGGAGGGGAGATGGGGGAGGGTGGAGGGTGGAGGAGGAGGGTGAGGGGTTTGGGGGTGGGGGGAGAGGGGTGAGAGGGGCGGGGGAGAGGAGAAGGGGGGGGGATTGGAGTGGGGATAGGGAAGGTGGAGGAGGCGCTGTGGGTACCCCCCTAATACTATGCGAGCGACGACGCGTGGGAAAAGGACACAAGGAGTTTTATTGTCAGAAAGGAAAACATAAGGAGTTTTATTGTTTGCGGCCCGATTCCAAATGTTACACGACGTGGTGTCAAAATGTTTAATAAAACAGGAGGAAAATAGACCATAAATCTCATGTGGGTTATCTAAAACAGCATTTAAAGAAACACTGTGATTTTTTTCATAGATATAACTTGTAAAATAACTGAAACAAACGTGTTTACAATAATTTTCGGAGCATAGTTTGCGATTTTTTTTCTATCTAGGGAATTTGCGTTTCGGCGTAGGGAATGTATAGATATTATCTTCAAAAATAACATTTTTTTAGGAGCTTAAAAACTTCAAATGTTTAAGGGAGATATGTAAGAAAACGGTAGATATTCGGGCAGCGGTAGCTTAAATATCACCAATCTAATCCCATTGATCTATGTGTAAACGTAGAAAAATCATTGATGCTATATTCTTATACGAAATTGTGGGTGTCTTATTCATTCTTCATACACCTTTCTATTAGAAATGATTGACGGTCGATCGATAAGGATTGATAGGATAACTTTCGGTAACTTTTCATCGTTCTCTGGGACAACTACAGATCGCTAACGTACAAACAACAGTTGACGTCGAATATATTAAGAACATTTAGTCATTGCGAACTGTTACTTATTCGTAAGCGATCCGCAATCATGCTAGGGGGCCAGATCGAATGATTTACTCAGTTTACCACATTTTAAATATAAGTTTGGCCAAAATACAATAATGGGACGTATTTGCAAAACATTCAAACCCTGAAGATGTAGACATTTTCAACCGTTCCTTAAAAACATATGAAAATGGATAATGCATGCAAAAATTAAAGATATAAATTAATTTGTATTGTTTCAGTAATTTTTCAAATTCACAGACATTCAATAGGTAAAATTCATCTTTTGAAAGGCAGTTCAGCATCACAATTACAATCATAGTATCCCGTGATTTTTTGAGGATCTGCATTACTATTAAATAATACTGGTATAGTAACTACTTGGTTAGATATTATTTTTGGTAATAATTTCTACAACATAATGTTTTTAAACAAATGCAGTATTTTTGTTATTTTTTTTTGGGGTGTTATGCCGTGTTGCGCTACCTCCTCCTTTAGCCAACGTTTCGGACAGCGTTACAGTGTCCATCATCAGGGCAGGGCAGATGTGTACTGTCCGAAACGTTGGCTAAAGGAGGAGGTAGCGCAACACGGCATAACACCCCAAAAATAAATAACAAAAATACTTTTGACCGTGAAAATCTAAAATCATATCCAAATGCAGTATTGATTTCTGCGTAATGATCCAATAAACTTAAATTTGCACAGTTAACACCCGCGCTATGTTTTCCTACAGAGCGTCGGACCATCCTGAGTTCAAAGGGCACAGGTATACACTAAAAGTGACTTCATTACTATAAAAACCTAACCCCTACTAAAATGCGAGAAATCTATGTTAAAAAATATCCATCAACCAGCGTGATCTCTAATAGACTTCGTTAAAACACTAATTAACTTTTAAAAAGTTTAACAATATCACGATCTATAAAAGCTTCCGGAACCGAATAGCCCAGAATGTCAAAAAACTACGTTGAAATGACGTTAAGGGGACTTAAATGCCAAATAATACTGTTTTATACATTGAATTGTCAACTGTAAACAGCTAGGCAACAAGCAGGTTGCTTTAATGTGACAACCGTTGCTCCGCGATGACAACAAGTTGACATTTGTATAGATTTAATTAATTCAACGGGAATAAATGACATTTGTTTGTTTACCCCGTAAAGAAATGTCAGAAAAGCGTTAAAGGTGGTAGAGAGAGGATGAATTTTTGAAGTTAATGTACGAATATAAGGTTATTTCAACCGTTAATAAACAACGATTTTAACGATAGAAAGGTGTTAAGGGAGAATATTGATCTGAAAAGTTAAAATATTGCGGAACTATTCATTCAAAAGGATTTAAAAATGTTTTAACACTTGGAATGCCGAGAGTACAATCCTATGCCGGTTGACACTGCCGTCTAGAGCCAGTGAGACTATAGCATCCCCAATTGGGGTATGTTGTGGATCATAATTTATATGAAACATCGAATTTTCACACTAATTTATAAGGATTTATTTAGATAAGATCCTAGCTGTAATTTTAATGTCAACGAAAATTCTTTGTTTTGTTTCTAAGATCATTTCTTATCATTAAATGTATTTGATATTTTAATTGACTTATGGGGTATTTCACCATCCTCTTTATAGCTTGTATTTATTTGTCGGAGTTTACTATACCCTTAAATAGTGGCTATATATCGGATAAGTATTGCGAGTATTTTATTTTTAATACCGCAAAAGAGTACCAGCTGCTCCCGTCTGAAACCAGTGAGACTATGCAATCCCCAATAGGGGAAGTTGTGAGGCTAAAGGTTGTGGGAAGAGGAAGGTGGGGAAGAACCTGGCTATTTAGATCTGGTCACCAAACAAGGCTAAAGCCATGTGAAGCAACGTTTTAATTCTGAATGGTGGTCTTACACCAGGGTAATACTGAGAGTATCTCCCAATCTGGAACTTGCCGTACAGCTCTCTCTCTCTCTGGTTTCAATCGTGGGATTGGTTTGGAGCAATTTCATCTATACGTTTCATCCACTCTTCCCTGTCTTGTGCGGCTCTTTTGAAGTCTGCATATGATGAGCAGCGCACGTCCACCAGCAGGTCCTCCAGGTACTCTCGGCTGGGCGTCCCCTAGCGTTTGTCCCCTCGGTCATACCCTCCATTATGGCATGCAAGAGGCCTTCTTGTCTTATTACACGGCCGATCCATCTTGCGCGCCTTTCGGACAAGGTCCTGAGCAGGTGCCTTCCTCCTTCGATTCTTTGGAGAACCTCCTCATTTGTGATGTGGTCTCTCCAGGAAATTCCTAATAGTCTTCTATAGGACCACATCTCAAAAGCCTCTAGTCTCCGTTTATCTCTTTCGGATAGGCACCATGTTTCGCAGCCGTACATCAAGATACTCCATACATAGGTCTTGATGAGGAGTATTCTCAGTTTTAGGTCTATATTATTCGATTCTATTATTTTCGACCTTTTATTGAATGCAAGCCTAGCCTGGTGTATACGGCTGTCGACCTCGCTCTTAGACCGACCGTCCCATGTTATTTTGCTCCCGAGGTAGACAAACTCCTTGGTGTTCTTTAGTGGAACTCCTGACATCTCTACTCTCATCTGATGTTGCGTTCGGCCTCCAGTCAGCAGCTTTGTTTTGTCTTTATTTATCTTCATGTTGTAATTGTTTTGAAGAATGCTTTGCATGATTGTTAAGGCCTCTTGCAGTTCTTCTTCGCTTTCAGCAACCATAGCAATATCGTCAGCAAACCTTATCAAATCCACCTTTTGCCCGTGTACCTTTATACCTTTTCTGTGACTCATTCTCTCTCTCAAGTCATCAATCGCACTTTTGCATATAAGCGTTAAAAAGAACAGGTGACAGAGAGCATCCCTGTCTCAATATATATAATCGTAAAGCTAATATACTATGTATTATTTTTAATTAATTAACCGTGAAAGAACACACGTTAATTAAAAAAAATATATTTATCCACGCCGGGTTTCGATCCCGCGACCTTCGGATTGCGAGTCAAGAGCCTTACCCCTCGACCACGCCGTAGATAAATCGGTTTTGGTTGGTTGAGTCGGACGTGGTTTTATACATGTTTATATTTTTTTTATATATTTGAACATACAAAACCAATTTAAAAAATATCCTTCAAATTTAACAATTACTTTGAATGCACATTTCAAACTTTGCGACAAAGGCGAGCAATAGCTGATTTGACATTTATACACAAAATTTTAAATAATAACGTTGACTATATAGAACTTCTTTCCCTAGTTAATTTTAACACACCCTTAATTAATTCGCCAATCGTGTTTGCTTGCAGGTATGTATGTATGTATATGTGTGTACGTGTTGGTATTGCGTACATGCCTGTATGCATATATACCTATATATATATGCCAGTATGCATATGTGTGTGTGTGTGTGTGTGTAGGTATATGAGTGTGTGCACCTATATACACATGCACGTACGCACCCTCAGATATAAAAATAAATATAAAAAAATTTAACATTGATATGTATATTTCCATTATCTTATCCTTAAGCACTTCTTTTTCTCTTTTCTATTCTATATTATAACTTTAACAATTTTCAACATCACTACATACTAGTACCATATGTTTACAGGTTTATTTTATTTACATGTTTATTTTAGGCACTTCTTTTTCTCTTTTCCATTTTTTATTATAACTTTACCAATTTACATACTAGTACCATGTGTTTACACTAGACTTCACTAAAAAGATACTATCTTTAATTGATCACCACGAAACAGACAGCCGCCTAGTATGGTGATTTAATAAATCTAATTTAATTAATTGTCTAATATATGTAACATGTGTTTTATAAATAAATAAATAAAAAATCAACCGTGCTCTTCGTACGTTCAATATTATTGGTATAAATTCTAACATCGACATTTTCTCCGATTGCCTACCTAAATTTAAAAAGAGTCTCATGTCAATAATATAATATGTTAAATGCACAATGCACATACATACATACACATGTACATACTCAGACACACACACACAAACACACACCTTCCCACTACGCACATCACCCGGTAATTTACATAATATATGTACATACCTACCAAAAATTAGACACTACAAAGAAACACGCCATAGGTCATCTTACACTATCTTAATCCCCTGTCAGAGGATTATTGTTTTATAATATTATAAGTCAACATGTTATGTTGTCCGATTCGTTGTACAGGGAAAGAGTTTACCATAAACGTCATACAAGATTCACTCAAAATGAAGGATTGGTGGTTCCGAAATGTACCAATAAATACGGTGAAAGGACCCTAAACTATATTGTACCCAAAATATTCAATAAACTACCAATGACAATCAAAAATAATAACGTTTTTAATGGTAAAGTCAAATATAAACTAAGGAAATGGCTATTAGATAGGGATGATTTATATTGATGCCCTACCGAAGTCCTTGTATTCTTTATTGAAACTCACATTGAAGGAATTGGTAAATTCATTACAATTTTTGTAATACCTAATGTATATGAAACTTTTAATTTACTTGTGATTATATTTCATTTGTTCATACTTAATCCATCTGTACTTTTTTATTATATCATATCATACTAAATCCATTTGTACTTTTTTATTATTTAAGGCTTCTAGTGCTACTCACATGTATATACTATTTCGGTAATTTAAATAATCTATTTAATTGATATTTAGCATCAAAATTATAAAATTATATGTATACAATGTTTGAAAATGTACCAATGTTGTCATTATGTACCTGCTGACAAACTACATAAGTAGTTTAGCGGGTTTAAATGTAAATAAATAAAAATAAATAAAAATAAAACACAACACAACATCTTACAAACACATCTTACAGATGATCTATTTATAATATTATTTCTATATTTACAGATATCAACTTATAATAAAAATGTTTTGACAAATTGCTTTTGTTTTTTATTATCCTGATTGATTTCCGAGTAAATTATCGGAAAAAATGGAATAAATTAAAAATTATTTGTCGTCCACTGGAGTTGAGCCAAGGATCAGTCAAAGATGATGGTAAAATGAATTTGTTCAATGCTTCTCTTCCACAATTCATTCTCTGAAAGCTTTGATATATCGTTATGAAGAAATTGGGGTAGTAATTTTCTTAGTACATAAATTTTCCGCAATATTTAAATGTGCTCCAATTTTGAATTGTTGCGAAATGAGTTTTGACAGAGATTGATCTTTACAGGGAAAGTTGGAGAAGAAAGTGTTGGGTAGGGAAAATATTGTTACGGGAAAGAGTAATGTCTCATCTCATCTTCTTCCCCTTGTCCTTGTCCTATTCTGTTAGGCGTTAGGGTATTATGTTGTATAAATTGTGAAAGAGATTTTATTTGATGATAGTAGACAAAAAGCGAGTCGAACGCGTGTAGTTATATTTTATTTTAAATTAATCGCGAAAATACGGCACTAGATTCACGCGCAACGACGGGTTAATAGTTCCGAAATTTAACAATAAGTACGGACAGAGAACGTTTGAATACATCATACCGAAGATATTTAATTTATTACCTGACACTATAAAGCAATGTAATTCTATGAATAAGGTTAAATATATGGTGAAAAATCGGCCATCGGAAAAAAAATTATATTGATATTGATATGTATGAAAAAAATGTTGAATCTGTAGATATAAGATGTAAATTTTAAATTTAAAAAATGTATATGAAACTAAAATGTATATAAAACCTGTTGACAAGCCAATGCAATTTGCTCAGCAGTACTTGTTTGTTGATTATATTATCTATTATCTATTCTTTCAATAAAAATTATATTAAAAAAATAAAACCATGTAATTTATCAGTGTGTTATTATTTTAACGTAATTCTAAAGCTGAAATCTGATTGTACGTCTTACAAGCTCCTAAAATATGAGCTCTGGTGTCAAGCAATTTGCAAAACACCAAGAAATTAAATTCGTAATATTGAAGGAGCAATAAATTCTTAAAATGTGACCTCTGGCTTCATGATATTTGAACAGTTTTTTTCTGTGAGAAACATCTAAGTTGACGCAATTATTTTAAGGTACTTACACCATTTCCACCATGGAGCTACAGAGCTTTTAAAAAACCATTTAACTGTTAAAAAAATAAATTGAAACTACATTTAATGGTTTTCTCTACATTTTAAATTTATTGTTGAATAATAATAAAATAAATAAAAAAAACACTTAATTACTACTTTAACCTATACATGGTATTAAGTGACGAACTTGACTTACTTTATCCAGTGATTCCTGAAATTATTCCGGAGTAAAAAATGTAAATAAAATTTTGGTCTTCAATGATATTATTGATGTTTTTTTTCAACTTATAACACTAAATAAATCAATAGGTATTGGATAACAATTATTATAAGCAATAATTGTCAGCCTGAAACACTCATTTACATTGAAAAATCTTCCGAGAAAAGATACTTGCCGCCAACGGGACTTGAACCCGTGTCCTTCTGATTGCCGGTCGGATGCTCTGACCACTGAGCTATGGGGGCTTATCAAATACCCGCCAAATAATTCAATATATACTAGTGTTTCATTCAACAATTACTGCTTGTTATACTGCGGGTATTTGATAAGCCCCAATAGCTCAGTGGTCAGAGCATCCGACCGGCAATCAGAAGTACACAGGTTCAAGTCCCGTTGGCGGCAATTATCTTTTCTCGGAAGATTTTTCAATGTAAATGAGTGTTTCAGGCTGACAATTATTGCTTATAATAATTGTTGCCCTTTGTGCTATGCATAAAAATCTTGTCTAAACGTTAGTTTATAAATTAAAAAATAATAAGGTATTGGATAGTTTGAGTTGAGTGAGGGGTTGGGCGGTTACTCGGCTAAGTGACCAGTAATATCATGTGGAAGATTTTTTGTCGTTAAGTTTTGAAGAAAAAATATTTTTTTTAAAGTCACCAGAGAAAAAAATTCCATTTACATTTTTTACTCCAAATAATATCAAGAATCACTGGTTAAAGAAATTCAAGTACATACCTTGATATATTTATTCCCTGTATATAAAATAAACGTTTGACAGGATATCATTGGATATCGGACTATGGGGGTGCTGTCTAGAAGGTGGTAAACGCAGCAGCGGCCCGTATGTTTAATAGCCCTGATAATTACACGCGACTAGCAGATGACGTTTCTAGTTGTGTTTCTTTGCGCTTTCAACCTGTCTTACAACTGCAGGGGTACTCAAATTTAAAAAAAAAAAAAAATTATGAGTGCAACAATTATAGTTAGATATCTACGAATAACAATATTTATTTTAATTGATATCAAGATATAATAGGAAAAATAAAGAAAGAAAAGGGTAAATGGGAAATGGTAAAAAAAGGTCATACGATATCAGGCAAGTATAAGAGAGTCAAAGTCTCTATTAAATGGTTTAGAACCATAGACATATGAATATTACTAGACAAGAACATAAAGGTGGGGTGTAGACAACAACTGCAGCGGGGCGCAGAGCGGGAAGATGACTTTGGAGATATGTGATTCGTCGATAACTCAATATGACAGAATATAGGCATCTCACGTTATAATATCACCATTTAGTTTTTAAAAGTAAACTCTGCTTTTAATGAATAGACCTTTTTACATGGGAGCGCAAATTGCTCGCCGCGTAATGAACAAATTTGCGAAATCTAAATACGGCAAAGTAAAGTTCGCCTATTTGCAGACTCCAATATTTTGTTGCCGTATTTAGTTAGGACACTTTTACAAATGTTTCATAATTTACTTACCCCAGTAAATATCGACGAGCACACGCCATGTATCTCGAGTGATAGTATATATTTACACGTTTTCAAAACACAAACCATGTTTTTTGCGGTGTTATTTCGTAAAATGGACCGATGAGCGCTCGACGCTGGCTAGCAAAAGAATGATGACGTCACATTTTTTAGATTCTCGCGAAGCCATACTCAACCCCTCGTTTCTTCGACTCGTTCTTGTGTTCAACAGCTCGGCTGTGGAATGATTTGCCGGCCTCTGTGTTTCCTCCTTCCTACAACATGGGTCTCTTCAAGACCAATGTTCATTCCTTCTTCTCCTCAAAAAGACCCTCCACACAGCATCCCAGATGACATAGGCCCTGAGGGAAATTATTTTCCTCAGGGCCTCCTGTGTGGAGTTAATGTAAAAAAAAAAAAACCCCAGCCGGTTCCGATGGAACCGGTATGGGGAGGGGGAAATAATACGCTTTTATCACTTAGGGCAGGTCTACTAATATTCATATGTCTATGTTTAGAACAAAATATAAGGTACAAGTCAGGTAACATTAGTTTCTACTTTTGAATATAGCTATTACTTTGTGGTTATCCATTATAGATAAATGAAACAATTTTACTTTGTTTCATTTACATCAGTTTCCATTCAAATCTATGTGGTAGATATTTCTAGAGCGTGTTATCTATTCAGTGAGTCCGTATGTAAATAGTTTCAATGTCTCTTTATAAATGTCGTTAGCACATGTAATTATATTACGTAGTCTTAAGGTATCTCAATAGATGTCATCGGTAATGTACAGGATAGAGCCAATTCTCGGATATTTGGGACTAATGCATGAACGGTTACTGTTTAAAAAAGCGAAGGTTACTGGCCTCTAGCGTAACATTTCGAAGCTAGTTTATTATTGCAGATTTCCTACTTGCAACAGATAGTTGCACTGATTGAAATGATAGTCGATAAAGCAGATTTCTGTATATCACACTCATGGAACTAAGATTGAAGGGAAGCGGCAATACTTTCGGAATATTACGGGGATAAGCGAAAAACCTATGTAGCTCGCAAACTTGTAGCCGTCTAGTGGGAGGGGATAGAAACGGGGAATGTGGCTAGCTTGCGGGGGGAAGGCGGCGCTCTGGAGATAAGGGCCGAACTGTGAATGGGAATCATTATTTTTATATTTTTTAAACTTTCGTTAATTTTTTTTTAAATTTTGGACATAAAATATAATAGCTTAATTGAAAAATAAGTAATGAAATGAGGAAAGGCTAGTAACAAGGAGACTGGAGACTTATGTGTTGTTTAATTTTTATTGTTCCCTATACAAGTTATTTTAAGTTACCTTTATCTACTAGGACGTACTTAACTCATTTTTTGCGAAATCAAGATTTGTGAAGCGCTTGTCGAAATACATCGGCCTCACTTTTTACTTGACAATTGCAAGTGGGTAAAATAACTAGTGTTATGAACTCGCTGTAACTCAAGGCGCCATTCCTTGGTGCTATCATTGCTTAACTCATCAGTTTGAAATAGATTTTAATTTATCATATAAATAGTAATTATGGTTTTTATACGTATTTTATAAAATCAACAGACTTGCAGTGAAAATTTTTATGCGTTCTATTCTGATTTATACTGGTGCTTGAGTTTTAAGAAAGGAGTGCTCGATATTAATCTTATAAAAGAACTGTATTTACAGTTTTACAATGATAACAAAAAAATAAGTGATAGGAACAAACACTGCTTGACTTATTTGCGTGGGAAAATAAATTTTATTTGATTAAATTGTGTTATTTCATAATTAATTTATTTAAAAATAATGTACATATTATATTTTACTAGCAGATCCGGCCACACGTTGCTGTGGCTAACGTAAAAAAATTCCACGCCATTACCCAACCTTTATAACCAACGCCATCTGTTAAATTAAATCCACACCGCCCATTTTCCAGCCCATTGCCCGCTGCCCGCTGCCGCTTAACCAGATATATTATATGTTTCAATAAATTTACACAAAACCTTGACAAATTATATATCTAAACCTTTCTCATGAATCACTCTATCTAGTGGTGAAAACCGCATGAAAATCCGTTTGGGTAGTTTTTGAGTTTATCGCGAATAGATAGACAGACAGACGCGGCGAATAACTTTGTTTTATAATATGTAGAGATATACCATATAATATATCACAAGAATCCCAACTGCTTCCGTCTGTAGCATGTACGTTGTGAGGCTGAAGGTAAATGGCGAGGGGAAATAAATGGTGGAGTGAAAGCTGGAGAAGTACCCGGCTATTCAGATCTAGTCGACAAACACGGCTAAATCAATTTCAAGCAACATTTCAATTCTGAATGGTGGTCTTACCTACGCCAGAGCGATACTGAGAATGTCTTCCACCTGGACCGTGCCGGGAATATATTTTATAATGTTTTTAATTATAAAATGTTGAAAACACAGATCAATCGAATAAAATTTATTTCGGGATTTGAACCCGCGACCTCCGGATTGCTAGTCAAGAGCTTTACCCCTCAGCCACGAGGGCATGTCAATGTGACTTTTACATAACAATACAGTGATTATAAACTTTGAATTAACGTTGTAAACATATGTAAAAGGAGTGGTAAATTAGTAGGAAGAAAATCTAAAAATAACAGTGCAAAAAAGACAAAGTAAATTTTTTTTAAAATGAATAAGCTAAATGATAAAAAACATATACCTATGACATGATTAATAAAAACATAAAAGTTTTTTGGTAATTTTTAATTATTATAATTTAAGTTGACTGATTCGGCCCATTGGCAGTCGGAGTTCACGTGATAACATCGGGCTCATGGCGATGGCGGTTGAAATGAACACGCCGAAAATTACAAAATGCGTATTTAAGCTATGTTTAAACATTTACATGTGAAAGGTAAGACCGTCTTTTTTCTTAAAGGTCTTCATAGAACTACTTTTACACAATTTTACGGCACAGTGGACCATTTTTCTATGTTTTATGAACGTTTTTCTGGGAGCTCTATGCGCGACCGAGGTGTAAAAGCCAATGTCAGCCATCTAAAAACCGTTCGGTAAAATTTTTGAAAAGGCATGCTTTGGGCAGTGGGGCACACTTTACATGCCGTCTCTCTAGTATCCATACTCTTATATCACACTATTACATTGGTATGTCATTCGCCATTGTTTATTGTTTTAGTGTGAGTCGTTTTTTGGTTATAAATAATGACCGTTTTTTGGTTATAATACACTGCTAGAATCAACTAGTTAATGGTCTTAGGACCATTTTAGTGCTTTGTCGGGTCGGGAAAAGTATTATTATTGTAACATGTGATTATTAAAGTTAATAAATAAGTTGAAATTCGCCAGTGAAGAAATATTGTCTTTATTGAAGATCTTCTGCAACAAAAAACCAAACTTGCCAGTTTTACCAAAATATATATAGGTGAGCACTGAGCATTTTCCTTGCTCCAGATTATTTCAGAACATCCTTTTGAACTTAAATTAAATATTACGTTAAATCCAGTTAGATGTTAATTGTAATCAAGACGACTATAAACAAGACTCGTAATCTATACAAACAACTATCATTTGAAGAAATTCATCTAAAATAAATAAATAAACGGTTGACGATCCCTTCAGTGTTAATGCATTATTTCTCCGTTGTTGGTTTAAACTTTAAACCATTCCCGACACCTGTTTCTCCTAATTTAATCCCTTGTCCAATAAATAATCATAAAAACATCTTCGACACACCTATCTGCTGCCTTTGTATAAATACTCACATAAATTTAACATGCTCAAGGTTATGCTTTTCGAAAATGTCGACAAATGTAGCCGCATTCTACAGTATTACTATATCAAATATAATTAATTTTATTTTAATTAACTCTCACTTATTTACTCTATTTTCTAACTTTCTTGCAAAAGGTACTTTTTTAGTCAATAATTATGAGATAAAAATATTGTACTTAGATTCTATTTAGAGAAAAATTCAACGGTTTCACAACTAACTAATTGTAAAGATGTGGCTTATGAAAAAAATATCTATATATGTGTAAAAAACGGAATAAACAAAGAAGAAAAATAAACATATTATAAATATGTTTTGCTTCTAATATTAATTTACTTATTTTATTAATTTATTTATTGACTTCTTATATAAAATAAACCCCTATTGGGCTTTTTCATATAAAATACAAATTTCATTTATAACAACAGTATATAACACAAATATAAAAAAGATTACAAAATATACAAATAAAACATAAACTCAATGTAAAATAATAGGAATACATCTAATGCTAATTCCACGTGGATGACTTTAGAGAACTCGTATGTGTAACAATTCATATACCTACGAGCAACAAAAACATTAAAAATAATGAAAACACATTAATTTTTACTTAACTACTCGTTGTATGCTTTTGAAATAAGAATAATAAAAAAAAAACAATATACAAAAGAAAATCGAAATAAAATAAAATGATTTCTCATTCATTATTTAGGTACATCTAAAAAGTGGTGGACTAATTTGGCTTTAAATGAATCGAAATTTAAATTAAAAATGTCAGCGACATCAGTTAGTTCATTGCCCAACCTGTGTATGAATTTATATAGAGGTAGAACCTTCGTGGGAAATTGTGTATTTTAGTTAGTGTTTTGTTAAAAAAATAATAATAATTTGACCAATTTTTTTTTTTTTTTTTTATTATAGCTACTATATAAAAAAATTTTACATACAAAATACAATGTGAAATTAAGTACAAAATATTGTATTTCTTAGTCCTCCTCACTAGGGGTTCCTGTGCCGAGGCTTACTAAAGTTATTTAAATATAGTTCATTTGTCTTCTATGTCGTTTTTAGCGTCTTCGCTTATTAATTCGCTTAATTCGCTTAATTTGACTTAGTTGGAGGTTGTGCGAAACCGGTTGGCATGCTCACATAAATAAAGCGATGTTTTCAAAGTTATTTATTTATTTATTAACGCCCTTTTTCGGGGATTTTACATATGAATGGTTAGAAATATACATTATTTATTGTACATAACTGAACTGCCACAGTAACAATATTTTATATTTATTTAAAGATAAATTGAAGATGTGCACTGACTTGGTACAATTGTTTCCCTCCATTAGTATTTTGGGCAAAGAGGAACACATATGGTGGTTAGTCCCAGAATTTCTGCACTGAAATAAATCCTGACTTCTATTATTACGTAGTGGTATCCGGAAGCTTATCAATTCAAGCAATATCGGACAATACAACTAAATCGTTTAGAATTTTATATAGAAATACCAAGTCAGTGAAAATTCTTCGGTCTGACAATTTGAGCATATATTATTTAAAAGTGTGACGCATTCCAAAAATATTACATTAGACATTTCAAAAAAAAAAATTTATATATATATATTTTCAAGATTTGTTATTTTTCTGAAGGCAAGATTACAAAACTTTTTGGAAATAACCATGGACATATGAATATATCTGGACCTGCCCTAAGTGATAAAAACGTATTATTTCCCCCTCCCCATGGAGCCGGCTATTGCTCCGCCTTGGAGCCAGCTGGGCTTACGAGAGCGTCGCTTGAATCTAAAAAATGTAACGTCATCGTAACATTCTTGTCCTGACCAGCGCACTGGTCACATCGCACATTTTACGAACAAAAGTGAGAGCTTATGCTATACATTATACCCTAATATATGTGAACGTAGCGAATGTGAGCGTTTCTCCAGTGGTTACAGGGGTAAGTAAATTATGAAACATTTGTAAAAGTGTCTCAACTAAACACGGCAACAAAATAGTCCCGTATGAAAAAGGGCGAACTTTCCTTTGCCGATTTCGACTACGCAAATATGATAATAACGTGGCGGGCAATTCGCGCTCCCATGTAAAAAGGTCTATTCATTAAAAAGCAGTTTTGCTTTTAAGAACTAAATGGTGATATTATAATGCGAGATGCCTATATACTGTCAGATTGATTTTTATGGGTTTTACCCCTCATCTGTATCTTCTGGTCTATTAAATTTGGATGTCTATGGAAATAACTGTATCTACGAAGTACCTCATTATATTTTCTACGAGGTAATAAATAATTAAAAATATATATGAATATTCTTCAATAAGTCACATACGCATTTTGCAACACATTTTTTTCCGTTCATTGATGATTCCATTAATTTAAATCAACTTATTATTAAAAACATAGATTAAAAAAATATAAACTGGATAAAGTAATTTAAAAAATTATTTGCCTTATTAATTTCGCTATCGCATTTATAATAACTCCTGGGAGGGTTTCGTTGCGTAAACCTGACATTAAATTGTACCTTAAAGCACCATTAGGCAGCCTTAACAAGCTCCCTCAAAGCACCTGTTAGTTAAATTCGATAATTTGTGAAAAAAGTGCCACAAAAAAAAAAACACTTCAAATGTTGAAGTGTCGGTATTACTGTAAAAGGTACACGGGTCGTTAGTTTGACTGGATCATAATTTATATGAAACATCGAATTTTCACACTAAAATATAAGGGTTTATTTTGATAAGATCCTAGCTGTAATTGTAATGTCAACGAAAATTCTTTGTTTTTTTTCTAAGATCTCATGTCTTATCATCAAATATATTTGATATTTTACTTGACTTAGGTGGTATTTCACCATCCTCATCATAGCTTATCCATAGGATAACGTATACTTTCGATTCACGATTTATGGTAAGTTCATTTATTAATTAAATCAGAGTTTACTATTCGATACTTAAACCTATAAATAGTGGCTATATATCGGACAAGTTGACCGAGTTTTCGAACTGTTGCCAGTATTTTATTTTTATTATATTAGAGGCTATTTCACCATCGTCCTGATAGCTTATCCATACTATAACGACGGCATCTGTGGTCAAGAGGTAAGGCTGTTTGCAATCCTAAGGTCGCGGGATCAAATCCCAACGTCAGCAAATAAATTTTATTTGATTAATTTGTGCTATTTCACAATTACTCATTTCAAATAATGCATAGAATATTGGCGGCACATTCCAGAGTGGAAGGTACTCTCAGTATCGCCCTGGTGTAAGACCACCATTTAAAATTAAAACGTTGCTTGAAATGGCTTTAATCGTGGTTGGTGACCAGATCTGAATAGCCAGGTACTTTCCCACCTTCCTCTTCCCCATCTCCTTCCCCTCCCCACTAGATTCAGCCGCACAACATACCCCAATCGAGGATGCCATAGTCCAAAGATATTCAAATACAAAAGAGATATGCTATGGTGTCCGCGCAATTGTCGGCGGATTACGACCTAATAAGAGTAGTTTGCATACGAAAAGAATTTGTACATTTCGTTGATTTTTTGAAGGTGTGTTTTTTTTGGTTAACAATATAGTTTGAATACGGAAAGAATTCGTTCATTTAGTTTAACGTTCGTTTGGTTTATTCGTCCATTTAGTTTATTTGTTAATTGGTAAACAATATCGGCGACACCCGGAAGCGTAGTCGCACCTAGTAAAAACTGCAGATAGCACATCTATTATATTTCAATATTTTTGCCGTAGTCTCACTGGCTCCAGACGGGGAGCCGCTGGGACTCTTGTGAGGTATTTTATTAAAATTAAAAAAAAATGACTCCTTAATTTAAATTAACTTATTGCCTCCTAACAAAATTAAAATTGAATCGCTTTGCTAAGACATTTTTAATCGGTTGGAAATAACTAGATATAATATGATGATAACATTGTGTACCTTCACTAAAAACCATCTAATTAATTACCTCACGGTTATTAATTGTTGTGTTTTTTGTATGGCAATTAATAGAGTTATTATTGATTGTTCATACAAGAGAAGGACGTTGTTGTTGTTTTTAGACGATATCGTAAGAATCGGAAAGGAATTACGTATAATTGACAGGTAAAAGAAAAAAAAATAAGGGATGTTGCAGTCAATGTCGGAAGTTGGTAAGTAGTTCACCTGTTTTACGTTCTACGAATGCGTTAGGAAATTGGTATTCAACTTAATGCAGGATGTATTGGAATCAGAAGCTTTCAAAGTTCGATGGAATATAATAGGATAATTATTATCAATATTATTATTTAATTATAAAAATACAGCTATAATAAACGATCTTCTGCTTTTTTTTACATGAATACCGCACAAGAGTCCCAGCTGCTCCCGCCTGGAGCCAGTGGGACTATGGCATCCCTAATTGGGGTATGTTGTGAGGCTGAAGGCGGTAGGGAGGGGAAGGAGATAGGGAATAGGAAGGTGGGGAAGTACCTGGCTATTCAGATCTGGTCACCAAACACGGCTAAAGCCATTTCAAGCAACGTTTCAATTCTGAATGGTGGTCTTACACCAGGGCGATACTGAGAGTATCTTCCACTCTGGAACGTGCCGCAAATATACTATATATATATATATTATTTTAAATGAATAAATTGTGAAATACACAAATAAAATTTATTTGCCACGCCGGGATTCGATCCCGCGACCTTCGGAATGCGAGTCAAGCGCCTTACCGCTGCGCTACGCCGTAGTATATAATTTTATCATTCTTAGCATTAGTGAGCGTTTTCTGCAGAGTAAATGGTAATTCACAGGGGATATTTCACTGGTTAGTTATTCAATTATTATAAACAATAATTATCAGCCTGAAACACTCATCCACATTGAAAAAATCTTCCGAGAATAGATACATGACGCCAACGGAACTTGAACCCGTACCCTTCTGATTGCCGGTCAGCTGCTCTCCCAATTGAGCTATGGCGGCTTATCTTATACCCGCCAAATGATTCAATATATACTAGTGTTTCATTCAACAATTATTGCTTATTATATTTTTTCCACCTGAAAAAATATAATAAGTTAGTTATTCATTAAAATTAAATTAAAATATTCGTATACCGAATCGTAGATCGAGTACCGAATAGTTACTCGGACACAATGCATAAAAAATAAATATAAAATAATATATTACGGATAACGATTATCAAGAGGTTGGTGAAATACCCTCATTGTTCATCAATTCTTGAAACTTAAAGCAGTTTGCTGAAGTTCCTTACGTTTTCTTAACGCAGTTTTGTCAATATCTAAGCATTTTGGCGTTTTTTTTAAGAATAGTACACCAGAAATGCTGTTCCATCATTGAAGTATTTGCATTAGAAAGGCGCTGAGGTGCTCACTAGTCCGGCCGCCCTTTCTAATATATTTTTAACTAGCAGACCCGGCTACACGTTGCTGTGGCTAACGATACCTTTATAACCAACGCCATCTGTTAAATCAAATCCACACTGCCCGCTGCCCGGTGACCGCTGCCGCTTGGCCAGATATATTATGTATTTCAACCAATTTACACAAAACCATGACAAATTATATATCTAAAATCCTTCCTCATGAATCACTCTATCTATTGGTGAAAACCGCATGAAAATCCGTTGCGTAGTTTAAAAGATCTAAGCGCACATACAGCTTGAGCGACTTCGCCTGGAGCGAGTGAGACTATGGCATTCCAAATTTGGGAACGTTGTGATGCTAAAGGTAGTGGGTAGGGAAGGAGATGGGAAAGAGGACGATGAGGAAGTATCTGGCTATTCAGATCTCGTCACCAAACACGGTTAAAGCCATTTCAAGCAACGTTTCAATTCTGAAAGTTAGTCTTACAATAGGGCGACGCGAGAGTATCTACCAGGTCCTAGAACGTGCCGAAGAACTATAAACGTGAAGATTTGCATTTTTCATTAACATCTGCATTTTTACGTACTTACTTTTAATGCATGTGGTTCATAAATAATATATTATACCTCCAATTTGGTGCTGCAACATAAAGCATAATTCCAGTAAAACCAAGTGTTATACGGTTCGCGTTTCTTTGTTTTACCTCCCCTGCCCTAGTCCCTTAGTTCAAGTAATTATTTCTGGGATGCCAACGTGACCTTTTCGCCCCCGTCATTATTGAGAGCACCTGTCTCCTTGAGTTAAAAAACAACAAACCCTAGGGGCCAGAAGGAGCTCACTTTGAGACCTTGTAGTCTGTTGTACGTAACTTCTATGGAAGTTTTACTAGTTCAAAGCGTGAAAATATTATATCCAAATATTGGTCAATAAATTTCTTAGATTATAGAGACAAGGGAGATGGGCCATGAACTTTTATTAATGTGGAAGTATCGCAAACATCGTTCAAGTACCTACTTTTACACACCAAGGTCCCTCCTTTGTTTTTACCTGCAAACAAAACGAATTACATACTTTTGAATGTAGCTATAACTTTGTGGTTATCCATTATAGATAAATGAAACAATTTAACTTTGTTTGAACTACTTTTATACTTGAGTAAATCCGACCGGTTTCAGAACGACCGTTCCTTCTCCACGGTAAAAAAAATCCCTTAAAAATAATGAATCTATTTATCAACAAACAAAAAATATTGTCTTATAGCCCAATCATGGATTTGTTCCCCTACCCTCCCACTCTTCATTAATACCTAGCAACAGCTCCACCCCTATCATAATAATACATTGTTCCCATCCATATTTCAAAACTGTCAAAACAGTATACATTTGCCCTGAAGAAGGAACGTTCGTTCTAAAACCGGTCGGGTTTAGTCAAGTATAAAAGTGGTTCAAACAAAGTTAAATTGTTTCATTAATCTAAAACGAATTACTTTTATCACACAGCCACTTTAATAGTTTTTGCAGTTTGGTCGGTGTTCGGCGACAGTCGGCACGCTTTAATGCCATATCTCACTTGTTTCTATTACTATGATTTTTATTCACAGATTCACCTAAAAAATAGATCCAATTGTTACTAACCTATAACTTACGGCTTTCATCAACAAATTCGACACTGTTTTTAATATTGTATAAATTATCTTTAAAATACCGACCGTCAGACTGGCGTGGTCTAGGGGTAAGGCTCTTGACTCGCAATCCAAAGGTCGTGGGATCGAATCCCGGCGTAGGCAAATAAATTTTATTTGATTAATTTGTGTTATATCACAATACATTCATTTAAAAATAATATATACTCTCAGTATCGCCCTGGTGTAAGACCACCATTCAGAATTGAAACCGTTGCTTGAAATGGTTTTAGCCGTGTTTTGTGACCAGATTTGAATAGCCAGGTACTTCCCCACCTTCCTCTTCCCCATCTCCTTCCCCTCCCCACTATCTTCAGCCTCATGACTCACAACATACCCCATTATGGATGCCATAGCCTCAGCTGCTCCCGTCTGGAGGCAGTGAGGTATTCACATTAAATAATAATAATTTCAAAAATCTATAAAATATATATCAAATAAAAATATATCACAAAATATGTGTTGTGTTAAATATGTATTATAAAAGTGCATTAACTTCGGGAGGTGATTCTACATGATAGTACAAGTAAAAAAGATAAATAACTTTTTTCGAAATTACAACTTTTAGGGGTAGTTTTGAGGTAAAAAGATAAAATTAGTCCGGCGTGTGCGGCCAGATTTATTATTTTCCGCTATTACGATACGGGCCAATCACAATCGAGTCGGGCGCCCGGCAGGCTCTAAGCAAATAAGATCGTACCTCACACTAAGGATTTTTAGTAGGTACGTCTTTTTGTATGGGAAAAAAATGTTGGAATTTCGGAAAAAGTTGTTAATCTTTTTTACTCCTACCATCATGCAGAATCACCTCCCGAAGTTAATGCACTTTACCCCCGGATACCCTGTATTATATAAAAAACCATTGATGTCCTGCTGTTAAAGTCCCTTTTTATTATTGTAATAATTTATCAAGTGGGGATCTGATACGATAAATAATTTATAGTACGGTTGTAAAGTCCTACCGGGAAAGCTTGACAGTTGTAGAGGCGATAAACTGTATTGATAATTGGAACAACAACTGTTTGATACGCGATGTGGAATTTGATATTATCAGCATGTCTAATAACGTGTTGACGATTTGTCAAAATTAATTCAAACTTATATTGACAGGTGGTGTGAAGGGGATAAGATTATTGTATAAAAGAATAACAAAATATGTTACAAATATGATTGTTTAATATTTTTTAGGTTTTTGTTTAATTCCATAATGCTTTGATGTAAGTTCAATTCATAATACGACTAGGGATAAAATACATTTAATAGTGTCCGACCGGAATTTCGGTTTTGGTTTCGGCTTTCGGAGTTTCGGCCGCGGTTTCGGTTTCGGCCAAAATCTGATTCCCTGATGTGCCGGATCACGATTTTACTTTATATACCCATATTATAATGTGTGCGTTATGTGAGTGTCTAGAATAACTAAATAGAAAAAAATAAATTTAAATAAATATTTTATAATATAAGATATAAGAGTTGTCGTAAGTTTAAAGTCATTTTCAAATATTATTATTTTTGTCAAATTTATCGTTTAAATAGTAAGAAAGAAGTTTAATGGTTATTAAAGATACGACTTATCAGATGACTGTATTTTTGTACTTTCTATAAAGTACCTTTAACACCCGTGACAAAGGTCACCCCTAGTGATTCGCTACATCTGGTGACTTAGCCGCGGTGTCCGGGTTCATGGGGTGAGGTTTGTCTAGCTCTTGGTGGCAAATGCTTTTACCCACCTACTGCTTGCTGGGCCGGATCGGGAGATACTTGTTGAAGGAGACTTTTTGAACTCTCCAGCAGGATTATGCCGACCCATCGCCTTGCACCTAAGTGGGAGGGATGGATTCATATGTTTGTCACTTTTGAACATATATATATATACCTCCAGATTCCTACCCACCCCTCATACCTTTTTACTTCGCAAAACTTCCCCCCCTTCCTTTCCCTAAAAACACTCCACACAGCATTTACAAAGATGATGTAGGCCCTAAGGGATTTTTTTCCTCGAGGCCTTCAGTGTGGAGATAATAAAAATTAAAAAATTATGTAATTTTGCATTTTACTTATCTAACACTAACTTTAATGAACTCTTACAAGTTTATTAATAATATTCCTTATTTTGGGGAAAACAGAGTTTTTTAATCTTATTGAATAAGTTTCGTTTTCGGCTTCAGTTTCGGTTGAAACTAGATCAGAAGCCGAAATTCGGTTTCGGTTTCGGTTCAAAATCTCATTTCGATCGGATTATCGTAGACCTGTGATCACTAAAAATAAAGTTCTGGTGAAGATTAATGGAAGAACATAGAAGAAGAAGACACGTACTAAATGGCTTCGAAAACACGTGACTGGTGCAAGAGTAATTTTTTCGGACTGCTGTCAGAAGGGCGAAGATTTTTTTAGAAACAATAAGGAACTCCAGTGAAAAATATTCTGGCATTAAAAAAATATGTTCATATAGACCAATAAACGCTGATTCTGAATATATAAGTTTTATTTAATAATATTAAACGCAGAGTTTTTTAAAAAATTATTAAAAACTCCATTTTTAATCGGGTCGTAAAAACACGCCGTCAAGGTGACGTCACTGTTTGACGTGTCGTGACGTCACCGTAAAGTCATTGTATGGGAATGTATGATATTATGACACAAGCCATCGTATTAATTTATTCGTTTATTTACAAACTGTTTGTAGAGATTTAGTTGTTGTGTTTATTGAAACATTATTTAGGCCTAAATAATGTTTAAAAAATAAAGGTATCTCTTATTAGTTTATCTCTATTATTGAAAATATTCAAAAACTACTGCACATAAAAAATAGTAATGCTATTTCAAGGGATAATACTTCGAACAACGGAATTCAAAATGGCGGCAGTAGATCAGCTGATTGCCAGATCCTATACTTATTTTTCAGGAGTGATGACGTCACACGATTCACGATACATACGGTGGTTTTCGGGGGGTCTTGAAAAATTAAAACTTTGACAATTATTTTAACTATTAAAACTAACTCTAAAAATAAAAATAAAAATGCAGTTATTTAAGTTAGAAGGTTCATATTTTTTTTAAATAATGCTGTTTTTTTGCAAAATTACTGCGTTATTAAATAACGGAGTTGAACTAACAAAGCTCTTAGAATTACGTATACGCGATGCCCAGACTTAATAATGCATCTAAGACGCAATTACTTTATTCCGTTCGATGGTTGAAATATGACAAAGTCATCATTTACAAAGTAATAAGTAGGTGGTAATAAAAGGTTTTAGGCACGCAAGTGTAAACGATTTTTTTATTAAACAATTTTGTGGGAATCCACATCAGATTGTCGTTATTTTCGAGTGTCAAAAAAACTAGAAAAATCCGTTAAAAAGCGTCCGTGTCAAATCAAAATACCACTCGAGCGCCTTGCGTGTTTAAAATTACCCCAAAAAATTATATAAATTTGTTGGGGTCAAAAATACCGGCACCGCAGAGCACCCAGTGTCAGAGTGCAATCTAATTTAGTGAAAATCTCAATTGATTCGCAATTATTTCCGTAGATTTCTGTGGGTGATAATAGTTTGTACGATAATGTGATTTTTAATTGGTTGGGGGAGCATGTGGCAACGAATTGTTATTAGGGGTTGATTTTATGGACAAGTTTTATTCACAGTTTGTCGTAAATCTCTACATTAATATAATACACGATTATTATGACAAAAAATTTAATGAAAAATTATCATTCTGAATATCCGAAGTCCCTTTTTAAAGTAGAGTTTTTTTGATATTTTGTTTCTTTAAAAATTTATATGTGTCGTAGGTCGTAGGTAACTGACAAGACTGAGGCTGAAGAAATAAGGGAAGGGAAGGAGATCGGAAAAGGAGTAAGTACTTTAGGAAAATAATTTCCCTCAGGGCCTATGTCATCTGGGATGCTGTGTGGATGGTCTTTTTGAGGAGAGGAAGGAATGAACATTGGTCTTGAAGAGACCCATGTTGTAGGAAGTAGGAAACACAGAGGCCGGCAAATCATTCTTCAGCCGAGCTGTTGAACACAAGAACGAGTCGAAGAAACGACCCGTTCTCATGTGACAAATGTCAACCGTGTACAAATGTTGGGCACGCGTTTGACGTGTTTCCCGACTATGCACCGGTGCCGAAGGGATCAATGATGCTAGTTCCTCGGAACATCTTCCATTGTAATACCGGTAGAACAAGGATAGCATTCCCACCCGACGCCGGTGCTCTAAAGATTGCGATCCGTCTGTTAAGATGGGAGAATCTATTAAACGGACCGCCCGTTTCTGCACAGAGTCGAGGGTATTTTTCAGGTATTTTGGAGCTCCAGACCAGAGGTGGCTGCCAAATTCAACCGTGGGGCGCACTTGTGATTTGTACAGGGTTAGCAGTTGTGTACTATTAAAGTATCTGCGGGCCCTGTACAGTACGCCCAGTTTTTGGGAGGCTAACTTTACTCTGGCTTCGATGGAGCCCCCATACCTGAGCTGGTCACTTAGGGTTACACCAAGCATATCAATGGAGGGCCTGTTCGGAAGATTGCTTCCGTTGAAGGATACTAGATATTCATTTCGATCCCTTTTAGACGTAATCAGACAAGATTGGGTCTTTGAAACATTAAATTCAACGAGATTATTTTTACCCCAAGAGAAAACACTCTCGAGGTAACCGTCCATTCTTTGCTTCAAAGCCCTCCGAGCCGTTGGGGTTTGTGAGCCCTTTGGGGGCTTGTCAAACAAAAAGCTATCATCCGTAACAGCACCAATTCACTGTCCGCGTAACAGTGAATTGGTGCACATGACAAAAGGTCGTTGATGTGCAACAAAAACAAAGTCGGAGACAGAACCGATCCCTGCGGGACGCCAGCATTTGTCGAGTGTGAGGAAGAGGTGAAACCATCGACTACCGTCTGAATCGACCTCTCCCTGGTGGTGGTCTTTGATCAGGGCGGTGCCATTTTTTTGTGTTGGTACTTGCCAATTGATTTGAGATTTATTATTTTTTTGTTCTCTATTTTATACAGGTGCTTGCAGGTTTTTTTTTAAACGATGCAATGGCGCCTCGGAGCCTCAGGAATGAGTTTTTCTTTTGCCTTGTTTAATTCATATTTGTGTTTACTAACCTATTATTAATATTTGCATTTTGTTTTTCCTGTTAAGCACTTGCATACTGCTTACTAACAACGTATTCAGGGACTCTGGAGGTCTAGAATCGTTCAAAATAAATAAATGTAGCTTCGTTTAACAAAAAAATTAGAATCTTGCGAGAGCCTTGAAGGAGTAACCATATGTTACTTATACCAGAGCGGGTAAGTGGTGGATTACCTCCAAAGGGCGGTACACCATATTTTTTTAATTACTAAGGTTACACAAAATTGTATTCCCAATAAACTGTACCAAACAGAACAGTAACAAAACGAACGTTTAAATAATAGGTTAAGTTAGATTTGGTTAGGATAGGTTAGGTTGGGTTAGGTTAGGTTAGGTTATGTTAACTTAGGTTAGATTTGGTTATATTAGGTTTGGTTAGGTTAAGTTAGGTTAGGATGTGCTGTGTTTTTTCCTCCGCTTTTCTCAACTTTTCTTCATTCACCTGTTTCTATCAATAATTGGAGCAGTCCGCTCCGGGCGCCGACTTTCTAAGGCTCCAAGGATCCAAGGATCCAATACCTAACAACTAACTCAGCGCCCTTGAAGTTTTTACTCGCGTCGGCTCTGCATGAAACTATAAAAACCGTACTTACTTATCGAATCTCGAAAGTTATAAATATTTTTATTGTAAGTATACTTGGCGGCACTTTGATTTTATTACATACAAAATGACACGATTTGTTTTATAAGAACGAAGGGTTTCCGCAACCCTTCTTTGAGTTACACCTGAATGACCACAAAGATTAATAATAATTGGTTTAATAATATTATTAGGCAGGTGCAACAAACCTTGACTCTCCCTTTTGTCAATTTAATGTTTCAAATTGCTATTTCCTGATCGCATTGCCACCTTCGTGATTTGTTTTTCCCTGCATTATTCAATTAGTTTTGTTATTACTGCATTAACAATTTGACTCGGACAAAATGAGTCAAAGTTTTCATTGCGGTTTGACAGCTCAACTAATGATATTAATAATTTTTGAAGGTTGAAACTCGAAAGCACAAAAAAAGCTTTTTCGATCGAGATATTACGGTTGTTCATAAATGTTGTGATTTGAAACTCGATGAAACGAAAAATAGAAACACTAAAAAGAGACAAACCCATACATTTAGCCTGCGAGAGAATGAGATAGTATAATTGGTCTCCTCTTTGTGCGGTGCTTCGTAGTTCATCGGTCTTCTCTTTGTGTGGTGCTTCGTAGCCTCCCTATTCGGTTGCGTGACTTTTCAACCCGCGACAAAACATCCCCCAACAAAATATCTACTAAAAAATAACCTAACCTAAGAAAAAAAAAAGATTAAAATAATACACGCATCCTATAAAGATAAAAATAAATTGTTGTTCAAAAATAGTAAAATGGGACAAACATAATACAGACATCCTATAAAGATAATAATATTTATTTCAAAAATATTCAAATGAAAATAATACAGACATCTTGTAAATTGGGTTAGGTTAGGTTAGATATACCAGACTATTGTAAGACCCGCAATAATGTATGGCTCCGAATGCTGGACTATGTACAACTCCTACACTAGGCAACTTGAAACAGCAGAAATGCGAATGCTTAGATGGTCGGCAGGAGTATCACTAAAAGATAAGATCAAAAGTTCACGCATTCGTGGTAGCCTGGGTGTCACAGACACAAATAGTAAGCTGGAAGAACAACAGTTGAGATGGTATGGACACATAAGACGGAGACCATCAGACAACACAGTGAGGCAGGCAATGTCTATGGATCTTCACCGACAGTCATCCAGAGGAAGACCGAAGAACTCCTGGATGACTCAATGTTCCAAAATTCTTCAGAGAAACGGCCTGGATGAAGGCGATACCCAGAACAGAAGATATTACAACCTGAGAACGAGAAGAGCCGACCCCAACAGCCTACCTAGGCAATGAGTTGGGACAGCGCAAGGAAGAAGATGTTAGGTTAGGTTTTAGTGGATATTTTGTCGGTATATTTCGTCGCGGGGTGAAAACACGCAGTACCTCCCCACTCTTGTCTCTATAGTTTTTTGAAGGTTTCACTTCTACCGCGTGTGAATTGCACACTCTTTTTATTTTTTTTTTCATTGCATGTTAATGACATAATTTGAGGATATTTCAACCACCATGCTAGGCACATGCCCATCTTGCTGTGGTCGATTTTATATACGGTGCAATTACACATGAAATATAAAACAATGTAAATTAATATAAAAGAATATAAAATAACATAACACCTTTATCTTTACTAAGTATAAAATGAAGTCATCGATCTTTAGTCTTAGATCTTTTAAACTACGCAACGGATTTTCATGCGGTTGTCACCAATAGATAGAGTGATTCATGAGGAACGTTTTTAGGTATAAAATTTGTCAAGGTTTTATGTAAATTGGTTGAAATACATAATATATCAGGCCAAGCGGCAGCGGGCAGCGGGCAGCGGGCAGCGGGCAGCGGGCAGCGTGGTGTGGATTTGATTTAAAGCTCTGAAACCGGGCCCGAAAAGAAGAAGATGGAGAGATACGAAATTATGAATGTTAGAGGAGAGCGCTAACATTTCGAAAATGTTTAAAAAAAACACGACTCGTTTAAAAAAGAGCAAAAATCTCGCAGGCATTATCTTAAACAGCATTCAAAGAAACACTGTGAATTTTTTCATACATATAACTTGTAAAATAAGTGAAACAAACGCATTAATAATAATTTTTGGAGCATACTTTGGGATTTTTTTCTATCGAGGGAATTTTATATAATTTGCGTTTCGGCGCGGGCAAAGTCTAGATATTATCTTCAAGAATAACATATATTTTTTTAAGAGCTTTAAAACTTACCGTCTTTAAGGGAAATATGTAATAAATCGGTACAAATCCGGGTTGCGGGCCCTTAACAGATGGCGTTGGTTACAAAGGTTTCCTTAGCCACAGCAACGTGTGGCCGGGTCTGCTAGTTAATGAATATAAAATTATATAAAATAGTATGAAAGAATATAATAGAAGATAGAGGGATATATAACGTATAGTATATGAAGGAATACAAAAAGTAGGTAATTTAAATATATATGAAGTCAAAGTAAGTACTACACGGAGGTCGTCAATATTTGAATTGAGACAAAGTATGGTTTCGTTTTACCATCTTTGCGTAACAGTTAGTTAGGGGTCGTCCATTAATCACGTGAGGCTCGAAAGGGGGGGGGGGGGGTTCGGAAAAAATCACGAAATATCACCGGGGGGGGGGTATAATGAGATATCACGTGTACTTATTTTTCGTGATAATATTCTGAAAATTTGAAAATACTTTTGTACTAAAAAAAATACACGTGATTTCGGGGGGGGGGGGGTCAGTCTAAAACCTTACCGCGGGGGGGGGGGTTAAAAGTTGCTAAAAAACATCACGTGATGGGACGACCCCATTATATAGCATATACATTAGTTAAGTAGGTACTAAAAAAATATTAATGTGCCACGCCTTTTTGACAAACTAGAATCAAATTAAAAAATAATTTTGAAAATGGCAGTTGATTTGCATACGTAAATACGCACCAGACACCCTCTCTCCGCAGGGGTAGGCAGAGAGAACCTTACTTAGGGGATTCCTTAAACAATAAACAAATTTAAATATTACCGGTAAGGTGCACATGTGGTAAGTAGGAAAGATCACGTAGATAAGGGGTGGGGCGAAGTGGATTTTATTTCCTGGCATTTTTAAATATGAATTAATTATAATGGGAGTAATTAATTCGCTAGGTGTAATGTTTTGCGGTTTTTCAATAAGTTGGTTACATAATTTAACAGTTTGTAAACTAAAAGTGCCTTTTGGGTATTTTTGCAGTATAATGGGCGGAATATTTAGAAATAAGACGTAGTGAGGTTAGGGGGAGAACGAAGTGGAGAAGAGGATAGAGAAGGGGTAGATATGTTCACCAAACATGGCTAAAGTCATTTCAAGCGAGTTTCGTTCCTGAATGTCGGTCTTTCGTTAGCTTTCAATTCCAAAAAGTAATAGGTTAGTTAGTTTTCGATTCCTTAAAATTTACATTACTTAGCGTAAATTTTTTAATTTTTGTTATTTTGTTATTTTCATTTTTCTTTCCCAAAACTGTATCGAATTTTAAGATTTTTTTTGCTAACTGCATTAGAAGAAAATATTCTATGTCTGTAAGTTTCACTTTTTTTAAATGCGTTTGTTTACTTATCGTGTGTTGATGTTCAAACCAGGCAATTTTAACGAGTTTTGAAGGATCCTAACTCCTATAAGAATAGTCCTGGGTCGGTCGTGAATAACCCGCTCATTGAAACCCGCTCACGCACCAGCAAAGAGCGAGCGGGTCATTTTTTCGTCAGCACCCGGGTCTCGCGACCCACTTCTCGCAACTGCTCTACTACTGCAACCTGGGTTTCGGGTGCGGATGTGGCGGGGCGAGCGACAATAGACAGATGTATGAGAGAGCGAACGGTTTGTCAACACCCGGGTTTCGCCGCCCGCTCTCTCGACTCAGGTAGTAGAAAGTAGCTGGGTGAAGCGTAATCGAGGTTCATATTTTGTGTCGCAAAAAGAGCGGGTCTTCGCGACCCGCTCGTGACGCCAGTGTGTCGTGAGCGACCCAGGTCGTGTAAAACGATCGATCGACCCAGGACTATATAAGAAGTAACTTACCAAAAAACCAAAACGTACCAACACGCTAGTGGTCGATATCTATATTGTGTTAAAAATACTTTTGCTAGTGTCAAAATCTAGAGAGGAAATTGGGGAATACGTTTGAATGAAAAAAAAATTCTCTTAACCTCCGGAAAAATAAAAATCCATATCATGACACTTATACTTAATATCATTCCTTTTTTTTACAGATAACAATTTAATGATATATTATGATAATATATTTTAATTTGTAAGTTGCAGTTAGTGTTTTATCCTATGATTAATGTCCCTGATAGTTAATTGCACGTTACAGTGGGTGTCTGTGTCTAGTGCTATTCAACCGCTTTATGCCCCGTTTTTACCCCTTTAGTCAGGGGGTCGTATAAAACATCGACTGATATTTGGGTCTGTTTCTTCAATGACAAGTACTTGGAACCTTAGGATCTGCTGAGCGAGCCTAGAAAGGAGTTTAATAAAAACACACCTCAATTGTGAATACAATATTCCCCGTACGGTAATCATATAATTTTTTTATATATCGATAAAATCAATGGAATGAAATCTGACACTTTAACTTAAATTGTGACCATTATGGAAGGTCAAATCCGAAAGCCGATAAAATGAATTGAAGAACTCTGTTAAATTTTGTTTTACGGAAAAGTAAAGAATGTTACATACTCGAGTATTCATATTACGGGCTATTTATATCACAGAACTTAAATATTAAGGCCCGGTAGTACCTTCTCAAAAAGAAGAAAGGGAAGAGATATGTAAATACGAATGTAAGAGGGAGCGCGCTAATATTTAAAAAAAAAACGATAAAATTTAAGCGAAAATTGTGAACATGTTTATTAAAACAAGGCTCGCTTAAAGTAGAGCAAAAATCTCGTGGGAAATTTCTAAAAAGCATTTAAAGAATCTATGATTTTTTTAATCTTGTAAAGTAAATGAAAAACTTGCTTATAATAATTTTCGGAGCATTTAATAGTGTTGAAGGAAAATATGTAATAAATCGGTAGAAAAGCGAGAATCCCGACCTTAAGCCCCCGAATTCCCAATTTCTACCGATTTATAAGATATTTCTATTGAACACCTCAAGTTTTTAAACTCCTGTTATTTTTGCATTAATTGAGCATTATTCGTGAGATTTTTGCTCTTTCGAAAACGCGTCGTGTTTTATTAAATATTTTCACAATTTTAGCTTATATAGGTAATCCTTTTTTTAATATTATCGCGCTGCTTCTACTATTTGTATTTACATATCTCACCCTCTTCTTCTTTTTGAACGTTTACTACTGGACCTTAACTTAGAAATTTGATAAATTGATCAAGTTCTGTTATACAACTGTCTCTAAGTCTTACATTGAGGACACGTATGAAAAATTAGAATAAAACCGGTAAGGTGCGCGCGCATATGGCGCATGCCACAAAACGCGGCACAAAACCCCTAAATAATATAGATAGCTAAGCAGGTACGATATGGTACGCTTGGACAGACACTGCCCGCAGGCGGTGGTGGTAAGTATTGCCATGAATTATTCATTATTTACTGCAATGTGGTCAGATTGAAACGATAAACATGACTCGGGGTCACCAGGAAACGGCATGAACTACTGTACTTGGTTTTAACCAACTAACCATCATGACAGTTCTCCGCAGGGGTAGGACGAGGATGAAACGACGATACCCTACCCTGGTACGATACTAGTACTGGCACCCAAATTTGGTTCACTGTTGCATACAACTAAAATAAGGTATCAGCTTTTTCTTCCATCCACTTGCGCGTCACATATTCTCCAGAAATTCTCTTTCTTCTATATACGAGTATATTAAAATCAAAATATGTTTGTTTCTCTCTATGTATGCTACGCGTTGCTAAACCATTCTTCCGATTGCGATGAAGCATTGGGGATTTGATGTGCGAATGCCCGCGATTTTTTCAATATATAATAGTAAGTTCTGGCATCATGAAATTATGCGTTGCTAACCATTCATCTGATTGCGATGAAACTTTGGGGATTTGATGTGCAAGCCCGCGATGGTTTCTATATACACTGGTGAGCTCTGGTATTATGAAATTTGTATAAAAAATGCAATATGTAGCACGCGAGTTGTTTGAAAACTAAATGTACCGGGACTGAATTTTGGAATGCGGGAGGGGGAGGGGAAATTGGGAGGGGGGTTCGCGGGACCGAGAAAACGGGAGAGTGAGAAGGCGGAGTGGGAACGCGTGGGAAGGGGACGCGTAAATTTGTAGAAATCTGTTATATATCTGGCCAAGCGGCAGCGGGCTGGCAAACGGGCGGTATGGATTTGATTTAACAGATGGCGTTGGTTATAAAAGTTGGATAATGGCATGGCATTGTGTGTTGGTTTTTTTTTACATGAGCTCCACACAGAAGGCCCTGAGGAAAATAATTTGCCTCAGTGCATATGTCATCTTTGAGGATGCTGTGTGGAGGTTTTTTTTTAAGGAATGGAAGGAGAGGAGAGTTCTGGGAAGGAAATGGGTTTAAGGGGTGGGTAGGAGTCTGGGGTTCAGTGTGTCCTGGTCATCCGCCTCCAATACCTAGACAAACCTCACCCCATGAACCCAGGCACCCCTGCTAATTCACCAAACGTAGCGAATCACTTGGGGTGACCTATGGCAGAGGTGTTGATTATCAAATAAAGATTCCCGGGCCACAGCAACGTGTGTCCGGGTCTGCTAGTAAGTATTAAGATCTGAATTAATTTTTGTTTTGTAACAAATCATCTATCCAACTCGCGACACGTTCATTCAAAAACATGCGTCTTAATCTCATCACCGGGGAACATTTCCAACCCAAAATAGGGCAGATGTTATGTTGAAGTTCAGAGTCTTCACATCCCTGCACCTACCGACAAACATTATTTAATATTATTATTATATTGTCTGTGGTAGATATGGCACTAGGCCGCCATCTGTTGGCGGTGGTTGGAACGATATATTTGCATAGACAAGAATCTAGACAGGAGACCGTATAACATATTTTTGGGGTCATTAGAATGATATATGAACTGCGTTCATTTTACTTGGCAGATTAAACTGCATGAATTGTGTAATAAAATTTTAAAAGAATCTTGTCATTGTTACTATATTTGGTCACCGTATTAAAACGTTCACTCAGATTCTTTTGAAAAAAATCGGCACAAATTTTTAAGACGTATAAATTATTAACTTAATACTCCTAAAATATAAACTTTAACTATCAAATGTAAAATCTAAAATTAATAATTGGTTTTTGATGTCATTTTTCTTTTTAAAATGATTAACTCCCTTATTGACAGCCCTTCAATATTGCAATGGGGTATTTCCACGTTTTTTTATTGCTTAAAAAAATTAAACCAAAAATTAAGATTATAACATTTTTATTTTATTTTTATGTTGAATAAATTTTCTACAGCGAGTTAATCTTTCCCATTTTTAAATTACCGCTAAAACGGCTATCGTGTGACGTCATGAGCGTGGACGCTCACTGACAGTGTTAATTTATGCTGGCCCAGCTGAGCGACGCTTGTGACGTCACAATCCGATTTGCCAACCACGGGCCGTTTTGATTTTGTCAGTTTTAGATCGTTTTTAAAATCAATAATATTAAATGAAAACAAAATAAACAAACATTTTTAGTAAGATGATTAAAATCGGAAAAATAATTTTTAAATATTCCGTACATTTTCAAAAGAATCCCTCGTTTGTGGAAATACCCCATTTTTTCATTTCATGTTCCTAATAGACTTTCACGAACTAAAAATATTTTTCACTGTAACATTAACGTCAAGATCAATGTATTTTTGAACTCCACATGCATATACAGCTTAGGTAACCAATATGCAGAAGTGGCGATATTTTTAATATGTTTACCGAAAGAAAGAACTTACAAAAAAGCTCTTCACTTATTTTTACAAAATATTTAAAAGAAAATAATTACTTTTTGTTTGCAATAGCCTGATTGTAATTTTTCAAGTGAATAACGACACTAAAAAGAGACAAATGAGATAGAATAATCGGTCTCCTCTTTGTGCGGTGCTTCGTAGCCTCCCCACTCTTCTTTACTTTAGTTTTCTAAAGGTTTTAATTCTACAGCGTGTGAACTGCAAACTTGTATTTTTAAAGTGAAAACTCCTTTAGCGCCATTTTGATTTGAAACTCGATGAACCGAAAAATAGTGACACTAAAAAGAGACAAACACTGTCTATAGGATTTAGACTGCGAGAGAACGAGTTAGTATAATCGGTCTCCTCTTTGTGCGGTGCTTCGTAGCCTCCCCACTCTTGTCTACTTTAGTTTTCTGAAGGTTTCATTTCTACCGTGTGTGAATTGCACACTCTGTTTTTTTAATCAAATTATAATAGTAATAACAGTAATTGTCTTTAATTCCAGGGTGTTATTTTGTTTTTTTTTTTACATTAACTCCACGCAGGAGGCCCTGCGGAAAATAATTTCCCTCGGAGCTTGTGTCACCTGGGATGCTGTGTGGAGGGTCTTTTTGTGGAGAGGAAGGAATGAACATTGGTCTTGAAGAGACCCATGTTATAGGAAGGAGGAAACACAGAGGCCAGCAAATCATTCCACAGCCGAGCTGTTGAACACAAGAAAGAGTCGAAGAAACGATCCGTTCTCATGTGACAAATGTCAACCGTGTACAAATGTTTACTATATATTTGATATTATTGTGTTTACACTATACCATTTTTATGCAGAATTTTTTTTATTCTGTTTATCATTCGCTTATAAGCAGCAAAAAACCTGAAACAAGAAATTTAAAAGAAGAAAATATAATAATAATAATAATAATTAATAATTAATTAATAAATCTTCATTCCAGGATGTGGGGAGCATAGTGCAATCCCACACGTCCCATATAGTTATACATATTTATATATTTACATAGTAAAGAAATAAGAACGTAAATAGAAAATAAAAATAATAGTAATAAGAATTAATAATAACAAAAGTAAATATTCAATTATTATGCAGGGCGTGATCTTAAGTGCGCTCGGGCCCATCGCTCACTCAGGAGTGGAGCTTGATGCTGGAAGGCTGCGGTCACCAACGTGCTGTCGGAGGCCATTAGCCGCATCCTGGCTCCCGTGACCCGGTGTCTCATCAGACTGGCGAATCCATGGAGTCCTAATTCTGTGAACATTGTTGAAGCGCTGCTATACCTTCTGAATCCAAATATGATTCTGCACGCATCATTATATTGGATATAAAAGTGATATTATTATAATATTGTAAACAACAGGAAAAAATAAACATTATGTGCATAGTTACGTTTAATTTATATTATTCATATACAATTTTGTATTTGTATCTTACGCTCTCTTTGTACGGAAATTATTAAAAAAACTTATAATTCATAAAAAAATTAATTGATTAATCAATAATAAATTTTTTTTGTATTTGTCATTTGTGAACAAAGGTTCTTACGATACACAACCTGTTAAAAACTTTTTGAATAACACCAAACTTCTGAAATTTGAATGTGCCAAGAAACATGTTAACGGGCTACAATTTTATTCATCTGTTATGGTGACCGAGGAATAAATGAATAAAATTATCATACTTTATGAAATAATATCGTAACGAGGTATTTCTAACGTAAATGGCACCAGATCCCAATAAAGTTTGCTTTTCCCAAATAAATAAATACGCGCGTACTTACGCTATTTTGAGCAATATTGCTGTTAAAACGTTTACGGTGGTTGAACTGTTTTCTGGCATATAAAAAATGTTTTTATTTCATAAATCATTTGTACAAAATGGATAGTATTGGTCATTGCAGTAGCAAAAATGACTTGTTTCTGGTCAATGACATTATTTAAAAAATTACATAATTTTAGAAAAATATTTTTCTTGATTTGTTTTTTCACTGGTCACTCAGCCGAGTAATCGTCTAACCCTTCACCTTGACCCTAACTGTCCAATAGCTACTGTATTTTTAATGTCTTAAGTTGAAAAAAAAACATCAATAATATCACCGGATCGAGGTCCAAATATCATTATCATCATCCCCCCCCCCCAGATGGTATTTTTGTGTACTGTGGAGATTCCATCACAGTACATACTTAGAAGCAGAAACTGTCTTTATTAAACATTTAATTTTTCTATTGTTTTGACACTTTCATAAATCTTCATATATATACTTGAACTTGTAACCGTCCGCCCCTAGTGCCCCCCCCCCCCCCCCCAGAAACAAATCCTGGATCCGCCCATGGCACTGGCAGAGGTTGGATTTGCAATTATGTATAGCATATTGGAATAACGTAATATTGCGTATGCAGTTTAAAAAACTTAATTTATGTAAGTATGTATGTAAAAATCCCTAATATCGGATTATTAGACACATTTAGCTGATTAGTCCAACCTACGCTCTGTAGATATTAGTCAACACTGGGACCGTCATAGATATTCGTCCGACCTTAGCTCTGTAGATATTAGTCAACACTCTGAAGTTCGTAGATATTAGTTCAACATATGAGCTGTAGATATTCGTCCGACATACAGGCTGTAGATATTAGTATCTGGAGTCTCTCCCAACTAGTAGCTCAACTGGTGGGCGATGCATCCACCACCAAGACTAGAACAAATCTCAGCCCGGCATCCATGCTAAGTCACCAAAGGTAGCAAACCACTTGGGGTGACCCATTGCAGGGGTATTGATTACCCAATAAATAGTTCCCGGGGGAGCAGTACCCTTACCCGCCTCCTAAATTGGTTTAGCATGAATATAGTTATGGTTATCAGAGATACTAAATATAGGTGGCTGGAGACCTGGAGATGTGGGGAACTATCTGGAGGAAGACAGCAGGAGACCGGCCAGGTTTCTCCAAGGCCTGTGGCACCGAAAATAACAACAATAGTGAACCTTGCGAATGTGCAGTTATAACTTTAATTTTATTTGTTCATAAATATCATTGGGCTCAATTTCATTAAATTAGTATTGGCATTGGACTCTATCTAGGCCATTTTTTATCATAGCTTTTCTCTTTTGTTTGAAATTCATAACATTAACCCTAAAGCATGGGTCAATTAACGTAATTTAAAAACCACTTATTTATTATTTTAGAACTAGATAAATCAATAGCAAACAATGTGGGACTAACCGACCGATGCCTTTCACCAAAAGAAGCAAGCATGCGGAAGAGCCTAGCAGTATTGTTAGCTTTAGTTTGTTAGCTTTGTTGAAAATAGTGACGTGGTATCTGTGAGGGTGCGAATTTGAATACAGACATATATTATGTAGGTCAAGGTTTCAACCCCGCATTAATTTATTCATATTTTTTAATGTTAAAGGACAGTTTGGCCAGGTTTAGGGATGTCGAAAGTGAAAAAAATATCGATATATCGATGTACCGATATTTATTAAAATATCAATATCGACGTCGATATATCGAGGAAAAAATATCGATATATCGATAAATCGGAAAATTTTCAAGAGATTTTGCGTTTTTAAAATAATAGTGTATTCATCTCAATATTATCAATAGTAATTTTTGTACACAATGTGCTTTTTTCAATGTACAAAAATCTGAATAAAAATTAATGTATTTTTATCACTATTCATTTTTATGACTTAATAGTTACAAAAATATCAAAAACTAAAAAGCTGTCTTCTAACTTATGTAAACTGACAAGTTTCTATGCGTCTCAGTAACTACAAAGTTTGTATGCGTCTCAGTAACATTCTATTGGCTTATTAATCTGTCAAAAAGGACTTCGTGTTTGGAACAAGGTATAGTCAATAATCATGGACAATTGGGAACCAACACATAGGAGTGGCTTAGAAAAAAAATGGCGAAAAATAGCATACATTTCTGTGTATGTACCTAAACACATGAGATAGTATTGGTGATCACCAATACTAACGCAAAGACAATAGATTTGTAAGCTATTAATAGTTAAAATTTCAACCGCCAGATGCCATGACCCAATACAGTTATTTTTTTCCGTTCGTGCCTATGCGGTTTTGGATACTAGTGACTTTAAATACATAAATTTAAAAAAATATCGTTTTTGATACAATTTTCGATATTGGATATTTTGTATCGATATATCGGATCAAAAAATATCGGCTAAAAATATCGATATATTGAATTAAAAATATCGATATATCGATACTTTTTCAACAAGCCTAGCCAGGTTAACAACTAGCTTTATTACTTTGCTCGAGTTTAAAAACTATTTTTTAAATTATTTATATTTTGATGTAAACGAAATGTATCTAATGAACACATGATGTATTTTTTACATTTTCTAATAGTTATTTCAAAGCTTTATGGCTAAGAGTGTTAATAATTTATTTACTTATTTAATTATTTAATTATTACACGCCCTAATGGAATTTTACATTGTAGTTAATAAGTTTCAGTATCACAACTTAAAAGCTCTTCTCCTGGAATTGATAATATCAGAATGAGTGATATTAAAAAACATATAATAATTTTAGCTCCAATCATAGCCCATTTTGTAAATAGAATTTTATTTGAAGCAAAAATTCCAGATGACTTAAAATGTAGTATTATCAGACCCATTTATAAAGGAGGTGATCACACTCTATTGGGTAATTATAGACCGATTAGTATTTTGCCATCACTCGAAAAAATTCTTGAAAAATACATTCAGTTGAAATTAATAAAATATTTAGAAGATTTTTCTATTATTGATACAAATCAATATGGATTCCAGAAAAAAAAGGGTACCGAAATGCTACTTCAAAAATTTGCCAGTTTCATAAATAATGAACTAAATAGTAAAAATCATGTATTAGTTTTATTTATAGATTATTCTAAAGCATTTGACACTATTAATCATAGAAAATTATTGCAGATACTAGAAATCATAGGAATAAGAGGAAAGCTCCTAAAACTATTTGAAAATTACTTGAACAACCGATGCATGAAAATAAAGCTATTGAACACTTTAAGTAAAAAAAGAAAAATTTTAGCTGGCGTTCCTCAAGGTTCCATATTAGGTCCAATTTTATATATCATTTATGTATCTTTTATTAAGTACATCTTTAAACATGTAAAACACTTTGTATATGCGGATGATACTGCACTAGTGATTTCTCGCAGTGATTTAAAATTATGTATTGAACTCTTACAAAAGGATTACATTGAGCTTTTAAAATGGTCTCATGACTCTGGTTTAATCATAAATGCAAAAAAAACCAAATTGATACATATTAGATCACCCAATGCCAAGACAAATATTATTACACCAGAAATAAAAACACACGGTTCAGATTGCTTACATGTTGGTATCCCAGCATTGTGTACATGCGAAAATATTGAAGTGGTTAAAGAATATGTTTATTTAGGTGTAATTATTGACTGCTTTTTCAAATGGGATTTACAAATAAATAAAGTCTGTGAACGTCTGAGATCTATTGTTAGTAGATTATATAAACTTAAATTCTATGTTCCAATATGCACACTTCGAATAATTTATTTATCATTAGCTGAGTCTATTATAAGGTACGGAATTACAGCTTGGGGACTTTCCTGTAAGACAAATGTTAATCATGTTCAATCTGTCCAAAATTCATTAGTTAAATTATTAGCTCATAAAAGTTTATACGAGCAAAGACACAATGTTCCGTACTTTTACCAGAATCTTAAAATTCTCTCAGTAAGAGCAATTCTGTGGCATAAAATTATTTTTCAGCATATGAATAGCCCTATATACATAAATAGACTGGACCACACTTACAATACTCGATTTACGTTAAATGAAGGACTAATCGTACCTAAGCACTTAAACAAATATGGACAAAGAACGCTGGACTACATGATACCTACATGCTTAAATATGTTACCTGCTAAAATTAAAAAATGTACAAATAATGTAAGAACAAATATTATATTGAAAAATTGGCTCGCCGAAAGAAAAAGTTTGTATTAACATTCTTGTAGTACTCGTAACACAAAAAATGTCTAACTGCATTATAAGTTTTATAAAAAAAAAAAAAACTTCAAAGTAAAAGCACCCATTGACAAACTACTTAAAAGTAGTTTATTGGGACTTTTCTTTTTTGTAATATCTTATTTTATTTTGATTTCCTGTAATATTTTATAACTTTTTTCTTCTAATAAAAAAAAAAAAAAAAAAAAAAAAAAAAAAAAAAAAAAAAAAAAAAACAGTTATTTTAAATACTTTAAAACTAAAAAATAAAGAAAATATAATACAACTAGCTTTTTTCCAGGGCTTCGCTCGCATGGTGTAAACGGGGTTCCCACTCCACCTCCTCCACCTCCCCCCCCCCACCCAATCTCTCCCTCCCTCCCGCTTTCCATATATTCAATCCCAGTACATTCAGTTTCTATTCAGCCCGCGTGCCACCTTTTACAATTTTTATTCAAATTATCATTTTTCATGTATATTAAATTTGTTACCTAACATAGGTACCTATTTAATTTATCTAAAATTCTTGATTCGATTCAAACTATTAGGTGAGTACCTACTTTAAATAAATTTATCAAATCAAAGATTTTCAAAAATTGAATCCTGATTAAAAATGATTCGAAATATTTCTAGCGTTTATATTCCTTTTAACACCAGCCGCCAGTTTTGATTTATCCAAGAAAAAAAAGTAGGCGAAAAGCATGTTTTATTTTACAATAAAACTATAGCCGAATTAACCATATCGAAAAGGGGTTCGTAAGTAGGAGATTTTGAACTTGTAACGGTTGCTGCTAGCGGTGTGTCTCTATAGTCACAAGTTTCGCATGGTCTTGTTGGCTGCATTGTACACAGAAGAGGGCACGCGTGGCTCGGTCGAGCGAGGAGCAGTTCAGCCGCTCCGTTGACGGAATTACCGCGGGTCGGGAGGTTGTGCTTGTTGAACGGGCTGTCATTTGCTGGAACCCATTTCATCATTATCGGACTACGAGATGTGAGATTGAAATTTTATTTTAACAGATCGAGTTATTGTTAGAGTTAGTTTTAGAGATTACTGAGATAAAAATATGTTTTCGTTTATACGATCACAGGCGCCCATCAGTTATTTCTTTTAAATTATACCTGCAAGATTCGTATTGACACGGTCAGAGAATTTATGATCAATTTACAGCTGGATACATCTTACGCATCCAGCCACCCCTAATGATTAATTATATTTATTTTAATTAGAGTCTAATTGCTAAATTAGTATGTTCCCAAGGGCAGGTTTTTATTACAATAAATTATTCAATGTTCTGACTTGGCATTCTTTTACTAAATACCTACCTTCAGTGCCTTGCTTGTTTTATTTGTGTATTAACACTCTTTTATATTGATGGATGACCAGCCATGGTGGGTATACTTTATAGGTAAATATTATATGTCACAAACTAAGCAGTTTTTATACGTCTTATACTTTCTGGGCTTATAAAAAGGCAAATAAAAAAAATGTAGATTACATAATAGGTGTTCTACTCGCAGTTTTTAATTAAAGAATCCAAAATATTTCTAGGCGATATAATATTTTCAAACCAATATCACTCGTTTTTCAATTACTTAGTAGTGCATTAACATAGAAACTCCTTTCACAAATAGTGGTTTGAAATTCATAACAAAAGAGCTCACCATTCGCGAGTTTCTGTTGTGTCAGTCGAACATTTACAGATGGGTGAAAGTCATCTTCTCCGTCAATGCACAAGCAACGTATTCCGCTTATAATGAAGGAGACTTTCAAATATTGTCAGATTATTTGTAACGTAATGAGAATGAGTAAATTTAAGAAATTTGGGTATGCAAGGTGAATGAAGATAATGATAACGAGAGATGGGAAGGCTGCTAGAGATATTGAAAGGAGGATAAATGCCGGTAGCTCCATTAAGAGGGCATTACCAGAGAAAGCCTGAAATACGTCATTTTCAAAAAAGTTTTTAGACGTATTGACTCTTTTCCACAAAAAATTATAAATGGATTTCGAAAGATTGTTCTTTTATCTAGCATTCGTATGTAATAAATTTTTAGAATTTTTTTTAATTTTTAGTATAATAAGGTTATTCCATAGGTCGTTGGCAGATTTGTTAAATTTTCAAAAAAGTTTTTGTATTATACCACACCCATTTCAAATAATATAATCATGCAGTAAAATAAATCAATACATTATCTAGCAAAGTTATGTATTAGAATTTTAATTTTAGTTTCAATAAAATCATTAAAAAATATGTACGTACATGTGTTTCTTGACGAAAATTGGTCCATTTGTGTATTTATTTGCGCACTTAAAAACTAATATATTTCAGATTTTTTTAACATTCTTATTAAATTTAGACATTATTGAAAAATGATAAATACTTATAATCAAAAAATAACTACAAAAGGTACACTATTTTAATAGTTTTATCATCACGCCTTTCAGCATTTTTGGATGAAGGTATAAATTAAAACTAATTTGGATTGAAATAAATTCGATATTGAGTTATAATTTAAAAAAAGCTGGTACGGAGAATAATTAATCTTTCTCATTGTAACCGTTCTGCACGATCGGAAGAACAACTTTCGACGAAATGTGGATTTTCGTCCGCTGGCTGGTTAAACGCTCTTAATGGAGGACTGAATGCCGTTGGAGCTAATAAAAAACTTTCAATAAAAGCGAAACTAGCAGTCCACAATGGAGTCCTGGTACCTACCCTGATGTATGGCAGTGAGGCATGGAACTGGCAGAGGAAGGATGAAAGTAAACTGAATGCTGTTGAAATGAGATCCCTGAGACGTATATGTGGTAAAACCATGTATGATCGTGTTAGAAATGTGGATATCCGCAAAGAATGTAAGGCTGATGTAAGTATAATGAGTAAAATTAAGAAAGGGACCCTCAGATGGTTTGGGCACGTAGAGCGAATGAACGAAGAAAGTAGTGTTAAAAGAATATATGATGCAAATGTGAATGGTAGAAGAAGTCGGGGACGCCCCAGGAAGACATGGCACGATCAAGTAAATCAGATACTTGAGACGGGCCATGTCAAAAGTCAGAATAATAGAAGAGTATGTATGAGACGATGTATGAATGTGAGTGAGGCAAAGAGTGTGTGCCAAGACCGAGTTGTTTGGCGGTCCGTCCTCTCTGCCTACGCCTGCGGGGAAACGGCGTGATGGTTAGTTAGTTAGTTAGTTAGTTAGTTAGGTGAATGAACGAAAAATGAAATTTAAAGAGAATATATGACGCGTATGTGGATGGTAGAAGTGGGGACGCCCGAAGAAGACACGGCACGATCAAGCGACACAACAGAAAAGTATAAATGGGACGATGTACGAATATGAATGAGGCAAGGTGTACGCCAAGATGCGATGGTTAGTTAGTTAGTTTATTCGTAGCCCGGGACTCTTTTCGCATATTTTTTGTTCATGTTTAGGAACAAAATGTAATGTGGTAAGTTTATTTCTCTCCCTAATCTCTAAAAGGTACGAGTATATTACGTTGCTAATTTGGTAAGAAATGTTGTGGGTAGAATTTGTATAATGGCGGCCACGCGGACTTAGTTCGGCGATCCGCTTGGTGTTATACTTATTTATCTGACTCCACTGGGTTACCAAATGTACCGTGATATTAATTGAAAGAAATATTTAATACTGAAGTTAGGGTTTATTTAAATTTCGTAAAACACAACAAGTATTTTTATCAGAAGATTTTGTAGGGAACGACACTCTCGCATACAACCGCTCGTCGGGTAGTCGAAAAACTAATGATCTTAGGTATCTTTGTCGAACGGAAGGAATGCAAGCTCTGAGTATTCGGCTGTTGAGTATCGTTCTCTACACTAACAATGTGTAGTTAAAGTAAAAAATTAAGAAAAAAACACAGAGTAATATAGATTTAAAAAATCGTAGTTTTTCACACGTGCTAATATCATGCAGACGCCATTAAATTTCTTCGACACGTGGTGTTTGCAACCCTCTTGTCATTCCCCAAAACTAAAACCAAAATCCAAAATTCCAAAAGCCACCCCACAGCATTGTAAACCTGGCAATCCAGAAAATCAGGATTTAGCCTTCTTCCGCGTTCCTCGCCGGCAATTTCTCATGGCACAGCATCCCCAAATTGGCGAGAAGTAAAAATATCCGGAGCATTGTATTGTCTTCGTACCCCTATTGTACTCTTCGCTTGCAGATGCTGCAAACTGGTACCGATTTTTTAAAAGCAAATCTCTTTCAATAATATCGTATTTTTCAAATAATTATCGTAAGAATTACTTTTTAAATATATTTGCTAATCATTTGTACAAAAAAAAACTTGTTTCGTGGGAAGCTTTTTTTCAAATTTCTCCCTTTGCAAAATACTTTTATTATCTTTATCTTTTGAATGTCGAAAATAAAAACCAAAATTTTCTTATTTTTTCAAAAATCTGTTTCTGAAAAAATATAAAATATACAGATTTAGGAAATGAGATTAAAAGAATTTGGCATTCCCAAACTATAAAAATATTACCATTTGTTATATCGGCTACTGGCATTATACCTAACTCTATCATTCAAAATTTAGGCATATTAGATTTGTCAAAGAATTTATATATATATATATATTTTTTTTTACAGTGAATACCGCACAAGAATCTCAACTGCTCCCGTCTGGAGCCAGTGAGACTATGGCATCCCCAATTGGGGTATGTTGTGAGGCTGAAGGTAGTGGGGAGGGGAAGAAGGTGGGGAAGAGGAAGGTTGGGAAGTACCTGGCTATTCAGATCTGGTCACCAAACACGGCTAAAGCCATTTTCAAGCAACGTTTCAATTCTGAATGGTGGTCTTACACCAGGGCGATACTAATAGTATCTTCCACTCTGGAACATGCCGCAAATACACTATATATTATTTTAAATGAATCAATTGTGAAATAACACAAATTAATCAAATAAAATTTATTTGTGCATGCCGGGTTCGAACCCGCGACCTCCGGATTGTGAGTCAAGAGTCTTACCCACTGGACTACGGAGGTCGTATATATAAAAATGCCAAAAAAAAGGAATTTTAAATACATGTAGGATTATAAAAGATTTTTTAAATATTTATATTGAGGGATCAGTAGGATTTATAGGTCCAATTAGGAGTTCCACCGAGCCAAACCCTCTGATATGAAAATATCTGGAGTCCGTGAATTATTTTCCATTTGGTCTCTGGTAGGTTGACATGTTGTTCTTGTATTATTTTGTATTTATTATACTTATTAGTGCAATTGCATAGCGTGAATTGACGAGATGATCATTTGTGGAAAAGTGTTTAGTTTTTTCTGTGGGGAAGATTTAACCCGGACATAAAATCTGAAGTTTGTAATAGTTAATTTTTAAGATTTCTCGTGCTTTTGAAGTTAACCAGATGTTTCATTGTGGTTTATATAGGAAGCGAGAATAGATTTTTCGAAAGATTGTGAATCTACTGCTATTTTGTTATATTATTAACAATTTATTTATTCACCGCCAAAAGTATTATCGTTATTTACTTTTGGGGTAATAGGCCGTGTTGCGCTACCTCCTTCTTTAGCCCACGTTTCGGACAGTGTTACAGTGTACATCATCAGGGCAGATGTGTGGCAGAGCATCTGACGATGGACGCTGTAACTCTGTCCGAAACGTTGGCTAAAGAAGGAGGTAACACAACACGGCATAACACCCCGAAAATAAGTAACGATAATTTATGTAATGTATTTTTAATAATAATGGATGAATATGGCATGTGACATTTTTTTCCGACAATCGCTTTATTTTGCAGAAAAAATGTAACCTATGTAGTAGTGCAATAATATTTTTAAAATATTATTATTAAAAAACAATCACTTTTTCTATGTGGGGGAATAGCGAAAGGAAATGAAAGAAAATTAAAGAAAGGGTGAAGAAAAATTAGCCATGAAACTAGTACTTGAGAGTGCGTCATTTCATTGTACAGATTTATAGTATTGTGATAAATCAACATATTTATTACACTTTACGATTGTGTCATTTTAAATTCCAGATGTTTCCATACCAGAGGGCCTCAGTTTGCCACCCCTGCACCACTCTACTTCCGAACCTGATTTATTGTTGTTATAGAAATTAGAAAAAACGCGTAAGAACCGCTGGATTCATGTCAGACGAGGCCTTTGTGTACCTTCCGCTTGACAAGGTGGGATTTCGGGTAGAAACCTTTAAGGTTTAAGGGATGCAATTTTTTCGCAAATAAGGGCGCATGAAAGAGGGCGAACGAGGTCCAAGGCAAAGGTCACCGGAACGAAAGAATTTTTGCAAAATATGGATTAGTTTTGATGGAAGATGTGCACAGATTGTTAAAGTGTACCTAGTACCGTGGTTATTTTTAGGATGCTTGGATTTAAGTTTCTCATGGACCAAATGGATTATTTATTTATATATTTATTTAAGGACAAATAGTCCATTATTTACAATATAACAATAACACGAACAAGATACAGAGATGACAGTGAAGGGAGAGTGCGTATAAATGAAGAGCATTGACAATACATAATATAAAAGTGCATATAAAAGTTAACTACAAGTCAAAGCTTGAAGATGGATTTAAAAAGCTTTAAAAATTACATATTGCATATCAACTGCCGAAAAGTCATTTAGGCTTACACCCGAAAATTCAATGCTTTGACTTGCGTTGATAAGTCTCGACATTCTGAATAAAAGAGAATGATATCCATAATTAGTAGAATGTTGATTGAGTAACAGCAATTCATCATTTCGGAGTCTTTTCGGAGATTAATCACATATTCAGCCTAATTTTGAAAGATTTCAAATCAGTATAACAAAAAGAAACATGTAAAAAAAACATGAACTATATTTCTACTGTCTAGTAATGAATTTTATGAAGTTAACAGAACAATTTTAAAATCCGATAAAGTTTTTAGAAAATATAAATTTTGTGCCAAAGCGTCATTGGCTTCTGGATATTTCTACAGATCTCTATATTTTATACAATATCTTTATATGAAGTCAGATTCAGATACGGATGTCAGTTTAATTTTATGTTAAGAAATGAAACCTGAATTTTATTAAATTTAAAAAAAAAATGTAGATGCTATGTTATTATTTTTCAGACAGACTGTTTTCTTACGGTAATCGATTTTTAAAAGCATTCCCTCTCACTTTCCATTCAATTCAAAATACCGTAAGGTCCTGCCAGAGCAGATGTCCGGTCTAATCACAAACGGAATACCCCAAGGTCTCTTTTCGGGTCCGTTACTTTACGCAATTTTTTTTCTTGTTGTAGATTTTGCGTTGAATTATCGCAGTTCCCTTCGCCTTTAGAGGTCCAAGATATAAATCTGGACACATTGACGTGTCGCATTCTTCCCTTTCTTCTTACAGAGATAAACTGACAATGGACCGACGATCCTTAAAGGAGGACAATGCATTGAAGTCAGAGGTGTCGGAGGGATGCGTTTTCAAATGTGGAGCACGATGTATTGCCAATTTTTCCAATATTGAATGATTTGAAGGATGCATATGTAATTTCGTTGCTTCCTGGACATGTACGAGGGATATAGGAACTAGACATTTTGTATTGTTATCTGATTTCTATAGATATATGGACAAGATTGATGCACATCAAAAGCTTTTGGGATCGAGTGCTGGCTTTTGAAAAATAAAAGGGATTTATATGTGATAATAAATGTCAGGGACTTGGATGTGATATAACTAATACCGAAGGAGTCATTTTGAGAACATGACATAGAATGGAGTTACTAAATCATTTGTAGTGAAATAACACAACACAATATAAATCGGTTATATGTTTACATATGGATAGATGAGAAGATTATTGAGAATTTCGTGTTGGTATATGTTTGTCACGTTGAATCCGTTAAGAGAGGTAAGGGTTAAATAGATGGATAGTAAAAATTAGAGTCACTTCTTCAAATTTTGCAAATTCACTTTGTGGCACCTTCTAAGCACCCCCCTTTTCCACCTCTCTCCTCCCCCCACTACTTCCATTCTACCCACGCCTGTCTTTCTATGTTCGATCATTTGGTTTTGTACATTATATGTCCTGATGAAGAGAACATCGTTTTTGAAACATGTTGACTTTTAAATAAAGATTATCGTGGTAAAAACAAACTGTTTTTAATTATTTCATTAAAAATTAAAGGATTACTGTAATCTTTGTTGTGAAGTTGTTATTTCCTTCTATTATAACCAAACATCAGTTATTAGATATTTTAGATTGACTTTAATAGGTCTGTAATAAAATACTCTAATTGAGGGACGCTTTCATAAAGGTTACAAATATCTACAAAGTAGGACAGTTTTAAGTGAATGGGCTTAAAATTTCATGATAATCTTTGAAAACACATTCAAATAAAAGTTAGCCATGAACAATAATGAGAAACCTCAATTCATTTGTGAAAAACCATCTTTATTTAAAAAGAAGTCATATAAATTTTGACAAAAGAAGAATATTTGCATATTTAAAAAAAATCACACAGCGAAATATCTATACGTTTTACAAAATAATTGAACAAAAATATGTGTTGGCTTTATTTATCAAAATACTCAAATCCATCAAAAATATATATTTTAAATATTTTAAAACATTAAATTGATATTTCCATACAAAAACTGCTCTATATATATTTATATGTGGTAAAAATCATATTTAAAAAAATATATATATGGTATATTTATATATGATAAGAATCAGAAATACAACTTCCATTTTTTATACAATGGGTGACATTGAAGTGAGATAATAATGGCTCGTTTATTTATTATACACCTTCCTAGTTATTTCACTTTTATATCGAGCGACCGGTCAGTGGCTGAATTGGCATCGCGTTTGGGTATCTTCTGTCTTTCTTTATTTAAAAGATGTAGACATGTAGATGTAAACCTTCTGAAAAAATTTCATTATTTATTTTACATGTAAGCAGGTAAATATATTTATTTTTGTAAAATCTGAATTAGTCATTTCATAGACATCTACATACGAGTACAAACAGAATAAGAATAAATAATTTAAAAAAACGTTTTGGGTAGATAGCTCTCTTTTTGAAAAAGCTCCTCAATTGCAGGAAAACTGAATTGTTAACAAACTAGAAATCATGGATTTACATGAGGATAGAACGTAGTAATGTTATCCATTGTCTAGTTATTATATTGATCTCTGGGGTAGAATGTTTCGATATCGCAAAAATACCAAAAAAATTTACCTCAAGTTACCTAATATTCAAAATGTCTGTATTTAAAATTTGAACCCTTTAAAATTGGTCTTCCCCTTTAAAAGTATCATAATGAATTCGTATTGGTTCATAAAGGGAGTGGCCGATTTCTCTCTTTTTCAAACGAAAACGCCCATCTTATTTTTGATCAATGATTTAATTCAATGAATATGTACCTCTTACAGAAAACCAATAATTACTGCTCCCTTCATTAGAATTGAACCAAACAACCGCCAGACTCAACTCTGGGAAATTTCTTTTAGCGAGAGATTAAATTATTTTAGGTGTCATAAAATTAGTACAAAATGCTGTGACTTGAGTTCTTAGGTCCATGCTATGCAGATTGAAAATATCCGTCTACCGGTAAAAAAAGGCTTTCTTAAATATATTTTATTTAATAAAATGAAACAATGCAACTTTGTATAAACCACTTATAAAATGTGCAAATCCGACCGGTTTCGGAACAAACGTTCCTTCGTCAGGGAAAGCTTATACTAATTTGACAGTTTAGAACAATGTTTTATTAGGGTAGGGGTGGAGCCGTTGTTAGTTAATAATGTAGATTGGGTGGGTAGGTATTAGTGTAGAGTGGGTGGGTAGGGGAACAAATCCATGATTGGGCTATATGACAATATTTTTTGTTTGTTGATAATAGATTCATTATTTTTAAGGGATTTTTTAATTTCCAAAGCTTCTAAGTTATCTAAACGTTTTCCTTTATGATTAATATGAAGAATATTTATCCCTGTATTTTTTTCAAAACTATGGTTATTTTCAATGATATGGTTAGCGAACTCAGAAAAATTATTATTATTAAGACACCTTAAATGTTCTTTGATTCTGATTTCAAAATTACGAGTTGTTTTTCCAATATAAAATGAGGGACAATCATTGCATTTGAGTTTATATATTCCGGAATTAGTCAATTTATGGTCTTTATCTTTAGTATTTCTCAAAAAATTACCGATATTATTTCTTGTATAAAACGCTGGTTTAATATTAGAAGGGAAATTTTTGCAACATTGAACTGAAAAATTATTAATATACAAAATTTTACGCCATTCTTTATCAATAATATTATTAGAATTGTATAGATATTTATTTTTTGAAATTTTGCTAAGTTTTTTATTTAGGATGTTATCAATTAATTTTGGTTCATATCCGTTATTTATAGCAATTTGTTTTATTATAGAAAGTTCAGAAAGGAAATTATTATTAGACATTGGGATATTTTATTTATTTAATTATTTTATATGATTACAGTAATGAGTAATGACTAATGACTAATGACGTATTGCCCATCTCACTAGGCGTGAAACTCTGTTAAGAAGGCAACAGTTGCAGTGGTTGTTAGCTAGGTTTTTGTTATTATAATATGTTTACAGAAGTATACGGTGCGAAGTCCAAAATTTTAAGAAATGAGTTTTTGATGCAGACTTGAAGTAAATTATCAAGATTCTCTGAAGCAGAAAGATACAAGTCTTGTCATGAAAAAAATAGGATTTTCAAAAATGTATATGGATGCAACCATAGACATCAGAATTCAATAGACCAGAAGATACAGACGAGGAAGTAAAACCAAACTATGAAGGGGGAAGAGGGGAAAGATGACTGTGATTCGTTATACAATCAATCTGACAGTAAATAGGCATCTCGCATTACAATATCACCATTTAGTTCTTAAAAGCAAAATCTGCTTTGAATGAATAGACCTTTTTACATGGGAGCGCGAATTGCTTGCCACGATAATAACATATTTGCTAAGGCTAAATGCTCGCCGCAAAAAGACTCGCCCCAATACACATAGCAATATTTTGTTGCCGTGTTTAGTTAAAACACTATTACAAATGTTTCATAATTTACTTACCCCTGTAACCAGCGACGAAAACACTGGAGAACCGCCCACATTCGCTATGTCTATATAATATGTACCTATAATGTTAGCGCAAGCTGCCGTTTTTGGCGTGATATTTCGTAAAACGTATAGACGTTACTTTCGCGCTGGTCACTACAAGAATGATGACGTCACATATTTTAGATTCTCTCCCCTCCCCATGGAGCGAGCTGGCGCCAAGGCGGAGCTTATAGCCGGTTCCATGGGGAGGGGGAAATATTACATTTTTATCACTTAGGGCAGGTCCAGATATATTCATATGTCCGTGGATGCAACTACCTTTGATGCAACAACTATCTTAGAAGAAGAAAGACGTACATGGACTTGCATCTGAATGATTTAGTTGCATTTTGAGTATTATGATTTAAATCCCTTTGCCTCTAACATTACTATGCTTTCTATGGAAGTAAACAATGTTCAAACTTTGATCCTTTCATAATACACTACATGTCATAACAAAATATATTCCATTTCATTTTGAAGCAAAAGGAATCAAGTCCGTGTTTTTTGTAGCGTTTTTTTTAAACAATATTTTCAAATATTTCGTGTTATTTGCTCGTTTTTAAAACAAAACTAATCGATTTAATGATAACTTTTTTTATAATGAGTTATGAGACAACAACTATCTTAGAAGAAGAAAGACGTACATGGACTTGTATCTGAATGATTTAGTTGCATTTTGAGTATTATGATTTAAATCCCTTTGCCTCTAACATTACTATGCTTTCTATGGAAGTAAACAATGTTCAAACTTTGATCCTTTCATAATACACTACATGTCATAACAAAATATATTCCATTTCATTTTGAAGCAAAAGGAATCAAGTCCGTGTTTTTTGTAGCGTTTTTTTTAAACAATATTTTCAAATATTTCGTGTTATTTGCTCGTTTTTAAAACAAAACTAATCGATTTAATGATAACTTTTTTTATAATGAGTTATGAGACAACAACTATCTTAGAAGAAGAAAGACGTACATGGACTTGTATCTGAATGATTTAGTTGCATTTTGAGTATTATGATTTAAATCCCTTTGCCTCTAACATTACTATGCTTTCTATGGAAGTAAACAATGTTCAAACTTTGATCCTTTCATAATACACTACATGTCATAACAAAATACATTCCATTTCATTTTGAAGCAAAAGGAATCAAGTCCGTGTTTTTTGTAGCGTTTTTTTTAAACAATATTTTCAAATATTTCGTGTTATTTGCTCGTTTTTAAAACAAAACTAATCGATTTAATGATAACTTTTTTTATAATGAGTTATGAGACCATAGTTACAGAAAAAAATGTTTTTTGGCTCTTCTGAACATTTACCTTTTTGGACTTGCATCCGTATGCTTCCCGGATTCAGAAATGTGTTATGAGATACTCCTGTTGGTATGTTTATTGGAGATAATCAATGATTTTACTTTTAAATTAACTTTTGGTTTGCGTATTTCAAATGTCAGTAGGTAGAGGATTGAATAGCTTAGTAGCATTATATTTAAAACTTCTTTCCCCATAAGAGGTTTGACAAACTGGGATGTTAAAATATTTTAGATGTGACTCTCTTAAGGCTCTAGTGTTTATTGTTCTTCAAACATGTGTGTGTTTTTAAATTGATGAACGGGAAATTTTTTTAATACAATTGGATAACCAACACCCCTGCCAAAGGTCACCCCAAGTGGTTCGCGATGTTTAGTGACTTCATGGGGTGAAGTTTGACCAGGTCTTCACGGCGGATGCTTTTGGAGGGAGGGAGATCTTTTGACCTCTCCAGCCGGACTCTCTCCAGCCGAACTCTCTCCACCCATTGCGGTGCCCTGTAGTGGGAGGGAAGGATTCATTCGTTCATCTATCCTGAACAAATCGACCACCAAAATCCTACCCACCCAACACATAGATTTTTCCTTCGAAGAACTTCCTCTCTATCTTTTCCAAATTTCCAATTGTTCTCTAAGCAAAAAGATTTTAAAAATACAACATTTAAAATCCCTCCGAATTTTCGAGAATATTAGCTTTTGGTGTCTTAAACGAAATGACATTTTACGAAAACTTTGTATTATTACCGCTTCACAATTAAAGCTCTATAAATAAAACATTTCTGAACGTAGCCGAATAGTAAAAACTGTTTTAGACAGGTTACAAAATAAGCTTTCGAATTATAATATTACAAATAAATATTAACATTTGTAAATATTAAAACTTAGAATGCAAACATTAAAAAAATGTTAAAATGACTCACGTGATGTTTTTATGTGAAAACGGTACTAAAATCACAGATTATGTAAATAACAAAACTTATTCTATTGTATAAATGTGTAATAAACACTTTTGTCACCTCACTTTTTTATCATTTCATATAAAAATATTTAATAGAAATTAACAATGTCGGGCGCCCGTAGGAAATTTGGCGGGATAAATTATGTGTCAGACTGCGCGTCTGACAGAATGTTCTTTTTATGTATTTCTATGGACAACTTGAATAGAGATGTGCAGCATGATTCACTATCGACCTTTCAGTTTTTATTTTACGGATGTAACTAAAACAATAACGGAATTATAACGGTTTCTATGGATACACACGCGCTGACGTGTAAACACGCTTATTGTACTTAACTGCTGAGGGGTTTTCTAAAATTCCATTCAGTTAAACAATGATAAAAAATTTAAAAATCACAATTTCATCTTCAATCAACAATTTACCTTTTATTGGAAGGACGGCAAGAGTAATAAACAAGGTTGCAGAATTTCATTGTGAATTGTCCTTTATTTGCGTTCCCATGAACAATTTTGTTTACCTGAAAAAAAAGAAAAAAATATTTAAATAAAAGAATTTGATTATTTTTGCAAAAAAAAACAAGATTTTGCAAACGCAATTTGAAATCTCTAAAAATACAGAAAGCAGTGAAAAAAAAAACGAATTACTAAAACCCCCAAATATTTAAGAATTTTTTTTATCGACAAGGAAATTGTAATACCTGTTTTTAGACTAATAATTTATTTCACCTATTGTTCAAAATGTTCCAAAAGAAATAATATAATATATAAGTAAAGAGTGTACGGAAAAAATCACCCTTTGGTAATTCCAAAATCATTGTGAGAAGGTTTACAATGGAGTTGTTTCTTCGTAAACCTGCCGAGGATAATGCAATATCGAGTTTGCCCAAATGAAATCGAAATAAACCATGAAATATCACTACCGGTTTTGGCAGGCAAGTGAGTATTTTACCAAACTTACCGTCATCGGACTTTATAGCATTTTTATGGTGTTTGAAAGATATATAAATTATTATAAGCAATAATTATCAGATAAGTTTTAAGATTTTCACGGCCAAAAGCATTTTCGTTATTTGTTTTTGGGGTGTTATGCCGTGTTGCGCTACCTCCTTCTTTAGCCAACCAACATATATCGGATCTGCCGGATCTGCCCTGATGATGGACACTGCAACGATGTCCGAAACGTTGGCTAAAGAAGGAGGTAGCGCAACACGGCATAACACCCCAAAAACAAATAACGAAAATAATTATCAGCCTGAAATACTCATCTACATTGAAAAATCTTCCGAGAAAAGATACTTGCCGCCAACGGGACTTGAACCCGTGTCCTTCTGATTGCCGGTCAGCTGCTCTTTACCACTGAGCTATGGCGGCTTATCAAATACCCGCCAAATAATTCAATGTATACTAGTGTTTCATTCAACAATTACTGCTTATTATATTTTTTCCACCTGAAAACAACCAACTTTATTTTTGCGAGAGAGACACTGTTAGTGTTAAATCCCTCGCTAGGTGGCGTCCCTGGCGTGTTACCCTTTGTGCTATGCATAAAAATCTTGTCTAAAAATTAGTTTATAAATTAAAAAATTATTTATTTATAGACATGGTTTTACGACAAATATGTACGCAGTAAACACGTGGTTATTTTATTACTTGTTACTAATAGATATCGCTGTACATACTATACGGATTGACCCGAGTTTTCTACTGAATGAACAATATTATTTAGTTTTTTTGTTTTAATTACGACTATACATGCATTTACAAGTTTGTGCTATTCAAAAGAAATTTCTGGAACAGTAATCATGAATTCTAATTAAATTATTTATTTATTAATTTTTTCAGGTTCTCCAAAAAACAGTTATACACCAAATTATTACGGAGAAGATTATAAAATATATGAGATAAAAAAGGCCGAGGGGGCAGTTTCACTATGTTGAGACATATGTCAAAAGATAGTTACTGAACTGATAGGTAACATTGAAGATGTCAATGCTCAATGCAGAATCGTTAAGCAGTTGAATTGGTCTATTTAATGGGGCATTCTGAAAGGAAGAAGTTCTCGCTTTCGGAGCATAAAAAAGTGTGTGGGATCTCCCACGAGTATACGCGTTAGGGACGTATAGGTTAATCTCCTTCAACATAGGTGGATTCAGTACAGTACCGGGGATCAGATTAAAAAAATGTTTCCCCAAAAGTATTTTACGGCGGGCTTCTAAGGTATTAAGATCGAGCATTCCTGTTAAGAACAACGATGGATACAGGAATGGGTAGTATGTATATTCCCTCATATACAGGTAACGCATAAACCTTGTTTGTACTTTTTCTATTTCTAGGATATAGTTTAACCCATGTAGAAGAATGGTAGGTTTTATGCTAACATTGATTATAATTATTGAGGTATGTTATTATTTATTTATAAGTACGTGTTACATGATTAATACATTTACTTGAGAAGATACGTTAGGTCACCATACTAGGCAGCTGCCTGCATCATGGTGACCAACGGAGGATAGTTATTTTGAAATGAAGTCTAGTAAGTGTAAACATATTTAAGTAAAATTATTAAAAAAATTATAAAGTTGGTAGAAATGTTTCCAATAACTCACAAATTGCCAAAGTTGCCTGGAAAATAAACACAAATAAATAAGGTAGCTGTTATGTATGTGCGTAAATACACATACATACATACATGCACACATACATATACTTACATAAATATGTATTTATGCATACCCACATATACATGTATATTCATATATATACACAGATACGTACACATACATACACATACATATATACACTTAAGTTTGATGTAATATTATAGTCTGTTTGTAACTATATTCCGTGCAGTTGAACATATCTACTATTTCTGAGCTAGTAACTGCATGCAATCTAGTATCTAAAGACTCAGTCCTGATATTGTGATTGCAATTAAAATTAATTTTAGATCGAGTAGTTCGTGTTGGTGTATGGAAAGTAATTAATCTTAGTAATTCGGGGCTGTCTTAATACCATTGACAAATTTTAAAATAAAAGTCTAGTCGGAAATTTGCCTTCTATAATAATGTAGACATTCTAGAATTCTAAATATATAAAGACATACAATTTTCATGATGCCAGAGCTCACGATTCGCGGGTTTTTAGTGCAAAAATGTGAATGATCCACACACTGGAAATAAGGTTGCTTCCTGAAAATAGTTAAGTTAATGTGGAAATCTTAGACAGATAGATACGTGCAATTTGCGTTACGCCAAAGCTCTCCATCCGAGAGTTTTTCATGCTAGAGTCATAAAATGTTCTCAGCCTTTTCAATCTGGACTTAAACTGGTGAACGCAACTATTTTCAGCTGAAAACTATGCAGTTTGGTAAAATATGTATATAGTTTGGAAAAGGCGTGTTGTACCCCGGGCGGAGCAGGGAATTAACCAGGCCATTTAAATTGTAATAATTATTCTAACCTAACCTAACCAAACCTTAAGTAAAAGTCGAAATCTTTTTTAACAAAGCTTCATCAAAACTAGGTAAATATTCTTGTTATTTCCGTTGACACCTTGTTAATTGGTTCCTGTCTCACTGTCCTCACGAAAACGGGCTAGCAAAAATAATGGTGTCTAGTCAGAGAACTATAAAATCGGTTACAGTTTCTACCCCTCACCGTAATACATAATAATTCAACTTCTCATAATTCTTCAACCGCAACTTTACTGTGAGCGAGCTCGCTATCTCGGACCGGTTTCCCTCGTTTTGCCGGAAGAATGGGACTAACTAGTGTGACGAAACGTCGGATCAGGAAAATAGGGATTATGAAGTAAATTATGTGAAAGTTTCAATAATTTATTGCCAAGATTTCAATGGTTTTGAGTCGTTTTGGTTTGACCTTGTGACCTTGTGACTGTGGTGAATCTGATTTTCAAGTAGCCGATTTTAAGATGAATTTATTGTGACAGATATGCGATTTCAATAGAGAATTTTTTTTCCGTCCTTTAGAAAAATTATTTTACTACGAAATTCTTTATTTATTTATATTTATTTATATTTATTTATTTATATTTATATATATTTTTTTTTACAGTTTTTTAGAGAAAATGTGTCCTAACTGGGGTACCCCGTTCTAAGGACACATTGTACAAGTTTTATTATTTTAATTATAAGTAAATACCTAATCTATGTTAGAATATTGCCAAGGGAAATTATTGAGTTATATCTAAAAGAAAGTACAAAACAAAGCATTATTCTTTGTTGGGTTGCAAAATTGAATCTATTTTCTTCCTTCCCATGTCCATAATCCATATTTTTATGCTTCTTTTGAAGGCGGTTATTTTTTTTTTTTTGGTTTTCATTGCAAGAGGGAGTAAATTAAATAATTTTACAGAGAAGTATTCCATATTTCTTTGTCCAAAAGTCGTTTTAGTTGTAGGTTGGTAGAATGTATGTTGTAATGTAGATCTTGTGAATCGGCCCGAGTTTGTCTGTGTAAAGTTATCCTGATTTTTGAATGCGTACATTAGAATATCTTTTGTATATAATTGTTTCAGTGACATTAAATTCAGCGCTTTAAAAACATAGTCTGTAGGGGTTCTGATGGGTACTCTAAGTATAATTTTCAGAATTGCCCTTTGTGCTATGAGGACTGGTTTTATAGTGGAATCGCATGAGCTTCCCCATCCGATAAGACCATATTGTATTATTATACCTTAGAAATATTTTGAGAGCTTTTAATTTGATTATCTATGAGTATCTGCAGTTTTTTTTTCAAATTACCACTCTCTTTTATGTGAAATAAGCATTAGATTGGCCATTATTCATTATATCCAGACTCCTACCCACCCCTCATACCTTTTTCCTTCCCAGAACTTCCCTTTCTTCCTTTCCTATACCTTCCACACAACATCCCCGAAGATGACACAGGCCTTGAAGTATTTTTTACTCCTGTATTGAGCTAATGAAAAAAAAAACGACAGCAAATAGTATGATATTTTGAAATATCCTACTAGTATCCCAGAAAACATTTATTTTTTAATTTTATTTATTTCACTACAAGTTTTTTTGCATTATAATTGATTTGGTGGTGTTTATGAGTCATTTGAGTATTGTACCAGATAACGAACTCAAATTTAGATTTTTCGGAGATGTCGGATGGAGATCGATTCAAAATTATATTAAGCTAGAAGTAAATAGTTTAAAACTGCGCCGCACAATTATTATTATTATCATTATCAGAAACACGTTATATTGATACGAAAATCGTCGTTTATTTTTTTTTTATTGTAATATAAAAAATATGAGTTACGTATACATACATATTTTACAAAATATTATATTAAAAGTCGTTTTTGGTCATGTTTACCGTATCAGAAAAGAGGAGCTCTTGTGCCTGATCAGGGAGTCACCATTCTTACCTAGGTTTTACATAAGTTATAATCTGTTCTGTATAAAATATTTACCTTTTACTATAAGTTTTTTTTTTTGAAAAATTGTTTATTTTTTATTTATTTGTTCTGATTGGTTCATGACAGTGCAATTCAGAAGGGAGGTTATTATAGTTTTTTATGGCCTGGAAAATATAATGATTTTGCATTTGATTTAAGGTGTCATGGTTTCCATTTCTCATAAGTTTGTAAAATTCTTGATATTCTTTGTTATTTTTTCTTTACACATTTTTATAAAGGAAACAATTTTTAAAAACGCAAAAATTTTATTTTTAACTAAATGTCCGTTTTCGGTTCTTGATTTAAAATTAACCACTTGCGTATTAACTTCATGTAACATTTTTACGACTGGCATTTAACTAATTAAGAACTTAATTAAAGATTGTGATAAAGATTAGTGATGCAACGAATACGAATAGTAGACATTTACCGAATATTCGTATTCGGCGAATATATATTTACGAATACGAATACTATAAAAAAAACTTTTGAATTAATAAATTGTCACAGAAATGTCAAAATGTCTACGGATTTTGTGGCACTGTACTATGAACCTCGAATTTTTCATTTAATACGCGTTCTTTCTCTTAGTAGCTTCAGTATTTGACAGTCGATAGCACAGGTCAAGTGCAAGTATATTGTTACATATGAGTTAGCTGCGAATTAAAAGGAACTAAATTTAAATAAAATGTCCTGTCGTAAACGTGATCAGAGTGATATATGGAAACATTTCGATAAATTACTGAGTAAATGAGTGTTTTATTACTCTGCCAAGTTATTCGTATTCGTATTCGCCGGATAGGAGGTTTGATATTCGTATTCGTATTCGTAAAAGTAGTATTCGTTGCATCACTAATAAAGATATAAAAAAATATGAGTTATTTGTAGGATTCAAGGTAGCGTGAGTATAGGACGATGTGCAAGTGGCCGTGTTCATATTTTATAACCCGGTTAGTCCTTCGAAGCGATCTAATGAAAACTTTCCAAGTCCAGATTTTCAATCGTGAGCTTAAGGAAAGACAAAAAACACAAGAATTTTTTTTATAGCTAATGACAGCCATGACTCTTAATGATCATTGATCATTGGATAGAAAAGAACTCTGATATCTTTTTTTCTACAAAAATATGAATGTTTAATTAAGGCGCGGTGTACCTGCTGTAAAAGAAGAAGATGGAGAGATATGTGAATACGAATGTTAGAGAGAGCGCGCTAATATTAAAAACGATAATATTTAAGCCAAAATTGTGAAAATGTTAAACAAAACACGACTCGTTTAAAACAGAGCAAAAATCTCACTCAGATTACCTAAAATAGCATTTGAAGAAACACTATGAATTTTTTTATACATATAACTTGTAAAATAACCGAAAAAAACGTGTTTATAATAATTTTCGCTGCATACTTTACGATTTTTTTCTACTGAGTAAATCTATCTATCTATATAAATAAAAATGAATCGCCGAAATGTATGTACGCGCAAAACTTCCGAACGACTGCACCAAATAAAATAATTCTTTTTTTGTTGTGTTCGTAATTGTCAGGAGAAGGTTTGTATAAAACTACTGGTGAGCTCTGGCTTTATGAAATTTGTATAAAAAAATGCAATAGGTGGCACGCGAGCTGTTTGAAAACTAAATGTACCGGGTATTAATTTATGGAACGCGGGAGGGGGGAGGGGAATCAGGGAGGGAGGAGGGGAACCAGGGGGAAGGGGGGGAGTGGAGTGGGTAGAGGGAAGGTGGAGGAGACGGAGTGGAAAGGAATGGGGGGGGGCGGAATGGGAACGGAACGAATGGGAAAGGACACGCAGGGAGAAACAATTTCTTTATTAAATGGCATAGCAACGCATGCCGGGTACCAGCTAGTTTCATATATTTGCCGTTTCGGTCTGGGAAATGTACGGATATTACATGCGGGAAGCGGGGCCAGAATGAAGTCATCTCTATAACCCTCCTCCCCCCTCTCATTGACTGAGTTGGCATCGAGTTTGGGTCCCACGCAGGCTAAATCCTCCATCACGACACAAGCAATATTTTTGTATACTGTGTTGGTATTATTATGCTGAAGCATCAATATCTCTCTAACCGTGAGCTCTGGCGTCATGAAGTTTTTACGAAAGCTTTCGGACTGAAATTTCTACTTCAACGTAACTATTTTCAACTCATGAAGTATGGCACTTAAAAATGTGTGCAAATTACTGGGGAAAAAATAGACACAGAACCAAAATTGTCGTGTCAAACATGACCCAACCCAAACTTTTAAAAAAAAAAAAAATTGTTTCGGGACACAAAAAGTACCACAATATTATTTAATACTAGTGGCGGGAGGTCTGTAGAAAAATTATACCTAATTGTATATCAAGTAATTCCTTTATCTTATACATATTCTAGATATCCTGAAATAACCTGCATATAGATCCTTACTAATATTTAATTTATGTATAGGATACTGCCGTCATGGATCGACCCACGGTGCCCTTCTTGACAGAATCAAGGAGGATACTGTGCTTCGACTCTTGCCGACAGAAGAGCACTTATCCTAAAAATGGGAACACCTCAGCACAGGTTCGCCTAGTGAGGTGTTCACAAAACACTACTTTTAACCAATTTACGTACAGTTACGGATCAATAACATTTTACATATTCTTTATTATACTGAAACTTATTATTTATGTACTTAAACCAATGTAATAATCTGTTAAGTGTATGTTTGCGAATAGAAATAAATAAATTGTTCCGTACGAAAAACTTTTAAAATTATTGTTTTTTTACCCGGGCAAAGTCGGGTTGCAAGACTATTGTAAAATACTAGAGGAGAGTTTTTAAACGAGGTTTTCACTTCAATTTAGCTACACCATAGAATAAAATACCATAGAATTAAAAAATAAAAACTTGACTCTGAACTCTCTAAAAAGAGTTTTAATTTTACTTGACGGAAAGTAAAATTAAAACTCTTTTCCAAATTTTTGCGCTTACAAGATTTTCCATGTTTTAAAAATGAATAAATAATAATAAATAAATACTAAACAAGAACCTAAACCCTCGTCCCTGTGGAACTTTTAACCTTTGGGCCGCCTCGTGGGAACGGCTAAGTATTAATAATTCCTGTTCGGAGTAGAAGTAAAATATGTACACCGAATGCTAAGCAAGCACGCAACACTGTTACGTAGGGGTAAGCAGGAGATATGAAGCGCACGCTAATTAAAAGTGAATCAGCAAACTAAAAACCAACTTACTTTATTGTATGAAGAAAATAGAAAACTTGTAAAGACTGGAACTTAGAATAAAATTTATTTGATTTTACAATATCAAAGTTTACAATATAGATTGAGAAAAACCGGTAAAGTGTAGAACATGTATTCGATTTTCAAATATCAAAGCTTACAATATAGAATGAGGAAAATGGGTAAAGTGTGGAAAATGTGTTCGATTTTCAAATATCCAAGTTTACAATATAGAATGAGAAAAACTGGTAGAATGTAGAACATGTATTCGATTTTCAAACATCAAAGTTTACTCAAGTATTTTATTTATTTTATTATTGAGACAGCTGTTTCGGCTTACAAGGTCGTTTTGAAACTGTGGATAGATCACTTTGAGACGACTTATTTATATAATTCTAAATTACCGTCCTTGAAGTGAATTTAAAAAAAGGCTAATTATTGTTATTATTTTTATTATTATTATTACAATTTTTATGGTGAAACTTCTTATAAAATGTATTAAAATTTCGAAAATGTATTATATCTTTAAGCAGGTCTAATTTTACGTAGAGATAATTACACTTTTAAAATAGCTAATACATTTATGATAATAACTTTGTTTTAAACAACTGAAATAGTGATTTTAAAAAACTAAATCGGTAGTACGTTAGCAAAAGCAGTTATTTCTTTCAGTCTGTTAATGGCAAATTGCTGTTTTACGAAACATAAATATTTAAATCACAACAATTGTCGTTTCAATGTTTTCGATCTTCAAGTAGTAGTAAAAAACAAAGTAGGAAACTGTTGCAACAATAGATGCAATTTGGTTAGAAAGTTTTATTTCTTCTTTTGGGTTTTTTGAGTCGTATTTTGCTTCATACTTTCTTGAGACAATGGTTTCGCAGAGCTTTGCGGTATACATCATCGAGACAGATATGAATATTGCGAAAAATGACTTAACAGTCAAACAACATAATAGTTTTGAAATAATCCCACTTTGTTAGGTTTTTGGTCTGGGATACACCTTTTAAATGTATCGTAATTTTGAAACAAATTTGTAGTTGTCCACAGAAAGTTACAAGACCAAACCACTTAAATTTACATAAAGCTCTCCACTGCCTTTACTACCACTAACAGCTTCGTTTATAATGTATGAAAGTAGATTAAATTAATTATTTATATACGATCTCGGCATGGTCGTTTATGCGGTAGTAAAATCTCTAACAGCGAAATTAATAGAGTATCTCGAATTCTTAGCGACCATAACCTAAGTCATAAGGGATATGTGTCGTAAGTCATAGACGTAAAATGGTCGTGTCCGGGGGCGAACCTTAGCAACATATATAATATAATAATATTATAATCAGGTAACTGGCTCTTGAATATAGTGTCTACGGTGCATCCCTTTATTGCAGCGGGTTAACCTGCGATTTTAGGGGCGGTTTAACTGCGTATCCAGGAGGAAAGGTTAAGAGGAATGGCTGCGCGGCCTTTTTCATACTTTTACATAAAACTTAAAATTGGATTTGAGGCCAATACACATGACCAAACTGAATTTTTTTTTTAAATCAAAAGGTGTAGTATCGAGATAAGCACCACTTTATTTGTTTGTGATATTTGGCTAAAGAAGGAGGTAGCGCAACTCGGCATAACACCCCAAAAACAAATAACGAAAAAGAAAAAAAGGTTATTTATGAGAGTTTAATTCATAATGTGAACAAGGAAATAAACACCATGAAATAATTGAGCTAATTTATGCCCATTCAATAATACAATATGGTATCTTTGCATGGGGGAGGCACACAAAACCTCAATTTTGCCACTGGAAACTACCCAAAGACTAATAATCAAAATTATAATTAAGAAACCATCAGATTATTCAACCTCTCAACGTTTTCAAGACCCACCTCCAAAAAATACAATTATAAAAAATACGCTGCTTCAAATACGCAAAGATTATTCTAAGAAGTCGCACCATGCCATGGTACATGGTGAGAGCAACAGACAAAACACAGTGGGTCGCTTATGTACGCCATTAATACCAGTTTTGCACAACACTACTACACGAGTGGTGTGGTTTAATCAACTAGCAACAGAGCTGAGGTTAGAACCTGACTAAAATAAATTTTAAAATAAATGAAACAATAATGTATTTAATATTTTAGCTAATTAGAATCTCTTAAAATCACATTAACAATTCATTAATAACACTTAATCAACCAAGCCAAGTGCAAACGAATGAAAATTTATTTGGTACAGTTCCTACCTACCTACTTAATTTCATTTTCAATAAGGAAACTCCTTGTGATTCAATTTTGCCATTACATTTACAAGTAGAGAAATTGCGTTGGTAATAATTCACAATAACATTGAACCTATGATCCACTAGCTTTAAAATGAAATAGAGATGATGACTTATTGAGTTCGTTCTCTGATAGTTGGATCGTAAAATATATTGAGTTGAATTCAACCCCATCACAAATGGTTATTTATTGGGGCTTAGGGAGACTATCGTTGTGAATAGAATAGAAAACCCATAGCTTCTTGTACGCTCCTGTTACTTTATATCGAAATATATGCTACGATTTGATATACATAATAATCCAGTTAGTTGGTGAATTTAATGGCGACCTCTGTATCACAGTTGTAAGATGCTTGTGTCTGGGCCCGTAAGTCGCATATTTAATTTAATTAAGGGTTGCTAATAAAAACCATTTAATTATTTGTTTTTGTTTATCTGTGTGTTGAACAGATACGAATAGCCATGTTATTTAAAACCTTCACCTTCCTATATTTCTCTCGACTTCCTTCAGTCTCGTACAGTACCACAGATTTTTTTTAAAAGGCAATTGTTCTTGATTTTTATTTTACCGAGCCATGGGTATAAGAAATTACTACTTTAAAAAATACCAATAAAAAAAATATTACATCCTTATAAAAAATTTAAGTATACAAAGAGCCATTTTTCACAAAGCAAAATTATGTGTTTTACGGAAATTCAAATGTAACAATGTCATCAAATGAACAATTGCCGCCGTTTTTCTTTTTCATTTGAAAGATCCCCGTTAAACGTTGATCCTAGGTCCGTTCCGGCTTTCTGTCAAATTGTGACCAGCTGTTAAGCTACTAAATGACGATTGTGATTTTTTGCTGTTCAAATACTGAAAAGAATTGGCGATTTGGGGACCTTTCAAATGTCAAGAAAACTTTCAAACTAATTGGCAAGCTGATAACAATGTTACATTTGAATTTCTAGAGAAACACCCCTGCCTTATTGTCTTAATGGTGAAAATGGCATTATACATTTACGTAATATCTTACAACGTGCTTGTTAATTAAAGGTGGGGTTTGTTATGTCAATCACATTCATTACACAATCCTCTACATATATGCTCGTAATAATAAAGCAGATGGATGCTTCGGTTACAAGCTGTTCGTTCGATTATTTCTAAAATTTGAAGAGAGAAAATTCAGTTTCGTAAAACAAAAGAATAAGAGTTGATATGACAAAACAGGAATCTACAGATATCGCTCCATTAAATCAAAGAAACTGTTAGTATTGTAAAACAGGATTCTACTAATTAAAATATTGATAAGTAAATGGAACCACAGAGACATCTATTGACAATAATAGTTTATTTTATAATTGATCAAGAAATCTGGATATCGAACGTTATTAATAGGCTTACGTCTGTACCTACGGATAAAATTTAAGAATGTCTGACGCCTCGCCTTATGCAAAACCATCTTCGAAGTTGGTTAAAAGGCTACTTTTGTAATAGAACCGAATTCAAGCAAGTAGCCAGTAGTGCCAAAATATGGCACCACTTACCTTAACAGATTGCATGAGGACTTGCCGCTGGCCGGTATAAATACTACTGGATTTGTAACTTCGTGAATCTTCCCGGGCATGGAGAGATTAATGATAATATGATTATTATTGTAACTGGCAGTTGTGAATAATAATACCACGCGTCTATATATTATATACGACGTCTTTGCCTGTCGCGGTTACTTTGTCGCGGTTACTTTGTCTCGGTGACTAGATATCGCTGGATCTGAGGCACCGGCTGTTTTAGAACCGGTTCCTATCGAATTTATGAAATGGTCACTCTCACTTAAACTGGGCGAATATACTCGTGTTGACGCGTTCAGACCTTATAAATTATACAATGCCAATGCTATAACAAGCATGACCAACTTGTAACAACTTTCCAGTTGTAACAGTAAGGGTAATATGAGAACTTCGTAACCTAATTCTGAACCATCAATCTCGCTGAAAATACAATGTGCAATCTAAATTCTTAAAAAAACACCACTCGTATTCATGCCCCCGTATTTTTTCTGTGGATGGGGCCCAAAAGAGGTCCAAGTATCGCGATTTTTAAGGTAAAATCTATTAGCATTAATATTGTTCACCTTACGAAGGGTAAAAAGGCAAGACCGATCGTGCGAAATTTCGACGGTCATTACAAGGGGCGTTCTTGCACTCATTACCATAAAAATGTGAGTTTTGCCAATTTTTAATAAACCATATACAGTATACACGGTGACCCAAACCCGTAGTAGCGAGAAACTACGCAAATCACATTTGGAGCAGATTTTGTGATATAACTTTTTTTGGGTTTTGCTTCCATTTTCGAGTAAATCGAGTCGAAAGTCGAATTCTTGGAATTAGAAAGGGTATTGCGCCCTTGAGGTGATTTTTACAAAAACGGCGCTATATAAATCATCCAAATATTATTATTATTAACACAAACAGGGGATTAACATCAGCTGTTTAATGACTTTTAAAATGGGCAAAGCGGGGTTTGCCGAAAAAATAGATACAACTAAAAAAAAGTAGAAATGCTCAGAGCGAAAAAAATTATTTTTGATTGGGCTGAGGAGATGTCAGGAACGATGCAATAGGACTTTTCCATGTTGCAGATTGGAAGACGACGGCCGAGGACAGAGGGCGGTGGAGGCTCGTCTTGAAGGAGGCCAATGCTCGAAATGGGCTGTAGCGCCATTGAAGAAAAAGATTTATTTAAAAAAAAAAATTTCAGTAATTATTACAGCCTGTGGGGAATAGAACAGGAAGCGGCACTTGCACGAAAGATTCCACCGTATTTCTCATCTTACCAAGTTCTTAAGTGCTTTATTCTTCATATTATTATCATTCTTTAACACTTGAGTGACGTCCACAATTACAAACACAATATACCGACAGTTATCAGATTATAAAAAACCCACCCATAACTTAAAAAAACCATTACCCTAATAATAAAAACAACAAAAAAAACCAACGAGTACATACCTGCTTACGTTTTGTTTCACTACAAGACCAAATCTAGTTTCTCATAAGAAAGGCGATACTTTTTCACGCAATTTTTTGTGCTTAATTTTTTAAATGCACTGCTTTACATAATGTAAGGAATTATAACCGTGGGGTTACTGGGTTTTGAAGCATTTTTTTTGCATTATATTTCACCCCAGGGAATAAATTGGTGGACAAAAGTATGGTTTTGCTTAGGGATGAGACCTGACATTACAATTTATTCCAGATCGCAGTTCATTGGTGCGTGTAATTTTTATTTCCTTCTGGAATGGTAATAAATTTAACATTTATAAGGCAAAAGGGGTACGCCTTCCAAAGCCTTGTATTATGGCTTCAAGTAGAGGTCGTGTATAAATTACCCGCATTCTAAGCATTAGACACTTTTATTCGATCGGGCGTTTCACGGTTAACATTGACTAACTTGCGTTTTAGAATAAGAAATCCCTATAAATAATAATTATATACTAGCAGTTAAAAACTCGCAACGCAGATTTTTGTTGATAGGTTTGCTGCTTCGAGTGGCTTTTGGATCGGCTTCGCTAAGTTAGTGTTTTTGACCATTTTATAATTACGATAGGAACTGCTTCCAAAAATAGCCCGTTCCTCAGTTCCGCTGTCATCCTGTGAAAGCTAGTCACAGGGACAAAGTAACCGGGACAGGCAATGACGTCATATGTAATATATAGCCGCTCGATACTGTTATTCACAACTAAGTATTATCGTCAATCTTTCCATATGCAAAGAGATACTCCAAATTCACAAAATCGTAGTACTTATACCTTCCAGGGGCACGTCCCCATGCGACCTGCTAACGGAAGTGGCGACATATTTTGAGGAATTCTTTAATTCGAAATGGTACATTACAATGGTAGCTTTGTTTGAAATTTCACGTACACAAATGTTATTTGTGTTATTTGTGACATGCACTCGAAGCCGGGTTGTGAAATTCAATTACGCACCTATTAATAACGTTCTATAATAATGACTGTAGTTATTGGATTGACTATCCAAGACTAGTAAAAGAAATCTTTACTAATAAACTAATAATTGAAACTAATTTCCCCAAAAAGACATATATATTCCCCAAAAAGACATATATATTCCCCAAAAAGACATATATATTCCCCAATAAGACGTTTCTTTTTTTTAAGAGCAATTATAATTTCCCATTTTTCAGTAGGTACTCTTAGTTACTTGGAGCAGGTGGATGAGTTTGTGTATCTGGGTAGTATGTTTACGAGAGATGGGAAGGCTGATAGAGATATTGAAAGAAGGGTAAATGCTGGTAACTCCATTAATGGAGAACTGAATGCCGTTGGCACTAATAAAAAGACTGTCAAAAGAAGCGAAGCTAGCAGTCCACAATGGAGTCCTGGTGCCTACCCTGATGTATGGCAGTGAGGCATGAAACTGGCACAGGAAGAATGAAAGTAAACTAAATGCTGTCGAAATGAGATCCCTCAGGCGATGTGTGGTAAAACCATATATAATGATCGTGTGAGAAATGTGGATATCCGCATAGAGTGTAAGACTGATGTAAACCTCGTATTGACACTCACTCTTTGCCTCATTCACATTCATACATCGTCTCATACATACTCTTCTATTATTCTGACCCTTGACATGGCTTGAATCAAGTCTCTGATTCACTTAATCGTGCCATGTCTGCCCCGACTTCTTATACTATTCGTCTGCTATGCATTGAGTTAAATACACATGAGTTACCTACCTAGATAGCTACCATCCATGGAACTATGTACTCTTAGGTACTACCTGTGTTAATAGAGATTTACTTATGTATACGAGTTTAACAAGTATACTTGTGGGAATGTTGTCAGGCTGAAGGTAGTGGTGAGGAGAAGGAGTTGGGGAAGAGGAGGAGGAAGGTGGGGAAGAACCTGGCTATTCATATCTGGTCACCAAACATGGCTAAAGCCATTTAAAGCAACGCTTCAATTTTGAATGGTGGTCTTACACCAGAGCCATACTGAGAGTATCTTCCACTCGGGAACGTTCTACAAATATACTACACAGGGCGTTAAGCGACGTAAACACTTGACTTAATTTAACCAGTGATTTCTGACATTATTTGGAGTAAAAAATGTAAATAAAATATTGGTCTCCGGTGCCATTTTTGATGTTTTTTTTTTGTTCTACAAAAACATAAAAAAATGGTAGGTGTTAGATAGTTGGAGGCGGGGTTAGGGGTTGGCCGATTACTCGGCTGAGTCACCAGTAACGACATGCAAAAGATTTTTTTTTATTAGATAGTCACCGGAGACCAAAATTTAATTTACTTTTTTACTCCAAATAATGTCAGGAATCACTGGTTAGAGTAAGTCATGTATGTCCTTTAACACCCTGTATATTATTTTAAATGAATTGATTGCGAAATAACACAAATTAATCAAATAAAAATTATCCCACGACCTTCGGATTGCGAGTCAAGAGCCTTATCCCTATACTACGGAGGCCGTCAACCGCTGCATTGAACATTGATATTTTCAACGGCTCTTACAATTTAGCAACTATCTTTTGACGCATGTCATAAAATGGTGAAACTGACCTCATAAATTTTTTAAACTTCTGTTTTGTCTTATTTCGTATCAAACTTTTCTATTTGTACCGACTTAACACAACCCAACACAACAAAGTTACCTATTGCATTTTCATTTAACATTGTTGTCTTAAGTATGTTAAATCTTTAATGTACTACAATGTGATAAATAACTGAATAATAGAATCGAAAACTTTCATTCGGCTAGATAGCTAATAAAACTCATGGGGCCAAAATTCACTTTCCCTTTTTCCCTTTCCAAAAATTTCCTTTGGTGGCAGTTTTTGGTTAGCTATTCACTATTTCGCTACATTTTTGTAAGTTTTACCAAAAAAATCTTGATTGATTCGAATTGAATTGAGTTAAACCAAAGACATCAAACCTCACTCTTTACAAAATTGAAGGGTACAATGATTGATTGAATCAACGTTTCAAAAATTGAATCAGTCTTTAAAAAACTCTCAGAAACTTTTATTTTTATCGTCAACAGTGTAGATTTCAAATGTTATTTGATTGGTTTGATCTGGATCTGACTATCCGTAGTATCTGCTCGAATTTAAAGTTCGGAGATGTGCGAACAATGCCTTTCTTTACAATATCTGATTGAACTTTCGCTACGGCGAGCCGTTCAAAAGTTCGAGATCTAACAATAAAATCTAATATAGCGTTGGTAGGTACAAGATATTATTATGGCGTTGTATCCTTCCCAGGTAGGCAGATGTGCCGTTTCGACCCAATCTTGTGCAATTCTTCATTATCTTTTCTTACGGTACATTGTGCGATTAAAAAAAGTGTAACAGAACAACATTGTTGGGATTTTGAAAAGGAAAGTTGGGTTTCTCGCGGGACATTCTGCGCCCTACCCTTGTACGCTGTAGATATTTGTGCCCTTGTCAAGTTCTTGATAAGTTGAACTGAATTTTATCGGTTGACAATGGGCATTATCATTATCAACCCCCGAATTTAAGGAATAAGAAGCCAGGTGACGGGCGCGGCCATTGAACGAGTTTTCTAATCTTTTTGGCAAATAACATATAACGAACTTGTTTGCATTGCGAATAAATTCGTCTTGTCAACTGTACTGGACACATGACAAGTACAATAATTTACATGTGTACACTCTTAATATGTCAACATTCAATGACCATGTTAAAAGACTGTAAATATAAAGGAAATAAACCCAGAAGCAACCCCGTATCGTTGAGTCCGAAGATTCTATTTATCTATCAGATAAATCTTCATTTGAAGATGTAGTTCAGTTGACGCAAGAACCGTGTGCAAACTGAATCTGTATAAAAATATATATTGGATTAAGATCGAATCTAACGAAGGAAAGCTTTCAAACCGATTGCTATTAGGTAAATAGGAAATAATAAGGAATACGGAAGTTTTGAAGTCCTTAAAAAGTATATGTTATTTTTTAAAACAAACTCCTTAGATTCGCCAAGCCGAAAATGTAATCATATTATATAATTTCCTCGATAGAAAAATATATCGCAAAGATTGCTCCGAAAAATATTTAAGGGGAGGTATATTCACAATTTTTCTTAAAAATGCCACTTTGGACATTATTTTGTAGAGAGATTTTTGCTCTTTTTAAAATATGTCGTGCTTTATTAAATATTTTCGCCCAATAATTACAAACTTTTTTTAAAAAATATTAGCGCGCTCCCTTTAACAATCACATTTACGTAGGTTTTTTTTTTTTTTTTTTACAGTGAATACCGCACAAGAATCTCAACAAGCATCCCCGATTGGGGTATGTTGTGAGGCTGAAGGTAGTGGGTTGAGAAGTACCTGGCTATTCAGATCTGGTTGGTCACCAAACACGGCTAAAGCCATTTTCAAGCAACGTTTCAATTCTGAATGGTGGTCTTACACCAGGGCGATACTGATAGTATCTTCCACTCTGGAACATGCCGCAAATATACTATATATTATTTTAAATGAATTAATTGTGAAATAATACAAATTAATCAAATAAAATTTATTTGCGCATGCCGGGTTCGAACCCGCGACCTACGGATTGTAAGTCAAGAGTCTTACCCACTGGACTACGGAGGTCGTCAAGGAGGTATCGCGCATCCAACACTTTCAACACACACTATACACAATTTGACATTTTTAACTCTGCACCACACTCCTTAAAATCACACAGACGCTCTCTCGATACTCTACAATAACCATAACTATAGATACCCTCTAATACAACCACCACTCAATGAACTTCCTTTTTTTTCCTCTTTTAATTTTTTGTCACGCATAATTTTATTACTATACCTCAACTTAACCGATCCCCCCATCCTTCCCCCTCCCTATTCCTACCTAAATAACTCGGCTCTTAAAACGTAATTTTTTCATTAGTAAATATCTCTGGAATCAATACATATGTGGAAACCTGTAAATGGTTCAATTATTGTAACTCAATTACTATATGCTGTTATTAATGTAAAATGATGGTCTCCCAAATAAATAAATAAATCTCTCTTTCAAACATCTTCTTCTTTTCGAACGCTTATTATGGAGCCTTATTAGGTTCAGGGATAGGCAGAGAGGATAGACTTAATACTCTTCTGTTATTCATACTTATATACTTAACATGAACTGATTCGAATATTTGTTTACTTGATCGTGTCTCGTGCGTCCGAAAGTTTTCATTAATTTATCGATATTGTGAGAGGCGAACGAGCCAGCGATCTTGAACCGCAAAGCATTCCTATTGGTTCCTCAAAAGCCAATAGCGATCCTTAGTTCTCACGAGTCACCTCTTACCGTGAACAAATTTAACGTAACCATTCTGTTCTAAACTGCCGAAGAATTAACAGCTTTGTAAAATCACTTTCATGTACAAAACTATTTATAATATTAAATTATGGCGCGGTTGTAATCGGATGTAAATTGTTTCAATAAACTTGTAAGTACCATATCAAATGCTTGTTTGATTTAATATATAATAACACACCACCTAACACCAATGATATAATGAGAAATGAGTTACATTTAAGCCGATGTTTTTAATGACTTCAAAATCATCCCCTACGATATAACATCAAATGCAACCCTTTTATTAACCAATTTTACAACAGAAGCATATTTATACCTAATGTTTTTACTATAAATATACTCTTCATACGATTGTAAGTAGGTATATAAACAAGTCAATAATATTTTTTTCATTGTATAAGAAATCTATTAATCATTGGTACAGTGAGTTTGCAAAATCTTTTAAAAAAGCGTATCATTAGTGCATTAATGTTGATTTCTGAAAGCGATGACATGTTATGGGACCCCTATGGTTTTGGACAGGAATCTTCCTTTACAAATTTTCAATTTTATGCGATTAACATTCTTTGTATCAATCTTTTTTTATTAATATTTATTGAGTTAGTTTACTACGTTAGAATATAAAGTAATATGACCAAGGTAACATTTCATTTTATAAATGTATATTATACTAGCTTTTTCCTGCGGCTTCGCTCGCATGGTATTAGGGGATTCCCACTCAGCCTCCTCCACATTCCCTCTCCCCACTCCACTCTCCCCATCAACCGCTCTCCCCCCCCCCCCCTCCCCCTCCACCCACCCCTCCCCCCACCCCTCCCCCTCCACATTCCCTCACCCCACACCACTCCGCCCCCCATCAACCCCCTTCCCCCCACCCCCTACATCCTTCCCCTTTACCCTCCCTTCCCTCCCCCCTCTCCCACCCCTAACCCCCTCCCCCCACCCTCCTCCCCTTCCCCTATCCTCCTCCACCAACATCCTCCCAACACCCCCTCCCCCCTCTCACCTCTCGCTTTCCACACATTCATTCCCGATACATTAAGTTTTCAAACTGCTCACGTGCCACCTATTATAATTTTTTATACAAATTTCACAATGCCAGAACTCAACGGTAGTTTTATACAAAATAACGAACAAAAAAAAAAGAATTATCCAATTTGGTGCAGTCGTTTGGGTTTATGCGCATACATACATATCGATTATTCATTTTTAGAGATAGTTATTAAGTACGACGCCAAAAAATAACTCTTTTTATAGTGAATTGCATAATTAAAAATTAAAAAAAAAAACATCGTTTCCAAGGTGACAATTGGTTGACGTTTGCAATAAATCGATTTTGTTATTGACAGTAAACGTATGACAAATAATTTCATAACGCCAGAGATTATTCATAACGCCAGAGCTTACCAATATATATATATAGCCTATAGATCTCGCAAATAATGTAGCTTTCTATTAGTAAAAGAATTTTTCAAGTCCATTCAGCAGTTTTTGTGTGAAAGAGTAACAAACATACATCCATACAAACTTTCACCTTAATAATATTATTATAAATAATTATAATTATAATAATAATAATTATAATAAATATCTGGCGTCGGTGAATTATTTTCCCATCTGGTCTCTGGTAGGTTGACATGTTGTTCTTGTATTGTTTTGTAATTATAATACTTATATAGTGCAATTGCATAACGTGGATTGACCAGATGATCATTTGGGAAGTGTGTGAAAGGGTTTAGTTTTTCCTGTGGGGAAAATTAAGCCCGGACATTTAAATCTGGTGCGTAAAAATATAATAGGATTTTTACAGTAAGCATAAGATTCATTCTTCAGACTTTCAGGCATTTCATCGAACATCTTTAGCCCTCTATACATTAGGCAGTTCTGTGATTTTGATTTTTTCAACAATCTAACTCTATTTATATTTCTGGTTTCGTAATTATGTATATCTTTATTAAAAACCGATTTCATCGTTAAATATTGATGATTCTAAAATTTTAAATATGAGATTTTCAAATAAGCCGTTTTGATGGAAGATGGCAATGGCCGTATTGGTAGAGGTTGGACAAAATGTTGTGGGTTCGAGTCCCAGTTGCGACCATTATCTTCTTCATTTTTCTGTGTCTTGTTCTCTTTCATATGTTCGTTTAGATTATTAGTGTTATCTACTTTTTCAATAATAATTTTTATTTTATTTAAAAGATATAGTAAATATCTGTTACGGATGTGTTACTTTATTTATTTATATTTAAAATTATAAAATTTAGGCCATTAAAGAATTCAAATGACTTAAATTAATTAAAATTAGGAAATTCTGTAACTTTGGCAATTCTTCGTGAATTAATAAATAATTATGTAGCTCAATTTGCTTTACAAATGTGTTGAAATATAAAATAAAAAGTAATAAAACAAAGATAAAATGCACTTGGACGTAAATTTTAATTATGATCTTTAAAGAAATCTACAGCTTTTTTCGGAAATTTATGAAATTTTAATTATGATCTTTACAGAAATCTACAGCTTTTTTCGGAAATTTATGAAATTTGAATTATGATTTTTAAAGAAATCTACAGCTTTTTTCGGAATTTTATGAAATTTATGAAATTTGAATTATGATCTTTAAAGAAATCTACAGCTTTTTTCGGAAATTTATGAAATTTTGCAAATTGATCTTCAAAACAAGTGAAAGTTTACTGGCACATGTTTCGAAAATCTGCGAAAGCCCGGTAACGCCGGGGACTTGCTAGTTTTCTACGAAGCTTACCACACAAATATGTACCGGATATTTATCTTCTTGATCGCAAATGTTGAGAATTGACAACACTAATAAAGAAATAGTTATTGTTTTAATCACCCGATTAAACTCTTCAATATAAGTTCTTACAATTAATGTGGTGAAGCTCTTTATTAAGACATGGTTGATTACCAAAATTACCAACATTATTACCAAATCAGTGTAGCGCCAATAACAAAATGACGCCAAGGCATATTCCAACAAAGATAAGGCATCTGTTTACATAAACAAAAAAATATGAGCTTTAAAAGCGGTCGAAAAATGCAATAAAAATTGTAACAATATCTTTGAAAAAATTAATGCGTTCAGAACGTGTTGATTAGTATTCATCTGACCAACAGACGGGTGGCAGGGGGAGTTTATGCACACCCATCTATCCACATCTAGTCATCAAACGTGACTTGGCAAGTATTAAGCGACTCAATGGTCGACCAACAAAAGACACGCGAGCAAAACAGCATGAATTTCATAATATTTTTAATATTTTGATCGTTATGATCAAAATCGTATTGTTAAGCGTGCAAAGGGGACAAACTTATTGTTATCTTATGAACAATACGGTAACTGAAGGGTTAATTGAATTGAACTTAAAATTAACGGTCTAAAATATATTTATAACACATTTTTATGTAACGTCTTCTTACTATCAGTACAAAAGTATGCCTTTTATACTTGATGTATTTATTTTCTTAACATCTCCCAAACGGTGAGCTCTGATGTAATGAAATTTGCACAGCTTGTTCCTTTGTACTGAGATATCCAGACCAACTTAACCATTTTCAGCTCGAGCTTTGTAGGATTAAAAAAATCTATACAGCTCTTAATTATTTTAATACTTTAATAGTTTTTTTAATTAAAACCACTTAACGCACGCTTGACTTGGGGAGTAAGCTGGTGAATGCGTGACGAGAGCATTACGAAAAGTGTGATCGGGCGAGGCAAACGGTCGAGCCTTTACGCATGCTTGACTTGGGGAGTAAGCTGGTGAATGCGTGACGAGAGCGTTATGAAAAGTGTGATCGGGTGAGGCGAACGGAAGTTGAGAGGGAGATATAAGTTAATGAAGTTTTACTTCAGTCGTGCGGTCTAAAGCATACTCGTTTTTTTAATGAAAGGAAGGAGAGGAATTCTGGGAAGGAAATAAGTATGAGGAGTGGGTAGAAATCTGGGGGTCAGTGTGTGCAGGAGTGACGGACGTATGAATCCATCCCTCCAACTGCGGTGCTAGGCGGTGGGTCGAGAGATTCTGGCTGGCGACCAAGCTGCAGGTGGGCAGACTCATCGGCCGCCAAGTCCTGGACAAACCTCACTCCATGAACCCGGGCACCCCTGCTAAGTCACCAAACGTAGCGAACCACTTGGAGTGACCTATGGCAGAAGTGCTGGTTATCAAATAAATGATCCCGGGGCGGCGATATCCACACCCGCCTCCCAAATTGTAATTGGGTGTTGAAATGGCAAAATTCTGAGTTATTATGGAACGATATAACTCATACCGCGTGGGCTACAGAAGTAGACCAAGGTAAGGACACATGGAAGTGACCTATCCAAGCATTGAATCCTTGAATTATTTGCTAAAAAATAAAATATATCTTTTTAAACCCTTTAAGGGCCCGCAACCCGAATTTCTACCGATTTCTTACATATCTCCCTTAAACACGTTAAATTTTAAAGCTCTTAAAAAAATATATGTTATTCTTGAAGATAATATCTAGACATTGCCAGCGCCGAAACGCAAATTATATAAAATTCCCTCGATAGAAAAAAAAACGCAAAGTATGCTCCAAAAATTATTATAAACACGTTTGTTTCAGTTATTTTACAAGTTACATGTATGAAAAAATTCACAGTGTTTCTTTAAATGCTGTTTAAGAAAAGGCCCGCAATATTTTTGCTCTATTTTAAATGAGTCGTGTTTTATTAAACATTTTCGCAATTTTCGCATCGATTTTGTCGCTGTAAATGTTAGCGCTCTCCTCTGACATTCGTAATTTCGTATCTCTCAATCTTCTTCTTTTCTAAGCAGATATATGCGTTAAAAATACGACAGCAGTCAAGTACAATAAGCGTGTTTACACGTCAGCGCGTGTGTCTCCATAGAAACCGTTATAACTCCGTTATTGTTTTAGTTACATCAGTAAAATAAAAAGTGAAAGGTCGATAGTGAATCATGCTGCACATCTCTATTCAAGTTGTCCATAGAAATACATAAAAAGAACATTCTGTCAGACGCACAGTCTGACACATAATTTATCCCGCAAAATTTCCTACGGGCGCACGACATTGTTAATTTCTATTAAATATTTTTATATGAAATGATAAAAAAGTGAGGTGACAAAAGTGTTTATTACACATTTATACAATAGAATAAGTATTGCTGTTTACATAATCTGTGATTTTAGTACCGTTTTCACATAAAAACATCACGTGAGTCATTTTCACATTTTTTTAATGTTTGCATTCTAAATTTTAATATTTACAAATATTAATATTTATTTGTAACATAATAATTCGAAAGCTTATTTTGTAACCTGTCTAAAACAGTTTTTACTATTCGGCTACGTTCAGAAATGTTTAATTTATAGAGCTTTAATTGTGAAGCGGTAATAATACAAAGTTTTCGTAAAATGTCATTTTGTTGACACCAAAACTAATATTCTCGAAACTTCGGAGGGGTTTTAATCTCCAAATACATACTTTTCAAACTAAAACTAATTTTAAAACTGATAGCTAATTACTTCAGTTGTTTGCAGTTTGCTGCAGAACTTGCATTTTGCAGAGTAGTACTTAAACCTAAGTAAACATTTCACCAGCTATTCTGTCGCATTGTCAACAAGACTCGAGTGGCAAACAAACCATTAGGGGTGGTTTGTTGATATTGTCTGCCAGAGGCGTACCGCTGATAATGCCGTTGCGACCTTTACTCCTCTCTCATAAAAGTCGTAAGAATCAGAAAGAGAGGTTTCAGCGGAGTTCTAATCGGCAGGGCCATATACAACAGCCTCCCAGTCGTATGACTTGAGTCTTATCTGACGAAAACAATGGGGTCGCTTCAATCCTTCCGGAATGGGGTGGGTTTGTTCAGGCGATGAAGCTAAGTAATATCCTGTAAAATAAATGAGGTATGATTTAATATTCATAAGGGTTTTTTTCGCGAGTTGTAAAAAAATATGAGACGCTATTCAGTGGAACGTATGCACGACCCATTTCTGCCAGTTTCATATAAATCTTAGATTTGGATTTGAGATCAAAATACTTAACCAAACTGAAAAAATATTTTTGTAATCAAAAGGTATATCAAATATCTAGTTAGGATGTGAGCTACTTTATTTATTTTTGCTTTAAATTAGAAGACAATTACAATTACATTAAATTATAATAAATTTTTATTATTTTTAAATTTATGTACGCGATGTACCCCCATAGAGAAGCAGGTTGTGTGTGTATGTGGGTGTTATTAGGTATATTGGTTTAATTTGACGTGATTCAGTTTTTTTTTATGTTTGACATCAATCGAAGATTACAATACGCGCGAACAGTTGAAATATTTCCAATATATTTTTTTAAATATCTCTTCAAATTGACCACATTTTGGCCAACGGACGCTCGAGGGTGTTTGTAAATTGCTCAAAATGTGGCCAAAAACACTCCAGTGAAGTAAGGCAATCCTGACAGCTTCTTTTAACATTACTATTCTTTGTCCTTAAAAGCACATTCTAAAAGTAATTCCAAAGTTTTGCGGTCAAACAAGGATGGAAGTTAAAAGACCACCAAAGAGAGGACCAGCAGAAATTGTGGCGTTTCCTACAAACTCAGTAAATTACAATAAAAAAAGATAAATAATTTTGCCACTAACGTCGTTTTCACACGGTTAATAAGTGTTGTTCAAACAATATCATCCTTAACAAATTGACTATCTACCACTCACACAATCTAAAAAACTCAAAATTCTTTTCAGAATGTCAATGTTTATCTAAGCGTTAAACAAGTTAAGTGAAATTAAAAATAAATCAGCTATTTTTTTGCTGCTTGATTGCAACAAACCCTTCTACCTGTAAAAACAATGAAAAATAAGGGGGCAAAGAAGCTGTGCGTAGACTTCCTGATGACATAGATCACCTCTTCAATATGATTCTGCTTCCTAATTTGCATAACAATATGTTCTATGCAAAATAGTTGCATCTCTACGAAAACATCACCTGCTGTTTTGTGTGAGAACACTTCCGATTTTAATTCGGTGTGGCCACATTTTAAATTGCAGAAGCCATTGTTACACATCTGCAACAATGCATTTCGAGCTGTGAAATGGTTCATTCTGAGTTGTATTAAACAGGAACCCCGTGGGGAAACGGATAAAAGTTAATAAGAAGAGATAAGGATTATTTCTACGTTATTAGAAGGGGGTAACGATTTTTTTCCCGTTCATTTTAAAGCTGAAATAGTTAAAATATAATGACGTCATGTCTGCTCGTGGTGATAACAATTCTCTGGGATTTTAGCCAATTTATTAAGACTTTATTGTTAATCTATGGGATTTATTGTCTTTAATTTATTAAATCTTTATTGTTAGTCTTATGTAGTCTCTGGGAAACATTTTAATTATTGGCTGTGACAGTTTACTTGTAAGCAAGTTGCTCAGGTTTCTAAAGATCTTCTAAATTCACCATAAATCTCAATTTGAAATACGTACATATAAAAAGATATTTTATTTAATTTATTGGGGGGCTAGAATTCAAATAATCCATGCGCTTGATAGCTGCAAGACGAGTGGTTATCTAGCCTCCTACATAGTTAAGTAAATTGAAATACATACATATAAAAATATATTTTATGTAATTTATCGAGGGGCTAGAATTCCAATAATCCATGCGCTTGATAGCTGCAAGATGAGATGTTATCTAGCCTCCTCTATTGTTAAGTAAATTCTAAAATAAAATCCATGCTAATTTGTACAGTGCTCTTGAGGCGATTTTTCACAAAAACAGCGCTATATAAGTTGTCCAAATTTATTATTATTATTATTATTATTCATGCACACTGATATTTATAATACACTTCTTCTTCTTTCGTATGGGGGGGGTCAGAGAGGGACAACTAGGTCTGCGAGCCAGTTTAGGGCCTCAGGCGTTGCCCTGTGGACCTCATCAATCCCAATCTCAATCATTCGTTGACCACATGTTCGGTGGTCTGCACCGCACCGCATTCACACATCGCCGACTCTTTAAGGCCCCCATCTATGCATCATGTGACCACAACGGCTATGGGAACACTATATGGCTATTGATTGGTAGTCCAGAGTTTGCGATGCAATGAGAACCCAGGCTGTCTCTCAGTGGGGTCTTTAACGAGATGGGCGTTGTTGACGTTGGCCGATTGCCACTCAAGCTTCCACCTATCTTCTGGGGTGAGAGGTGTTAGAAGGAGTCTTTCTCCTTCCGTCCAGAAGGGTTTTCGAGATTTTAAGCGGCATGGCGGGTGAAAAACGACATCATCGTGCAAAGGTATTGCGCTCGTTTGCAGCGCCTTCTTGTATTCCCCCAGTGTTGCTATCTCTCGCCTGATATTTGGCGGGGTTATGTTTGCAAGGAGGAGCCAAGGAAGAGGAGTCGATTTTAAGGTTCCGCTGATGGTTCGCATTGTGACATTAAGCTGAACGTTGAACATGGAAGTGTGGGCGCTTCTACCCTATACTGGAGCGCAGTATTCAGCTGCTGAGAAAACCAGAGCAATGGATGCCGTTCTGAGCGTGTTGGCGTCGCATCCCCAGCAAGTACCAGCTAGCTTACTGACTAAGTTTAGTCTTGTCCTGGTTTTTTTGACAACTGTTTCCATGTGTTTCCGGTAATTCAGGCTCCTGTCCAAAGTTACTTCAAGGTAGCGGGGATGGGGGTCATGGTAAATATTTTTTCCATCAAACTGAACACAGAGTTATGCTTGCCTGTGAATTACTGAGATGGAAAGCTGTCACAACTGTTTTCGACCCATTTGGCTTTATAATACACTGATCGCGACGACTGTAATAATATCTATAATAAAATTCCTTGGATGGTTAAACCAATTCAAAAATACAATCAATATTATAGTATAGAAAATGTCAAGTATGACATGACAGACAGTCTGAAACTTACCGATTAAAGAGTAGTAAAAATCAGTTGGTAATCAAATACGTATTATGTTTCTAAAATGGCACCTTTGAAGCTATCTAAAAAGAATTAAAGAAACCAGTTTTAACTAAAACCCACCCAGACGCTATTCCTCTTGTGCATCTGTAGATATTGTAGATGAATAAAATATCTGAAAGGATGCGATTGGAAGAAGGGTGATTCGGTCTGAAGTCGACCATACAAATGTATTTCGATTTGAATTTCTTCATAATGAAAGGCGCATTTGCAAATTTGTCTCGCGTATAGATGCGGTTTTCGCAAATGTTAGGACATTTTTTAATGCTGTATCATGGTAAAGGGTGGCTCTTACAGTCGAAAGTGTAAAAGCATTTTCTTTGTTAATAATTTCTGGTTTACAAAATCTTCATGGAAATATAAAAAACGTCTCGACCCCCATACAAAATACAGTGCCTGTTGAAATAAACCATAAGTCACTGGTGACGTCACATAGACAAACAACAGATTTGGTGCGACTAATTATTAAAACTAACTATAACCGTTAATAAATATATACTTTTATTTAAGTTAGAAGGTCCATTATTGATAAGAAAAATCAAAAAAGAGAACCGGAGTTCCTAATTAGACGAATATTGTGTAATATCCAGTGGCCGTTCCATACGTTGTTGGGAGAAACAACCTCGGAGGCTGTGCCAGGAGAGGTTAGTAGCGCAGGACTGGGACGTATAGAGGCGATGTATTGCCCACTCGAATAGGACAAGGGATAGAAATTGAAAATCAAAAACGATATATCAATAAATGTGTGCATTTACCACTTGCATTATGGGGACTTGAGGGAAATCCTTGAGGTGCGCTGTGCCATTGGACTGCAGCCAAGACAAGAGTGGTTATGATATTATATTATATTAAATATGTATTATGTATTGGTTTCTGTAGGATAACCAAAGCTTAAAGAAGAAAGGTAATGAATGAATGGGAATTAATTGAAGAATGTATTTAGAAACTCAAATGTAACACCGTCATCAAATGGCAATTCAGTGCAATTAATTTTTGACAGTTGGAATGTTCCTGTTCAATGCCGATTCTAAGTCCGTTTCAGATTTTGAACAAACTATGGGTATTCTCATAAATAAAGTTGACCATTTTCTTATGCTACGTAGATTCTATTATGACGTATCAAAAATATATTTTCTATACTATTTTTTATTGTTCATTATGAAAGATGTGCCAGCAGTCCTTTTTGTAAGATCTGATCTGATCGTTAATCTGCTAACGAAAAAATATATCAACAACTAACTCCACTTCAAGAAGACATGGAACAACGCTAACATAACGTCAAGAAGATATGGAACAACTAATAACATATAAAGAAGATATGGAACAACGCTAACACCACGTCAAGACGTAATGGAACAACGCTAACACCACGTCAAGAAGATATGAAACAATGCTAACACCACGTCAGTAAGATACGGAACAATGCTAACACCACGTCAAAAAGATATGGAACAATGCTAACACCACGTCAAGACGTAATGGAACAACGCTAACACCACGTCAAGAAGATATGGAACAATGCTAACACCACGTCAAGAAGATATGGAACCATGCTAACAGCACGTCAAGACGTAATGGAACAACGTTAACACCATCAAGAAGATATGGAACAATGCTAACACCACGTCAAGAAGATATGGAACAATGCTAACACCACGTCAATAAGATGTGGAACAATGCTAACACCACGTCAATAAGATATGGAACAATGCTAACACCACGTCAAGAAGATATGGAACCATGCTAACAGCACGTCAAGACGTAATGGAACAACGCTAACACCACGTCAAGAAGATATGGAACAATGCTAACACCACGTCAAGAAGATGTGGAACAATGCTAACACCACGTCAATAAGATATGGAACAATGCTAACACCACGTCAAGAAGATATGGAACCATGCTAACAGCACGTCAAGACGTAATGGAACAACGCTAACACCATCAAGAAGATATGGAACAATGCTAACACCACGTCAAGAAGATGTGGAACAATGCTAACACCACGTCGAGAAGATATTGAACAACGCTAACTCCACGTCAAGAAGATATGTAAGGAAACAAAAAAAACCATATCACAACGAACAACGCTAACACCACGTTAAGAAGATGTAGAACAACGCCTACTCAGCAATTTCCTTCCGATTATCGAAAGAATAAAATAATAGTACAGACATGTTGTAGTTACTCTCCGTATCGTGGTAAGAGACGCCATTCAGAAAAGAATTGAAAAGGGAATAAGATAATAATTTCTAGTGCTTTTTTATTATTGCACAACTTTCTATCGTACTTGCTAATGGTTTTGGCAACGGGAGCAGTTTATATGGGGACAAATTTACTGGTTTTCTTTGACAAATACCGGTATTTACGTCTTTCAGAAGATATATCTGGTTTTTAGTGAATACACACTGCGCCCAATGAGATTCCAACAAGAAAAGGAGAGTCGAAGCGTAAAACTGCTCCCTAAATCGTCTACACAAGAAGGTTCAATCGTCTGTACTGAGATTTGTAAACAGAGCATTGATTTAGGGGTGGATTGGGTTTCGTAGTTCTAGCGACCATTCCCCCCTGAAATGCGTTTTCGATGTCATTAAAAACGATTATCGTAAGAATTAATGTTATGTAAGAAACTATATCAGCAATTTGTGGTATTATTTCATTTCTGCCTACCCTAGCTTAAGGCAAAACCGTGAATGATTAAATTAAAGATGTTTTTTCTCAATTTAAACTTTTGCAGGAAAGATTGAGATTAAATAGTCAGTCCAGCCTAGCGGTTCCGTATTTTTCCTGAGATCGTTATTGGATAACGGACGTTATCTTCTGTCAGATCTTCTGTGATTTTTACGTCACATATTTTAGTTTAGATCGATTTAAACATGAATTCCTGCAAGTACGCATGATTATTTACTCATTTAATGTACGTTGTATATGGAAAACGCAAATAACAGTCATAAAAATCACACAAATCTGACAGGAGATTACGTCCGTTATCCAATAACGATCTCACAAAAATACGCAATCGCTAGGCTGATTGAACTAACCTCATTGGGAATAGACAGGGTAGAATAGACAGTCCTGATTTAATTAACCTCATTGAATTCCAAATACCCACAAGATACACTCGTTCTAAAAATGATTTCATTTATCTTGAAAAATGAAACAATACAACTTTGTATAAACCACATATTTAATGCGTAAATCCTACCGGTTTCGGAACAAACGTTCCTTCTTCAGGGAAAGCTTATACTAATTTGACAGTTTCGAACAATGTTTTATTACGGTAGGGGTGGAGCTGTTGCTAGTTATTAATGTAGATTGGGTGGGTAGGTATTAATGTAGAGCGGGTGGGTAGGGAAACAAATCCATGATTGGGCTATAAGATAATATTTTTTGTTTATTAATAATAGATTCATTATTTTTAAGGAATTTTTTAATTTCCAAGGCTTCTAAGTTATCCAAACGTTTTCCTTTATGATTAATATGAAGAATATTTATCCCTGTATTTTTTTCAAAACTATGGTTATTTTCAATGATATGGTTAGCGAACTCAGAAAAATTATTTAAGACACCAATGTTCTTTGATTCTGATTTCAAAATTACAAGTTGTTTTTCCAATATAAAATGAGGGACAATCATTGCATTTGAGTTTATATATTCCGGAATTAGTCAATTTATGGTCTTTATCTTTAGTATTTCTTGGTTTAGTCAAATGTCGGAATAGCTAAAAGGTTTCTATGAATGACCTGTTATTAGTTAAGTGAACAAATGCGACGGTTCCCACCTATCTATCTAGGCATCGCGGATTAAATTCTGCATTCAGAACTCTTATGACTCTCTTTCAATAGTAAGACAACTTGAATTGGGTTGGTTATCTTCCAAATAAGTTAAAGGTTTAGGAATGATTAGGTACTGCTTGGATACGTTTTAAGGTTTTCACGGCCAAAAGGATTTTCGTTATTTGTTTTGGGGTGTTATGCCGTGTTGCGCTACCTCCTTCTTTAGCCAACGTTTTGGACAGCATTGCAGTGTCCATCATCAGGGAAGATCCGGCAAATCCGGTATATGTGTACTGTCCGAAACGTTGGCTAAGGAAGGAGGTAGCGCAAAACGGCATAACACCCCAAAAACAAATAACGAAGATTACTACTTGGTTTATTAAGTTATTGTAATATTTACAATGAATATTAAATTGGACGTCCTTACTAGGCTAGACTCTAAGTAGTTCTGTTGCTCCGGGAGGTAGGATAAGGGGCCCTGCTCAATCTCACTGAAGCCTTCGGCCATCAGCGCAACTATTCGATGGTACTCTTCTAACATCCAACTCAGCTGCCATCAAATGGGATAAAGCAGAACTTCGTATTACAAACTAACTTATCGACAACTATTGAAAGAAGTTTATTTTTTTATTTTTATTTTATTTTATGTGCATCTATATAAAAAGGTTTACATATATTTTTTTGGCCTTGCCTGTCTCACTAGGAAATCCTGTGTCGAGACAGACTAGTTTACAAATATTTTATAAATATTAAATAAAGTACACTTTTCAATACAGCAAAAATATTTGACAAAAATTTTCAGGTTGGTTAGTGGTAACAATAATGAGATAGAGGATTATATTTGGGTGAGGTGACTAATTATTGCACGACCTTTTTCGATGATCCATTGTTTGATCAGTATTTTGTATTTGTTAATATTATTCGATTGTCTTGTTTTGTCAGGTAGGTTATTGTATATTTTAGGCGCAATGTATTTGAAATTTCTTTGACCAAATGTTGTGTTTGTTTTAGGTGTTTGTATGAGTTCTTTGGTTTTGTGCCGTGTGTTTACAATATTTTGGGTATTTTCATAAAATGTACATGTTTTATTTTTAAACAGATGAGTTAAGATTGTTTTTGTGTAAATTTGTCGAATATCTAATACAGGGAATTTTTTGAATATATCTACAGTACTTGTTATTATGGGAACTTTAAGAATGACTTTCATAATTAATTTTTGTGCCTTCGATAATGAATCTATAGCTGATAGTGTTGCACCTCCCCATGCGATTATTCCATATTCAATGATTGATTGACAAAGAGAGTAATAAACAATTTTCATAGATTTGGAATCTAGTATGTTTCTAATGTTTTTGAAGAAATAAATATGTTTTCTTAGTTTATTCGTGACAAGTAGGCAATGTGTATTCCACTTAAGATATTGATCAAATGTTAGACCAAGGTATTTGATATGGTCCGTTCGATCTAGGCAAGGACATTGACAGAATGTATCATGAATGCAAGAACATTCATGTACTTTTATTTCAACATCTTGATTAGGTTGGCCAACAATATTTATACTAGAAGTAATGTATTTTGTTTTGGTAGTATTTAGTGCAAGAGAATTAATGTCTAGCCATTTTTTAACAGAGTTAATTGATTTCTCAGCCATTTTGTATGCATCTAACCAAGTGTCAGATTGAATGAGTAGCACAGTATCATCAGCAAAACTTACAATTTTTCCATCTAACATTAGATTACAAAGATCGTTTATGTATATGAGAAACAAAGTAGGGCCTAAGACGCTTCCTTGGGGAACTCCATAGGTTATAGGGAGGGGTTGGCTGAATTTGTTTTCGATTTTGACACTTTGAGTTCGATTAGTTAAGTAACTTTGAAGAAATTCGAGATCTTTCCCTCTTATACCAATGGTATTTAGTTTATTAATAAGGATGTCAAGGGAGATAGTATCAAAAGCTTTTGAGAGGTCTAGGAAGATAGAAATGCATTTTTTACCCTTATCTAAATTTGAAACAAGAAAGTCTGTAACAGCAATAATAGCATCGGCAGTGCTCTTATTTGACCGAAAACCATATTGATTTTCGGAGAGTAGCTGCTTGCTTTCCAAAAATGTTTTCAGTTGTTTGTTAATTATTTTTTCAACTACTTTCGAGAGTGAGTTAAGTATTGTTATGGGCCTATAATTATTAATGTCCACTTTTAGACCACTTTTGTATATGGGTATGACGAGCCCTTGCTTTAATTGTTTAGGGAAAATTCCCTGTGATATGCTAAGGTTAATTATGTAAGTGAGAGGTTCCAATAGTTCATGAACAAGTGTCTTGAGTAAATTTACTGTGATGCCATCCATACCGGCGGACTTTGTGTCTTTTAATGAGTTAATTGTATTCTTAATATCGTCATGTGTAACCGTTTGAAATTTAAATTGTTTAGAATGGGGTATATGTGTTTTTTCCTGTAATTTTGTATTAGAATTCAAGGAGGACATTTTGTTTGCTAATTTTTTCCCGACATTAGTGAAAAAGTCATTGGCATGGTTTAGGATTTTTTCCGGATTCTTTGAGAAGTCGACGGTCAGTCCATCAATATTGAGCTGTTTTAGGTCAGTGTTTAAGTTAGGCTTAGTATGAGTAGCTTCGCGTAAAATGTTCCACATTTCTTTTGGATTACCTTTGCTTTCTTCTATTTTATGTCTATAATATAATTCCTTAGCATTCCTTATGACTTTTGTACATATGTTTCTGTATCTTTTGTAAAAGTTGTTAAGTATAGTGTCAGAAGGATTCAATGAAGTTTTTTTATGGAGTAAGTTTCTTTTTCTTATACAATTTATAATGGTGTGATTTATCCAGGGAGTTAGAGGTTTAAATTTGTGAGGGATTGTTTTTACTATAGAATTAGTGTTATTATTTATTTCAGTTTGTAGTTTGTCTATGAAGTAAGTCCATGCATCATCAGCGTTGGGTATGTGTAGTAAGTTGTGCCAATAATTACAGGAAAAAGATTTTTTTAGATTCTCATAATCAACTCGTTTTATGCAATAAAAGTGTTTCATTTTTACATTTTTTGATGGTGTGTTTAATGAAATCATAGTTGCATAGTGGTCAGTAATAGTAGATTCAAAAACAAGTGTTTTGTATGGTTTATTCGTTTTTATCATAATGTGGTCAACACAAGAGCTGGATTCTTTGGTGACCCTAGTCGGGTGATTTATTGTAGATATCAATCCATGGTAACTAAGTAGGTTTAAGTAATCTTGGCATTGCGGATGTGAATTATTTGGTAAAGTGTTAATATTAATGTCTCCAACTAAAATTAAGTTTTTTTTATGCGCAAGTTGTGATAATTTTTCATTTAGGCTTTGTATGAATGGAATTATATTGTGGTAGGAGGGAGATCTATACATTGCTAGTATGCATGTGTCACCGTACGATATTTGTAGACAATTTGCACCCGGGATTATTATTTCCAAAGTTTGAACATTCAGTACATTATTCACATATATAATAATGCCGTCATTCTGATTGTGATGGGTTTTTGTGGAGAAGTGAGTATAATCAGGAAGGTGTTTTGGTACATATAGTTCATTAATCCAACATTCTGATAGAATAATTATATCAAATTTAACCTTTAGATTATTCAGTAAAGTAAGTATTTCTTCCCAATTTTTATTTATGGATCGAACATTATGGTGAAAAATTTTTAGGTTGGTGTAGTCTTTCATTAGTAAATTACAAAACTTTATATCTGAAGATACATAATTATTAATTTTATCAGAAGATTCTGTTTCATTATCAAAAATCAGTCTAGCCATTTTTAGAAACAATTTACAATGGAACTTTAATATTTTGTATTGGGAGCCCTGTCACAGTAGCTAAAACTGGGAGTTCGCCCTATATCCGATAGTAGTACATAGGTAAGATACATGATTTCTGACATTATGCAAACAATCACTGTAAAATGATTTCACAACAACAATTTAAAATAGTCAGGATCAGGTTTTGTACGGTAAGAGCGATCGGGCCAATGTTCAACATGTGACAGAGCTCATCAACATCCTAAATAATTTTACATAAGTCATCAGAATGTTTAATATATATTATTTTATCCGTGGCTGATTTCTTTACCAAAATTTTTTCGTCTTTATACCAAACGTAGGAAAACTTTTTTTCCTTGCATATTTGTTTGGTTTTCCATAGAAGTTCTTTGAAATAAGGATTAAGAATAACACTTATAAAAATCTTTTCGCAGTTAAAGTATTTTAAGATATCATGGGGAATTTTTTTTCGGTTTACTAGTAGTAGGTTTCTTTTGCGAATGTCCGTGAATCTGATACAAATTTTCGGGGGAGCTCCGGGTCGCCTGTCGGGAATCCTTTTGGCTTCCAGGATATCGCGGGGAAAACTACTAGTTGAAACTACATGGTTGATCAATTCACTACAAGAAGCAATAAATTTACCGCTCTGCTAAAAATTATGCCACATTATTTTGCTTTATCAGCGAACCGTAACATAAATATAACACAATTATCCCCGTAAAATATCACCACAGCAATGCAACACATAAAAGGTCTCCGTCTACTTTACTTTTTACTTTCTTCCCCTGCGCCGAATTGCCTTTGGAGCCATTCCTCTGGGCAATGTGTGAGGACGGCAGGTCGAAAACATTCCGCGTGCTTTGTAGACGGTATCGCCATACACTCAAAAATATTCTGGGCATGCGACGGGAGGCCGGTATTGTGAATTGAAGCTGTCATTAAAATAATTACAAAAATCTCGTTAATCATACTTTGATTTGGAGTACCTACATGACATACGAGAACTATCATAATTGGAATATCGGGGCTGGGAATGAGAATGGACGTGGGAGGGCTGAAAGATAGCAGCTACTAGATTAAGCAAATTAATATGATGTTCTCTGACTTCTTGATATAATCAAACAAACTATTGGTTGAAAATAACACCAACCAAAGAACTTACAGTAAAAAAAACATGAAGATTAAGAAATGAACAACCATAAAATGAGATCTACAAATGTAAAGATGAAGATATCAACAAATGAAGATAAGGTCTACAAATATGAAGTTCGAAAATCAACGAACATGAAGATGAGGTCTAGAAAAATAAAGATAAGTAAATCAATTAATACGAAATGAGGTCTACAAGCATGGATATGAGGAAATTTACAAACATGAAGATGAGGAAGTAATGATATAACACCAATACAAAGACCTGTCGCCCGCCTTGGAATTGGGATCCTTAGATATTAGATAGGAGTTGAGAACTGTGAAGATACCTACTAAGTAATGGCACCATAATAAGGTGCGACCGAAGTCTTTCATGAAAGAATTACTATTGTCTAGCATGAAAGCAAGATAACTGTAGATTTATAAAAAACTTGCATGGTTGTTCTGTCTCCACTTCTTAATCATGGTGATCCTAGATAAAACCTTGTATTAATTATAGTCTATTAGCTATTATTCCGCTACCTCAATATCGCAGTACAGCCTTATATTTATTATTTATTTATTTATAAGTACATGTTACATACATAATAAATTTACTTCAGGAGATACATTAGGTCACCATACTAGGCAGCTGCCTGTATCATGGTGACCAACGGAGGATAGTTATTTGAATTGGAGTCTAGTACTCGTAAGTGTAAACATATCTAAGTATATCTAAGTAAAATTATTAAAAAAAAAATTATAAATTATTATCATTCATTTCTTATGAATTTTTTTTTTCTTTTTTGGTAAATTTTTGGGATCGCTGGCAACGGTTAATACGCACTTTTTTTTGAAAAAATCTTTTGATTCACCTTAATTACATTAAAAGACAACTATTAGCATTGGGGGAAGTTGTAAATATTTTTGTGTAACATGGTTTGTGATACAAAAGAAAGTGCCCCTTTATAACGCCTACTCGCGTCAAGGCAAGAAAAACATCCCAGTTTTCAAGTAGTTTAGCGGCTACGCTAGGTTTGTGTAACATGGTTTGTGATTCTGGCGTACAATCTCACAAGACGAAAGCTAATTTTAATTTTACGTAATGAAATTTAGAATGAAATATTTTCCACTTCCCCCAATGCAAATAGTTGCCTTTTAATGTAATTAAGGTGAATCAAAAGGTTTTTTTTTTAAAGTGCATATTAACCGTTGCCAGCGATCCCCAAAAATTAATTCTTTTTTTATATACAAACGGTGTTAAGAAATTAAACATTTGATTGGTTTTTATTATATCTCAGGACAATAAAATTACGGGAAAAGCTCTACCTTTTAATGTAGTGATCTGCCGGTCCATTCTCGAGTCACAATTATCCAGTTTGGCACTATTACACCGTCACGTTACAAAATTTATCTAAACGTGAGTTTCGAGAGAGAATCAATAATTGCTGTTACCACAATCGCGACAATATTTCAACTGAACCTGTGGGTATTGTAAATATGATTGCTACATAATATTTCGAACTGGCCAATTAGTATCTTCTTTTTCTTCTCCCAAGCAGGGCTTTTAAGGAAGGGTGTGAACAATGGAAGATGAATACATTGAACAGGACTTTGGGAAATGGATTAGCCCCACAGCTGTTTCAAAACTAAACAAAGAGTTTTAAAAGATTACATTTGGACGACTTCAGATACTAATATCTACAACCTGTATGTGGGACAAATATCTACAGCTCATATGTTGGACTAATATCTATGAAATTCAGAGTGAGGACTAATATCTACAGAGCTAAATCGGTCCCAGTGGTGACTAATATCTATAGAGCGTAGGTTGGACTAATATCTACAGAGGGCAGCTGAGCAAGAGGTTCCACGGAAAAGCATAAATTACTTCAATTACATAATAACTAACCTAACCCAACCTCTGCCAGTGCTGTAGATATTCGTCCACACTTTGGTTCTCATAGATATTAGTCAGCAGTTTGAGCTGTAGATATTCGTCCTCACTTTGGTTCTCATAGATATTAGTCAGCAGTTTGAGCTGTAGATATTCGTCCTCACTTTGGTTTTCATAGATATTAGTCAGCAGTTTGAGCTGTAGATATTCGTCCTCACTTTGGTTTTCATAGATATTAGTCCGATTTGTTCAGTTTTTGAAATTCCTGTAGATATTAGTAGACGCCTCCCATTTGGACGACTTTCAGCGACGGATGTGAAAATCCATCCAAATATCCTTAGATCACGACGCGGCGCCGACATTCAGTGTCTAATAAAAACAAAGGCTAATTATGAAAAAGAAGCAACTGTTATAAAAAGTTTTCAGTGTTTAATTTCATAGCTAATAAATAATTATATTTCATTGTTAAACGGGGACTGACAAACCGGGCCATTCCGAGCAAATAATAGCCAAAGGGGTTGAAACTCAAGGTGGTGGAATGCGCCATGAAGGGTTGGAGACCAAAACTTATATAAACTAAAATAAATATCCCGACCACTTGACAGCTACTACCTTCTTGACTCGTTTTAAATTGACTTGGCGTCGGTCCTTATTACGTTGAATCAGCAGTCATTGGTCAAAATTATTACATAGTAAATAATATTTGCGAAATCAATTATCTATATATTTTGTAAAGCATACAGTAGGAATTTAACTTTTTTTTATTGATTACACGTAAAATATGTCCACTTCATGTGGTCTAATATAAACATAGGTACATTTGTATATTTTATTTCACTCTTCTTAATCTTTTTATTTACATTAGCTCCACACCAAAGGACCGGATAAAAATTCTTTCCAATAGTGTCATCTTAGGGGATGCTGTGTTTTTTTTTATACACATTATCTCCATACAGGAGGCCCTAAGAAAAATAATTCCCATCAGGGCCTATGTCATCTTTGGAGATGCTGTGGGGAGAGTATTTTTAACAAAGGAAGGAGAGGAAGTTCTGGGAAGGAAAAGGGTATAAGGGGTGGGTAGGAATCTGGGGTCAGTATGTCTAAGAATGACGGACGAATGAATCCATACCTTCTTCTGCGGTGCAAGGCGATGCTCCAAAAGAGTACGGCTGGAGAAGTCAAAGGGACTCCCTCCACCATTCTCTCCCGATCCGGCCTGCCATGCAGCTGGTGGGCGGACGCATCCACCACCAAGACCCGTAAATAAACCTCACCCCATTTACCCGAGCACCCCTGCTAAGTCACCAAGCGTAGCGGACCACTTGGCTTGGCCTATGACAGAGGTGTTGGTTATCCAATAAATAATTCCCGGGGCGGCGGTACCCATACCCGCCTCCCTAATTGTGTAGAGGATCTATTTAGGGAAAAGAAGGAGAGGAAGTTGTGAGAAGAAAAAGGTGTGAGGAATGGAAAGGAATCTGGGGGGCAGTTGGCAGTTTGTCCGGGAGTAACGGACGTATGAATCCATCCCCAGACAGTAAGTAGGTGGGCAAACCATCAAGGTCTTAACAAACCTCACCCTATGAACCCGGACAACCCTGCTAAGTTACCAAAAGTAGCGAACCACTTGGGGTGACTTATGGCAGAGTTTTGGTTATGCAATAATTGGTTACCGGGGCGGCGGTAACCATACCCGCCTCCAAATTAGTTAGTTATATGAAAATATAATAGTTTTCTAACTTCATAAAAACTTTTCTTACGTTGAACTTTAAGCCGCGGCATACCCACTTATACCGATTGATTACATATGTATGTAACTTAATCAAAAGTATTAAAGCTCTTAAAAAACATATTCTGTTATTCTTGAACATATAAAATATATAAATTCTCCGTACCGAAACGCAAATTATATGAAATTCCCTCGATAGAAAGAAATCGCAAACTATGCTCCGAAATTGGTTTCAGTTATTTTACAAATTATGTGTATGAAAAAATTCACAAGGTTTTTTAAACGCTGTTTTAGACAACCCCAACCCCCCTTTTATTAAGCACTAGCAGACCCGGTCACACGTTGCTGTGGCTAACGAAACACAATGCCATTACCCAACCTTTATAAAATCCACACCACCCGCTTGCCAGCTGCCCGCTGTCCACTGCCTGAATTGAATATTTGAATTTCTCGGCTTTTCTCTACTATAATAAGCATGTATTATACATATAAACCTCCCCCTTGAATCACTCTATCTATTGGTGAAAACCGCATGAAAATCCGTTGCGTAGTTTAAAAGATCTATGCGCACATACATTTTGAGCGACTTCATTGTAATGATAATGATTTACACAATTTTCGCTTAAATATTATCGATTTTAACATTAGCGCGCTCTTTCTAAAATTCGTACTCGTATTTACATATCTCTCAATCTTCGTATTTTTGAGTGGATACACCGCGCCTAAGGTCTTGCAATATGGTTTAATGGTTTTAAAATGCATTGAGTTGTAAGGGTGTTTTTCTGTGTCGTCGGATAATCAACAACAAAAAGGGATTATGTTTACCCAAACGGCTTTAAACCATGTTGTAAAGCGGTCATATTATCAGTCCTATCATAAAACTTCAACCATATAATAGACATTTCTTTAAAAGTTTTGATCATAAAAGCAACGAGTTACCACACACGAGCAACAATAAAACTGAGAGAAAAACTTCTGCAAAAACGTACGTTTGCCGATACCAATAAAACATTTAAGGGCCTACTAAAGATTACTGTGTATACTTCATGCTTCAATAAATGTCGAAAGCTCTTTCATTGATCAAAATGTACATCTTAATAAAAAAAAAATTCTTTCATGCAATTGCCATAAATAATAAGTCTGCACATTGTCACTTTGGATGGATGGGATTCTAAGTTCGCCTTACCATGTTCTGAGGTTTCAAAGTGTGCAAAGACGAATTTTCGTGAAATATTTAACAATTTTAGAAGTATTTTAGTTTATCATATTTTAATGGAAAATATTTTTCCCGCGGCTTCGCTCGCATGGTGTAAGGGGGGTTCCTTCTCGCTTAAATTTGAGGTTCACGTGATGTCCAGTTTGCGCAATGAAGATTCACCAGTTTCTCGCTTATATTACGATTTTCCGAACACCGTGTACAATCCATTTTGTCCTTTCTCTGGATTGTCTATTTGGTAATCTTTAATGTTGCTTTTGTTGCTTTTGAAGGTGTTAATGAGGTATTACAGTTTTGTTGAATGAAATTTTTGTAAAGAAATTCGAAATAAGTAACTATTTTCGTCAAATACGAGTATATAATGAAGATTTGCGGTCGATGGTTGATTAGGCATTGCGTCTGGGTCCCATCCGGGCGTCGTATTCAATTCTTCGGCTGGCAAAGTCCTCGACCACAACACAAGCAATATTTTCCGCTTACTGTGGTGGTAATAGGAGATTTTCAAATATTGTCAGATTAATCTCAATCCGGTTCGTTTTTCGTCCAGGTTTATTTTTAAAAAAAATGCCTTCATTGCAAAATACTTCATAGAAGGTACTTACTTAATATTTTACAAACTTCGATGTACCTTGACGTAGGACAGAAGTAATTGAATAACCCTGACTGCCGGCGTGATCGAGCGGTAAGACTCGCAATACGAAGGTCGTGGGATCGAATCCCGGCGTGGGCAAATTAATTTTATTTGATTAATTTGTGTTAATTCACAATTCATTCATTTAAAATAATATATGTTATATTTGCGGCGTGTTCCAGAGTGGAAGATACTCAGAGTGGAAGTATCGCCTTGGTGTAAGATCACGATTTGGAATTGAAACTTTGCTCGAAATGGCTTTACCCGTGTTTGGTGACCAGATCTGAATAGCCAGGTACTTTCCTACCTTCCTCTTCCCCATCCCTTACCCTCCTCACTACCTTCAGCCTCACAAAATACCCCTATTGGGGATGCCATAGTCTCCCTGGCTCCAGACGGGAGTGGCTGGGACTCTTGTGAGGTATTCATATAAAAAAAGACATTTAAAAAAAAATTCAATAAGGTATATGATATATAATGCATATGACAAATAAATAATTTTTGCATAAGTAGTGGACTTCGTAAAGTTTTTAAAAGCTCTGCGAGTTTCGTGAACTCAAAAGTTTGACGTTAAATTTATCCGTTTCCAAAACCCGAGGTCCAACTTTCGAGACAGTCTCACGTTCAGTATGGTACATAATTTACTGCAGAGTGCAGTTAAGTGTAATTTTGGTTCCTCCAGGGTGGATACTCGTCTCACTGTGCAGTGTGGTGTTCGTCGTGAATCGTGACTGCATTTTGTGAGCCGCGAGCCCCAAACCTTAAAATGTTCGGCAAATAGACTGAAAAAATAGTGTGTTTTGCACAGTGGTTCCCCGAGAACCGGTTTACATGGAGGCTAAGGCCAAATAAGGATCAAGGGCGGAGTCCTGGACCAAACTTGCTTGCTGAATCGTATTTGGACCCTTGGCTTCGAAAATAATATGAAAAAATGAACAGTAGCTGATTTAATCGACATCTGACATAAATAAGATAAAATTTAATTTTTTATAAGAACAACTCTCTTTTTATAACTTTTTTAAGGTTATTCCTATCACTGTAATATATAATTGAAGAAAAAGATAACAGAATATTCATTTAGACTTTTATAAAATGTCAATAGTTCCATATCAATAAATTCGCATATATTTATCCGAGACGCTATCCAGGTTACAAACCAATTCTTAGAATGTTTGTTTCCAACAAAAAGGGTAGAATAACAATAATAATAACAGAACAACACACAGAAAAATATAAAAAAGATAATGGTCGCTGGAACTCGAACGCAGAACCTCTCGCCTAACCGGGACGTGTGCTTTTACCAATTCAGTCATTGCCACCTTCTGTCAAACCGTCATAATTGTCAATCTCATATATAAAATTTTAGAATATTAAGAATATTATTTTCGACTAATTTTTCCAATTCATAGGCAACTACTACCTTTTTGATTGGAAACAATCGTTCTAGGAACTGTTTTATTTTCTTTATACATTTATCCAAGACGCCATCTAGGTTACAAACCAGGTTACGAATACGCATAGAAATACGATTTAAATGGTGTTAAAAAGACAAAACACCAAACTTTTTTACACATGTTAAAAATCGGTTGTTTGTTATTCGATTTATTTTTTAATTTTTTTTCCGGTTAAGGCAAATATTCTAAGACGTATTGTATTTTTATGGGTGCGAAAAAACGATAATTACATAGCCGAAAATCATTTTTAAAAAAAGAAAGTTTTCCACAAGAAAGGGCACAGGAAATAACGAGGCATACCAAAAATATTACATCTCACAAATATTTTTTTCTTTGATCCATCTTATTGATCATAAATCATTATAATGTTCAACGTCTATATTACTAAATCCAATGTAATATACTTGTACTTGTAAATTATAATAATAATAAGAATATTATAAATTTTGATTTTATTAAAATCAACACTATTACCATTATACCTCTAAAACACATGCAGACAATATAAATGTACGGGGTTCTCTTTACAACATCTGTCAAAAAGATGGCAAGAAAGACATGGCACGACCAAGTGAATCAGATACTTGAGTCGGGCCATGTCAAGAGTCAGAATGGCGGTCCGTCCTCTCTGCCTACCCCTGCGGGGAAACGGCGTGATGGTTAGTTAGTTATATTTTATTTTAATAATATTCATACTGACTTGTGGGCGGCGGCGGCCGTTCAAAAAGAGACTATACGATAGATTTTACTTTATCAAATAAACTTCGCGCATAATCCTTGCGCTATTCGCTCACATTTTCATTATAAAAAGCAACTAACTAATATTTGTATTCATCGTAATCGTCAGACCGAAAGTTTCGAACAGAGTTATTATTTAAAAAAACTGATGCATTTGACAATGTGCACTGTCCCTTCCCTAAATGACATTTAGAAGAAACAAATGAATGTAATAATACGTCACGTCACGTCATATGCCACGCTTATGACATGTGTCCACCCTTACAAGGATTCCCCCGTAATTTGACATGTCATAAACAGCCATTTAAAAATGCATTGAACTTTATGGGATATGAAATGTTGCTAATTCTACTCGAACGTTACAATGCATGTAGAGTTTTATTTTTACTACAAAGGTTCCGAAGTGTTTTATAATTTGGTGGCCGTAGTCATTGTTAGCCTTTTGTTTTATTTATCCGATGAGGTTATAATATGAATTGATAAAACAGTCTTTCGATTTGGTTTTATGGTAGGGTATGGAATAATCACACGTCCTCAACAATAGGCCACTTATATGGTTTAAATAACGACTTGGAAAAAATCGTGTGGAAAGATTTTTTTACTAAGATTACGAAAATGTTAGTAAAAATGTTTAGAAATGTGGTTTAATTTTTATTTTTAAATAAATAAATCCATTATTTGGGCCCATGACGTCACTACATGAAAATGTCACGTCTCCGAAAATGTTCCTATTCATTTTGTACGATTCCACACTGATTTATTTTTTTTATATGGCAACACTTTGATTTCAGCGATTTTTTTTAATTTGACATTTAACGTTCAATAGATTTATTGTTTGTGCTCTGCGAACTTATCATTTAGTTTGACTTTTTGACAGATGTTATGAAGAGAACCCCGTACATTATACGCTGTCGGTACGTGTTTTAGAGGTATAATGGTAGTGGTGCTGATATTACATTATCATATATTACATTGGATTTAGTAATATAGACGTTAAACATTATAATGAATTATGATCAATAAGATGGATCAAGGAAAAAAATATTTATGAGATGTAATATTTTTGGTATGCCTCGTTATTCTCCTGTGCCCTTTCTTGTGGAAAACGTTCTTTTTTTTAAATGATTTTCGGGTATGTAATTATCGTTTTTTCGCACCCATATCTCTATCTCTTCTCTACATAATACAAAGAAAAGTCCCCCGCGCCGTCTGTCTGTCTGTTCACGATAAACTCGAAAACTACTGAACGGATTTTCATGCGGTTTTCACCAATAGATAGAGTGTTTCGTGAGGAAGGTTTAGGTATGTTATTTGTCAAGTATATAACGATAATTGTTAGAAGTGTCGGAAAAAAGTCCAGCTGCCTAGTAGCTTTCATCGAAAACGCTGCCTAATCCTTTTGGGATATAACAAAACAATTAATGGTGGGTTATTCCTCTTTTATAGATCTACAAAAAAGTCCTGAAGGCATATATCTATCTTTTACGGATAGCTTACTATACCCATTCTATCTTCTAAAAAAATGGTCACGTACATTGCGGTAATTGAAAAGTTATTTAGACGGATACAGTATTAATTCTTATTAATTTAAATACGTTAGTTACCCCAAGCATTTCATGCACATTATTATAATCTTTAACACCATCTCTACGTATTATAAATTAAAGTCCTCCCGCGGCATCTGTCTGTCTCTTTGCGATAAACTCAAAGACGGTGGTGGTTATAAAGGTTGGATAACCATCCAGTAGATGGCGTTGTGTTTTATCAGCCAGTCGGTTTATAAAAAATAGTCTGATTTTTCGGATTGAAATTTTCAAAAAATCTCTAGGATTTCAAAAAAACGATGAAAAAAAAACAGAATTTCTTAGAATATTTGCCAAAATCGGAATTTAAAAAAAAATGTGATGCAAGTGGCCTATTGTTTGGAACTACTATCAATGAAGATTTATACAACTAGGAATCAAATATTTAGTCAGTAATATATCCTAAATTGAATGTAAGAGAAGATGTTGATTAAGTATGAAGCAAAGAAGGTGACAAGACAGAGAGTGGTGTTTTTTATTTAAGTCCAGATAATATTGATTGTTTTCATGTTCTTATTAGATACTAGCTGACCCGGCCACGCGTTGCTGTGGCTAATAAAACACAAAGTCATCTACTGGATGGTTATCCAACCTTTATAACCACCGCTGTCTTTGAGTTTATCGCGAAGAGACAGGCAGATGCCGCGGAGGACTTCAATTTATAATACGTAGAGATGGTGTGAAAGATTGTAATAATGTGCACGAAATGATTGGGGTAACTAACGTATTTAAGTTAATAAGGATTAATAGTGTATCCTTCAAAATAACTTTTCAATTACCGCAATGTACGTGACCATTTTTTTAGAAGAGAGAATGGGTATACTAAGCTATCCGTAAAAGATAGATATATGCCTTCGCGGACTTTTTTGTAGATCTATAAAAGAGGAATATCTCACCATGCATTGATTGTTTTGTTATATCCCAAAAGGATTAGGCAGCGTTTTCGATGAAAGCCACCAGGCGGCTCGACTTTTTCCGACACTTCTAACAATTATCGTTATGTTTCAACCAATTTACACAAATCTTGACAAATTACAAACCTAAACCTTCCTCACGAAACACTATTGGTGAAAATCATGAAAATGAGAAAGAAAGAAAATCATGAAAAGCCGTTCAGTAGTTTTCGAGTTTATTGCGAACAGACAGACAGACAGACAGACAGACGACGCGGGGGACTTTAATTTATAATATGTAGAGATAAGTTCACTTGGCATAATTTGTCACAGAGTCAAGTCAAGTTGAAACCGGTCCGGTCAAAGAAAATTTAATGGTGTTTAAATCGACAAAAAGCCATATTACAATAGAATTCCACCATGAAACAAAGGTTTCATTTAAAATTCAAATGATTGATACGTATTTCATCCAGATGGCGCCCGGTGCGCTATGACATCGGGTCAACCTTCATAATTAAATTACCTGTAATTATATAACGGGGTATAGTTATACCTAGTGCAGTTATACCTACGTATGGTACAGTTGGTATCATATTAGGGTAACTCTGTACCTGAGGCTAGATTGCTATCTGCAGTGTGATTAATTACTGTTTTATACGGTAGCCGGTAAATATAATTGGCGCAAACATAAATATATATAGGTAATTTTTTGGGATTAGTGTCCATGGCTATTACGAATATTTTTTAGAAAAAAACTTTAGATTCGCCTTAATTACTATAAAAGGAAACTTTTTGCATCACGGCTGGCGGAAAATAATGCATTTTCAATTTCGTTAAATAAAATTCTCTCCGCGAACCGATACAACGACAGCCCGCCCGCCATTTTGTCACTGTAAACCATTCAAATCCTGGGATGTTTTTTAAAATAAAGATAATATACACAAGCCCGCTACAAAAACCCTGCTTTGCCAGACAAACCATTCAAAAACGTAGGCTGTTTTATAAAGTAAATGCGGGCGGGCTGTCGTAGTATCGGTTCGCGAAGTGAAATTTTATTTAACGACATTGAAAATTAAAATGCATTATTTTCCGCCGGCCGTGATGCAAAAAGTTTCCTTTTATAGTGATTAGGGCGAATCTAAAGTTTTTTTCTAAAAATTATTCGTAATAGCCATGGACACTAATCCCAAAAATTTACCATTTTTTTCATCACTGGAGCGTTTTTGGACACATTTTGGTCAATTTGCAAACATTCTCGTGCGTTCGCTGGCCAAAATGTGGCCAATTTAAAGAGATATTTTCAAACATTTATTGAGATTATTTCAAAAGTTTCCGCGCTTTGTATACTTCGATTAATCGCAAAGATAACAAATTGTTGCTGACACTGTCGCCCTTACTTCCCAGAATGAGCGAAATGAACAACTGAACATAAGTCTGATAATACCTAAATAAAATCATTAAATTGAGGTTTCGTATTCCCCATTTATCTCCTCTAAAACTTGTCCAAATTTTAATATTTTTTTAACTAAGTGAATTAGAAGAAAATATTCTATGTCTGTGCATTTTTTTTTTAAATACATTGTCTAGTTTGTACACTGAACGTCTGATGATGACGTTCCTACTTCAAATTAGGCTTGTTGAAAAAGTATCGATATATCGATATTTTTAATTCAATTTATTTATTTATTTATTATTAGTTTCAATAGCAAGGTTTGTACATGTATGTATAATGTATAGTATAAGTATAGATTCTTTTTTTTTTCACAGACCTCCTCACTAGGATTTCCTGTTCTGAGGTGGCCTGTAGTTTTTTTTAAATATTTGTACTTGGTTATGGATTGTCTTTATATCGTCTTCATGATGTTTGTAATTTTATTATCACTTTGACATGTTTTTACTTTTGTTTTAAATATATTCATTTCCTTTATATTTTTGATTTGATCTGGTAGAGCATTGTATAATTTCATAGCATGGAATTTATTATTTCTCTGTCCAAAAGATGTGTTCAAACTGGGAGTAACCAGGATGTTATTGCTTACTGCCCTGGTTGAGTATTTATGTTGGGCAGTGGAGTATACATATATGTTTTTTTTTCAGTTTAAATAAAATATTTTTTGAATAAAGTTACAATACATCGATATTTTTAGCAGATATATTTTGATCCGATATATCGATACAAAATATCCAATATCGAAAATTGTATCAACAACGATATTTTTAAATTTATGTAACTAGAATCCAAAACCGTATAGAAACGAAAGGAAAAAAGTAACTGTTTTGGGTCATGACATCTGGCGGTTGAAATTTTAACTATTAATAGCTTACAAATCTATTGTCTTTGCATTAGTATTTGTGATCACTAATACTATCTATCTCATATGTGTAGGTACATACGTAGAAATGTGTGCTATTTTTCACCATTTTTTTCTAAGCCACTCCTATGTGTTGGTTCCCAATTATCAATGATAATTGACTATACCTTGTTCCAAACACGAAGTCCTTTTTGACAGATTAATACGCCAATAGAATGTTTATTGGGGGGCTAGAATTCCAACAATCCATGCGCTTGATAACTGCAAGACGAGTGGTTATCTAGCCCCCTACATAGTTAAGTAAATTGAAATACGTACATATAAAAAGATATTTTATTTAATTTATTACGGGGCTAGAATTCCAACATTCCATGCGCTTGATAGCTGCAAGACGAGTGGTTATCTAGCCCGCTACATAGTTAAGTAAATTGAAATACGTACATATAAAAAGATATTTAATTTAATTTATCGGGGGCTAGAATTCCAATAATCCATGCGCTTGATAGCTGCAAGACGAGTTGTTATCGAGCCTCCTAATTTAAGTAAATTCTAATGTAAAATCCATGCTAATTTGCACAGCGCTCTTGAGGCGATTTTTCGCAAAAACAGCGCTATATAAGTAGTCCAAATTTATTTTATTATTATTATTATATCAACTTTGTATGCGTCTCAGTTTACATATAAGTTAGAAGACAGCTTTTTAGTTTTTAAAATTTTTGTAATTATTACCCAATAAAAATGAACACTGATAAAAGTACCTTAATTTTTATTGAGATTTTTGTAAGTACATTAAAATAATGCACATTGTGTATAAAAATTACTATTGATAATATTGAGCTGAATACACTATTATTTTAAAAACGCAAAATCTTTTGAAAATTTTTACCGATATATCGATATGTTTTCCTCGATATATCGACGTCGATATTGATATTTTAATAAATATCGATATTTTTTTCCACTTTCGACATCCCTCCTTCAAATCTGCCAATTTTCACGATTTTTGGAGGGGCCTTAACTCTTAGGGAACGTACTCATAATACGTGACCAACTTTTTGCAATTTTTAACCCCCCCCCCCCCCCCGGTGACCAAAAACCTAAGCAACCCGCCGCTCATTTGTATGGAGCGTGACATTTTGAAGACCCCCCCCCCCTAAACGTGTCACGTAGTATGGGTACGTTCCCTTATAAAAAGTAACTTATCAAAAATAAGCAAAACGTCCCGACACGCTAGTGGACGTTATCTTTATTATATTAAAAAAAACATTTGTAGTAGTGTCAAAATCCAGAGACGAAATTGAGGAATACGTTTGTATGGACAAAATGCCACCCGGTTTTCTCTATAAATTGAAAACGAAACTTCCTCGTTCACAATCAATGTGGAGACATTGACAACTAAATATTGATGAAAGCTGATTCGAAATCGTATAGAGCACCTATAATGACCTGCAAATTTCATGACGGCATAGCTACTCTTAATATTTTATTATTTAATATTATCTAGGCTTCTGGGAGTAATTAAGTGTAAAGGTAATCTCACATGTTAATAAAATCAATTCAAAGATACCCGAGTTATTCGCAAAAGAATTCCCAAGGGCCGTAAGGGATATATTCCATAGGGTCTATCCGTCATTCTCGTTAGACCGAACCTTTATGGCTCCATTATGGGTCGTTCCCTTCTTCAAATAATATTCAATATTGGTTCATAGGGTGGAATATTAAGATTTAAATAATATTAAATGAAAATTTAAGTACGAAAATATAATGGAATAATACTCTATCGAAAATTACTTTCGCTGTTTCAGTAATTGGAATAGATGCACAAAATATTCTAATTAATTCAGTGGATGCTTTCGTTGAAAAACAGCATTCAGAATCGGAACGTTCCTCGAAATGGCTTTAACCATGTTTGATTACCAGACCTAAATAGCCAGGTACTTTCTCAACTTTGTCTCACCACTACCTTTATCCTCACAACATATCCCATTTGGAGATGCAATAGTCCCAACGGCTCCGGGCAGTTTTTTTTACATTAACTTCACAGAAAAGGCCTTGAAGGAAAAAAATCCACTAGGGCCTGTCATCTTGGAGGTTGCTGTTTGAAGGGTTTTTTTATGGAAAGAGAGGAGACGAGAAGTTATGAGGAGGGAGGAATCTGGGATTCAATGTGTCCAGGAATGACGGACGTAAGAATCACTCCCGCTGTGGTGCAAGGCTATGGGTCGAGAGAATTCTGCTGAAGAGGCCAAACACCCTCCTTCAACCAGTTTCTCCCAATCCGGCCTGCTACGCAGTAAGTGGGGAGACGCATCCGCCACCTAACAAGCCGAATCCCGTGAACCTGGCCTCCCTTGCACAGTCACCAAACGTAGCGAATCACTCATGGCCGAGGTGTTGGTTATTAAATAAATGGTTCCCGGATCGACCATAGGCATAGTATGGCCTCCCGAATTGAATCCTTATATTTATTTATTTTTAAATCTTAGTAATATTATTTGTAATTAATTAAATTATGCTGTATTAAGGTGTTCCGTACCTGATTTTAACATGTTCCTGACAGTATTTTGAGAAATGACATTTTGGTTTACGCTTTATAATAAAAAAACATTAAAAATCAATAGATATTGGACGGTTAGAGTCTGGAAGAGAACCTGGGCGGTTACTCCACCAGACAACCAATAATGACGACATGGAAAAAAATTTTTGTTACTGGTATAAAATTAAAAAAAAAACACAATTAAATTTTTACTCCAAATAATGTCAGGATTACGGGTTTAAGCGAGGCACGTCTCTTAACACCCTGTATTCCCCAATTTGGTGGGCATATTACTTTCGAAAAAAAAGTTAAATTCCAAATGTTTTTTTATACATTCAATATGCGTAATATCTATTGCACTTCACGGGTAATTGAACCCTGGATCTCCCGCATACATTACTGGGACACTACCCACTCAACCCTATCATTACAAAAACGTATTATTATAGAGGTAACTTACAATGTTACATCACTTGAACAAAAATGTTTAAAATGTCCCCTTAATTCGACTCCGATATATCAATATTACCGATGATTTATTTCCCGTATTTGTAGTGTTGTCGTGTTTTATTACTGCTTTTATTTTGTCCTGGCAACCCTTCCGAATTCGAATTTGAATTTGGAATGCATTAGTGGCGTTTCGAATTTGTATTAGAACAGTTTGGGGTGAATTCGAACGGTTGATTTTGTACGCTGGACGAAATATAGAAACTTTCCATGATGTATTGCAGATTGTAGGGGTTCATATATATTTATTCTTAGTTAACCCGGCGAGTGTTACGTTCAAATTTGTAATATCAAACGTAAGGTTGGGTAATTTTCACACGAGATTCTTACTTAGTTCGTTTTTATTATTCTCGACTTATAACTATTTTCAATTCGATAGTATACTTATTTCACCTGTTTTCTAAGTACCTACTTGTTAATATCAGAAAATAGGAATAAAAATATTATTATCAGTAGTTCAATCATTTCAATTTGGGAGGCGGGTATGGGTAGCGCCGCTCCGGGAACCATTTATTGGATAACCAACACCTGTGCCATAGGTCACCCCAGGTGGTTCGCCGCGTTTGATGATTTAGCAGGTGAGGTGAGGTTTGTCAAGGTCATGGCGGCCAATGCGTCTGCATGCCTACCGGCTAGTATGCAGGATCGAGAGGGACTGGTTGAGGGAGGTCTTTTATTCTCTCCAGCCGCAATCACTTAACCCATCGCCTTGCACCGCGGTTAGACGGATAGATTGTTATGTCCTTTACGCCGGATACACTGACCCTCAGATTCCTACCCACCCCTCATACCTACTTCCTTTCCAGAACTTCCTCTCCTTAAAAAACCCTCCACACAGCATGACCAAAGATGACATAGGCCCTGCAGGAAATTGTTTTCCCCAGGGTCTCATGTGTGGAGCTTATGTAAGGAAAGAAAAAATTATTTGAATCAACATTTTTCTTAGAGAATTCAACTTATGACACTTAATTGTCCATTTTTAAATAAAACTAAATAAAATCACAAAAAATTTACATCTTCTAAAGTTTTAATTATAAAAAAACACAAATTAGATTAGTTTTTTTCTTACTTTTGAATGTAAATGAAACAATGTTACTTTGTTTGAACCACTTGTATATTTGTTTAAGGTCGACCGGTTTCGGAACGACCGTTCCTTCCTCGTGGCAAACGTAAACAAGTTTTTAAGTAAGTTTAAGTAGTTTCTTTTTTTGGTAGAAAGTTTTTTTCTTATTCAACTAAGCTTGGTACTTGTGAAAAATAGTAACACCGAGCTAAGCACTGAGCGCTAGGTGGGTAAAACTCACCTGCCGACAACTTTGACGTCGTTCAACTACCTCGTTCACCACTCACATAGTTTATTCAGTTTAACTGCAGAATGGCGCGATAATTATGGTCTCTGATTGTTCTGTACATCTTCAGATCATCAGTAAATAACAGGAATAAAAATATTAACCATGCATGTAATTTACGAATAAGTAAAATAATATCGGGCCCAAATGAGATCCCTGTGGTACTCCGCTCGAGGCAGCAAACGTATAAGAAGTAAACGAATCAACCTTGACTAATAGATACCTTACCAATAGATATCTGAGCGGTGGCGGACGAAATCCACGTTTCTTGTCGCTTCCTTAACTCCCCCCGCGCAGCTACCGATAGACACGTAAATTGCCTAGGGTATATTTTACCCAACCTTATGCTCGCCTGGTTAAACATGAAGAAAGGAGGGAGTTTTCCTGGTACAAATCAAGTTTTGTTTTGTAATTTTGTTTGATGGGAAATGATACCATGAGACGATACGGAATGATTTAAAAAGTAGTCTTAATATATACAGTATATTATTATTTTTTAATGTATAAACTAATGTTTAGACAAGATTTTTATGCATAGCACAAAGGGTAACAATAATTATAAGCAATAATTGTCAGCCTGAAACACTCATTTACATTGAAAAATCTTCCGAGAAAAGATACTTGCCGCCAACGGGACTTGAACGGCGTATCTTTTCTCGGAAGATTTTTCAATGTAAATGAGTGTTTCAGGCTGACAATTATTGCTTATGATTATTGTTACCCTTTGTGCTATGCATAAAAATCTTGTCTAAACATTAGTTTATAAATTAAAAAATAATAATTAATATTTGACAAGTTTAAGTATTTCCCCAATAAATGCAGACATAATTTGTCTCGACGCCATCTAGCGAGGGATTTAACACTAACAATGTCAACCGTATCTTTTTCTGATATTTCTGTTTCGTTAATATTGTCTTCGACCATAAAATACTTTAATATTGAGCTGTATATCGATTAAGTTGGTAGTTATGTTTAGTATGGGACAGATTGTGTTAGCATTACTTGTTCCTACGCGATGTTGTCACCTGTTTTATTGATACTTAATTTTAATGATTAGTTTGCATAATGTTTAGATGGGTTCTTCAAACAGGTGTGCAAATGATAATCAAATTATTTTTTAATAAGAACTTATCGTTCCCGGCCTTGAAGCAACGTCTATTTGGTTTTGCTAAATTAACCTTCCGGGCTTCAACAAAATATATCACGTCATCAAATATTCCCGCTTGATATTTAATTTCAAATAGATTCGCTGTTTTTAACCATAAATCAAAATAAAATACTGCTTTCAAAAGTAGATGAAATATATTTTCAGATTTTAGTAATTCAAATTGAAATATTATGTAATTAAAGATAATATACATTTTTTAGTGCAAACATAAATAATTTTTTTAAAGTTATTTACCGATGGTGCAGCGTGTAAACTGTAATTTTACATACTACTTTACACACAATTAGAAAGCATATTTAATTAGAAAAAGTTATTTCACTTCTATTTCACCATTTATTTGTTATACCTACACAAAGATGTAATGCTAAATGTTGCTCGTAGAATTGTGTCGTTTTTTCGGATGCATATTGTAAACTTTTAAAAGCAAATACAAAACCTGGTGCACTCTCTTTCTAACACTGTTTAAATCATATATCACCGTAGTACTGCAAAAATTTCTGAGATATCTGTACATGAGGGAATACGGCTATTACCCGTGGCTCTATCCTACTGACTTTCTTTTGGGTATGCTCGGAATGAACCTCTACGGGTCAGAAGGGATGTACAATGTACATATTGCTACGCATTTCTTCAGTTTGATTCGCGGATGGTTTGAAAACTCAGCTATCTTGGAGAGCATTCATTTCTATGTACTCGATGGGTATCTTCGCCACCGATAGCATAGACTGTTCTATCTTCCAGCCTGCAGGACTAATTTGCCAATGGTCATGCCAGTCGGGAGGGCAATCTTGCTGTTAAACAGAATTAATTCGGATATCGACATATTTAGCATTAGTGAAGCTACCTTTAAAAGGCAAGCTCTATTAATGCTTGTATAGTTTTTGTTCAACGTAGTACAAATGTATTTTAAAAACGCATTGAAATGTAAAAATGTTTTTGAAATAATAAAATTGAATTGAAAAAAGATTGCATGAATTTTGTGAGTTTATGTCAGGCTTTGAGAAATATCTCCCAAAAAGATTGCATGAATTTTGTGAGTTTATGTCAGGCTTTGAGAAATATCTCCCAAAAAGACTCTGGGGCTTAAATAATAGTATTCGCTTTACGCGTGCGTGACAACTGTTTCGCCTTCAGCCAGTTGTATTATTTTTGCTTCCTGAAGGTGTAAGAAAATGGTGTAGGAGAAAGAGGTGCGAAAGCTTAATTTTATGTTCAATTAATTGTGTGTAAAACCCAGTACAAAACTTTGGGACTTTAATAACAACCTCATTTGGGAAAAAAAGCTTAATTTTAATTTTACAGAGTAATTACTCGACAATGAAATGGATACTTTATTTAGTGTATTCAAAAAAAACTTTCATAAGTCCATATTTAAAAGTGGTTCTACAAAAAATTTGCAACTAGCTGGTTCCCGGCATGCGTTGCAATACCATATTCAAAGAAATAAATTATTTCTCCCTGCATGTCCTTTCCCGTACGTCCCCGTTCCCCCTCCCGCGTTCTCCTATCTTTCCCGCCTACCCGCTCCCCTCTCCCGCTTCACAGTCCCGCCAACCCCCCTCCAGCATTCCATATATTCAGTCCCAGTACATTCAGTTTTCAAACAGCTCGCGTGCCACCTATCACAATTTTTTAATTCAAATTTTCATTTTTTTATATTACAAATAGTCATTTTCGTATATTACAGAAAACAATCAATCTAACATTGGTACCTTTTTAAAATATCCATAATTTAAAAATCCAGACAATTCTTTTGTTACAAAAAAAACCAGCTGCCTGCTACATTCACATTCATCAAACGCGCGAACTGTCAAATGTGCGAAGTTAAAATAGTCGTTAAGTTTTCTGAAATTATCCAATTTTCTTAATTTTTCTTTCCGTAAGAACCTTCTACAAAATATTAGAAAAAAAATATTAATGAAACAGTTAAAGTCGTTCTGAAGTTGTAGCCTGACCTATTGCTATTTTAAAATTCCAACAATCCATGCGCTTGATAGCTGCAAGACGAGTGGTTATCTAGCCCCCTACATAGTTAAGTAAATTGAAATACGTGTATAAAAAGATATTTTATTTAATTTATCGGGGAGCTAGAATTCCAATAATCCATGCGCTTGATAGCTGCAAGACGAGTTATTATCGAGCCTCCTAAGTTAAGTAAATTCTAATGTAAAATCCATGCTAATTTGTACAGCGCTCTTGAGGCGATTTTTCGCAAAAACAGCGCTATATAAGTTGTCCAAATTGATTATTATTATTTATTATTTGGTAAATTTTGAGATATTTACAATATAGATGAAATTATAATTTTGACTTGAATTACAATGCATTCTTTAAGCGATATGTTGAATGGAACACTCTTCTCTATTGATATAAGATGTTCTATACAATTTGCGCAGGTATGAGAGATGTTACAGACATACAATGGGTTAAAGAAAAAAAATATTCGTCACAAGCGTTTTAAAATAGCATAACATTGTCTGAATACAAGAATGCTGTCTTAGGCACCAGTTGTTCCTTGTGCCAATTTTATCAGTATTTTGTTGAAGGTCATACATAGCGTGGCACAAATCTAAATCTATTAAAGTTAATATAAATAATTAAGATTTAAACCTTAAACAAGGTATAAGATAATCTTCATATATCTTAGCAAACAAATTGGCAAAAGTTTCGAACATTGTCATCGGTCAATCTGCTATTTTTTAAAACAACAGATCTTGTAAATCTTTGTAATATCAATTCTATCATGGGTAATTATTTCCCTAACCGCCGCACTTTTAGGCCCTGATTATGGAAATAACACTTCGTTTCAATAATGACTACAAGAAACAACTATTTCCACGCACAAAATAGATATTAGGTTCTTAATTTGGGTTAATCGGGCAATTCATGTTACAAAAAAATCAGAGTGTTCAATTCACACGCGGTAGAAGTAAAACCTTCAGAAAACTAAATTAGACAAAAGTGGGAAGGCTACGAAGCACCACACAAAGAGGAGACCGATAGGATACGAAGCACCGCTCAAAGAGGAGACCGATTATACTATCTCGTTCTATCGCATGCTAAATCCTATACATGTGTGTTTGTCGCTTTTTAGTGTCGCATTTTTCGTTTCATCGAGTTTCAAATCAAAACGGTGCTAAAGAAGTTTTAAATTTAAAAAAATGGCAACAAAGGAATCATTTTAAATTGCAATCTTTAGAGCACAGGTGTCGGGTGGGAATGCTATCCTTGTTCTACCGGTATTACAATGGAAGATGCTCCGAGGAACTAGCATCATTGATCCCTTCGGCACCGGTGCATAGTCTGGAAACACGCCAAACGCGTGCCCAACATTTGTACACGGTTGACATTTGTCACATGAGAACGGGTCGTTTCTTCGACTCGTTCTTGTGTTCAACAGCTCGGCTGTGGAATGATTTGCCGGCCTCTGTGTTTCCTCCTTCCTACAACATGGGTCTCTTCAAGACCAATGTTCATTCCTTCCTCTCCTCAAAAAGACCCTCCACACAGCATCCCAGATGACATAGGCCCTGAGGGAAATTATTTTCCTGAGGGCCTCCTGTGTGGAGTTAATGAAATTAACGCATATTTTACATTTTATCCAAACTTGTTTCTTGTAGTTGAGCTTACTGTAACTCCCAAAATCTATGACTAATAAAAGTGCGGCGGTTAGTAGAATATGTACTAGGGGTATAAGATGATCTTAGTAAACAAAGCGGCAAAAACTTTCGCAATATGTCGTATGTCGTCATGACATTTGCACAGCTTTCTGTCTGCTGTTTTCTAAGACAACACAACTTTTAATGTTTTGAAATTTCATTTCCACCATGACCCAAGAAGCTTTGAAATAACAGTTTAAATTCACTTAGAAGTTTTATTTTTAATTTTTAACTTTATGAGTAAAACCTCAAATTGTAATATTTAAATAAATGAAGACAATATAAGCGAAATTCTGGAAACAGAAAATTTATCTAGAGAGCATTTAGTTCGGGTTTGAATCTTGCAATCATACATAAAGATAGTTGCCAATAATATATTAAGATAATGTAGGTGGTTCTTAGTCGAAGTATGGTACAGTTAAACATGACCGAATTTCATATCGACACCGTGGCGCAGTGGTTAGCGCGTTTGCCCGGAAAGCAAGAGGTCCTGGGTTCGAGTCCCAGAGGTGTCTGTTTTTCTGATTTTTCTGTTTTCAGATTTTCGATTGAGTTTCGCTTATATTGTCTTCATTTATTTAAATATCACCTAGAAGTTTTCGTGGATATGGTTAAGCATTAATAGTTTTGTAGGTCGTGATTAATATTGTAACCCTCGTTGTGTTATCCACTTTCATACACTTACAAAAAACACTATCGATTTTTTTTATATCTGTCAAATCACGGACCGATACAAAAAAACATCTGAAAAATATGTAAGCAATGCGGATAGAACGCATTTTTAAACCTTACACAAACCACTAACCTAGCAAAAATTATATCATGTTTCTTTACAAGTCATCTGATAAATATTCAGTTTTGTTTCTTTCAACTGCCAAATCTTAAAATTTAAAAATTCTTAGATATCAGTATCAAAACATTTAATTAATTACCTACCTTTAATGTAGCGAATATGTCAACATCCCATGGAATGTCAGTAAAATGTCCCAATCACCATAAAATCACCACAAAGTCACAAATGTTTTCAAATCAATACACACGTAAAAGTTAACGATTGTAGACACCACACGTTAAGTTCAAACAGGTTTATTTACTCAATTCACACATCTAACAGTCTTAAAACAAGGTTCTTGAAGATTCACAAACATAGCAACACTTTAAAATTTAAAAAAATAATGTTTAAAACTTTTTTTTATGTTTTTAAAAAAAACTGTTATTCAAACTTCGAACGTTTTTGAAACTTTTCTTTTTGTTTGTTGTTACGTCCGTGCTTGCGCGCGTTAAAGACATAAATGAGCTACGATCGTACCTGAGTCCTTAGTCGGACATAACCTCAAAATATATGAAAGTTGTATGAAACAAAAAGTGTTCGTACCTGCAGACAGAATGCGTGCTGCGTCTCTCTTGCACCCTTTGGTGTTACATAAGCGTGGGGGAAATGGTGGTATGGGGATTTCAACAATAGAGAGGGCGTCGAGAACCTTGGGATTTTGAATTGTAAATTGTGCAGCATAATAATAACAAATTTGGACAACTTATATAGCGCTGTTTTTGCGAAAAATTGCCTCAAGCATAATATTACGTTAAATCAAGAGTACTTACTTCTTAGTGTTAAATTTCATTTTAAAATATATAATAATATAATATGGAATTATAATTATAATTACTTATGGAGATTTATTTTTTGGTAGCTTTTCGGATAGCTTTGTAGCGACTATAGTGCAAAACGATAATATACCCCAAAAATACTTATTTGAACTACAGACAAAATTTAAAAAAAAAACCGAAAACTTGAGTTCATTAATACCATGATAAAACCAAAACGTTATTGTTTTAACAGCAAACTAAAATAAAAAATAAATGTAGGTATAGATTGTATGGCGAGTTGCGTACAAAAAATGATCACTTTAAAACATTAAAATATTTAAAACATTAGAATATTTTTCAAGTACCTAAAGTATTTTTTCAACCACACTTACCTAAGCGTGGTTGATAAAATAAATTTATCTTATAATAATTCACTGAAATCAAATAACTTTCCATCGGCCACTATTTAATCAAAATAATCGATATGTTTGAAAATCATATTTTCTTCGTCTGAATAAATATAATATAAATAATATTTAATATTAATAATACATAAATTGATATATAATATTAATAATAATATACCATACAAAATTTATAAAAAAACTTACATCGTTGATGTCGCTATTCCAAATTCCTGTAATATTAAAAAATCTGTTTCTGAAAAAATAAGAAAATTTACAGATTTAGGAAATGAGATTAAAAGAATTTGTCTTTCTCAGACTATGAAAATATTACCATTTGTTATTTCGGCTACTGGCATTATACCTAGCTCTCCCATTCAAAATTTAGATATATTAGATTTGTCAAAGAATTTATATATAAAAATGCAAAAATCAGTCATTTTAAATACATGTAGGACTACAAAAATAATTAATAATTATATTGAGGGATCAGTAGAATTTATAGATCCAATTAGGAGTTATACCGAGCCGAACCCTCTGATATGAAAATATCTGGAGTCGGTGAATTATTTTTTCCATTTGGTCTCTGGTATTATTTTTTCATTTGGTCTCATGTTGTTCTTGTATTGTTTTGTATTTATTATACTTATATAGTGCAATTGCATGGCGTGAATTGACTAGATGATCATTTGTGGAAAAGTATGAGAAAGGCTTTAGTTTTTCCTGTGGGGAAGATTTAACCCGGACATAAAATCTGAATATATAAATAAAATAAATATTTTAATAAATATATTGATTTTCATTAAATGACGTTAAAAAGTGAATTTGCGATTATTGAAGAAGTTTTAATGATTCTATCGTATGAAATGTTTCGGTCCCCTGTATTTAAAATTACAAGACCTGCGTGAACACATCAGATACATCACCCCTCTCCCTCCCTCTCATTGTGTGAAGGCGGCCGGTAGCACCGTTGACAAACAGCTGAACGAGTTTCTTCCACGGGCGAATTTTGGCGGCAAACCGATGACAGCTGATCCAAGATGGCGTCGGCGGGTGTTGTCAGACGTCAGATAAGCCCATTGAGTGCAATAATAATAATAAGGGATAACTTCTGATACAATATAAATTCCCTTTCGGTGATTATTCCGACCACGAATATTGCGCGTAGATTTTTCCCCACACTATGATTGCATACACGGTTAAACTGACTTATATTTGGACGCAGTTTTTTTTTACAATAGCCTCACACAGGAGGCCATGAGAAAAATAATTTTAATGAATGGTATTTTTCGGGATAGGAAGAAGTGAATACGGGTCTTGAAGATACATATGTTGTAGGAGGGAGAAAACACAGAAGTTGGCAAATCGTTCCAAAGCCGAGCTTTTGAACAAGTCCCAAGAAAAGCCCTGGTAAAAGACCACCATAAATAATCGGGGGCCCTGAGGAAAATAATTCTCCTCAGGGCCTATGTCATCTTTGGGGATGCCGTATGGAGGGTCGTTTGAGGAAAGGAATGAGATGAAGTTATAGGAAAGAAAGGGATATGAGGGTGGGTAAAAATCTCGGAGTCAGTGTGTCTAGGAGTGACAGACATATGAATCCATCCCTCCTACTGCGGTGCAAGTCCTGCTGGAGAGGTCAAAAGGTTTCCCTCAACAGGTCTCTCCTGATCCGGCCTGCCACGTATCTAGTGGTGATGGATCAAAATCTCACCCTATGAACCAGTGCATCCCTTCTAAATCACCAAACATAGCGTATCACTTGGTTGACCTATGTCAGAGATGTTGGTTATCCAATAAATGGTTCCCGGGGCGGTGATATCCACACCCGTCTTCGAAATCGCTTGAAATGGCTTTAGATGTGATTGGTGAACAGATCTGAATATCCTAGAATTTTCTCAATCTTCCTCTACCATATCTCCTTCCTCTCCCCACTTCTTACAACCTAACAACATTCCCCAATCGGGAATGTCATGGTCCCACACGCTCTAGATGGTTGGAAGCAGTCGGGACCCTATTTTTAAAAAATGAAAGCAAAATTGACGTGTTCGCAGTTTCAGCGTGTGGAATCATCATGTGAGGAATAAACTTTGTGTAATATTCGTAGTTGGAGTATTCACGGTGGGAATAATCAGCGAACCTTCTTGACACATGTATTCAATGTCGGATTAGAATTAAGGTCAAGAAATAGGGGAGTTTTGTCACCTTGTCTATGGCTAGCTGAGATTATTTATGGCCCAGTTGCAGATGGCCAGAACTCAGCTGTTTTGTGCAAACAGAACGGTGAATTGCATCGGTTACGGTTGTGTAATCATTTGTTTGTAATGTTGTCCAAAAAATAACGGATGGACGACTTCTGTCAAGAAGTAGATGAATGTACAAGATACAGATGTGGAATTATTACAGAATTTTCAGCAGCTGGGCAATTACACATCTCTACATATTATAAATTGAAGTCCTCCGCCGCGTCTGCCTGTCGGTCTGTTCGCGATAAACTTAAAAACTACTTAACGGATTTTCATGCGGTTTTCACCAATATACAGAGTGAATCATGAGGAAGGTTTAGGCAGGTATATAATATAATTAACAAGGTTTTATGTAAATTGGTTTAAATCCTACTAATATTATAAAGGCGAAAGTTTGTATGGATGTATGTTTGTTACTCTTTCACACGAAAACTACTGAATGGATTTTAATGAAAATTTACAATAATATAGCTCATACATCAGAATAGGCTATAGACTGTAGCTTAGAGCTCAGGCATTATGAAATTTATATACAAAAATTGCAATAGGTGGCACGCGAGCTGTTTGAAAAATGAATGTAACGTGGGGGCAGGGCGAAGGGGGGGGAGGGGAAGGGGGAATGGTGGAGGGCGGAAGGTGGAGGGGGAGGGTGAGGGGTGAGGGGGGATTTGTTGGGGGAGGGGGTGGGGGGAGAGGGGTGAGAGGGGCGGGGGCGAGGAGGAGGGGGGGGGGTGGATAGGAGTGAGTGGGGATAGGGAAGGTGGAGGAGGCACTGTGGGTACCCCCTAATACTATGCGAGCGAAGCCGGGGGCAAAAGCTAGTATATAATATAGAAAGGAGAACGTCTGTATGTGGTGGACGAGCGAACTGGCATGCAGGCGGTGTGGATTTATTTTTATACAAATCTACAGTTTTATGCCGAGGTTGATGAAATTTTGCACATGTGACCTTCAAAACAAGAGGAAGGTCACTGTCTACATTTGTTTTCGAAAACTCTGTGTAACGCCCGGGCATCGCCAGGGACTTCAGGTTGTAACTAAACTAACTAACTATCACGCAGTTTCCGAAGGGGTAGGCAGAGAGGGCGTACCGCCAAACACTCGGTATTTCCATACACTCTTTGCTCCTTTTACATTGGTACATCGTCTCGTACATACTCTCATGTTCTTCAGACACTTGACATGGCCCGACTCAAGTATCTGGTTCACTCGATGGTGCCATGTCTACCTTGGGCGTCCCCGACTTCGTTTCTCATACACATTCGCATCATATTATATTCTCTTTTTTTTTAAGAAAGACAAACATTCCCGGGTTACGAATAACCCAAAACAATGTTTGAAAATCTCCTACTACCACCACCACACTATGCGGAAAATATTGCCTGGGTCGTGATGGAGGACTGGGACCCACACGCATGCCCACTCAGCCACTGACCGGTTTTTACACTCCTTTCTTCGTTCATTCGCTCTTTTTTAACATTAGCTCCACACAGGAGGCCTTGTGGGCTACGTCAACTTTGGGGATGCTGTGTGGAGGGTATATTATTGAAAGGGAAGGGGGAAAGTTCTGAAAAAGAAAAGGTATGATGGTTACGTAGGATTAAGGGGCAATGTGTCTAGGAGTGACTGAAGTATGAATCCATCCCGCCCAATGCGGTACAAGGCGATGGGTCGGGAGAGTTCGGCTGGAGAGGTCAAAAGGTCTATCTCAACCAAACTCTCCCCATCCTGTCCGTCACGCAGTAAGTGAGCAAATATAATATCTCTGAAATTCGTCTCTCCATATACTTACCTTGGATGCTCTAGTCTTCCTGTATCCGCACAGTTGGGACTTTTGTGCGGAAAACAAAAAAAATAAAAACAAAAAAAAATATTGTGAGCGAACAACTCAGAATGAAACCAACTCAGAACCTCTTCAGAAAATGCATTAAGAGTGATGATAATATATTTTTTAAATGGTTAAATAGATTAGGTTAGGTTATATTAGGTTAGGTTATGTTAGGTTGGGTTAGGTTAGGTTGGGTTGATTCTGAGTTGGCATGGAACCCAAAAATATATCTCGATATTTTGTACCCAAACTCTTTATTTTTCCTTGGTGAAGGATTGCACGCAAGGTGGTGATTAAGTTTGCTTGGGGGACAGAATTGTCAGAATCTGTTTCTTATTTTTTGCCAATACCGGCAACAACCGTTTTACCAATAATGGGGGATTACTGTGTAATATTTATTTAACATGTCGTGACGGAATGTCGTGGACTATGGGTCTTTGAAATTTACATACACTAGCTGGCCCGGCCACACGTTGCTGTGGCTAATAAAACAGAACTTCATCTACTGGATGGTTATCCAACCTTTATAACCACCGCCGTCTTTGAGTTTATCGCGAAGAGACATACAGATGCCGCGGAGGACTTTAATTTATAATACGTAGAGATGGTGTGAAAGATTATAATAATGTGCATGAAATGCTTGGGGTAACTAACGTATTTAAGTTAAGGGATCGTCCATTAATCGCGTGAGGCTCCAAATAGGGGGGGGGGGGTCGGAAAAAATCACGAAATATCACGACGGGGGGGGGGGGGGTAAAATGTGATATCACGTGTATTTATTTTTCGTGATAATATTCTGAAAATTTCAAAATACTTTGTACTAAAAAAAATACACGTGATTTTGGGGGGGGGGGGGGTTAGTCTAAAACCTCACCACATATCACCAGGGGGGGGGGTTAAAAAGTTGCTAAAAAACATCACGTGATTAATGGACGACCCCTAATAAGAATTAATACTGTATCTGTCTAGATAACTTTTCAATTACCGCAATGTACGTGACCATTTTTTTAGAAGATATAATGGGTATAGTAAGCTATCCGTAAAAGATAGATATATGCCTTCGCGTACTTTTTTGTAGATCTATAAAAGAGGAATATCTCACCATGCATTGTTTTATTATATCCCAAAAGGATTAGGCAGCGGTTTCGATGAAAGCCACCAGGCGGCTTGACTTTTTCCGACACTTCTAACAATTATCGTTATGTTTCAACCAATTTACACAAATCCTTGACAAATTACATACCTAAACCTTCCTCACGAAACACTCTATCTATTGGTGAAAACCGCATGAACATCCGTTCAGTAGTTTTCGAGTTTTTCGCGGACAGACAGACAGACAGACGACACGGGGGACTTTAATTTATAATATGTAGAGATAGAGATAAGCGATCGACCGCATCTGGTAACATTCGAAATCTTATAAACCACGCAAGTGATAGGATTGAAGATCCCAAAAAACATAACCACAATGGATATTTTGAAGTGACACTTCTTTAGCACCGTTGTGACTTGAAACTCGATGAAATGAAAAATACACTAAAAAGAGACAAACACATACATCTACAGTATTTAGCCTGCGAGAGAATGAGATAGTTTAATCGGTCTCCTTTTCGTGAGGTGCTTCGTAGCTTATCGGTCTCCTCTTTGGGCGGTGCTTCGTAGCCTTCCCACTCTTATCCACTTTAATTTTCTGTAGCTTTCACTTCTACCGCGTGTGAATTGCGCACTATGATTCTTAATTTTATTTTGTGAAATCATTCTCATATATTTATTTATAATTTATTTTATCACATTTCACGATAAAACCGCTTATCGCCCTGGTGTAAGACCACCATTCAGATTTACGTTAGCTCCACACAGGACGACCTGAGGAAAAAAAATTCCCTTAGTGCCATATTTGGCATTACTGTGTGAAGGGTCTTTTTAAGGAATGAGGAAAGGAAGTTTTTTAAAAGTAAAGGTATGAGGGGTGGAAAGGAATCTGGGGGTCCGGGACATACGAATCCATCCCTCCCACTGCGGTAAGGTGATGTTCCGAGAGAGTTCTGCTGGAGAGTTTAAAATGTCTCTCTCAATCAGTCTCTCCCGATCCAACCTACCATGCAGATGGTGTTCAGACGCATCCGCCGCCAAGATCCGGACAAACCTCACCCCATGAACCCGGGCACCCATGCTAAGTCACCAAACGTAGCTAACCACTTGGGATGACCTATGGCAAAGGTGTTGTTATCCAATAAATGGCTCTAGACCAGGGTTTCCCATTTGCAGGTCGCGACCCGGTACCGGGCCATCAAAATAAAATACCGGGTCGCATGGTGGAAGATTGTTACTCTGAGGGTGGAAGCTGCAAGAAAAAATCTTAATGTGTGGGCACAACGCGCGGAAACAGGGAACTTCAAAGCATTTAGTCATTTAAGGGCCGGTTTTATAAACGAAGTACCAAATTTCTGTTAACGTAACGAACCGTTTTTCGTAAACGGACCGCTATCCATTCGTTATTTTATTTTCGGTACTATAAACAAATTTGCATTACAAGCGGTGATAGGTTACGTTTGGTCCTAGAGTTTTTTTAATGGCAATGTTTTTGGCAAATTATTGTCTCTGATATTGTTTTTATCTATGGGTATCACTTTAACTGTCAAAGTTGATTGTTATTTTAAATGCTTGGAGTGTTTGCTGACGCGATTATTAACACGATTATCAGTGCAATTCTAAAATATACTTCAAAACTACATAAATTTATTTTCGTTATTTGTTTTTGGGGTGTTATGCCGTGTTGCGATACCTCCTTCTTTAGCCAACGTTTCGGACATCGTTGCAGTGTCCATCATCAGGGCAGATCCGGCACATCCGGTAGATCTACCACATCCGGCACATCTACCGGATGTGCCGGATCTGCCCTGATGATGGACACTGCAACGATGTCCAAAACGTTGGCTAAAGAAGGAGGTATCGCAACACGGCATAAGACCTCAAAAACAAATAACGAAAATGCTTTTGGCCGTGAAAATCTTAAAACTTATGTACATAAATTTATGTTTATTAATCATATAAATATTTATTAATCATATAAAATATCAGTGATTTGGTCACGATTAGTATTATTATCATACGCGTTGTGTCTTCACATAACCTAAATCATTTTTACACTATCATTAATTAAGTTTTAATGTAATTATTGTAATTTTTCAGATATCAAAATGAACAAGAGAACCAAAAGCAAAAATTTCACTTCAGAGGAGTTAAACAGTCTTATCTCTTTAATTGAGAAAATGCCATCCTTGACATCGACTCGTCCTCATTTCACTGCTCGATGAATAATCCATGTCACAAATGCAAATAATATAATACTGTCTCTTTAAAATAAGCGATCGTCGGGCAACAACCAACTACTACTGACAGCTGTCAAAAATATTTGAGCGCCAACAAGCAACAAAACAGATCGTTACCCGTTTAACTGGTCTAAATCAGTCAGTTAAGCATTAACCGAAACTTAACCTACCGATAACCTAACGAACGTTTATAAAACGGCAAAATCGGGCAGTAAACCAAATATTTGTGGCGGTAAACCAAAAATGGTATCAAGCTTAACGAACGGACGTTTATAAAACCGGCCCTTATTGTTATTAAGTTTAATTTGTACAACCCCATTTTAATTTTTATTTCTGTTATTATTAATTTGTATTCTCATATTGTTATTCTATTAAAAAAAAAACAGTTTATTTATAAACGAGTTATTTCGCCTTCTGAAGGCATTATCAAACTAGGTGAAACAGCTGTCACGCGTTATAATAATTACATAGCAGAACTTGTTTATAAATAAACTGTTTTTATAAATTGAATAATTATATTATTGAATATATTATAAAAGAAATAAAGCTGGGCTGGTGTTACTGACTGATTTCGATAATAAATAAATAACTGAGCGCCGAGAACAACTTCCTACTCATAACTGTCAAAAAACGTCAGCAAACGTATCGTTATCCATTTAACTGACCAAAATCGGTCCGTAAAGCATTAACCGCCGGTAGCCTTGCGAATTTTTATAAAACGGCAAAATCAAGCGTTATACCAAATATTAGTTAAAAATGGTATCAAGCGTGACGAACGGATGGTTATAAAACCAGCCTTAACTGGTCTAAATCAGTCAGTTAAGCATTAACCGAAACTTAACCTACCGATAACCTAACGAACGTTTATAAAACGGCAAAATCAGGCAGTACACCAAATATTTGTGGCGGTAAACCAAAAATGGTATCAAGCGTAACGAACGGACGTTTAAAAAAACGGCCCTTAGTGAAATACAAAAAGAGTACAACATGATTGCATTGCCACAAGACATCTTAACTCAAATTTTAAAAAAACATTTATTAGGATTGGAGAGGAATCTTCAAGGATATTTTCCTCCAATCGACAGCAACAAAGCTTGGATAAGAAACCCATTTCAAACCCATTCAAGTTAGATTCCGAAACTAATTTGCCACGAATTGCCAGATTCAGATGTCGCCTCGTTAATTGAAGTGTCAACTGACACATCACTCAAGGATATATTTGACGCAAGACTAAGACCATTGATAGATTTTTGATTATCTTGTCGTCAAAAATACACAAAATTAGCTCATCAAGCAATAACTTTTTTAATGCCTTTTGTCACAACTTATAAATGTGACGCTGGGTTTTCAACACTAGTTTACCTTAAAAATAAATATAGAAACCGACTTGAAGTGGAGCGTGACCTTAGGATAAAACTTACGTCATTTTCCGCGAACTTGGATTCTTTAGTAACAATTAAGCAGCAACTCCTTACTTCGCACTAAAATTTAGTGACTAAATAGGCGATACCAAAATATGTAGTGTGGCGAGCCAACTTACCTACCTGCGCTGCGAGAAGTACTTAGGGAACGTACCCTTACTACGTGACACACTTTTTGCAAATTTTTACCCCCCCCCCCCCCCCCCGGTGACCACGTGTAGTATATTCCAAGACCCCCCCCCCTACAGTTTTCACGTAGTATTTCATAAATATGGTTTCGAATCATTTTTTGCTAACAAAAAATAAAAAATGCATTATTTGGCTTATATTTGTCTTTATTAATACGGCGCTTGCTGCGTGACAGCAAGAGTGCATGCATTTCTGTTTATTTTATTATTTTTATTTTATAATTACTAAAAAAAAATTGTATGTTTTTCTCCATATTTTTATTTTATTTTTATAATAGCTGAAAAAACCCTTTTCACTTATTCTACCTATGTAATACTTATTTTTTATACTATCTTTATATTTAATGTTTTTTTTTAAGTCTAATTTATACTTTGGGTACTTAGAAATGTAGTATTTTGTTTTAATATTACCCACACTCAGGCAGTGCCTTAGTGGGTTTTCATTTCTTCTTCATAATTGTTATTATATATTGTGTTATTATACATATAATATTTGCTATTATACATTATATGTACAAAGAAATGGGAATAAATAAAGTAAAAAAAAAAAAAAAAAAAAAAAAATTACAAGTGGAAAAAATATTATCAAGATAAAACTCATGTCAAAATATATTGAAACCGCAACGTAATTTAAGGGAACGAAAGTCTTGTTATTTTTATAAACATTTTTCATCTCAATCATCTTCAACAAACACGTTCTCTGAACTTTTTCACTTATTTGAATGTACGAGGGTGGGTTTTTAAGTTTGCGGATTGGGTAAGGAGTGGAAATAAGAACCAAAATTATTTTTCTTTTTCAACATATTCATCTACTACCCTAATACATTTTTCCGATCTTTAAATTAACTTAAAGGAACTTTATAACATTGCGGAACTCAATTTTCTCCACATTTCACAATTTCTTCCCGATTGAAGTGTTTGGTCGACGATAGCTCAAAGACTAATAACCCAATTACGATAAAACCCGGTGTTTATCCTAAAAATGAGTTGTTCAATTAGTACCTAACTCAGCGGTACCCCCATTAATCACTTACCTTCCCGTTCCGCGAACTTAAAAACCTCCCCTCGTAGCTCGAAAAAAAACGCGAGATTTCTAGATTGACTACGTGATAAAAACCTAAGCCCCCCCCCCCCCATTGTGACCAAGCGTGGTATTTTAATGACCCCCCCCCCCCTGAACAGGTCACGTAGTATGGGTACGTTCCCTTACCTACCTGCGCTGAAATATTCGGCATATCGTCGCACCTTACGGAAAGTACCGGAGAATTCAAATTCCCTGTACATTATTCTTTTAGAACAGCAAGCCAAAACAAATAGTCCCGTTATTTTTACTTCTGTCACGCTTCGGTATTCCGATATTATTGTGAACTTTACTGCTTAGTAAAAAAACTATGAACAGTTAAATCTAGTGTTTTCTTTACACGTTTACGTAGCACGTCCGATTGCTACAGTAGTATTAATAAAACATTTTTACTATTAATAAATGTGTATTATTTTACCTAGTGGAACCAGCTTGGGTTTATAAGTATTAAGTGGGTCACGAAAGGGCAGTATGAAAATTACCGGGCCACGGCAGAACAATGTTTGGGAAACACTGCTCTAGACTGTTGAGACACTTGTGGGGTACTCACATAAAAAATAATAATTTTTAAAAATCGCCTGATCTCACCGTCACAAAAAAAACTTAAATATTGAATATATTTAAATCCGTTAACATATTAATTGCTATAATTAAAATATCAAAATTAATTTATAAATATTATAATATGTTTATAAAAATATTTTTGTTTTCAATTTCGCCCAAGCTCACCGCCACAAATTCTAGAGACAGAACCGACTTGACTTATTTTAACCAGTGGTTGGTGACATTTATGGAATGCAATCCCGGTATAACGGGATCCCGAAATACCGAGATCCCGCAGACATTTTGCGGGACTAATCTCGGTCGGGATCCCGCTGGACTGGCGGGATTATAGAGAAGCGTAGTTCATTTCATACGTGTTACTCTGCGCGCGGCGGAGGTTTTGATAAAGAAGGAAATGAATTACTTCGAGTCCGGTGGATTAAGGCACATACCTTCAATTCACTTACAATGCGCTAATGACTATTGTGCCAACCAGCGTGGAAGCTAAACGAGCTTTTTCAGCCGCTAGCTACCTTGTGTCCAATATCAGAAGCCGTTTATCAGACGACACAATTAATACTTTAACTTTTTTACGAAGCTATTTCCAAAATAACGTTTAAACTTATGATGCTTATTGTACAAGAATATTGTGAATATTGTGTGAACGTTATTATTTAAATTTAAGTTGTTATGCAAATTTATGTCTTTTCTTATTCTTTGCCAATTTATGACTTAAACTTTACCTATGTCTAACTAAAGGTATGTTAATAAACCATTTAAAATGTCTTAAAGAACATGTTTGATAAGGCATAAATTTAAAACTCTAAAAACGAGGTTGGTAGATCGAGGTATTAGATCTTTATTATAGATCGATTAGATATCTAAGTCCACCCTGCTGGATCCCGCAAATACCGGGATCCAGCGGGACTAAGATTGTTCAGTCCCGCAAATACCTGGATTGACATGGTCTTGCGGGATTGCATTCCCTAGTGACATTATTTGGAGAAAAAAATGTAAATAAAATTTTGATTTCTGGTGACTTTTCTGTGTTTTTTTTTTTTCAAAATAAAAACTAAGTAGCTGATACAGAGGCGGAGCGGGTGAGGGGTTGGGCGATTACTCGGCTGAGTGACCAGTGATGACGAGTGAAAGATTTCTTTGTTTTTATTTTAAGAAAAAATTGAATGAAAATAAATAAAAGTTAGAAAAAGTTTGTATCCTGTATATTCGCGCACACTAATCTGGTGAACCATTCAGAATTGAAAATTAAAACGTTGCTTTAGCTGTGATTGGTGACCAGATCAGAAAAGTCAGATGTACGTGCCCCCTTATCCTCCCTATCTCCTTCCTCTCTCCGCGACCTTCAGCCTAACAACATATTATAAGAGGTGCCACAGGCTCATTGGCTACAGACGGTTGGGAGCAGTAAAACTGGGCGTACTGTACATGGCCCGCAGTACTTTAATAGTACACAACTGCTGACCCTATACAAATCACAAGTGCGCCCCACGGTTGAATTTTGCAGCCACCTCTGGTCTGGAGCTCCAAAATACCTGAAAAATACCCTCGACTCTGTGCAGAAACGGGCGGTCCGTTTAATAGATTCTCCCATCTTAACAGACCGATTGCAATCTTTAGAGCACAGGCGTCGGGTGGGAATGCTATCCTTGTTCTATCGTTACTACAATGGAAGATGCTCCGAGGAACTAGCATCATTGATCCCTTCGGCACCGGTGCATATTCGGGAAACACGCCAAACGCGTGCCCAACATTTGTACACGGTTGACATTTGTCACATGAGAACGGGTCGTTTCTTCGACTCGTTCTTGTGTTCAACAGCTCGGCTGTGGAATGATTTGCCAGCGTCTGTGTTTCCTCCTTCCTATAACATGGGTCTCTTCAAGACCAATGTTCATTCCTTCCTCTCCTCAAAAAGACCCCCCACACAGCATCCCAGATGACATAGGCCCTGAGGGAAATTATTTTCCTCAGGGCCTCCTGTGTGGAGTTAATGTAAAAAAAAAAAAAAGTTGGTACTCTTTGGCGGTATTCACAAAAAACCAAAATGGGGTTCGTGTATGGGAGCTAACCTTCAAAGCATTTTTTTGCGTGTGATTCTTTTTTCATGACATGTGCTTTTTTATTATCTACGCACAGGAGGAAAAAAAATCCTTCAAGGCCTGTGTCATATTTGGAGATGCTGTGTGGAGGGTCTTTTTAGGGAAAGAGAGGAAGTTCTAGGAAAGAAAAAAGGTGTGTGTAAAAAAGTTTTCTGCATTCACCCTGCCGTTTTGTCAGTGCTTTGGTCACTTTGGTGTGAAGTCATTATTTCTATATAATAACTAAAAATAATTAATTTAATTAAATAACTAAATTTAAACAGTAAAAAAAATACATAAACATGTGCCATGTTTCCAACGCCAAACAATAATAAATATAATATCCACTAGTAAAGAACAAATGGTGACAATGGATGTGTTATTAGGTACGAACCGGTATTATCCAGCTACGGGAATGAGAGAACCCGCATGCCGACTCTAGTCACTAGTCACTTCCAGTCTATTCAGAACTAGTCGGTTATTTGGCCACGAGGGTCAAGCTTAGATAATCCACTCTAGTACTGGAGGTAGGGTATTGGGGAGTTTTTCTATGGAGGGTGCATGTTTATACCGGGACAAGTTTATTTTAAAAAATATTTTTTTTTTTTAGTCGGACACCGATTATTTAATATTTATTCTGAATTTGGATCTGGAATTGCAAAATAAAAGTGGCATAACGTATCTTCCTGTATTGAAATCTATTGGTTATAATAATGATCAAGGGCGTACAAAACTTCACACATTATAATAATAATAAAAACGTTTATATTTGTCAATAGTGTGAACGAGTAAGGAGCCAAATTACGTCACATCTTAGGGGGGGGGAGGAGTAGAGAAATGTGACGTAGTGGGGGGGGGTCATCAGCTTTCTGACACCACACGCACAAAACGACTTTTTTTTAAAGGGGGAGGGGGTCTCACAAATGTGACAATGTGTGACAGGGATTGAGGGGGGGGGGGGGATCGAAAAATCAAGAAATTCGTGTGACGTAATTTATGGATGGCCCCTAAATGGTCTAAAAAATTCGATGTACATGAAAGTCATGGGACATATGAATAATAAATTATGCTTATATTAGCAGGGCAGAGTGGTAAGTACAATACTGTATGTGCCAAGTACGAGGGTAAATATATTATGAATTAAAAAAAATAATCTCACAGTACCTACTTACCTATTATAATAATAAAGGCAACTAAGCTATATGAACTAAGCTATATAAAAGCTAAATAAACGGTGACGTCCTCCGTGGTCGAGGCCAGGCTTTCGACTACCAATCCGAGGATCGCCGGTTTAAATCCCGGCGTGCTCAAATAATTTTTATTTGATGAATTTTTTATCTCACAATTAATTCATTAAAAATAATATTTGCAGCACATTCCAGAGTGGAAGATACTCTCAGCATCGCACTCGTGTAAGTCCACCATTCAGATTTGAAACGTTGCTTAAAATGGCTTTAGCCGTTTTTGGGTGACCAGATCTGAATAGCAGGTATTTTCCCATCTTCTGCTTCCTCTTACCGCCACATTCAGCCTCACAACATTTCCCAACTGGGGATGCGATAGTCTCACTGGCTCAAGGGCGGATCCAGCTTTGGCGCCAGGGAGGGGGGGTCACATAGCGCCAGTGGGGGGGGGGGAGTCACACAGTCGTGGTCAAGTCACAAGAAGTTGCCTTCCAAGAAGATCCCTTCGGCACCGGTGCATAGTCGGGAAACACGCCAAACGCGTGCCCAACATTTGTACACGATTGACATTTGTCACATGAGAACGGGTCGTTTCTTCGACTCGTTCTTGTGTTTAACAGCTCGGCTGTGGAATGATTTGCCGGCCTCTGTGTTTCCTCCTTCCTACAACATGGGTCTCTTCAAGACCAATGTTCATTCCTTCCTCTCCTCAAAAAGACCCTCCACACAGCATCCCAGATGACATAGGCCCTGAGGGAAATTATTTTCGTCAGGGCCTCCTGTGTGGAGTTAATGTAAAAAAAAAAAAAACAAAAAAACAATAAAAGTTATAATTTAATTTTGATAATAATAGATACAAGTAAAAAGTAGGTCCACCTAGGTCCTGGACCCAGCCCAGGGGGGGGAGTCATGACCCCCATGACCCCCCCCCTGGATCCGCCCCTGAATAACAAACATAAAAAATAAAGTAAATTGTATAAAACTGACTGTAAATTTTGAACAACACAATTCACGGAATCATTTGGGACACTCTCGGATGTTTGTTAGGTTAACAATTTATCTTATCTTTTGCTTTTAGTCATAAGTTGTAATGCACCAGTTATGAGAAGAGCTACAAAACATATATAGGCCATAGAAGAGCTTTATATTTTTTGTTTCAAAATTTATTTTGTTCATCTAAAGCAGTGGTCGGGGAACCGGGGTAAATTACCCCAAATGGGGTAAAATGTTTTTTTTTTATTAATAAGGAAATCGCATATGAGGAGGCGGTAAAAAAGTTGCTGCCATTTGCAACAACCTGTCTCTGAACAAGGCTTTTCCACTCTAATGAACATAAAAACGAAAAACAGAAATCGATTAAACGCCGAAGAGTACTCAAATTGACACAAAATCAAAAATACTTACATCAAAAAGTCCCGATTTTGAAGTAATTGTACCAAACATGAAGCAACATCATTTCTCCAAAAACTGAAAGGGAAACCTGAAAATCTGAATTTTTGTTCGATCCAATTTGAGAATTTAATTTTGTTTGTCTATTACACACTTACTATATTCATGTAACTTTTTTTTATTTTCCGTGTAAATTAATTCAATAAATAACGTTTATTAAATATACATTGATTGTCTTCTTTTCAAAATGGGTGTAAGGGGTAATATCGACTTAGGCAAAAATATTTTGGGGTAATGGTTAAAAAAGTTCCCCGACCGCTGATCTAAAGGCTTGACTCCAGCGACCAAATATTGCTTGAAAGTCTTTCAATGACCTTCAAACATTAATTATTTGAAGGGCATTCAATGACCGTCAAACATTTACACCAACATTTTTTGTAAGATTAGGGTGAAGTTCGCGTGGTCAACACAATTTGACAACTGGTCTGGAATACGGACGTTCACAATACTTGATGTTTGGCGTTTATTTCATGTCCTAAGTTACTATTGAATTTGAGATGCATCAGGAAGAAAAGACAGATATTTTAATAGATATTTGTTTATCATGAAAGATTTCCAACTAATATCGATTACTATTGAATTTAGGGTGCGTGAATAATTACGTAGCATCAAAAATAGAATGAATTTAAATTGGTCAATTTCTCCCGTGTCTCTGAAACTGATTTATAAATTAACTAGCAGACCCGGCCACACGTTGCTGTGGCTAACGAAACACAACGTCATTACCCAACCTTTGTAAAATTCACACCACCCGCTTGCCAGCTGCCCGCTGCCCGCTGCCTGAATTGAATATTTGAATTTCTCGGCCTTCCTCTGCTATGATGAGCATGTTTTATACATATAAACCTTTCTCTTGAATCACTCTATCTATTGGTGAAAACCGCATGAAAATCCGTTGCGTAGTTTAAAAGATCTATGCGCACATACATTTTGAGCGACTTCATTTTATACTATGTAATGATAGACTTTATTTACAATTGAGTTCACGAAAGAAATAATCATCCATTACGACAGTGTGTTTATTTAAAATCATAAATAATTATTAAGTCCGCGCAGTTGATAACCAAAAAACTTGACGTTTGACGTTTATCGTTTACGTAAATGTTAAAATGTGTTCGATGTGGAAAAGATGCTACACCAGGAATAAAACACAGATATTTATTTATCAGGAAAGATTTCCGACAAATATCGATTATTGCACCAATAACATTATATAATAACGTCATTGTATTGCACCACCTAAAGTTACTAGAATTTAGAGTGCGTAACCATTTAAGTCAAAAACGGGATAATTATAAATATTTGATATTATATTATAATTTTATTATCAAATATTTTGATTAATATATTATATTTAGGTAAAATAATATTTTAAACTCATGATTATGCTCGTTCATAGCACATAACCATAAAAGGCCATTCCGTTTTTTTTCCATACACGACGCGATCGCGCATCTTCTGTCAAAAAATGAATTCTCCCCCCCGCCGGCCCCCGCCTGCCTTCCCGATTCACCCGGGATGGGATGTTTAACTTTTGTTTTTGTTGTGTTTTCCGCCGAACACGGGAAGCTCAAACACTACAAAAATTGTCAAACATTTATGACCTTGCATGTTGTTATGGGTCAAAGCAAAAGTCTGGCGTTTAGCCCGCGCAATGGACCCGACTTGACTGGGACGATTATTTGATATTTGACTTCCTTCCTTATAATCCTCAGCCCCTTTATAGAGCCAGCGTAGCTAAACCAATCAACCGCGGTCCTAATAAAAACTGATTTATAGGTGAGCACTTCTGTAAAACTGTGCAGACATTATTAATTAAGTATGACGAAAATGATGGTGGCCGGTTGTTTACGGACAGTTTAAAAAAAAGAACATTGTTCATTTTCATTTTTAATTATTGCCTGAATTGAAACAGTGGGTAAAAAGTATTTTATTTGTAGTGTTTAGGTGTACCCGAGTTCGCTCAACACTCGTAAAAGTGATCATTATTTGTCGGTTCTTGTATAAATTTGCCAAATGTTTTAAGAATTGTTATTAAAATCAATCTGAGGAGAGATTCTACATCCGAACAGATTCCACAAGGAATCGGCTGTCAAATTTGTGTGATTTTCTATGTCAATTGCGTTTTCTATGGATGCCGTTGGCCGATGTCCGATGTCAGCTGTCGCATGAAGAAGCAAGGAGCAAGGAGTGTGTGCAAAGACAAAATTGTACTGCCGTCTATCCTCTCTGCCTGTAGGCGTAGGTACCTCGAAAACGGCGTGATGGTTATTTTTTGCAAAGTTTTAATTAAAAAACACAAACATTGCTACTATTAATCTTATAATATTTGTACTTTTGAATGTAGCTATTACTTTGTGGTTATCCATTATAGATAAATGAAACAATTTAACTTTGTTTGAACCACTTATATAATGAGTAAATAATTAGTAATTAGTATACACTTTCCCTGAAGAAGGAACGGTTTTTCCGAAACCGGTCGGATTTACTCATTATATAAGTGGTTCGAACAAAGTTAAATTGTTTCATTTATTTATAATATTTGAAAACCTATAACCATTATAAGCGTAAAATGTTGTTGTCGAGACATGGGTGGGAATCCGACCCATTTTTCCACTCAGCTACTAACCTTTCAAAGTAGTTTGCATTAAATAACCTCTTCAAAAATGTTACAGTATATATTACCCTTGAAAATACATTTTTTGTAGATTTAAGTGAGTAGATCCACTTTTTCAGAACTGTTTATATTACATACATATATTGTTTTGTTTGTTTTTCTTTTTATTATGGTCTCAAATTTTTATGTCGTTATTTTGTTGGTCAATGATATGACTATCTCTAACACTGTTATATATGAACTTGTTATGACTGTTTATAACGCTAACAAATAAAATAAAAATAAAATAAGTTAACTAAATTTCTTAAAATGACTTTGAATTTTTTATAAGAAAATCTCTCTTTTTATAAATTTTTAAGGTTATTCCCAACAATGTAAAATATCACTGAAGAAGAAGATAATAATAATAATCTAAACAAAAATATGAAAGAGAATAAGACACAGAAAAATAGAAATCAATAACCGGGACGTTCGCGTTGACCAATTTCGCCATTGCCACCTTCTGTCAAACCGTCATATTTGTCAATCTCATATTTCAAATTTTAGAATTAACAATATTATCTTCAACTAATTCTTTTTTTCCATATTATCTATGGGCATTAGGCAATCACCCCTTTAATTGGAAACAATCATTCTAAGAATTGGTTTGTAACCTGGATAGCGTCTCGGATAAATACATCCGAATTTATTAACATGGAACTATTGACTTCTTATAAAAGCTTAATTGAATATTCAATTTTTTATAAGAAAAACTCTCTTGAAAATTGGTTAACGCGCATGTCCCAGTTAGACGAGAGGTCTGGGTTCGAGTCCCAGTTGCGACTATTATCTTTTTCTATTTTTCTATGTCTTGTTCTCTTTCATATTTTCGTTGAGATTATTATTATTATCTTCTTATTCAATGATAAAAAGAGGCCTATAATTTCAAAAAAATTTTGACTAAATGATCTGAGTACGACATCTTGTTCACATTTTTGAGAGGAACAAGACTAACTTAAAATTGAGTTTCAAAATCTCCCTTATCACGGCCAAAAACCTGCGAGTGAGAAACACAACCCGTTATATCATTCAAGAAGTTACTATCAAAACCCGCTATATCGAAATTCAACCAATCACGAGCAGTTATTTTGCCAAGATGGCGAGTGTAGAAACACGCCCCTCAAATCAGTTGAATTTCAAAAGCCTCTATATTCCATACAAATCACCTAGTGAGTATCAAAATCCGCTATATCCATTTTATTTATCCAAATTACTTAAATATTTCAAGACATACATTGAAAAATTAATACTTTTCGAATGTATACTACTCCAATTCATTCTGTAAATATAAAAAATTATTCAATATTTTATTTACGCTGGAGATGTGACAGTTTTTTGCGGTTTTCTCCGAATCAGTGAAAGTTGATATAGCGGATATAGAAATTGAACGACTCAAATAATTGCGCTGACTGGAGTGAACCTCTTATTTGGCATATTGAACATCCCCCCAAATCGAAAAGCAATAAATGTCCACATTACAAACCCATTGACTTGCAAAACAACAACGTGAAGTGGGCTCCAATCTACTCTATTCAGTATATTTTATTGTCATTTGACGGATTATCTGTTTTTGGGTACGAATAAATGCTGTTTCATTGAAAATATTATGTTTACAACGTTGGCCTACATCTGTCTACAACTGGTTTACATGATTTTCTCTACGGAAGGTATCTAGAATTTAATAATTTATTTTTTATATTATTTATTTATTCACACCTTGAAGGCTTTTACATGTATACGGTATTATAGATACATTCGTTGTTCAGGAGTATAAAAATAAAGTAAAGTATATAATACAATAAACTGAACATTAAGGATATAAGCAGGTACAATACAGGTAGGTATTAAAAAAAATTATTTATGAATTTTTATTTTAGTAATTTATACATTTAAGTTTACAAAATTTCTAATTAATTATAATATTTCATATTGCAAACTAAATTTTATGTAGTTTTATGTAGCTCCTACAATAGGTGTTGAACTTTCAAATGTGGACTTTAAGGGCTCGCTACCCGAATTACTACCGATTTCTTACATATCTCCCTTAAACACGTAAAGTTTTAAAGCTCTTAAAAAAAATATGTGTTATTCTTGAAGATAATATCTAGACATTTCCCGCGCCGAAACGCAAATTATATAAAATTGTTGTTAAAATTGTTTCACAACGTAGACATTTTTAATTTAAACCTTCAGAAGTATCGAATAGAAGTAACGCGTGCGATATTGGATTGATACGGGGTGTGCAAGGTATCGAGAGCATCTCATATCCTTATCCTATATTCTCCCTCCCCCCCCCCCTCCTCTCCCCTTCCTAAGTCTAAATTTAGCTTAAGATAAATTAAAACTCCATCTAGAAACAATATTTGCATAAGAAACTCTTTTGGCTTCACTGCAGTTAACGTGTATATTTTTATGTCTATTGCATGTATATAAGCTTTTTGTTTCTTAAAAATAAAATTTAAAAAAATAATAATAAAAATTCTCTCGATAGAAAAAAAATCGCAAAGCATGCTCCAAAAATTATTAAAAACAAGTTTTTTCCAGTTATTTTTCAAGTTACATGTATGAAAGACTCCAGATACTAATATCTACAGGCTGTATGTCGGACGAATATCTACACCTCATATGTTAAACTAATATCTACGAACTTCAGAGTGTTGACTTATATCTACAGAGCTAAGGTCGTACGAATGTCTATGACGATCCCAGTGTTGACTAATATCTACAGATCGTAGGTTGAACTAATCAGCTAAATGTGTCCAATAGTCCGATATTAGGGATTTTTACATACATACTTACATAAATTAAGTTTTTTAAATTGCATACGCAATATTACGTTATTCCAATATGCTATACATAATTGCAAATCCAACCTCCAACTTTGGTTCTCATAGATATTAGTCAGCAGCTTGAGCTGTAGATATTTGTCAACACTTTGGTTCTCATAGATATTACTCAACAGTTTGAGCTGTAGATATTCGTCAACACTTTGGTTCTCATAGGTATTAGTTCGATTTCTTCAGTTTTTGGAATTCCTGTAGATATTACTAGACGCCTCCGAATGAAAACAATCACGGTGTTTCGTTAAATGCGGTTTAAGATAATGCCAGCGAGATTTTTGCTCTATTTTAAACGAGTCGTGTTTTATTAAACATTTTCGCAATTTTCGCATCGATTTTGTAGCTGAAAATGTTAGCGCTCTCCTCTTAACATTCGTAATTTCGTATCTCTCCATCTTCTTCTTTTCGGGCCCGGATGCGGAGCCTTAATGTTTCTGGTAGCGTGTTATATAACATCATCCCTTTGAACAGTAAACTGTTCTGCGTATTCGCCTTGTTTTCTTTTTGAAGCCTGATTTTCTTGCATGTCCTTGTGTTATGTCTGTGAATGTTCTTGTGGAATATAATTTTATTTGAGAAGTATTTTGGTAAAATGTTGTTTATTATTTTATGTATAAATATTATCGTATTCAAGATAAGCATCTGTTTCACGGTTTGCCCCAATTCACTTCCTTTAACATTTTGTTTATTTTTGAAAAACTATTTCGCCGAAGTATTCTCATTGCCCTGTTTAGGAAAATTTGAAACTTATTTTGTTCTCATTCGTTACATAGGAAAAGGATAGTTGAGCAATATTTAAAAAGGAGAGCAATAATTGATTTATAGATAATGATTGCAGTTTTACTACATAGTTTTTGCCGAATTCTTCCCGAAAAAGATATTTTTCGCCAATTTTCTTTCGTGGATATTCTGCATGCTTCTTGAATGTTAGTTTGGAATCTAAGTCCTAAGTATTTCATTCAGTAACATTTTCAATAATCTCACTAATTTTAATTTTGCTTTCACTGGATGTCTCCTTATATCCAATCACCTTACATTTGTACAAAGGAGTTCAATGAGTTTAAGTATAATACGAGTAAAACAGAAGTGCTTAAGGTACTATGAAAGTAGTTATAAAGGAATATGTAGTTACTATGTTGATATTATTATGAACTTAAACATGAATACTTCTTCAAATTTTGCAAATTCACTTTGCGGCACCATTTTATTAATGAAATAATTAAAAATACTTTGTTTTTACCACGGTAATCCTTTTTTTATTAAAAAATCAACATGTTTCGAGAATGATGTTCTCTTCATCAGGACATTATATGTACTAAAACAAAATGATCAAGTATAGAAAGACAGGCGTGGGAAAAAATGGAAGAGTGGGGGTGGAAAGAGGTTATTTAAAATTTTACATACTAACATTAGTGGTTTTCACTTAGATCTTTTAGAAATATTAGAAATTAGGAAAAATGTCAATAGAAATTTAAATATAATTAATAATGAAATTAATTTTGTGAATAACCCTATCTTAAACATATTTCCATTGTATTTTTTTTTGTCTTTGTTCTTCTAAGCACCCCCTTTCCACCTCTCCCCCCCCCCCCCCCCGTTGATCTTCTAAGCACCTCCCCTTTCCACCTCTCTCCTCCCCCACTCTTCCTGATGAAGAGAACATCGTTCTCAAAACATGTTGATTTTTTAATTAAAAAAAAGATTATCGTGGTAAAAACAAAGTGTCTTTAATTATTTTATTAAGCATGAATAGTTTGTTCTAAAGCAAGTTTTAAAGAACATAGCTAAATTCGTAAAAAGTTATACAAATGAGTTCGGTGAATTTATAATATGATAGTTTAATAACGAGAGTACAAAAAATAAGTAAGTACTTAGGTAATCTATACATAAATATTCAAAGTTTGTTATTATTGTATCGATCTTGAAGAGACCATTGAATATAATATAGCTTTAATATATTGTAATGACATGCAGCTAGTTGATTTATTTTTTCCTAAATGTCTGTCACCGAACTCAAGGTGTTTTACACAGCTAGAAAATAAGTTTAAACCGTCCCGTTGAACATTCAATTTTCAGATGGATTCGCTCATAGACATCCAAATTTATTAGACGAGAAGATACAGATGAGGGGTAAAACCAAACTATGGGGGGCGAAGGGGGGAAGATGACTGTGATTTGTTAAAAAATCAATCTGACGGTATATAGGCATCTAGCATTACAATATCACCATTTAGTTCTTAAAATCAAAATCTGCTTTTGAATGAATAGACCTTTTTACATGGGAGCGCGAATTGCTCGCCACGTTATTAACGTATTTGCGAAGTCCAAATGCGGCAAAGTAAAGTTTGCCACATTTCACAGACGAATATTTAGATAAGACACTTTTATAAATGTTTCATAATTTACTTACCCCTGTAACCAGCGACGAGATCACTGGAGAACCACCCACATTCGTTATGATGGACATATTTTAGGGTATAATGTATGGCACAAGCTATCATTTTTGCCGTGTTATTTCGTAAAATGTACGATGTGAGCTCGACGCTGGTCAGGACATGAATGATGACGTCACATTTTTTAGATTCAAGCGAGGCTCTCGTAAACCCAGCCGGCTCCATGGAACCGGTATGGGAAGGGGGAAATAATACGCTTTTATCACTTAGGGCAGGTCTATATATATTCATATGTCTATGGATTCGCTGTTTTTTAACGTACTTTTGTAACGTAAATAAAAACTTCTTTAGCACCGTTGAGATTTGAAACTCGATAAAAAGAGACAAACACATACGTCTATAGGATTTAGCATGCGAGAGAATGAGTTAGAATAATCTGTCTCCTCTCTGTCTTTCTGCGGTGCTTCGTAGCCTTTCCACTCTCGTCAATATTACTTTATTTCACGGGTTCTGGGTTCCAATATAATATTTACGATAAATCCACGGTCCCATGCAAGCCTCCTTTGGTCTCTAATTTTTTTTACATTATTCATTACTCATTACATTTGGGGATGTTGTGTAGACGGTCTTTTCAGGGAAAGGAAGGAGAAATTCTGGGAAGGAAAATGTTATGAGGGGTGGGTATCTGTAAACTGCGGGTCAATGTGTCTGGGAGAGACGGACGTATGAATCCATCCCTCCCACTGCGATGCAAGGCGTTGTTCCGAGAGAGTACGGCTGGAGAACTCAAAAGGACTCCTGGTGGTGGGACAGCTGGTGGGTAGACGCATCCGCTGCCAAGACCCGGACAAAACTCACTCCATGTTTGCTAAGTCACCAAACTTAGTGAACCACTTGGGGTGACCTATGGCAGAGCAATAACCAATCAATCCAATAAATAGTTTCCGGGGCGGCGGTACCCATACCCGCCTCCCAAGTTGAAAAATTTATTCTATTATTTTTTTTACTTTATTTAGCACCCAAAAGTATCATAATATATTATAATTTTACGAAATGATGTTTTCTAAGTTTTCAATTTACTAACAATATTATACTCTTTGTTTTCCAAAGATCAGGTATAAAAATTGTGTAGTAAGTACATTTTTGGACCATAGGTCCTTACATATGAAATTTGGCGTTTGCAGTACTGGCAGCTTTGATCTCAAATATTTTCTCTTTGGTTAGGAATTCCAATTTCAAATTTGTACAGCTATTTACTCATGTATTTGTGTTTCGAAAATTATAATTCAATTGTTTTTTTTTCTTTGCGTCACTTAGTTTACAAAATGGAAAACTTGAAATATCGCGTTATTTACGAGTACGAGTTCCACAGTGGCACCAGTGCTGCAGAAACGGCTCGAAGGATTAATGATGTGTATGGCGACGGTGCCGCAAAAGAAAACATAGTGCGTTTTTGGTTCCAACGTGTTTGTTCTGGAAATTTCAACTTGCAGAACAAACCCCGTGGACGGCCGGAGACCAAAGTTGATAATGAAGAATTGAAGGCTATTGTGAAAGCGGATCCATCGCAAACCATCTCAGAGTTAGCTGCAGGCTACGGTGTTAGTGATAAAATTGTTTTGATCCACTTGAAGCAAATTGGGAAGGTGTAAAAGCTTGAAAGGCGGGTACCTCACGAATTGAGTGAAGCAAATCAACAATCGCGCGTTGACCACTAGACCACATACTGCACAACAGACGGCTACCAAATTAGAGGAGCTTCAATTGGAATGTCTAAGACATCCACCGTACTCTACGGACCTTGCCCCAACAGATTACAATTTTTTTTCGAAATTTGGATAACTCCTTGCAAGGGAAAAAATTCAACTCCGATGGGGCAGTCCAAACCGCCTTCAAAAATTTTATTGATTCCCGTCCGAATGGTTTTTTTAGTAAAGGGATCGATGAACTACCTATGAGGTGGCAAAAGTGCATAGATAGCAATGGTACATACTTTGATTAAATACATATATTATATTTTTTTTAAATCGACTTTATGTTCCTCCCATGCAAAACGCCAATTTCATATGTAAGGACAACGGACATATGAATATATCTGGACCTAAGTGATAAAAACGTATTATTTCCCCCTCCACATGGCTCCGGCTGGAGCTCCTCCTTGGAACCGGTTCGCTCCATGGGGAGGGGAGAGAGCCTCGCTTGAATCTAAAATGTGTGACGTCATCATTCTTGCCGTGAACAGCGAGAAGCTAACATCCATACATTTAACGAAATAACACGCCAAAACGGTAGCTCGTGCTATACAATATATCTACATATCAATGTGCACATAGCGAATGTGGGCGGTTCTCTAGTGTGCTCGTCGCTGGTTACAGGGGTAAGTAAATTATGAAACATTTGTAAAAGTGTTTTAACTAAACACGGCAACAAAATATTGCTATTTGTATTGGGGCGAGTCTTTTTGGGGCGAGCATTTGGCCTTAGCAAATATGTTATTAACGTGGCAAGCAATTCGCGCTCCCATGTAAAAAGGTCTATTCATTCAAAGCAGATTTTGCTTTTAAGAACTAAATGGTGATATTGTAATGCGAGATGCTTATATACTGTCAGATTGATTGTTTAACGAATCACAGTCATCTTTCCCCTCTTCGCCCTCCATAGTTTGGTTTTACCCCTCATCTGTAACTTCTTGTCTATCCATTTGGATGTCTATGGTAAGGACCTAATATTTGAGCAATGAATTGTGTTGTGTATTATCCAACCAATTTAGTTATAACTGCCATAGTCAAGAAACTGGTATTTAACAAGGCATTCTTTTGCCCAGTAAATGATTTTTTCTTTCACCGATCACTTATGCTTCAGTTTAATATTATTATTACCGACAAGCATTGTTATATGAACAAATTTCCATAACTTAGCGTGCCTGAAACGGTATAAATTAAACTTTGCAAGGAAGAATTATATCTTTAGCTGATTTCAATACCTGTTTTTAATCTGGATTATTACCATTTTAACAGTTTTAGTAAGGATGTGTTTAATTGCGTAATTAATCTTTGAATTATTATATTTAATGCACCTAGAGGCACCATTAATGCACCATTTTCAAATTACGGTTTACATATTTTAAGTTTATAAGTAATGTATGAAGCCTTCCGTCGCCTAAAGGAAGTCGTCACTTCATTTGGATAGGGTTCTAACTTCGCTTCACCTTGTTCTGAGATATGAGGTGTCAAAGTTTGCAAAGATGATTTCTCATAATCTGTTTACAAATTTCCGATTTTGATGTTGAACCTTGTGTAAAGTATTTTAATTGAACATATTTTAAATGAAAGTATTTAACGAGGACGTAAACTTACCCTTTTAGAACATACCTAAACATACAAATAGAACCCTGTGCAACCAGCTAGAGCATAATAATTCATTGCACAAGGTTCTAATTACATTACCCTAATGCTATTCCTAGCTAGGGCCAAGCCCTATTAAAATATTTTTCATTAAAATACGATAAACTAAAATACATAAATTAAAATTCTTACATAGATTTCGAAAATTCATCTTTGGAAACTTAGAAACCTTAGAAAATGGTAAGACGTAGTTAGAACCCTATCCAAATGAAATGACGGACCATAATGTGCCTCGTATTTAAGATCAACTGTCAGATACAAACAAAATAGAGAGTGTAAGTGATGTTAGAATGAATTATTATTGATGAAGCTTGAAGTTAGAACTTTGTCATACTTATATCTACGAAAATACAACACAGATGGTTCTGAAAATTATTAAGGTTATAGAAATAAGCAAAAGAAATGCTTTGGCATTCAAAGGTCATTTTTGAAAAAAATGTCAGTTAGAACCCTATCCAAATGAAGTGACGAAGTGTTGAAATTAATGGCAATATAAAATGAAAGTAGTAACTACCCACGTATAAGTATATAATTTTTCGAAATATTTCGTAAGGCGCCACAAAGCACTGCCAAAGTAATGCAAAATCAAGTGTTTTTGTTTAAAAATTGGATCCCTTTTATATTTCCAATGCTTTAATTAAACACTGCAAATATAATACTCTGTTTATAAAAACTGCTTTAAAGTTCGTAATCTTCTACTTTAGAACCTCTTTTCGGTTATGGTTTTATTGTATAACGTGGCAAATTAATTTTTTTAGTAAATGATCGTAAAATTTTTCAATAATTGTGGATGAACTTCGAAAAAAAAATAAAGCGCTTTTTAGAGATTTTTTTGAAGAATTCATATAACTAACCGGAGACGCATAACCAACCTAGCGGAATTTAGATCCAAACTGAATACTCACTTTTTCAGATACTCATTTCCATAAATTCGTCATTCTATTTAAACTTTGCAATTTTTTGTATATATTTTTTTCTCTGTTTGTTTATCTATCTATATATACACAAATCAATTGCTGTTCGTTTGTCTCGCTAAAACTCGAGAACGGCTGGGCCGATTTAGCTGATTTTGGTTTTGAAATGTTTGTCGTAGTCCATGGAAGGTTTGAAAGGCATAGCAGGTTGAGAAAATATGGAAACATTGCGAGAAAGATAGTGAAAACCACAATTTCATTTTTGACGTTTTCGTCCCTTCGGTACGGTAGACTGGGGTCCACTCGAGATTGCGATGAAACTTTGGTGAGTTGTTGTGAGCACGCCCGCGAAGTTTTCTATATATACTGGTGAGCTCTGGCATTATGAAATTTGTATAAAAAATTACAATAGGCACCTATTGTAATTGTTACAGTGTTTGAAAACTGAATGTATGGAATGCGTGAGGGGTGAGAGGGGAGTGAAGGGAGGGGTAGGGGGAGGGGAACTCGGGAGGGGAACTCAGGAGGGGGGTTCGCGGGAGAGGGGGAGGGGAACCCGGGAGGGGGGTTCGCGGGAGAAGGGGAGGGGAACCCGGGAGGGGGGAGGGTAACTCGGGAGGGGGAAAAGGAATTCGGGAGGGGGATCCGCGGAAGGAGGGTGGCGAATACGGGAGGGGGGAAGGGGGGGGTAGAGTGAGGAGAGGGAAGGTGGAGGAGGAGTGGGAACGCGATAGGGGAAGGGGACGCGGGAGAGAAAGGGGAGGAGGAAGGTGACCGGAACGAATGGGAAAGGACGCGCAGGGAGAAACAATTTCTTTATAAAATGGCATAGCAACGCATGCCGGGTGCCAGCTGGTAGTTTAATAGTTGTTGATGTCCATGAATACATGTATTGTTTTCTTTAGCAATTCCCTGCAACTACTCATGATAAGGTCAAAGTGCTAATTATTTACCGACCAATGGACAATATCAGTGGTAACCTAACATCTCAATTTGTTTAATGTTGAGCGATGAATCATTTGAATGCGTTAAAGATCGACCATTAATTTATTTGATATCTATTACCTTCCCGTAAACCCAGTTAACTCATAAGATCATTTTTGCACCCGTGTTCTTAAATTGTAATATTATTGTTCATGTACAAGTATCGAACTAGTTAACGACTATGTGTATCTTAGAGTCAGTGCCTCCGTTCACGGAGATACTTACAAGATACTCGATCCTCGTGCGCGTATCATACGCGCCGATCGTAAGTACCCCCCGTACGATATTGCTGGTGCCCGTTTACGGCGCTACGCGGTGGCTGTCGGTTTACAATCCACGATACCGACAGTGCTGATCGCGCGTGACGCTCGCATCATTTGTGTCTGATACTTATTCGTTTGACGTTTGACAGAAATAGCGTCGGAACATGAAAGTAATGTTAGATTTGTTCTGGAAGTGGAAAAAATGCATGTTTACATAACTATACTTTACCAGAATACGTAAGAAACGATTTAGTGGAGAAGGCATGGATTGATGTTGGAAAAAGAGTCATATGACATCGCATGACAGCGTGTTCACTCCACGGCTGCACGTGAAAAATGATCAAGTTCAGTACATTTCGGATAGCGCCGTGTACGGAGACTAGCATTAAAAAGTGGTATATCAGCAGGGTACTTGTGGTTTCGTCACAATTACTTAGATTGTAAGTATCTCCATGAACGAAGGGCCTTACGGTAGATTGTAACATGATGTGGGATGCACACATAGCCAAACTTTGTAAGCGCCTTCGATTTATAGTAGGTAGACTTCATAAAATAAAATGTTATGTGCCTATAAAAACTATGAAATTGATTTACTTGTCTCTTGCAGAATCAACAGTGAGATATGGGATAACTTCTTGGGGTCAATCATATAAAACCAACATAAAACATGTACAAGTGATTCAAAACGCCATGGTAATATTGCTAGTAAGCAAAACCGTTTTTAACCAAAGACCAGATATTAGTATCGTATATAAATCAATCAATGTACGTGCTATTATGTGGCAAAAAATTGTATTGCAGCATATATCCGGCAGTCCATATAAAACAATGGTGGATCATGCACACAATACTCGTCTCATACGAAATAAAGGAATGAAAGTACCTGTGTTTCAAAACAAATATGGTCAAAGAACACTTGTATATATTATACCGTTAATATTTAACAAATTGCCATATGAATTTAAAGAAAATTGCTTGACTATTAAAGAGTAACCTTATGTATTAAGATTATATTTTGCTCACTCTCACCATGTGCTAATTTGCAATTATGTTATTAATGACTAGTGTATATACTTAACTGTCTAATGATATTTAAAAAAAAAATCTTAATCTACATTTTTTCACCATAAAATAGGTCTCTGTGTTATTATTGCACATAGTGTGATATGCAACATTGCATATCACATTATCACAATGTTTAGTGTATATTTAAGGTCCTTACATATGAAATTGGCGTTTTGCCGTATTGGCAACTTTGATTTCAAATATCTTCTCTTTGGTTAGGAATTCCAAATTCAAATTTATACAGCTATTTACTCATGTATTTGTGTTTCGAAAATTATAATTCAATCGTTTTTTTTTTCTTTGCGTCACTTAGTTTACAAAATGGAAAACTTGAAATATCGCGTTATTTACGAGTACGAGTTCCACCGTGGCACCAGTGCTGCAGAAACTGCTCGAAGGATTAATGATGTGTATGGCGACGGTGCCGCAAAAGAAAACACAGTGCGTTTTTGGTTCCAACGTGTTCGTTCTGGAAATTTCAACTTGCAGAACAATCCCCGTGGACGGCCGGAGACCAAAGTTGATAATGAAGAATTGAAGGCTATTGTGGAAGCGGATCCATTGCAAACCACGTCCGATTTAGCTGCAGGCTGCGGTGTTAGTGATAAAACTGTTTTAATCCACTTGAAGCAAATTGGGAAGGTGAAAAAGCTTGAAAGGTGGGTACCTCACGAATTGAGTGAAGCAAATCAACAAACGCGCGTTGACCGCTAGACCACACAATGCACAACAGACAGCTACCAAATTAGAGGAGTTTCAATTGGAATGTCTAAGACATCCACCGTACTCTCCGGACCTTGTCCCAACAGATTACCATTTTTTTCGAAATTTGGATAACTTCTTGCAAGGGAAAAAATTCAACTCCGATGGGGCAGTCCAAACCGCCTTCAAAGATTTTATTGATTCCCGTCCGAATGGTTTTTTTAGTAAAGGTATCGATGAACTACCTATGAGATGGCAAAAATGCATAGATAGCAATGGTACATACTTTGATTAAATAAATATATTATATTTAAAAAAATCGACTTTATGTTCCTCCCATACAAAACGCCAATTTCATATGTAAGGACCTAATATATAAATATGTTTATGGTTAATATGCTGTTATATGTGTACGTTATTGCCACGCTGACGCGTTTAGGTTTATTTCATGTATTGTTTTAAATAATCTGTGGAACTAATCTCCTGCTGACAAGCTACTTGCAGTAGCTTAGCGGATATAAATTCCCATTGTATGTAACTTATATACAATAAAAAATGTAAAAAACTTCTTACTTCTTTTGGCGCTAATCTTATTGTATGTTATTAAGTCACTAGTTTTAGATCAGCATTTATATGTCTTAGTCATAAGTCACTAGCTATAAGTCTTAGATGTTAGTCACTAGTTATAATTGTAAATCTTAATTACAAGCCAGTAATATTAATTATTTTATATACTTATTTGTACAGCGCCCTTGAGGTGATTTTTCACAAAAACGGCGCTATATAAATTAGCCAAATATTATTATGATTTATGATTTATAATAAATAAACAATACATAACACAATGTGGCGTACGAAGTAATGCACCAATTTCACCAAAGTAGCACTAAATCAGGTACTATGTATTTATGTTCATAGTTTATGTTTCATAGTTTATATTTCTATCTATATTTATAGTTATTGTTTTTTTTATATATTAGCAGGAGTAGTTGAAGACATGAGCGCGGTGTATATTCGTATTGTCGTATAATATAATATGTTCTGAATTCATGTTTTAATTCAGTGAAAATAATCATGTTTACACATAGGTACTTTATTACACATTGTAGTTACAACGCTTAAAAAATCATAAAGATAATTACATACATAAATTATATATAATATGGTAAATTTTAATATAGTTTCTCCTATAAGTGTACTATGTATTAAAAGTTCAAACTTCTAAACACATAACCTAACATAATTGCATATCTTTATTTTGTAAATCTTATTGTAATTCCTCCATCTTGTAATCAGGTACATGTTACACCTTTCAATGCTACTAACATACCTACTTATCTCATACTCTGTAAATCTTAATATATTTTATGTTACCAGGTTAATTCGGTAAATCCGATTATAATATATGCTACTTTTTCTACTTTGTCACAAAAATATATGTGTACTTATACTTATATATATTATATACATTTTCTTTATCACACAACTTACTTTCAGATAAAAAGGCTTATCATTTTGAACTTAACCTCATTGCCATGAAACCTTTCCCTCAACCTTCCCTTTCCTAACATAATATTAATTAAGCCTCGATGACACACGGCGAGTTACAAGCTACTATCTAATAAGTTTTGAAAGCGGGTAAATCGGCGAGTGAGATTTTCATGATGACACACAAAACTGTCCACTCGCTCAGAAGCGTAGGAAACACAGTCAGACAGACAGTCGAAATCAGCTGTTTATCGAAAGCCATGTTGAAAACGTAAATAAACCAATCACCAGCAAGCGGAGCAAGCGTGTAGGCGAGTAAAGTTGACGACCTTTCAACTTTTTTTCGTAGATTGTCAACAATCTGCTAGTTGCTGCTAATTAGCAAGTGACACGATGACACTGTGCGAGTTTACTAACAGATAGTGAATTTCCCAGATAGTAGCTTGTAAACTAGCCCTGTGTCATCGACGCATTAGGGAGGTGTGTGTATATGTCAAGGTGACGCTAAATGCGTCTCATAAACGCGTTCCGAAAAGCAGAACTTGTTCTGATCCAATTTATTCCAATCAATGTAATATATTATTGAAGAAGAAGACAACACTAATAATCTAAACCAGTGTTTTTCAATCTGTGATCTGGTCGCCGGCAAAGGGAAAAAGGCCAGGTTCTAACTACAATAAAAACACTATTTCAGTGAGAAGGGTGGGCTTGTTTATTTTTCAAAATAAAGAAAATAATTCTGTACCCGAGAAGCATGCGGATGCAAGTCCAAAGGGGTAAATGTTCAGGAGAGTCAAAAAACTATTTTTTCTGTAACCATGGTCTTGGTTAACAAAAAAAGTAATTATTAAATCATTTTTTAAAAAAGAGCAAATAAAACGAAATATAGAAAAATGAAACAATATAACTTTGTATAAACCACTTATATAATTTGCAAATCCGACCGGTTTTGTTTTTTTTTTTTAAACAACTCGTAATTTTGAAATCAGAATCAAAGAACATTTAAGGTGTCTTAATAATAATAATTTTTCTGAGTTCGCTAACCATATCATTGAAAATAACCATAGTTTTGAAAAAAACACAGGGATAAATATTCTTCATATTAATCATAAAGGAAAACGTTTAGATAACTTAGAAGCTTTGGAAATTAAAAAATCCCTTAAAAATAATGAATCTATTATCAACAAACAAAAAATATTGTCATATAGCCCAATCATGGATTTGTTCCCCTACCCACCCACTCTACACTAATACCTACCCACCCAATCTACATTATTAACTAACAACGGCTCCACCCCTATCATAATAAAACATTGTTCTAAACTGTCAAATTAGTATAAGCTTTCCCTGACGAAGGAACGTTTGTTCCGAAACCGGTCGGATTTGCAAATTATATAAGTGGTTTATACAAAGTTATATTGTTTCATTTTTCTATAATGGATAACCACAAAGTAATAGCTACATTCAAAAATATAAAACGAAATATTTTATATTTTATAAGCCTTTAAAAATATTGTTAAAAAAACGCTGATTGAGTCAAACAAATACACGGATTTGAGTCCTTCTGCTTCAAAATGAAGTGGAATATTGTTTTATGACATTTGGACCATTTGGTGTAATATGAAAGGATCAATGTTCGAATATTGTTTACTTCCATAGAAAGCGTAGTAATGTATAATTTGAGTCATATTACCCAAAATGCAAAAATCATGAAGATGCAAGTCCATATGTACATCTTTCTTCTTCTAAGATGGTTGTTGCATCAAAGGTAGTACCTGTATCTTTCTGCCACTGATAAACATGATAATTTACATCAAGTCTGCATCAAAAACTCATTTCTTCAAATTTTGGACTTGCTTATGCTTCTCGGGTACAGAATTAATGTATTTAACTTTTTGTCTGTATCTATGACCAAAGGGGGTCGCCAGAATTTTTCAACCTGTAAAGGGGTCGCATATTCAAAAAGATTGAAAAACACTGATCTAAACGAACATGTGAAAGTGAACAAAACACAGAAAAATAGAAAAAGATGACGGTCGCAACTGGGACTCGAACCCAGAACCTCTCGTCTAACATTGCCTAACATTGCCACCTTCCATCAAACCTGCATTAGGCAACCACCCCTTTCATTGGAAACAATCGTTCTAAGAACTGGTTTGTAACCTAGATAACGTCTCGGATAAATAAATCCAATTTTATTTTTATAAAATTTGAAATACGAGATTGACAATTATGACGGTTCAATGGAAGGTGGCAATCGAATCCCAGTGGCGAACGCTATCTTTTTCTGTGTCTTGTTTTCTTTTAAATTTTAGTGCAGATTATTAGTGTTTATTTTCTTTTTCAATGAATAATATTATTTGAGTAAATTATGCAATTAAAATTTATACTAATCCTAGCGAGATATCGTACGTGACTAGTTTACCAACGTTTGATTAATACATTTGTAGTTTTGGTTAACGCCATCGTTTAGCAGTAAATCGTTAAAATCAATTAAAAATGTGAAGAGTTCATTTCGGTTTTATCGTTTGACTGCATATCCGCACGGGACGCGAGACACTCAATAAATTCACTTTATTGCAAAAAGCTTTTTCATAATATGCGGGGAGGTCCTTGTGCCCTGAGCCCCACGTGGCCTGGGGTAAAGCGTGTTACGAAGTGATCATATTATAAGGGAGAATGGGGGAGAATGGACCTTTCGGTAAATCGTCGATTTTTCGAAGTGGCTTGTTTATATTTTAGCTCTGATATATATATTTTCTTTTGTCATATTCTTTCTCCCTCTGTCGCTGAACTTATATATAACTGATAACTGTCTTAATATTTAGTTATTATTTTATCCTGAGGAAGCTTGGTCTAAGTGAAACCGGTAGATAAATAAATAATAAATTCGTGGTTAAATACAAAGTGTTGTTTTATTTTTATAATATAATGTCTAACCACAAAGTAATTGCTTCTTATAAAAAAAAATTTTTTTTTGATTAATTTGTGTTATTTCACAATTAATTCATTTAAAATAATATATAGTATATCTGCGGCATGTTCCAGAGTGGAAGATACTATCAGTATCGCCCTGGTGTAAGACCACCATTCAGAATTGAAACGTTGCTTGAAAATGGCTTCAGCCGTGTTTGGCGACCAGATCTGAATAGCCAGGTACTTCCCAACCTTTCTCTTTCTCTTTCCCACCTCCTTCCCCTCCCCACTACCTTCTTCAGCCTCACAACATACCCCAATTGGGGATGCCATAGTCTCACTGGCTCCAGACGGGAGCAATTGAGATTCTTGTGCGGTATTAACTGTAAAAAAAAAAAAAAAATATATATATATATATATATATACATATATATATATATTAGGAGGAATTCTGACATATTAGTATTTAATGATTTTCTTATTTCTAAGGCTTCTAAGTTATCTAATTTGATACCAATACTGTTTTTATGTAACATGCGAGTTCCTGAAATTTTATTAAAACTGTGGTCTGCTGAGATTAAGTGATTTGCAAGCTCAGAGAAGAATTCCTCCTTAATAATCAAATAAATTTATCAAATCAAAAAAATACACCCTATAGCCCTATATTTAACTTGTTCCCTAAAATCCATTCCAGCCCATGATGTGTATATATGTATTATATTGTTATTCTGAGGTCCTTAATTATTAATAAATTAGCATTACCCTAAATATTGTCCTAATACATCAAAAAAATTTATTAGTTAGTTGAATCCCGTTACCTGTTGGATACTGGTGTTTAGATGTATATTATTGCCTCCTTCCCTCTAATTGATTATCTATTGTACCGCCTTCAAATATTTTGTCTCTATCTAACTATGTTCTTTTGTCATATTCTTTCTCCCTCTGTCGCTCAACATATATAACTGATAACTCTGTCTTAATATTTAGTTATTATTTTATCCTGAGGAAGCTTGGTCTAAGTGAAACCGGTAGATACATAAATAATGAATTCGTGGTTAAATATAAAGTGTTGTTTTATTTTTATAAATAAAATTTATTTGCGCATGCCGGGTTCGAACCCGCGACCTCCGGATTGTGAGTCAAGAGTCTTACCCATCGGTAATCTTGACAAGAAATCGGCTTTATTGTCGTCCGACTTGATGTACTCTATGGAATAATTAAATGTTTGCAAAATTAACGCGTAACGTTGCAATCTGTTAGCTGCAAGAATAGGTACCTGCTTCTTCGTATCTAGAATGTGTACAAGCGCTTTATTGTCGCACGATAGAATGAATTTATTTCCATACAAGTATTAAAAGAATTTTTTCAAACCAAATATGATTGCACACGCTTCTTTATCCAAAATTGAATATTTTCGTTCGGTTTCGCCGTTCGGTTTATTATAACTAAGCGCACTTGAAGTGAAATATCACAAAACTGCGCTATATAAATACTACGTTGTTATTATTATTATTATTAAACCAAATCTGCATAACGAAATCGTTTAATCGACGTAGAAGTCATTAATTAATTTATGCCTAAAAAATCTCGAAAAGTAAAATGTTGTTACATTGTCTTATCATTTACAAATATTATATTATTATTCCGGTTTCCTTTTAACCTGCGTGCTTTCATTCCCCCAATCTCCCCAAATATGATATTTATTTGACAGTGAGGGAAACATCTGCTATGCGGGCCCACCTACCTCCTAACTACAGACCTTTCACAACAATAATCTTTATTTTTATTACAGGAAGGTGTAGATATTAGTAGTTTTGTCGGTAGTACATAATATTATCAGGGATAATAAAAATTTCAAATAAGTGTTTGAACATCTTTTACCATTTTTTAATATTATTTTCTCAATATTTAAAAAAACTATTTTTAAACCACCTTTACATGTAATAATCAGAATTAACAATCAGAATCGGGCGAATTTATTTTAACCTTTTGGGGTTTTCACGGCATTGGAGGTATTATCGTGATTTATTTTTCGGATATTACGCCGTATCCATCATCAGGGCTGATGTGTGATCGATGTGATGACGGAAACAGTAATGCTGTCCGAAACTTTGGATAAAGAAGAAGGTGGCGCAGCACAATAACCTTATTAAACTTTACGCAGGTGGCTTTAAGAATTATGCAAAAAAAAACCTCGATAAAATTTGTGATGGCACAAATAATAAAATGTTTTCTGGTCTGAATCTTAATTTGAATTGGTACATTATACAATAAAACCAGAAAAAAGGGGTTCGTATCGTAAATAGGAAATTTTGCTCGATAATCATTTCCTTGTTGGCCTAATATTTTTTTCTACGCTTATTTTCTTTATTTTTTATGTGAATACTACACCAGAGTCCCAACTGCTCCCAACCAGGCTGTGGCATCCTCATTTGGGGTATGTCGTGAGATTGAAGGAGTAGGGAGGGAAAGGAGATGTGGAAGCACCTAACTATTCATATCTGGTCATCAAACACGGCTAAAGCCTTTTCTTTATTTATTTTTGGGGTGTTATGCCATGTTGCGCTACCTCCTTCTTTAGCCAATATTTCGAACATCGTTGCAGTGTCCATCATGGGATCTGCCCTGATCCGGTAGATCTGACACTGCAACGATGTCCGAAACGTTGGCTAAAGAAGGAGGTAGCGCAATGCTGCATAACACCCCAAAAACAAACAAAGAAAATGCTTTTGGTCGTAAAAATCTTAAAACGGCTAAAGCCATTTCAAGCAACGTTTCAATTCGGAATGGCGGTCTTACACCAGGGCGGTACTGAGAAAATCTTCCACTCAGGAACACGTCGCGAATATACATATAAGTTTATTACATGTATGTATTTATATATGTACTTTTTAACAAAAAATAAAATAATATAAACTTTTGGGGTCTTAAGGAGTCTTGGGGTACTCCTGATAGAGCAGCGAGTGGTTCTTAGGACGAATCAAATGGATTTGGAGTGAAAAATGTTGATGTCGTTTTACTGTCCGATTATAGATATTTTTGCTTAACCCTCGACCCGCCGCGTGGGGTCTTTAATAACCCGGGTTTTACAGAAATGCTAATTATGTTAATTTTAAATGTTTCCACTGATTCCTTACTTTAGGTAGCTTCCTAAAAGGGACTATACTTGACGCTAGCGCCGAGATTCAGTCTGCGCATATGCGATATGAGATACAGACTTTTGTTTCGGTGTGAGGCTCAAAAAAATTGACAAAATACCATGAAAAATCAATTTAATAATACATGTTTTTTTATTGTATTTTGTTGATTTTTTTTGTTGTAATAATAATAAGTCTGTATCAACCTCAAATAGTTATAAGTTTGATAGAAATTGGTTAGATTTTTTTTAAAGTTTTCTATTAAAAAAATATGATTCAAAATTACAAAAAATGTTCCTTGGTGATTTTTAAGCTCTTTCATTGAAAATAAACAACAAATTTTTAATATTTCTTTTTATTTCAAAGCAGTCATTATCACCTGACTGTAATCAGTTAAAATAACACATAAAATGTATGCTATAACAACAATTTAATCATATTTATTTTTGGGGTCCTAAGCGACCCCGCGCGACACCTCGCGGTACAAAAAAGTAAGGTTAAATTAAACACAAAAAATACATGTTTCCAATCTACCTGAGTACAATCTAGCGCACCAAGTTATATGCTCTCCGTCTCGTTTCAGTAGAGTGCAGAAGAGACGTATCGCCTGTAATGTGATCCGTTGCGATGTATGGCATTATGATCAGTGGCGACGTTTGGTACTAAAATATATATTTTTTTAAATGATAAATGAAACACTTTGATACTTGTTTGAACCACTTTTATATTTGAGTAAATCCGACGGGTTTCAGAACGAACGTTCCTTCTTCAGGGCAAATGCATACTGATTTGACAGTTTTGAAATATGGATGGGAACAATGTATTATTATGGTAGGGGTGGAGCTGTTGCTAGGTAGTAATGAAGAATAGAAAAATTTCTGAAACCGGTCGGATTTACTCAAATATAAAAGTGGTTCAAACAAAGATAAATTGATTCATTTATCTATAATGGATAACCACAAAGTTATAGCTATATTCAAAAGTATATATTTTTTTGTTTGCAAAAAATAATAATAATATCCTTATTCAATGAAATTCGCAACATTATAACTAAAAAAATTACATGTTCAATGTAGTTTACAAATAGATTACATCAATCAGTAGAAAAAAAATTAACAAATAGAAAGTAATGTAAGAATGTTTACACAGGAGTAGTATAGTTATACAATATTTTTAGTTGTGCATAGCCTGCCTCACTAAGTGAACCTGTATTGAGGCAGATTTTTTTGTAAATTGTTTCTCGCAATTTTATCTCTGGTTTTTTTATAAATGTGTAAAGTAGGTATCCATACAGCAAAAACTTTATTTTAGTTAACATTATTGTTTGCATATACCTACACAATTCATAAACTGCAAGGTTATTACTACAATGATTGGGCGTTTGGGTGAGGGCACCAGTACAGGCTCGATCATTAGAATGTATCCATATTTTAACATATTTTTTAAACTCTCATGCAAAATAATTCTATTTTATTACTCCAAATATGCTTAAATATCGCTGGTCAAAGTCTTGTAGGGATATGCCGATGCAACCTGAATAATTTAATAAAAATTATAACTGCCGTCACGATAATCATTAATTTTTACGTGTCACAAAATCGTGCAAGTGCTCTTTAATTTGAAACGCTTTACAGTATGCCTAAGCAAATGCAATTATTCAGCCCACTAAGTTGCAAGGTGTTATGCTCAGCAAAATTTATAATCGGTTTAATCACTCATTGTGAAAAATAATTTTAAAAAAACCCGTTTTAAGGTGTGATAAAATTTGTACCGAGAGCCTAAGTTTTTTTTTAAATTACAAGCAGCAATGAAGGGTGGGTTTATTCTTATATTTTTCTCATTGAAAGGATGTGATAATTTTTATTTAATTTAACTGTTTACAGTACCTGTATTTTTATTTTTTTTAAATATTTTGAAGTGAAAACTTCTTTAGCACCGTTGTGATTTGAAACTCGATGAAACGAAAAATAGCTACACTAAAAAGAGACAAATGAGATAGAATAATCGGTCTCCTCTTTGTGCGGTGCTTCGTAGCCTCCCCACTCTTCTCTACTTTAGTTTTCTATAGGTTTTAATTCTACAGCGTGTGAACTGCAAACTTGTGTTTTAAAGTGAAAACTTCTTTAGCAACGTTGTGATTTGAAACTCGACGAAACATAAAATAGTGACACTAAAAAGAGACAAAAACTTATCGGTACATCTATAGGATTTTTCCTGCGAGAGAATGAGATAGAATAATCGGTCTCCTCTTTGTGCGGTGCTTCGTAGCCTTTCCACTCTTGTCTACTTTAGTTTTTTTAAGGTTTCACTTCTACCGCATGTGAATTGCACACTCTGTTTTTTTACATTAGCTTAACACAGGAGGCCCTAAGGACAATAATATCCCTCAGGGTCTATGTCATCTAAGGGGATGCTGCGTGGAGGATCCATTTATGGAAGAGGAAGTTCTGTGAAGGAAAAAGGTACGAGGGGTGGGAAGGAATCTGGGGTCAGTGTGTCCAGGAGTAACGGAAGCATAAATCCTCCAACTGCGATACAAGCCGGTGTGTCAGTTGGAGAGGTCAAAAGGCCCCCCTCAACCAGAGGTGGGCGGATATATCCGACACCAGGATCCGGACAAACCTCACCTCATGAACCCGGGCACCCCTGCTAAGTCAACAAACGTAGCGAACCACTTGGGGTGACTTATGGCAAAGGTGTTGGTTATCCAATAATTTTATAGTTGTGTTATTATAATACATCCTCTCTGCGCACCCTTCGGGGACACTTAAGGCGGTACACAATCCTAATAATTGTTGTTTGCTCAAAACTCACATTTTAATCATTTCGGGCGAATTCGTAACTATAATAACTTTTTTTATTTCCATGTCGCACAAGGGATGCGAGTTATTTATATTTTAGACTAGCTGACCCGGCGAACTTCGTACCCCCTCAGAATCAATAACTGTTGTGTTAATTTATTAGCTGAATTGAATTCAGTTTTTTTTTATTAACTTAAAAATTACACAATGAAGCAAATATCGATCCGCAACTGCCCGTGTTTTGTTTTTGTCAGTATCAGAGATGACCTTTTGTACGGATTTAGATTTCCTTACTTTTCCACTTTTTTTATTTTTTATTATAGCGACTATATAAAAAAAAAAATTACATACAAAATACAATGTGAAATTAAGTACAAAATATTGTATTTCTTAGTCCTCCTCACTAGGGGGTCCTGTGCCGAGGCGGACTAAAGTTATTGAGTGAGGAGGACTAAGAAATACAATATTTTGTACTTAATTTCACATTTCATTTTGTATGTAAAATTTTTGTATATAGTCGCTATAATAAAAAAAAAAATAAAATAAAAAAAAAAAAAAAAAAATTTAAATATAGTTCATTTGTCTTCTATGTCGTTTTTAGCGTCTTCGCTAGGGTTTTCTCATTGACCTCTTTAAGCCATATTTTTATTCTTGATTTGTATTCAATTGGATTTTTTATTAGTTTTATGTCTTGGGGGAGGATGTTATGGAGTTTTGTTGCAAAGTATGTATAGTTTCTTTGTCCAAATGTGGTTTTATAACTTGGAATATTTTTTATATCATTTTTATTCGATCTAGTGTTATGCATACACGGTCTAGTAGAGGATTCATTATTTTTGAAGAGCTTCAATAATACTACTTAGGGGCCATAATAATACTTCAATAATACTTACTTAGGGGCCATCCATAAATTACGTTACACGAATTTCATGTCACACATCTTCACATTTATGAGACCCCTCCCCCCTACATCTAAAAATAATCAAAACAATAGTTCAATTTTTTTTTACATGTGACGTCACAGAGCTGATGACCACCCCATACCCAGTATATAACGTCATTGCCCATACCCCTAGTCACACTTCCAACTCCCCCCCCCCCCCCTTAATGTGTGACGTAATTTATGGATGGGCCTTACGGGATTTGCATGTCATTTTCTTTATACGTGTGAGGGAAATTTATTATAATTATTGTATTTTTCCTTTGTAAGGGTGAAGACACACGTTAACCGTTTGTCTCATTTTCGACTGTTGACATTTAGTGTGTAAGAAAGAGAGGCAGCATTATATGTTTAAGAACAAAAGCGAAACAATCAGCGCATTGAAATTTGACGTTTTTGAATTTTTGGAATTCACGCAAACTTCAACTAACACAACATTGCTACAGCTCTTTCAAAAGATGAAAATTCGTTCCATACAAAATGTATGAGGAAATTAATTTTCTTCATAACTTTCTTTTTCGTGAATTTTTGCGATGTTTTAATAGTTATTCTGTTATCCGGTGCGGAGACAAATCCAACAAATCAAAGATCATCAAAATCGGTCCAGCCGTTCTCGAGTTATAAATGGTGTAACTAACCCGAATTTATTTTATATATTAAGATTAATAATAAAAACAGTACCTCACCATTAATATATTTTACGTGCAACGATTTTAAAACTTTATAACCCGTTTTTCAATTATAAATTTAGCGGTAAGCATCAGATTTTATTTTTCTAGACGATGAATTAATTAATTCGGGAGGACAACATGGAGAGACATTTTAAATATTTGTAACATGTTCTTCGGAATTAATTAAAATGAACGCGGCAGAAAGGTCGAATCTCCAGGCCTGCTCAGGTGAATTCGACCGTACGTTCGTACAATACGCCGTGCCGCGGCGTATATTTGTTTACGCGCTTTCTTCACTTACGTTGTTAAAATTCCCACATTATTTATCTTCTTCTTTTCTTTGATACGGCAAATTTGACAGTAGGTCCGTCCAATACACGGGTCGCGGGTCGCAATTAGTATATACGGCTTCTTTACTTACGTCTCGTCGTTAAGATTCTGAATATATCTTAGGGTATATTGTCGTCTTAGGTATGTGTACGATATTTTCTCTAAAGCAGCTTAATTTTGTAAATAAGTATGCCAGGGGGCTAACTATCGGTGATCAACTGTCGTGTAACCGTCTGTATATTGGCACACACTGACTGTATTAAAAAAACTTGGAATAACGGTAAATTGTTTAAATTAACCTCCTGAACACTTTTAATCTGATTATCAATATATTACCAGGATCTTATCGCGTATATGAAGACGTATTAGTTTTTGTAAGAAGCGTGCCGCGTATGACATGTTGCCTCGGGTCGGGGCAGGTGAGGGAGATAACAAAGACCCTGTGCCGAGACCCGGCTCTGCTCCGGACCCCCGCTCGCACGTGCCCTTCGCCAAACCATCTAGCATCTAGGTGGTTCTGCCCGCGCCCTTAAGATATGGCAAGATGCGAAAGTACGGTAGCTTTGTGGTTTTGTAAGCCTGTATTATATGAGACAATTTTAAAAAATGATTAATTTGTGTATTATTTTTTAGGTACATCTACATACATAAATACGGTATACACATATAATTACTTTATTGTGCCTGTCTCTGTCTGTTTTTTGCTCATAATTTTGACTGGGCGTAGCGAAGTGTTTTATTAACTCTAACTACTCTAGCATTTTGCTTTTCTTTTCCTGTACATTTGTTTGCCACGTTCCGGTTCCGGTTAGATGGATGGATGGATGCAACTTTTTGACTCTTTCTGGTTCATCTTGTTTCTTCTTGGCTCTTCTTGTATCTTCTTGTTTCTTCTATTTTCTCTGGGCTCTTCTTACCCATTCTTGTATCTTGCATCTTGTCTTTTCTTGCACATTCTTACTTCTAACCGTCCCTTCTTGTTTCTTCTAGTTCTTACTGGCTCTTCTGACCTCTTCTTTCATCTTCTCGACCTACTTTGGCTCGTCTTGCATCTTCTTTGCTCATTTTTAATTATTTACTTCTTACCGCCGCTTCTAGTTTATTTCAACCAGGATCCCTCGACCTATCGTCTTGCACCGCAGTTCAAGGGATGGATTCATAATTCCGTCACTCCTGGACGCACTGACCCCCAGATTCCTACCCACCCCTCATACCTATTTCCTTCCCAGAACTTCCTCTTCTTCCTTCTTAGCCTCAAGTCATCAAATTATTTCATCTTCTTTTATGTCATTATGGCATCTATTACATTATTACTTTTATGGCATCTACTTTACAACTCACTGGTGCTAAGTGTACTGGAGTCGAATTGTATTATATGGGCCCCATCTGAAGCATCCTATATTTTAAACATTGAAAGAGTTCATAAAAAATTGCTACGTTTTTTTTTTATTTTTACGCCTCTATGGAACATATCCATATTTGTATCCATCGAGATTTATTCTAGGTATGACTAACTACCATTCTCTAGAAACTCGTGGATGTTTTGCGTTGCTAAAATATTTCTTTCAATTAATCAATGGCCTCGTCTCTAACTGTGAGATTCTGGCGCAAATCAATTTAATTAACAATTATTATAAGCAATAATTATCAGCCTGAAACACTCATCCACATTGAAAAATCTCCCGAGAAAAGATACATGACGCCAACGGGACATGAACCCGTGCCCTTCTGATTGCCGGTCAGCTGCTCTCCCAATTGAGCTATGGCGGCTTATCTTATACCCGCAAAATGATTCAATATATACTAGTGTTTCATTCAACAATTACTGCTTATTATATTTTTTCCACCTGAAAACAACCAACTTTATTTTTGCGAGAGAGACACTGTTAGTATTAAATTCCTCGCTAGGTGGCGTTCAATTTATTTATACCAGAGTCTCACTCTCGGGCACGTCGCCATAACATATTATATTGCCGATTGAGTCGTACAAATCTGTACCCGAATTCGCCCGTGGGAAAAGCGATACGCTATTTAAATATATTAGATAAAAATTTCGACATATTCTTCGCAACCAAAGCAATCTCGGTAAAATTCATATTAGTTAAAAAGTTTTTTGAATAAAATAGATTCCTAATAAAATAAAATACTTTTTTGTTTAAAACCACGAAATTTATTAATTTATGAACCGACCGGTTTCGCTTTACTTAAGCATCTTCAGGATACAAATTAATACTAAACAAGAAGTACATAATGTGTGCTTATATATAACAAAATATAGAGGGAGACAACATGATACAAATATAACAAACACATAAACGGCCATAAAATACATTAACATAAGCGCTCAAGTAATGCGAAAAACAGAAAGATAATTAGTTAGACTAATGGGTTATAATTTATAATAATAAATTTGGAGAAACAAAGCATCAACTGGCATACTGGTAAGGAGCACTGGGAATTTTTTAAGGGTTTATTGGAAACAGACCTAATATTGGACTACTTGATATGTCTAATTGATAATTAAGTATATGACTTTTGGTTTTTACAGATTTTTTTTTATTTCTAGCGCCTCTAAATTGTTTAGTCTGTTACCATGCCCGTTTTTATGTAAGATTTTAGCACCGATGCTATGACAGAACGTATGATCTTTATCGATCAAATGATTGGCGAATTCTGAAAAACCGTCATTATTGAGGCAACGAAGATGCTCCTTTATCCTAATATTGACATTACGTGATGTCTAACCGATATACAAAGCCGAACAATTATTACAATTTAATTTATAAATTCCCGAATGACTTAATTTATCGTCCTTATCTTTAGAATTAATTATAAATTTACCTAGATTGTTATTGGTATAAAAGACCGGTCTCTGACCTCAGAAGGAAGGTTTTTTTATACTTAAGGTAGAAAAATTATTAATGAGCAAAATTCGCGGCCATTGATGATTAATATTATTATCATTGATTTGAGGACAAGGACTAGCAAATAAGAAGCGATTAATGGCTATTTGTTTTAGTTTTTTTTTTATTTAAACTTAAATCTATAAGATATGATTCATAGCCATTATTTACCACTATTTTTTTTATTATTTTTAGTTCATTAGCAAAATTATTATCGGACATTGGAATTGTGACTAAAAAGAATGGACGGTTACCTCGAGAGTGTTTTCTCTTGGGGTAAAAATAATCTCGTTGAATTTAATGTTTCAAAGACCCAATCTTGTCTGATTACGTCTAAAAGGGATCGAAATGAAAATCTAGTCTCTTTCAACGGAAGCAATCTTCCGAACAGGCCCTCCATTGATATGCTTGGTGTAACCCTAAGTGACCAGCTCAGGTATGGGGGCTCCATCGAAGCCAGAGTAAAGTTAGCCTCCCAGAAACTGGGCGTACTGTATAGGGCCCGCAGATACTTTAATAGTGCACAACTGCTAACCCTGTACAAATCGCGAGTGCGCCCCACGGTTGAATTTGGCAGCCACCTCTGGTCTGGAGCTCCAAAATACCTGACAAATACCCTCGACTCTGTGCAGAAACGGGCGGTCCGTTTGATAGATTCTCCCATCTTAACAGACGGATTGCAATCTTTAGAGCACAGGCGTCGGGTGGGAATGCTATCCTTGTTCTACCGGTATTACAATGGAAGATGCTCCGAGGAACTAGCATCATTGACCAATGTTCATTCCTTCCTCTCCTCAAAAAGACCCTCCACACAGCATCCCAGATGACATAGGCCCCGAGGGAAATTATTTTCCTCAAGGCTTCCTGTGTGGAGTTAATGTAAAAAAAAACAAAAAAAAACGATGAACCATATGGTAGTCGTTTTTTGTTTTATTTTATCTAATTTTTATTTTAACTGTTCCAAAATTAATTATTGTATTATTTGGCTAATTGATTGTATATTAATTTTTACTTTATCTTATTTGTATAATTAACTGGGTTTTTATAACTGGCTTGTTCTCACATGTGTGTGAACAACCTGTAAAAATGCAGTATAAATAAATAAATGTTTACAAAATTTATGTGTGAAATGCTTTCGGTGCCATTGAAAATATCTGCTCCTTCAACTTTTTGGTTACTTTATCTGTGTATGCGTGAGGTAGTAACCAATTGGTATTGACATTAATTGTATTAAAATATCATCTGGTAAGACGCTACAATTTACATAAACATTATTGAAAAATGTTGTTATTCGACCGCCCTGCCTTGCACAGAATCAAGTAGGTTAATCAAGTATTTTGGGGATCCAGCTCAAAGGTGGCTTCCAAATTCAGTTGTTGGACGGTCTTAAGATTTGTACAGGCTTAGCACCTGATCATTACTGATGAATCTGCTATCCCTGTACAAGACGCTCAGTTTCTTGCGTACTAACCAAAGATATTGAAATATAAGTAGATGTGCTATCTGCTGTTTTTACTATGTGGGTCTGCGCTTCCGGGTGTCGCCGATATTGTTTACCAATTAACAAATAAACTAAAAGAACAAATAATTAACGAATAAACCAAACGAACGTTAAACTAAATGAACGAATTCTTTCCTTATTCGTGTGGTTCGCTACGTTTGGTGACTTAGCGGGGTTGCCCGGGTTCATTGGATGAGGTTTGTCTAGGTCTTGGTGGCGGATACGTTTGCCCAACCACTGCGTGGCGGGCAGGATCGGAGGAGACTGATTGAGGGAGGCTTTTTGACTTCTCCAGCCGGATTCTCCCTACCCTTCGCCTTGCACCGCAGTGTGAGGTATAGATTCATATGTCCGTCACTCCTGGCCACACTAACCCCCAGATTCCTACCCACTCCTCATACGTTTTTCCTTCCCATATCTTCTTCTCCTTCCTTTCCCTTAAAAAACCCTCCACACAGCATCCTCAAAGATGACATAGGCCCTTAGGGAAATTGTTTCCCTCGGTGCCTCCTGTGTGGAGCTAATGTAAAAAAAAAAATTCAAAATATATTGTTAACCAATATTAATGCACATTTTCAAAAAATCAACGAAATGAACAAATTCTTTTTGTATGAAAACTACGCTAATTAGCGCGTAGTCCGGCGACAGTTGCGCGGACACCATAGCATATCTCTTCTGTATTTGAATATCTTTGGTACTGACAAATCTTAGATTTCAGAGTAAATTTTGAATTTGATTTACTAAAATAAACAACTAGTATTTTTTGCAAAGGTCTTACATACTAGTAAGCCTAGCTATACAATGTAATGTAGCAATGACGAAAGCGAGTCAGTATAGTATGGTCTTCTGTAACTTGAGATTTGGCGTAACCCAAGACGCGCCGTGTGTGACGGTCTCTTTCATAGATCCAAAGCTCAGAGGAATAACACCAAAATACTAAATCGCTAAAGTTTTAATTATTAATTTTCAAGCTACAAACTCCAAATATAATATCATGTTCATGTTTTCATAACTTATTATATTGATATAAGGACTAAAAATAATCTTAGGACACCTTAACTTTTTCATGTATAATTTTGATGATTTAGCGAAGTCTTGTTTTAACTCGACGATTTAGCATTTCATGTCTGTAAATTTGTTTGTTAAGTTCCGGTGGCCTTGCTAGATACTACCTTTTTAAACTGCCAGAGTTCACATGACGGTACCTACCTATGTACAGGCCTGAAGAAAGTTTTATAAAAGAAATATTGTCATAATTATATAATTTTTTTTTAAATTCTACGTGTAATATTTAGTGTTGATTAATAATGCTTCACTCAAGTTTGTAAATGTTAACCTCAATACAGGAAATTAGTCCTAGTGAGGTTGATGTTTTTATCTAAAAAACAGTGCGCCCCACGGTTGAATTTGGCAGCCACCTCTGGTCTGGAGCTCCAAAATACCTGAAAAATACCCTCGAATCTGTGCAGAAACGGGCGGTCCGTTTGATAGATTCTCCCATCTTAACAGACGGATTGCAATCTTTAGAGCACAGGCGTCGGGTGGGAATGCTATCCTTGTTCTACCGGTATTACAATGGAAGATGCTCCGAGGAACTAGCATCATTGATCCCTTCGGCACCGGTGCATAGTCGGGAAACACGCCAAACGCGTGCCCAACATTTGTACACAGTTGACATTTGTCACATGAGAACACGTCGTTTCTTCGACTCGTTCTTGTGTTCAACAGCTCGGCTGTGGAATGATTTGCCGGCCTCTGTGTTTCCTCCTTCCTACAACATGGGTCTCTTCAAGACCAATGTTCATTCCTTCCTCTCCTCAAAAAGACCCTCCACACAGCATCCCAGATGACATAGGCCTTGAGGGAAATTATTTTCCTCAGGGCCTCCTGTGTGGAGTTAATGTAAAAAAAATGTGATTAATGAATGAGAAGTAACTAAATAAATTTAAAAAATGAGATTGTAGCATTTCTTTGGACAGATCATATAGGATGTTAAGGGCCGTACTTGACTTACTTTAACCAGTGATTCCTGACATTATATGGATTAAAAAATGAAAACGAAATTTTGCTCTCTTTTTGAAGTTTTTTTTTTGAACTTCAAACATAAAAAATCAGTATCAAGTTATTGAGCAGTTAGCAGCAGGGTGAAGAGTTGGTCGGTTACTCGGCTGAGTGACTGTGACGACTTGTGTAAGATTTTGTATTGTTTGATTTGTGTATCAAATGTCATCTAAAATTCACCGGAGACCAAAATTTAAGTTTCATTTTTTACTACAAATAATGTCAGGAATCACTGGTTAAAGTATGTCCCTTACGCGTATTTCCTTTTCCGTGTTCAATTGGAGGCAACCATGCCTCGAAATCAACACGGGCTTGTAACGCTATTTCTCCTCCAAACCGAATTCCGAACCCGTGTTTAGTACGAGTGGGGTTTCCATTCATCCGGAATTCCCCCCCCCCCCCCCCCCCCGACGCGGGTTTTGACACGCCACGATGCATAACGACATTCATATTATATTTACAAGAAAGTCCGGAATTTTTATCGAATGTCAGGAATTTTGATTTTTTGATCTGCAAACACTAAGTACGAGGCACGCGTCCTCGGCGGTGCATGAAACATAAAAAATATTATTGCCATATAAAACAATAATTTATTGATGATATTAAGTGATTGCATTATTGACAAGTTTGTACCTGTATTTATAACATCAGAAAATGGAAAGAAATGTTTTAGAATAATTACACATACCCGCTAGACAAACCCTGCTTTGCCAAACAAACCATTCAAAACCTGGGATGTATATCTAAATTATGACGTAGGTGGGTACTTTTATGTTTTTATTTTGATGAGAATTTATTTTATAAGATTGGTACTTCCGACAAATGTCATATTTGATTGTCTATTAGTTAAAAAAGGAATATACCTATTATCCGTGCATTAAAATTCGACAAAACCACGGACATATGAATATACATGGACCTGCCCTAAGTGATAAAAACGTATTATTTCCCCCTCCACATGGCGCCGGCTGAAGCACCTCCTTGGAACCGGCTCGCTCCATGGGGAGGGGATAGAGCCTCGCTTGAATCTAAAATGTGTGACGTCATCATTCTTGCTGTGAACAGCTAGAAGGTAACATCCATACATTTAACGAAATACAACGCCAAAACAGTAGCGTATTCTATACAATATATCTACATATCAATGTGCACATAGCGAATGTGGGCGGTTCTCCAGTGTGCTCATCGGTGGTTACAGGGGTAAGTAAATTATGAAACATTTGTAATAGTGTTTTAACTAAACACGGCAACAAAATATTGCTATGTGTATTGGGGCGAGTCTTTTTGAGGCGAGCATTTGACCTTAGCAAATATGTTATTATCGTGGCAAGCAATTCGCGCTCCCATGTAAAAAGGTCTATTCATTCAAAGCAGATTTTGCTTTTAAGAACTAAATGGTGATATTGTAATGCGAGATGCCTATTTACTGTCAGATTGATTGTATAACGAATCACAGTCATCTTTCCCCTCTTCCCCCTCCATGGTTTGGTTTGACCCCTCACCCGTAACTGCTTGTCTAGTCATTTGGATGTCTATGGACAAAACGAACATTTCGTACTATCCGTGAGGTGGACTAAATTCACTTTTACCAAAAAATGAATAATAATAAAAAAATATTAAAAAATGTAATATAAAATACTTTTTATATTTTACTTGTACTTACTTTTTATGTTTTAAAGTGTCTTTTTTTTAAAATTTTATTATTAAGGCTGTTTGTGTTTTATTGTCCATCCATTGTATTGTCCTTGTATGCACACACTTCCTTTTTTCATGTTATAATCACGTTTGGAGGACGCATGCCTCGTACTGAACACGGGTTTGGAAAGAGAATTGGCGTTACAAACCCGTGCACAATTGGATGCCGCTTGCCTTCTATTGAACACGGGTTTGGAAGGTGAAATGCGTTACAAACCCGTGTTGATTTCGAGGCATATTTACCTCCTTTTGAATACAGAAAAGAAAATACGCGCCTCTTAACACCCTGCACATGTAGGTTTTTAAGGAACGATTTACAAATCTTATATTTTTAGAAGAAATTTTTGTCTAGATTTATCAAATGAGAGCAAATTAGAAACATCCTATTTCGGATATGAGCTCTACTATTTCACAGGACTAAAATTTTAGCACGCCTTAAATAAATAAATTAATTAACAGTAGGCTTGGTATTAAATCATTTAACCCTAACCCAACGGCCATCAAAGTCCATATTTTTAATATTATTTTGTATTAATTAAACTCTCTGGCTAATTTGTTCGCTTTTCGGAACAACTCATATAGGTCTCATAGAAATCGTTGAGGCTACCTTTACTAACGTGGTTAAAAATATGATCTTAACAGTGTTAGAAAGAGAAAACATCATGCTTTATATTCAAATCTAAAAAAAATTATCTCTAAAATTGTATGTTGATTTCTAATTATAAAATGTGAAGTATTTGGCTTTCAAAACAATTTTAGTTTCCGGATACGTTCAGAAAATAAAGTATGCAAAATTTTTTTTTTTCTGCACAGCAGAAATATTTTGACATTTAGACAAAGCACGAGACCTGAGGCGATAAGCTGAAGCATTTAACATTCTTTCATTAATTATTTTTTCGATTTAATCAAGTTGGAGTACCCTCCCTCTGCGCCAACTCTGCAGTACAAATTTATTCAATAAAACAAAACGGAACCCGAGAATTTTTTTCATTGAAATAAAATAAAGGCTCGTATTCTTAATACATTTAATTCCATTCATTCCCCCTTCGCTTGCTGTAAAGCCAATAAGGCTTCGTTTAATTCTGGGTTTCATTTGCAAAATAGGTCGCCTAAGACTTTAATTAAGTTTGCATTTTGAAAGATTGGCCCGATGTGTTATTAAGATATTTGTTAGTGTGTTTATTAGGCGGGATGATTTGAATATAATTTTGTTTATTTGATTGTCGTAAATTATTATCATAATACCCGTTGAAAAAGTTTGATGGGCAAACTTCCTAGATTCGAATTGCAAAAAATGGTAAGGTTCGAATTTCAAATAAAATTGTTTTTTTCTCGTTTGTGGTATCCTTGAGAGATCCTTACATCAATGGAGTCTTTGCATACAAATATATATTTTTTTAAATTATTTCCCTCAGGGCCTACGTCATCTTAGGGGATGCTGTGTGGAGGGTCGTTATAAGGAAGGGAAGATAGGAAAAGGTATGAGGAGTGGGTAAGAATCTGGGAGTCAGTGTGTCCAGCAGTGACAGCCGTATGAATCCGTCCCTACAACTGCGGTGCAAGGCGATGGGTCGAGAGAGTCCGACTGGAGAGGTCAAAAGGCCTCCCTCAACCAACCTCTCTCGATCCGGCCCGCCGTTGGTCTCGTCCGGTGGGCAGACGGATCCGCCGCCAACACCTGGACAAACCTTACTCCAGGAACCCGGGTACCCCGTATAAATCACCTATGGCAGAGGTATTGATTATTCAAAACATAGATCCCGGGGTGGGGGTATCCATACCCGCCTCCCAAAATGCTTGACTTACCAGTGATTCCTGACATTATTTGGAGTAAAAAATGTTTTAAAAAATTTGGTCTCTGTTGACTTTTTTGATGTCCTTTTTAAATTTTTTTTTCAAAAACACACAATTTTTTTCCACATGTCGTCACTCGTCACTCAGAGAAGTAATTGCCCAACGCCTCATCCGGCCTTAACTGTCCAATACTACCATTTTTATGCTTTTGTTTATGGTTGAAAAAATAAAACGAAACATTACAAATGTCACCGGTGACCAAAAGTTAAATTTTTTTTCTCCAAATAATGTCAGGAATCACTGGTTGAAGTAATTCGAGTAACGGTCCTAACACCCTGTATACTGTCTTGTGCATGAATGTTTGTTTTGTGTAAAGGTATATGATTTGTCGAACTATGAAATTGGAAGCTAGTATAGGGTGTTCATAATGATTCTCGAGGGTGGTATTATGTCATATTACTTTACAATACAACTCTTCTGCTAAATATCTATGTCCATAAGATTATTATAAAAAATTTTCAATGAACCACTAACCTCTAAATTACCTGAAAATATACGGGGTAAACAGCACGTACCCGAAGGATTTTACTAACCAGCGATTCCTTGGCATATTTGGAGTAAAAATGTAGATGTCATTTTGTTGTCCAATGATTTTTTTTTTCAAGTAAAATAATAAAAATATATTTCCATAACACGTCGCAACTGAGTAGCCTAGCGAGTCACGTGATAAGCAATTCATCTCGTTCCAGCAACACACGAAATAGCGCGCGTATCACGTTGGCTTGTTGAAAAAGTATCGATATATCAATATTTTTTATTCAATATATCGATATTTTTAGCCGATATATTTTAATCCGATATATCGATACAAAATATCCAATTTCGAAAATTGTATCAAAAACGATATTTTTAAAAATTTATGTACCTAACTAAAGTCACTAAAATCCAAAACCGTGTATGAACGAACTCATGACATCTGGCGGTTGAAATTTTAACTATTAATAGCTTACAAATCTATTGTCTTTGCAATAGTATTTGTGATCATAATACTATCTCAAATGTGTAGGTACATACATATAAATGTATGCTGTTTTTCGCCATTTTTTTCTAAGCCACACCTATGTGTTGGTTCCCAATTGTCTATGATTATTGACTATACCTTGTTCCAAACACGAAGTCCTTTTTGACAGATTAATACGCCAATAGAATGTTACTGAGACGCATACAAACTTTGTATGCGTCTCAGTTTACATACAACTTAGAAGACAGCTTTTTAGTTTTGATATTTTTGTAATTTTTACCTAATAAAAATACCTTCATTTTTATTGAGATTTTTGTACAATAAAATAATGTACATTGTGTAGAAAAATTACTATTGATAATATTGATCTGAATACACTATTATTTTAAAAACGCAAAATCTTTTGAAAATTTGACCGATATATCGATATCTTTTCCTCGATATATCGACGTCGATATTGATATTTTAATAAATATCGATACATCTATATATCGATATTTTTTTTCACTTTCGACATCCCTAGTATCTCGTGATTCCGTCGCGATGAGTGTGATCAGTGATGTGATGACACATATATTTTTCATTTCTGTATAAAAAATATTTTTTTTATACACACGTCGCCGTATGGAAAAAAATATCATCGACAGTGCTCATGAATCGTTGGTTAAATTCCTTCGGGTACGTGCTGTTACACCCTCTGTATACCATACTCGTCATCATCATCATCATCACCACTAATGGCTCTACAATCCCTGGTGGGTCTTGGCCTCCTCAAGAGTCTTCCTCCACTCATCTCGGTTTTGTGCCAGCTCTCTCCAGTTTGGAAGCTCTAAGATAGATATGTCTTTGAGGACGTTGTCGCTCCATCTTAGTCTTGGCCTCCCCAGGCTCCTTCGCCCTATTGGTCTTGAGTTCAGCAGAGACTTTGGTGCTTGATGCTCGGTCATTCTCTCCACATGACCCAGCCACCGAAGTCTTCCCAATTTTATAAATTTTGCGACGTTTAGCTCCTTAAACAAAGTATAGAACTCATTGTTATAACGTCTGCGCCAAAATCCATTTTCTAGAACCGGTCCGAAGATGCGCCTCAAAATTTTTCTTTCAAAAACGTCCAGTGCTCGCTCAGTCCTCTTAGTTAGTACCCAAGTCTCAGCTGCGTACGTATACCATACTATACTATATTAATACTAATCAGTATACCATACTAATCACCATATATGTATTAATATATACCTAAAAAAGTTTTTCCGAAAAATTAAACAAAAAAATATTTGTGCTTGATATTTTAATTAATTAAACACAATCGTCTTCAATTTAACGGTGTAAGTATCATTTATTTATTAAAAACATTAAGAAAACTATACAAATTTTTACACACATTTTTGACAGATTAAAGTGAAATTGCCTTGGACTCAATCGTGCCAACTTCAGAGCAAGTGTAATTCACACAATTATTCATAAACTATCAGTGTTTTTTTTATAAAGCCATCCATTTAAATTAGTATTTCTCTTTATTAAACCTTATTTAATCAAACCATTTATTGCAGTCTTAAAATAACAATGATACATTACATTTTTAATGTTTTCAATTGTTTGGAAAAGGGCCAAAGTATTATTGATTATATTTTGGAAAACACGTACCTTTTTTTTCTTTGGTATTGCTAAATCGATTACACAGACATATACTACTTCAGGCAAAATCATTTTAAAGAGAGCACTTTTGGTTGTGTTTGTGCGCACCGATGGAACACATGGTTCAAATTGTTTCGAAATGACCCCTCTTCCCTACGATACAGAACACCACCAAACACGTAAGAATATCTTTAAAATGATTCTACTTCTTGATAACAAGATAAATCACAAATAGGTACACAAAGGTAAGGTTCAAACATAATTATGAAAAATGTACAAACGAAGATTTTGAAAAATATGTTTTCTTTTAAAAAAATACACTTTATTTATGTTTAATTTTTAATTTTTAACTTTATGAGTAAAACCTCAAATTGTAATATTTAAATACATGAAGACAATATGAGCGAAACTCAATCGAAAATCTGGAAACAGAAAAATCAGAAAAACATATTGACACCTCTGGGACTCGAACCCAGGACCTCTTGCTTTCCGGGCAAACGCGCTAACCACTGCGCCACGGTGTCGATATGAAATTCGGTCATGTTTAACTGTACCATACTTCGACTAAGAACCACCTACATTATCTTGACTTTCTTTAACGCATATATTATTGGCAACTATCTTTATGTATGATTGCAAGATTCAAACCCGAACTAAATGCTCTCTAGATAGTGTCTGGATAAATCTTTATCCATTTTATATTTAATATGCGACATCTATCGACTTTTCTGCAAGTCTAGGATGAATATTTAATTTTTAATTTTTAACTTTATGAGTAAAACCTCAAATTGTAATATTTAAATACATGAAGACAATATGAGCGAAACTCAATCGAAAATCTGGAAACAGAAAAATCAGAAAAACATATTGACACCTCTGGGACGCGAGGTGTCCCAGAGGTGTCAATATGTTTTTCTGATTTTTCTGTTTCCAGATTTTCGATTGAGTTTCGCTCATATTGACTTTATTTATGTGTACCAACCATATAAACCTACAAAATTATAATACAAGGCACACTTACTTTGCATTGGTACAGAATAAAACTATTTAAATAGAGGAAAAAGCTCGTTGATTCAGAAGAAATGCCTTCAAAACTGCATTGCATTAAGTCCCAACTCTCTCAACCTCCAGTTGGCAATCCCTCCACAGTTGACATTATACTGATGACTCGAAACTGGAACTCCAGAACCTGGATAAGCTCCATAATGTCCCATAAACATTCTGGAACTGGAATTACCTGGACTACCAAACACTCCTGCAGAACCAACAATGCTTCTATTGTAGTTACCAATTTGACTTTCAGAGATAAAAGAATTATGGTGTTGTGGATTAATGAGATATTCGTTCTGATAGTAGCCTAGGGGATGGTTCATGTTTAAGTTGAGAATTTGTTCTGATGGTGGGTTCGAAGGCTGTTGCGGGAGCCAGGGGTGTTGGGGTTTGTTTTGAGAGAAGTCTGGAGGTATCCTCGGCGGAATTGGACGCTCGCAAGAGGTGAGAGGAATGGATGCAGATGGAGGGTTTGGAGATCGACGACTTCCAAGGGCAGAGCGCTCGTTGCGGCGGAATTTGGCACGACGGTTCTGGAACCAGACCTGAAAGAAATAATATAATATTATATATTTATATATTACTAGCTGACCCGGCCACGCGTTGCTGTGGCTAACAAAACACAACGCCATCTATTGGATGGTAACCAAACCAGATAATCAAGTGTTGTGTCGATAAATTAATTCACTCCGCCATCTGTTAGAAACCTATGGAACTTGCAAATAATTACAAAGCATTGTCCTATAACATTTAATGAACATCGAGATAAAAACTATCCTATTTTTTAAGTAGGATCAAATTACATACAGTAAGCCAAATTTCACCAAAATCGGTAGTAAAATAAGTAGTTTTGGAGTTCATCTCGAAAAACATCGTGATGCTGTATATGTATAAAGATTTATTTGTTTCGCTTTCTAAAGAAATCTTCTTCGTAATGACCTAATAACTAAACATAAATCAAGAACAAAGTCTGAAAGATGTCAACATAACTTTGATAATGTAATAATCTGCTTAAAATGTTCCATTACCAGCATCTGTGATTGACTTTACTACACATAAAATGATATGACAGAAATTTTAATCTCTATGGATTTGACAATTAAATGGATAAACAATTGTTAGTTGTCTATAGCCCAGTTTTTCTTTCAATGCCTGCATCTATTGCTAATCTTCATCATCATCATCATCTGTGGCTCTACAACCCAGGTCGGGTCTTGGCCTCCAGCAGAGCCTGCCTCCATGACTGTCGGTGTTGTGCTGCGTTGCGCCAGTTTCGGATGCCGATGGTGCTTGCATCCTTCACCACTCCATCCAGCCATCGAAGCTTTGGTCTTCCAACTCTTCTCCGACCCCCAGGTGCACCATCCATAATTCGCTTTGGAATATCTCCTTCGTTCATTCTCTGGATATGTCCAGCCCACCTGAGTCTTCCAGTTTTGATTTCCTTGGAGATATTGGGGTCCTCGTAAAGATCGTATAGCTCCTGGTTGTATCTGATACGCCATTCTCCATTATCACAGACTGGGCCGTAAATCCTTCGCAGCACCTTCCTTTCAAAACTTTCTAGGGCTCCTTCATCACCCTTACTGATTGTCCAGCATTCCGAACCATACATAAGAACAGGTCGTATAAGGGTCTTGTAAAGCAGGACTTTAGTTCTTCTGGTAAGGTGGCGAGATTTCATATGCTTCTGTAGCCCAAAGTAGTATCGATTTGCAGCTACTATTCTTCTTTTGATTTCGCTGGATACATTGTTGTCATTTGTCACCATAGTACCGAGATATACAAACTCGTTGACAGTTTCAAATGTATAATTATCTATCTGTATACTTGGTGGTTTCTGGCGTCCATGTACGGGCATATATTTTGTCTTCCCCTCGTTGATGACCAATCCCATGTTCCTTGCCGACGTAGCTAAGCTTTTAAACGCCGATTTTAGTTCATATTCTGAGCGTGCGATGATATCTATATCGTCAGCATAAGCAAGGAGCTGAACAGACTTGTTAAAAATATGGCCTGTGGTTTGTATACCTGCATTTCGGATGGCCTTTTCCAGCGCTAAATTGAATAAAATGCAGGCAAGTGCATCTCCTTGTCTTAGTTCATTGAAGGTCTTTAGGGTGTCTGACAGATCCTGTTGTATTATCTATTGCTATTCTTAGGGGTAAAATATCCTCCGACAAAATATCCTGCGAACAAAACATCTACTAAACTAAAAAAATATGTACAAAAACCTAACCTAACAAAAAATGGAACAAAAACAGTACAGACATCCTGTAAAGACAATGAATTATTATTACCTGTATTATTTTTGTCCCATTTTTTTGTTAGTTTAGGTAAGGTTAGGTTAAGTTAAGTTTTAGTAGATATTTAGTTGGGTTCCATGCCAACTCAGAATGAAAGCAACTCAGAAAGGTCATTAAAAGCTATGAAAAAATAAATTTAAAATAGCCGGTAATTCTAACCTAATTTAACCTACTTAAACAATTTTTTTATCATCACTCTTGATACGATGTTTTGTCCGTAGGATATTTTTTCGTAGGATATTTAGACAGGGATATTTTGTCGCGCATTGCCATTCTTAGTTATGTATTTTTGTGTTTATTTCTCACACTCAAAATTATTACTACAATTTAAAAATAAGTACCTTTTATGTAAAAGAACACTGACTCTTTTATTAAAATAATTCTCTTTTTTTATTGCTTTTGAAGGTTATTCCCATCAATGTAATATTTATCACTGAAGAAACATCTAACCAGACGTCCCGATAAGACGAGAGTAGAGCATGCATTCAATACCACGATATCGCGGTGTCATGACATATATGACATGTAATACCGCAAAATTTGCGATATTGCGATATTAGTAAAGAAGACCGTATATCTTCTAAACTTACGAAAACTTTAAATGGTAATCCATCTTTTGCCACCATACGGGACCCTTTCATAGAAAGAGTAAGGTCCTCCGTTCATGGAGATACTTACAATCTACGTAATTGTGACGAAACCACAAGTACCCTGCTGATATACCACTTTTTAATGCTAGTCTCCGTACACGGCGCTATCCGAAATATACTGAACTTGATCATTTTTCACGTGCAGCCGTGGAGTTAACACGCAGTCAAGCGATTTCATATGACTTTTTTCCAACATCAATCCATGCCTTCTCCACTAAATCTTTTCTTACGTATTGTGGTAACGTATGGTTATATAAACATGCATTTTTTCCACTTTCAGAACAAATCTAACATTACTTTCATGTTCCGACGCCATTTCTGTCAAACATCAAACGAATAAGTATCAGATACAAATGATGCGAGCGTCGCGCACGATCAGCACTGTCGGTATCGTGATACTGATTGGAAATCGACAGCCGCCGCGTAACGCCGTGAACGGGCACCACCAAAATCGTACGGCGGGTACTTACGATCGGCGCGTATGATACGCGCACGAGGATCGAGTATCTTGTTAGTATCTCCGTGAACGGAGGCACTAACAGTTTTTTCGAAATAGTGTGATGTCTTGTTTTTTTCGCCAGTGATTGTAGTTTTTTGATGTGGTCATCTTCGTCAATTAAGGATGAGGTTGTAGCTGCGACCTCGGTAGATTGGCTGCTGCTCGTAGTTGGTGTTGCGCTAGGACAATCAACCTCTTCTGATATCTCGTCGGAGTTAACATTTTTAGCTTCAATTCCTTGCTTAGTGCGTAAATGAGTATAGAGTCCGCTTGTTGATCGTCCACTTCTTCGATGGCGCTACAGCCCATATCGAGCTTTGGCCTCCTGCAACAGTCGCCTCCAACTCCTCCTGTCCTCAGCGGCTGACTTCCAATTTGGTACCTGGAGAAGCTGTGCTGCATCCCCTCTTACTTCGTCTTCCCACCTCAGTCTGGGTCTTCCCACTTTTCTCTTTCCACCTGGGTGTCCAGTCAAAATTCTTTTCGCCACTAGTCGTCCACTAGTTTTAATAATAACTGGACAGAGTTTACCCTTCGCTGATTGACGATCTACAGATCGCAAAAAATGTTTCCACACTATATTAGAACTTTTGAAGACTTTGAAATCAATACCATTAATTGTAGTATTCATTTTTTATAAAAAAAAGTTTCGTACACGTATTCAAGTATAATACATTAATATATTAGTCAAAATAATTATTTTTTCACGCTTTCACGTAGTAAATACATAAAATAGGAAAGATTTGTCACCTACTTTGTCCATTTGCGAGTAGTTGCGAGTGAGACTGATACTGAGTAAGACTACAAACAAACGTTAGTTTGCTGTAGGGAATTCGGGAATTCACCAACGCACTGTTCGTAGCAAGGATTTCCCTATCAAGGTTCATTTTTAATACCGCGAAATTCTCATTTCTAATCTCGCTTTTGCGGTACTGAAAAACAGTGCGAAATTCGCGAAATCGCGGTAACGACATAACGGTATTGCATGCTCTAGACCAGGGGTCTCCAAACTTTTCAGCCGGAGGGCCACATTGACTACTCCAGTGAGTTCGGAGGGCCAAAAGTGTTTTAATTTCTAGACACCCATATTTTCGTCCACGGGGGGGGGGGGGGGAGTAAAAGTAAAAAGTGGAGAATAAAATTTCCAGTGATCATATTTCTTCTTAAATCATTTCACTCCAATTTCACTCCAATCCCCCAGATATGACGTGAAATCCGTTAAGTTGGCAACACTGCGCTTACGCTAGTGTTCAATTACTAAATTGTGTTGTATTGTATTGTTACAACTGCGACGCTTACGACATCTCGTGGTTACATGCGGAAATAAGTAGTGGTAGTACCCTATATCCATCGCTAGCGGCGAGACCGGCGACCGCAGTGTTGCCAACTTAACGGATTTCCCGTCATATCTGGCGGATTGGAGTGTCCCGAAACGGGAAAATTTTGTGTATAACGGAATTTACAGTATGAAGGATTTTCTGGCGGATTCCATACTGACAAATTACATACTTTTATAGGCGAAAGTCTGAGAGTTGGCAACACTGGGCGACCGCGAGTCAGTCCACCTGGGGAAACCGAATGAAGCGAACCTGTCTGTTATGTAACTCCTTTAAACGTGTTTGTGTGTTTTTAAAGACATCTGTGTAACAGTTTTTTGATTAGACTGTTTTTTTGGTGTGATTTACTATGGAAAGTATGGCAAAGAAGCGAAAAGTAGACCGCGAGTGCAGAGCATTCAAAGATCAATGGAACTTTCAATATTTCGTAATTGAGTCCAATAAGAAAGCGCTATGTTTGATTTGCAATGAAGCCATAGCCGTTCTCAAAGAGTATAATGTTAAACGTCATTATGAAACGAAACATTTTCAAAAATACTCACAATATACGGGAAGTTTGCTGACAGAAAAATTTGAAGCTTTGAAGCGTGGATTAAAATCGCAGCAATCTTCGTTTACGAAACTCAATAATGAACAAGAGGCTGTAACTCGTGCCAGTTTTCGTGTGGCTCTTGAAATCGCAAAACGTGGAAAACCTTTCACCGATGGAGAAATGATCAAAGAATGTGTAATTGCAGTAGCCAAAGAAATGTGCCCTGAAAAGGTAAATTTATATAAAACTCTCAGTTTGTCAGCAAATACTGTAGCGCGGAGGGTAGAAGACATCGCAGAAAATATATCATCTCAACTGTCTGACAAAAATGGACATCTTGAGTGGTATTCTCTGGCCTTGGATGAATCAACGGATGTGTCAGATACTGCTCAGGTGTTGATTTTTATTCGAGGAGTAGATAAAAGCTATGAAGTGTATGAAGAACTTCTTGATATTGATAGTATTCACGGCACAACTACTGGTGAAGATATTTTTAAGGGTGTTGAAAATGCCATTATAAAAAAGAATCTTCGATGGAAAAACTTGAAATCTATCACAACTGACGGAGGAAAAAACATGTGTGGTAAAAATAAAGGAGTAGTGGCTCTTGTGTCAAAGGCTGTAGAAAATGATGGTGGTTCAAAACCATTAGTCTTACATTGTGTCATTCATCAACAGTCTCTATGCAGAAAATGTTTGGATATGTCTGAAGTTCTAAAACCAGTCATATCAATTGTTAATTTCATCAGATCCACTGGGCTGAATCACCGAGAATTCCGCGAATTTATAAGAGATCGGAGAAAATGATTTGCCATATCATACTGCCGTACGCTGGCTAAGTTGCGGACAAGTCCTTCAGCGCTTCTTTGAACTTCGATCAGTGATCGAAATTTTTTTGAATGAAAAGCATCGCCCTCTTACCGAATTGCAAAATAGCGAATGGCTGTGGAAGTTAGCATTCTATGTCGATTTGACAAAACATATGAACGAACTGAATTTGAGATTGCAAGGAGAAAATCAGCTTCTCCCTGATTTATATACTAATGTCAAATCGTTCCGGCAGAAAATAATGCTGTTTCAATCACAATTAAATAAAAAATGTTTCACACAATTTAAAACATGTGAAATATTTAGCCACACTACTGAGACTGAGTTTCCCGTCGATTTTGCAATCGGAGCTTTGAGTGCTTTGAAGATAAATTTTGATACTCGTTTCTCAGACCTTGATATCATTGCGAATCAAATCAAGATTTTTCAAAATCCTCTTGATATCGACATCGAAACCTTGACCCCGGAACTTCAAATGGAAATTATTGATTTACAATGCAGTGATATAATTAAGAACAAATATCAAAACTCATCTTTGTTGGAATTTTACAAGAGTCTTCCGCTGGCACAATTTGATAATTTGCATAAATTTGCTCGTGGGCTATTTTCTGTTTTTGGTACTACTTACTTGTGTGAGAAAACATTCTCCAAAATGAAGTACACAAAGAATGTTTACAGATCTAAGTTAACCGATGAGCATCTTAAAGCTCTTTTAATAATTGCTACCACTAAAATTGATCCACAATTACAAATTATCGTCAGTGGAAAATCACAATTACATAAATCCCATTAGTATTTTATATGTTTATGTGTTTATACTCGTATGTTATAATGTTTTTATATGTTTATGTGTTTATACTCGTATGTTATAGCATGTAAATAAAACCAAGATACTATCATTCTGAGTTTTTTATCCACCTTATCACAATCACAATTAAAACAATAAGACCAGGGGGCGATTTTGCCACGTATCGTTTCGCGCGTATTTTGCATCCAGAAGGAGCGTGAAACGCGCGAGCATTTGGAACCATTCCTTGTCACAATTTTGCCGCTCCATTTCCCTTGATACGTGTACTCGTTCTGCAGTTCCCGCGAAAACTGGACGTAAGTCTGGCGAACTACACACGATTTGTGCCCGTATTTTTCGCGCGATACTTGTGGACGCAATGTTTTGGTGCCCAGTACCTCGCCAATGAGCATATATATTCGCACGAAAAAATTCGCGGTGAATTCGCCCCTTCTGAGTAAGGTCTTAGCCATTAGTTGTCGCGGGCCTGATTGATGAAAATGGTCATAAGATGTCGCGGGCCGGATGGATGACACTGGCGGGCCGGACACGGCCCGCGGGCCGTAGTTTGGAGACCCCTGCTCTAGACCATGGGTCAGCAACCTGCGGCCCGCGGGCCGCATGCGGCACGCGAGGAGTCTTGGTGCGGCCCGCAAGATTTTCGCCGCAACGCACTTTTAACTTGCCTTGGATTTTTAACTGATTTGACTGCCGAACTGAATCTAATCAATACTCGTTTACAGGGAAAAAATAAATTGATATGCCATATTTATTCAGTTGTTAAATCATTTGATATTAAACTATCATTGTTTATCAAGCATGTCGATGAAAGGACGGACACTCGATAATTTTTCAAATTGCAAGAAGGCGGTAGAAAAAGCTGGGTTAAATTTTATTTGGGAAAACACTAACATGAAAATGGCATTACTGCATCTTCAAACTGAGTTTGAAAACCGGTTTGCTGATTTTAAAAAAATCTCAAGATCGAGATTTTCGAAAACCTCTTCGCAGTGGATATCGATAATGTACCAAGCTATTTGCAAATCAACATGATAGATTTGCAAAGTGATAATATCCTTAAAATGGAATTTAAGGAAAAAAAATAACTTGGTAGATTTCTACGGGAGTTTGCGTTCCGAAAAGTACAAATAATTAAAAAGGTTTGCTCAGCAAATAATTACTATGTTTGGTAGTATGTATATTTGTGATCAAACTTTTTCAATTCTTAATTATCGGAAAAACAAACACTGTTATCACTTTTACATTTGGACGCAATAACGCAATACTACGCGTCTCCACATCAAAAATGCAAGCAAATATTAAAGAAATACAGTGGCGTAGCTAGCATGGGTGCAACCCGAGGCGGATAGGGAACGTACCCATACTACGTGACACGTTTAGGGGGGGGGGTCTTCAAAATGTCACGCTCCATACAAATGAGCGGCGGGTTGTTTAGGTTTTTGGTCACCGGGGGGGGGGGGGGGTTAAGGGGGGGTTAAAAATTGCAAAAAGTTGGTCACGTAGTATGGGTACGTTCCCATAACATTGTGTCACCCCCCCATTAAAATTGACTAGGAGCAAATTTCGACCTTAAAAACTACTACCTAGTCAAATGAGATATCCGTCCCGGGGGGGGGGAGGGGGTAAGTGCGGCCCGCGCAAGTTCCCACGTCAAATATTTGGCCCTTGGACCCCAAAAGGTTGCCGACCCATGCTCTAGACCAGGGGTGCTCAAACGGTCGACCGCGAGTGCTTTTTGAGTCGATCTCGAGAAAAAATTGCCGATGTAAATAGATCTCTATTTACATCGGCAATTTTTTCTCTTTTTTTCACAGTTTTTGCTTCAGTTGATCCCCAATAAGGCCTCAATAAGACTACATCATGCCTTTTTGTTTATTATTTATTTGTATCTTATATTTGCCAATGGTCGCGCCTTTTTTTGTTGTTCACTCTATCCTCATCTATGGTGTGTGACTTCAAAATTATTGCATATTCATGGTGAAATATTGTCAAAAATTGCCCCCTTAAAAGTCCGAAGGTATCGATATAGTTTCTAGTGTGTGGTTTGGTTTATTTACGAGTCAGTCAGTCCGAGTTGTAACTGAAGGCGATACGAAGTTTATTAATAAATAATACAAAATGCGGTGAAGAGAAGTAAAACGTTTCATTTTAATAACGATTGGGAGGAATAGTTGCACAATATTTCACAATAAATAATAAAAATATTTTGTAACATTTTAAACCATTTCAATTCGTATTTTTGCCGCACCTACGTTTTGGAAACGCGAACATTGTTTTCCATGACTAAGTTTCTACGTTGTATTCTCGAATGCATGTACGAAAAAAGTTCATCAGAAAATCATCAAAATTATACTGTCGGTTACCTATTACAATCAGTGAACAGTTGAAACATTTTATGTGAAATGTGAATCTTATGTGGACATCATCAATCCAGCCTGCTACATCAACCAGTGAGTTTTACGCTTCCTTATTTCCTACCTTCTAAGAAAGTTCCTTACATACACCATTTTTTACATACACTATGTGTGTGCTGCCAGAATCAAAGAGAAACCATTTTCATGTTCTGATTGTAGTTTAAATTCGCCGCAAACAGATTTAATTTAAACCAGTTTCGTGTTCAGAATGTAAAATTCCAGTTCTTATATTCGAAGTACTATAAAATTCTGGTTGCAGACTGTGTATGTGATGAATCTGTGAAATGGATTTCTACGCACACCACCCCCCAGGGCTTGATAAATCTGCGGTTAAGTCGATCGATCGTAGTCTAATAATATTGAAGTAGATCGCCAGCAGTTCAAGTTTGAGCACCCCTGCTCTAGACTCTAGACGAGAGATCCTGGGTTCGTATCCCAATTGCGGCCGTTGTCTTTTTATGTTTCTCTATCTCGTTCTTTTTCATATTTCGTTTAAATGTTTAGCATCTTCTTCTTCAACTTTAAATAAAATGACAATTTTTCCTGTGTGCTTCCTTAATTTAATAAAGTTTTACGGTAGACAACAGAATTTTATGTGTTAAAAAAATTATATTATGTTGAAAAATGAGCGCTCTGATTTTAGGAAAAAACAGAGACTAAAATTTCTCGAAAGAGTAGCGCGATTCTCACAGTTTCATAATGTAATGTGTATGCAGCTACTCTTAACTCAGCACAAGATCGCCCTTGTTAAAGTGCAACTAGATGCTATGGATGCAACTGACTGCAGTAATGAACCCACATCAATCTGCCCGCCTCGTGGAACATGCACTCGACCGGAATCATATGCGAGGCAAATTATTCAGGGGTCCGCTCCGTTCACCAGCGGGATTTGATATATTCGCAAGAAATACAATATAAATTTTAAGATGTTGGTTGTATTCATATACACTAATATAAATCGTACAGATTTAGCAAACCACTGTATAAACAATAATATGATCTTCTTCAATAATCGCAAATTCACTTTGAGGCGTCATTTTAATTTTATTAACTGTTGTGTTAAATTATTAGCTAAATTAAATTCAGTTTTTTATTTAGTTAAAAATTACACGAAGAAGCAATTATCGATGCGCAACTATCCGTGTTTTGTTTTTGTCGGTATCAGAGATGGCGTTGTGTGCGGATTTACATATTTTTTGATTTTATTACTTTTCCACTTAGTTTTATTTTCTTTTATACATGTGAGGGAGATTTATAATAATTATTGTATTTTTCCTTTTAAGGGTGAAGATATACGTTCACCGTTTGTCTCATTTTCGACTATTGACATTTAGTGTGTAAGAAAGAGCGGCAGCATTACATAATAATAATAATAATAATATTTGGCTAATTTATATAGCGCCGTTTTCGCGAAAAATCATCTCAAGGGCGCTGTACAAATAAATACATAAAATAATAAAATTACTGGCTTACAACTAAGATTTACAATTATTACTAGTGACTTACATCTAAGACTTATAGCTAGTGGCTTATGACTAAGACATATAAACGCTAACCTAAACTGAACTCAATGACAATGTTTACAATCATGACTTAAAGTTAGAGATTTACAACTAACATACAAGTATTTACATTTAAAAATACTTCTACACATCTTATACATGTTATACTTTCGCCAGAATCATCCACAGCGCCAGAAGAAGAAGGAAGTTTTTACATAATATTACTTTTTAAGGACATGGACGCAAAAATTATCGGATTTACGAAAACGTATGGATATCTTAAATAAATTATTGAAATCAATCGCCAATCTTTGCCGTATTAAGATGATTCACCGCACAACGTTAAACAGATTGAGGTGTTAGATTATCACTGACAGTCTATTGGTAGGTAGATCAATAGCATTTTGACTTTTTCGTGAGTAGTTGTAGGGAATAGCAAATAAAATAGTATATATTCGTGGATATAAACAATTATTAGAGTTGTTTAATAACAAAGGCAAAACAATCAGTGCACTGACATTTGACGTTTTTAAATTTTTGGAATTCACGCACTATTCAATATTATATTTATCACAGTACTGCTGCAGCTCTTTCAAATGATTAGAATTCGTTCCATACAAAATGTATGAAAAAAAAAGAATTTTCTTCATAATTTTTTTTTCGTAAATTTTTTCGATGTTTTAATAGCTATTCTGCTATTCGGGCGGAGACAAATCCAAAAAATCATAAAAATCAGTCTAGCCGTTCCAGAGTTATAAATGGTGTAACTAACCCGACTTTTTTTTTTTATATATTAAGATTTTACAATAATTTAATTTATTATATAATTGCGAGTATTTTGTAATAGCAAGCGTTGCAATGTCATTCAAGAAGTAAAGTGTTTTGATTGTTTATAGAAGTGATTTTGGATATTCCTGCTATCCCCTACCGCTATTACGTCTCAAGATGAATGAATCTCGAGATGAATGCAATCCCTTTGGCGTTCATCTCGCCCCACCTGGGTTTCTCTTTCACCTTCCCTGCGTTTCCCCCCCCCTCCCCCCCTTGTGGATCCCCCCCTCCTTCGTTCCCACCCCCCTACCTTCTCGCCCCGTGCCGCTAAACTACATGAAATACACACATTTAAAAAAAACTCGGTCGCCTCCAATTGCAAATTTTCTTTTAAAAATTCGTTAAGCCAGAGCTCACCATTATATATAGAAATCATAGCGGGCGTGCGCACAACTACTCACCAAAGTTTCATAATGCTAAAGCTCACAATTGTACATGGAAAACTTCGCAGGGATTTGTACAACAAATCACAGCAATCGGATGAATCGTTTAGGAACGTAAAAGGGACAAACAAATAAACTTTCATTAAATGAACACAATATTAGCGAAACTCAATCGAAATCTGGAGACAGAAAAATCAGAAAAGATATTGGCTCCTCTGGGACACGAACCCAGGACCTTTGTAAGCAACAGGTCCTGGGTTCCTCCTCACTAGGGGGTCCTGTGCCTCGGCACAGGACCCCCTAGTGAGGAGGATTAAGAAATACAATATTTTGTACTTAATTTCACATTGCATTTTGTATGTAAAAAAATTTATATAGTCGCTATAATAAAAAAATTAAAAAAATTAAAAAATTAAAATTAAAATTAATTGGAACAAATAGAATTAACTAAGCATTTGCAGAAATAATGTTTCAATGTCTAAATGATTCAGTCGTATTTTTTTTTACATTGACTGACATTTTATTGGTTCCATGATAGTTGGGACTCTTGTGTTATATATAATATATAAAAAAGTTATAACACATGATTTTTAAAAAAATTTCGCTGTTGTTCAGTGTATGTACATAGGTTTAGTCTGATTACTTGAAATGGCTTTAGCCGTGTGTGGTGACTAGATCTGAAAGGCCAAAAAAATTGCGGTGCAAGGCGATGGGTCGAGAAAGTCCGGCTAGAGAGGTCCTAATTATGTCTGCCTCGAGTAATCTCTCCCGATCCGGACCGCCACGCAGTAGGTGAGGAAAAGCATTCGCCACCAAGACCTGGACAAACATCGCTCCAAGAACCCGGGCAACCCTTATAATTCACCAAACGTAGCGAACCACTTGGGATGACCTATGGGCAGGAATGTTGGTTATCCAATAAATGGTTCCCGGGGCGACGGTAAACATATCCGCCTCCTAAATCTTAAGTAGATGTTGCACATATAAGAATGTCGTATTTTGCTATTCGTCTGTATTAATTCTGAATTGAAACGTTACTTGAAATGGCTTTAGGCGTGTTTGGTGACTAGATCTGAATAGCCAGGAAAATTTTTCACATATACTTCTCCTCCCCACTATCTTCAGCCTCACAACATATCAAAATTAGGAATGCCATAGTCTCACTGGCTCTAGAGGGTTGGGAGCAGTTGGGACTCTTGTGTTATGATAAAAGTTCTAAAAAATATAAAAAATTTTATACCATATGATTTTTGTAATTTGTTTGCTGGTGTACAGTGTATGTAGGTTTAATCGGATTACTTGAAATGACGTGACTAGATCTGAATAGCCAGGTACGTTTTCCACATCTCCTTCCCCTCCCCACTACCCTCAGTATCACACCATACCAAAATTGGGGATGCCATTGGCACTCACTGGCTCGAGACGGTTGAGAGCAGTTGGGACTCTAGTGTAATTTTCAGATAAAAAAGTTATACGCAAGTAGGAATCTTTTACGATTTTTTTGTTAAACCGACTGCACGTATAAGTATGTCCTATTTTGCAATTTTGTATTACTGCATGCTTCTTCGGAGAGTCGAAATTATTGTTAGTAAAAATATTTTTACAACGGATTTTCACTCAAGATGCCTTCAGATATAAGTACATCGACTTTGGTTGTACGGCCATATATCCTCTTTACATACTTACTTGAAGAAAAAATCTTCTAAAGGATCAGGCCGGACCAATTGTCGCCGGACCAACTGTCCACCGGATCAACTGTCCGCCAGATCAAATGTCGGGTCACCCATTTTATTAAATGTACTATGAATTTGAAATGATTTGAGATTTTCACGGTCAAAAGTATTATAGTGATTTATTTTGGGGTATTATGTCGTGACCTCCTTCTTTAACGTTTCGAACAACATTACAGGGTCTATCATAAAAGGCAGATTTAAAATGATTCTCTAATTTGCAAGAACCCTTGCAGGCGTTTAATAAATTATGTTTCCACTATGAAAAAACTCACTGCATTTAATATTCAATATTCATTACCCGCCGGAACTTTGCAAAATTCACACTTGAGCGGAGGGCGGAAAGCGGAGTGTGGAAGGCGAAGGGCAAAGGGCGCAAGGCGAGCCGCTCTCAAGCTCGGTCAAGTGCGGTTTGAGATTGCGGTCCAGATTAGCTCCAACTAAAGTGATTAACTGTACTTAGGTAACTACATAAGTACACCCGAGTGCTGTTACCGTCCTGGAATAAAAAATTACTAGAACTGCGGTTATTGTGGTAAATAAAGCTTCGTCAAAAGTTGCTTCCTAAGCTTGTTGGAAAATGGATTGTTTCGTTTTTGGAATATACAGGGTGCTGCAGGGAAACTTGCTGATTTGAAAAGTCAATAAAAGAAAAAGTACTTTATATATCGATTTAATCCTTTTTGTATCGTATGGTACACATTCTGAATTTTTGTTTTAAGTAGTTTTCAAAATGACATCGGGCAAATGGCGGCCCACATTAATGATACACTGATCTACCCTAGATTTGAAGTTTCGCTCCACTCTTTCGAGCAAATCGACGGGAATGTTGGTGATGGCTTTGCAGATGTTGTCCTTCAGGTGTTGCAGGGTCCGGGGTTTGTCGTTATAAACGATGGATTTGAGTCATCCCCATAAAAAAAATTGCAGGGTGCCAAATCGGGGGAGCGCGTCGACCACGGTACGTCACCCCTTAAGATACGGAGATAAGGCGCTCTTGGAAGTGTTCCCTCAAAAGCTCCGTCCTGCTGGAACCATACGTCCCCAAGTTCCATTTCTTCAAGTTGTGGAAGAAAAAATGTGGAAGAACAAAAAAAAGAGCGCAAAAACGACTCCCTCACCCTCTCGACGTTTTCTGGAGTTCTGGAAGTCCGTTGACATCCTGGGCCTTCTCTTGCCACACTTTCACTTTCCCTGAATGTGTCCACCCACGAAACAATTGATTGCCGCCTAGGAACGGGACCCGCGGGATGAATATTGAACCGAGTACGGAAGGCACGTTGGGTGGCGACCACCGAATGACCGTTAGAAAAGTAGGCCTCGATGGCAAACGCACGCTGTTCCTTTGTCCAACGCATGACGACAACTGGCTTGTGGTGTAACAAAACTTCAGGATCCCCTCTTTCCAATGAGACCCTCCCCACCCCTTTCTGACCACGCCTCGCTCGCCGGCGTCCAATTCAAATCAGCAAGTTTCCCTGCCGCACCCTGTATTAACGTTTTACTATGTTTTCTCAACGGGGACACATTCTAATAACAAATTATAACATTGAAGAAGAAGGTAACAATAATAATCTAAACGAAAATATGAACGAGAACAACACACAGAAAAATAGAAAAAGACAATGGTCGCAACTGGGACTCGAATCTAACCGGGACGTCATATTTGTCAATGTCATATTTCAAATTTTAGAATTAACAACATTATTCAATTAATTTTTTTTACCATTTTACGGGCAACTACCCTTTTTATTGGAAAGGAATTCTAAGAATTGGTTTGTAACCTGGATAGCGTCTCGGATGAAGATTTTTTTTTTTTACATTAATTCCACACAGGAGGCTCTGAGGAAAATAACTTCTCTCAGGGCCTATTTCATCTTTGAAGATGCTGCGTGGAGGGTCTTTTTGAGGAAAGGAAGGAGTGAACACGGGTCTTGAAGAGACCCATGTTGTAGGAGGGAGGAAACACAGAGGCCGGCAAATCGTTCCACAGCCGAGCCGTTGAACTCAAGAACGAGTCATAGAAACGACCCGTTCTCATGTGACTAATGTCAACCGTGTACAAATGTTGGGCGCGTGTTTGGCGTGTTTCCCGACTATGCACCGGTGCCAAGGGGATCAATGACGCTAGTTCCTCTGAGCATCTTCCATTGTAATACCGGTAGAACAAGGACAGCATTCCCACCTGACGCCTATGCTCTAAAGATTTCAGTCCGTCTGTTAAGATAGGAGAATCTATCAAACGGACCGCCCGTTTCTGCACAGAGTCAAGGGTTTTTTTTAGGTATTTTGGAGCTCCAGACCAGAGGTGGCTGCCAAATTCAACCGTGGGGCGCACTTGCGATTTGTACAGGGTTAGCAGTTGTGTACTATTAAAGTATCTGCGGGCCCTGTACAGTATGCCCAGTTTCTGAGAGGCTAACTTAACTCTGGTTTCGATGGAGCCCCCGTACCTGAGCTGGTCACTTAGAGTTACACCAAGCATATCGATGGACGTTCTGTTTAGAAGATTGCTTCCGTTGAAGGAGACTAGATTTTCATTTCGATCCATAGACATCAGAATTCAGAATTCAATAGACCAGAAGATACAGACGAGGGGGTAAAACCAAACTATGAAGGGGGAAGAGGGGAAAGATGACTGTGATTCGTTATACAATCAATCTGACAGTAAATAGGCATCTCGCATTACAATATCACCATTTAGTTCTTAAAAGCAAAATCTGCTTTGAATGAATAGACCTTTTTACATGGGAGCGCGAATTGCTTGCCACGATAATAACATATTTGCTAAGGCCAAATGCTCGCCGCAAAAAGACTCGCCCCAATACACATAGCAATATTTTGTTGCCGTGTTTAGTTAAAACACTATTACAAATGTTTCATAATTTACTTACCCCTGTAACCAGCGACGAGAATACTGGAGAACCGCCCACATTCGCTATGTCTATATAATATGTACCTATAATGTATAGCGCAAGCTGCCGTTTTTGGCGTGATATTTCGTAAAACGTATAGACGTTACTTTCGCGCTGGTCACTACAAGAATGATGACGTCACATATTTTAGATTCTCTCCCCTCCCCATGGAGCGAGCTGGCGCCAAGGCGGAGCTTATAGCCGGTTCCATGGGGAGGGGGAAATATTACGTTTTTATCACTTAGGGCAGGTCCAGATATATTCATATGTCCGTGTTTCGATCCCTTTTAGACTATATCTTAGAATCTTAGAATATATCTTAAAGTCTCCATAATATGAATAAATTCGGATACTTACATTTATCTGAGACGCTATCCAGGTTACAAACCAATTCTTAGAATGATTGTTTCCAATAAAAAGGGTAGTTGCCCGTAATATGGAAAAAAGAATTAGTTGAAGATAATATTGTTAATTTTAACATTTGAAATATGAGATTGACCAACATGAAGGTTTGACAGAAGGTGGCAATAGCGAAATTGGTTAACGGGCACGTCCCGGTTAGACGAGAGGTCTGGGTTCGAGTCCCAGTTGCGACCATTGTCTTTTTCTATTTTTCTGTGGCTTGTTCTCTTTCTTATTTTCGTTTCCATTATTATTGCTATATTCTTCTTCAATGATATATTGCATTGATGGAAATAACCTTGAAAAGTTATAAAAAGAGAGTTTTTTTTTCTTATAAAAAATTGGACAAATTATATCATTTTATTCAACAACCGAATAATATTAACTCATGATAAAAGAGAAAGGGGCCTTTTTGGCCTGGAGCTCTGTATCCATTATATCAAAATAGTTCATTCTAATACACTGTATTACTAACTTGCCTTCGCAAATAATAATTAGGAAAAATATATAAAAATCAATCATCATTTTGATTGTTTCAATGCAGTACACTGTTTTTGGAAAAATAATTAATACTGTCGTTCTCACACCATTTCATTAAAATATGTAATGTAACATAACGGCCATTATTTCCAATACTACTGATCAACTGTTGAGCCGAAATTTTAGCTCAACACCTTCGACCATGTTTGATCGAAGCTCAACACTCCTCAACGAACAAATACGCTATTCCCAACGCAAATCTCCGACCGAATTGAGCGTTACTAAACAAATCACTTAGCTTTTTTTTTTATAGTGAACACCGCACAAGAATCTCAACTGCTCCCGTATGGAGCCAGTGAGACTATGGCATCCCCAATTGGGGTATGTTGTGAAGCTGAGGGTAGTGGGGAGGGGAAGGAGGTGGGGAAGAGGAAGGTCGGGAAGTACCTGGCTATTCAGATCTGGTCACCAAACACGGCTAAAGCCATTTTCAAGCAACGTTTCAATTCTGAATGGTGGTCTTACACCAGAGCGATACTGATAGTATCTTCCACTCTGGAACATGCCGCAAATATACTATGTATTATTTTAAATGAATTAATTGTGAAATAACACAAATTAATCAAATAAAATTTATTTGCGCATGCCGGGTTCGAACCCGCGACCTCCGGATTGTGAGTCAAGAGTCTTACCCACTGGACTACGGAGGTCGTAGTCTTACCCACTGGACTAGCTGATCGGAGACTAAGATTGATGGATGGAAAAGTTGGGATCAGCGAGCGGAAAACTAAGCGAAGGAATACTACATTCTCAATGTAGTTGTTAACATATTATTTGTATATATAGATTATTTCAACTGATAGTTTAACCGGCGCGGTTAATTTGACATTTCATATCAGCAATGCTAAAACGTTTCCAAGATATCTGTTCTGGGTGAGGTTTTTTTCTATCTAAAGTAAAAAAAAAACTGTTTTTATACTATAAATTATTACGTATGTCTAATATTTGAAATAAACCATCAACATGTAGGTAAATGGCGGTATAACCTGATAATAATCTTTATGTATTTTATTGAATAATATATCTAGATATATTTTGATCCACCAATTTCAACAAAACATCTTTGATCCTATTATGCATTTTAAAAAAATATTATTACATATTCATTACATTCCCCGTCTAAGAAATTGATGCAAAACAAGACATCCCATTGACATACCAAACTTCCATCAATTAACCTAAATTTAACCATGCAAATGGAGTAGATCCGTAGATACCTAGTGTAGCAAAAAAAAAATTATAATCATACCTGAACTCTGGCTTCACTGAGGCAGACCTTAGTAGCAAGATCCTCTCTCACAAATGCATCAGGATAATGTGTCTTCTCGAATATTCGCTCCAAAGCCGTCAGCTGCTGACTAGTAAACGTAGTTCTATTCCTCCTTGGTTTCTTCTTTCCATTTTTGTCCACTTCTTCCTCAAAACTGCAGCAAGTTGCATCATGCATATCTTCATTGTTACTCGCATCGTTGTCTTTGACCAAATGCTGGGTTTCGAAAGTCTTATCAGTTTCAAAAACTTTTTGTGCTTTATCCTTTTGGAAATTGCTGGCATGTTCAAATCCAAAACTGTTGTAAGGTTGATTTTTTGCATCTCCTGACAAATTCATGGACTCTTGAAAGTGTGTGTTTAAATATTGTCCAGGATTTGCTTGTGGGTAAAGAGTAAACTGATTAGTTTCCAACGTTTTTGGTTCATACAGGTTCACAATTGATTTATGTTGTGTTTTTGTCAGTTCTTTGCTTTTTGATATTGTATTTTTTTCTTCGAGTAAGCAGTCAGGTTTTTTAGCAAAATCGCCTGAGATTTTACATCTTTTATTGCTGAGTTCTTTTGCTTTATCACAGTTTGTTGAATCTGGCTTCTGCTTTTGGTAGTCGACTGGATTGAAGTTTGTGCTGTTTACTAAAATAAAGAAGAAAACCTGTTACTTGACTAGGTACACAAATAGTTATTTTTTTATATTGAATGATTTGGCACTATCGTACTTTCTAAACTCTACGACAAAGTCAAATCTCACATATTGGTTGAGCCTTCTCGTAAGAAAGTTCAAATGTTGGGGATAAGGCAAAACATAAAAAAAAAAAACAAAAAGTCATAACTGCTATTAAATCGAAAATCATTTTGTGCGAAACCTGAAGCATTCAAAGCATTCGGACAGTGAGATCTAGTGCCATGACAATATATGAACTGATTTTGTTTTTTTTTGCCTTAAACCCTCAATTAATTATAAATTTTAATGTGAACACCGTACAAGATTCCCAAATGTCCAGAGCCGTTAGGATTATGGGATCTCCACCTGGGATATAGTGTGGCAGCAGAAAGCGGGGAACGGAAGGAGATGCCGGCGTAGTACAACGGTAAGGCGCTTGACTCGCATTCCGAAGGTCGCGGGATCGAATCCCGGCGTGGCAAATAAATTTTATTTGATTAATTTGTGAGTTTCACAATTTATTCATTTCAAATAATATATAGTACCTATATTTGCGGCACGTTCCAGAGTGGAAAATACTCCCAGTATCGCCCTGGTGTAAGACTGTAAGACCACCATTCAGAATTGAAACGTTGCCTGAAGTGGCTTTCGCCGTGTTTGGTGACCAGATCTGAATAGCCAGGTACTTCCCCACCTTCCTCTTCCATAGTCTCACTGGCTCCAGACGGGAGCAGTTGGGATTCATGTAAAAAAAAATCGTGAACAGGAAGGTTGAGAAATACCTATCAGATTACACAAAACACTATTTTAATTATTTCAAAAATGTATTTAAATACAAATGAGAGTTGTAACTCTCGTGGAGCCGGACAGTAAAACATGAGATTAGATTTTCCAGCGCAGACCCGTACGAAATCACGGGATATAATAATTGTGGAATTGACAAATTGAAAAATTATTAAATCTGACTTTACTCGTCCAAATTAAAAACCCATAAAAAATTTTAACACATTTCAAAAATAGAATGTGATCGATTTATTTTCTGGTTAAAATAAATAAATCGATCACGAAAATTTGAAATGCTGTAAAAAACAGAATATTGAGGAGAACAAACAGAAAGTTTATTTTCGTTATTTGTTTTTGGGGTGTTATGCCGTGTTGCGCTACCTCCTTCTTTAGCCAACGTTTCGGACATCGTTGCAGTGTCTCATCATCAGGGCAGATCCGGTAGATGTGTAATTTTTAGTGGTGAAGTGTGCGCTTATTTACTTCGAAGCGATACCGTGTCGCCAGCTCCACTTTGTGATTAAAATAAAAATTACAGAGTGGAAGATACTATTAGTATCGCCCTGGTGTAAGACCACCATTCGGAATTGAAACGTTGCTTGAAAATGGCTTTAGCCGTGTTTGGTGACCAGATCTGAATAGCCAGGTACTTCCAAACCTTCCTCTTCCCCACCTCCTTCCCCTCCCCACTACCTTCAGCCTCACAACATAACCCAATTGGGGATGCCATAGTCTCACTGGCTCCAGACGGGAGTAGTTGAGATTCTTGTGCGGTATTCACTGTAAAAAAAAAAAGAAAGGAACGCTCCAATGGTTTGGGCATGTGGAGCGAATGAACGAGGAAAGGAGTGTAAGGAGAATATATGACGCAAATGTGAATGGTAGAAGAAGTCGGGGATGCCCGAGAAAGACATGACAGGACCAAGTGAATCAGATACTTGATTCGGGCTTCTAAGAATAATAGAAGAGCATGTATGAGACGATGTAAGAATGTGAACGCAAGGAGTGTGTGCCAAGACCGAGTTGTTTGGCGGTCCGTCCTCTCTGCCTACCCCTGCGGGAAACGGTGTGATGGTTAGTTAGTTAGTTATTGATTTTTGCAAAGCATTTCAAATTTCCGTTATTGATTGATATTATTGGCAGGTACTTTATAACTTATTTGAATTCCTATCACATTCAGTAAATTCAGAACAAATCCGAGTTAATGGAACCAGAAAGACAATCACAGACCCACAGCGGAAATTAGTATCTTTATTTATGTCCTCTCCACAACGTAAGCAGATATAAATGTTAGAAATAGGACAGCAGTCAAGTACAATAAGCGTGTTTATACGTCAGCGCGTGTGTTTCCATAGAAATCGTTCTAACTCCGTTATTGTTTTAGTTACATCCCTAAAACAAAATGTAAAAAGTCGATAGTAGATCAAGCTGCACATCTCTATCAAGTTGTCTATGGAAATACATAACATGAATCAGCTGTCAGTCGTGTAGTTGAGAAAAATATTTACCCGCGCAAATTTGCTACCGGCGGCTCCACTGCGCTCCACATTTTAAATTTTTATTGAATATTTTTATATGAAATGATAAAAAAGTGAGGTGAAAAAAGTGTTAAATACACATATATACGATAGAATAAGTAATTTTGTTTACATAATCTGTGATTTTAGTACCGTTTTCACATAAAAAACATCACGTGAGTCATTTTTACCTATTTTTAATGTTTGGGTTCTAAATTTTAATATTTACAAATGCTAATGTTTATTTGTAATATAATAATTTGAAATCCTATTTTGTAACCTGTCTAAAACAGTTTTTATTATTCGGCTACGTTCAGAAATGTTTCATTTATAGAGCTTTAATTGTGAAGCGGTAATAACAAAAAGTTTTCGTAAAATGTCATTTTGTTAGAGACACCAAAAGCGAATATTCTCGAAAATTCGGAGGGGTTAACGCCCTTTTTCGGGGCTTTTACATATGATTAGTAAGAAATATACAGTAATTTATTGAGCATAACTGAACTGCCTCAGTTACAATATTTTATGTTTAAAGATAAATTGAAGATGTCCACTGACTTGGTATAATTGTTTCCCTTCATTAGTATTCTGGGAATAGAGGAATACATATGGTATAGTCCCAGAATTTTTGCACTGAAATAAATCCTGAATTCTAGTATTACGTAGTGGAATCCTGAAGCTTATCAACTCGAGCAATACCAGACTATCAACTAAATCACTTGGATAGAAGCACCAAGTCAGTGAAAAATTTTCTGTTCGACAATTTAAGCATATTCATCTCAATATATAAAACAAAGTCGGGTTATTTACACCATTTATAACTCAAGAACGGTTGGACCGATTTTTATGATCTTTAATTTGTTGGATTTGTCTCCGCCCCGAATAGAAAAATAGCTATTAAAACATCGGAAAAATTCACGAAAAAAAATTATGAAGAAAATTTTTTCCTCATACATTTTGTATGAAACTAATTCTCATCTTTTAAAAGAGTTGCAGCACGGACATGTGAATATATCTTTACCTGCCCTAAGTGATTAAAACGTATTATTTCCCCCTCCCCATGGAGCCAGCTGGAGTTCCTCCTTGGAGCCAGCTCGCTCCATGAGGAGGGGAGAGAGCCTCGCTTGAATCTAAAATATTTGACATTGAAAAATCTTCCGAGAAAAGAACTTGCCGCCAACGGGACTTGAACCCGTGTCAAGTCCCGTTGGCGGCAAGTTCTTTTCTCGGAAGATTTTTCAATGTTGATGAGTGTTTCAGGCTGATAATTATTGCTTATAATAATTGTTACCCTTTGTGCTATGCATAAAAATCTTGTGAAAACGTTAGTTTATAAATTAAAAATAATAATTAATATTTGACAAGTTTCAGTATTTCCCTAATAAATGTAGTCATAATTTGTCTCGACGCCACCTAGCGAGGGATTTAACACTTACAATGTCTCTCTCGCAAAAATAAAGTTGGTTGTTTTCAGGTGGAAAAAATATAATAAGCAGTAATTGTTGAATGAAACACTAGTATATATTGAATTATTTGGCGGGTATTTGATAAGCCCCCATAGCTCAGTGGTCAAGAGCAGCTGACCGGCAATCAGAAGGATACGGGTTCAAGTCCCGTTGGCGGCAAGTATCTTTTCTCGGAAGATTTTTCAATGTTGATGAGTGTTTCAGGCTGATAATTATTGCTTATAATAATTGTTACCCTTTGTGCTATGCATAAAAATCTTGTCTAAGCGTTAGTTTATAAATTAAAAATAATAACTTTAATTTGTGTTAATGTCTCAAGAGCATTGGTATCAATGTTGTAATTAAAAATCACTGGATTATTTATTCGAGAAGATCTAACTATTTCACATTTTGAAATATTTAAGTAAAGTCTATTTTCATTTCACCAAATTAATAAAATTATTCGTACATAGAGATGTTTTAAAATAAAACTAGCGCTTTAATCTACACTATTTCAATGCCTCCACACTTCATGAACACCGCAAAGCCACAAAAAACGTGTCATCTCTCACAACTCTTGTACGTTTTTTTGGTCGTTTTTGTCTATTTTCCTCGTCTGCACTTTTGTTAATCTGTGCCGGTGAAGAGGGCCGTTCATCATGTCTAGAGCAATTACTCTGATATCTCAGTCGACGCCGTTGAAACAGATTTCCACAGAATTCTGGCCTTTTTATCGGTCCGTGTCGCTGGCAATTAGTGGACTGTATTTCCTGGAGGAGAACTGGATATTACACCTTTTTGTAGTATTGTGGTTTGACTATTTTAAAAATTAATTATCATAAATACGTTTTTTAAGAAAGAAAAACAAACATTCACGTATTACTAATAAGTCTAATAACTAGTGTCCGACCGAAACTAGTTTTTACGGCCGAAACCGAAACCGAATCCGAAACTTCCATATAAGGTCATGTTTTCTTGGAAAAAATAGGCAATCTTAATCAATCAGCCTTTATTTTTAAATCATATAATATTAATCATTCAGTCTCTGATATATTTGAACTAAAAATAAACATAACATAATTATCACTCCTTATTTCAAATAAATTATTTATGCTTTTTGAAATTGTAATCGTAAATCGCTTCGTAAATAATATTTAAAAAAAATAGTAGGTATAACCTATTTGAACATTATTAACAAATAACAAAATAAAAGGTAGAAAACAAAATACTCATTCAACTTAGGAACAAAATAATTTGGGAGGCGGGAACGGGTACCGCCGCCCGGGAAACTTTATTGGATAACCAACACCTCTGCCACAGGTCACCCCAAGTGCTTGAACAGTTAGAAATCAATAAACGAACGAATGACCCAAATATATTGAATTATAAGGAGAAGAGCTGTCGTCAGTTTTTACAGGGTAGGACCTGCTTCTTGGCGTCGCCGATATTTTTAACCAATACTACTAACACGCACACCTTAAAAAATCAACTAAATGAACTAATCCTTTCTGTATTCAAACTATATTGTTAACCAATACTACTGCACACCTTCGAAAAATCAACTAAATTCTGTATTCAAACTAGGGCCATTACACCGTAGTTCGCCGACAGTCGGGCGGCCATAATACCATATCTCCTTATATTTCAATATCTGTGGAATGACCCCATTGTAACGCTAATTTTTAAAGTAAGGAAAATTATTTATTCCCCAGTCCTTAGTATGTTTACAAACCTCAACAATACAACGCACTTAAATGAGTCATAGCAGTAACATCATTATAAAACAATTAAGAAAAACCAAATTATAAAACCATAAAATCACCAAACGTAGTTCGCTACGTTTGGTGATTTAGCAGGGGTTCCCGGGTTCATGGGATGAGGTGTGTCTAGGTCTTGAAGGTGGATGACCAGGACACACTGAAACCCAGATTCCTACCAACCCCTTTTCCTTCCCAGAACTCTCCTCTCCTTCATTTCCCTAAAAAAAACCCACACTGCATCCCCAAAGATGATTCAGGCCCACAGGGAAATTATTTTCCTCGGAGCCTATCCTGAACTATATCATTTCAATAGCGAAATAAAACTGACTTTTGACTTTTGAAATACGGGCGTACAGAGCTCCGGGCCAATTAGGCCCCTTTCTCTTTCATCATGAGTTTAGTAAGGTTGTAGAATGAGATATTGCGAAATAAAACTTACCTATTTCGAAATAATGTAAAGTATAAACATCTCCAATTTTACAACAAATAATGTTCGAAATAAACTCGAAGTACTTATCATCCTTCAAGTTTATTTCTACAAGTTTAAGTAGGAAAGTTTATGAAAGTATAAAAAAATAGAAAAATTAAATGTTTAATACAGACAGTTTTTGCTTGTAAGTGTGTACTGTGATAGAATCTCCACAGTACACAAAAATACCGTCTGGGGGGGCACGTGCCCATATACGTGAACATAATATATGCCTTAAAAATATTATTGAAGAGTCACTTGCCTAAATGCTGATAGGGTAACAAAATTGTACGGTAATTGGAATTATTAACCTCCCAAATTCAGTTTCGGTTTCAGCCTTAGTTTCGGCTGGATGGCGGCCGAAACCGAAACTAAGCCGAAACTCGTTTTTTGGCCGAAACTAGGCCGAAACCGAAAGTTCGGTCGGACACTACTAATAACTAGTGTCCGACCGAAACAGGAATTTCTACCGAAACTTAATCTTCGGTATCTGTCTCAGTTTCGGCCGAAACCGAAACCGAAACTTTTTAGACATGTTACAAATCTATTTTTGTGAAATAAAAAACAATAAAAATGACCTATGTGAATTTTTTTCTTTCAATATTACTTCTGTAAAACAAACAAAAATTAACAAACAAATTAACTACTTCTTTTCAATAATCAACACTTACATTATAAAGGAAAAACCCCGTTAATTGAGTATTTTAATTTAATCGCAATCACGCCGGACCGGCCTGGGAACTCATCTAATGATGGCAGGTGACACAAGAGCCACGAAATCACCCAAAGTCAACCAAACGACGTGCGATAATATTCCATTAACAATATGTCGTTAGTATCTGCCTCGGAAATTAATGACTTAGGTATTTGGTTTGACACGAAACTCAACTTTATCAAGCATATAGAAATAATAACCAATAAAGCTTTGAAAATGTTGGGATTTATTTTAAGGGTATCTAGTGATTTTAATAATGTCAATACTGTAAAAACTTTATATATGTCACTAGTAAGGAGTCATATAGAATATAATTCCACGGTCTGGTCCCAAAATTATGAGGTTCATTCACATGCAATTGAAAGAATCCAAAATAAATTTTTAAGATATGTAAATTTTAAAATGGGCATTCCTAGTGAATGCCTAAATTACGATAACCTACTTCGTTCATTAAATTTAATAAAATTATCTGATCGTAGAATCATTTTCGATTTAACCTGTTTGTATAAAATCATTAATTCAATGTTTGACACCCCTGATTTATTATATGTAATAGACGTGGGCAAAATTGAATGACCGAATTAAATGAATAAATTCAATCTTGTGACACACTCAATCTAATTCTCAATTTCAAAAGGAATTGATTCTTCATTCCTTATCTTTGGCCTTGCATCCTACGATTTTTAATGACACCATACATTTTTAATTTCCATTTATTTTACTGTTCAATTATTTCAATGAATAATGTGTTCTGTAAACGATTTAAATATTATATTGTTTCATAGGTATTTAAATATTATTAAACGGGCCGCGCGCCGCGAAGTGGTCGACGGACGGTATTGTGAACGACTCGCCTATTACGATTTTATTCCGCTACCGCCGCGCCGCCATTCTAAAAACACCCGAACATCATCAAGGTCCATGTCCCAAAATGGCCAAAACGCGGCCGCGATTCATCCGGGTTGCCCGAGCATCTCTTTCACGCAAGGAATTAATCATTTATCCTAATCAATAGTCCTAAGGTCCCCGCCGTCCCAGGTCCGTGTTCAATGTCCGCGTCCCAGGTATCTAGTCTGTCGAAATCGAGATTGTCCGATTCCGACAGACAGAGGAATTAAAACAAAAGTCTTTTTCACTTGTGACGTCATGGTCTTTTGTAAATCTCAGACCTAGAAATGACGTCAGGCGTCATCGTCACGTCAATGTCACGATATGTCCAAAACGCATCCCAGTCCTAGGTCCGCAGCTCGCGAGTAAATCAAGTCACTGCTAGGTAAGACACAAAACATTAGTCAAAGGTTACTAATTCATTCCTCAATGCCAGCCCTTAATCCGTCCGCGCGGTTCATTTATTCCCCCGCGCGCCAAGCCGTCAATTTCATTACATAGTTAGTCGAAAACTTTCGACTTTGAATCTGAACATCAGCTAGAAAAGTGAGAAGCTAAAATGATGCTTATCTGTTTTTTGGTACGTACGAAAGATATTGTACCTACCTACTTTTAGACGTAGATCTTGGGTCGATATAATATGTAAATTTGCAGATATTATAAGGCCAATTAGCTGTGGTTAGCTGTCATAAAATACTCATCTTAATGTTAAAATGTATTTTTATATTAGATCACGTGAAATGGAACAAAATTATAAGTCTAATAAATAAAATAAAATCAATAAAATTTTAAGGGTGAAACGAAAACTTGTATAATTTTAAGATATAATTGCTAGCAATAAATATATTTTACATACGAAAAATTACAACACTAAAAAAAGACAAACAATATAGGATTTAGCCTGCGAGATAATGCGATAGAATGATCGGTCTCCTCTTTGTGCGGTGTTCCGTAGCCTATTGGTCTCCTCTTTGTGCGGTGCTTCGTAGCCTCCCCACTCGCTGTGATTTGAAAACCGATGAAACGAAAAAGCGACACTAAAAAGAGTCAAACACATTAATCTATAGGTTTTAGCCTGCGAGATAATCAGATAGAATAATCGGTCTCCTCTTTGTGCGATGCTTGGTAGCCTATCAGTCTCCTCTTTTGCGGTACTCCGGGTACTCCGTGGCCTCCCGGTCTCGTGTGCGGTGTTAGCCTCCCCATTCATTTAATTTTCAATTTTATTTTTTTTTTGGGATTTAATTGAATTAAAGGAATGAATTAAAGGAATCAATTCAAAAGGCCATGGGAATCAGACTGAATCGATTCACTCCTGGGAATCATTCTGCCCACGTCTAATATGTAATCTTCTTTCATACTCCAGGCAGGTCAGTCACAAGACAGTACCTACCATATTATTGTAGCAATTCTAAGTCAACATGCCAATATTATACTCCTATTCGACGGATTCAACAGCTTGGAAACAAATACTCCGATGTTGTTGATATATTTAATACATCAATTTCAATATATAAGCATACCTTGTTGAAGTTTTTTTCATCAAGTAGGGGAATGTGTTGATGAAACTGTTTGAATTGACTAGCATATTGGTGGTGTTTTGTCGGCTGAAGGAGAGAAGCTATTTTTGTATTTTTTTTGTTTTTATATTTTATGCCTGCATACTGTGTGGCTCAAATTCAATAGTATTTTTGCTGTATATTTGTTTATGTGCAAGTGTTGTAAACAGTCATTACCTGCACTATTTACTAGTATAATTTCATAAATATTGTTAAGTGTATATATGTATGTAAAAGCCTAAATGGGCGTAAATAAATAAATAATTAATTCACGAACGCAGAGTTTCAGTGCGGCTGAAGGTTCGGCAGATTTTCGGCGAAACCGATACTGTTGCCGAAACTAAATATTTTTGCCGAAACTTGCCGAAACCGAACCTTCGGTCGGTCACTACAGGAGGTCCTGCGGGAAACAATTTCACGGAGCCAGTCATTTTGTGGAGGATCTATTTATGGTCGAAAGGAGAAGTTGTTCTGAGAAGGAAAAGGTATGACAATAGGAATCCGGGGGTCAGTGTGTTCAGAAGTGACGCACTTAATACATAAATCCATTCCTCCCACTGCCGTACAAGTCGAGATAGTCAGGGTGGAGAGGTCAAAAGGACTCCCTCAACCTTTATTTCCTGTCCCGATCCGACCCGCCACACAGTAGGTAAGAAGACAAACCTTACCATATGAACCCGGGCACCCCTATGGGTGGGATGATATTCGATGCAGTACCGTAGAGATATTTTAATGGTGTGTTGTATAAGAATGTAAAGGGTCGAGTTGAAATTACCCACATAATTATGACTTTAAAAAATACGTTATTAGTAGGTATATTTTATTTAATAAATAAAAACCAATAATTAGTCGGTACTTAATTATAAACCATTTATTTAACTTTAAAAAAAAAATTACACTATTCGTCTTAAAAAACGTCACTACCCCAATGAGAATTCGTTTTTAAAACTTTCATCTATCTTCTATCTTTAATCTAACTGCTCGCAGAAGGATACACGCTCATGCGAACTCTGGCGGGATGAAAAGACAGTATCCAACACCGCCACCATCTTGAAAACGGAACACACAAACAAATTTACAGACAAACGAAAAATCAACGAGTTCCAATTTCTCCCGACCGTGCCGAGCCAGTGGGACTATATCATCACGAATTGAAGTGGGAAAGAGAGAGCTTTTTTAGGTCTGATCACCAAACACTGCTAAAGAAATTTCAAGCTACGATTTCGATACGGATTGGTAGTAGATAGGTATATACCACTCTGGAACGTTGCGCAAATACTTGGACTAATTTTTTTATATTAAATAAATAGTATTTTTTATTTAATTTTTTTACGTTACCTCCACTTGAAAAAAAAATTACTTTGGGCAAGCAAGGAAGGAGAGGAAGATCTGTAATGGAAAAGGGTATGAGAGAAGGGTAGGAATCTGGGGGTCAATGTGTCCAGGAATGACGAACGCATGAATCTAACCCTCCCACTATGGTGCAAGGCGATGAGTCGAGAGAGCCCGGCTGCAGAGGTCAAAACCTCCCTCAACCAGTATTTCCAGATCCGGCCCGCCACGCAGTAAGTGGGCAAAAGCATCCGTCGCCAAGACCTAGACAAACCTCACCCCATGAATTCGATCACCCCCTGCTAAGTCACCAAACGCTGCGATTGACCTACACCAGGGGTGTTGGTTATCCAATAAATGGTTCCCGGAGCGGCGGTAATCACACCGAAACCTCCACCATAGTTTAACCACTCGAACACGATTTATTTTATCCTGTTTTGTATAGAAATTATTGTCCCTAACGATTAACATCTCCTTCAAATATTTAAAAATAGCCCGTATTACACGGCTCGTTTTTTTTGCATTTCAAAGTGCGTGAAAAAAGCCATTAGTCGATATAATGGATCGAGGAGCTACGTCATTACCATGGGACACCGCGTCGCGTCATCATGGCAATTTAAAAACACATTTATCTTCCAGTCGCAAGTGTGTTATACCGGCTGTATGATTTATTCGTCTATTATTATTGTATTTCTGAGCGTTTCTAGGAGGAAATTTAATTAAAAACGAAAAATGAAAAACTACGTACAAGTTTGTGAATTCACGTTTTTATTATATTTAAACTCTTCAAATAATAAAAATAAAAATAAACTCTTCAAATAATAACAAGAAATCTCTAACTCTAAGACCGAGTCATTTAGATACTCGCTTGTACCCAGATTGCATGCAGTTGACAATACTTTCTCAGAAGTGGTAGATATGTTAAAATGCGTAAAATTAAGTTATACGAAGGCTATAATAACATACCTCAATAATAACAATCAATGTAAGCATAATACTTTTCTTCTTCAAGGGTTCGAAGTATTTTAAAAGGCATATTTTGCTTCATGATTACTGTTCCACGAATTTATTATGTACTAGCTTTTGCCCCCGGCTTCGCTCGCATAGTATTAGGGGGTTTCCCACTCCGCCTCCTCCACCGTCCCTACCCCTCCCCCCGCCACCCTCCCATACCCGTTACATTAATTTTTCAAACAGCTCGCGTGCCACCTATTAAAACGTGACAATCAAACACGCGCAGTTTCGCATTTATAATATTAGTATAGACATTTATAATAGTGTAGATTAGTATTTTATACATATTTGAATTTTTACTGTCCAATGGTTCTCCATTAGAGAGTACGAAAACAGTATGCAACATAGTTGTGAATGATGAATACTTGGAGCAGGTGGATGAGTTTGTGTACCTGGGTAGTATGTTTACGAGAGATGTGAAGGCTGAAAGAGATATTGAAAGAAGGGTGATTGCCGGTAACTCCATTAATGGTGGACTGAATGCCGTTGGCGCTAATAAAAAACTGTCAAAAAAAAGCGAAGCTAGCAGTCCACAATGGAGTCCTGGTACCTACCCTGATGTATGGCAGTGAGGCATGGAACTGGCAGAGGAAGGATGAAAGTAAACTGAATGCTGTTGAAATGAGATCCCTGAGACGTATGTGTAGTAAAACAATGTATGATCGTGTGAGAAATGTGGATATCCGCAAAGAATGTAAGGCTGATGTAAGCATAATGAGTAAGATTAAGAAAGGGACCCTCAGATGGTTTGGGCATGTAGAGCGAATGAACGAAGAAAGTAGTGTAAGAAGAATATATGACGCGAATGTGAATGGTAGAAGAAGTCGGGGATGCCCGAGGAAGACATGGCACGATCAAGTGAATCAGATACTTGAGTCGGGTAATGTCAAAAGTCAGAATAATAGAAGAGAATGTATGAGACGATGTATGAATGTGAGTGAGGCAAAGAGTGTGTGCCAAGACCGAGTTGTTTGGCGGTCCGTCCTCTCTGCCTACCCCTGCGGGGAAACGGTGTGATGGTTAGTTAGTTAGTTAGTTAGTTGGTTCTCCATAGTAACCTAAACAAATAACAAAATGACAGCCGTCACACAATTACTTAGCAACGCTTTGCTTTTCGCCCGGACAATAAACGTGTAGTAAATAATTTCATAACGCCAGAACTTATACCAATGTAAACAGCCTATTTTACTAGCAAATAATGTAGCTTTCTACTGGTGAAAGAATTTTTAAAGTCCATTCAGTATTTATTGCGTGAAAGAGTAACAAACATTCAAACATCCATTCATACATACATCCATACAAACTTTCGCATTTATTATATTATATAATTAATAGGATACCATATATTTGTAAAAGCCCGTCTGGACGTGTAATATAAATAAATAAATGATTATCTTGCGCTGGCAGATGATGATAATAATTTAATAAAAGCATTGATTGTTTAGAGATTCTATAAAACAAACAGCGCCAGCGCTTGAAGCCGGCATAAAAAAGAATTCGACGACGATTTTGACGGCCTTGGAGGTCGAGGGGTAAGGCTCTCGACTAGCATTTCCGATGGATTCAAAACCCCGCGTGCACAAGTAAATTTTATTTGACTCATTTGTGTTATTTCACAATTTAATTCAAATCAATTCATCAAAAAACATTGATAAAAAAACTAATTGAAAAAATACGTATTATTTGCTTAGATACCCACATCTTGTTATTTGTTACCAAGGCCAGCAAAGAAGTCATTAACCATAATATATATCAAAAATCACAAGTCATGGCAATCAAATTATAAAAAATATTGCTGATAAAATGTTGCCAGTGTCCTTGAAAAGTATCGAGAGTAATCAAATTTCTGATCGACTTTTTTTCCATCGGACCATTCCATGTACTCGTAGCGTCATGTCAGTCCAAGCAGCATTACAAGGTCTCAATATTGTTTTTTTTTTTAAAGCAAAATATTGTGAATAAGAAAAAATCGGTGCTTACTTTTTGTAGGTGATGTTTTGTGTAATTTTTAAACTTTACAGCCTTACTAAAAACAAAACGCTTTAACGATCGTTAAACTGCATATTTGTTGCTTGCGCGGGCAACACCATATTTACATCTTTACTAATAACAAAATCACGTGTTTTATGATTTTTATGTTGGTCACCTTGAATCTCACATAGATCTGCGCAGGCGCCGCGGCCATCTTCTTTTTTAGCTTCGCGGTAAAACTTAATGTTTGACAATGTTGAATTGTACTCGCAGTTAATTTAATGTTTTTGAAGATAATTTTCGCTTAAATGATCAATTCACTGTGATATAAGTGTAATTCAACATAATTACCAATGCTGGCGTTACTTTTTTTCAGTTTTAGTCATTTAAATAATGTTTTGTTGATGATTTAGTTTCGTTAACGATAGGTTTTAGGTTATTTCTGAAATTTAATTTTTTATTGACTTTTCCGCGTGAATTTAATAAAACTTCCATAAAAGTAATATTATTTAATAATGTAAAAGCATTATGCGTATGTAAATAAATACAAATTCGAGAAATCAACGTATTAATTGCGTAAAAATTAATCCAAGATGTCAGATTTTTTCAATTATTTTTTCGGAATTATTATTATATTTTTTTTATCCTTTTTAATTGTATGAACAAAATAAAAAGTGAAGTGACAGTTTTCTTCCAAATTCATAAAATAAGAGGACCGAATTTTTTTAATTTTGAATTTTCCTAAATGTTTCGACCATTTAATAGAATATGTTTACAGTCAGCTGTTTTTTTCAAATTTTTTCAAGTTGAAGCTTAAAATACTGCAATTTTCAAACACGATCGTACATTTCAAATACAAAAATCTAAAAGGCAACTTTATCTAGTTTCTATAAAGGTATATGATTTTACGACATCTTCAAAAATAAGAAATATACAAGACATTTAAAATACGTTGGAAAAATTCCAAACTTCGTTCAGAATTAATAAATACAACAGTCGTATATAACAGATAAACTACCCCCTCAGGCTGTGTAAGCAGTGTATATATCTTTTCATGAACATTTTTTTTAATTAGTAAGGTTTTCACATCCGCGGCCGTTTGTCAATTGAATAAAATTTTCACGGGGTTTTTTAGTAAGGCTGTTTGTGTGAAACTAGTGGTCAACAATATGTAAAAAATGTAATACAATAACAAAAAACTATACATTGATCCTGTATTTTTTTCTTCATCACAAATGCCCCCGCTTACAAGATATTTCAATGGAACTTCATTAACCCCTCAGGATTCGGGCATGATCTGTCAGACGGTCAAAATATTTCCGCTTTGCAATAAAATCCCAATAAAATGCAATATTTATGAACGTATCCGTAAACTGAAAACTGTTTTTGAAAGGTGGTGAAAAATGCTTTCAAATTTCAAAATTCGAAATGAACACCAAATTTTTAAAACTTTAAAATTTTAAATGCAGGCACAAAAAAGTTTAAAAAAATGGCTCACTTACGTTTTTTAACTAAAATTACAGGTAACAAAAAATAAATAAAAAATATTGTAATATAAAAGTTATTGTCACCCTTCTTTTTTGTTGTCTCATGTAAAAATAATTCATAAAATTTCGAAATTTTTTTACACTTGCGGTCGGAAACTTTGGTTTCATAAAGGTATACATTTTAATTACTTTGTGGTTAAATTTTAGATTTTTTTTTTACATGAGCTCCACACAGGTGGCCCTGAGGAAAATAATTTCCCTCAGGGCCTATGTCATCTTTGGGGATGCTGTGTAGAGGGGTTTTTTTTTGGAAAGGAAGGAGAGGAGAGTTCTGGGAAGGAAAAGGGTTTAAGGGGTGGGTAGGAATATGGGGTTCAGTGTGTCCTGGTCATCCGCCTCCAAGACCTAGACAAACCTCACCCCATGAACCCGGGCACCCCTGCTAAATCACCAAACGTAGCGAACCACTTGGGGTGTCCTATGGCAGAGGTGTTGGTTATCCAATAAAGGTTCCCGGGGCGGCGGTACCCATTCCCGATTGATTTGTCTTTCTAATGCCGTATATCATATTTCTCACCATGAGACATCTCCAGGGAGACACAAGGATTCTATTAGACCTGTATGAGTTGTTCCCAAAGCGAAAGAGTGAGCCTAAGGGGTTAACATGTAACAACTTATAAAATGAAAATCGTATACAAAAATCATACCATTTATTTTATTAATTATGACGCTAACCTACTTTTGATAAATTCTCTTATCCATTTTTAATATAAAAAATGATCAAACAAAAAATTGTGAATCATGAATAAATTTATTAATCAATGTAAATTTTCGAAATGTGCAAGGTGACCAAAAATAATAATATCTAAAAAGAGCTGTTCTTTGAATAGTGCAAACACATAGTCCCTTCATAAATCTACTTAATAAATGTTATTCTATTTGAATATTGTGAAATACCAAAAAATATATATTTTACGCTGTTCTAGGTAGGTACTTTCTTGCAGGGACTTTTTTCATTTAAAAATAAAACATGATATTGAATAAAATTATTTGTGCTGAAATTTCCACAAAGGCAATCAATCTACTTTTATACAATAACTAGCTGACCCGGCCACGCGTTGCTGTGGCTAATAAAACACAACGTCATCTACTGGATGGTTATCCAAACGTTATAACCGCCGCCGTCTTTGAGTTTGTCGCGAAGAGACAGACAGATGCCGCGGAGAACTTTAATTTATAATACGTAGAGATGGGGTAAAAGATTATAATAATGTGCATGAAATGCTTGGGGTAACTAAGGGAACGTACCCATACTACGTGACCTCTTCGGGGGGGGGGGGTCTTCAAAATGTCACGCTTGGTACAAATGAGCGGCGGTTTGCTTAGGATTTTGGTCACCGGGGGGGGGGGGGTTAAAAATTGCAAAAAATTGGTCACGTAGTATGGGTACGTTCCCTAACGTATTTATGTTAGTAAGAATTAATACTGTATCCGTCTAAATAAGTTTTCAATTACCGCAATGTACGTGACCATTTTTTTAGAAGATAGAATGGGTATAGTAAGCTATCCGTAAAAGATAGATATATGCCATCGCGGACTTTTTTGTAGATCTATAAAAGAGAAATATCCCACCATGCATTGTTTTGTTATATCCCAAAAGGATTAGGCAGCGTTTTCGATGAAAGCTACCAGGCGGCTCGACTTTTTCCGACACTTCTAACAATTATCGTTATGTTTCAACCAATTTACACAAATCCTTGACAAACACTCATCTATTGGTGAAAACCGCTTGAAAATCCGTTCAGTAGTTTTCGAGTTTATCGCGAACAGACAGACAGACAGACAGACGACAGAATATGTAGAGATTATGAACAACAGATTATTAATTATGGTGATTTTTTAACACAATTTTCATAAATAATTTTATCGATAAATTACTTAGCATTAAATAGGCAAGGAAAATTTAAAAGGCCTCGTAGACTATCTTTACATCATAGATACGAAAAGGGTTGTATATATAATTAAATAATTGTTGACTTACTTCTTTTATCAGCCTCCCTCACAAAGCGCGCATACCCTCTTCCATAGTTCCCATTCACGTCGGCGTACTCCATCCCCTCCTGCTGCATTATGGTCTCGTAGGCACCAGCATCTCCCATGGACCTCTGGGGTCCTTCAGACCTCTCCAAGGAACCCATCCCGCTAGAAGAGACTGGACCCTCAGGTTCCACGCAACTCCCCAATTCCAAAAGACTGGTCACAGTAAAGCGAGTCATCAGAAATCGATTGTGATATCAATTTTCATGGCTTGAAAAATGCTGCGTTTATCAAAAAACTTTACTAAACTCTTGGTTTTTTATTGCTGTAGAGAAGAACTTTAAATTAAATAGAAACTGATTTGATACATTTATATCTTTTGATTGAGTATTTAGCACTTTTGTATACTATTAAGGCAAATTTATAAAAAAAAACTTATCCCTCGTCTTTCAAAATCAACAATTTTTTACTTATTGATGATTTTGACAAATGCCAAACACGATATTTTTTATTATTTGGTCTAAACAGATCACCGCAAATTCAGCAGTCGATTTAAAAAAATTGTTTCAACCAAATTCTTTGGTTTTTATGTCGATAAAAGCTGTTTAAGATCTTTCCATTCTGTTATTTTTTTTCGTCAGTCACATCATTTTTACATTAAAAAAATTATCAATTTCTGCATCCGGTTTAAAATTCTTACCACTCTTAATTTATTCTGTAATATTTTGATTAATAACTTTTCGTAATTTTTGTTTTCGGATATCGTTAGCGAAACTAAAGTGAGAGTATGTTTGTTTCACTTTCGTTGTTCAGATTTCAGATCGAAGAAATTAAGTCCATTAACACTGTCTTCCGAATAATGAATGTCTGTCACGGAAAATCAAATTTAAAATCACTCATCCAATAGTTGCTGTTAAACCGAAACATTAATAAAGTCCAGATAATTCCCGCGTAATCATTACAAATGACTTAGTTGACGATTTCGAATTTGATTTGTACCTTTCAAATTAAGTCACTAATTCGAATAGGCCCCAATATGTTTTTAATTCGATTATAGAAGCTTGTTCGTTAATTGGTTAACTGAAACTGTTCGTAGTATGCCTTTGCAAAAGCTCGCGAGGTATACTTAGACAAAACGCTAAAAACAAGGCACAACCCACAAAATTACCAGACGCAGAAGAAAACTTTAAAAGCTCAATCAAATTTCTGGCTCTTCCCAACAAAGTTTCTAAATATTCTAAAACACAAACAAACATTCAGCGTTTTAGTTTGCATCTTTTTGTGTTCTCAAGGGATGCTCTGTGGAAGATTGCTAGAATTCTGGACCATGTGTGTTGGCACTACTCCGCATTAGATCATTGAGATGATCTTTGGGCACGCCCAGAAGATGCTAATGGGAGGGACTTATTTAAGATGACTTAGTTCGGAAATTGTTTCAGCATTTTTCAAGATCATTTGTAAATGAGATGTGATGATCTGAACATATCCACGTGTCAGCGGAAAGCGATTAAATTTATTTTACGTCTGCAGATTGAAGGGAAGGCAGCACGTGACGAATTTTTCATGGAAAAAAATACTAAGACAAAGCATTGTTACTTTTAAAAATATAAACACAGTGAGATACACAACAGTCAGAAATACAGGCCAAGTAAATAGAAAATTATGAGGTATATATAATTCAGGTATTATATGCTAAAGTTGTATTGTTGTATAAGGGAATTTAGAATAATTTTATTTAAATAATTTTGAATTAGAATAATCAAGAATCCTGAAATTATTTGAATTAAAAAATGCTAATGAGTATTTGGTAACCAGATTTTTTTTATTTGTATAAAATCTAGTGATGCAACGAATATGAATACGAATATTCGTATTTGCCGAATAGTAGACATTTGCCGAATATTCGTATTCGGCGAATAAATATTTACGAATACGAGTACTGTAAAAAAAAACTTTTGTACGCATCTCCGTTTGATTATACCGTGTGTCACGCACCTCTGTATCCGAACGCTATAGCCGCAATTCAGGGAAATTCCCAATTGCAATGCCACAAACTTACCTGTGCCGGCGGTGGTATCGCTGGTGGTACAAATATGTCATAGAAATGTCAAAATGTCTATGTATAAATTGTAGTTCCAATTTTTGCCACCGGCAAAGATAAGTTTGTGGTACGGTACTATAAACCTCGAATTTTTTAAATTTAATACGCGTTCTTTTTCTTAGTAGTTTCAGTATTTGACAGTCGAAAGCACAGATCAAGTGTGCAAGTATATTGTACAATTGCAATTATGTGTGTTAGCTGCGAAGTAAAAGGAACTAAATTTAAATAAAATGTCCTCTCGTAAACGTGCTTTTTTCAACGGCTGACAACATCCAAACTGAAAAAAGATATCGCCTGTCACCAGGGAATCTACAGATGTTGTGTTATCTCCATAAAAAATTGACAGTTGTAAATTTTAATTATTAGTATAATAAAATAAACAGAAAAGGGTTAAATAAATGAGTGTGAATTACTCTGCCAAGTTATTCGTATTCGCCGGATAGTAAGTTTGATATTCGTATTCGTAAAAGTAGTTTTCGTTGCATCACTAATAAAAACACAATTCTGTCACAATGTTGCTACTGGTCACTCAGTCAAGTAACCACTGAACCCTAATAATTATCCAGTATCAACTGGTTTTTTAATGTTTTTAGAATACAACTAAAAAAAGTCACCGGAGACCAAAATGAGTTCCACATTTTTTACTCCAAAAATGAAAAACTGAGGGAGGAATCAATGGTTATAAAGTCAAATGCAAAATTTATTAAAGGTTTTCATTTATTATTATTATTATTTTTTTTTAAATTTAAAATACATTCAGTGTAAGGAAGCTTTGACTGTCCAACTAGGAAGGTCTCCCGTTCTAGGACAGTCAAATTGACATATTCATATTAGGTTGGTAGGTACATTATCATTTATAAAGTATTGAGTTAAGTTAAGCTTCACAATTTGCATTTACATAATTATACAGTGGAGTAATGGGTTCTGGAATCAATTAATTAACAAGAAAAAGTATATTCGAAGTGACTAAACACGAAAACAGCAAGTAAAAGTTATGAATACAATAATCACGACATTCCACACTAGAGGATCTCTTTTCTGATTTACTACAAAGACGAAGAGATAGGACGATAGGAAAAGAGATAAGAAGAGGACTTCTTATCTCTTTTCTGGTATTCGATTTTTTTTACGTGATCACGTGATATTATTATGTGCTAGATAGATCTAGCACATATTTTTTTAATTCCCTTGATTCTTTGATGTCACGTCTTGCTTCAACATTCCCGACTTATAATTTTTTTATGTGTATACCGCATAAGAGACCCGACAGCTCCCAACCGCTTGCAGACAGTGAGACTGTGGCATCCTCAGTGGGGGTATGTTTTGAGGCTAAAGGTAGTGGGGAGGGGAAGAAGATAGGGAAGAGGAAAGTGGGGAAGTACCTGGTTATTCAGATCTGGTTACCAAACACGGCTAATGCCATTTCAAGCAACGTCTCAATTCTGAATGGTGGTCTTACACCAGGGCGATACTGAAAGTATCTTCCACTCTGGAACGTGCCGCAAATATACTATATGAATAAATTGTGAAATAACACAAGTTAATCAAATAACACTTATTTGCCACGCCGGGATTCGATCCCGCGACCTTCGGAGTGCTAGTCAAGAACCTTACCGCTAGACTACGCTGGCTGTCAAAGATGGATAGCAGTTCAACTCTGTTATGGAGAAAATCTTGCTTCGTGTGCATTTCTTATCTGTTTTCTAGTATTTTAATTTTTTTACGTCATCTACCTGGCACATATTTTTTTTATTCCCTTGATTGTTTGATGTTACGTCTTGCTTCAACCGTGTATATATGTGTACACCGCACAAGAGTCCCAACTGCTCCCAACCGGCTTCTTTTTTTTACATTAACCCCACACAGGAGGCCTTGAGGAAAATAATTTCCCTCAGGGCCTATGTCATCTGGGATGCTGTGTGGAGGGTCTTTTTGAGGAGAGGAAGGAATGAACATTGGTCTTGAAGAGACCTATGTTGTAGGAAGGAGGAAACACAGAGGCCGGCAAATCATTCCACAGCCGAGCTGTTGAACATAAGAACGAGTCGAAGAAACGACACGTTCTCATGTGACAAATGTCAACCGTGAACAAATGTTGGGTACGCGTTTGGCGTGTTTCCCGACTATGCACCGGTGCCGAAGGGATCAATGACGCTAGTTCCTCGGAGCATCTTCCATTGTAATACCGGTAGAACAAGGATAGCATTCCCACCCGACGCCTGTGCTCTAAAGATTGCAATCCGTCTGTTAAGATGGGAGAATCGCTCGTTTCTGCACAGAGTCGAGGGTATTTTTCAGGTATTTTAGAGCTCCAGACCAGAGGTGGCTGCCAAATTCAACCATGCCGAGAATTCGCTGGTATTATATAAATGTAAGACGATCGGATAAGTAAATTGCGTTCTCAAATGTATATCATACTTGAACGAACAAATTGGGATATAAATATCCTTGGGCGGATCTTCAGAAGCTCTGGGCGGATTGCTTCTCAGTTCCCGCCCTCGAGTGAGGCGATGGGCGGCTTCACGGATATATCTCTTCACCACTAATTGGTAAGGACGGCCTCGGGAGAAATTGGAGAGGAAGTTGATAGACCGCAGAGTTTATTTTTACGATTTAACATCTGCAACTGATTTTAGAATCGCTCGGATTGTGTCGGTGCTTTTGGATGAAGAATTTTGTAAATAATAACACAAGTAAATTATTTTATAATTGAAGAAGAAGATAACACTAATAATCTCAACGAAAATATGAAATAGAATAAGTCATAGAAAAATAGAAAGAAATAATGGTGGCAACTGGGACTCGAACCAAGAACCTCTTGTCTAACTGAGACGTGTGCTTTTACCAAGACTTAGGGGTGCACGGGTTCATGGGGTATGATTTGTCCAGGTCTTGGCGGCGGATGCGTCTGCCCACCTACTGCGTGGCGGACCGGATCGAGAGAGACTGGTCGAGGGAGGCGTTTTAACTTGTCCAGCCGGATTCTCTCGACCCATCGCCTTGCACTGCAGTTGAGGGGTGGATTCAACGTCCGTCGCTTCTGGACACACTGACCCCCCGATTCCTACCCACCCCTCATAACTTTTCCTTCCTAGAAAGAACTTCATATTATTCCCTTCCTTGTAAAGACCCTCCACACAGCATCCCCTAAGATGACATAGGCCCTGAGGGTAACTATTTTCCTCAGAGCCTCCTGTGTGGAGCTAATGTACAAAAACTCATATTTTAAAATTTTAGAATTAACAATATTATCTTTGACAAATTTTTTCATATCATAGAGGCAACTACCTTTTTCATTGGAAACAATCGTTCTAAGAACTGGTTAGGGAACGTACCCATACTACGTGACACGTTTAGGGGGGGGGGTCTTCAAAATGTCACGCTCCATACAAATGAGCGGCGGGTTGCTTAGGTTTTTGGTCACCGGGGGGGGGGGGGTTAAAAATTGCAAAAAATTGGTCACGTTGTATGGGTACGTTCCCTTAGTAACCTAGATAGCGTCTCGGAAAAATATATCTGATTTTTTTTATGTGGAACATATTATATTGACCTTTTTATGAAAGTCTAAATGAAAATTTAAATATTTTGTAATCTAGCTTCTGTTCAAGTTATGTTAGTAAATATACTGAAATCTGACGTGGTAAATCGATCCACCATTCAGAGTAAAAACACTATTTAAAATCACTTTAACAGCTTTTAAAATTAGATCTGAATAGTCAGGTACTTTTAAACTTTCTCTCCCTCTATCTCTTTCCTTCTTCACTCACTTTGCCTTCGCTAAATGCTCCAGTTGGGGATGCCTTAATCCCACTGGCTCCGGAGTAGTTGGATCACTTCAGCTGTCTTCTTCCTTGCGCTATCCCAACTCATTGCCTAGGTAGACTGTTGGGGTCGGCTCTTCTCGTTCTCAGGTTGTAATATCTTCTGTTCTGGGTATCGCCTTCATCCAGGCCGTTTCTCTGAAGAATTTTGGAACATTGAGTCATCCAGGAGTTCTTCGGTCTTCCTCTGGATGACTGTCGGTGAAGCTCCATAGACATTGCCTGCCTCACTGTGTGGTCTGATGGTCTCCGTCTTATGTGTCCATACCATCTCAACTGTCGTTCTTCCAGCTTACTTTTTATGTCTGTGACACCCAGGCTACCACGAATGCGTGAACTTTTGATCTTATCTTTTAGTGATACTCCTGCCGACCATCTAAGCATTCGCATTTCTGCTGTTTCAAGTTGCCTAGTGTAGGAGTTGTACATAGTCCAGCATTCGGAGCCATACATTATTGCGGGTCTTACAATAGTCTGGTTTATCTTTCCTTTCAGTTTTATAGGCATTTTGGAGTCACACAATATTCCTGTTACGGATCTAAATTTAATCCATCCCACACCTATTCTATGGATGACATCCGCTGCACATCCTCCGTCTCTGTGGATTAGTGAGCCCAGATACATAAATGAATCACAGTTGGCTAATGTTACTCCATCCAGTTACATCGAAGGAGTTACAGCATTTGTGTCTTCAAATGGAAAATACAAATATTCAGTCTTTTTCCTGCTAATTTTTAGGCCATTATCCTCCAGGATCTTTCTCCACCTTTCCAGGCTATTCTGTAAGTCACAATGATTATCTGCTATCAGTACTACATCATCTGCAAAAAGCATAGTCTTGAGAATACTGTTCATTTCTTGGCTTGTTAGATAATTCATGACCATTATGAATAGCAGTGGGCTGAGGACAGATCCTTGGTGTACCCCCACTTTAATTGGAAATTTTGGTGATGTCCCTGATGTGCATCTTACTTGAGTTTCAACGTTTGTATACATATCTTGTATGGAGAGCACATATCCTTCTGGTACATTGTGAGCTCTCAATGCCGCCCATATCAGGCTTCGGGGAACCCTGTCAAATGCTTTTTCCAAGTCTATAAATACCATGTACAAATCTTTTTTTGCATCTCAATGTTTTTCAACTATTATTCACTTCAGCTGTATTCTCATGGAAAAAAAATTAAGAAACAAAAACTTTCAAATAATTATTTCTGGGGACTGACAATTAATTTAATTGCCGGCAACCCGGGCGTTTATTGAAATAACATATACAAACAACTAAGTGACCCGCCTCACTAGACGATGTCTGTTCTGAGACGCATACATATAAATGCGTAAATATATTCATACATACACACATATGTATACGCATGCATGCACATAATCATAAAAACATAAGTATATATATAATCTAGATAAAATTATTGGAAATTGTTGATGGTTATAGTGGGATGTACATAATGTCATAAAACCAAAAATAAAAAAAGAATTATTGAAAATTGTTATAAGGTTATCATGGAATGTACATAGTATCATTGAAGCACTTGTCCGCAGCATCCTGGAATACAGCTCCATTATTTGGGCCCCCTCTGAACAAAACCATATCCTAGAAATAGAAAAAGTACAAAAAAGGTTTATGCGTGACCTGTATATGAGGGAATATACATACTACCCATTCCTGTATCCATCGTTGTTCTTAACAGGAATGCTCGATCTTAATACCTTAGAAGCCCGCCGAAAAATATTTTTCGGTACTGTACTGAATCCACCTAGGTTGAAGGAGATTAATCTATATGTGCCTAACACGCATACTCGTGGGAGATCCCACGCACTTTTTTATGCTCCGAAAGCGAGAACTTCTCAATTCAACTGCTTAACGATTCTGCATTTAGCATCGACATCTTCAATGTTAGCTGTAGAGAGATCAGTAACTATCTTTTGACATATGTCTCAACATAGTGAAACTAAACCCTTGGACTTTTTTGTTCTCTTAAATTTTGTAATCTTCTCCGCAATAATTACGTGTATTAAATAACTGTTTTATGGGGAACCTGAAAAATAAATAAATCCAAAAATCGTAATAGATTTAATGGGAATTGTTATCATGGAATGTTTATACATATATAGTTAATCAAAAAATCAAAAAATTTCGATAAAACTTTAAAAATACTTAGTAATGCCAAGATCTAAATCTAAACATAGTAACAATTCAGCAAAATAATATAAATAAACCTACGAGGTAATAATAAACTTAACATGCGTAAAACGTAAGCAGTATTAATAGGAAAGAATAAATCTCTAAATGACAATTTACGCCATCCCCACATTTGGATAGATCTTTGAATTTTTTGATATACAAACCGGTCAGTGGCTGAGTTGGCATCGCGTTTGGGTCCCACGCAGCATCGTGTGTTCAAGTCCTCGGTTAACTCCTTCATCAGTCCTCCTTCATGACACCATCAACATTTTTTCCGCTTCAAACTTCAAGCAATGACATTAATTTTAAAAAAATTGTAATTTATATATATTTGACGGGTCAGTGGTTGAGTGGGCATAGCGCTTGGATCCCATCCGGGCGTCGCGTGTTCAATTCCTCGGCTGGCTAAGTCCTCCATCACAACACAAGCAACATTTTCGGCTTTCTGTGGTAGTAGTAGGAGATTTTCAAACATTGTTGGGTTATTCGTAACCCGGGAATGTTTGTCTTTCTTTTAAAAAAAAAAAGGTATATGTATATGTATACTTTTTATATGAATACTGCACAAGGTCACCAACTGCTCACATCTGAGTTAGTTAGATTATGTGACCCCCAATTGGAGTATGTTGTGAAGCTGAAGATAGTGGGAAGGGGGTGGAGATAGGGAAGAGAACGATGGGGGAGTACCTGGCTATTCAGATCTGGTCACCAAACACGGCTAAAGCCATTTCAAGCAACGTTTCAATTTTGAATTATGGTCTTATACCAGGGCGATACTGAGAGTGTCTTCCACTCATATCATGGAAGAAAAATATAATAATAACAAACATGAAATAGAACAAGGCATAGAAAAATAGAAAAAGCTAACGGTCGCAACTGGGACTCCTTCAAAACCTTCAAAAGTTATTTTAAAAGAGACTTATTCTAATAAAAATTAAAAACTTTGTATTTAGGTAGATTACAGAGTATCTTAAATTCTCCGCGAAGTAGTTGCCTTTTTAGCAAAAAAATTCGAGTGCAGTTTACACGCGGTAGAAGCGAAACTTTACCAAAACAATCTGAACCATTACTTGAAAAGTGAGGTTATAATCAAAGCGACCAATGAGCGCAGACCTAGCGTAATTTCCGTTTCATATCTCAACCAATAGAAGCCTTTAAAAGTGAAATCATAATCAAAGCGGTCAATGAGCGCAGTTGATGCCTCGCAGGTGCAGTAATCGTCATTTCCGTTTCATCCGTAATCCAAATCACTTCAAAAATCTCATCTAGTCTCTAGAAAGATATATTTTTCTCACTTCATTTTCTCATAGTTTTTTTTTTTTTTTTAAAGGAATACCGCACAAGAGTCCCAACTGCTCCCGTCTGGAGCCAGTGGGACTATGGCATCCCCAATTGGGGTATGTTGTGAGGCTAAAGGTAGTGGGGAGGGTAAGGAGATAGGGAGAGGAAGGTGAGGAAGTACCTGGCTATTCAGATCTGGTCACCAAAAACGGCTAAAGCCATTTCAAGCAACGTTTCAATTCTGAATGGTGGTCTCACACCAGGGCGAAACTGAGAGTATCTTCCACTCTGGAACGTGCAGCAAATATACTATATAATTTTTTAAATGAATAATTGTGAAATAACACAAATTAATCAAATAAAATTTATTTGCCACGCCGGGATTCGATCCCGCGACCTTCGGAGTGCCAGTCAAGAACCTTACCACTGGACTACGCCGGCCGTCATAGTTGCGCATGAAATGACAAGTTTATTACATATTTCCCTTAAACACGCTAAGTTTTAAAGCCTTTAAAAAAATATATGTTATTCTAGAAGATAATATCTAGATTTTCGCAAACGCAAATTATATAAAATTCCCTCGATAGAAAAAATCGCAAAGTATGCTCCAAAAATTTTTATTAACACGTTTGTTTCAGTTATTTTACAAGTTATATGTATGAAAAAATTCACAGTGTTTCTTTAAATGCTGCTTAAGATAATGCCCGCGAGATTTTTGCTCTATTTTAAACGAGTCGTGTCTTATTAAACATTTTCGCAATTTTCGCATCGATTTTGTCGCTGTAAATGTTAGCGCTCTCCTCTAACATTCTTCTTCTTTTCGGGCCCGGTTGCAGAGCCTTAAGTATATTTTCGGAATTTAATGAAGTAAATAATATAATGTTTTTAATACTTAAGCTGTTATTCCTCTGACGCTGAAAAAATGTTTCAGTAGAATTTATTCGCGCCGCCTGGCAAATTGATACAAGTCAAAAAATCTTCCTGTTAATGTAACTGGCTCATTGGTTCAGACAGTGATTTGTACACGTGTTCTGGTTCTTTAGTTCATGGCTTCAAAACACCAATAAAAATAATTATAAATCTATTAAAATGTCAAATCTTCGTGTATTTAGGTTTGGTGGCGTTTATAAAAAGCTTTTTCTAAAATATTTACCTGATCCTGAAAAGGTCATCGTTTATAAGTCATCACACTGTCAGGGTATCGTGCAGCTTTACTGTAAAACCGAGAACCGCATGGGATGCCCTAAACTAGTCAATTTGGGACCGCCGCCCCGGGAATCATGAATTGGATAACCAACACCTCTGCCATAGGTTATCCCAAGTGTTCGCTACGTTTGGTGATTTAGCAGGGGTGCCCAGGTTCATGGTTAAGTTAATACGAACAGAGGCATAATGGTAAGTTTTAAGATTTTCACGGCCAAAAGCATTTTCGTTATTTGTTTTTGGGGTGTTATGCCGTGTTGCGCTACCTCCTTCTTTAGCCAACGTTTCGGACATCGTTGCAGTGTCCATCATCAGGGCAGATCCGGCAGATCCGGTAGATGTGATGTGATGTGTCACATCTACCGGATCTGCCGGATCTGCCGGATCTGCCCTGATGATGGACACTGCAACGATGTCCGAAACGTTGGCTAAAAAAGGAGGTAGCTGCCCTGATGTGATGTGTCACATCTACCGGATCTGCCCTGATGATGGACACTGCAACGATGTCCGAAACGTTGGCTAAAGAAGGAGGTAGCGCAACACGGCATAACACCCCAAAAACAAATAACGAAAAAGAGGCATAATGTCCCATACTTTTACCAGAATCTCAAAATTCTCTCAGTAAGAGCAAGGTCTGTGCTGTAAAATTATATTTCAACATATGAATAGCCATACGCACATAAATAGACTGGACCATACTTACAATGCTCGTTATTATTATTTTTTTACCTTAAATCCACACAGGAGGCTATGAGGAAAATAATTTCACTCAGGGCCTATGTCATCTGAGATGCTATGGAGAGGAAGGAATGAACATTGGTCTTGAAGAGACCCATGTTATAGGAAGGAGGAAACACAGCGGCCGGCAAATCATTCCACAGCCGAGCTGTTGAAGTCACTCCTTACGAAAAGCGACCCGTTCTCATGTGACAAATGTCAACCGTGTACAAATGTTGGGCACGCGTTTGGCGTGTTTCGATGAATGACGCTAGTTCCTCGGAGATTCTTCAATTATAATACCGGTAGAACAAGGATAGCATTCCCACCCGACGCCTGTGCTCTAAAGATTGCAATCCGTCTGTTAAGATGGGAGAATCTATCAAACGGACCGACCGTTTCTGCACACAAATTCTCCAAAACAGGGCAATGAGGATAATACTACGGCGAAATAGATTTTCAAAAGTAAACAAAATGTTAAAGGAACTGAATTGGCTAACCGTGAAACAGATGCTGACCTTGAATACGATGATATTTATACATAAAAAAAATTAACAAAATTTACATACCAAAATACTTTTCAAATAAAATTATATTCAACAAGGACATTCACAGACATAACACAAGGTCGTGCAAAGAAATCAGGCTTCAAAAAAAGGACAAGGCGAATACGCAGAACAGTTTACTGTACAAAGGGATGAAGTTATATAACAAGCTACCAGAAATTTTAAAGTCCACACCAATTGGAAAGTTAAAGAAGTATTGTAGGAGCTGCATAAAAATACATAAAATTTAGTTTGCCATATGAAAAATTATAATTAATTAGAAATTTGTAAACTTAAATGAACAAATTACTAAAATAAAATTAATGGATAAAAAAAATAAAAATAAACAGAGTCGAGGGTATTTTTGAGCTCCAGACCCAGAGGTGGCTGCCAAATTCAACCGTGGGGCGCACTTTTGATTTGTACAGTGTTAGCAGTTGTGTACGATTAATTATTATTCTTTAAATGAGGGAGTAATCGTACCTAAGGATTTAAATTAAAAGGGAGGTAGGGTTTTAAAGGCGAAAAAAAGGCATACTTTCATAATTTTTTTTGTTGCGATATGAATAATGTAAAATTATTTATTTCATATAAGCGTTATAGTATGACATGTGAAGTATCTTTGAAAAAATTTTCAATAAAAAATATTAATAAATAAGTCCGTGAGAGCGAATCTCCAGAGGCGCCTCGAAAAAAGTTTTTATGCGGTGAACATCATAACTCGTTATCTGTTTATTTGAAACAAATAAGTCAAAATGCGTTTATAAGGTGATATGTTTTCCCAGGTAATCAGAAAGAGTTTTTTTTTGCAGCTTGTGGAAGTCAAAAATGTGATTTTTGCTAAAAAATTTCAGTGAATTTGTTATTATAAAATGAAAAAAAATGGTAAAAATAAAAAAAAAACTCTTCTTGATTTTCTGTTGATTTATGTGTAGAAATAGTGTAAAAAATTGCAATAGGATCGTTCAAGTAGATTTTGAGTTATGATGTTCACGGACTACAAAAGACTTCATAGTCCAGTCAAGATGTACAGCCGTGCTTGCAAAAGGTCCAGTCATTCTGATTTTTTTATATGTTGTTAGTGTGGGCTTTGTGGCAATTAATCTCAGGACCTGCCAGTAAACCACTACTGATAGAAAGCAAACTGTCTTTTGGTAAATGGAGGGTGGAGAGAAAACCAGTTATTGAGTTCTTCCACATCACTCTTATCTCGGATGATTCTCAGGTCTACATGATGCTCTCCAGTAAGACATGAGATGCTGCAAAAACTTTCAAGTTCTTCACATACGTTCACCAGCTTTATTTCATGTAATATTTGACGTGGGATACGAATTTTAGAAAATATTTCACAAAATAAGTGACTATTTCGAAAAAATTTGACTTTTTGGAAAAAATGGCCTATTTTTGAAGTACTGTATCTTGGAAATCAATCGTTGTACATAGTTCACTTTGGTCTTAAATTGTAGAAAATTTAGTCTACTTTAAAAGTATGTATACTGACTATCCGGTCAGACCCTTTCTTTACTAAGATATAGAGCAAAAACTGAAAAAAAAAACGAAAATTTCATGGGTTTTTGGGTCCACCGCCGCTCGCACTGCATTTCGGAAATTGCAAATCTGTTTTTTTAATACTGGTTAAGGTCCTAAAAATATATAAAAAATCAGAATGACCGGACCTTTTGCAAGCACAACCCCCTTTTCATGTTTATCTTGACTGGATTAGTTTTGCTCCGATTTTCTTGAAATTTTGACACAATACTCTCGACATGTTGTACATTTAGAAAAAAAGATGATAAAAAAGGGTTTTAAAACCCAAATCCCCAACCTTAAACAAATATGGACAAAGAATACATACGATACCTTAAATTGGCTTGCTGAAAGAAAGAGTTCCTAACTGCATAGTAAATAAGTTTTATTTTTATCATAAAAGTAAGAGCACCCATTGACAAATTACTTAAAAGTCACACATCTACCGGATCTGCCGGATCTGCCCTGATGATGGACCCTGCAACGATGTCCGAAACGTTGGCTAAAGAAGGAGGTAGCGCAACACGGCATAACACCCCAAAAACAAATAACGGAAATACTTAAAAGTAATTTATTGGGAATTTTCTTTTTCTGTAATATTTCGTTTTTTATTTTCACATTATTAAAAAAATTACAGAATATACAATCGTATCTTTGCCACAACTATGAAATACGATAAAGCTTCAATAAATAAAAATATTAGAAATGATACACAGACACACCGTCTAGAAATATTAGAAAAATCAGCGCCTGAACGATACTTAGGTACGTCATATTATGTACATTCCAAAGTAAAATTGTATAGAAGACCTCGTAGCAAAGTTTACCCGGTTCAAGTAAAGTAATTAGGTCCCAGGCGACTTGATTTCGGGACCTCGTATGTATAATAATTGCTTTCTTCCCTCGGCGCCGTCTTGTTGCACTAAAAAATAATGTCTTCTTTTACGACTAGTTCCGCTCGTAAATAATATTCATTATTAATAATAAACACCGTGTTGTAGGTTTTACCCGAAATGAGGCTTTTCCATACCCATGGGGTTGTCAAGAAAAATAAACTAAATGATTAAGTTAAATAAATTTATTTAAAAAAGATCTTTAAATGAATATTTTTGTAGCTTTTTTTCCAGCGTGGTCGTATGAGATACGTATGCTTTATTAGACAACCCGCCATAACACAGATATCATCATCATTACATAGTATAAAATGAAGTCGCTCAAAATGTATGTGCGCATAGATCTTTTTAAATACGCAAAGGATTTTCATGCGGTTTTCACCAATAGATAGAGTGATTCAAGAGGAAGGTTTATATGTATAATACATGCTTATTATAGTAGAGAAAAACCGAGAAATTTAAATATTGGTTGGGCAGCTGGCAAGCGGGTGATATGGATTTTATAAAGGTTAATGGCGTTGTGTCTCGTTAGCCACAGCAACGTGTGGCCGGGTCTGCTAGTATTATATAAAAAAATATTTAAAATCATTTTCTTTTATAATAAATTTTGAAGGTTTTCTCATCAATGAAATATAACATTGACGAAGAATAAAATATTGTTAATTCTCAATATATGAGATTAACAATAATGACAAACCCTCACCTAGGGCCTTTTTCGTCGGAAGTTTAAAATATTTCTGCTCGGCAATAAAATCCAAATAAATGGTTTATTTCTGCGTCCGAATGGAATGCATCCGAAAACTAAAAGCTGTTTTTGAAAAATGATGAAATACGCTTTAAAATTGTTTATTCCAAAATAAATAAGAAATCTACAAGATATAAAAAATTAAATGCAAACGTGAAAATAGTTTTTAAAAAGGCTCACTTCACGTTTTTTCTAACCAAAATTACCGATAACGAAATATAATTAAAATACACTAATATTTTATATGGCGAATGTATTATGTATAACGCTATCGTCAATTCACTTTTTTGTCGTTCCTTGTAAAAATAGTTAATAAAAAAATTCCCAAATTTTCATGAACATTTTTCAAATTGCTGTCGGAATCTTTGGTTTCTTAAATGTGTACATTTTAATTGTTTTGTGGCTTACTTTTAGATTTTAAAATAAGGCGTAGTGTTTTATTCTTTCTAACACCGTTCAGATTTTTAGATCATATTTCTAACCATGATAGTAAGCGAGACACAACGATTTCTATGAGGCCTATATATGCAAGTGGTTTCGAAAAGCGAACAAATCTAGAACAGATCAACAAAATAAGAGGTGTCAGTGGCCGAATTGGTTAAGACGTTCGTCCCGGTAAGACGAGAGATTCAGGATTTGAGTCAGTTTTTTTCTGGGTCTTATTCTTTTTCGCATTTCGTTTAGATTTGTTAGTTTAATCGACTTCTTCAATGATATATTATTATGTAGTCATTGACGAGTCTCAAACGAAAAACATGAATCGTATCAATTAATCGAATCTTTTTCTGATTTTTCTGATTAATTTGAGAGAGTTATCTGATTTTTCTGATTCATTTGAGAGAGTTATCTGATTTTTCTGATTCATTTGAGAGAGTTATCTGATTTTTCTGATTCATTTGAGAGAGTTATCTAATTTTTCTGATTCATTTGAGAGAGTTATCTGATTTTTCTGATTCATTTGAGAGAGTTATCTGATTTTTCTGATTCATTTGAGAGAGTTATCTGATTTTTCTGATTCATTTGAGAGAGTTATCTGATTTCTCTGATTCATTTGAGAGAGTTATCTGATTTTTCGTTTGAGAGAGGTTATTTTTGATTTCAATGATTATATATTACTATTTGTAATATTTATTGTATTAGTTATGTCTTATTAGGCTCTACTTACCTCTCCGTGAAGGAAGGAATGCTGAAGGGAAGGAGATCGGAAAGAGGAAGAGGAAATGGCATCATCCTATCTATTCAGATCTGGTCATCAAGCATAGCCAAAGCCATTTAAAAAAAATTACATGAATACCGCACAAGAGTCCCAAATGCTCCAGTCTGGAGCTAGTGAGACTATGGCATCCCCAACCGGGGTATGTTGTGAGGTTGAAGGTAGTGGGGAGAGGAAGGAGACAGGGAAGAGGAAGGTGGGAAAGTACCTGGCTATTCAGATCTGGTCACCAAATACGGCTAAAGCCATTTCAAGCAACGTTTCATTTCTGAATGATGGTCTTACACCAGGGCGACATTGAGAGTATCTTCCACTCTGGAACGTGCCGCAAATATACTACATATTATTTTAAATGAATTAATTGTGAAATAACCCAAATTAATCAAATAAAATGTATTTGCCCGCCGGGATTCGATCCCGCTACCTTCGGATTGCGAGTCAAGAGCCTTACCGCTGGACCACGCAGGCCGTCTAACGCACCAATTCAATTCTGAATGGTGGTCTTATCTATCACTGTCTTTTTTACATAATTATTTCAAACCTCTGCGGCTTTTAAAAAAGAATAACCTTATTTTGACATCCCTATTAGTGTTTTAGGGCGGGAAAGGACCCCGGCGGCGTTGACAGCCCGTTCCATGTTTGAATATTGATGGGGGATGTGGGAGGTGACTTGACTTATGTGTGGCGTGTTCGGAAATGCAACCTTCATTAACGAGACTGTTCGCTAATTGGCCGCAATTAGATGTGTGCCTTGTGTCCGGGGAACGAACTAAACCTGAATTTAAAAAGAACTTAAAATTTCATGGGTGATATTTAATAGATGACGCCTCGACTAGCAATCCGTATTACGCGGGATCAAATCCTGGCGTGCGTAATTTAATTAATTTTAATTGATTTGTGTTATTTCACAATTTTATTAATTTAAAATAATATACAGCGTATTTGCGGCACGTTTCAGAGTGGAAGATATTCTCAGTACAGTCCTGGTGAAAATCACCACTCAGGATAGAAACTTTACTTAAAATGGCTTTAGCCAGATCTGAATAGCCAGGTATTTCCCCACCTATCTCTTCCCCATCTTCTCCCCCCCCCCCCCCAAACTCTCAGTATCATAACGTACCTCAATTGGGAATGTCATAGTATTACTGGCTTAATACAGGGTCAGTTGGGACTCTTATGCGGTATTCACATAAAAAAGGCTGGCTTAAGACAGGAGCAGTTGGGACTCTTGTGCGGTTTTCACATAAAAAAGGCTGGCTTACGACAGGGGCAGTTGGGAGTCTTGTGCGGTATTCACATAAAAAAGGCTGGCTTAAAACAGGGGCAGTTGGGACTCTTATGCGGTATTCACATAAAAAAGGCTGGCTTAAGACAGGGGCAGTCGGGACTCTTGTGCGGTATTCACATAAAAAAGGCTGGCTTAAGACAGGGGCAGTCGGGACTCTTGTGCGGTATTCACATAAAAAAGGCTGGCTTAAGACAGGGGCAGTCGGGACTCTTGTGCGGTATTCACATAAAAAGGGCTGGCTTGCGACAGGGGCAGTTGGGAGTCTTGTGCGGTATTCACATAAAAAAGGCTGGCTTGCGACAGGGGCAGTTGGGAGTCTTGTGCGGTATTCACATTAAAAAGGCTGGCTTGCGACAGGGGCAGTTGGGAGTCTTGTGCGGTATTCACATAAAAAAGGCTGGCTTAAGACAGGGGCAGTCGGGACTCTTGTGCGGTATTCACATAAAAAAGGCTGGCTTGCGACAGGGGCAGTTGGGAGTCTTGTGCGGTATTCACATTAAAAAGGGCTGGCTTAAAACAGGGGCAGTTGGGACTCTTATGCGGTATTCACATAAAAAAGGCTTGTCAACGGTTTGTATGTTAATTTTGTAATACGTAGATATGTAGGGTGTTAAGTAACGTACTTTACTTACTTATCAGTGAATCCTGACATTATTTGGAGTAAAAAATGTGAATCTCCAAAATCAAACAAAAAATAAACCTCTTCCACATGTCATCACTGGTCACTCAGCCGGGTAACTGCCCAACCTCTCACCCCGCCCGTAACTCTCCAATACCTACTGATTTATCATGAGTTAAAAAAAAAACATCGAAAATGTCACCAGCGACCAAAATTTAATTTACATTTTTTACTCAAAATAATGTCAGAAATCACTGGTTTAAGTAAGTCAATTACGTCCCTTAAAACGGTGAACATGTCTCTAGAATTTCTTGGTAATAACATTTTTATTACGGTATTTGGATACTATGTCGCTTATTATTTAATTCCTGTCGTTAATGCATTTTAAAAAATTGGCCCATGAAGTGAAAACTTTATATTTTTTAGTAATTGGGAGATTTTTTTAGTCATTGGGGGATCTCAAAAAGTACTACTAACATGTTATTAATTTTTTGTTGTTGTATATTTGTATACATAAACCTTTATAAAATATCCCTTTATCTGCATGAAAAAATGTTCTGCAGTCATGATCTCAACGTTGGATTACGAGTGCGAATGGTCAGATGCTACGTGTTTTCGATATTATTTTATGGAATGGAAGCGTGGATGCTTACTGAAGAACTAATTAGGCGACTTGAGGCATTCGAGATGTGGATCTACAGAAGAATACTTAAAATAAGCTGGATGGACAGGGTTACGAATGAAGATATTGCGGTTCGGATGAATTAAGAAAAAAAAGTTATTAAAACTATAAAAGTTCGAAAACTTTAATATCTTGGACATGTGATGAGACATCCAGAGAAGTATGTGATCTTGCATCTCATAATGCAGGGAAATATTGCCGAAAGACGGGACCCTGGAAGAAGGAGAACCTCATGGCTGAAGTGGTTTGGCCAGTCAACCATAGAGCTGTTACGGGTCGCAATAAACAAAATCCGCATATCCAACATGATGACATGACATGATGACATGACATGATCCAAGTTGAACGGACAGGGAACAAGAAGAAGGAGAAGAATATTTGTTTACTTATTTATACTGGGTTTTTACAGATGTTCTCACTCGCGTGAGAAAAATCCAGCTATAAAAACTCAGTTCATTAAACAAATAAGACAATTAGGTTAAAAATTACGCAGTTAAATTATGCATTGTTAAATTTTGAAATTATTCGAATAAAAAATAAATTAAAAAAAAAAACAATTGGAAATAGAAAATTATAAAAAAAACAAAGTTCGCAAGGATAGGCAAGAGACATTAGATACATAATGACACAAGATATAATTAGCAGAACATATTTTTCAGCAATCGCAGAACATTTTTGGCTGACTTAGAAATATAAAACAAAAAATCATTAAATTAAATCATATCAATTAGCACACAAATTTAATCAAAATTATCAACACATTTGGGAACCGATGATTTCTTCGTCGGGTTAAAATTAAAATTAAATTGAGAAGGTTAAAATATATATAAGACAATTTGTCTATTGATTGTACTTCTTTATTGGTATTATTTATGACAAAACAAATCATGTGTTGCTCTGTTAACAAAGAAACTACATTTGAAGTTTATTTATCGATCTTAAAAAACATTATAACACTTTAACACTTATTTTTCTGATATCTTGATTAATTGACTCTCTGCTACATAGCTCGTCAAAAACAATAATAATGTGTTTGTATGTCACCATGACAACACATCAATGAATCACATTTGAAAAGTAATTCATTATTTCAATACGAAGGAATCCCTATGCATACCTAGGTAGGTATTCCTTTACATATATGCTAAATAAGGGATCAAAAAAAGGGAAATTTTCTTAAAAGAATAATAAATAAATTAAATAGAAACACTAGAGCTCATTCATAAAACTACTAGCTGACCCGGCCACGCGTTGCTGTAGCTAATAATACACAACGTCATCTACTGGACGGTTATCCAACCTTTATAACCACCGCCGTCTTTGAGTTTATCGCGAAGAGACAGACAGATGCCGCGGAGGACATTATTTTGTAATACATAGTGTGAAAGATTATAATAATGTGCGTGAAATGATTGGGGTAACTAACGTATTTAAGTTAATAAGGATTAATACTGTATCCGTCTAGATAACTTTTCAATTACCGCAATGTACGTGACCATTTTTTTAGAAGATAGAATGGGTATAGTAAGCTATCCGTAAAAGATAGATATATGCCATCGCGGACTTTTTTGTAGATCTATAAAAGAGGAATATCTCACCATGCATTGTTTTGTTATATCCCAAAAGGATTAGGCAGCGTTTTCGATGAAAGCCACCAGGCGGCTTTACTTTTTCCGACACTTCTAAGAATTATCGTTATGTTTCAACCAATTTACACAAATCCTTGACAAATTACATACCTTAACCTTCCTCACGAAACACTCTATCTATTGGTGAAAACCGCTTGAGTTTATCGCGAACAGACAGACGACGCGGGGCACTTTAATTTATAATATGTAGAGAAGGAGATAGAGAAGATAGTGATGTGGAGATATAGAGATGTAGAGATAGAGATGTAGAGAAGAGATGTAGAGATAGTTGCTACACATTTAGATTACTGCTCTACGATGTTATATTTGGCCAATGAAGGAAACTTGAACAGTCTAAAAGTATATTTATACAGAGCTATGAGATGTATACTTAGGAAAGGCAAATACGCAAGGATTATAAAATGAGATAGGAGCTAAATTGGATTCCAATAAAAAAGAGACTGCTGTTTAATGTGTTCATTTTTGCGCATAAAGTTATGTAAAACCAAAAGCTAAAATATTTTAATGGTGAAATTGTTTTTAATAGAGATATACATTACGAAACCAGAAATATAAATATTGTTTGATTGCCACATATGAAAAAATTATATTCACAAAACTGTCTTATGTATAGAGGACTAAAGATGTATGATGAAATGACCGAAAGTATGAAGAATGAAGGTAGAATGACTATTTAAAAATAAATGTTGAGCTTACTGTAAAAATATTTAAATATATGAAATGAAATGTTACCTTGTGCATATCTCTATGCCGTGTCTGTCTGTCTGTCTGTTCATAATAAACTCAAAAACTACTGAACTGATTTTCATGCGGTTTTCACCAATAGATAGACTAGAAATAGGAAGGTTTAGGTATATAATTTGTCAAGGTTTTGTGTAAATTGGTTTAAATATATGTATTGCGGTGGACGAGCGACTGGCAGCGGGCGGTGTGGATTTGATTTGCATGGAAATCTACAGTTTTATGCCGAGGTTGATGAAATTTTGCACATGTGGCCTTCAAAACAAGAGGAAGGTCACTGTCACACATTTGATTTCGAAAACTCTGTGTAAAGCCCAAGCATCGCCGAGGACTTTAGCTAGTTAGTTTTTATTCTAATCATTACATAGTATAAAATGAAGTCGCTCAAAATGTATGTGCGCGTTAATCTAGATTAAGTTAGATTAAGATTAAGTTAGATTAAGTTAGACCAAGGATGTTAAGTAGATTACTAAATACATAAGGTAAATGTATTATCGGGGGCAAGAATTCCAATAATCCATGCGCTTGATAGCTGCAAGACGAGTGGTTATCTAGCCTCCTACATAGTTAAGTAATTTGAAATACGTACATATAAAAAGATATTTAATTTACTTTATCGGGGGCTAGAATTCCAATAATCCATGCGCTTGATAGCTGCAAGACGAGTTGTTTCTAGCCTCCTAAGTTAAGTAAATTCTAATGTAAAATCCATGCTAATTTGTACAGAGCTCTTGAGGCGATTTTTCGCAAAAACAGCGCTATATAAGTTGTCCAAATTTATTATTATTATTACTATAGTCACTTCTGAAATTCGTTCTACGGAAGAAATTGGAAAATAGATGTCCTAGAGTAAGTAGGTAATTGATTTGAATTATTTTATTTGATGAAGTCGCTCAAAATGTATGTGCGCATAGATCTTTTAAACTACGCAACGGATATTCATGCGGTTTTCACCAATAGATAGAGTGATTCAAGGGGAAGGTTTATATGTATAAAAACATGCTTATTATAGTAGTGAAAAGTCGAAAAATTCAAATACTCAATTCAGGCAGCGGGCAGCTGGCAAGCGGGTGGTGTGGGTTTTATAAAGGTTGGGTAATGGCGTTTTGTTTCGTTAGCCACAGCAACGTGTGGCCGGGTCTGCTAGTGTAGTATATATCATCTAATTCAATAAAAAAATAATTAAAAAAAGAGTATTTGCGAATATTGAAGAAGTGAAGAAAACATTTTTTGAGATATATGTACTGAGACAAGAAAGCAAATAAATTGAACACGTAAAATAAATCTGAGGGCTAAACTATTGAAGCAACCTCCCACTTCGAGAGGAAATAGTTAGTCCCGTAGCGAAGTACCTACCGGTTTCGCTTCATTTAGTCCGAGACGCATTCATCACAGCATTGCATAGTTTGCTTCGGTCCATTGGCGGCAGCAGTATCTTTATTGTGGCAGGATATTGCCAGATTATAATGCGTACGATATATTATAAAGTATATGTACTTGTGAACCATGTGCTTTTTGGCAGATTTCGTGTATTGGGCGAAGTATTTACCTATTGCGTACCATTAATGGTAAAGTCATGTTTTTATTTTTTATGGAACCATTTATTGGATAACCACCACCCCTGCCATAGATCACCCGAAATGGTTGGCTACGTTTTTTAAATATTTTTTTATACGAATACCTAACAAGAGTCCCAGGTGCTCTCTTCTGGAGCCAGTGAGACTTCTTCTTCGATGGCGCTACAGCCCATATCGAGCTTTGGCCTCCTGCAACAGTCGCCTCCAACTCCTCCTGTCCTCAGCGGCTGACTTCCAATTTGGTACCTGGAGAAGCTGTGCTGCATCCCCTCTTACTTCGTCTTCCCACCTCAGTCTGGGTCTTCCCACTTTTCTCTTTCCACCTGGGTGTCCAGTCAAAATTCTTTTTGGGACGCGTGTATCCGGCATTCTCTGTACATGCCCAGCCCATCTCAGCCTGAGGAGTCTCATATGTGCTGAGATGCTAGGGGCCTTATATATATATCATACAATTCTGTATTGTGCCGGATGCGCCACTGTTCACCCTCTTTCACGGGTCCACATATTCTTCTCAGCACTTTTCTTTCAAAATTATCCAGCATTTCAGCCATCTTTACCGTCAGTGTCAGCGCCTCACATCCATATGCCAATACAGTTCTAACAATGGTCTTATATATGGTTATTTTGGTTTTTCTGTGGACACTACGTGACTTAAACACAGCCAGTGAGACTATGGCATCCCTAATTGGGGTATGTTGTGAAGCTGAAGGTAGTAGGGAGGGGAAGGAGACGTGGAAGAGGAAGGTGGAAGAGTATCTGGCTATTCAGATCTGGTCGCTAAACATGGCTAACGACGTTTCACGCCATGTTTCAACTCGGAATGGTGGTCTTACACCAGGGAGATACTAACGGTATCTTCCACTCTGGAACTTGACGCAAATATACTACCTACACATTTTTTTTAATGAATTAATTGTGAAATAACACATATTGTTCAATTAAAAGTTATTTGCCCACGCTGGGAACTGATCCCGCAACCTTCAGATTGCGAGTCAAGAGCCTTACCTATAGACCACGCCGGCCGTCATGTAGTGACATAGCAGGTTAGGTGAGGTTTGTCTAGGTCTTCACGGCGGATGCTTTTGCACACCTACTGGCTGGCCGTATCGGGAGAGACTTGTTGAGGGAAACCTTTCGACCTCTCCATCCGGACTCTCTCGGCCCATCGCAGTTGGAGGGATGGATTCATACGTCCGTCACTCCTGTACGCATTGTTTCCCAGATTCCGACCCACCCGTCATGCCTTTTTCCTTCCCAGAACATGCTTTCTTTCCTTTCTCTAAAAAGACCCTCCACACAGCATCCCCAGACTGACTTTTGATTTTTTCCTCAGGGTATCCTGTGTGGAGCTAATGTAAAAAATGTTGACAGTATAATTACATATTATGTAAAACAAATATTTACAATAAAGATGTCGACAACATTTGTATTTTGGTTTGCTAAGGCATTTGCGAATTTGCGACATATTTTTTTTGTGAACGGTGGCATTGAAATAGGTTCTTATGCCCAGTTCATTGAACTTGAGTAATGTACGAGTAACGCATCACGCGGGAATATTTCACATAACTTACTTACTCACCCATCAACAACCGAATTAGTATGTTAAATAATAGAGAAGTTTTTAGAAAAGTGTTTTAACTATATATCTTTTGGTTTTAGTGAGACGTAGCGCCTACCGGACACGGATGTCGCACAGGGCGGATGTTCCCGCCCAGAAGAGAAAGACGATATATAAAACAATAAGTTGGTGAGTGGTGGCGCCATGCTTGATGTGGGGGTTCCAAATTTGAAATATTCCAAATTGTCTTGTGCACGTGTGGTGTTGCCATACAAGTGTGAACATTTTCGAGGATCATTTAAATAGTTAATTATATATATTTTTAAAATTTACGTACGGTATCTCCCAATGTTATTATATTTTTCTGCCAGTAGGTTTATACAAGGTGTCCGGGGGTAAGGTACATAAACTTCCGGAGGTAATAGTACAAATAATAAAAAAAATTAAAAAATTCGAAATTCCAACATTTTAAGGTATTTTTCGGGTAAATAAGTTGGATTGTTTGTATGGAAAAACAAACATTTTCTATGGAAAAATATTTTAGTAAGCATTGGATATTCTAAAAAAAGTTATTTATCTTTTTTTATTTAGGTAGAACCACCTCCCGAAGTTTTCGCACTTTCCCGGGGACACACAGTATAGTGATTGATTTTTGGAGTATAATGCCGTTTCCTTCTGCTTTAGGCAACGTTTCAGACAGCCTTTCAATCATCATCATCAGGATAAATTTTAATACACAGCTGAATATAATCAACAAGAGATCTAATAGGGAAATCCTTCTACATCTTTAACGTAACTTTTTTTTAAATTATTGTCATTGTTTGCCTCTGAAGTCCCAACTTCTTCTCTAATTCAGGATGCCAAAGTCAATGAGACTGTGGCATCCTGAATTAGGGTATGTTGTAAGACTAAATGTAGTGGAAAGGGGATGGAGATAAGAAAGTGTAGGGTGAGGAAGTATCTAAAGAGTTATTCAGATCTGGTCACCAAACTCGGCTGAACCCATTTCAAGGAACATTTCCATTCTAGGATCCGTGGTCTCTCACCAGGGCGATACTGAGAGTATCTGGGTAACCATAGGTAGATATGAGGCGTGTTAAAATAATGACGGCAATCTCCACCATTGGCCTAAAATGAGTTAGATATGGCGATGGATAGAGAAACAAAAATAATATTGACTGCTGCATAGGTTTCGGAGCATAAATGATAGTATCCCACGCAGTTTTTAATAAATATTTTTAATTCTGCAACAACCACGGCAATCTCCATTAGGGTAATGCAGAGTACATAACAAAAGCGACAATATCCGTCTATTAATTAAAAATAACAAAATAATTTACAAATTAATTGCAATAAAATATTCATAGAGTGTAACTGATGGAAACAATTAATAACAAAAATTGTGCTTTATGGTTTATAGTACGGGAATAGAACTAAAAAATTGTTTTTTTGCGTATTACAAAACTAAAATCAAAATATAATAATTGGTGAATGCCGTCTTTGTATTAACACGCCTCATATATATATTCATTTTATATAATAATTAATTAACATTTTGCAGACATGTTATAACTTTCCTTAAGTGAAATTCTGTAAAATATAACTGATTAACTGTGAACCTTCGACCTCTAAATAATTAGATAAATTTTAATTTATTTTTTACATTCATTACATCATAATATTGTGACCTGGCTAACTTCTTATTGAAACTAATATAATGAAACTCTTTAGGCTTTTTACACGCACCTCCAATATTCACCACAAAACGAGCTGTTTAGTTTAATATCTTTAGTAATGTCCCGTGTCGCCGTGGCGCTAGTCTACACTCCAAAATGTTCAATTCCATTTTCAAATATTACACAAATTCTTGCAAAGCGATAATTGTTGCAAAGCTTTGTTAGGGTTATTGCAAGATGAAATTTTATTGATTGCGGAAATTTGAAATGGGACAATACATCCAAAAATGGGTTAAATATGTCATTTTTCTTAATTTTTTTTCTCTTTCTGAGTAGGAATCTAATGGTCAATGTGTCCAGGAGACGTATGAATCCATCTTTCCCAATGCGGTGCAAGGCACAGTCCTGCTAGAAAGATCGAAAGGTCTGCCTCAGCCAATCTCTCCCGAACCTGCCCGCCACGAAGTATGTGGACAAACGTTCCGCCGCTAAGACCTAAACAAACCCCACCTCATGAAACTGGGCACCAAAGTCACCAAACGTAGCAAAAAACGACTTTGGTGACTTGTTGCAGGGGTATTGGTTACTCATTAAATGGTTACCCATACCGCTCTCCCAAATTCTCTTGAACAATATTCACATTAATAAGATCAGGCGTAATATTAATTGGTCGATAGTAAGGATTTTGATTTGTAACCTCAGTTTTCACAGAATTTTTCATTTTCCAATGAAGGTATCGGTCTTTTTTTTTTTACATTAACTCCACACAGGAGGCCCTGAGGAAAATAATTTCCCTCAGGGCCTATGTCATCTGGGATGCTGTGTGGAGGGTCTTTTTGAGGAGAGGAAGGAATGAACATTGGTCTTGAAGAGACCCATGTTGTAGGAAGGAGGAAACACGGAGGCCGGCAAATCATTCCACAGCCGAGCTGTTGAACACAAGAACGAGTCGAAGAAACGACCCGTTCTCATGTGACAAATGTCAACTGTGTACAAATGTTGGGCACGCGTTTGGCGTGTTTCCCGACTATGCACCGGTGCCGAAGGGATCAATGATGCTAGTTCCTCGGAGCATCTTCCATTGTAATACCGGTAGAACAAGGATAGCATTCCCACCCGACGCCTGTGCTCTAAAGATTGCAATCCGTCTGTTAAGATGGGAGAATCTATCAAACAGACCGCCCGTTTCTGCACAGAGTCGAGGGTCTGCCAAATTCAACCGTGAGGCGCACTTGCGATTTGTACAGGGTTAGCAGTTGTGTACTATTAAAGTATCTGCGGGCCCTGTACAGTACGCCCAGTTTTTGGGAGGCTAACTTTACTCTGGCTTCGATGGAGCCCCCATACCTGAGCTGGTCACTTAGGGTTACACCAAGCATATCAATGAGGGCCTGTTCGGAAGATTGCTTCTATTGGTCTGCCGTGAAGCACGTCAAAATATCTATATATATAAAATCAATTTATGCTTGCGTGCTTGCATGTTTGTACCTGTGCATGTATTGCATAGGAAATGTTTGAAACTTTCAAAATAACCTTCTTTCCACCTTCGCGAAGGTTTCTGGATTATTACAACCACATAACAATACATCTGAAAAGTTATTTAATCATTACAAAAACTCTTACGAAACTGTCAAAATTTAAGAATGACATTTTCCAAACCATTGACTGTTCAATCAAAATTCAATTTTCGAACAAACTCTTTAAATTAATGAATTTAATCGCGGTACTCACCTATGGTACTAAAAGTGACATCATAATCAAAGCGGTCAATGAGCACAGTCGATGCGTCATAGGTGCAGTAATCGTCATTTCCGTTTCATCCGAAATCCAAATCATAGCGGGGCTACAGATATTTCACTTCAAAAACTTAATCAGCAGGTTTATCACTCATAAATATTAAGATGACGCGTGACGTATGGAAACGTGTGCCACTTTTAATAAAACCTAAACAAAATATAAAAAATAACAAAATACGAAACATAATTATATAAAATTATAAAATCGAATACTTTGAATCTAATCAAGTATTTTAAATAGGTATCAAGTCAAGATTGTTCTTATAATATACAAAAATTAATGTTTGTAATATATGAAAAATGAAATTTGTAAAAAAACGAGCTTTTTGAAAATCTGAATGTACCGGGATTCTACGGCGTCCCGTATATTCATACGGGACGCCGTAGAGTCCCATACGTATATTCGTACGTCATTCATAAGTATATTCATACGGGACGCCGTAGAGGGGATGGGAACGCGGGAGGGAGGTTCGCGGGTCGAGGGGTAAAGTAAGGCAGGGAAGTGGAGGGGGAACGCATGAGGGGAAGGGGACATGGGAGGGGAAGGGGAGGCAGAAAGGGAACGGGACGAATAGGAAAGGACACGTAGGGAGAAACAATTTCTTTATTAAGTGGTATTGCAACGCATGCCGTGAAATCAGAGCAAATATGTTGAGCTGGCTAAAGTAGTTACATATCAGGTAGAACTTTATTTGTAAAAATAAAATCTTTCATGACCAAACCATTTTCCACCACTAGTGGCGTACCGCAAGGTAGTCATCTTGGCCTAATTTTATTTCTTGTTTTTATAAACGAAATAGTCAACTGCTTTAAAGACGTCAAAGTATTGCTTTTCGCTGATGACGTTAAATTATATAAAGAAACAATCCTTAATCACTGTGAAATTCTTCAATCCAATATAGACATGCTAAAAATTTGGTGCTCACAAAACAATCTATATTTAAATGTAGAAAAATGCAAAACTTTGACCTTTTCCCGAAAAAAAAAACATCACTGTTTTTCGACTATTCAATAAATAAAATAAATTTAGAAAGAGTATCGGAAATGCGGGATCTTGGCATAATAATGGATGAGAAACTAGACTTCACGGTTCACATTCAACAAACTGCAAATAAGGGTATGAAAACATTAGGATTTGTATTAAGAACAATTAAAAACATTGAATCGTTACAAATCATTAAGCTATTGTACACATCCCTTGTTAGAAGCCTAATAGAATATAACTCCATAGTCTGGTCGCCCTTCTACAAAATTCATATTCGTACTATTGAAAGAATTCAAAGAAAATTCCCTTTAGAGCACATAAAATACCCTTTAAATATTCCAACATTAGAAAACAGACGAAAAATAAACGACCTAACCTTTTTATTAAAATTATTAAACTCTAAATTCGACAGTTGTGAACTCCTGCAATTAATAAATCTACATGTACCTACATGAACAACTGGAGCAAACATTGACATTTTATATACGTACATCTCATTCGAACTATGATTTACATTCTCCAATACAACGTTTACATAGTCTTGGTAACAAATACTTAAACAATATGGATGTATTTGACAATAATTTGAACTTAGCAAACTTCAAACGTCATATTTGCCAACTATTTATTTCTACCTATCCCATAAACTAATGTGAACAACTATTTTAACATTGCCTACTTTATCTAAACTCCTATATTTTATGGACTATATTTTATGTTACCTGTATTTTGTTAACGCTTATATTTTATGTAACCTATATTTGGTTTTTAACATATATTGTGTTACTTGTATTTTGTAAACCTATTCTTTTCACTGTAATTAAAAAAAAATGTACTGCTCTAAATAAAATGTAAATGTACTATGTAAAAGCCCTATGGGCGTTTAAATAAATATAATAAATTCCTCATTTCGCAATTTTGTTTTTCAATTCAGCCGGTCGCGGTATGGTGTCAGTTTCAATCAGCGGATTGTCCTTATTCCGATGTCTGCCGCTTGTCAGTCTTCCCAGAAACAGTAAAAACAACCACATAGCTAGCGGTACGGTCGGCTGGACGCGGAAAACACGTGTGAACCGAGGACTGGGAGACCCACTCATTTATGAATGAAATGATTTATATGTTTAATCATAAAGTTACATTGGATACATTTTAAACTTCGCAAATAAATTGATAATAATATATCGACGATATGATCCGTCCTTAGTGTTCTAGGAACTCCAGTTTTATATGTATAAGCATATTTTTATTTATTTTTATTTTTAACTTTATGAGTAAAACCTCAAATTGTAATATTTAATTAAATGAAAACAATATTAAAGATACTCAATTACGTAGGTAGAGTCGATTTTAGTTGGTACAGTCGCGGCCTGGAAAGCCGAAGGTCCTGGGTTCGAGTCCCAGAGGTGCCAATATTTTTTTACGATTTTTCTGTTTCCAGATTTTCGATTAAGTTTCGCTAATACTAGACTTGAAGAAAAGTCAATAGATGTCGCATATTATAAGTAAAATAGATACAAAATTATCCAGGCACTATCTAGATAGCATTTAGTTCGGGTTTGAATCTTGCAATCTAGCATCATATTTCATGATTTTTTTACCCCCCCCCCCCCACGTCCCTGTCACACATCGTCTCATTTGTGAGATCCCCTCCCCCCCAAAATTAATCAAAGCAGTGGTTCAAATAATTTTTTTATAATTTTATTAAAAATATTTAAGTTTTTCGTTTACATTTAAGTTTTGCGTTTTAATAATTTCGATTTTTCCATGTGACGTCACATAGTTGATGACCCCTCCATACCCCTTGTCACACACAACGTCACACTTCTCTACTCTCCCCCCCCCCCCCCCCCCCTAAGGTTTAACACAATTTATGGATGGCCCCTAAAAGATGGCAGCCAATAAAATATGAGTTAAGCGTTAAGAAAATGAAGATATTGTTAGTAGTTCTTTGTAGAAGTATGATACAGTTAAAAATGACCGAATCGGATCAGTAAGGTTAGATAGGTCAGTTGGTAGAGTCACGCCCCGGAAAGCCGAATTCTGGGTTCGAGTCCCAGGGGTGCCAATATCTTTATCTGATTTTTCTGTTTCCAAATTTTGTATTGAGTTTCGCTAATATTGTCCATATTTTTATTTGTATGTTTGTACGTACTTAATTTATTTGCATGTATGTACCTACTTACTTAACATAGCAGCTTTTTCTTATTAAGTAAGATACTAGTTTGGTTTTAAAAACTATATTTACACTTTTCATGGGGGTTTAACTAATTATTATCTACAAAGTTCAGTTCTCAGCATAAAATAAGTGATGTATTTTAAAGCCCAAGCCCTCTGAGTGACTTCCATCATGCAGAGCATTTTAAGCGACGATTATTGCGACTTTAATGGGTGTTTGGCTTAAACTTTAGCCCCGCTCACCGCTTACACGCAAATAAATCCCCGATGTTTTAAAGTTCATAGATAAAAATAGCAAAATTTTAGTTACCGCCCGATTAGCGGTAGACTACCATTAGCTTGCGAGCAGACCAAATATCATACAAAACTTTTGGGAGCTAGTGACATTTCTTCTTGCCTTATCATTTGGAGTTCCAGCAGATTAAAATCGACGACTTTACAATAGTATACAGGCGTAACTACCGACGATTTCTGTTTTCCCTAGCACGGCCACACTGTTGATAGCCAGACAGATATTCGTAGGGAATAAATAAGAAATTGAATTACGCTGATACTGGCGGATCCTTCTATGCCTATGGATTTACATTCCTTAACGTTAAACCGCTATATGAAAATAAAAAATTCTAACAAATAGACCATTTAGAACCGAAATAACTACCTACTAACAGAAATTGGCACCACACGTGTGCCCTGAAGAAAATAATTTCCCTCAGGGCCTATGTCATCTTCAGAAGAGGAAAGTTTTGGGAAGGAAGAAAGTTAAAGGAAGGGGTGGGTAGGAATCTGGGGTTCAGCGTGTTCTGGTCATCCGCCTCCAAGACCTAGGCAATCCTCACCCCATGAACCCGGGCACCCCTGCTAAATCACCAAACGTAGCGAACCACTTGGGGTGACCTATGGCAGAGGTGTTGGTAATCCAATAAAGGTTCCCGGGGCGGCGGTACCCAATCCCGCCTTCCAAATTGAAAATGTTATGTTATGCGTATAAATAGTGCATGGTTACATAGTTCTTAGTTGTATTTGAAATCCTTTTTCCCTCCAACGAAATAAATTGATTATTATCGTAGATAAATAAAGTATGTTTACGGATCGCATATATAATTTCTTAGGCTACTTGCATGGACTTCATAACGACTTGGAAAAAATCGTTTGGATAGATTTTTTTACTAAGATTACGAAAATGTTAGTAAAATTTTTTAGAAGTGTACAGTTTTTTTTTTTTTTTAAATAAATAAATCCATTATTTGGGCTCGTGACGTCACTACATGAAAATGTCCCGTCTCCGAAAATGTTCCTATTAATTTTATAAAATTCCACACTGATTTATTTTTTTATATGGCATCACTTTGATTTCAGGCGAATTTTTGAATTTGACATTTAACGTTCACTAGATTTATTGTTTGTTGTCTGCGAACGAATCATTTGGTTTGATTTTTTGACAGATGTTATGAAGAGAACCCCGTACATTTTTCGTTGTCCGTACTTGTTTTAGAGGTATAATGATAATGGTGCGGATTTTAACAAAATCACATTTTATAATATTCTTATTATTATTATAATTTACAAGTACAATTATATTACATTTGATTTAGTAATATATACGTTGAACATTATAATGATTAATGATCAATAAGATGGATCAAGGAAAAAAATATTTATGAGATTTAATATTTTTGGTATGCCTCGTTATTCTCCTGTGTCATTCGTGTTGAAAACGTTCTTTTTTTTTAAATGATTTTCGGCTATGTAATTATCGTTTTTCCGCACCTATAAAATTATGTCCCGTCTTTCCGGTTTATAAAAAATGGTCTGATTTTTCGGATTGAAATTTTCAAATAATCGCCAGGGTTTCAAAAATACGATTAAAAAAAAATACAGAATATCTTAGAATATTTGCCTAAACCGGAAAATTTCTTAAGAAAAAATTATGCAACTTGTCTTTTCTCAGAGCTTCGTTAGTCCACCTCCTCAAAATAAATGACTTATTACTGAATAAGCCAGTTATTTTGCGTAACGAACGACATTATTAAAAATGTTTTGTGTATTGTCAGCTAAAAATATGCAATGACGTGACAGTTCTGTAACGTTCCGATCAATAAGGTTGATGTCATAAGACGAAAGCATCGACTAAAGACCAAAGGGCAAAAGGAATGAGAGAAAGGATGGTCAATATGAAAAACTTAAACAAAATACTACCTAATAACAATTTTTTGGTACTTATTAACATTTTCGGTTATATGTCTGTTCTAATAAAATCTGTAATGTATGATTATAAGGTAATATAAATTTTGTGTAGGTAGAACCTATACCTTTTGTCATCCGACCGCTGTCTTCTCAGAGCAAGTAGAACTCCATCGCAGGATAGTGGAGATAAGGATTTAGAGGTCATGCATATAAAAGACGCATATTTTACTAGTGAAAATTAATGTTGACTTTATTGCAGTTTGCAAGGGAAAATTGAACAAAGGAAATTGTAAATAAAACATAAATACCTTGAGCAATAATTAACTGATGTAGAAAGAGAGAGTTAACCAATTACGTATAATTTTAATACCGCACACGTCCCGTCGCCGTGACAGTCGTGACATTCCACCAAAAGACGACAGCAATCCCCAAGACACCGTCCAGCACGTCATCCAACGGCGTGTAGAAAATCTCGCCGGCCAAAGCAGTGCAAAGCCGCTTCATTCAAAGGGATTCCACCCAACAACCAGGCACAGCAGATATACACCCATCAGGCGGTGTGTAGAAACTCTCGCCGGCCAAAGCAGAGCCAAGCCGCTTCATTTAAAGGGATTCCTCCCAACAACCAGGCACAGCAGATATACACCCATCAGGCGGTGTGTAGAAACTCTCGCCGGCCAAAGCAGAGCAAAGCCGCTTCAATACATTCCCCCGTTGATTACCGATTAAAATTCACTTCCGCACGCGGTTCAAACAATCGCTCGGCATCCGGCGAGAAATAAAATAAAATAAACAGGCTTCTATGCCATTTGAGTCGTCACACGCTCACAGAAAGAAACAATAAACTCATTCTAGGCTACATCGCACTAGAATTCTTGATCACCCAAAACTCTCCTCCAAAATCTCTTCTCGCCTCGAAAAATTACGTGATGTCCTCCGCCATCTTTCCTCGAATGACGTTTCCGTCGCCGTGATAGTTTGGCCAACCAACAAAGTTAAAAAAAAAAGAAAAAATAAATAAAGCATAGACAATAAACAGTACCTATTTTGAGCAGTACCTGCTCACGAAATAGATATGTTACATTTCCCCGCAACCCCCGAAAATTTTACGGCGCGAAGTGAAGTAAAATTATTAGGACACCGCCCAACAAGACTCTCTCTTTCCATATCTGTTAAAGAAAATAACACATCACAGTATTAGAAAAACAATAACATAAGACATACTAAAGTAGCAAATTAAAAAACAAAAACCCATTCACAGAACGGTATACAAAAGAAAAACTTTGAAAATGAGGTAATACCTCCACTTTTACAAGCTCGCTTGTAAGATTACCAACACGTTACTCACATGACGAGAGACAATCTCTCAAGAAAACACTAGTGAGTATGGAGAACTCAAGCTCCCACTTTCCTTTATAGAAAAAAAGCAATACTTAGTTATTATTAACATATAATTAACTCTCTCTTTCTCTATCCTTATATTCTAAACAAAAATGATATATGGAAAAAGTAACGTCATACAAATTATATTTAATGCGTCTTAAATTATCGACTAAAACTAGTCCAAGGTATAAACAAATATACAGAATTAACTCGTTCAATTTAAAATTGATGTCTAGGAGGTCAGATCAAGTATAATACAATTATTACTTGTCCATCGTATAACAAGTTTTATAAAAAAACTGTCAATTACAAAGTGGTCAGAGTAGGGTTTATATGTAAAGACATACCTATCTGTCAAACGGTTTTAGATCAGGTTTTACAATACCGATGCACTACCTATGTATAAAAGAGGTTAGATTAGGGTTTACATATTTTAATTACCTATCCATCAAAATTATGAAAAAATTCATTAGGAACACAGAAGCAAAACAGGATCTAGAATGTTAGGCTTAGAGCTTAGGGATTACAATTAAACAAAACACCTAGCTATTATAAAAGTGAACCTCAAAAAGGTACTCTTGATTTTATACAAAAATACAAGATGTAACTATTATAAACCATCCTCAGAGGACGTTGCTTGTGCAAGAAAAGACTGAAGATAAACCCAGGTGGCATTCCTTCAAAAAAAATAACACTTAATACATCAAGTAAGTGAAAAGTCATAAATTTCGTGCATGAGGAAGAAGGGCGTGAAGCCGGTTGCAAAATTAACCGTGTTATTGAGAGCTGATTGAATTTGAGGCAGAAATCTGGACCAATTACGCTGGTCAGATTCGGTTAAAATAGACAAAGCAGTTCCAATGGTTTGGTTATAGCGTTCGACCACATTATTTTGGGGAGTATAATAAGCATTATAAAAAGGCGGAGGTACGTTATACTTTGCTAACAATTGTTTAAAGTCTTTTGAAATAAATTGTTTCCCGTTGTCGCAGACGCACGTTTGCGGCACTCCGTGTACACGGAATATGTATTGTTCAATGTTTTTAACAATGCTTTTAGTAGTTGCATTTCTAAGCGGAAAAATCCAGGTATATTTAGAAAATACATCAACGACTGTTAGAATATACATAAATCCTGCATAGCTACGCGGAAGAGGACCGACAAGGTCAATAGACAGCATTTGCATAGGTCTTGTAACTATTTTCGGGTTCGTAGAAATGCCTGCCGGCGCAGCAGTGTTAATTTTATGTGCCTTACACGTTTTACATCTATTGACAAAATTTTTGACATCATTATACATCCCTGGCCAAAAATAATGAAGTTGAACCTTCTTATATGTTCTAAAAACTCCTGGATGACAAGAAATAACCGACTCATGTTCTTTAGATAGAACAGCGTTACGGTCCTCAAAAGGAACAACAAGCTTCCAAGCTGTGTCCTCCTGCAGAGCGAAACGAGATTTAGTGTGACGAAATAATTTATTTTCCTTAATTTGAAAATTATTAAAACGTTGTGGATTTGATTTACAATTAGAAAATAAGGTATTATACCAAGTATCTGTACTCGTGGGAACGGAATCAATGGCCGAAATTAAAGAAACGTCTTTACGTGAAAGAACGTCCGGAACCGTATTTAATTTACCTTTCCTGTGAATAACGTCAAAAGAGTACTGTGACAGACGAGTAGACCAGCGAGCCAGTCTACCTGTCGGGTTAGATAGTGAGACTAACCATTGTAGACTAGAATGGTCCGTTACCACAGTGAAGTGAGCACCTTCTATGTAGGGCCTAAAATGGTTGACTGAATCTAACACCGCTAGGAGTTCGCGCTCCGTCACGCCGTAGTTTCGTTCATGCACATTAAGACACCTAGAGAAATAAGATACAGGGTGCTCCTCTCCTTCAAAAATTTGTGTAAGTACACCTCCGATCCCAACGTTGCTCGCGTCACAGTGAATCGTGAAAGGAAGCGAAAAATCCGGACAATTAATAACAGGGGCAGAAGTCAACGCCTTCTTTAATTTCTTAAAAGACATCTCCACTTCAGGAGACCAAGAAAAATTACTAATTCCCTTCCTTGAACCAGTGAATTTTGTTAAGGGAGCAGCAATGGTTGAAAAATCCTTTATAAAACGCCTATAATACCCGCACAGGCCAATGAAAGCTTTTACCTGTTTAGAATTCTTTGGAATGGGGTAAGTACGAATGCATTCCAACTTAACTGGGTCTGTGCGAAGTCCTTTTGCATCCACAACGTAACCGAGATACTTCAATTCATCCTTGCAAAACTCACACTTTTTCAAATTGACAGTTAAGCCTGCTTCTTTCAGACGTAAGAAAACCCTATTTAATAGCTCTAAATGTGAATCGATATCTTCTGAAATTATAATTAGGTCATCCAAATAGCAAAAAACGTTTTCGTCGAACTCTGGACCAAAAAGTGCATCTACCAGACGCTGAAGTTCACTAGGAGCGTTTTTTAACCCAAACGGCATCCTAACGAATTCAAACAAGCCATGTCCAGGTACTACAAAAGCCGTTTTGCAGCAAGAATCCTTATGTAAAGGGATTTGCCAGAAACTTTTCGATAAGTCAATAGAAGATATGAAGCGTGCACCACGTAGCTTGTCTAAAATACGCGAAATATACGGCAAGGGGTACGAATCTCTTGTCGTGACGCTGTTAAGCTTCCTGGAGTCCAAGCCGAACCTTGCAGAACCATCCTTCTTAGGCACGATTAAAACCGGATTCGACCAAGCCGAACGCGAACGGCGAACAACACCTAAATCTAACATTTCCTTAAGTTGAGATTCAAGTTGTTGCTGACATGTTTGAGACAAAGGGTAATACCGTTGCTTAATGGGGTCTCCCGTCGTGTTAATTTTGTGCCGAAATAAATGAGTACGACCCAATCCACATTTTTCAAAAGAAATAGATTTAAATTTATCTATAACATTATTTAATCTACGATTGTCTTGAGGGGACAGTAGGGAAGCTGACGTGATCTTGCGAATTTCACCTATAGTATCTTCAACATCACGTCCACTGTTGGCCTTTGAAAACAATTGAGGAGCGATGTCAAATTGTTTCCAAAAGTCGACTCCCAAAACAATCACAGGTGAAAGAGACGGAATAACAAAAAAGGTAACATATTTCTTAAAATTATTATAAGTAACTAGTACTCGCATAGTACCAATTACATCTTGACGTACACCATCAGCGGTGGTAACGTACGATTCTAACTTATCTAAATTAAACCCTAAACTAATAAAGAAGTTGTATAGAGAACCGCCAAAACAACTGACAGTCGCACCACTGTCCAAAAGACCTGAAAAGACAAGATTTTGAATCGAAATATTCGCATGGGGTCTTTCTTGTCCAGAACTAGCCATCGGCATGCATGCGTCCATGTCACGCCTGAAGAACCGGTTACTGGAGCTATAAACTAAGGGTGATGATCTCCTGGCATCCTTGCTAGCAGGACTCAGAGGATCACACTCTAGTTTTTTGGGTTTGTGCGAGGGGAATGGGACGTTTCTACGCCGCCGGTTCTTCGCCGCCAGTTCATCGCCGCCGTTTCTACGCCGAGACGGTTCTACACCGGCCGTTTCTACACCGGCCGTTTCTACGCCAGCCGATTCTACGCCGCATTCAAATTAAATTAACAATTACAATTAAACTTTATTGTTTTAACACATACATACAGTCATAGAAAATAAAATAGAAAATACAAAAATTATCGAATCATTTAAAAAGTAGCATTAACATTTATTTTAATTTAAAAGATATTTTGTACATGCAAGTTACAATCGCCGCACAGTGGCTGAAATTGGAGCGCTGGCTGGCGCGACATCCCTCTCGGCGTTCGACCATTTGGTTGTTTATTGTTGTTTTTAAGTGTTTATATGAAATATTACAAAATTTTTGAAAGATTCTCTATAATAACTTCATAAATTGAAGGAGAATCCCAAACAATAAACATAACATTGTTAATCGATGTACATAGCAATAATACTTAGGATTTTCCAGACAGTGGGGAATAACGTTAAATAATGATAATTGGGGGTAGAATGGTTTAATGGGGGTAATTAGTGTAATTACACACAATAGGTAATCTAATTATATATTAACTCCTGCTAAAAATGCTCACACGCAAATTGAATGTATTTATAAACATTTTATAGTTGGCAGGTAACTACTTAAAAATATATTATACATTTAATGACATGCGCATTAAAATAACCAAACGGAAAAGACTCCAAAAGATAGTACAGGATATTTTATATTTATGTAATAACATAAATTAAAAAATATGTTATTACATAAATTACAGAATAATTAACTTTCTGATGTTATTTTCAATGAAATTTTTAATTTTAGTGACTAATTGAAAATAAAATTCATTTTGACGTTTTATTAGTTATAGTAATAAAGGTAACATTATGTTAATCTTTCTTAGACATAAAGGAATCAAAGATTGAATTCAAAAAAATAATTGATGAAAAATACAATCATTCCTTAAAAATGCAATTACTGGAGTGGCTGGTGACGGCTGGTGATAATTTTTATTGTTCCATGTACAAAAAAGATACATCAATAATATTCTTTTAAAATTAGAGTTTAGAATCGTGGAGTTTTTTTTCCTACTCCATTAAAGAAAATAAATTTGAAAAAAAAATTTGGAAAAAAGACGTCAACTTTAAATCAAGATTTCCGATATAATTTATGACATAAATATCTTTTTACTGTTACTTTACTAAAGCTCATACCTTTAAAAATATTTTAAATGAATTTATAAAAAAAAAAAATCGATAATAAGTACACAAACAGCTAGATTCTGCACACCTTCAAACTCACCTAAATACAGCAGCGTAAAAGTGCGCCCAATAATCCTCTGTTCTGCGACTAATTACAGAATAATTAAGTTTCAGATGTAATTTTCAATGAAATTTTTAATTTAAGTGAGTAACTGAGAATAAATTCATTTTGACGTTTTATTGGTCATAGTATCAATGGTAGCATTAGGTTAATCTTTCTTAGACATAAAGGAATCAAAGATTGAATTCTAAAAAAAAATTGATAAAAAATACAATCATTCCTTATAAATGCATTTTGGGAACATGCTGATCAGGGGCTGGTGACGCGCCAGCGTTCCAATTTCAGCCACAGAGCGCCGGGATTACCAGATTGGGACCCATTGACAAAGCAGGTAAGCAGAAGTTTTAATCCGGGTTATCTTAATGGTGTTATGGTTATCAACACAGGCCCATTAGCACAAAGGAGGTAATGAGAAGTTTTAATCCGCTTAAAATTCTAAAAACTGTTTAACAGTATTTGGTATAAATATGGGGCAGGAGCCCTTAACACATCACTCTAAGTGTATTCGTCACAAAGTAATCATTACGTTAGTTAACAGTGATCTTAATAATGGAACCAGCAGTTCTCAGCAAGAAAGGAAACGAGAAGTTTTCATATAACGGATATTTGTACGTTTTCGACAAAGTTAGTAAAAGGGACGCTAGTTTAAAATTTTGGCGGTGCGAAGAAGTGGGTCGCTGTAAAGGAAGAATTCACACGAGGGCTGGAGAAGTGGTCAACGAAATCAACAATCATTCTCACCCTTCCTCGGCAGCAGCCATACAATCAGCAACTGTTTGCACTAACATGAAACGTCGTGCAGAAGAAACTATGGAGGGCACAAGTGTAGTTATAAATCAGTGTATAGTCGACGTGCCTGAAGCTGTTTTAGCATCGATTCCAAATAATGCAGCCCTGAGAAAAATAATCAGAAGAAAACGGAATCAAATTAATGCTGCACCTGCTGATCCCGCAGACCTAAACGATTTGGTGTTGCCAAATCGATATAAGCTATATGTGCCTCAACCAGGAACAGAAGAAACTTTTTTGCTAAGCGACGATGGAGAGGGAGCAAACAGAATTTTAATTTTTGGAAGAGGGAGCTGGTTGCAGCATTTGCATAATGCCAATACATGGTACACTGATGGTACCTTCGCAATAGCACCGAGGCTATTTTCGCAAGTTTATATTGTTATGGCAACAAAACACGGAGGAGTGCATCCTATAGTGTATGCTCTGTTACCTAACAAGCAGCGTGTTACATACACACGTATGTTCGAACTAATTAAAACACTAGTGCCAAATTTAAGTCCAGGATCTATCATTTGTGATTATGAATATGCAGCTTTTAGTGCCATGAAAGATTGCTTTCCTGAAGTAAATGTAAAAGGTTGCTTCTTCCATTTAGCACAAAATATGAGGAAGCATTTAGCTCAGATTGGTGTTATTAGTCAATACAACAATGATGCTGAATTTGCATTGAGAGCTAAAATGGTCATTGCATTAGCATTTGTGCCAATAGCTGATTTAGATGAATACATTGATGCTTTAGCAAATGATTTGCCAGTAGAACTTCAGCCGCTTCTAAATTGGTTTGAAGACAGCTATGTTGGCCGTTTAAATCGACGCGGGAATGGTAGGCGCCCGCCTATGTTTCATCCAACAATGTGGAATTTATACCAGAGAACAATCGATGGAGAAGATCGCACCAATAATCATGCAGAGGCAGCCAATCGTCGATTGCGTTCTGAATTATGTATGCATCACCCAACTATTTGGAAATTTATAGATGGATTGCGAAAAGTACAAAAAGGACGAGACGCTTATTTTGAGCAACTTATCGCCGGACATTTACCACCGATGAAGCTGAAAAAATACCGTGACGCTGATGAACGTATTCGAAGAATTGTCTTAGATTATGAAAACAGGGAACCTCTAGATTATTTACGTGGCCTAGCACACAATTACCAAATGACGCAATAATCTTATTTTTCCTATTTATTCTTTTAATTTAAAATAAATGTTAATGCTACTTTTTAAATGATTCGATAGTTTTTGTATTTTCTATTTTATTTTCTATGACTGTATGTATGTGTTTAAACAATAAAGTTTAATTGTAATTGTTAATTTAATTTGAATGCGGCGTAGAATCGGCTGGCGTAGAAACGGCCGGTGTAGAAACGGCCGGTGTAGAACCGTCTCGGCGTAGAAACGGCGGCGATGAACTGGCGGCGAAGAACCGGCGGCGTAGAAACGTCCTAGACCCTGTGCGAGCGGGGTCATCTCGGCGTTTGTCAGAATTCTTCTGAGAATCAAACTTCCATTTTCTACAAAAAGGTTTTGTATGACCTTGCGCCTTACAATAAAAACAATTTAAAGTTTTTCTACTATTCGAAGAATGTGTAGGAGAAGAGGATGTTGCTTGAGGAGAAGTAAAATGCGGTAAGGGTTTATCTACGGAGTGCTTTTCAAATCTCCTACACACATTTACCAAAGAAGATAAGTCCTTTTCTGCAAAATATGCGATAGCCAATGCGTAATTAGGTAACAGACTATCAGAAACTAGGTCTACCAACTGTTCCTCCGTAAGTTGAACGTCTAGTCTGAGATTAGCTAATTTAATTTCATCAACGTAATCCACAACACTTTGATTAAATTTCTGTTTCATCGCGAATAAAGCTTTTAGGGCCTCTGTTTGATTAATACAACGGTCAAAACGTGCTATGAGGAGATTTCTCAAGTCAGGCCAAGATAACGAATCCTAATAAAAATAGATATGTTACAAATCACTAGAACTAAAATTACATGAATGCCCTGGAAATAATATACAATGTTACTGCCCCGTCATCGAAAAAATACAAAACATAAAATATCTCGGAGTAATAATTGACGAAAATCTTAGATGGGACCTACACATCAAAGGTATTACGGAAAAACTCACAAGCCTTATATATTTCTTTAAAAATCTAAGAAACGTGTTAAATAAAAAGGATATGAAAAAGGTCTACTACGCGTTATGTCATTCTCAAATTGAATATGGAATCATAGGATGGGGATCTGCTACACATACGTACCTAAACAGCCTGAATACAATTCAAAAAGGAATCATAAAGACCATATTGAAAGTATCAATTAGAACGTCTTCAATTGAAATTTTCAATAACTTTGGCGTACCAAATGTACAGCAAATATATGCCAAAAATATATTATTGAAGCTCTTCAAAAATTATGAATCCTCTACTAGACCGTGTATGCATAACACTAGATCGAATAAAAATGATATAAAAAATATTCCAAGTTATAAAACCACATTTGGACCAAAAAACTATACATACTTTGCAACAAAACTCCATAACATCCTTCCCCGAGACATAAAACTAATAAAAAATCCAATTGAATACAAATCGAGAATAAAAATATGGCTTAAGGAGGTCAATGAGAAAACCTTAGCAAAGACGCTAAAAACGACATAGAAGACAAAAACGACAGGACCCCTAGTGAGGAGGACTAAGAAATATAAAACTTTATACTTAATTTCACCATTACATTTTGTATGTAAAAATTTTTAATATGGTCGGTTAAATAAAATAAAAAAACTTCAAAGAGTCAGCGAAAGAAATGAAAACGGATGGCCTCAAAATGTGGTGCTGGAGAAAAATGCTCAGGATTCCATGGACGGCCAGACGCACAAATGTGTCCATTCTGGAAGAGCTAGGCATCCACAATAGGCTTTCAACTATCTGCCTACAACGTAACTTAAAATACTTTGCTCGCCAAACTGCGGACTCATAAACTCATAGTCACTGGCAAAAATGAGGACAGAAGAAACAAAGGAAGGTCACCAATTCGCTGGAGTGAACAAATATCACTGGCGTCCGGTACTTGGGTGTCCGCAGCTGTACACGCAGTGCAGGACCACGAGGAGGGAAGGAGCCTTGTTCACCATGGAAATTGGAGTAGGGGCCACGATCCTCAGCAATAAGGAACTGACTTGAGAAGAAGTGTCGAGAATTCAGACAAGGGATAAAGTACTTTTCTGCAATATAATATTTTTAAGAGAAAAAATTTCATTACTTATTACTTTCAAAATTTGAACTGATTTATCGGGAAATCAGACTAACCCGTGATTTTTTACACGCCTGCTTTAATAATATTAATATAATCATCGTGGTTTTCTTCCCAAAAGATACGAGACACTGTAAAAATTTGCAGTTGCTTAAATAAAAGTCATGTACCTATACGTGCGCATGTTCCCACAAATCAATACAAACATGAAATATTTGATTGGTTTTTAAAAAATTCTGTCTGGCCTAAACGCTTTCGTGCTATTATTTAGACAAATATACATCAATAGTGTTTTGATTTTTGTTTTAACTGTTCAAGTTTTTTTGCAAGTCCTAATTAGAAAATTTCAAATGTTTGCGATCAATGGAGTTCGAAAAAAGGTTTAAAAAAACTAGGCGTGCGATGCGGTGTGCGGGCGCGTCTCGGTGTCACGGTGTTGTCAAAGTTTGCCATCTCACAGTCTCACCTGGTCAAATTGTCAAGTCTTCAGGGGCGGTTGACAGCGCAGTTGACAACTCGGTCCGACAGCCCAGATCATCGACCTGACGAGCTAATGTTGAAAGGACACATTAATTTTTTGTGTTACATCTATGCTTGGTTAGAATACACTTGAAAAAAAGCAATGATTTATTTATTGTTTGAAACATTTACAGAGTGTTAATAACTAAAACAGGTTCATGGGGTGAAGTTTGTCCGGATCTTGGCAGCGGATGCGTCTGGCAGGCCGGATCAAGAGAGACCTGTTGAGGGAGACTCGGAACATCGCCTTGCATGGCAGTAGGAGGGATACATTCATGCGTCCGTCATTCCTGGACACACACTGATCCCAGATTCCTACCCACCCATAATTTATTTTCCTTCCTTTTACCTAGAACTTCCTCTCCTTCCTTTCCTAAAAAGACCCTCCACGCAGCATCCTCAAAGATGACATAGAAAAATAAAATATAAAACACTAGCTCTAGTCCCCGACGATGACCTATTTTTACACAGAGTTTTCAAAATCAAATGTAGCCAGTGACCTACCTCTTGTTTTGAAGGTCACATGTGCAAAATTTCATCAACCTCAAAATCTCATCATAAAACTGTAGATTTGCATACAAATCAAATCCACATCGCCCGCTTGCCAGCCCGCTCGTCCGCCACATACAGACATTCTCCTTTATATATTATACATTTCAACCAATTTACACAAAACCTCGACAAATTATATACCTACCTAAACCTTCCTCATGAATCACTCCATCTATTGGTGAAAACCGAATGAAAATCCTTTCAGTATTTTTTTAGTTTATCGCGAAAAGACAGACAGACAGACGCGGCGGAGGACTTTAATTTATAATTTACTAGCTGACCAGGCCACGCGTTGCTGTGGCTAACGAAACACAACGCCATCTACTGGTTTAATAACCTTTATGACCAACGCCATATGTTAATTTGCTTACAAATCAAATCCACACCACCCGCTTGCCAGCCCGCTCCATTTATATATTATATCTTTGTTTCAACCAATTTACACAAAACTTGACAAATTATATACCTAAACCTTCATCATGAATCATTCTATCTATTGGTGAAAACCCCACGAAAATCCGTTCATTAGTTTTTGAGTTTATCGCTAACAGACAGACAGATTTATAATACATATTTAGAGATGTAGAGATATAGAGATATACCTAAACCTTCCTCGTGAATCACTTTATTGGTGAAAACTCCATGAAAATCCGTTCGTTAGTTTTTGAGTTTATCGCAAACAGACAGACAGACAGACGCGTCGGTGGACTTTAATTTATAATACATATATAGAGATATACCTAAACCTTCCTCATGAATCATTCTATCTATTGGTGAAAGCTCTATGAAAATCCGTTCATTAGTTTTTGAGTTTATGATAGAGACTAGCTGAAGTCCCCGGCGATGCCCGGGCTTTACACAGTGTTTTCGAAATGAAATGCAGACAAAACGGCATAAAACAGTACATTTGCATACATATCAAATCCACACCTCGAATTCGGAGCCCGACCTCTCGAATACAGACCTTTCGGCTGCAAATCAGATTTTACATTCATTTTACTTTTCTTAAGAAAGAAAATCAATATTTAAAAGAATTTGTCCAATTTCAATCGAAGGTAGCAAAAATTTACCTTGCTTCGGGCACACCAGACGTGCCCATAGCACACTTATATCTGATAATATTTTCAGTGGTTCTAACAAATTCAAGGCGGTTAATCTTTTGTCACACAAAAAAATGGTTTTACATAAATATTTTGTCTTTGTAGACTTTCATGACAAAATTTAAGTACCAGCTTTGTGCTCGTATGCGTCTCATGTAGTAAAATGATTGAATGGTCTGTTTTTGCAAAAGGTTTTCTTTGTCCTATTTGCGTATCCTGCATATTTTGAATGTCGGTAATACCTGCCAACTTCAACAAAAATTCCGACAAACCCCGAATTCTTATTCAAACGTCTTACCTAACGTATTTTTTAACCATGTAATTGATAACCCAAAGGTCACACCAAATGGTTCGCTTCGCTTGTCGTCTTAGCGGGGGTGCCGGGGTTCATGGGGTGAGATTTGTCTAGGTCTTGGCGGCCAATCCGTTTGCCCACATACTATGTGGCGGGCCGGATCGGGAGAGATTGGTTGAGGTAGATGTAATCTTGATCTCTCCAGTCGGACTCTCTCGACCAATCGCCTCGCACCGCAGTGGGAGGGTTGGATTCATATCCGTCACTCCTAGACACATTGACTCACAGATTCCTACCCACTCCTCATACCTTGTCCTTCCCAGAACTTCATCTCCTTCTTTTCCCTAAAAAAGACCCCCCACACAGCATCCCCAAAGATGACGTAGTTCCCGAGGGAAATTGTTGCGGAGCTAACAAAAAAAAACAGAATGTGCAATTCACACGCAGTAGAAGTGAAACCTTCAAAAAACTAAAAAGAGTGGGGTGAAGCACTTTATTATTAAGGCCATCCACTAGTTCAGAAAAAAATCGAAATCGGAATTCACGCCCTTTGTGGGAGGAGTTTAAAAATACTTGAGAAAAAGCTTTTGGAAAGGTTGGAAAAGGTATTTGAGAGTTTTGTTTTACAGGTTGATTTCGTAAAGGCATGTAAAAAATATAAATTCCTGTTTAACGCATTGTTTATTGTAATAAAACGGAAATTTAAAATTGATTTCACGAGATCAAGCGACGCGAAGTGACGCGTCCATCTCCCGCTCAGTTCGGGGCGTGACTGAGGTTTGGCGACTATGGCGTGAACAGTAATTCTTCGGTGGACGCCGTAGGGTTCACTTTGAAAAACCGAATTCGTCGACTAGCGGCCGTATTGCAAAATAACAACGCGAAAATGCATATTTTATTTTATTTTGGAAAGATTGGATGTAAATATCAACTTTTTTTGCAATCATTATAAAATAAACTGAATTTGCCACATTATACAATAAAACCATAACCGAAAAGAGGTTTATAAATAGGAGAGTTTGGACTTTAAAGTGTGTTTTTTAGACCTTATACTTTATTTTTTATAGGCTTATTAAAAGACTTATAAAAAAAATGACCGATATTTTTAAGGGCCAAGGTATGTTCTACACGCAGTATTTAATTGAAGCATCTACAATACTTCTAAGCGATCAAATTTTCAAAACAAAAACATGTGATTTCGTATAATTTTGCATTATTTACTTTGGCTTCATCTTAAGGAGGATTTTTTTCATATTTTTGTCGTCGAATTCCAGTGCAAATTTTCCTATATATTTGTGTTTTTTTCTTCAGAGTCGCATGTGTCGCTTTCTTTTGTCTTTTCTTTGCCTGTTCATTTCAGAGTGGTTTAAAGATTGGATATTGATTTTACAAATATATATATATTTTTTTTTTTTTTTGGATTTCGTAGGGTTCGATCCATGGTCTGCTGAATGTCTGGCCGCTAATCGCCAGGTGCTTTATAGCACTATACTAAAGGAGACTGCTTGGGACCGTGAATTTATCGTATTACAACGGTGTATTATCGTATCTCAAATCACAACGGTGCTAAAGATTAATTAAAACTAAATTACAGAAATTTAAAACCGCGATTTCTGCGCATATAACCAAACAGCATTCACACACTTCTGTCACGGTCCACAATTATTATCTCTTATCATAGACACCGAGGGTCGAACCAAGACCATTATTATTTAAGTCGTATCGGAACATCTTTAATCCCAGTTTATTTGTTTAGAGAAGACAAAGGTTTACCAGTGGCTTGAGTTTTTTTTTTTAATTTTTTTTTAAACTTTATTCATTCCCATTTCTTTGTACATGTAATGTATAATAGCAAATAGTATATAATAACATAATATATAATTACAAATAGTATGAACAAGAAATGAAAACCTACTAAGGCACTGCCTGAGTGTTGGTAATATTAAAACAAAATAATATTTTTTCGTTATTTGTTTTTGGGGTGTTATGCCGTGTTGCGCTACCTCCTTCTTTAGCCAACGTTTCGGACATCGTTGCAGTGTCCATCATCAGGGCAGATCCGGATCTACCATACATCTACCGGATCTGCCGGATCTGCCCTGATGATGGACATATTATTTTGATAAGTTATAAGATTTTCACGGCCAAAAGCATTTTCGTTATTTGTTTTTAGGGTGTTATGCCGTGTTGCGCTACCTCCTTCTTTAGCCAACGTTTCGGACATTGTTGCAGTGTCCATCATCAGGGCAGATCCGGCAGATCCGGTAGATGTATGGTAGATCCGGATCTGCCGGATCTGCCCTGATGATGGACACTGCAACAATGTCCGAAACGTTGGCTAAAGAAGGAGGTAGCGCAACACGGCATAACACCCTAAAAACAAATAACGAAAATGCTTTTGGCCGTGAAAATCTTAAAACTTATCAAAATAATATATTTCCAAGTACCCAAAGTATAAAATAGACTTAAAAAACATGTAAAATATAAAGTTAGTATTACGTAGGTAGAATAAGTGAAAAAGGTTTTTTTTCAGCTATTATAAAAATAAAATAAAGATATGGAGAAAAACATACTGATTTTAATTTTTTTTTTTTTTAGTTATTATAAAAAAAAATAAACAGAAAACATATTGTACTACAGTTTAGAAAGTGAGTTGTAGAAGGATGGATAAATTTATAGAAAAAGCGTTTCAATATCTACATTATTCAACCATAATTTTACCTCCTTTACATATTTTATCATTTTATTTATCATTTGAGTTTGTAGTGGTAGAAGGTTAAAACCCGTTTGCTTGGTTCAATATATTCGCACCTCACATTCTGGAAGCCTCGGCTTCGCGCGTAAATTCTGAAACCGTCACTTTGGATCGAGATTGTAAAATATCTACGCAAGATAGCTTTCATATTTCTAAGACAATTAGAAGCATTATTTCGTTATCTTTATGGTTAAAAGAAAAATACATATTTTTGCATGAGAGGAAGAGAGATATATAGCTTTTAAAATGTAAGGTCGCTCGGGACGTTTTTGGTCTAATGAAAGTATAACGCGATTACGTGTTTTGGGATGTATTTAATCCTAAACAAGCAGATGCGTTAAATGTACGAGGACCAATGAAACTGCTATGTGTCTGCAATAATTTAGTATTGGTTTGTGGGGTGTAAAATATATTATTTATTCTTTTGCTCATTTTATTTTCATTTATCTCGAAATTATTTTTGTTTTTAAATACATATTTTGAAGTTTGTAATATAAATAATTTACGTATATTAAATATTTTAGTTTCTTTGTATAATAAGTTGGTTGAGAATGTTGTTTGTAGCCCATCCTTTTGTCCATGGTTTTAATCGATTCTTTTCACAAAGGGTCCAATTCTGTTTTTACAAATATTTTTCTAGTAATTGCAAACATATTATGTAAGACTTGTCTCCGTAATATTTTTTAAACAGCGGGTACCTTTACAAACTTCGTGTGCAAATTGCAGCTGTCTTTAAAAACCATCCAAACTAATCTTTTTTAATCCCACTTCGTTTCCTTTGTATTTTTCTTGTTAGAGCTTTTTGTACGACACCTCACTAGTATCCCAACTGCCCAAAACCATTGAAGAATTTTGTAAATTGGGATAATTGAAGAAATGTAAAAATGGGTGAAAAGAGATGATAATATATGCACAGTCAAAGGACAGATAAAGGGGTGACAAAAAGATCTAACATTAGCTCCACACAGGAGGCTCTGAGGAAAATAATTACCCTCGTTGGGGATGATGTATGAAGGGTCTTCTTAAGGAAAGGGAAAGAGGGGAATTTCTGGGAAGGAAAAAGGTACGAGGGATGGGTAGGAATCTGGGGTTCAGTGTGTCCAGGTCATCCGCTGCCAAAACCTAGACAAACCTCACCCCAAGAATCCGGACACCCCTGCTAAGTGCCGAAAGTAGCGAACCATCTGAGGTGCCCTATGGCGGAGGTGTTGATTATACAATAAATTGTTCCCGGGGCGTCGCTACTAATTCCCGCCTCCCAAATTATGATTATGGATGAATTTTATCCTTTTAATTATAATTTCTCAACTATATCATAATTCTGTTATGATTTGTCTATCAACTACAGGCTATTGTCGTGGAGGCTGAGAGAATGTCGTACATATCATATCCCAAGGCTGGAAAAATCTTGGTAAATTGGTGTTTTTTTCATGATAATTACAAAAAATTGATCTTTAAACGTGTACAGTCCATTATTATAATCACAATAAATTCAAAATATATAATTAACTAGCTGACCCGGCCAGGCATTGCTGTGGCTAACGAAACACAATGCCTTCTACTGGATGGTTACCCAAACTTTGAACTCACTGTTAATTTGCATACAAAACAAATCCACACCGCTTGCCAGCCCGCTCATAAACCACTTACAGACCTTCGCCTTTAATTATATATTTCAACCAATTTACACAAAACCTTAACAAATTATATAGGTACCTAAACCTTCCACATGAATTATTCTATCTATTGGTGAAAACCGAATGAAAATCCGTTCAGTAGTTTTTGAGTTTATCGCGAACAGACAGACAGACAGACGCGGTGGAGGACCTTAATTTATAATAATATGTAGAGATACAGATGTAGAGATGGTTTTATTTTTTATTTATATGTTTATTGGATAACCAACAAACACCCTTTCCGTAGATCACCCCAAGTCTTAGCAGGGTTCATGGGGTGAGGTTTATCTAGGTCTTATCGATGAATGCGTTTACCCATCTTAGATCTCTCCAGCCGGACTATCTCGACCCACCGCCTTGCACTGAAGTGGGAGGGATGATTTCGTACGTCCGTCACTCCTGGACGTATTGACCCCCGATTCCTACCCACCCCTCATACCTTTTTCTTCCCAGAACGTCCTCTTCTTTCTTTCCCTCAAAAGACCCTTCGCACAACATCACCAAAGATGACGTAGGTCCGGAGGGACCTCCTGCATGGATCTACTGTTAAAAAAATTGTTGCCACAGAGCCTAAGAATTATGCCCCAAGAAATTCGTGAATAATTATTGTACATGCAGTAATAATAACAGATAATCTTTTTAAAGGGGTTGACATTTAACATCCCTCACCCGCGTCAGCTTTTACCTTGTACTGGGAGTCAGGATGTCTTTTCCTCTGGGAGGAATTAAACCCTTGGCGTTTTTTATCAGAAAATAAATATCCCATTTGTCTGATCCCAAACTGCGTCAATAAACCACGCATTTCTAACGAGCTGGCCCTTTGTAACGTGCGCCAAAGTGAAGAAGAGTGTTCAGTTTTTTTAATGGTGGCGGGTTCAACTCCCTTGGGAATTGATGCTAAAAAAGTATTCGTCGATTCGAGAAATATATAAAATATTGGACTGATGCGTAGGTAAATTCGTAGCCATCTTGGTCTCCAAGGTTAAAGTGTTTTAGAAGAGTAAGTTTTTGACAAGTTGAAAAAATAATAACGGATAAAAAAATTTGTGAGATTTTTAACCTATTTTGGTTGATTTTAATGCATTCGCCTATCCGCCTGTTTTGCCTCTGAGAAGTTCTGGGGTAACCCTGCTATCTCCTGCTAAAAATGCATTGATTTTTTTTTTATGTGCATTAAATCACAGTTTTCCAAATGTATTTTTAGTAAGTAACCTACCTTATTGAAGTAAAACTTAATTAGCCCCATTTGTGAATTTATTTATTTATAACTTCTCACCATACATTCTTATTTTTTATTTTTACATTAAATAAAAAATTAAGCTCACTAGGACTAGGCCTTTTTTTTTTTACAGTGAATACCGCACAAGAATCTCAACTGCTCCCGTCTGGAGCCAGTGAGACTATGGCATCCCCAATTGGGGTATGTTGTGAGGCTGAAGGTAATGGGGAGGGGAAGGAGGTGAGGAAGAGGAAGGTTGGGAAGAACCTGGCTATTCAGATCTGGTTACTAAACACGGCTAAAGCCATTTTCAAGCAACGTTTCAATTCTGAATGGTGGTCTTACACCAGGGCGATACTGATAGTATCTTCCACTCTGGAACATGCCGCAAATATACTATATATTATTTTAAATGAATTAATTGTGAAATAACACAAATTAATCAAATAAAATTTATTTGCGCATGCCGGGTTCGAACCCGCGACGTCCGGATTGTGAGTCAAGAGTCTTATCCACTGGACTACGAAGGCCTGTGTTGAGGTTAACATTTATAAAGTTGAGTGATTTTACACACACAAAATACTAAAATACACTTCATTTAAAACACTAAAATATTATAATAAAGTAATAAATAAAAATATATTAGTGACCAGATGGGTAATTTAAGTATGATTTGTAACAATATAGACCACAAATAAATCTTTAATTACTATACCCACCAAGAAACAAGGCTAGTTCAAAACATCTAGGGTGACACTCCAATTTTGGAAAATGGAACTCAAATAAAATCTATTTATTTAAAAAAAGCTTATTACTCAAAAAACAAATCTTATTATTTAAAAATTGAAATCTTATTATTTAAAAAACGACAAGGATGAAAAAATAGTATGCCAATCCTCTGTTAACACAAATATCTTAACGTTCTTTTTAAATTTGAATTGAAACTCGATGAAACGGAAACGACACTAACACATACATCTATAGGACTTAGCCTGCGAGAGAATGTGAAAGAATGAAACCTACCTACCTACGAACAGTACCTACGAAGCGTCGTGGTAGCCTTCATTATTTCAAGGCTCCTATTGGTTGAGATTGTGTGGGTGAAGTTTCACTTCTACCGCGTGTGAACTGCATTCAAGTTTTTGGAAGCGAAAACGTGATATGAAACTCGATGAAATGAAAAATAGCCACACCAAAAGAGACAAACACGTACATCCATAGTTTTAGCCTGTGAGAATTAGATAGACTAATCGGTCTCTTTGTGCGGTGCTTCGTAGCCTCCCCACTCGTGTCTACTTTAGTTTTCTAAAGAAGTTTTCACTTCTACCGCGTGTGAACTGTACACTCTGATTTTTGTAATCCAAATAATACAGTCCTATTTACGAGTATAACAGTTAGAAAACTTATTTCTCAAAACGATAATGTTGTTTCTACTTACATTGGTTTTTTTACATTTACTCGACTCCAGATACTAATATCTACAGCCTGTATGTCGGACGAATATCTACAACTCCCATGTTGGACTAATATCTACGAACTTCAGAGTGTTGACTAATATCTACAGAGCTAAGGTCGGACGAATATCTATGACGGTCCCAGTGTTGACTAATATCTACAGAGCGTAGGTTGAACTAACATCTACAGAGCGTAGGTTGAACTAATATCTACAGAGCTAAGGTCAGACGAATATCTATGACGGTCCCAGTGTTGACTAATATCTACAGAGCGTAGGTTGAACTAATATCTACAGAGCGTAGGTTGGACTAATATCTGCAGAGGGAAGCTGATCAATTACTTCAATTACGTAATTACTAATTACGTGAAGGCTTAAACGTTTAAAGTACGTACATGAAGTTTTTGCATAATATTACGTATTTTGCTGTTTAGGAGGATAATAATTTATTGAACAAACATGGATGTCATAATACAAAGATATTTATTTATTTCGAAATACACGGCACCACAACATAACCTAACCTAACCTAACTGACATATAAATGGTCATGGTAACAGATTAAATAATTTAGAAGCACTCCAAATAATAAAAGCTGTTTAAACAAAAACCCATATCCTTAATATTCAGCTAAATGTGTCCAATAGTCCGATATTAGGGATTTTTACAAACATACATATATAAAATAAGTTTTTTAAACTGCATACGCAATATTACGTTATTCCAATATGCTATACATAATTGCAAATCCAACCTCTGCCAGTGCTGTAGATATTCGTCAACACTTTGGTTCTCATAGATATTAGTCAGCAGTTTGAGCTGTAGATATTCGTACGCACTTTGGTTCCCATAGATATTAGTCCGATTTTATCAGTTTTTGGAATTCCTGTAGATATTAGAAGACGCCTCCCATTTACTCCACACAGTGAGTGTGAGTGTGAGTGTGCAGTGTGGAGGATCATTTTGTGGAAAGCAAGGAGTGAACCTTGAAGAGACCCATGTTGTAGGAGGGAGGAAACACAGAGGCCGGCAAATCGTTTCACAGTCGAGCTGCTGAACTCAAAAACGAATCATAGGAACGACCCGTGACAAATGTCAGCCGTGTACAAAAGTTGATCGGGCTTTTGGCTTGTCTCCCGACTATGCAACGGTGCTGAAGGAATTAATAAAGCCAGTTCCTCGGAGCATCTTCCAAGGAAAGCATGCATATCTGACGCCTGTTCTTTGAAGACTTTATTCCATTAAAAACCTTTTGAATTTTTCAATAATTACTCAAATGTTCGTATTAATAAATCGGTGACTAAAAAAAAATATTTTGTACAAAAAATATAATTTTGACACTCACGAAGGTGCATGGGAAGGCTGATAGTGATATTGAAAGAAAGGTGAATGCCGGTAACTCCATTAATGGTGGATTGAATGCCGTTGGCGCTAATAAAAAACTGTCAAAAGAAGCGAAGCTAGCAGTCCACAATGGAGTCCTGGTACCTACCCTGATGTATGGCAGTGAGGCATGGAACTGGCAGAGGTGGGATGAAAGTAAGCTGAATGCTGTTGAAATGAGATCCCTGAGACGTATGTGTGGTAAAACAAAGTATGATCGTGTGAGAAATGTGGATATCCGCAAAGAATGTAAGGCTGATGTAAGCATAATGAGTAAGATTAAGAAAGGGACCCTCAGATGGTTTGGGCATGTAGAGCGAATTAACGAAGAAAGTAGTGTAAGAAGAATATACGACGCGAATGTGAATGGTAGAAGAAGTCGGGGACGCCCGAGGAAGACATGGCACGATCAAGTGAATCAGATACTTGAGTCGGGCCATGTCAAAAGTCAGAATAATAGAAGAGAATGTATGAGACGACGAATGAATGTGAGTGAGGCAAAGAGTGTGTGCCAAGACCGATTTGTTTGGCGATCCGTCCTCTCTGCCTACCCCTGCGGGAAACGGCGTGATGGTTAGTTAGTTAGCGCATGCAAATCATTTTAAAGAAGACATGTTTGAATGAATTTGGGCACATTTGTTTTTAAAAAGTTTTTCAAACAAGTTTGGAACCCCCGCCCGCTGTTCCTCCTTACCCCGCAAATACCCAAAGGTAGTACCTACTTTAGCGACGTGTACCAATTCCTTTTTAAATTAGTCGCACGATGTAATTCGACAATGTACTATTTCATGTTTTTTATGTTGTTTATTTCTTCGGTATCATGAAAACAAAAATTATTTTTAAATTAAATTATTTTTGAATCCACCCTGTGCACCACTACACAAGCAAGGGTCACTTTATATTGATATACCTAAATGTAAAAAGTGAAATTTAGTCAAATGCTATTTTGCCCTCATAAAGCATATCATGAGTCAAGTAAGATGACTATCCACATTTAACACGTACAATGTACTCTAATGTAATTACACAAATGCTGTAACTCCTTCGATGCAACTGGATGGAGTAACATTAGCCAAAAGTGATTCATTTAAGTATCTGGGCTCACTAATCCACAGAGACGGAGGATGTGCAGCGGATGTCATCCATAGAATAGGTGTGGGATGGATTAAATTTAGATCCGTAACAGGAATATTGTGTGACTCCAAAATGCCTATAAAACTGAAAGGAAAGATATACCAGACTATTGTAAGACCCGCAATAATGTATGGCTCAGAATGCTGGACTATGTACAACTTCTACACTAGGCAACTTGAAACAGCAGAAATGCGAATGCTTAGATGGTCGGCAGGAGAATCACTAAAAGATAAGATCAAAAGTTCACGCATTCGTGGTAGCCTGGGTGTCACAGACATAAATAGTAAGCTGGAAGAACGACAGTTGAGATGGTATGGACACATAAGACGGAGACCAACAGACCACACAGTGAGGCAGGCAATGTCTATGGAGCTTCACCGACAGTCATCCAGAGGAAGACCGAAGAACTCCTGGATGACTCAATGTTCCAAAATTCTTCAGAGAAACGGCCTGGATGAAGGCGATACCCAGAACAGAAGATATTACAACCTGAGAACGAGAAGAGCCGACCCCAACAGCCTACCTAGGCAATGAGTTGGGACAGCGCAAGGAAGAAGAAGAATATACTGTAAGATTTGAGATCATCCAACGAGTGATTGCTTCTAGACATTCAGTTATGCGAGTTTTTAGACTGCCTGTTTCCTCTGATGAGCAGTAAAAGTAAACTTGCTTGTCATTGGTGTAGCAGTGAGATAGAAGACCAAATGATTAGATTATTTTAGCGAAATATTATTGTTAATTACGAACTCTCCACCCCTGCTGCATATTATTTTTTTCATTCTCATTATGTTGGTTTTCCTTCTTTTTATTATAAAAATAATATTTGGATGATTTATATATCCCATATGCTTTAATTTGGTGTGTGTGTTTTTTTCTTTCATTTCTGTTGTATACAGGGTGTTAAGGGACGTACTTGACTTACTTTAACCAGTGATTCCTGACATTATTTGGAGTAAAAAATGTAAATGAAATTTTGGTCTCCGGTGACATTTTTGATGTTTTTTTTTTTTTTTTCTACAAAAGCATTAAAAAATGGTAGTTTTTGAACAGTTGTAGGCGGGGTAAGGGGTTCGTCGGACACTCGGCTAAGTGACCAGTGACGACATGCGGAAGAAAAAAATTTTTGTTTGATTTTGAAGAAAAAAATTTTGAAAAAAAAAAAAAAAAAGTCATCGGAGACCAAAATTTCATTTACATTTTTTACTCCAAATAATGTCAGGAATCACTGGTTAAAGTAAGTCAAGTACGTCCCTTAACACCCTGTATATATATATTTTTTTTTTTTCTTTTTTTTCTACCAGTTTATGTTTTCTTTAATGTTTTAATCCATGTTTTTATATATATATATATATATATATATTATAAATTGTAGCGGAAACTTCGCTGGTTAATGCAATTATGTAATATGTTACTTTCTTATTAAAATATGTATAACTGTTTGTTTCCTAAATAAACTAAAATAAAATAAAAATAAAATAAACATCATTTTTAAAGAGGATAAAGAGAGGTGAGCCCAGAACAGACCCCTGGGGTACTCCAGATGAAAGGGTTGCATATTTTGATTGGTTTTTCCCAACATTTATGGCTTGTAAACGGTTACCCAATAGTATAAATAATAGTATATTATTGGACAATTGGCATGCTGTGTAATGAAAAGTTAAAGATGACTGTTTACATCAGTATTCAAAATATTGTAACTTTAACAACGGTAAAATTTTGTATATTAAATAACGGAAATACTTAAATATCTTTACAGCATTCTGAGCAACCTGACTATGACAGAAACGTATTTTTTTAAATCATTTCTTTACAAAATTAGCAACTTCCTGCAGAATTAACTGGTCGTAAATTTCCCGACAACATCTCTTTCCGTTTGCCTTTGAAATCATACCTCTAAGTACCGGCAAACGACATGAAAGTTAACACGTTCATCACGAGAGGTTATAAATCAGGGTATGATTATTATTTTTTATCTGGAAGGGTGACCAGCATTGAGTTTTTTAGTAAGAGACCTTTAATTTATTAATTAGATGATGCGGTGCTGATTTCTAACAGTGAGGAAGATCTACAGACTCTCGTGTCTAGGATTGAAGAATGAGTTAATGGTGAATGGTAAGTCTAAAGTCATGATATTTAAAAGAGAGAGTACAATAACAATATGCAAGATAATTGTGAATGATGAATACTTGGAGCAAATGGATGAGTTTGTGTATTTGGGAAGAATGTTTACGAGAGATGGGAAGTCTGATAGACATATTGAAAGATGGATAAATGTTATTTTACCTTTCGGTGAAGTAAATGCGTCCACGGGGCAATTATGTCAGTTCAACCAGTGGCGTAGCTAGCATGGGTGGCACCCGGGGCGGAAAACGCGGTGTCACCCCCCCCCCCCCCCCCCATTAATTTTTTTTTTGAGAAATTCAAAACACAAATTTTGACTTCCTAAAATATAAAAAAAAAACATTTCTAGCTAGTCAAATATGTAAAAAAAAAATTGTTATCCTCAAAATTAAAACACTTTTAAAAACATATGATAGGTGATAATTTCCTTCGCGACAATCACAATGTACGAAAGAAATGAGAATGACACAGGGGAAAAGCGAGGAATATTTCACGGGAATCCCCAATAAATCAATAGTAAGAGCCAGGAACGAAAATAAAATAACAGAATTTTTGGGGAATGCTGACCGACCGAGCCATATAGCTACAAATAACAGAGTTCCGTGTGGAGTCTTCAATTCTAATATGCTGCAAAAATCTGAAGAAAATCATTTGCTGGCATGAAAACATAATAACCAATACTAAGTTTAAAACCAGTTTTGTGTTCAGAGTGTAACGATAAAATTTCAATCGTGAAATAAAAATCGGTGCGTTCGAGTATAACGTAACGCAATTTTTGAAATTTTTTGACCCTCTCTCCCCCCCATGCAACGCGCCGTAACATTTTTCTGCACCTCCCTCCCCCCAAACGTTACGTAACACCCAAGTGACTATTTTTACCTAGAGCTAGGAACAAAAAAAACCAAGCCATAGAGCAAAATAACAGTCAGTGTTAACGTGTAAAATATTTTTTACGGCAATTTTGCACTTTCGTAAGTTTTTTCTCCACGTTCGAGTGTCACCCCCTCCTCGGGTGGTCCCCCCCCCCCCCCCCCCCGCCCACCCTCGCTACGCTACTGAGTTCAAACAATTTCATTCAATCTATAAAATATAATTGAGGGAAGTGCTAACAGAGTATGAAATATGGAATTTCTTACTATCTACGAGTATGTACCTAAACTTTTTACATTGACCCACTTCACATCACAACGCATTTACCCAAACTATCCTAGCGATTTATTTTGGGGTATTATGACGTTTTGCGCTACCTCCTCCTTTGCACAAGTTTCTAACAGCATTAAAGCGCCCATCATCAGGGCAGATGCGTATCGATAGTGGTAAAATGTGTGCTTATATATATAGACGCAATACGGTAATGCATCAGCTCCAATGCTCTGCGAGCTGTTATTACAATATTATTTAGAATGGTTTTCTGCTTTTAGTTTTGGTGTATTAGGATTTAGTTTTGGGTAAATACCCGAAAAATAAATCACGAGAATACTTTAGGCCATGGAATTCCAAAAACGTATCTATCCAAACTTATTTTAGCAAAATTTCCAATTATTAGTTTTCCGTCAAAAATCTCCTACTATAATATTTTTGAATAAATAAAAGATTCGGGTTTTGTATCTAATATACCGATATTTTAATGGAAAGTATTCCAAAGGAGGCCCTGAGTGAAATACTTTCCTCAGGGCCTCCTGTGTGGAGTTAATATAACAACAATAATTAACTCAAATAATAATAACACGAAGGCTTACTAAATATATTGCTCTAAAATTCTCTGTCTTAGCCAAAAAATAAAATCTATAAAACTAACATGGAGTCCGATTCGAGCCGCGGTCAACAGTGGTTGTGTGTACCTTACCTATTGCTTAGTGCCGTTCGCCCGTTCCTGTGCCTCATACAGATAAGAGATTATTGTTACATTTTATTTAATTTTGTTTATCGTATACCTATTTGTTTGCATTCCTGCTTACGGCTAATCCGTTTTTGTTTGTACAGTCAATGAAATAGACTGCGTATTATTTTTTCAGTTTAATTTTTAAAGGTTAAGTTTTTTTTTATATAATGGAGGAAGACGAAGATAGGCCTCCCGACCCAGGGTCGATATTAGAATTTTCTGATTCGGATTCTAATACTAGCCATGTTTCTATTGCACTCCCGTCGCGTAAGCGACGACCATCGCATAGCCTTCACATTCCATCGAAAGTTAAACCTATACCGCCGATTCAACAAACCTCGACCTCTAACGACCTTAACACCAATAGTAACACCCAGACAAGTACTTTAACTAGCGATAATACAAAAAATACTGACTTACTTTATCCTGCTTCCGCTTCCGGTCCTTTTATCGTTATGGTTCAGAGAACTGAACAAGGAAAACTTATTCATCCTTTAGATTTTGGAAAATTCTTATTTGACTCAAAAAATAATAACCTTGGTATTGTTAACGGTTCAATTAAACCGGAAGGACGATATAAATTATCTATCGAGTTTAATACTGCCGCTTCCGCAAATGGCTAAATATAAATCGTTCATCCCGACATTTAACCTTACGAGAATGGGTCTTGTGCGAGGAATTCCAGCGGAGATCCCAGAGGCTGAAATTGTTGATGCTTTGAATAATTCCCACGGAACCCCGAAAGTATTAAAAGCACGCCGACTAAACTACAAGGATTCTACTGATGGAAACACGATCTGGAAACCTTCCCAATCTGTTGTTATTACATTTTAAGGACAATCCCTACCGTCTCGTGTGTTTATTTATTATACCTCGCTTCTCGTCGAAGTTTATAAATTCCCAACTATTCAATGCTTCAATTGCTGCCGGTTTGGACATTCAAAACCCGTATGCCGCTCCCCTCCACGTTGTTACTTTTGCGGAGAAGGTCACCCATTTGATCAATGTCCGAAATCTTCCAATGACCCCATTTGCATTAACTGTTCGGGTGCACATACCGCGGTCAGTCTAGCCTGTCCGGAATTATCAAGACAGAAGAACATAAAACATAAAATGACTACCGACAACATTACTTATACAACAATACTTCCAGGCCTCAAAGTTATTCTCTCCTGCGAAAAAATCATTCGCAGAGATGACATCGTCCTCAGCTCCTTTCCAGACAACCACCTTTTTAAATTCAACGTCATCTTCTCACAGAGAAACCATTCTCAAGCCAGTCAAACCCAATCCAAAATATACTCCTTACCTTGATAAAAAACAATTGAATAATATTTTGGCCAGCCCGAATGGGAATGCCAAATCCCAGACCCCCAATGGGTGTGCCATTAATGGGAATACTTCCCCTCCTGCTCTCCCCGAAATAATGAATAATAATTCTTTTATACAAACCTTAATTACCCTTTTAATTTCTATCCTTACAAACAACAATACTGTACCGTCCAACGCTGCCGATTACATTAAATCTTTATTATCTTGCCTCCCCAATGACTTCGAAACTGCACAAAATTCTTCAGTGGAACAGTAGAAGCCTCTTCGCTAACAAATCTGACCTAATTCAATTACTCGACGAACACGACGTTTCAGTAGCCGCCATTTCTGAAACGTGGTTAAAACCCTCCTTTCACTTAAAAATTCCAGGTTATTATTGTCTCAGACACGACAGACCGGATGGTAAAGGCGGCACGGCTCTGATAATCCATAATTCTATCCCGTTTAAACAAATTAATATTCATACTCCCTCCGACGATATCCAGATAATAGCAGCTGTCTTATCCGATATCACAATATTATCAATATATATTCCTCCCTCTACGACTTTTATTGAAAATGAATGGGCACCAATCTTAACCCAGATTTGTTCCCCTTATATGATCCTTGGAGATTTTAATGCACATTCCCCTTCTTGGGGTAGCAAAATAACAAATCGTTCTGGCCGCAATCTTTTAGATTTTATTGATACCCATAACCTATGTTTTTTAAATGATGGATCTCCAACCAGACTCATCTCCAACCAGACTCATCCAACCCCACTCATCAACGGAAAAGTGCTGTTGATTTATCTCTTTGTTCGTATTCGTTAGCATCTAAATGCTCTTGGGACATCCTAAACGATCCCCTCTCTAGTGATCATTTCCCAATTATAATCCGATTCCACCATCAATCTAACACTTATCCCCCCCCCCCCCCCCCCCCCAGTTAAAAATAATCTCAATTTTAGAACAAAAGATGCGAATTGGAGCAATTCTCTTCTGAACTAGATAACCTTATTAATTTAACAAAATCGTCCCCGGGAGACATCAGAATGCAATGTGAGACGTTTCCCTCTATGGTTATAAATGCAGCAGAAAAATCCATCCCGAAACACAATGCGAACATTAAAATAAAACACTCTACTCCGTGGTGGGACGAGGAATGCACTCGCTCCGTCAACTCTCGTAAAAAAGAAATTTCCTCTTTTCGTAAGTGTATGTCACTAGAAAATTTTTTATCAGTTAAAAAAGCCCAGGCAGAGACCAAACGAATTTTGAAAAATAAAAAACGCGCTGGATGGCGGAAGTTCTGTGAGAACCTGTCTCCGGAAACTTCCCAGTCTTCAGTTTGGTCTAGCTTAAAAAAATTCGGATCATCGTATTCTCCGCCGAGAATCAAACATATACCAGAAGAAATCCTTATAGGATTTGCGGATAAAATAGCCCCCCCATCAGTGGCCGGATGTGAAGAAATGCCTTCTATTAAGCCATATCCATCTCATTCTAACTGGCTAGCTGCTCCTTTCTCCATTGATGAGATGAAACGAGTAATAAGAGCCCTTTCTGACTCTGCTCCAGGTCCCGATGGAATATTTAATAGTTTCATTAAATCATTTTCTGATATGGCGGTTGAATATTTCTTATCTCTTATTAATAATATGTTTGAAACAGGACTAATTCCGGATGATTGGAGAACTCAAAAAATCATTCCCATTTTAAAACCTGGAAAAAATCCATCTGAAATTTCGTCTTATCGGCCTATTGCTCTTTCATCATGTTTGATGAAAGTAGCGGAGCGTTTGATCAAAAACAGATTAGAGTGGTTTGTTGAAAGTCAAGATATTATCTCACCAAATCAGTATGGTTTTCGGAAAAAGAAATCTACAATGGATAATTTAAGTTTGTTCACAACTGATATCCGAGTTTTTCAATCCCTAAATTCTTATACATTGGCCACATTCCTTGACCTTTCATCAGCTTACGATGATGTTTTACTGAATGTTTTGAAAGAAAAGCTAATTAAAAAACAAATCCCCCGAAATTGGTCCAATTTATTATTAATTTGCTCTCAGATAGGTCCATTATTATTGAGTCTTCCTCTAAATGCTTAAGGTGCAAACTATGGAGAGGTTTGCCCCAGGGTTCTGTTATTAGTCCTCTGTTGTTTAATATTTGTATAAGCGACCTAGACTCAGTCATTCCCTTTTCTATCAAGCGACTTTACTTTGCGGATGATATCCTTATATATTTGTTACATAAAAATATTATTCTTGCAGCTAAGGAAATGAATTTGGCTTTACAATATATTGAAAGCTGGTTGTCAATAAATGGGATGAATCTGGCGGCATCTAAAACAAGGGTCGTGGCTTTCACGCGCAAAAGAAAAATTCCCCAATTCTCAATCTCTTTTGATAATGTGCCTCTACAAACCGCAACTCAAATCAAATTCCTTGGTCTTCTTTTGAACCATAAACTTTCCTGGCTTCCACACATTCAGATAATTTCTACAAAGTGTGAAAAGGGACTTAATATGATGCGAGCAGTTTCCAGAGTATGGTGGGGATCTCATCCTACCACTCTTAAATTAATGTATAATTCCCTAGTTCGGAGCCACTTGGATTATGGCTCATTCCTTTTTGACCCACTCCCTAAATATTTAGATAAGAAAATGGAAAGAATTCAATCAAAAGCCCTCAGAATGATTATTGGAGCTACGAAGTCTTCTCCAATTAATGCGCTTCAGGTGGAATGTGGGGAGCCTCCATTATATTTCAGAAGGCAATTCCTTGCCAATAAATATATTTTTAAGGCTTTATCGTTATCACATCATCCTATTAAACAAAGTCTTAATCGGTTAAGTGTTAATTTGAATTCTAACAAAAGATTGAGAGAAAAACAATGTTTTCCTCTCCTAATTAAAAGTTTTCATCTCTATAATTCTCTATCATCTTCCCTCCAATATCTTCAAGAAGTTCCCAATCTCCCTATATACAATATTCCATTTAAGGCAATCACTTTTATGCCGAACACAATAACATCAGTCTTTCAGAAGAATATTTTATCCTCCCCAAATAGATTTCAAAATGTGGATGATCGTTTTAAAAGCATTGTGGCTTCAAAATTCCCTGGATTTTCCATCCTTTACACTGATGGTTCCAAATTTGAAAATAAAAGATGTGGAGCATCGATATATAGTCCAGAATTCAACATCAATCTCACTTATAAATTACCGAAAGAAGCTTCCATATTTACAGCTGAATGCTTTGCAATTGAACAAGCGCTAAATCAAATCCTGGTTCTCAACATTCATCGAGCCTTACTATGTACTGATTCGCTAAGTGCTCTAACTAAAATTAGGTCAAATATTCTATGTTATCCGGAAGACAATATTATATATAAAATAAAATATCTTCTCAATTCTCTAAGTGAATCTGGGTTTGAGACGATATTGGCCTGGGTCCCTGCCCATTTGGGTATCGAGGGTAATGAGATGGCCGATTTTCTCGCCAAATCTGGTTCAGATTCTGGAACTATCCCACTAAATTTTAGAATTCCTATCTCCGATGTCTTCCCGATACTTAAATCCAACATGACTCGTGCCTGGGAAGAAAATTGGGCAGTCTCCAAAATAAGAACTGGATCTTTCTATGCTGGAATTCAAAACCATATCCCTGCTAAGCCATGGTTTCACGGTAAAAAACTTTCAAAACGATTCATTTCATGTATTTCGAGAATGAGAATTGGTCACTGTTCAATTGCATCTCGCTTGTCTAGAATTAGAGTTTTAGATGATCCGGTCTGCCAGTGCGGTGTGGAAGAGGAAACCCTCGACCACGTTTTCTTTAACTGTAAAAACCATTCATCTTTCAAGAACATATACCGCCGGCTTATTAAAATCACACACCAGTCCCCCCTTAACGTTTCATACCTTTTATCTCTTAACAATTCTCGTGTTCATACAACTTTATGTAAGTTTATTAACCTGAATGAATTCAATATTTAATTTGTTTTAGTGATCTAAATGAGTCCAATATTTAATTTGTTTTATTATTTTCCCAATAGATTAACTGAATTTTTTTATCCACTTTAACTATTACCGGCACAAAGCACTCTTTTCAGGGTGAATTGCCTAAAACCAAAAAAAAAAAAAACTAACATGAAACTACTGCATTTATAAATTCTAAAAGCGTTGCACCCAAATCTGATTTCGATAAGTTAGTGCCAACCTTCAAAGTAAGTTAACTTTGATGTTATGCCTTTACCGAGTTATGACCCCCTTTACCCTAAAATAGAGTCTTGATCATCCATACTCCATATTCCTTTGGTCGGGCGCGAACACATCTCTCAGGCGACTGTCATCGTAAATCTCCCCAAAAGTATTAGAGGACGCCATGCGAATTCTAAACACCGACGTTTTTGTGTAACCAAATGTGGCATGTTGTTATGTTAAATCAATATCAAAGCATGAAAGTTCTTGAAAATGTATAAGGGACAAAATTAATAAACTAAATAATAAAGGTATAACTGGGAAAGCTAAATCGTGGTTAAGGCCCTGCAACCGGGCCCGAAAAGAAGAAGATGGAGAGATACGAAATTACGAATGTAGAGGACAGCGCTAACATTTACAGCGATAAAATCGATGCGAAAATGTTTAATAAAACACGACTCGCTTAAAATAGAGCAAAAATCTCGCGGACATTATCTTAAACAGCATTTAAAGAAACACTGAATTTTTTCCTACATATAACTTGTAAAATAACTGAAACAAACATATTAATAATAATTTTTGGAGCATACTTCGCGATTTTTTTCTATCGTGGGAATTTTATATAATTTGCGTTTCGGCGCGGGCAAAGTCTAGATATTATCTTCAAGAATAACATATATTTTTTTAAGAGCTTTAAAACTTACCGTGTTTGAGGGAAATATGTAATAAATCGGTACAAATCCGGGTTGCGGGCCCTTACAAAAGTGATATATATCAAAAGATACAGCAGGTAAAAGTAAACAACGAACTAAGTTAAATAGAAAAGATTTTTGAATTCCACAAGGAACTGTATTAGGCCCTTTACTATTCATATTATACATATGTTAATGAACTTTTTGAACTCCCAACCATAGCAAATATCATATCTTATGCAGATGACACAGTGATAACTATTGAAGGAAATTCTTATCTTATAAATTATTCACGCGGTGTATTTTTTTGGTTCCATGACAAAACAGAACAATAAATAAAACACGAGAGTTACAAATTAGCACAGTACCAAAAAAGAGCAGTGTAGGTAGGCAGAGAAGAGGGACCGCAAACAATTCTGTCTTGGCACTTACTCCTTGCCTTATTCATATTCATGTCTTGTCTCTTATGTGTTCTTCTATTATTCTGACTCTTGACATGGCCGACTGATGAACTTGATCATCAGATACAAGAGTCGGCTCAACTTGGTATCCCCGACTTCTTTTACCATTCATATTTTCGTCGCCATTACATTCCTTTTTTACGCCTCAGAGATCTCATTTCTAATATCATTCTTTTTACTACAATAAATTAATGTTACATATTGTGGCGAGAAAAACTATAAATTCCTTGCTACAAATTTATGTAATATCCCTTCCAAATGAAATTCAAAATATTATGGAGATAAACAAGTTTAAAAACATAAAAATTTGGTAAACACGAAGATGAGGAAATCATAAAAAATATGATGTAACATCAACATAAAGTTGAACATGTGGAAATCAACACACATCAAGATGTGGAAATCAATATACATGAAGTTGAGGAAATCATAACGTATCTCCAACACCGCTGGCCCGGGAACCATTTAAAGGATGACCAACACCTCTGCCATATGCCACCCTAAGGGTTTTCTACTTTTGGCGACTTAGCAGGGGTGATCGGGTTCATGAGGTGACTTTTGTCCAGGTCTTGGCGGCGGATGCGTCTTGCCATCAACTGCTAGGCAGGCCGGATCGGGAGAGACTGGTTGAGGGAGATATTTTTACCTCTCCAACGGGACTCTCTGAACATCGCCTTGCACAGCAATGAGAGAGATGGAGTCATATGTCTGTCACTCCTGAACACACTAACCCCCAGATTTCTACCCAGAACTTCCTCTATATTCGTTTCCTAAAAAATACCCTCCACATTGCATCCCCAAAGATGTGTGGAGCTAATGTAAAACAAAAACAAAAAACACAACAACCTACAGTCCCCTGGAAACAGGCATATCTGGGGTGAGGAGGACTGTGAATTATGAAGTAAAACCTAAACTCCACCTTTTTTAACATAAGCTCCACACAGGAGGCCCTGAGGAAAATAATTCCCCCCATGACCTATGTCAGTTTAGGGGTGCTGTGTAGTGGAACTTTTTAGGAAAGGAAGGACAGAAAGTTGTGGGAAGGAAAGGGGTAATAGGGGTGGGTAGGAAACTGGGAGTCTGTGTGTCCAGGAGTGACGGACGTATGAATCCATCCCTCCCACTGCGACGAAAGGCGATGTTCCGTGATAGTACGGCTGATGAAGTCAAAAGGACTCCCTCAACCATTCTCTCCCGATCCGGCCCGCCATGCAGCTGGTGGGCAGAAGCATTCGCCACCAAGACCCAGACAAACCTCGCCCAGACACCCCTGCTAAGTCACCAAACGTAGCGAACCACTTGGGGTGACGTATGACAGAGGTGTTAACTAACTAACTAACCATCACGCCGTTTCCCCGCAGGGGTAGGCAGAGAGGACGGACCGCCAAACAACTCGGTCTTGGCACACACTCTTTGCCTCACTCACATTCATACAGAGGTGTTGGATATCCAATAAATGGTTCCCGGGGCTTCAGTACCCATACTCGCCTCACAAATTGAAAAACCTGACGTAACCTAACTAACTAACCATCATGCCATTTTCCCGAAGGGGTATGCAGAGAGGACGGACCGCCAAACAACTCGGTCTTGGCACACACTCCTTGCCTCGTTTATATTCATACATCGTCTCATACATGCTCTTCCATTATTCTGACTCTTGACATGGCCCGACTCAAGTATCTGATTTACTTGGTCGTTCCATATCTTTCTTGGGCGCCCTTGTCTTTTTCTACCATTCGCATTTGCGTCATATGTTCTCTTTACACTCCTTTCCTCGTGCATACGCTCTACTGTTCTGTTTTGTCAGTGTTCTGAATTAAACTGCCACCTATTTTTTATAACAAATGGATTCTACAATTTACTTGGTAAAAAAAACCCAGTCTAATGGCTAATGGGTGATGTAAGAAAGCGAGGCTTAAATAATTGGGACATGTAGAGCAGTTGTGACCAGAAACGATTGTCTGAAGAATATACATTATAATTACTAACAAGTTCATAGAAGAAAGAAAGGACGCCCAGGGATGGACAATATGGCATGATCAAGTAAATCAAATACGGGTCATTTCAGGAGTCGGTAAAATAGAAAGGTATGTATAAATGTGAATTCAGAAACTAATATATAGTATAGCAGAGGACAGCGCGGTGTGGGTTCGCGAGAAGATCATCGAAAGAGTGTTCTTTTCTTGTTTGAATTTGGAATCCCTTTAATGTGGCGATATATCCGACCAAATTGTCACTCACTGAAAAGTTGGCAGGGTCATAATTTTTTTTAATTTTATTTAAATTATATTTTTTTTAATTGCTTTTGTAAATAATTTGCGGAATTAAAAAAAAGTAATAGTAGGTAGTATGGAATGGGAAAGATGACGGTGAGGAAGTATTATTTAGATCTAGTCATAAAACAAGGCTATTTCAAGGATGGTTTTGGTTCGATCTTTTTTTCCCGCCAGAGTTCGCAAGAGCGTAATTCTACAGACTCAAAGAAAGTTTAAAAAGGTGAAAATAGAAATAAAAGCTTGTAAAAGAATTGTTTTTGAGATGTCAGCTGCTCCCGTCTGGGGGCAGTGGGACTATGGCATCCACAATTGGGATATGTTATGAGGAAGGTAGTGGGGAGGGGAAAGAGATGGGGAAGTACCTACCTGGCTATTCAGATCTAGTCCCCAAACACGGCTAAGAGCATTACAAGCAACGTTTCAATTTTTAGTGGTAGTCTTACACCAGGGTGGTACTGAGAGTATCTCCCACTATGGAACGTGCCGCAAATATACTGTATATTATTTTTCAATGAATTAATAGTGAAATAACATAAATTAATCAAATAAAATGTATTTGCCCACGCCGGGATTCGTTCCCGCTACCTTTGGATAGCGAGTCAAGAGCCTTACCTCTAGATCACGGCGGCAATGATTTGTTGTATTGGAGAAAATTACAAACATGCTTTCTTGCACGCGAATTCTGCTATTCCCAGAACTAATAGCAAAGTTATTCTCATTAGGTATGAGATATTTTTATTTACAATATGCGTTTGACATTTTGTACGTGAATGCCACACATTTTTAGTTGAGAGCCTTGCCCCTCGACCACGAAGGCCGTCAAAAAGAAGAACAACGCTACTTTCAACTATTTACGTAGAACGTATCTTGAGATACTTTGGACATTTGCTTGCCAAATTGAGTATTTCAACTTGGAGAAACTCATAGCCACTGGCAAAGCGGAAGGCAGAAGAAGGAGAAAAAGTAGAGGAAGGTCATCAATGCGCTGGAGTGACCAAATATCACTGGCGTCTGATACGTGGCAGCTCTCCATGCAGAACCGGACCGCGAGAAGTGGAAGAGCCTTGTCCACGAAGTTCAACAAAGGAAGTCCAGATATTAAATAGGTATGTACCACGGACATATGAATATACATGGACCTGCCCTAAGTGATAAAAACGTATTATTTCCCCCTCCACATGGCGCCGGCTGAAGCACCTCCTTGGAACCGGCTCGGGGAGGGGATAGAGCCTCGCTTGAATCTAAAATGTGTGACGTCATCATTCTTGCCGTGAACAGCTAGAAGGTAACATCCATACATTTAACGAAATACAACGCCAAAACAGTAGCGTATTCTATACAATATATCTACATATCAATGTGCACATAGCGAATGTGGGCGGTTCTCCAGTGTGCTCATCGGTGGTAACAGGGGTAAGTAAATTATGAAACATTTGTAATAGTGTTTTAACTAAACACGGCAACAAAATATTGCTATGTGTATTGGGGCGAGTCTTTTTGAGGCGAACATTTGACCTTAGCAAATATGTTATTATCGTGGCAAGCAATTCGCGCTCCCATGTAAAAAGGTCTATTCATTCAAAGCAGATTTTGCTTTTAAGAACTAAATGGTGATATTGTAATGCGAGATGCCTATTTACTGTCAGATTGATTGTATAACGAATCACAGTCATCTTTCCCCTCTTCCCCCTCCATGGTTTGGTTTGACCCCTCACCCGTAACTGCTTGTCTAGTCATTTGGATGTCTATGGTATGTACCTACTTAAATGTTGTTGGGGGTGTAGGTATTACATTTTTTTTTTGTTATTTTTTTTTTTTTTTTACAGTGAATACCGCACAAGAATCTCAACTGCTCCCGTCTGGAGCCAGTGAGACTATGGAATCCCCAATTGGGGTATGTTGTGAGGCTGAAGGTAGTGGGGAGGGGAAGGAGGTGGGGAAGAGGAAGGTTGGGAAGTACCTGGCTATTCAGATATGGTCACCAAACACGGCTAAAGCCATTTTCAAACAACGTTTCAATTCTGAATGGTGGTCTTACACCAGGGCGATACTGATAGTATCTTCCACTCTGGAACATGCCGCAAATATACTATATATTATTTTAAATGAATTAATTGTGAAATAACACAAATTAATCAAATAAAATTTATTTGCGCATGCCGGGTTCGAACCCGCGACCTCCGGATTGTGAGTCAAGAGTCTTACCCACTGGACTACGGAGGTCGTCAATTTAAATCAACTAATTGTGGACTCGTCCGGCTTTGAACCGAAAGATGTCTTTCTGTCACATAACTTACCCAATGGTAGGTCATTATAGAATTATTAAGATACTAGCTGGATCCCGGTATGGGTTGCAACGCCTTATTCAAAGAAATACATTGTTTCTCCCTGAATCCCCTTTCCCCTGCGTCACCGATCCCCTCCCGCGTCCCCATCTAGCTAGCTTTATAAATTATATCCTATATGTTATTCTGATGTATAAGCTATATTATTGTAAAGTTTCATTAAAATCCATTCAGTAGTTTTACGTAAAAGAGAAACAAACACACATACACCCATGCAAACTTTCGCGTTCATAATATTAGTAAAATTATGTATATACATATGATGGCCTCTGTGGTTGACTGGTAAAGCTCTCAACTTGCGATCCGAAGGTCGCGGGTTCATATTCCGGCGTGCGCAAATAAATTTTATTTATTCAATTTATGTTGTTTCGCAATTAATTAATTTAATATAATATATATTATATTTGCGGCACGTTCCAGAGTGGAAGACGCTGTCAGTTTTGCCCTGATGTAAGAGCACCATTCACAATTGAAACGGCCGTATTTGGTGACCTTATCTGAATAGCCAGGTACTTCCACGCCTATCTACTTCCCCTCCCCACTACCTTCAGCCTCACAACTCACAACATTCCCCAATAGGGGATGCCGTTGTCTCACTGGTTCCAAACGGGAGCATTTGCGACTCTTGTGCTGTATGTATTTAAAAATATTTTTTTTATATCCTATGTTATTATTATTTCGCTTTGTGCCAGCCCTGTTTGAATCCCAGCTGCCACGAGCTGTCAGATTTGGTACTGCCAACAGCGCCACCGTGCGGTCCCGCGTGACACAGGGTCATGCTACGCAGAGTCAACTGTCAGATTCGCCGTGTAGCAGTTTCTCAGGCGACTGCGGTTGCAACTGTACCGGGAAGTCTGACACCAGATAGCACCACTGTCTGACAGTTTTATTAGAATATCACGTCAGAAATAGGGTTTCAATTGACGGCAATCTGCATTTGAACTTGACAGCACGACGATGCGTTGAAACTGCTATAATTATGCACATGGTTATGTAAGCAAATCGTAGAAAAATGGAAGAAGCTGCCATCGTTTTTTAAAAAGCAACATCAATTTTTATTTCCCTGCTGTACATTTATCTTTAAATACAGAGAATATATTCATTTGGGAACCATTTTTCGAATAACCAACACTTCTGCAATAAACTAACTAACTAACCATCACGCCGTTTCCCCGCAGGGGTAGGCAGAGGGCGCCAAACAACTCAGTCTTGGCACACACTCCTTGCCTCGTTCACATTCATACATCGTCTCATACATGCTCTTCTATTATTCTGACTCTTGACTTGGCCCGACTCAAGTATATGATTAACTTGGTCGTGTCATGTCTTCCTTGGGCGTCCTCGACTTCTTCCACCATTCACATTTGCGTGATTAACTTGGTCGTGTCATGTCTTTCTTGGGCGTCCTCGACTTCTTCCACCATTTCCTCGTTCATTTGCTCTACATTCCAAAACCATCTGAGCGTCCCTTTCTTAATTTTACTCATTACGCTTACATCAGCCTTTAATTCTTTGCGGATCTCCACGTTTCTCATACGGTTTTACCATATGGTTTTACCACACATTCGCCTCAGGGATCTCATTTCTAAAGCATTCAGTCTTTCATCCTTCCTCTGCCAGTTCCATGCCTCACTGCCTATCAGGGTAGGTACCAGTACTCCATTATGGACGGCTAGCTTCGCTTCTTTGGACAGCTTTGTATTGGTGCCAACGGCGTTCAACCCCCCATGAATGGAGTTACCTGCATTTACCCTTCTTATATATCTCTCAATATCTCTATCAGCCTTCCAATCTCTCGTAAACAGACTTCCCAAATGCCTCTGCCATAGGTCAACCTAAATGTTTCGCTAAGTTTGGTGACTTAGAAGGGATGCCCGGTTTCACGGGGTGAGGTTTGTGTAGATCTTGCCGGCGGATGTGTCTGCGTGACGTGCCGGATCGAGAGAGACTGTTTAAGGAAGGCCTTTTAATCTCTCCAGCCGGTTTCTCTCGACCCATCGCCTTGCACCGCCGTTGAAAGGATGGATTCGTACGTCATTTCTGGACCACTGACCTTCAGATACACTCAAACCTTTTTCCTTCCTAGAACATATTTTTCTTAAAAAGACCCTTTTTTAAAATGACGTAGGACCTGAGGGAAATTATTTTCATCATGGCTTTCTGTATGGCGCTAATGTATTTTTTTTTTAAATTTATTATAACCATTACCAACTTTTTTTTAAATATGTAAAATACTCTTTTTAAGTTCTCTCGGTTCTATTAATAGTATCTTCTACTTTTGTTTTTTTTTTTTTTTTTACATGAGCTCCACACAGGAGGCCCTGAGGAAAATAATTTCCCTCAGGGCCTATGTCATCTTTGAGGATGCTGTGTGGAGGGTTTTTTTTAAGGAAAGGAAGGAGAGGAGAGTTCTGGGTAGGAAAGGGGTTTAAGGGGTGGGTAGGAATCTGGGGTTCAGTATGTCCTGGTCATCTGCCTCCAAGACCTAGACAAACCTCACCCCATGAACCCGGGCCCCCCTTCTAAATCACCAAACGTAGCGAACCACTTGGGGTCACCTATGGCAGAGGTGTTGGTTATCCAATAAAGGTTCCCGGGGCGGCGGTACCCATTCCCGCCTCCCAAATTGGTTGTATAGAAAAATAAACTAAGGAAATTACTAATAATGAAACGGTGTTCAGAAATTACTGCGATATTTTCTGAAAGGATATAACTTTACATTATATTCTAAAGAAATGTTGTATTCGAAATAGGTAATTTTTGAAAATTAATAAAAAAATAGTTTTATTGGGGCGTTCAAGTATTACGTAACGCAATTTTTGAAGATTTTTGACCCCCCCCCCTCCCCCTCGTATAACGCGCCGTAACGTTTTTCCATGCCCTCCCCCCCCCCCTAAACGTTACGTAGCACCGTTAAGTGACAATTTTTTTTCCATGAGCTCCACACAGGAGGCCCTGAGGAATATAATTTCCTTCAGGGCCTGTGTCATCTTTATGCTCACCTATGATGCTGTGTGGAGGGTTTTTTTTAAAAGAAAGGAAGGAGAGGAGAATTCTGGGAAGGAAAAGGGTTTAAGGGGTGGGTAGGAATCTTGGGTTCCGTGGGTCCTGGTCATCCGCCTCCAAGACCTAGGACAAACCTCACCCCATGAACCTTTACCTGAAAGTCACAATTAAGTTGCGCAAAGTACTGGAAAGTCGCTTAAATACCTTTTTCTTGTTTTAATCGCGTTTGCGGTGGTAAATAAAACAAGAGATTTCGAGAACGAAAAGGGATGCCAACTTGGAAGATTTTTATTCCCTAGTTTTTTCTATTTAAATAAAGAAAAACACGTTACGTAACGCGTTGTTCGAACCCTCCCCCCCCCCCCCCCCCCCTCGTAAGGCACAGTAACGTTTCACAACCCCCCCCCCCTCCCAAGTGCGTTACGTAATACTTGAACGGCCCCTATAACTAACTCCTCTGGATTACTCTTTTTTAATATATGTTGTAGGAGGCCGGAGGTAAGTGGGGAGGGAAAGAGGAATGTGGTTAAATAGTACCTGGCTATTCAAATCTAGTCACCGCACACGGCTAAAGCCATTTTTATTTATTTATTTATGTACGCATATATATTACAATATGATACTTTGTCTGTCCAACTGGAAAGAATACCCGTTTCACGACAACCAAATTGTATATTTAGTTCATAATATTCTTAACAAAGGAATGGTTTCGTTCAAGATATCACGGGAATTTGCTTCTGTCAAGACAACTTTTGAGACAATTAAGAATTGTATTCTGAACGAAGTGATGCTTTCTTTATGTCTTTGAAAGAATCGCAAAGATGTGATTTTTTTCAAGGTCATTTTGGAGAATATTAATAATTGCATTCAGAGTAAATGAGTGGTTTCTATAGTGAGATCACAAGTAGGAGATTCTTTCCAGGCCATTTTAGAGAACATTTACAATTGCATAATAAAAATTTACACATTTATAAAGCAATATTTGACATATGAATTCCCAATGTATTTATGAATATTTAATTTTAATAAAGTACTATAATTTTTAGAATTTCTTAAATAGTAGAAATTACACAATTATAAACTAAATATATGACAAATGATTTTTTTTCAAGCTCGTTTTGGAGAACATTAATATATTTAGTTGTTTATTTATTTCTTTTATTTTACCCCCAATAGGGCTTTTACATAAATAATAAAGGCAGTACCTCCATCTTTAACATGAGAAAACAAATAGTTTAGATAAAGTTACGATGGAAATAAAAAGTATATAAATGAAATAAAAATATAAGCAACAAAAATTTAGTACAGTGAGATATATAATATCAATATGTTGCGATTAGGGAATGCAATCCCGGTATACCAAATATTGGCTTGACTCGAACATATTAACTCTAAATGTACAGAAAACCAAATACTTACTGTCTAGTCTCACCAATATCCCAAAGTCAAACCCAGCCCCGCCATTGAAAATACGCAAATGTAAAAATTCATCTCTAAACCGGAACTGTGACTGCCCATGCCTAGAGCAAGTAAACATTATCAAATATTTAGGAGTAACCTTCGATACACACCTGAATTGGAAGCAACATATACATAATACTACAAACAAAATCCGAAAATCTATATACTTTTTCAAACAAACACGCAATTTCCTTAACCTAAAACTTTTAAAACCAGTATATTACTCATTGTGCCAATCTCACATCGAATGCGGAATTCTAGCCTGGGGTAATGCATATTCCAATGCCCTTGATCCCATCATGAAAGCACAAAAACTAATCATAAAAATAATTCTTAAAATGCCGCTTACTACCAGCACTGATACTATCTTCAATTCCTTCAACGTTATGGACATAAAACAGCTCTACTCAAGATCCATATTACTTAATTTACACAAAAACAACAAAACACCATACAAAGCTACACAAACAATACACAATACCCGAGCCAAAAACAACGAACTTCTCCAAACTCCTTTTTTCAAAACCACCTTCGGGCAAAGACACTCTAAATACATAGCTTGCAAACTATACAATACACTACCAACTACGATCAGACAAAGTGACTCCTTTACAAAATTCAAACAAGATATTAAAAAATGGATTATAAGTATTGGACGCCACACTATCACAAATATCTGTAAAATAAATCACACATAGACAGAAATAACTATTCACATACAACCTAACCCATATAAAACAAATGAAAATAATGGAATCCTGTCAAATTTAACCTATAAATAGATTAGGCAGAATTTATTTCATTACTCCATCTCCAACATTTATAAAATAACTCTCTTTAAAAGATTTACCACCCTTCCAGTCACCCTTCTGTTTTAATTCTATTCATAATATGTATTTTACCTGAAATATCCTTGTAACTACTATGCTCATTTATATACCTGCACGCCTGTCTCGACACAGGTAAACCCTAGTGAGACAGGCATACAAATAAAACCATTGTAAATATATTTTATTATAGATAAATAAATAAATACCGGGATCCCGAAATACCGAGATCCCGCAGACATTTTGCGGGACTAATCTCGGTCGAAAATTTTGCGGGATCCCGCTGGACTGAGAAGTGTAGTTCATACGGATTTCAGAGCGGCGAACTAACTTGACAGCGGTTTTATTATACTTACGTGATCCATATACCTAAGTACGAAGAAGACAGAAGTTAATTTATTAATGTTGATGACGAATTTAGTCTACCTTAAAAAAGTGTAATACATATTTCAAGGCAATCAAAACTATAGTCGAAAGGCTAGAGTACACGGACACGGGCAACAACGCAGTAGCCACTGCTCCTGCTGACGCTGATGATCCTTACGATGACGATGACGACTCTCCTCTCGCTAATCTGGAGACATACGAAGCAGCAGCAGCAGCACCAATGTCACTTCAAGACGAACTCGAATTTACTTTGATTAGTATGAAGAGTTCGAGATCAACAGCCCAACAACCTAGATGTGGCAATATGAACAACCTTAAGGTTTTGATAAAGAAGGAAATGAATTACTTCGAGTCCGGTGGATTAAAAGGCACATACCTTCAATTCACTTACAATGCGCTTATGACTACTGTGCCAACCAGCGTGGAAGCTGAACGAGCTTTTTCAGCCGCTAGCTACCTTGTGTCCAATATCAGAAGCCGTTTATCAGACGACACAATTAATACTTTAACTTTTTACGAAGCTGTTTCCAAAATAATGTTTAGACTTATGATGCTTATTGTAAAAGAATATTGTTTATCGTGTGAACGTTATTATTTAAATTTAAGTTGTTATGTAAATTTATGTCTTATCTTATTCTTTGCCAATTTACGACTTAATATTTACCTATGTCTAACTAAAGGTATATTAATAAACCATTTAAAATGTCCCAAAGAACTTGTTTGATTAGGTATAAATTGAATACTCTAAAAGCAAGGTTGGTAGATCGAGGTATTAGGTCTTTATTATACGATTGATTAGATATCTAAGTCCACCCTGCTGGATCCCGCAAATACCTGGATCCAGCGGGACTAAGATTGTTCAGTCCCGCAAATACCTGGATTGACATGGTCTTGCGGGATTGCATTCCCTAGTTGCGATTAATTTCAATCAGCATATCAGTTCTGAATGGTGGTCTTACACCGGGGCGATACTGAGAGTAGTTATCTTTCTAAAAATAAAATACATTATTTTAAAATTATTAAATAAGCCACTTGCATCACATGTTTTTAAATTTTTTTCCGGCTTAGGCAAATATTCTAAGACATTCTGTATTTTTTTTAATCGTATTTTTGAAACCGTGGCGATTATTTGAAAATTTAAATCCAAAAAATCAGAAAAAATAACGTTTTCCACACCAATAACACAGGAGAATAACGAGGCATACCAAAAATATAAAATCTCATAAATATTTTTTTTCTTGATCCATCTTATTGATCATAAATCATTATAATGCTCAACGTCTATATTACTAAATCAAATGTAATGTACCTACTTGTACTTGTAAATTATAATAATAATAAGAATATTATAAAATTTGATTTTGTTAAAATCCGCATCATTATCATTATACCTCTAAAACACGTACGGACAACGTAAATTGTACGGGGTTCTCGTCATAACATCTGTCAAAAAATCAAACCAAACTATACGTTCGAGAAAAAAAAAACAAAGGCTACCGTCTAACTGTGCCAGTGTCATTTCATTCCTCTTTACAAAATTAATCATTTTATATAGATAATAGTTTTAAAATAGTATTGTAAATTAGTGTAATATAGTTTTTACTTGTATATTTGTTTTCACTGTAAGTATTTGTGTTATATAATTGGTTCTTCGGAGCAGTTAAGGTAAGATTTTTTTTTTGATTTGTGTGCTGTAGATTTATTCGAAAATGGATAAAAAAAAACCACCTGATCCCCCAGATGATGGTTTGCTATCTGAATCCTCGGGTGTTACAAAAAAAATAATCGCGGTTAATATTCCGGAGGCTTCGGACTTCGTAACGATTACGTCAAAAAAAAGAAAAATTGCTAAACCAGCAGATAATAGAAATGCAACAGATTTTGAACAAATACATCGAAAAACACCCTCCACGCAAAACGACTCCCTTCCAAATAATTCTGTTTTACAGGATGTAATTCCGTCCACTTCTTCCTCGATTTCAAGTCTAAGTCCAGCAAGCCCTTCAACCACACCCACCCCACTGGTAAACAATACTCCTTCACAAATGTCACGTCTGTATAATAATCTTGATAGACCACCTTACATTACACACGTGACTAAAATTTCAAAGGATGAAAAACAATCAAATTTATACGATGTGGACTTTGGACATTTTATGTTTAAAAATAAAATCCACCCTGTCTGGAATGGAGTAAAATCGGTTGGGCGTAACCGTCTTTCTGTTGAATTCAAGACAGCGGCTGAGGCCAATAGCTTTGTAAAATCTGATGTTGCCAAAAAAAACTCGTACAACGTTTTCATACCTACATATCAGGTTACAAAGTTAGGTGTCACAAAAGGGATCCCACCGCACTGGTCGATAGAGGACATCCTGGAAAACATTACTGTTCCTCAAGGTTTCGGAAAAGTTTTAAAAGCGCGTCGTCTAAATTACAGGTTTAATTCGGGAAACTCTGTAGAATGGAGACCCTCCCAATCCGTTGTCCTAACATTCGACAGCAAAGACCTTCCACAAAATGTTACTATGTTTAACGTCTCTCTACCAGTAGAGCTCTATGTGTTCCCAACTGTGCAATGCTACAAGTGCTGCAGATTTGGACACACGAAGAACCTCTGCAGATCAGAACCCCGTTGCTTCAAGTGCAGTTCGTCCCATAGTGGCGATTCCTGTGATAAAACAGAGGAAAATTATAAATGTTTAAACTGCTCCGGTACCCACATGTCCATCAGCAAAACTTGCCCTGAACTGTCAAGGCAGCGCAATATTAAACACACAATGGCCGAGAAGAGCATCTCTTATGCGGAAGCATCAAGAATGTTTAACAAATCCATTCCATCTTATTCTGAAGTAACTTCCAAAAATTCTAAAAAATCCACCTCTTCTCAACCTTCTTCTTCTTCATTTAGAAAAACTGTTGAAAGGGTCGTGAAACCTAGAGTTCTAACAAAAAAAAATAATGCTAATCACGAATCCCTTCTGTGGTTCCCTAATGGACAAATTCCTTCCAGTTCAAATTTCAATTCTTACCTAAAGTCATCTACTAAAGAACAAAATTATAATATAGACCTTAACTCTACACTAATCACCTCATTTTTACATATTTTACAAACTTTAAATAAAAACAACATTCAAATACCGTCCCACGTTGCTAAACAAATTACTAATATTATCAACTCAACTAGAAATGGCTCCTCTGATGAGGATTCTTCAGTGGAATTGTCATAGTCTTAGAAATAAGACTGAAGAATTTTTAAACACTCAAACTCAATTGCAGTGGCTGCCATCTCGGAGACGTGGCTGGAACCGGATTCTGATTTCAGAGTCAGGGGATACCACTGTCTTCGAGACGACCGTCAAGATGGAAAGGGCGGCTCCGCTCTTTTCATTAAAAAATCATTACCCTTCTCCCCTGTAGATGTAAAACCAATTGGCTGTCCTTTTCAAGTGACGGCCGCAAAGGTTTTTGACACTACAATAATTTCTTTGTATATATCACCATCTAATAAACCTTCTAAATCAATCCTAAAAGCTATGTTTTCCAAGGTCACTACCCCTTCTCTTGTTCTGGGAGATTTCAATGCCCATCACGGATTATGGGGAGCTCACAATTGTGACAGAATGGGCAGAGATATTGTTGATCTACTAGATGAACTAGACTTTTGTATTATCAATGATGGTTCTCCTACTCGTCTTCAGGTGCCTGGTCAGCGACCCAGCATGGTTGATCTTACTATTTGCAATTCCAATATAGCCGCATCCCTGTTATGGAAGGTTTTGGATGACCCTCATGGGAGTGATCATTACCCCATCCTCATTGAATCCTCAAATATTTATCATTCCAACAAAAATGTCAAGTGCAGTAGTCGAAAACCAAGGTTCTTAACTGCCAGAGCCAACTGGAATGACTATTCAAATCATACAAAGTTCTCTGTGCAAAATCTGCCCTCTCCAACTACAGAAAATGTTGCGGAATGTTACGATTTATTTGTGTCTGCAGTCATTACGGCCGCAGAAAAATTTATCCCCATTAAAACGACACGTAACAAAGGGAAACCTCCCCCAGCTCCTTGGTGGGATATTGAATGCTCAGACGCAGTAGATATGAGGAAAAAATATGCGAAAATTTATTCAACAAATATGAATATGGAGAACTTCCTTCAGTATAAACAAATTGAAGCTAAGACCAAACGTCTTCTAAAAAACAAAAAACGTCAAGGCTGGAAAAAATTTTGCACATCATTATCTCCCGAAGTTCCTCTTTCAGTTGTTTGGAATTCAATTCGCAGGTTTAAGGGTTCTCACGTCCCAACGGTGACTCGACCACTCACTTCAGAGTGGGTGAAGGAATTTGCCGATAAACTAGCTCCTCAAACTGCAAGTAATTTTAATGAAACAGAATTCACATACTCATTTAAAACACGGGGTTGGATGGACACCCACTTCAATTTAACGGAACTTAGGGAGGTCTTAAACGATCTCACAGACTCATCCGCTGGTGTAGATGGAATTCCTTATAGCTTTATTAAAAACTGCGACGTTACCACACTAAACTATTTTCTTTCAATTATAAATCTGATCTTTGACTCCGGCAAAATTCCATCATCCTGGAAAACTCAAATAATTGTTCCCATTCTGAAACCCCAGAAAGACCCTAACTCTGGACTTTCTTACAGACCTATAGCTCTGTCATCTTCCTTAGTTAAAATAGCTGAACATATGATTAAAAGACGTCTAGACTGGTATGCAGAAAATGAGAAAATTCTTCCCAGCTCTCAGTTTGGCTTTCGAAAAAGAAAAAGTACGATCGAAAGTGTGTCCATCCTGACTTCTGATATCCAGTTAGCCCTGGCCGATAATGAATTCCTTGTCGGTGTTTGCCTTGATGTGTGCGGAGCTTTTGACAATGTTTTATTGGATGTTTTATTTAATAAATTATTAAAAATTGGCATCCCTCGTAAGCTTTCCAGTTTTATAATTAACCTCCTTCTTACCAGGAAAATTCAAATCCAGGTGCTGGATTCTCCTCCACTAGAAAGAATAGTAAACAAGGGTTTGCCTCAGGGCTCCGTCCTTAGTCCTATCCTTTTTAATATTTATACCTTTGACCTGCATCGGAGTATGCATCCATCTTGTAAAATACTCCAGTATGCGGATGATCTTTTTATATATATTTCAGGACGAATTATTTCTATTCTGGAGGATGTGATTAACATTTGCATGAAAAACCTTGACACCTGGTTAAAAAATCACGGCTTAGAAATTTCTCCGTCCAAAAGCAATGTTATCGTATTTTCCAGAAAACGTGTTACTCCGCGTGTAACAGTCCAAATAAATAATTCAATTCTCCCTATGCAGGTACAAATAAGATTCCTTGGGGTAATTTTAGACTCTAAGTTAACATGGAACCCGTATGTTAATTTAATCATTAACAAATGTCAAGCTGGCCTCAACACTTTACGTGCCGTTTCACGGGTCTGGTGGGGAAGTCATCCATTCACCCAAAAACTTTTTTATAACGCATATATTAGGAGTCATTTGGATTACGCGTCATTCCTCATTGAACCCACTTCTAAAAAGAACCTCGCAAGGTTGGACCGTATTCAATTTCAATGTTTAAGATTGATTATCGGAGCAATGCGTTCTTCCCCAATTAACGCTTTACAAGTGGAGGCTGTGGAGGCTCCTCTTCATTTCAGAAGACAGTTCTTGGCTGACAAGTTTTTATTTAAATGCTTCAGACTCTCTAATCACACACTGAAAGACAATATTACTGCACTCACTGCTCAAGTGAAATCACTTCCATATTGGAGGAACAAATCAATCCCTCTTCTTGTTAAAAGCCTCCATACGTACTGTTCGTATAAACCCCTCTTAAATCCATCAGACAGACTTCCTTTATATGCCAACTCCTTTGGTATTCATTTGTGTAAACCAAATATTCTTTTTTCTCTCGGCATAATTAACAATCACGAAGCTCCAACAAAACTTATTCAAATTTTAAATTCGAAATATTCCAACTGGAAAATTATTTACACAGATGGTTCCAAGTCTCCCTTATCAAACCATGTGGGAGCGGCATTCCACTGCCCATCAGATCAAGTCGATAGAAAAATTAAACTTCCAAAAGAGGCTTCCGTTTTCACTGCTGAATGTATAGCCATTTTTGAATCCCTCAAATACATTGACGATGTTAACATTGGAAAATTCTTAATTCTCTCCGATTCCCTGAGTGCACTTCAAAAATTAAACTCTTCCCCTTTCCATTACCCAGAAGACGATTTCTGTGTTGGAATTCGCACTTTAATTCATAAATTAACCGACTCTGGCAAAGAAATCATCTTGGCTTGGATACCTAGTCACTGCGGTATCCCTGGAAATGAAAAGGCCGATTCATTGGCGAAAGATGCCATTATTTCGGGGGATATTTTATATAAATTTTTAAACACCGATGACATTTTCATAAAATTGAAGGAAAACATGATTTCCACATGGCAGAATCATTGGGAAGAATCTAGTCAATCAAAAGGATATAGCTTTTTCACAATTCAGCCAACGATTCCTTCAAAACCGTGGTTTTCAAGACTTTCTTTTAACAAATTCTCGACATCATCCATTTGCCGCATGCGGATAGGACATTGCTGCCACAATGTTCACCTGACAAAAATTCATATTAAGAATTCTGCGATGTGTGAATGTCGTCTTGGTGAAGAGGATCTCAATCATATTTTTTTCAGTTGTCCTTTAAATAACTCATACAAAAATTTCTTCCCTCACCTAATCAGTTCGGGTATATTGCCTCCCTACAACATTGCATGCCTGTTATCTTCTGTGAACAAACGCGTGTATAAAGTCTTGGCTAATTTCCTGAATATTAACAGCATCAATTTGTAACTGTAAGTTAAGTTTCATGTATTTATTTATTTATTTTATTTTTTACGCACAATAAATTGTGTCAGCATATCTTTTAATTTCCTTGTTATGTTTAATTAAAATCATCTCTTATTTTTTGCGTATTGTTATTATTATTATTTGTATAGTATTATTATATAATGTAGATAGGTTCTTGTTATTAAAACTAAATTAGTTAATATTAACCAAAAATTACACTCACAAAATCATTCACTTGACACTGGCCAGAACACTCTTTTGGGGTGAAGAGCCATTAAAAAAAAAAAAAAAAAAAAAAAAACTATACGTTCGCAGAGAACAAACAATAAATCTAGTGAATGTTAAATGTCAAATTCAAAAATTCACCTAAAATCAAAGTGATGCCGTATAAAAAAAAAAAAATCAGTATGGAATTTTATAAAAATGATAGGAACATTTTCGGCGATGGGACATTTTCATGTAGTGACGCCACAAGCCCAAATAATGGATTTATTTATTTAAAAATAAAAACAACTGTGCATTTCTAAAAATTTTTTCACAAACATTTTCGTAATCTTTGTAAAAAAATCTATCCACACGATTTTTTCCAAGTCGTTATGAAGTCCATGCAAGTGGCCTATTGTGAAAATACAAATCAATCAAATAAAATTTACTTGCGCATGCCGGGTTTTGAATCCGCGACCACCGGATCTCTAGTCGAAAGCCTCACCGACCGCTTGATCACGGAGGTCTATAGCAATAAATAAATAATTAATAGTACCTACATTTTTAAAATCTTACATTTTAGTACAGCGTTGTTAGAACGTATTCGTGCAATTGAGTAGCCGATACTGATGACTTTCATGGCTACTCCAATTTAGAATTTTCACAAACATTCATCAATACAATTCCTTACATTCCTGACTTGTTGACTTGACTTACTTGCATCAAAGTAAAAATAAGTACCTACCCATACTTTTAAATCATCTAGAATCCAACAATCTGTCTGTTATTCCTTTCTTTGATCGTACATTTAGGTTTTATGTTAGTTTGTCGAAAATTTACGCCCATGTCGAAAATGCGACATTTTTCCTTTGTAAACTTTACGAGGAGCATTAAAACATACTCAAATAAAAACAACTGAGCGAACGTTAATTTAATTGCGGCCGATCCAAAGAGATGTTAAAATAGAAAAATCAGACACTCATGAGACTGTTGCAAACTGTTTAAGAATGTGGAAGTAAGTATCTCTTATTATGAATGATATTAAAATATGGATTCTTATACAGTTTGGACACTTCTTACAAGTCGTACAAATAGATACCATACGATTGTACCACCCCAGCCAGCAGCACTCTGTCCGACCGTGCACAAGGGTACCTAAGGATACCTCAGTCGCGTTGCACTTCTGGCCGTGCCATACCCCGTAACGAATGTCTTCGTTAAGATGAAGTTGTACGTGAAATCCTATTTATTTACTATTTAGATTAATCTTTACGACAAAGCGGCTAACACTACGAACATCAAAAAATATACTAGGAATAAATCGAAGCTTTTACTAGCTTTTCTATGTATTAGAATTACAATAAAATTATTATTTACATAACAAAAAATATAAGCGTAAACCACTAAAAAAAATGTTTTTCAACTATGAAGTGATACAAGAAACAATTTTTTAAAAATACCCCTTTATGATTGAGACTATTTTTGAGGTTTTGTATGTTCTAACTTTTTTTTGTTCTTATAAAATTATGGACAAAATAAATAAAAACCACTTTTCGCTCACTTGCCTCGTGCAAGTAAGACGCTCGATTTTAAAATTTTGCAGGCCTGAGAATCGAAATATTTCTAGCGTTTATATTCCTCTTAATAATTTTACTAATGAAGAAATAGTATATTTTATTTGTTTTATTTATTAATCAAATGTTTGCATGTTAAACATACTCAGTGTTACGTATATACGTTTTAAAAGTGTACTTTGTCTGCGTACATTGATTCCAATTTTTTTAGGACTTGGAAGTAGTGTCCGACCGAACTTTCGGTTTCGGTTTCGGCCTAGTTTCGGCCAAGTTTCGGCCTAGTTTCGGCCTAGTTTCGGCCTGGTCATCCACCTTCAAGACCTAGACAAACTTCATCCCATGAACCCGGGCACCCCTGCTAAATCACCAAACGTAGCGAACCACTTGGGGTGGCCTATGGCAGAGGTGTTGGTTATCCAATAAAGGTTCCCGGGGCGGCGGTACCCATTCCAAGATGAAAGAGTATTTTTTGTTTAGTGTACCTAAACAAATTAGATTTAAAAAAAGTCATTTTGTTTTCTACATTTTATTTATATCATGTGTTAATAATGTTCAAATAGGTAATACCTACTATTTTTTTAAATATTATTTACGAAGCGATTTATGATTACGATTTCAAAAAGTAAAAATAATATATTTGAAATAAGGAGTGATAATTATGTTATGTTTATTTTTAGTTCAAATATCAGAGGCTGAATGATTAATATATGATTTAAAAATAAAGGCTGATTGATTAAGATTGATTATTTTTTTTCTACGAAAACATGGCCTTATACGGAAGTTTCGGTTTCGGCCGAACCTGAGACCGAAGCCGAAACTCAGTTTCCTAATAAGCCAATATTCAAATTTCGAATTCTTTTCCGGCTCTTTTTGGCTCTTCTTTACTTGCCTTGGAACTCCTTGTCTCTTCTTTGCTTGGCTTGACGATGCTTCTTGACGACTCTTCTTGGCTATTCTTGCCTCTTGTTCGCTCTTATTTGCTTGCATTGGAACTTCTCGAATCTTCTAATCTCTTCTTTGCTTGCATTGGAACTTCTCGACTCTTCTTGGCTTTTCTTTGCACTTCTTAGCTCTTTTTGCCTCTTTTTTGCTCTTCTTTGCTTGTCTTGGAACTTCTCGAATCTTCTAATCTCTTCTTTGCTTGCATTGGAACTTCTCGACTCTTCTTGGCTTTTCTTTGCACTTCTTAGCTCTTTTTGCCTCTTTTTTGCTCTTCTTTGCTTGCTATGGAACTTCTTGACTCTTCTTGAATCTTCTTGACTCTTCTTTGCTGTTATTTGTTTGCCTTGGAAATTCTTGACTCTTCTTAGCTCTTCTTGACTCGCCTTGGCTCTTCTTGCATTATGCAAATTTTTACCCTTTTCTGAAAAAAAAATATTTTTATTAGATTTTTTCCGTGCGAGTGGATGACGGCCTGTATGGTCGAGAGGCAAGGCTCTTGACTCGCAATCCGAAGGTCGCAGGGCAAATACATTTAATATGATTAATTTGTTTTATTTCACAATTAATTGATTTAAAATAATATAGAATATATTTACACGTTCCAAAGTGGAAGATAATCTCGGTATCGCCCTAGTGTAAGACCACCACTCAGAATTGAAACGTTGCTTGAAACGGCTTAAGCTTAGGCGTTTGGTGAGATCAGATCAGATCAGACCAGATCTGAATAGCCAGGTACCTCCCCACTTATCTCTTCCCCATCTCCTTCCCCTCCGCACCTCATACCCCAATTGGGGATGCCTTAGTCTCACAGACGGAACAGTTGGGACTCTTGTGCAGTATTCATGTAAAAAAAAGTTGGGGATACCCATTATATTGTGAAGATGGATCCATATTATAAAAAACATAATAAGAATGTCTAACTAACTAACTAACCATTACGCCGTTTCCCCGCAGGGGTAGGCAGAGAGGACGGACCGCCAAACAACTCGATCAACACACTCCTTGCCCCGTTCACATTCCGAATGTCGTACTTTCAATAAGAATGTCGTACTTTCAAAATCAAAAACTCCTTTGAAATAACATGGAAAACAGTCATCTAAAACAGGCATTATTCCATCTTCCTTTATGCAAGTTTTGACAATGCAAAAATTGTAATGCGTCTTTTATATTCCTAATTATTAATTCTGATTTGTTTAGACCGAGTTGTGGGGCGGCACGTTACGTTAGTTCATAACCCCGGGCAATAGGCCACTTGCATCACTTTTTTTTTTAAATTTCCGGTTTAGACAAATATTCTAAGACATTCCGTTTTTTTTTTTTTAATCTTATTTTTGAAACCCTGGAGATTTTTTGAAAATTTCAATCCGAAAAATCAGACCATTTTTTATAAACCGGAAAGACGGGACATAATTTTATAGGTGCGAAAAAACGATAATTACATAGCCGAAAATCATTTTAAAAAAACAACGTTTTCCACACGAATGGCACAGGAGAATAACAAGGCATATCAAAAATATTACATCTCATAAATATTTTTTTCCTTGATCCATCTTATTGATCATAAATCATTATAATGTACCACGTACCTATATATTACTAAATCCAATGCAATATACTTGTACTTGTAAATTATAATAATAATAAGAATATTATAAAATTTCATTTTGTTAAAATCAGCACCATAACCATTATACCTCGGATACACATACCGACTTCTAAAATGTATGGAGTTTTCTTCACCACATCTGTCAAAAAGTCAAACCAAATGATAAGTTCGCAGAGAACAAACAATAAATCTAGTGAACGAATTCAAAAGTCACCTGAAATCAAAGTGATGCCATATAAAAAAAAATCAGTGTGGAATTTTACAAAATTAATAGGAACATTTTCGGAGACGGGAAATTTTCATGTAGTGACGTCACGAGCCAAAATAATGGATTTATTTATTTTAAAATAAATAAAAAAAAAACTGTAAATTTCTAAAAAATTTTACTAACATTTTCATAATCTTAGTAAAAAGATCTATCCAAATGATTTTTTCCAAGTCGTTATGAAATCCATGCAAGTGGCCTATTGGGAAATTAATTTTACCTACAGCATTCTGCAGCACGTTTCCCACTGGATTAAGTTCGCCAAATTTCATCCCATTTTGCTCCATCCCTTATACTTTTCAATTCTGTCTTGCGTCAGTCAAGGAGGAGGGTACTTTGCATCATGCAGAGCTAAACTACCCCGAAACAATGCGATAAAGGGTGCGAATTTAACGGAAGTAAGGGAGTCTGCTGCAGGGGTAGAAAACTATAAAAATACTGTCATTATAAGCAATAATTATCAACCTGAAACACTCATCTACATTGAAAAAATCTTCCGAGAAAAGATACTTGCCGCCAACGGGACTTGAACCCGTGTCCTTCTGATTGCCGGTCAGCGGATTGCGGCTTATCTAATACCCGCCAAATAATTCAATATATACTAGCGTTTCATTCAACAATTACTGATTATTACATTTTTCCACCTGAAAACAACCAACTTTATTTATGTGAGAGAGACATTTTTAGTGCTAAATCTCCCGCTAGGTGGCGTCGAGACAAATTATGTCTACATTTTTTGGGGGAAATGCTTTAACTTGTCAAATATTAATTATTATTTTTTAATTGATCATCTAACGTTTAAGACAAGATTTTTATGCATAGCACAAAGGGTAACAATTATTATAAGCAATAATTATCAGCCTGAAACACTCATCTACATTGAAAAAATCTTCCAAGAAAAAATACTTGCCGCCAACGGGACTTGAACCCGTGTCCTTCTGATTGCCGGTCAGGTGCTCTGACCACTGAGCTATGGCGGCTTATCTAATACCCGCCAAATAATTCAATATATATATATAATAACAAAGAACACAATAACAACAGTGACATAGCAAGCACATTAAATATTCGTTCCACACAAATTAACAAAAAACAGTGAATTTTATGCTCTAAGCAGTGAAAACTATACTAAAACGGGGCTTAAATTGGCCACTAATCTAACTTGACTTACATCTTAATAATATATGTGTTTATAGTGTTTCAAAAGCTAAAACAAAATAAAATTAAAAGTGAATCTGTGTAAATATCTGTTAAATTAAAACTACTACCCACATTGTCAACCTTACTGTCTCGAGTTTGCCTATATAGGTACCTACTTGAAGTTAACAAACTTTTCAGGGGAGCAAAACCATAAATCCCAAATTTAAAAAAAAAAATATATATATATATAATAAATAACCTAAATGTCTAAATCTCGCAGCAAGACTTGCAGTGTGAAGAAAACACTATCATCGCCTCTATTGACCGCATCTGGCACTATGGAATCACCGTCGGCAACGCACCAGTCAATGATAAACATTGACACCGACTCCCTTATCAACTTCTTTGAGTCAAAACTCGAAACAATGCGTACTGAGAGTAAGAATGCCATTGATGCTATTCATCAAAAATTGGACACTTTATCAAATGAGTGGAAGGACCAGTACACCAAAATCATGGGGTGTGTGACTGTTCTTCAGGAAGAAAATGCCAGCCTCCGACAAGAAATCCAATCTCTCAGAGATGCTCAAGATGACATGGAGCAGCGTAGCAGAGTGTGTAATTTAGATGTCCACGGCATTCCCGAGGTGAAAGGTGAAAATCTGTTCACCCTAATGGAGAGAATGGGATCAACTATCAACGTGCCACTTCCTAGTAGCGCTGTGGTGTCGGTGCACCGCGTCGCTCGCGGCCACTCGTCTCCCTCCAACCGTCCACGCAACATAGTCGTCCATCTCACGACAAAGCGTCTCCGTGATGATGTCATCGCTGCGGTAAGGACTCGCCGCGGCCTCACAACGGACCAACTAGGACTTGGAGCTCCCACCACTAATTTCTACGTAAATGAGCACCTGACACTAAAAAATAAAATACTCTTTGCCAAAACACGTGCCACCGGAAAAGAAAACGGCTATAAATACATATGGGTGAGGAATGGCAGTATCCTGGCGAAGAGGAATGATCTCTCTCGAGTCGTCACCATTCGTTGCGAGGGAGACCTTAAAAAAATCAGCACTCATGGTCAACAAAATATGTGACTGCTAGAACAAACTTGTTACTGCTGCCATCGATGCCAGCTTTCTATCACTATCCTGCACTCTTGGTCATTAATTTTTTTCTTGCAAAATTACTCAATATATTTGTTTATAGCGCAATACCTCCATAATCATATAGCACTATCATATTTCCTGCATATTCATTCATATTTTACACTAAGTAATCAATGTTTTATATATAATTTTGTTGCATCATACGTCCTAATTAATTTATCACTCCCGCAAATGTGGAATAAGTCGAATAACACTCTTACTCTAAAAAAATGACCTCATCATCTATATCTGTTTATTACCAGAACTGTGGTGGTATTAAGACCAAAACTCAGGAGCTTCTTATTAATATTTCATCGAATAACTATGATGTTATAGTTCTAGTTGAAACGTGGCTTGTAGCAAGTGTAAACACGGCCGAATTCATAGATTCGCGTTACACGGTATTCCGACGAGATAGGAACCGTATAATTACCGGTAAGATGGACGGAGGTGGTGTGTTAGTGGCAGTGCGCAAGGAACTCGCAGCTTCCCGTCTCGACGATTGGGAAAAAAATCAAATTGAACAAATCTTTATATCAATTCCGTTAAGGTCTCTAAATCTCACCATATGTGCTGTATATATACCTCCTGTCTCGCCAATAATGCTTTATGATATTTTCTCCAAAAACCTGGAATCCGTCTTTTCATCAGAACCAAATAATACGTTTTGTGTTCTTGGAGATCTGAATCTACCTACTCTTACATGGACATTTTCCGAATGCTGCAATCATGGTATTGCCTCCTCAAACACGGCTGCATCGCAAACTTTTCTTCAAACAATGGCATTGATGAGCTTATTTCAATATAATTGTATACCTAACCACAACAATAAATTCTTAGACCTTATATTTTACAGTCGCGAAACAAAAGTTACACATAGCGATGACCCTCTCCTTTCAGAGGACAGACACCATCCAGCCCTGGAATTTGAAATATCATCTGCGATTCAACCAAAAATTAAAAACAACAAAGAGCGTAGGCACAATTTCAGGAAAGCTGATTATACTCAAATTAATAATGACATTAATTGTATTGATTGGAAGTCTGAAATCGCGAATTTATCAGCAGAAGAAGCAGTAGACCGATTCTATGTAATAATAAACAATATAATTGATGAGTTTATTCCAGTATTGGCCAGACGAAATGACAAATTCCCCATATGGTTTACTCCCGAACTTATTAGCTTATCACGGAAAAAAGATAAAGTTTGGCTCAAATGGAAGACATATAAAGGTCTTTCTGACTATCGTAAATTTTCCCTCTTACGTGCTACATACAAAAAATTGGCTAGTGAATCTCGAAAGTTATTTTTTGAAAACATCGAAAGTTCATTGCAAAATAATATTAAATGCTTTTGGTCATACATATCCTCCTTAAAATCATCTGATGGATATCCTGCTACTATGTCCTTCGAAGGGCGCAAATCTAATGATGCCCAAGAAATCTGTAATATGTTCTCTGAGTTCTTCAAGTCAACATTTGAACCCTCCTCTATCAATGACTCAATTAACATTGACCAACTTGAGGCCGTTCGGGACTCTGGACTTACGCACATTCACACCATTGAACTAACGGAACAAGAAGTGCAATCAAGTTTAAAGGCGTTAGATATAAACAAAGGTGCGGGTCACGATGGAATACCGGCATATTTCCTCAGATCTGCTGCGTCGTCATTGTATGTTCCACTTACCATAATATTTAATAAATGCCTGAGTGACGGGGTTTTCCCTGATAGGTGGAAGTTGGCTTATATTATACCAGTCCATAAGGGTGACTCACGTCAAAAAGTCGAAAACTATAGGCCAATATCTATTCTCTCGGCGATCCCTAAACTCTTGGAAAGACTTGTCCATGATAATATATATCCCCAGCTTGCCGCCAAAATTACAGAACAACAACACGGGTTTGTAAAAGGCAAATCTACAATGAGTAATTTACTAATTTACTCAAATTTCTTATTCACTAGCATGGATCGAGGCCACCAGGTAGATGCAATATACTGCGATTTCAAAAAAGCTTTCGACAAGGTTGACCACCTTATTCTTATTAAAAAAATAATGTTCAACGGAATTAGGGGAAACTTATTACGTTGGTTTGTCTCATATTTGACAAAAAGACAGCAAGCTGTATCATTACGAGGACATACTTCTACGTGGGAACCAGTTACCTCTGGCGTACCACAGGGGTCAATCCTGGGTCCACTGTTATTTATACTTTTTATTAACACTGTTACTAAATGTTTCATGCATTGTTTATTTCTTTTGTACGCCGATGATATAAAAATATTTGCCATTGTTAGGAATTTAAACGATTGTCTGCTCATCCAAAGCGACTTAGTAAGGTTCGAAGCATTTTGCAATGAAAACAAAATTTACCTAAGTTACAACAAATGTAAACAAATAAGCTTCACTAAAAATCACAACGCTATTATACACAATTATTGTATTGGTAACTATTTACTCGAGCGCGTTTACTGTATAAAAGATCTAGGCGTACTTTTTGATTCTAAACTCCATTTCGATGCGCACATTGAGAACATTGTGAATAAAGCTTACCGCATGCTAGGATTTGTCATCAGAAACAGCCGCGAATTTCGAAAACCTGAAACTTATCTTCTACTTTACTACACGCTGGTCCGTTCTCAACTTGAATACTGCACCTCCATATGGACACCACTTTACGGTGTCTATAAAGTCAACATTGAAAGTATTCAAAAGAAATTTCTGCAATACCTCAATTACAGAATGAGCGCACCTAAACGGGGGTACATAAATATGCTCTCGAATTATAACGTCACCACTCTAACTAACCGGCGAACATACCTTGACCTCATGACGCTTTATAAAATCTGCAATAACTTTATCGACTGTCCTGACCTACTGAAACTAATAAACTTCAAAATACCACCCAGAGTAACAAGGCTTAACGACTTATTCCACATTAGCCGGACGCGTACAAATGCTGGTGTCAGGGATCCAATCAGAAGAATGTGCGAATCGTTTAATCAAAATCAAAACATCAAGGATTCCGACTTATTTTTTGATACACGCAGTACTTTTAGTAGAAAATTGAAGGCCGTTTTCCTACAAAGTACAATACCTTAGACATTGCTTGGTTTATAATTTTAACTACCTTTCTTTTTTTAAATTTCTGTATGACATTATTTTTTATCTATATATATATTTGGTCTTACCATCAAAATTTTTCCAAAAACAATTTGTAAACTTTTATAAGGATATTGCGCATTCTTTTTTCATCTCTCTGTAAAATAATATTTACTTATGTATATACATACGTCTTTTCCGTATTTAACAGTAAAAATATTTGTATATGTTTTCATCTGCTGTCAATGTTAATTCGTGAGAAATAGTTTGGATGCAGGCGAATTCTCTATTAATTGTTTTGTATATTCTTGTCAATTGACGTCTGTATCTGTATTTTCTCCTTAATAAAAAAAAAAAAAAAAAAAAAAAAAAAAAAAAAAAAAAAAAAAAAAAAAATATATATATATATATATACAGGTTCAAGTCCCGAATAGGCCAGCTGGTCCATTGTACTGTGCTCACTCGTGAATCTCCGGAAACCCGAACCTTCCCGAGCGAGCGCGGTGTGTGAGTGTACCTATATACAACATACACTACACTATGTATGTGCGAAAAATGTGAGGATTTAGAAAGAATGAATTCAGTAAGGCCGATGTGAGCTTATGCACAACAGCGGTTAGACGAAGAAAGGTGTGTAAAATGGTAGAAGAAGTCAGGGACGCCCGACGAAGCACAATTAGGCTTAATGAAAAAATATCGATATTTTTAATTCAAAATATCGATATTTATATTTGATCCGACATATCGATACAAAATATCCAATATCGAAAATCGTATCAAAAACGATATTTTTTTTAAATTTATGTATTTAAAGTCACTAGAATCCAAAACCGTATAGGAACGAACGGAAAAAGTAACTGTATTGGGTCATGACATCTGGCGGTTGAAATTTTAACTATTAATAGCTTACAAATCTATTGTCTTTGCATTAGTATTTGTGATCACCAATACTATCTCATGTGTGTATGTACATACATAGAAATGTATGCTATTTTTCTCCATTTTTTTCTAAGCCATTCTTATGTGTTGGTTCCCAATTGTCTATGATTATTGACTATACCTTGTTCCAAACACGAAGTCCTTTTTGACAGATTAATACGCCAATAGAATGTTACTGAGACGCATACAAACTTTGTATGCATCTCAGTTTACATATAAGTTAGAAGGTAGTACCTTGGCCCGGTTTTGTTCCTCATTTTCATCAATGATATAACCAATTGCTTCAACGATGTCGAGGTATTACTCTTTGCTGATGACATCAAGCTATACAAGAAAATAACTGATGTAAATCATTGCCATATACTTCAGTCAAATATTAGTATGTTTAAAGATTGGTGCTTTCAAAATAATTTATTCTTAAATGTAGAAAAGTGTAAAACCTTGACTTTCTTCAGAAATAAAAATCCTGTTTTATTCGAATATTCCATCAATAACACAGCTTTAGAAAGAGTCACGGAAATGAGAGATCTTGGAATTATTTTACATATTATATCCACCAAATTGTAAACAAAGGTATGAAAACACTAGGCTTCGTATTAAGAACAACCAAAAACTTTAATTCCATACAAGTCATTAAATTATTATATGTATCTCAAAGATATTGAAATATAAGTAGATGTGCTATCTGCTGTTTTTACTATGTGGGTCTGCGCTTCCGGGTGTCGCCGATATTGTTTACCAATTAACAAATAAACTAAAAGAACAAATAATTAACGAATAAACCAAACGAACGTTAAACTAAATGAACGAATTCTTTCCTTATTCAAAATATATTGTTAACCAATATTAATGCACATTTTCAAAAAATCAACGAAATGAAGAAATTCTTTTTGTATGAAAACTACGCTAATTAGCGCGTAGTCCGGCGACAGTTGCGCGGACACCATAGCATATCTCTTCTGTATTTGAATATCTTTGATGTATCTCTAGTTAGAAGCCTAATGGAATATAACTCGGTAGTTTGGTCTCCATCTTACAAAATTCACATTAAAAACATTGAGCGAATACAAAAAAAAAATCTGCGTTTTATAAATTTTAAATTAAATATCCCACTAGAAGACTTGAAATATAATTTATTATTAAATGTTTTAAAAATACACACACTAGAAGACAGACGTAAAATAAACGACTTAACATTTTTATTCAAAATACTTAACTCTAAATTTGACTGTTGCGAACTACTGCAACTCATAAACTTACGAATACCGACAGTAACTACACGACAAAATACACTATTCTACTGTAGCATTCATAAGCGGAACTACATTGCCCACTCTCCGATACAACGATTTCACACTATGGGAAATCAGTACTTAGGTGATATTGACATATTTAACATAAACTTGGCAAAATTTGTTGATCTTGTAAAAAACTTATTCCAAAACTATTCCTAAACCTATCTGTTTTTCTGAAAACCTATGAAATCGCTGTATTTTTGTATTTTTATGACTTGTGTGCTTTTTTATCAAATTTTATTTTTATTATTTCTGTATATGTTAGATAATCTGTCATGAATTATTTGTACTACCAAAATGTAAAAGCCCATTGGGCGTTAAATAAATAAATAAAAAAGACAGCTTTTTAGTTTTTGAAAAATACCTTCAATTTTATTGAGATTTTTGTACATTAAAAAAAGGAAAATTGTGTACAAAAATTACTATTGATAATATTGAGCTGAATTTTAAAAACGCAAAATCTCTTGAAAATTTGACCGAAATATCGGTATATCGATATTTTTTCCTCGATATATCGACGTCGATCTTGATATTTTAATAAATATCGATACATCGATACATCGATATTTTTTTTCACTTTCGACATCCCTAAGCACAATCGGGCGAATCAAATACTTGGGTCACACTGTCATGAATCAGAATAGCAAAAGTGTAGATATGTTTGATACGATGCGATCTATGAATGTGTCTGTCAAGACAGAGTAGCTTGGCGTTCCATCCTCTGTGCCCAAATCAACGGCTTGGTCTAGATATGTAGTACACAATCTACGAGTATATTTATAAAAATCAAAATAATATGCTTGCTTGGGTGCTTAAGAGTTGTCTATGCGTTGCTAAACCATTCATCCGATTGCGATGAAACTTTGGGGATTTGATGTGCGCATGCCCGCGATGGTTTCTATATACAATGGTGAGCTCTGGCGTCATGAAATTATGCATTGCTAACCGTTCATCCGATTGCGATGAAACTTTGGGGATTTGATGTGCGCATGCCCGCGATGGTTTCTATGGACAATGGTGAGCTCTGGCGTCATGAAATTATGCATTGCTAACCGTTCATCCGATTGCGATGAAACTTTGGGGATTTGATGTGCGCATGCCCGCGATGGTTTCTATGTACAATGGTGAGCTCTGGCGTCATGAAATTATGCATTGCTAACCGTTCATCCGATTGCGATGAAACTTTGGGGATTTGATGTGCGCATGCCCGCGATGGTTTCTATATACAATGGTGAGCTCTGGCGTCATGAAATTATGCATTGCTAACCGTTCATCCGATTGCGATGAAACTTTGGGGATTTGATGTGCGCATGCCCGCGATGGTTTCTATATACAATGGTGAGCTCTGGCGTCATGAAATTATGCATTGCTAACCGTTCATCCGATTGCGATGAAACTTTGGGGATTTGATGTGCGCATGCCCGCGATAGTTTCTGTATACAATAGTGAGCTCTGGCATCATTCAATTATGCATTGCTAAAACGTTCATCCGATTGCGATGAAACTTTGGTGAATTGTTGTGGTGAGTACACTGGTGAGCTCTGGCATTATGAAATTTGTATTAAAATTTTCAATATGCGTCACGCGAGCTGTTTGAAAGTTGGATGTACCGGTACTGAATGTATGAAATGCGGGAGGGGGGAAGTGGGAGAGGGGAGTGGGGAGAGAAAAGGTGGAGAAGGCGGAGAGGGACGCGTGAGGGAAAGGGGACGCGGGAGAGGAAGGGGAACGGGACGAATGGGAAAGGACACGCAGGGAGAAACAATTTATTTATTAAGTGGGAGCTCGCTAGTAATATATATAAATCAGTTTACTACCTCTGTACAGCGATTATCGAATGGTTGTTCGGGAATGGTTCCGTCTCAATGCCCGCAAGTTCGCACTGCAGAAATAATACCTATTGTTTGTTAATAACTTCGCGGTTTCTATAGAGAATAACACATTATCAAGAAACTCTCCCCACCGAGTTCTGGATAAATACCAACATAACAATGTACCTAGGAGCTAAAAATAATCAAAAAAATTTCAGATCTTTTTTAATTGAACTGAGCGTATAATCTTTTGGTACCTACTTATACTTTTATTATTATTTATTGAGTTGTACCACGTTAGCATGTAAACTAAGAACGAAACACAACGCCATCTACTGGATGGTTGCCCAACCTTTTAGCTCACACCGCCATTTGTTAATTTGCAAACAAATCAAATCAACACCGCCCGCTTGCCAGCCCGTTCGTCCACCACATACAGACATTCTCCTTTAATTATATATTTCAACCAATTTACACAAAACCTTGACAAATTATATACCTAAACCTTCCTCATGAATCACTCTATCTATTGGTGAAACCCGCATGAAAATCATTAGTTTTTGATCCGTTCATTGTTATCGCGAACAGACAGACAGAGGCGTCAGAGGACTTTAATAATATGTAGACATAGAGATCCTTCCCAGTTGGACAAAGTATCATTTTGTAATGTATTGTAATGTATATGCATAAATAAATAAAAAAAATAAAATAAAATAGAATAAATAAAGAGAAGAGACGCATTGATTCTTCCTTCGTTCTTCGGACTTTATGGCGCTTCATCATACATCTTTATAGATTAGGCAGTTATATGACTGATTTTCTCATATGCAGCAATATAACTTTATTTATATTTCTGGTGTCGTAATTATGTAGGTGCCTATATCTATATAATAAGTTGAGAGGTTTAATTCCTTTCTATCAATTTATAAATAAAACACTTGTGTTGCAAAGTTTTTTAACAAAGAAACGACACTTATGTATATTTAAATCACTTTTCTTTGGATGGTTACTTCTAACAAAATCTCATATTTTAAATCAAATAATAGAAAAACAAAACAAATGACAATTGATGATTGCATTCTAACTGACACTATAGGTTTCAAATTTAAAGGGGATATATTTCCTTAACATCTCCCCCCCCCCCCCCCCCCTTGCACTTTTCAGTTAGATTTAGCTTTATTATTACGAAAAGTGAATATTTATGTCGGGGGAGACCAAAAAACATGCAAAAAATATGTATTCAACATTTTAATTTTGTTAAAATTAATTCATTCGCGCGGTAACGCCATTGTTTATTCATCGTTTTTATTTTAACATTTCATCAATGCTGCCAATCATAGAAAAAATATTTTTACGTAAAACAAAGTGAATGCATTATTGACAAGTTTGTACCTGTATTTATAACAATAGAACATGGAAAGAAATATATTAAAATAATTACACAAACCCGCTAGACAAACCCTGCTTCGTCAAACAAACCATTCAAAACCTGGGATGTTTTTTAAAAGGATGATGAAATGCGAGTTTATTTTAGAGAATTTATTTTATAAGATTGGTACTTCCGACAAATGTCATATTTGATTTTAATGACTTGTTCAAATTTCAATTTATTTGACTAATTACTATTGGCAGGGCTGGGCAGTATTTGAATTACTTGTATTTGAAATACAAATACGTATTTTGTATTTGTATTTCAATTACTTCCTAAAAATGTATTTTGTAATTGTAATTAGTATTTCAAATACTTATGGCTTCAAAATACAATTTCAAATACATTTAGCGATCTTAATGATGATAATGAAAAATATACTGAAATAGATAATGCATAGACTAAAACCGCTAGAATCCAGAGCAATATATTATGTTCTTTGTCAAAGATTATGTTAATAATTAGAGTTAGTAACACTGTAGGTATGTGAAAGCAAGTGAAACAGAGACGTGCAAAAATTGATCAATCATATTGCTCAGAAGACACATCTCATCTCCGCTCCACTTGTAAAGTTTTGTGGTATAGGACCCAGGTGTTAGATAATAATGATGATTATTATAATAACATGACATTTGTATAGCAAGCTTTGCTTCTATGGAAACGCATCCTTAGATCAGGGCACTTGCGACATTTATTGGAACCAAAGGTTCTACCAAAACCAAATGTATTTTGTAATTTGTATTTTGTATTTCAAATACACGACTTGAAAGTATTTGTATTTCGTATTTTAAATACACGCGACAAAGTATTTTGTAATTTGTATTTTAATTACAGCAAAGCATGTATTTTGCCCAGCCCTGACTATTGGGAAAAACACACATTATTAGCATATTGTGTTTTCCCTTAATAATTTACATTGTTGCTTAATGTTATTTTCCAGGTATTAATTTATATTAATAATGAATGCGATATTTGCCAATGCAGTGCGCAGTGGGTGGTACTTATTGTCTTATTTCTCAAGCAATGGTTTATTGATATTTTTGGAATTATTCAGTACGTAAACTTATTACTAATTACTTACATCAAGTACTATGCATGGACAGCCTTACTAAAAAACCCCGTGAAAATTTTATTCAATTGACAAACGGCCGCGGATGTGAAAACATTACTAATTAAAAAATTGTTCATTGAAAGAAATACACATTGTTTACACGGCCTGAGAGGGTAGTTTATCTCTGTTTTAACGATTGATGTCCGAAGGAAATTTGGAATTTTTTCAACGTATTTTAAATGTCTTGTATGTTTCTTATTTTTGAAGATGTCGTAAAAGCAAATACCTTTATAGAAACTAGATAGAATTGCATTTTAGATTTTTGTATCTGAAATATACGATCGTTTTTGAAAATTGCAGTATTTTAAGTTTCAACATGAAAAAATTTGGAAAAAAACAGCTGACTAAACATATTCTACTAAATGGTCGAAAAATTTTGGAAAATTCAAAATTTAAAAAATACACACCTCTTACTTTATGAATTTGGAAGAAAACTATCACTTCACTTTTTATCTCGTTCATACAATTAAAAAGGATAAAAAAATATAATAATAATTCCGAAAAAATAACTGAAAAAATCTGACATCTTGGATTCATTTTTACGCAATAAATACGTCGATTTCTCGAATTTGTATTTATTTACACATGCATGAGGCTTTTACATTATTAAATAATATTACTTTTATGGAAGTTTTATTAAATTCACTCAGAAAAGTCGTTAAAAAATAAAATTTCAAAAATAACCTAAAACCTATCCTTAACGAAACTAAATCATCAACAAAACAATATTTAAAGGACTAAAACTGAAAAAAGTAACGCCAGCATTGGTAATTATGTTGAATTATACTAATATCACAGTGAATTTGATCATTTAAACGAAAATTATCTTCAAAAACATAAAAATTAACTGCAAATACAACTGAACATTGTCAAACATTGTTTTACCGCGAAGTTTATAAAACAAGATGGCCGCGTGCCTGCGCAGATCTATGTGAGATTCAAGGGGACCAACATAAAAATCATAAAATACGTGATTGTGTTATTAGTAAAGACGTAAAAACACAGTGCACCGCGCAAGCAACAAATATGCAGTTCACCGCTCGTTAAGGCGTTTTGTTATTAGTAAGGCTGGGAGTGTTTATTGCAATTATGCAGGAATTTATGCTAATAGAGATGTTTAACTATTGGTAATGAATATATAATTGATGAAATTTAGAGATTTTGCGTTAAATTCTAATCGTTTATTCATCAAGAATTAAGGGTCATATTACAGAATTAAGAGTCATATGCAAAACACGCAAAAATATAAAGGTACAGAATATTCACAAAAATCTATATTACTTTAAACTATTTTTTTCAATAAAATACAAAATAAAACACAACGTTTAATAACAATTCAAACACCTCTTTTGATATCACAGCATCACAGAGTTCTTCTTACGAGGCAAATTCCTTAAGCTTTACCAACCATACCCATGTTTTTTCGTAGACCGTAACTACTACGACGGTATACGAATGGCGTAGAAGACGCATAATTAAGAAGATGGCAAAAATAGGCGGCAAAAAAATTATGCTCCATTAATTGCTTATTCTAAGGAACATTTTTCATTAAAAAAAACTTGTGTCACTGCTGACTAAAGTGGTTAAAAGTTTATGCAAACACAAATTTAAATTTAACCAACAAATTTATACGCGCGTAGCATGCATACAATTCAAAAGCCTATATATTTATAAGTTCAAAAAATAATAAAAATAATTTTACGTACCTTCAACTTGAAATTCCATTGTAAAACAACACTCGCAAATAAAAAATTCCAACAAATTAGCAAAGGTAAAGGCGGTGACTAAAAAAGGTCCAGATAATAGTAATTTAGCACTTCCCGCAATTAGATCACTTTGGAAGCCGAAAAACTAATGAAATCTTTGGGGAACCGGGATTGTTTTTATACCTACAGTTAGTTTGGTAATTAATCACAACTTAATTATCATCTTATAATGAGGACATCAATATTTTAGGGCTACGACCTACGGCGGGACTACTGTGCGTTGTGATTTGAAACTAGATGAAACGAAAAATAGCGATACTAAATAGAGACAAACACACACATCTATAGAATTTTCAACTGGCCCCATTTTATAGAGAATGAGATAGACCACAGGTTCTCAACCTTAATTTGCCCACCGCCCACTTTTTGAGAATATTGTTTTACTAGAGCCCCCTAGGGGTGGGGGGGGGGGAGAACTGTCATGGAATCATTAATTAATTCGATTAAAAACATAAAAAAATATTTGTATGCCTTTTTTACAAGTTAAAAAAGTAATTCTTTTGTATTTTAAGAACCAGGTTGCTACCTCTTTTTTATTTTTTATTTTAATGACAATATAAGATAAAGTAAAATTACAAAATAAGTAAAAATACAAAGTAAAGTGGTTTGTTTACAGTCCTCACTAGGTATTCCTGTTCCGATCGTGTCGGCAGACCAAGAAATTCTTAAATGGAATGATCTGGATTATAGTTATTCATTGGTTTCATTCGTGTACTCGATGAGGTAAAATTTACTATTTTTTACTCCACTTTGACGCCGGCTGCCTGCCAACGTGCCAGGCTGCGGGTTGGCAGATTTGCTTTTTTCTCATTTTCTAAACGACCTTTATCATATGAAACCATTCCCGTTCGTGTACTCGATGACGAAATTTTTTTGAAAAAAATCGCTCACTATTTCCATATGGTCTATCTCATTCTCTATAAAATGGCTCCTGCCAAGAGGCGCACCGGCAGACCAGCTTTTTTAAGGTTTTCTAAATGTCCAAAGTAGTTTCATTCGTGTACTCGATGACGTAGGGTTGACCTACCTCGCCTCCTATATAGATTGTAATGGAGAGATACATTCGTAGTCTACTCCCAAAAAACTCTACAAGTAAAAACGATTCACCCTCTTATAAATTCATATCATGCAGCAATAACCCGTCGTATCTCCGTTGAATTTCTCTCGGGGTATGCAGACAACTTCTTCGTAATTTTTTTTTTTTCAAACGAAAATTTAAAGCTTTTGAAGTTAGTGAAGTTGAATTTTAGATAATATCTAAAATTCAACTTCACTCATGCGGGTCTGTTCTTTGAAGAAATCCTTTAATTTCTTTCAACTCCCTTCAACATGTCGACACATCCCAAAAATTCAGGAGGCTAAATTACAAGAACTCCTCTGAGGTCAGCCCCGGATCTACGACTTTTTCAAACCAGGGCAGAAACTTGACAATGGCACCCCCTCTCGATGAGTGGCGTCCCCTCTCGTGAGGTGAGTGATCGTTGGACCGCTCAGGTTTATTCGGCTCAGCTCGTGTTGCTCCTAGTTCTAGATCAACTTAGGATGTATTCAAAAAGCAAGTGGGCATTTTAAAATCAAATGAATAATCGATAGAACAACGTGCGCTGGATGTCGCCTGTGCCGCTTTGTGCTGCCCGTGGGTGATCCGGGGCTGTCTTGAGGTCACCATTTCTCTGGAAACTCTTCCCAATTTGTCGTCATCATTTTAGAAGGGCAATCTTTCCTTCTCATACTTACTTATTCTTCAACTCATTACCAGTATAAATTTTTGCTTACCCCACTCAATGATTAAACTGCTCAGAGCTGCATGCAGATCCCCTCCCAGATGTTTTAAATGTAGAGAAAACTATTTCGCTGGCCAATGACCGGTCAGTGGCTGAGTGGGCATCACGTATAGGTCCCACCCGGGCGGCGCGGGTTGATTTCCTCGGCTGGCTAAGTCCTCCATCAACATTTTCCGCTTACTGTAGTGGTAGTAGGACATTTTCAAACATTGTTGGGTTATTCGTAACCCGCTTGTCTTTCTTTTAAAAAATAAAATAAATGGATGGTTCTGGGGTTTTGCACGGTCCAATCGATAACTTAACAATATTTGATTTCTCGAGTATTGTGAGCTCGTTAAACGTATCGATAGCCAAGCCGATATTAACAGCAAAATAAATTTGGGAGGCGGGTACGGGTACCGCCGCCCCGGGAACCATTTATTGGATAACCAACACCTCTGGTATCTCTGGTCACCCCAAGTGGTTCGCTACGTTTGGTGACTTAGCAGGGATGCCCGGCTTAAGGTTTGCCCGGGTCTCGACGGCGGGTGTGTCTGCCCACCAGCTGTGTGGCAGGCCGGATCGGGAGAGACTGGTTGAGGGAGGCCTTGTAACCCCTCAGGCAGAACTCTTTTGGAACATCGCCTTGCACCGCACTGCGAGGGATGGATTCATACGTTCGTCACTCCCGCCCAATGACCCCCAGATTCCTACCCATCCCTTGTACCTGTCCTTCACAGAACTTCCTCTCCTTCATTTCCTAAAAGACCCTCCACACAGCATCCCCAAAGATGACAGGCCGTAAGGGAAAATATTTGTTGAGCTATTGTTAAAAAAAAAATAAGAAGAAATCGCCTTACAGTGACAACACTGGCAGGTATGGATCCATATTCCTAAACATCAAAAAACTACATAAATGCTCAAATTCAGTTTCTACCTTCAGAAGGAACTTATACTTACATATTCCTGACGATCTTCTCTCTTAACCTTCCAGTAGTCGCACCCTTGCGCCCAACATAAGCAGTCACGCGCGGTCGGTGATTCCGCAACTTTAGGCGTCTGGTTTTAGAAGATGACTGAATATTTCATGATATTGTATATAACATATAATAAAAAGTCTTTTATCTTTGTAAAAAATAAATTAAAAAAACATTAATTGGTAATCCCTTTTTAATTTGTACGTTATAGTTTAAGTCTATGAAATCTCAATTTTTTAGAAATCTGACACAAAACAGCCCTATAAATCAAGATAATAACGAAACAAGATAAAATTTTACAACTACTTATTTGCGTATAAAGTATTTACATAAAATAAAACTAAGTTCTACATAATATCAAGAAATACTCACCCAGCTCTCAATATTATTCAAGAGATTTTTCAAGTACACAACCAGTCGCATGCGGAATCTGAGGCCGCAAATATAAACAAAAGAACATGTGCGTTTGCGACGAATGTCACTGGGATACTGAGGGGATGTACCTCACCCCCAGCCCCCGAGGATATCATGGAAGCGCAATTGTCTATTGTTAATAGTTAGCGCATAATCAGTAAAATAAGTTTGCTGCGGTCTCACAGACCGCGCACGGCCGCTGAAGGGTTATGTATAAATAATATACAGGGTGTATCAGGAAGTACCCGAGGGATTTTACCAGCGATTCCTGGGCATATTTGGAGTAAAAAATGTACATTTGCTGTCCGATGACATTTTTTTTCTACGAAATCAACAATCAATAATAATTAATTCGATTGCTAGATGGCAGTAATATTTTTCCATCACACGCCGCCACTGACTAGTCATGAAAGTAGCGCGTTTATAGACTAGCAGACACTTGAAAAGCGTTGCGTCTCGGTCTGACAGCATATTAATACTCGAAACAGCGCACGTATCGTTGACACCCATCGCGACGGTATATGTTCCATAGTGATGGGAACAGTAGCGACATTTGATTGAATAATATTTTTGTTTTTCGTAGAAAAAAAATGTCATTGGACAGCAAAATGACGTGTACATTTTTTACTCCAAATATGCTCAGAAATCGCTGGTTAAAATCCCTCGGGTACGCCCTATTACACCTGTATATGTATGTGCATGTGTGTATTTACAAATATGCTCAGGAATCGCTGGTTAAAATCCCTCGGACACGCCCTATTACACCCGTATGTGTATGTGCATGTGTGTATTTACAAATATGCTCAGGAATCGCTGGTTAAAATCCCTCGGGTATGCCCTATTACACCTGTATATGTATGTGCATGTGTGTATTTACAAATATGCTCAGGAATCGCTGGTTAAAATCCCTCGGACACGCCCTATTACACCTGTATATGTATGTGCATGTGTGTATTTACAAATATGCTCAGGAATCGCTGGTTAAAATCCCTCGGGTACGCCCTATTACACCTGTATATGTATGTGCATGTGTGTATTTACAAATATGCTCAGGAATCGCTGGTTAAAATCCCTCGGGTACTCCCTATTACACCTGTATATGTATGTGCATGTGTGTATTTACAAATATGCTTAGGAATCGCTGGTTAAAATCCCTCGGGTACGCCCTATTACACCTGTATATGTATGTGCATGTGTGTATTTACAAATATGCTCAGGAATCGCTGGTTAAAATCCCTCGGGTACTCCCTATTACACCTGTATATGTATGTGCATGTGTGTATTTACAAATATGCTCAGGAATCGCTGGTTAAAATCCCTCGGGTACTCCCTATTACACCTGTATATGTATGTGCATGTGTGTATTTACAAATATGCTTAGGAATCGCTGGTTAAAATCCCTCGGGTACGCCCTATTACACCTGTATATGTATGTGCATGTGTGTATTTACAAATATGCTCAGGAATCGCTGGTTAAAATCCCTCGGGTACTCCCTATTACACCTGTATATGTATGTGCATGTGTGTATTTACAAATATGCTTAGGAATCGCTGGTTAAAATCCCTCGGGTACGCCCTATTACACCTGTATATGTATGTGCATGTGTGTATTTACAAATATGCTCAGGAATCGCTGGTTAAAATCCCTCGGGTACGCCCTAGTATAACGTAGTACGGCATGTGTATAAATGCATATATGTGTGTCGCTCATTGTAAAAGTGGTGTAACTCGATATTTTTAAAACCCCTTTTTTTGCTAAATGGCAGTGGCGGCACGTGGTCTTTTTAACAGGAGGTTCAGAAATCCAAGAGAAGATAAATCTAATCAAAATTTACATTTAGAGGAATTAAATTGTTTAATGTTTTTTACAGCAATGCACATTGCTAATTATTATTGTTTTTACAACAAGAATAATTACGTAGAATACATAAGTGGACGCGGAGGCCTTTTATTATTAATTTCCAACCTTTTTTCATTTATATTATTAGCGTTTTATGTACGCAACACTGTATTCAGCGATTTTTTTTTAAATATGACAGAATATTATAACGACAACCTATAAACGCAACCGTCTTCAATTTGATATCCAAAACAATACTGAAGTAAGTTCAATACTAAATTACATAACTAGCGATTTGACAATGCGACGTTTGCCGAAAATAATATAAAAAGGGGGAATATAAACACTAGAAATATTTTGATTCTCACGCCTTCAAAATTTAAATTCGAGCATCTTTTTTGCACGAGGCAAGTACACGCCAAAGTGTTTATTTATTTTGTGCATAATTTTATAAGAATGAAAAAAGTTAAATCATAAAAAGGTAAAAAATAGTCTTAGCCATAAAGGGGTATTTTTTTTAAATTGTTACTCATATTACTTCATATTTACTTAAGTCATGAAAAAACATTTATTTATTTATTATTAGTTTCAATAGCAAGGTTTGTACATGTATGTATAATGTATAGTATAAGTATATATTCTTTTTTTTTCACAGACCTCCTCACTAGGATTTCCTGTTCTGAGGTGGCCTGTAGTTTTTTTTAAATATTTGTATTTGGTTATGGATTGTCTTTATATCGTCTTCACGATATTTGTAATTTTATTATCACTTTGACCTCTCAGCCATGTTTTTACTTTTGTTTTAAATATATTCATTTCCTTTATATTTTTGATTTGATCTGGTAGAGCATTGTATAATTTCATAGCATGGAATTTATTATTTCTCTGTCCAAAAGATGTGTTCAAACTGGGAGTAACCAGGATGTTATTGCTTACTGCCCTGGTTGAGTATTTATGTTGGGCAGTGGAGTATACATATATGTTTTTTTTCAGTTTAAATAAAATATTTTTTGAATAAAGTTTCTGTACATTGAAGACTTGAAAGTTATTAAATATTTCTTCCGTCGGAGTTCTAAGCGGAACTTTCAGTATTGTCTTTAGTATTCCTTTTTGGGCTATATTGAGTCGCTCTGTGTGAGTGCTCAAGGCAGACCCCCATCCAGTTATACCGTACTCTATTTGTGATTGACACAAAGCATAGTATACTTTTTTAATATCGTTTATGTTGAGGATATTACGAATGTTTCTAAAGAAGTATATGTACCTGGTTAGTTTTTTTGTAATTACGTCAATTTGTGAGTTCCATCGGAGATTATCATCAATTTCAATTCCAAGATATTTGATGCTTTTGGAGTGTGCTATAGTGGGACAGAGGCATGATAAGCCTAGATTTTGTTGATAAATTCCTTGGCATGTGTGTAATTTGAGATTTAAGTCCTCATTTCTTTAGTAGTTTACGCTTATATTTTTTGTTACGTAAATAATAATTTTATTGTAATTCCAATCCATAAAAAACGTAGTAAAAAGTTCAATTTAACCGTAGCATATTTTTTGATGTTCATAATGAAAACCAATTCGTAGTAAAGATTAATCTAAATAGGATTTCGAGTATAGCTTCATCCGGTGCAAAGGCAATGGTCATTCTGGGACGAACTCGATCGGTACTACTCGTGAAAGATCAGAGATCACGTGGTATCACATAACAGCGCACAAAGCGTGTATGAATTTGGTAAAGAAACGCATAGTTTCGTTCAAATCGCCGTCAGAGGGATCTGTATGAGCCAGGATATTTTTCTATAGAGAATTTTGTGCGAAACACATCACGCACAAAATGGAAATAGGTACCGATTTCGACGCGGTGGCGCGAATTTTAAATACTGATTTTAAAGGAGCCCTATTTATAAAATGATTATGAACTTATTTTATAATGATTACAATTTTGTTTTATAATAATATTATATGTATATTATTTTAAAACGAGTTTCTTTTATTTTATCATCTTTTTAATGGGTGGAGTCTAGAAGGTGTTGGTTCAGCGCACAAACGCGCTTTAGAGAAAACCGCCACTGCTAAATAAATGGTATTACATTTATTCTACTACTAGAAATTATTTTATCCTTGATTTGCAAACAATAAACGTAGAAAACATTGAATGAATGCTTGTATTTTTTTCCTACACTTTAATATGCAAAAAGCTCATTATTTAAAAATTGAACGACACATATATGTAGAGTGGGCACACACATGATTATATGCATATTTACATATACAAGTAAGTGTGTTATTTACTTAAACATGTATATATTTTCTAATATTTGATCCTTCTTGTTTTATGTACGTACTTCATTACATAGTTTAAAATGAAGTCGCTCAAAATGTATGTGCGCGTTAATCTTTTAAACTACGCAACGGATTTTCATACGGTTTTCACCAATAGATAGAGTGATTGAAGAGGAATGTTTATATGTATAATAACATGCAAATTATATTGGAGAAAAGCCGAGAAATTCAAAGAAAACATATTTTTGTGCGATTTAAAACGGCTGGCGGGCCGTACTATAGCCACTTTTGAAATTCGTTCTACGGAAGAAATTGGAAAATAGATGTCCTAGAGTAAGTAGGTATTTGATTTTCCCTTTTCAAATATCCAGTGTTGCATCGCAAGCATTGTATAATTAGTGGCGATCGCTCGAATTGCATTTTATTACATAGTATAAAATAAAGTCACTCAAAATGTATGTGCACATAGATCTTTTAAACTACGAAACAGATTTTCATGCAGTTTTCACCAATAGATAGAGTGATTTAAGGGGAAGGTTTATATGTATAATACATGCTTATTATAGTAGAGAAAAGCCGATAAATTCAAATATTCAATTCAGGCAGCGGGAAGCTGGCAAGCGGGTGGTGGATTTTATAAAGGTTGGGTAATGGCGGTGTTTCGTTAGCCACAGCAACGTGTGGACGGGTCTGCTAGTGTAATATAAATTATTATTTATTACAAAAAGTAGCTTTTTAAGAAACTTAAAGTACGAAGATGGTTTTGTGTACAGCGCGGCATCAGAGTTGCATTCTCAGCTGGATTCTTAAATTTCATACGGACATTGGCATAAAAATATAATAATTATGTGATGTATTCCTGTTGGCGAGCTAATAAACAAAATAAATAAATAAATAAAAGCGAATAACTTGACAATATTAGAATAAACATTAAATTAAATAAAACTTTTATTTTGAATTATTTATAAAGCAAATTTGTTAGTTTATTTTAATAAGTTTCCACATTTTTGGTATTTTATTTTTGGAATATTAAATGGTAATAAAGACGATGGCGCTAAACTCAATAATTCTTGATGTCCGGTAATTGATGGCTACACCAAAACTAAACGCAGAAAACCATTTTAAATTATAATGTAATTCCAGCTCGTGTAGTATTGGAACTGACAACATGGTCTCAGATCTACGTACATAAACATACACAACAGGTAGTGCAATACAGCATAATACCTCAAAAATAAATCACCATAAATTCCTATATTATTTTATTTTTCTAATAGTTATAAATATAGACTTTTATGACATGTCATTTTTTTTATTGTACATGGTACGAGGAATTGAAAAAAGAAATTTACTGCGAGGGTAGGCTGAAAAGTAGTGCACACGTGCTTGTACAGCACAAACAAAATGATTTTCAGAAGCACGCCAGGTGGAGTGTGGAAGTGACATTCCCCCTCTATAAACATGCACAGGTTTGAAGTTGTTGAATTCATCCAGTGTATTTTGAGAAGCTGAAGTATGGAGACGTGTTCTAGTGCTATGTAATTGCGAGTTAAATAGTTAACTGCTGAAAAAGTGACTCCTACTGAGACTCATCGTCGTTTAAAGGATGTTTATGGTGACGGTGCTGTTGATAGGCCTACTGTAAATCTATGGGTAATAAAACTTTGTGATTGAGAACCTGGAAAAGCCATAATTGTTGATGAAACACGAAGTGGGCGTCCAATCACTGCCACAGATAATAAACATTGCAAACTTGTCGACGATTTGATTCAAAATGACCGGCGAATCACTCAAAAGTGTATCACAAACCATGTTGGAATATCCAAGGGATGTTTCGGCTTCTTCATTGAACAATTGGGATACCGTAAAATCTGTGCACGATAGGTTGCAACATATCACTCAGCCACACATCTCGCAACTGCAGAGGCTCTGCGAAACCTGAAGTTTGAGCCGATTCCACACCCTCATTACTCCCCCGATCTTGCGCCTTGTGATTTTTATTTTTTCCTCTACTCAAAGAGACCTCAAGGTAAATCATTACACCTCTGACGATGAGGTGAAGGCAGCTGTCAAGTCCTGGATTCGAGAAAAATCAAAGAATTTCTGTGACAGAATGAAAATAGTTGTTAAACGTTGGAAGAAATCTGTTAGCTTTAAGGCCTAAGCTACACGAGCGGTTCTCCCGCCGAGGGAAACCGCTCGAGAAAGCTGGCGGCTCATATCAAACTACACGGGTGGCGGTTTCCCGCCATGCTATCGAGCGATTCTACCGCAGCGGGAAACCGCCCGATCCTTATGCAATCGTGGGAAACCGCCCGTGTAGTTTGAAGTGGCGGTTAACCGCGGCGGGAGAACCGCTGCATGTGGCGGGCGAATTTCTCCCGCCTGTGAACCGCGAGCTCCCGCGGCGGGAGAACCGCTCATGTAGTTTGCGCCATACAACGCTCAGAGTAAATTGTGTCTGCTGCGGTTTCCCGCGGCGGGAGAACCGCTCGTGTAGTTTGCGCCTAACGGTGACAATGTTGAAAAATAAATATACGATTTTGAAGCTTAAGAATTGTTCTTTCATATACTATTTCTTTTTGTTCGTATTCTACAAGTAGAGTCTGTCAAATAAGAGTAGAAAATATAAAAAATTGAACTACAAAATTTGTAGGCTGGCAACACCAATTTAACTGTCAAATATTCTTTTAAAGTGCAATGTCACTGAATGTATAGAACACAGTAAACCACATTTTAAAAAACATTTTTTGTTCATGACATAAATTTGATTCAAAGGTGTTCTATAAAGCTATTTGCTTTCATTTAATTTAACATAAATTTGAATTTAACAGTAGATAGAAAGGAAGAATCACTAATGGTGAGTTCAATTACACTTCTTTTAGATCTGAATGAGTTAAATATATTCAGATCTAAAATTAGAGACACGATCTAAAGCCAGAGCAACGCTAGGTACTTAAGCTATTATTAAATAAATGTGAGCTATCTCTAAACTGTTTATTACATTAGGGAACGTGCCCATACTACACGTGACCTGTTCAGGGGGGGGCTCTTCAAAATACCACACTTGGTACAAATGAGCGGCAGGGGCTTAGGTTTTCAGTCACCGGAGGGGTGGGGGTTAAAAATTGCAAAAAGTTGGTCACGTAGTATGGGTACGTTCCCTTATCGTTTTTCTTCATTATGTTAACACAAAATTGCTAAGGTATAATAATAATACACCTATACGCAATTCTAATTTTGAGATCAGTGAGTAGCTATCTTGTAATTTAAAAAAAAAAAAAATCACTTTTACGCCTTTGTAATTTTTTATAAAAATGTAGGTTACACAACTTTACATGAGTTATATGTTTAGTATTGCCATTTGAACTACAGTGGCGCCCTCCTATGTTTTCTACTCTTATTTGACATTCGTATGAGTGCATTACTTTTCAGCCTACCCGCGTATACTATTTACCTTCAATATAAAGGAAAAAAGTTTTATGGTTGTTTAAATAATGTAATTTTTGGGAAAAATGGACATAATGTATTTTGCTTTCAAGATAGACATATCATCGCACATCCCGTAGAAAAGTGTCGCAAGTCGAAAAACTTAATTTTACAGGGGAGGGAAAACAAATGAATGGATGAAGAGTGATCCAACTTAAATGCAGTTTTCGTGGGGCATAATCACAACCACTTTACTTTTCAGATAAAACATAAAATGTAAAATTTTGACTTACAACACTTTTCTACGGGATGTGCGATATTTGAAAGAATTAATATTTTTTTAACAAATCGGTTGTTTATTAATACATTTTGAATTCCAGGCGAGAGCTTCTTTTCAAAATCAATTGTGGCAGGCAATATACAATGCCTTCTTCTCATTGATTTATTTCTCCGACCATTCTAGGCACATCTTCTGTGGACGCCCTGTAGCTGTGTATCTTCTCCTAACAATCTACAGGGTGTAAGGAAAAATAAACAGTTTAAAAAAATCGAATTTATTTTTTTTTTAATAAAAAAAAAAACTTTAAACTTTAGTTGTTACAAGATAAATTAGTAGTTATTCTTTTTTCTATCAGAGAGTTTGATGTTTTTCTAACTTTTAATACAACATAATATTATAGTTATAATTTAGGTACAAATAACATACTTAAATTAAAATCTTATTTATATTTTTTTTTAAAAAAGGTTTTAATAAACTCCTAAGGTGAATATATTATTACCTATATCGTGCAGCAATTTCAGAATCATAAACTTTTAAGTTTTAGAGTTCACAAATGAAAACAAAAACAGAAATTACACAAGATATACAGAAACTCAAGGAAAAATATGAAATTTTGTATTTTTATTAAAAAATGTCCATATTATGCTCACCTGAAATAATTTTTCATTACAGTTTTATTATTATTAAACTTGATGTCAAAAAAAAGAAAAAATAGAAGTTATTAAATCTGTCAATAACTATTGTTCATACACCCATGTGAAAATTTAACTAAAAAGTATAAATAAGCTGTAATTCAAAGATCAATTAGTTATTTTAAAAAGCATAGTTTTTTTTTAAATGGAATAAGTAGGTACCCAATTTGTTTCAATTGTTTGTTTGAGTGACCACCTCCAATTATAATTACTAAATTAAATAAGAATTCAATTTTGTCTATAGAATTCATAATAAAAAAGAAAGGTGGGTACCTGTGGCGGTCTGTAAATTTTTTGTGAGCTAGAGTGCTAAGATTGAAAATTACGACTTTATTCATGTTTTTGTAGCTGAAAATGATTTTTTCTTTCGTCAAAATTTTTTTTTTTTTTCTATGAAGATTTTTAGGATTCTTTCATACAATCATTTCAATTTAGGAGGCGGAAATGCGTACCGCCACTCCGAGAACCATTTATAGGATATCCAACACCTCCACCATAGGTCACCCCAAGTAGTTTGGTGACACAGCAGGGGTGCACGGGTTCTTGGGGTGAGGTTTGTCTAGGTTTTGGCGGTGGATGACCTGGACACACTGAACCAAGAACTTCCTCACCTTCATTTCCTAAAAAAGACCCTCCACACAGCATCCCCAAAGACGACTTAGGCCCTGAAGGTAATTATTTTCCTCAGGGCCTCCTGTGTGGAGCTATAATTTTAAAAATGACCTCCGTAGTCCAGTGGGTAATACTCTTGACTCGCAATCCGGAGGTCGCGGGTTCGAACCCGGCATGCGCAAATAAATTTTATTTGTTTAATTTGTGTTATTTCACAATTAATTCATTTAAAATAATATATAGTATATTTGCGGCATGTTCCAGAGTGGAAGATACTATCAGTATCGCCCTGGTGTAAGACCACCATTCAGAATTGAAACGTTGCTTGAAAATGGCTTTAGCCGTGTGTAGTGACCAGATCTGAATAGCCAGGTACTTCCCAACCTTCCTCTTCCCCACCTCTTTCCCCTCCCCACTACCTTCAGCCACACAACATACCCCAATTGGGGATGCCATAGTCTCACTGGCTCCAGACGGGAGCGGTTGAGATTCTTGTGCGGTATTCACTGTAAAAAAAAAAAAACACACAAAAAGCTGAAATTTTGAAAAAAAAATTATAATTTTTAGCTCAAACATCAATAACATCGTACTTTTCAATCTTGGCACTCACTGAAAACTCACGGACCGCCACTGGTAGGTACTTATTTCATTATAATGTTAGAAGGAAGATACCTATTTTTACAAAATTATATTGGAGCAAGGAATTTAGAACTCAAGACTCTGAATCAATTGATTACATTTTTTTTTCTTTTTATATCATGAGTTTTCGATAGCCTGTATATTGTATTAAATAAAATAAAATTATTAGAAGGTTAAAAGCTGTCAACATCAAATTTCAATCAGAAAAACATTTCAGTATGCGTATAATTTTTTTTTATTCTTTGCTAACAAAAGAAATACATACATCATGGTTGGTTTACAGAATATGTCCAGTTTAACCCCGAAGTAGGGACATTGGTACATTTAGACCCGGCAAAATGCGGTTTCAACCCCGTTGAAAATCACAATAGCCCCCAAGTTGCGCACGGGGAAACAAACGTCATATAATAAAAAATAAAAAAAACAGTTATAGAATTGATTAATTAGAAAAAAATCTACTTATACTAGTTTAACGTAATAAGCTATAATTAAACTCAGGAGGGCATATTCCGTAAGACAACCAATGGAAAAAAAAAGCAAATTATTAACACTAAAGAAAAATTAATTTATAGTGATCACTGAAGAAATACACTGATAGAAATGTGTTGTAGGCGTGTGTGTATTCCTCAAGCTCAATTTTTTCCTGACTTCAGAGCGAAATTGATCACGTCAATTTTCTTTTAAATCTGTACAGAAGAGCATTCTATATCTTTTGTGGTTACGGAATCGATTCCATGCGTAATCATCTGTCAAAATTGTCTACGGCTTGGAATTACTTTTTCAACTAGTTTAAAACACGAATTTTTGTAGTATGCATGATTATTTATTCACTTAACCCCTCCGAATTTTCGAGAATATTCGCTTTTGATGTCTCTAACAAAATGACATTTTACGAAAACTTTTCGTTATTACCGATTTACAATTAAAGCTCTATAAATGAAACATTTCTGAACAAAGCCGAATAGTAAAAACTGTTTTAGAAAGATTACAAAATAAGCTTTCAAATTATTATATTACAAATAAATATTAGCATTTGTAAATATTAAAATTTAGAACGCAAACATTAAAAATAGGTAAAAATGACTCACGTGATGTTTTTATGTGAAAACGGTACTAAAATCACAGATTATGTAAACAACAATACTTATTCTATTGTATATATGTGTAATAAACACTTTTGTCACCTCACTTTTTTATCATTTCATATAAAAATATTTAATAAAAATTTAAAATGTGGAGCGCGGTGGAGCCGCCCGTAGCAAATTTGCGCGGGTAAATATTTTTGTCAACTACACGACTGACAGCTGATTCCTGTTATGTATTTCCATAGACAACTTGATAGGGATGTGCAGCTTGATCTACTATCGACCTTTTACTTTTTGTTTTAGGGATGTAACTAAAACAATAACGGAGTTAGAACGATTTCTATGGAAACACACGCGCTGACGTATAAACACGCTTATTGTACTTGACTGCTGTCCTATTTCTAACGCTTATATCTGCTTACGTTGCGGAGGGGTTAACGTACGTTTAAAGTTGTGTAGCATTTATTTGACATTTGCGAAGTTTCGTTCCAATCTAAATACACACGAATTATTCAGTTTTCCCAAATTAAGAACCTATTTAAGACAAATCTATTGAAGGAGTATACACATCGTCGCCTTAGTTCGTATTTGTCCAATAGACCATTAGAAAATTTGACAGGAGGAGAAGGTTTTCTTTCATTATTTCAATGAAACATTCTGATGGGTATTTAAAATAAAGCTATTTCCATAAAGGTAAAGGTCTCATTAGTTTTAATAATTCTTAGTAAAGTGATTAACTATAATTTTTAATTTTAAAGTGGAGTTTGAACAAGCACTAAAATGGTCTATTGGACAAATAAGAACTGAAGCGACAATATATAGAATAATTGAATATTTGGGAACGAAATACATTAATTATTCCACTAACCGCCGCATTTTTAGGCACAGATTTTAGCAATTACACTTCATTTCAACAATTACTATAAGAAACAACTATTTACGTTAACAAAATAGGTTCTTAATTAGGGCAAACTAAGTCGTATGCATATTTAGATTGAAACGTAACTTCAAAAATGTCAAATCCATGGTATACAACTTTAAACGTACATTAAATGAATAAATAATCATGTATACTACAGCATTTCATGTTTTAAACAAGTTGAAAAAGCAATTGCAAGTCGTAGACAATCACACAATTTTGACAGGCGTATGGAATCAATTCCTTATCCACAAAAGATACAGAATAGCATGGCTGATCACACTTGTAGAATAATTATAAATTCAAGTTGTACATGACAACAAAAACATTAATTTGTTTGCCATGTATTTAGACTGGAGTGATCTTTGTAATACATAAATATGATCCCAACAACGAACGAATAAATCAATTGGTTAATATCGTACACGGTTGGACTAATTTATAGTTAAATATGTTTTAAACATTTTGCAAATTGTACAAGCAAAATAAAATAACATTCGGTTTTTAATAGTTTCTCGCTTCCGGTCTAAAGTCCTTCTTCCGAAGGGATTCGCAAGTATCTAATAACGATTCAAGTATCTCAGTGATTACCTTCATGTGTACACACTTTGTTAACTGGTTCCAAGTTGCAACTAGTTCCAAATTGCAACTAGTTCCAAGTTGCAACTTGTTCTATCATCTCAACTTGGAACTAGTTGGATCTGGTTCCACTTCTAAGCTGTGACTAGTTCCAAGTTGCAACTAGTTCCACTGGTTCCATCACCTCATTTCAACTTGCAACTAGTTCCAAGTTGCAACTAGTTCCAAGTTGCGACTAGTTCCAAGTTGTAACTAGTTCCAAATTGCAACTAGTTCCATGTTGCAACTTGGAACCAGTTGCAACTTGGAACTGGTTCAACATTGTGTTAACTGGTTCTATCATCTCATCTCAATTTGGAACTAGTTGCTACTTGGAACTTGTTCCACATCTTGTTAACTGGTTCCAAGTTGCAACTAGTTCCAAGTTGCAACTTGTTCTATCATCTCAACTTGGAACTAGTTGGATCTGGTTCCACTTCTAAGCTGTGACTAGTTCCAAGTTACAACTACTTCCAAGTTGCAACTAGTTCCACTGGTTCCATCACCTCATCTCAACTTGCAACTAGTTCCAAGTTGCAACTGATTCTAAGATGCAACTGGTTCCAAGTTGCAACTGGTTTTATCATCCCACCTCAACTTGGAACTAGTTGCAACTAGTTGGAACTGGTTCCAAGAAGCAACTACAACTAGTTAACTTGGAACTGGTTCCAAGTTGCAACTAGTTCCAAGTGGCAACTGGTTCACTGGAAATTAGGCGTGTGTTATGGCTGGGCAGTCACGGCACCAATCGTGCTTTATATTCTGATGAATCTAATGAAAACCTAACATATTTTATACAAAGTTTCCAGAGTGAGACCATTAATAAGCTATTTTGATTAATGGCTACCAAAAATCGCGTTACGTATTTACAGTATTAATTGTTGATTTAAAAATGAAAAACAATTTAAAGAACTTTAGTAACCACTTTACTCGTAACTTATATAAAAAAGCTAAGAGCTCCCAAGTGTGGGCATAACATCGACAGCTCCATTGTAACCTCTCCCTCTATCTTATAAAATACACAATACACAAAAAGAGAGGTCACTAAAGAACACAAATGAATGTTAGTTAATTAGTCAAAACAGAATTTATAGAGAAAAATGCATTCTTGAAGCAAGACAACCCCAATTAATGATAAAATAGTATAAATATAAATAAACGTCCAAGCACAATATAGCCAATTAATTCTCACTGCATACAAGGAAATATAGTTCACTTTAAATACGAGATTAATTCACTCTAATGCTGGACATGATGAACCTTAACCTCAATGTACTGGGACAAACCAAAACCTTTGTATTTACATGTATATGGGTGTGTCTGGTATCTGCGATATCTGTTTTCTTTCAAATCGGCACAGACCGCACTTCTAGATTGTATTATCTGCAGTGCTAGACAATGACAGCGCACCTAGTGACAGAAGCAAGAAATCTTATACCAGACAGGTATCTTATTATATTACTAATTATTATTGTTTTATCTTAGTCCAAATCATTACAAAAATAAACACAAGTGCCCCATCTCCAGTGTAAATGATGTATTACCCATCAAAGTCTAGATGAAATTTGACTAAATCATAAAAAAACCTTGAATTTCCTCTTTTTGAAAGTAATATGTAATGATTTTTAACCTTTAACCTCTATCGGCCGGAGCCGCTCATATGCGCGCAGCTTGTGCGCATGCGCGAAAAAAATATTTTGAAATAAATGTGTTTGTCTGCGATTTTTACCCTTCTATGTACAGAATTTGTATGAAGAACACGGTAAGAATCGCTTGCGCCAACATTACCCCATAAGATTTCATTCACCTTGCAACCCCAGAATATTTTTAAACGATTTTATCTGTGGTATAAGAGTGTCAGATTTGCCGCAAATTTTAGCTGTCAAAGTTGATGCATGTTCCTCGACTAAAACATCGTAAAACCTATTAATTTACGTAATTAAAGCAAATAATGTTGTTTTGGTACATAGTTTATTGTTCTAAGAATGTGTTTCGGTCAATAAAATATACGATAACTAAAAATTAATCCACAAAATATTCAATTCAAAATTCAAAATCGTGTTTTGTTACGAAATTTACGTATTTTTCCTGGAATTTGCCGGCCTTTGACAGGTTAACTGATGACAAGCGGTCTCACAGCGTCAGTGAAACGTCATTTCACCCCCTTCCCCGCGCTTGCTTTGTTCCAACGCCTGAGTGGCTTCGATTTTAATTGCGTCCACACCGTAGAGAAGGATAGTCGCATCGCGCAGTCCCAAATCGGTAAGTTACATCTATGTAAAGTTCGGCAGCGGTCTCTCAGACCTTACGTCACCAGTTACGTAACTTTTTATGCGAGCGTATTTTGAGTTCCGATCTGCCACCTGATCCACAAAACTCCAATGACGGGTAAAAAATACGAAAAACCTGTGCTAGTTTTCCTCCGAAGTTAAATCGCAAATCAAATTACCAATGTAATTTGTGTAAAAAAACATGTGTGCTTGCAATGTGCCTAACAATAATGCCCTGACTGCCAATAAAAATAACCAAAGTTTGACCATTGCCAGTTTTGTAAAATGATATAAGATTAGATCATTATTTTTTTTTGTTTGTGATTACTGATCTCATCTCTAGTTTTTTGATTTTAGTTGCTACATACTTTGTAATGCCAATTTCTTCATTAAAAATTACATTTAGAGTTTATTGATTAGTTTTATTTTATCGTTTTATATGTTATTAAACTGTTTTTAAAGACTGCTGTAAGCTACATTACCTAATTTCTATGCTGTAGACTGGATAAGGCAGCGGCCTCTCAGGCTGTTCGTCACCAGTTACGTTACACAAAAACCATGTCACCAGTCAAAGGTTAAGAATGAAAGAAATCTCTACAGCATTAAATTACAACCAATCAGAAAATAAACTAACAAAAGTAATCCACCCTCATAGAACTGTAAAACTACAAAAAGATTTTTGTACCTCAAATTACGTCACCATTCGACTTCATAATTCTCCTTCAGCCCATTTCCCACGGACATATGAATATACATGGACCTGCCCTAAGTGATAAAAACGTATTATTTCCCCCTCCACATGGCGCCGGCTGAAGCTCCGCCTTGGAACCGGCTCGCTCCATGGGGAGGGGATAGAGCCTCGCTTGAATCTAAAATGTGTGACGTCATCATTCTTGCCGTGAACAGCTAGAAGGTAACATCCATACTTTTAACGAAATACGCCAAAACGGTAGCGTATTCTATACAATATATCTACATATCAATGTGCACATAGCGAATGTGGGCGGTTCTCCAGTTTGCTCGTCGCTGGTTACAGGGGTAAGTAAATTATGAAACATTTGTAATAGTGTTTTAACTAAACACGGCAACAAAATATTGCTATGTGTATTGGGGCGAGTCTTTTTGGGGCGAGCATTTAGCCTTAGCAAATATGTTATTATCGTGGCAAGCAATTCGCGCTCCCATGTAAAAAGGTCTATTCATTCAAAGCAGATTTTGCTTTTAAGAACTAAATGGTGATATTGTAATGCGAGATGCCTATTTACTGTTAGATTGATTGTATAACGAATCACAGTCATCTTTCCCCTCTTCGCCCTCCATGGTTTGGTTTGACCCCTCACCTGTAACTGCTTGTCTAGTCATTTGGATGTCTATGCCATTTCCTCATTTCTGACAATCCCCTCCAATTTCGATGGTCATTTCCCTTTAAAAATAGCTTTCAATTTTGGTGAAAAATGACAAGGACAACAAAAAATGTATGCAAAGCAACCCCAATATGCTACATTTATACAAAAATATTGGGCAGCAATACCTTACCGCCATTAAAAAAGACTGGTGTAAAATGTAGTACCTTACTGCATAAAACGTTGTCATTTAACCTGTTATAGGCCGGGAAAAAACACGGAAATTTCCTAACAAAGCACCACTTTGAATTGAATGTTTTGTGTATTAATTTTGAGCTATTGTATATTTTATTGACCGAAACACATTCCTAGAACAATAAACTATGTACCAAAACAACATTACTTGCGTTAATTACGTAAATTGATAGGTTTTACTATGTTTTCATCAAGTAACACCCATCGACTTTGACAGAGAGAATCGCGGCAAATTTGACATTTTGATGCCACAGATAAAATCATTTAAAAATATTCTGGGGTTGCCATGTGAATGAAATTTTTGCCTATCTTATGGGTAAATGTTGGCGCAAGCGATTCTGACCTTGTCCTTCATACAAATTCTGTACATAGAAGGGTCAAAATCGCAGACAAACATATTTTTTTCGAAATTTTTTCCAAACTGCGCGCATCCGCGCGTCTCCGGCAAAAGAGAGGTTAAATAGGAGGTAGAGCTGGGTTGTTCGATCATTCGCACGACCCACTGGCGAAGTGATCAGATACTTTTACACATGGAGAAGAGAGATCAATGTGCGTCATAAGTCAAAGTACCCGTCGTATCGGGCACCCGAGTAAGATCAGAACCTTTCATTTGACGAAGGTAGGCAGTATTTAAATGATAGCCTAATTTAGAATCCAGGTTTCTACCATGTCTATTTGTCTGTCGCGAGATGCATGGTCTACAAAATTCATAAATCTACGGTCGCTTGCCACACAGGCACCCATCACGGGACACAAAATTGGGAAAGACAAAAAAAAAAAACCAGCAGCGTTTCAACTACATAATCTAATTAAGAACTGTTGACAATAGTTGAATGAAATTTGAGAATGTCTTTTGCACTCTTGTCTCAGTACACCAAGGAAGTTATCATAATCTGTCTACACAAGCTTGGCCCGCTGAATTAATTACAAGCTACTAGCTGGCGAATTCACTATCTGCTAGTAACTCGTTCAGTGTAAAATCTGCTAGTTAGCTAGTAAATATGACTACACTGAGCGAGTTTACAAGGAGATAGTGAATTGGCCGACTAGTAGCTTGTAAACTCGTTTAAACACAAATTCAACTTTAGAGTGATATATTGGATAACCAATGTTGCACTGATGTAATCATGAAATGTACTTTTGTCCAGAAGATTGTTTACAATTATAACAATATAGTTTGAGGGCCATTAATCTTGGAGCGTTGTACATTGATTTCAAATTCAATTCAGATAACCAAACTTGTGCCGATATAATGATGACATTGCATCCAAAACTCTATGAATGATGATGTAGTCATGATGAAATTGCGTAGTTTAATGAGAACGATGATGAAAGGATGTTGTCAGTGATCATGCAGAGAAAATTATTCATATACGGTTGATGGGCTAACCCTCAGTCAACAATGATTACGACGACTGACAGAACAGATTATAGATATAGTCTGTCAATAAGAGTAGAAAATATCAAAAATGGAACTACAAAATTTGTAGTCTGGCAACACCAATTTAACTGTCAAATATTAAAGCGCAATGACACTGAATATATAGAACACTGTAAATCGCATTTTATAAAACATTTTTTTGGTCCTAAAGGAAAAAAATTAAAAGAAGCACTTTTGTTAAGGTACCCACTTAATGATGATATAAATTTGATTAAATGGTGTTTTACAGAGTGATTTGCTTTCATTTAATTCAACATAAATTTGAATTTAACAGTAGGTAGAAAGGAAGAATCACTAATGGTGAGTTTAGTTATGCTACTTTTAGATCTGAATGAGTTACATATATTCAGATCTAAAGCCCGGGCAACGCTAGGTACTTAAGCTAGTATTAACCTCCGAGTGGCCACGCCATTTCACGAAAATTCACTAAAAAGGCACCACTTTGAATTTTGAATTGAATGTTTTGTTGATTAATTTTGAGCTATTGTATATTTTATTGGCTGAAACACGTTCCTAGAACAATAAACTATGTACCAAAACTACATTACTTGCATTAATTACGTAAATTAATAGGTTTTACGATGTTTTAGTCGAGGAACACGCATAAATTGTGACGGTTAAATTCACGGCAAAAATGACATATCAATGTCATAGACAAAATCGTTTTAAAAATATTCTGGGGTTGCTAAGTGAATGAAACTAGTGGCTATATCATCTATGATGTTAGCGCAAGCGATTCTGACCGTGTTCTTCATACAAATTCTGTACACAGAAGGGCCAAAATAGCAGACAAAAAGTTTTGGTCGAAAATTTTATTCAAATTTTCGAATTATTTTCTCGCGCATGCATATAAGCGTATCACGCATAAGACGCGCGCGCGTTAAATCAATGTCAGCAATTTCTAAACTGTGCTTTATATTTTATTATTCTTCAATTTGTTAATACAAAATTGCAAAAAAGTTTTTACAAAAATGTAGGTTACACAGCTTGACATTTCCACCATGAGTTATATTTTCAGTATTGCCATTTGAACAACAGTGGCGCACTCCTATGTTTTCTACTCTTATTTGACAAGCTGTATGATGCTAAATCTCTCTGAAGACCATCAATAATGACAAATATGATATGATGAAAAGATGCTGTCAATGTTCATCCGAAAGAGGAGGACCATCACTGACAACAATGAACAAAACAATATGAGGCAATTTGTTGTTTGTTGGTTAGAGACCGGATGGTATGTTTGTTTTTAACAGCGGGTGGGAAGGTGAATAGAGTAGGAATTAGGGAGATGGTCTAACGTTTGCCGTTGTTGTACGTCATGCTCCGCAGGGGTGCCTTGAAGGTGGACGCCGCCTGCTGCTGGATCTGATATGCCAGTGGATGGATTTTGAAGCCATATAGTCTGAAAAGAAAAAAAACAATAAGATGAAACAAGAACAAGGAAATTCAGCATTAAAATCATCAAATCTCAATCCATTAAGGCGTGACCATACCCCCTGCACCTTCCACATGGCCCACGCCGATCTGGCTGCGGCAGATCCGCGTCGCGTAGGGGGCGTCGGTTTGCGTTGCGTGGGGCTAGTGTGATTCTAAAGCACCCGTTTCCATAGAAAATGTATGGATGGTAAGTAGTCCAGATATGGAAATGATGACGTCTACCTACGTCGCGTGGCGTGGCGTGGGCCTAGTATGTTCCCAGCTTTAACCTGTTTTGCAAATTCCAGGAAAAATACAGAAATTTCGTAACAAAACACGATTTAGAATTTTGAATTGAATGTTTTGTTGATTAATTTTGAGCTATCGTATATTTCATTGACTGAAACAAGTTCCTAGAACAATAAACTATGTACCAAAACAACATTACTTGCGTTAATTATGTAAATTAATAGGTTTTACAATGTTTTAGTCGAGGAACACGCCTCAATATTGACAGCTTAAATTCGCGACATAAATGACATTTCAATTCCACAGATAAAAATCATTTAAAAATATTCTAGTGTTGCCAGGCGAATGAAACTAATGGCTATATCATCAATGATGTTGGCGCAAGCAATTCTGACCTTGTTTTCATACAAATTCTGTACATAGAAGGTCAAAATCGCAGACAAACACTTTTATTTCGAAAATTATTTTTCACACATGCGCACAAGCTGCGCGCATATGAGCGGCTTCGGCCGATTACAGGTTAAGTCAAGGTTTATTAGCTTATACTAGGTAACAGTTTCATGCTAATAATAATATTTGGATGTGTTTGTATAGGCAATTTTTGAGAAAAAATGCCTCAAGGGCGCTGTACAAATTTATGATATATTTCTAGTACTAACTACAGACTAGACAAACTACAGTAGAATCCGGATATAATGATCCTCAAGAGGCCGGCGATACTTTGTTGTACTAACCGGACGATGCACAAAACAGCCGGATAATTTAAACTTGTTTTTACATGAGACACGCCAAACTCCTTCGCGATGGTTACATTTGATTCACCGGCTTCTAAACGGTGTAGTATAGCACTTTTTTCTTCAGTTGAAAAACACTTTCGCTTCACGGAACTCATTCTGTCGAGCTTTTAACCCTCCACCCGTCGCGCCTTTTTTGCGAGGTATTGCGCGGGGTCGCTTAGGACCCCAAAAATAAATGTGATTAAATTGTTGTTATAGCATACATTTTATGTGTTATTTAAACTGATTACAGTCAGGTGATAATGACTGCTTTGAAATAAAAAGACACAGCATCCTCAAAGATGACATAGGCCCTGAGGGAAATTATTTTCCTCAGGGCCTCCTGTGTGGAGTTCATGTAAAAAAAAAAAAAAAAAAAAAAAAAAAAAAAAAAAAAAAAAAAAAAAAAAAAAAAAAAAAAAAAAAAAAAAAAAAAAAAAAAAAAAGAAATATTAAAAATTAGGATATTTATTTTCAATGCAAGAGCTTAAAAATCAACAAGGAACATTTTTTGTAATTTCAAATCATATTTTTTAATAGAAAACTTTAAAAAAAAAAATCTAATCAATTTCTATCAAACTTACAACTATTTGAGGTTGATACAGACTTATTACTTTTACAAAAAAATACAATTAAAAAACATATAAACTTGATTTTTCATGGTATTTTGTCGATTTTTTTGAGTCTAACGCCGAAACACAAGTCTGTATCTCACATCGCACATGCGCAAACTGAATTTTCTTGAAGCTAGCGTCAAGTATGTTCCCTTTTAGGAATCTACTTAAAGTAAGGAATCAGTGGAAACATTTAAAATGTACATAATTAGTATTTCTGTAAAACCTGGGCTTTTAAAGACCCCACGCAACGGGTCGATGGTTAAGCTAGTCACAACAGACGATACTGACTTTGAGATTAACAGTGTTTATTGTTTTTTAACTTGTTGAATGCCCGAGGAACAACACGGAAATTTCACGACCTTGAATTTGAATTGAATGTTTTGTGGATTAATTTTGAGCTATCGTATATTTTATTGACTGAAACACGTTCCTAGAACAATAAACTATGTACCAAAACAACATTACTTGCATTATTTACGTAAATTAATAGGTTTTACGATTTTTTAGTCGAGGAACACGCATTAATTTTGACAGCTAAAATTCGCGGCAAAAATGACATTTCTATGTCACAGATAAAATCGTTAAAAAATATTCTGAGGTTACAAGGTGAATGAAATTTCGACGCATCTTATGGTGTAATGTTGGCGCAAGCGATTCTGACCCTGTTCTTCATACAAATTCTGTACATAGAAGGGCCAAAATTGCAGACAAACATTTTTTGTTCGACATTTTTTCGAATTACTTTCTCGCGCATGCGCACAATACGCCCGCGCCCGCCTGTCTCCGGCCTATTAGAGGTTAAGGATAAGAGAGTCTAAAAAGGTAAGTTTTTAGTGTGACCCTAAATTCTGTTGGGCTTGTTATGTATTTTAGTTCCAGAGAGAGTTTATTCCAGGCCTTAGGCCCAGATACTCAGAAGGCGCAATCTCCAAACTAAGTATTTGGCTTGCGCTTAGGTTCTGCCAGTGTTTTCCAGGGCGCATAGTTCAGAGATGTAAGGTGAGTTAGATGGATTTAACTATACAGTACAATTTGTATTGAATTATTTCAGTCATAAGACATCACCAAACACCCAATGACAAGGCATATGGCCTGGTGAACTTCATTAACTGTTGGTATGCCGTCCGCTACCTTATTCTGTTTTCGTAACAACTTGTTTGTTTTTTGCAAAATGATGTTTTGTAAATTATTGTACGGCTGGGTTTAGACAAAATACCAATGTAAACAACACCAAAATTCACTTACCGTAATTTATAGCAAGTTACAGAACTTATTCTTTCGGAAGTTTTTTGACAGGTCTAATCGCGCCCGTGCATTTGCTTATAAATTCAGTTTGATAAGGTAAGAGACTTACCGCAAGAAATAGTACCGAAATGCGCCGTTATGAAATGTCAAAAATTAATTTTGATATCTGGACTATATAACATTTGTTCATAGACTATTTCTAAATTAGGGCGAGATTGTCTCGCAAACAGGCGGCAGCCTCCCCCGCGGCGGTCCTGCGTTCACTCACCACGCATACTTGACGGCAGTCAGCAAAAAACGTCAGACCCAGAGTCTCCAAAAGTGCCCCGGCCCGGGAATGCGCGGCTCTTGGGCCCTTGAATTTTTCAATCGCAAACTTGTTTCCCGAGGAGAGTTTTTCGCTCCTATTGTCGGCTCCCGAATTCCTGTCGCCACTCTGTTTAATTGGGTAAGAGGGCAGAACAAAGGAACGGAACGTGTCCTCCCAGAGATTTTGAACAAGTTGAAAAATACATGAGGCTCTTTACGCTGGTTTTTATCGCGTAAGTTGTAGTCGAGAGGGTGCAGTCATTATCCCCTCCAGGACAAGCTACTAACAGCGATTCTAATAGCAAGTGCATAGGTTAATAGGGCGATACTTTACTGAACAAAGCGAGCACAAGAGTAGCAACTGCCGCAAACCAGTGGGACTATGGCATCCCAAATTGAGGTAGGTTGCGACGCTGAAGGATGTAGAAGAATGATGAAAGAAAGTTTGGAAAATTGCTGACTGTTGTAATCTGATCAACAAACCGTCACTTCATTCGGAAAGGGTTCCAACTTCACTTCACCTTGATCTGAGTTATTACATTGAGCGAATACAAAAAAAAATCAGCATTTTATAAATTATAAATTTTAAATTTAATATCCCACTAGAAGACTTAAAATATAATCTATTACTAAATATTCTAAAAATACACACACTATAAGACAGATGTAAAATAAACGACTTAACATTTTTATTCAAAATACTTAACTCTAAATTCAACTGTTGAAAACTCTTGCAGCTCAAACTTACGAATACCGACAGTAACCACAAGACAAAATACACTATTCTACTGCAGCATTCATAAGCGGAACTACATACATTGCCCACTCTCCGATACAACGATTTCACACTATGGGAAATCAGTACTTAGGTGATATTGACATATTTAACATCAATTTTGCGAATTTTGTGGATCTTGAAAAAAACTTGTTCCAAAACCATTCCTCAACATATCTGTATTTTTGTAAATCTATCAAAGGGGGGGGGGGGGGGGGCAAACCGGAGTGCCTGCCCGTGCGTCAATTTTAGGGGGCGTTAAAATCGTAATTTATATGTTTGATTGAAAAAACAAACTTGATTCACAAAGCACCTGGCATCCCCAGCGCACCATCCAATTGTTCTATTGATTATTATTCATTTTATTTTAAAACGCCCAGTTGGAAAACAAAAATGAAAACATCCTAAGTTTGTTTATGAACGTATCCTAGGTTGATTTTGAACGCGTGCATAGTGTACGTGATGTCTCTGCCAGAGGAATCCCTGTCGCATCTAGAACTAAGGGCTACACGAGCTGAGCCGAATAAGTCCGAGGGACACTATCAAGTGGCGCCCCCTCTCAAACGCTGGCGAGAGGGGGCGCCACTATAAAGTTTCTGCCCCGGTTTGAAAAAGTCGTAGATCCCGGGCTGTGTATATATATATATATATATATGAATCTAGGACAGAGAGGGATGGATCCGTACCTGGGAATAAACTGGTTGATGGGCCTCTTGGGCCTGTACTCCGGATGCACCATGAACACCATGTGCGGAAAGCCGGTGCCAAAGTAGGCCCCGTCGGTGTGGTGGTGCCGCGAGGACTTGGGAGTATACACGTCCATGCACTTGGGGCAGTAGCTCTTCACCATGGCTTCTCCGGGAACGTCCGAGAGACCGAGTGGCAACATCGGCTGGGATTCGCAGTAGACTCTCGGACAGTGGCCAAATTCTCCCGATTGGTATTTCTCCATCATCTGGCCGATGCCCTTGTTTGTGAGGATGTAGCGGGCGTGGATGAGGCCGTACAGCATCTCCGAGGCTTGCTCGATCAGGTCCGAATGGTTGGGATTGTCTTCTAAATCATCATCTGGAAGAGAATTGACATAGTTACTATTAACATCTAGTACTATTGCATTTGCCGGAAAGATAGGACTAACCAAAGATATTGAAATATAAGTAAATGTGCTATCTGCAGTTTTTACTAGGTGGGACTGTGCTTCCGGGTGTCACCGATATTGTTTACCAATTAACAAATAAACTAAATGAACAAATAATTAATGAATAAACCAAACAAACATTAAACTAAATGAACGAATTCTTTCCGTATTCAAACTATATTGTTAACCAATACTAATGCACATCTTCAAAAAATCAACAAATTGAACAAATTATTTTCGTATGCAAACTACTCTAATTAGGGCGTAGTCCGCCGACAGTTGCACGGACACCATAGCATATCTCTTTTGTATTTGAATATCTTTGGGACTAACAGAAATAGACGGGGAAGAGAAAGGTTAGGTGTTGAAAATGCCATTTAAATTCTTAATGATGGTTTCTCCAGGGAAATATGAGTATAACACAGAACTCCGTCACGAATCTGCCACTTCCCTTCATCACACAAGAAAATGGTACTGACACACTTGCTCATTAGATACAGTTGAAGAGAACTGTCCACATTTGCTCATAAATGAGCAGGCTTGGTTTGAGCTTCTCGGGAATGAGCGTGCTCAAAGCCAACATTAGAACATGCATGCTCATGTCAAATAAATGTCAAATGGAGTCAGTTCTATTCGCTCAGAAGTAAACAAAATAATATTATCGCTTGCAACGCAATTATTTGAAACTTCTGACGAAAAAAATAAAGACAGTCCAAGATGTCAACAAATTCGAAAATTACCAAATATTAAAAAATAAATGCTAATTTCAATAGAACGTGGTTTCATTTTGGAGGTAAAGGAGTAACGTAAAGTTTTGGGTAATTTGGAAATCTATTGTGGGTATTTTAGTGACCTTGTGTTCCAAATACATTCGTGATTTCCATAATAAATCACATAAAATGAGGGTTTTTTTGTTTCTTCAGAGAATGCGCAGATGCAAACTGAGATCAGATTGAAATGAGCATGCTCATAAGCTAGCCTGTTCACACATACTTAAAGGCTTCCCCTTCAACCTGATAATCCGATGAGCATGCTCATAAATCAAGCGGCCGTTGATTTGTAAGTATGCTCATTTAGCTTCAAATGAGCATTCTCATTACTAGCAACGTCACTGACACACATGCTACTAGGTAGCATGCTCTTTGACTTCAAATGAGCAAGTGTGTCCGTAGCATAAGTGTCCAATTAAAGTGGCTTTAATTAAGTCACTATCGATCTTTTGAAAAATTAAGTTAATGTGTCATATTTATGTTTGCGAGAAGACTCCATTTTGTAAACTTATTCAAATAAAAAATACGACAGAATTAAAGGAATAGAAATACATGCATTAGTTGCTAGAATACAGAAAGGACTAACCGAAACGTCCCAAAACAACAATAAAATTAACCCTGGCGACTGGTAAAATGGTTGGTTCTTGGTACAGTAACCGAGTGTGTACAGTAATATAACATAAAAAGTCCAGATTTCGAGTCTAGGCAAGCGGGAGAATACTGAATTTGACGTACGAATACCGGCAAATTATAGGACTTGATTATTAATATTAAAAGGCAAGAAAGAGGGTCGCCGAGGGCCTGGTAGGAGACAAATGTCTTGGCTGCGAAATGTACGAGAGTGAACCGGTATTAGAAGTGTGGAGGAGCTGTTCCGGACAGCGCAAGAGAGAGATACATTTACCAGTGATCGCCAACGTCGGAAAGACCTGATAGGGCACACCAAGAAGAAAATTGTGCTTTTAACTAGTAAAAATAACAGTGGATTAAATTAGTTGTCTATTACAGAGACAGTACTGTACTATGTCCCAGACTACAACAATGTGTGGGAGGTGTGCCCAAATTAGATTCGAATTTACTTAGGGTGAACTTAATAAAACTGTTTCAAATATTCAAACTCTTGAACAGGTAACAACCAATTTCATTTTTTTTTAAATTAACTCCACACAGGAGACCCTGAGAAAAATAATTTCCCTCAGGGCCTATGTCATCTGAGATGTTGTGTGGATAGTCTTTTTGAGGAGAGAAGGGAATGAACATTGGTCTTGAAGAGTAGAGACCCATGTTGTAGGAAGGAGGAAACACAAACGCCGGCAAATCGTTCCACAGTCGAGCTGTAGAACACAAGAACGAGTCAAAGAAGCGACCCATTCTCATGTCAACCGTGTACATATGTTGGGCATGCGTTTCGCGTGTTTCCCGACTATGCACCGATGCCGAAGGGATGACGCTAGTTACTCAGACCATTGAAATACCGGTAGAACAAGGACGGCATTCCCACCCGATGCCTGTGCTCGCAGAGTCGAAGGTTTTTTAAGGTATTTTGGGGTTCCAGACCAGAGGTGGCTGCCAAATTCAACCATGGGGTGCACTTGTGATTTGTACAGGGTTAGCATTGGCCTGTCTGGCCTAATGTGGCCTGAGCCTATTTATGTAAAGGATAACTATTTACAATCAACTCTCCAAACATATAAAGAAGAATAGATAAACTTTCCAAATCGCTGAACACGCTTAATACAAATATTATTTTGAAAAAACCTTTTGATTCACCTTAATTACTATAAAAGACAACTATTTGCATTCCGGGTGATGGAAAATACTGCATTCAAAATTTCAATTATGCAAAATGAAAATTTGCTTTCGCCGTATGCAATTTAGGTCGTTCACCAGGAGAACCAAATTGCAATTCAGTCAGGCGACATTGTAGGAAGGGATCTGTTAATGCGGATCTTGAAATGGCCTGGATTAAATGAGCGAGGACAGACATTGATTATTCAATGTGATCGTTATTTAACATAAAAAAATTAAGTTATACAAAATTTCAAAGACATGACCTTACTTGACGAGTGATAGTTTAGTACTAAAGTACTAGAAATCGAGACCAGTGCAATTGTCTTGCGTTTGGCTTCCCACTTTGAGATTTCTACCTCGCGTCTAAAGTATGTAACGTCTTTGCTTCAATGTAACATTTTTTTATGGAAGACCAAATAGAACAAAATTGGAATGAAAAGTTAAATAATTTACAACGGATTGTTTGCTATAATGTATTTTGGTAATTATCGGTTCGGACTGGCCACGCTTATTACAAATAATTTTTAGAAAAAAACTTTAGATTCGCCTTAATTACTATAAAAGGAAACTTTTTGGCTTTGGGGCGGCGGAAAATAATGCATTTTAATTTTCAATTGCATAAAACCAAAATTCACTTCGCGAACCGACACAGCGAAAATCCGCGGCCGTACCTGTCACTGTTATGTTGGTATCCTTGATAAATTAACAAGAGCTAATACGACTGTAGCCGACTTCGTAGCTTTCGTCTTGTGAGATTGTACGCCAGAATCACAAACCATGTTAAACAAACCTAGCGTAGCCGCTAAACTACTTGAAAACTGGGATGTTTTTCTTGCCTTGCACTTTCTTTTGTATCACAAACCATGTTACACAAACAAGCCCGCTAGACAAATTTCATAATTACGCACCTTATCCCACGAAGTCGGCTACAGTCGTATTAGCTCTTGTTAATTTATCAAGGATACCAACATAACAGTGACAGGTACGGCCGCGGATTTTCACTGTGTCGGTTCGCAAAGTGAATTTTGGTTTTATGCAATTGAAAATTAAAATGCATTATTTTCCGCCGCCCCAAAGCCAAAAAGTTTCCTTTTATAGTAATTAAGGTGAATCTAAAGTTTTTTTCTAAAAATTATTCGTAATAAGCGTGGCCAGTCCGAACCGATATTTACCTGCATTTTTACCATCTTCCAGCAATTTTTTTTTTACAGTAATTAAAGTTGAAACGAAGCATTGTCTTTGATGATTATGCTTATAGAGAATATCCGTTAATGTTTACCAATACCGATTTTGACTGAAATGATACGAATGAAAGTTTGGCAGATGAGACTGAATAACAATATTGAGTAACTGAATAACAATGTTTTGGAAGATCTTTAAATATTGGTATATTTTAAAGAATTAGGTAAGAACCTTAAAACCAGGGTCGATATTTAGAAATACCTGTCGCATGGTTAAGAATTTCACCAGGGAGAATGTCTACTTATAAGTGGTTAGTTAATCAACACATTGAGAATTTAATCCGAAAACGCTCACTAATTGCCAACATAAACAACTCTAATTAATTTATTACTATTGTGTCACACATTTTGCATAATTCAACTACCTAGTGCAAAACAATTTCAAACTGTAATATTCGATGAAACAATGCGAGGGAGTAACAGTTTTGATGTATTATGGTTAATTATAACAAGAAATCAAATTCTTACCTGGTTCTAGATCCAATATCATATCTAATGCTTGTCTGTAGTGAGGAACTTGTTCATTTAGGCCTGTAAGGTTAAATTTATCCTGGATATAGTCTTCGTCCACCTAAAACAGAAACGAAAAATGGACGACGTGAAACCAAAATGTCATTGAGGAAATAAATTGAACACGAAACGGCGGGGCGAAATTATAACAGTACCTCGCAAAAGAACTCGTTTCCGCGCAGACCACAAAACCAGGAAATCCATGATACTTCCTCTGAGCTGCTCATCTTTCTGAAAAAATAACAGGTATTGACATAAACTAACACACAGATCCGACAATCACACCGCCGACAAATGTATTTATATTCGCTAATTTGAAGTCAAAATGGACACATTGGGATTATATTTGTTATTTCATTACACTTTAAATTAATCGAAGAACGTATTAAGATGATTTTTAATGTTTAAATACGCGTAAAACTACTTGTTTTTGTATAAAATATCGCCACCTTTTGGTTCCCTGATTAGCCACGCTTATCTTTACTCCTGAAGAGAGCCGCTAAAGAAGACAGTTGAGTTGCGCAATGTCAGATTGTACCGGAACATGTTTTGTACTACGTGAGTCAAATTAATGTTTCATGAATTTCATGGTTGCCAACATGAGGATAAGTAATGTTTTTTTTTTTAATTAGTGAAAACCCTTTTGCTACGACAATAAATAGTAGAAAATTATTTTTCTTAAATTAATATAATTTCCTACAGATTTCACTCACACTTCAGCGAGTTCATCATTTACAAAAAATGAATACCCCAAAACATTATACATAGTGCAGTCTTTAAAGTTATTTTATGAATAAATTAGGTACTATGAATGAGTTTTTGTTCTTTACTCAACTACTAAAAATAACAACGGATAAAGTAGTCGTCTATTACAGAGACAGTACTGCATTATGTCCTACACTACAACAAGCTTTTACACGATAAATAATAACCATTGTGTTGTGGACGTGTTTGGTGTGCCCAAAAGAGTGAGCTTAATCAAACTAATTAATTTATTCAAACTCTTGAACAGATAATAATCAATTTCATTGACCTGTGTGGCCCAATGTAACCTTAGCCTTTGGAGTCGACAGCCCTTATGTAAATTGGTTATCTGTTTACAGTCAACTCTCCAAACATATAAAGAAGAATCGGTAAGTCATTGGTCAGCATTTTAATGATTTTATATATAAAAAAGCAGTGTGCAATTCACATACGATAGAATTGAAACCTTCTAATAAGAGTACAAGAGTGGAAAGGTTGTGAAGCACAACACAAAGAGGAGACCGATTATACTATCTCATTCTCTCACAGGCTAAATCCTATAGATGTGTGTGTTTGTCTCTTTTTAGAGTCGCTATTTTTCGATTCATCGAGTTCCAAATCACAACGGTACAAAGAAGTTTTCACTTCAAAAGTGACTTATTGTAACGGTAAAACGTGTTTTTTAAATAAAATACTGCCTAATATATATTTATAATGTTAGTTCAGGAAAAAATATTAACCTCAAATTCGATTGGAACTCGCGTGGCGCACACAGTAAAAATGTTAAATCCTTATGTTGTAATTTATTTATTTGAGTACGTCTATCCGTCTATGTAATGTATAAATAAGCCTACGAGAATGTTTGAATGTGTTATATTATGCCTTTGCGTTTGTATATGCCTATGAGTATGTTGAATATGTTATACCTATCTATCTATTTTATATCTTTATATCGTAAACACAAATATTATTCTTCTATCTCTATTTTTATATCGTATTTTTCTTTATTTTTGCACCGCACAAAGAGAATACCAATTATCTCATTCTCTAGCTGGCTAAATCCTATAGATATACGTATTTGCCTCTATTTAGTGTTGTTTTTTCGTTTCATAAAGTTTCAAATCACAACGGTGCTAAAGAAGTTTTCACTTCAAAATAAATAAATAGCGCATATCTCAGTGTTGTAAGACAAGGTTTGTAAAAAACGTTTAACAAGGTTAGATCATTAAGGGGAGAGGGCGGTGATTGGCTAAAAAATCGTGACGTAGTTTGAAGTCCATGTTCCACTGGGAGATTTGCTTCAAGCTACGTCGCGTGTTTGAAATTTTGAAGGCGGCTTGACGAGTTTTTTTTTTAAAGAGCCGTTTGATCTAATCTTACATTTTCTACGAACCTTGGTTGTAAAGGTTTAAAAAAGTACTTACCTTCTATATTGACCATGGTTGAAATGAAAAATACCTATGGTATTTTAATAAATCCGTTATGTTGCACTCGTGCTTGTAAACCAAGTTAGCCAACCTTTCAATTGAAAATCTTCTGGTGTGCGTCGTCGTCCGTTTTCGAAGTCAAGGAGCTCGTCGCCGTACATTTTTAAAGTACGACAAGAAACTGTAAGTTTACTAAAATATTTATCTTTATTGTTTAAATACTATCTGAACTCCTGTCTTTTCTCCGTGTTTACAGTATTTCATGCTTTTGAGTGTTAAATAATCGGTAACGATTTCTTAAAGGTAACATGGCGGATGGCCAATTGATGTTTTGTCAACCGCGTTTGTCAATTATTTATGTCGCATTCTATAAATGTGCGTTTATATTTCAGATTCCATACAACATGTCCAGATTCCGCGAATGGGACGTTCAGTGCAAGGTGTACGTCGGCAACTTAGGCTCGTCCGTAATCAAACAAGACATTGAGAACTCTTTCAGCAAATACGGACCTTTGAGAAATGTTTGGATCGCCAGAAACCCTCCCGGTTTCGCTTTCGTCGAATACGACGACCCCAGAGATGCTGAAGATGCGGTCAAAGGTTTAGACGGAACGTGAGTTAAACAACGCAATACATTTAATTATGCTACATACATACTTGTTAAATAATTATATTAGTAAACTTCTACTTGAGGGCTATTTGGTGAGCACTGTAAAATTCAAAATGGCCTATGGTTTTTCCGACTAATTTGATAAATGAATACGCGTTCCTTTACATCGACCGATTTGTGAAAGTGAGTTTGCTGAAAACGTCTGTAAGATTATATAAGTTCACATGCAGCGAATATCTTATATATTATTGATATTACGATTATTTTTAACTTTGAATATTTTCCCAAAATTTTCTTTGCATCCATGTCAGAAGTTTATATGATGATCCAACATTCTTTGATAGGAATTGCCGTCTGATACACATCTGATGATCCTGTATCTTTCTGATTTACGACCGACATGGAATTAACTTGAATTTATTATTTATTTAGAGTGCTACAAGCTTTCTACAGTATTTACATATCCATTTAATATTATAATATCTAAGGAGCTGAAAAAATGTTATCAGGGTGGCCACAGACCTGGAAAACCTGGAATTATCAGGGAATTTTACCGAACCTGGAATTATCAGGGAAATGTCGGGGAATTTCAAATTTTTTTTAGAATATCATGGAATTTCAAAAATAAAACTAAATTCGTTATTTTGCGATTTGTGAAATCCCAAAGTTGTTTTATTGCAGTATTTTAAATAGGTACATAGTCATCTATGTCCTAATAAAATCCTTGTATATACAAACACTTAAAATAACACATCTATACCAAATGAATCACATATCTTCACAATTTAATTTTAAATGCCTTTATGCTCTCTTCCAATTTTATTTCTTCTGGTAATTCTCCAAATATCTTCAATGCTCCGTACATCAATGACTTTTGACCCCGTGTTTTTTCCTGAAGGGGGGAGTCTTAGTTCATTTCTTTTCCTCGTCTCGTGTATGTTTGCTTTGTAGTTTATCAATTTTTCTTACAAATTCAATAGACGTATGGCCATTGATTATTTTGTAGATTAACAATATGGTATTGAAGTAAATAATTTGTTTAAATGACAAGATATTTAACTCCTTCAACATTTTCTTGACTGTAGTGTACCTATTTTTCTTCAATATAGTTCTCATAGCTCTGTTTTGTAGAATTGTCATTTGTTTCATTAATCCGTCGTTGGCTAAGAATAGAATGCGGCTACAGTATTTTATGTGTGGTACAATGATTGGGTAGTACACATTTTTACTGGAGACTGTAAAAATAATATCTTTATTCAATGAAATTGGCAAAATTATAACTAAAAAATTACATGTTCAATGTAGTTTACAAATAGATTACATCAAAAGTACAAAAAAATTAACAAATAGAAAGTAATGTAAGAACGGTTATACAGAAGTAGCATAATTATACAATATTTTTAGTTGTGCATAGTCTGCCTCACTAGGTGAACCTGTATTGAGGCAGGATTTTTTGTAAATTGTTTCTCGCAATTTTATCTATGGTTTTTTATAAATGTATAATGTAGGTTTCTATACAGCAAAAAGGTAAATTTTTGGGATTGGTGTCCATGGCTATTACGAATAATTTTTAGAAAAAAACTTTAGATTCGCCTTAATCACTATAAAAGGAAACTTATTGCATCACGGGCGGCGGAAAATGATGCATTTTAATTTTCAATTGCGTAAAATTAAATTTCACTTCGCGAATCGATCTACGACAGCCCGCCCGCTGCCGCCAGCCATTCTGTCACTGTTATGTTGTTGGTATCCCTGACCTCACACAAACGATTGTAGCCGACTTCATGGGGTACATGATGGGCGCGTAATTATGAAAAACAGAATTAATAATATATGTATGTTATCTTTACTTTAAAAAACAGCCTACGTTTTTGAATGGTTTGTTTGGCTACGCAGGGTTTGTGTAAATTATCTTTATTTTAAAAAAATCATCCTAGGATTTGAATGGTTTGTCTCCATTCCAGTACCTACGCGCCTTATTATTTATCCCACGAAGTCGGCTACAATCGTTTGTGTGAGGTCAGGGATACCAACAACATAACAGTGACAGAATGGCGGGCGGCAGCGGGCGGGCTGTCGTAGATCGATTCGCGAAGTGAAATTTAATTTTACGCAATTGAAAATTAAAATGCATCATTTTCCGCTGCCCGTGATGCAAAAAGTTACCTTTTATAGTGATTAAGGCGAATCTAAAGTTTTTTTCTAAAAATTATTCGTAATAACCATGGACACTAATCCCAAAAAATTACCAGCAAAAACTTGATTTTAGTTATATTTAATATCATATTTATATTTCTGTGTCAAGGAATCTTCTTATTCTTCCCAACAGTGAAATTTTTTTGGCAATCTTTTTAATAATTGGTTTTGTATTTTAAGCGAAAGTCAATTTGGAGTCAATTATTATTGCTCCCAAATATTTCATTTCAAATACTTCTTTCAAAACTTCACCGTCTCTCAATATGTCTTTTTTTTTGTTTGCGTTACTCGTTTTCCAATGTTCATAAATTTAGTTTTGTTTACATTCAATTTTAGTTTATTTTTCTTCAGCCGTATTGATATATTATGTAGGTCTTCATTTAAATGGTTCATTATGAGTTCATAATTTTCTCCTGCTATACATATCAATGCGTCGTCTGCAAATAATCTTATTTTACAATGTTTCAATACTTTTACCATATCATTAATGTACATTATAAAAAGAATAGGTCCGAGAACAGACCCTTGTGGTACTCCCGATGTAATCTTCATTGGTTCGGAGATTGTCTCACCCACTTTTGTGGTTTGATATCTATTAGTCAAATAATCCTTGAACCATTTCCTTTTATTCCATTTTTAGATAGTTTTATGATTATATCTCTATCTTTCGTTACAAAAGTTTGAAAAAAGTCTTCAGGCGAAATATCATAAATTTGTAACAAGTGTATTTTATTTTTAATAGATTATTGTGATGCAAAGAAATAATAAATGCTATAGTTGATGGAATTCCGTTTATTTATCTAACGAACGATATCCCCTTATATCAAATTAAACATATCAGGGAAAAATGTAGAAACTGCCCTGGAAAACCTGGAATTATCAGGGAATTTTGAAATCTGTTTTTTGTGGCCACCCTGTTGTTACACATGTGAAGAATGGTGACCAGACAACTCAGAATGAAACCAACTCAGAAGCACCTCAGAAAGGTCATTAAGAGTGATGATAAAAAAATTGGTTAAATAGGTTAAGTTAGGTTAGGGTTACCGGCTATTTTAAAATTATTTTTTCGTAGCTTTTAATGACCTTTCTGAGGTGTTTCTGAGTTGGTTTCATTCTGAGTTTCCATGGAACCGTGAAGAATACATAAAGATAGAGTAGCATAGACAGTTTGGGCAGAGTTGTGTGAATGTCTAACCTCTTATGCTTACCGCTGCATATATTCATGCAGATTTACCAGTTTCCTGCATGCACTATGAGTTTCCAAACACTGTATATATATATATATATAATAGAAAGAAGAGGAGATATGGCATGGAAATGTGCTGACTGTTGATAAGCTATGGCCAAACTGCACACACTTATCAGATCGGCTATTCTTGTTGTGTTGTGCATGTTTTTATAGTAACGTTTCTTGCATATCTCTCTTGTTTCTATTTTCCATTTTTAGTTAAAGTTCTGTGGTTTTTAACATTTAAAAAAAATATATAAGTATTGCCATACTAAAGAAAAAAAATTTCAGCCGAATTTGTGGCAACAGAATTCGAGTAGAGATGTCCTCTGGAGGAAACAGGAGGGGTCCCCGAGGAGGTGGTGGCGGCGGTGGGGGCAGAGGTCGCCGCTATTCAAGGTTACTAAGCAATTTATTTTTATTTTACACTGGCAACATTACAAGTTTACAACATTACCACCCCTTCAAATTCAAATGTCGATTCCAACAAATATGTATGGGAAGACATTTTTTTATGTTAATCTTTTGACTATATTGCACTCTTCTTACAATTTGATATTCTAACTTGCAAAGCTGGATTGTTTCATCAGAGGTATAAGTTAAGTGGAGGTTTAGCTAAATCCATATTTCTTGTCACATTTGAAATCCATTCTGTGCCATTGTGATTCTTTTCACATGGGCGGAACGTTCTATGTTAACCAGCGATTCTCTGCCAGTAAAATTAGGTAAAGCTGATGGGTCGAGATTCAGTGATTGAAGAGGACCATTGTGATCCCAAAAATGTTACTAGTACTGTACTCTGTTCAATCATTTAAAATTATTATTTTTAACTCTACCTTATCTACGTGGCTATATAATTGATTTCAAGTTCGAGCGCTCGGGAATTTTTCATCCTTCGGTTTGGAAATTTTCCGCCCTCTTTCAAATAATCGTATCTCCAAATTTTAATATGGTGACTTACAAACTGCTTAGTGTTAGAGAGGCATTTAATGCACCTATATTTAACCGCTCATAAAAAAAATGCATAAATTCTCGGTATTAATGTACGTAGTATCTTTTTGGAGAATATTAAATATTATCACTTTTATACATTGTGTACAGTCTAGTTCATAATAGCAGGCAAACATTTAATTTCGAACATGCATTTTTTTATACAACATGTAAACACATGATTTGTAAGAAAAAAATATTTCAATAATTTCAGTTCGCGAAATGTCTGTAACAAATAATTTAGAAAAGATGTGAAAATACTAGGATATCTTTGTGATTACTGAAATATTATAAAATGCGCGTGAGCGTTTGAAATAATTTTAATTAATGTTTTAAAATATCTCTTTATAAATTGGACAAATTGAACGTTTGAAGGTGTTCGCAAATTGGATAAAAATGCTACGATGGTTAACCCTTAGCAGAACTTTTGACTTTTTTTTTACTTCAAAATTTTTAACTGAATGACAAAAATGTCAGTAATTACGATGTTATTTCAAAGTTTTTGACTTGGGCAAATATTTGGCAGTATTGATTACTTCAATGTATATGTGTTATTTTAAAAAGCTCACTGCTAGACTGGGCTATAATTATTTTGTATGTGTTATCACTGGGATACCACGATTCCGCTAAGGGTTTAACAATACTAAGTTTTAATAAGTCAGGTACGCCTCGTACGTCATTACATGTCTGGTAATGTTGTAGGTAACTTGAAAACAAGCTTATGGGTCCGAGCGGTTAAATATTCGGAACAGAGTTCAAACAATAGAATTTTGGATAAACCTCGGCTTACGTTATACCCCAAATGAAACACACTGGCGTAAGGACTTGCCACAACTCTGTACAATATTGTGCACAAGCCCAAAGTGATCTTTATTACTAGAAATGTGCGATTTTACGTTCAAATGTATGAATGCAGTTGAACCCTGTATTATTAATTATGTAGCTAAACATTTTTACACAATTTAATTTTGCCCTACATAATGTTCTTTTACATATTCAAATATCTAAGTATTGTAAAAAATTATCATAGAAAAGTGATACAGCTTTTCGAGATAATTTGAAAAAATACACTGGTCCTTTCCTTTTATGGTATATTTACACTTTTAATTCCCCCCATATTTATGACTCTTTAAATTATAACATTTTTTAAAACTGTTTTGCGATCAGGTAAATTTAAAATAAATATTTATTACTTATGATAAATAATATAAGGAACAAAATGTGGAAAGAAGAGTTGGAGGCTTCTACAGGAGACTTGGGAAGATGGAGTATGGAGTATAGGGTTGTGTAGTCCGGTACGTATGACTGGATAAAGTCGGTGTTCTTAGAAGTCTAATTGTTTTATAATAGGTTGGTGCATTTTGTGTTTTGCTAGATAGCTGGCGTGAATTTAGTTTTTCATTAAACTTCTTGCTGGAAAAATGCTAATTGTTGGTACATAGAACATATTTTATAATTTTTTTTCTTTTTTTAATTATGTGAAAAGGCAAAGTAACGTGCACTGTGTAGGTTGGCAATGTTTGAATTGTGATTGAACTCGGAATGAATGAAGGGAGAAAGACAGGTTTTGAGGATTCAACCTCCTAATGCTGCATATTCACGTGTGAGCCAAACCGCAAATATGTTAATCGATCGAAACAGCTGTTGCTTGCGGTTAGTTCGGTCCTTTCCCGTGATTCATGGTTTGGTGTGTGCTTCGGCTCATAAGTGAATACGCAGCATTAGATTTTTTTTTTCTTTTTGTGTTAGTTACATTATGTATTCACAAAATTCCAGATGTCAATTAGCATCACTAGTTATATCATTCTTTTACTTCCTAAAAAACCTTAATTTTTCACAAAAGGATTTTTTTTATTTTTCTAAGTTTTATAAATGATATATAAATTTTACAGTCTACAGCCCATATAGTTCAGACAAAATAGACATTCATGTTTGCATTAATTTTCAACAAGCTAGATTTTTGTATAGGTCTTAAATACGTCATTACAAATTCAATGTCTCCATCGATCCCGCTTGTGCTTTGTTTTTTATCCAATGTCAAAGGTCACAAATTTTCGTTTTTTGCGTACATCTCTAAAACGGTGAGAGCTACTGGAAAAATGGACGAATGAAAGTTTGTAGATCGTAAAATTCTCTATAAAAAAGGTATCAGCGCTTCTTTCCCTACAAAGCACCGTTCTCGAGTTATCGCAATTTCAGACCGTAGATGTGCACACACTTTTGAGGTAGTGTACTCAGCACTTTTTTAAACGTGGTTTCACCCTATGAGTGCATATTCGTATTTATTATTAGGTTTGAAATTGAAATAACTAGAGAACGGTGCTTTGTAGGGAAAAAAGTATTGATATCTTTTTTGTAGAAATTTTTATGATCTTCAAACTTTTCCTTATCTATTTTTTCGGTAGCTCTCGCTGTTTCAGAGATTTACGCAGAAAACGAAAATTTGTGACCCTGGATAAAAAACAATGCACAAGCAGAATCTATGGGGAACTTTGACATAGCATTTGTAATGACATATTCAAGACCTGTACAATCCAGTTGTTGGGAATTAATGCAAACTCAGTACTTTTTTTCGTCTATTTTGTCTGTGACTAATGGATTGTGGTATTGATGTATTATGAAGGTTAGTTGATGGGGACCTAACCTAGTAGTGAGAGTGTTAGAGGGCATTGAGGAACGGATGCCGGTAGAGCAGAGGTAGTAAGCAAGTAGTGGAGCGGGCAGGAACACCAACTGAAGCGAGCATTTTGTATTTTTCAGATATAATTCAATGCCAGATAACCCAACTCCAATCTCTCCCAACCGCCATCACTACTACCACTTGTTTCCACCGTGAAACACTCGTTAGTGTCTGCTACGCTCTGCGCTATCCTCCGCTACTGCAATAAGACAGTCGGCCGCCCGCGCCCGCCCCGCCCCCTCGTGTCTCTGTCCGGCCTCTAACGGCCCAACCACAGCAACCAACCGACATTACTACCAACTACAACCAACTCTACCAACCAACCTGTCTCATTCTCATACTCCGAACCATCTGCTTCGGTATGGTCCCATCTTTATTATGGTCTCTTTTCTCATTCATTCATTCATACTACTGTTGTTTATTACTGTTACTGTTGCTGACTTCTTTATCCATTCAGGTGGGCGTGGATTGTGTGCTTCCACGACAACTCCAACGGTTAAACCTTTGTCACTAAATATAACATCAATAGATCCAAGCCTGTTTGGAAAGTAACCAAAACTACAGCTTTCCACTATTTTTCAACATCGAAATTCGACCATTTGATATTTTCGCTTTCAAATTCCTTCTGCATACAACTCAGCCACACGTAAATGTAGCCAATTTGTTGCAGTATTTTGAAGATATTCATCTTCATCGAAGTACTGATCTCCAAGTCACTTCTACATGCGAGTGAACATGTGGAAATCAGATAGAGCCAAGTCTGGGCTGTATAAGGGACAATTCCCGTGTGTTCACTCACATGAAATGGCTTAACCCAACTCTTCAATGATAATGAAGAGCTTAACAATACTGTGACAGGTTGGCTGCATTCCCAGGTGGCCAAGTTTTATGCAAAAGACTGTCCCTGTGTCTGTTATTACTAGAGACTAGAAATTTGTAAACATTGCTTTTGAGATTTGATGATGTCCACTGTCTATAGTCAAATCAATATTGGGTTTCACCCTGGAATGAAACGGAATAAGCTGAAAATTTGTATAAACCTTTATTTTAGCATTCTAAATGTTGCCTCAAAAGTCTCGTAAGGTCTTGTTGAGGGTCCTCAGGTATTCAAGGTCAAAGGTCGTGAAAATCTTTTTTTTTTTTTTTTTTTTAATATCTCGCTTCCTTTGCCTTGAACCGTATTTGCATTAATTATAAAAGTTGTAGAGTATAAAATTCTCTACAAATTTTGGCTCAATGGGTCCATGGCCTAAGTGCTCACGGGAACTAATCGTAAACTGTCTCCACTAAAAAAATGTTAAGAGGAAATTCCTTTCAAATTATTTTGGTATTTATGTTAGTTTAAATATTGCAATAACAATTTACTAAGTCATCTCATTATCCCATGAGGAATTAATCACAGTTTATAGGATAAACAAAGGCCTCGGTGATTCTACACCCATCATTATTCCTTGCAAATGTTTTTGTAGTTTTGTACAGACGGAAATAGGTATTAATTACGAAGGGTGTGATAGGTTTTATGTCAAAGGTTTTTCTTGGAGTAAATAGCGGAAGCACACAATACTGATGTTGTGTATGGCCCCTAAATCTGGACCACTAATAATATAATTAACTAATTGTTGTTACTCCCCCCCCCATTTTATTGTTTCAGTATCAATTATTATTATTTATCTTTAATAAATATTTCTAGTTTTGTTGTTTTGGCTAGGAGAAGATGGTGGGTATGAAATTTGTAGTGTATTCATCGTCCAATTAATGTAAAAAGTATTTAAACAATTTCACTGTTAATCTGACGATGGGTATCTGATGACTTTTTTTTTCTATAGTTGAAATTTCAACATTTTTATCAAAAAGGAATTCATTTCTTAAGTGTGATATATTTTTTATATTATTGGATTGATTTTGATCCAAAACTGGACTTGCATTCATTTATACGTATGGTCACATTCTTTATTATGGTCTTGTGAAAATTAATGTTTTCACAATCTTTAAATAAATGCTGCAAGTCAGCAGGTTTAATTCTTTACAACTTTCTTTGATTGACCCACAACCAGTAACAGAACAGTCGATATGGAATTAAATTATAAGTTTTTTGTATATATTTATTAGCTGACCCAGCACATGAAATCGAAACACAACGCCATCTACTGGGTAGTTACCCTACCCAGATAACAAAGTGTTGTGTCGATAAATTAACTCACACCGCCAAGTGTTGGAACTTAAAAATAATTACAAAGCCTTTTTCTATAACAAACATTTAATTCGCAATAATAAATATTGTGGTCAATAATCGAGATAAAAACTATCCTTTCTTTTAAGTTAGACTAAATTTCATCAAAATCGGTTAAGTTTCGGAGCTTACGGCACAGTGTGCTTGATAGTACAACCGTTACAATGACAAGTGACTGGAATCCAAAGCCACTGTACTGAATGTACTATATGTTTCAATGCTGATACCAACAGACAGAAATGTTCCTTTTTGATAGAGATGGTTGAAAATGTGTAATGTAACGGTATGCTAACACTTTGCTTGGTTGCCTCCACATCAGATCGCGCTCCCCGAGGTCACCGCGCAGATCCAAATCCCCGCGCAGGTCGCGCTCCCCGAAGCGATCGCGCACGCCGCTCTCGCGCAGCCCCTCCAAGGACCGAGGAGGCAGCCGCTCCCTGTCGCGTGACAGGCGCTAGCCACTCAACACTCATTCCACCCACCCACCCACCCACACTACACCACACCACACTCTATCACCACACGCTGCTGTAATTTGACATCATTCGCTGTTGTCAGTTGTCATTCTTTAACCAGTGTGCAAAATGCATCACTTGGTTGTTAATACATCTTCTAAATCATTTTATAAAGAAGATTTTTTTAACTGTTTTTCATCATACCTACTTGACAATTTGATCATTTTGACTTAAGAGATTTATATAAGGTATGCCGTAACATTCTGGTTATGTTATAATAACAAAGTAATTAGACATAACATCATTCCACTCATGAATTTGTCGCCTTTAGGGTATTTAATGATTGCCAAATGACAATTTCTAACTTTAAACTTCGTAATCTACTTTTAGATTGATTCAATTCAGCAAGCGTAGAATTCTATAATAATACAATGGTGTGCCCACCTGAGTAAGGTGTTTAGTCCTATGTCAATGGAAAATGTTTTGAAATTAAATACAAATATTAATTTATAATTTTTAATATGAATATATGACATTTTCACAATCCAGCAGTAATTTTTGCATTTATCGTCTCGAGTCTTTGACGTGTTGTTGCTTTTTCCCACGAAACGCAGCGCATTTAACAGAGATCCGAGGAATTTTAAACAATATTGAATTGATATTAGCAAAACCGCTTGTGCAGTTTTGCAAGTTTGATTTTAAGGTACAACCACGGCCAAACTTAAATTAATAATGTCGAATGTTTCCTATTAACAACATCATACTTAATTATTCCTTTCATTATTAAATTATGTATTTTCATACAGATTGCAGATATTACATATTGTTATAGAACTTACAGATTTTATAATCTGCAATATTCCATACAAAGTTGTTATCAAAACAAATAAATTTATACAATGACTAAATTTTTTTTAATACAATTTTGTGCCATTTCATTTTTGTTATTTTCCCAAATTAAGTAATTTATTTCACGCTAGTTAAGTACAGACAATTATTGACTTTTTTTTCATGATCATAGTTTTTATCATTCTCCGCATCACCGACCAAAGATTAGTGAATTGAGTTGTGTATTGTTAACACAGATATTTTGTACTTGGGTTTGTGTACCTCTTGGCTTGTGTACTTTCATGACATTAATAAATTGTATTTGACAAAATATTGACTTTTCTTTAACAACTGTTTTTTCGAAATCGTTGATTCTAGTTTAAACATTGTTTTGAGTTTGCTCCAACATGGGTCTCTTCGAGAAACCGGCTTATTTAATAATGCTCTCCACACAGCTTCCCCAAAGATGACATAAGCCCTAGAAAGATAGCATGGACCAATAAAATTGCCAACATTGACAGTTTTATTGACATTATCGTTGCTCCATGTTGCACATAAACTTGCATTATTCGGGCATTTACACACGTAAGTTGTGCGAACTTCCAGCCTTCTCGCAGCTTATCAAATCAGTTTGATAAGTAGAGACCAAAGATATTGAAATGCAAGAGGTACGCCGTGATGACTGCCCGAACGTTGGCGGACTACTACCTAATTAATGGGCATAGTTTAAATACAGAAAGAATTATTTCATTTGGTTGAGTGTGCAGTAGTATTGGTTAACAATATCGGTGATGCCAGTAAACACAGTCCCACCCAATAAAAATTGCCGATGCACATCTCTTGTATTTCAATATCTGTGTTTGAGACGCTTATGGCAAGAAATAGTACCAAAATGAGTTAATAAAATTACATGTGTAGCAGTCCCCGTGAGAACTCATGTAAATTAAACTTCTGTGAGAATTAATTATCATAAGTTGGATGTTTTGTTTGTCTTAGGCTGGGATTAGACTCGTAAATTTTTTCCTGTGAATCGCTCTTGTAAGCGATTTTTTACCAATGTAAACGACACCAAAAGTCACTTAACGTAATTTAAAGCAAGTTACAGAACTTCTTCTTTCGGAAGTTTTTTGACAGGTCTAATCGCGCCCGCGCGAATTTCTAGCCTTCTTACAACTTATAAAATCAGTTTGATAAGCTAAGAGACTTGCGCAAGAAATAGTTCCGAAATGCGCCGTTGCGAATGTCAAAAATTAAAATACAATTGTTTTCGTAGGATTTTTTCCTACAAAATTAGTATTTATTTCCACTTATCGGTCTAATCCTTTCCAATCTTAATGTTTCTGTTTTTAACATTTACGTGTTTGAAATTTTGAATTCGAAGTCAGCAGATGTCAGGTAGCTGTCATTCGGATGAAACTAAATTAATTGCCGCCTTTGACGGCACAAAAGTGCGTGGAGAATTGTTTGATTAAAGCCAAAATCTTTTTCAATACTTTATTTGGGCCTTTTCGTCTTTATTGCCAAAATTGCGTAAATTTGACAGTAGCAGGTCGTTGTTGACAGGAAGCCATCTTACCGCAAATAAATTTACAGATGTAAACGGTCGCATGAGCATTTACACAGGTCGAACTTCCGAACTACTTCCGTGATCATTAATTACCAAAAGTCAGATGCATATGTGAACGCTCCTGTGAGTGACCTGTCAAAATCTAATGTAATCCGTAAATTTTAATTACGAGTCTAACCCCAGCCTTAGAATCTTTATTTAGATGTATGTAAATTTTTTCATACATCTAGTAGGAAAATATAATGTGTAAACACTCCTGTGAGTAATATCTTACTTAAGTTGTAAATTTTACTTATGAGTGTAAAGATAGCCTAAGGCCCTCCGTTCATGGAGATACTTACAATCTACGTAATTGTGACGAAACCACAAGTACCCTGCTGATATACCACTTTTTAATGCTAGTCTCCGTACACGGCGCTATCCGAAATGTACTGAACTTGATAATTTTTCACGTGCAGCCGTGGAATTAACACGCTGTCATGCGATGTCATATGACTTTTTTCCAACATCAATTCAACAGCCTTCTCCACTAAATCGTTTCTTACGTATTCTGGTAAAGTATAGTTATGTAAACATGCATTTTTTCCACTTCCAGAACAAATCTAACATTATTTTCATGTTCCGACACCATTTCTGTCAAACGTTAAACGAATAAGTATCATACACAAATGGTGCGACTCGTCGCTTGCGATCAGCACTGTCGGTATCGTGATACTGATTGGAAACCGACAGCCACCGCGTAGTGGCGTGAACGGGCACCAGCTAAATCGTACGGGGGGTACTTACGATCGGCGCGTATGATACGCGCACGAGGTTCGAGTAGCTTGCAAGTATCTCCGTGAACGGAGGCACTTATACATCTGCCCTAATGATGGACACTGTAATGCTCTCCGAAACTTTGGCTAAAGGAGGTAGTGTAGCAACATGGCATAATAACCCAAAAATAAATCACAATCATTTTGCAAGAGAAACTGTAGACATGCCATAACACAACATTTCGATGAGTTGAAGACAAACTATGTGAAAATCATTTTGGCACCAGGAGAGTTCCAGCATGTCTTGAATAAACAAGATTAGGTTAGGGAAGCACGATGATGATGGGTGATGAGTCAGGCAGTCACAAGCGCACTGACTGAGCAGGCTCGCACAATGAGCAACGTTGATGTTCGTGCGGCCCCCCCAATTGACATATTCATACAGCCTGCCACCAAAACTAATTGCCGACTGCTGATCTACATTCTTCTCAAAATATGGACTCCATATTTAATAATGGAAAAATTTGTAGAGCGCCGATTTTGTGAAAAATAACCACCCCATGGGCGTTCTAGGTGACCGGACAACTCAGAATGAAATAAACTCAACACCTCCTTTGAAAAATCATTAAAAAAATTGGTTACTTAGGTTAGGTTGGGCTATTTTTTTTTTTTACATGAGCTCCACACAGGAGGCCCTGAGGAAAATAATTTCCCTCAGGGCCTATGTCATCTTTGGGGATGCTGTGTGGAGGGTTTTTTTAAGGAAAGGAAGGAGAGGAGAGTTCTGGGAAGGAAGAGGGTTTAAGGGGTGGGTAGGAATCTGGGGTTCAGTGTGTCCTGGTCATCTGCCTCCTAGACCTAGACAAACCTCACCCCATGAACCTGGCTATGGGCTATTTTTCAATTATTTTTTTCATAGTAAAGTTTCGCTTCTGCCTGATCACACTTTTCATAACGCTCTCGTCACGCATTCACCAGCTTACTCCCCAAGCGTGCGTAAAGGCCCAACCGTTCGCCTCGCCCGATCACACTTTTCGTAACGCTCTCGTCACGCATTCACCAGCTTACTCCCCAAGTCAAACGCGCGTAAAGAAGTTTGCTTCAATAACTTGACATCGCGTATCTCCACGTGAAAAGTTCAGTACATTTTGGGTAGCACCATGTACGGAAACTAGCATCAGAGTATAATGCGTCACAATCACGTAAGTATCTCCATGAACGAAGGGCCTAAAGCGAAGACATTGTGATGGAATACAAAAGATTGCATTGCAAAGGTTAATTAAAAGAAAAGCGATTTGTTTTATTGGATATTTATTGTTTTCAAAATGATATTCGCACACAAGATTGTAGAATACTTAAGTATAAAAAAAGCACAAAATATTATTTTAAGTAATATAAAAGTAAAATAAATAAAAAATACTTGCAAAATGATCATATTTTTAAAATTACTGTACGAGTAGAAAATATCTATAACTAATAAATGTATCATTTTTAGATTAAGTTGAATCCGATGGTGAATTACTAATGTTGTTTTGAAAAGTAGTAGATTCTTATACAGTAAAAATTTTCATAAACAGCATAAGACTAAATTACGATAAAATAAAAAATATTAAAAGGTAATTTTAAGTACAAGAAGATAAATCAAGCCAATTGTATGTGAAAAGGCTTTTGCCTAACCATACGAGTGATAGAGATTTCTGGGTGTTTCCGGGTTTTCGATTCGGCCTCACTCATTACTCATTACAAATCATACCATCCAAATATTAATATGGAAACATATGAACTTTTTGCTGTTTAAATCCAATGAATCCACTTAGATTTCGTGTGTTAATGTTAAATTAATGTTAATTTATAATTCATAAAAATCACCTACCCAAATTTGGGTACCTATCGCTCGAGTGATAATAAGATTTTAAGCAAAGTAGGCAAGTGTTTATTTTTCTTAGGGTACTTACCGTAAAAAAATAAGTATTGAATAGGCCACTTGTATGGATTTCATAACGACTTGGAAAAAATTGTGTGGATAGATTTTTTTACTAAGATTACGAAAATGTTAGTAAAAATTTTCAGAAATGTAGTTTTTTTTCTATTAAATAAAATGTTCCTATTAATTCTGTAAAATTCCACACTGATTTATTTTTTTTATATGGCAACACTTTGATTTCAGGCGAATTTTTGAATTTGACATTTAACGTTCACTAGATTTATTGTTTGTTCTCTGCGAACTTATCATTTGGTTTGACTTCTTGACAGATGTTATGAAGAGAACCCCGTACATTTTATGCTATCTGTACGTGTTTTAGAGGTATAATGGTAGTGGTGCTGATTTTAACAAAATCAAATTTTATAATATTCTGATCAATAAGATGGATCAAGGAAAAAAAAATTTATGTAATGTAATATTTTTGGTATGCCTCGTTATTCTCGTGTGCCCTTTCTTGTGGAAAACGTTCTTTTTTTTTAAAACAATTTTCGGCTATGTAATTATCGTTTTTTCGCACCTATAAAATTATGTCCCGTCTTTCCGGTTTATAAAAAATGGTCTGATTTTTCGGATTGAAATTTTAAAAAATCGTCAGGGTTTCAAAAATACGATAAAAAAAATACAGAATGTCTTAGAATATTTGCCTAAAAGGGAATTTTTTTTTAAATGTGATGCAAGTGGCCTATTATCTGTGAATATTTTGAATTTTGAACAATTTTTAAAGTTATAAAAATGCAACAAAAATTACAGATTATAAAAGAACGATACATTAATAATCTAAACACCTAAAATCAGTCAATTTTACCTTGTTTTTTTTTAAATTTTATAATATTATAAATGAGCTAATTTTAAAAACAATACCTACCACAAAGTGCATAGTTTGAACATTTTTTATGGCAAACAGGGTGTTGGTATTCAATTGGAGTCTTATCCAATAGTTTGAATAATTGCGCATCAAATACCAGTTACCCTGTTCAATTACACCATGTAATATATGCACTTGTTTTTAAACCATTTGATATAGAATTATATAATTAGATGTTTACCGCGTACCAATAAGTTTATAAATTGAAAATAAACTAAAGTATTCCATATCAAAAGCTCTCTATATACTATAATAAAGGTTACCTTGTGAAATGAAACCAATAAAATTATTGTCTTCATTTTACTCAAATGTACTAATTAATTAATTAATTAATGAACACATTAAGTTACATCAAGCCACGGATGTGAGCACTTAATTATTTTCTAAATAGAAAATTACCTATTTAAATGTTTTTTTAACCTTTTTTATGAAAAACTAACTCGGTACATAATATATTTATTGTGTATTATATAGGATACGGGTATAGATAATAGAAACACAAGGAGATATGGCGTGGAAGCATGCTGACTGTTGCCGAGCTATAACCATACCGCACGGACTATCAAAGTAGAGATAGGTAAGTTCTGCATTTTGCAGATGTGCTTCCTTTTAAAAGTGCTTGAGTTCTAGGAGCATGTGTCCCGGGATCCACTCCCGACTCGCGAATGGTTCGGACCGAGACGCACGGGTTCGACCGGTGAAAAACATGTCTTTCATTATACAAGATAGATAGGGCGTACGGGGTACAACAAATTTACGATGAAATTAAGAATTGTAAGAGTCAAGGAGTACACAGGCTCAAAAAGGTTGGCAATCACTGCCGGAGTACACAGGCTCAAAAAGGTTGGCAATCACTGCCCTAGTGATACGTGCAGCTTATGTTTTTATATAATACATTATTTTTTTAATAAATAAAAAAAAAACTTATATTTTCATTTCGATCATATAGAATGATGAAATAATTTGCCAAATGGGATAGAACCAAAAAGAACTAAGTCAATGGTGACATCGGTTTCCATTCAAATCTACATGAAAGGCATTTCTAGTGTGTACTAGTGGTTTGGGGTGTTGGTAAAAACAAATTCGGGGCACCGCTGTGAATAGATGCGATTTGAAATAACGATGTTGGCGACATGAGTTGTGCGGACAGTTTCATACTAATAATGTGGTTCATGGCCCATCTCCCTTGTTTCTATTATCTATGGTTTGGAGAGGTGTAATGATTAACAGACAAATGCTTTATAACGTAATATGTAATAATTAAATTCTATATTCAATTTCTGGTATAAGTTAGTCCCCAATTAAGATTTCAAAATGCTAAATTAAGGCCCAGTTGTCTTGTAGAAATTCAAATGTAACTTTCATTGACATTTGAAAGCCCCCCAAAACACTGATTTTAGGTGCAGTTCAGCTTTCTATCAAAATGTAATAAGCTAACAAACTTAAAACATGATAGTAGCTGACTGCAATTTGTTCAAAACTTGAAACAGACTTAGAAACGACATTTAACAATAACAGTTTAACTGTGAAAAAAAAAACAAAATGGCGCTGAATAGCCATTTGATAGCTTTGTCACATGTGAATTTCTATGAAACTACTGGGCCGTAAGCTTTAAAATAAATTATCAAATTCTTTTTTAATCCCTCAAACAAAATTATATTTATTGTTACATGTTACTAACAAAAAAGGGTATATTAGTTGATGAAATTTATATTATGAAATGATTTTAATAAAGAAAATAAAGGCAAGACAAATTATATGCCATGTCGAGTCTTTTAATTACCTCAGAATATGAATATTTATTCATACTGTGAGCAGTGGCGGCTCGTGACTTTTGGGTGTGCTAGAGTACACGCCATTAAAAAAATGGCATTATTGATGTTGTTGTAGCCGAAAAAAAATTTATTTTTATTTTTTTAAATCAGTTTTTTGTATGAAAAATTTCAGAAAGTTTCAGTTTGGCGGTGTGCCGCACCGATTTCCTGAAAAATCTTCATACAAAACACCGATTTTTGAAGAAAAAAAAAAAATTATTTTTCGCATACGACAACATTCATGATGCCGTTTTTTTTAATATTAGCATCCTAGGACACCCAAAAGTCACGAGCCACCACTGATTGTGAGGTGATGTTAACATTGTAATAAAGAAAATAAAGGCAAGACAAATTACATGCCATGTTGAGTCTTTTAATTGCCTCAGAATATGCACATTTATATTATTAAGTGATTTTTAACATTGTAATAAAGGCAAGACAGATTATATGCCATGTTGAGTCTTTTAATCATCTCAGAATATGCAAATTTATATTATTAAGTGATTTTAACATTGTAATAAAGAAAATAAAGGCAAGACAGATTATATGCCTTGTTGAGTCTTTAAATTATGTCAGAAGAGGTAAATTTATATTATGAAGTAATTTTAAAATTGCAATAAAGAAAATAAAGGCAAGACAAATTATATGCCATGTTGAGTCTTTTAATTATCTCAGAATATGCAAATTTTAATTATGAAGTGATTTTAACATTGCAATAAAGAAAATAAAGGCAAGACAAATTATATGCCATGTTGAGTCTTTTAATTATCTCAGAATATGCAAATTTAAATCATGAAGTGATTTTAATATTGTAACAAAGAAAATAAAGACAAGACAAATTATATGCCATATTGAGTCTTTTAATTGCCCCAGAATATGAAAATGTATACATATTATGAAGTGATGTTAACATTGTAATAAAGGCAAGACAAATTACATGCCATGTTGAGTCTTTTAATCATCTCAGAAATGTATATTATTAAGTGATTTTAACATTGTAATAAAGAAAATAAAGGCAAGACAGATTATATGCCTTGTTGAGTCTTTTAATTATGTCAGAATAGGTAAATTTATATTATGAAGTGATTTTAACATTGTAATAAGGAAAATAAAGGCAAGACAAATTATATGACATGTTGAGTCTTTTAACAATATGCAAATTTTATCTCAGAATATGCAAATTTTAATTATGAAGTGATTTTAACCCGTCTGCTTGGTTCAATATATTCGCACCTCACAATTCGGAAGCCTCAGTTTCTTGCGAAAATTCTGAAACCGTCACTTTGGATCGAGATTGTAAAATATCTATGCAAGATAGCTTTAATATTTTAAAGGCAATAAGAAGCATTATTTTGTTCTCTTCCTGGTTAACAGAAAAAATACATATTTTTGCGCGAGAGGAAAAGAGATATATAGCTTTTAAAATGTAAGGTCGCTCGGGACGTTTTTGGTCTTATGAAAGTATAACGCGATTACATGTTTTGGGATGTATTTAATCCTAAACAAGCAGACGGGTTAACATTGTAACAAAGAAAATAAAGGCAAGACAAATTATATGCCATGTTGAGTCTTTTAACAATATGCAAATTTTATCTCAGAATATGCAAATTTTAATTATTAAGTGATTTTAACATTGTAATAGCGAAAAAAAATTGTTAATGAACTGAATTAGTTTATTTATTTAAAAATGAAGAATATTGTCAGCAAAAACCGTAAAAGAAACTATTAATTCAGACAAATCGAACGACAGTTTGAAGATTGCCCTGACGGTAGCCAACCTAAGACAGGAGGGCACCAGAAGAAGTCTATTTATTATTAATGGTGGTGAGTCATCACTAAATTGAAGTAGTGTGTATCACCTGTCTTTGTTTTTTGAGCAAGAATCCAAATATCAACTTAGTTTACACATTTGTTAATTACAGAAAGCATTTCATTTCCACATAAAAGTCCTTAAAACTAGGCTGGTTTGACGTGTGTTTTCGTTACAAATAATTAAAGAAATGCTTAAATTTTAATGCACGCCGTGCGAGAGTTTTTTATTTTTTAAAAGATTTTTTACAAAAATAGCATTTAGCCTCAAAGAAAAATATTGAAGTAACCCAGAAATGCATAATTTACTGTTTAATTCAGTTGAATTAAAATTCTATGTTGGTCCTTCAAATTATTTTCTAAAATCTATTTATATAAAAATCGTCTGTGGAAGGCGGATGGCGTTTGTTTGATTTTTATACATCCGAAATTGATGAAATTTTGAACACTTGACCTTCAAAACAAGAGGAAGGTCACTGTCTAAGTCTGATTTCGAAAATAATAAAATTTTCATTCTAAAGAAGTACATATTAAGCATAATAATAATGAATTTAGTTTATTCATAGAAATTTTTAAATTGCTCTATTCTGTCATTTTAAAGAAGTTTGACAGAAAAATATAATAATAAGTAGATGAAGGATAAATAAAGAGGAATTGAGAAAGTTTTGCAAAAATTCACTTATCTCAAATCACTAAATACTAACGTTGAGAAGAAGTGAAACTAAGAAAGATTCTGCAAAAAAATTTGCCTAACGGTTTAATTCTGCCTCGCAATTTTGTTGAAGCTACCAAATTGCACCGTGTAAACAAGACATTGAATGCTTCAATGTCATTGCGCGTCATCTTTCAACCGTATTGAAAATATTCAACTTGTTTAATATTTTCAATGCGATTGGTTCTGTTGTCCATTCGTGCGCATGCGGCGTTGCATGCGCGCGCGTATTGAAGTGTCAAACTGTTACTGTTTATTTTGTAGTGAGTTGTCAACATAGAAAATGGTTTTTAAATGGAGGGAAGAGCATACGCCTCTGTTCTCAGAGCACTTTAAGAACTATCCAAGCCTGTGGAACATTAAATCAGAGGGATATAATTCCCGCGCGCACGACCTGTTTCGAAGACATTCTAAACTCTATGACAGCAATGTGATTGAATGGTCCACTTCTGTCAAGTACGTGTAAACAGTACACCCTTTCAATTATACGCCGTTCAACCAAATCGCATCAATGTGGTTGAAGTGGTAATATCGCCTTAAGAAGAAAACGAATTATGAAAAAAAGAAATCGATGGCTTACTGTGAAGTGACAATTGTAAACCATGGAAGGGTTGATGGAAGATGCGCTAGAGGAAGGCTGCAGTTGCAGGGTGAAGATTTATATTATAAGAAATACATTTGAGTTATTTAGAGCAACAAAAGCCTAACTACATTTCAGTTGAAACTGACTTACAGTACGTACATTTGAAATTGGTTTTTCTTTATTAAACCCCTTGTTTTTTGTGTCCTTTTGTACACAGTATTCTTAAGCACTTTACGGCACAAGCTCATACGGAATCGTAAAAGTCATTCTATCTCCTTTTGTAGTACTGTGAGAAACACTGTATATTTATTTGCATTTAAAAGTTGTCCGTAGACGTTTTCCAAATATTTACAATATACTAGCAGTTGGTTCGGCTTCGCCCAGTTAGTGTTGGTGATCATTTTGTAAATCCAATAGGAACTGGTTCCAAAATTAGCCCGTTCCTCGTATCCACTGTCAACGTGTCAACCAGTGATGGCTAGTCACCGCGAAAAAGTAACTGGGACGGGGATAAAGTCATATGTAATATACAGCCGCTTGATACAACTGAGTATTACCGTCAATCTTTCGAAATCTGGTAAATTTACAAATTCGTAGAACTTATACCTAACTTTGCATCTTGCTGACGAAAGTGGTGTCATCTTGTGACAAATTCTTGAATTAGAAACTGAATTACACCGGTAGCTTTGTCTGAAAATCCACATACACGGATGTTTCTTAAATTCAACCACGCAGATGCAAGGCTATTAATAACGTTCGATTGCCAAAAAGTCATTGACCGCTGGAAGATTTGCCAAAGTTTTTGAAATTTTTATGAATTATTTTTAAACAAATTTAAAAAAATTAAGTAAAAATTAAGTAAATTAAATAAAAAATTAAGTATAATATGTTAATGTAATTAAATAAGTTTTTTAAGTTTTGGTTTTTTAAACAAGAAAACAAGGTATTTTTAACAAGAAATAAAATTGGTAAGCGACAAAACAAACATTAAAAAAATCCTCATCTTTCATCTGCTTTATTGTATTGTATGGCATTGAGTCTTTCATTTGCTTTATTGTATTGCATTGAGTCTTTCATCTGCTTTATTGTATTGCATTGAGTCTTTCATCTGCTTTATTGTACTGCATTGAGTATTTCATCTGCTTTATTGTATTGCATTGAGTCTTTCATCTGCTTTATTGTACTGCATTGAGTATTTCATCTACTTTATGGTATTGCATTGAGTCTTTCATCTGCTTTATTGTATTGTATTGAGTCTTTCATCAGCTTTATTGTATTGCATTGAGTCTTTCATCTGCTTTATTGAATTGCATTGAATATTTCATATGCTTTATTGTAATGTATTGCATTGAGTCTTTCATCTGCTTTCAAAAGCAGTATTATTTAACCGGTCAAAGGCCGGAGACGCGCCGGCGCGCGCGTCATATGCGCATGCGCGAGAAAATAATTCAAATATTTGAATAATACATCCGACAAAAAACTTTTGGTCCACGATTTTGGCCCTTCTATGTACACAATTTGTATGGAGAACAGTGTCAGAATCGCTTGCGCTGTCATTACTCTCGGAGATGCTACAAGTTTCATTCACCTAGTCACCCTGGAATATTTTAAAAACGATTTCTTCTATGACAATCGGCTGTCAGAATTTGCCGCGAATTTAACGGTCGCAATTAATGGGTGTATCGCGAATAAAACGATCATAAAACCTATTAATTTACGTAATAAATGCAAGTAATGTGGTTTTAGTAGATAGCTTATTGTGTTGTGAACGTGTTTCAGTTAATAAAATATACAATAGCTCAAAATTTATCAACAAAACATTCAATTCAAAATTCAAAGTGGTGGTTTTTTAGTGTTTTTTTGCGAAGTTCCGCGAATTTCCGCTAAATGTCACGGCCTTTGACCGGTTAATTTTAGAATACATTCAAAAACAGCGAATCTATTTAAAAATTAATTATAAATCTGACAGAAATTTTGTGTACATATTTTTAGGTATTTGTTGCTCTAAATAGCTCATTTGGCATCAGGCTATGAAAACATGTTGAAAGTTAGTATGGCCCTGGTGACAGACCAACACAATTTATCAGATCTATAGCCAAGTAGACGATGTTAGCCAACCTCCAATGGGGAGGTCACCAGAAGAAGAAGGAGATTCACCACTAATTGAAGACATCACCCGAACAACGGCACATTTTTGGATGATTTACATTATGCATATTTTGCTGAAGATGGTAGAAGAATACTCTCCCAGTAACTGGCCGCTCGATTATCCGACAAATACGATAATCTTAAATTCAGCAGTCCGTCGCATGCCTAAACTCAAGCGCCAAGGTTTGTACATCGAAAGTCTCGGTTTATTTTACTCTCACAAATTACTTCTTAACGCGTGAAAATAATTCGAAAATTTTAATAAAATTTTCGACCAAAACTTTTTGTCTGCGATTTTGGCCCTTCTATGTACAGAATTTGTATGAAGAACACGGTCAGAATCGCTTGCGCTAACATCATAGATGATATAGCCACTAGTTTCATTCACCTTGCAACCCCAGAATATTTTTAAAACAATTTCGTCTATGACATTGACCTGTCAGATTTTGCCGCGAATTTAACTGTCGCAATTTATGGGTGTTCCGCGACTAAAACATCGTAAAACCTATTAATTTACGTAATTAATGCAAGTAATGTTGTTTTGGTAGATAGTTTATTGTGTTGTGCAATAGCTCAAAATTAATCAACAAAACATTCAATTCAAAATTCAAAGTGGTGCTTTTTTAGTGAATTTTCGTGAAATGGCGTGGCCTTTGACCGGTTAAGTGTTGTTTTAGGACATTTCGAGTAGTCCTCTTGTGTATTCTAGCTACTACCACATGTGTTACTGTTCATATTTTTCTGCAATATTTTTTGTTTGGATAAGTTTACAAAACGGAAGAATCAGAAAATTTTACGAAAGATTGGTAGCGATTTATTTATTTTTACGAAATACTTGTTTTAAATAATTGGACACATACTGTTTACGGGATGACGGATTAGCGAGAGTTTGAAATTCTACCTACTGACAAAGTTACAGCAGGTTAAAAATTTGGTAGAAAAATTAGATAAAATTAATTTTCAGTTCTTGTAAAATCAGAAAAATTTTCCCTACAGCGTTGTTCGGCTAATGTCTTCAATTTTAGACCGCCCTAGGTCCAAACATACCAAAATGTGATAACGGTCTATGAAAGCAATGCATAATGCACAATGCATATAATGCATTTGCAAGGGGTCAAATCCAAAAAAATATGAAAAATATTCTATTATGGAAATTTATTATAAATCAAAAACTTTACCATTTTATAACTTTTTTAAAAAAAGTGGAAAAATCTTATATTTTCGTACCTAATTTTTTTTTTGTTTATTTTCAAAAAGTGGTCACATTCAACTGATTTTAGTTTCAAAAGTGAATAAATTTATTTATTATTAATTTCAAGATATTTGTGAGATGACCACGTTTGATTCTAATAACAGATTTGAGGTTAGTCCGCAATCTATCAGGCCCTACTCCTTATGTCACGCGTATGTGTGACGGAAGCGTTTCTGTATGTGGTGGTAGGCGCTGAGAACGCGGTTCAGGCCATGGTGACGAGTGGCCAGGCGGTCGCAGGAGGGAGCGAGCGCGGGCGTCGGCAGCAGAGGCAGTCGCATGGCCGCCGTGCTGCAGCTGTCGTCGGGATGGCAGAAGAAGGCGATGGAGTGGCGGCCGCGAGAGCGCGCCATGCACTGCGGTGGAATTATCACGCGGTGATTCTGGAATCAAAATAAATACTTATAAGTACGCTGATAATTTCTAACAGTATGGAAGATCTAGTTTTTTAAAAAGAATTTACTATGAAATTTGCGGGTGGCTTTCGGTAGCTGTCAAATTACGTTTTCAAATGAATATAAAGGTCATTATTTCTTTGAAAACTCCTTTGAATTGTGTTTTTTCATGTAGAGTATGTATTCAGGTTTGTGTAGAAATAATAAAATCAGTTTATATTTGTATGAATATATTTTTTGACAATTATTTCCAAAATGGGAGATTTTTTAATCTTTTCTTTAGTTAGTTAGCTATTCTGGAAAAGGTCTTACGATACTATCACGTAATATACTTCTCTACGTATTATAAATTAAAGTCCTCCGTCGCATCTGTCTATTCGTGATAAACTCAAAAACTACTGAATGGATTTTCTTGCGGTTTTCACCAATAGAAAGAGTGATTCATGAGGAAGATTTAGGTATATAATTTGTCAAGATTTTGTGTAAATTGGATGAGATATATAAATGAGAATGTCTGTATGTGGTAGACGAACGGACTGGCAAGTGGGCGGTGTGGATTTGATTTGTAAGCAAATTAACAGATGGCGATGTCAGTTAATAACACTTGGTTATAAAGGTTGGGTAACCATCCAGAAGATGGCATTGTGTTTCGTTAACCACAGCAACGCGTGGCCGGGTCAGCAAGTAAATAATAAGATATACATATTATCTGGTAAACAGAAAACAATCGCAAAAAAACAATGGCTTTGATTGACCAGAACTGATCCAAGGTAATTTTTGTGCGGTTTTTGAAATGTCATCCCACGTTCAACGGGTTAAGATGATAGACTTCGCTTTTTGGCCCATACAAAAAGGACGCCCGGGAGAAAACACTTTTCTACATCGAAAATTACACAAAATGATTTTTTTTTTTTAAATTGCCTTAAAAAGGTAAAAGGTAAAAGGTAAAAGCTATGTTTCGTATTAATGTTAACATTCACTGTCAAACATGTATAATTTATGGGAAAATATTATTTAAGGAAAAAGTGCTAACTCATAAAGAATTACAAAATTATAAAAACCTACTGACATTCTTTCAGGAATATATATATTTTTTTTAAATTACAATTTCGTGAAAGTTTCGGTGTAGAAAAATGTTTTCTCATTAAACCCCTTTCTGTAGGTTTATTAGAGTTTACGGCAGTTGTCCCGTTCGCATGTCTTACGGGTGAGCTTGTGGCTTACCAGCCAGAAGCAGAACAGAGTAGATATAATGAAATACTTAAACGTTCCGCGCTCGGTTTAAAGTCTAGCCTCTTAACCAGTCAACAAATACACTCTGCAACAATTGTCATTTTTGTATTCCTCAAAGTCCAAGCGACAGTCAAACAGCTGTGTGAAGTCTTCTTCAGCTCAGTATGAAGTATCTCTCCGATGGCGCTACAGCCCATATCGAGCCTTGGCCTGCTGTAACGTTCACCTCCAACTCCTCCTGTCCTCAGCGGCTGATTTCAAGTTTGTTACCTGGAGAAGCTGTGCTGTATCCTCTCTTACCTTGTCTTCCCACCTCGGTCTGGGTCTTCCCACTTTTCTCCTTCCACCTGGGTGTCATAGTATGAAGTATACTTCGTTAGAATGGAGCCAAGAATTACGAGGAGACTTCTACAGATGTTGTTACGATTCTGACCACATAAAGTGATTGGATATTGCGAACTCACGAGTGCCGGGTAACGATCCTGTGTCCAGGCGGCCAGCAGTTCTCCCGTGTTGACGAGGAGAGCACCGGGAAGATGGCCGACTCTCTGCCAACTCTCACTGGATGGCAGTTTCACCTGGAATTGGAAACAATTCAGTTACAGAAGGTGTCGTTTACTTGCTGGAAGTTGATTCTAGTAAGGGAACTTATAAGGGGCATATAAAACGACAAATGAAACCAGTTAGTTGTGAGATTGACATTGACGACTAACCAAAAAAATAATAAAAGAAGTAACTAACTAACCATCACGCTATTTCTACGCATGGGTAGGCAGAGAGGATGGACCGCCAAACAACTCAATCTTAGCACACACTCCTTGCCTCCTTCACATTCATACATGGTATCATACATGCTCTTCTATTACTCCGATTCTTCACATGTCCTGACTCAAGTATCTGATTCACTTGGTCGTGCTATGTCTTCCTCGAGCGTCCCCCGACTTCTTCTACCATTCACATTTGCATCATATATTCTCTTTACACTCCTTTCCTCCTTCATTCGCTCTACATGCCCAAACCATCTGAGCGTCCCTTTCTTAATCTTACTCATTACGCTTACATCAGCCTTGCATTCTTTGCGGATCTCCACATGATCATACATGGTTTTACCACATATCCCTCAGGTATCTCATTTCTACAGCATTCAATCTACTTTCATCCTTCCTCTGCCAGTTCCATGTAGTCCTGGATCGGTCGTAAATGACCCGCTCATTGAAACCCGCTCACGGACCACCAAAGAGCGAGCGGATTATTTTTTCGTCAGCACCCGGGTCTCGTGACCCACTTCTAGCAACCGCTCTACTACTGCTACCTGGGTTTCGGGTTCGGATGTGGCGGGGCGAGCGACGATAGATAGATGTACGAGAGAGCGAGCGGGTTGTCAACACTCGGGTTTCGCCACCCGCTATCTCGACTCAGGTAGTAGAAAGTAGCTGCGTGAAGCGTAAGTGCGAACTGCGACACATTCGGTCAACACACACGTGCGACGTTAATAAATAACAGTAAATAATATACATATTAAAACAATTTGAAAAATTTCTCCACTATTTATTTTTTTACCGTTACCGTTCTATGCTCAGCCTATTATGGTCATCTTTAGACAATTATTCAATATTCATTAGGTTTAATAATATAACATTAAACAAAAATCTATGTACATACACGGATAAGAATTTTTTATACTATTATTAAAATTCTAATAAAAATCATGCAAACATTGCAAATATTATTTTCTCTCTTCTCTCTTGTAACTTGTACTCCTAACCTAACTATTCATGGGCACGTTTATTTAATTTTTTGTCCTATTACACAAAGAAAAATTATAAAATAATAGTTTTTAATAAAGCATTACAGCTCACAGCTAATTTACTTATTTAATTTCTCAATAAAAGCTTCATAACAACACGTTTTTTACAAGGTTTTTACATCCTTCAAAACATGATAAAACATTGTTTTTTAACCCCTGAAGCATGTCTTTTTTAAAATTTATTTCTGGAACATGACATTACTAGTTACAGGTGTGAGCTGTGAGCGAACGTTCACACAATTATAACCTGGGTTTCGTGTCGCGTATGACTTGACCGGTCTGGGCGGCGACCGGCGCGAGAAACTCGATTACCGAGTTTCGTTTTTTGTGTCACGAAAAGAGCGGGTCTTCGCGACCCGCTCGTGACGCCAGTGTGTCGTGAGCGACCCGGGTCGTGTAAAACGATCGATCGACCCAGGACTAGTTCCATGCCTCACTGCAATACATCAGTTTAGGTACCAGCACTCCATTACGGACGGCTAACTTCGCTTCTTTGGACAGTTTTTTGTTGGCACCAACGGCATTCAGTCCTCCATTTATGGAATTGCCTGCATTTACCCTTCTTTCGATATCTCTATCAGCCTTCCCATCTCTCGTAACGAAAGAAGTAACAAAATTATCAGATTTCAATGCAAAACAATAGAAAATCTTTTAATTTATATTAAGAAGAGTGTCTGCGGCAGACACCGGGCGGAAACTGGACGTACACTGGATAGGCAGCATGGATTTTGATTTGATATATTAGTATACAAACCTACATGAGTCTCTTAAGACCAATGTTCACTCCTTCCCCTCCTCAAAAACACCCTCACACCGCTTCCCCAAAGATGCCGCAGGTCCTGAGGTTAAATTACTTTCCTCAAGGTCATTAGAATTTATTCTTTGGTTATTGACACGTGGGTAAGACTCTTGACTAGCAATCCAAAGGTCGCGGGATCGAATCCCGGCATGGCAAATAAATTTTATTTGATTAATTTATGTTATTTCACAATTAATTCATTTAAAAATAATATATAGTATATTTGCGGCACGTTCCAGAGTAGAAGATACCCTTAGTATCGCCCTGGTGTAAGACCACTATTCAGAATTGAAATGGCTTTAGCAGCGTTTGGTGACCAGATCTGAATAGCCAGGTACTTCCCTACTTCCCTCTTCCCCATCTCCTTCCCTTGTAACGCAGTAAAACATTGGTCACAGGAAGTTTATGAAGACGTGACTGAATGGTCTTTGACCGCAACCAGAGACAAGATTAAAAATGGCAGTTCCGAGATTTAATTGACGGAGAGTGCATCGAATTCCTGTTGAGGAGCAGGAGGGTGACTTCTCGAGATGCGAAGCCGACGATCATCACCATGGTTTTAGATAAAACAGTTTAGATAAATAATACCCTGTTTCGCAGGGGTATGGCGCCCATTTTTAACCAGTAAGTCATTAACAATATTACCTCTGAGAAATCTTGACATGCGTTAACTTTGCTGATAGTAATTTTAGCATATAACTAAAACATGACAAGGGAAATTAAAGAACTCTTCGAGCTCGAAAACCATGCCCTGAATTCAAAGTAGAGTCTAAATTTAGAGTAGAATCGCATAATAATTATCTACAATAAACCAAATCTTTGTTACATTTCATGTCGACTTTCATTTCTAGTATTACGAGATTTCAATATCGTGTTCCTTTCAGCATTATACATTAGCAAATATACATCAAGTAAGTAAATCCGTAACACCCTTCCTCGCCACCTTCAGCCTCACAACATACCCCAATTGGGAATGCCATAGTGACACTGGCTCCAGACGGGAGCAGCTGGGACTCTTGTGAGGTAATCACATATTCAGAATCCCAATGAAGTCGAAAATCTAATTGAACATTGTAAGATTTTGTAGTTCACAAAGACTGGGACGGGCCGGACACGCAATACACTAAAAAATATGACTGTGGTAATAATCATCTCACCTCCAGGCCCCCTTCGCAGTCCTGTGCCAACAGTGTGAAGGTCCCGTAGTCGCAGTGGGCCCCACAGCGGGTGAAGTCCCGTGGAGCGCCGCGCGGGCCCCCCGGTTCCTCGTCTTCCGGGGGCACTGGCGGGTAATACAGCAGGCGCAGGGTGGTCTGGTTCTCGTTGCGGCCCGACATCATGCCCTGGTGGCGCTCCAGGAAGTAAGTGGGACAGACTCCTGAAAATATTCATATTAATTAGTACCAACAACGAATATGGCAAAACCCATCGCTCAGGGAGAGAAACACTATCTGCAGTAGCTATCCCAAGCCAAGGTGTGAGCTACCGTGCTCAGGCTGAATGTCCTGGGGAACAGTGTCACGAACGGAGCCTCCGAGATACAGTGGTTGCGCCGGTTGACAAACGTCAACCATGTACAAATGTTGGGCACGCGTTTGGCGTGTTTCCCGACTATGCACCGGTGCCGAAGGGATCAATGATGCTAGTTCCACGGAGCATCTTCCATTATAATACCGGTAGAACAAGGATAGCATTCCCACCCGACGCCTGTGCTCTAAAGATTGCAATCCGTCTGTTAAGATGGGAGAATCTATTAAACGGACCCCCCGTTTCTGCACAGAGTCGAGGGTATTTTTCAGGTATTTTGGAGCTCCAGACCAGAGGTGGCTGCCAAATTCAACCGTGGGGCGCACTTGTGATTTGTACAGGGTTAGCAGTTGTGTACTATTAAAGTATCTGCGGGCCCTGTACAGTACGCCCAGTTTTTGGGAGGCTAACTTTACTCAGGCTTCGATGGAGCCCCCATACCTGAGCTGGTTACTTAGGGTTACACCAAGCATATTAATGGAGGGCCTGTTCGGAAGATTGCTTCCGTTGAAAGATACTAGATTTTCATTTTGTTCACTTTTAGACGTAATCAGACAAGATTGGGTCTTTGAAACATTAAATTCAACGAGATTATTTTTACCCCAAGAGAAAACACTCTCGAGGTAACCGTCCATTCTTTGCTTCAAAGCCCTACGAGCCGTTGGAGTTTGTGAGTCCTTTGGGGGCTTGTCAAACAAAAAGCTATCATGGACTGAACTGTCATCCGCGTAACAGCGAATCGCTGCACATGACAAAAGGTCGTTGATGTGCATCAAAAACAAAGTCGGCGACAGAACCGATCCCTGTGGGACGCCAGCATTTATCGAGTGTGAGGAAGAGGTGAAACTATCGGCTACCGTCTGAATCGACCTCGAACTGTACAGTAGAATTCGGATATAACGACTTCGCTTATAACAGCTTACCATTTTTAGCGACGACAATGTAAACTCAAGTTAGGTTTCATATCCGTTTAGTACGACTCTGTTTTAAGCGACCAACTGCTTAAAGTGACCTATTTTAATGATAATTCGTCCGTTTAGAACGATGCGCATAACAATATTTACAAAATCAACAATACCTCGCCGCCCCGCGCCTCGCCTACTTCCCGCGCGCTAACACCTATCCTTATTAGCATGCGTAAATCACAGTCAGTGTTTATCATCTGTTGTGACTAGGTTAAAAGCTCCACACAATGAGTTTCGTGAAGCGAAAGTGTTTTTCAATTGAAGAAAAAAGTGTTATATTATACCATTTAGAAGGCGATGAATCAAATGTAACCCTCGCAAAGGAGTTCGGCGTGTCTCATGTAAAAAAAAAAGCATAAATTATCCTGCCATTTTGTGCATCGTCCGGTTAGTACGACAAAGTATCGCCGGCCCCTTGAGAGTCGTTATATCCGGATTCTACTATAGTTGAATTGCCTAAAATATGCATTCTTGTTCCTTCCTTTTTCAAATCTTAAAACCACAAACAACCCCCAGTGTTCTTGTATCAGTCAAAAGTCATGTAATTGTTTTGAATACAATTTGAAATGGTCGATGGATAACCAACGCTCCGCTGTTTAACTTGGAAAGAGTGGAAATCGCCGCCATTTTGGAATAACCCGCAAATCGGTCATAATTGTAAATCTGTGAATTTGCCCCTCACCGTAGTTATTTATTATGTTGTTGTCTGGTGGACTCTTATATTTGCATATTTGCTTTGGACTCGAGTAGGACAAAGGAAAAAAGATATTTGTTTGCAATAAGTACCCAGAGCGATTGCAAGGGCCTTGAGGAGCAGACTGCTGAGGTTGGTGAAGTCTTCGGCCAAAGTGCCCACCTTGCCACGAAAGTCGGGGATCAGATCACACTCGGGGAGCTCACTCTCTTTCAGGGTGGTGATGTTGAAGGAGTGCCGGAATTCCTGGATAAGAAAATAATAGTATGAACGGACTTAGAATAAATGGAAACCAAAAAACAAATATTTCAGAAAATTGAATACCGGCGAATTCGCTTTACTTGACTTTTATACATGGTGTCTGGATACTCATATTACAAGTGGGAATCTAATGAATCTACATCACATTAGAGTTGATTTTGTGTTATAACTTTTTATGATTTGAGCTTTCGTTTTCAAGTAAACCAAGTCTAAGGACGGGTTGTTTCAAAAAATTTGACGGATTCATAAAATATTTTAAGTTAATTTTCACGTTCTGTGCAAGTTAACAAAACGATTTTCAATTTTTAACGGATTCAATTAATGTCGAATTATCAGAAAGTCAAAATTAGATAATAATTAAAATTAATTAAATACCATCGTCTTCCCATCGAACCTCTCCATGCCGGGTTTGATGTATCCGTGGTTGGTGGAAGGTCTCCGGAGGAACCGAGTCTGCGTCTCATCAGGAAGTGCGCAAAAGTCATCTAGATATCCGTAAGCGGCTTTCAACTGGAACATTACAAGGGATTTTATTTAACTATTACTAACTAACTAACCATCACGCCGTTTCTCCGCAGGGGTAGGCAGAGAGGACGAACGGCCAAACAACTCTGTCTTGACACACTCCTTACCTCATTCGCTTTTCATACATCGTCTCATACATACTCTTCTATTATTCTGACTCTTGGCATGGCCCGTCTCAAGTATCTGATTCACTTGATCGTGCCATGTCTTCCTCGGGCGTCCCGACTTCTTCTACAATTCATATTTGCATCATAATATATTCTTCTTACACTACTTTCTTCGTTCATTCGCTCTACATGCCCAAACCATCTGAGGGTACCTTTCTTAATCTTACTCATTACGCTTACATCAGCCTTTTTTTTTTACATTAACTCCACACAGGAGGCCTTGAGGAAAATAATTTCCCTCAGGGCCTATGTCATCTGGGATGCTGTGTGGAGGGTATTTTTGAGGAGAGTTAGGAATGAACATTGGTCTTGAAGAGACCCATGTTGTAGGAAGGAGGAAACACAGAGGCCAGCAAATCATTCCACAGCCGAGCTGTTGAACATAAGAACGAGTCGAAGAAACGACCCGTTCTCATGTGACAAATGTCAACCGTGTACAAATGTTGGGCAAGCGTTTGGCATGTTTCCCGACTATGCACCGGTGCCGAAGGGATCAATGATGCTAGTTCCTCGGAGCATCTTCCATTGTAATTCCGGTAGAAAAAGGATAGCATTCCCACCCGACGCCTGTGATCTAAAGATTGCAATCCGTCTGTTAAGATGGGAGAATCTATTAAACAGACCGCCCGTTTCTGCACAGAGTCGAGGGTATTTTTCAGGTATTTTGGAGCTCCAGACCAGAGGTGGCTGCCAAATTCAACCGTGGGGCGCACTTGCGATTTGTACAGGGTTAGCAGTTGTGCACTATTAAAGTATCTGCGGGCCCTATACAGTACGCCCAGTTTCTGGAAGGCTAACTTTACTCTGGCTTCGATGGAGCCCTCATACCTGAGCTGGTCACTTAGGGTTACACCAAGCATATCAATGGAGGGCCTGTTCGGAAGATTGCTTCCATTGAAAGAGACTAGATTTTCATTTCAATCCCTTTTAGACGTAATCAAATTGCCTTGCATTCTTTGCGGATCTACACGTTTCTCACACGATCGAACATGGTTTTACCGCACTCATTTAAACAGCATTCAGTCTGCTTTCATCCTTCATCTGCCAGTTTCATGCCTCACTGCCATACATCAGGGTGGGTACCAGGACTACATTGTAGACTGCTAGCTTTTGACATTAAATATCCCTCGCAATTGTAATACATAATAACTAATAACCAATCTTCAATAATGCTTTTACAAATTATCCACATCCTGCAACTCCATACTTCACCTTGTATCGAGCAAAATAACCCAGAGGGGTTATAGACCTCCCGTTTGTCTGGGTCACCTCTTTTCCTCTGCTCTGGCCTTCTCCTCCTTTGTCTGTCAAACCTGTTTAGCAATCTAAGTACAACACCAATACTTTACATAACAAATGATTTGTGATTGTATTGTTCATAGATAATAGAAACAAGTGAGATAGGCCATCTACCATTATTAGTATATAGTATTAATTCTATTGTCGAATGGAGTCACAGCAATGAATTAGGATTTAGCACCTAAGGCTAATTTATTTGTTAGCTTTTCAGAACATCTCAAATAGGTCTCATATAAATCATTGTGTCTTCATTATTATCATAGTCCTAATCCAATCCTATTTGTAAGCGTTTGTAAAGGTCATTTCATGAACATTCTCCAGCCGAGTCCTAAACCCTTCCATTTTTTCCAAATAAATATCAACTCTACTTTTGCCACTAATCTTTTCATAAAGGTAATACTAATAGTGATGGTGGTAGCAAATGTAAAATCGTGCAATATCCAGTGTTTTAAATATAATGTCCTCCGCGTGCAAAGCCGTATCTTCTCCAAGCATAAACTTTCTAATTAAAGTGTGTTTATTGGAAGTGACCTGCCAGGTAAGTATGTTTCTGTATCCATTTGTAAATAGTTAAATTAGATAGAACATAAGAATTCTTAATAAATTTTACCCTTGAGGTGATTTTTCAAAAAAAGGAGCTTTACAAATTATCCAATTACTTATATCTTATTATTATAGTGAGAAACATGATCTAAATGGTGTTAAAAAGAGAAAGCACCACGCTCTACATTCAAAACTAAAAATTAACCACAAAATAAGTAAAATGTACTCCTTTTGCGCTCTTGAGGCGATTTTTCGCAAAAACAGCGCTATATAAGTTGTCCAAAAGTTTTGAATCACAATTTGAAAAAAATTTTTGCAACTTAGGGAATTTTTAATTCATTATTTATATATGGAGTGACAAAAAAGCGAGGTGACAAAAAAGTTTATAATACATTTGTGTAATAAAATGTGTAAGTGTTTTTATTTTTTTTTCGTTATCAATAATTTTAGTTAAAAAAAACGTAAGGTGAGCCCATTTTTAAAACTTTTTTATGTTTGCGTGCATATATTTTATATTTAAAAATTTTTATGTTTATTTTTAACCCCCGACGCTTGGAGCGGTGTTATAAGTTTGACTTTCTGAGTGTGTGTCTGCATCGTAGCTCCTAAATGAATGGACCGATTATGATGCGTTTTTTTTTTGTTTGTTTGAAAGCTGACGTGATTGAGATGGTTCTTAGCTACAACTCATGAAAATCTGTTCAGGCATTTCAAGGTCATCAGCTCTTTTTTGTGTCGGGGGTTGTAAAATAAGAAATTTTTGCTCATCTATAATATAAAAATGAATCGCTGAATGTGTTGCTAAGCGCAAAACTTTCGAACGACTGCACCAAATTGGATAATTCTTTTTTTTGTGTGTTCGTTATTGTCAGGACAAGGTTTTTATAAAACTTCAGGTTAGCTCTGGCATTATGAAATTTGTATAAAAAAATTGCTATTGGTGGCATGCGAAGAAGCGGCTATTGCTATGGAAAGCGGGAGGGAGGGAGAGATGGGGGAGGGGAACCAGGGAGGGGGAGGGGAGTGGAGTGGGGAGAGGGAAGGTGGTGACGGAGTGGGAAAGGATGCGCAGGGAGAAACAATTTCTTTATTAAGTGCCATAGAAACGCATACCGGGAACTCGCTATAATAATATAAATTGAGCGACCGATCGATTTGATTTGTTTGCAAATTAGCAGATGGTGGTGTCAGTTAAAAGGTTGGATAACCATCCAGTAGATGGCGTTGTGTTTCGTTAGCCGCAGCAATGCGTGGCCGGATCAGCTAGTGAGTTATAAAATTTGAACGCATATTTTATCATCTTTCAAAAACAGTTTTTTAGGTTTCGGATATGTTCAGAAATATTCTGTTTATTTGCACTTTATTGTAAAATGTAAATCTAGTCTCCTTCAACGGAAGCAATCTTCCGAACAGGACCTCCATTGATATGCTTGGTGTAACTCTAAGTGACCCAGCAGGTACGGGGATCCATCGAAACCAGAGTTAAGTTAGCCTCTCAGAAACTGGGCGTACTGTACAAGGCCCGTAGATACTTTAATAGTACACAACTGCTAACCCTGTACAAACTGCGCCCCACGGTTGAATTTGGCAGCCACCTATGGTCTGGAGCTCCAAAATACAAAAAAAAAAAAACCCTTGACTCTGAACAGAAACTAGATTCTCCCATCTTAACAGACGGATTGAAAACCTTTAGAGCATAGGCGTCAGGTGGGAATGTTGTCCTTGTTCTACCCGTATTACAATGGAAGATGCTCCGAAGAACTAGCGTCATTGATCCCCTCGGCACCGGTGCATAGTAGGGAAACACGCCAAACACGCGCCCAACATTTGTAAACGGTTGACATTATTCACATGAGAACAGGTCATTTCTACGACTCGTTCTTGACTTCAGCAGCTCGGCTGTGGAATGATTTGCCGGCCTCTGTGTTTCCTCCCTCCTACAACATGGGGTCTCTTCAAGACCCAAGTTTACTCCTTCCTTTCCTCAAAAAGACCCTCAAAAATAATCCATCATAAAAATTTCTGTAGGGTTAGACTATCCGTGGGCCCTGTACAGTGCGCCCAGCTTCAGAGAGGCTATCTCAACTCTGGCTTCGGTGGAGCCCCCATACCTGAGCTGGTCACTTAGAGTTACACCAATGTAAAGTCGGTTTTGATAACAGCACATAACCTTCTGAACTGAGAATCTTCCATACCATATCTCCCTGTGTTTCTATCTATGATAGCTTGGCACGTGTAAAAAGGGTCAGGTACCTTCTCATCGCTGATCCCGTGGTTGACAAGAAAGGCCAATCCCTTCTCGCTCAGGGCCTTGTTCAGCTGGGCCCCCACGCGGTGGACCACCGATTTCATGGGGCATATCTCCGTTCCTGAGAACAAGGAAAAATCTCATATTAATATTTTTAGTATTGCATATAAACAAATTCTTTTTGGAATAATACGCAATTGGAAAATAGTTGCATTATAACACATATAATATTAGCTGACCCGGCCACGTGTTGCTGTGGCTAACGAAACACAATGCCATCTGAATGGTTACCCAACCTTTATAACCATGATGAATTAACTCACACCTCCATCTGTTAATTTGCATTCAAATCAAATCACACCGCCCGCTTGCCAGCCCGCTCGTCCACCACATACAGACATTCTCCTTTATATCATTACATAGTATAAAATGAAGTCGCTCAAAATGCATGTGCGCATAGATCTTCTAAAGTATGCAACAGATTTTCATGCAGTTTTCACCAATAGATAGTGATTCAAGAGGAAGGTTTATATGTATAATACATGCTTATTATAGTAGAGAAAATCTGAGAAATTCAAATACTCAATTCAGGCAGCGGGCAGCTGGCAAGCGGGTGGTGTGGATTTTATGAAGGTTGGGTAAGGGCGTTGTGTTTTGTTAGCCACAGCAATGTGGTGCCAGGTCTGCTGGTATTATATAATCCAACCAATTTACACAAAACCTTGACTAATTATATACCTAAACCTTCATCATGAATCACTCTATCTATTGGTGAAAACTGCATGAAAATCCGTTAAGTGGTTTTTCAGTTTATCGCGAACAAACAGACAGACAGACACGGTGGAGAACTTTAATTTATAATATGTGAAGATCCAATAACAGCTGTTCAAATTTTATGAAATGAAAGATCATCGTTCGAGAGTTTTGATTTAAAAAGTGAAGATTTGACATTGAAAACATTTCTAGTCTATTAAAATTCAAGGAAAACATTTCACTCGTAAAAATAATTTTAGATATAAAATGAAACAAAAATGCAATAATCCCACATAAAGTTTAGCTTTAGACTTATGGAATTCAATACATCGTTCGTGTGAAAGCACTATGAGACAATACCTACATAATATTGGTTACGTAAAACAATGAAAAACTTCATCTCGATCAAACATTAGACATTCCAACAAGACTTAGGAGTTACCATATCACAAGATTTAAAATGGGAACCGCACATCGCTGGGATTGTGAAGAGCAAACTCACTAAAATATTTAATCAGGAAAACATTCCTTGACCTAACACCGGACATGATGTTAAAAATATACAAAACATATGTGCGACCTCTCCTGGAATATGCTTTCCAAATATGGAGTCCTTACTTCGCAAAGGATATAAAACTGATGTCGGGAGTACAGAGACGTTTCACTAAATTACCAAGAGCTTTGAAAGATCGGCAATATGAAGATAGACTTAAGGAACTATGATTACCAACCATAAAAGAAAGAAGACAAAGGGGTGACTTGATCGAGACTTTCAAAATTTTATCTGGACACTACAGCTGCCCCCCTCTGCCTGGCATCCAAGGAATCTTCACTACTAAAAAAAATATAATTCTCAGTGGACACTCAAAATAAATTACCAAAACGCCTTTTGCATCTAATCCCAGAAAACACTTCCTTGCAAATAGAGTGATGGATGCTTGGAACAAACTCCCACAACATGTCATCGATGCAACTAATATAAACCAAATTCAAAGCTCTATTGGATTCATATTTGGAGAGAAGAAAGGACTAACTTAGTTAAAAATTAAACTACTCATTTACTGTCAAACTATTGTGAAATTAGATATGAGCGCATCAGCAGAATTCTGCCTGCTCATTATATAATAATAATAAAACGCCATCTTAAACTAGCAGCAGTAGCAGTAAGTAGCAGTGTGATCAGTGGCAACACATCATGGAATTTGTTTGTTTGTTTTTATTTAAAAAATATATATATAGTACAATCTCACTAATCCGGCACTTCAATAGACCGAAACGTCCAATAATGCGGCACCCTCCGCCCGCGCCTCTCTCGCCCCTCTACGACTATGCGCTCCATCGCCGTGTCGTCATCCAGCAGTCTAATCTCAAAAATTATCTCATGTGCACGTGCATACGCATTTACCTGTTGTTTTAAAGTGTGAATAGTGTGTACATTCTCTGTATGAAATGCTTTGTTTTATTTATTATGATTTTTTCTCTATAATCCAGCCTAGCAATTCCGTATTTTTTGTGAGATCGTTCCAATATAATACGATAAATCCACGGTCTGACGCATGTTCCTTTCAGTACAGACGTGTAAAACTCCTGATGAATCGTTGCAGACGTTCAGTCGACCAGCCTAGCGATTCCGTATTTTTTGTGAGATCATTCCAATATAATACGATAAATCCACGGTCCCACGCATGTTCCTTTCAGTATAGTGGTGTAAAGCTCCTGATGAATCGTTGCAGACGTTCAGTCGACCAGCCTAGCGATTCCGTATTTTTTGTGAGATCATTTCAATATAATGCGATAAATCCACGGTCCCACGCATGTTCCTTTCAGTACAGAGGTGTAAAGCTCCTGATGAATCGTTGCAGACGTTCAGTCGACCAGCCTAGCGATTCCGTAGTTTTTGTGAGATCGTTATTGGAAAACGGACGTTATCTTCTGTCAGATTTGTGTGATTTTTATGTCACATATTTTAGTTTAGATCAATTTAAACATGAATTCCTGCAAGTACACATAATTATTTACTCATTTAACCCCTCCGCAACGTAAGCGGATATAAGCGTTAAAAATAGGACAGCAGTCAAGAACAATAAGCGTGTTTATACGTCAGCGCGTGTGTTTCCATAGAAATCGTTACGAATCCGATATTGTTTTAGTTACATCCCTAAAACAAAAAGTCAAAGGTCGATAGTAGGTCAAGCTGCACATTTCTATCAAGTTGTCTATGGAAATACATAACAGGAATCAGCTGTCAATCGTGTAGTTGACAAAAATATTTACCCGCGCAAATTTGCTACCGGCAGCTCCACCGCGCTCCACATTTTAAATTTTTATTAAATATTTTTGTATGAAATGATAAAAAAGTGAGGTGACAAAAGTGTTTATTACACATATATCGGGCCTCGACAACTGTACTGAATAATTTCCCACATAGCCAACACAGGCCAGTCATGCTAAACATAGGTATACAGATTCCATTTATCTCCAGTAACCCGATGCCACGGTGGAATTTAAGACGGGCGAAATGGCGAGAGTTTTCGGAATATGTTGACAGGGTTGTGGATAACATACCATCAAAGCCGAATTTCTACGACCGATTTTTGAACCTTTTGTTTGTAGCTGCGAAGAAATTCATCCCTAGAGGTTACAGAAAAGTGTATATCCCAACATGGAGCTCAGAACACATATATACAATGAATAAGTATTGTTGTTTGCATAATCTGTGATTTTAGTACCGTTTTCACATAAAAACATCACTAAGTAATATAATAATTTGAAAGCCTATATTGTAACCTTTCTAAAACAGTTTTTACTATTCGGCTACGTTCAGAAATGTTTCATTTATAGAGCTTTAATTGTGAAGCGGTTATAACTAAAAGTTTTCGTAAAATGTCATTTCGTTGACACCAAAAGCTAATATTCTCGAAAATTCGGAGGGGTTTGTACATAGAAAACGCAAATAACAGCCAAAAAATCACACAATTCGGACAGGAGATTACTTCCGTTATCCAATAACGATCTCACAAAAAATACAGAATCGCTCGGCAGTAATCCGAACATTCTAATAATCCGGCACCCTCTGGTTTTTAATAGAGCCGTATTAGTGAGATTATACTGTATACCATAAGACGGCAAAATGAATTCTATCTTTTTTACTTCAAATATGTCCAGGATTCGTTGCGATAAAATCCTTTGGGTAGGTACATGCTATTACACCCTGCATTATCAGGGTTGATACACCCTGTGTATTATATTATATATTGTGTTGTTACAACATGCATTATCAGTGTATGACGTAGACATTATCATTTTTTTCTCAGCTATACAAGTGAATACATAGTATCTTTTCTCGGAAGATTTTTCAATGTAAATGAGTGTTTCAGGCTGACAATTATTGCTTGTAATAATTGTTACCCTTTGTGCTATGCATAAAAATCTTGTCTAAACGTTAGTTTATAAATTAAAAAATAATAATTAATTATTTATTCAAGTGCAAAGACACTGTGTATTTGCGTAGCAAAAGAAACAACGACAATTTATTTTTTCAATTTCTACAAGTGTTTTATAAGAAGCTTTAATAATTACGAGAGATGGGAAGGCTGATAGAGATATTGAAAGAAGGGTGAATGCCGGTAACTCCATTAATGGTGGACTGAATGTCGTTGGCGCTACTAAAAAACTGTCAAAAGAAGCAAAGCTAGCAGTCCATAATGGAAATCCTGGTACTTACCCTGATGTATGGCAGTAAGGTATGGAACTGGCAGAGGAAGAATGAAAGTAAACTGAATGCTGTTGAAATGAGATCCCTGAGACGTATGTGTGGTAAAACAATGTGTGATCGTGTGAGAAATGTGGATATCCGCAAAGAATATAAGGCTGATGTAAGCATAATGAGTAAGATTAAGAAAGGGACCCTCAGATGGTTTGGGCATGTGGAGCGAATAAATGAAGAAAGTAGTATAAGAATATACGACGCGAATGTGAATGGTAGAAGAAGTCGGGGACGCCCGAGGAAGACATGGGTCGGGCCATGTCAAAAGTCAGAATAATAGAAAAGTAAAGACCGAGTTGTTTGGCGGTCCGTCCTCTCTGCCTACCCCTGCGGGAAACGGCGTGATGGTTAGTTAGTTAGTTTTAATAATTACGGTGACGATTCACGGTTACGGTACCATGACGGCATAAACAAACAATAAATATACATTCCTTGCCATCATAACGTTGCAGCTCTTTCTTACACATTTAATAATGATGAGATTCACAAAATATGTGTCTTTTCTTCTAAAATACTTTTTTTTACATTTAGGGGGCTGTGCAGCGGATGTCATCCATAGAATAGGTGTGGGATGGATTAAATTTAGATCCGTAACAGGAATGTTATGTGACTCCAAAACGCCTATAAAACTGAAAGAAAAGATATACCAGACTATTGTAAGACCCGCAATAATGTATGGCTCCGAATGCTGGACTATGTACAACTCCTACACTAGGCAACTTGAAACAGCAGAAATGCGAATGCTTAGATGGTCGGCAGGAGTATCACTAAAAGATAAGATCAAAAGTTCACGCATTCGTGGTAGCCTGGGTGTCACAGACACAAATAGTAAGCTGGAAGAACGACAGTTGAGATGGTATGGACACATAAGACCATCAGACCACACAGTGAGGCAGGCAATGTCTATGGAGCTTCACCGACAGTCATCCAGAGGAAGACTGAAGAACTCCTGGATGACTCGATGTTCCAAAATTCTTCAGAGAAACGGCCTGGATGAAGGCGATACCCAGAACAGAAGATATTACAACCTGAGAACGAGAAGAGCCGACCCCAACAGCCAACAGCCTACCTAGGCAATGAGTTGGGACAGCGCAAGGAAGAAGAAGAGAGGGGGCATACATTAATTACGGTTAGCAGTTTTTCTTCCAATCTAGACCCTCCCCCCCTTGGTGAGATAAATTTGGGCCACTTTGTATACTCTTTTCAAGTAATGTGAGATTTCACTGGATCGCCTCCCCCCCCCCCGCCCCCCCCACCCCCTTTTGACCTCGACAAAGGAGGCCCTGAGGAAAATAATTTCCCATAGGGCCTGTGTCATCTTAGAGGATGCTGTGTGGAGGGTCTTTCTAAGGAAGAGAACGATAGGAAGTTCTGGGAAGGAAAAAGGTATGAGGGGTGGGTAGGAATCTGGGGGTCAGTGTGTCCCAGGAGTGACGGACGTATGAATCCATCCCTCCCACTGCGGTGCAAGGTGATGGGTCGAGAGAGTCCGGCTGGAAAGTTCAAAGGGCCTCCCTCAACCTGTCTCTCTCAATCCGGCCCGCCACGCAGCAGGTTGGCAGATGCATCTGCCGCCAAGACCTAAGCAAACCTCACCCCATGAACCCGGGCACCCCTGCTAAGTCATCAAACGTAGTGAACCACTTGGGGTGACCTGTGTTTTCACGAATAGATTGAACGTGATTCAAGAGGAAGGTTTATATGTATAATACGTGCTTATTATAGTAGAGAAAAACCGAGAAATTCAAATATTCAATTCAGGCAGTGGGCAGCGGGCAGCTGGCAAGCTACCCCCTCACTAGGGGGTCCTGTGCCGAGGCAGTTTAAAGTTATTTACTTAATTATAGTTTATTTTACTTCTATGTCGTTTTTAGTGTCTTCAATAGGATCTTTTCATTGACTTCATTATAATTTTTTATTAGTTTTATGTCTTGGGGAAGGATGTTATGGAGTTTTGTTGCAAAGAAAGTGTAGTTTCTTAGTCCGAATGTGGTTTATTCGATCTAGTGTTATGTATACAGTATACACCATGGACATATGAAGATATATGGACCTGCCCTAAGTGATAAAAGCGTATTATTTCCCCCTCCTCATACCGGTTCCATGGAGCCGGCTGGGCTTACGAGAGCCTCGCTTGAATCTAAAAAATGTGACGTTATCATTCTTGTCCGGACCAGAGTCGAGCTCACATCGTACACTTTACGAAATAACGCGGCAAAAATGATACCTTGTGCTATACATTATACCCTAAAATATGTCGATCATAACGAATGTGGGCGGTTCTCCAGTGAGCTCGTCGCTGGTTACAGGGGTAAGAAAATTATGAAACATTTGTAAAAGTGTCTTAACTAAATACGGCAACAAAATATTTGTCTGTGAAAAGTGGCGAACTTTACTTTGCCACATTTGGACTTCGCAAATATGTTAATAATGTGGCGAGCAATTCGCGCTCCCATGTAAAAAGGTCTATTCATTCAAAAGCAGATTTTGCTTTTAAGAACTAAATGGTAATATTATAATGCGAGATGCCTACATACTGTCAGATTGATTTTTTAACGAATCACAGTCATATTTCCCCTCTTCGCCCTCCATAGTTTGGTTTTACCCCTCATCTGTATCTTCTCGTCTGTTAAATTTGGATGTCAATGGTACACACAGTCTAGTAGAGGATTCAGTATTTTTGAATAGCTTCAATAATATATAAATAAATAAAAAGAAAACACTTTGTTTACGTCACTTTATTATTTCTTCCGTCTACCGGTTTCGGTACCTCCGTACCATCATCAGGACTGAAGAAATAATAAAGTGACGTAAACAAAGTGTTTTCTTTTTATTTATTTAAAATGTCAAGTCACAATGTGTTTGCTTCTTTTGAAAAATCAATAATATATGTTTAATGATAATACTTGGATGATTTATATAGGGCCGTTTTTGTGAAAAATCACCTCAAGGGCGCTGTACACACCTATAATACATTTCTAAAATCTGTTTGGCATATATTTGTTGTACATTTGGTAAGTCAAAGATGTTGAAAATTTCAAACGAAAGCACTCTATTGGTTACTTTCAGTATGGTCTTTATGATGCATTTACCAACTCGTCCACTTGCTTCAAGCTGCAAGTATTCATCGTTCGAAATTAATTTAATTATTTTACCTACAAGGAATTACCGCCTAGTGATATTATCAGTTTATTGGCGATAATAATATTAATAACACATGTTAATTTGCTATCCTCCATAATCGTTGACATTGTTGATTAATTAATGATGATATCATCTGTAAGAACCATCTTGATTTAAATTAAAACATAATTAAACTATATTATAATAAATAACATCTGATTTCTGCTGGAATATTCTCTGCTTAGTAAAATAATTTCTTTGTGTGTGTACATAGACATATGAATATTAATAGACCAGAACATAAAGGGGAGGGGAAGAAACGAACTACAGCGGGGCGCAGAGCGGGAAGATGAGTTCGGTGATATGTGATTCGTCAATAACTCAATCTGAGAGTATATGGGCATCTCACATTATAATATCACCATTTAGTTCTTAAAAGTAAACTCTGCTCTTTAATAAATAGACCTTTTAACTTGGGAGCGCGAATTGCTCGCCGCGAAATGAACAAATTTACAAATTCCAAATACAGCAAAGTAAAGTTCACCTATTTTCATAGTCCAATATTTTGTTGACGTATTTAGTAAAGACACTTTTACAAATGTTTCATAATTTACTTACCCCACAAAACATAGACGAGCACACGCCATGTGTCTCGAGTGATAGTGTGTGTTACAAAAACAACCATATTATGTGATCTGAATAAGCTTATAATGAAGCAAAATAATGCTTTCCTATGGAATGTAATACGATAATTGGGTTTATTCTCTTTTTCACTTCTATTTTTACGCGTTTAAAACTCAAGCCACTATTTTTGCCGTGTTATTTCGTAAAATGCACCGATGAGTGCTCGACGCTGGCTCACAGAAGAATGATGAAATCACATTTTTTAGATTCACGCGAAGCCATACTCGATCCCAGCCGGTTCCAATGGAACCGGTATGGGGAGGGGGAAATAATACGCTTTTATCGCTTAGGGCAGGTCTATTAATATTCATATGTCTATGTGTGTGTAGGTATAGCAAACTTTGAGACCGACCGTACCATACATGGTACATTCCATTAGATGCTTTTAAAATTACCGTGATGATTAATAGTAACGGTATCGTGACAGCACAAATTTTAAAATTTTAAATTATAAAAGCGGAGACGGTTTACCATTAGTTCCCGTGAGCACTTAGGCCATGGCCCATTTTACCTCAATCCTTTAACAATAACCCAGTCCCTTTAATAAAGTTCACCAGAGTTGTCATTGGATATGTGGCTAAGTCTTCTGTTTCTAAATATGTCTCCCCACTACAGGTTATCTGAGCTAGTTCCCACCAGGGCAGGACATTGGCACCATAAGTGAATTGGAGTCTCTTCATCCTCTTCACATTTTCTACATCTACTAGTGCTTTCCACTCCCAATAGCTGCATGTGTCTCCTGAGATGACAGTGTCCCGTTAGTAGTCCTACCAGTTCCCTCAGCGAGTGCACTGTCCATATCGAGTAGTTTCCTGGTCCATCTGGGGTCGGGTCCGTTTATGAGTACTGACAGCATAAAGAAGTGTAACATTGTGTGACAAGGGGTATGGGGGGGTCATGAGCTTTGTGACGTCACATGCACAAAACGACTGTGACACATGCGTCTGCCACAAACATATGTTCCCGATTACACCCCCTCCGTTGTGGCGAAAAACCTTTAAAATATTACCAACTATTATTTTTACATGTGAAATTGCACAATATGTGATGTCACGCTGGGGGGGAGGGGTCTCACAAACGTGACGGTGCGTGACAGGGACAGGGTCAAAAATCATGAAATTTATGAATGGTAAAATTGCAAAATGTGTGATGTCACACTGGGGGGGAGGGGGTCTCACAAACGTGACGGTGCGTGACAGGGACAAAAATCATGAAATTTATGAATGGTAAAATTGCAAAATATGTGATGTCACGCTGGGGGGGCAGGGGTCTCACAAACGTGACGGTGCGTGACAAGAGACAGGGTCAAAAATCATGAAATTTATGAATGGTAAAATTGCAAAATATGTGATGTCACGCTGGGGGGGCGGGGGTCTCACAAACGTGACGGTGCGTGACAGGGACAGGGTCAAAAATCATGAAATTTATGAATGGTAAAATTGCAAAATATGTGATGTCACGCTGGGGGGGGAGGGGGTCTCACAAACGTGACGGTGCGTGACAGGGACAGGGTCAAAAATCATGATATTTATGAATGGCCCCCTATCACAATATTGCTGCAGCTCTTTCAAAAGATGAGATAATGAACGTACGTTTCCTCCAATGGAAAAAAGTCATCATTTTCTTGCATCTCTCTCACACACCGTACCGTGACGTCACCTACCAACACTACTTAAATCAAAAGGTATAATATATTTATCCAATCTTCAAACCACTCCAAAATGAACAGGCAAAAGAAAACACAAAGTGACATCTAGCGACTCCCAAGAAGAAAAAACAATACTAATACGATGACCAAATGTGTAGGAAAAGGTGCACTGGAATTTGACGACAAAAATATGGAAAAAAAATCATCCTTCACTGCCTACACATTGATAAAAAAAAATGCTTCATAGTCTTCCCACTCTTGTCTACTTTAGTTTTATGAAGTTTTCACTTCTACTGCGGGATGCTGTGTTGAGGGTCTTTATAGGAAAGGAAGTTCTGGGAAGGAAACGGGTATTACGTGTGGGTAGGAATCTGGGGGTCAATGTATCCAGGAGTGACGGATATACGAATCCATCCCTCCCCCTGCGGTGCAAGGCGGTGTTCCGAGACAGTAATATGTATCCCGATCCGGCCTGCCATGCAGCTGTTGGGCAGACGCATCCGCCGCCAAGACCCGGACAAACCTCACCCCATGAACCCGGGCACCCCTGCTGAGCCACCAAACGTAGCGAAACACTTGGGGTGACCTATGGCAGAGGTGTTGGTTACCCAATAAATGGTTCCCGGGGCGATGGTACACATACCCGCCTCTCAAATTGTGCGACTGCGTGCAAAGACAAGTGTTCCGAGAGGGTAATATGTCTAGATCCGGAATGCCGTGCAGCTGGTGGGCAGACGCATCCGCCGTCAAAACCCAGACAAACCTCACCCCATTAACCCGGGCACCCCCACTGAGTCACCAAACGTAGCGAACCACTTGGAGTGACCTATGGCAGAGGTGTTGGTTATCCAACAAATGGTTCCCGGGGCGGGGGTACCCATACCCTCCTCCCAAATTGTGCGACTGCGTGCAAAGACTTGTTATTTGACGATTTTAGCGCTAAATGGCAGTTTATAAACTTTTTGGACGTTTTGGCACGAAATGGCAATTTATCAGCATTTCGAGGTTTTTTGACAATTTTAGTGCTAGATTGCAGTTTACAACCATTTTGGACGTTTTGGCGTTAAATGGCAATTTTTCAGCATTTTGAGGTTTTTCAACGATTTTAGCGCTATATGGCAGTTTATAACCATTTTGTACATTTTTGGCGAAAAATAACAACTTTTCAGCATTTTGAGGTTTTTTGATAATTTTAGCGCCAGATAACAAAGATTTGTGTGGCGATCCATCATACATCTGCCTTCCTCCACGGGGAAATGGCGTGATGATTATTTTAAGGTAAAATGAATGAGTAATTATAATACAATTCCAAGGATTTTTTTGCGCAATGTGATAATCTCATTGGGGAAGTGAATGTAAACAACGCAACAAGGAAATGGTGGTTTTATCTCGTAGAGGGGAGTGGATTGATTGGTTGCTTCAAACCTATTCGTGCGCCATTAGCAATTACTGAACGTTGGCCTCTTCCTAGATTAAAAGGCGATTAAGTCATGGTGACGAGTATTATAGATTAGGTTTTGTTTGTGCAAAATCATTTTTAGGTCACACTATAAAGAATTTAATTTGCCACATCTATATCTTACAAATATTAGGTCCTTACATATGAAATTGGCGTTTTGTATGGGAGGAACATAAAGTCGATTTTTATTTAATCAAAGTATGTACCATTACTATCTATGCACTTTTGCCATCTCATGGGTAGTTCATCGATCCCTTTACTAAAAAACCATTCGGATGGGAATCAATAAAATCTTTGAAGGCGGTTTGGACTGCCCCATCGGAGTTGAATTTTTTCCCTTGCAAGAAGTTACCCAAATTTCGAAAAAAATGGTAATCTGTTGGGGCAAGGTCCGGAGAGTACGGTGGATGTCCAATTGAAGCTCCTCTAATTTGGTAGCCGTCTGTTGTGCAGTGTGTGGTCTAGCGTTGTCATGAAGCAGCAGTGGCCTAGAGCGATTAACCAGCCTCGGTTGCTTAGCAGCTAGCTTTTCCATCATGGTTTGCAGTTGCTGACAATAGACATCTGCCCTAATCGTCTGGCCAGATGTAAGAAAGCTGTAGTGAACGACACCACAACTGTGTTTTCTTTTGCGGCACCGTCACCATACACATCATTAATCCTTCGAGCCGTTTCTGCAGCACTGGTGCCACGGTGGAACTCGTACTCGTAAATAACGCGATATTTCAAGTGTTCCATTTTGTAAACTAAGTGACGCAAATAAAAAAAAAACAATTAAGGAAAAAACAAATGAATAATAATTTTCGAAACACAAATACATGAGTAAATAGCTGTATAAATTTGAATTTGGAATTCCTAACCAAAGAGAAGATATTTGAGATCAAAGTTGCCAGTACGGCAAAACGCCAATTTCATATGTAAGGACCTAATATTAGCGCGCTCATATTAGGTCACTTTACATATCTCTCTATCTTCTTCTTTTTTGAGCGGGTACACCGCGCTTTAACTAAAATTCGTTTACTAAAAAAAATCTGACGCAAAATAAAAAGATTGCAACTTTTTGCAGATTTTTTGAGATGTTTCGTGTGAAAAAAAAATGATTCTCTCCTTGCTTTCTCCTCCCCACCCTTTTTTTAAAAGATAAAAATAGACACATTGCACCGACTGCAGATCGAATTTGTCCCAATTAAACGGAATGGTGTTTGGTTTCTGTTCCTTTTGTTTCGTCCCAAATAACCGGCTGTCCCGATAAGCCGGTGTACCAAACTGAATACACAATGACAGACAGACGCACATCAATCAGGCTTACTTCATCTTTGCATAAGGATTAAATGACAAAGAATGGAATGGCGTTCAGTTTACACATTGTAATCTTTAAAGTCGAGATAAAACGTGATAAATGACTCTGAAAGGATTTAAAAATAAATTCATAATGTGCTGTGGTTTTTCCACTAATTAAATATTTAAGCAGACTAAAATCTATGTAGTTAAAACATTATAAACGTTGTTTTATACTAAGATACTTGTATCAGTTTGTAGTATTTTCTATGAAGGTATGGGTACCAGTTTCTTAGTAAGAATATATTTTTATTCTACAATAAAAAAAACGAAAATTGTGAAAATATTTAATAAAACACGACTTATTTATAACAAAGAAAAAAATCTATCGACAAATGTCTGAAGCGGCATTTAAAGATTCACTGTGAATTTTTTCATACTTGTAACATGTTAAATAACAGAACAAAATGTGTTTTAATAATTTTCGGAACATACTTTAAGAGATTTTTCTATAGAGGGAATCATCATTAATCATCAAACAGTATTAATAGGCTTGCATCTGCGTGGTTTAATTTAAGAATCCGACTTCCAACGCATGTCTGCCGCCGCGCCTTACCCGTCGCACCATATAAACATCCGTGTACGTGGATTTTCAGACAAGGCTACCATTGTAGTTCGGTTTCTAATTCAAGAATTCGTCACAAGATTACGTTAAGTTCTACGAATTTGTGAACCTGGAGTCAGTGTCGTAGCGAGGGAGAGGCGGGGACCGCCCCGGGTGCCAACCGACGGGGGGTGACACCCAACCGAGTGTCACCCCAAGAGCACAATTCTCTAGCCCCCCCCCCCCCCCCCTCCCCCTGTTAACTTTAAAGGGAGGGGGGGGGGTGACACCACGTTATTCCGCCCCGGGTACGACCCATGCTAGCTACGCTACTGCCTGGAGTATCATCTCCCGGATTTCGAAAGATTGACGGTAATACTCAGTTGTATCAAGCGGCTGTATATTACATATGACGTCATTGTCCGTCCCGGTTACTTTTTCGCGGTGACTAGCCATCACTGGTTGACACGTTGACAGTGGATACGAGGAGCGGGCTAATTTTGGAATCAGTTCCTAGTTCCTATTGGATTTACAAAATGATCACCAACACTAATTTTTAACTGCTAGTTTCATATAAGGGAACGTACCCATACCCAACTTTTTAACCCCCCCCCCCCCCCCCACCCCCCCCCCCGGTGACCAAAAACCTTAGCAACCCGCCGCTCATTTGTACCAAGCGTGGTATTTTGAAGACCCCCCCCCCTGAACAGGTCACGTAGTATGGGTACGTTCCCTAATTGCCGTTTCGGCTCGGCAAATGTATAGACACTATTAAAAACTGAAAGTGTTCAATTTTATTTATTTCAAACAATTTTGTGTAAATGCGATTTTAACCCTTATGTATAAAGAAACTGTTTGAAGGACAAGATCAGAATCGCTTGCGCCAATATCAATCTAGGACCTAGGTACTATTTGATTATTGTAGCTACTCTGAATTATTTTAAAAGAATTTTCTTTGAAATTTGCGGGTGGCTTTTGGCAGTAAAGTTGTCAAGTAACGTTTACGTTTTCAAGTGATTAATAAAGGTCATTATTTCTTTGAAAACTCCTTTGAATTGTGTTGTTTCATGTAGAGTATGTATTCAGGTTTGTGTAGAAATAATAAAATCAGTTTATATTTGTATGAATATATTTTTTGACAATTATTTCCAAAATAGGAAATTGTTAAATCTTTTTTTTAGTTAGTTAACTATTCTGGAAAAACTTCTCATAATATTATCATGTAATATACATGAATAATAAGATATATTATCTGGTAAACAGAAAACAATCGCAAAAAAAAAACAATTCTTTATATTTATAACGATACTAGCTGGTTCCCGGCAGCGTATTTACAGTCCCAAAAAAACAGCTGCTTGCTAAATTCACATTCATCAAACGCGCGAACTGTCAAACGTGCGAAGTTAAAATAGTCGTCAAGTTTTTTCTGCGCAATTTTCTTAATTATTCTTTCCGTAAGAACCTTCAACAAAGTATCATAAAACTTATAAAAAAAAATTATTATGTATTGATTCGACCAGAATCAAGGTGATTTTCGCGCGGTTTTTGAAATGTCATCCCACATTCAACAGGTTAAATGTTCATCACATGGAAATCTATTTCCAGATTTTCTCAATGAGGCGTGGAGCACATTATAACAGTCAGACATTTTAATTACTAGGTATTATTATTATTAACATTAAAGAAAAAAAACTTTAATGGCGTGTCTGATATCCGACTACACTAGCGCCAACTGCCGATTCGGGCGTTTCAGATTACATGCTATGAACTCGCGGTATTCACATAAAAATAAATAATATAAAATTACATGCAATGGTTTTTTTTTACCTTTTCCGTGTATTTTCCTATCACGAGTTTTTATACAAGCAATCTATCGTTTTAACACGGATTTACAGTTATGCGATTAACAATAGATGTGTAGGAAGTAAAATCATGTCACGGAATAATGTATCATGTAGAAAAAGAATGCACTTAAATAATATTATATGCATTTGTAGAAAGAGCGCGTTATGTTCTCGACAATGCGCTATTTTAAAACTTTGCCTCTGTTATTTAAAATATTACAACTGAAAGCTGAAAGGAAAAACTGCGTAGTGGAAGAGATAATGGAAATAGACGGTTCCTAAAGAGCACCAAAGACCTTCATTTAGGGTTGCCAGACGTCCTTTATTTTAAAGGACGTCCTGTGTTTCAGACCCAAAAATTAATCTTGTCCCCCAATTTGAAATCTTCAATAGAGGACAATACTTCGTCCTTTAATTTGGAAAAGTGAATCAGCGTGGTTTCTGTATATTAAAGCATCCCCTGACGAAAATTATAGACGATAAGGAATGTGAAAGTGTTCTTGAAAATTGGATTCAGATTTTCAAATCTGCAGATGAATACAAGAATCTGCTAAAAATAATACAATATGTATTTTCCATCCCAGTTTGTAACGCCCAAGCCGAAAGGATTTTTTCTTTGTGTACGAATACGTGGACCAAAAACCAAAATAAGTTAGATATTGACGCTGTAAAATCAGAACTACATATAAAGTCGAACTTCAACGTGAAATGTAAATATTTCTATTTTTGAGAGTGATAATTCATGGTGGAATTCCATTATAATACATATATTATAATAAAACTAATATAAAGCTTTATTCCACTTAATTTTATTTGACCGTAACCGGTTTCAGCTCGTCAGAGCCATCTTCAGACTGGTACGAATAATTGTTAATAAAATAAAATACTTTTTTGTTTTAAAACCACGAAATTTATTAATTTATGAACCTACCGGTTTCGCTTTACCTAAGCATCTTCAGGGTACAAATTAATACTTTTGTACCCTGAAGATGCTTAAGTAAAGCGAAACCGGTCGGTTCATAAATTAATAAATTTCGTGGTTTTAAAACAAAAAAGTATGTTATTTTATTAAATATGCCAAACCACAAAGTGATTGCTTTCTACAATAATAAATAATTCTTAGTCTACGGTTTATATACACATCATATTGGGGAGGGGGAGAGGGGTGTATATAAACCGTAGACTAAAGTGGGCGATCGACGTACGAGCCTATACCGCGGTTTTAAAAACCGTCGGTTTTACTCGCGGCTCGTTGGTGCTGATCGACTAGCGAGTAAAACAGTCGTATCGTAGTCGAATTGAGGCATGTCTTGCTCGCAGTCTGAAGCTTTGTGTTATCTTGGTATTATAGCATACCACGAATTAAAAATTATTATTAAATAAAAATAAATAAATTTTAATAAATAAAATAAAAAGTAAATTAAGAATTTTTATTAATATATTTTAATTAATTATTTCCCTTGTTTTTGTATTCGCTTTATTTAATTTGCCATAAACAGGTACACTCTCGGAAGCCATTTATGAATTCTACGATGAAATCGTGACTGTGAATTCGCAGATCCATTATTACGTGACGTCTATCCTCTAGCGCTGTCGCCGATAACTGGCGGCTTGGCTCGCCCGCTCGCCGGCCGTGATCGACGAGCCGAGTAAAAAATCAAGCAAACATGACGAGCCACGAGCCAGGCCCGTCAACTCACAAAACCGTGGTTTTGCAATGATACACCGGCGAGCTTTACCGACGAGCCCATAAGACTGCGGTTTTACTCGCCCGTCGATCAGGGCCTTAAGAATTATTTGTAACAGTCTGAAGATGGCTCTGACGAGCTGAAACCGGTTACGGTCAAATAAAATTAAGTGGAATAAAATTTTATATTAGTTTTATTATAATATAGTGAAATACAAACAATTTTATAATTTCATTATAGAAAACGAAGAAGCTCTTAGAGCAGCCAAAAGTAATACCAAGTATACCTTTAAATGCAAAAAGACAAATTAAAGTCGTACTACTTACTTGGCTTCGATTAACGACAAACTACGTTTTTTTTATTAATTTTTTATTCACAAAAAGATACATAAATTACAATAAATTTTATACAATAATTAATTACATAATATATGTATTTATTTTACCCACATAAATAAGCAGGGCTTGTGTGTATGGGGGAAAACGTTACATTGCACATTAACATTGTTTTTATTTATTTATTAATACTGATACCATAACGGCATTTTATTAAAAAAATATTGATGTTCTTTATTTTCATCCTTTGTCCTTTATTTAATCATATCAAATCCTCTAGTACAACGGGAGCTGGCAACCCTACCTTCATTCCAAACTTATAAATGAACTTAGGCCATTTCGGCTCAAGGAACATTGGATTTGACACCTAGAGTTATTTAAAAAAATGTCACCTGCAAACATTGATGTATAATATAATGCTGAGTATGTACATGCACCAGTGTACATCGGATCAATGCTGTTAACACCATCGAGCAGGCTCAATTGAAATACCCGCAGAAGAGACTCAGAATGCCCACATTGCGCCTGTGCGTTAGAGATTTTGTCAGTTTTTAGTAAATATGAATCGGATGAAAATCGATTTACATTTAGGGTAACATAGTATGAAGGGAGACGGCGTTTCGGATTGACTGTCCATCATCAGAGATCAGAGCTAATGTTACACAATATTATGTTTACCAGATTTAGATAAAAGATCTAATTCACGCGTCTAGCATCAACCTCACTTTACGATGTGATATTTTTGGAAACACTCAGAAAACCAATTCGACAACAATATTACAGTTTTACGCAGAATATGAGACGAAAATAAGTGATATACAATACCTACATCGCGAACCAGAGGTTCTCAAACTCTAAAAGTATATACGTATATTATTGGTTGAGATTGCGTGGGTGAAAGTTTCACTTCTACCGCGTGCGAATTGCACACTCTGATTTTTTTTCTCCAAATAAGCTCGAGAATCGTTGGTTAATCTGACAGGCACATCCTGATAAAGTTGAGTCTCCAGCGACAAAATGTTTTCAAACATCCGACAAAAACCAAAAACATTGGGCCATAACGTTTCTTGTTTTGCATCGGCCACGGAAAAAATAACACTGTGCAGTTCACACGCGGTAGAAGGGAAACATTCAGAAAACCAAAGTAGACAAAAGTGGGGAGACTACGAAGCACTTTTTTATGGAAGGATGATTTTTTGAGATGAGATGATGAGAGTAGAGATGTCAGGAGTTCCACTAAAGAACACCAAGGAGTTTGTCTACCTCGGGAGCAAAATAACATGGGACGGTCGGTCTAAGAGCGAGGTCGACAGCCGTATACACCAGGCTAGGCTTGCATTCAATAAAAGGTCGAAAATAATAGAATCGAATAATATAGACCTAAAACTGAGAATACTCCTAATCAAGACCTATGTATGGAGTATCTTGATGTACGGCTGCGAAACATGGTGCCTATCCGAAAGAGATAAACGGAGACTAGAGGCTTTTGAGATGTGGTCCTATAGAAGACTATTAGGAATTTCCTGGAGATCCCACATCACAAATGAGGAGGTTCTCCAAAGAATCGAAGGAGGAAGGCACCTGCTCAGGACCTTGTCCGAAAGGCGCGCAAGATGGATCGGCCATGTAATAAGACAAGAAGGCCTCTTGCATGCCATAATGGAGGGTATGACCGAGGGGACAAACGCTAGGGGACGCCCACGCCGGGAGTACCTGAAGGACCTGCTGGTGGACGTGCGCTGCTCATCATATGCAGACTTCAAAAGAGCCGCACAAGACAGGGAAGAGTGGAAGAAACGTATAGATGAAATTGCTGCAATCCAATCCCACGATTGAAACCAGAGAGGGAGAGATTTTTTCCATATTTTTGTCGTCGAATTCCAGTGCACCTTTTCCTGTACATTTAGTCATCTTACTCGTATTTGTAGTTTCTTCTTCGGATTCGCCAGATATCGTTTTATTTTGCCTGTGGAGTGGTTTGAAAATTGGATATTGATTTTACAAAAATAAAAATACCTTTTTTTTGGATTTCGCGGGATTCGACCCCTGCCGAGCGATTCCGTATTTTTGTGAGATCGTTATAGGATAACGGACGTTATCTCCTGTCAGAATTGTGTGATTTTTACGGCTGTTATTTGCGTTTTCTATGTACAACGCACATTAAATGAGTAAATAATCATGCGTACTTGCAGGAATTAATGTTTAAATCGATCTAAACTAAAATATGTGACGTAAAAATCACACAAATCTGACAGAAGATAGCGTCCGATCATCAATAACGATCTCACAAAAAATACGAAATCGCTCGGCTGGTCGACTGAATGTCTGCAATCGTCAGGAGCTTTACACCCAAAGATATTTTTTTTTTTTATTTATTTATTTATTATTAGTTTCAATAGCAAGGTTTGTACATGTATGTATAATGTATAGTATAAGTATAGATTCTTTTTTTTTTTTCACAGACCTCCTCACTAGGATTTCCTGTTCTGAGGTGGCCTGTAGTTTTTTTTAAATATTTGTATTTGGTTATGGATTGTCTTTATATCATCTTCACGATGTTTGTAATTTTATTATCACTTTGATCTCTCAGCCATGTTTTTACTTTTCTTTTAAATATATTCATTTCCTTTATATTTTTGATTTGATCTGGTAGAGCATTGTATAATTTCATAGCATGGAATTTATTATTTCTCTGTCCAAAAGATGTGTTCAAACTGGGAGTAACCAGGATGTTATTGCTTACTGCCCTGGTTGAGTATTTATGTTGGGCAGTGGAGTATACATATATGTTTTTTTTCAGTTTAAATAAAATATTTTTTGAATAAAGTTTCTGTACATTGAAGACTTGAAAGTTATTAAATATTTCTTCCGTCGGAGTTCTAAGCGGAACTTTCAGTATTGTCTTTAGTACTCCTTTTTGGGCTATATTGAGTCGCTCTGTGTGAGTGCTCAAGGCAGACCCCCATCCAGTTATACCGTACTCTATTTGTGATTGACACAAAGCATAGTATACTTTTTTAATATCGTTTATGTTGAGGATATTACGAATGTTTCTAAAGAAGTATATGTACCTGGTTAGTTTTTTTGTAATTACGTCAATTTGTGAGTTCCATCGGAGATTATCATCAATCTCAATTCCAAGATATTTGATGCTTTTGGAGTGTGCTATAGTGGGACAGAGGCATGATAAGCCTAGATTTTGTTGATAAATTCCTTGGCATGTGTGTAATTTGAGATTTAAGTCCTCCGACGGCTGCCCTCTGGCTGTTATAGAAAATGTAAGATATTTTGTTTTATTAACATTAAGCGTGAGGGAATTTCTTTTAAGCCAGGTTTGCAGGAGACTAAGCCCGTGTTCCGCTTCTTTGTAAGTATTTATCCAATCTTTTTCGTTAAATAAAATTACTGTGTCATCAGCAAAACTAATAATTTTTCCTCTTGTTTCTAGGTTACAGATATCATTGATGTATATCAAAAACAATATTGGTCCTAGTACACTTCCTTGCGGTACGCCATGGTTGATTAGGAGAGGTTCGCTTTTTCTCTTATTAATTTGAACGCTCTGTGTACGCTCCATCATATAGCTTTTTAGCAAGTTTAGTGTTGTATTTGTCATACCAATTTTTGTAAGTTTAGCAAAAAGTATTTTGTGGTCTATTGTATCAAAAGCCTTTTGTAAGTCTATGAAGATTGCCAAAGTTTTTTCTCCACTGTCTAAACTTTTAGTGATCATATCTGTAATTTTTTCTATGGCGTCACTAGTACTTAAGTTCTCCCTAAAACCATACTGTGTTTCCGATAATATTTTATTGTCTTCTAAGTAGGATAAGAGTTGTTTTTTTAATATTCTCTCCAATATTTTTGAAAATGTGTTGAGTAGGCTTATTGGTCGGTAATTGTTTATGTCATTTTTACATCCTTGTTTAAAAATTGGTATAACAGTAGCCTTTTTGAGAGCCGTAGGGAATATGCTTTCAGTTATAGACAGGTTGACTAAGTATGTTAGAGGTATGATAAGTTCTTTACAGAGATATTTTATTGCATTGGTTGTGATTAAGTCCTCCCCCGAAGAAACATTTGATTTTAGAGAAGAAATTGTGTTTTTGATATCATCAGCTGTAATTTGCTTAAACTCGAGTTTCTTTCCTTGTTCAGGGGGTTCATTTATTAGTATAGCGTCATTACATTGTGTAGCTTGCTTTGCTAGATTTGATCCTATATTTATGAAAAATTTATTGACGTATTCAAGAATTTGGTCAGGATTATCAGCGTATGTCCTTGGGACATTGTTTATATTCAGCACGTCAATTGATGTCATGGTAGCAGATTTAGAACTGGTTATTTCATTAATTATTTGCCACATTTTCCGTGGATTTTGTTTACAATCTACAATTTTTTTCTTGTAGTAGGTTTCTTTTGTATATGTAATAACTTTTTTGCAAATGTTTCTATATCTTTTGTAGAATCTTAACATGTGTATATCGTATGGATTTTTTTTTAGTTTCTTGTGTAACTCGTCTCTTTTTCTTATGCAGTTTATAACATTCTGTGTAATCCATGGTTTAATGTGTACATTTTTATGTGAGATTTTCTTAATAATTTTTGTGGTATTAGAGAGAATATTATTCTGAAAGAGTTCTATGAAGAAATTCCATGCATCATTTGCATTGTTCATACTTTGCAGTTTTTTCCAATCGGTACATTGTAGATTATGTTTAATGTCATTCCAGTTTATTTCAGTTTTTTCTATTGTTTGTGGTCTTTTCTTGATTTTATTTGACTTGTTTATTTTTATTGAAAGTATAGTTGTATAATGATCTGTTATAGTTGAGTTAAATACAATAGTTCGAGTAATATCTTTTGTTTTACTCATTATATGATCTATGCAACTTTCAGTGCTGTCCACTTTTCGAGTAGGTACATTTATTAAGCTTACCAGTCCATGGGATGCTAGCATCTGCAGATATTGAATTCTCTTGGGATGTCCATTTTCTAGGATATTTATATTTACATCTCCAATAAAAAATATGTTTTTCGTGTCTTTTAGAAGGCAGAGTTCCTCGTCTACGGATTTAAGAAATGGGTCGATGTTTCTTGTAGAAGGCGATCGGTAGATTGCTAATATAGCCTTTTCTTTTCCGATTTTAATTTTTAGACAATTGGCATCTGTGATAATAATTTCCTCAACTTCGGCTTTTATTTCGTTTTTAATGTATATAATTACACCATCGTTTTGTCTTTTGTTATTCAAACTTGAGTAAGTGGTATATCCAGCTATTTCCAAATTCATGTATTTATGATTTATCCAACATTCAGTAAGTATTATTATGTGTAGATTAACTTTTAAATATTTCAGTAAAATTTGTAATTCATCAAAATTTTTTCTGATGCTTCTTATGTTTTTGTGCAATATATTAAAAGAGTTGTTGTTTATCATTGATAGGTCACTTGGTTCCGAGGTTAGTATAGTGTCAGTCATTTTTTACTTTAATTCATAAATGTTGTTTCGAAGTGCCTTTTTTTACACAATATTTTTAATATCATCTATATGTTTGATGTAGATTATTTTTTCGTTTGGCATTTTTCGAGTCATTATTTTTCCATCTTTACACCAAACGTAAGAATAGTTTTTTTCTTTGGCAGCTTTTTTTGTTTTCCAGAGCAGTTCCCTTTGATATGGGCTCAATTCTTCTGCAATATAGATTGTTTCAGTAGTGATGTCTTTTATGTCTTCATAATTAATATTTTTCCTTTTAGAGATTAGATTATCTCTAGTCGTTTTATCAGCAAATTCCACTAGCAGTTTTGGTGGCGCATTGTTTCTTCTATCAGGAGTCCTTTTTACTTCAATTATCTCCTTGTGCTGGATATCCATTCCTGCCGCCGCCGCAACTTTTTTTACGATTTCAATCTGCTGCTCCCCATTTTTTTGGGGAATGCCTGCTATTTCTAGGAAATTAGACCGAGATTTGTACTCAAGGTCTGATATTTTTATTTCAAGTTGTTTGATAATAATATGTTTTTCCTGCTGTTCTTTCTTTATGTTTTCTAATTCATTTTCGATTTTTTTATTTTGTAATATTGTTGTTTCTAGTTTTTTTATTATATCATCGTACTGACTGCTCATAAAATCTATGCTTTTTTGGGTTTCCTGGGATTGTTTATCAATTTTAGAAATGATTACACCACTACATTTACACCACTATATTGAAATATAAGTAGATGTGCTATCTGCTGTTTTTACTATGTGGGTCTGCGCTTTCGGGTGTCGTCGATATTGTTTACCAATTAACAAATAAACTAAAACAACAAATAATTAACGAATAAACCAAACGAACGTTAAACTAAATGAACGAATTATTTCCTTATTCAAAATATATTGTTAACCAATATTAATGCACATTTTCAAAAAATCAACGAAGTGAACAAATTCTTTTTGTATGAAAACTACGCTAATTAGCGCGTAGTCCGGCGACAGTTGCGCGGACACCATAGCATATCTCTTCTGTATTTGAATATCTTTGTTTACACCACTATACTGAAAGGAGCATGCGTGGGGCCGTGGATTTATCGTATTATATTGGAACCCGTGAATAATTTTTTTTATTGCTATTTCATTCTCTCGCAGGCTCAAACCTATAGATCAGTGGTTCCGTTACAGACCTTTTTTTGACCAGGGATGAAATTTATTTGTTCTCACAGGGACCAAAAGGTACAATAATGATAAATTGTTAATCGGGTAATCAAACGCGTCCTTGCAATTATGTACTATAAAGGTGGCCATAAACGTTAGGGTTTGCATGATGGTTATGACCTTACATGCATAACTGACAGGCAAACCCTAGTGTGTATGTTATAAAACTGTGCAGTTATCGATGCATGTACATGCAACCTAGCAAATATCAAAATAGATATTTTTTGCCGCTCGGTTATTGGGCCCTCCTCACGACACTGCATGTAGTGAATGCGGCAGTGACTGCAGAGAGCGTGGAGGTGAGCAAACTAGCGCTGTCTCGTTTGTTAAAGGGCCGCTAGAACGAGACAGCGCTAGTTCGCTCAAACCCACACTCTCTGCAGTCACTGCCGCAGTCACTACATGCAGTGTCGTGTGTAGGCCGCTTATGTCTGCACGCATGCATAACCGAGCGTGAGTGGAGCCCGCTCGTGCTTGCATGCACAGTTCTCAGTTTTTGGGCGAATTTTTTTTCTTTTCTTTGTTACAAGTATTAAGCCAAGTACAGCTATCACATCGTCGTCGTCCATTGTTGGCGATACAGTGCACAACAGATTAGGTAAATGTCCTACAAAACACTATCTTTGACTGAGAGTTTACAGGAAATTGTACATGCAAACCCTAACGTGTATGTCCACTATTAAACTCGGTTATGCCTGTCGGTTAAGCATGTACGGTCATAACCATCATGCAAACCCTAACGTGTATGGCCACCATAATTTTGCAATTCAATGTGTTCTTTTTGGACTTCTTCAGCTAACTCTCCCACATTAATACCAAAAGGGTTAAATCAGCTTTTGGATTTTGGATACCTTTCGATTCAGTTTTGTAGTAAATGTATGAATGTTTCGTGGACCACATTTTAGATCGCGCAGACCATCTGTGGTTCACGGACCAGCGGTTGGGAACCACTGCTATAGATGTATTTAATTGTCTCTTTTTAGTGTCGCTCGCTTCCGTTTCATCGAATTTAAAATCACAACGGTGGTAAAGAAGTTTTCACTTCAAAAACATTGGTGCCCTGCCCCAATGTTTATATTTTTGGTAGATGTTTGAAAACATCTTACCGCAGAAGATGCACGGTAATATACTAATATAAATAATGCGTAGGTAGAATTAATTATATCTTAATTTATCTCCAAGCCATAAAAATATCTTTTTTTTTAAGTTACGAAAGACGCGTGTTTGGTAAAAGTTGTACAACGTTCTAGTATCCAGTGCCAGTCATGTGGGTTTGCCAAAAGAAATCCGATAGCACGAAGGACACTGGCGCTGCTTAGAATGATAAGAATTACAAAAGATATAACGTGTGGTTTTGTACAAGGTAACTGGAACTCGGCGTGGGGAGTTGGCAAGCGAAATAGTTTCAGAACTTTACTGAGATCTGGGGGATTTATATTTCAGACTAGCTGGTACCCGGCATGCGTTGCTATGCCATTTAATAAAGAAATTGTTTCTCCTTGAGTGTCTTTTCTCTATCGTCCCGTTCCCCTTCTTCTCCTGCGTCCTCTTCCCCTCTCGCGTTCCCACTCCGTCACCTCCACCTTCCCTCTCCCCACTCCACTCCCCCCCCCCCCTTTCCCCATTTTTTTATACAAATTTCATAATGCCAGAGCTCACCCGAAGTTTTATAAAAACCTTGTCCTGACAATAACGAACACACAAAAAAAAGAATTATCCAAATTTGGTGCAGTCGTTCGAAAGTTATGCGCTTAGCAACACATTCAGCGATTCATTTTTATATTATAGATATTTTGATGGTTCCGGTTCCACGACAACTTTAGACAATGGCTGCCTTTATATTTACCGTGACGATTCACGGTTACGGTACAAAAAGGGAAATAAACATACGTTCCTTGTCGTTATAATGCTGCAGCTTTTTCAAAAGATGAAATACACAATGTACGTAGGTCTGTTTCCTCTAAAGGGAAAGGTAATCATTTTCGTGCATTTCTCTCACACCGCACTGTGATGTCTCCGTAGTCCCCTACAATATAGCCGTGACGATATTTTTATAGGTGTGGAAAATACAATATACAAGGATAACATTGAAGAGTGGGTGAATTCCAAAAATTCAAAAACGTCAAACATAAACCAGAGAAACCAGAAATATGTCATTTTTAAATCAGATTTTAGACGTTTTGACTCTTTTCCACAAAAAATTATAAATTGATTTCGAAAGATTGTTCTTCTATCTAGTAAACGCATGTTTTAAATTTTGAGAAAAATGTTTATTTTTAGTATAATAAGGTTGTAACATAGGTCGTTGGCAGATTTAGCAGAAATTTTCAAAAAAAGATTTTATATTATACAACACCCATTTCAAATCATATATTTGTGCAGTAAAATAAATCAATACATTTATCTGGTAAACGCATGTTTCAGAATTTTAATTTTCGTATAAAATCATTAAAAAATATACACGTACATGTGTTTCTTGACGAAAATTAGTCCGTTTGTGTATTTATTTGCGCACTTACAAACTAATATATTTCAGATTTTTTTACATTCTTTTTTGCTTAGACATTATTGAAAAATGATAAATACTTATGATCAAAAAATAATTACAAAAATTACATAATTTTAATAGTTTTATCATCTCGCCTTTCAGCATTTTTTGGATGTAGGTATAAATTAAAGCAAATTTGGAATGAAATAAAATCGATATTGAATTATAATTTTAAAAAGCTGGTACGGAGAATGATTAATCTTTTTCATTGGAACCGCCCTGTACGATAGTAAGAACAGCTTTCGACGAAATGTGGATTTTCGGCCGCTGGCTGATTAAACGCCCTTAAACATATAATGCTGCAGGTCTTTCTTATACACTAAATAACAACAGTCGAAAATGAGAGAAACGGTGAACGTATGTCCGTTCTGCCAGTTCCATGCCTCACTGCCATACATGGACGAATGTATGTATCACCATAATCAAATCCCAGTCACCCTGTATAGTATTATTTCTACTGACGTGAATACCTAACTAATGACTAACTAATGACACTAATGACGAATGTAATCTCTAATGACGTTGATTTCCTCTAGCAAATAAAGCCCATAAACTAAACTGTCTATATGCGTAAGGTAAGCTCGAAAAATCTAGTGAAATCCGTCATGTGAAAATACGTGGAAATTAAGGCTGAGGCCTTTGTTGACTTTGAAATATTGGCATATAGAGCTCAGGGCCAAAAAGGCTCCATTCTCTTTCATCATGATTTTATAATAATGGTTATTGAAAAATTTGTTAATTTGGTTGTTTAAGGGCCCGCAACCCGAATTTCTACCGATTTCTTACATATCTCCCTTAAACACGGTAAGTTTTAAAGCTCTTAAAAAAATATATGTTATTCTTGAAGATAATATCTAGACATTGCCCGCGCCGAAACGCAAATTATATAAAATTCCCTCGATGGAAAAAAATCGCAAAGTATGCTCCAAACATTATTATAAACACGTTTGTTTCAGTTATTTTACAAGTTATATGTATGAAAAAATTCACAGTGTTTCTTTAAATGCTGTTTAAAACAATGCCCGCGAGATTTTTTATATATTTTAAATGAGTCGTGTTTTATTAAACATTTTCGCAATTTTCGCATCGCTTTTGTCGCTGTAAATGTTAGCGCTCTCCTCTAGCATTCGTAATTTCTTATCTCTCCATCTTCTTCTTTTCGAGCCCAGTTGCAGAGCCTTGAGAAAAATTATTTGCATGGAAACATGGCTGCAATATGGGTAGGTTAATCTTTACGGAGGATTTTTTTAATGTTTTTTATGTGTGGTACGTACGTTTTCGTGTACCGGGCGAGACAGTTTATGGACGCGTTTTCATGGGTGAGAATTCCCGCATAAAATTTTTCCGTGAGACTTTAGATTTAGAGGCGTTTTTTTAATAAGGGGATTTCAGAATCTTTGTGGAGTTGGGATACCCTTATCCACTTGGGGGCACCCAGGGCTATGCGTATGGCTTTATTTTGGAATGTTTGAAGTTTTTTCAAAAGAGACTCTGAAGCGCGGGTGAGATTGAGGGCAATTAGTCTAATAATACTTATTCAGACAGCAGTTTTGTGTGAATTACCCCACAAGGGAGGAATGGGACACGGTTCCAGGTCTAACCTTCAAACAGAAACTAATCTGATTCGCAGATGGTTCCAACATGGAGGCTGGAACAGGGGTTCGTGTCTGCAGGGAACTCAGTATACCTCCAGGAATACACTGCACAGGTGGTAATAAAACAAAACTGTTAGCTCACTTTTTCCCACACTCATTTCCATAAATTTATCTTAAAACTTGCAATTTTTAACAGTTTTTTTTTTCTTTTCTCTTTGTTTATATAACTCAATCTGTTTAATGTAATCTATTAATTGTGATACCTCAATCTGTTTAATGTTGAGCGATGGCACCTTAATGCGGTAAAGATCGGCTATTAATTTTATTAATTTATTTAAAATATCTAATCCTTCCCGTAAATCCAGTTAACCCATTAAGAACATTTTTGCACCCGTGTTCTCGAATTGTAAAATTATGTAAAAACTTCCTACTTCTTCTGGCGCTAATCTTAATTGTAAATATGTATGTTATTAAGTCACCAGTATTAAGTCAGAATCTATATGTCTTAGTCACTAGCTATAAGTCGAGCGGGTTATTTATTCTTCAGCACCCGGGTCTTCCGGGACCCGTGAACCGCGACACACTCCCGCAACCTACCAACTACGACACATTCCTGCACCCCGTGACTCACGAACCGATCGCCGGGTGCCTATGTGGCGAGTGGCGAGACGTGTCAGCTCCCGGAACTCTCGAACTGCAACTGCGACACACTCGGTCGCCGATTGCCGATCAACGCACACACGTGCGTGACGTAACAGTATCCTGCTTCCTGCCCGTGTGTCACGTCATAGCGGGATTGTTTAGTAGATTCGATTTTTGAATATTCGACTAGACACGGAGACGTTTTTAATAAGAGCGTATCTTGGTATTGTTAATCAAAATGCTAAGTGCTGTTTTCATAAAAACTTTTCATTTTTCGTGTGGGTATGAATGTAATTGTGCATTGTAATAGAAACTATAAACTGGTAAAAGTGTAAAATGTCTGACCTTAATAAAAAGAAATTATAATAAAGCATTACAGCTTACAGCTAATTTACTTATTTAAATTCTCAATAAAAGCTTCAGAACAACACGTTTTTTACAAGGTTTTTATATCCTTCAAAACATGATAAAACATTGTTTTTTAACCCCTGAAGCATGTCTTTTTTTAAATTTATTTCTGGGACATGACATTACTAGTTACAGGTGTGAGCTGTGAGAGAACGTTCACACAATTATAACCTGGGTTTCGTGTCGCGTATGACTTGACCGGTCTGGGCGGCGAGCGTCTACCGCGCGGCGCGCCCGTAGAAAGTAACTGGGTGATGAGTAATCGAGTTTCGTATTTTGTGTCGCGAAAAGAGCGGGTCTTCGCGACCTGCTCGTGACGCCAGTGGGTCGTGAGCGACCCGGGTCGTGTAAAACGATCGATCGGCTGAGGACTAATATATTTAACTCTAGTATTTTGACTTCTACGTTCCCCCAAATTTGGAAACTGACCCGAGTCAGTCCTATTTTCAAGGCTGGAGATAAGACAGACGTCAAAAACTACAGACCGGTAGCCGTATTATCAGTGCTACCCAAACTTTTTGAAAAATTGATTTGTGACAAATTAAATCACCAGATTGCGCCATTCATTGGTGAAAATCAACACGGTTTCCTTCCAAAGAAATCAACAATTACAAATCTGCTTAATTTTTCGCGGTTGGTAACCACCAGTTTAGACTCGAGGCACCCAAACAGATGTAGTTTACACCGACTTTGCCGAAGCATTTGACCGTGTTAACCATGATATACTTCTGAGGAAAATGTTTAAAATAGGCTTCGATCTACCAACACTGAACTTTTTCTCATCGTATTTAAAATCCAGAAGCCAATTTGTTTCGATAAATGGACATAATTCAAAAAAATTCCAAGCGCAATCTGGAATTCCTCAAGGGTCTAACCTCGGACCTATGTTGTTTCTAATACTTATAGATGACATCCAAAACTGTGTTAGGAACGGCAAATGTCTACTATTTGCTGATGACCTTAAAATTATGATGGAAATAAGCTGCCAACAAGATTGCTTTAAAATGCTAACTGATCTGGATGCACTGTCTGAATGGTCGTTGGCAAACAAATTAGCTTTTAACACAAAGAAATGTGTCACAATGTCCTTCACTCGTTGTAAAAACATTATAATTTACGATTATAAAATAAAAGGCGAAACGTTATCACGTGTAAAATCCGTGAAGGATCTCGGTGTCGTCTTTGATCCCGAACTGACATTCTCTTGCCATATATCGCAGCTCACTCAATCTTGCTACAAACTTCTTGGATTCATCATCAGGACTTGTAAGCAGTTTGATAACCAAGAAGCTATGCTAGCGTTATTCAGTGGCGTACTGAGAAGCAAGCTGGAGTACGTGAGCGATGTTTGGGCACCGTACCACCAGAAGTACATTGATATGTTAGAGCAAATCCAGAAGAAATTCCACAGGTATGTTTATATGCGGAAGCATGGAACCTATCCAAGGTTCATGCACCATATTGACTTACTTGAGGAAACTGATTCTGTGAGTCTAGAAACTAGAAGGAAAGCAAGTCTTGCTATTCTGTCTTTCAAAATTTGGAACAATTTCATCAATAGCCCATTTCTCTTGGGATGCTATGATTTATATGTACCAGACCACTACAGCCGAAGTCGACATCATGACTTATTTAAAGTATCGAACGGCAGAACAGACGTCTTGGCAAAGCATAGCATGACGAGAGGAGTGGTGCTGTTAAATGAAATTGCAAACCATTTGGATGTAAGTGACTGTTCTTTATATGCCTTAAAAACATTATTGAAGAGTCACTTGCCTAAATGCTGATAGGGTAACTAAACTGTACTGTAATTGGAATTATTCTGTTGTACAATAATAAAAAAATAATAATAAATAATGATAATTAATGTATTATTATTATTTGTAAAGGATTCTTATCATTTAACAATCAGACAGCAAATCATAACTACTGGACGGTTGGTTGCAAGAGTTGGTTGCGAAGCCCCTATGACTATTGCATTTGCAGTTGACCCACTTTCGTCTCCTCTGCACGATGCTCAGCTGGTGATGTCCCAACAAGTGACACAGCACACAGCTGCTGCTATGAAGTCTGTGTCTGTGACCTGTGACTGTGGTCCCCATTCGTTTTACGTCACTGCAGTACAGTCAAGGTGACAGAAGGAGGTTAAAAAATACAGTTAGTAGGTTATTTTCAGATTTTTTTATTTATTTAGTAACTATACATTTATTTTTATTACATTTATATCACTTAGGGGTCGTCCATTAATCACGTGATGTTTTTTAGCAACTTTTTACCCCCCTCCCCCCCTCGTGGTGATATGTGGGGAGGTTTTAGACTAACCCCCCCCCCCCCGGTGATATTTCGAGATTTTTCCCGAACCCCCCCCCCTTTCGAGCCTCACGTGATTAATGGACGACCCCTTATACATTATTACATTTATATCACTTATACATTTTCTTTTTAAATCAAACATGTTAGGTATATACATATATAAAATAGAAAATATATTCGTATTCCTCCTCACTAGGAGAGCCTGTGCTGAGGGGGACTATGCTTTGGATAAGTTTTCAGCGACTTCTATGGTTTAACTTCATTGTTCGGATAAGGTTTTCCAGAAACATCTATGACGATGTTTTAAATATACTTAGTAAGTTCATTTTCTGATAGTTCCTTCAGCCAACATTTAATGTCCTTAATGTAGATATTTTTTGTTTTAATTAGTTTGATACTAAGTGGGAGTTTGTTATATAACTTTACTGCTAAAAATTCAGAACTTCTTTGTCCAAATGAAGAGTTACACTTTGATACATTAAGCATGTCTGTTTGTTGGTTTAATATTCATATATATGTATTTATTGAAAAAAATATTAACAATAATTGTGGGTATGTGCTGTAAATTCAATCCGAAAATGACTAGATAATAAGAAATAAATGTTCATTTCGATAGAATTTTGTTTCATTGTGGAGATAAAAGAACTTGTGTTTACCAGATAATATAATATCTTAGGGAACGTACCCATACTACGTGACCCGTTTAGGGGGGAGGATATTCAAAATACCACGCTTGGTCACAATGGGCGGGGGGGCTTAGGGTTTTATCACGTAGTCAATCTAGAAATCTTTTTAATATTTTTTCCACTTGTAATAATTATAGGTATGCATCATAGACATCCAAAATAGACGAGAAGATACAGATGAAGGGTAAAACCAAACTACGGGGGGCGAAGAGGGGAAAGATGACTGTGATTCGTTCAAAATTCAATCTGACAGTATATAGGTATCTCGCATTATAATATCACCATTTAGTTCTTAAAAGCAAAATCTGCTTTTGAATGAATAGACCTTTTTACATGGGAGCGCGAATTGTTCGCCACGTTATTAGTATATTTGCGAAGTCCAAATGGGGCAAAGTAAAGTTCGCCGATTTTCACAGAGGAATATTTTGTTGCCGTATTTAGTTGTCTTTACAAAAGTTTCCATATTTACTTACCCCTGTAACCAGTGACGAGCTCACTAGAGAACCGCCCACATTCGCTATGTCCACATATTTTAGGGTATAGCATGTATAGCACAAGCTCTCATTTTTGCCGTGTTATTTCGTAAAATGTACGATGTGAGCTCGGCGCTGGTCAGGACTAGAATGATGACGTCACATTTTTTAGATTCAAGCGAAGCTCTCGTAAGCCCAGCCGGCTCCATGGAACCGGTGTGAGGAGGGGGAAATAATACGCTTTTTTCACTTAGGGCACGTCCAGATATATTCATATGTCCATGGTTTGCATGCACTCTTGCCGTCACGCAGCAAGCGCCGTATTAATAAAGACAAATATAAGCCAAATATTTATTTTTTCCTTTTTGTTTCAAGAAATGATTCAAAACCATATTTATGATTTACTACGTGGAAACTGTAGGGGGATGGAGGGGCGTCTTGGAAATACTACACGTGGTCACCGAGGGGGGAGGAGGGGTTAACAATTGCAAAAAGTGGGTCACGCAGTATGGGTACGTTCCCTTACTATTCAAATGCTCGTATAGCTAAATAAGTCCCAGAATAGCTAAATAAAAAATAAAAACTTCTTCTAGAAACCATAAAAATATTTTTACATCACACGTCACAACTGAGTAGTCCAGTAGCATAGCGGGCGGTCGCATGATAAGCACTCCGTCATGATAAACACACGAAGCATCGCGCGTATCGTTCGATCGACCTGTGATTGTAAAATATGTTTGTTTTAACAGAAAAAAAATCATCGGACATCTGACATGCACATTTTTTACTCCAAATGTGCTGGTTAAAATCCTTCGGGAATGGGCTGTTTACCCTGTATTTGTTACCTTTATTGTTTAGCGACGGACTTGTAGCATTAAATTTGCATTTTGGTGATTCACTCGCGATTCCCATATCCTTAGGCCGGGGGATTTTCATATTATTTTTAAATATGTTAATTTTGTTTTAGAAATTAAACTGAGTTCTGCGAATTGAACACAATAACAATAAATGTATTGCGTAGTCACTTTGGTCGGACAGGGTTTTCTAACTTGACTTTACCCTGTTCTGAGATACTAGGTGTCAAATTTTGCAAATTTCTCATAATCTATTTACCAATTTCTGATTAACATACCAAAACGCGCAGATAGAGTCATATGCAACCAGCTAGGGCATGATAATTCGTTGCATAAGGTTCTAACCATATTTCCCTAATGCCATTCCAAGACCGGCCACGTTTTGATTAAATATTTTGCTTAAAAATAAGCCAGATTGCAAGATAACTAACTAACTAACTAACCATCACGCCGTTTCTCCGCAGGGGTAGGCAGAGAGGACGGACCGCCAAACAACTCGGTCTTGGCACACACTCTTTGCCTCACTCACATTCATACATCGTCTCATACATACTCTTCTATTATTCTGACTTTTGACGTGGCCCGTCTCAAGTATCTGATTCACTTGATCGTGCCATGTCTTCCTCGGGCGTCCCCGACTTCTTCTGCCATTCACATTTGCATCATATATTCTTTTTACACTACTTTCTTCGCTCATTCGCTCTACGTGCCCAAACCATCTGAGGGTCCCTTTCTTAATTTTGCTCATTATACTTACATCAGCCTTACATTCTTAGCGGATATCCACATTTCTAACACGATCATACATGGTTTTACCACACATACGTCTCGGGGATCTGGTTTCAACAGCATTCAGTTTACTTTCATCCTTCCTCTGCCAGTTCCATGCCTCACTGCCATACATCAGGGTAGGTACCAGGACTCCATTGTGGACCGCTAGCTTCGCTTTTTTTGACAGTTTTTTATTAGCGCCAACGGCATTCAGTCCTCCATTAATGGAGTTACCGGCATTTACCCTTCTTTCAATATCTCTATCAGCCTTCCCATCTCTCGTAAACATACTACCCAGATAAACAAACTCATCCACCTGCACCAAGTATTCACCATTCACAACTATGTCGCACACTGTTTTCGTACTCTCTCTTTCAAACACCATGACTTTAGATTTACTAGATTGAACCTCAAAATCAAAAATTATTAAATAGATTATGAGAAATCATCTTTGCAAACTTTGACACCACGGAGCATGGTAAGGCGAAGTTACAACCCTGTGTTAATATGTTGTATATCTCTATATATTATAAATTCAGTTCTCCGGTTTGTCTGTTCGCGACAAACTCAAAAACTAGTGAACGGATTTTCACAAATAGATAGAGTGATTCACGAGGAAGGTTTAAGTATATAATTTGTTAAGGTTTTGTGTAAATTGGTTGAAATATATAATATACTAGCTGGTTCACGGCATCCGTTGCAATGCCATATTCCAAGAAATAAATTGTTTTTCCCTGCATGTCCTTTCACGTGCGTCCCCTTTCCCGCCCGCATCCCCTTCCCCTCCCGCGTTCCCCTTCCGCCTTCCCCGCCTACCCTCTCCCCTCTCTCGCTCCCCCGTCCCACCAAACCCCTCCCGCGTTCCATATATTCAGTCCCAGTACTTTCAGTTTTCAAACAGCTCGGGTGTTACCTATTAATTTTAAAAAATTCAAATATTCATTTTCGTATATTATAAGAACAATCAATCTAATTTGGTACCTAACATAGGTACCTATTTAAAATATCTATAATTTAAAAAAATCCATACACAATTCTTTTGTTACAACAAAAAAAAAAGCTGCCTGCTAAATTCACATCCATCAAACGTACGAACATACTGTTAAACGTGCGAAGTTAAAAAGGTCGTTAATTTTTCTGAAATTATCCAATTTTCTTAATTTTTCTTTCCGTAAAATATTTCTGCAAAATATTAGAAAACTATTTTAAAAAACATTAATGAAATAGGTAAAGTCGATCGAAGTTATGGCGTGACAAAGGAAACGGGGATGTATTTTTATATCTGTGTATATGGATATAGGGAGCGGGCTGGCAAGCAGGCGTGTGGATTTGATTTGGATGCAAATTAACAGATGGCGTTGGTTATAAAGGTTGGGTAAGCAACCAGTAGATGGCGTTGCGTTTCGTTAGCCACAGCAACGCGTGACCGGGTAAGTCATAAATAAAAGTCCTTCGCCGCCTCTGTCGGTCTGTTCGCGATAAACTCTAAAAGTGCTGAACGGGGAAAAAGTTCGGTTTATGGGCGAAATTCCTAAAAAATAAAACTAGTTATTTTTATACTAACTTTGGGCCGGGGAATCCGAATCTGAAAGAATTAGGTTGGGGCAAGCAAATATAAACTGAATAACACGACTGCAAAATTTTAAATTCATACACAGCTTACAGGCCATTTTGACGCTATCAACAATGTCATAGAAAAAAACCAAAGATATTTTATGTTCAACCACAGAAAATTAAGTGTTGCCATAAGCAATAATATCAATAACGTAAAACTTTCAGACACGATACTTCCTCACATGATAATTCATCACATAACTCACATTAACCTGATGAATTATGACTATCTCAACGGCCGTATTCTTAGACCAAAAGTGTGAAAATTCGTAGTCTTAACAAGTTGTGACGTAGACCGGTCACCAATATCAATGTTATTATAAGAATCAATGTGAAAAGATTACGCTAGGTTTGTGTAACATGGTTTGTGATAGAAAAGAAAGTGCCCCCTTCGTAGCGCCTACTCGCGTCAAGGCAAGAAAACATCCCAGTTTTCAAGAAGTTTAGCGGCTACGCTAGGTTTGTGTAACATGGTTTGTGATACAAAAGAAAGTGCCCCCTTCGTAACGCCTACTCGCGTCAAGGCAACAAACATCCCAGTTTGCAAGTAGTTTAACGGCTACGCTAGGTTTGTGTGACATGGTTTGGGATACAAAAGTGAATTAAATTTATAAAAAATAATTTCTGAAATTATAAACATGTTTTTTTACGTTATTGATATTATTGCTTAATGGCAACACTTAATTTTATGTGGTAACATGTTATCTTTAGTTTTTTCTATGATCTTTATTCTCAGAAAAAAATGGCCTGTTATTCCTGTTATATTGTATGTAAATTCAAAATTGTACAGTCGTTTAACTCAGTTAATATTGCCGAGTGTAACCTAATTCTTTCAGATTCGGATTTCCCAGCCCAAAATTAGTATAAAGATAATTAAATTTCTTCTTTCGGAGTATCGCCAATAAAAAGATGTGTCATTAATTTATTGGAGATTGTTTGTGTATCGAAAATTTTTAAGTCGTGTTATTCAGTTTATATTTGCTTGCCCCAACCTAATTCTTTCAGATTCGGATTCCCCGGCCCAAAGTTAGTATAAAAATAACTAGTTTTATTTTTTAGGAATTTCGCCCATAAACCGAACTTTACCCCTAAACGGATTTTGATGAGGTTGTCACCAATATATAGAGTGATTCATGAGGAAGGTTTAGGTATATAATTTGTCGAGGTTTTGTGTAAAGTGGTTGAAATACATAATATATAAAGGAGAATGTCTGTGTGTGGTAGACGAGCGGGCTGGCAAGCGGAAGGTGTGGATGGCCCAACACTGAGTGTAACTTCTGTTTATGGAGTCCAATTACAAAGTGTGTTATAATTTAGGACAGTTCTTTTATAGTTGGGGTGTGGTGAGCACTATATAAACAAATCAATCAAATGTACTCATTATTTACAAAGACATCGGTTTACAACAAATTCCATTTTCTCGAACGGGTATGAAACTTATTTTCGCCCTCCTGAAGTGTGCAAAACAAAGCTAAAGTTATTTCAAGCAATAATTCCAATAGGGACCAGCTACACTGAGAATTGAGGTCTGGTGTCAAGGTTATTCTTTAAAAACTGCCAAGAGTAAATCTAAAATGCTGTTCATAGCTTCCGAGGTAGAACACGATTAAAAAAAAACAAACAGTCATTTGATTCATCGGGGCAAAACGTGATTTAAGAGTGATGATTATTTGTGTCACACGTGACTATTTCTGCCGGGAAAGTGGGTTTGTGATTTAGGTCACCTCAGGTGCCGTCACAACACTTTTTTACTAGGTCTTTAGAGTGGGAGATGCGATGAGAAAAGGGGAATTTGGGGGAAGCAACAAGTATGATTCATGGTTTACAACTGTTGAAGCACATTTGGGAAACTACCGATGCCTCGTGTTGGGAGACGTCTACTAATATCTACAGGAATTCCAAAAACTGAACAAATCGGACTAATATCTATGAGAAGCAAAGTGAGGACGAATATCTACAGCTCAAACTGCTGACTAATATATATGAGAACCAAAGTGAGGACGAATATCTACAACACTGGCAGAGGTTGGATTTGCAATTATGTACAGCATATTGGAATAACGTAGGGGAGACCGGGGACAATAGTACCACGGGTCAGTAGTACCAAGGCGAATAACTCCTTAACTATAAAAGGTACGTATACTATGTGTCGTCAGGCGATAGCCCTAATACATGCGGACAATCGTCAGTAGCCCGTGGGACATGGTGCAACCCGGACGTCCGCAATCGGAAGAATAAATTTTTGGGCCCTAAACGTAACTTTTCTCGATTGCGTTCATTCGCTAATATTGCAATGACGATGTACTATTTGTTAGTATTTTGCTATCTACACATTTCTTTGGACATTTGAGTTTATTTTAGGATGGGTTTTGAAGCGTCCGTGAGTAGGGATTAAGCAAAAATTTGAGTTTTAGTTTAAAATGACCCCTCGGGGATGGTTGTACCGATTTTTGCGGGGACGATTGTACCGGTACAATCGACCCCATGCTACAACTAACTCCGAGTTTTTTTAAAGATTCTTTGAGTACAGCTCCCAAATCATACGCTCAAGTGCATGTCCGTGCCCGTCCGCCATACTTTCAATGTCCAAACCAATGCAAATGTTAATGTTAACTTTATTTAAAATTATGTTAACCTTAATGTTGATTAAATGCAAATCCTGGTCCCACGAAGATTGCATATAGCGAGAACCTGGATACATGTGTCATAAATGTGAATCTGAGTAAAAATTTGTATAATTATGTTTCTTTTGCATTTTGATAATTTCCTACTTTATTTATAACGATCATTTTTCATAATATTTTCATTATTTTAAAATAAATTAATAAGTAATATGGTAAGAGGTTGTTTGTTATTAAACCTTTCTTTTGTATGGTTATGTAGTAGCCAGTCTCTGCTACCTCATGCTTTGGATTGTTTCCGAAAAATATTGATCTTTCCAGAAGCGTCGCCCATATTAAAATGTTCGAATGCCGAACCATCGAGAACGTTCCGCCCACCGCTCGTAGGTATCTATCACATCGATACTGAGCTGCGTTATACCTACATACCTGTACCTACCTCTCACGCGTTCCAGAAAAGGTTCGAAACATTGCGCGCCTGAAATGCACAGTTCGGGCGCTTTCGAGAAATTCATCGATGAAAAATTACTGCCGCACAAAGCAATACTCCGACTTGTCGGGCTATATAAAGGCGCCCGGCAAAACACACAGAGTTCAGTGATACGGAGTTTTTCATAGCGTTCAGCAAGCTCGCCTCAAGCAACCGCAGTTCACCTCGACCCAGCGAGAAACTACATTTGCTTTGTTTACCAAAGCGCCGGTAGTGTAATAATAGTTCAGCTGGCCATTCCTGAATTAATTTGCAAATTTTAATTTTTGGTAGAACTCAATAAAGTCTTCCAATACGCAACCTCATTGTTCTACATTGGTAACCTCCAACCACGAGTTCTACAGTTATATAGTTTCAGCATGTTTGCTATTTTTTGTTTGTTCGTTTTTAGTTTATTTGTTACGTTTATGCTATGTTTTTTCAAAACTTAGTTAATTTGATTATGTATATTGTATGGTTACAAGTTTATATTTTTTGTAAATTGTTCCTAAAAAATGTATATGTAGAATTTTTAGCCAGTGTGGTTGTTTGTCCGAAGTACAATTTTTACTTCCCATAATATGGTAAGAGGTTTTTCTTAGTTAATTTTTCTTTTTTGTGGTTACATAGTTCCAGTGTGGTTGTTTGTCCGAAGTACAATTTTTACTTCCCATAATATGGTAAGAGGTTTTTCTTAGTTAATTTTTCTTTTTTGTGGTTACATAGTTCCTATAAGCTACAAGGTGACCGATCCCTCAACAAGCCAGCGTTTTTGTTATTTTTTGTTTGTTAATGTTTTTTCTTGTAATAAATGTTGTATTTTCTACAATAAGTGGTTTTTGAATACGTTTATTTTATGGTTACAAGTTTACATTATAATTATAAATAAGACTTTAATATGTAATAGTTTGAGCTAGTGTATTTGTTCGTTGTATATTGTCATAAAAAATTATTGCAAAAGGAATATACATATATATACATATTGTTTGGGGACAATTGTACCGCGGGGATAATTGTACCACAGTGTTTTCATACAAAATTTTCTTCTTTTTTTCTTCTCTTTTCTTGAGTTTAAAACATGCTATGGTGTTAATATATATTTGTATTGTCATTTTATTATATTACAATAGTTAAGGTTTATGGTAACACTTCAATTGTCGAATTCTATAAGAGGATTTCTTGTGGTCAGATAAATTGTGTATTACGTTCAATGTAATTGAAATTTTGAAAAGTTATTTTATAAACCAAAAGAAAAACTGTTTTTCCTCACCGAAATTATTAAAGTTAACTAAATTTATCCATAAATTCTGTCTTTTAATTTAAATTCCGCTACTGGTACAACTAACCCCGGGGTAGGGGTCAGTTGTAGCATTTCCCCCGATCTGTTTATGCGCTTATAGCTTAATTTCTATAAGATTTAGAAAAATAATATAATAAGAATTTGGTAGACAACTAAATTATCTACCGTCGAGTGTGAGCATTTTTTCATAAACATTATACCTAAGATGTGGAAAATGATCAAAGTCAAATTGGTACAACTGTCCCCAGTCTCCCCTAATATTGCGTAGGTTAGGTTAGGTTTTCCGTACAACCTCTTGCTCAGCTGCCCTCTGTAGATATTAGTCCCACCTACGCTCCATAGATATTAGTCACCACTGGGACCGTCATAGATGTTCGTCCGACCTTTGCACTGTAGATATTAGTCCTCACTCTGAAGTTCATAGATATTTGTCCAACATATGAGCTGGATAAGTTTTAAGATTTTCACGGCCAAAAGCATTTTCGTTATTTGTTTTGGACATTTTTTTACATCTACCGGATCTGCCCTGATGATGGACACTGCAACGATGTCCGAAACGTTGGCTAAAGAAAGAGGTAGCGCAACACGGCATAACACCCCAAAAACAAATAACGAAAAAACATATGAGCTGTAGATATTCGTCCGACATACAGGCTGTAGATATCTGGAGTCCTCGTGTTGGTATCCAAATACGTAACACGGTACACGCTGGATAATAGAAACATGACAGATTGGGCATGGAAAACGTGACTATTTATATATTCCCCCAAACCGGGCCACCGAAAACAAGGAGTTTTTTTTTAGCTTTTCAGGAGGCCCTGAGGAAAATAATTTCTCTCAGGGCCTATGTCATCTTAGCGGATGCTGTGTGGAGGGTGTTTTTAAGAAAGGGAAGGATATGAAGTTCTGGGAAGGGAAAAGGTATGAGGAGTGCGTAAAAACTAGTCTTATACATATATAAAAAATTCCAAAATTTTTTTTTTTTTCAAATTGCGATTTAAAACTGTGGTTTTATAAAGGTGTAACTTTTTCCTCGTTTGGTTTTAATTTTTTTAGATTTTAATTTAAAGTGTGGTGTCTTGCATTTCTAACACCGATCAGAACACATTTTTCACTATGATAGTAAGGGAGTTACAGCGATTTATATGAGACCTATGTGAGCTGGGACAAATTTGGTTTCCTACGATTAAACCGTAGGAAACCAATTTTCTTTTGTTTTACCCTAAGGGGGGGGAGGGGGGGGGGCTCAACTGTTAATTATCGTTAATCAATAATTCGATTAAAAATATGTAAAACTATTTGTTATACCTTTTTGTTTAGTAAGTAAAAAATTATTTTGTATTTTAAGTACCGGGTTGCTACCTCCCCCCCTTCTTGTATTCATGATATAGTGTAAATTCTTAATGATAATAATACAAATAAGATGAAAATATTATATAAAAAGAAATAGAAAATTTCATATCATTCAATTTAATGTAGATCAGAATGTAACGGAATCTTTCAGGTCAATTTTCATACACTTCCCAAACTACCGAAATACGTTAATTTTCGCAAACAAGATAAAAATGATTACAACACGTACAATAACAAAATTAACCAATATTAAAGTACACTTCGCTTGATAAGCGTGATTTGTTTACCTTCCCACGCCCTCACTGTGCCATCCCCGAAATATTCTCTGGATCTTCTACCGCCCCCCTAAAAGTCTGAAACGCCCACAAGGGGGCGTTAAGGCGGTACACAACCCTAACAATTTTTGTTTGCTCAAAACTCAAATTTTAATCATTTCCGGCGATTTCGTAACCATAATAACTTTATTATTTCCATGCCGCACAAGGAATGCGAGTTATTTATATTTTAAATTAATAAAAACAGTACCTCACCATTAATATATTTTACGAACAACGATTTCAAAACTTTATAAAACGTTTTTCAACTATAAAGTTAGCGGTAAGCACCAGATTTTATTTTTCTAGACGATGAATTAAAAACTTCGGAAGGACAACATGGAGACACATTTTAAATATTTGTAACACATTCTTCAGAATTAATTAAAATGAACGCGGCAGAAACGTCTAATCTCCAGGTCTGCTAGGGTGAATTCGACCGTACGTTCGTAGAATACGCCGTGCCGCGGCGTATATTTATTTACACGCTTTCTTCACTTACGACGTTAAGATTCCCACATTATTTTTCTTCTTCTTTTCTTTGATACGGCAAATTCGACAGTATGTCCGTTCAATAGACGGGTCTCGAGTCGCAATTTGTATACACGGCTTCTTTACTTACGTCGTTAAGATTCTGAATATATTTTAGGGTATATTGTAGTCTAAACGCCCACGTTGAAAACCTATGGGTTAAACTGTGTGAAAATCGGTACCAAAATAGAACATGTCCTTTTTCATCCCGAATCCATATATTATGAAAAGACCCACGTGGAAACTGCCTGAAGTTTAAGGTTTTTGGAGCCTAACCTGCTCGAAAGCGAGTATCGTTTTGAAATATCCCCAGGTGAGTATTACATAACGGGTTCGATGATACAACCGGAGCAGCGGAAATAGAGTGGAAAGAATTGCACAAGTCTTAATTCGTGTTGGCGACTCAAATATAGATATAGGACAGATGCTTCGTAGTCAGAGGTGCATGATTTGTGTCACCGGTGGCGTATTCATTCAAGGGGTGTGGTCGTAGATAATAGAAATAATGGAGATGGGCGATGAAACCGTACGCACAGAGTGTCGCCAACATAGTTCACCCGTACTGTTGCAAATCGCATGTACGCACAGCGGCGGCCCGTTTTTCGTTTTTACCTGCACATTAAACGCATAACTTTAATTGAATCGCAGTATTCTTAGTACAAAAGAGCACACAGGAGGTACTGAGGAAAATAATTCCCCTTTAGGGCGGGCTTGTGTCGTCTTTGGGGGGTCTTTTTAAGGAAAGGAAGAAGAGGAAGTTCTGGAAAGAAAAAAGGCATAAGGGGTTGGTAGAAATTAGGGGGTCAATTGTTTATGAGTGACGAACGTATGAATCCATCCCTCCCACTGCTATGCAAGGCGACGGGTCGAGAGAATCCGGCTGGAGAGGCCAAAAACTCTCCCTCCAGTCTCTCCCGATCAAGCCCGCCACGCAGTAGGTGGGCGAAAGCATCCGCCGCTTAAAACTCATTACATGAACCCGGGCACACCTGCTAAGTCATCAAACGTATCGAATCACTTGAGGTGACCTATGGTAGGGATGTTAGTTACCCAATAAATGGTTCCCGGGGCGGCGGCAACCAACCGCCTCCCAAATCGGAAATTCTGTCGGATAGGTACATCTTGTTACACCACGTATAGGTTGGTCATTGACCCGCTCACGAACCAAAAATGATCGATCGGGTTATTTTTTTTAAAAGATTCGTTCAACAACACCCGTGTCCCTTGGTGAGTGCGGTATCGGTGTGGTGAGCGACCGTGTAAGAATTTTATAAAGGGCCTCGTTCTCGCGACAAACAAATACACATGGTAGATACTTGAAATCTAAAATAAACTATCATTTATATACCTGCCACCTACCAACATCAATCCAAAGTACCCGATCAAAGAGCGGGTACTCTCGACCCGATTACTTCGCCAGTGGGTCGTGTAAAATGATTGATCAACCTAGCTCTAGTATAAGTACTAGTGGTACCTGTCGCACATTACTGTACAAATAATAATTAATCTTATCTTTGTTCGTTCTATCGCTTACAGCGCAGGTGGCACACAAACGCCGGGTACTTTACTTAGGTATTTACCCAAATTATGATAATTTATGTTATCTGAGAAATTAGTGAATGTAAAGGAACATTTAAATAAAATGTATCTACGTTGATAACAAATACCCGCCACTATATTACAGTTCATATACCAGCGAGTTTCCGACATCATTTTTTATCATTCTTTAAAATTATAGTGTATTTCAGTTGCGGCTCGAGCACTTCTTTGATGGTGGGGATCGACATTTTATACGTGTACCTGCTGTACCGTAATCTCACCGCCCGGAGAATATACCTAATATAAAATTTTCAACAAAAAAAATTGATGGTCAAATCATGCTAAATAATTTAAAATTTCTAGAGACATATATTAATTTATAACATAGTATAGTAAAAATAACGCTTTATCTTGCAGGATTATTGTCGAACTTAATTTGAACGCGAGCGATTCCCGTCCGAAACTACGCAAACAAATGGTTCGGTATTCTGTCATGAGGGGATTCATTGGATTTTCCCCACTGTATTTGAAATTCGCGTACGAGTGCGCGATTCTCGGATTGCCTAAGACCGAGAAAGAAACGCAAAGAATTAACCAAAATGCCTAAGGGGACAACTCGGATTGTCCCCCAAGTGCGCAGTAGGTTCTGCGCACTGAGAAATGGATGATGTGATCTAATGATCCGGAAATTTTTGTAGTATTTTATTTCTACAAATGTCAATCGCTTTTATGTTTAAAGAATTTATTCATTTTGGTGACGACGGTAATTTCGTTTAGTAGATTTGGGATTTAACTGGTCGGGATTGTCCCCACCGTCCCCTGTGAAGAACCGCCACTGGTTTATTTGCGGCACGTACTCCGCCCTTTCAGAATTAAAACGTTGCTTGAAATGGTCGTGTTTGGTGACTAGATCTGAATAGCCAGGTACTTCCCCACCTTCCTCTTACCTATCTCCTTCCCCGACCAAATACCTTCAGCCTCACAACATACCCCAATGGGGATGCCACAGTCTAACTGGGTCCATACGAGAGCAGCTGAGACTCTTGAGGTATTCACATAAAAAAATAAAAAAAACACAGCATCCCCAAAGATGATATACGCCCTGAAAGGAATTATTTTTTTCAGGCCCTCCTGTGTGGAGCTAGGTACTCCGTAAAAACATGATTTTGCATTACTTCGCGGTTCATCGCACGTCTTACAAGAACAACAATTTACGTCACCCAAAAAAAGTGTTAACAAATATTATCATATTTACATTAATTTTCTTTTAAAATTCGTCGAAACGACAATAATAAATGACGAATAATAATTTTCATTGGAAACATGAAACACAACTACCTATTGCACGAGTGCAATAAATGGACATAAAAGTGCATCCGCAATACATTTTGTGGTAAACATCCGTTAGAAGTCATAACTACAATATTATAATTATGAATTTACAACAGATATTGACAGTAGGCTTTGACGTGATAAACTCATAAATAGCAGTTAACAAACCGCTCCGCAGGTTTTTGCTGCTAAGCCCTGCGTGCGGCTTTTGCTACGGCTTTTTATAGTCCAATTTTTTTTTTACATTAGCTCCACACAGGAAGCCTTGAGGAAAATAATTCCCCTCAGGGCCTATGTCATCTTTGTGAATGCTGTGTGGAGGGTCTTTTTAGCAAAGGAAGGAGAGGAAGTTCTGGGAAGAAAAAGGGTTTTAGGGGTGGGTAGGAATCTGGGGTCAGTATGTCCAGAATTGAAAGAGGCATTAACCCCTCCCACTGCGGTGCAAAGCGATGTTCCGAGAGGGTAGGTACAGTTGGAGAAGTCAAAGGGACTCCCTCAACCATTCTCTCCCGATCCGTCCTGCCGCTGGTGGCAGACGCATCCGCCGCCAAGACCCGGACATACCTCACCCCATGAACCCGGGCTCCCCTTCTGAGTCACCAAACTTAGCGAACCACTTGGGGTGACCTATGGCAGAGGTGTTGGTGAACCAATAAATGGTTCCCGGGGCGGCGGTACCCATACCCGCCTCCCAAATGAGTGTTGACCATTGTATAAATCCAATAGGAACTAGTTTCAAAAATAGCCGGTTCTTCGGATCCTCTGTGATCCAGTGACAACTATTCACCGGGACAAAGTAACCGCGACGGGCAATGACGTCATATGTAATATATAGCCGCGTGGTACTATTAGTCACAACTGACAGTTACAATTATATTACATCAATCATATTACCGTAATTAGTAATTTTCCGTATCCGGAGATACTCAAAATTACAAATCCGTAGTACTTATACCTGCCAGCGGCAGTTCCCCATGCGATCTGTTAACGTAAGTGGCGGCATACTTTGGCATTATTGGCTACTTGCTTAAATTCGGTTCTAATACAAAACGAGCTTTTTAACAAACTTCAAGTAAGAAGGTGGTTTTGCGTACGGCGCGTCAGCAGAGTTGCATTCTTAGCCGGATTAGCACAAAAAATGCGGAAACGCGAGCAACGCCGGGGACTACAGCTAGTATTATAATCATCTCTACATATTATAAATTAAAGTCCTCCGCCGATTCTGTCTGTCTGTTCGCGATAAACTCAAAAACTACTGAGCGGATTTTCAGTTCCGTTCTCGCCTCCAAGGTGAAAACACGTGTAAATTTTGCTCCTGCGTTTCTCTATTTTAAAAATACCAATCGCGAGGTTTTCTCAAAATTTTTTAAACTACCCGGTGCGCCTTGACAAGGGCTTCATGCCTATGTCATTTGTTTTTTTATATTTTTTAAGTTTTAGTACGTTTTATATAGTTTTTAACTAAAAATTCAAACTTTTGTCGGTACGGGCGGATATCGCCACATCCCCCTGCCCCCTCTAAATTAATTGTGTGCGTCTCAGCGAACTCTACTAGTTTTAAAAAAAACTGACTCGAAAAGGACGAATTTTAGTGAATATTTCGGTACTTTTGTCTGAAAATGTGTTTTTTTGTTGTTTTTTTCTAAAAAACAGTGCATCAACGTTACTTTTTTGTGCTGTGAACATTCCCATTCGACGCAGAATAAAATTCCGCGTCTAGTGATACTTTTCTCTCTTCGCTGAGTGTTCTCTGTGTGGTGTAACTTGGTCATCTCGAAATTTAACTATTTGCAGAGCCCAGGATCCATTTGGGTAGTTACGGACGGACATTGAATTTCTGAGGGCAGTGCGGGAATCGCCCAAGTACTGTGACTTACCCCCCCCCTAGCTTTGGACTTAACCCCCCCCCCCTCACCCCCCCCCCCCTCACCCCCCCCCCCTCACCCCCCCCCCCCCCTCACCTCCCCGCCCGAGCCGTAGTTTTTTTCCCCATTTTTGGGGAAAATTGAGGGAATTTTCCCTTTTTTATCCCTTTTTGTGGGGAAAATTTTCTAAATATGGGATCCGACCCAGTTTCGGAAGGCGAGTCGGATGGCGCTGGTCCCGACCCGGGGAAACCGTCAGAAGCTTGGAAACAGACGATTTCCTCAACGATAGAGGCTCTCAGCAAGTCCTTGACCGAGGGGGATCCTCCCAAGAGTAAAAGGAAGCTAAGAAAGACTACCGACAAAGTCAAATCTACCGATCTTGGATCCGATACGGACTCGGAAATGGAAGTTGAGGGCGTTTTACACGTCGAGACGGGTGTACCAATACCTGGCACCAGTGGGGCAGCCATTGTCGGCATTCACCCCCCAACCCCCCTCCAAGGAAGTAAGAAGAGACAACGGCTTAGCGACTCTCCTAATAGCCTGAAGAGCCTTGTAGAATCCTCAAAAAGGGTGATACCAGCTATGGAGAAGTGCCACAAGATACGTATGATTATCATGGACGGTACGAACAAATTGAATAAGGCTGACAAGAGCGCTCTCAACGTTATTTTGGACGACTTAATGAATGATATCACTAACTTGATGCTGGATCTAAATACTATGACCACCAAGAGCTCCACTATCGACCAAATGCTTAACGCCCAGTCCAGCTTGAACCAGAAGCTGGACTCTGTTATTAAGGCGCGTCCACCAGTAATCCAGGAACCTCAATTGAGATCCTACGCAAGTGCTGCTGCCGGCTTGCCGAACTCAAAGAAAGTCTTGATTAATGGTTATGAACGCCCCATCCCTCCTAAACCATTGACTATTCTTGTTTATCCGGATGCTCCTGAAGGGAAAACATCGGAAGGTACCCAGAAAGACCTCGAAAAGGTCATCAACCCAAGGATAGATGACTTTCAAATCGTACGGACTAGGAAGATTAAAGGCGCAGGCATGGCCCTTCAAGCGAAAGGGAAGAAGGACCTAGACAATATCTTAAAGGCTGGATCCAAACTGGCAGCCAGCGGCCTTAAAATGGTCACCCCATTGGGACGATTGCCTAAAATCGTCGTGTACAATGTTCCGAAGGGGGAACCAGCATCGGACCAAGCCCTATTCACGGAGATATACAGCAACAACCTTGATGGGCAGACAACGCTGAATATGGAAGACCATCTTCGTACGATGAGGCGGGTCTCCCTCTTCGGGAAGAGGGATAATCCGACCATGAATATGGTTCTGACGTGCCATCCGGCCGCCAGAAAGGTACTACTGGACAGCGGGATGTGCTTCCTTGGCTGGAATGCTTGCCGCGTACGGGATTATACAGGAGCCACTCGTTGCTTCAAGTGTCACCAATATGGTCACATATCGAAGAGTTGCTCTCAAGACCAAGTATCGTGCCGCCACTGCGCCGCTTTGGGGCACGACCTTGAGACTTGCCCCAAGAAAGCACATCCCGCTGTCTGCGCTACTTGTACGCGCTTTAAGAAGCCGGCGGATCACCCAACGGGTGATAGGGACTGCCCGGCCCAAAAGCAGCAGTCGAAGCAGCCTTTCGTATGACTGATTATGGCTCGTCCTAATCCCCTCTCCCTAGGTCAGATTAACCTCCAGAGATCCCGGATGGCCACGCTGGAGGCGCTGAGGGTTATGTCTGACCTCAACATTGACATTTTTCTCATTCAGGAACAGTACACCTGGGAAGGTAAGACCCCAATTAATTTTCCGGGTGCGGTACTCGAAGTTGGCCGCTCTCCAGGGGCGGGAGTCCTGATCAACACCTCGTTGATCAGTCCCCTCCTTCTGGCTGGTTTTTCTGATGAGTACCAAACCTGTGTATGTATTAGATTTGGCGATACTGAGATCTTCTTGATCTCAGTTTACTTTAAATTTGGGAACCCGGTTGGACCCCACATCCTGAGTCTGACGCGCGCGCTCAACGCGCTTAAAGGCCGTAACATAGTTATCGGAGGTGACTTTAACGCACGCTCACCATTATGGTTCGATACTAGTGATCGTAGGACGGAACGTTCAGACGCCGTTGAGGACCTGATTGCCGCGCAAGGTCTTAGCATTATTAATGAACAGAGTTCTTTTTGTACTTTTTCTAACATACATGGTGAGAGCAACATTGATCTAACTCTTTGCTCTGGATCTGTTGCGAGCAGGATTTCAAAGTGGACAGTCCATGAGTGCGCAATAAATTCGGATCATAGGTTAATCACTTTTACGGTTGGTGTAAATAAAACTGAAGCTCCAAGATCCTCCTGGAACTTCAACACCACTAGGGCGAATTGGGATAACTTTGGGGAAGCGCTACGAGATACGCTAAGGGATTTTCACCACGTAGCAGCTACTGATCCGGATAATTTGGGGAATTTTTTCAATAGGGCGGTTGTATCTGCTGCCAACTCGTCTTTAGGAAGATCAAACCCGAAGACGAGTATTAGAACGCCGTGGTGGTCACCTGAGCTGACTTCGCTGAAGAGCGCCTTCAAGAGGGCTTACAGGGCGCTTGGGCTGTCCAGGAGTGGCAACTGCACGGAGGAGGAGACAGTTGCGCTTCAGGTTAGCCTAAGGTCTGCCAGGTCAGCCTTCAAACGGGCCGTTCTTCGAGCAAAACGAGCTGCTTGGCATAATTGGGTCAACGATGTGGGTAACGCCAACCCGTGGGAAATCCACAGCGCGATAGAAAAGTCCGGGAAAGGATCTGACCGGTATTTGTCAACAGTAATTGGGAAAACAGATGGGAGGAACGCTGAGACAGTGGATGTGGCATCCACTCTCAAAACACTTTTGGGCGAGTTAGTTCCTTTAGAATCAGTAGATGGGGAAAGTGACCACCATAAACAGATCAGAAATCTTTCACGGCTGCCACCTAGAGACCTTGCCCAAGAGGATAACTTCATTAGAGTCACTAAAGCGGAAATTGATGTTATAATAAAGGGATTGGGTCCTAAGAAGGCACCAGGGCACGATAGGCTCAATGGCGTGATCGCGAAGCAAGTCTGGGTCCACGCCAAGGAAGAGCTCTTCCAGGTGATGGACACGTGCCTGAGGAGGGGAGTTTTCCCCTCCGAGTGGAAGCGTGGCGTGCTCCGGATCATACCAAAGGGGAACGGAAAACCACTTACCGACATTAAGGCGTATCGGCCAATTACCCTCCTCCCTGTACTCGGCAAAATCTTGGAGAAACTGTTACGAGAGCGACTTCGGCAAACCCTGTCACCGGCCAGTGACCTGCAGTTCGGCTTCGTCCCCGGTAGATCCACGGTGCACGCCCTGTCGTATGTGCTTGACTGGGTGAAGGCTTGTCCCAAGAGGTATGTAGTTGCGATCTTCCTCGACATAACTGGTGCCTTCGATCACGCGTGGTGGGCAATGATGCGTACAAAGGTGAAAACCAGGCAGTGCTCCAAACTTCTGTTCCAGGCAATCGACGACTACCTTTCTGATCGCACGATCACGATCTGCTTTGGAGATTTTTTGATCGAGAGGGAAGCTGACATTGGATGCCCGCAGGGCTCCATTCTCGGACCTGACCTGTGGAACATCAACTTTGACGACTCCTCCAGGTTACCCTTGCCTGAAGGATGCATCTCTGTCGACTACGCTGATGATAAGACGTATTTGGTCGCTGGGGACAGCAGAAAGGAAGTTGAAAGCAAAGGCAGTGAAGGTTTGAACATGTTCCTCGATTGGGGAAAAAGAAACAAGATGACATTCGCTCCCCACAAGACCCAGGGCCTCCTGATGAAGGGCTCTCTCAGCAGAAGAAGAAATCCCGTCATCAAAATGGGGGACTCTACTGTTCAATTTCGTGAAACTGTGAAATATTTAGGCGTCACACTAGATCGTTCGTCCTCCTTTCTGGCTCACGTCAAGGATGTATCCGGCAAGGCTCAGGCCCTCTTCTTTAAGCTTAGGAGACTCTCCACAGCTGAGTGGGGACTGCGTAATCCGGCTTTGCGTGTTCTATACAGATGCGTATACGTGGCACAAGTCTCGTATGCCGCGTCTGTTTGGGAGCACCGCTTGGATAACTCGCTTATACTCCTGGCTCTCAAGCGGGGCCAACGAACTCCTCTGTTGGCACTATCCGGGGCGTATAGAACCGTTGCTTCGGACGCTTTGCCTGTTTTGGCCGGCATTTTGCCAATCGATCTGGAAATCAGGGAAGTGCTCACTAAGCAGAGATTAACCAGAGGAACCCCGGCTACTCACCTAGGCGTTGTTCTCACTCCGGGTGGGCCGGGGACTCTCCCTGGGCTGCTACGACGAATGAGGGATCTGTCGCTCCAAGAGTGGCAGGTCCGTTGGGATAGATCGAATATGGGAAGATGGACTTTCTCCTTCTTCCCATCAGTTAAAATCAGAATGGAAGGGGCATATCTCAAACTGGACCACTACATCACCCAGCTCCTGTCCGGGCATGGGGAATTCAGGGGGAGACTTCACACCCTCGCCCTGTCTCCCCATCCCAACTGCGCATGCGGATCTACGAACCAGTCAGCCGAGCACATTCTGTGGCACTGCGAGATCTTGATGGATGCTAGAGAGGAAATGCTCGATGGTTTGGACGTACCTATCAGACCAGTATGGAATACTGATCTGGTTTCGAATAAGACGAACTTCGAGTGTCTGAAGAAATTTGCAAGGGTCTGGGTTGAGAGATGGCCTGAGCTTAGAGTCGCTGACTAGAGATTTTTGACACTAGGTGTACTTGTTCCTGATCTACCACGGATTTCTTTGATTTTACTCTTTACCATTTTGCCAGGATGTACAGTTTTCTATTTTCTTTTCTTTTACTATGTTTTTTATGTTTTGCGCTTTACAATTTTACACCTGTACATATTTTTTCTGCTTTTGGTTGTTTACTGCTTGATATTTTGGGTTTTTATGCATTCACAAATTTTCCTTTTCTTTTAGTCTTTATAAGCCTAGCGTAACTAAACGCTCAAGTTTTGTTATTTTTTTTTATTTTTACGATCACATTACCTTATGTTTTACTGCAACCCTCATGCTTTTGAATTATTTTTTTTCTGTTAGTTAATTGGTGAACTTTCACACCAAGCGATGACTCCTACACGCTTTTTTTTTATTTTTTCGTTTTTTTGGATTGGTTACTTGTATATTTTCTTTCAGTTACGTTTAAATGCGAGAACTGAACTCCGTTGTCTGTTATGTACCGTCCTCTTCCCCATTAAGGGGTAGGACTCTGGAGCGTGTCCCCGCCTATGTTTACTGGCTGACCCTACAGAACTGGTGGAGCTGCACCTGTCTTCCGCGCCACCCCCCGTGACATGAAGAGGCTGGGGAGAAGGCCGAACGGCGACCGAAAGCTGTCCGTCCCGCCTCCGGCGACCCGACGCTTTTCTCCCTAGGGTCTTCATCCTTGACTTCCATTTACTCTCGTCTAGGCACCACCGGTTAGCTGGCTTACGGACGACGCCGCCGGTTGTCGGGAGGCCGGACATTCATCCTTCTTCACTGTCTCGGGGACTGCCGGTTGACAGAGTGTGGCAATACCACTTCTTCACTGTATATACTCTCTGTTATCTGTTTTTCTTTTTTTTCTTTTGAACAGTGCTCGGCACCGCCCGCTGGATTGACCATAGTCATCCGCTGTCGTGAGCTTATTACTCACGACGGTTGCTGTATATTTTGTTCTTTTTTCTTTACTTTATTTTGGTTGAGGCTACTAACAACTCGTTTGACTGTCCATGAGGCTGATTACCTCCATGGGCTTTAGAATTGTAGAAGTGACTATAACAGTACAATCCTGTAGGCGCGCCTGCATACCGCCCTCTAACAACGTATGCGGGGACATTGAAGCTCTAGATTCGTTATACAAATGTTAAATGTAGAGTCGTTTATAAAAAAAAAAGTAGATTCTTGCGAGAGCTCCGAAGGGGCGACAATAAGTCGCCTATACCGGGGCGGGACAGTGGTGGGTGCTTCAATGAGCGGATTTTCATGCGGTTTTCACCAATAGATTTTAGTGAACAAAACATTTTGTTATTTTTTTTACGAAAACATTTCAACGAGACATTAGTGTACAAAACACTTATGAGACCAGTACTCACATACGCAGCTGAGACTTGGGTACTAACTAAGAGGAATGAGCGAGCACTGGACGTTTTTGAAAGGAAAATTTTGACGCGTATTCTTCGGACCGGTTTTAGAAAATGGATTTTGGCGCAGACGTTATAACGAGCTAAATACTCTGTTTAACGTCACAAAATTTATAAAACTGGAAAGACTTCGGTGGCTGGGCCATGTGGAGAGAATGACCGAGCATCAAGCACCAAAGTCCCTGCTGAACTCAAGACCGACAGGGCGAAGGAGCGAAGGGCGAGCCTGGGAAGACAAGATTAAGATGGAGCGACAACGTCAAAGATATATCTACGTTGGAGCTTCTAAAACTGGAGAGAGCTGGCACAAAACCGAGATGAGTGGAGGAAGACTCTTGAGGAGGCCAAGACCCATCAGGGGTTGTAGAGCCAAGAGTAATGATGATTTCACCAATAGATAGAGTGCGACATGAGGAAGATTTAGGTGTATAATTTGTCAAGGTTTTGTGTAAATTGGTAGAGCAGAATAAAGGAGAATGTCTGTATGTGGTGGAGAGCGAGCTGGCAAGCGGGCGGTGTGGATTTTGTATCCAAATTAACAGATGTCGGTGGTTATAATGGTTGGGTAACCATCCAATTAGGGAATGCAAATCTCACGAGATTGGGGCTCAAGCGAGATCCCGCGAGTTTATGAATAACAATACTGCGAGATCTCGCCAATTTCGAGATCTCGCGAGATTGGCAGTTTTGTGTGTTTTTTTGCAAATAATTACAATATTTGAATAAATTGGGATAAAAATAATAAAAATTATAAGATGAACATTTATTTTCACGAATTTTTGAATAGACTATGCATCAAACATTGACATATTTGACGACCTCCGTAGTCCAGTGGGTAAGACTCTTGACTCACAATCCGGAGGTCGCGGGTTCGAACCCGGCATGCGCAAATAAATTTTATTTGATTAATTTGTGTTATTTCACAATTAATTCATTAAAAATAATATATAGTATATTTGCGGCATGTTCCAGAGTGGAAGATACTATCAGTATCGCCCTGGTGTAAGACCACCATTCAGAATTGAAACGTTGCTTGAAAATGGCTTTAGCCGTGTTTAGTGACCAGATCTGAATAGCCAGGTACTTCCCAACCTTCCTATTCCTCACCTCCTTCCCCTCCCCACTACCTTCAGCCTCACAACATACCCCAATTGGGGATGCCATAGTCTCACTGGCTCCAAACGGGAGCAGTTGAGATTCTTGTGCGGTATTCACTGTAAAAAAAAAAATATTGTCTACAATTTTTTAATAAACTTCTAAGTAGTAAACTTTGACGTACGTATCTATCAAATAACAAATGAAAGACACAACCAGTCATCTCTTCTAATATCAAACAAAAATCTTTTAGTAATAAAACAGTTCTTTTATAACAAACAAAACAAAGAGAAGTCAAAAAATTAAACTTATTATCTAAGTTGAGTTGACTAAAACTGAGATATTATTATCAATGAAATAAAACTGTATCTACTCAGTAGATCCATTAGATATTGCAGATTAATTAACAAAATAAACCAATTAGTCGGACTATTAGGAATTACAGATTAATTTAACAAAATATACCAATAAAATGAAAGATTTGTTCAGTTCAAATCACAGGCCATTATTACGAAAATAACTCCTTAAGAAGCACAAAATGTCCAAAGAATCGTCTGCCGCTGAGAAGGCCCTTTCGGATTCAACGCTAGTTGGAAGCACAGATCTCAGGCTACCTCAGGCCGCCGCCGCCGCCGGTGTCTCACGCGCACCGAACGAAACCGACAGATCGCAACACCGTCCGTGTCAGTCCGCACTTCGAATAAGACGTTTTTATGCTCGAGTGCAATCTCGTTAAACTCGCGAGATCTCGCTAAAAAGGGCCGAGATCTCGCGAGAACGAGATTGCATTCCCTAAATCCAGTGGCGTAGCTAGCATGGGTGGTACCCGGGGCGGATGTCATCCCCCGGGGCGTGGTGTCACCCCCCCCCCCTATTAAAGTTGAGTTGAGAAAAAAATCAAAACCGCCAATTTCGACTTCATAAAATTGGTCCAACCTGGAGGGAGGGGGGTGGCTAGAGAATTTCATTTCATATTTCTAGACAAATTTATGCTATGTTCGCCTATGAAAAGACCTATACACAAAATTCGGGGTACTCCACGGGGAATATACGAAAGAAGGTGACGATTATCCTTCGTAAATTTTTTTTCCACAGTCAAGTGTCACCCCCCTGTCGGGTGGCACCCGGGGCGGACCCCCCACCCGCTACGCCACTGCCTACATCCAATAGATGGCGTTGAGATTCGTTAGCCACAGCAACGCGTGGCCGGGTCAGCTAGTAATTCTTATAACCGACGGTCGCACGTGTCAAGTGTCAGCTATAATATAAATCTGTAAATACATATTTATTTTAGACCACGCTAAACAAGTGTGGCTTATTTGGTATAGTTTCATTGTGGTGACTCGAGAGAGGTCGCGACCTTATCCATTGCTAAAATGGCAACTAATTATAATTAAAAATGTATTGTTTAATACCAGGAAAAGACTGCCCGATTCAGACGGCATTGTGCAAAAATGGTGACGAATGGTAAACAATTAACACCGGAATGTTCTGAAAATCCGTTACATTTTTGATAATTAGGAAACAGAAAGTGCTTCACAATACAGGATGTACCAAAAGTCAGCGTTGTCCTTTGAACGCCAAATGATAGACCAACTCAAGATGGATCAGAATCTCAAAACATGACTTAATGGGGGAAATAGGTGTAGAGGCTTCAAAATATTATTTCATAAATCGATAGTAGAACTTCAAAAATATATTCTGAAAATTTCAAAACAAAATTCCACCCCGTTTAAAAGTTATAAGCGTTTGAGTGAGTGTCCCTAGGTACTTTACTGCCACTCTTATTTTCAAACGCGTTTTTCTCAAAACTACTTTTTTCGCAATTGCGTAACCTCTAACTCCTAGCGTTATCAAACTCAGCACATAGTATCTTTACATAGTATAAAATGAAGTCGCACACTTTAACTACGCAACGGATTTTCAAGCGGTTTTCACCAATAGATAGAATGATTCATGAGGAAGGTATTTAGGTATATAATTTGTCAAGGTTTTGTGTAAATTGGTTGAAATACATAACATGTCTGGCCTAGCGGCAGCGGGCAGCGGGAAAAGGGGAGCAGACAAACGGGCGGTGTGGATTTGATTTAACAGATCTGATGGAGTTGGTTAGGTATAAAGGTTTTAAGCGTCGATGTCACAGAGCGAGTTTACAAGCTACTATCTGGGAAATTCACTATCTGTTAGTAAACTCGCTCAGTGTCATCGCGTTACTTGCTAACTGGCAGATTGTTGACAATCTACGAAAAAAGTTGATAGGTCGTCAACTTTACTCGCCACACGCTTGCTCGTGATTGGTTTATTTATGTTTTTCAAGATGGCTGCCAATAAACAGCTGATTTCGACTGTCAAACATCACAGAATTAGTTCACGCAGGCGTCGTTATTCTCGCTACTGGCGCTAGCAGCGACCTCAGTTTCCTACGCTACTGAGCGAGTGGACAGTTTTGTGTGTCATCATGACAATCTTACTCGCCGATTTATCCGCTTTTAGTAGATAGTAGCTTGTAAACTCGTCCTGTGTCACCGAGCCTTTACCCACAGCAACGTGTGGCCGGGTCTGCTAGAATTTATACATATAAATGCGCTCTATTTGAACCTCAATCCTAAACAGTATCTTTATTTTAACTATTTTTTTATTGCTAAAAAACGTCCAAAATAATGATATTATAAAATAAGTATACAAAATTTTTACATTCCTCAAATTATTAATTTTCGTTTTTTTGTGAGGAGTGAGGTTCAAACAGAACAAACACTTATAAAAAAAGTAAATTTTCTTGAAAAATTTATTTCCAGTGAAAATTGTGACCTCCAGGAGTTAACACAAATTGCCCAGCCGAATTGCGACATACAATGTTACAATGCGCGGCAGCTGTTATTTTTCGAGGAAAATATTAGAATAAACTCTCGAATATATGTGTAAAATGACCCCAAAGCATAAATAAAATATTTATACTCCTTATGTGTTAAAAACAAATCATGAAAATCACTAAAAATACGCCGTCCTACACCTATTTCCCCCCTTGAGTCAAAATAAATCAGTCAATTTGGTTAGCAAAGTCATTTTGAAATAGCGAATGAATAATATAATACTTTCTCCACTTTTACTGGTGATGTTTACTAGAGCGTTGTATGCAACGATCGCCACTTCCACTCACCACACGTCAGGCGTGCGCCGTATATATTATTACTATGAGGCGGATAGTGGCGGCAAAACGTAAAATTCCAGAGCCGCTCATTATTAAAGGCAAAACAATTAAATTATCGTTATTTAACCGGTCAAATTTGTTTTAAACAGAGTGTAGCTCATGCACGTGGCTAGCGAATACCATAAGAGGTTTGGTGTGAACAAATTCTCAATTTTTTATTATTTTTTACGAAATAGATTTTCAAACAGTGAATTCGTACAAACAACACTTTTGCACATACAAATATATTGGATTTTCAGTTTGGAGGTTGTGTGATATCAATTGTGTTATTTTAATGAAATATTATACCAAGTTTGTAGGAAATAAATAGAAAATTTAATAATAACGATATTCCAGTTTTGTCGCTGGCATTAGCATGCAGGTGCAGAGCGAACTACTGTGATATAGCAGACAAAATATTACGACATGCAAAAGGTTGAGTTCAAATGGAAAGGTATTAATCGATTTCAATAAAATAACATTACATCTTATACTTCTCTTTGTCCTTTTTGTGATAAAAATCACTTTACTTGACTTGCTAGCTGCGGTTTCCCTCAGCGGCGAGTCGGGCAAAATGAAATATGATATCTTTATTTGGAATATTATAAACATATGTATATAATATTATTTTCGTCTCTTTCTCTTCAATAGAAAATATAAGGAAAAGAAAAGAGATATATTATCGGCTTGTTTTCTAAGAAAACAATCTTTCCAAATCTACAGCAGGACGTGAAATGTTTTTAATACTTTGAATATTACGAAACAGTATTGACAATATAATTTTATTTTTCGACAGTATTTTTTAGAAATCCACTTGAAATAAGATGTGAACAGATTTGTTTTTATTTAGGTATAGTCGACTCAATTTGGGAGGCGGGTATGGGTACCGCAGCCCCGGGAACCATTTAATGGATAACCAACACCTCTGCCATAGGTCACCCCAAGTGGTTCGCTACGTTTGGTGACTTAGCAGAGGTGCTAGGGTTTATGGGATGAGGTTTGTCGGTGAGGTGTGAGGTGATCGGTGTATTGGGCTACATGTCATGTCACGTATCGTATGGGTCAAATGCAAGAGGTGGTGAGGCGTGAGGAGTGTGAATGAGATTTTTGTATAAGAACCGGGAGGTGGTGTTGGGGTGAGCCATTCATATAATAATACCGCACAAGAGTACCAACTGCTCCAAAATTTTTTTTTTTAAATATTTTTTATTGTAAATTATTGTTATGTGAATACCGCACAAGAGTCCCAACTGCTCAAAAATTTTTTTTTCTAAATATTTTTTTATTGTTAAGTAAATACCGCACAAGAGTACCAGCTGCTCCAAAAAAAATTATTTTTTAAAATTTATTGTAAATTACCGCACAAACGTCCCAACTGCTCCAAAATGTTTTTTAATTTTTTTTAAATATATTTTTATTGTAAATTATTATTATGTGAATACCGCACAAGAGTTCCAACTGCTCAAAAAAAATATTTTTTTAAAATTATTGTTATGTGTTATGTGAATACCGCACAAGAGTCCCAACAGCTCCCAAGGGAGGGAGGTTGAGGGAGTGTTGAGATGAGGTGTAGGGGGTTGCTGAGGGGGGGATCAGAGGGTGGGTGCAGGGGGGGGTGGATCAGAGGTGGTGGTAGGGGGAGGAGGTGGAAGGGGGTCAGAGAGGAGGGGGGGAAGAACAAACACGGGAGGCGGGTATGGGTACCGCCGCCCCAGGAACCATTATTAGATAACCAACACATCTGCCATAGGTCACCCCAAGTGGTTCGCTACGTTTGGTGTCTTAGCAGGGGTACCTGGGCTCATGGGGTGAAGTTTGTCCAGGCCGGATCCGGAGAGAGTGGTTGAGGGAGTCCTTTTGACTTATACGTCCACAGCTGATGACATAGGGTCTGAGGGGAATTTTCCTCAGGGCCCCTTGTGTAGAGCTGGAATTATCTAGCCAACCCCCCCCCCCCCCTGTAAGCGAAAATATTTTGTAACACCTCACCTCAACTACAAACTCATCCTGATGTCGTGTCCTACCCAACACTAAGTCTTTGGGGTTGCTGTGTGGAGTTTTTTTTTAAAGAGACCCATTGGAAACAAAGAGGGAGGAGACAAAGAGGCCAGCAAATCATTCCATAGCCGAGCTGTTGAACTCAAGAACGAGTCGTAGGAACGAACCGTTCTCATGTGACTCGACTCGTTCTCGTAACTCGTTCTCACTCGACAAATGTCGGGCACGTAAATTTTAAAATTATTTTAAATAATATATGACATATTTGCGGCGCGTTTCAGAGTGGAAGAGACTCTCAGCATCACCCTGGTGTGAGACAACCATTCAGAATTCAAGCGTTGCTTGAAATGACTTTGACCGTGTTTGGTGACCTGATCTGAATGGCCATGTAATTCCCAACCTTCCTCTTCCAACTTCCAGCCCCAGCAATTGGGATTCTTGTGCGGTATTCACATAAACAAATGTTTTTAATTTTTTATTGTTGTACTTTCACTCCACACAGAAGGTCCCGAGGAAAATAATTTTTCTTCAGAGTCTATGTCATCTATGGTGATGTTGTGTGGATGGTTTTTTTTAGGGAGAAGAAGGGCCTTGAAGAGGTCTATGTTGAAGAAGGGAGGAAACACAGAAGCCAGCAATCATTCGACAGCTGAGCTCAAGAACTCGAGAACTTGAACAAGCCGTAGAAATGATATTCTCATGCGACATAAAAGTCAACCATGCACAAATGTTGGGTGCCCGATTGGTGTGTTTCCCAATTATGCAACGGTGCCGAAGGGATCACAAACGCTAGTTCCTTGGAGCATCTTCCATTGAAATACCGGTAGAACACGGACAGCATTCCTAACTGATGCCAGTGCTCTAAAGATGAAGAGATCCAGTTGTAATCGGGGAAGCTATCAAACGGACCGCCCGTTTTTGCGCAGTCATGGTATTTTTTTAAAATTATTTTGGAACTCCAGACCAGAGGTGGCTGCCAAATTGAACAGTTGGGCGCACTTGTGATTTGTACAGGGTCAGCAGTTAAAGTATATCTGCAAAACAAACCGTTCCGAGAAAACTTTGCACGTCATGTATTTATTATAAGTCAATAAACTTTTATTTCCGACAACGTACTCAACTTGCTAAAACTGTGAAGTAATTTAAAACAACTATTTAATAGGTACCTACGCGTTTTTTGCGTGTTTAAAAATTAAGTTATGTCTTCCCTAGAGTTCGGCTCTGTAAAAGCCTCCACTTTGCCGCCTCCTAATTATTACAGACAGAGGGAAGCCCACGAAACAACGCTACGTCATCGGATGTACAGACAAACCAGTTTTTGGCGAAATGGCCGTAAAATGATTTTAAACTGTATTTACAGTTTGCAAAAAAACAAATCAGACAAGAAAAACTGCCAGCTGATTTAGGCCGACAAATCAAAGAATTCTTCGATAGCTTCGTCCAAACAATTTTTCTAAAAGTGGGCGCTAGAGGTTTTCAGGGGGGCGGTAGAAGGCTCAAAGAAAATTAGGGTGCGTTAAGACGCGGTGTACCCGCTTAAAAAGAAGAAGATGGAGAGATATATAAATATGAATGTTAGAGAGCTAATTAAAAACAATAATAATATTTAAGCGAAAATTGTGAAATGTTTAATAAAACACTACTCGTTTAAAATAGAGCAAAAATCTCGTGGAAATTGTCTAAAATAGCTTTAGAAACACTGTGATTTTTTTCGTACATAACTTGTAAAATAACTGAAAAACGTGTTTATAATAATTTTTGGAGCTTAATTTGCGATTTTTTTGTATCGAGGGAATTTCATATAATTCCCATTTCGGAGTAGGGAAGATTAGAGATGCCACGAATATTCGGCTACTATTCGGTATTCGGCTACTTTTTTCATTATTCGGTATTCGGCCGAATATTGCGAACTATTCGGCCGAACACCGAATAGCAAATCATGAAAAAAATACATTAAAAATAATAAATAACATATTACTCACAAAAATTTCTATTTTAACAAAAAATCAGAACATTTAATACCTAAAATCTATCAGTGGTAAGTTTTGCCGAATGAAAACAATTTTTTCAGTATTTGTTGATGGCAAACGATTGCTCTTTTCCTCATAAATTATACCTGCTTCCGAAAACTATATACTTCTACATCAAAAGGATTAGGCAGCGTTTTCGATGAAAGCTACCAGGCGGCTGGACTTTTTCCGACACTTCTAACAATTATCGTTATGTTTCAACCAATTTACATAAATCCTTGACAAATTACATACCTAAACCTTCCTCACGAAACACTCTATCTATTGGTGAAAACCGCATGAAAATCCGTTCATTAGTTTTCGAGTTTATCGCGAACAGACAGACAGACGGTGCGGGTAGTGATGTAGACCCGGGAATATTCCCCGGGGAATATTCCCGGGAACGGGAATATTCCCCGACCTGAAATAAATTCCCGAAAACGGGGAATTTATTTAATTTTTAATAAAATGGTTTCTACACTTCTCTTGGATGCTTTATTGAGAGTTGGCAGTTATCTAAGGGGACATCCCTTGATGTAGGGACTTCCCTACCACTTATGCCCCCCCCACCCCCCTTAGAGAAGTCCCTGCAGACCAGGGTATCCCATGTAGGGATTTCCTCAGGGTCCCATGTTTATCTCAGGACGATTTATTTTTATTTAAAGGAGTGTTAATTCACTCGCGAATTCACATTTCAGTATATTCACTATACCTTTGGTATTTATTTGAATATTATAAACCTTGATATTATTATTATCATATTATAGCGGGTTTTCAGTCAGCACAATATTTATTATTATTTAAAAATAATTTATTTAAAAAAAAATGATTTTGACATCAATGACATCTTTGGTTGGTTAACATAATTTCATACTACTCAGATATATTTTAATATTTTGGTCGATACTAGTGCCATTCCCTTAAGGGAAGTCCCTTTAGGTTTCCTGGAAGGGAACTCCCTTAGACATGGGGGCCTTAGGGTATCCCATGTAGGGATTCCCTGAGAGTTCCCATGTTTAGGGACTTCCCTTAAGGGGTATCCCTTTGGGTTTCCTGGATGGGAACTCCCTTAGATTTGCTATATAACATACTGGATCCTGGTCTCTCTGCTCAGTGTTATTGTGTAGCTGCTGAAAGGTTGTGTGCACGAGTTTTGAGATTAATAATCTAAAAATTCCCCCTCCCTCCTATTCCCATATATATTGGAATAGATTTGACTTTTTATGGATCTATACTGCTAATATGTACCATATGTGTGTATTTTTTATATTTTAGTTAATAAATATTATTCTTTTTGAGGTATTATCTTGTTAAAATCAAAATTCCCAATATTCCCCGTCCAGGGGAATATTCCCCAAAAATAAATTCCCGGGAATTTATACATCACTAGGTGCGGGGGACTTTACCTTTTCATGAGTTCAATTCATTTTGATTCATGAAAACGATTATGAGTTCAATCCATTTTAATTCAAGAAAACGATATTTATTATTTTAAATTCATGAAAACTGTTTGCGAAATGTGCCAAGTGTCACCGAATATTCTGCTATCGCTAAAATCGCTATTCGTGGCGTCTCTAGTGTGGATATTATCTTCACGAGCAACATATATTTCTTAAGAGCTTTAAAACTTAAGTATTTAAAATTTATATAGTGCCCGAAGGGGTGTGTACTAGTACTGTATTAAAATATAACTAGCCGTTGGAAACAATAGTTATATTATTTCAACGTCCAACGCTGTTGAAAATAATTAGCGCCAACAGTTGAAATATAATACCTACATGCGAATATTATTCAACGCAGTCAACGATTCAACTGCCTAATAAATAAAAAGGGTTAAGAGTTTGTACTTCGTGAACAACATTACTCGATATTTTAAATGGTCTTTTGGTTATGTACGTACCTACTGCACGTTTTTTTTTTCCCATCCAATACGGCCGATACGCAGCGCCAGGGAACAATCAAATTTATCAACGACAAGCAAAAAATAACCTATTGATAATTATCAACGCCGGTCGCCTAACAGCGACGTTTTGAACCTATTGTTTTCAACGGTGTTGGAATGATAAGTCAAAAGGGTCAAGAGATCACACTTCGTGAACGATATTATACCTAATTAGACATGGTCTTTTGGTAATACGGCCGATACGTAGGCCCAAGCAACAAGCGAATTTATCAGTGACAAGCAAAATATATCTTCAACGTCTTTTAACATTTCAACAGGGTAATATTTTCAGCTCCGAAACCAACGTCTTCCAACAGTTTCAATTTTTAACGTTATTATAGGATTATTATTACGTGTGTGGGGCGTGGGGCATAGAGATAATAATAATTAATAATACATCAATGATTCGGGGAACCACCCGTTAAAAGGGATTCCTTAATACGATTTTGATATATTTTTTGTTAGTATCGTGTCGATCTCTTATTATAGTTGCGTCAACGTCGACGTTTGCGTTGGATAGAATTATCGTCAACGCCCAGTACTAGTGTGTACTGTGCAGAGGACGTCCCGCCGAATATCAAAAGTATAAAACATATTTTAATTCAAATGCGACAAGGATGAAATTGATTGTCCATATACTGTAGTATACATATATACCAGCGTATACTCGTAAATACAAATGCGACAAGGATGAAACTGATTGTCTATATACTGTAGTACACATATATACCAGCGTATACTCGTAAAAACAAATGCGACAAGGATGAAACTGATTGTCTATATACTGTAGTATACATATATACCAGCGTATACTCGTAAATACAAATGCGACAAGGATGAAACTGATTGTCCATATACTGTAGTATACATATATACCAGCGTATACTCGTAAATACAAATGCGACAAGGATGAAACTGATTGTCTATATACTGTAGTATACATATATACCAGCGTATACTCGTAAATACAAATGCGACAAGGATGAAACTGATTGTCCATATACTGTAGTATACATATATGTATATCAGCGTATACTCGTAAATACAAAAATCGAAACGCAAATAAATTCGTTTGATGTCCATACGAAGTTATTAAATAAAGGTATTTTTGAAGTCAATTTTAGGTTTTAATGGGTAAATAAAATAATTGCCAACAAATAATCTATCTTCTTCTATATAAATAAAAATCAATCGCCGAAATGTATATACGCGCATAACTTCCGAACGACTGCACCAAATCGGATAATTCTTTTTTTTTGGATTCGTTATTGTCAGGACAAGGTTTGTATAAAACTACTGGTGAGCTCTGGCATTATGAAAGTTGTATAAAAAAACTAAACTAGGTTGCACACGAGCCGTTTGAATACTGAATATACCGGGACTGAACTCGGATAGGGGGTTGGTGGGAGTGGGGGAGGGGAACCAGGGGGAGGGGAAATCGGGAGGGGGTTTCGCGGGACGGGGGAAAGTGGAGTGGGGAGAGGGAAGGTGGAGGAGGCGGAGTGGGAACGCGAGGGGAAGGGGACGCAGGAGAGGAAGGGGAGGCGGAATGAGAAAGGACACGCAGGGAGAAACAATTTCTTTATTAAATGGCATAGCAAAGCATGCCGGGTATCAGCTAGTAATTTTATAAGTATAATTTCGTGGACCAACTGTCCGGGGATCAACTGTCGTGGGGATCAACTGTGGGAGATCAACTATCGTGTCAACACGGGTCTGGTAGCGATTAATTAGCAGTTGACAAATGGAGATTTCTCCAAAGCGCATCAAAACTTTCGCCAAGGTTTTGCAACGCTCATTTTATTGACTGTTCATAATAATAATAATGGCGCATTTACCTTGCGAAAAGTTATAAAAATATAACATTTTACAAGACAGTTTGACCGTGAGACGCTTTTAGCAAAACCACCTCAACCTAAGCCAGGACATTGATTTAATTTTTTTAACTTCATCATTTTAAATCACACAGTTTTAATAGGTTAGGATCTGCGTGGTTGAATTTCAGAACCCGACTTCGATTGCATGTCCGACATCACGCCTTACCCGTCGCACCTTGTAAACATCCGTGTACGTAGATTTTCAGACAAAGCTACCATTGCATTGTAGTTCGATTTATAATTCAAGAATTCGTCACAAGATGACGCAACTTTCGCAAAGGGAAGTTCCCTTCCTAGGTATAAGTTCTACGAATTTGTGGAACTGGAGCTGGAGCATAAATAAACCAATCATTAGATTGATAACTTGATGCTTTTTGTACTGGCGAAGTGTCAACGCTATTTACTATATTTACATGCTATCTATATATATATTTGGTCGCCGATGTGATATGACGTCACACATACCATCGACAAGAATTAAAAAAAAGGCTCAACCGTAGACAATATAATTCTTCTCTCGGTACCTACCTAATTCATTAGCCTAAAATATTATTTTAAAAATAAAGTGAAATGTCAAAAACTTTCCCAGAGCAACAAGAGCTGCATCTGACGGATTGCTGCTTGAGAAAATGAACTTACTTTTCTTTACAGCTCATTTTCTCTAGACAGAGCTTTTGTCAGATGGAAACCCATTGCTTTAAGAAACCAACTATCGTAAAATAACCTAAAATTACTTGAAATTTGAATCCCTTCAAAACGGGAAGCACAATTTCAAATAAGATTAGCGTTCCTACGACAATATCGAATTTGGCACTTCTCTGATATAGAGAAATGAAAACTCAATTACATGTTTTAGTATTTTATTATAAACAGGAAATACAAGAATAACCAAATAACCATCATGCCGTTTTCCCGCAAGGGGTAGGCAGATAGGACGGACGGCCAAACAACTCGGTCTTGGCACACACTCTTTGCCTCATTCACATTCGCACATCCGACTCATACATCTTATTGTACTATTCTGACATTTGCCGTGGCCCGGCGCAAGTATCTGATTCACTTGATCGTGTCAGGCCTTCCTCCGGCGTCCCCGACTTCATCAGCAGGGGGGGGGGGAGTGGAGTGGGGAGAGGGAAGGTGGAGGTGACGGAGTGGGAAAGCGAGAGGGGAAGAGGACGCAGGAGAAGAAGGGGAGGCAGAAGGGGAACGGGACGAATGGGAAAGGACACGCAGGGAGAAACAATTTCTTTATTAAATGGCATAGCAACGGCCGGGACCAGCTAGTATTTTATAAATCGGTAGAAATGCGGAATGAGTTTTAATTTTCTAATAAGTTTTCAGTTTAAATATTATATTTTTACAGTCGGGGTAAAAAGTCCTCAAGTGTTTTCGTTAAAATAACTAAGAGAAATATTCTTGTAAATACGTGAAAAAACGTAGTGTCTTTGTATTTATTTTGCTTGGCGCTTTGACGTCACTTGAGATTCACAGAAATTCGGAATAAAAAGTGATTGTACGTAATCTCTTATTATGTACATATGTAATATTATTATTCCGATCGTTATCATGAGGAACACGGACGGCGATAGCGGAATTAATGTTTTTAGCTGCCTAAAAATAATTAAAAATCAATTAAACATTCACAATTAATTCATTATCTACATTTTAGATTTACGTAGCCTTTCTTGCGAAAATTATAGAAATAGAGCCAGTGGCGGTCCTTCCCCCAGCTCAATTGGTCAAAAACTGCCCAAAATTATAAGGTGACTGTAAAACATATATATTATGAAATAATCCACTCGAGCGACAGCGCGATTTACTCGTGATTTTTTTTCCTCCGATTGCTCGTGTTTTTTTAAAAATATTTCCCGCCCACATTAAAAAAAATCATACCTCCGAATTTTAATATAGAGACTGTTACGTAGCGCCCAGGCACCACCCTACGCCAGTGAGCGGCATACCGCCCGTTCCCCCCGGGCAATCGTACCCCTTCTCCCCACGCCCCACGCCCTCGCGACCGGGCAACGCGCCTCACTCACGCCGGGACCCCGCTAGCCGCAACCCGTGACCGTCGCTGCAACTGCGCCACGGTTCCGGAACATTCTACCGAATTCACGGAGCCCAAGCGTGAGACGTGCCCGTTCACCATGTTCCGAGTCGACCGGCTCCCCAGCCACGCTACCTGCTTGCAAGGAATTCCCTGTTAAGCGTAGCCGGCCATCCTCGCCCAGAATGCTCTCCTGCCACGCCACCTGGTACCAGTGAGTAACGCCACTTTCCCCCATTTTGTTGTGTCCTTACTTGCCCGCGAACAGCGACCGACCCTCAGGGAGGACGCGATTTGAGAGAGATTTGATAGGCTTCCCCCATGTGTAGGTAGTCGATTTGTGTACCTGTGCCTACTAATTGATTGTAAATGTACCGCCCTGTTGTATTTGTGTGTGATCCCGACAATACAAGAAATGTTTACCTAGACGATCTTTTATTTGACGAGGCGTAACGAGTGTGGATATATACTATGTACCCCCCCCCCCCCTTTTTAGCTACCTACGACCCTTGATGATGAGGGCCCCGCCAGTTCTGCCGACCTATCTGAGCTAGCTTTGGAGGCAGAACGTGGGTGCTACGCCCGTGGTACGCAACAAGACATACAAACTGATTATAGTTCTGTACAGCTTATGAATTCACCTATCTTTTGCCGATTTTCACATACTCGTAGGATTTGTAAAAAAATATATGATAAAATAGTAAACTTTGGTAAAAAAAAATGTGGACGAATTTAGGGCCGCTGTCAATCGCAGAAAAATAAAAGCGGTCCATACTTTGACCTTAGTCGCACCAGTGGTTGCAAATCAAAACAAATTATAGCCTGTATGCATGGACATATGAATATATCTGGACCTGCCCTAAGTGATAAAAGCGTATTATTTCCCCCTCTTCATACCGGTTCCATGGAGCCGGCTGGGCTTACGAGAGCCTCGCTTGAATCTAAAAAATGTGACGTCATCATTCTTGTCCTGACCAGCGCCGAGCTCACATCGTACATTTTACGAAATAACACGGCAAAATGAGAGCTTGTGCTATACCCTAAAATATATGGATATAGCGAATATGGTCGGTTCTCCGTGAGCTCGTCGCTGGTTACAGGGGTAAGTAAAGTATGCAACATTTGTAAAAGTGTCTTAACTAAATACGGCAACAAAATATTCCTCTGTGAAAATCGGCGAACTTTACTTTGCCGCATTTGGACTTCGCAAATATGTTAATTCGCGCTCCCATGTAAAAAGGTCTATTCATTCAAAAGCAGATTTTGCTTTTAAGAACTAAATGGTGATATTATAAAGCGAGATGCCTATATACTGTCAGATTGATTTTTTAACGAATCACAGTCATCTTTCCCCTCTTCGCCCCCCATAGTTTGGTTTTACCCCTCATCTGTATCTTCTCGTCTATTAAATTTGGATGTCTATGCCTGTATGTTATTCTAATGTATGAGCTAAATTATTGTAAAGTTTCATTAAAATCCATTAAGTAGTTTTGGCGTGAAAGAGTAACAAACACACATACATCCATACAAACTTTTGCGTTTATAATATTAGTAAGAAGTAAGGTACATATATCGAAATTATTTCTTCCGCAAATACAATTTTTATTTTTAGCCCAGTCAGTGGGGGATAAAAAAGGCTTTTAGCTTGCAAAAGGTCATGTAGTAGCGATTTCGATATATGTTGTTAAGATTGGGACTCTAAAGAAAAAATAAAGTTTTCGACCTCGGGAGGGTCGAGCTCGATCCGCCATCTTGGATTGAAGGTCCCAAAATTCGGTTTTTTTTAAATAATTATGAAATGGTTGATTTTACAACCAAGTTGTTCAAGGTGAACTTGAAGAAAACTAAATTACGTACATTTTGTGTATAAAGTTTTTTTTTGTAAGTCTAATTAGGTAACGAGTTACAGTGGCGGAAATGTGAATATTTTTCTAAAAAATGATGAAATTCCCAATTTGTGTTATTTTTTCGGGTTATTCATTACATAACTAGCTGTTAAAAACCCGCTCCGTAGGGTTTTACTGCTAGGCCCTGTAGGCAGCTTTTGGTTTGGCTTCGCCCAGTTAGTGTTGGTGACCATTTTATACATAATTATATTATATAATATATTTATCATATAATTATAATAATTTTGTCAAAATGTTTAAGTCATTTCCACACCAACATGAGGTAGAGAACATGGCGCATTTTTTTATTGTGGTATCCCCTGTAGGTCTACTCCACAGATATACCAGCGATGGTAGATTTCGAAATTATTTTATATATTGGCTATTGCGTAATGATATTTTTTTGTTGATGCCGGTTGGTTGATATCGACATCTTAATAACAGTCTTCATCAATGTCATCATCTAATTCATTGCCTGTGGTACTGAGATTCTGGGCTTCCATTGACAAAATCTCTTCATCTTCTTCCTCGACATCGATATGAACCTCTGGCGAATTTCGGCATGTTTGACCATTACAGCACCCACACACAATAGAACAATTCAATCCAGCTTTCCTGCAGCCACACGCAACGCCGCATCCTTTTTTACAATTACATGAAATAAATTTCAATAAAATCTCGGGTGCTGGTTTCTTTGTCATTCTTACTGGAACAAGCCCGTTGGTGCCACGTTTCCAGCCCCAGTTTTCTGGATTTTTTTGGATTCCATACCATTTTTGGACTTGGTGGTACGTCCTAAATGCATGGCACCGTGCAGCGTCGTTCGTTGGTGGCAAAGAGGCAAGATTGAATTTGCTTTTTGTTGTTGACTTTGTGAAACGTTGGTAGCGGACTTCTTCCAAGGTTTCCTTATACATGTCACCCCCGTACAAAGCAACAAGAAAGCGTGTTCCTGCATCTGCTATGTCTTCTGGTTTTGCATCATGTTGTTTGAAGATTCCTATCATGGCATTGAGTCTTGTGTCGTTCTGTACAAGTGAACAAAATTTTGTTTTTCCTTGGTTGAAGAAGGACGATGTTGTATCCCGATGCAGACATACGTTCACCGTTTGTCTCATTTTCGACTGTTGACATTTAGTGTGTAAGAAAGAGGGGCAGCATTATATGTGTTGTATCGCAGCCACTAAAGGCATGGAGAAACAGAATATTCTCAGCCGCTTCTTTGTATTTCACACTATTCGCGGAATACAGTCTTTCAAAAGTTTTGCCTCTCCCGGATTTGCGAAGATATACACTACTTTCGGGTGGTGCCAATGCTGTTAGCAGAACTAGGAGATCAACTAAATATCTAACTTTCTCCAAAAACAAAAGAGGACAACCAATGAATGTGCATACCCTCAAATTACATGAATGTCAAAATACTTTTCCACAATGTTCCTGCCCGTCTATAACCCAAACCAAAAGTATTAAATATCTTGGGATTGAAATTGATGAAAATCTACAGTGGAATTCACACATTGATCTTACCTCAAAAAAGCTAACAAAACTCATCTACTTCTTCAAAAAATTAAGAAACATCTTGTCGATGAGGGATCTAAAGAGAGTAAATTATGCTTTATGCCACTCTCGATTGGAATATGGAGTAATAGGATGGGGCTCAGCAGCATCTAATCACTTAAAACAACTTAAGGTAACTCAGAATTGCATTATAAAGACCATTCTAAAGGTCCCCATAAGGACGTCAACAACAGAAATTTTTAAACAGTTTGATGTTCCAAGCATACAGAAAATCTATGCCAAAAACATTCTAGTACATCACCACAAAAATGATTCAGAGGCAGACACCTCACACGCTCATAAAACCAGAGCCAAAGAAACAGACATACTTAATATACCAAAGTGTAACTCTTCATTTGGTCAAAGAAGTTCTGCATTTTTAGCAGTAAAGTTATATAACAAACTCCCACTTAGTATCAAACAAATAAAAATAAAAAATAGCTACATTAAGGACGTTAAATGTTGGCTGAAGAATCTATCGGAAAATGAACTTACTAGTATACTTAAAACTCAGTGGCGGCTCGTGACTTTTGGGTGTGCTAGGGTGCTAAAATGGCATCATGGATGTTGTCGTATGCGAAAAATAATTTTTTCAAAAATCCGTGTTTTGTATGAAGATTTTTCAGGAAATCGGTGCGGCGCACCGCCAAACTGAAACTTCCTGAAATTTTTCATACAAAAAAACTGATTTTCAAAAAAAAAAAAAATTTTTTTTCGGCTACAACAACATCAATAATGCCATTTTTTTTAATATCAGCACTCTAGCCCACCCAAAAGTCACGAGCCGCCACTGCTTAAAACATCATAGAAGTTTCTGGAAAACCTTATCCAATCAATAGTTAAACCATAGAAGTCGTTGAAAAACTTATCCAAAGCATAGTCCTCCTCAGCACAGGATCTCCTAGTGAGGAGGACTACGAATATATTTTATATATACATCTAACTAACACGTTCCATATAAAAATGTAAAAAATATTATATAGTTACAGAAAAAAAAAAAAAAAAAAACGTCTTCGCCAATAACGAATACAAAGGAAATCGCAGTATTGACAATCAACTCATCAGCATCTTCTTCAGCCTACTTAACTGTAAAATCAGCCTGTATAAATTGCTTTGTAAGCATCGAAATCAGACGGACTTTGTTATTTTCATTGGCTAAAAAACGTTCTTGTGAAACTTGAACTGACATTGTTTCATCGAAAAGAACATCTGCAGACATATGCTTCTTCGATCGGCGAAGTCTTTCTGCGGTTTTTGTATTTTTTTCACCATCATCTAGCGGATATCCATCGAAAACAATAACTGCATGTGATCCATAGTGATGTCTTACATAGTGAACGTACTTCTCGCAAATTGACCCAAAAAAATCATTACGATTCTATACAACTTTATGTAAAAGGTATCCTCCATCCACAACATTAATTTTGCTACCTTCAAGTTGCACGCCTTCTGGAAGTTGTTCAAAAACATCATAAAATGATGATTTCGTACCTTTGCGCATTCCTTCTTCAGAGAAAAGCGACAAAGGAAATGGGACGAGTTCGAATTTAAGGTAATCCTTCAATTCTTCGTCGGATTTCTTCAAAATACACATTCTCTGGAACAAAATTAGCGGGTTGATGGAAATAGTTGTTTCGCTGATCTTGGTGCTGCTGTTGACTGCTACTAATGGAATAACTTTGTCCTTACGTTTGAATTTAATAGATTCAAAATTTGTATACCTGGTAACCATGTTCGACATCCTCTCGGTACCTATTTCTCTAGATAAATGACAATTAATCTTTTCATCCCCGACAATTCCAGTACTGATAGAAAGAAGTGAATTGATTTCGGGGAAGGGAGAATGCTGAGAAAACCAATCCAACAGCTTTTTCAAGTCTTGATCGTCACACTGAGTGACCGAGCGTCGAGGCATCGTCCAGTAACCAGGACTCAATCAGTGTTGCCAAGTCAGCTATAGACTAGGAGCCCACTATAACAACGTCAATCAACGTCATCGAGCACACGGATGATGCTATATAAGTATATTGTTTGTGGGAATACGTTAAAATGATATTTTGTAATATGTTCTTATGCATAAAATGTACGCAATTTAGTTTTCTTCAAGTTCACCTTGAACAACTTGGTTGTAAAATCAACCATTTCATAATTATTTTGAAAAAAAAAAAAAAAAACAAATTTTGGGACCTTCAATCCAAGATGGCGGATCGAGCACGACCCTCCCGAGGTCGAAAACTTTTTTTTTTCTTTAGAGTCCCAATCTTAACAACATATATCAAAATCGCTACTACATGACCTTTTGCAAGGTAAAACTACGGAATGACTGGGCTATTTCATATTTTTCAAAATTACTTTCCATGGCAACGTTTGTACTCGGTGTATGTAAGTATAATTTTATGAACAGACATGCTCATAATATCACGAAAGCGTGCTACTGTTGAGCAATTCCTACTTAGTGGTTTGTATACCAGCGACGTTGCTAGTATTGAGCATGCTCACCAGTCAACAAGTTGTTTTATGAGCATGCTTCTCTGGATTCGTCGGTGGGAGGAGGTGTGCCCTAAGCATGTCTGAACAGGATTGCTGAAGAGCACGCTAGTACCGATTCGAAAAATAATTAATTTTAGAGAGTAGCTAGGATTGATGAAGAGCACGCTAGTACCGATTCGAAAAATAATTAATTTTAGAGAGTAGCTCATCAAATTTCTGTGGAAGCGTGCTGGGTCCGAAACCGCTTACGTATTCAGATGCATTTGAAAATGGACTGAAAATACTAAAAGTGAAACGAAACGGTGTTTGCTGTAATTGGGTGATAATATGCGTAGGAACAATAGGGATGCAAGAAAGGAGAATAACCAAACACTTACCACTGTACCTCTGCGAAGGAGCACACAACACAATCAGAGTATAGTTTCACCAGAGACTTCAAGGTAATTATCGACACAACAAAACGAATACGCACAAAAATACCATGATTACTTTTGAGATATTCAAATACCTTCTTTTTAGTTAAAAAACGAGATTATGTCAATGACGTTATATGTATAAATAGACTCGCCGAGGTCTCACATGTTCACAAAATAATGTGGCAAGTAAGCAACACTCTTTTATTTTCAGCGGTTTTCAGTAATTTCTTAATTCAAAAGTTATTCATGTTTTAAAAAGTTATGCTACTAACTCGAACTTCCAACGCATGAACTACCCTTCTACGCAATCGTCCGAAAGTTTGCCTCAGTGTGGCCGTACCATAAGACAATCAAAGAATGTGTGTTTTTTCTCTAATGACGTACAAAATTGTCGGACGGGGAACATGAAAATTAGTTGTATTGCTTATAATAATCAATAATAACTAATTTGTGTGTACATATGTTATTTCTTCACTTTTACCAATGTTTGCCGTGTAATGGAAACATTTTCTCATCATAGAGGGCATTTTGGCGCTTTTTAAATGCAACTTTCCTACTGGTAAGACATGATCTTACTTGACGAGTGACAGTTTAGTACTAAAGTACTAGAAATCGAGACCAGTGCAATTGTCTTGCTTTTGGCTTCCCACTTTTGAGATTTCTACCCCTGGTCTAAAGTATGTAACGTCTTTGGATTATGTACACGAATTTGCTATTGTTCCAAACTCAAAATGCTTTTCCAGCAAGGTCATGTGGCCAGGGAGATGTAGGTATTGGATAATGACATCCCGGTAGGAACTACGCATATTCTCATTTCAAAACCAAACGATGCTTTAAATTATTTTTATAACCAAAAACATCTTCTTCTCGCATTTCTCCACTGGCAGGTGATTACTTGCTCCAACAAGATTTGCCCTTCACGACCAAACTTCTTCGACAAAGTTTCTTCAATAATTGCGTTGCGAGCAATAAGATTATTTTGTCTAGTTCTGGGTGAATGGAACTGACTCTAATATGGTTTAATTACCGATATTTTCATGCAAAGTTTCCATTTTGGCGCTTATAAATAGCATGTGTGTTCAATAGTTCGCTTTGAGCACGCTTATTCTTAACTCGGTCTTGGCACACATTCTTTGCCTCACTCACATTCTCATACATTGCCTCATACATACTCTTCTATTATTCTGACTTTTAACATGGCCTGACTTTTCACTTGATTGTGACATGTCTTCCTCGGATCTCGGACCTCCATGACTTCTTCTACCATTCACACTTGCTTCATATATTCTTCTTACACTACTTTCTTCGTTCATTCGCTTTACATGCCCAAACCATCAGAGGGTCCCTTTCTTAATCTTACTCATTACATTATGCTTACATCAGCCTTACATTCTTTGCGGATCTCCAGATTTCTCACACGATCATACATGGTTTTACCACACGGACCATATGACCCGTTCGGTGTGTGGGCCACCGAAGCGGCCTTCTAAGAAACGCACCAGAGAAGAGAACAAACTGATGACCTCTGCTATCTCTACACCCCTAGCTGCCCCCGCTGCCAACCGCCCGCGCCTGCCCCCCGCCCCTAAGCACATGGACTAGGAAGTCATCGGACTGATCCGCGCCCTTAGGTTTCTACCAGTGCCGTACGTATGAAGTGATAAATGACAAATTAAAATACCTAAGAGATAGTGTTTAAAACAACAATCAATAATAATAAACAGTTCACAGTGACAATTATTACAGTGTATGACGAGTATATACATTTTCGTTAGCGTTGATTACGTGTTATTTTTATGGCTTCTTTGCAATTGTTGTTATGAACTGCAGATTTATTAAATATAGGTTTTGAGTATGTGTGAGTAAGATAAAGTTAGGTTAGGTTAGATTAAGTAGATTAAGTTAGATTAAGCTAGACTAAGGATGTTAAGTAGATTACTAAATACATAAGGTAAATGTATTATTGGGGGGCAAGAATTCCAATAATCCATGCGCTTGATAGCTGCAAGACGAGTTGTTATCTAGCCTCCTACACAGTTAAGTAAATTAAAATACTTACATATAAAAAGATATTTTATTTAATTTATTGTGGGCTAGAATTCCAACAATCCATGCGCTTGATAGCTGCAAGACGAGTGGTTATCTAGCCCCCTACATAGTTAAGTAAATTGAAATACGTGTATAAAAAGATATTTTATTTAATTTATAGGGGGGCTAGAATTCCAATAATCCATGCGCTTGATAGCTGCAAGACGAGTTGTTATCGAGCCTCCGAAGTTAAGTAAATTCTAATGTAAAATCCATGCTAATTTGTACAGCGCTCTTGAGGCGATTTTTCGCAAAAACAGCGCTGTAAAAGTTGTCCAAATTTATTATTATTATAATTGTACGCGTCAGGGATCTCTTTTCAACAGCATTCAGTTTACTTTCATCCTTCCTCTGCCAGTTTGCCTCATTTCCATACTCAGCGTAGGTACCAGGACTCCATTGTGGACTGCTAGCTTCTCTTCTTTTGATAGTTTTTTTTATTAGCGCTAACGGCATTCAGTCCTCCATTAATGGAGTTACCAGCATTTACCTACCCTTCTTTCAATATCTCTATCAGCCTTCCCACATCTCGTAAACATACTACTCAGATACACAAACTCATCCACCTGTATTCATCATTCACAACTATATTGCACACTGTTTTCGTACTCTCTCTTTCAAACACCATGACTTTAGACTTACTTACATTACACTATTAGAGGATAATAATAATAAGTAAAATAAAAGAATAGACATTTATTTTTAATATTAATATTTTAATTATTCAATACATGATTAATTCACGACTTTTATTAACTTAAAGTTAGAAAACGTCTAATCGTGAAAAAACATATTTTTAATTGGTTCATTTACCCGGAATCCGTGACTGCATTAAATGTATTGCAAATCGTGTAGGTAAATACGTCAACTGCAATTCCTAGAATTAATAATATCAGTTCTGTTTCTAATAATAATGATTGTGTGTGAATTTATAATGTAAAACAAGTAGGTAGGTACTTCTTGCTGTTTAGTTTATTATTTATGATTATATAAGGTAACCAATAATAAGTGGCGACATAAATTTGCTGCGCTTCATAACTAGTGTCGTTTTATTTTTTTCGATCTCAGTAATTTTAGTCAGAAAAAACGATGAGTTTTGTTTGCATGCAAAATTTTATCTTTAAAAATTATATTTATTACGATTTATAAAATTTGAAAGTGTATTAGATTAATGCTGCAGTTGTTTCTTACACATTAAACACACAATGCACGTATGTTTGTTCCTCCAAAGGAATAAAGAAGTACCTAGTTTGGAGGAAACAGACGTACCTTCCTAACTACGTACGTTGTGTGAAAAGCGCCGGAAGCATTTAATATTCACATGGTTACGGCACAGCGACGGCATAAAAAAAAACAAAAAACATACATTTCTTATCACAATAATGCAGCAGCTCTTTCTTACACACCAAATAGTAGTTAGACAAACAATCTAAGTATGTACCTACGTTTCCTTCAAAGGAAGAATGTAATAATTTTCGGTGACCGGCCAACTCAGAATGAGACCAACTCAGAACCACCTCAGAAAGGTCATTAAGAGAGACGATAAAGAAATGTTAAAAAATTGGTTAAATAGTTTAAGTTAGGTTAGGGTTACAGGCTATTCTAAAATTATTTTTTCATATTCGTTATTGGTTTTTGGGGTGTTATGCCGTGTTGCGCTACCTCATTTTTATTATTTTTTCCTAAATTCTTACCATTGTGATTTCTAATTTTAGATTTCATTAAGAGATGGAGCCACTTCCGTCGGCATCTCGCAAACGGACTTGCCCCTGGCTAGCATAAATACCACGTTTTAATGAACTTTCTATTCCGTTCCGCGGCGATGACGCCACTGCTTGTCACGATTATTTTGTACTGGTGAAAGTTAGTGGTGCTGGCGACACGGTATCGCTTCGAAGTAAATAAGCACACATTTCACGACTAAAAATTACACATCTACCGGATCTGCCCTGATGATGGACACTGCAACGATGTCCGAAACGTTGGCTAAAGAAGGAGGTAGCGCAACACGGCATAACACCCCAAAAACCAATAACGAAAATGCTTTTGGCCGTGAAAATCTTAAAACTATTTTTTCATAGCTTTTAATGATTTCTGAGGTGAGTTAGGTAGCATGGAACCTAATTTTCTTGCATCTTCCTCACTCGTATCGAAGGTCTCCCCTTCAACAACCTTGGTGTTGCAACAGACTTTTATATTTAGGTAGGTACCATTCATTTTTTGAGCCTGTAAACGAAACGCGCAAGTAGGTATTTTTCCATAAAAACTGAAGGAGGAAAATTACAGTAAAAATAATAAATTATCGTCCATACGCGGAAAGTTTTGATGGGGGTTCCAGATACAAATTAGGTAGGTAAGTTGATTCCAAGAAGGAAAGGTGAGTACAAATTATTCTATTTAAATATGTACCTAGGTTCCTACCTACGAACTTTGTTTTTAAATAATTTTATTTTTATTTAATAAGGGGGCATACATTAGTTACGCGAGCAATTTTTCTTCCAATCTAGACCCCCCCCCCTTGGTGAGATAAATTTGGACCACTTCGTATATTCTTTTCAAGTAACGTGAGAATTTGCTGGACCCCCCCCCCCCTTTGGGGTCGTCCATTAATCACGTGATGTTTTTTTAGCAACTTTTTACCCCCCCTAGTGAGATGTGGTGAGGTTTTAGACTAACCCCCCCCCCCAAAATCACGTGTATTTTTTTTAGTAGGTACAAAGTATTTTGAAATTTTCAGAATATGATCACGAAAAATAAATACACGTGATATCTCATTATATCCCCCCCCCCCCCCCCCCCCCACGTGATATTTCGTGATTCCCCCCCCCCCCTTTCAAGCCTCACGTGATTAATGGACGACCCCTTTTGAGCTCACGTAATTTCGGCCAGTTTCGGGACAACCGTTCCATCCTCAGAGCAAAATATATGAAAAATAAATGCTTTTCATATTTTTTCCTTCCTATCGAATACCTAAGTACGTACCTACCTCCCTAGGTGAATAAAAATGAGCGGTTTTCGTTTTCCAATTACTGGCAGGGACAACGGTAAATTTTCTTTTATTCGCCAATGTGAACAAGAATTTAGTCGCCAATGTAACATAATAAACTAAAATTCATATAAAAAAATTGCAAATACGTAGGTATAGGTAATACACTTACAATAACAAAATCATGTAGGTACCTACATGTATTGTCATTCTACAAAATCATAAAGAAAAAGAAACAATAAAATTGGTTGTTATTGCAACTGGGCAGTAAATGAAAAACATGTAGGTAGGTACTTAACTGCGAATGCTTTTTCTTTTGGTGTTTATAGTCGCATAATATTGATAAAAAGCGGTGTTGGGCAAATATAAAAATTCATTGAAGAAAACGTGTACCTAGGTACTTATATACCTAGGATAATAGCAGTGAAAGGGACGCTAAAACACAGTTAGAAGTCTAAAACTGGAAGTCGTTATAGGTATAAAATTTACGGGTCTAACACATATCCGACTAAGGGATCTCATTAGGGAACGTACCCATACTACGTGACACACTTTTTGCAATTTTTTAACCCCCCCCCCCCCCCCCCCCGGTGACCACGTGTAGTATATTCCAAGATCCCCCCCTACAGTTTTCACGTAGTATTTCATAAATATTCTTTCGAATCATTTTTTGCTAACAAAAAATAAAAAATGCATTATTTGGCTTATATGTATTTGTCTTTATTAATACGGCGCTTGCTACGTGACAGCAAGAGTGCATGCATTACAAGTGGAAAAAATATTATCGAGATAAAACTTAGTCAAAATATATTGAAACCGGAACGTAATTTATGGAAACGAAAGTCTTGTTATTTTTATAAACATTTTTCATCTCAATCATCTTCAACAAACACGTTCCCTGAACTTTTTCACTTATTTGAATGTACGAGGGTGGGTTTTTAAGTTTGCAGATTGGGTAAGGAGTGGAAATAAAAACCAAAATTATTTTTCCTTTCCAACATATTCACCTACTACCCTAATACATTTTTCCGATCTTTAAATTAACAGGAACTTTATAACATTCACAATTTCTTCCCGATTGAAGTGTTTGGTCGACGATAGCTCAAAGACTAATGACCTAATTACGATAAAACCCGGTGTTTATCCTAAAAATGAGTTGTTCAATTAGTACCTAATTCAGCGGTACCCCCATTGCGAACTTAAAAACCTCCCCTCGTAGCTCAAAAAAAAACGCGAGATTTCTAGATTGACTAACGTGATAAAAACCTAAGCCCCCCCCCGTTGTGACCAAGCGTGGTATTTTGATCACCCCCCTCCCACCTGAACAGGTCACGTAGTATGGGTACGTTCCCTTATGTATATTTACGTGAGTTCTCATAATATCAACTATGCAGGTACTCAACAGCTGTTAAGTACCTACAGCTTGCCAAACTTAACTTTGCAGTCGGTGGCGATATAGGTAGTATAGATTTGGAGAAAACAAGTTAGTTTGTTAGATCCCACTTCGTCCGCCTGCAAAGTTGAGTGTGTCAAGCAGTGTAGTAAATAAAGGTTTTCAATAATATAAAGTTACAATATTACAACAGAACTTACCTATGTGGGCTAGATCGATGATAGGTATTTGACATTTGGACAAAAGCGTCTCGGCCGGTTGTGTCGGAGTAATCATCTTTCTATTCATGTTGAGACAGATTACACAAGACCTCCTTCAGAGAATAGACGATACGAAGAATAAGAAAGCTGTTTAAAAGTTCAGTTGACTCAACTTCATTCAGAAATTCAACCTTTTTGTAGTAGAAAAATCTTTTTAAAACTTTTTGACAAAGCGAGGAGGGTCGAATAAAGAAAAATTAAATTCGTATTTTCCGTCTCGTTCGAAAAACAAAGGAGGAAAAGCGACAGAAAATCGCATAAAATAATACCGAAATATATCTCTCTCTCACTAACTGCCTCCAACAGAGAGAGACGAACAGTGGAACGTAGGTCCAGATCTTCAGAACCTCACCAGCAAACCGAATATAGATTGAACGGAAAGATGTCGAAACAAGGCGCTGTTAAAGTTTGTTAAAATTATGGATAGTTTCTTGATTATTTCTCGTGTAGAAACGTTCGGCACACATCTGAAGAACTGTATAATGTTTCACTTTGCTGTAGAAAACCACGTCGAAGCGAACACAACTACGGTTGCCGTTACACATTAAAAACTTTTTGTTGGGATACTGACACTTAACACTCTCGAAGGACCACACTTATTCAGAGGTTTTTAAGTTACAAGCCGCGTGAATATTGTCTAATTGAGCTGTTTATTTCGCGGTAATGTCAGGTTAACACAATTATTGTGAAAAAGCTTGACAGGGTTCTAGTGAACTCTGTCATACGGGCCCGCAATAACTTCGGAGCAATAATCGGACATTGATGATACTATCGCTTTGTTACTAACAATGAATGTGCCACAATAAGTTCTCGCGAAGTAATCACCGACATTTAATCAGCCTTAAGACAGAAGATAAGATACGGTTTTACTCGAACAAAACAATAATAACACGATATCACACGAATGACACGTTATTAAAATGTGATAAAAGATCGAGAGAACGAACGAACGCGACCAAACGAACCAGCGAAAAAAGCAAACTGAGTCTAAGTTGAGCGCTGTGATTGGTTGATACAGTGAAGGCATTCAACTTTCTGTATCCACTTCAAAATACCTCCCACCGATGCTACAAATAATATATCCTTATCTCTTTTAATCCTACTCCAAAAAGAAAGAGACACAAAGAAAACAAAAGTATTTTCAGCTCCGTATTCGAAAACAACCAAGAAAAACTGAACTTTCCAATCCTCACAAAACAAGTAAGAGCGGTTAATTTATAGTGTAAAGCCAAAACGGCAAAGCATTATGTAAGGTGTCGAGAATTATTTACACCAGTTCTTACTCGGAGCCACGTTTCGTTTCTTTATGAGTTATTTATCGTGCCTCGTGAAAATTCACAAAAAAATTACAGATTTTCGAAATTCCCCACACTACGACACACAAATAAGGATTCCCTTTAGGGTCAGCTGTCTCTATAATAAATTAAAATCAAAATCATGGTAGGTACCTACCTGCCTATGTATTTATTTTTTTCAAGACGTTTCAATTTCAAGAGCAAAAGATAGATGGCGCCAGCAAACATTGCTAAAAGATGGAGGCCATGGTCAATAGGTGACCTGCTAACATAATTTCAATTTGTACAACATTTCCTTCATTATTTCTTGTCGTTTTTCTAACCCAGCACATAGTTCCTATTCGAAGGTAAAATGCTATTTATGACCAGCTGTAGGTATTTTATATTTTTAATTATTTTTTACATTAACTTTGCCGACAATTGGGATTTCCTGAGGAGGTCTCCTTCCTTTGGGGACAATTTATGAAGGGGCTATTTAAGGATAAGAATATATTATGTAGAAGTCAATGCTGTCGTTATTCTACCGGTATTTCAATGGAAGGTGCTCTGAAGAACTGAAGGAGACACCAAACGCATGCCCAACACTTATAGATGGCTTTTAATTTTTTGGTAAATTTTTGGGATTAGTGTCCATGGCTATTACGAATAAATTTTAGAAAAAAACTTTAGATTCGCCTTAATCACTATAAAAGGAAACTTTTTGCATCATGGCTGGCGGAAAATAATGCATTTTAATTTTCAATTTGGTTAAATAAAATTTCACTTCGCGAACCGATACTACGACAGCCTGCCCGCCATTTTGTCACTGTTATGTTGGTATCCCTGACCTGATACAAACAAGAGCTAGATACGATCGTAGCCGACTTCGTGGGATACATGTAGGGCTGCCACCTTTCAAAAACAGTAGACCCGGAGATTTTAGGATAATTTTTTGATACATTGTCTGCAGAGAATGCAGAGGACAAAGTTGTGTCTAAGTCGTATTGAAGCATAAAATTTTTAATGTTCTCAAAAATCTTTTGAGATGTTTCGTTGGAATCCTCATAAAAATCCATTAATTTATCTTGAATACCTTTTTCTTGGTCAAAGTATCTGATGACTATTGGATACATTTTCTGAGATGTTTTATTTGAGGCGTCAATAGCAATCGAAAAGTGAACTCCATTTCCAGATTGAGACCTTTTTAGGTCTTGTATTTTAGACTTTATTGAGTTCGGTGCTAGGACATTCAAAACAATGGCTTCAGGTTTGGTTCTGCCGTGAACTTTATGTGATAGTGGTGAATCGGAATAAAGAGAGGCATTCAATTTAATTCCGCAATCGGTGCTCAAATAACTGTGGTGGTGTCTAATTGCATGATAAATCAACGCAATTTCGATTATCGTTACGCTTAGCTCTTCGGAATAATTTTTCTTTGGCAGAAATGCGGTCGTCAACGCCCGGTCGGACTCGGAGATATCGATGCTAAACCCGTAGCCCGGACATGCACCATGCAAACCCGTAGACTCCGGGTTAAACCCGGAGAGGTGGCAGCCCTAGATACATGATGTGGCGCGTAATTATTAAATTTGTCTAGCGGGCTTGTGTATGTTATCTTTACTTTAAAAAAACAGCCTACGTTTTTAAATGGTTTGTCTGGCAAAGCAGGGTTTGTTTAGCGGGATTGTGTATGTTATCTTTAATTTAAAAAACAGCCTACGTTTTTGAATGGTTTGTCTGGCAAAGCAGGGTTTGTCTAGCGGGATTGTGTATGTTATCTTTACTTTAAAAAACAGCCTACGTTTTTGAATGGTTTGTCTGGCAAAGCAGGGTTTGTGTAGCGGGCTTGTGTATATTATCTTTATTTTAAAAAACATCCCAGGATTTGAATGGTTTGTCTCCATTCCAGTGCCTGATTAGAGGTTCGTTTACATTATATTATTAATTCTGTTTTTCATAATTACGCGCCTCATCATGTATCCCACGAAGTTGGCTACAATCGTATCTAGCTCTTGTTTGTATCAGGTCAGGGATACCAACATAACAGTGACAAAATGGTGGGCGGGCTGTCGTAGTAACGGTTCGCGAAGTGAAATTTTATTTAACGAAATTGAAAATTAAAATGCATTATTTTCCGCCAGCCGTGAAGCAAAAAGTTTCCTTTTATAGTGATTAAAGCGAATCTAAAGTTTTTTTCTAAAAATTATTCGTAATAGCCATGGACACTAATCCCAAAAAATTACAAATTTTTTTTATTCACTTATACATGGTTTTTTTAATATTTAATACTGCACAATAGTCCTACGTGTTCCCAACTGCCTGGAGCCAGCGAGACTATTACATTTAATTAAATATAGACAATATTAGCCAAACTCAATCAAAAATCTGGAAACTGAAAAAGATATTATTAAAATGCGTCTCCGCTAATGCACGCGTGTGTTATATATCTTCACTACTCTAACACATCAATTTCCGATATGTGTCTCTACCTATCTTGCTCATTTCAAGGTTCCAACCTCTATAGACAGTCCCAGTAGAAATATCACTTCATGTGACGTCACGTCTCGGCATAACGAAAGATGCAAACATTGCTTTTTCGTATGCGCGGGAGTCCAGTATGAAAGTTAATTGGTAAGGATATTATAACGAATTGGCGGGGATGTACGAATTTACTGTTCTGACGTTTGTCGATTTTTGGCAGTGCAATGCACAAATGCACTAAGGCAGCAGCCGCCTCTGGCATGTATAATCGTCAGCAACTGTCTACATATCGACGCTAGAAAGGATAAATGGTTAAAGCGTCATGCAACTGGAAAGGAAGAGTGACTGAAGCGCCATACAGGTGTATGGCCCTTCAGTCACTCTTCCTTTTTAATACATGTAATATTGATAGATATTACATGCACTGTCTACATATCGACGCTGGAAAGGATAAATAAAAGCGTCATGCAACTGGAAAGGAAGAGTATATCCTAGATACATGTATTAATATATTAAAATGAGATAAATGAATGAGTTGAAAAGTAAAATAAACAAAATGTAGCGGAAAAATGACACAAATAGATTAAAAATAATGAAAACTGAGATTAACCACTCTGGCATTTTGCGATTATGTAAGTTTTTTGTCTTAAACGAACTGTCAGATTTATAAAAACTTTGTATTATTTCCGCTTTGCAATTAAAGCTCTATAAATGAAACATTTCTGAACGTAGCGGAATACTAAAAACTGTTTTTGAAAGGTTGTGAAGTAAGCTTTCAAAATATTAAATAAATATTAAGATTTGTAAATATTAAAATTTATAATGCAAACATTAAAAAAATGCAAAAATAAACAACAGAAAACGGTACTAAAATCACAGATTATGTAAAAAAAAAAAACATTTATTCTATTGTGTAAATGTATAGTAAATAATTTCGTCACCTCACTTTTTACCATTTCACACGAGAATATTTTTTAATGAGAAATTGACAATGTCTAACGGCACGTAAGCGATTTGGTCGGTGAAAACTGTTTCTACGAAATAATTCTTTTTTATGTACTTCATGGACAACTTTGAATAGAGATGTGAAGCTTAATTTAATACCTGTCTTCTACTTTTTGTTTTATGGTTATCACTAGAACAATAACAGAGTTATAACGATTTCTGTGAGAATGCATGCATTAGCGTGAAAACATGCTTATTGTGCTTGACCGCTATTGTTATATTGTCATGTAAACACGCTTACAGGTCGGAATGGTTAAGAAAATTTGTATTAAAACAGTCACTTCACTTTTTATCATACTCATACGATTTTATTTTAAAATTAAATGTTAAAGTTTGTTATTTTGGTTGGAGATACAAGAAGATTTATCTTATTGTAAGATGATCGGGTTTGTAAAAAATCTGAACAACATAGATCGTATATTCCTAAGGCAATGAGAAGCATTATTTCTTTCGCTTTCTAAAAAAGAAATCACAAATGTTCGCATGACTGGAAGAGAGATATCTAACTTTTAAATATCTTACACTAGCAGACCCAGCCACACGTTGCTGTGGCTAACGAAACACAACGCCATTACCCAACCTTTATAAAATCCACACCACCCGCTTGCCAGTTGCCTGAATTGAATATCTCGGCTTTTCTTTACTATAATAAGCATGTGTTATACATATAAACCTTCCTCTTGAATCACTCTATCTATTGGTGAAAACTGCATGAAAATCCGTTGCGTAGTTTAAAAGATTTATGCGCACATCCATTTCGAGCGACTTCATTTTATACTATGACATAATGATAACACGGGCATCAGCCTAGCATGGTGGTCGAAAAATCCACAAATAATGTAACCATAATACGCAATGAATAAAGAAAAAAAAAAACAAATAAATAAATAATGCACCGTCGTTCTGGGACAATTTGGGTCTCGGATCGGAAAACAAAATCTGTTAATATCAGGTGTTTTATTAAAATTTAAGAATATTTACAGCAATACATAGAAATTTGTTTCTCTTAAAAGCTAATAACAATTGTCTCGCTTATGGAGCGTGACCCAATCGTTTGTAGTCAATCTTTTCCAGCTGCACAAGCGGTCGGAGTTGGTCTGCAAAGACCTTCATATCCTCAGCGATGGCGTCTTGGCCGGAAGGCGCCAAAACCTAAAAAATAAATAATAATTATTATTATATAATGGAGCAGGCAGCATTTTGCTGATGCGCTCATATCTAATTTCACAATAGCTTGACAGTAAATGAGTAGTTTTAATTTTTAACTAAGTTAGTCCTTTCTTCTCTCCAAATATGAATCCAATAGAGCTTTGAATTGGTTTATATTAGTTGCATCGATGAGATGTTGTGGGAGTTGGTTCCAAGCATCCACCACTCTATTTGCAAGGAAATGTTTTCTGGGATTATAAATAATTTTGAAATAATAAATAAATTTCACCAGGGGATGGAATGCCATAAAAGTCTATCTAGGAATGCAAGTCTCACTGCATTCACATTCATAAACACTTTTTTGTTATTCTGACTCTTGACAAGTTTAAGGTACCGTCAATTCTGTTTTTACAAAGTCTTTTTTACAGATAGAAAACTAGAAGTGTTTCCATACTAATTTGAATGGAAACAAATGTTCCATTTAGCAGGTGCTCTGACTCACTTACACTCGCCTGACATCGTAGATCTCCATCCCATTTGAATTTCGTAAACACACTTTTGTATTGGAAATTTTATTTAAAACACGTCCACAAGACATTTCTTTTGTTCTTCTTTATTTTATGTTTGAAATAACACCCAGAAGCTCTGCTTTTGTAGCTATAAAGTTATATAACTAACTGGCACCCTGAATCAAATAAATTAAATAAATAAAAACCTACTATAGTCCATCAAATCGAATCATCAGAAAAGAACCTACTAGTATTTTAAAAACATTATCATAAAAGTTATTGAAAATCCTCTATCTCAAACCTAGTTTGCCGCAGCATAGGATCTCCTAGTAAGGAGGACTAAGAAAACATTCATCTCTTATTATATTTATATGTATTTCAAATCTTAAAATGTGAAAATTATAATAGAGCAATCTATGTAGTTTAAGAGGTTACCCATAGATCGCACTAGATAGTTATTTATGAGATTACCCATAGACGGCACTTAGCTGCCGATAATGCAGGAATCGAGACTATAATAAATATAGTTGCAAGGTCAAGGTCAGGGCCCAGGACTATTCCTACCGCCTGCAATTGTTATCTATCACACATAAAGTCCCAAGTGTTTTTATTTAAAGAGTTGTGGAATTACATCAGTAATAACTAACTAACCATCACACCGTTTTACCGCAGGGCAGAGAGATTGGACCGCCAAACAACTTGGTCTTGGCACACACTCCTTGCCTCGTTCACATTCATACTTCATCTCATACATGTTCTTCTATTATTCTGACTCTTGACATGGCCCGACTCAAGTATCTGATTCACTTGCTTGTGCCACGTCTATCTCGGGCTTCCCCGACTTCTACTATCCACATTTGCGTCATATATTTTCCTTACACTCCTTTCCTCGTTCATTCGTTGTACATGCCCAAATCATCGGAGCATTCCATTCTTAATCTTACTTATTTTTTTATTTCTTTTTATTGAGGAAACAAACAGTCATACAGAAAAATGATTATAACAATAAAATTCATATGTTGTAGACCAATTAAGTTCCATTATGTTAAAAAATATTGGTTTAGTATTTTTACCTACTCAACTTATTAAACGACAAAGAAAAAAAATAAACATAATAAAGAAAAGAAGAACATAAAACTTACTTATCACGCTTATGTCAGCATTCTTGCGGATCTCCACGTTTTTCACATGATCATACCTGGTTTAACCTCAAATACCCTTCAGAGATCTCATTTCTACAGCATTCAGTCTACTTTCATCCTTCCTCTGCCAGTTCCATGCCTCACTGCCATACATCAGGGTAGGTACCTGTACTCCATTATGGACGGCTAGCTTCGCTTCTTTGAACAGTTTTTTGTTGGTGCCAACGGCCTTCAGTCCTTTATTAATAGAGTTACCAGCATTCACCCTTCTTTCAATATCTCTATCAGCCTTCCCATCTCTCATAAGAAAATAGAAAATTAGTTCAGCAATATAACTCACCGAGAGTTCAACAAGATAGCTCTGTGAGATTGGCTCGTAGACTTCTGTCAGTTTAGTTTGCATGGGGTTCATCATCTTGAAGACTTTGGCCACCGTGATCTTCATCCTTCCTTTGCGAAACATGTACCCTGAAGAGTAAACAAAGCACAACACTTATTAACAGAGTTTAGTTTGCATGGGGTTCATCATCTTGAAGAATTTGGCCACCGTGATCTTCATCCTTCCTTTGCGAAACATGTACCCTGAAGAGTAAACAAAGCACAACAGTTATTAACAGAGTTTAGTTTGCATGGTGTTCATCATCTTAAAGACTTTGGCCACCGTGATCGTCATCCTTCCTTTGCGAAACGTGTACCCTGAAGAGTAAACAAAGTACAACACTTATTAACAAAGTTTAGTTTGCATGGGGTTCATCATCTTGAAGACTTGTGATCTTCATCCTTCCTTTGCGAAACATGTACCCTGAAGAGTAAACAAAGCACAACAGTTATTAACAGAGTTTAGTTTGCATGGTGTTCATCATCTTAAAGACTTTGGCCACCGTGATCGTCATCCTTCCTTTGCGAAACGTGTACCCTGAAGAGTAAACAAAGTACAACACTTATTAACAAAGTTTAGTTTGCATGGGGTTCATCATCTTGAAGACTTGTGATCTTCATCCTTCCTTTGCGAAACATGTACCCTGAAGAGTAAACAAAGCACAACAGTTATTAACAGAGTTTAGTTTGCATGGTGTTCATCATCTTAAAGACTTTGGCCACCGTGATCGTCATCCTTCCTTTGCGAAACGTGTACCCTGAAGAGTAAACAAAGTACAACACTTATTAACAAAGTTTAGTTTGCATGGGGTTCATCATCTTGAAGACTTGTGATCTTCATCCTTCCTTTGCGAAACATGTACCCTGAAGAGTAAACAAAGTACAACACTTATTAACAAAGTTTAGTTTGCATGGGGTTCATCATCTTGAAGACTTGTGATCTTCATCCTTCCTTTGCGAAACATGTACCCTGAAGAGTAAACAAAGCACAACAGTTATTAACAGAGTTTAGTTTGCATGGTGTTCATCATCTTAAAGACTTTGGCCACCGTGATCGTCATCCTTCCTTTGCGAAACGTGTACCCTGAAGAGTAAACAAAGTACAACACTTATTAACAAAGTTTAGTTTGCATGGGGTTCATCATCTTGAAGACTTGTGATCTTCATCCTTCCTTTGCGAAACATGTACCCTGAAGAGTAAACAAAGCACAACAGTTATTAACAGAGTTTAGTTTGCATGGTGTTCATCATCTTAAAGACTTTGGCCACCGTGATCGTCATCCTTCCTTTGCGAAACGTGTACCCTGAAGAGTAAACAAAGTACAACACTTATTAACAGAGTTTAGTTTGCATAGGTTTCATCATCTTGAAGACTTTGGCCACCGTGATCTTCATTCTTCCTTTGCAAAACATGTACCCTGAAGAGTAAACAAAGCACAACGGTTATTACCATTTAGCCCAGAGACAGATTGATGACTTGAAGAGAACTGCCAGCTTCAGAAAAATGTAAAAAATCCAGCAAATTTAGAAAAATTTAAGCACGCCATGTCCAAAGCTGGAAACCAGAAGGCTAACGAAGAAGAAGAAAGTTTTCAAGTGTGGTTTTTACGGACATGTTAATATTAAAATACGGTATAAAATAATTTGTAAAATGTGTAGAATAAAATATCTATGTATGTATACATGTATATATAATATCCTCAAACTGCTTCGACTCTCTTTCTCTGTCTGTACCTATATCTGTAGAGTTTTGTTGATCACTTGGTAATATTAGATACCTGGCAAAACTAAAAATATTTATTGTTGTATGTAAATACCTATTTTAATTGTAAATCTCTAATTTTAAGTCACGGTTGCAAATATTTGTATGTCACCAGTTTTAAGTCAGTAGTAATAAGTCTTAGTTGTAAGTCACTAGCTACATATAAGTCTTAAATGTAGGTTCCTAGTTATAAGTTTGAATCCTAGTTGTAAGCCTATCGTATTCATTTTATTTTATTGTATGCTTATTATATGTACAGCGCTCTTGAGATGATTTTTCATGAAAACGGCGCTTTATAAATCAGCCAAATATTATTATTATTTTTATTTTTATTTTAACTTTATGAGTAAAACCTCAAATTGTAATATTTAATTAAATGAAGTAATTAAATTATTATTATTATTTATGTTGGGCCGTAATTACATTGCTTCATGAAGAATAAGGTACATTTATGTTTTTTTTAAATAAAAGCAATTTGCATTATTTGACTGTCTAAATTTGATGAAATATTATTATGATAACATAAAAGTTTTTCTCAAAATAAATGTTATTTAAGAAAAATATATTTATATATTTTTTTTCCCTAATTTTAATATACAGGTAAGTACATGCGAGCGATGTTTGGGCACCGTACCACTAGAAGTATATTGATATGTTAGAGAGTTAGAGCAAATACAGAAGAAATTCCTCAGATATGTTTATATGCGGAAGCATGGTTCCAAGGTTCATGCACCATATTGACTTACTCGAGGAAACTGATTCTGTGAGTCTAGAAACTAGACAGAAAGCAAGTCTTGCTATTCTGTCTTTCAAAATTTTTGGAACAATTTCATCGATGGCCCATTTCTCTTGGGATGCTATGATTTATATGTACCAGACCACTACAGCCGAAGTCGACATCATGACTTATTTAAAGTACCGAACGGCAGAACAGACGTCTTGGCAAAGCAATAGCATGACGAGGGGAGTGGTGCTGTTAAATGAAATTGCAAACCATTTGGATGTAAGTGACTGTTCTTTATATGCCTTAAAAATATTATTGAAGAGTCACTTGCCTAAATGCTGATAGGGTAACTAAACTGTACTGTAATTGGAATTATTCTGTTGTGTAATAATAATAAAAAATAAAAGTAAAATATTATTATTTTTTTTTCTAAAACAAACTCATGCATTTAAGGGTTAAAATAATATATAGTATAATATTATTTGTGGCACGATCCAGAGTGGAAGATACTCTTAGTATCGCCCTGAGCCTCGGCCTCACAACATACCTCGATTGGGGATACTGTAGTCTTAATGGCTCCAGACGTTTGGGATCTGTTAGATTAAATTTCTTTATTTTTTTCACAATGTATTATCAAGGCTGTCCCATCACCTCTGACGCTGTATTCGAAGTCCACGCGGCAGCCCAGTTCAGTGAGGAAGTCCACTACCATGCCGCTGCAGGCAATGTCCACACTGCTGCGCACCACCGTTGGTCGGGACTTGTCCCCCAGCTCCGGCTGCCCAATGTAGCGCAGCTGGTAAGGCATGTCCGGGTAGTCCAGAGCCTTGCGAACACGCAGCGGGAGGGGTGGCGACTGAAAAGACAGACGGTATGCAACTCGATAAATATAGACTCAAAAGTGGGACACGGTTAATAGGCACATTTTATTTTTAAAAGCGGGTAATGATTTTGGACAATACTTTTACCCTCTCCGCGAGGGAGGTTTGGCGAACAATATGTGAGGAGTGAGTTTTTTTTTTTGGTTAATTTTATAATATTTTTTATAAATTATCATAAACTAGCAGACCCGGCGACACATTGTTATGGCTACCGAAACACAACTTTTATAATCAACGCCATCTGTTAAATCAAATCCACACCGCCCGCTTGCCAGCACGCAGCCCGCTGCCCTCTTGCCTTCCCGCTCCCTTTATTTATATATTTCAATCAATTTACACAAAACCTTGACAAATTATAAACCTAAAAACCTTCCTTATGAATCACTCTATCTATTGGTGAAAACCGTATGAAAATCCGTTGCGTAGTTTAAAAGATCAAAGCGCACAGACAATGAGAGCGACTTCATTTTATACTATGTATAACTAATAAAATATACTAATTGACCAAATATAATATTACATTTTGAATTAAAACGTCATCGACATCAATCCACGAAAATAAACTAATATCGAAAAAAAAAGACCATACAAAAAAACTAATTCCTTCCTCTACGACCGCTAAATGACGCAAAAAGAATTTTTATACTCAAACTGTGAAGTCGGCATTGTAGGTGTCTTCCAAAACTAAAATTGTGAAGTTGGCATTGTAAGTACTCCAAAACTGTGATGTCGGCATTGTAGGTACGTCTTCCAAAACTAAAACTGTGAAGTCGGCATTGTAAGTATGTCTTCCAAAACTGTGAAGTCGGCATTGTAGGTATGTCTTCCAAAACTAAAACTGTGAAGTCGGCATTGTAAGTATGTCTTCCAAAACTGTGAAGAGGCATGACTTCCAAAACTGTGAAGTCGGCATTGTAGATATGTCTTCCAAAACTGTGAAGAGGCATGACTTCCAAAACTGTGAGTCGGCATTGTAGATATGTCTTCCAAAACTGTGAAGTCGGCATTGTAGGTATGTCTTTCAAAACTTCGACAAACTACACACAGATGTCAATAGATGCCACTACAAGTCAAATACTTTAAATAATTATGACGGCGTTATGGATAATAGCTGCGGACGCAAAGTTTCGGCCATACTCTTCTGGTCATTTTTTTGCTTTGCCGAACCGTTTCGGCCATACTCGTGGAGAGGTTAAACTTTAAAAAATCATTCAAACATACTTACTATACATTCAAAGATATAACGGTTGAAACTGAACGACGTTGACGCCAACAAAAAACTGTCCAAAGAAGCGAAGCTAGGCGTCTATATTAGAGTGCTGGTACCTACCCTGATGTATGGCAGTGAGGCATGGAACTGGCAGAGGAAGAATGAAAGGAGACTGAATGCTGTAGAAATGAGATCCCTGAGGCGTATTTGTGGTAAAACTATGTACAATCATGTGGAGATCCGCAAAGAGTGCAAGGCTGATGTAAGCGTAATGAGTAAGATTAAGAAAAGGATTCTCAGATGTTTTGGGCAGGTAGAGCGAATAAACAAGGAACGGAGTGTAAGAGAATATATGACACAAATGTGAATGGTAGAAGTCGGGGACGCCCGAAGAAGAAATTATACGACCAAGTGAATCAGATACTCGAGTCGGGCCTTGTCAAGAGACAAAATAATAGAAGAGCATGTATGAGATGATGTATGAATGTGAATGAGGCAAGGAGCGTGTGCCAAGATTGAGTTGTTTGGTCCGTCCTCTCTGCCTATCCCTGTGGCGAAACGGCGTGTTAGCTAGGTACCTTGTTTTCGCCTGCCTGAAGTGTGATAATATTTTTAACTTGCAAAATGTGTTTTTACCAAAAATATTTAAATTAGCGCCATCTGCAATCAATGCCATGAAAGAGCAGTTTATGAATAATTCTAAGCTCTCGGCAGTTCCAGACTTGCAACTTACTGTCTGTGTGGGCCCCCGCAGGCTAAAGCAGACCTCCGTATCGTTGAAGGTCTCCGGTCCGGAGTCCACATTGTCGCAGAGACCTCGCAGGCGGTGAAGAAGGACCTCCACTGCCGAGTCAAGCACGGAACCCTGGAGAAAATACAATTATTTCATTACGGGCGAGAGAAAAAATAAGAATATGGGGAAAATATGGAAAATTCCACCTTACTAATAATATTAAGCAAAGATTATTGCAATAACACTTTGTTTCAATTTGTTTGCGTCACGTTCCAGAGTGGAAGATACTCTTAGTATCGCCCTGGTGTAAAACCACCACTTAGAATTGAAACGTTGCTTGAAATGGCTTTAGCCATGTTTGGTGACCAGATCTGAATAGCCAGATACTTCCCTACCTTCCTCTTCCCCATCTCCTTCCATTCCCCACTACCTTCAGCTTCACAACATACCCCAATTGGGGATGCGATAGGCCCACGGACTCTTGTGAGGTATTCATATAAAAAAAAAATATTTACTGTAAGAAACACCATTTACGTCGAGGGAGGTATTTACGCAAATAATGTGTATGGTAAGATCTTTCTATCGTTTTTGAAATAAACAATTAATGCGTAAAACAATGGATGCAGAAGTATAGAAAAAAGCATAGACATCCATATTAATAGACTCACCCTAACATAAAATCCGAATTTCATTTTGACAAGCTGGAAGCAAACCACGTGACCATATTCATATGCACTAGGAGGGTTTGAGAATGCTTTGAATAAACTACCACATCAGTTGTACATTGACCGCCAAAGAGCGCTTAAATGCGTGAAAAGTATAGCTCGCAACGATTTGCAGCGTAACAAGGCAACGATTTGCAGCGTACTCCATTGTGGGACTTTTCTGCACAGGATCTGAATGTTCATTTTTAACCGAACCGCCTAGCGTAATGATACTAAAAATGAGTGAGTTGGTTAAATTTATAGACATATGAATATTAGTAGATCAGAACATAAAGGTGAGGGGTAGACAACAACTACAGCGGGGCGCTGTAGTTGTTGTGATATGACTTTGGAGATAAGTGATTCGTCAATAACTCAATCTGACGGTATATAGGCATCTCGCATTGTAATATGACCATTTAGTTCTTAAAAGTAAACTCTGCTTTTGAATGAATAGACCTTTTTGAGTCCGGAACATTGACCAAACGACGTGCCACGCAATTGGGCATTAGCAGGCGGTCCCTACGCAGAATTTTGGTGAAAGATTTGAAGATGTTCCCTTACAAAGTGCAAACAGTGCATCAGCTGTTAGCTCTTGACCGCCAAACGCGTATAATAGTCCTGGGTCGGTCGTGAATGACCTGCTCATTGAAACCCGCTCACGGACCACCAAAGAGCGAGCGGGTCATTTTTTCGTCAGCACCCGGGTCTCGCGACCCACTTCTCGCTGTACTACTTGCAACCTGGGTTTCGGGTGCGGATCTGGCGGGGCGAGCGACAATAGATAGATGTATTAGAGAGCGGGCGGGTTGTAAACATCGGGTTTCGCCACCCGCTCTCTCGACTCAGGTAGTAGAAAGTAGCTGGGTGAAGCGTAAGTGCGAACTGCGACACATTCGGTTAACACACACGTGCGTGACGTTAATGAATAACAATACATAATACACATATTAAAACAATTTGAAAAATTTCTCCACAATATATTTTTAACCGTTACCGGTCTATGCTGAGCCTATTATGGTCATCTTTAGACAATTATTCAATATTCATTAGGTTTAATAATATAACATTAAACATAACTCTATGTACATACACGGATAAGAATTTTTATATTATTATTAAAATTCAAATAAAAATCGTGCAAACATTGCAAATATTATTTATTTTATACACCCTCTCCTCTTGTAACTTGTACTCCGAACCTAATCCCACTATCAGTATCATAGCAATCATAATAATTCATGGGCACGTTTATTTTATTTTTTGTCCTATTACACAAAGAAAAAATATAAAATAATAGTTTATAATAAAGCATTACAGCTCACAGCTAATTTACTTATTTAAATTCTCAATAAAAGCTTCATAACAACACGTTTTTTACATGGTTTTTATATCCTTTAAAAACATGATAAAACATTGTTTTTTTACCCCTGAAGAATGTCTTTTTTAAATTTATTTCTGGGACATGACAATACTAGTTACAGGTGTGAGCTGTGAGCGAACGTTCACACAATTATAACCTGGGTTTCGTGTCGCATATGATTTGACCGATCTGGGCGGCGACCGGCGCAAGAAACTCGATTACCGAGTTTCGTATTGTGTCCCGAAAAGAGCGGGTCTTCGCGACCCGCTCGTGACGCCAGTGGGTCGTGAGCGACCCGGGTCGTGTAAAACGATCGATCGACCCAGGACTAGCGTATAACCTACGCTCAAGCCATCCTGAATCTCAACGAAAAGGTGGATGATTTTTCATCGAAAATTTTCATGAGTGATGAAGCTCATTTCCATCTTAGCGGTTACGTGAATAAACAAAATAATCTTTTCTGGGGCACCGAAAATCCATGTATCACCCCCGAAGGGCCATTACACCCGCTCAAAATTACTGCGTGGTGTGCTGCTTAAGCTGGAGGAGTCATCGGGCCATTTTTTTTTAAAACGCCGTGAGTCAAACGACGACTGTGGACAACGCGCGCTACAGAGCCATGATTACCGAATTTTTTATTCCTCAATTGAATGAATTGGGACTGGAGAACATATGGTTCCAACAGGACGGTGCAACAGGCTCACCGCTCGAGCCACAACCGATATTCTGAAGTAAGCATTTCCCAGTTACTTAATCTCTCGTTTTGGTGATTTGCACTGGCCGGCCAGATCACCCGATTTAACCGCTCCAGACTTCTTTTTATGGGGTTTTTTGAAGTCGTGGGTTTACGTCAACAAGCCTCAGACTCTTGAAACCCTTAAGGAGAATATTCGGCAGGAAAGCGAAAACCTGCCGCCCGAAGTTCTGGCAAGAGTGACGGAAAATGCCATAAAACGGGCCCGTATGGTCATCAACTCTGGTGGCGGCCACTTGTCCGATATCATTTTCTCAACTTGATGGAATAAATTCTAATGAATTAAATAAACAAATTACACAAGCAGAACCAAATTTTTCATTAAAACAAAAAAAATACAGCAAAAAAAATATCAGGTGATTACTTTTGCCCCACCTTGTATATGTGTACAATTTAATTCTTTCGCGGTTAATTTTTAGATTTGAATACAGAGCGTGGAGATTTCTCTTTATAACACCGTTTAGATCAGATTTCTCACCATGACAGTAAGGGAGACACAATGATTACTATGAGACCTATGTGAGCTGTTCCCAAAAGCGAACAAATTAGTCTGAAGGTTTGAAAAGTCATCCAAGACAAGACTCGTAAAACTGGGATGGCTCCGCTGGGTAGGATACACAGATATGAATGATCAACACTAAAGGTAAAGAGGCTTCTTTATAAAAAGCCTTCAGGACCAAGGAGTGTTCGGAGATCTAAACTTGGTGGCTGGAAGCTGTGGCAGATACTGCAATCACTGACATAAAAAACGTGATATACATATGCTGTAGAATCTGGATATAATGACCCTCAAGGGGCCGGCGATACTTTATCGTACTAACCGGATGACGCACAAAACGGCCAGATAATTTAAGCTTGTTTTTACATGAGACACGCCGAACTCCTTTGCGAGGGTTACATTTGATTCACCGGCTTCTAAACGGTGAAATATAACATTTTTTCTTCAATTGAAAAAAACTTTCATGGTGTCGAGTATTCAACCTAGTCACAACAGATGATAAACACTGACTGCGATTTACGCATGCTAATAAGGATAGGTGTTAGCGCGCAGGGAGTAGCCGGGCGCGGGGAATAGGCGAGGCGCGGGATGGCGAGGTATTGGTGCGTAGGTTTTGTAAACAAAACACTGCGCGTCGTTCTAACCGGACGAATTATCATTAAAATAGGTCACTTTAAGCAGTTGGTCGCTTAAAACGGAGTCATACTAAACGCATATGTTTTCCTAGTACCTAACTATGAAACCTAACTTGAGTTTACATTGTCATTGCTAAAAATGGTAAGCCGTTTTAAGCGAAGTCGTTACATCCGAATTTTACTGTATATGTAGATGATTCTAGTTCTACAACTGGAATTGCCTACACGGCCCGTTTTTGACATAGTGTTTACGCAGACCTTAAAAATCATCACCGACCCTGAAAAAAATTACAAAATAAGATATCGAACGTAAAAAATAATATTAAGGTGAAACATACTAAGTAATTTATTAACCCACTAGGCTATTTTGTTCATTTTTCGAAACAACTCACATAAGTCTCTTATAAATTCCTTACTATCATAGTGAGAAATATGATCGGTAAATATGCAGTTAGTCCACCTCACGGATAATACAGAACGTTCGTGTTGTCGAAGTTTGATGCACGGATAATACGGAATGTTCCTTTTTTAACTAATAGACAATCAAATATGACATTTGTGGGAAGTACCAATCTTATAAAATAAATTCTCTAAAATAAAGTCGCATGTCATCATAATTTAAAAAAACATCCCAGGTTTTGAATGGTTTGTTTGGCAAAGCAGGGTTTGTCTAGCCGCTAGCGGGTTTGTGTAATTATTCTAATACATTTCTTTCCATGTTCTACTGTTATAAATACAGGTACAAACCTGTCAATAATGCATTCACTTTGTTAAGCAATAATATTTTTTCTATGATTGGCAGCATTGGTTGATTGTCTATGAAATGTTAAAATAAAAACGATGAATAAACAATGGCGTTACCGCGTGAGTGAATTAATTTTAACAAAATTAAAATGTTGAATACATATTTTTTGCATGTTTTTTGGTCTCCCCCGACATAAATACTCATTATTATTTTTAATTGTTAAACTAACGTTTGAGACAAGATTTTTATGCATAGCACAAAGGGTAACAATTATTATAAGCAATAATTATCAGCCTGAAACACTCATCCATATTGAAAAAATCTTCCGAGAAAAGATACATGACGCCAACGGGACCCGTTGGCGTCATGTATCTTTTCTCGGAAGATTTTTTCAATGTGGATGAGTGTTTCAGGCTGATAATTATTGCTTATAATAATAAATACTCACTTTTCGTAATAATAAAGCTAAATCTAACTGTTTGAATAAAAAATATTCCGTATTAACGAGTAAGCGGTTAATGCATAAATAATATATGATCTAAACGGTGTTAGGAAAAGAAAACACCAAGCTTTAAATTAAAATCACACGTTTATAAAACCAAAGTTTCGGATCGCAATTTGAAAATAAAAAAGTAAAACTTTGGGAATTTTTTATTAATTATTTTTACATGGAATGACAAAAAAGTGAGGTGACAATAACGATTATAAAATATTTGTCTAATAAAATATATATATGTGTGTGTTTTTTTCTTTTCTTTTATCAGTAATTTTGGTTAGAAAAAATGCAAGGTGAGTTACTTTAAGTATTGTTGTTACTTTTTTTGGTAAATATTTCCCTATCGAGTCCACGCTCAAAACACACTTCAAAAAATTAAAACAAATTGTACTAGGTAGATTACAGTTAGTAATAAGTAATTCAATAACCGGAATTGAAAAATTTTGCGTTCTAATGTTATTTTTATAATTTTCAAAATGCGAAATGTCTTTTTCAACGACCGCCATGTTAATTACGACAATGAAATAAGCATTTTTTAAAAGAAAAAATTACTTTCTATAAGTTAGTATTAATCATTATTTTGTTCGGTTTCATAAACACGAAAAATCACGCGAGATGTTTGCCGTCATAATTAACAACATGGCGCTCCTTGAGAAATGACATTTCGCGTTTTTAAAGATAACAAAATAACCAAAAATGCAATATTTTTCAATTCCGGTTACTGAATTACTTATTACTAACTGTAATCTACCTAGTAAAATTTGTTTTAATTTTTTAAAGTGTGTTTTGAGAGTGGACTCGATAGGGAAATATTTACCACAGTTTTTAGTTTTCGGAAACTTTCCATTAATATTCCATTTATATGGATTTTATTGGAAAAGCAGAAATATTTTGTCCCTCTGACAAAGTACGACATGTTTATCTCTTTATCATATTTTAATTAATTTTTACCCCGTGACTTTCATAACACTTCCATGAAAGTGATGTTTTTTTAATAATATAAATAAACGCCTCATGCACCAGTAGGCAAACACAAATTCAGGGCATCAAGGTTTATATTGCTCCTTTTTTAATAAAACCCAAAGAAAGAACCTATTTCTGTTAAGTAGGTTCTTTGAGTTCTGTTAAGTAGGTTCGTTAAGTAGGTGTTTTAATTAAAAAAATAAGTAAAAACTAGCCTAAGAACCTGTTCTGATGCTTTGTTTAAATAATTTGTGGAATTGAATGAGGCCCGCCTCTGGATATTTTACCATAATCATTGGTTTACTGACCTGTAATAAATACTCTTGGTTAGGAATGATATTTTCCTTTAGCGCCATTGTCAAACTTTCCATTGCATAGCTCATCGGCTGATTATTTCCTGCCATTCCGGTCATCTTTACCTATTTTTAATAATATCACAGTAATAATAAACGCACTAGGCACTTTATTCGGATTTTAATACAACCAGTGGTAAAAAAAAACTAGGTGAAAATACTATTTAGAATAATTTGACTACAATAAATAGACATTAGTTTAGTATGTTTGACAGCCGTCACCTCATAGACAATTTCAATTACACTTTTTAATAGACAAAAATCATCTCGAATTATAGAAGCCCGAATTTCTGGTGTTTTTTGACGGTCAAAACAAAAAACAATTAATATTTGAACTAAACATTTTCTTTAATTTATTTATTTATATTTTAAGAATTCACAAAAAAAATCTTAAAAACAAATATATATATTTCACGAAGTTACACGCTGTTGAAGTAGAGGGGGAAAAAAGAGCGTGTCCATCTTGTTACGATTTCCATCATAAATATACTATTTCCATCCTTCTGGTATTCTGAAAAATAAAAAAGGTAGATTCTTTAAAAATGAAAAAAAAAAAATCTCACAAAATGGCGGCTACTAAAAAAATGATGTTTTTAAATTATTTTTTAACTTTTCCGAATTTTTGAAAGGAGTAAAAATTTTTAAAAAAATTGTTGGTTCCTACTGTAAATGGATATATAAAGAAAATTCTTGCCAAATTTTAAGAAAATCGTACAATTAGAATTTGAGATTTTGTGACGTGCGTTTCGTTTTGTCCTATTTAGATTGTAGTTAGATTCCGTCTTTTTAAAATAATTTGAATTTCAAAAAATTCTTTTAAGGAAATATTCTTGAATATCTATACTATCGAAATGTGATTTTTTCTAGACTAGAATACCCCCCTTAAAGAGAAAATAAAAAAATATAACTTTTTAAATAAATAATCATTATTATTTTAACTTTAATCTGTGTTACAGCTACTTTGTTGAAAATAACTATATCATACGATAAATTATATATCTTATAATTAGACAGAAAGACTCCAACAAAATACTGGTATTTTCACCGAGAAAGTCATCTTTGGGGATGCTGTGTGGAGGGTCTTTTTAGGGAAAGGTAAAAGTTCTGGGAAGGAAAAGGGGATGAGGGGTGGGTAGGAATCTAGGGGGTCAGTGTGTCCAGAAGTGACAAGACGAATGAAATCACCCCTTCCACTGCAGTCCAAATCCTGCTGGAGAGGTCGAAAGATCTCCCCCTACCAGTCTCTCCCGATCCGACCTGCCACGCAGTTGGTGGACGCATCCGCCGCCAAGATCTAGACAAACCTGACCCCATGAACCTCTGCTTAGTCACCAAACGTAGCGAATTACTTGTGGTTTTATCTATGGCAGAGGTGTTGGTTATCCAATAAATGGTTCCCGGGGCGTCGCATATGTTCTTTGAACTTTTGCGGGAACTGGTGAAGGTAATTTTGATGATCTTGGCTTGTTAGTTTTGCAGGTTATATTATTATAATTTTTACATTTATTGGTCCATAACTTCTTCTTTTATCTCTTTGTTAATTGGTGCGGAGCAGGGCCGTATTTACACTTTTCATTGCTATAGGCCACTTCATTTGCGCCGCCCCTTTCTCATTCTTAGAAGTTGCTACCTATCTATCATCACTCAATTGTAGGCTGCCATTAGGTGACGCACAATTATTTTAAAAATAAATATTCAAACACAGGTTAAGTAGGTATTCAAAAATGAAATGAAGAATGAATTATTTGTAAAATAAAAGTGTAATATGAAACAAGAATTACAATTTTTTACTGGATTTTTTATTTGACAAAATCATTTATAAATGGCTTTATAGTTGCTTCTCTGCATAGAAGATCCGAAGAGTAAAGTTTTTCTTGCGATAATGAAGACCTTTTTATTTGAACTTGGTATTTCTTCATTCGCTAAACAGGAAAAACTCCAGAACAATTTGTGGCCGGAGTGCAAGTGCGGAGAGCTGTATCCAAGTTTGGGTAAACGTCGCACAGAGATGGTTTCCTCAAAAACTTTCCTTAAAAAGATTCAGTAATGATGTAGATTCAGGTTTCTCTGCTGCCTTATTAGAGGAAATGTGACCTTGAAAGTGTACCCATTCCTGAACTAAATCGTCTTCTATATCATTGCACAAGAGACTGAGCTTTTTCTGAGACTCTTTATGTTAAAAGTTTACCCATTTTTAAAAAAAAGTTTTTTTTTTCTTTAAAGTATTATGCCTTCCCTCTAATTCAGATCTCAGTTAGGTAGTTGTTTCAATATCCTCATTTGATGTTCTGTCTATAAAGTTTTTTCTCTTACGGTCATTTAATTCTGAATGTCGCCGTGATATTGCTAAAGTGTGATCATTTCAATTGCATTTTCTTCAAAATAGTCAAAGTTTTCTTGCTCTGGTTTGATATATACGAGAAGAGATCCATAAAAATTAAATACCGTCAGTACGCCAACAGACGAGCTCTGAATCTAAGCACTCACTTTATTTAGTCTTTCCAAAATAGCATTCCAAAATACGATTAGTAGCCAAATAAAGGTAGCCCGCTGCCCAAACATTTTTTTTTAAATATTCGCACCATAATCGCACAACACAATCCGCGGTCCCGTACGGGATCATTGGGCATTTTAAAGTTCCTTTAAGGGGGGAAATAGGCTTAAAAAGAGGCTTCAAAAAAATTTTTTTTTTTTCATAAATCGAATTCGATTTTCCAAAATATTTTCTGAAAATTTCAAACCAAAATATCACGCCATTTAAAAGGGCTTTGAAGGGGCCTCGCAACTCCTCCTTGTTCCCTTGATCAAATCCTTAACAAGGCTGTAAGGGGGGGGGGGGGGGGGGGGTAAGGTTTTAAAACTTAAAAAAAATATTTTTTGAATGTAAAACATGTCAGTATATTGAGTATTGTGTCAAAATTTCAAGTAAATCGGAGCAAAACTATCGAAGGTACAGCGTTTCAAGCGACCAGCCCTCATGCTCGATTCAAGTATATTTCGAGTATAAAATTTTTTAAATCGGTTTTCACGCAAACAACATTACTGAAGTTCGTGAATATCATAACTCAAAATCTTGACTTGACTCGACCGATGCTTTTGAAATTTTGTACACTATTTCTAAACATAATAGTCCAGTCACAGCTAAAATAAGGGGATAACCGCTAAATGAAACGGAATAAGCTGAAAATTTGTATAAACCTTTATTTTGGCATTTTGCATGTTGTCTCAAAAGTCTCATAAGGTAACGTGTGAGCATCTTTGGATATTCAAGGTCAAAATTTGAAAAAATTTTTTACACGCTTAACCGTTTTTAAGATTGAGCGTGAAGAGTCCGGAGCGCTAAGCCGTACATGCCATGGCGCAAGGTCAATGGCGAATCTCAGTTCATAGTACGGTTTTTTAACTTAATTATTCGTTAAATATTAGTTAATTAACTATTATACAATATATATATATATATTATTTAATTTATTTTATTTAAATAAAACATACAACGAAGTTGCATTCCCATGAGTTATCAAAACTCATTATTACTTATAACATCTAATTATTATAATTTGTTGTTTTCTTTAATTTTTGTACCTAATGTTATTCTAATAAAACATCTTGAAAGCTGACTTTTTCCGAAACTTCATTGCTCACTAATTGAAGCAAGTCATTTTTTCTCGGGACGCGGGGCCCCTAGCTGATACGGGGCGCCTAGGCAGTTGCCTATTCTGCCTTAGGGATAATCCGGTACTGGTCGTGAGCCGCTACCATGGCATATATTGCTACTATTGCAACTGAAACGCGACTGCTGTGACAGGCCAAGTTTTGTCATGATTTGACATGTCAGATCAAAAAAATATAGATTTTGTTTAGGAGGATGATTGCGATTGAGTCGCCAACTTTTTGTCAGTTTCTCCATGAGCGGATGACTTTATGCTTAAAATATTAAGAAATTTGTTTGTTTCCACCTGTACATAGTTACGGAATATGAATTAATAATTTTACCCAAATATAGGGTTACCATCCGTCCAGATTAATCCGGACATGTCCGGACTTCTAGACATAGTCCAGCCCTTTAATTTATCCAGATTTCTTGGTTTAGATGGAATATGAGTATTAAAACAAATAAGTCCTTAATCTTTATTAATTTCGCACTCATCTAAAAATAAAATATAAACCTTCTCAGAGATCAAACAATAAATTTAATTGCAGTTGCAGACAACCAACAAGTTCAAAAATAAAATATCTTCTTCAAAACTTAACACCTGTTTTCGACAAATATATAAATTTTAATATTTTTCAGCGCCAGATACTTGACGGAACAGCTCCCGTTCATTCTAAGTTTTCTTATAGAATTCTTTGCAGCTCATAGTTTTAAGGTTGTATTGAATCATCAACAACGACCTGACCGAGGGTACAGATAATCTATTATGCTCCTTTGTCCACTGTCCATTATAGAGAACAGTCTTTCTACACTTGCGTTTTGAGCTTGGATAGCAAAAATGAACTCGCAAATACTCCGCGACCCGAGCGACCGTTCGCTACCACGTCCATACCGTTATGAAATGAGTACCTGATATTTGCGTTAGGGGTCGTCCATTAATCACGTGATGTTTTTTTAGCAAATTTTTAACCCCCCCCCCCCCTGGTGATATGTAGTGAGGTTTTAGACAACCCCCCCCCCTCCCCAAAATCACGTGTATTTTTTTAGTACAAAGTATTTTAAGAATTGTAATTTTCAGAATATTATCGAAAGGCGTAATATTGGATTGAATCATCATTTATACTATTATAATATTGCCTTTGTATACCTTTCTTGAAAGGGTTGAGTTTTTATAAGGTCAAAGCAATTTTTTATTTATTTTTACATTAGTTCCACACATGGCTCTGAGGAAAAAAAGACCTCAGGTCCTGTTTCTTCTTTGGGGATGCCGTGTGGAGGGTCTTTCTATGGAAATGAAGTTAATAATAATAATAATTGGATAATTTGTAGAAAGCCATTTTTGGAGGCGCAAGTTCTGGGAAGGAAAAGGATATGAGGGGTGGGTAGGAATCCTTCCCTCCTACTGTGGTGCAAGGCGATGGGTCGAGAGAGTCCGGCGGGAGAGGTCTAGGTTAGGTGTCCCTCAACCAGTAACTCTCGATTCGGCCCGCAATGTAGGAGGTGAGCAACCGAATTAATAGCGAATACCAGGGTTCACCAAATGGCGGACCGCGGTCCGGATCCGGACCGCCGACCTATTTTGTGCGAACCTTATGTTAACAATACAAAATATTTTTTCATTAAAGAATATTAAATCGGAATTTGAAAACGGATTCACAGATTTTAAGAAAATTGTGAATGTCGTCAATAAAAGTAATATTATGTAAAAACTTCCTTCTTCTTCTGGTGCTGTGGATGATTCTGGCGAAAGTATAACATGTATAAGATGTGTAGAAGTATTTTTAATTGTAAATATTTATATGTTAGTTGTAAATCTCTAACTTTAAGTCATGATTGTAAACATGTATGTCATTGAGTTCAGTTTAGGTTAGCGTTTATATGTCTTAGTCATAAGCCACTAGCTATAAGTCTTAGATATAAGTCACTAGTAATAATTGTAAATCTTAGTTGTAAGCCAGTAATTTTATTATTTTATGTATTTATTTGTACAGCGCCCTTGAGGTGATTTTTCGCGAAAACGGCGCTATATAAATTAGCCAAATATTATTATTATTATTAATATCCTCAGTAACATTTACTCTCTGTATTCTGGTGATGAATGGAGCAATAAAGCTGCTCTCCAGATGGAAATGATCGATTTCCAAGAAAATACAGTTTTAAAACACCAAAACAGGAAGTTTCTTGTCAAGAGTTTTGGATAAAATTTGGTTGTGCTAATAAATATCCAGAATTAAAAAAAAAACATTGCAACTTCCTACTTTGTTTGGGTCAACATTTGTTTGTGAAGCAGCATTTTCCAAGATGAACTTCACTGAAAATAAATTCCGGAGCAGACTTACCTATGAACATCTCCAAGATTTAATGACAATAGCCTGCACAAACTTTAGTTCAAACTTTGGACGGATAGTCCAAGGCAAAAAATGTCATTTTTCTGATTTATTGTAAAAAACCCATGCTACTTCTTTTTATTCATAACATTTGTTTATTATTTAATAGAATAATGTTCCGAAACCCATTCGTTCATTGATATTGTATCTACACACATTTAAATAGTACATTAATTGAAATAATACAATAACTTTGTTTTTTAACCACGATTTAATTATTTATTTTTTCAATACCGACCGGTTTTCGCTATTATTATTGTTTTATTTCAATTAATATGTCAAACCACAAAGTAACTGCTTTCTACTAAAATATTAAATAGTACAGTTTATTATTTCAATTGGCCGGGAGGGGGGTGGGGGGGTTAGGCTTTTTCCCTTCCGGACCGCGACGGTCATTTTATTTAAAAAAACGGACCCCTAATGAAAGTAATTGGTGACCCCTGGCCTATACAAACCTCACCCCATGAACCCGGGCACACTAACCCTAAGTCACCATAGGGAGAGGAAGATGTGTCCAGGGGCACAGGTGGATTGTGATTGCAGAATGTTTCCTGACAAGATTGCAATCAGAGTGTTTTGACACACTTGTTATGAAGTGAAACGCTTGAATTTTTTTGGTCACTATTTATTAATTTAAAATTAAGTTTTTTTTTTAAATTCAGTTATTGTTATTATTACACAAAGTAGTAAAATGTAGGATGTAAAAGTTCTATATATATTCTTTTCAAGTAACGTGAAATTTTGCTGGACCCCCCCCCCATTTTGAGCTCATGTAATTAATGTATGCCCCCTTATGTTATAATATTATCTGTTATTTATTTATTAAGATATGGTTACCAACAAAACAAATCCAAGCTTTTGTGCAAGGGGGGCACTATTAAATTATTAAGAAAATAGTATTTTTCCCATGACCAATATTTCATATTTTTTTTAGTGTAAGATTTTAGCTTACTTTCCATTTTAATTTAATCTTAACTCAAGCTATGTGTAGTTATGTTCACCAATAAGGTACTCCAGTGAAAAATAGTACAGCAAAAAAAAAAAAAATATATATATATTCATATTTATCAATATATTATTTATTATATTAGTACCTTATTGTTTTTTCAATTATAACAACTTCTATTATCAGACACTGTTAACCGTGGTTTATTTTTAAGGGTTTTCTATATTATTATTATTTTATTTCACTGTTTATAATGAAATGGTTATTACAGGGCTATTTCCTAGAATCCGGCTTGAACTCCTGCAGCACGCGAACCACCTCGTCGTGTCCTCGCTCCACAGCCCACGTCAGGGCAGTTTTACCTTGGCTATCTGCAGAGTCAGGATTCGACCCGACCTCTAGCAGTATGCGTACCACCTCTTGGTGTCCTGCCTTTGCTGCCAAAATCAGTACAGAATTACCATGGCTATCTGCAGAGTGAGGGTTCGACCCGGACTCTAGCAGCCTGCGAACCGCCTCGTGATGTCCCAATTCCACGGCTGTCATCAGGGCAGTAATACCTCGGCTATTTGAAGAGTTAGGATTCGATCCGGAATCTAGCAGCATGCGTACCACCTCCTCGTGTCCAGCCTTCCCAGCCAAAATCAGGACAGAATTACCTTCGCTATCTGCAGCGTTAGGGTTCGATCCAAAATCTAACAGTTTTTGAACCATTTCGTGGTGTCCCCGCTCTACAGCCAACATCAGGGCTGTCTTACCTTGGCTGTCTGCAGCTTTGGTATTCGATCCGAACTCTAGTAGCGTGTTTACCAACTCTTCGTTTCCTGCATTCACAGCCAAAATCAGGATAGAATTACCTTGGCTATCTGCAGAGCTAGCATTCGACCCAGACTCTAGTAGCAATTGTATCACCTCTCTGTTTCCGGCTTTCAGAGCCAAAATTAGGACTGAATTACCTTGGATATCTGCAGAGTTAGCATTCGCCCCGGACTCTAATAACAAGCGTACCACCTCTGGGTGTCCCTGCTCTACAGCAAACATCAGGGCAGTATGACCTCGACTATCCGAAGAGTTAGTATCCGCCCTGTATTGGAGCAGTATGGGAACCATCTTGAGGTGTCCCTCCTTCACGGCCAAAATCAGGACAGAATTCCCTTGGCTATCTGCAGAGTCAGGATTCGCCCCAGAATCTAATAGCATGCGTACCACCTCTTGGTGTCCAGCCTTCATAGCCAAAATCAGGAGAGAATTCCCTTGGCTATCTGCAGAGTTAGGATTAGAACCGGAATCTAGCAGCCTGCGAACCACATCACGGTGTCCCTCATTTACAGCCAATATTAGGTCAGTATGAGGGAGATTCGCCATCTCGTGATGTCTTCCCTTCACAGCCGAAATCAGGAGAGTATTGTCAGGTCAATTCCAAAGTTGCGAATCTGCAAAAACATTATTCAGAGATATAAAGGTTTGAAGTTTAGAACTGTTATCATAAATCGATTTATATTGTTACTAAACCAGCTTCATATACATTGAGGTGGTATAACCAGGCTTGACTGGAAATTTGTCATTTATTAATCAAATTTTTGAGTTCTCGACTCTTTTCTGTCGTGTCAAAATCGTCATAAGAAATGTTATTGACGGCCTTAGAAAACAAAAGACCATGTGGCAGGGCAAACAAAGAAGTAGTGGAAGGGGTGGGGGGATTCGTTTCCCATGCGGTCAGATGAGTTATTCTCTATCTTTTGTGGGTTCGTTATCGAGATAACGGACGTGATTTCTTGTTAGATTTGTGTGATTTATTTGCTTTTTCTATGTACAACGTACATTAAATGAATAAATAATCATGCATACTTACAGGAATTCGTGTTTGAAACGATTTAAACTAAAATATGTGACAGTAAATATGTAAAAATCACCCAAATCCGACGGGAGATCACGTCCGTTATTTCGGCAACGATCCCACAAAACTCCAGCCACATATCACATCACAAAGTTAGTTGTCCCCAAACCATATGACACTTAGTTAAGATCTAAGTATAATGAAGATTATGTATTGACCTGGCCAAACCTAATTAAAATTCATATATTTAAATAGATATTTGTAATTTAATTTATCCCTTTTGTTACAACCCAAGCGACCCAAATTGGTGAGAAGGCAGAGTGAACAAATTACAGAGGTAATGTATAAAACTGCATTTATTTAAATATTCATTAAAATATACTGAGCTAGTTTCTGGAGATAATGCGGATTATCACAAAATTTTAATATAATTTAATTTTAAAAAAATGTGTATTTTTGTTTTATATTAAAGCTTTAAGGGCCTCTGCTCATGAAGAAACTGAAAAAAAAAATTCTCAACGCAATAAGGAACTCCAGTGAAAAATATTATGGCTTTAAAAAAATATGTTTATACACACCAATGAACGCTGATTCTGAATATATAAGTTTTATTTCATAATATTAAACGTAGAGTTCTTAAAAAATATATTAAAAAGTGCATTTTTAAACCTCTTGTCAAAACACACTGTAAAGTTGGTATTACTGAATGGTTAGTGCTGACGTCAGGCGTCACCAGTCATTGTATTGAAACTTTGATTATGTAGTTATGACATAAGCCATCAGTATTAACAACATCGCATGTTATTCATTATTTCATACTGTTTATAGAGATTTAGTTGTTGTGTTTATTGAAACAATATTTAAGCCTAAATAATTCAGTATCAAAAATAGAGGTAAATATCTCTATTAGTTTATCTCTATTATTTAAAATATTGAAAAACTTTAAACTGTATGACAAAATTGTATAATATTTTACATCAAAATGCTACCTAGAGACGGGCAAAGCGGCTCAGTTGAACAAGAATGAAAAGATCCGGTTCAGTGAATCGGCTCAATTGAACGACTGAATTAAGCGACGGACACACTTGCTCATTAGAAGCCAAAGAGCGTGCTACCTAGTAGCAATTGCTACCCGCTCACTCGTTCGCAAAGATCCACAAACCGCGAGCAAGTGTGTCCGTAGCTTTGAAGATCTGTCTTACGGAACCGGATCTTACGGATCCGTATAAAGATCCGGGTCACTGAGCCAACTCATTCGCGAACGACTCACTTCTCTATGAACTTCGAATTCAAAATGGCCGTCGTCGATCAGCTGGTAGGTGCTGTATCGCCTGTATCTTATTTGCCTACAATTTAGTCCGAAGGTCATTAAAAAAAAATTAAAAAAATTGGACTGGAGTTCTCTATTGCCAATAACTTCCTCAACAAAATCAATATTTTTCCGATCTGACAGATTTGTATGAAACAGGCCACGCACACGCTCCACTTAAGCCGGTTTCTCATTACTGAGGATTGCGATCCCTGCACTAATATTAATGGTGGAAATGTGGAAAAGGCTACTCCACTCCTCACGATTCTCCTCTGCGTGGAGAGCTGCGGATACCAACATACCGGACGGCAATGATACCTGGTCACTCCAGCGCAATGGTGGCCTTCCACTTTGCCAGTGACTGTGAGTTTCTCCAAGTTGGAGGCCTCAGTTTGGCGAGCAACGTGTCCAAAGTAAAACTCTATAGGCAGAATGTTGAAAGCCTATTGTGAATGCCTAGCTCTTCCAAAATGGACAAATTTGATTCTAAAGGTTTTTACAAAGTTATAAAACGCTTTTATAAACTTCCTTATGTAAAAAAGCAATGGTGAAAGGAATTCAATTTCTTCATAATTCATACATCACAATCTATTAAGCCTAAACTTTGATAAAAGTATCTACATAATTATCTTTAGTTGACGTTTCAAGCTGATTTGTTTAATTAATTTATTTAAAAATTACTTATTTTTATCTAACATTTCTGTATTATCAGACATTTTTCATAGATAAATCCATTCAAAGGAGTTTTACTAAGCCAGTTGGGAATGTATTTAAGATGCGTATCATGTCACAAAATGGAAATAAAATAAATAAGCAAGTAATTGAGTCGAAAACCCAAAAGTTCATTATCAGAATAGGTATAAATAAATTTCATTCGAGCAGTAAGTTTGTTTGAAAAGGACATACCTACCTGTTGATGTTGATGAATAGTCAATCTATAATTGGTATTTTAAACAGGTGATTTTAATATTATCACAACCCACCACTGGAAAAATAGCTATGTATCTAATTGAGAGGCTGTGGATAGAAGTTCGTTCTGCACACAACAAGATGAGAGACAGCAGAGCTGGTAATTTATTTCAACAAAAATAACTTAGTAAAGACACGAGGTGTGGGCGGTGGGCGCTTCTTGATATTAGGAAATGTAAAAATTTATTCAGCAATACTGGCTGCAAGCTGCAACTATGTTATCAAAATCCTTATCAGCCGCACCGGCCACACCCGTCAATAGATAAACATAAACTCGATTGCACAAATATTTACTTAAGTACTAAGATATTGAAATATGTATAAGAGATGTGCTATCCGCAGTTTTTACTGGGTGGGTCTGTGTATTCAAACTATTCCCATTAGGTAGTAGTCCGCCGACATCGAACAGACATCATAACATATCTCTTGTATTTCAATAACTTTGAATATTTATAAACTGTAATATAGGCAGTTACCAGTGAGAGTGACTCATAATATTTTTGACAGAATGGCCAATTTATCAATGTTAAAAATGATGCGGACCTAAAGGGAAGGTATAACCTGAGACCCCGTATTCTGAAGTTCTAAAATAACAGAATCAGATGTGTTTTTTTATAATTTTCGGAGCATAGGTACTTTGGAATTTTTTTCATTATAATCCATACAAGGGCAGATCCAGCTTTGGCGCCAGGGGGGGTCACATAGCACCAGGGGGGGGGGTCACATAGTCGTGGTCAAGTCACAAGAAGTTATAATTTAATTTTGATAATAATAGATACAAGTAAAAAGTAAGTCCACCTAGGTCCTGGACCCAGCCCAGGGGGGGGTCATGACCAGTGTTGCCAACTCGAATTTTAAAGTAGAGCCAGGCGAAACCCAAAAAAGAGCCAGAAAGGAGCTAAAATTTTGAAAATGACACAACATGGGGGGGGGGGGGGGGGAGGGTTGTTAGAGAATTTCGAAAAGAAAAATTCATAACAAACACTCACAATGCACTTGTTTATTTTTATAATTTTCAATACACAATTATTTTTGATAACATCGGTCTTCAGGATTTTTTTATTGTTTTTTTTTTAAATATTTTTTGTTAAACAGCGACTAGTCCTCTAAAAAATATAAGTAGTCATCCGGTTCCAGTTCCTGTGCCATCGCGCTACTAGAACCGGCTTCATCAGGATTTTTTTCGTACAGCCATTGTTCCAATTTTTTTTTGAACTTCTAGGGCGAAGTTCATAATCCTCTAAACATTTGTTATGTCGCCTGAGCCTGAGCCCCAATTGAATTTTTAGAATCGAATTAACCATGTCAATGCCAAGTATATTTCTGGTTTTATTTTTGACAATATTTAACTGGCTAAAAACTCGTTCCACTTCTCCGTTTGACCACGGCAGAGCAAGTACCAAAACTGCGAAAGAGATTTCGTGGAAAGGATTTTCATCAGCGGCATCACGATACTTTACAACCTCAGCCCAAAACTTGACTGTGCTTGATATGGTATTAGAGAGATCTTGAACCATTGGACTTCGGCTAAATAATCACGTACTGCGTAATGATATGTACATGCAAAGCCAGCGCCTTCTCTATTTACAGAAGGTGCTGGCTTTGCATGTACATATCAGCAAAGCGCATTCGAATTCGAATGAGACTGATGCAATATTATTTTTTTCAATATTATTTCACGTGAATAAGAGCTGAAATATCTGAAAAACGAGCTAAGAAGCTAAATGACTTTTTGGAGCTGACGACGTCGATTTAGAGCCAGATCTAGCTCTAAAGGAGCTGAGTTGGCAACACTGGTCATGACCCCCATCCCTGGATCCGCCCTTGAATCAATAAGACGCCGCATTTGCACGGATTATGGGAAGGAAATCACACTTCATGTTACAATTACTACAAGAAACAACTAGAATAAATAAACTAGGTATACTTTTGTGTATTTACGTACACGAAATAGATTATTAGTTTAGGTAAATTAAGGGTAAATTTTGGGGATCGCTGGCAACGGTTAATACGCACTTTTTTTTGAAAAAATCTTTTGATTCACCATAATTACATTAAAATACAACTATTTGCATTGGGGGAAGTGGAAAATATTTTTGTGTAACATGGTTTGTGATACAAAAGAAAGTGCCCCTTTATAACGCCTACTCGCGTCAAGGCAAGAAAAACATCCCAGTTTTCAAGTAGTTTAGCGGCTACGCTAGGTTTGTGTAACATGGTTTGTGATTCTGGCGTACAATCTCACAAGACGAAAGCTAATTTTAATTTTACGTAATGAAATTTAGAATGAAATATTTTGCACTTCCCCCAATGCAAATAGTTGCCTTTTAATGTAATTAAGGTGAATCAAAAGTTTTTTTCAAAAAAAAGTGCATACTAACCGTTGCCAGCGATCCCCAAAAATTAATAAATTAAGTACTTACCTACCTAATTCGTGCGTATTTAGTTTGAAAAGAAACTTCGCAAATGTCAAATCCATACAAAAAATGGCGGAAATGGAAATTTTTAACTTTGATCGAATGAAAATCGAATTTTAAAATGCATATTGTTCCGTCTATCCCGTCTGAAGCCGATGTTTCTTTTGGTAATTATGTTTAAAAGTAGTTTACTTTTCAAAAATCTATGCCTATGAAAAGTGTAGCGGCATGCAGCGGCTCATCAATTATTTACCAAAAGTTTTTATGAAATAAAAATTGAAATACTTACATATTTTTCCGTCCATCCCGACTGAAACCGATGGTTCTTGTGGTAATTAAGTTTAAAAGTAGTTTACTTTTCAAAATTTATGCCTATTTAAAGTGTACCGGCTCTTTCACAATTTACCAAACTTTTTTGTAAGTAGGTACGCAATTCTTCCTTTACGACCGACGACCGACACCAGAGACCTGACCGAAACCAAAACTTCAAAATCGGGAGAATTTTCGCCTAAAAATCGGGAGAAATCGGGAGAAAACGGGAGAATTTTGAAGAAATCGGGAGATGACTAGAATTATTAATAATTAATTTCTCCCTTGTCAATAATTCGAATCCCTTTTATCATTGCGAAGCAGAACCTTAACAACAAACGAAAAACCCATAAGCAGCGCCGTCAAGTCAATAGCGCCGTTTACACGCACACTTCGGAGCGACCGAGTCCCGCGCCACTTCAGGCCGCCGCGCAGAAAAGTAAAGACCGATAGGTTTACAGCGCAGTTCACTGTGAGACTTTTCTGCGCGGCGGCCTGAAGTGGCGCGGGACTCGGTCGCTCCGAAGTGTGCGTGTAAACGGCGCTAATAGCGCCGTTTACACGTACACTTCGGAGCGACCGAGTCCCGCGCCACTTCAGGCCGCCGTGCAGAAAAGTAAAGACCGATAGGTTTACAGCGCAGTTCACTGTGAGACTTTTCTGCGCGGCGGCCTGAAGTGGCGCGGGACTCGGTCGCTCCGAAGTGTGCGTGTAAACGGTGCTATTACGATTATTGTAGATGTTGCCCGTGGAATAAAACAATTTTCCCTAAAGTTCAACGAAGACTTATTTTACGTCTGGCATCTCAGCACAAATTTTTGTGAAACTTCGACCTTGGACTGTCACCCGTACCTTAACGAGACGCCAAATTCATTTAATACCTACTTACTTTTAAAGTGAACGACAAGTAACAATCTTTATCAATAAGTAATAATTTTAATTATAAAGGAACCAATAAACCAACTCATGGGGTTTTTCAAAACACCTTTCACCGATAACGATACACTGTTTAGTAATCCTTTATTGAAATACCTACTAATATCTCAGTCTAATCATCAAAAACAAAATAAGGTGCATGGACCATATTAAAATTGTTAATGAAATTATGGAAATTATTACTGTTATGAAGTACTTAGGAGTTATATTAGATTAAAATTGAACCATAAAACATTTTCATGTTTCGACTGCAACTATTTTTTTCTTAAAAGGAACATTTAATAGTCTACAAGCCGTGTCACAGTGGAGAAAACCCCCTTTCATGTTTTGATTGCAACTATTAATGTTCTTGAAAGTCACAATTTAACATCCACAGGCTGATTCCCTGTAGAGAAAAACATTTTTTATGTTCCGATTGTAACTCTTCATGTTCTCAAAAGGAACATTTAAAAGTTCACAAGCCGTCTCAGAGTGGAGAAAACCTTTTACGTGTTCCGACTGTAACTATTCATGTCCTCGAAAGCGACAGTTTTAAATCAACAAGCCGTCTCGCAGTGGAGAAAAACCTTTTGTATGTTCCGATTGCAATTATTTATGTGCTTAAAAGGAGAATTTAAAAACTCACAAGTGAACTCATAGTGGAGAAAAACAATTTTCATGTTCCGACTGCAATAATTCACGTTCTCAAAAGGAATATTTAAAAATCCACAAGCCGTCTCACAGTGGAGAAAACCTTTTACATGTTCCGACTGCAACTATTCATGTTCTCGAAAGTGACAATTTAAAATATACATGCTGACTCACTGTGGATAAAAACCTTTTTTATGTTCCGACTGCAACTGTTCATCTTCTCAAAAGGAACATTTAAAAGTCTGCAAGTCGTCCGTCTCACAGTGGAAATAAACCTTTTTCATATTCCGACTGCAACTATTCATGTTCTCAAACGGAACATTTAAAAGTCCGCACAGTGGAAAAAAATCTTTTTTAAAGAAAGTTTGAAGTTTAATCCTTGCCAAAATGTTAACCTAAAAAGATAGCTTTAAATATGTTGTTAATATATTTTCAAATATAAGTAAGCATACAGCACTTATCCTGTGTGTGTCCGGTAGTAACTATTTAAGCGAGCGGATGTTTTCCGTTTTGAAAATAAATAAGAACAAACATCGCTCAAGGTTTACGGATGAACATCTCCAATCGATTCTTAAAATAACTACTTACCACGAATGACACCCGACTTCTATGAGCTTATCAAAAATAAGTGAAGTCAGGTGTCCGGCTCAAGATAATTTACCATTTTACCCTCCTTTTTAACATGAATGAAAATTTATAATAACTAGGTACTTAAATATCTAACTAAATTAAGATTTAAACAATTGAGCATGGGTTTTAATTTTGAGTCTGGCCCGCTTACACACGCAAAATCTTATAAATGGCCCTTAATAAAATCCAGTTTGACACCCCTCCGTTATGTAATAAATTATAATTTCCAGCTCATAATTCATAAATGAACGGTTTGTACGGGTCTATAATCGAGATATGCTTAGATTGCAGAATTTTGCAATTATTCCGGTCAATACCTGAATCAGGGGAATATATTTTTTTGCCCTAGACAAAGAATTGATGAGAAACGATCAATCGATGAGAACTTCGAAAAATCGGGAGATTTTGATGCATTCCGGTAGATGAAGTGAAAAATCGGGAGATCTCCCGATAAATCGGGAGCTTCGGTAACACTGCACCTGACACCATAAATATACAAACCACCCACCCTGACACTTCATGTCTGTCAAACTGTCAATGAGCAGAAAGTATTGAAAATTGAACTACTAAATTTGTAGGCTGGCAAGCTGGCAACACTAATTTAACTGTCAAATATTCTTTCAAATCGCAAGCGTGAGTGAGCGAACCTAAGCGATTCCTTCAGAAACTTGTTCAGGGTGCTTAGGGTGTGAACATATTAATAGTCCTGGCGTCTAGGTGGTGAGCTAGGGGAGGGAGGAGGGGGGGGAGAAGGTCCCAATTTTCGGATGTGCGCTTATATCTCGAAAACGGTGCGTCGCAGAGGACAATTTTCTTATAATAAGTAAAAGCTCATAAAATTATGTACAACTTTTATTCTATACGTAATTTTCTAAATCCAAGCTAAAAATAAATGATTATTTATGCATTAAACCGCTTACTCGTTAATACGGAATATTTTTTATTCAAACTGTTGTATTTAGCTTTATTATCACGAAAAATGAGTATTTAAGTCGGGGGAGACCAAAAAACATGCAAAAAATATGCATTTAACATTTTAATTTTGTTTAAATTAATTCACTTACGCGATTACAAATTCTTCGCCATATTCTATTTATATCAACAACTTATATGTTCATAGACAATCAATCCTTCACATTTTCCAAGGTACCAATAGCTAGAATATTAAAAAAGATTGCCATAGCGGAAAAATTGATTCTCAAATATTTTAGGAAGGTACACCAACTAGTATTGTGGAGTTTTTATGCCTTGACGCGAGTAGGCGTTATAAAGGGGCACGTTCTTTTGTATCACAAACCATGTTACACAAACCTAGCGTAGCCGCTAAACTACTTGAAAACTGGGATGTTTTTCTTGCCTTGACGCGAGTAGGCGTTATAAAGGGGCACTTTCTTTTGTATCACAAACCATGTTATACAAACCTAGCGTAGCCGCTAAACTACTTGAAAACTGAGATGTTTTTCTTGCCTTGACGCGAGTAGGCGTTATAAAGGGGCACTTTCTTTTGTATCACAAACCATGTTACACAAACCTAGCGTAGCCGCTAAACTACTTGAAAACTGGGATGTTTTTCTTGCCTTGACGCGAGCAGGCGGTATAAAGGGGGCACTTTCTTTTGTATCATAAACCATATCACACAAACTTATACCAACATAACAAAATGACATTTGAAAATAATGTTTGAAAATGGACGGTCTCGTTTCACAGAATGAAAGCTAATTTTAATTTTACGTCATCGTAATTTAGAATGAAATATTTTCCACTTCCCCCAATGCAAATAGTTGTCTTTTAATGTAAATGGTGAATCAAAAGATTTTTTTTAAAAAAAGTGCGTATTAACCATTGCCAGCGATCTCAAAAATTTACCGTATTTTAGCTCAACCAGTGAGTAGATAGGTACTGTACGTCATTAATTCCTGGCTAGGAAAATATAACTAGTTGAATCAAGAATATACAAGAATTTATTTTATGATGTTGGTACTTTCGGCAAATGTCACATTTGATTGTCAATTTGTTAAAAAAGGAATATTCCGTATTATCCGTGCATCAAACTTCAACACCACGAACGTTCCGTATTATCCGTGAGGTGGACTAACTGCATATTTACGGTATTAGTTCATTTATGATATTTACCATTTGCATATGTATATTCTAAAAGGGAATTAAATTCTTTACAACTTCTTTCAAATAAATTTCTTTCATTGATGAATATTTTAGACGATATGAAGGAATGTTTGATTCAAAATGTGAAGTAAAATGATTTTTTTCGAAAATATCTACATTTGTGGAGCGTGAAGTCTCTGTAGTAATCGCTTAGGTTCCTGCTCACGCACTCTACAACACCTTTTGGACCTTTCATTGACTGGACTAATTGTGGGATATTCCTTCGAAACTTCGAGGCAGAAATCTACCAGAAACGTTTTTTTTTTTTCAAAGGAAGTTTTCAGCTAAAAAATAGTTGATACTTACTTCTCCCACTAGCTCAATCAGAGAGTTATTTGCGGTGTTTTCAGTTTGTTGATGATCGATTTGGGAAACCACCAAACAAGGTTGGAAAATGAAAAGATTGGTACATAAAATAAAGAAATGTTTATTAATAAAACCATGTCTTTTGATATACAAATGCCCTTTTAGAGACATTGCAGCAAATGATTTTCTGACGCTTCTAGGAAAAGTTTTAATCTCTTTATGGACGGATCGGGAAGCTTATTTACTGATTTTAAAATTTATTTTATCGGAAGCAGATTTTTGAACAAACCAAAGCTTGTAACAAGAATTAAATTTACGTTACCCATCGCGTCGTTGCATCGCAGCCTGGACAAGGGACGGTGAAATTTGACTTTGACCCTTTTTTAAAATATATACTAACTAATATATATTTTTTTAATCTACACGAATCAATCATAATATTATTTCATAACCGTTTTTTTAATTAAGTAAACGCTGAGGAAGTGAGCATTGCTCAGGAAATATGTCGGTTTTTTATAAACAATAAACGTGGTTAAAACTAAGAAAATTATTAATTGTGAAAAAGAAATCATTCAGCAAATAATACGTAATGGGCTATTATATTTTGTGCTTAAAATACGAAAAAAAACTGAGAAACGTTTTTTAATTAAAAATAAATTAATTAATGAGCCCATTACCAGTTCGGCCCTTCCCTGTAAAGCGCTCACCCTCCCCCCGCTCGCTGAGCGGTAACCCCGACCACTCCCCGCCGCGTGAACGAGTCGAAGCCCGAATGACATCAGAAATATTGCTTGACAAATTTTAAAAACTATAATTTTATTCACTTATATAAATGCGGTGTGTAAATGCGATCTGTAACACATATATTTTCTTCTGTATTCTGATAGCTGACTACGTTTTCAAAAATAAAGTCCGCGGCGTGTACCTTGTAAAATATTCGGTAGTGGTATATTTTTGTGTTTGAAAAAATTTACCCCCGTCTGGACGGCTGGCAATGCAAATTAGTTTCAGTGTAGACCTTACAGTTCGATAAAAGATACAACACTAAGAACTGTGCGATCTAAACGATGCAATACGATGCATATACTTTTTCATAAATGGGCCGTGAGCCAATTTTATTCTGGTTTCGGGAGTTTTAGGGGCCATGATAAATTTTGTAGGGCCTGTCTAGATATCATAGGTCAATGCATTTTGAACGTATTCTGACACTACAAGTCATAGAAAAACAAGAAATATGTTACACCACATAAAATTAAGTGTTGCCATTAAGCAATAAGCAATGTGTCAGAATACGTTCAAAATGGCTTGTTTTCCTGTGTGTGTATAGAAAATTTTAAAGTCGTGTAATTCAGTTAATATTGCTTGCCGACGCCTAATTCTTTCAGATTCGGATTTTCCGGCCCGTAATTAGTATAAAAAAAAAAAAATTTATCTAGGACTATCGCCCCTAAACCGAATTTTTTCCAAGCACTGTTGTTAAGGTATCTTATTAATTTGATTAAATGGTGTTTATAATCTGATTTGCTTTCACTTAATATAACATAAATTTGAATTTCACAGTAGGTAAAAAGGAAGAATCACTAATTGTAATGTCCATGACACTTACAAATATATTTTATTAAAAAGGTCTCGTTTATACGAATGATTATTTATTATAAGTCAATTAGAAAGATGTACAATGTTTACTCTAGTAAGGTAATCCGTGGAATGCTTGGCGGCGGCCGTGCTGCCAGCGCCTCTCGCCTGCCCCTCCACTACCTCTGTCTGGGCGGGATCGGGAACCTTCGGCTACGTTCGGCCAGCTCCGGCACCCGGTCCCCCCGCGGGTATACTGTACCTTGGACACTACACCCTTCCCTCTCTAACATAGACTATGCTAACTACAAAACAGAGATAAAAGGTCCCTACTTTTTTTTTTTTTTTTTTAGATTTTCTTTATTCATTTTGTTTATTACAGGATTGTTTTACATGGTATTTCGACTACCAAGCTAGGCAAATGCCCGTATTATGGTACTACTACTGGGCTTTATGCCGCAATGCTCCTACTAACAAATTTAGCGCAGGTCAGTGACCTGATATCAAACAACAACAAATATACACGCTTTAGCACACTAAACATCGTTAGTTAAGTAGCTTGCTCTTCTGGGGTTTCTCATCTGGGCCGAAGTCGACCCGCCCACGGGCTACGTGGCGCTGAAGGTGAAGCCATCGCCTCTGACGGTCCTGGTGCGGCCTCCACCTTCTCAGGCAACCTGAAACCAGAAGTACACCCAGTTAAACCACTTAGCAACACTGAGGTTTCTAACTCCCGAGGGTCATTCCAACTGATCTCAGACGTGGGATGCTGCGATTTATTGAGTTCCTCATCCCAGCTTACTGACAACTTCCTGATTTGATCTAAGTGTCTCTTCCAAGTTATGTTCGAGTTCCCTACTCTCACAATAAAAACCTTTTTGCCCAGCGACTTACAAATCACCCCTTTTGCCCATAAAATCTTATTGTTCTGGCGATAGTCTCGCACAAGGCATTTTTGACCTACCTTAAATACATGAGACTTTGCCTCACCGAAATTCCTAATCTGTCTGTCCTGACTCTTTGCAATGTTAACGTTCGCCCGTTTTACCAACTCTGAAGCTTGTTCGCCCACTTTGGGTGGAACTAGCCTGTCAAACGAGGAACGAAGCCTCCTGCCGACTAATAAAACAGCGGGTTCGATGCCCGTCAAACAGTGCGGTGAATTTCTATAATCTAACAAAAAATTCAGTAATTTTACATTATAATCTTTGCGCAAGCTAGAACCGATCATTATTTTTTTAAGAAACCCTTTTGCGGTCTTAACCGCATTCTCAGCTACCCCGTTGCTTTGAGGATGCCTCACAGGTCCTGTCATGAATTTAATATTGTTTTCTAATAAAAAACCCCTAAATTCATCACTCGTGAAAGCTGTACCGTTATCTGCCACAATTAATTTCGGGTTATCAAAAATCGCAAAATTTTTCCTTAATTTATTAGTAAGATATTTTTTTTAGTAAGACTACATGAGGCAAATTCAATTGGCCTCATCGTCCCATCTTGAAACACGTGCATGAGACACGCCCCTAAACCGGAAGTGCTCGCATCTGTAAAAAGCTTTGTTATGAAAATATTTGCGTAGGACGTCAAAATGTTATGAAGTTATTTAACTTTCACATTGGAAGCTAAAATGTTAGGAATATAATAATGGAGAGCATGAGACAAGTGTGATTATCACTAGAATTTCTCAGGCGTGGACCTTAAGTAGGCGGCTGTGTAATACTTTGTATGAGGATAGGTTATTTAAATGAAATAGTATTGTGCTTTGACACAGTTAAATTAATTTATTAATTATTACAAATAATAAACAGGGCTAGACTAAATTCTGAATGGGCATATTATGGAGCGTTAGTACCGTTTAATCTTGAGGAGTTGATGAATGGGTGGATGCCATTTGTAGGCGATCCATGCTGCTGCTTGCTGCCTTCGGAGATGGGCGGTTAGTTCCCTCCGCTGCTGACATGTGCTGAACGGCAGGCTGGAGCGACGAACAGGCCTCCAGTCCCGCGGTTTCCCAGCGACGTCCCGTCCAAGGGCGGTTGCCAGCCAGCCGACTATGTTGATGACGGCCAAGGTGGGCGATCTTCGGCCGCATCCCTGCGAGCACCTCTGGCTCCAGGTATAGTCGGAAGGTCTTGTCATGACTGCGTCTGCAGATGCTGGATGTGGTTTTAATCCAGCAGAAATAATGTGCTCCCATGGTACTCCGCTGCTGATCCAGGATTTTAATGATTGTCCTGATGGTCTTCAATAATGGATGCCGCTGGTGGGCGCGGATTTATCAATCTTCACATGTTAAAATAATGGCGAACTACGACTATTTGATTACGTCGACCCGCCACAGGGACGGTGGCCATGGTCACCTGTGGCTGCTCAAAGAATGAAGAGCTCAAGGCCAGTCCTGCCTATTGAACCCCTCTGTGCAGATCCTCAGTAGTGCCAACTGAGCAAAGGTAAGCATTTCAATGCTACCAATATAATGATGTTGAATGTTAACAACTTCACACCAAAAGTACCCATACACAGATAGTTCACTTGTTACATTATTTTTATGTAACATTTCCGCCCTTCCCACACAAAAAAAAAAATTATCCATAATTTTTTTTTTTAAAACACTCCCTAAAAAAACACAAGCCCACTAGAAATCTAAGCTAAACTCAAAGCAAAAATAAGCATATGTAAAAACTATACAATAACAGATGATTATAAACCATAGTAGATGGGTGCCCGCATGTGAAGAAATGGACGATCCAATGCCATCTGGACGAACTCTCGAGGTTTTCGCGAAGCTAGAGGCGAACGTCTTCAATGGAATTGAAGCACCCAACTCTGTCACAGCGACCCCTGAAAAACACCAAAACAATTCTGTAGGTATTTGCAAAAGAAAAATTTAAAAAACAAATTCAAAACAGAATCAAGTAATCCAAAAGGCAAGATTGTATTTTTACATAATCATAAATGTATTCTAAATTTGAGAACACAAAAATAAAAGTATGAATTAATCATAAAATAAACATTCTTTTGTAAAAATATTATTGTACACATACTAAATTTACTTGTAAATACTGTTGTAAAATATATACTATTGTAAAATATACTAAACATACTATAGGAGACATACTTTACTAGACATACTATACTAGACATACTATACTAGACACACTATTGTAAAATCTTACGGATGAGAAGCAAGTGTAAATTAATGCGAACAAACAAAGTTTTGAAACTAGAATATTATGAAACTTGGTTACGATTGATTAGTTAGACAATAAATGTTGAGTTTATTACTATTAATGTTTTTTAAATTTATTTTATTTTAAGTATTTGGTAAAAGCGTTTTTGCTGAATGTATGGGGCTCAAAAACATTATCTGTCTCTTTCCAAGAGCTCAATATAAGATAATGAAAAAGGATTGATTTTGTATATTGTGACTTGATGTGAGAATTGTGAAGTGATTTATTTATCACTTTTAGTAGTAACGCGGTATGCATACATAACTCGATTTTTCAATAGAGTAATATGATAAGAGCGAGTTGTTAGGATGGACAATACTTTAAGTCGAAAAAAAAAACCGAACAAACTCTAGACATTACACGCTGTTACTTTGGTACGTCCATTAATGATCAGCGTGACAACGGCCCTTCTACCTTCTGCAGGGAAAACATCCGCAGACAATAGATCCTCCGTCTTCACTCTGATCGGTTCCGAAACGTCAGGCAACGGCCCTGCTATGGCACAGACTCTCATATCAATCTGTCCATAGTTACTCCGTCTCCTGGAATGAAGATGAACGATCGAAGAATTCGAAACGTTACGAGTAGGTAGCGGCATACACTACTCTCATCTCTTCGGAACTTGTAAACAAAACATGGAAAAGTATCAATCTCCGGAATTGTACTCCCATAATTTTATAATGATGTGTTTACTGAGTGTAAACATGTTTCTCGCGGTACTTCAAGCACGGCAGGAAAACAAAAACCCTGGTTAAACAACATCGACGTCCATAAAAAAAAATATATAATTTTTTTTTTTTTTTTTTTTTTTTAATTCTCTAAGTCCACAAATGTACTAAAACATTATGCCCGTAATTGAAAAAATTGAAATAATTATCAAATTTATGAAAATGTCATGATTGACAGAAACCAGATGTTAATTTCATCCAAAACAATTTTCCGAATTGTTGTTATAATCCTCTTAATGTAGAGATAACACAGCTTTGTTATTGTTGATAATTGATGTTTTTGTCAAATGATGTTGAAGAAAGTGTATTAATTTGTGCCAAACCTGGATTTAAAATTATTTGAATAATGTTATGACGGTTTAAAAATTCCTGCATTCTTACGTTATTTATAAATGAATGTATCCTCTTCGCGTTGACAATTTAAAATAAATGTTTGTAAATTTGTTGCTGTGATGAGATATAGTAACAATTGTCACATAATATTTCGTAGCTAATGAAATAGAATGTAAGACCGTTTTCTATTTAGCAAAGAATAATTATTTAGAATAAAAGTGAAAAGTAAACAAAATAATTCACAAACCATATTATAATAGAACTGTCACGTTGAGATTGTAAACAACATTATCTATGAAATGTCAGATTGAAATTTGAAAAAGACAACAACGTATTATTTTGACAGCAAACAGCTGTTGCTTGGAAATCAATAATACCATAAAAGATATTTGAATATAATAGAATAGGTTTTTAAAAACTTTTGCACGATATTGAAAAGTTTCACATTTTATTAACCCGATGAAAAAATAGTATTGCAATTTTTTTTATATTTTTAAGTTGGTATTCACCTTTGTAACTTCACTGCATAATATAACCTCAATAATTATAATATAATGCAAGAACATTTGCTCAGCAAATGTACGTCGCGATACTAATGACATTAAATCAATTTGAAATACCTGTGTAAAATTAAGACATTTTATAATGCACACAATGACTTTGATATCAACTTCTTTGGGATTAAAAATAACATACGCGAATCGACAATTGATAATAAAGCGACGCACACGAAAATAAAAAAAAGCATTAACACAACCGTAAAATTTACCAATAGTATGTATGAAATAAAATCGCCATAATCGCAAACAACAATATGATTGTTACATATGAATTGAAAATCCATCTTTACAAAAGAAACCATGCGGGAATCTTTAGGTACAATTGAAATGTGACATAGTGTCGAACAAGAAATTTACCATCAAGTAAAAAAAGTTTTATGACTATATTATCCCAATAGAATATATCAAATTTAAGTTGAGCGCCATAATGTTATTGAGTACCTACAACGAAAAAATTATTGTCGAAAATAATTCTTAATATTGACTGCGTAAAATACATGATGCATTATTATTGAAAATACGACAGAATTGATAATTAGCAGAAAAATAAATTGCAAAATAATAAAGAATAGCAGGTAGCAAATATGTAACATTATTATTTGTAAGAAGTTGAATTTGAATATTACTCTATCAGAATTTGAACTTTAATTAGATGGCAAGGTAGGTAGGTAGATTTAACAGAAATTAGCATTGTAGATTTGCAAAAAAATGTTACAATAAACTGAGATTAACTGTGAAGATAATATATGATATTTTTACAATGATTTACACATCTATCGAAGTTATTTTTTTCAGAGATTATTAAAAAATAACCCTCTCACACAAAGTATTAGCCAATCGAGCCCAACAAACGTTGGAGCGCCAAAATGTTATGAAAGTATTTGCGTAGGACGTCAAAATGTTATGAAGTTATTTAACTTTCACATTGGAAGCTAAAATGTTAGGAATATAATAATGGAGAGCATGAGACAAGTGTGATTATCACTAGAATTTCTCAGGCGTGGACCTTAAGTAGGCGGCTGTGTAATACTTTGTATGAGGATAGGTTATTTAAATGAAATAGTATTGTGCTTTGACACAGTTAAATTAATTTATTAATTATTACAAATAATAAACAGGGCTAGACTAAATTCTGAATGGGCATATTATGGAGCGTTAGTACCGTTTAATCTTGAGGAGTTGATGAATGGGTGGATGCCATTTGTAGGCGATCCATGCTGCTGCTTGCTGCCTTCGGAGATGGGCGGTTAGTTCCCTCCGCTGCTGACATGTGCTGAACGGCAGGCTGGAGCGACGAACAGGCCTCCAGTCCCGCGGTTTCCCAGCGACGTCCCGTCCAAGGGCGGTTGCCAGCCAGCCGACTATGTTGATGACGGCCAAGGTGGGCGATCTTCGGCCGCATCCCTGCGAGCACCTCTGGCTCCAGGTATAGTCGGAAGGTCTTGTCATGACTGCGTCTGCAGATGCTGGATGTGGTTTTAATCCAGCAGAAATAATGTGCTCCCATGGTACTCCGCTGCTGATCCAGGATTTTAATGATTGTCCTGATGGTCTTCAATAATGGATGCCGCTGGTGGGCGCGGATTTATCAATCTTCACATGTTAAAATAATGGCGAACTACGACTATTTGATTACGTCGACCCGCCACAGGGACGGTGGCCATGGTCACCTGTGGCTGCTCAAAGAATGAAGAGCTCAAGGCCAGTCCTGCCTATTGAACCCCTCTGTGCAGATCCTCAGTAGTGCCAACTGAGCAAAGGTAAGCATTTCAATGCTACCAATATAATGATGTTGAATGTTAACAACTTCACACCAAAAGTACCCATACACAGATAGTTCACTTGTTACATTATTTTTATGTAACAGCTTTTACGGTAATTCGGAAAAATTATTCGTGAGCACGGCATTGTCACACATTATTTTTTTTACTGAATCAACCGCCTTTTTACACACATCGGAGAATTCCCATTTAGCATTTTTTTTCAATAAGTTATGCAAAGGCGCTAAAATCAAAGACATTTTAGGAATGAAGTTCCTGTAAAAATTTAAAAAACCTAACAGGCTTTTTAACTGATGCACATCCGTCGGATAAGGTGCGTTTTTAATCGCCTCCAACTTGTTTGGTTGAGGTTGGATGCCTTCTCCTGATATTACATAGCCCAAAAACTCAATTGATTTCACGAAGAATTCACACTTCTCCGTGTTCACCCGCAACCCGCACTCTTGTAAGCGCTTGCACACCGCGCGAATATTTGCCATCAGGTCCGCCTCGTCAATTCCCGAGATAATAATATCGTCAAGGTAGAAAGCAACACCTTTCAGACCCTGTAGACAACCCGCTATTGTCCTAGCAAAAATTGCCGGCGCTGATTTGAAACCAAAAACGAGCCTGTTATACTGAAAAATACCTAAATGTGTGTTTATAGTTGTAAACTTTTTGCAACCCTCCGCTAACTCCAATTGTGCATAAGCCTGCTTTAAATCCAGCTTAGCGAACAATTTGCCCGAGCTAACCTTATGAATGACCTCATTAATCGAGGGCAGAGGATATCTTTCTAAATCCGTCATGATATTCAGAGATCTTTTATAATCCACACAAATACGAATTTTACCATTTTTTTTGATAACTGGAACGATTGGCGAAGCATATTTACTACTCGAAACTGGAGATATGATGCCCTCCGACACCATGGATTCCAGTTCTTTCCCGATTTTATCCTTGCGCGAATGGAACCGGTCTTGCGTTATGAAAAACTGGGTTGGCGTCTCGGTTAACTTTAAAACTTACTTATTATTTTTTAATTTATAAACTAACGTTTAGACAAGATTTTTATGCATAGCACAAAGGGTAACAATTATTACAAGCAATAATTGTCAGCCTGAAACACTCATTTACATTGAAAAATCTTCCGAGAAAAGATACTTGCCGCCAACGGGACTTGAACCCGTGTCCTTCCGATTGCCGGTCGAATGCTCTGACCACTGAGCTATGGCGGCTTAAGCCGCCATAGCTCAGTGGTCAGAGCATTCGACCGGCAATCGGAAGGACACGGGTTCAAGTCCCGTTGGCGGCAAGTATCTTTTCTCGGAAGATTTTTCAATGTAAATGAGTGTTTCAGGCTGACAATTATTGCTTGTAATAATTGTTAAAACTTACTTTATACTTGTTAAATTTACCTAACTCGTCCGAAAAAACTTGAGGAAATTCCTTAAAAATTTCTTCTTTCTTTTCATTTACCGTTGAAACTGAATCACGATTAATTGGAACGATTCCCAAACTGAAAAATTCCATAAAATCACGACCCACAATTAATTCAGACCCATTTGTGACAACTATAAAATAAATATATTTTTTAGTGTTGTTGTAAGTCATCGAAAAAATTGATTTGCCTACAATTTTTAATGCATACCCATCGTAACCGGCAATCACTCGCTTGTCAGGCGACAATTCCAAATTTTTAAATGACTTTTAAAAAAAAACCTCCGGTAAAACGGATATGCTCAAGCCGCTGTCCACCATCGCTGAACATGGAATTCCGTTAATTTTAATGTCAACCTTATATGGACTAACAAATGCTACGCGCTCCCTGTGCGTTCCTTTCTTTACAAAAATCGGAGATACCTTATTGTTCTTGCAAACGTTCTTAATGTGGCCCACCTGTTTACAGATGAAACATTTTGCACTTTTAAATTTACAATCTCTAAATGCGTGGATGACACCACAACAAGAACATTTCTTAACACCCGAGAAATCCCTCCGACCGGGGCTGCCTGACCGCGAATCCGTTCTTGAAAACCCTGGTTTTCCCCTAGAACCCGATCGCTGACCCCCCGACGTTTCTGTTTTTTTCCCGATTGCACTGACAAATCTACCTTCAGAACACTCATCTTTCACCTTCAAGCCCAGATGGTCCAACCCGACAATACTAGTCGCTAGTTCCTCCATCTTAATGAAAGAAAGACTGGGTCCCTCAAGATAAATTTTCTCTTTTGCTCTCCCAGGGATCAACCCTAGAGCAAACACATCTGCTAAATTAGCATCTAAATGCGTGCCGAACTCACAAAAGGTACTTAAGCCGCGTAAACGCACGGCGAAATCTTTTACTGATTCCCCCTGCGATTGTTTTGCTGAAAAAAACAATTTCCGTTCTCTAAAAACTGACTTAGGTTTCGAACAATGTTTCTCTAATAAACTCATTAAAGTGTCGAACAACGTATCTGTGACCTTGGTAGGAAAACATAAATTAATCAAAACAGAGAGTGTTTCAGCTTCGAGGGAATTCAACAAATATGCCCTCTTCTGGGTAGCATCTAAGGGAACGTACCCATACTACGTGACACGTTTAGGGGGGGGGGTCTTCAAAATGTCACGCTCCAAACAAATGAGCGGCGGGTTGCTTAGGTTTTTGGTCACCGGGGGGGGGGGGGGGGGGGTTTGGAATTGGTCACGTAGTATGGGTACGTTCCCTAACTTGACGGTTTTCGTTTCATCACGGATCAGTAAGAATTGTTCTAGCCTGAGTCGGAAAATTCCCCAATCATCGTGAATATGGCAAAACCTCGGCATACCACTGGTCTCCATTGTTAACCCGATACCCAACCGGCACCCGAACCAACAGTGACTATGCGAAATACCACAAAAAAAAACACAGCCCGACGACAATAATCTCCAAAAGGACAAACTACTTAACTCAACCAAGGGTCCACGGCGATGGCTGCTTGGCTAATTAATGGCTTTCCTCTTGGTCGGAGTGACCGTCTTCCTTCCTTCTTAATTTTTTTGGTCGGAGTGACCGTCTTCCTTCCTTCTTAAAATTTTAGGTCTGGAGTGGTCTTTGCATTAAGTCGTCTGTAGTCTCCGCACGGACGCCATTCACCGTTTGGTTTCTCGACCATATGTAGGGGGCTCGCCCAATTGCTTTTGGGCGGCCGGCAAATCCCTTGTTCCATGAGAAATTTAAACTCTTTCTTAGCTACTTCAAGAAGGGCTGGGGCTAGGCGACGTGCACGTTCTGTGACAGGTGGACCTTTCGTCTCTATACAGTGTGTCACAGAATGCTTCACTATGTCCAGGTTCTTCATGTCTGGTCGCGTCAAGCATGGGTATTTGCTGATAATATCTCTATATTTTTGTGAGGAGGATAGAGTAGATATTCCGGATGAGGGTCCTCTGTATGTAGTTCCTCGAATCCTTAGTCCAGTTGATGAGTCCGTGAGAATAGCTTGTTTAAGATTGACCGTAAGATTATAATGATAAAGGAAATCCGCACCGAGAATGGGCCGAAATTTAGCTCTACAGTACGCGTGCCGAATGTTTTAATGGGTGTACCATTGGCTCCATAAAGATTGGTGGGATATGTGTCAGACGTTATGCAGGTCTTCGCTATCTTAAAAGTTCTTGGAATAACAGAGATGTCTGCGCCTGTGTCAACAAGAAACTTCTGGCGAGTCTCAACGTCGAATATAAAGAGACGGCAGTAGTTTGTGGGAACTTCGCACGTCCCTATTGCGAGATTCCCCTGTCCCGATGAATTGGAGAAAAAAATGCATGGTTTTATGCATTTGCGAGCGTTATCGCCAAATCTAGCGTGGTAATAGCATGTTTCCATCGGTGCTCTTCTAGGGAATCTACGGCGGGAGTTGGATTTGTCTGCCACCGGGCGGCTGTTGTGATGATGGGTTTTGTTGCCAGCTACGCCGAGGATTGCATGATCGATGCTCATGGAAGGCAGATGAGTGTGTATATGAATTATTTCGCTCCATTTTAAATTGTTGTATTTCATCCTTTAATGAAGCTATTTTCTCCTGCAATTGGCGTAGGATCAAGAAGATTATTACCTCGTCAGTAGAGACGCTAGGTTGGCCGTCGGGATTCATTTCAGTATATTGTTATAGATTTCAAGGCAAACAAAAATAACGATGACAAGCAAGTTGTAAAAGAATGTTAAAAATTTAAAAGTTTAAAATTGAATAAAATATGCTGGGATAGTTCTTAATTAATTTGTCAATTGTTTATGTAAAAAATGCATATCATGTTCAAAATGTTAAATGGAATGTTTTTAAATTTGAAACAGTTTGACAGTAAAATTTTGTTTCATTTAGGTAGTGAAAAAAATGTTCAGAAAAGATAGGTAGATCTTTTTTTCAATTTACGACTCGGATGATCTGATATTGATTTGATGTGGTCTTGACTGCAATGGTGTGATCCTGGAGAATGCGATGTGGAGCTGGTGATTCTTTTGCAGGATCCTGGGAGTCTGATGTGTGTATTTTGTATGTGAACTGCGCGGTCGGCAGTTGAAGTCGGCAGTTTTTCTGGATCAATGGCGACGCACGTCTGTCTGAAAATGTTTTGAAACGCACTTAATTCTTTTTTGATGACATGAACATTTTAAAATGCATTAGTGTATATAATACGAGTATATCATTGATTTACAAAGATGCGAAATGCGAGCTATGTAATGGTAAATACGTATCTCGTGATAAATTCAACTGTCTTTTGTTTTTTTAAAATATTTTACTTGGATGGATGGATGATTTTTCATTACTAAAAATGAAAAGGGACTTACTTTTTTCCAAGGATTCCGTCCAAAATGTCTGGCTGGTTCTGTACATGCTTGATTTAAAAAAAATCGGATCAACAATATGGAGTTCAGCGTCGAGGGTCACCAATATGGAAGGTGTTAATCTTACCAAATCAACACTTTCATATGTGTCACGGGAGTTAAATAAATGATTAGAAGGTTTGGGTGAAATGCAGATCCCGCCAATGTGGGGGATTTTAATAAAAATGCACTTTCTAGATGAGAAAAGTTGAATAAAAAAGAAATTAAGGTGCGCTTGGCAAAATTGAGGGAGATGCAGCCGTTTAAAGAATGAATAAAATGACACTTCGTGAACTTATACTACGCCATTTTGTTACTATTATGTTGGTATCTCAGACTTGCTATTCGAAGGTTGATACGATTGTAGCCAACTTCGTGTGATATATAATAAGGCGCGTAATTATGAAAAACAGAATTAATAATGGTCACAAACCATGTTACACAAACCTGGCGTAGCCGCTAAACTACTTGAAAACTGGGATGTTTTTCTTGCGTTGACGCGAGTAGGCGTTATAAAGGGGCACAAACCATGTTACACAAACCTAGCGTAGCCGCTAAACTATTTGAAAACTGGGATGTTTTTCTTGCGTTGACGCGAGTAGGCGTTATAAAGGGGCACAAACCATGTTACACAAACCATGTTTAGCGTAGTCTTAGGTTAGGTTACTTTAATTTGGAAGGTGATAAACAGTTTAAAAAATCGTTTAAAAAAAGTCCGCTAGAAAAATTTCATAATTACGCGTCTCATCTATCACATGAAGTCGGCTACAATCGTATCAACCGGTTCTATAGTCGGCTATATCATCAATGATGTTGGCGCAAGCGATTCTGACCTTGTTTTCATACAAATTCTGTACATAGAAGGGTCAAAATCGCAGACAAACTTTTTTATTTCGAAATATTTTTTTCGCGCATGCGCAAAAGCTGCGCGCAAATGAGCGTGTCCGGCCGATTACAGGTTAATAGCAAGTCTGAGAAACCAACATAATAGTAACAAAGTGGCGTAGTTTAAGTTCACGAAGTGTCATTTTATTCATTCTTTAAACGGCTGTATCTCCCTCAATTTTGCCAAGCGCACCTTAATTTCTTTTTTATTCAACTTTTCCACACTTTTCTCATCTAGAAAGTGCATTTTTATTAAAATCCCCCACATTGGCGGGATCTGCATTCCTCCCGAAGGTTTTAATAGATTCTCTTTTTATTGTAATAGTCAAACACAATCGTGACACAATATTATACGCGACAAATATATATCCGAAAGTTGTGGGGCTAAATCTGATAGCTGTACACACCAGGACAATTCGGGACGGAATGATTTTGCGGTAGCATTTGGAACTACATCTAGTCTTTCCGGTGTGACCAGCATTCAAAATTGCCAGTACATAAAATAAATTGTACATTAAAGAGTACCTTGCCATACTAGTATTAAATAAATGTGAGCAATTTCCAACTGTGCTTTTTATTTTACTATATAAATATCGTTATTTCTCATTGTATTAACAAAAATTGCGGTAATTTTTCGGGATTAGTGTCTATGGCTATTACGAATAATTTTTAGAAAAAAACTTTAGATTCGCCTTAATCACTATAAAATGAAACTTTTTGCATCACGGCCGGCGGAAAATAATGCATTTTAATTTTCAATGTCGTTAAATAAAATTTCACTTCACGAATCGATACTACGACAGCCCGCCCGCCATTTTGTCACTGTTATGTTGGTATCCCTGACCTGATATAAACAAGAGCTAGATACGATTGTTGCCGACTTCGTGGGATATATAATAAGGCGCGTAATTATGAAAAACAGAATTAATAATATAATATAAACGAACCTCTAATCAGGCACTGGAATGGAGACAAACCATTCAAATCCTGGGATGTTTTTAAAAATAAAGATAATATACACAAGCCCGCTACACAAACCCTGCTTTGCCAGACAAACCATTCAAAAACGTAGGCTGTTTTATAAAGTAAAGATAACATACACAATCCCGCTAGACAAACCCTGCTTTGCCAGACAAACCATTTAAAATGTAGGCTGTTTTTTAAAGTAAAGATAACATACACAAGCCCGCTAGACAAATTTCATTATTATGCACTTTATAATGTATCCCACGAAGTCGGCTACAATCGTATCTAGGCTCTTGGTTGTATCAGGTCGTCAGGGATACCAACATAACAGTGACAAAATGGCGGGCGGCAGCGGGCGGGCTGTCGTAGTATCGGTTCGCGAAGTGAAATTTTCATTTAAAATTAAAATGCATTATTTTCCGCCGGCCGTGATGCAAAAAGTTTCCTTTTATAGTGATTAAGGCGAATCTAAAGTTTTTTTCTAAAAATTATTCGTAATAACCATGGACACTAATCCCGAAAATTTACCAAATATTTTTCTCACTTTTACGTGTTTTTGATTTTTTACAAAAAATGTACGTTTCATAGCTTTACTACACCATGAGTTATGTGTTTAGTATTGCCATTTGATCAACAGTGGCGCCCTCCTATGTTTTCTACTCTTATTTGACAGACTGTATTTTGTATTCTTTCCAACTTCGAACATTTTCAAGGGGCACCAATTTTTAAATATTAAAAAAGATTGCCATACCGCAAAAATCACTACAAATATACCTTTTTTTTTTTGTAAAAAAAAAATGGTTTGTCTAACGCAGGGTTTCCAAACCAGTGGTCCGCAAGAGGCTAGAAGATGGTCCGCCGGTCAATAAACGAGCCAGCACGCAGGCGGTCCCTGGTCGAGAAGTCTGAATAAAGAAAATCGGGACAATATTCAGTTTATCATTATTGTATCTTGTGGTCAGTGACCATTGTGGTATTCCGTTTCGCCCCATCGGTAGAATATTCTGTGGTAGAATATGATTGTGGTAAATATTCTGCTAGAACCCGTCCTACCCTATCCCAGTATATACCTATACCCTATCCTAGCCTACGCCACTGACAAGCAGTGGCTTAGGCTAGCATGGGTGGCACCTTTTTTTTTTTTTTACATTAACTCCACACAGGAGGCCCTGAGGAAAATAATTTCCCTCAGGGCCTATGTCATCTGGGATGCTGTGTAGAGGGTCTTTTTGAGGAGAGGAAGGAATGAACATTGGTCTTGAAGACACATGTTGTAGGAAGGAGGAAACACAGAGGCCGGCAAATCATTCTACAGCCGAGCTGTTGGAACACAAGAACGAGTCGAAGAAACGACCCGTTCTCATGTAACAAATGTCAACCGTGTTTAAATGTTGGGCACGCGTTTGGCGTGTTTCCCGACTATGCACCGGTGCCGAAGAGATCAATGATGCTAGTTCCTCGGAGCATCTTCCATTGTAATACCGGTAGAACAAGGATAGCATTCCCACCCGACGCCTGTGCTCTAAAGATTGCAATCTGTCTGTTAACATGGGAGAATCTATCAAACGGACTGCCCGTTTCTGCACAGAGTTGAGGGTATTTTTCAGGTATTTTGGAGCTCCAGACCAGAGATGGCTGCCAAATTCAACCGTGGGGCGTACTTGTGATTTGTACAAGGTTAGCAGTTGTGTACTATTAAAGTATCTGCGGGCCCTGTACAGTACGCCCAGTTTTTGGGAGGCTAACTTTACTCTGGCTTCGATGGAGCCCCCATACCTGAGCTGGTCACTTAGGGTTATACCAAGCATATCAATGGAGGGCCTGTTTGGAAGATTGCTTCCGTTGAAAGAGACTAGATTTTCATTTCGATCCCTTTTAGACGTAATCAGACAAGATTGGGTCTTTGAAACATTAAATTCAACGAGATTATTTTTACCCCAAGAGAAAACACTCTCGAGATAACCGTCCATTCTTTGCTTCAAAGCCCTACGAGCTGTTGGAGTTTGTGAGCCCTTTGGGGGCTTGTCAAACAAAAAGCTATCATGAACTGTACTGTCATCCGCGTAATAGTGAATTGGTGCACATGGCAAAAGGTCGTTGATGTGCAACAAAAACAAAGTCGGAGACAGAACCGATCCCTGCGGGACGCCAGCATTTATTGAGTGTGAGGAAGACGTGAAACCATCGGCTACCGTCTGAATCGACCTCTCCCTCAAGAAGTCGGCAATCCACGTCCACAAGGATGCGGGAAGTTCGTAAGAAGGCAGTTTGTTGACAAGTCCTCAGTGCCAAACCCGGTCAAAGGCCTTGGAAATGTCCAGTGCAACTGTTTGGGTCTCACCGAAACGTTCCAGGCATCGCCCCCAAACATGCGTCCGTCACATATGCGAGAAGATTACCGCACAAGCGGTTCCGCCGGAATCCGTATTGACGGTCGTTAATAATTTTGTTCTTCTCGAGGTATGTGAGCAGTTTGTCGTTGATCACACGTTCCATCACCTTAGACAGAACTGATGTGATCGCTATGGGGCGGTAGTTGGCCGGGTTGGAGCGGTCACCCTTCTTTGGAATAGGATGGATACCTGGGACGGTGTCTTGTAATTTACTGTCTGAATAAAAGCTATTATTTTTTTTTATGACTTTATGTCCGGGTTAAATCTTCCCCACAGGAAAAATTAATACTTTTCCACAAATGATCAGTGGTAATGCGTCTCGGGTGATCAGTGGTAGGCCAGGTCGGGAGAGATTGGTTGAGGTCGAACTTTTGGCCTCTCCAGCAGGACTCTCTCGGAACATCGCCTTGCACTGCAGTGGGAGGGATAGATTCATACGTCCGTCACTCCTGGACACACTGACCCCCAGATTCTTACACTCCCCTCTTACCTTTTTCCTTCCCAGAACTTCCTTTCGTAAAAAGACCCTCCACACAGCATCTAGGGCAGTGGTTCTTAACCTGGGTTCGATCGAACCCCAGGGGTTCCGTGAGTCAGTCTCACGGGTTCGGCGGAGGCCAAGACACACCCCGAAGTCACACAGATTTGCAGTAAATATTTATTATTATGTTTTTGTGTGAAAATTATGTTTTAACTTGTTGAGTCATTTTTGAAACTTCTTCTTTTTCTTTTATTGCATACTGGAAATTACGTAATGCAGCACTTTGAAGTAATATTTTGTGGATTTATTTTGAGCTATCGTATATTTTATTTACCGAAACACATTCCTTGAACAATAAACTATCTATAAAAAAATATTACTTGCGTTTGTTTGATAAATTGATAGGTTTTTCGATGTTTGTGTGAACTATCACGCAGATATGAGATCATTTTTCGTCAGTTCAAATCGCGGCAAAATCTGACACCCAGATGCCATAGATAATTCATTTAAAAATATTCTGGTGTTGCTAGGTGAATGAAATTTTTGGCTACATCAAGAATGACATTGGCGCAAGCGATTCTGACCTTGTCCTTCATACAGTTTCTTTATACATAAGGGTTAAAATCACATTTAAAATGATTGTTTTTCGAAAATTTGTTCTGCGCGTGCGCTTCTGGCCAATAAGAGGTTAATGGTTTTGTTCATTTTATGCACCTTCGTATAAATATATACCTATGTTTTGAATTTGGAAAAATCTTATTTTATTTTTCCAATTAAGAAGAGTTCGGTGAATGCGTATATGAAACTGGTAGGTGTCAGTACCTCCAACAAGGTGAAGAATTAAAGCTAATGTAAAAAAAAGATAGAGTTCTCACTAGACTATGAAAATGAACATGTTGTGATTTCTCATGAGTTACTAGTTGAACAAATAAAGAAGCATATTTTGTAAATAATTTAATGAATAGTGCAGTTATGTACAAAATACGATGGGGAGCGAAGAGAAGCTAGGAACTCTTGGACATGTGAAAACTCCGCCGAGCCTGGAATTTCCTCTCGCGGGCAGCCTTGTACTCCTTCCGGCAGGAACTGGACTGCAGCTCGAGGATCCGGTTTATCTTCTCCACAATCTCCTTGGCGACAGCGTTCTCACACTCAAAGTCGTGGTGTTTGAAGGTGGCTCCGCCCGAATTCAGCATGCTGTGGTGGTGCTGACCTGAAAATTGTCATTAACTCATTACGACGCAATCTATCGCACCATGACTCTAAGGCCTATTTACAATAGTAAAATGTAGACAGTGACCTTCCACTTGTTTTGAAGGTCACTTGAGCAAAATTTCATCACACTCAGTATAAAACTGTAGATGCCAGCCCACTCGTCCACCACATACAGACATTCTCATTTATATCTTACTTATATTAAAAATGCGAAAGTTTGTATTGATGTATGTGTGTTTGTTACTCTTTCACTCAAAAAATACTGAATGGATTTGAATGAAACATTGCAATAATATAGCTCATACATCAGAATAACATATAGGCTATAATTTATGTTGCTAGCTAGGAAGGGGACGCGGGAGGGGAACAGGGACGCACGGGAAAGGTGATTCAGGGAGAAACATAGATGTATTTCCTTGAATATGGCATTGCAACGCTTGCCGGGAACCAGTTCATCTATGTTTATCATAGTTCATCTATGGATGACTAAAACAAACAGCTGATTCTGACAGCTCCTAATTTAAAAACAAAGTTAATTATATTTAAACAAATTTACGTGTAATCATATTTGAAACTCATAAACCAGTGATACAGTGTACTTGGTAGTGCGTAATAATTTGAGTGGGAGAGTGTATTAACTTTATATCTTGATTCAAAAAAATTTCACAAAACAACAAATCATTGTCATTAAAAGTCACAGACAATTTATTTTTCAAATTTGTGAAAAAGTGCAAATCCGCTACGTGTAAATGTCAAGTTTTGTCTATGCAATAAAGTCACAACAATAAACAAAACATTGTTGACAGAATTAATTTTTGTAAGGGGCAATTCTGAACAAAGATTTTAGTGATGTCTAGCATTCGAAGCAAAAACCAAATTTCTGATGAAAAAATAAGCATGGACAAAATTATCGAATGTATAGATAAAAAATTTGAAACCTTGAAGGGGGACATTTTTATCAAAATTGAATCTCAGACCACAGAAACAACAAAAAGCATTGAATTTATAAGTGCTCAATATGATGAAATACTAAAAAAAATTGATGTTACAAATAATTTAAACCAAGTTATACAAACTGATTTCGAAAATATTAAAAAAGATATGAATGAAAAAAAATAATACAATAAAAAAACTTGAAATTAGACTGGCAGATATTGAAACCTTGTCAAAATGTAATTCTTTAGAAATAGCTGGGATTCCCCAAAAAATAAGAGAACAACCAATTGAAATCATAAGGAAGGTTGCTGCAGCAGCTGGGATAACTATAAAACATACAGATATTACTGAAGTCATCCGAGTCCCAGACAGACGAAATGGAGCTCCACCCAAACTTCTTGTCACCTTTTCCGAGAAAAGACAAAGATATTCACTCCTTGATAAAAAGAAAGAAATAAAATATGAAGAAATTAAGGATCTGACGACCTCTAAAATCTTCACCGGGGAAGAACTAAGCCCTTATCATAAAGAAATACTATGGAAAACAAAACAATTAGCCATAGAAAAAAAATACCAATATGTGTGTTACAAAAATGGTAAAGTTATGATACGTAAAAAACATGAAGATAAAATAATCTACATTAAGCACCTTGATGATATGGTGAAAATAATTTAGTAAGTAATATAAAAACATAATTAATTTAGATGGCAAAAATGGATAAAACAATAACAACAAACTTACCTAATTTATCATTCATAAGAAATAATTTTAACATAATGCATCAAAACATTAGAAGTATTAATAAAAACTTTGACGAACTACAAATATTGATAAAAAGTTTAAATCTAAACTGGGATATAATTATTCTTACTGAATGTTGGTTAACTGATAAGTTCTATCCTCTACAAATCGATAAATATGTCCCTTACTCTACAATTATGAATAATATCAAAAATGATGGTGTCATCGTATATATTAAAGAAGATATTGAAGCTGATGTCATAGAGATCGGTATTAATAATGCGAACTGTCTAAGGAAATCAATCGGCAATGATACAACAATACTCGCAATTTACAGATCTCCATCTACAAAAAATCTGGAGCCATTTCTAAACTCCTTATTATTTGAACTGAGTTTACTTAAAAACACTAAAGATGTATTTATTATCGGTGATATAAATATTGATATCCTTGAAAATGGCCACCCAAAAAAATATGATTACATGCAGACACTTGCATACCATGGATATGAAAGCCTAATTGAGGAACCTACACGTGTATTTAATGATAGCAAAACTTGCATTGATCATATCTTTAGTAAAACTAATAAAAAAAACTCAAGCGATTATTTATACTACCACACTGACAGACCATTACACAATAATTCTATCTATAACAAAAAATAACTCTTATGTAAACCAAAATACGAAATCACTCCTAACGAAGTCTGAAACAAATTGGGAAAATGTCAAAAGGGAGTTAACAATGAATGACTGGACCGCCCTTCTGGAAAAAGATGATACTGCTTGGAGTTATTTTGTAGAAATTATACAGCACAGCATTCTATCTAACACCAAAACCACAGATAAAAAGGTATCTCATAAAAATATTCACATTAAACCATGGATCAGTCAGAATATTACAAACTCGATCAGAAAAAGAGATGAACTGCACAGAGTAAAAATCAACCCTTATGATGTCCATACACTTCGATTCTACAAAAGATATCGTAATACACGTAAAAATGTAATTCGTTATGCTAAAGAAACATTCTATAAAAACAAAATTGATGAATGCAATAATGATTCCCGTAAACTCTGGCAGATCATAAATGAAATTACAAATACTAAAGCCTCGCATAAAGACAAAAACATTAAAGAATTAAACATTGATGAGATTCCCACATCTTTTACGAAACACCCAGACAAACTTCTTGACTTTATAAACAACTACTTTTGCAATATAGGCTCTAACCTTGCAAATAAAATTAAACAAAATTCTACTACTGTCGAAAAAACAATGAGGAATGATGATGTAAATCATGAAAACAGCCTCAATATAGTCAAGATAACAAGTGATGAAATAAGAAATATTATAACCTCCTTAAACACAAATACCTCATCGGTAAATGAACTGATATCAAGCAAATCAAAAAAGTCGCACTGATATCAAGCAAATCAAAGTCGAAAATATTGGAAAAAGTAATAAAAAAACATGTTCTTACATTTTTGGATACCAATAAAATATTATCACCTACGCAGTATGGTTTTAGAAAAAACCTGGGTACTGGTGACGCTATAGCTAATGTAACTAATACAATTATTAGAAAACTGGATGAAGGCAAAAAATGCTTAGCTGTTTTCATTGATCTTCAAAAAGCTTTCGATACAATTGATCATGAAATACTGTACTTAAAACTAAAAAAAAATGGAATAACCGAAACAACTCTAAACCTACTTAGAAGTTATTTAACTGGAAGAGAACAAATTGGTAAAAGAAAGAGCAAATCTCTTCCAATTAAATTCGGGGTCCCCCAGGGAAGCGTATTAGGACCTATACTATTTCTGATATATATAAATGACCTTATGAATCTTCCCATTAATGGAAACATAATGAGCTTTGCAGATGACACTGTTATTATATTCCACGAACAAGATTGGACAAGAACCCACAAGGAGGCGGAACATGGCCTGGCTGTACTTCAAAACTGGCTAAAAGTAAACTCCCTTACATTAAATGTTAGTAAAACTAAATATCTAACTTTCTCCAAAAACAAAAGAGGACAACCAATGAATGTGCATACCCTCAAATTACATGAATGTCAAAATACTTTTCCACAATGTTCCTGCCCGTCTATAACCCAAACCAAAAGTATTAAATATCTTGGGATTGAAATTGATGAAAATCTACAGTGGAATTCACATATTGATCTTACCTCAAAAAAGCTAACAAAACTCATCTACTTCTTCAAAAAATTAAGAAACATCTTGTCGATGAGGGATCTAAAGAGAGTATATTATGCTTTATGCCACTCTCGAATATGGATAATATTGGAATATGGAGTAATAGGATGGGGCTCAGCAGCATCTAATCACTTAAAACAACTTAAGATAACTCAGAATTGCATTATAAAGACCATTCTAAAGGTCCCCATAAGGACGTCAACAACAGAAATTTTTAAACAGTTTGAAGTTCCAAGCATACAGAAAATCTATGCCAAAAACATTCTAGTACATCACCACAAAAATGATTCAGAGGCAGACACCTCACACGCTTATAAAACCAGAGCCAAACAAACAGACATACTTAATATACCAAAGTGTAACTCTTCATTTGGTCAAAGAAGTTCTGCATTTTTAGCAGTAAAGTTATATAACAAACTCCCACTTAGTATCAAACAAATTTAAAAAAAAATAGCTACATTAAGGACATTAAATGTTGGCTGAAGAATCTATCAGAAAATGAACTTACTAGTTAGTATACTTAAAACATCATAGAAGTTTCTGGAAAACATTATCCAATCAATGAAGTTAAACCATAGAAGTCGCTGAACAACTTATCCAAAGCATAGTCCCCCTCAGCACAGGATCTCCTAGTGAGGAGGACTACGAATATATTTTATATATACATCTAACTAACATGTTTCATATAAAAATGTAAAAAATATTATATAGTTACTAAATAAAAAAAAAATAAAAAAAGTTAGTATTATATATTTCAACCAATTTACACATAAACTTGACAAATTATATACCTAAACCTTCCTCGTGAATCACTCTATCTATTGGTGAAAACCACATGAAAATCCGTTCAGTAGTTTTTGAGTTTATCGCGAACATTTGGATAATTTGTAGAGCGCCATTTTTGTGAAAAACTGTCTTAAGGGCGCTGTATTATAATGTTATTATTTTTAATTTATAAACTAACGTTTAGACAAGATTTTTATGCATAGCACAAAGGGTAACAATTATTATAAGCAATAATTATCAGCCTGAAACACCCGTCCCCGTCCCGTTGGCGGCAAGTATCTTTTCTCGGAAGATTTTTCAATGTTAATGAGTGTTTCAGGCTGATAATTATTGCTTATAATAATTGTATTATAATGGTTATATAGTGAGACATCTCAAAAACCAACCTGGAGACCAGCTGGAGATGTTAACCTGTCAAAGGCCGGCAAATTTCAGGAAAATTATGGAAATTTCGTAACAAAACACGATTTTGAATTGAATGTTATGTGGATTAATTTTGAGTTATCGTATATTTTATTGACCGAAACACATTCCTAGAACAATAAACTATGTACCAAAACAACATTACTTGCGTTAATTACGTAAATTAATAGGTTTTACGATGTTTTAGTCGAGGAACATGCATCAACTTTGACAGCTAAAATTTGCGGCAAATCTGACATTCTTATACCACAGATAAAATCGTTTAAAAATATTCTAGGGTTGCAAGGTGAATGAAATCTCATGGGGTAATGTTGGCGCAAGCGATTCTGACCGTGTTCTTCATACAAATTCTGTACATAGAAGGGTCAAAATTGCAGACAAACATATTTATTTCGAAATATTTTTTTCGCGCATGCGCACAAGCTGCGGTCTCTCCCTCAACCGGTCTCACCCGATCCGGCCCGCCATGCAACTGGTGAGTCAGCGAGCGTTTTTGCTGCCAAGACCTGAACACACCTCACCCGATGATCCCGGGCAACCCTGCCTAGTCACCAAATGTAGCGAACCACTTGGGGTGACCTACGGCAGAGGTGTTGGTTATCCAATAAATATCCTGTATAAATATAACTCGCCTCCCAAATTTCTTAGGTCCTAATATTTTTCACACAAGTTTCTTATTTGGGTAATTTGTGATGTTCGAAGGGAGTGGGGAGGGAAAAGAGATGGGAAAGAGGAAGGTCAGGAAGTACCTGCCTTTTCAAATCTGATATCCAATTATCTCTACATATTATAAATTAAAGTCTCCGCCGCGTCTGTCTGTCTGTTCGCGATAAACTCAAAAACTACTGAATGGATTTTCATGCGGTTTTGTCCAATAGATAGAGTGATTCATGAGGAAGATTTAGGTATATAATTTGTCAAGGTTTTGTGTAAATTGGTTGAAATATATAATTAAAAAAGAATGTCTGTATGTGGTGGACAAGCGGGCTGGAAGGCGGGTGGTGTGGATTTGATTTGTATGCAAAATAAACAGATGGCGGTGTGAGTTAACCTCTTACTTGCCGGAGACGTGAGGATGCGCGCGGTGCGTGCGCATGCGCGCGGAACAAATTTCGAAAAAAACATTTTTGAATGCGATTTTGACCCTTCTGTGTACAGAATTTGTATGAAGGACAAGGTCAGAATCGCTTGCGCCAACATCTTTGATGATATAGCCACAAGTTTTATTCACCTGGCGACACCAGAATATTTTTAAATGATTTATCTGTGGAATCGAAATATCAAATTTGCCGTGATTCAAACTGTCAAAGTCCGATGCGTGATACTTGACAAAAACATCGTAACATATCAATTTACCAAATTAAGGCAAGTAATGTTGTTTTGGTACATGGTTTATTGTTCTAGGAATGTGTTTCGGTAAATAAAATATACGATAGCTCAAAATGAATCCACAAAACATTCAATTCAAAATTGAAAGTGATGCTTTGCATAATTTCCTTGTTTCAGGGCGGCCCGTAACAGGGTAAAAGGTTGGGTAACCATCCAGTAGATGGTGTGGCCGGGTCAGTTAGTTTACATGTATACAGGTAGAACAACTTACCGCTAGAGGGAGAAGGCTCCTGATTGAGAGAGGTGCCGAGATTGGGAGAGTACACAAGTCTAAAGGTAGATCTGTTGGACTTGGATTCTATCAGTTCACACCAGGCCACAAACTCTATGTTGTAGGAAACTGGTTTCATTCTTGGCTGGAAACAAGACATACTAATTATATTTTATGCAGGCAAAAACAATGCTCTCAACATACTTCTTCTAACATTAACTATTAGGGTCAGTTTTATTTTATATTTTTTTATTTAGTAACTAGACATTTATTATTTTTTACATTTTTATATGAAACATGTTAAGTGTTATATAAAATAGAAAATATATTCGTAGTCCTCCTCACTAGGAGATCCTGTGCTGAGGGGGACTATGCTTTGGATAAGTTTTCAGCGACTTCTATGGTTTCTTCATTGTTTGGATAAGGTTTTCCAGAAACTTCTACGACGATGTTTTAATCATTCTAGTAAGTTCATTTTCCGATAGTTCCTTCAGCCAATATTTAATATCCTTAATGTAGCTATTTTGTAGTTTTAATTTGTTTGATACTAAGTGGGAGTTTGTTATGTAACTTTACTGCTAAAAATTCAGAATTTCTTTGTCCAAATGAAGAGTTACACTTTGGTATATTAAGTATGTCTGTTTGTTTGGCTCTGGTTTTATGAGCATGTGAGGTGTCTGCCTCTGAATAATTTTTGTGGTGATGTACTAGAATGTTTTTGGCATAGATTTTCCGTATGCTTGAAACATCAAACTGTTTAAATATTTCTGTTGTTGACGTCCTTATGGGGACCTTTAGTATGGTCTTTATGATGCAATTCTGAGTTATCTTAAGTTGTTTTATGTGATTAGATGCCACTGAGCCCCATCCTATTACTCCGTATTCCAATCGACAGTGGCATAAAGCATGCATAAAGTAATGCCTCTTATTTTTTTTCTTCTTTAACCCCTCCGAATTTTCGCAAATATGCACTTGAGATGTCTCAAACAAAATGACATTTTACGAAAACTTTGTGTTATTACCGCTTCACAATTAAAGCTCTATAAATGAAATATTTCTGTACGTAGCCGAATAGTAAAAACTGTTTTAGAAAGGTTACACAATAAGCTTTCGAATTATTATATCACAAATAAATATTAAGATTTGTAAATATTAAAATTTAACATGCAAATATTAAAAATAGGTAAAAATGACTCACATGATGTTTTTTATGTGAAAACGGTACTAAAATCACAGATTATGTAAACAACAATACTTATTCTATTGTATATATGTGTAATAAACACTTTTGTCACCTCACTTTTTTATCATTTCATATAAAAATATTTTTATCAACTCCGCAACTGACAGCTGATTCCTGTTATGTATTTCTATAGACAACTTGATAGAGATGTACAGCTTGATCTACTATCGACCTTTTACTTTTTGGTTTAGGGATGTAACTAAAACAATAACGGAGTTAGAACGATTTCTATGGAAACACACGCGCTGACGTATAAACACGCTTATTGTACTTGACTGCTGTCCTATTTCTAACGCTTATATCTGCTTACGTTGCGGAGGGGTTAATTGTCAAGAAATAAAAAATGCAATTAATTACATTGGTTGAAAACCATACTATTGACGATTAATTTGTTACTTTTCAATATAATCTCTGTCCATTTCCAGCTGCGGCCCATCTTTTAACAAGGGCATGTATCACAGTGTTGTAAAAAGCACGGTTACATCCAGAACACCATCGCCATCACTTTCCCTGGCGATTGCACACTTTTCAATTTCTTCATCCTTGGTGAGTTTGTTTGATGCCATTCCATTGACTGCCTCTTTGATTCAGGTTAAAAAAAATGAACTCATATATTGACTCCGGTCACAATTTTTTTAAGTGTGAGGCTGTTGTTTTTCTTGTTTCTTTATTCTGGTTGGTTAACTTTCTTGGTACTCCACCTTGCACAAACTTTTGTTGAATAATCAATTGTCGAAAAATCCTCATCACACTGTCTTTACTGAGGGAGAGAATGCGACATCTGTAGTTTTCAGAGGTCACCGCGAATGATGTCATCAACTCGTTCAATGTTGCGTGGAGTCACTGCAAATAACGGCCTGCCACTCCGCTTTTCTTCAGCCAGCGGTGTTTGACCTTCAGCTTCATTACAGTGACGAGCCCATCGTTTAACAGTGTTGACATCCACTGTTGCATCATAATACACATTATTCCGTCTTTTATGAATTCGAATGGGTGTTTCACCTTCTACAATCAAGAATCAATCACAGAACGCGGTCTAATATGAACATCCATGTCAGACATTTTGCAAGCGTATGCAGTGCTGCCACCTGTTGAAGCAGAAAGTTACTACTGCAGCAGATTGTAGAAGGTTTGAGGAATGATACCCAACAGGGTGTGTCAATTGTTTCAACTTTTGAATTCAGAAACACCCGGGGTCTCAAAAGTTGCGTCTTACAAAGAAAATGAGAACTGCATTTTTTTAAATGGTCATTAGCCCGCTAAAATGCATTGAAAATCAGAAAACAAACCTAAAAATTATTTTTATAATTTTTTTTTTTCAATAATTTAACCTTTTAACGTTTGTTTATTATTAAAAAATGCGTATAGCTGACAAATTAAAAAAAAAAATGATGTTTATGAATACAAGTAAGTCAACAAGAGTTCCGATTTTATCCAGAAAAAGTGTTATTTTCCCCTTTTATATTTTTAACCAACACATCAGATTTGTTTCAAAATTTTTTTTTTGCATTCTTTGTACTGCAGTTATGGAATGAAAAATAAGTTTGGTACAAAATATAAAATATGGACCCTTTGTTTTATTTTTTTTTCACGAAATCTATTTTTTTTAAAACTTCCGGCCATTTTAGCGGGCTAATAGTGAACAATAATTTCATTTATTTTTACGTTTTCGAATAGCAACAGATCATGCGAAAGTTTTGAGACCCCGGGTCTTTCAAAATAAGGCCTTTTTTTTCTCTCTATGGAGAGCGACACAAGCTAATACCCAATTCAAAATTTTCATTAACAAACTTTATTAAGAAGAACTTTTTTTGACTGACCCTTGTAGCATTACATATTAATATATACTATGTAAAGTCAATATTACGTATGAGCCAATAACTACAAAAAACATTGTTTTAGCGCTTTCAGGTGAAGAACCCAAGCCGCATTGATCGGTGCTTTCAAATTGTGAAATTGACCAATACTGGCCTGTACTCGGTTAACCCCTCCGCAACTTAAGCAGATACGCGGGCAACACACGACATGGCGCCACCCTACCTGTCAGAACTGTGCATTCCGAATGATGTCAACACTAGGCAAGCAACCCTTCGATCAGCATCTTCAACAGCCATAGGTAGACTCTCAGTACCTATGCGCAATCCCAATACCAATTTTGGAGACCGGGCTTTTGCTGTGGCAGGCCCAACAGCTTGGAACAAACTCCCTTCACATTTGCGAAAGATCGACAGCACATCTGAGTTCAGAGCAAAGCTCGAAACTCATCTTTTCGCATTATCATATCCAGAAAAATAACTATATTTTTTTCAGTAGTATTACATTACTCGGTCCATGGGATTTACCTAGTTTTTTTTTTTTTTACAATATTTTACAATTTATGTGTAAACTTTTTTCTTTTTTTTTGTAATATTTTCCATGACTTATACTGACAGCACGGGCAGTAATCATAACAATAAATGTAAATAAGTATGTTAGTGGTAAATAATTTTAAGACAGTTTCAAGTCTTAATACGAATAGAGCAGTAACAATACTGCTATATTCGTTTAATGACTTCGTATTATGGCAGTAATCATAACAACATGTGGTTACAAATGTAAATAAGTATGTTGGTCGTAAATAACTAATTGTAAGACTGTTGCAAGTCGTGAAACGATTTGAGAAGTAACAATACTGCTCTGTACAAACTTGGATATAAAAATAGGTAGAGTTCTAAGCCACTAGTGATATAAGTCTTAGTTGTAAGTCATTAGTTATCAAGCTTAGTTGTAAGCCACTTGTAGTATATATGTAGGTATAGATTAAATGTATAAATGAATGTTTAAAGCGCCCTTGAGGTGATTTTCTCACGAAAATGGCGCTATAGAAGTCATCCAATTATTATTATTATAAGAGTTAAAAATACGATAGCAGTCAAGTACAATAAGCGTGTTTATACGTCAGCGCGTGTGTCTCCATAGAAATCGTTCTAACTCCGTTATTGTTTTAGTTACATTCCTAAAACAAAAAGTAAAAGGTCGATAGTAGATCAAGCTGTACATCCCCATCAAGTTGTCCATAGAAATACATAACAAGAATATGCTGTCAGTCGTGCAGTTGACACAAATATTTACCCGCCCAAATTTACTACCGGCGGCTCGACCGCGATCGACATTGTTAATTTTTATTAAATATTTTTATATGACATGATAAAAAAGTGAGGTGACAAAAGTGTTTATTACACATTTATACAATAGAATAAGTATTGTTGTTTACACAATCTGTGATTTTAGTACCATTTTCACATAACATTTTTACCTATTTTAATGTTTGCGTTCTAAATTTTAATATTTACCAATGTTAATATTTATTTGTAATATAATAATTTGAAAGCTTATTTTGTAACCTTTCTAAAACAGTTTTTACTATTCGGCTACGTTCAGAAATGTTTCATTTATAGAGCTTTAATTGTGAAGCGGTAATAACAAAAAGTTTTTGTAAAATGACATTTCGTTTAAATGGCGATTTTCGGAGGGGTTAAATGAAAGCTGAAATCTAGGTATGCGCACAACAAGGCCAAAACAAAACTAATGATGATCAACAGGGCAAACACCTTTGTAACAAAAAATAATTCTATCACAGAATTAGAAACAGTGGATGACTTTAACCCTCCCCTCCCTTTACTGTAACGCGAGGTGTCGCGCGGGGTTGCTTAGGACCCCAAAAATAAATACGATTAAATTGTTGTTATAGCATACATTTTATGTGTTATTTTAACTGATTACAGTCAGGTGATAATGAATGCTTTGAAATAAAAAGAAATATTAAAAATTAGTTATTTATTTTCAATGCAAGAGTTTAAAAATCAACGAGGAATATTTTTTTGTATTTTAAATCATTTTTTTTAGTAGAAAACTTAAAAAAAAAAAAATCTAACCAATTTCTATCAAACTTATAACTATTTGAGGTTGATACAGACTTATTATTATTACAACAAAAAAAAATCAATAAAATACATTGAAAAAACATATAAACTTGATTTTCAATGGTATATTGTTGATTTTTTAGAGCTTCACGCTGAAACACAAGTCTGTATCTCACATCGCACATGCGCAGACTGAATTTTCTCGGCGCCACCATCAAGTATAGTCGCTTTTAGGAAGCTACCTAAAGTAAGGAATCGCTGGGAACATTTAAAAAGAACATAATTAGCATTTCTGTAAAACCTGGGCTTTTAAAGACCCCACGCGGCGGGTCGAGCTTTAAATTAACCGAGGCTCATCTCGAGCTTTAAATTAATCAGGCTTTATAAGTGAAGAAGGAAGTTGTGAAACAAATGAAAATAATTTATTTTAATATTATTGTAGAAAGCAATCACTTTGTGGTTTGACATATTTAATAAAATAAAATACTTTTTTGTTTAAAACCATGATATTTATTATTTTTTTAACCGACCGGTTTCGCTTAACTTAAGCATCTTCAGGGTACAAATTAATACTAAACAAGAAGTACATAATGTGTGCTTATATATAACAAAATATAGAGGGAGACAACATGATACAAATATTACAAACAAACAAATTAATGTTAATGTATTTTATGACCGCTTATTTGTTTGTAATATTTGTATCATGTTGTCTCCCTCTATATTTTGTTATATATAAGCACACATTATGTACTTCTTGTTTAGTATTAATTTGTACCCTGAAGATGCTTAAGTTAAGCGAAACCGGTCGGTTAAAAAAATAATAAATATCATGGTTTTAAACAAAAAAGTATTTTATTTTATTAAATTTATTTTAAACTTTATGAGTTAGAGCTCAAATTGTAATATTTAATTAAATGAAGACAATATTATCGAAAGGTGGTTCGCGGGACGGGGGAAGCGAGAGAGGTGAGTGGTGAGAGGGAAGGCGGAGTGGGAATGCGACGAATGGGAAAGCACACGCAGGGAGAAACAATTTCTTTGTTGTTGGGAACTCGCTAGTAGACAATATTATAGGGTTATTAAAATAATACCAACACATAAAGTGTGTGAAGAGTCAATGACACAGGGCGAGTTTACAAGCTACTATCTACTAACTTTAAAAGCTGGTAAATCGGCGAGTGAGATTGTCATGATGACACACAAAACTGTCCACTCGCTCAGAAGCGTAGGAAACTGAGGTCGCTGCTAGCGCCAGTAACAAGAATAACGACGCCTGCGTGAACTAATTTTTCAGGTGTTTGGCAGTCGAAATCAGCTGTTTATCGGAAGCCATGTTGGAAACATAAATAAACCAATCACGAGCAAGTGCAGCAAGCGTGTAGGCGAGTAAAGTTGACGACCTTTCAACTTTTTTTCGTAGATTGTCAACAATCTGCTAGTTAGCAAGTAACCCGATGACACTGGGCGAGTTTACTAACAGATAGTGAATTTCCCAGATAGTAGCTTGTAAACTCGCCCTGTGTCATCGACGCCTTAAGATGTGGTGCTGGAACTCACCCAGAATTTATTGGAGCCCGCGTACAACGGGTCTATTTCGATTCTCTCCCCCGAAATGCCGAGCAGTATCTGCGTGTTGGCTCGCACACGGTTTGCCACGCGCACGCGGTACGACTGGTACAGGGGCGCCTCGATCACCTTCTCGTGCACCTTCATGCGGTTCAGCGCTTCCGTCTCCTGGGGGGACGAGGAGGTGTGTGATTTGCCCGCTGGAATGAAACGCACATTTATTAGAACAACGTTTATTAGAAGATCTTGACGGCCTGCGTGGTCCCGAGGTAACACTCGACTCACAATCTGAAGGTTGCGGGTTCGAACTTGCGTGCACAGATAAATTTTATTTGATTAATTTGTGGTATTTCACAATTAATTCATTTAATCACCTTCAACCTCACAACATAGCTCAATTGGGGATGCCATAGTGTTACTGGCTCCAGACGGGAGCAGTTGGGACTCTTGTGCGGTATTTATATATAAAAAAAAAAACATGGTAACAGATGAGACAGAGCGCGTATCACGTGATCCATCAGTGATGATTTTTTTTTAATTTTAATTAAAATACTTCACAAGAGTCCCAACTGCTCCTGTATGGAGACTATGGCAATCACAATTGAGGTATGTTGTTCAGTTCCGTTGATATTTTCATTTATTCCTTACCTAAATTTGAGGCCCCTAGAAACAAAGACGGAAGTGTCCACCTCATGTCAAAAATGAGTTGAATATGCAGTTTCATAGAGAAAAGTTCATTATTTCTCCATAATATATCTGTTTGTAACATAAACGTCATTAAACCATAGTATTTTGGCTTTAAAGTTTTGTTGTTGTAACAAATACACCATAAGTGTCCACCTCCTTCCGAAACAAAAGCGGCAGTTTTTCAAATAGCCAATCAGGATGCTCTATTCATAATGGCCGCCATACTTTAAATCATACAAACTCCTGCAAAAGCGTCAATGAATCGTACACTGATAAGTTATTTTTTGGGTTGTAATAACCATTTATTGTTAGTGGACGTTACATATTCCAAGAATGGAAGCTTTCCCCAATATTTTGCCACCGGAATCAGCGAGGAAATGTGTCAAACAACCACACTAATGGAAACCAAACATTACCAAGAAAAAAGGTAAATCGCTGTTATGTTGTAGGCAAATGTCTAAATATGACATTTGAAGATTTCTCTGAATTTGTTCACATTTTTTTTTTGAAAGGAATGGATCTTGTCAGCTAGGCCATGTATTTTGACAACTATATCTAAATAAATTATTTGATATAATATTTCAAATTAATAACAACTGAAAATTATTTTTTTAATTATTTGTTATAGATTCATTCAAGGATCAGCAGAAATCATATCAGGCTCATTAATGATTTAGTTATTTTTTAAATTTTATAATTTAGTTGAATTTTCTATTATTTTCTATTTCATAGTAGATGTTATTTCATTATTTAAAAAAAAAATCTAACATCTATTCCTCGGAATTTATGAATATTTCTAAATTTGATAAATTTCATTAAGTGAACTAAGCTGTTCATACTATTTCCATTTCATATAAAATTTATTATTAAAAAAAATCTTCTTTTCAATATTGTTTTCTTACATTGACTGCAATGTCTTCGAAATTGTCTTTTAATCAAAACCGGCAGTGTCCAACTGTTTGTAAAACGAAACAACAGGTGTCCAAATGATTGAAACAAAAACGGAAGTGTCCATCAAAAAAATGCATTTTTTAAAGAAACTAGGGCATTCAGATACATAAATGATTTGAAATATTATTCTTAAACCGGTTTACTTACATAATAATAAATTTTCCTTCCATATTGATGAATAACGGACTGATTAAACGTTTTTTTTAGTTTGACAATTTAACAAAGTGGACACTTCCGTCTTTGTTTCTAGGGGCCTCATTTATATCTTTGTTGTTACATATTTCTTTTGAATTCTGCTTCCTTTCTATTAGTGTAAAGTGTAAAGGAAGACAAATAATGCTATAAAATAATTGGTATCTTATTGTTTCTATTTCTATTATTACTACGTTAAACCTTCTAACTTAAATAACTGCATATTTTATTTTATTTTTAAGAGTTAGTTTTAATCATAGACATATGAATATTAGTAGACCTGCCCTAAGTGATAAAAGCATATTATTTCCCCTCCCCCATACCGGTTCCATGGAACCGGCTGGGATTGAGTATGGCTTCTCGTGAATCTAAAAAATGTGACGTCATCATTCTTCTGCGAGCCAGCGTCGAGCGCTCATCGATGTATTTTACGAAATAACACCGCAAAAAACATGGTTTGTGTTTTGAAAACATGTATATATATACTATCACTCGAGATACATGGCGTGTGCTCGTCGAAGTTTATTGGGGTAAGTAAATTATGAAACATTTATAAAAGTGTCTTAACTAAATACGGCAACAAAATATTGGACCCTCAAAATAGGCGAACTTTATTTTGACGTCTTTACGGCTTCGCAAATTTGTTCACTACGCGGCGAGCAATTCTCGCTCCCATGTAAAAAGGTCTATTCATTTAAAAGCAGAGTTTACTTTTAAGAACTAAATGGTGAAATTATAATGCGAGATGCCTATATACTGTCGATTGGGTTATTGACGAATCACATATCAGTAAAGCCATCTTCCCGCTCTGCGCCCCGCTGTAGTTGGTTTCTCCCCTCACCTTTATGTTCTGGTCTACTAATATTCATATGTCTATGGTTTTAATAGTTAAAATAATTGTAAAAGTTTTAATTTTTCAAGATCCCCAAAAACCACCGTATGTGTAGTGAATCGTGTGACTTCATCACTCCCCAAAAGTTACTATAAGATTGGGCAATCAGTTGTTCAACTGGCGCCATTTTAAAATTCAGAGTTCGAAGTATTCTCCCTGGAGTAGCATTACTATTTTTTTTGTGCAGTAGTTTTTGAATATTTTCAATAATAGAGATAAACTAATAAGAGATACCTTTATTTTTGAAACTGAATTATTTAGGCTTAAATAATGTTTCAATAAACACAACAACTAAATAAATCTATGTAAACAGTATGTAAATAAACGAATAAGATGAAACGTTAACCTGTAATCGGCCGGACATGCTCATATGCGCGCAGCTTGTGCGCATGCGTGAAAAAAATATTTCGAAATAAATATGTTTGTGATTTTGACCCTTCTATGTACAGAATTTGTATGAACAACAAGGTCAGAATCGCTTGCGCCAACATTACCCCATAAGATGGATAAAAATTTCATTCACCTTGCAACCCCAGAATATTTTTAAACGATTTTATCTGTGACATGAAAATGTCAGATTTGCCGCAAATTTTAGCTGTCAAAGTTGATGCGTGTTCCTCGACTAAAACATCGTAAAACCTATTAATTTAGGTAATTAACGAAAGTACTACGTGCTAAAATTATAAAAATTCAAAAAAACATGTAAATAATTACATAGTCAATATCTCGATACTGTATACGAACTTATGCTCTCTCATACGGAAATTTGATCTTGTTCTTGCACAAATAAACCTTATAAAACCAACAGTATTAATAGTGACAGAAACGTGGCTAAAGGCAGAAATACCAGATACGTTAGTGGATCTCCCGGAATACACACTCTTCCGCAAAGACCGTCGAATTAATAAACGAGGAGGTGGTGTGGCAATATATGTAAAGAAAAGGACCATGGGCCTGACAATCTCAGCCCAGTTGAATAAAGCCCTGGAAAACAGTTCTAGTAATTATCCACAAATTGACGGGTTTTTCATTGACATGCAAATAGGCCATCTCAAAACTATCTTAGCTTGATCTTATGCATCTTATGAAAACCACCAAAAACTATTACACCAATTACAAAGAATAGCTTATGTGTCAAAAAACAGCTCCGAGGCCTTGTTTGAGGATATGTACCTGAATAGTAACTATTGGCAATTGGTAGATAAACCTACAAGATACAGGGACAACAATACCCCATCTCTATTGGACTTAGTCCTGTGCAATGATGAACATCTCATTACGGATATACAATACCTAGCACCTATAGGCAAAAGTGACCATATATGTTTGTTGTCAATGTTACAAGTAAGAACCAGCCATATCAAAGGATCCTCCAGCCCGGGGGGCACGAAACCGAGACCTAACTATCACATAGCAGATTATGATAAAATAAATGAAACCTTAAGCACTCCTGATATAAAGCGGTCTCTCGTGGAAACCACCACAACTGAAGAAAAATGGAAGTTTTTTGCAAATATGTTTGAAGAGAAGATTGTGTCAAAAATACCACTTTCCAAAGGCAATAAAAACCACAATAAGAACAAACCTTGGATTGACAAACACATCCTAGGATTGATTAAAGAGAAAAAGAAAGCCTGGGATGGTTATAGATTATCCAGAAAACACGTGGAGAATTCAAATGAGACTGAAAATGAGTATTACAGAGAATACAAACGGAAAAACAACTACCTTGTGTCCCAACTAAGAAATACCAGGAAAAACTTTGAGCAAAAATTAATTGACAGCGGTCAGAAACCATTTTATAGTTACATACGGAAACAGATTGCCTCGAAAGTGTCTACTCCAACCATACTATACAACGTGTCCGGAAACTCGTAGTACAAGCGGGAAACTGGTGAATCTACATCACGTAGAGAACCCAAAAAACTTATTTTTTTCGATCTGAGCATTTTGATTTTAATATTTTTTTCTATATTTCCATTTTTTCGGCAACTAAAGGGTTAAAAAAAACTTTTGAGCCTGGTTTACCCTTTGATGCATTTTATAAGGCATTACACAGCTGAAATCAACCCCCAGTGAACATTTTTTTAAAATTTAACCAAAAAAATTCCAACTTCGGACCCGATTTACTCGAAAACGAAAGCTCAAATCAAAAAAGTTATATCACAAATCGACTCCGAATGTGATGTAGATTTACCAGTTTCCCGCCTGTACTACGAGTTTCCGGACACCGTGTATAACTTCTCTAACGAAACAGTTACCAGTGAAATATACATAGAGAACACCTTGCAACACAATTCGAAAAAACCTTTGTCAATGAACCAGATACCAGTATACCAACTATTAGTCAAGATCTATATGTAGATAACTCACTATGCGAAATAGAATTCACTCCATCAGCAGTTGAGAATATTTTGAAGGGGTTGCGAGAAGATAGTGCTGCTGGCCCTGATAATATTCCTGCTATTGTTCTCAAAAAGTGTGCAGCAACTCTCAGTCATACCATAGCTCTGGTTATGCAACAATCCTTTTTAGATGGGAAACTCCATAGAGATTGGAAGCGAGCTATAATTACACCCATCTACAAAAAAGGTGATAAACTCAAACCAGCAAATTACAGGTCTATAAGTTTGACTAGTATCATCTGCAAAACCATGGAAAGGATAATAGTGGACGAGATACGCTCGTCAAACAGCATGGATTTGTGCCAAAAAGATCCACAATTACCAATCTCATTCTTAACATAGATTACTGGACAAACGAGTGGGACAAACGGATTCCCACTGACATAATTTATCTCGACTTTGAGAAAACCTTCGATACTGTTCCAACCAATAGACTGTTGGCTAAACTTAAATTCCTATGCATAAGAGGACGACTTCTCGAATGGATCAAATCCTTCCTCACTGAGAGAAAGTTACAAGTTCGAATTGGCAACCAACTGTCATCTGAGCGAAACGTGACCAGTGGTGTCCCTCAAGGATCAGTTCTGTTTATTTTGTACATCACGGACCTGCACAATACAATTAAATCAGACTCCAGCTGCTTCGCAGATGATACAAAATTCTATGCCAACCCCCACACACATCACGACCAACTGCAAAATGATCTAAATGAAATATATCAATGGACAAACGATTGGCTTCTAAAACTGAATGTCGAAAAATGCACTGTCCTACATGTTGGAAAAACTAACCCTACACTTGCATACAAACTTAATGGAACGCCACTAAAAGCAGTGACATTACAACAAGACTTAGGAGTTACCATATCACAAGATTTAAAATGGGAACCGCACATCGCTGGGATTGTGAAAAGAGCAAACTCACTAACATATTTAATCAGGAAAGCATTCCTTGACATAACAACTGTGATGAATTGCATTGATCAACAGTGAAAATTAGGAAATATCGTAGCTTCCCACTTTAATTTAAAAAGAAAATATCAATTACTTATAAAACGGACACGTCTACGACATCTATCGGATTAGAGTAAAGTGAATTCATATTTACGGTAGGGATCTATAATTAGACAAGGTGAGACGAGTATTGATAAAAAAATCACAGATGGTATCAACAAATAATCAAAGACAGGGACTCCCCATATACTTTGGGCCGTGATATATTGACAGCCAATTGAATTACAGCAAAAACGATTAAAAACCGAGTTAGCCTATCAACAAGAAGAGGGCCGAGCCCATTTTTAGAACAAAGGAACGACCTTTGGACTTAGCAATTAGAAATGTAATTAATGAGTTTGACGTTCCCACCAAACCGAGAGGTGAATAAACTCCATGGGAAGAAATAATCTGTTCAGGGACAAAAGAACGATGACCCCAAGAAATGTTATCATTAACCGGTACATTCCAGGGATCAGAAACCCTAGTTCTCGAACGCATTAAAACATATCAGGTGCGGAAAAAAAGGATACACGTAAACACGATGCAAAAGTTTAAGTGAAAAATTGCAAAGCAAGTGACGAAAACGTATTGTAAGGCGTTAGGGAGATTTCCATCTATAATACGATTGTTTGTGACGACCGGAGATGATCGATTCGAGGGAAAACGTGCTAAAGGAAATGGAAATGTTGAAAAAACAATGGAAAATTATTGTTATCAATTTTAGACGGAGCTAGGATATTACGATGAAAGATTTAGGGAGGAAACGTCAAAAAAAAATGAGAGTTTTAAAGAATAGGCGAGGGTACATTTCAGATGTCTAGAGCAGTAACAAGTGTTAGAGAAGAAGATAGAGTGCAGTACGGAGGGGAGTGGAAAATGCTGAAAACATTGCGATAGAAAAACTCAGGAAAAGGAGTCATTTTACGTAATTAAAATGGAGGTTATAGAGTAACATAGTACGCGATTGCAGATAAAAAAATGAGGCATTACAATGGTTGTCGATTTCAGATGTATTTTGTTGTGATAAACAAGGAATATTCGAACATGAAAATTGTTTAGATAAGGACGATTAGCCGTTAAAAAGGTAATAAAAATTATCATGGGTCTTATGAAATATTTATATTAAAGAATTCTCATAAAAGTTAACGACACTGAAATAAAAAAGGATTTATTGCCAGGTGGGTACAGGAACTAATGTATACAACTGTCAAGACATATGGTTTATGGGATTTTTCGTAAGAACGGGACAAAATTTGTAAGGCGTTCTCTATGAAGCAATAAAAATGACAGGAATTTAAGGGCCGAAGTGGGGGTATCTCCTATAAAGATGTTAAAAATGATATATTTATTAATAACAAATAGAAAATGAAATTTTCCAAGAGGCAGCAAACATCAAAAAACGATATGGTTATATCAGGGAAGTACGGGGAAGTGAGGGGAAAGGAGATACGACAGAGAAAAACAAAGGAAATCTTAGATTAACAGTGAATAAAATAAATACGGCTTGAAATATAAAAATCTATAGAGATATGAACAATAGCGTAAGAATAAATAAGGAAATTCATGGAAAGAGTGTCGTGAATAAAAGAAAATTCGAGGAAAAAATGGAAAATTCAAATATACGACGTAAATAGAGAAAATTCGGTTTTAAATGGAAAGGTTCATATAGAATACAGAAAAACTCGAGGAAAAATAATAAAATAAAAATGAACAATTTGCGAGAAAGGCTTCGATATGAAGATATCTCTGATAGGCGAATTTGGGGACAGATTTGGAACATATGGTAGATGCCGTACGCACGGACATGTTACGAAATATATGAAAATAGAACTTTAAAATTATTAAATTCAAGCTAGTTTTGTATGAACAACAGGACAAAGGAAGTTGGGCCATTAAACATGGATCTTACTAAATCCGGATCTTGTAAGTATGGGAGTACGAGACAGAATTTAATGTATCAAACACAGAAGGTACTAAGAGACCACATTCGACAATAATGGAGAGGTTTCAAGAAATTACGAGTTGATAGTAATTAGATTGGTTTATTATAGGAGATTCAGATACGATCTTTTGGACCTGAGAGGGGTATAAAAGTCTAGACAAATGCCAGTTGAGGACAGTCTACGGTCGTGGTCGAAAAGGTTTTAAGTTCGCGGAACGTGACGAAACGGTGGGTGATTTAAAGTAGAAAAATTCTAAGTGATAATTATTTTGATACTTAGAAAAATTTCACATTCTAGTCAGTGATATACAAAAAAAAATACTTTGCAGTTAGAGTCAGTGAAAAATAACAATAAAGCCAACGCATTATTTACTTGTGAAAAATAAAAGTGCTCGTGATAAATACAATTTGTTTTAGTGGGAAATTCGGATTTTATAATCACTTAATATCGTATTTTTAAACTTAGAAATTTCGCGTTTAATGTTAGTGCAATAAATAACTGAAGTGATGTGATAATTTAGCGTGATGAAGTTATAATTAAATACGTGTGTTCAATCTAAGTGAAAGTGTTCTAACAAATAATAAATATTTAAATTAATTATCTTAAATAATAATAATAAAACAAAATAATAGTTTATTAATACATAAAAGTTCGGAGGGATAAAAATTTAATTTAACGACAATTTACCATCTCTAAATTAATCGTGAAGTAACTATCATTTAAAGTGTTATCTAACCAACGAGTTTTGAGATAAAATACAGTTTAGAACGATAGAGTTCATACATCATTTTAATTAATTAGATTAAATGAAAAAAAAAAGATTGAAGTCAAAAAGATTTAATTAAATTTAGGAAAATAAAAAATTAATTTAGGAAAATCGCAGCAAGGTTACCGTGTATTTCCCGGTCGGAAAAAACCTTGGTAGGGGTAAGTCTTTTCCGTTATAAAATTTTACAGATTCCAAGGAGATAGCGGAATGCAGCAAACATTGGTATTTGGATTAATTATTTGACCAAGATATTACTCTCTTAATATGTGATATGTAACTATATTAAAATATTATAAATTTAATAAGTATATTTTTATATTTATATATGTAAGTATATAAACATATATATATGTAATTTTGTTCCCAAGAAAAATTATAATCAAAAAAAAAAAAAAAAAAAAAAAAAAAGAAAAACACTTATATAAAAAAGAGGAAAAGGGTATCGATTCCTACCTCTGAATTCATCAATAACTATTGAAAGTAGTTATGTGTGATAAATTTACAAATCAATATTTTATATTTAATGTTATGTATGTATTAATATAATTTCAGAAAATCCAGAGCATTTGAAATAAGTTATGATATTAGAAATTATTTCAATCATAAAATTTATGTATATACATATCAATATTATAAATTATTTATTGAGACAAAGCATATATAAATGAATAAATATGTATACGTAATCGGGTATCAGACTAGACAATTGCGCTAAGTACATCATTATCAAACAAAGAAAATTTTAGAGTCATCTCACACGTCTCCGGAATGTCTAAAGTAAACATACCTCATACGCTTGAATCTAGGTCACGAGGCCGTCGAGAATGTTTACAAAGCTCAAATTGTTTACAAAATAAATCGGTCACTGGGGCACTAGTTCGAATACAGTAAAAAGAAAAAAAAAATGACCTTGATTAATGGATATCGTACTTAGGTATTAACTTCTAGGAACGGGATAAAATTATTATATTGCGCAATTATTAGGAACAAAAAAAAAAAAAAAAAAATTAAACACTATTTTTAATTTGAACGTAAAGAGGTATCTACAGACCTAAGCAATTGAAAATTAACAGATTTATTATAGCAGTTCAAAAAGGTGTGTTGAAGATTTACATGAAACAGTTGGTAAATCACGGGATAGTTCAAAAAGGTGTATTGAAGATTTACATGAAACATTTGAAAATCACGGGATAGCTTAATAGGGTGTATTGAAGACTTACATGAAACAGTCGAAAAATCACGGGATAGCTTAATAAGGGGTAATGAGGATTTACATGCTTCAATTGAGAATCACGGGATAGCAAGAATTTATCAAAAGTTGAACATTGGAGGGGAGGGAAAGAAAAAAAAAATACAGTTCAACCAACAGAAGGCAGTGTTCGCTTCTGTAACAAGGACCATTAATCAAACCATAGAGATGGCGGATCTCTCAAACAAAACCGTCAACAAAACCAAACAAAAGCTTGGAGTTATGGCGAATCTCCAGAACACATCGCCAGATAAGATCTTAATGTACTAATATATATTTATATTTCACACTATTCTTACGTATATATTCGGTATCAATCTGAAAATTTCGCAGAATTTGATGGGCGAGATCCGAGCTCGGGATGCGTTGCAAGTAGTTTCGCATTGCGAGTTATAAACCTTCCCAAAACGTATGTTTACATATATATCTTTTTATGTACTGTTCATTGAATGAAACGAACTCACTTACAATTAGTGCTTTAGGCCTGTCGGGTCACTCTCGTCTCATTTCTTGAACGTGGAGGGAGGATTCACGACCCGTAACTCCACACAAACCCGTGAGTATATGATTGCATATAGGACGAAACCGGTTCGCCCTAAGTAAATAGTAAACTTTGGAGGAGTAGGAATTTGGAGGTATCTGGGCTTGGAGGAAGACCTGAAGGCAGTGCATGATGGCGAAAGGAAGGTTCATTGGGACGCGATAACTTAGGTATCAATCAATTGAACCGTGCCAAAAGACTGTGCGAATTTTGGGTTGACTTCTGATCACCCTGCTTACTTGATGGAGGCAGGAGCCAAATTTTGCCAGAAAAAGGGTTATTCTGAGTTCGTCAAATATGCAATTAACAAATTACATTAACCTACTAAATCCATCTTTATATGTACCTTATAGCAGCTGAATCTAAACGGAGGGGCGCCCAGCAGATACGAGATACAATCATAATCAAATTTACTAACATTTAACCATTTGAGTTATATTTAATTATCTGTTCAATTAGTCATGTGTAGTTTCGATTAGTATTGTTTATTCATGAATTCATTAGGATGTAGGGAATCATAATAAACGTCAAAGGGAAGTTAGTTCATTTAGAGAAATACTTAAGGTTAAATTTGCAAGAGAGAGACCAATACAGTTTTGAAATTCAACACTCTGTTTAGAATCAAGAGGGTTACCACAAAATTTAAAGTAATTAAAGTCCTATATCATAAATCAAAAAATTACACAACGTTTGATGGAGTTTAATTACAACCTAAATACGAAAATATCTACGTTCAAAGTCGTAAATAACGTATTTATTAGTTAAGTACATATATCGCTAGAGGTATGTAGTACAAGGGAGCTTTAAGTAGCTTTCTGTAGTTATCAGATGAAATAAGGGTCCAAATTTATAAGGGCTTGTGTGACGTAGGGGAGGAATTTTCCATCCCCACCACACATATGCAAAGCCTTAAGAATTTAAATATCGATCAGAGCCAAGAGAAAAGGCGAGAATATTACAACTGTCTTGCCGATGAAAGGAGAGTTAAATAAGTATGAAAAGACGAAACATTACGACTGGTGCCAAGTGCCCAGGAGTAAATAAAATACAGACAAATATAAGAGAGTTTAGAGAAAAGACAAACGTCACAACTGCACAGCCGTGACAGGAGATCAGAGTTTTACAAGTTGTTTTAGAAAAAAAAAAAAAAAACTTTTATTGGTCAATCTATTGCAAAAAAAAAAAAAAATAATAATAATAATAAGTAGGACGTTATGTTAAATGAAGTGATAATAAAAATAAAATAAAAATCAGAACAGTGCGCCGTTAAATAAACACGAAAAAAATATATAAATTAATAAATAAATATACGAAAATAAATATATAAACAATACATTTAAATATTAAAAAAAAAAGTGTTAACGAATAAACTCTACATGTTTTAAAATAATTTATAAAAGTGTCGATAAAGTTTAAATCAAGTGACCATGAATTTGTTGATTGCTTATGAGATTATAAATATCGTAACAAAGAATGTAGGTCAGATACAAGCGTAAACAGTTTATTCAAGGCAGGCCATAAATTGACAGAATAATGGTATTGACATTCCTGAATCCAGAATGTTAATGACCGTAATGTAAACAATCTGATACGAGATACCGCGGTGTTTGTAAGCATCGAAAGATTGATAACCTAAGCATCGAAAGTGATAACAAAACATCGAAAAATTTTGAAGTAGGTGACATCGGGGGTAACGCGCATCGCTTTAAGAGATTGTAGAATAAACAAACTCGAAAATGATATCAACACTCGGTTACGGAAAAAATAAACAGACTTTACAGATAAAAACGGGGGAACTTACCTACATAAAGTGACCCTTTGTTTATAGTTAATGTTGTGGGTTTGTATGTGAGGATTATCACATAAAAAGTCATAACATAAAAGATAAGGAACATAAAATAAAAATAACATAAAATATTTGATTGGGGATAGTGTCGAGTTGAGAGCTTTAATATCACAGACGAATGTTTTATAGGTATATACCTATTTAAGGGAACATTTGATCATTCGGACCAAAAAAAGGAGGGGATTTGACGAAATAACATCAAGATAGGTATTGCGAACTCTAAATAGATTTTGCGAAAATATCGTAGGTATTGCGGAACTTGAAGGAATGGTTGGCATTCTAAACAATGAGTAATTATTGGTTGAACGAAAATCACGGGATATTCATTAACATTGGAGTAACAATATTCATTCCGTTTTTTTTGCCAATTACCTACATTCATTTGAAATGAAGAGTGATGGTAGAGTTGATCTAATTTGGGTTACAATCATCATGCAAACAAATATAAATAATTGAAAATATTCTGTTTTATAGGGGGACAGGTTCCAAAAAAAAAAAAAAAATAAAAATAAAAATAAAAATAAAAATAAAAATAAAAATAAAAATAAAATAAATTATAAATATATATAGGTATATTTATAATAAATAGTTGGTATTGAGTTAAATTCATTAAAAATTTTAAACAAAAAATGGCGGAAAAAAGGAAAGTGGATGCGACGGAATTAGAAGCTAAAGAAATACCGTTGGGAGATGAATTACGGGAGATATTTAGACGTTCAAAGAGGTCTAAGTTACGAGTCGAGGATATGATAGAAGTCGTTCAGCCAGAGGGGGAGACCGACACAAAATCGGAGGAACAGGGCGAAAAATAAGCGAGAGTGTGAAGAGAGACTCACACATGGTATGTTACAGGAAAAACCCGAGGAAAAGGAACAAGAAAAGTTAACGAAGTAAAAGGAAAAATAAAAAAATAAAATAAAAAATATAGAAAAACGAGAAAATTGAAAAAAAAAAAATAAAATAAGTAAATAAATAGAATAAGGAAGGCAACATAATTTACATAAGGTAATTTAGGAAACTAAAATAGAGATTATAAGGTTGTCGCTTAATAAGATAAAATATAAACATTAACCGGGCGACACTCGGAAAATAAAGAAAATGGTTGGGAAACGTGGAACAAGTAGGCGAGCCCAGGCTTTAGTGACAGCAATCGGGGAAAATGTCACAACCGAGACTTCAACAATAAACATAGGAGATATAACTACAATAATTCAGGCAGCTTTGGCACCGCTCGTCAATAAGATGCAAGAACTCGAGAAACAATTGGAAATCCCAGCAACAGTGGCGGTGATAGGAGAGGATAGTGCGCCGAAAAGCGTTCTCCAAGTAGTGGAAATGTTACCACAGCAGGAACGACCATCATTCTCCGGTGGAAATCAAAATCCCATTAGTTTCCTGGAAGATTTAAAAGAATACACTAGAAAAGTGAAACGAACGGATCCATTAGTCGTCGTACGGGAAAATTTGAAAGGGGAAGCTAAATCGTGGGCAAAATTGTACAATAAACGATGGGAGACTATGTTAGATTTCGAACGAGATTTTTAGCTACCTATTGGGGAGACATAAAGAAAAATGAAGTTCGCCGTCGTCTTGCAGAAGGGGTATATGATGCCAAGAAAAATATACCCATGCTTACTCATTTCGCAAACTATTGGGAGCTAGCGAAGGCTTTAAAGATTATTGACACACCGTTGGGCATAGTTGACGAAATTATGAGACATTATCCGAAGGAAATTCAATCGCTATGGTTTTCGGGGCAATCAGGAGATGAGATTGTCGCCGCTGAGTTTCTACGAAAACTAGATACAATGGTATGTACACCAGAAGAACGGAACATGAAGAAGAGGAGTGGGGAGGAATCCAGCAAGAAGGACAAATACCGTGACCGTTACCGCGCCATAAAAAGGAGGATACACGCAATTGAAAGTGTGGGCGAAAACGCTAGTTGCAGCAAGTGCACCGAAGTTAACAGTTCACCAAAAGAAAATTCTACAATAACTACAGCCGGGAAGGAGCTAATGGTCGCAGCCAACTCGGGAGATAAAAGGAGATTATAGCGCTTTACATTTAGCTAGATATTACACAAGTAATAAGAAACAAAAATCAGGTTTACAGTTAGTGGAAATCAACGGATAGAGTGCGAAGTTTACAAATATTTGTAAATGTTAATAAATAAATAAACGATTGAGAAATACAAATAAAATTATGTTAGGGTACATTATAATTGGGGAGGGGGAAGAAAGAAAATTACTAAAATATTAGATTATCAGATTGCTTGCGAGGGGCGGATCGTCGTTAAGTCTTTGAGGGTGAGTGGACAAGTTCTTAATAAGCGACAATCATATTCAATTATTGAAATAGAGTAAGGCAAATAAATTCGTTAATTTTGATTTTCTAGTTGAAAAAAAAAAAAAATTGACTTTTTTTTATGTGTTAGTGAGAAAAAAAAAAAAAAAAATGTTAGATAAGTAAGAACACTCAAAAGGAGAGAATTAGAGATATTATATGGCACACAAAAGGGACATTTTGAAAAATAAACAATGCTTAGGAATTTTTTTTGAAATATTGAAATAAGAAAGTTTATCTATAGATATAGGGTAGACATTAAGTATAGAGATAAAAAGGTAACATTTGAATTAAGGTATAAATATTTTAGATTTCGAAAAAAAAAAAAAAGGAAAAAAGGAACGCTGAACCAATTTGAGGATAATAAAGAACATTTATAAAAATTTAAATATTAGAGTGGACAACACTTAGGCTAGAACAACTTTGGATGAATTAAGAAATTATAATTAGAAATTAAGAATTATAAAATAAAGTTTAAATAAATAAAGAAAAAAAAAATGCTGGAAAATTTATATGAAACATGTATACCACTGATTGTCGGATTGGGTGAGGTCGTGCGAAAACACACATTTCACAAAAAATATTCATATTTACAAAACAAAAAACAATTAATTGCACACCAAGAGACCACCCGCTTTTCAGTTGTTCGAAAGGCCGCGAGATTGTAAACAATCTTTACTTAAATCATTGTAAGGGAGGTCTTAGTCCAATTTGGTTGGGGACCACCAAAACACGCGAGTCGAGGGGCGTGTTCCAGCAAAAAGAAATTAATTTTGAATCTATCAAAATTAAAGAAAATTTCATAAAGTAAAATCTACGCGAAAAGAAAATAAAGAATACAATGAGATTCAAATTCAAGATTGTTAACAATCCGAGCAAAAGAGAAGAGGGAGATAGGAAGTAATAGGATGCGGAGAAGAGATAGGGGATAACAAAATGAGGAGGGGGAGATAGGAAGTAATGGGATGCGGAGAAGAGATAGGGGATAACAAAATGAGGAGGGGGAGATAGGAAGTAATAGGATACGAAAAAGAGATAGGGGATAACAGAATGAGGAGGGGGAGATAGGAAGTAATATGACACGGAGTAGAGATAGGGGATAACCAAATGAGGAGGGGAAGATAGCTAGTCTAAATTTGAACACAATTTCGGTGTCTAACGAAAAAAAAAAAAAAAAAAAAAAAAAAAAAAAAAAAAAAAAAAAAAAAAAAAAAAAAAAAAGAAGAGGACATTAAAATAAAATACAACGTTAGCCACAGCAAATTGAGTTCAGAGGAGGGAACTGTGATGAATTGCATTGATCAACAGTGAAAATTAGGAAATATCGTAGCTTCCCACTTTAATTTAAAAAGAAAATATCAATTACTTATAAAACGGACACGTCTACGACATCTATCGGATTAGAGTAAAGTGAATTCATATTTACGGTAGGGATCTATAATTAGACAAGGTGAGACGAGTATTGATAAAAAAATCACAGATGGTATCAACAAATAATCAAAGACAGGGACTCCCCATATACTTTGGGCCGTGATATATTGACAGCCAATTGAATTACAGCAAAAACGATTAAAAACCGAGTTAGCCTATCAACAAGAAGAGGGCCGAGCCCATTTTTAGAACAAAGGAACGACCTTTGGACTTAGCAATTAGAAATGTAATTAATGAGTTTGACGTTCCCACCAAACCGAGAGGTGAATAAACTCCATGGGAAGAAATAATCTGTTCAGGGACAAAAGAACGATGACCCCAAGAAATGTTATCATTAACCGGTACATTCCAGGGATCAGAAACCCTAGTTCTCGAACGCATTAAAACATATCAGGTGCGGAAAAAAAGGATACACGTAAACACGATGCAAAAGTTTAAGTGAAAAATTGCAAAGCAAGTGACGAAAACGTATTGTAAGGCGTTAGGGAGATTTCCATCTATAATACGATTGTTTGTGACGACCGGAGATGATCGATTCGAGGGAAAACGTGCTAAAGGAAATGGAAATGTTGAAAAAACATGGAAAATTATTGTTATCAATTTTAGACGGAGCTAGGATATTACGATGAAAGATTTAGGGAGGAAACGTCAAAAAAAAATGAGAGTTTTAAAGAATAGGCGAGGGTACATTTCAGATGTCTAGAGCAGTAACAAGTGTTAGAGAAGAAGATAGAGTGCAGTACGGAGGGGAGTGGAAAATGCTGAAAACATTGCGATAGAAAAACTCAGGAAAAGGAGTCATTTTACGTAATTAAAATGGAGGTTATAGAGTAACATAGTACGCGATTGCAGATAAAAAAATGAGGCATTACAATGGTTGTCGATTTCAGATGTATTTTGTTGTGATAAACAAGGAATATTCGAACATGAAAATTGTTTAGATAAGGACGATTAGCCGTTAAAAAGGTAATAAAAATTATCATGGGTCTTATGAAATATTTATATTAAAGAATTCTCATAAAAGTTAACGACACTGAAATAAAAAAGGATTTATTGCCAGGTGGGTACAGGAACTAATGTATACAACTGTCAAGACATATGGTTTATGGGATTTTTCGTAAGAACGGGACAAAATTTGTAAGGCGTTCTCTATGAAGCAATAAAAATGACAGGAATTTAAGGGCCGAAGTGGGGGTATCTCCTATAAAGATGTTAAAAATGATATATTTATTAATAACAAATAGAAAATGAAATTTTCCAAGAGGCAGCAAACATCAAAAAACGATATGGTTATATCAGGGAAGTACGTGGAAGTGAGGGGAAAGGAGATACGACAGAGAAAAACAAAGGAAATCTTAGATTAACAGTGAATAAAATAAATACGGCTTGAAATATAAAAATCTATAGAGATATGAACAATAGCGTAAGAATAAATAAGGAAATTCATGGAAAGAGTGTCGTGAATAAAAGAAAATTCGAGGAAAAAATGGAAAATTCAAATATACGACGTAAATAGAGAAAATTCGGTTTTAAATGGAAAGGTTCATATAGAATACAGAAAAACTCGAGGAAAAATAATAAAATAAAAATGAACAATTTGCGAGAAAGGCTTCGACATGAAGATATCTCTGATAGGCGAATTTGGGGACAGATTTGGAACATATGGTAGATGCCGTACGCACGGACATGTTACGAAATATATGAAAATAGAACTTTAAAATTATTAAATTCAAGCTAGTTTTGTATGAACAACAGGACAAAGGAAGTTGGGCCATTAAACATGGATCTTACTAAATCCGGATCTTGTAAGTATGGGAGTACGAGACAGAATTTAATGTATCAAACACAGAAGGTACTAAGAGACCACATTCGACAATAATGGAGAGGTTTCAAGAAATTACGAGTTGATAGTAATTAGATTGGTTTATTATAGGAGATTCAGATACGATCTTTTGGACCTGAGAGGGGTATAAAAGTCTAGACAAATGCCAGTTGAGGACAGTCTACGGTCGTGGTCGAAAAGGTTTTAAGTTCGCGGAACGTGACGAAACGGTGGGTGATTTAAAGTAGAAAAATTCTAAGTGATAATTATTTTGATACTTAGAAAAATTTCACATTCTAGTCAGTGATATACAAAAAAAAATACTTTGCAGTTAGAGTCAGTGAAAAATAACAATAAAGCCAACGCATTATTTACTTGTGAAAAATAAAAGTGCTCGTGATAAATACAATTTGTTTTAGTGGGAAATTCGGATTTTATAATCACTTAATATCGTATTTTTAAACTTAGAAATTTCGCGTTTAATGTTAGTGCAATAAATAACTGAAGTGATGTGATAATTTAGCGTGATGAAGTTATAATTAAATACGTGTGTTCAATCTAAGTGAAAGTGTTCTAACAAATAATAAATATTTAAATTAATTATCTTAAATAATAATAATAAAACAAAATAATAGTTTATTAATACATAAAAGTTCGGAGGGATAAAAATTTAATTTAACGACAATTTACCATCTCTAAATTAATCGTGAAGTAACTATCATTTAAAGTGTTATCTAACCAACGAGTTTTGAGATAAAATACAGTTTAGAACGATAGAGTTCATACATCATTTTAATTAATTAGATTAAATGAAAAAAAAAAGATTGAAGTCAAAAAGATTTAATTAAATTTAGGAAAATAAAAAATTAATTTAGGAAAATCGCAGCAAGGTTACCGTGTATTTCCCGGTCGGAAAAAACCTTGGTAGGGGTAAGTCTTTTCCGTTATAAAATTTTACAGATTCCAAGGAGATAGCGGAATGCAGCAAACATTGGTATTTGGATTAATTATTTGACCAAGATATTACTCTCTTAATATGTGATATGTAACTATATTAAAATATTATAAATTTAATAAGTATATTTTTATATTTATATATGTAAGTATATAAACATATATATATGTAATTTTGTTCCCAAGAAAAATTATAATCAAAAAAAAAAAAAAAAAAAAAAAAAAAGAAAAACACTTATATAAAAAAGAGGAAAAGGGTATCGATTCCTACCTCTGAATTCATCAATAACTATTGAAAGTAGTTATGTGTGATAAATTTACAAATCAATATTTTATATTTAATGTTATGTATGTATTAATATAATTTCAGAAAATCCAGAGCATTTGAAATAAGTTATGATATTAGAAATTATTTCAATCATAAAATTTATGTATATACATATCAATATTATAAATTATTTATTGAGACAAAGCATATATAAATGAATAAATATGTATACGTAATCGGGTATCAGACTAGACAATTGCGCTAAGTACATCATTATCAAACAAAGAAAATTTTAGAGTCATCTCACACGTCTCCGGAATGTCTAAAGTAAACATACCTCATACGCTTGAATCTAGGTCACGAGGCCGTCGAGAATGTTTACAAAGCTCAAATTGTTTACAAAATAAATCGGTCACTGGGGCACTAGTTCGAATACAGTAAAAAGAAAAAAAAAATGACCTTGATTAATGGATATCGTACTTAGGTATTAACTTCTAGGAACGGGATAAAATTATTATATTGCGCAATTATTAGGAACAAAAAAAAAAAAAAATTAAACACTATTTTTAATTTGAACGTAAAGAGGTATCTACAGACCTAAGCAATTGAAAATTAACAGATTTATTATAGCAGTTCAAAAAGGTGTGTTGAAGATTTACATGAAACAGTTGGTAAATCACGGGATAGTTCAAAAAGGTGTATTGAAGATTTACATGAAACATTTGAAAATCACGGGATAGATTAATAGGGTGTATTGAAGACTTACATGAAACAGTCGAAAAATCACGGGATAGCTTAATAAGGGGTAATGAGGATTTACATGCTTCAATTGAGAATCACGGGATAGCAAGAATTTATCAAAAGTTGAACATTGGAGGGGAGGGAAAGAAAAAAAAAATACAGTTCAACCAACAGAAGGCAGTGTTCGCTTCTGTAACAAGGACCATTAATCAAACCATAGAGATGGCGGATCTCTCAAACAAAACCGTCAACAAAACCAAACAAAAGCTTGGAGTTATGGCGAATCTCCAGAACACATCGCCAGATAAGATCTTAATGTACTAATATATATTTATATTTCACACTATTCTTACGTATATATTCGGTATCAATCTGAAAATTTCGCAGAATTTGATGGGCGAGATCCGAGCTCGGGATGCGTTGCAAGTAGTTTCGCATTGCGAGTTATAAACCTTCCCAAAACGTATGTTTACATATATATCTTTTTATGTACTGTTCATTGAATGAAACGAACTCACTTACAATTAGTGCTTTAGGCCTGTCGGGTCACTCTCGTCTCATTTCTTGAACGTGGAGGGAGGATTCACGACCCGTAACTCCACACAAACCCGTGAGTATATGATTGCATATAGGACGAAACCGGTTCGCCCTAAGTAAATAGTAAACTTTGGAGGAGTAGGAATTTGGAGGTATCTGGGCTTGGAGGAAGACCTGAAGGCAGTGCATGATGGCGAAAGGAAGGTTCATTGGGACGCGATAACTTAGGTATCAATCAATTGAACCGTGCCAAAAGACTGTGCGAATTTTGGGTTGACTTCTGATCACCCTGCTTACTTGATGGAGGCAGGAGCCAAATTTTGCCAGAAAAAGGGTTATTCTGAGTTCGTCAAATATGCAATTAACAAATTACATTAACCTACTAAATCCATCTTTATATGTACCTTATAGCAGCTGAATCTAAACGGAGGGGCGCCCAGCAGATACGAGATACAATCATAATCAAATTTACTAACATTTAACCATTTGAGTTATATTTAATTATCTGTTCAATTAGTCATGTGTAGTTTCGATTAGTATTGTTTATTCATGAATTCATTAGGATGTAGGGAATCATAATAAACGTCAAAGGGAAGTTAGTTCATTTAGAGAAATACTTAAGGTTAAATTTGCAAGAGAGAGACCAATACAGTTTTGAAATTCAACACTCTGTTTAGAATCAAGAGGGTTACCACAAAATTTAAAGTAATTAAAGTCCTATATCATAAATCAAAAAATTACACAACGTTTGATGGAGTTTAATTACAACCTAAATACGAAAATATCTACGTTCAAAGTCGTAAATAACGTATTTATTAGTTAAGTACATATATCGCTAGAGGTATGTAGTACAAGGGAGCTTTAAGTAGCTTTCTGTAGTTATCAGATGAAATAAGGGTCCAAATTTATAAGGGCTTGTGTGACGTAGGGGAGGAATTTTCCATCCCCACCACACATATGCAAAGCCTTAAGAATTTAAATATCGATCAGAGCCAAGAGAAAAGGCGAGAATATTACAACTGTCTTGCCGATGAAAGGAGAGTTAAATAAGTATGAAAAGACGAAACATTACGACTGGTGCCAAGTGCCCAGGAGTAAATAAAATACAGACAAATATAAGAGAGTTTAGAGAAAAGACAAACGTCACACACCGGACATGATGTTAAAAATATACAAAACATATGTGCGACCTCTCCTGGAATATGCTTTCCAAATATGGAGTCCTTACTTCGCACAGGATATAAATCTGATAGAGGGAGTACAGAGACGTTTCACTAAAATACCAAGAGCTTTGAAAGATCGGCGATATGAAGATAGACTCAAGGAATAAGATTACCAACCTTAAAAGATAGAAGAGAAAGGGGTGACTTGATCGAGACTTTCAAAATTTTATCTGGACACTACAGCTGCCCTGGCATCCAAGGAATCTTCACTACTAATAAAAATATAATTCTCCGTGGACACTCAAAAAAAATTACCAAAATGCCTTTTGCATCTAATCCTAGAAAACACTTCCTTGCAAATAGAGTGGTGGATGCTTGGAACAAACTCCCACAACATGTCATCGATGCAACTAACATAAACCAATTCAAAGCTATATTGGATTCATATTTGGAGAAAAGGAAGGACTAACTTAGTTAAAAATTAAAATTTACTGTCAAACTATTGTGAAATTAGATATGAGCGCATCAGCAGAATGCTGCCTGCTCATTATATAATAATAATGTTGTTTTGGTACATAGTTTATTGTTCTAGGAATGTGTTTCGGTCAATAAAATATACGATAACTCAAAATTAATCCACAAAACTTTCAATTCAAAATTCAATGTCGTGCTTTGTTAGGGAATTTCCGTGTTTTTTACGGCTTGTGACAGGTTAATACGATGGCTTATGTCGTACCTACAATCCCATACAATGACTTTACGGTGTTCAGTGACGTCACCACTAAACATTTCAATAATACCAATGTGACGGCGTGTTTCTATGACCCTATTAAAAATGGATTTTTTAATAATTTTTTAAAAACTCTGCGTTTAATATTATTTAATAAAACTTATATATTCAGAATCAGCGTTTATTGGTCCATACGAACATATTTTTTTAAAGTCATAATATTTTTCACTGGAGTTCCTTATTTATGTAAATGCTCCAAGGGCGTAAATAAATAAATAACGATGGTGTTAGAAGTTTCTCAAATATTGTCAGGTCATTCTTAACCCGGCAATGTTGCTTTCTTTAACACCTTGTTTGCCGCTCGTGCACCGGTGTGTCATGAGATTTTACACGCGATTTTGACCCTTATGTATAAAGAAAGTGTATGAAGAACACGGTCAGAATCGCTTGCTCTATTATCGCCCTTTACCATAGCGAAACCTGCAATGCGCCTAGTCACACCAAATAATTTATATTAATCATTTACCGGAGCGCGGGAATGTGCGCAGTTCTTGCGCATGCGCAGGAAAAATATGTTTATCTACGATTTTAACCCTTCTATGTACAAAATTTGTGAAGGTCAGTGTCAGAATCGCTGGACACGAAGTGTCATTTCTGCCGCCGGATGCTGCGTCGTAATTGGTGGTGCTTTTTGCTGGCCTACCCCGACAAACAAGAGGTTATAAAAAAATAGCGACTCACCGAATTCTACATCGAAATTGGCCGGCACCGAACTGGCCGTGGGCTGCAGATTATTAACTAGCACGCTTCTCGTCTTGGTGGCTTCCTCACCAAAGGTCACATTGGACGTATTGGCGTTCCCCGACTTTCCTGTATTCTTAATGTTGGACATCCTGGAGGACGGGAAAACAGGAGGCTCGTTCACCTGGAAATAAAAAAGGTTCTAATTTATTTTTTCTGAAATTTTAAAGTTTTACCGACCAACCTTTACATACAGTCACCAAACTGGATGATCGGGGATGACTTGCTTTCGACAAATTCATTCCCTACTTCAGTCTATGGCGAGTCTCTCCTCGCACATCCTCTACAGTAGCTGACGGCCTCCGCGGTTGAGGAGTAAGGCTCTTGACTCGAAATCCAAAGGTTGCGAGATCGAATCCCGGCGTGCGCAAATAAATTTAATTTGATTAATTTATGTTATTTCATTTATATTTGCAGCACGTTCCAGAGTCAAAGATACTCTGAGTATCGCCCTGGTGTAAGGAAACCGTTTAGTATTGAAACGTAGCTTGAAATGGCTTGACCCGATCTGAATAGTCGTTCTTCCCCATCTCCTTTCCCTCTTAACTACCTTCAGCCTCACAACATACCCCAATTGGAGATACCATAGTCTCACTGGATCCAGACGGGACTCTTAAGAGGTATTCATGTAAAAAAAAAATAGTCATCCCTGATACAGCTAATTGGACAGACAATTGGAATTTATAATGGCATGCAATTTGTTCGCTGCATAATACACGTAATTGAGAATCCCAAATTAGAGGTGGGTGAGTTCTGCATTTTGGCAGAGGCGTATTTTCTTTTAAAAGTACTCGAGTTCTAGGAGCAGGTCTGAGTTCTTTGGTGCGGACTGGGTACTGGGTGGCTAATGGGATGCACGGGTTCAGCCGGAGCCGGACCCGTAAAGAACACGCTCAAGAACTCGAACACGGACAAGATTCCTCCGGGTTCCGGGCCAATATCCGAGTTCCGGGTTTGGGTTCGGACCTGGACCGGGTTCTCTGTAAGTCATCGATTTTAAAAAGGAGCAGGAGCAGGATCCGCTTCCCGCGAAGAACCCGAGTTTAAGAGCCCACTCCAGCTGAACCTACACGTAACTATCTCAAATCAGACGAAAAAAGTTCGGCTTGTTTCCAAAATCGAATATTCTATTCCAATATTAACGGACATTACTCCTACAGATCACTTGTTGAGCCGAAATTTTGGCTCAATGCTCCTTAATCTTTCAGCGGTCGCGCGCTGTCTGTGAGTCCGCATCGAAGTTATTTTACCCATTATGCACTAACTATAAACAATAGACAATTTGCGCTTCAGTGATATCCTCGGGAGGGGGGGGGGGTGAGGTACATCCCCTCAGTACCCCAGTCACATTTGTCGCAAACGCACATGTTCTTTTGTTTATATTTGCGGTCTCAGATTCCGCGTGCGACTGGTTGTGTACTTAAAAAATCTCTTGAAAAATATTGAGAGCTGGGTGAGTATTTCATGATATTTGTATCATATTATTTTTTTTTTTTAAATAATCGGAGATGGTTTACATATATATAGTTCCCGAGAGCACTTAGGCCATAGTAGTTCACCAGGATTGTCATTTGAAATGAAGCTATATCTTCTGGTCCGACAATGTGTCTTCCCAGGTCTCATTTCCCCTCTTCACTCCTCCTTGGTTCCCTGAAGGCCCCACGACGGAAGAGGGCTTCATCTCTCCTCTCCACTCCTTAGTTCCCCGAAGGCTCCACAACGGAGAGTCCACCTCCCCTTGGTTCCCTAAAGGCCCCACAAGGGAAGAGTCCACTCCACCTTGGCTCCCCGAGGGCCCAGGAGGGAAGAGAACTTCATCTCTCCTCCTTGGTTCCTTTAAGGCCCCACAGAGGAAGAGTTCACCAAGACGGCCTCATTTCTCCTCTTCACTCCTATATGGTTCCTCGAAGGCCCCATATGGGAAGAGACATCATCTCTCCACTTCACTCCTCCTTGGTTCCACAAAGGCCCCGCGCTGGAAGGGTGCCCTTCCCCTTGGTTCCTTGAAGGCCCCACAAGGGAAGAGTTCATATAGGTGGCGTCAGCTCACCTCTCCATGGTTTCTCCTCTAAGTTCCTCCTACGGCCCCAGGAAGGAAATCCAAAGAGGTGGCCTCAGCACTCCTAGGTTCCCAAAAGGCTCCTAGTTTTCGAATGGTCCATTCGAATTTTTTGTCCCACGAGTTACCAGGGAAATAGAAGGTCCACTCCAGCAGAGCCCTGAGTGCTGGAGTGAGGTCTAAATACTCCGAGATGCGACCTTGTTTCTCCGAGGCACCGTTCGTGACGCTGTTCCCCAGGACATTCAGCCTGAGCACGGTAGCTCACAGCTTGGCAATGCTGGGATGGCTATTGCAGGTTTGTGTTTTCCACTCCCTGAGCGATGGGTTCGCCAAACTCCCTACGCGACATCATATTATTTAAGAAAAAAAAAAGATTTTTTTAATGTGTACAGTGTTCTGTATTTTCAGTGTCATTGCACTTTAAAATAATATTTGACAGGTAAATTGGTGTTGCCAGCATACAAATTTTGTAGTTCCATTTTTAAATGCACAGATACGTTTTCCCATCGCAACTCTCCGACCAACAGGCGAATCGAGGATTACTAAACAAATCCCTTCCTTTCATCCCCAAAGATGACATAGGCCCTGAGAGAATTTATTTACCTCAGTGCCTCCAGTGTAGGGTTAATATAAAAAAGAAGAAAAAAGCCCCAACCTGCTTCACCTTAGATTCATAAGTGGCCGATCGGCTCCGCATGCTGTGATAGACCTTATCTTCGGGGGGAATGGTGATGACGTTGAAGCCTCCCTTCTCGGGTATGGAGGAAGTGTGCACCTCTCCGTGCGGCTTGGCCGAGGCCCCGCTCTTGAGGTCCACGAGGCCGAGACACGTGAGGCCAAACTTGGAACAGGCCTCGCGAGCATCCAGGGACGGGAAGTCCCAGTCCACCTCACCATCATCCTCGCAGATATACAGCCCGTATGAGGACACTGAGCTCAGCGCAAATTCGGGATGAGCTATGCTGAAATTATAACCATGATCATTAGAAGCTTATCCTACCTTACTCGCATAAAAATGTAAATACTATCAAAACATCCTATCCTATACAGGGTGTTAAGGGACGTACTTGACTTACTTTAACCAGTGATTCCTGACATTATTTGGAGTAAAAAAATGTAAATGAAATTTTGGTCTCCGGTGACATTTTTGATGTTTTTTTTATTTATTTTTTCTACAAAAACATAAAAAAATGGTATGTGTTGGACAGTTGGAGACGGGGTAAGAGGTTGGTCGGATTCTCGGCCGAGTGACCAGTGATGAAGGGCGGAAGAAATTTTTTTTTGTTTGATTTTGAAGAAAAAAAATTTGAAAAAAATAAAAAAAGTTGTCAAAAAAATTCACCGGAGACCAAAATTTCATTTACATTTTTTACTCCAAACAATGTCAGAAATCACTGGTTAAAGTAAGTCAAGTACGTTAAAGTAAGTCAAGTATGTCCCTTAACACCCAGTATAATAATAATATACAGGGTGTTAAGGGACATACTTGACTTACTTTAACCAGTGATTCCTGACATTATTTGGAGTAAAAAATGTAAATGAAATTTTGGTCTCCGGTGTCTTTTTTTGACGACTTTGTTTTTGTTTTCAAAAATTTTTTCTTCGAAATCAAACAATCGTGTCCCAGCGGAGCCAATATCTTTTCTGATTTTTCTGTCTCCAGATTTCGATTGAGTTTCGCTAATATTGTCTTCATTTAATTAAATATCATAATTTGAGATTTTACTCATAAAGTTAAAAAAAAAAAAAAAATTCTTCCGCATGTCGTCACTGGTCACTCAGCCGGGTGTCTGACAAACTCCTTACCCCGATTCCAACTACCATTTTTGTACGTTTTTGTAAAAAAAAAAAAAACATCAAAAATGTCACCAGAGACCAAAATTTTATTTAAATTTTTCACTCCAAATAATGTCAGGAATCACTGGTTAAAGTAAGTCAAGTACGTCCCTTAACACCCTGTATATTATATATATTATAATTATAATATTATAAAGGCGAAAGTTTGTATGGATGTATGTTTGTTACTCTTTCATACAAAAACTACTGAATGCACTTTAAAAATTCTTTCACTAATAGAAAACTACATTATTTGCGAGTAATATAGGCTGTATATATTGGTAAGCTCTGGCGTTATGAATAAGCTCTGGCGTCATGAAATTATTTATTATACGTTTATTGTCCGGACGAAAAGCAAAGCGTTGCTAAGTAATTGTTGTGCCGTCATTTTGTTATTTGTTCAGGTTACTGTGGAGATTCCTTTGATGTAAAAATTCAAATATTTATAAAATAGGTACTAATCTACAATAGGTATTGATCTTAGCCAAGAGTTTTACCATAATATTATAAATGCGAAACTGCACATGTTTGATTTTTATGTTTTAATAGGTGGCATATGAGCTGTTTGAAAAATGCATATAATGGGTATGGAAGGGTGAAGGGGGGGCGGTGGGGAAAGGGGGGTGGGGGGGGAAGGGGGAGGGAGGGGGGGGGGGCGAATATGCGTGCGAAGCTGGGGGCAAAAGCTAGTGTAAAATATTTTCACTTTAAAAAATTTGCACAAAGTACCAAGCATGAAATGCAGAGTGTCAAAAGCAGGAACTAAGTAGGCCAAATTACATAAATGCCATATTCAAATGTTGACTTTATTCTATACAAAAATCGCACACATGTGCGCAAGGGACAACTTGTTTGTGTTAGCGTCTCTAAAAGATTCTCCTTTCCAATGGTAATGCCATCAAATGTAACAATCAGTGCAATCTGTTGGTACATCTATCAATTAATACAACAAATTATGGAAATTTGTATATCCATTAATTAACTTATTGAATAAAGTAGTTATGCCCGGGTTCATGGGGTGAGGTTTGTCCGGGTGTTGGCGGCGAATGCGTCTGCCCACCAGCTGCATGGCAGGCCGGATCGGGAGAGAATGGTTGAGGGAGTCACTTTGACTTTTCCAGCCGTACTCTCTCGGAAAATCGCCTTGCAGCGCAGTGGGAGGGATGGATTCATACGTCCGTCACTCCTGGACACACTGACCCCCCCCATTCCTACCCGAATACCCTTTTCCTTCCCAAAACTTCCTCTCCTTTCTTTCCTAAAAAGACCCTCCACACAGCATCTCCAAAGATGACATAGGCCCTGAAGGGAATTATTTTACTCAGGACCCCCTGTGTGAGCTGATGTAAAAAAATTTTTTATATTTTATGTGATTTGGGTAAACCAACCAACACTTCTGATGAATTTTACAATTTTTTTACATTAGTCACAGAGGAGACCCTAGGAAATAGTTTCCCTGAAGACTAATTCATCCTTGGGGATGCTGTGTAGTTAGATGGTCTTTTTATGGAAAGGAAGGAGTGAACCTGGGTCTTGAAGAGATCCATGTTATATGAGGGAGGAAACACAGAGGCCTGAGAGAATAGGACCGGGCTACTGTCGGGGGAATAAGCTACAATATGGAATACAACAATATGGACCGATGGCCTGAATTAGACGGGAGCTAAGCTAACCTCTCCTTATCAAATACATATGTACTATTTTAAGTAAAATAATAATAAATATATCGTCCAATTGATTAGTCAGACATCTCCGAAATATCGAAATGTCCGAAATATTGAGTTGAGTATTCAGTTATATGTAAAAATGTACCCTTTTTCCTGTAAAATACTCAGATTACCCATAAACACCACCAATTCAATTATAATGCAGAAAAACTTGTAATGAATTAAAACAAAAATGTTGATGTCTGGGTCACTAGCAGATATTTTAAAATATCATACTAATATACCTACCGGACTGTTATGCCTCCTGGTGTTATTTTATAGCATATTTAATATGTAAAAACAGACACGTGCAAAGAATATTTGATTGTGGCGAGCATCTGAATATTTTTTCCCTCATTATCTAACAACTTATTTGGAGAGTCCATTTAAAGATGTCTGACTAATCAACTGCAGGATCGGAGGGTATACAATATTTTAAATATGTATAAATCTAAGAAATGTGGTAAATAAAAAGGACATGAAAAAGATTCACTACGCGTTGTCATTTGAATTGAATATGGAATCATAGGATGGGGATCTGTCACATGTAAGTATACACACAACCTGAATACAATTCAAAAAGGAATCGTAAAGACCATACTGAAAGTACACATTAGAACATGCTTTGACGTACCAAATGTACAACAAATATATGCCAAAAATATATTATCGAAGCTAATCAAAAATACTGAATCCTCTTCTAGACCATGTATCCATCACACTAGATCGAATAAAACTGACATAAAAAACATTCCAAGTTATAAAACCACATTCGGACAAAGAAACTACACTTACTTTGCAACAAAACTCCATAACATCCTTCACAAGACAAACTAATAAAAAAAATGAATGAGTACAAATCAAGAATAAAAATATGGCTGAAAGAGGTCAATGAAAAAATCCTAATGAAAGCACTAAAGCGACATAGAAGACAAATAAACTATAATTAAATAACTTTAGTCTGCCTCGGCACAGGACCCCCTAGTGAGGAGGACTAAGAAATACAATATCAATACTTAATTTCACTATTATATTTTGTATGTACAGTTATTTTATATAGTCGCTAAAAAAATATTTATAAAATATATATATATATATTTCTTTTCTTTTTATAAAGAAAGACAAACATTCCCGGGTTACGAATAACCCAACAATGTTTGAAAATCTCCTACTCCACCACAGAAAGCCGAAAATGTTGCTTGTGTTGTGATGGAGGACTTAGCCAGCCGAGGAATCGAACACGCGACGCTCGGGTGAGACCCAAGCGCTATGCCCACTCAACTACTGACCGGTCATATATATATATATATATATATATATTTATACAGTAGAGCCTCGCTAATCCCGACCCCCGTTACTTTGGTGCACGCTGTAATCCAGACGGGTGCGTGCGGGTCAAAACGTGTCAATATCAATCATTTGCCATCATTCATTAATTAAGTTTTTTATTTTTATTTCATATTAAAAGTGCGCAAATTTCTTACATGTTTGAATTTTTTTATAAGTACATTTGTACGTACTTATATATGCTTGTCTAAATTGACATTAACTTTTTACTTTAATAAATGAAACCCAAGTTAAAAATGTGTTTTATTTCGATTAAAATATTGCACACTATAATCCGGACGCCTCGATAATTCGGAAGGGGTCTTGTTTTTCCCTATCCGGATTAGCGAGGCCCTACTGTATGTATATTTTTTTAAATTTAGTCATACCTGTATTTGTAGCATGTGAAGCCAATCAAATCCAATATTTTAGCACTGGCGACCACACTCACATGAATAGGATAATTTCTCTGCGCTTCCGGAACCATGGTCATGAAAATTTTATATGTTTTAGTGGGCAGACCAAACTGAGCAGTGCCATCGAACTTGGCATATTCTAGGAACTTGCTCTGAGGCAAAAAGGGGCATTTCACTAGCTGGTCTGTCAGCATACTCTTGCTTTTGCCCCGTCCCTCCCGCTTAGCGGGCGTGATTTCCTTTCTCGTAAAGAGGGCCTCGCGCTCTAGATCCGAGAGCACATTAGGCGGGTTTTCCCATTTGACCATTTTTATTTTGGCAGCTTTGCGTTGAGCTAAATCCATTTTTTCTAGTTTTTGCGCAGTGTTGGAACGCTGTCTGTTGAAAGAGCTAGAAATAAAAGTAATATTAATTTGATGATTGTTTATTATTATTTTTTTATGTGACATCATCATTGACGTAGTATACATAGACGTGCTCTGTGAAATTCATAATGACCCCGAAACCAAATAAAATTGGCTCAAGGACCAGTTATGAAAAAGTGCAAGCATTGTTTTGCACCGTTTAGATCGCGTTGTTCTTAGTGTTGTGCCTTTTATCGTTCTATAAGGTCTACACTGAAACTAATTTGCATTCCAGCCGTCCGGACCGGGGTTAATTTTTTCAAACACAAAAATATCCCACTACCGAATATTGTACAAGGTACACGCCGCGGACTTTATTTTTGAAAACATAGTCAGCTATCAGAATACAAAAGAAATTATATATGCCCTACAGATCGCATTTACACACCGCATTCATTAAAGTGAAAAAAATATAGTCTTTAAAATTTGTCGAGCAATGTTTCTGACGTCATTCGCTTGGCCCGGTTCGTTCACTAATACATTGACATACAGGGACAAAACAAAACACACAATGAACCTCTTGTCACACAATGAATGCTCTCGGGATTTCTTCAAGCGACTTTACGAGCGTGTACGGCTAGTTTATACCAAGTAGGATTGATAAATTCGTCTCCATAATACTTTACGCGTGATTTTTGAGGCATCTTAATGGTTGATGAATGACAAAACTACATAATGGGATTTGAGAATGAACTTTGTGATAGGTTTTCGGAACTTGTATTAATATTATCAAGGCTTTCTAAGCAAGGCGGTGGAATACAGAGAAGAGTTGTATTGTTAACATTAATTTACATAGCGTCATTATTCATAGGCAGGCTACTTAGGTAAGGCACATCTAGCCATTATTGATAGAAGGACATCATACTTTTTGTTCAATTGTAGGGCTTTATTCTTAATATCTGTAGCCCCTGATATTTTGCAATGTATTTCACTTATCTTCTTAATGGCTGATGCAAAATTTTCGGCGCAGACCAAAAATATTGAAATACAAGAGCTATGCTATGATGGCTGCCCGACCGTCGGCGGACTATCGTCTAATGGGAATAGTTTGAATACGGAAAGAATTCGTTCATTTAGTTGATTTTTTTAAGGTATGCAGTAGTATTGTTAACAATATCGGCGACGCCAGGAAACACAGTCCCACCCAGTAAAAACTGCCGATAGCACATCTTTTATATTTCAGTATCTTTGGTGCAGACCAACTGATTCTATTTTCATAACAACTTTTTGTAAAGTGATGATTTTCATATCAGATAATGTGTGTATTTATTTATAAAAATAGTAGGAAATTATTCCACTAACCGCCGCACTTTTAGGCACAGATTATGGGAATTACACATTGTTTCAACAATTACTACAAGAAACAACTATTTACATGCACAAAATAGGTTATTAGGTTCTTAGTTTAGGTTAATTAAGTAATTCACGTTGTAGGGGCGTGTAAATAGCCCCTGACACTAGGGATGACTACCCTATGTAAAATTAACGAAAATTGAATTCTTCCCTATGTGACACAAAAAAACAGTTGACCCAGCAATCTCAAAAACCAAAGTGAAAACAAACAAACACTCACTCAGAGAATGCAGCTCAGCCACGATGTCCACACAAAAAGACACTTCTTTTCAATAAAAATGTCAAGGCGATATTGCATAATCTTGACAGATGTTTCGCACAGCAAGGAAGTTTTTCAACCATGAAAAATTTGCATATTAATAATGCGAGCCAAAAATCCAATCTTAGGTACGACAATAATTCACTCACTGGATGAATTATTCTTATGACTGACCAGGAGAGACATCTCTTGGCCTTTTACTGACACTCCCGTCAGAAGTAATTGCTTGATTCACAAAGGTAAGGAAACGCATGAATACACTGCATCTCAAGTCACATAGGTTCAATTCAATACAATACAAAACCCATAGATGGCGCCCTTATGGTCTTATAGCATAAATTATCAATTTAAAGAAATTAATGCCCAAATATATTTATGGCGCGTATCCATATTCCCCGCCTTGGAAGTTCGTAGAGCTTACAAAAGAAAGAATATAAAAATACAAATGAAACAAGAAATGAAATAGAAATAAAGTGACTATTCACCGGTAATATTCAGGAATGACACGCATTGGAAATTCGCAGAATCTCACAAAATAAAGAAAAATAACTAAAAATACAATGTAATAAAGTTCAATTGACCAAGATAACGGATATTAAGTAATGCCATGTCTGGGTCAGAGATCATTGAAACAATGACTAAAATCAAAAAAAATAAATAAATAAAAATAAACAAAAATAGATAAAATATAAAATTATTGCGTTGGAATGGGATATAATTTGACAACCGGACGTTTAAAAGAACCAAATCTTGTCTTTACCGTCGCAACGCGAACAATTTTATCCATTCCGGGATGGATTTCAGTTATCACGCCTAAAGGCCAATTTAACGGAGGGGAATCTTCTTGTCCCACTAGTACGACAGTTCCGATATCAATTGGATGATCAGAAGTAGTCCACTTCTGCCTGACTTGCAAGGTGTGCAGATACTCTGAACGCCACTTCTTCCAGAAGGACTGAACCATGCTGTCTAATAATTGCTTACGCTGAGTCAAATTGATTTTACCGTCTGCCAGGACAGAAGCAGGCAAGTACTGCAATGGTGTCGACATTAAAAAATGCGCAGGCGTAAGGACTTCTGGATAAGGGTCAGAAGACATAACTGTAAGTGGACGCGAATTCATTATGCACTCAATTTGAACTAGCACAGTCTGTAACTCCTCATAGGTGAGAAGCTGAGTTCCAATCACACGGTACAAGTGTGTCTTCATGCTCTTTATGTTCGACTCCCACATACCCCCAAAATGAGGCGCGCGTGGTGGAATCATTTTCCACTCTATACGACGCTTAGCGAGTTCGCGCTTCAATGAGGGCTCATATTCAGATTCAACCAAAAACTTGTAGAGGTCATCTAATTGTGCCTTCGCACCCACAAAATTAGTACCATTATCTGAATACAAGCATGTTACCGGGCCACGCCGAGAAATAAAACGGCTGAAAGCAGCCAGGAAAGCATTTGAAGTTAAGTCAGAGACCAACTCAATATGAATAGCCTTGGTCACAAGGCATACGAATAGACAAATATATGCCTTTTGAGAATGTTGTCCTCTCCGACGAGTCAGCGTAATACGGAGTGGACCTGCGTAATCTACACCGGTATGTACGAAGGCCTTTGCTTCTGCAACACGATATGACGGTAAATCTGCCATCTTCGGTGTAGGATGCGATGGATTTAAGCGGAAGCAACAATTGCATTTCCGCACCATCGCCCTAATAACAGTCCTAGCATCTAATATCCAATAGCATTGACGTAAGATAGACATAAGAAGTCCTGGGCCTGTATGACAGTTCACGACATGAAAGTGAGCGATGATCAGATCGACAACACAGTCATGTTTGGGAAGCAAAACCGGATGTTTAACCTCAAAAGGTAAATCCGATTTAGAAAGCCGCCCCCCAATACGTAACAGATTATCTCCATCAAGAAATAGAGATAAACTCTGAAGTCTTTTGGAATGAAATTTGCCTTCCTGGAGTGCAGCAATATCTCCTGCAAAATGAATACTCTGCACAGCACGAATCACAGCCTTTTCAGCAGTCATAAGATTATTGACCGTTCCAGAGGAAAGTGATATCTTTTTTATGAATCGGAGGACATAAACAACAATCCTTAGTAGTTTATCCCAAGTGGATATACGCTGAGCCAGTTCACTCAGGACCGATTTTTCACCCTGAAATGTTGCAATGAGCACATTAGCCTTGTGTTCAGGCATTTCACCAGTATTGGTAGGGTGAAACGGTTTTAATGGCCATTCCAAAGGTGGGCTGCGAATCCATGATGGGCCGTTCCACCATAAATCATGTGAAACGAGTTGGGAAGGAAGCATGCCACGAGAAAGGCAGTCGCTCAGGTTTTCACTACCAGCAACATGGTAAAAGTTCTCTGGAGACAAATTTTCTTGGCACTGAGCTACGCGATTACTAACAAACACCGACCAGCAATGCGGTGAAGAATGTATCCAAGAGAGCGCAACGGTAGAATCGGAAAACGCATATGTTCCTGCAATAGGAAGACGCTCAGAATAATTATCTTGAACCGTCCGTATTAATTTGGACATCAATACTGCGGCACAGAGCTCCAAACGAGCGAGGGTCGTCACTTTGGTGGGAGAAACCTTTGATTTTGCGCACAACAATCTCACTGTAATTTTTCCAAACAGATCAGTGGTGTGCAAATAAATCACACAGCCGTAACCATTCATGCTTGCATCGCAGAAAGCAACAACGAGCACCGTACTGTCTTTCAGGACACCAACATGGCGAGGGATTTTTATCATTGAAATTAGCGGAAATTCCTGTGTAAGCGCCGAAAACCGACGAATAACGCTATCAGGGGGTGTATCATCCCAACCAATGTTGCACAGCCATAGCTCTTTGATAAGTAATTTAGCGTACAGAATGACAGGGGCGACCAAGCCGAGGACATCAAATAAACGGGCGACTATGGAGAGTATGCTCCGCTTTGTGCACTTCTCCTGAACATAAGATGTCGTAAAGAAGAAGCTGTCATCAGCTGGTTCCCACGAAAGGCCCAACACCTTAGAGGTATTGTTCGAACCAACAGTGAAGTCCACTGGGCTGCGGTGAGAATCCGGGAGGTTCTCAAGTACAACTTGAGAATTACTAGTCCATTTTACTAAATCAAAGGCACCGGACTTAAACAACGAGATTAATTCTCGAGAAAGACGTATGGCGCTGGGCTCATCTGCAATAGAATAGACCAGGTCGTCCATATACAGCTTGGACTCTGCCACTTTGGCAGCATCCGGGTAATGTGGTCTCATATCCTGGGCCAACTGGCGAACCGTCCGCATTGCTAAGTATGGACTTGCCGTCAAGCCGAAAGGAACTCGATTGAACTGAAAAGTTCGTATGAGACCATTATTTGAGAATCGAAATAAGATCCTCAGGTATCTGCGATGCTTGCTAGGAACTTCAATCTGTAAATACATTTGCTTTATATCCGCAGTCATAGCGATGGGAAAAAGACGAAAGTCAAGCAAAAGCAGAAACAAATCGGCTTGCAAATTGGGACCAGTATGAATAATGTCATTCAGTGACAGCCCTGTGTGTGTTTTAGCACTAGCATCGAGCACAATACGAGGCATTGGTTTGTCTGGACGAGTGACAGCATGATGTGGGATGTAATATCCATCTTCTGTGATATCAGACTCTGAGACTTCTGATAGGTAATTATTTTCAATATATTCACTGATAACCTTGTTATAATTCTCCTGCAAAGTAGGGGAATGTTTAAATTTTCGCTCCAATGCCAAAAATCGGCGTTGGGCAGCAGTACGAGAATTACCCAATTGTCTTGGATCTTTACAGAAAGGTAAAGCAACAGAATATCTACCATCATCAGTGCGAGAAATTGATGAAGTAAAGAGATTCTCACATTCTGTCTCCTCCGGACTTAGAAATTTTATATTAGGTATCTCTTCTAACAGCCAAAATTTTTGCACTAAATCATTAAGTGCGAGTGCCGAGAATGATGTGTTTGTGTTGAGCACATTATTGGGGTAATCACCCATCAACACGAAACCGAAAGCGGTCGATAACGCGGGGGGTGCACTAGTACCCGATTCAACCCTGTTCCCTAAATAAATATATGGGAACAGTTGTGCACCGATGACGACATCCACGCATCCAGGAATATTCCATGTTAAGTCTGCGAGAGGTATGCCCTCTAAGTACCTCATATCACCCTTGGCTATATAGTGATTAGGTAATTGGTCGGTGATACTGTCAACGACAAGCGCATGTATATTATATTTATTCTCTGGGTATACGCGAGACTCAATATCCAAATACACGTAACCGAAAATTGGTCGAGACGTTGATCCAATTCCTTTGACAAACGAATTACTCAAAGGAATTATTGGTAAATTCAGCGTCTTACAACAATCGACCGTAATCAAATTATTTTGAGAGCCATTATCGATTAGGCACCGAACAATAACTTTATTTCCGTTTTTAAGCTTCGCGTATACTTGTGCGGTCGAAAGTAAAATAGAAGAGTTCGGTGTTACTTTGGCACAAAGCGAACACGAAGGATTGACATTCGCGGTCCCCTCCACTTGCTTATCACCAATGCCAGTTCCATTGATGCTGGATGACACTGGAGGGGGGACTGACGGTTCTTAACTGGTAGGTACTTGCGACGTATGTACATGAGTATTGGTTTTCATATTATTCACACTGCCGAAATGTAAGAATGTATGATGACGTTTATTGCACAAATCACAAACTAACCCCGATTTGCATGACTTGATTGTATGTGAACCACTAAGGCAATTTACACAGGCATTTTTCGATTTTATAAATTCAAATCGAGCCTGTGGGGAACTCATACATTTAAACTTTGAGCAAACGTTGATTAAATGATCAGTTTTGTTACACAGAATACATCCTTTCGGCGGAGCTGGGAAGCGCGGAATATTCGCATTACTCGCGACGAACGATTTAGTATTATTTGATCGGGAGGACGAAATGGGATGCGTTTTATTTACGACACCATGCGAGTTACTCGTTCGTTCTAAAATCTTTACTTGATCTTGTACAAACGAAACTAACTCATTATAAGAAGGAATTTCTTTATTACGAACTGTCAGCTCAAAGTTCTGAGCCGTCTGTGAATCAATTTTTCTTACCGCGCAGTGAAACAAAATAAAATCAGTTAAATCTTCAATACCTAACTGCTTTAATGCCGACACTGACGAAGAATATCTTTCAATGAAAGAATTGAGACTGGCAGATGTATTCGTGCAGTTTTTCGCATCGAGAATATTATTTAAATAATGTGTTCCTAGTGTACGTTTATCTTGATATTTTTTAACTAAACTCTCCCAAATGATCTGATATGTATCACCCGAAGGCACAATGCCTGCGGTTATGTTCAAAGCCCCGTGTGTGAGTTTTCCGACTAAGTACTGCACACGCTGCGAGTCAGTTAGCTGTCTATTATTATGGATATTGGCTTTAAATGACTCAAAAAATTTCGACCAACTTTCATTCTTACCATCGAAGGTTGGAAGATCTATTGCAGGAAGATTAATCATACACGGCTCCCGCGACTTATTTTGTGACGTCAGTGACTCTCTTACAGAAGTTTTCATATTCGATCTAGTTCGTTTGACCTTCAAAAAAAGATCATCAAAAGCATTTAAAGCTTGAAAATCTGGTTTAAATTCTGGATTTAAAGTTAACTGACGATCATTGATGCTATCTATAATATTTTCAAATTGACTTCGCATTTGATCAATCATCTCTGACTGAGCCATAAACACTTCGTTATTTCTTGACTCAAAATTAGATATATTATTTGTTGCATTATACAGATCGTTCATACGAACAAAAAGATTTTCCTTTTTTGCGGTTAAAAGAATAAGCGATCTGTCTTGAGCCTCATCAAAACCCTCCTCCGTAATTCTTGGCATTTTTTATATATGCGAAAAGATTACCACAAAATTTTACAATAATGTTACAATGTTAATAATTAATTAATAATAATGTTGCGAATAATTATCCAAAATTACGACAATTCTGCGAACAATGTTAACAATTAATTAATAATAATAATGTTGCGAATAATTATCCAAAATTACGATAATTCTGCGAACATCCAAATATGTCATCCAAAAGCAAAAAACAAGACCAGCTATAGTTCTCAAAAAATGAGAGGTACTTCAAATTTACCAAAAAAAATACGTAAATTCAAACATCCATGTAATTAAGCTATAATCTCGAATTGAATGTATGAATGAATTAATAATCCAGGCTACGAAGGACCATTAAATATGTAGGGGCGTGTAAATAGCCCCTGACACTAGGGATGACTACCCTATGTAAAATTAACGAAAATTGAATTCTTCCCTATGTGACACAAAAAAACAGTTGACCCAGCAATCTCAAAAACCAAAGTGAAAACAAACAAACACTCACTCAGAGAATGCAGCTCAGCCACGATGTCCACACAAAAAGACACTTCTTTTCAATAAAAATGTCAAGGCGATATTGCATAATCTTGACAGATGTTTCGCACAGCAAGGAAGTTTTTCAACCATGAAAAATTTGCATATTAATAATGCGAGCCAAAAATCCAATCTTAGGTACGACAATAATTCACTCACTGGATGAATTATTCTTATGACTGACCAGGAGAGACATCTCTTGGCCTTTTACTGACACTCCCGTCAGAAGTAATTGCTTGATTCACAAAGGTAAGGAAACGCATGAATACACTGCATCTCAAGTCACATAGGTTCAATTCAATACAATACAAAACCCATAGATGGCGCCCTTATGGTCTTATAGCATAAATTATCAATTTAAAGAAATTAATGCCCAAATATATTTATGGCGCGTATCCATACGTGTATTTAGACTGAAACAGAGATGAAATACAAAAGAAAAATTAAATGGCGGCAAAGGAATCATTTTTTACGAGAAATTTTGAACTTTGAATAAAAAAGGAATTTGAATGCATCTTTTACCATCTATCCAACAGTAATTAGTTGTTTCTTGTAGTAATTAAGTTGAAATGTAGTGTAATTTCCAAAATCTATGCCTAATAAAAATGCGGCGGTTAGTGGAATATTTACCAAATACTATGTAGCGGTCACTTAACCCGCTCTCGTAAAATTTAACGCCGCGCCACTGGACTCCACCGAACATTCAGGATTGACATACCTACAGCGTGAGGCACCGCGCTAGTACATAGCTACCTACCTCGCCGTAAATGACCGGCCGCCTACTAAATAATAATATCGCCACCGCCTAGAAAGGTCTCAATTTATAAGCCGCCTGAATATTCAGCACCGGGTATGTTCGAGTACCTTCTAGTGTACACATTGCCGGCGAATGGAAAATTACTCCACCGGTCGCGCTGGTATATAAAGAGACTCAACTCGGCGCTCGCTCAGTCAGTCAGTATCAGTTCAACAGTCGGTCAACATCAACATGTAACAGATCTCCGCACAAGTGCTCCTGCATGGCATCTCTACGCATCCAGGGCAGCTTCCCGAGGTCCATCACCACGTCTCAGCTATAAGGCCCATTGTATCTTCAGCTCCGCAGGACAGCTACATCCCGCGACTTACAAGGCTTGCATCACCTTCAGTCCAGGGATCAGCTCACCGTTTCATGGCACCCCGAAGCTCACCGTGCTTCGCTGCCATGGAAACACGCTCCGCCTCGCCAGGACTACCTGCTGGTGGCTCAGCTCACCGAGCCACTCACCGTTCATCTCCGCGACTCAAAGCGTCGAGCAACGGCCTGGAAGATAGGTCATCTCCACCGCCAAGGTGTTGAGTAACTCGCTGACCTTCACCACACCATCTCCATCACCTCCGTGCGCCTGCAGCATTTCATCTACGGCACTTCGCATTACATCATGTTACCGTTTTACCGACCTCGCTACATAGCACAATAAAAGACTGACTCACTACACTGACTGACGCCTTTCATTTCTGTCTCCCGTCTCTACCGATCCGGCCCGCTCCCTCAACTATACAGGGTGTTAAGGGACGTACTTGACTTACTTTAACCAGTGATTTCTGACGTTATTTGGAGTAAAAAATGTAAACGAAATTTTGGTCTCCGATGACTTTTTTTTTTCAATTTTTTTTTCTTCAAAATCAAACAAAAAAAAATTCTTCCGCATGTCATCACTGGTCACTCAGCCAAGTATCCGACCAACCCTTAACCCTGCCTCCAACTGTACAACACCTAGCATTTTTTTATGTTTTCGTAGAAAAAAAAAACAACAAAAATGGCACCGGAGACCAAAATTTCATTTACATTTTTTACTCCAAATAATTTCAGTAATCACTGGTTAAAGTAAGTCAAGTACGTCCCTTAACACCCTGTATAATTTATTTATTTATTTATTTACGCCTCTTTAGGCTTTTACATACATATATATATAACAATATTAACGAAATTATACTAGTAAATAGTGCAGGAAACTACTGTTTAAAACACTTGCACAAAAATAAATACAAAGTAAAAATATTAGGTATTGAATTTGAACCACACAGTATGTAGGTACAAAATACAAAAAAATCCGAAATAGTTTTTATTCCTTCAGCCAACAAAATACTGTCAATGTGTTAGTCAATTTTAATAGCTTTAGCAAAATATTCCCCTATTTGATGAAAAAAACTTCAATAAGGTATGCTTATATAATAAAATTGATGTACTAAATATATCAACAACATCGGAGTATTTAATCTACCATGTAATCTACCATATTATGTAGTTTCCCCAGAATAACTGGTTATATTCAGATAAATGATTTTTTTAACGTATCCTCAATGATTTGCTGACGTTCAAGGGTTTAAGTGAACTGCCGAAATGCCGATTGCGCGGGAAATATTTTTGCGTTACATTGGATTACAGATAAAGCTGTTTGTAATGTATTTCAATATAAAATACTGTTTTTGAAAGCAGATGAATAAAATTATTACAAATTGACATATGCTATTAAAAATATTAAAATTTTGAATGCAAACATAGATGTTCTAAAGCTTTTTAAGGGATGTCAACAAACAGAAAAACACTCATATCACGAAGAATAGGCAACATAAATATCTAGCTAACACTTTGAAAATTTACCACCCTGATAATAACTACACGGTTTCCTTCCAAAGAAATCAACAATCACAAATCTGCTTAATTTTTCACAGTTGGTAGCCACCAGTTTAGACTCGAGGCACCAAAAAGATGTAGTTTACACAGACTTTGCCAAAGCATTTGACCGTGTTAACCATGATATACTTTTGAGGAAAATGTTTAAAATAGGCTTCGATCTACCAACACTGAACTTTTTCTCATCGTATTTAAAATCCATAAGCCAATTTGTTTCGATAAATGGACATAATTCAAAAAAATTCCAAGTGCAATCTGGCATTCCTCAAGGGTCTAACCTCGGACCTATGTTGTTTCTAATACTTATAGATGACATCCAAAACTGTGTTAGGAACGGCAAATGTCTACTATTTGCTGATGACCTTAAAATTATGATGGAAATAAGCTGCCAACAAGATTGCTTTAAAATGCAAACTGATCTGGATGCACTGTCTGAATGGTCGTTGGCAAACAAACTAGATTGTGTGTGTCAAAATGTCCTTCAGTCGTTGTAAAAACATTATAGTTTACGATTATAAAATAAAGGGCGAAACGTTATCACGTGTAAAATCCGTGAAGGATCTCGGTGACGTCTTTGATCCCGAACTGACATTCTCTTGCCATATATCGCAGCTCACTCAGTCTTGCTACAAACTTCTTGGGTTCATCATCAGGACTTGTAAACAGTTTGATAACCAAGAAGTTATGCTAGCGTTATTCGATGGCATACTGAGAAGCAAGCTGGAGTACGCGAGCGTTGTTTGGGCACCGTACCACCAGATATGTTAGAGCAAATCCAGAAGAAATTCCTCAGGTATGTTTATATGCGGAAGCATGGAACCTATCCAAGGTTCATGCACCATATTGACTTACTTGAGGAAACTGATTCTGTGAGTCTAGAAACTAGACGGAAAGCATTCTTGCTATTCTGTCTTTCAAAATTTGGAACAATTTCATCGATAGCCCATTTCTCTTGGGATGCTATGATTTATATGTACCAGACCACTACACCCAAAGTCGACATCATGATTTATTTAAAGTATCGAACGGCAGAACAGACGTCTTGGCAAAGCATAGCATGACGAGGGGAGTGGTGCTGTTAAATGAAATTGCAAACCATCTGGATGTAAAGTGACTGTTCTTTATATGCCTTAAAAATATTATTGAAGAGTCACTTGCCTAAATGCCGATAGGGTAACTAAATTGTACTGTAATTGGAATTATTCTGTTGTACAATAATAATAAAAAAATTAAAAAAACTAACAACAAATTTGTGAAAAATAGTAACATGAGCGCTAGGTGGATAAAACTCACTCGCCGACAACTTTGACGTCGTTCAAATGCCTCGCTGAGCGGTGGCTGACTAAATCCTCGCTTCTTGTCGCTTCTTTACTTCCCCCCGCACAGCCACTGAGGTGCACGGAATAGTTGAGCGCGGCAAACTAAAAGTATCGAACAACATAAATTGCCTAGGGTAAATTTTACCCAACCTTTTACGCTCGCCGGGTTAAGAATGTCAATATTGTTAAAGTGTGTTATATCGCGTACGTATACTGGGAAATGGAGGATTTTCTGTTTAAAATACCTGTGTAAAATTACCTGTGCATTCCAAAATCCATATCATGTTGCAAATCATAACTTTCTGTAAGTGGGTCCATGTCATCCTCGTCGCTCTGGTCCATTTCTGGATAACAATCGAACTCCATCACTCTTTCCCGTTCGTACTCTCCATCGCAGCTATCATCGGCAGTTTTAGAAGGCGTTGAAAGTTCAATCTTTCCCTTCTCCGCCATACTCTTGGCATGGAGTAGTTTGGGAAAATCTTCCCCCAGCATAACAATCTCGCACATCCCAGTATCATCGGTGGATATAAATGAATTTCTTATATGCGAAAGAAGCCAGTGCTTGTTGTCGTAAATAGCCATGATTGCTGATTATCGATAGAACCATATAAAATGAATTTAGTTTTGATTACCGGCAAGGTCCGGTTTACATTTTCTACTTTTGACAGCTCTCCAAGACTCCAAGGAAACAAAACTAATAATTTAACAAATACAGACGTGAAGCTGGAACGAATCGGGCATGAATCTTTTCTTTAGGTTGGTGTTGGTATTAGTTGGAAAACAAAAATATTAATCAGTTGCGTTCAGAAAACAACGATTTGTTAACGCGCGCGTAATAATACTTTTATCGAATAATGAGTAATAGTGGTAAATACTTCCCCGATAAACGTACAGATTACGGAAATTACGCTTCGTTTCAAAATTAAAACAAGAAACAACTATTTACATGTACAAAATAGGTTCTTAATTCCGCACAAAGAGGAGACCGATTATTCTATCTCATTCACTCGCATGCTAAATCCTATAGATGTATGTGTTTGTCTCTTTTTAGTGTCGCTTTTTCGTTTCATCGAGTTTTAAATCACAACGGTGGTAAGAAGTTTTCACTTCAATAGTGAAATTTTTTACTTATTTTATTATGTGTTGTATATAGAATACTAATCGCGGTATGCGGCGCGTAAGGTCAGAATTATTATTATTGTGAAAAGTTTTTAAGACGGCGTAGGTACGGTTAAAACGGTCTTAAACTGGGATTAAGACCGGCTTAACCATACTTACGATGAACCGGCGAGTAGCAATTTAATAAGTAGGACGGTAATAGAGAATAATTAGTGTTAGTTCACCAGGGCATTGACAGACTTGAAATATAATCATGTCAGTCATGGCATCGAGACGTTATTTCAATCTATCTATCTTCAAAGGTAAATCCAAAAATGTAGGTACTGGACTAAAGCAGAAGTGAATCTTTATTTATTATTGCACGATGCATGAGATTTTAGTTTTCCCTTAGAAAGATTCTCTCCATGTAACAACTGTGTTTTAACATTTATTTTACAAGATTTTTTTAAATCAATCTGAATGCGACGCTTTTAGCGATCAATACGATCAATATAAGATGTAACTGAACTGAATATTGCCTTGTATAAATCTAGCCACACATTCATTACTTCATGGCATGGCTACCATAGCAACAAAAACAAATAGCGGGATCTGTCATTTTTTGTTTGTAAATTTATCAAAAAATCACCAAAATCAAAGTCAAGCAATTCAATATTGGAAAGGATGTCATTTTGATGATAGGCGGAAAAATCAAAAGCCTGTTTAAATTAGGGTATGGACTGTTGAATTTATATATTTAGATTATAGTTGTTTTGTGACATTTTATTCAATGTTAAAAATAATATTCTGCCGCTCGGCAGCCACTCGGTTTTTCTTCCATTTACCTACTTTGTCATTAGTTAAACTTATTTTTTCAGTTTTTTGTTCCCGCGAAAGCTTATTATAATGAATTAAATTGTATGCATTTTAAGAAAGTGGTTTTTGCGTGTGTGTAGTGTAGCTTCCTTCGGCCGAATGCTAATTTGTACATTCTCCATCACCATCTCCGAATGATGTCGGTTTAATTCTTCCGCTGTCATTTCGTCATTTGAGGTCTTGATCGTTTGATGCCAAAAACTGTTGATGTGAAGGCCGCAGTAGTAGCCAATGTACGCGTAGACATCCAAATTGATAGACCAGCCCATCATGGAAAGGGGAACAAACCAAATTGCGCAGAGCGGGAAGGTAGTCTCCCTTTCTGTGATTTCTAAATAATTTATTTTTGGGTGAAATGCAGATCCGGGCACACTTTGGAAATTTAATAAAAAGGCACTTTCTAAATGAGAAAAGTGTGGAGAAGCTGAAAAAAAAAAAAATTAAGGCACGCTCGGCAAAATTGAGGGAGATACAGCCGTTTAAAGTATAAATAAAATTTCACTTGGTGAACTGATACTACGCCATTTTGTCACTGTAATGTTGGTATCCCAGACCTGATACAAACAAAGCTAGATACGATTGTAGCCGACTTCGTGGGATAAATAATAAGGCGCGTAGGTACTGGAATGGAGACAAACCATTCAAATCCTGGGATGTTTTTTAAAATAAAGATAATATACACAAGCCCGCTACACAAACCCTGCGTAACCAAACAAACCATTCAAAAACGTAGGCTGTTTTTTAAAGTAAAGATAACATACACAAGCCCGCTACACAAACCCTGCGTAGCCAAACAAACCATTCAAAAACGTAGGCTGTTTTTTTAAAGTAAAGATAACATACACAAGCCCGCTACACAAACCCTATTACGCGCCTTATCCATGTATCCCACGAAGTCGGCTACAATCGTATCTTGCTCATCCTTGTATCAGGGATACCAATATATCAGTGACAAAATGGCCGCCGGGTTATAATAGTGTCAGTTCGCGAAGTGAAATTTTACTTAACACAATTGAAAATTAATTACTTATTCAAAATTTTTTTTATTGCTTTCTGCACTTTTTTTCATCTTCCAGATTAAAGTTCTCAACTTAAAACGCAGCGTGAAAACATGGTTTTTTGCCAGAAACAAGCTGTGCCCGGATCTGCATTCCTCCCTTATTTTTTATTTTTACATTAGATCCACACAGGAGGCCCTGAGGAAAATAATTTCCCTCAGGGCCATGTCATCTTAGGGGATGCTGTGTGGAGGGTCTTTTTAAGAAAGGAAAGGATAGGAAGTTCTGGAAGGAAAAAGGTAAGAGGAGTGGTTAGGAATCTGGGGGTCAGTGTGTCCAGGAGTGACGGACGTATGAATCCATCTCTCCAACCGCGGTGTAAGGCAATGGGTCGAGAGAGTCAGGCAGGAAAGGTCAAAGGGCCTCCCTTAACCAGTCTCTCTTGATCCGGCCCGCCACGCGGCAGGTGAGCAGACGCATCCGCTGCCAAGGCCTGGACAAACCTCACCCCTTAAAACCCAACAACCCCTGCTAAGTCACCAAACATAGCGAACCACTTGGGGTGCCCTATGGCAGATGAGTTGGTTTATCCAATAAATGGTTCTCGAGGCGGCGGTACCCGTATCCGCCTCCCAAGCTGAATCGAATCAATCCTCGAAAATAAAATTTACTTATGAATTATAGTGAAACCATCTTAAGAAGTTTCGTGGCGAAGTTTGGTTTCTTCGGTCCTTTCTGCCCAAAATTATTAATAATTATGTATAATTTTTCTCACACATAAGGTTTTCCTGCTTAAGAAGTTTGTTTTTTCCGGTCCCTTGGAAAACTTCTTAAGATGGTTTCACTGTACTAGTACTTTTTATGGTGATGTGCGAATTGCTGGCTGTGTAAAAAACTTAACTACAAATCCCAAATCCAGAAAACAAAAGTTTGGGCTTGTTTCCAAACTCAAATTTTATGTTACGCTATTTACAGTAGGGCCTCGCTCATCCGGGTAGGGAAAAACAAGACCCCTTCCGAATTATCGAGGCATCCGGATTATAGTATGCAATATTTTAATAGGAATAAAACACATTTTTAACTTGGGTTTCATTTATTAAAGTAAAAATTTAAGGTCAATTTGAACAAGAATATGTATGTGCATACAAATGTACTTATAAAAAAATTCAAGCGCGTAAGAAATTTGCGCACTCAATATGAAATAAAAAAATACTAAAAGTTAATTAACGAGTAACGGCAAATGATTGAATATTGTCACGTTGTGACCCGCACGCACCCGTCCGGATTACAGCGTGCACCGAAGTAACGGGGGTCCGGATTAGCGAGGCTCTACTGTAGTTAGACCCTTTTACAAATGTATTACCATTTACTCACCTCTCCGCTCCTCTGCGCATCCCGATTTGTAGACAGTTCGGTTTAAAATGAACATTTAGACCCTGCGCAGAAAAGTCCCACAATGGACTGCGTTGCAAACTGTCGTAGTACGCTCTTCGGCCGTCAATGTACGACTGTTGTAGTTTATTCAAAGCATTCTTGAACCCTCCTGATGCCAAAAATATGGTCAACACGGTTTGTCTTCAATTCTTCGAAATGATACCCAGATTTTATGTTAGGGAAAGTCAATCAATTTGGAGGTCTATGCACGTAGGTACCCCTAATTTTTATGTTATTGTTTGGGTGCCTAGGAAATCCTAGTATTAGTTTGAGGATTGTGTGGAATATTCTAAATAGTTTTAGAAATGTTTTGATGAAATACATCGTTATAACTAATAAGAAGTTGCTAGAAGTATTTCGTCATATGTGATCATATGATATGAGATTAAAGTGATCTATGTGGATGAAGCATATTCCATAAAGTTTCTCTAAAGCACACACATTGTGTCAAAACATGTTGCGTGGTGGGACAGATTATTTTTAACATTAACTCCATACAGGAGGTCCTGAGGAAAATAATTTCCCTCAGGGCCCATGTCATCTGAGATGCTGTGTGGAGGGTCTTTTTGAGGAGAGGAAGGAATGAACATTGGTCTTGAAGAGACCATGTTGTAGGAAGAAGGAAACTTATTTTATTTTATTGCACAACGAGAATATCACAATAGGTGTTGTTTATCTGGGAGCTGGCTACTGAGAGAGCGCATCTGACTACTACAACTCAATCTCGCTCATGTAGACTATTAGTCAAATTAGCCACTAACCATTCCTACATCTTGGTACAAGATCTGTTTCTTGTAAATTCATTCTAGTCAATGGTTTATCTAAAATTTGTAAAGACATCGAACTTCATGGTTTCTTAAACCTAGTGACAGAGAACGAAGATCAGCAAGATGAGTCCGGACATTAATTTTCCCATGTTTCTGTATGGTACGGAAACACGGACAGGATAGATGCCCTCAAAATGAAATGCACAAATGTGTCCATCCTGGAAAAGCTAGACATACACAATAGGCTTTCAACTATCTGCCTACAACGTGTCTTAAGATACTTTGGATATCTTGCTCGTCAAGCTGAGGACTCCGACATGGAGAAACTCCTAGTCACTGGCAGAAGAAGCAGAGGAAGGTCACCAATGAGCTGAGGTGACCGAGTATCACTGACTTCTGGTATGTCGGTGTCCGCAGCTCTCCACGCAATGCACAACTGTGAAGAGTGGAGGAGCAATAATTTAAAAAATTATAATATTATTTACATGCTTATGTTTTACAATTACGGTAGGGTGGGCAGTGCTTATATGCCTGATAATGACGTTGTAAATAAACGTTAAATAATATTGACTGTACCGAACTTCTTTCCCTAGTTAATTTTAACATACCATTAAGACGTACACGCCATACAGAACTATTCCACACGTTTAATTACAAGAAAAATGCAGCATCTAATTCTTCAAACAATCGTGCTCTTCGTATGTTTAATAATATTAACTAACATATTATTCTAACATCGACATTTTCTCCGATACACTGCCCAAATTTAAAAAGAGCATCATGTCAACAATATAAATTGTTCAATGCGCATACATACACACACATACTAAAATTTGTATGGGTACCGCCGCCCCGGGAACCATTTATTGGACAACCAACACCCCTGCCACAGGTCACCCCGAGTGGTTCGCTACGTTCGGTGACTTAGCAGGGGTGCCCGGGTTCATGGGATGAGGTTTGTCTAGGTCTTGGTGGCGGATACGTTTGCCCAACCACTGCGTGGCGGGCTGGATCGGAGGAGACTGATTGAGGGAGGCCTTTTGACCTCTCCAGCCGGATTCTCCCGACCCTTCGCCTTGCACCGCAGTGTGAGGAATAGATTCATACGTCCATCACTCCTGGCCACACTGACCCCCAGATTCCTACCCACCCCTCATACATTTTTCCTTCCCATGTCTTCTTCTCCTTCCTATTCCTTAAAAAACCCTCCACACAGCATTCTCAAAGATGACATAGGCCCCTAGGGAAATTGTTTTCCTCGGTGCCTCCTGTGTGGAGCTAATGTAAAAAAAAAAAATTACTCACACACACAGACACACCTTCCCACTACACACATCACCCGGTAACGAGTACTTATTATACATACCATAAATAAGTCACCACAATGAAACACATACCTTGAAATATTCTTATTAGTTGTAATTTTTTTTCACCAATGTATCAAATGTACTGTTATAAATAAATAAATTATGACGTAAAGACACTGGCTGGTATGACAGCTGTCGCCAATGTTGAAATTGACTCCGCTATAGCTCTACATATTATAAATTAAAGTCCTCCGTCGCGTCTGTTTGTTTGTCTGTCTGTTCACGATAAACTCAAAAACTACTCAACTGATTTTCAGGCGGTTTTCACCAATAGACAGAGTGATTCATCAGGAAGGTTTAGGTGTATAATTTGTCAAGGTTTTGTGTAAATTGGTTAAAATATATAATATACTAGCAGACCCGTACACACATTGCTGTGGTTAACGAAACACAACACCATCTATTGACAACGCCATTACCCAACCTTTATAACCAACGCCATCTGTTAATTTGCATACATATCAAATCCACACTGCCCGCTTGCCTGCTTGCTGCCCGCAGCCCGCTTTTACCATATATTTCAATCAATTTACACAAAAACTTCAAAATTATATACCTAAAAGCCTTCCTCATGTATCACTCTATCTATTAGTGAAAACTGCATGAAAATCAGTTGCGTAGTTTAAAAGATCTAAGCGTACAGACAGCGAGAGCGACTTTACTTTATAATGATAATGATAAAGGAGAATGTCTGTATGTGTTGAACGAGTGGGCTGGCAAGCGGGCAGTGTGGATTTGATTTGTGTGCAAATTAACAGGCGGTTATAAAGGTTGGGTAACCATCCAGTAGATGGCGTTATGTTTCGTTAGCCACGGCAACATGTGGTCGGGTCAGCTGGTTCATAAATAAAAATGAACATGTCGTTTTGGCAGTAAATCAAAAATAGCACATTTTAAATTGATATAGAAATTTTATTCATCAATATAAAATTGTCTTCATTATCGTGATGTTTTTCAAGATTATTTGAAAATAGTTGGAATATAACGAAGAAAAGAAAACTTTTAAGAAATAATATGACAACAACAAAAATTAAGTTAACTTCACACGGGGAAAATATGACGACTGATTGATTCTCCCGAAATTCTGAAGACGGAACTCGGAACGGACTGGTGATGAAACCCTATTCCACGGTGATGTTTCCAAAAGTGAGTAGGCACCTCCGGATGTTCTGCTGGCAGAGGTGGAAGTCCTTGAACGGGGGTGCCAGAGTTTCATCATAGAGCTTCAGCTCCTCGATGAACTTGACCAGGGCTTTTCCGTATTCCCCCTTCTCCATCAGGTGCTTGGCTATCTTCTGGGTCTTGACTGTGTCCTGGAATTAATATCATCAGCAATTTGATTAATTTGTTATCCACTGGAGTGACCACACGAAATAAAGAATTTGCCTCGATTTCCAGAAATTCATTTTAACATGGAGACATAAAACTTATTGTAGTACTATATAGCCAATGAATTAACCTGTATTTTAACATGGAGACATAAAACTTATTGTAGTACTATACAGGGTGTTAAGGGACGTACTTGACTTACTTTAACCAGAGACTCCTGAGGTTATTTGGAGTAAAAAATGTAAATGATATTTTGTCATACGAAGACATTTTTTTTCTAAAAAAAATTAATAAGTAATACTTTTATCACACGTCGCCACTGGTCTTATTCGTTTGATCGAGGTAGTGGCAACAACGCAGTACCCCTCGCTACCCCCCGCGACACCCGACAGCAAGGAAGTTCTATCGCTTTCTCGCTTACTTCAGCGAGCGTGCCGCTCACTCGTTTCTTCCCCGTGAATCTCGGCCGCTCGCCCCTCGCCGCTACCCCGTTCAGTTGCTTTTTAAAAGTTCGCTAATACGGTTGTCGCTTATTTGGTATTGTCGGTCGTGGTAAAGTTAAGTTTTAATTCAAAGTTGAAAGATGCCTCAAACATATCCTCCTGCCCACCAAGCAGATATCATGTTTGTGTATGGATTCTGTGATGGAAATTCGCACGAAGCGGCGAGGGAGTATCGGCGAAGGTTTCCAGCACGCCGTATTCCGCGTCCTGCTACATTCGTCCAGGTTTGTACATAATTTCTAATATTTGTTTATTATTTTACTACATAAGTCACAGTAAAACTATGTATTACACCTTCTTAACTCTGTCATTTATTACCATTCTCAAAATGAAATCAATAACAAAGAATAGAAAATGTTAATGATGTCAGATGTGTATTTCGCTCATGTACCTGCCTACGATCGAAAGTCCTAATTTTTAAACTAAGCTTTTACTGTAAATACACAAAAATTATCCTTTTAGTTATTGTTAATCTCAGAACATACAGCTTTCAACATGTAAAACATAAAGTTGACATTTTATTTTAGGTAAATATCGGTTCGGACTGGCCACGCTTATCACGAATAATTTTTAGAAAAAAACTTTAGATTCGCCTTAATTACTATAAAAGGAAACTTTTTGGCTTTGGGGCGGCGGAAAATAATGCATTTTAATTTTCAATTGCATAAAACCAAAATTCGCTTCGCGACTGACACAGCGAAAATCCGCGGCCGTACATGTCACTGTGATGTTGGTATCCTTGATAAATTAACAAGAGCTAATACGACTGTAGCCGACTTCATGGGATAAGGCGCGTAATTACGAAATTTGTCTAGCGGGCTTGTTTGTGTAACATGGTTTGTGATACAAAAGAAAGTGCCCCTTTATAACGCCTACTCGCGTCAACGCAAGAAAAACATCCCAGTTTTCAAGTGGCTTAGCGGCTACGCTAGGTTTGTGTAACATGGTTTGTGATTCGCGGTATTTCATGTAGGTATCCCACGAAGTCAGCTACAGTCCATAACAGTGACAGCTACGGCCGCGGATTTTCGCTGCGCCGGTTCGCGAAGTGAATTTTGGTTTTATGCAATTGAAAATTAAAATGCATTATTTTCCGCCGCCCCAAAGCCAAAAAGTTTCCTTTTATAGTAATTAAGGCGAATCTAAAGTTTTTTTCTAAAAATTATTCGTAATAAGCGTGGCCAGTCCGAACCGATAATTACCTTATTTTATTCGTACTTTATCCGGGTAACCGTAATTAACTCTGAAAGAAATAAAGTAAAAAGCATTCTCTTTTATTAATTTAAGACCGAGTTGTTTGGCGGTCCGTCCTCTCTGCCTACCCCTGCGGGGAAACGGCGTGATGGTTAGTTAGTTAGTTAATTTAATTAAAAGCAGAGCAGATTGAAAGAACCCCCCTTTATCTTTGTTCACAGATGTATCAGCAGTTGCGGGATGAGGGCATGGGAAGAGCCTTCATACACGAAGGCGGGGCGGATAACGTTCCTGTCGCAATTCAGAACAGGATTTTAAATATCGTGACTGAAGATCCAACACTATCAACTCGTCGCATGGCTTTGATGGTGGGAGGAATCAGCCATGTGACAGTATGGAAGGTACTAAAAAAACATCGTCTTCATCCCTACCACTACAGGCGCTGCCAAGGGTTAATGGAAGATGACAATTTATCGAGAATGGTTTACTGCAGAAGAATGTTACGTAAAGTGCTGAGGGACCCCAACTTCATGCGAATTGTTTTATTTACTGATGAGGCCCAGTTTACAAAAACAGGTGTACTGAATCTTCACAACTTACATACCTGGGCTGGACAAAACCCGAAGGCTGTGCGAGAAGCTTCGAGTCAAGATAGATTTTCGGTTAACATGTGGGCCGGGATTTTAGATAACAAAATAATAGGTCCAATCGAGCTGCCTCCCACATTAAATGGACCAAGGTATTTGGAATTTCTTCAAGAGCAGCTAGGAGCTGCTTTAGAGGACGTGGACCTCGAAACACGAAGAAGAATGTGGTACCAGCAAAATGGTGCGCCACCGCACTATGCCATCGCCGTGCGGAACCATCTGGATGAGCAGTTTCCTGGGCGATGGATAGGGCGCGGAAGTGAAACCCTTGCATGGCCACCGAGGTCGCCCGACTTAACCCCACTCGATTTCTTTCTATGGGGGGCCCTTAAAGCAAAGGTGTACGCCAAACCGGTAGCCTCGAGGGAGCAGCTGGTGGAAAGAATTATGGATGCTGCCAATGAAATAAAAAGAAATCCACCTAATATAAATGGTACAAATATTTTAAGACTTCATACCTGCCTTGAAAACGAAGGTGGGCACTTCGAGCAATTATTATAATAAAATAATATTAACAACTTTTCTGCATTTTTATTTATGCTTTCTGTATGAAATATTATGTTGTCTGTGTACCTTCCTATCAAATTATTATCTAATTGTTTTTAATACTACTTTTTTACATAAAAATACTACATTTGAGTCATAGAGTTCTACTTTGTTTTTGCAATTAAAATTAATTTCTTCAAATGCAACAAATTTATTTTGTGGCACCATTTTTAATTAAAAATTAAAAGACTTGTTTGTTTCTCAGGGTGAAGGGAGCAACATGTCAGTTCATTATAAATGGGTAAAACAAAGAAATCTTTTAATTTTTAATTAAAATTAATTATTGTCTAATTTCATTGTCTATGAAAAATAAATTTAAGATCTTTGTCTTGTTTTTAATTATGTGTTTTGCGGTTAGTACGTAAACTTGGGCCGTGCACATAATTATTATCGGAATTTCGGTAAAACGGAGTTGTAGTATTGAGAGGTAGGTACTCACTTAAATTAAAATGTATGCTAGTATCGTGGTGTTGGTTCCATACCCTGATGTATGGAACTGGCGAAGGAAGGATAAAGCAGATATACCTACCTATTTTTTTACATTAACCACAAGGAGTCCTCCCTCGGGGCCTAGGTATGTCATCTTAGGGGATGCTGTGTCTAGGGTTTTTTTAAGGAGAGGAAGTTCTGGGAAGGAAATAGATATGAGGGATGGGTAGGAATCTGGGGGTCAATGTGTCCAGGTGTGACGGACGAATGGATCCATCCCTCCAATTGCGGTGCAAGGCGATGGGTCGAAAGATTCTGGCTGGAGAGGATAAAAGACCTCCCTTAACTAGTCTCTCTCAATCTTGCCTGCCACGCAGCAGGTGGGCAGATGTATCGGCCACCAAGACCTGGACAAACCCCTGCTAAGTCACCAAACGTAGCGAACCACTTGAGATGACCTATGGCTAACCAGTAAATGGTTCCCAGGGCGGCGTCACTCATACCCGCCTCTCAAATTGATGCTGTAGAAATGAAATGCTATACCTAGGTAGGTACCCACCTACCTAGAAATTAATGCTGTAGAAATTATTCGTATGAGTGGTAGGTAGGTAAATAATGATGACTTGAGAAATGTGTAGATTCGCAAAGGCGTAATGAGTAAGATTAAGAAAGGTGACCTTAGATGCTTTTGGACGTGTAGAGCGAAGTAAAGTAGGAGAATATACCTACCTACGACACGAATATGAATGTTAGAAGTCTGGGACGCCAGAGGAAGACATGGTATTAAGTAAACCGAATACTTGAGTTGGCTCATGTCAACAGCCAAAAAAGTATGTATGAATGTGGATGAAGCAATGATGGTGTGCTAAGTTGTTCGGCGGTCCGTTATCTCTGCCTAGGTACCCCTGCGTGGAAACGGTATAATGATTAATTGGTTAGTTAGGTAGTTAACATACCTACCTACATCAACCTATTTTCTATGAATATTAGGTGGCTTTGTAATGCATAATTCTTAATGTTCGGTAAATCCACGACCGTCCTTTATTGCTATCCGTATTCTGAGAGCGACCTACCTGCTTGTGATAAAAATGCCATTATTAAAGCAATTAAAATACGAACCTGTCATTAGTAACACATTACATTAGCTTTCAAAATGAAGAAAAACCCGCAATAATACCTATGTAGGTACGTATTTCTCAGAATTCAGAAAATACATAGCTTTATCCTCCTATCCCGTTCTAACTACCTAGTGCGAATTGTTGCCCGCTCGCTCACACTCAACAGCAGCTGTATGAAGAAACCCATTTTACACGATACAACATTTTTGGTTAGTTATAAAACTTCAAGAGTTTGGCGCACTTAACTTTACAGGATGCAAAAGTAAGAACTAACCAACAAATGAACTATCTTTTAAATACATAGGTTTTTTTATGATGCCGAAAAAAAATGTGTAAAAAGGTATTACGATGTCGTAGGGCCGTGAGAGCCTCGAATGACATTTAACAGATATTAGCCTTAATAACCGTACAGTGAATCTCAAGCGATAAATTAAAGACTGACTTACCATCAAAAAACCGATTGGTGTCAATAAAACAAAATTATAATGGCATTTGAACAAAAAAGGACGAAAACAAATTAACGACTACTCGATATCGCCGCACTCATAAAAAAAGGGTATAAAAGAGATAACATTGTTAAATAAACGTTTCTGAAGCTTTACAACTTCTGGCATTAAATTAGCCATTCGATTAACTTCCCACAAATTTAGTTTTGGGGATATTAAAAAAAATCTGGCTGGATAATCAATAAACACGGATTCTTTTTCCGAAAACCTGTTTATTTTTTAGATCTAACTGGTATTTTATAAATTATACTCCAGACACAATGTGACGGAAAAACGTTGCAGGCGTAGTTACGAAAGAGGTTTAAAAAATAGTGATTGAGTAAACACCCTCGAGTAGGATGACAGCAGTGATTCTATCTATTCGGATTAAGTTGTATAAGTCCGCTTCATTTGGATAAACACGGCGCGTAAGTGAATTAATCTTAGCAAAATTAAGTATGAAATGCGACACAAATTTTCACTTTTCGTAATAATAAAGCTAAATCTAACTATTTAAATATAAAATATTTCGTATTAACTGTAAGGCGGGTAATATTTATTATGACATCGTGGATTCCTATTACAAAACAGGACGTGGCAAATCACTCAATGGACAAACTCGTGAAATTTTATTCCGCATGTTTAATTATTTTAGACATAACATATTAAAAATCTATGGTCAATGTGCTTAAGGTCCAGTGGGATATTCTAGGAAATAATATTTTTTCGGAATTGTCGATAAATCATTTATACTTCTAGGAAATCAATTAACATTAAACATGCTTTGTTAAATAAATATTTCTGGTCAGAATAATAATTACTCCCCGAAAAACAATTCGGTATAATTTCAAATTGCCGTAATTTAATAAACTTTATTTTGATAATCTTCAGTATTTTAAAAACAATGTTGCAAAACAAAATACTAAACTGACTTCAACACACTTTGGCTTCGAATTCTCAATTGCGAAATAATCATTAATTGTTTTTTTTTTTGGTAAAAGCCTAAAACAAAACACGCTGTATGAAAGTTTTGCATCTGTGTGTACTGTCAACAAAATAAGTTTTATGTAACTGACTTCAATAAATGTAATGGCTTCGAATTCTCAATTGTGAAATAATAATTTTTTTTTTTTTTTTGTAAATAAAAACCTAAAACGAAACACGCCGTATGAAAGTTTTGCATCTGTGTACTGTCAACAAAATAAGTTTTATGTAACTGACTTCAATACACTTTGGCTTCGAATTCTCAATTGTGAAATAATCATTATTTTTTTTTTAAAATAATAGCCTAAAACGAAACACGCCGTATGAAAGTTTTGCATCTGTGTGTACTGTCAAAAAAATAAGTTTAGTGTAACTGACTTCAATACACTTTGGCTTAGAATTCTCAATTGTGAAATAACCATTAATTGTTTTTTTTAAATAAAAGCCTTAAATGAAACACGCTGTATGAAAGTTTTGCATCTGTACGTACTGTACTGTCAATGACTTGCCAGAACCTATACCATGGGATATTTTTTCTTAAATGTCAGATTATTTCAAAATATTTTTAAATGATTATTTACTTATTTGAGCTATGTAAAACGGGCTTGTCATCGTGTTTTGAACTCAGAGTATATTGTTACTCTGAGGTTTTGAACAGCTGAGCGTATCACGTGTTGCGGTGTTGCCTGTCAATTTGTTCGGGTTTCAAGTCATTGGTGGCTTGTGGCGAAAAGAAAACTTTTTGTGTTTTTTTAGAAAAAAAACCTCTTCGTAGAACAAAATGTCATCTACATTTTCTACTCCAAATAACCTCAGGAGTCTCTGGTTAAAGTAAGTCAAGTACGTCCCTTAACACCCTGTATAGCCAATGAATTAACCTGTATTTTAACATGGAGACATAAAACTTATTGTAGTACTATATAGCCAATGAATTAACCTGTATTTTAACATGGAGACATAAAACTTATTGTAGTACTATATAGCCAATGAATTAACCTGTATTTTAACATGGAGACATAAAACTTATTGTAGTACTATATAGCCAATGAATTAACCTGTATTTTAACATGGAGACATAAAACTTATTGTAGTACTATATAGCCAATGAATTAACCTGTATTTTAACATGGAGACATAAAACTTATTGTAGTACTATATAGCCAATGAATTAACCTGTATTTTAACATGGAGACATAAAACTTATTGTAGTACTATATAGCCAATGAATTAACCTGTATTTTAACATGGAGACATAAAACTTATTGTAGTACTATATAGCCAATGAATTAACCTGTATTTTAACATGGAGACATAAAACTTATTGTAGTACTATATAGCCAATGAATTAACCTGTATTTTTCTGTATATTTGTAGGATTTATAAAACAAATCATAAAGTTTATAACCGCACAAATTCTGCGTGTTTGTTACTTGGAAACTGCTGTGAGCTTCGACCAAGTATTATCTAGACAGGGCGTGAAGGTCTTAAAAATGACACCGGAACCAAAAATATTGGTTTACGAAAACATTTATCAAAAAGAAAGTCTATTATCTCACAGTCAAAAGATCGCAAGAAGCATTGGTTTGTACCTTTAGTTGGCCTGCGTGGAGCTCATTTGTTTTCCAGCAAGTTCCCGGTAACGGAATTACTAGCTTTGTTAAGATCATTTTTAAAGCACAAATTTCAGGCAGTTAGAAATATTTTAGGTATGGGCTATCACGGACTTTATTATTGACAATTTAATCAGTTATATGAATATCTAAAAAAATATGTACATAACATATGAATTCGAGGCAGCGTATCGAGAAAAGTAACATTTGATAAAAAATGTTTAATTTCTTCCTAGTAAAACAACTACGTCCCGCAAGAGATGCAACGGAATTCGATGGGTAGTAGTTGTATGAAATTTCTCGTAGGTGGTGTCACTTTGGGATTGGAATTAAGTATGGGAGGGCTTATCTATAGTTAATATATCGATGGCTGTGAGAGATACTTATTCGAGTGAACGTTGAATATTTTCGATTTCTGTATGTTATCTGTGGTATACTTGATAATGAAAGGTGCATATCTATGGATTAATTTTAACCGTAAACAGCTGATTAGAAATTCTGCATGAAAAAAATATTTTAAAAATTTATTTTTAACATCGTTCTAAAATAGTCTACGAAGTTTGGATTTGCGACATCTATAGTCATAATAGATAAAGCATTTATATAGATTCGTTTTAAAATAAATGACTGGCCAAGAAAATGTTTTAAATAATCACAAATGTTTTACGAATGGTAGGAAAATTGTTGAAAAGTTGATTCTATATACACCGACTTCAGTAAGGCGTTTGATAAGGTCTGTCTTAAAATCCTCATTAATAAACTTTTGAAACTCGGCATTAATGGAAACCTTTTATCTTGGTTTAAGAGTTACTTACTTAGGCGTCAGCTAATTGTCTGTATTAATGATCACTTATCCTACATGTTCGAAGCTACCAGCGGCGTACCCCAGGGTTCGCGTCTTGGCCCTTTACTTTTTAATTTATTCATTAACAACGTAACAAACATATTCACCCGTGTTCTCATTCTAATGTTCGCTGATGATATGAAGATATTCAGAATTATTGATAATATCGAGGACTGTCTGACACTTCAATCTAATATTAATAGCTTTTATGATTGGTGTCTTATCAACAAATTAACTCTTAATGTAAAAAAATGTCAACTTATGAGATTCCACAGAAAAAAAAACCCATTGATGTTCACCTACTTTCTCAATATTCACATCTTATTATCTGTTGATGAAATAAGAGACCTTGGTATAACCTTTGACACTAAATTAACATTCATTAAACATATTAATAATATAACCAGTAAAGCAATGCAAATGTTAGGATTTGTCTTACGGATTTCAAAGGATTTCAAAAATTTAAAAACTGTCAAATTACTTTACACTTCACTTGTTAGAAGCCAACTGGAATTTAACTCCACCATTTGGAACCCTTTCTACAGTGTACATGAGAATTCTCTTGAGCGAGTCCAACATAAATTTTTACATTATATTAATTTTAAATTGGGAATATTCATCGAAAACATTAATTATCCCTCTCTGTTACAACTATTGGGACTCGATATATTAAAAGAAAGAAGAATTTGTTCAGACCTATTTTATTTATTTAAAATCGTTACCAACCTGTTGAACTCCCCTGAATTTCTTTCGCTAATATGCTTCCATGTACCTAGTAGATCAGTTCGTTTCAAATTACCTTATCATTGCAACAATACAGGATCGAACGCTGAACTCAATTCCATAATGAATCGCCTGCATGTACTTGGAAATAAATATGTTTTGGATGAATCTATAAACATTGCTAGTTTAACCTCATACAAACACTACTTAATTAAAACTGTCTGTCAGCGCTTCTCAGTTTGACTATAATCAAATACAGATTAAAGTATTAATTTCTTAATACATAATATCCGGGATTTATAATATGTTGTATTGTATTTATAATATTGGAGTTTTACCTACCATTAAAACTCTTATTATGTTGCCTTCCTTATCCAGAATATTCCTTAGTGAGAGATGGCATCTCTGTTTCTATCCGATTTCGGCCATTCTTCTCCTTTTACCTTCTTAAATATTCAAATTTCGCGCCATTCGGCACGCGAATTTGTCCCTCTGTGAATTCAATCACTGCCACCAACAGCTAGGCGAACGCGAGCATCGACGCGATGCCATTTTCTTCAATTGTAGTCTCACCAGACAGGGGATGAGGAATATTCTGGATAAGGAAGGCAACATAATAAGAGTTTTAATGGTAGGTAAAACTCCAATATTATGTAGTGCCGTTCCTTATCCAGAATATTCCTTAGTGAGAATTGTCTGCTATCGTCTGGTGGCAGTGTTGATGTCAATTGTGATCACCTTCATTTATAAGTACCGGTTGGAGGTCTGCCCTCACACCGATTGCTTGTCCTTCTGACTCCAGAAATGGAGGAACTTTGGAGGTCTACCCCCCTCAGACGAATGATTGGTCCAAACAGGTTTGTCAAGAATGACTTCAAGTAGAAGTGCCAGTTAGAGTTAGAGGTCTGCCCTCACACCGATTGCGTATCCTTCCGACTCCAGAAATGGAGGAACTTTGGGGGTCTGCCCCCCCTCAGGTGAATGATTGGTCTACACAGGATTGTCAAGGATGGCGAAAGACTGGCCTAAAGCAGTTTGTTGAGGTTGACTTCATGTAGAAACGCCGGTTAGAGGTCTGCCTTCACACCGGTCTCTTCTTCTGACTCCAGAAATGGAGGACCTTTGGAGGTCTGCTCTCTTTTCAGGGATGACGAAGTCCCCAGCTCCTTTATTGAATATTGGACTGTTTTATTTCTTTTTTATATTATTATTCTAAGGTATTTTCACTTTGCCAATTAACCTTTTCCAAAAATTTTCTCTATTGATAAATAACTTTTCAAACCAACGAAGTAAAGCCACTGCTGATCTGGTCCTCTTCGAAGAGGCCTCAATACCAGCATAAGTATTGGTATTAAGTATTGTCTTGACCAATCTGCCAATCAAATTGTTATAGAAGCTGCCTTTGTTGGACCATGGGTAAAAACGGATTTGTCAATTTCGGGTGTGTGTCTTGTGGCGAAATTTTTCAATCCCACCGGAGTGGGTCTGCACTGGTGGTCTCAACCAAAATGGAATCCGATAGCCATTGAGGATTTTTAGGTGAAAAAATGGGGGCATTTGCGATACGCCATTGTTCTAAAGAACTTAGAAATTGTCCTCCCGGAAATCGCCTGGGCTGATTGTCAATTTTTTCAGGGGCGACAGTGTGAGGTTTGCCCGTGCACTGTCGGTCTCCAAAAATTTCGTCCTCTGCTGGCAGAGGAGGAACTGATGATGACCAGAATGATGACTAGGGTCTGCCCACCGGTACTGAAATGGAAATTGGGTGGAACCCAGATTTCCTGCGGAAGCACGTTGAGTTTGCATGACTGCCCGTGTTTCGTTTTTCTACCTTGACATAAATTTGTTAATTTTAGGGTTTGCGAAAACTAAGCCCTGAAGACTTTGTTCGCCCCATTAAGTCTCTGCAACTGGGAGACAAGCTTGTTATCCACTGGAGTTTTGCACATCTCCAGGATGCGTTCGCGTCAATGTCTCTTTTTCTCTATCGGACCATCCTTGCAATCTAACATCTGAGTACCAATTTTCCACACTTGCAGCTCCAGTTTAAGTATTTGCGGTGAGAGCCTGTGGTGGTGTCTATTAGTATCTGCGTAGATATATATGGTTTTCTAGCAAAGATAAGACTTAATACTCTCTGTTTCAAGTCTGGTAGTAGTATTTTCGTCCATTTGGGAGCTACTAGCAGGTAATTTCCTGTGGAGCTGTTCAGATGAGCAAGCACTCGGGGAATTAGACAAAACACTCATGCCAGAGGAAAGTGCCAAGATCTGCTAAAAACATTATGAAATATCGCCGCTTTGTCTTCCTTATCTATGGACACATATTTCCACCACATGAGCCGTGTGAGGCAAACAGGTCCACAGTGGGTCTGCCCCATTTGTGAAATATCTGTTCTGTTGCAGGAGGTAGAAGGTGCAACTCCGGAAAACGGATTCCTCGGGACAAGTGGTCCGCAAGGTCATTGTACCGACCCATAAAGGTGTAGTGTGGTGTTCTAGTATAGACTATATTAGAACAGTAGAACTCCTCAAACATCTTTTCTGGTTTTTCGCACATCATAGCAACATCTCTTTCAGGTTTCTGTGCCAATCCTGCTGTCCCCTGGTCCAATTCCCCGTAATCACCATCGACTTGTATCATCAGTCGAGAGGAAATGAGAGACAGCGGGGACGTGTAGTGGCATAAAGACCTTTACTTTCTGTGCCCTTCATGATATGTCTTTCATTTCTATTTGTGTCTGCTGGTTGATGCCTTTTTTCAAATTGACGGTCCAACCGAGGTCTCCTAGTAGGTTCAAAAATGGATTTGTTTTAACCTTCAGAATTTCCCTGTCCTGGTGGGCCAGAAGGAAATCGTCCGGGTATACATAAAATGGCCCTCACATTTTGATGGCGTAAGGTCTCCGCAACCCAATTGGTCACCTTGGCAAAGGCTTGTGGAGCACTGCTCAAGCCCTGGGGAAGACATGTCATTTGCAATTACTTTGTACAAAATCCTCAGAAAATGATGGTGAGACTCTGCGACTAGGATATGGACATATGCGTGCAATATTTCTATTTTTTGTCATCCAGTCTTGTGGTTGGAGAAATTCGGGAATTTACCGATGCAGCATTAAAGAAAAAGGTTGAGGATAGGTCTGTTGTTGCTGTCCCTTTCTGGACCAGGAACATTTGGGGAAGAAAACCGGAGTTGTTGACTGCCGGCTCCAATATATTCAGTTTTTTGGATGATTTCTATTTCCTTTGTCATTGCTGGGGTAATCTTTGTCACAAATATTTTTAAAATTAGGACAGTTAGGCATAATAATAGAAGCTTTGTAAAGACGAGGATTCTGTATCCCCTATGATTTTCAGAACAACTTTGGGAGCATTTAGAGCTGCCCATTTGTTTTTGTAATTCAGCAATTGCGCCGCCCAAAACTTTGATGGCCTCAAGTCATGCACTGCTGTAGTAACATCGGTTAGAGGTCTGCCCTCACACCCGTCGCTTGCTATTATCTTTTCCCCCCCTTTAAACTCCAGAGGTGAAGGGCTTGGGATACCTTTGGGGGTCTGCCCCCCTCAGGCGAAAGGGCTCTCAGGACGGGAAAAATTTTTTGAGATGGAAAGAAATCTCGGCCCTGAAAGTGGTTTTGATACCTTTTTTGTAACCGTCCCCTCTTTTGGTGGACCTATAGCAGTGATGGCCAATTCTGTACTCCTTCCAAATTCTGCAATTGGGTAGAGAGGGCTTCCTTATTGAAGAGATGTGAGGAAGTCGGAAAGATCTGCATCAGTACTTTATTGCCCGATTTTCCACATGTGATCTGCAGCTGGTCATCAGACCATTTTTGTAAGTTATGTCCTCCAAACAACTCGTTAACTTTCTCGTACTTTCTGGGGAGACATCCTGTGCCTCGAAACACCATTCGACTAATTGCTGCAGCTGCACCCTATCATTGAGAGCTGCATGCGTTATATCGGCGAAGAGTGACATGTTGAAAAAACCCAGAATCATATGGCTGCAACCTAAAGTTCACCTCGAGCTCTTTAAAACTCGGATTGGCAAGGTGGCCCTTAATGACATTGTTTATCTTACATTGGTCCAATATTTTTGATTAAACCGTCAAAGGCGCTCTAACACTTTGAGTCTGTCCCGAGGAGGGACAGGCTTAAGGGTTCTCTAAGAGAAATGGTGGGGCCCGGCATTTGTAAAATACAAGGATTACGCCCGGCTACTATTGAGCAGTCGTTCTAAGTTTCTGCGATAGACATATCCTCGGAGGCTGCATTCTCTGCGAATCTTGACCTCTGTTCTTGCAAAACAAAATCTTGTAGTCTGCCTACTTGTTCTGTTAATTTTTTAATATAACGTGCCATTCCTTTCTCTCGCCTTCTGGAAATAGAGCTGTCGGAACTTGGTGAGCGCCGGCGGTGCCTTCATCTTTTTCGTTTATTGTCACAATTAACGGATTCACCCGAGAAACAGTCGGAACTCAAATTATTTCGTTTCATTTTTCGTCTTTTGTCACGTTTTATACTCGCGAACGCGGGGGAATCTCAACCGCTTCTAGAGACGACATTATCCGACATTGTGTAAAATTCTTTTGAAGGAACAAAATTTCGTTTTTGTGTATATTGATTTACACTCACGTATAATCGATTTACGATCTCAACCGCTTCGAGGTACACAATATTATCCGACATTGCGTGGGTAATAATTGCGTAAAAGCCTTTTGAAGAAGGAACAAAATTTTATTTTTGTTCATATTGATTTACACTCGCGTACGCGAGAATCTCAACCGCTACGAGATACACAATATTATCTGTATTTACGTAGTTAATAATTGCGTATTGGAGAAGAAAGAAATTTTATAGTTTTTAGTTTATATCGAAACTAACAACCGTTCGAAATAGAAACTAGACATCAACTGAAGAAAATGGCGTCGCGTCGACGCTCGCATTCGCCTAGCTGTTGGTGGCAGTGATTGAATTCACAGAGGGACAAATTCGCGTGCCGAATGGCGCGAAATTTGAATATTTAAGAAGGTAAAAGGAGAAGAATGGCCGAAATCGGATAGAAACAGAGATGCCATCTCTCACTAAGGAATATTCTAGATAAGGAACGGCACTACAAAATAACCCACTCATTGTACTTTTTTATGTTGATACTACAATTTCTTTTGTTCTCTTTTATTAATTTTATATTTTTCTTCTTTTATTTATGTATATTCTGTATTCATATGTAAAATAATTGTTTTTCTTTTGTAAAAGCCGTTATAATCGGCGTTAATAAATAAATAAATAAATATTAAAAAAAATGTGGTCCATTTTTGGACCGCTATCAATTGCAGAAAAATAAAAGTTTTTCATTTTTCGACCAAAATCGCTCCAGTTGTCATATAACTAACCAATTAGCAGCAATATCAAAATCCATATCATCTGCAATTTGATTAATCTTAATATGTAAAACAAAGTCGGGTTAGTTACACCATTTATAACTCGAGAGCTGTTGGGGACCGATTTTTATGATCTTTGATTTGTTGGATTTGTCTCTGCCCCGAATAGCAGAATAGCTATTAAAACATTGAAAAAAAACCATGAAAAAAAAAATTATGAAGAAATTTCTTTTTCTCATACATTTTGTATGGAACGAATTTTCATCTTTTGAAAGAGCTGCATCAATATTGTGATAAGTATAATATTGAATAGTGCGTGAATTCCAAAAATTCAAAAACCTCAAATGTCAATGCGCTGATTGTTTTGCTTTTGTTCTTATTCTTAAACATATAATGCTGCCCCTCTTTCTTACACACTAAATGTCAACAGTCGAAAATCAGACAAACGGTGAACGTATATTTGCACCACTCCCAAGGAAAAATACAATAATTTAAATAAATCTCCCTCACACGTATAAAGAAAATGATACGCAATTCCCGTAAGTAGTGGAAAACTAAGAAAATCACAAAAAATATAAATCCATGCACAACGCCACCTCTGATAATGACAAAAACAAAAAACGGACAGTTGCGCATCGATAATTGCTTCATTGTGTAATTTTTAACTAAATAAAAAAAATGAATTTAATTCACCTTTTTTTTTTTTTTTTTACATGAATACCGCACAAGAGTCCCAATTGCTCCCATCTGGAGCCAGTGTGACTATGGCATCCCCAATTGGGGTATGTTGTGAGGCTGAAGGCAGTGGGGAGGGGAAGGAGATAGGGAGGAGGAAGGTGGGGAAGTACCTGGCTATTCAGATCTGGTCACCAAACACGGCAGAAGCCATTTCAAGCAACGTTTCAATTCTGAATGGTGGTCTTACACCAGGGCGATACTGAGAGTATCTTCCACTCTGGAACGTGCCGCAAATATACTATATATTATTTTAAATTAATAAATTGTGAAATACACCAATTAATCAAATAAAATTTATTTGCCACGCCGGGATTCGATCTCGCGACCTTCGGAATGCGAGTCAAGCGCCTTACCGCTGCACTACGCCGGCCGTCGCTAATAAGTTGAGACAACAGTTAATAAGTTAACACAACAGTTATTAGTTCTGAGGCGGTACAAAGTATCCGGGTCAGCCAGTTTGTTATATAACTAACTAGCCATCATATCATTTCTCTGGAGGGAAAGGGAAGGATGGACTTTTAAATTTATTTTTAATTTATATTACACCTCACAAAAATGGGAGGTGGGTTAAGGTAGGGGCTAAAGGGAGAAATTTATCAATGCGCGTCCAGAAAAGGCCCAAATTACGTGAAGGAGGAAAAACAGATGCCAGTAGCTTGTTCCACAAGCGAGCCGGGTTACTCAAAAATAGGGAATGCAATCTCGTTCTCGCGAGATCTCGACCTTTTTTAGCGAGATTGATCTCGGACGAAAAAAGGGCGAGATCTCGCGAGTTTAACGGGATTACACTCGAGCATAAAACCGTCTTATTCAAAGAGCAGATTGACACGGACGGAGTTGCGATCTGTCGGTTTCGTTTGGTGCGCGTGAGGCGGCGGCCTGAGGTAGCCTGAGATCTGTGGTTCCAACTAGCGTTGAATCCGAAAGGGCCTTCTCAGCGGCTGGTTATCTGGCCAACAAAATAAGAAGCCGTTTAACAGAGACGATTCTTTGGACATTTTGTGCTTCTTAAGGAGCTATTTTCAGAATAATTCGTAATAATGGCTTGTGATTTGAACTGAATCTTTCATTTGATTGGTATATTTTGTTAATTAATCTGTAATATCTAATAATATCTCAGTTTAATAGTCAATTCAACTTAGATAATAAGTTTCATTTTTTGACTTCTCGTTGTTTTGTTTGTTGTAAAAGAACTTTGTTTGATATTAGAAGAGAAGACTGGTTGTTTCTTTCATTTGTTATTTGACAGATACGTACGTCAAAGTTTACTACTTAGAAGTTTATTAAAAAATTATAGAAAAAAATGCATAAAATTGAAAAATTCGTGAAAATAAATGTTTATCTTATAATGCTTATGATTCCTATTATTTTTTTCCTAATTTTAGGAAATTTATTCAAATATTGTGATTATTTGCAAAAAAACCCACAAAACTGCCAATCTCGCGAGATCTCGAAATTGGCGAGATCTCGCAGCATTGTTATTCATAAACTCGCGGGATCTCGCTTGATTTGCATTCCCTACTCAAAAATGACCCAATGAAGCCAATGTCAATTATGAACTGGTATTCCGCTCTTTTCTGTCGATTTGTGCATACCTTCACCGGTGCACAGGGATCAATGCTGCTAGCTCCTTCGAAATACCTATAAAACAGACTCAGAATGCTCATTGTGTGTATTAGAGATAACAATCGTTCTGTTAACAATGTATCGTAAATCAGACAAACAACTCCTTTGCACAGAATCAAATAGGTTTATAGATTTATGGGGCCACAGCACAGAGAAGGCTCTCAAATTCATTGTTGTGTTCACGGCGTGGCGTGCAGTCGATAAACAAACGAGCATTAAAATAAAATAAATTTCTGAAATACAGTAGGGCCTCGCTAATCCGGATAGGGAAAAACAAGACCCCTTCCGAATCATCGAGGCGTCCGGATTATAGTATGCAATTTTTAAATTGGAATAAAACACATTTTTAACTTGGGTTTCATTTATTAAAGTAAAATTTTAAAGTCAATTTAGACAAGAATATGTATGTACGTACAAATGTACTCAAACATATAAGAAATTTGTGCACTTAACATAAAAAAAAAACTAAAAGTTAATATATGAGTGACGGCAAATGATTGAATATTGACAAGTTTTGATCCGCACGCACCCGTCCAGATTACAGCGTGCACCGAAGTAACGGGGGTCCGGATTAGCGAGGCTCTACTGTAAATGTACATCTTACCCTAATAAAATTAACGTGCTAAAAATTCAAAATCGTATATGTATAATAAATGGGGCCTTAAAGAGTCAGCGATGTGTGAATGCGGTACGGTGCAGACCACCGAACATGTGATCAATGAATGCCCGCTCCATTCATTCCCCGGCGGGATCGATAAGATCCACAGAGCAACGCGTTTAATTATGCGATTAACGGCCCTAGACTGGCTTGTAGACTTAGATGCTCCCCTTTGACCCCCCCACCATACGAAAGAACAAGAATTTTTTAAATATTCACATTCTTAAACGATTGAATGCGTTTTCACCACACGTACGTCTTAGGGATTTCATTTCTAATGCATTCAGATGCCTATGGCATAGGAATTTGAAGGCATTTAGACAGACTCCGTGGTCGAGGGGTAAGGCTTCTCAACTAGCAATCTGGAATTCGAGTGTTCAAATCCCGACGTGCGCGTGTACAATTCATTCATTGAAACTAATGTATGGTATATTTACGGCAGTGGAAGATAATCTCAGTATCGCCCTGGTGAAAGACCACCATTTAAAATTGAAGTTTACATGAGATGGTTTTAGTCATGTTTGATGACCAGATCTGAATAGTCAGGTAATTCCCATCTCTTTCCCACTTGGGGGTGCCTTAGTCTCACTGGCTCCAGAGAATTGGGAGCATTTGAAACTCTTGGGCGGCATTCACATAAAAAATCAAATCTCCGTTGCGTAATGCTAACTTCGCTTAATAAAATGCATTTCTCATTCTGTCTGCAGGATTGGCCGTGAAATGCTGAATCATATACCGCATTAGTTGCTCTATTATTCGACAAGTATCGCAAAATGGATGACGATGATGATGATACTACGATAAAAGAAATCGAAGAAGTCAAACAACCGGAAGGTAAGACTAATTAATTAGTTGTCCAAGAATTAAAGAGTGTTCCTTATTTTCAGTGACGTGGTCATTATTTCTCAAAATGTGGCGGCACTAGCGTATAGCTCCGACTTTCCCTTAAAAAACGGGCGCTGATCCAAGTTGGTAGCTGCTTCAGTGCGATCTTTGCGTCCGTTTGCGATTGACGCTCCGCTGTCAAATCCCGCCGACTGCAAGGTGCACTCAATTATTCACTTTCTCAACTAAGAGGGAGTCTGCCCCGTTGAAGTTCGTAAGATCGCAATTTTGATCCCAGACGTCAACACGTCTACCACACAAATGATTTTGAAGGAAAAATGGCGTTTGCAAATTGCATGGTCGTTGGGTTCCCAAATGCTGAAGAGCAAAATCGTATAGTAAGCGATCAGATCTCTTTTTTTTTTTCGATTTTTCCAACCAAGGCTAAGTTTTTTGGATTGAAATAAGGTTTCAGCACCTAACCCCGGAAACAAAAATACAATCTATGACATGAATTGCATCTTTTTCTTCACCTCGAGCAACATTTGGCAAGAAAACCTTTGGTCTAGACTCGGACATCGGTCCTACTTGAATAGGCATTGTTGTCAAATTTTTTATATGAATATTGTACACCAATCTCTTTGTCAAACAATATGTGTGTGTAAAAGATTAATATGAGAAAATTACACCCATAACTGGTGTACTTTATAGACTCCGAGGATTACTACCGGTTCCTTTATTAACATCAGTGTACAGTGTACTACGCCATGTTACATTCACACCTTTCTTATCTCTGCTGTATCTGGGGATTTGCCTCAAAGAAATTGATAGCTGATCTGCAGGTGGTTCAAAACCGAGCTCTCAGAAATGTTTTTGGACTTCCATGGGACACCCATGTCAGAGACATCTATTCAGTTTCCGGTATTCTTCCAATCACAGTCCTTCCTAAACATGAAATCAAAAGCACCATCCTACAAATTACCCAACAATCAACTCACACTAACATCAAGCCACTTTACAATCAAGACATCCACACTCACAATACTCGAAATAGCAATAAAATCCGCAAACCTCAAACACACACTACAAAATATGGGATAAAATCTCTGAACTATGTTGCCTGTACACTATATAATTCGCTACCAGATATGTACAAGGGAATCCAGCAAAATAAAAAATTCTGAGTAATGCTTTAAAAGAATATTTTTTAAGTATGTTTAAGGATGAAACTTTGTAATTTTCTTGTCATATTCAATTGTCTTGTTTCTTCTCTCTTTTTTTCTTTTCCATTAAGTTGTAATAATCCATATCTGTATAACCTTGTTCCCTTTTTCTTTAATTGTTTTCCATTGCTGTTTATTCTACTCAACCTGTCTTTTATTTTTCTTCTATATTGTATGTGAAACTTATATTTTTAATATCTAAATTCCTATGTAAAATTTTAACTATTTCCTCCCACCCATGATTTTTATGTTCCTCCTGTCCTAAATGAGTTCTGTAACTCATCGGGATTGCTCTAGCAAGAAAAAAAAAAAAAAAAAAAAAAGAAACATAAAAAAAACGAGCGTGCTTTAGACCACACGACTGAAGTAAAACTTCACTAACTTATAAAAGAACATATGACATAGACATTGATATTGACATTGACGTGACATATGACATTGGGGTGACATATGACCATGGGGTGACCTATGATCCTGGGGTGACATACGACTGTGGGTTGACCTACGACCGTGGGTTGACCTACGACCGTGGGGTGACCTACGACCTTGGGGTGACCTACGACCTTGGGGTGACCTACGACCTTGGGGTGACCATCCTTATTCTTATCCTTATCACTCCCCAAGTCAAGCGTGCGTAAAGGCCCGACCGTTCGCCTCGCCATCGATCACCGTTCGCATCGATTACCGTTCGCATCAAACTTTTCGTAACATCACGCTTTTCGTAACATCACACTTTTCACAACACATGACCACTTATCGTAACACATCACCACTTTTCGTAACGCATTCACCAGCTTACCCCCCAAGTCGAGCGTGCGTAAAGTAGTTTTATTTCAATAATGTAAATATATACATAGTACAAGTCTTCCCCATCCTCTTATCTCTTTGTCTATTGTGTGGAAGAATATATGAACAAAAGGAAATTTACACTTTGGCACTGGAGATGCGCAAATTGTTCTTTTTTTTTGCTAAAACTCCGATGTGAAATATCCAATTATCTACAAAATTGATTATTCATTTATATTTATATTTTCAGCTCCAGAATTGGATTTGTTAGCTCCACCAAAGTACGAAGTCAGGCCAAAACTTATAGATAGGTGAGTTATTTTTATTTATGTCTACACAAGAGAGTCCTGTTCAGAGCCAGTGACTCTATTGCAACCCCAAATCATGATTGGTTTTGAGATTGGAGAAAGTGATGAAGGGATATTCCTAACTCTAAAATTATAGTTTCTTTAATGGCACCCAATACAAGCAATATCTCTAAATGTTTCATTCTTTCTTTCACTAGAGCGTGTCATACCTGGTTTTACTGGTTAGGGCTCTAAATTTAAAATGTGTCTCCACTATAAAAGATCTTGGTATTTTGTTTGATAGTAGGTTAAATTTTCATGCTCATATCGCAATGACGTGTAGCACTTCACTGAGAATGTTGGGTTTCGTCCTACGCACTGTGAGAAACTTCAGAGACACCCGGGTTCTCACAGTACTATACAATGCTTGGTTAGGAGTAGGCTTGAGAGTGGGTCGGTGGTTTGGAGTCCACACCAAGTGAAGTATTCCCGTATGTTGGAGAGGGTTCAGAAGAAATTTCTGAGATTTCTTTACCTGAGGGAGTATGGCTACTACCCGTGGTTCTACCCTACCCCACTTTCTCTTGGGCATGCTCGGTACGAACCATCTACGGGTCAGAAGGGATGTGCTCATTGTAACACATTACTTCAGACTGATTCGTGGAAGTTTCGAAAACTCGGCTATCATGGAGAGCATTAATTTCTATGTTCCCGATGGTTATCTCTGTCACCGACAGCATAGACTGTTTTATCCCCCGGCTTGCAGAACTAACTTGCCAATGGTTATTCCAGATGGGAGAGCTGTCTTGTTGTTAAAAAGAATCACTTCAAATATTGATATGTTTAACATCAATGAAGCACAATTCAAACGACAAGCTTTGTTGCTGTTAGTCTAAATCTTTTTATCTTATTATCTGTAAATATTTTCTCTTTTAACCTCTTATTGGCCGGAGACGCGAATCCACGCGCGGTTTGTTCGAATGTGCGCGAAAAAAATTTCGAAAAAAAAATGTTTGTCTGCGATTTTGACCCTTCTAAGTACAGAATTTGTATGAAGGACAAGATCAGAATCGCTTGCGCCAACATTTACACGGGATCTAGGCAAAAATTTCATTCTGGCAAACCCAGAATATTTATGATTTTATCTGTGGCATCAAAATGTCAAATTTGCCGCGTTTTTTTCTATCAAAGTCCGATGCGTGTTATTTGATGAAAACATCGTAAAACCTATCAATTTACATAATTAATGCAAGTAATGTTGTTTTGGAACATAGTTTATTGTTCTAGGAATTTTTTTTTTTTTTTTTTACAGTGTTACCGCACAAGAATCTCAACTGCTCCCGTCTGGAGCCAGTGAGACTATGGCATCCCCAATTGGGGTATGTTGTGAGGCTGAAGGTAGTGGGGAGGGGAAGGAGGTGGGGAAGAGGAAGGTTGGGAAGTACCTGGCTATTCAGATCTAGTCACCAAACACGGCTAAAGCCATTTTCAAGCAACGTTTCAATTCTGAATGGTGGTCTTACACCAGGGCGATACTGATAGTATCTTCCACTCTGGAACATGCCGCAAATATACTATATATTATTTTAAATGAATGAATTGTGAAATAACACCAATTAATCAAATAAAATTTATTTGCGCATGCCGGGTTCGAACCCGCGACCTCCGGATTGTGAGTCAAGAGTCTTACCCACTGGACTACGGAGGTCCGTATTGTTTTGGTCAATAAAATATACGATAGTTCAAAATTAATCCACAAACATTCAATTCAAAATTCAAAGTGGGGCTTTGTTAGGAAATTTCCGTGTTTTTCCTGGCCTTTGACAGGTTAACAGGTCATTTCACTAAATTGTATATTTTGTTTTATGTATCAATGTGTTTATTATTGAATTCTCTGCTTATTTAAAGTTCTTTTAAAGTACAAATAAAAAACATTCTTTGTTTAAAACCACTTTATTTTATTTATAAACTCTCAACCATCAGGACGTAGATATAAACTAGACCAACTAAAATCTATGTCCGGATGAAGGTTGAGATCAACTGAAACCGGTCGATGTTTATAAATAAAATAAAGTGGTTTTAAACAAAGAACGTTTTTCATTTGTATAATGTCAAGGCACAAAGTATTTGCTTTCTTCAATATTTTATTTTAAAGTCTTGGAATTAAAAATAAGTTGCGAAAGTGTAGTTTTGTTTGAACCTGTCAGAAAATTGCTGTTTTCGGAGGGGTGTATGTATTGGTATTATAATCTTATATGTAATATTAATTCTGTTAAGATTCATAACAAATTTTTTAGAATTATAGAACATATAGATTTTAATTTTCATATTTTTATGGCCTCAAAAATTCAACTTTAGACTATATTTACTCGAAAACGAAAGCTCGAATAAAAAAAAAGTTATGCCACAAAATTGTCTCCAAATGTGAATTTCAGTTTTCCAACTGTACTAGGAGTTTTCGGACACCATGTACAAAGAAGAGTTTGTGGGAGCTTTGTTTTTTATACAAATCTACAGTTTTATTTTGAGATTGATGGAATTTTGCACACTTGACGTTCAAAATAAGAAGGAATTTGTTATCTACTCTGATTTTGAAGGTCCGACTTCGGTTAGTAATCTTTATATAGATAAAAAATGTTTGTTCGAGATAAACTCCGAAACTACTTAACCGATTTTGATGAAATTTGGTCCAACTTAAAAGATAAGATAGTTTTTATCTCGATTATTGACCTCCATATTTATTATTGCAAATTGAATGTTTCTTATAGGACAAGGCTTTGTAATTATTTGTAAGTTCCACAAGTTTCTAATAGATGGCGGTGTGAGTTAATTTATCGACACAATACTTGGTTATCTAGGTTGGGTAACCATCCAGTAGATGGTTACCCAACTGTGTTGGGTGATGTGATGTGTTTCGATTTCACGTCACAGCAACGCGTGGCCAGGTCAGCTAGTTTTATATAAATCTAGCTGGTGATTGCAGGTTTCAGGCTGCGGCGGTCAAAGAGATCATCGACCAAACCATGAGGGAGAATCTGACTAATCGGACCTACTCGGGTTCGCAGGCCGAGAAGTGGGCGCAAGCCGTGTCCAATAAGGTGCGGGAAAGGGTCAACTCACTCTCCATGGATAGGTATTTTTAATTTTATCTTTTAAGGGTGTTGGGTATGGCAAAGTCCTGTTTTAGCTTGACCGTTTGGCATTTTGTCTGTCGACTTAAATACTTAACTTTTAGATACATAGTGGTCCCATATGGGACCGAATATTTCATAAAAATTGCTTGGGCAGTGGATTGCCTTTATTGCACGCGGCGCACAAGCATTTAAAGGAACTTTTAGACGCCCAGTGGTACAAAAAACAAATTTCATATTGTCAAAGTCAGGAGTCAAACATAACCTCACATTTGAATCGACTATAATTTGTTCCAAAATTAATGTTGCCACCGTTAAGCTGAATTGACATTAGGCAACTAGTTGGGCACAAGTTGTTTCATGACATTAATTGCACTGCTAGTTTCACGTGTAAACACAAAATTAGAATCGCACTAGCGCAAAATTATGGCACCACTAGTGGTTTATAATTGATTGCATAGTGATGTAACTAGTGTCGCGAAAGTATTTCAGCTGAGCGGACGTGTGTATTCCATGTAACAGTGTGAGAGTTGTGTACAATATTTTTTTATTTTTATATGAATACTTCACAAGAGTCCCAGCTTCTCCCGTCTCGAGCCAGTGAAGCTATTGCATCCCCAATTGGGGTATGTGGTGAGGTTGAAGGTAGTGGGGAAAGAAGGAGATGGGGAAGAGGAAGGAAGGAAATATCTGCCTATTCAGATCTGGTCACCAAAAACGGCTAAAGCCATTTCGAGCAACGTTTCAATTCTGAATGGTGGTTTTACACCAGTTACCAAGAGTATCTTCCACTCTGGAACGTGCCGCAAATATACTTATACATTATTTTTAATTAATTAATCGTGAAATAACACAAATTAGTCAAATAAAATTTATTTGCCCACGCTGGGATACGATCCAGCGACCTTCAGATTGCGAGTCAAAAGCTTTACCGCTAGATCACGCCGGCCGTCGCATAGAATCGCACCAGGGCAAAATTATGGCACCACTAGAGGCATACAACTAATTACCAACCAACCGTAGTGTAAAAATGTGAAGTGTCGCGAAAGCATTTCAACTGAGCGGGCTTGTGTGTTCCATGTAACAGCATGAGTGTTGTGTACGACAACAGTGTGCATTGCAAAAAAAAAAACTTTGATGTTGATGGTGCCATGGTTGCTGTGATACTAAAGATTGCACGACACTAAATTTCCTCATTTTATATCAATTTTTTGGTGTCATGCAATTATTTTGAACATGCATGCTACTCATGGGCGCCCGCAGAAAATTTTCTAGGGGGCGGCAAAATATTTTTAGTAATGTTTTAACCCTCTTCTTGGCACCGAAAGAATTAACCAACCTAAAAAATATTTTTTTACGTATTTGAAGTTTGTTAGGCTTCAGAATCACAAAAACAAATGAAAAATATTTTTATTGTTTTTTATATAGGTTATTTGGAGTTGTATCCTATAGTATACATTGCCAGGTTGTTACAAATCAACATTCAAATATTTTATTATGGAAAATGAAAAATTATGTCTTAAAAGCTAATTAAAACTATTATTTTGTGGGATATGATAGGAATCAATTGCTCTAATCAGTAAAAAAAAACAGCCTTATGCCATATTTTATGCAAAATACAGACGTCTGTCCAGAATTACACGAGTCATTGGTTCATTATCTGCTCCCAATGCATCATAAACGATTCCAAAGTTTGAAGAGCGCATTGCAGAAGAATCAACTTGTAATTCATCATCTTTGTCACTTTTAATATCAAAATCTGGTCCAAATTTTGGTATTATAGTCAGTATTTCTTCAATTTCTATGTCTATGGAAAAATGAAAAAATCATAATATATAGATTTTAAACGGGTTTACTACATAAGACAATAAACTGTAAATAACTTGACATTAATAAACTATTAATAAGTTGGCATTATATCTCAGGGGATGCACGTTCAATCAAATCTAATTCACTGCATACTTGGTGGTGTATATCATAGGATACACACCATTTTGGAATGCAATATAAACAAGATTTGTCACATATTTGACTCAATATTATTTTTTTATTATTCACTTAACCCTTATAAACACGCTTCTATTCCTAAAATAACTACATATCCAATAATGCAGATAATAAATACAGATTATTTACAGACAAATTAATTGTGCATCTTCTGTTGGCAGACGTTTGCAGCGGTGTGAATTTGAACTGTCACTGTTCTTCTTAATTCAACAGTAGATGGCTCTAGTGGTACTAATTATCAAGTCAAGAATACGGTAAAGCAGTTTTAATTAAAATTTGTTTTACCCGTGTACCAATTTAAGAGGGAAAAAAATACAAAAACTATGTATACTATAGGATACATTGCCAAGAAGAGGGTTAAGGTAGTTTTAATTTACTGTAGCGTATTTGTATGGTGAACGAACGGACAGGACACTAGTAATGAAGGGCATACTGTAGCAATGAATTTTTTATTAACATTGTATAGGTATAACAAAAAATATTATTTTATTTATTTATTTAATGCCCAGAGGGCTATTATTACATGTTTAGTAGTACAATTATTTCATGACAGATAATTTTTAAACAGATAAAGAAATAATAAAAATACAGTGATTTGATAGGTTTACAAAATTACAAATACGTTTAGGAATAGTTTTTGAATAAGTTTTTTTACAACATCACCTAAATACTGATTTCCCATAGTGTGAAATCGTTGTATCGGAGAGTGGGCAATGTAGTTCCGCCTATGAATGCTGCAGTAGAATAGTGTATTTGGTCGTGTGGTTACTGTCGGTATTCGTAAGTTTATGAGTTGCAGGAGTTTGCAACAGTCGAATTTAGAGTTAAGTATTTTGAATAAAAATAATAAGTCGTTTATGTCTGTCTTCTGGTGTGCGTATTTTTAGAATATTTAGTAATAATAGTAGTAATAATTCTAGTGGGATATTGAATTTTAAATTTATAAAACACAGATTTTTTTTTTGTATTTGCTCAATGTTATTAACGTGAATTTTGTTAGATGGAGACCAAACTACCGAGTTATATTCAATTTGGCTTCTAACTAGAGATACATATTATAGTTTAATGGCTTCTATGGATAAAAAGTTGTTCTCAATACGAAGCCTAATGTTTTCATACCTTTGTTCATAAATTGGTGGATGTGATTGGCGAAACATCCAAAATAACTCCAAGATCTCTCATTTTCGTGACTCTTTCTAAAACTGTATTATTGATGGAATATTCAAATAAAACAGAATTTTTATTTCTGAAGAAAGTCAAGGCTTTGCACTTTTTTACATAAGAATAAATTATTTTGAACGCACCAATCTTTAAACTTACTCATATTTGACTGTAGTATAATAATAAATATTTAAAATAAAGGTAACATTATTTGACATTTTTCAATCAATCCAGGGGGGGGCAGGTGCCCCCCCTTGCCCCCCCCTGCGGGCGCCCATGATGCTACTAGTTACGTAATGTAAATTCGGCTTATTGAATATGTTTTTGAAATTTCTAGCCTTTTTTGATTTGAATTATAACTTTGTTTTCAAATGAATACTATTTTAAATTGCAGGTACAAGATAATTGTGCAAGTTGTGCTAGGAGAAATGCGCGGTGCGGGCATCAAAAGCGGCTTGCGCTGTCTCTGGGACTCGGAGTGCGATAACTTCACGTCGCACACCTTCTACAGCGACACCATCTTCTGTAACACCACCGTCTTCGGCGTCTACTTTTATTGATCCTATTTAAAATGTGTACATAAGAATCCCAAAGATTTTTACCATAAATAATAGAAATAGGGGGATATGGCGTGGATGCGTGCCTCGCTAAGACCAAACTGCACCGATTAACAAAGCTATGCGTTTGATGTGTACTACCTCTGGTCTGGAGCACCAAAATATTTTAAGAAATTCTTGACTTTTTGTGAGATAACAGGTGGTCCGTTTGATAGATTTTCCTATCTAACAAATGGATTTCAATCTTTTAGAGCACAGGCGACAGACGGGAACGCTGTCCTCGTTCTTGTTCTACCAATATTTCAATGAAAGATGGTCCGAGCAACTACCGTCATTGATGCTTTTGGCAGTGGTACATAGTTAGGAAACATGTCAACAGCCACCCAACATTCACATTTGTCACATGAGAACGGGTTGTTTCTACGAATCGAATGACTAAAACGATTTGCTGGCCTCTTCAACACCCATGTTCACTCTTTCTTCTCCTCAAAAAGACCCTCCACACGGCAATCCTCAAAGATGACATAGGCCCTGAGGGAAATTATTTTCCCCAGGGCCTCCCGTGTGGAGTTAAAGCAAAAACAAATTAGAAACAAAGGTGGGATATAAGAGTCAACGATATTAGCGACATTTCTGGCCCTCACTGTTTCATTCTCATGATGATTTATGTCCCATCTCCATAGACGTACGAATATTAGTAGACCTGCCCTAAGTGATAAAAGCATATTATTTCCCCCTCCCCATACCGGTTCCTTGGAACCGGCTGGGATTGAGTATGGTTTCGCGTGAATCTAAAAAATGTGACATCATCATTCTTCTGCGAGCCAGCGTCGAGCGCTCATCGGTGCATTTTACGAAATAACACCGCAATAAACATGGTTTGTGTTTTGAAAACCTGTAAATGAGATACATCAATATACAGTCAATGTTTACGGGGTAAGTAAATTATGAAACATTTGTAAAAGTGTCCTAACTAAATATGGCAACTAAATATTGGAGTCTGAAAATAAGCAAACTTTACTTTGCCGTATTTAGACTTCGCAAATTTGTTCATTGCGCAGCGAGCAATTTGCGCTCCCATGTAAACAGGTCTATTCATTCAAAAGCAGAGTTTACTTTTAAGAACTAAATGGTGATATTATAAATATACTGTCATATTGAGTTATCGACGAATCACATAGCTCCAAAGTCATCTTCCCGCTCTGCGCCCCGCTGTAGTTGTTGTCTACCCCTCACCTTTATGTTCTGGTCTACTAATATTCATATGTCTATGTCCATCTCCCTTATTTCTATTATATGTGACTTGAACTATTTCTAAGAAAATTAACATAATCACGACTGCCGTCTTCAACTAAGATAACTTGATGTAAAGTTTGACAAAAAAATTTTGAAATTTCATAAAGAGGAACAAAATTTTTCATTATTACGGCAATTTCAAGTACCGCCAACTTTTTAACTATTGTATATATATTTAGATGTGAGATTATGCTTGACTCCTGAATTTGAGAGTTTGACATTTGATTTAATCAAATTTGTACTGGGTCGATCATTTTAACCCAATCATGAACCATCAATGATCAATCGAGTTACTTTTTCACTCTGTCGCCATGACCTGGCACCCCTACTAAGTCGTCAAACGTAACGAACCACTCAGGGTGACCTATGGCAGAGGTGTTGGTTATCCAATAAATGGATCTTGATCTATACCCATACCCGCCTCCCAAACTGTCCTCAAACTATCTGAAAGGTGTGTATATATATTAATAAGATGGCTGATTACGTTTTCAAAAATAAAGCCAGCGATAGGTTTCCTCTAAAATATATGGAATTTTGTTATTTTTGTGTTTGAAAAAAATATAGTCAATCAGTAGACCAACAAAAGGTAAAAAGCAATGCACAGTACAATCTAAAAGCTGCGATACAAAGCGCGAGCTTTTTCATAAATGTGCATGTTTAGGAGTCAATTTTCAGGTCTGTCTGTTGTTTATTTGGGCGATGTAATGTCGAATATCAAACGTCGACACGGCGCTTCGATCTATCTCCTGTATTTTTTCTAAGTGTAAAAGTTTTCGATTACTTTAATTGTGGATCGTGATCGGCCCAGGACACGAAGAGCTATTCTGTATCTTTTGTGAATACTGAATCGATTCTATACATAATCTACTGTCAAATTGTATGATTGACTATGGCTTGCAATTGCTTATTTTATGGACTGACATGTCAACTGTCATATTTCAACTGGTTTAAAACACGAAATGCTGCAAGTATACATGATTGTTTATTCATTTAATGTAAGTTTAAAGTTGTATAGCATGACTTTTGCAAAGTTTCGTTTCAATTTAACCCCTCAGCAACGTAAGCAGATATATGCGTTAAAAATACGACAGCAGTCAAGTACAATAAGCGTGTCTCCATAGAAACCGTTATAACTCCGTTATTGTTTTAGTTACATCCGTAAAATAAAAAGTGAAAGGTCGATAGTGAATCATGCTGCACATCTCTATTCAAGTTGTCCATAGAAATACATAAAAAGAACATTCTGTCAGACGCGCAGTCTGACACATAATTTATCCCGCCAAATTTCCTACGGGCGCCCGACATTGTTAATTTCTATTAAATATTTTTATATGAAATGATAAAAAAGTGAGGTGACAAAAGTGTTTATTACACATTTATACAATAGAATACGTATTGTTATTTACATAATCTGTGATTTTAGTACCGTTTTCACATAAAAACATCACGTGAGTCATTTTCACATTTTTTTAATGTTTGCATTCTAAATTTTAATATTTACAAATGTTAATATTTATTTGTAATATAATAATTCGAAAGCTTATTTTGTAACCTGTCTTAAACAGTTTTTACTATTCGGCTACGTTCAGAAATGTTTCATTTATAGTGCTTTAATTGTGAAGCGGTTATAACTAAAAGTTTTCGTAAAATGTCATTTCGTTTAAGACACCAAAAGCTAATATTCTCGAAAATTCGGAGGGGTTAGATACGAATGAATTGCTTATTTTGCCCAAATTAAGAACCTTTTTAGGGCAAAGCTATTGAGGCAGTATATACATACAGAATAATTGAATATATGGGGACGATATACATTAATTATTCCACTAACCGCCGCACTTTTAGGGCACTGATTATGAGAACACTTCATTTCACAATTACTACAATTTAATTTAATTTAATTTCAATCATTTCACAATTACTCCATTTAAGTGCAGAAAGTAGGTTATTTATTAGGTTCTTAATCTGGGCAAACTAAATAATTCATGCGTATTTAGATTGAAACTTTGCAAATGTCAAATCCATGGTATACAACTTTTAAATGTATATTAAATGAATAAATAATCATGTATACTTGCAGCATTTAAACCAGTTGAAATATGACAGTTGACATGTCAGTTCATAAAAAAAGCAATTGCAAGCCATAGACAATCATACAAATTTGACAGTAGATTACGTATGGAATCGATTTCGTATCCACAAAAGATTCAGAATCGCACGGAAGATCAAATGCCATTACTCAATTTTCTTAAAAATATATATATTTTTTAAATTTTGTTTAATTATGATAATGTTGCCATTCTAGGTTTAATAATTTATTGTGCTTTCCCCACAGGTACTTGCCCCATTTTGTTTCCTCTGATATTATTATTTAATTTATTTTCACTAAGACACAAACTGAAGTGTGTTGTGTTGTGGATGCCCAAAGTGAGCTCAATCTTTCCTTACAAAAAAAATTCTTCCCTTCAAATTGTTTAAATTTATCAAATATTAAAATTGTTTCATGAACAATTGTTTCTGTTCCTTTGGCCTGTCTGCGGCCTTGTGTAAATTGGTGACAGCAATTTTCTTTCAGATCACACCTCTAGGAATTTTTGGTTCAGTGTTTATTTTAAACAAATTATTTTGTGCCTTAAACTGTGTCTTTTTTTTAATTAAATAAAGTTTTGTATAACACGATTTGCGTTTCATTTTGAATGTCTCTGAATTTTGCCATGCGCTATAGAATACTGCCGATGAGGACGGTTGTGATACGCTATCAAAAATTGTCCACTGTCACTGCAAGTGGCTGTCGATGCGTTGCAGAACAATGCACAATTGAATATTACTGATTATAAAGAAAATATGTGAATACTGCACAAAAGTACCAACTGCTCTCAATCATCTCACAACCAGTGAGACTGCAATCCCCAATTGGGGTATATTGTAAGGCCATGGAGGGGGAGGGGAGGGGAAGGAGGTGAAGAAGATGGGGAATTACCTGACAATTCAGACCTGGTCACCAAACATGGCTGAAGCCACTTCAAGCAACGTTTCAATTCTGAATGGTGACATTTTACTAGGGCGATACTGACAGTAGATATATTTCACTCTGGAACGTGCTACAAATATAGGTACTATATTCATAACATTTTCATTTAATTAATTGTGAAACATCGGGTAATTAAATAAAATTGACTTGCGCACGCCGGGATTTGAACCTGTGACCTCCGGATCACTCCGACCACGGAGGTCATCTTGACCATCTGGCCATGATTGACGCAGTTTGTTCATGTGCAAAGTCATCAAGCGTAATTGAATATTGCTGACAAGGGCAGCTGTCCACATATAATTGAGTATTGCTGGTAGTGACTGACCGAAGGTTCGGTTTCGGTTTCGGCAGATTTTCTCCAAAAACCGAAACTTTTGTAGACATGTTAAAAATTGATTGTTTACTGTTATTTTTTACACTTATTCAGATAGTTAACACGTGTTTAATTAAATAAATAAAAAAAACAATAATTGAAGTATGTGAAAAAACAATATTTTTTCTATATTACGTCTACAAAACAAAAAAAAATTATAAAAAATAACAAAACATGTTAACTACTTGGAACTTCTCTTTCGGGTGAGTTCGTGGCTCGTATGTCACCCGCCATCATCAGCAAAATACTCAATTAATGACGTCCTTCCTTTAAGTGTTGATTATTGACAAATGTTTGTTCCAAGAAGTGGTTAACATGTTTGTTAATTTTGATTTATTTTATAGCAGTAATATCAAAAAAATATTTTTTTTTGGTTTTACATACTTCAATTATTGTTTTTTATTTCATTTAACATGTATAAAAATAATGTTGTGATGAAATTTTTGTTCCAAGAAGTAGTTAACATGTTTTGTTATTTTTTATAAATATGTTAAAATCTATTGCTGTTCGTTTGTCTTGCTAAAACTCGAGAATGGCTGGGCCGATTTAACTGATTTTGGTTTTTAAATATTTGTCATAGTCCAGGGAAGGTGGAAAAACTGCGAGGAAGAAAGTAAAAACAACAATTTCATTTTCCCATATAAACTGTTCTACCTACTTTCGTTCCCTTCGGTACTGTAGACTCGGGTCCACTTGAATTGAAGCACGTATTAAATTAAGGGTTTTGAATCAACAACATGTATCCACATTACTCGGATTATCGCGTATTTAAATTTTAATATTTTGATGGTTGTCATTGTTGGTTCGTTCAGAATAACAAAATTGCAAACGTCAGAAGAAAAGCAAACAAATTCTTGCCTCGGAAATGATGTTTTTTTTTTTGAATTAGGCAATTCACCCTAAAAAGAGTGCTTTGGTGGCGTCGTAATGAATAGCCGAATTTTATGTATGCGCATAACTTCCGAACGACTGCACAAAATTAAATTTTAAAAAAATTTGTTCGTTATTTTGTATAAAACTATTGTTGAGCTCTGGCATTATGAAATTTGTATAAAAAATTGTAATAGGTGACACGCGAGCGGTTTGAAAACTGAATGTACCGGGAATGAATGTGTGGAATGCGAAAGGTGGGAGGGGGAGGGGGGAGGAAAGGAAGGGGGAAAGGTGGAGGGGGAGGGTTAGGGTTGGGGGAGGGGTAGGGGAGGGGGTTGGTGGGAGGGGGAGTGGGGGGAGTGGGGAGAGGGAAGGTGGAGGAGGCGGAGTGGGAATCACCCTAATACCATGCGAGCGAAACTGCGGGGAAAAAGCTAGCGTTTTATAGGCAATCAAGATGCGGAAGTTGAAAGGCGTTTTGCTCATAATCCAACAGTGAAATGAACCATTGTCCAAGAACTGCAAATGTTTCTTCATCAGAACAATGATTTAGTAAAACTGTTCAAAGCGGCATTAGATCGTATGCCATCGGACAGCCATAATATTAAACGAAACATGGATCTATGTGTGTTGGTTACTCTTTCACGCAAAAACTACTGAATGCATTTTAATGAAACTTTACAATAATACAGCTCATACATCAGAATAACATATACAAGCTCTGGCATCATGAAATTTGTATAAAAAATTGTAATAGGGGGCACGCGAGCTGTTTGTAAACTGAATATATCGGGAATGAATGTATGGAATGCACGAGGGGGGAGGAAAACCCGCGAGGGTGGGGAACTCGGGAGGGGGATCCGCGGAAAGGGGGGAGGCGATTACGAGAGGGGGGTTCGCGGGATGGGGGACGGGGGAGGAGAAGAGAGAGGGTGGAGGAGGAGTGAGAATGCGAGAGGGGAAGGGGAAGCGGGGGAGGAAGGGGAGGAGGAAGGTGAACGGGACGAATGGGAAAGGACACGCAGGGAGAAACAATTTCTTTATTAAATGGCATAGCAACGCATGCCGGGTACCAGCTAGTTTTTTATAAATTTTAGTTTGTTTTATAGAAGTAATATAAATTTTTATTTTATTTATTTAATTTAACACGCATTAACTGTCTGAAAAATGTAAAAATTAAGCCAAGTAACAGTAAACAATCGATTTTTAACATGTCAAAAAAAGTTTCGGTTTTGGCCGAAACTGAGACAGACACCGAAGGTTCGGTTTTGGTTTTGGTGGACAAGTCAAGTCAAACAAGACAAGTCCTGTTTCGGTCGGACACTAATTGCTGGCTGACGATGGCAGTTCTCCATATACCATTGACTATTGCTGATGCAGACTGTTTGCCATGCGCAATTGAATATTGACAGAAACGGTGTATAAAAGAGGGATTACCTGTATGGATTTGAGCCCCTTCAGAATGTTTGTGAATTGTTGACAAAGGCCGCATCTAATCAAGAAATCCTCGCAGTTTACTGGAATAGGAATCACGTTGGGACAATTTGTTCCCGAGTCACATCTGAAATATAAAAAAAAATTTTACATTAATATCATATCACTACGGAATGACTGTCCTTCAAAATTTTGATGAACCAGTTCATTAGTCAGACAAATCATAAAAAAAAATTGAGGTTACCTGTTGAACGTTGAATGGTAGTTCGAAAAAAGTATATTACATGATAATATCTTAAGAAATTTTTCCAGAATAGCTATCTAACCAAAAAAAGATTAAAAAATCTCCCATTTTGGAAATAATTGTAATAAAATATATTCATACAAATATAAACTGATTTTATTATTTCTACACAAACCTGAACACATACTCTACATGAAAGAACACAATTTAACCCCTCCGCAACGTAAGCAGATATAACCGTTAAAAATAGGACAGCAGTCAAGTACAATAAGCGTGTTTATACGTCAGCGCGTGTGTTTCCATAGAAATCGTTCTAACTCCGTTATTGTTTTAGTTACAACCCTAAAACAAAAAGTAAAAGGTCGATATTAGATCAATCTGCACATCCCTATCAAGTTGACTATGGAAATACATAACAGCAATCAGCTGCCAGTCGCGTAGTTGACAAAAATATTTACCCGCGCATATTTGCCCACCGCGCTCCACATTTTAAATTTTTATTAAATATTTTTATATGAAATGATAAAAAAGTGAGGTGACAAAAGTGTTTATTACACATTTATACAATAGAATAAGTACTGTTGTTTATATAATCTGTGATTTTAGTACCGTTTTCACATAAAAACATCACATGAGTCATTTTTACCTATTTTTAATGTTTGCGTTCTAAATTTTAATATTTACAAATGCTAATATTTATTTGTAATATAATAATTTGAAAGCCTATTTTGTAACTTTTCTAAAACAGTTTTTACTATTCAGCTACGTTCAGAAATGTTTCATTTATAGAGCTTTAATTGTGAAGCAGATTAACAAAAAGTTTTCGTAAAATGTCATTTTGTTAAAGACACCAAAAGCTAATATTATCGAAAATTCGGAGGGGTTAAAGGAGTTTTCAAAGAAATAATGACCTTTAGCCCTGGCGCAAATTGAGCCCAGTCCACGCATGTCCACGCACAGCACCGCGTGACCGAAACCCAGCCTACGTACACGTTTTTTTAATAGTAGCGCATATTTAACACATCCCACACCCACACCATACCCAACCCACTTCTCGCAGTATGCAAGATGACAGCAAGGCAACAACTTCTTGTCGATTTACAATCTGAGTCTGAGGATGACGAAAGATTCATATTGCACCTACTCAGCAAAAAAGAAAAAAAAGTAAAACGAATGAGTATTTATGAAAAAGAGAGGGTCATGGGGAGTTTAAGTTATCCAGTGAAGTTCCAGGTGGTGTGTTTAAAGAATCGTTTAGGTTAAACAGAAGTCAGTTTAGTGAGGTTCATGAAATAATTAAAATAGTGCGTTTTGAGGAGGATTTCGTCATTTTATCATAAAAATAATTATGCCATTCGATTCCTTGGCCTTGTATTAGTCTGACTGCATATATAAACTCAATTTAGCCCATTTTGGAAATAGTCAATTTGCATTATCACCCCACAATAGGGACAAAACTACGGACACACGATCCACGAAACTGTGTCGAAAGCACAAGACGCCTACGCGTGACGAAGCTTGGGACTAGACTGGCCGTGGAATGTGTTTAATATGCGCTACTCTAACAGAAACCATGTTCTACAAAATAACCACGCGTGTGCTGTGCGAGAACTGTGCGTGGACTGGGCTCAATTTGCGCCGGGCCTTATACTCAGTTGAAAACGTAAATGTAACTTTGACAGCTGCCAAAAGTCACTCGATAATTTCATAGAAATTTATTTAAAAATAATTCAGAGTGGCTACATTAATCATATAGTACCTAGGTCCTAGATTGATATTGGCGCAAGCGATTTTGACCTTGTCCTTTATAAATATTTTTAATACAAAAGGGTTAAAATCGCATTTAAGAAAAAGAGGCCAGCCACCCTGAGGCGACCTCAGCCTGTAACATTCGTTATCACTTGAAATCACGCACTCCTCATGCAGATGGTGCTTAGGTTGAAATTCTAGTTTTATATTATTTTAAATTGTTTGATAGTTGATAAATACTTATAATTACATAATACGTAACTTACAACTTATTGTTTTTTTTTTTTACATTCACATTGTAATTTAAGAACTTATGATATAATACAGCATTTAAAAAATGTACGCTACTCTTCCAGACACAAGCTAATGCTTCCATGGAAGAGTGGTATTAATTAAGATATTTGAACATGAATGTACGCAAATTATTACATAATCTAAATGTACATTATATTTTATATGCTAAAATAAAAAAAAAATATCAGCCACCTGTTTTGATTTAAGCAAAAAAATCATCGCCAAATGCATGTATTTCTTGAAGTTCAGGCACGAATATTAAAATATATTTTAATCATAAACTAAAAATAATAATTTTCCAAATAATTCAACAAAACCATATCCGAAAGGGGATTCATGAATAGATTTTGCACTTTGAAACCAATTTTTTGTGCTAGTTTCTGTGGTATATCGTAAAAGCTTCCGCCTTGTAGACACAGATGGCGGTGATATCATCAGTAGATCCCGCTAGATGGCAGGCAGCGTAGTGCCTAAGTTCTCCGGCAGGGGGTCGGAGGGGCTCAGAGGGTGTGTTTCAGTAAACACACGGCAGAACCATTATAGCTAGCTTCTAGTTAGGTAGACTACCGCAGTCCCAATTGTATTCCAAGTATTTGGAGTCTGTTAGTGTGTCCACTAAATAACAGAACACTACAGTTTCTAAGTAAGAATGTATTTTTTTTTTATATTTCGCGTGAATATCGTGTGTGAATTTCAGCAAAACAACTGGACTTTAGTATTTGGAGGTGTCTGATTAAAGATCTGAAAGATAGATATCATGTCTCACTTGAATCTCATTGTTCCCTCGTCCATATCTTCAAACTTGGGCCACTTCTGCGTGCAAGCGACACAGTTGCAATCGAACCAGTACTGTTCTCGCAGTTCAGACTTCCGCTCTTCGATTCCCTTCCTCGTGAAGAGCGGACCGTAGTTCTCAGACACCTGCTGGCCCTGGCCGATGTTCTTTATGGCCTGGACTATCACGGAGGTGCCTTGGAAGTACCTGAAAGATAAATATAAAATTTAAACGTTATGGGCGGAGAGAAGGCTCTTAGAATGAACAGTACAAAGTACTCAACAGACCAAACCCTAGGCCAGGGATGGCGAACCTTTACGTATCAGCGTGCCATTTTTCTAAAGAAATGTTTAATGAGGTCATAGACGTGCCATCAAATAATTTTGATTTGGAGGGGTGGGGGTGGGGGGGGGGTTATTAAGCGAGTTATTGCCAACGTCAAATGAAAACAAAACAAATCGTTGTCGTGGAAACGATGTTGACCCTCGAGCAATGACATTTGCAGCCGCGTAACTCGCCGCGCTCGTATGACAATTTTTGCCAACATATTTAATCATAGATGTTGACTGTTTATTTTTTTTTGCACTTTTTTTGCTGAAGTAGCCATATTAAATAACATTTAAATCATAGATAAAACTCAAATTAAATTTCAAATACAATTATATAAACGAAATTCACTATTATGTTATGCATAAAGAAACTATACATCATTCATTAGCAATGTAGTTTTCTGCAACTCGCGATGTAGATTTTAGGTACGAAAACAAACGAGTGAGCGTCGCGCTTCACTCCACCACCCTGCGCACCGCACCGTACCACACGTACAACATTCTGTAGCGTAGGGATCACTCGGGTTCGCTTGTTCACCTACACACTTCACACTTTTTTTCGTAGTGCATAATAAATTTTGTGATCAGTGAAGTGCCCAAAATATTGTGTCGCGTGCCATTGGTTCGCCATCCCTGCCCTAAGGGAACCAGGCAATTATGTGTTCAATATGGACAGTAAACCTTCTGAGGCATAGAGAAATGACAACATGTTGTTTACATATAATGTATTTATTGAATGTATAAAAAGTAACTAACGGATTACATTGCTTTATGCCACTCTTGACTGGAATATGGAGTAATAGGATGGGGCGCAGAGCAGCATCTAATCACATAAAACAACTTAAGGTAACTCAGAATTGCATCATAAAGACCATACTAAAGGTCCCCATAAGGACGTCAACAACAGAAATTTTTAAATAGTTTGATGTTCCAAGCATACAGAAAATCTATGCCAAAAACATTCTAATACATCACCACAAAAATGATTCAGAGGCAGACACCTCACATGCTCATAAAACCAGAGCCAAACAAATAGACATACTTAATATACCAAAGTGTAACTCTTCATTTGGACAAAGAAGTTCTGAATTATTAGCAGTAAAGTTATATAACAAACTCCCACTTATGGTGGGTTTCTTCATTTACGGAGAATGCTAAATGCAATGCTAATTGTAAAAGTAAACGGTCAAATGCATAGAAATTTTTAAATTTCGATCGTTTATTTTTACAATTAGCATTGCATTTAGCATTCTCGGTAAATGAAGAAACCCACCCTAAGAATCAAACAAAGTAAAACAAAAAATAGCTACATTAAGGACATTAAACGTTGGCTGAAGGAACTATCGGAAAATGAACTCACTAGTATACTTAAAACATCGTCATAGAAGTTTCTGGAAAACCTTATCCAAACAATGAAGTTAAACCATAGAAGTCGCTGAAAACTTATCCAAAGCATAGTCCCCTTCAGCACAGGATCTCCTAGTGAGGAGGACTACGAATACATTTTCTATTTTATATATATACCTAACATGTTTCATATAAAAATGTGAACAATTATAAATATATATTTACTAAATAAAAAAAATTAAAACCAGCAGTTAAAAACCGGCTCCGCAGGTTTTTGCTGCTAGGCCATGCGGGCGGCTTTTGGTTCCGCTTCGCCCAGTTGAAGTGTTGGTGACCATTTTATAAATCCGTTGGGAATTGGTTCCAAAAATACCCTGTTTCTCGGATCCACTATGATTCAGTGACATATAATCATGGGGACAAAGTAACCGCGACAGGCAATGTCGACATATGTAATATATAGTCGCGTGTTACTATTATTCACAATTCTAAGTATTATCATCAATCTTTCCATTTCTTAATGTAGCTTTTTAATGTAGCGTATTAATAATATAGATGGCAGCCCTTTCGTTTTTGTCTATTTGTAAATTGAGTATGTACGACAGACATTAGTGTATTAATACTGTTCGATTATGCCTCATAAAGTAAAAATTCCCCATCCCAATACTACTGCTGAAGAGTTTTGTCCTCCGTTGAACTCCAATATTGTCGTAGAATTTATACCAAACTCCATCGCCCTCTGTTGAACCCGATCGCTCCTTCAGTGATCTTGCAAAGTTCCTCCATCTAGGTCAGTGGTTCCCAATTGGTGGTCCGTGGATGTTTAATTACGCGATTAACAGTTTATCATTATTGTACCTTGTGGTCCCTGCGAAAACAAATAAATGTCCTAGTGGTCCCTGGTCAAAAAAGGTCAGGAACCATTTATTTTTTTATTTATCTATAACTTCTCACCATACATATGTTCTTATTTTTTTACATACAAAAAAAATTAACCTCATTAGGACTAACAGCCTGTATTGAGGTTAACATTTATAAATTTGAGTGATGATTTTACACACAAAATACTAAAATACATAACACTACATTCAAAACACTAAAATATAATAAAGTAAGAAATAAAAATATCATATTAGTGACCAGCGGTCCTAGCACACTGAAATGGTTATCTTTACAATGTCGAATCGATATGGCATAACAACCGACGATTTTGTACCGAAACGATATTGATATGCAATGTAAGGTAATCAAAAAGAAATTGTTATACGCTGGCAACACTTGAGGTACTTTCTATGTAGCTGTCACAATGTCTATGGTATCGCAGTTTTAGACCGGGAGCCGGTACATAAATCTTACGTCACAAACCTTACGAGTACAAGGATGAAACTACTTTTGTAGTGATAATGGACATTTAGTAAGCCTAAAAAAAGCTGGTGTGCCGCGCATCTTGGCAGATTTCGCGCAGTCATGGAACTAGTGAAATTCTTCAATGGGATGGTTTAGAATCTAGACTACAGTACTTCCTTGGTTTCATTCGTGTACTCGATGATGTAAAATTTACTAATTTCTATCCCAATTTGGCAGACCTGCTAATTTTCTCATCTACTAATCGACCTTTATCATATGAAACCATTCCCTTTCGTGTACCCGATGACGCAATTTTTTCGAAAAAAAACGAGTGTGCTTTAGTTTAGACCACACAACTGAAGTAAAACTTCACTAACTTACGCCGGGTAACCGTTGTATATAATGTTATATAGCATGGAACCATTACAGTTTAGTTGACCGCGAGGTTACAGGAGCCTTGAAACGCATGCCGGGTACCCATCCCCATCCCCATCCCCATCCCCATCCCCATCCCCAACCCCCCAAGTCAAGCGAGCGAAAGGCCCGACCGTTCGCCCACCGTTCGCATCGATTACCGTTCGCATAAAATGTATATAATATCCTTTTCCGTTACGCATTCACCAGCTTACCCCCTTTGTCGAGCGTGCGTAAAGAAGTTTTACTTCAAAAATCGCTCACTATTTCCATGACTGCGTGGAACCTGCCAAGAGGTGCACCGGCAAACTAGCTTGTTTAATGCTTACTAAAGGTCCATTATCACTACAAAGTAGTTTCATCTGTGTACTCGATGACATGGGTTTGTGTAGCCAGGCTCCCGGTCTATAATACCTGTCAAAAACATAGTAATCCAATGTAATAATATGACAACTAACTAATAATCTTCTTTTTTGAACATTTAAAGATCCATTTACATCGAGATTTTTGCTGAGATATCATAATAATATTAAATACACACACTTTAATATACGTTGGAAGTCTGCATGTATTTTTTGACAATAAAAAAGGAGTTAATTGGACAATGAGATCATTAGCCATAATGAGATATATTCGTAAGTACGAAACTGTCAAACGAAAACGTCTGAATTCCGATTTAATTCAATCCTGCAATCTTCGATAATCTGCCTCCGTTCATTAATAAACCAGTAATTATGCAGAAAGAATGTCATTATTAATAAAGTTGTGTAGGTATATAGCCAGTCAAACAAAGGACAGGGTGATTTACAATCTCGTATCGATAACGAAACGATTGCCCTAGCACGCTTGCACCATCGATAGACAGACCGACGTCGAACGGAAATAAATAAGGAATCGACATACGATCTCACACGATGGCAACACTGGGGATCTTTTAATGAATTTTCGTTTCTTAATTTGAAATGTGCTGCGTAAAAATGAAAAATACAATTTCGAATTGAAATTCAAACTCAAATAAATATTGGCGTTTCGCATGTAGATACTTTTTGAGACTAAACGACATTTTAACAAATTTCGTTTCTCGAATTTGAAAGCAAATAATTGATCACCTCTTAAATGAATTAACTGAGTCTATGGGTCTCGTATACGATTTCTTTAAATTCTGAGAGTCTTTTTAGTTCACCTCTACTCATTAATTAGCCAGTTATTTTGCGTAACAAACGACATTATTTAAAAAAATCTGTACATTGACAGCTTATCTGTCACTCCAGAAGCCACGGTAAAAACGGCGTCTTTTGTCAACCGACTGTCGGAATCGTATGTCGTATGTTCACTGTGCTCGAAAATATCGCTAACTGACCATAGACAACGGATTTATTACATTTCGTATTAGTATTGGGGTTTTATCAACCAAGAATGCATACGATTTGGCGGGCTTTTGTCAATCGTCGGTCGGAATATACCTATCAATTGTTGAACGTGCTAGCACATTAGACTACCTACTACCTACTGAGTCTAGTGTTGACATATTCTTACGTCTGCTATAATTTAATAAAAATCAACATAAAACTGTAGTGTACTAAACGTATAGATCTAAACTAGTCCAATTCAAAGATCGCGCTTCTAATCAGTGCATTTATATCTTGTGAAGTGTTATTTTTTCATGTTTTTTGTCTTCACAAAGAAATTGCATGTTAACTGTCAAAAAAATTAATAATAAAAATAAACTGTCATTCTGTACTAAAACAAGCCAGCTGTTAAAAAATACAAAAGTGCCAAAACTGTGTTGAAACTATCACTATTATACATCATACAACTAAATTTATTCACAGCGAAATCACTTTATATAAATTAATTTCATCATGAATACACTATGCATCGTTTGTGACAAAAATATTGACAGTCCAGCCGAATTCATATCTTGTGTTGTCTGTGAAAACGGCTACCATCTTGTTTGTGCAGAGATTGTCGAAAACCTACGTGGTACTCGTAATTCTCAGTGGAAATGTAAAAAATGTTTGAAAGGTTTTACTAAAAAAAGGGCCAAGAATACGATATGTGATTTAAAAATCGATCAAGAACCATCTAGCGACAAACCTACCAAGCAGCTAACTCAACCTTCTAAATCTGTAATCGAGCAGTCAACAGACGCGGAGAAATTTCCTTCCTCAACCATAGATGGCGCAAGCGGTATACTTACATCAGATTATTTCATTAAAGAACTGAACAATTTCAAAAAAACCATAATGGATTTTGTTGAAGAAAAATATGAATCGATTATCGCACAAAACAAAGAAATCCTTGATTCGATTCAATTTTTAGCGGACCAGCAAGACCATCTAAAAAAACGCATAACGGACATTGAATCATCTCAAGAAATGGTCAATACTGATATGTTAGAATTAAAAAAACAAAACGCTGTATTAGAAAATACTACTTCTCATCAGGACGTCAAAATCGACCGGCTGGAGTACATTACACAGATGTGCAATATCGACATCAGAGGCATCCCTGAATCAAAAAATGAAAATATTATGGAAACTCTTAAAAAAATATCAAAAATCATTAATTACGGAGAGACCACGATACCTTTACAATCTGAAATTAATAAAATGTACAGACTAGGACCAAAACTGTCCGAAAAAAATCCCAGATCTATAATAGTGTCGTTCAATAGTATTAAATCTCGAGATGACTTCCTACGCAAAATCAAAGAATATAAAAAATCCTCCACCTCCAGTTCAAGCAAACTCAATACAGCAGATTTAGGGCTATCGCAAGAAGCCAAACAGATTTACGTGTCGGATCATTTAACGCAAAAAGGAAAATTCCTACTCTCCCAAACTAAAAAATTTGCCAGAGATAATAACTACAAATACTCTTGGTCATCCTCGGGGCGCATTCTGCTAAGACAAACGGATACATCCAAAATTATTACGATTAAAAACATCATTGATCTTGATCGAGAAAAACGTCAACCACTGTGACAGATGATAAAAAGTAACTCAACATTTACTTCACTGCTAAAAGAAAATAATCCGGTTAATATCATTTTCATCGCAAGTTTTCATATGAGTTTTTTCTTTGTCTTGAAAAATAATGTATTAATTCAAAATAATGCATTCTTATTCTTTTAAGTAGTTCTATCTTGTAGCAACATAATCAGTGTGAAAATTGTTTATATTAGTATTCACTATTTTTATTATACGTTACCTCCTTTGACTGTAACTCACATTTCTTTAACACTCTCTAAAAAAAAATTATATATCTCCATAAATAATACTTTCATTACAAGTTTTTATTTGAATATTACCGTTATCTACAATTCACACACCCAAAGTATAATACCTAATATTTATCAAAATAATTCATTCTTTCATACGTTAGTAGCTTTTTCTAGTAACAACAAAATCGATTTACTTATACAAGTTAGAAATGCGAGTGGTGCATCTACCTTGTATTTAATTATTCGCTCGTTGAAGTGCGGCATTACATGCAATTCTTGGGCATTTAGAAGGCAGTTCATAATTCTCATCAGAATATTATATATTCAAGGTAATATATTCTGTATTCAGTTTTCGACATCCGTGATTAAAACATTTAATTTAACATTAGGATACAACAGACGTATACCTACTGTTTTTATATCAGGTAAAAAATCCCATTACAAATGCCCACGCTTATTTTTAATCATATTTTTGCAGTTTTCACATGTTACTGTATTTAATTATTGCTTTTTATCACACCTATCAATTACAATCAGAAGCATTATACACTATATTATGCACTTTAATGTTAAAATATATTTTAAGTTGGAATACTATGTATCAACATTATCATTCACGTTATATAATGTACTCTCATTATCTCATAATAATGCACTCTCTCTATTATTGATATTAATTGTATTGTTTGTTCTTTGTTTTTGTTTTATGAGGCATACCAACACCTCAAACATTCTTTTTTATACGCATAAAAAGGTATTTTTCGTTCTTCAATCAAACTCATATGAACTTATCACAAGCAGCGAGAGTCTATGTAAGATGATGTTCCCAGCAAATCTATATAAATCTGGAAAAAATCTTAATTTACATAAATATGTCCTAGTATTAGTTCTATTTTCGCATTTTTCGCATGTTATGGTATTTAATTATTGTTTTTTGGCATCTTTTTCGCATCAACTTCTCCACAGTAACAGCATATACTTTGCATTTGGCCATTTTATTGATTTTATTGTTTTTATATTTATTATATTTGCAGCCTTCATGACAGATATTTACATAATCATCACCTGCTTAGATTGCTTCTTTACGAAACATACCAACACCATCATCTTTTATAACATCTTTTATATCTATAATAATTCACTTTTCTCATTTTTTTCTTTTCTATGTGCTTGTAGTGGAATCAACCGTTATCTCGAAGAAAAATACGCATCATACTCGATTTATCAGAACTCACAATCTCCTATACAATATATTAACAAAATACGGATTAACAACACCGTAATTTACACTTTCTATTTTTACTTTTTGTTTGCTGACTTTTCGCAAAAGAGCTACGGGTTCACCACTACACATCATAGTAAATTTAAACACAATTATGTTTCAGTTACCTTCGGATAAATGTAATGATTCTGGTATTAGCGTTAATATGAATATAATTCGGGATATGGAGAATTTAAACAACTATAACTGGGACTCATATAATCTAAATATCATACATCAGAATATTAGAAGCATATCGAATCTAGACGACTTTACAATTTTTCTTGATCTATTTAATTCCTCTTTTGATGTTATAATATTAACTGAATGCTGGTTAAATAAATACTACACCGTAAAATCAATCCACAATTACTCTGAATATCACACCACAACCAACCTCAACAAATCTAGTGGAATTGTTATATACATCAGGGACGGATTTAAAGCTCATGTAGAGGAAATTCCTTTAGCACAATCAAACTGTATGAAAATAGTATTGAATAATAACATATGCATATTTACCATTTACAGATCTCCTTCCTTCATCAATATTGACCCCTTCCTGTTTTCATTGCAATCAATTTTAAACAATGCTAAAAAATTTGAACAGCAAATTATTATGGGAGATTTAAACATTAATACTATCCCTGATTACCACCGTCAATCAATCGATTATATATGTCTACTGGCGGAAAATGGTTTCACACAGACTATTAACAGCTTTACTCGTGAACAAGGCTCGAGTAAATCTTGCCTTGATCACATCAATGTGAAAAATATTAACTTTATTGACACTTTTGTTATACACTCAACTATTTCAGACCACTATACAACATCTCTTTGTCTTAAAAACAAGCCTCCCACTTCTTCGAAAATTAAATACGTTGCTAAAACTAATTTCAATAATTTAATTGAGGACTTGAGCCCAGAGAACTGGCTAAATGTTCTAGATCAATCAGATACTGACTTAGCAATGAAAGAATTTATTACCAAACTACACGAGTATATATCAAAACACACAAGTAATATAACCGTATCTAATAAACAAATTAAATTCACACCATGGATCACCCTGGGTCTAGTTAAATCGATTCACAGAAGAAATCATCTTCATGAAAAGGCAAAAACATATCCTGATAATTTGGTATTACAATGTTATTATAAAAAGTATAGGAATTTGTGTAAGAAATTAATTACATCGGCGAAAGAAAATTATTATAAGAAACTCATTTACGAAAACAACTTCAATCCAAAACGTTTTTGGGATACCTTTCGCAACATAACCAAATCCAAAATCAATAAATCTTCAGAAATTAAATCGCTATACATTAACACAACAAACTCTGAAGTCCCCAAAGATATGGCAAACTTTGCAAACTGCTACTTTTCATCTGTGGGAGACTCACTTGCTAAAAAAATCCTCGATAAGTGTAAGAAATCAGAAACCGCTCTCGCCAATTTAACTATCCCTAATATCGGTCCCAAAATAGACTCAATCACAACGTCATCTAACGAAGTCATGAAGATAATTGACGACCTTAAGTCATCAAAAGCATGTGGTCCTGATAAGATTTCATCAAATCTTCTAAAAATCATTAAAGGATACATAGCCTTACCGATTGCGTTCATTGCGAATCTAAGCTTTAAATCAGGGAAATTCCCTAACCATTTAAAGCAGTCAATCGTCATTTTACTGCATAAAAGTGGGGACAAATCACTGATACATAATTACCGGCCTGTTTCCCTGCTCAACTCTGTCTCAAAAATTTTGGAGAAAATTGTAAAGAACCGACTCATCCATTATCTAGAAAATAATAACATCCTTTCTAGTAGACAATTCGGCTTTCGCAAAGGTTTAAGCACTGAAAATGCCATCGCTGATTTGACAAAAATCATCTCTATTAATCTAGATAAAGGTAGTAAATGCATTGCACTTTTTTTAGATCTAGCTAAAGCATTTGACACTATTTCGCACAAAATTCTGCTGAATAAACTACAGCGAATTGGGATACAGGGTCAAATTTTCAAGTGGTTGGTTAGTTACCTAGAAAACAGGAGCCAAAGAGTGGATATTAACGGTACTCTAAGTGATCCAGCCAATATTAAATATGGCGTACCGCAAGGAAGTACTCTAGGTCCCATATTGTTTAATGTTTATATAAATGACTTATGTAATACTTCCTTTGCAGACCACATTATTACATTTGCTGACGATACAGTACTTTTATTTGAAGGCAAAACCTGGAATGAGTCTTGCTGTAAAGCTGAATTTGGCATAAACAAAGTTAAACAGTGGCTAGATAGTAATCTCCTCACTCTAAACTCAGATAAAACGAAATTCATCTGCCTCAGTTCAACTCAAGCGGGTCAACCACAAGAAATCCTTAACATTAGAATACACCATTGCAACGACATTATTACATGTAAATGCAACACCTTAGAATGTGTGGACAATATAAGATACCTAGGAATTATCATTGATAAATTTCTGAGATGGGACAAATATATAGCATTTACTTCCACAAAGGTCAGGAAACTTACACATCTATTTATAGCAATAAGAAATATTCTATGCGTAAATGATTTGAAACGAATTTACTTTGCAATGTGTAATTCCATATTAGACTATGCTTCCTTAGGTTGGGGCGGTTGTGCTAAAACTATACTCGATCCCTTAGCTAAATCCCAGAAATCGCTTATAAGAGTCATACTGAAAAAACCCTTCAGGTACCCCAGCGACTCATTGTTCGCAGAATTTCGTGTTCTTGATGTAAGACAATTATACATGAGGAAAATCATAGTACATACTCAAAAACAGAGGCACCAATATGCTTCCGTAAACCACTGTCATAATACAAGACATGCAAAAAAAAACCCAATAGTTCCGTCCACCACTTCCTCATCTTTAGCACAGAGACAATTCTCATACTTAGGCCCTAAATTGCTCAATCTCATACCTGATGCATGGAAGGCAAAGAGTACTAACATTCTGCGTATGCAGGTAAATAATTGGCTTCTGGTCTTGGGGAGAGCTGAATGCGAGAATATGCTAAACAACATTAATTGAATTGTAATTTTTGTTTTTCTTTACATTTTAATTTATATTGGTATTATATTAACATTAAAGTAACTGTTTTTTTTAACATAAAGTAAGTTCGAAAATTGCTCAATTCTGCGTGATATTTTTCCTTAAAGGAAAAGTTCCTTCTTTACTTTCAGTTTTTATTTTTCATTTTTCTTGTTTATCTATTATCATTTCTTTAGTTTATTATGTCAACTAAAACAATAGTAAAAAAAAAAAGTCGTGGTATAACTGAAGGTGTGCTGGTTTTATGAGTGTGTATAGATGTATGTGTGTATGTGTATGTGTGTATATATATATGTATATATATATATATATATATGTGTTTGTATATATTCGTGAAACTAGTATACTTTCAGTTAAAACTAGTATATATATATATATGTGTGTGTGTGTGTATGTATGTATGTATGTGTGTATATATGTATGTATGTATACATATATATATATATATGTATATATATGTATATATATATATGTATATTTTACCAACAGAATTTCTTCATTCATTTTCATTTTCAAATTCATTTTTCTTGTTTTATCTATTAATATTACTTTAGTTTATTATGTCAGCTAAACAATAGTAAAAAATGTCATGGTATAACTGAAAATATTCTAGAATATGAATATACATATGTATTATCTTACCAACAGAATAGTCAACACTATAACTTACTATAATTTACATGTAAAAACATTATCATATTGGAATGTCCTAAAACGGGCATTTGCCTAGTTGGACATTTTAAGTTCATTATATTGTATTATGTAATATTTATAAACAAACAATAAATAAATAAATAAATAAATAAATAAAACATATTGATAACTGACCATAAATGATGGATTTTACCGATATCGTATTGATATAGGGTTATATCGATCGACCGTGCTAGGACCCCAGATGGGTAATTTAAGTATGATTTGTAACAATATAGACCATAAATAAATCTTTAATTTCTATACCCACCAAGAAACAAAGCTAGTTCAAAACAACCATTGATCTAGGTCAGGGATGGCGAACCAATGGCACGCGACACAATATTTTGGGCACGTCACTGATCAGGATCACAAAATTTATTATGCACTACGAAAAAAAGTGTGAAGTAGGTGAACGAGCGAACCCGAACTTGAATGATCCCTTAGCTACAGAAACAAAATTTTGGATACATGGAATGCGTTACCAGACACTTTCAACCGTTTGAAGAAGCTGGCTGATGCTATTTTAACAATATTTTCATCAACCTATGCCTGTGAGTCATTGTTTTCAGAGATGAATAACAATAAAGAGTCGGTTATTTACTGTTTGACAGATGACTCGAGTTCAGCATATTTTCTGCTAAAAGAAACATCTTACAACCCTATGGCAATCATTATTAATCAATTACCCCCATCGGCAATCTGTACCCGGCTTCACATATGTTATTTTTCATCTAACCTGCAACAACAGAAGTCACACTAGTTTTACTAATTTAAATTACGCGTATAATGCTAAATGTTCCTGTTTTTTGTAGTAAATAAAGAGTTTTTAATTGATAGGAAGTACCTATTTATTATTATTATTTTCCCAATAATCACAAAGTCAAAATTATTTGATGGCACGTCTATGACCTCATTAAACATTTATTTAGAAAAATGGCACATTGATACGTAAAGGTTCGCCATCCCTGATCTAGGTGATTACAGCAACCAGTGAATTCTATAAATCAGCATGTAGGTGGATGTTGCCTTCTTGAGTTCAAAGAATTCTGTATAGTAACTCCTCCGAAACTTTTGTTTATTGACCTCATACCTAATATGGCCCCTCTCCCTTGTTTCTATTATGTATGGTGTTACCTTACGACGCCAGGATCGCAGGAGTGATTGAAGAGGGCCAGCGTGGAATACAAGCCTCCTCCCAAGAATACTGACTTCCCCAAGTCCTTCCGCAGTACCTGGTCACTTTCCCCCGGCTTCTCACAGCGAAGCTCAAATATCTCATGAGCATTGAACTGCAGGATCTGAAGGTTCCTCGATATCAATCCACCGATGAATGCCTCAATGTCTTTTGTACTGTTTGATGTGCCGTTACCTGAAATTAATTTGTAATGAGGTTGAAATGATTTTACATTTTTACAGTCAAAAGTTTTATAAGTTTATTATGCCGTGTTACACTGCCTTCTTCTTTAGCCCTTCGAATAATAAGAAAATAATATCTGTTAAGTATTGCCTTCCAAGGTTTATGCGCAAAATTCCTGGTTCTTCCCATGCATTGTTAATGTTCCTATTTATTGGTCATTTTTTAACCCTTTTGCAAAAACAAAAATTGTTCCAAAATCTAGATAAAATAATCTTTCCGATGTATTTATTAGAAATCAAAATTTTTGTTTCTAAATATTAAAATTTTAATATTGGAAATGTAAATCGGCTAAAAATTGCATACCTGCGAATATTCGAATTAAAGTAGAAAATAGAATAAACTTAAAATTTTAAGTACAGATTCCTTTTCTTAACAAAATTTGTAATAAAACTGTCACCTCACTTTTTATCACATTCATACAATTTAAAAAAATTAAATGTGTTTTACATCACGAATTGGCGTGAAATAAAATCGTCACTTATGATCGGGTTTGTAAAATATTTGAACAACAAAGCTTGTACAATCCTAAGGCAAGAGAAGCATTATTTCTTTCGCTTTCTAACATAAAAGAAATCATAAATATTTACATGACAGAAAGAGAGATATCTAAATTTTAATAATGCACGGTCGCACTGGGACAATCTGGGTCTCCTGTTATTATAACGGCGTATATGATGTTTTGGGACAACTTGAGTCTCCTGTGATTAGACGGGTTAGCCAATGTTACACAATGATGCCTGCAAAAACTATGTTTCCTCTGGAAACAAATGGAGGTTATAAATGTGACAAGGTTTGTGTAGGCCAGAAAGGACGATCTCCAAAAGGATATCAGAACACTTTCGAGTTAACTCGGCCACCCTGACAAATCGGTAATTGCAATATTCCCATTTAATTGGAAACCGGCCATTACTTTGGATATGTTCTTGAAGTACTAGGAAGACCCAAAATGCACAGAGCATGTCTAATTAAGGAGGCAATTGAAATTCACAAAAATCCCATTAATATTGATAGACTAGTTCTTGATATGCAGAAAACCATTTTAAATTATACTATAATACCAGCTTGAAAGAGCTGGCAACATGTTCTCACATCTACGTACATAAGCACACACTTAAACACTATCGATTACACATCTGTCTTGATGACGGAAACTGTAATGTCGTCCGAAAGGTTTGCTAAAGAAGGAGGTAGCGCAACACGGCATACAACCTTAAAAAATAAATCACATTAATGCAATGAGGTTTTTTCCATATTTTTTATTTCAATGAAAATGTATTACATCATTTAAAGAGTTTAAGGCACCAAACCACAGTAAAATTTTATATTTTTTCAACTTTTTTCAGTTTCTCTTACTGAAAGATGCAGTTGTTAATTGCTCTCATCAGACGTTTTAAAAAAAATTGTAAAATTGACGGAGATAGAGTATTTCCTGTGAAACCGTTTGAAACAGTTTGTATGCTGAATTACCCTTGAGCAAAACTTTGTAAAATTGACGGAGATAGAGCATTTCCTGTGAAACCGTTTAAAATAGTTTGTATGCTGAAATTACCCTTGAGCAAAACTTTGTAAAATTGACAGAGATAGAGCATTTCCTGTGAAACCGTTTGAAATAGTTTGTATGCTGAATTACCCTTGAGCAAAACTTTGTAAAATTGACGGAGATAGAGCATTTCCTGTGAAACCGTTTGAAACAGTTTGTATGCTGAATTACCCTTGAGCAAAACTTTGTAAAATTGACGGAGATAGAGCATTTCCTGTGAAACCGTTTGAAACAGTTTGTATGCTGAATTACCCTTGAGCAAAACTTTGTAAAATTGACGGAGATAGAGCATTTCCTGTGAAACCGTTTGAAACAGTTTGTATGCTGAATTACCCTTGAGCAAAACTTTGTAAAATTGACGGAGATAGAGCACTTCCTGTGAAACCGTTTAAAACAGTTTGTATGCTGAATTACCCTTGAGCAAAACTTTGAATGCATTTTACTGGAAACTACGTTTTCCAACCTGGTTGACAACATATTAAAAAAAAAAAACAATCAAATTTGCATGCACCAATCTTAAACCGTTCGAAAATCCAGTCTCTATGGCTATTCTGCACCCCAACTATAAAAGTACGGTCCAAAATTATAACCTGCTTTGTAAAGCCGGGTACAGATTGCCGTAACGTAACATGCCATGTATCACGCAATGAAAGAATTTGCCGTCCACATTGTCGCAATGTATCATGCAATGTAACAGAATTCCCATAGTGTGGACGCCTTGCGCGCACGAACCGTACACACCACGCGCACGAACAGAGCATTTCAACTCATGCGGGCCGTAATCCACAAAGTGTTGGCTTTTTCACCGAACACAAAGGGGCGCGCAGTGTGCACGGAGCATCAGTGTGGACGGCCTTTTCGTGTCTATACGTCAGAACTCGCTCGAACAATGGAGGACTTGTTCTCGGCGGACTGAGCTATGTTCACCGCGCGTATGCCGGAAACAGATGCGAGTAGGTACATGCTCGGTTTGTGCACGCGCTGCGTCCACACTTATGAAATGTTCCTTTCATGTTACATTGCATGTTACGTTACAGCAATCTGTAACCGGCTTAATAGGAATCCATAAAAAGATGTCAGTTTTGGGCCATTTAGTGAAGTTTTATGTGGAAAAACGTACCTATTTTATTAAATTACGAAAAAATTGTTTTTCGCTTTGGTAAAAATCGTTACAAAAATAAGAACACCTCCAGTGCCAAAGTGTAAGCTTCCTTATGATAAAATATCCATCCACACAAAAAACAAAGAGATAATAAGATTTCCCTATCTTGTATCACATACACATGTATATTTATATTGCTTATAAATTAAAATGTTTTATACATATACGTATAGTTGAGACCCTTACAAAAAGATTGGTTTACAATAATCATTAAAAATATTTGACAGGGTAAAGGAGAGGGAAAAAATTACCATTTAGAGTGACTTCAGTGTCATCATCATCCAAAAAATACCTTGTCTTTTTCAGTAATTCCATCAGAAACACAGCCATGTGCGTACGCTGGAAGAAATCAGCTTTGGATCTCTGGTCTTCATGGCGGACCAAATTATAAACGCATCTGTAATCGTTACTCAAGTATTTCCCCGTCGGTTTCTCGTTGAGTTTTGGCCGGAGCTGTTTGAAGTACGAGAGGGGTTTTTGGGTGATTATCCTAAGGGCCATGTGGCAGGTGATGGAGCATCCCGAGTCCCAGACGATGCGGAGAACGGAGCACTCCACCGAGTGGTGGGAGTTTAATGCCTTCAGTTGACACGGTTCACTACAGAATATCACATTAGAACACGTTGGACAGGCGAGGGGCACGACACATCTGGAAATTTTAACACATGTTTAAAAAATTTAACTGAGGGAGCAGACTCCGGATCGGCAAAGACGGGTGATAAATGAAAAGCATCAGGTCAAAGTAGTGAGTCAGTCTTTATTGATGAGCTACGTAGCGAAGGTCGAAGCGGAGAGGAGTGACGGAGGTGCAGTGAGTGTTGCTCGGTGTTACTGATGCATGAAGATGGCCAGGAAGCTGCGGCGGTGAAGATCACAGATCTTTAGGGAGCCGGCGTGTTGCTCTACACCGTGGCGGTGGAGAAGTGACCTTGGTCCAGGTGGTCGATCGACGTCGTGATTAAATTCCAGTGCATGGATTCTTAGCAAAAGTGGGCGCTACAGAAATTGATGGCGAAAAATAATGGTGTCGCCACATAACCACTGGAGCGATCACGCGAAATAAATAAATTTGCTTCGATTGCTCGAGATTTCCCAGAAGGTAATTTTTTTAAATTTTTCACCATCATTAAAAAAATCATACCTTCGAATTTTAACATTGAGACATAAAAACTGTAAAAACCTGTATTTTACCAGTTTTCTCATATTTGTAGGATTTATATCCGTAAATATAATCGTAAAGTGTATAATCGTGCGAATTCTGTGTGCTTTTTACTTGAAACTGCCGTGAGGGATACTCATTCGAATCAACATAGAATATTTTCAAATTCTGTATGTTGTATATGGTGTACTTGATAATGAAAGGTGCCTATTTAGGGAAAAAGGACTTAATTTTATCCGTAAAAAGCTGATCAAAAATTTGGCGGGAAAAAATATTTAAAAAATTCATTTTTAACATTGTTCTAAAATAGACTACGAAGTTCAGATTTGCGACATCTATGGTCAAAATAGATAAAGTATTTCAATAGCTTCGTTTTTTAAAATAAATGGTCGGCCAAGGAAATGTTTTAAATAATTACAATAAATGTTTTACGAATGGTAGGAAAATGTGGTCCATTTTTGGACACAATGGACAATTGGAACACAACGGGACCCAAACATTTTGTTCCAAATAAGCAAAGTTTAAGAGAGGTAAGAAAAATTATTTGCTGAGCTTTTTTTGTATGTATACATACAAATTAGGTACATTTACTTATGTACTGTACCTACAGCATTACAAATTGAAAGCGTGAATGTTATTTACTGTTATTTTTGAATGATTGATTTGTGTTATTTCACAATTTATTCATTTAAAATTATTACATTTATAGTAATCTATCGCTCTATTATCTGACAACCAATAGAAATCACAAAATCAAGCTCTATAATTTGTTTGTTTCCTTAAGAAATAAGTGTTTTAATATTTTTTGCATATTTTGTAAGTACGCACTATAATCTGCCGCTAATTGAACACTTGCACACTTTTGGGATGGCATTGTTTTAGTGTGAGGGTACTTGTTTTACCTATATTTGCGGCACGTTCCAGAGTAGTAGATACTTTTGATATCACCCCCATGAAAGACCACAATTCAGAATCAAAAAGTTGCTCGAAATGACCAGGTACTTCCCCACTTCCCCCTTCCTCCCATCATCTCCTGCCCCTCCTCAGTACCTCGCAACATACTCCACCAATTGGGAATGCTATTACATATAGTCTTATTGGCTCCAGACGGTAGGGAGCAGTTGGGACTCTTGTAGAGTATTCACATTAAAAATAACAAAAAACCATGGACATATGAATATATCTGGACCTGCCCTAAGTTACAAAAGCGTATTATTTCCCCCTCCCCATAACGGTTCCATGGAGCCAGCTCGGCTTACGTTACCTCGCTTGAATCTAAAAAATGTGACGTCATCATTCTTGTCCTGACCAGCGCCGAGCTAGCATCATACATTTTACGAACAAAAATGAGAGCTTGTGCTATACATTATAACCTAATATATGTGGATATAGCGAATGTGGGCGTTTCTCCAGTGAGCTTGTCGCTGGTTACAGGGGTAAGTAAATTATGAAACATTTGTAAAAGTGTCTTAACTAAATACGGCAACAAAATATTCCTCTGTGAAAAAGGGTGAACTTTACTTTGCCGCGTTTGGACTACGCAAATATTTTAATAACGTGGCGGGCAATTCGCGCTCCCATGTAAAAAGGTCTATTCATTCAAAAGCAGATTTTGCTTTTAAGAACTAAATGGTGATATTATAATGCGAGATGCCTAAATACTGTCAGATTGATTTTTTAACGAATCACAGTCATCTTTCCCCTCTTCGCCCTCCATAGTTTGGTTTTACCCCTCATCTGTATCTTCTCGTCTATCCATTTGGATGTCTATGCAAAAAACAATGGTCATAATCATTGTAAGCAATAAAGTTTTCTAAAGGGAGTACATTTTAATACATATGATTCATCTGCCCACCAAATGCGTGGCGGGCCGGATTAAGAGAGGTCGGTTGAGGGAGACACTTTGACCTCTCCGGCCGAACTCTCCCGACCCACCGCCTTGCACCGCAATGGGAGGGATGGATTTATACATCACTCACTCCTGGACACACTGACCCCCAAATTCCTACCTACCCTTAACACCTTTTTCTCTTCTCTGAACTTCCTCTCCTTCCCTTTTTACAGCATCCCTTAAGATGACAAAATACCGGTTCTACGATAACTCAACAAAGTGACATTGCAAGCATATACAACAATACTACATGTAAACAGTGCACGGTTTTGCTTCTGCTCCAGTTTAAAACATAAATAAGAATACTTAATTTTATACCTGTGCGCATAGGAAATACTAAATTACAAGTGCAAATCAAGTTTTAGTGTGGTGATAGAATTCTAAGTAAATCTAATCTCGCAGTTAAAATATACATCAAAAACAAAATAATTATAAATCTGTCATCAGAACTGTCAATTTGAACTTGCTTCTAGTGTGTGTGTATGAAACGTTATACCTTCACATTTACGCATACTATCCCGAGTACGTGATCCAGGGGAGCTAAATTTTTTCTTATATTATATTTCTACCTCGAACTGCTAATTATGGATTTGTGTGATCCCTACCACTTTATTACGACGGCAAGTAATATAATAAACTCTTTAAACAGTACCATTATGGGTCCATGTAATAAATTTACCAAAGAACAAATGGCTAAATTAACTCCTAAATTTTCGGAACTTTTGGGTAATATTAGTGTAGTTGGGGCGAAAGTGGGCTTCCTAGAAGGCGAGCTGAAGGCCTATACAAATATCTCACAACAGAAACCGCTCCAGGTCCAACAATCCATCCAAGACCTACCTGGAAATTGAGGAGAGAAAATTACGATCCAAGAATATTATAATGTTTAATGTACCCGAGTGCTCAGCTGATACTCAAACTGACTGCATGAGGGAGGATAAGAACAAAGTTTTGAGTATCCTAAACAAAGTTGAAAAGGTTGATACCTCTGAAATTAAAATGTTCCGTTTAGGTAAAAAAGAAATTAATAAAATACGTCCGATCAAGATTGAACTGTCAGACCAACATCAAGTGAAACTGGTTCTTTGGTTCTTCAAAAAAAGGCGATAGACTACCAAAATGTCAGTATCAAAACCAAAAAAGACTTAACGTGGGTTCAGCGCCAAGAAATTCAAAATGTATGGTTTCATATAGTTTGTTAGGTACATGAAACGTCAAACGTATTTTGAAAACCTCTACAATAATAAACCTAAAAGTGTGATAAAAAGTGAAGTAGACCATTACAATCAGTGCAGTCCTGCGCAGTTTTGAACGCGCTATCGACGAGTGTTTATGCCTTCAAATTTTTCCACACGGAAATATCAAAATATGTGTTTTTGAAAAATATAAAACGGCACGCCAAAGTTCACAGTTTAATTCTTTCAAAGAAAAAAACGTTGCTATTTTCTGAAGACTGGTGGAAGTAAAATTAAATAAAAGTTAATAAAAGTGAACAATCCAGTTACGGTGTTTTTTATTTAAAAAAAAAAGTTAAACAAGTTGCAAAAACATTCTAGTGCGACAATAAAGACAATCAATAAATCGACGCGCTGTCCGCGTGAACCGTCACACAAATAAATACGAGTGTTCTTCCCGGTATTGCGAATAGAGCCCGTGGCCTTGTGGGCCAACGCGTCGGAACTGCTTTTTGCCCGAAGTAACAGAATATTGCCGCGCTCGGTTCGAAACTCACACCTGCGAATTTTTTAAAAATTTTTATTTGTTGAATTTTTAATTTTTTTGTTTTTGTTTTTAATAAACGATGTTAATTTAATTACCAAACATCCGAAGGAGTGAACAAATCTAAATATGGAGGAATTTATAGAAGACATAAGAACTGATATTAATAAAATAACAACTGTTAAAGACTCTAAAATAAAACAAAGTTTAGAAAACAATATTAAAAAGCTGGAAGAAGCGATAAAATGCGAACATTTAAAACTACAAAATAAAATAATTCAATTGCAAGAACAAATAATTCAAAATAATGAAAATTACTGTCAAAAATTAGAAAAAATAATTACAACAAATCAAAATGTTAAAACATACGCTGAAGTTAGTGCGCAAAACAAATCCCCGGTTTTATATCCCATCATTATAAGTTCAAAAAACGAAAAAGAAGATATCAAGGAAATAATAACTAAGAACGTAAAGATTTCTAAAACTGGCGTTGGTATTGCTAGCATCAGAAAAACATCGAAAAACCAACTTATTATCAACCTTAACAAAGAAGAAGATAGGATCAAGACAAAAAACGAAATTGAAAAAATGAACCTTGAAGGAATTAACGTGGGCGAATTAAAGAAGAAAAGTCCGTGTATGATCTTCAAAGGAATCGACGAGAACTACAATAAAGAAGAATTTTTAAATGACTTAATCCTACAAAACGAAGACATAAACATATTAAATGTAGAAGAAAAAATCAAAATAAAAGGAATAATCAACATTAAAAAATATAAACATATTAACATTATTATCGAATGTAACGGAGACATTAGAAACTTACTACTAAAAAAAAAAAAAGTAAACCTGGGTTTCTCCCAAATTAAAGTGGAAGACTGTAACCCGTTAATGCAATGCTACCATTGTCAGAAATATGGCCACACAGCTACGCGCTGTCTAAGAATAAACGAAAAACCAATCTGCCCTCACTGCGCTGGAGATCACGGACTCAAAGACTGTCAAAACAAAAATGAAGTGCCAAAATGCATCAACTGCACAACTAACAACCTACTTAAAAAGAGTTCTTATCCAACAAATCATAAAGCCAACAACGAAGAATGCAAACAACGCATAAAAATGTTACAATTTGCAAAGGAACGAATCGACTACAACTAAACATGGATGATTACATTACAAAAAAAATCGACCAAAACTATAATATTACAGAAGAAATATGCGAAAACGTTGACGAAATTAACAAATGGTGTCATAATACTGATTCCGCTTTTCTAGTGCTAAACATGAACATAAGAAGCCTTTCAAGAAATCTAGATGAATTATTAATAAACATTAATAATTTAAGCACATCACCGGTGTGCATAGGGTTAACTGAAACACACTGCAACAGCGATCAATACATAAGTGCGCTACCCAACTACCGAGGAATTGCAACCAAAATATCTATAAACAAAAATAGTGGAATAATTATGTTCGTACGCGACGATTGTGAAGTGTTAAACACAGAAGAAGTGAACATTGAATTTGTCAACTGCTTAAAAATAGATATTAAATTTAAAAATTGTATTTATAGAATTATAACAATATACCGTACACACAAATCAAACATAACGAATTTTACAAACGAACTTTATCTATACCTAAATAAATTAACAAAGATTTTTACGATTGTATGTGGAGACTTTAACATAAATATTTCTAATAACCATAATTCAATTGAAAAAAATAACTTCTTGAACATGATGACTCATCACAACTTCAAATCGTGCATTAATAACTATACCCGAGAAGTACCAAATCAAACGCCATCTTGTCTAGACCATATTTGGTGTAATGTAAACCTGAATAATATAAAAAATGTCAAATCTACGATTTGGAAGATAAACATAACCGATCATCACGCAACACTTTTTAAATATGAAACTAAAAATAAAAACAAAAGCATACATAAATTAAGTACCACAAAAACCACATTAAACTACCAACTATTAGAAAAATCACTCTCAACAGAAAAATGGACTGAAGTAATTAACAGTAAGTGCGCTAATGAATGTGCATATTTTTTTGAAAAAAAATTATCAGAACACATTATAAATGCCTCTGAAATTAAAAACTTGCATCAAAACTCAAAAACAAAAAAAATTAAACCCTGGATCACTAACGGATTAGTAAAAGCAGTTAGAAAAAAAAATAAACTTTTCAAACTAGCTCATCAACCGAATGCTAAAAAATCAATTATTTCATATTACAAAAAATATAAAAACATATTAACAACTTTAATTCGGAAAACGAAAAATAGCTACTACTCCCAACAAATTATAGAGGCCAGAAATAATAATAAAAAAATTTGGACTACAATAAACGAAATAATAAATAAAAATAAAAAGAGAAGTTGTATATCCGAAATTTCAGATGGGAAAAAAACTTACAATGTCCAACTCGACACTAAAAAATGCTGCAATATTTTAAACAACTCTTTTGTAAATGTTGGAAAAAATCTGGCAAACGCTATACAAACATCTCCCAACAATAATAAAAATAATCCCCACACTACCCAACACCAATATAATAATTTCAACAAAATAACAGAAACTGATGTTGGAAAAGTTATCGACGATTTAAAGGGGGGCTCTGCTCCCGGTTATGACAACATAGATGTAAACATATTAAAAACAATGAAACAATATCTAATTTGCCCATTAACTCATATAATAAATACAAGCCTTATAAAAGGTGTATTTCCAAATAATTACAAAAGAACAATAATAACACCGATATATAAAGCAGACTGCCCAAAAGACCCACAAAATTACCGCCCTATATCCCTTTTATCTAATATATCAAAAATATTCGAAAAAATTGTAAAAAACCAAATCTGGGCCTTCTTAGAACAACATCACATTATAAATTCTAAACAGTATGGTTTCAAAAAAAACACCAGCACCCATGATGCCATTGCGAAAATAACAAACTATATATATACCGCCCTAGACTCAAATGAAAAATGCATTGGAATATTTATTGACCTTAAAAAAGCATTTGATAGTATATCTCATACTAACTTAATAAAAAAAATCAAATCAATTGGAATAAATGGACTGGTGCTATCCTGGATTATAAGCTTTTTGGAAAATAGACCACAACAAGTAAAAATATTAAATGAACTAAGTGATTCCGAAAGTAGTAACTTCTCAATACCACAAGGCACAGTTCTAGGACCACTTTTGTTCATATTATATGTAAATGATATATTTGAAGTTGCTAAATACGGGCAAATTATCTCATATGCAGATGACACAGTGCTTCTTCTAAAAGCAAACACATGGTTAGAACTGAATAAAAGGGCTAACATAGACATGAATGAATTAAAAACATGGTTTGACAATAACCTACTAACATTAAACTCTAAAAAAACACATTACATACCATTTTTCATAAAAAAAACAAACACGCCAAATGAAATAAACATAAGGATCCATTCTGCACCACACACTCAACAACACCACTGTAACTTATTGTGTACTAATATTGAAATGAAAACTTCAACCAAATATCTAGGAATCACTATTGACCAATGTCTAAAATGGATACCGCATATAACCATTCTTAAAAACAGAGTACGAAAATTGACATATATTTTTAGCTGTTTGAGACACATTCTAAGTAAAGAACTACTGAGAATGACGTACTTCGCACTCTGTCAATCCATAATCCAATATGGTATAATAGGATGGGGTGGCGCCTATAAAACTCACACACAATCTCTTTACATTGCGCAAAAACTAATAATTAAAATAATACTAAAAAAATCATTTCTATATCCATCTGAACTCATATTCAAAGAATTTAAAGTCAGAAAATTAAATACTCTCTTCCTGTATCATTCAACCTTACAAGTTTACAAAGAGGATATCCTAAACAAATCCATACCCTTCAAAAACACAGTAAATTTTAGGCAAAAATACACGTTACCAATTCCCATTTGTAAAAAAACTTTGGGTCAACAAAACTATAAATACTTAGGAACAAATTTCTTTAATAAATTACCAGAAAATATAAGATCCCTTAAGGACAGTTACAAAAATTTCAAAACACAATTAAAAAAATATACTGAAAACCTTAACTAAAAAAAATAAATAATAATTAAAAAAATATATACATATACACACATATGTTTCTCTTATTCTTAATATATACTAAATAAAAAAAAATCAAAATAACCTAACAAATAATACTTCCTCCCATACACACAAGCATTTGCTTATTATGGGAGTACATTTAAAAAAAATATGTATATTTGTATTAAATAATTGTATTTAGTTTTTTTTATTTTTTATATACTTTCATTATATTTATGTATCTATTGTATGTACTGTAAAAAAAAAAAAAAAAAATGGAAGGAATTAGAAACCGTAAAAATAAGGGAGAAAACAATTTAACTATAAAATATATTAACAACTCACCTAAAATTATCAATGTTCAACCAAAAAACTCCAGCCATATAAACGCCGCATCTACTACCAGAACGTCAGGGGCCTCAGAACAAAACTAAAGGAGTTCAGAGTAAATGCTCCATCTTTCTCAAACGATGTCATCATACTCACTGAAACCTGGCTAACATCATCGATCTTCTCAGCGGAGCTTGGACTACATAGTCACCATGTCCACCGAGCTGACCGGAGTCAGAATACTAGCTCCAGTACAAGAGGAGGTGGAGTCCTGATAGCGGTCCGCAAACACATTAATTCGAAAATACTTTTAAAAAAAAATCCTGATGTAGAACAATTGTTCGTATTGTTAAGTGGTGATTTTAAGAAAACTATTATTGGTACTGTTTATATCCCTCCTAATTCTAACATATCAATCTATAAAAAACATTGTGAAGATGTTGAGTTAGTAATAACAAAATACCCAAATCATAAAATAATTATTTGCGGTGATTACAACCTACCTAATTGCAATTTTAACAATTTAGACAGTAACTTTAATTCAATACCAGCAACCGCCTATGAACGAGAGATTCTAGATATGTCTTTACTTTTTAATTTAACCCAATTCAACCATGTACGTAATATTAATAATCGTGTTCTTGATCTAGTTTTGTCAAATGAGAGCAATGTGATTATAAATAAATCATTGGAGTCTATTCTTCCGATAGACAACCACCATCCCCCACTAGCAATAATTATCCCTTGTACTAAAGAAGGCAATCAAAAAATTTCAACTCCTACGTTTAACTTTAAAAATGCGAATTATCAGGACATAAATAATCGTCTCCACAAGGAAGATTGGTCATTTCTTAAAGAAGGCGATATTAATAAAAATATTGAATCATTTATCATTATTTCAGATCTAATCCCACTTATTCATTTCAAAGAATCAAAATATCCGAAATGGTTCAATAAAGAACTTGTTCAATTAACTGGCCTTAAAAAAGTTTTATATAAGAAATATAAAGAAGACAGGTCTTTATCAAATTATATTGAATTTAAAAACATTAGAAAAGATTGCAAAATCTTATCAAAAATTTGCTACAATTCTTTTATTAATAATGTTGAAACTTCAATAAATCATAATGTAAAGTATTTCTGGAACTATGCAAAATCAATGAAAAATAACAACTTTGGTATACCCGCCAACTTGGAATATGCAGGTAAAAAGGCCAAAGACACTCAAAGTATCGCTGACCTTTTTGCTGATTTTTTTAAAAGTGTTTATGAATGTGATACACCAGTTTCTGCTAGTACAGTATCAAATTTTACCACTGATCATAATCTTAATTTATCTTGTATCCACATAGAATATAATGATATACTGACTGAACTTAAATTACTAGATCGAAGTAAAAGCGGTGGACCAGATGAAATACCTCCTGTTTTTCTGAATAATTGTGCTAACAATCTAGCGTATCCCTTATTTTTGCTTTTTAATCAGTCTTTACGAACAGGATGTTTTCCTATTAAATGGAAATTCAGCTACCTAACACCTATTTTTAAAAAAGGTGATAAACACGAGGTGATTAACTATAAACCGGTTTGCCTTTTATCAACAATTCCTAAAGTTTTTGAAAAAATTCTTCTTAAAAAAATTATTTTCCGATTAAACCACGTCATTTCTCCGGAACAACATGGTTTCTCTACTGGAAAATCTACCCTTACTAACTTATTAACGTATCAAAACTATATATCTGATTCCATGTCTAGTAAATGTCAAGTTGACTCTATTTATACCGATTTGAGTAAGGCGTTCGATAAAGTTAATCATGAGTTATTGCTGAATAAACTGCAAAAACTCGGTATAGGTGGTTCACTATATAAGTGGTTTAACAGTTACTTGATCAACAGATTACTGGCTGTTAAAATTGATGGTACATTTTCGTACAAATTCACTGCTACGAGTGGTGTTCCTCAGGGGTCACATTTAGGTCCAATCCTGTTTTTATTATGTGTTAATGATGTGTTATATATTTTCAATGATGTTCAAGTATTAATGTTTGCAGACGACCTGAAATTATTTAAAGCAATCAGAAACATTAATGATTGCCATATATTGTCAAATAACTTGTTGAGATTTATTATATGGTGTCATGATAACCGCTTGCAACTTAACATAAGCAAATGTCAAATTATGAGGTTTTATCGAATAAAGAATCCAATATTTTTCGTTTATTCCATTAACAATATGTCGTTAGTATCTGTCTCGGAAATCAATGACTTAGGTATTTGGTTTGACACGAAACTCAACTTTATCAAGCATATAGAAATAATAACCAATAAAGCTTTGAAAATGTTGGGATTTATTTTAAGGGTATCTAGTGATTTCAAAAATGTCAATACTTTAAAAACATTATATATGTCACTCGTAAGGAGTCATTTAGAATACAATTCCACGGTTTGGTCCCCAAATTATGAGGTTCATTCACATGCGATTGAAAGAATCCAAAATAAATTTTTAAGATATGTGAATTTTAAAATGGGCATTCCTAGTGAATGCCTAAATTACGATAACGTACTTTGTTCATTAAATTTAATAAAATTATCTGATCGTAGAATCATTTCCGATTTAACCTGTTTGTATAAAATCATAAATTCAATGTTTGATACCCCTGATTTATTATATGTAATTTCTTTTCATACTCCAGGCAGGTCAGTCACAAGACAGTACCTACCATATTATTGTAGCAATTCTAATTCAACAAGTCAATATTATACTCCTATGCGACGGATTCAACAGCTTGGAAACAAATACTCCGATGTTGTTGATATATTTAGTACATCAATTTTATTATATAAGCATACCTTATTGAAGTTTTTTTCATAAAATAGGGGAATATTTTGCTAAAGCTATCAAAATTGACTAACACATTGACAGTATTTTGTTGGCTGAAAGAAAAAAAAACTATTTCGGATTTTTTGTATTTTGTACCTACATACTGTGTGGTTCAAAATTCAATACCTAATATTTTTACTTTGTATTTATTTTTGTGCAAGTGTTTTAAACAGTAGTTTCCTGCACTATTTACTAGTATAATTTCGTTAATATTGTTATATATATGTATGTAAAAGCCTAAATAGGCGTAAATAAATAAATAAATAAATAAATCAATTTCAACACTCCTTTGAAAATTAATTAAAAATTATGAATTTTTTTTTAGAAAATAAACCATAATCTAACCTAACCTAACCTAACTTAACCTATTTTTTTAATCACTTTTCGTTGAAGTTGCACGATTCTGAGTTGTCCGGTAACCCAAAAAACAACACTAACGGCAATAGAATTAGCAAAATGACTAATAATGTGTTTCAAGTTCCCCAAATCAAAACCAAATTGATGCAAACACATTGCAGTTTTATTGGTCCTCGTACAAATAGACTTGCCATAGTCTCACAAACTCAAGATATAATGTGGCAATTAATCAAAACTCTTTTGTTTTCAGCGATTTTCAATAATTTCTTAATTCAAAAGTTATTCGTGTATGATAAAGATAGACGCTTAAAAGAATATGTGCATATGGACGAAACAAAAGATAGAACGCGGGCAGCATTTTCGTATTCAAATTTCAAAAGTTCCATCGAATACTGTCTCAAGGCCGACTAAAGTAGGAGGCCTGGGCACCAGTCGAATTTTGAGGTGTCAAATAGCTATAATGAACAACGATAGTTTGTAAATGGCGTTGATTGTTATTGTATTTGTTGTTTCTGCTGATTTGTATGTTGTTTTACCGCAGGCAAGTAAATAAAGAATCATTAGATTATTATAAAAAGTAAATTTTACTTAGCGACGGCATGGCATCGACTTTGTAATTTGGCTGTTGCGCATCCAGATCTGTACTTTAGTAGGCCTTGAGCTCTCTAATGACGCATAAAATCTTTGGGCGGAAAGCAATTGTATTATTTTTATAATCGATAATAATAAGTAATTTGCATGTATTTACAAATGAAATGTTATTCCTTCACTTTTACTACTGTTTACCGTGTAATGGAAACATTTTCTCATCACACAGGAGGAAATTTTGGCGCTTTTTAATGCAATTTACTTACTAGTAGGACACGACCTTACTCGACGCGTGGCAGTTTAGTACTAAAGTACTAGAAATCGAGTACTCTACAATTGTCTTGTTGTTGGCTTCCCATTTTGAGATTTCTACCCCGCGTCTAAAGTATGTAACGTCTTTGCTCGTACATTTAATCTTCTACCAAAACACATTCAAATGACAGATAAAATATCACTTTACATAAAAGAATTAAAATTATGGCTAAATGATGCAGATGTTTAAACACTTTTTGGTTAAAATTGATGTTTATTAAGTAGGTACTTGTTCTATGGGCAATTTCTTCTAGGCAAGTACCTACCTAATTTTATTATTTTCTTTCTGTTCCATTATTCGAATTAGTTCTATAGAAGAAAACAAAAGAAGGTTGCTTCTATGTCTTACGTAAAAAATGTGTTCCAACAAGCATATCACAATATGAATCCTGTAAAGAATCAGGATTATGTAAATAAAGGAATAATAAATTATGACCAGATAAACAAACACAAAACAAGCGTTTAATTTACAATAGTGAGTACCACAGAAAATCTCCACCTGAAATCAAACAAGAGCGTAAAAAGCGCCACTTTTTTATAACCTTCATACTTCACTTTTTAATACAATTCTACTGTAACTTCAAGACTAACTTTATTTATCTTCTTGAAACCATAACAAAAAATCAACTAACTTGTATGTGTCACTTTGTTACTATAATATTTTCAAAGATACATACCTATATTTTTAAACTTTCACTTTGAAATTAACATTTTTTACTTGTACCACTAACTTATTGGTGTAATTTAGCACTTTAGTTTATATTATCCACGCACAGGCAGCACCTTAGTGGGTCCCCATTATATATTTTTTACTTTTTTTCATTATTTGTATCTTGTGTTATGTCATATATATGTAGAAAATATGTAAAAAAATTCATTAATTTTTGGGGATTGCTGGCAACGGTTAATATGCACTTTTTTTGAAAAAACCTTTTGATTCACCTTAATTACATTAACCTTTTAACCGCTAAAAAAATATACCTAAGCAGTCGCCCCCACGCGGCACTTTCTTTTTCGAATGTCATTTTTACATAGACCCTTTTAAAAAACAAAATCATTGTCTGGATTAATCCTAAAAACATTAATAAATCTTGATAACATCATCCTCCAATATCGAAGTATCAATAAACATTAATTTGAGATCAACTGAAATGAAGATAACGTTATAATTGCGTTAATATAAACACGCCGTGAATATCAACAAACAAAGCAATCTCTAACATGGCCGCTTCTAGCAACGTATGACGTAACATATAGCTACCTACTTGCTCGTGTAGTGAAATACGAGACGCGTCAAGAAGGGCCACTGCGCCGATGCTCTATTTTTATTAATTGTTTTTGTGTTTAATTCGTAGAACTCCCATTTAATTTTTTGTTTTTTTTTTAAATTTAATTAAAATTTAATTTGATAATGTTATAATGCTTGCAAAACCATTTTCAAACTGTAAACTTAAACAGCTGTAACAAAAATACACACTAAAATACTTGCAGAGCTTGGTAATAACGATATCAATTTTAATTTTATCGAATTTTAAAAGATGCTGTGGTTTTAGTTTATAGATACTTGTACAGTTAACATTTTATTGATATTTATGTTGTGAAATTATTTTATATTGTTTTCACTGATAAATTTGCATTAATAAGATCTACATTTTACGGCAGTAAATCGCCGTAAAACGTTAATTTATGCGGTTGATATCGACCTAATTCGTATTATTATTTTATAAATCTAAATTGGTTTACACCGGAATGCCGTATTTTTACGAATTAACTTCGATTATATGGATTTAAAAAGCTGGCTGCGGCGGAAATCGGCCGCAAATTTCTATTTTTGAGGAAATTTACCGTATTTTTACAAATTTACTCGAAATATCTGAATTCACAGGGCCGGCCTCTATGGAAACGGCCACAAATGTTTGATTTAAACAGAAATGGTGGGTATTTTTACGAATACTATAAACATCTTAATTAGAATGGACGCCTGCAACAGAAATCTGCTGCGAAATTTCGATTTACGCGGAAATATCGTATTTTCTGTGAATCAAACGGGTATCTAAATTTAGAGGGCCAGCCACGACGTTATTCGGCTGCGAAATTTCGATTTACGCAGAAATATTTTGTATTTTTACGAATTTACTTCTAATTCCCGAATTAGAATGGCCGCCTGCAAAGGAAATCCGGTGCGATATTTCGGCGGAAATATGGTATTTTTGTGAATTTATTTCAAATAGGTATCTAAATTTGGTGGGGCGGCCGAGATGGGATTCGGTTTCGGAAATTTCGATTTACGTGGAAATATATTGTATTTTTACAAATTTACTACGAATATCTAAATTTTAAGAACCGGTCACGGCGGCAATCAACCGCAAATATTTGGTTTACCCATAAAATATTCGGTATTTTTGCAAATTTATTACAAATAGGTTTCTGAATTTAGAGGGCCGGCTGGGTTGAGATGGCAAAGTCAAAGGTTCAGCAGAAGAAGTTGTTGGTTGAACTGACGGGATTGAGACATAACTTTCATAATGCCTAACAAATCAATATCTGTATCGTCATCAGTCATCACTTACTTCAAAAACACTTTCCGAATCTAACATTGCTTCAATATCAATTTCAGATAAGCCACGTGTCGACAATTTGAGTGTTGTTGAAAAAAAAGTTTTAAAATTCATACGTAAACACACAAAACAAGATGTTTTTAAAATTGAATTAGTCAATTTTTAAATAATACAACAATTAAATAATTATGTACACAAAAATAAAGTAGATTTCAAAGTGGATATCGACGCACAAGTATTATTACTAATACGGGACGGGGTCCGCTCGAAAGAGACAATCAGATTCGCGCGCATTTTCAAAACTGTGACTGGTGGCTGGGGCCGCGCTCTCGGTTTTATTCATTTACCAAGATAAACAATGAAGTAGTTGATAAACATTCTCAGAGAGGTCGCACCACAAATGAATATTCTTATTTTTAATATAAATTTCGATCGTATACGGCATACATGTGCTTAGAAAACGAAGTTGAAACTTGAAAATGACTGAAGTCAGCCGCCGCGCGGTGCGAGCCACTTCATGAAATGACTTAGGTCAGCCGCCGCGGTGAAAAGATTAAAAGGCAACTATTTACGTTGGGGGAAGTAGTTCATTCTAAATTTCATTACGTAAAATTAAAATTAGCTTTCGTCTTGTGAGATTGTACGCCAGAATCACAAACCATGTTACACAAACCTAGCGTAGCCGCTAAACTACTTGAAAACTGGGATGTTTTTCTTGCCTTGACGCGAGTAGGCGTTACAAAAGGGCACTTTCTTTTGTATCACAAACCATGTTACACAAAAATATTTTCCACTTCCCCCAATGCAAATAGTTGTCTTTTAATGTAATTAAGGTGAATCAAAAGATTTTTTAAAAAAAAAGTGCGTATTAACCGTTGCCAGCGATCCCCAAAATTTACCAAAAATTCTTTTGAAATGTATCAAGATATAATGGGAAAAAATAAAGGAAAAAATATATAAAAAATAAACATCAAGAGACAATATAGTTTACTGAAGGGGAGTACATATTAATTAATTTTTACCTTTTAAAACACTCGTAACAATGTGTCTGCGCGTTCTCAGCAAGCAGGACGCTGCAATGAGCCTTCTCCACAACCAAAATCTCCCCAACTGATACATCTCTTACAGCTTGAGCAAATCTTCCTTCAGACTCCGTAGATTCTACAGTTATGGCTTCAGATGCGGCCACATAAGTCCTGTTATTCTTGCCACTGACTTGCGGAAGGTTGGTCTTTTTCACGGTCGGCAGCAGAATATTCTTTGCTTGTGCTTGGTCGAGCTCTTTTATCTTTGGGTTCAGCATTTGAATACTTTTGTTTAGGATTTCTATCATGAGTTGTGCGTCTGTCTGCATCTTTTGGCGCTTTTCTTTGGATATTTTAGCATCATCGAGCGCCGATATTGTCTCTCTGAAATGTACAATAATCACACATATGTAGCTTATATAATACGCTTATGTAAAACTGAACATTGAAGAGAAAAATCAGGGAAATAAACTAGTGACCGAACGAAGGTTTGTTTTCGGTTTTGGCAGGTTTCGGCAAATAAATATAGTTTCTGCATCAGTTTCGGTTTCGGCAGAAAATCTGCCGAACCTTCGGCGGAACCGAAACTCTGTGTTCGTGAATTCGTGACTTCGGGTGAGTTTGTGTGTCACCCTCATCATCAGCTGAGTGTTGATTATGGACAAATTTATATTCCAAGATGTAGTTAACATGTTTGTTAATTTTTATAATTTTTGTTTGTTTTAAAGCAGTAATATCAAAAAAATAAACAATTGTTTTTTCACATACATACTTCAATTATTGTTTTTCATTTCATTTAAAAAGTGTAATAAGAAAGTTGTGATAGTACCTAAACGCAATTAAAAATAAAATACTTAATTAGTGAGGTCCTTTTTTTAATGTAAGTGTTGATTATTGACAAATTTTTGTTCCAAGAAGAAGTTAACATTTGTTAATTTTTATAATTTTTTTGTTTCATAGCAGTAATATAATAATAATGATCTTTATTCTAGGATGTGGGGAGGATAGTGCAATCCCACATGTCCCATATAGTTATACATATTTACACAGTAAAGAAATAAGAACATAAATAGAAAATAAAAAAAAATTATAGTAATAAAAATTAATAATAACAAAAATAAATAATCAATTATTATGCAGGGCGTGATCTTGAATGCGCTCGGGCCCATCGCTCACTCAGGAGTGGCGTTTGGTGCTGGAAGGCTGCGGTCACCAACGTTGTTGTCGGAGGCCATTAGCCGCAACCTGGCTCCAGTGACCCGGTGTCTCATCAGATTGGTGAATCCATGGAGTCCTAATTCTGTGAACATTGTTGAAGCGCTGCTATACCTTCTGAATCCAAATATGATTCTGCACGCATCATTATATTGGATCCGGAGACGTTCTATTGAGCTTACTCGGTATACACCATGTTTCACATGTATACAGGCTAGTGCAGAATGCATTAAATAATGTTTTTTTTAACATTATTGCTGCATTGGAAGAATCTTCGGGCAATCATATTTGACAAAACACTGATACTTCTCCTCTGTCGTTTAATATCACCATCATCCGAGAGGTCTTCAGTGATGATGTGCCCCAAGTATTTAACATATATTTTTTTTTTTTTTCACTTCAATTTTTGTTTTGCATTTCATCTAACACGTGTTAACTGTCCGTATACGTGTAAAAATAAGCCAAATTTCAGTAAACAATAGATTTTTAACATGTCTAAAAAAGTTTCGGTTTCAGCCACATACCGAAGATTCGGTTTCGGTTTCGGTGGAAAGTCCTGTTTCGGTCGGACACAAAAATAAACCTCTTCTTTTATTGTTGTGTTCTATTTTGTCACTGTTATGTTTTTTATTCAGTTGTAACAATAGTTACAGGAGGAAAGTAGTAAAAAAGAAGTAAGAAGGAATACATACTTTTTTCGAAAATCCGCATATGCATCTGTATATAATCTACCATTTTAAATCGAGATTAAAGAAATTTTGCATACTTGACCTTCAAAAGAGGAAAGTTTCCAGCTTTGCCCGGGCTTTAGCAGAGTTTTTCGAAATCAGATGTAAATAATAATAATAATAGCCTTTATTCAGACAGTATATTACATTACATTATTTATAATATTTATAACATTTATAACACTTATCATGCATCGACTCTCTGTCTGTATGTCACTAATTGATAAAGGCCTCCTCCGACTGTCGCCATTTCTCTCTATCATTAGCTACACTTGTCCATGTACCACCTGCTATGGCTTTGGTGTTGTCAACCCACTGTCTAAATGGTCTACCTCGTTTTCTCTTCTTGTCACTTGTGAACCAATTCATGACTAATTTTGACCATTTTCACTTCCTCTGATTGTACGGCCTGACCAGTGACCACTTCCATTTTAGCTTTTTTATTGTTTTTGTGACATCTTTTGTTCTTGTTTGTTTCTTAATAGTTTCCATTTTTATGAAATCAAATGTAGACAGTAATAATTTTTCACTTATTTTGAATGTCAAGTGTGCAAAATTTCATCAAGAACTATCAAATTTATGCTTTAAGGGGTGGGAAAAGGGGAAGGGGGCGGTTTTTCAAAATATAATGAAGATAGTCACCTTCCTCTTGCTTAGAAGATCCAAAACTTCATCAATCTCAGAATAAAACTGTACATTTGTATCAAATTCAAATTCATGCCGTCCACATTAAAAATACATATAAAGTTACATCAGTTACATAGTTACATAAGGTTTTAACAAAGAAATAAAAAATTGCCTTTCCTCACCATAAGAGACCATTGTCTCTTTATGGTGAGGAAAGGCAATTGTGTTTGGTGAGGGAGTTCTAGCTCAATTAGTAAATTAAAAGATCGTGTAAGTTAGTAATAACGGCTATTGTAAATAATAAGTAAGTTAAAAAAATCATGTATAAATTTAAAAATAAAAATCATAAAGAGTTTAAAAAAATCATAATATAAATTAAAAAATCATTATAAATGAAAGAATCATGTAAGTTATTAACAAAAATTATTGTAATAAGTAAGTAAAGGATATGTAAGAAAGAACGCAAGATTTATACAATAGTAGACTTAGAGATATAGAAACTAAGAAATGAAAGAAAAAGAAGGAATGAACGATTTATAAAATAGCAGACTTTAAGATATAAAGTAAACATATTTGGGACTTTTATAGCAGTTTAAGATAATTTTTTCATTTGGGCTTAAATTCCTGCATATCTTCGATGGTTTTTAATTTTAATGGGAGGTTGTTATAATAGATTATGCCCAGATAAAGATAGGAATTTTGAATGTGCTTAGTATTAAATTTAGGGATTTTAATAGTTTTCTGGTATCTTGCTGATGTATTGAATTGGAAGTTACGAGTATTTAACTGTATTTCTTTGTAAATTTGAAGTATTGAATATTTTTTATACATTTTGTCTATTGTAGGCACATTGAACGCTAGATAGATTGTGCGCTATGCCAATTATTATAAGGATTACATTCTCCGTGGTCAAGGGGTAAGGCTCTTGACTCGCAATCCTTAGGTCGCGGGATCTTGTATTATTTCACAATTAAGGGGTAATTTACCAAAACCGAAATAATATTTCGGGGTGGGGAAGTATGAGGTATGCTCGAACGGGGAACCGCTGCGCGCTACCGACGAAGTCAGAGCAGCGAAGAATCTAGACTAGATGGTAAACTTGAGTAAGATTTGAACATGAAACGTTAAATATTGGGCATCTTTCAAATTATGTTTATTAAATTGAATGCGCATGTTTTAGGTAAATTTAGATAGAAACATTACCTATTGGAGGAGGAGCTCATGATTTTATGACTCTTTATCAGATTTTGATCAAACTTGTTTGATAAATTATTCGATACAACCAACTACACTGCTGGACGGTAGGCATTAGTTCTTCATTGACAGATGTCAAAACAATACGGTATTCAATTTCGCATTATTTTCGTAATATGTGATCATAATTATATCTGAATATATTGGAAAGATAAATAAAATATCGGTCATTTTCAATATTTATTATTATTGTTTACAAAAAGTTATATATATAAAAATTATATATTTATATAAAAGTTATATTTTGGTAGTGTCCCGCACTCGTGGCTAATCAAAATGTATAAAGTTAAACCAATTATAATTAGATTTTTGAAAAATATTATGTTTTTTTGGAATACAGATTTACTAGTAAATTTAAAAGGTAAGAAAATAGTAGTACCGGGCATTTCAATAAAAAGAGGGATTTTTCAAGGAGACTCATTGAGTCCTCTTTGATTTTGCTTAGCATTGAATCCTCTGTCTAAAATGTTAATTAAAAGCAAGTTTGGAATAAAAATTAACGGTAATACAAGAGAGATTAGTATAGTTTCACATCTATTATATATGGATGATATAAAATTATTTTCAAATTCTGAATCAAATTTAGAGAAAATGATTAAGGCAGTTAAAATTTTTCAGATGATATTAAAATGACTTTTGGTTTAGATAAATGTAAAACGATCCATATAGAGAAAGGCAAAATTGTAGATGGAGACGAGGGTATATTTAGAAATTTCAAAATTAAAAGTATGAAAGGGGGTGAGGTTTATAAATATTTAGGATACCCGCAATCGAATAGATTAGATCACACTAGTATTAAAAATGATATTAGGATTAAATTTCAAACTAGGATCAGAAAATTTTTAAAATGCAATCTATCTGCTAAAAATTTTGTAAAAGCAATAAATACTTGGGCAATACCTCTACTAACGTACTCATTTAGCATAATTAAATGGTCCAATAAGATTTAGATAGTTTAGAACGATTAATTAGAACAACGTTAACAAATTTTAATTGCCATCATCCAAATTCAGCTATAGAACGAATTAATTTACCTAGAAATTAAAAGAATATATGATGCAAATGTGAATGGTAGAAGAAGTCGGGGACGCCCGAGGAAGACATGGCACGATCAAGTAAATCAGATACTTGAGACGGGCCATGTCAAAAGTCAGAATAATAGAAGAGTATGTATGAGACGATGTATGAATGTGAGTGAGGCAAAGAGTGTGTGCCAAGACCGAATTGTTTGGCGGTCCGTCCTCTCTGCCTACCCCTGCGGGGAAACGTCGTGATGGTTAGTTAGTTAGTTAGTAAATTTAGGAGGTAGAGGTGTAATCAAAATAACATCTTTGAAACACAATCAGGTAGAAATGCTTAGAAATTTTTTCCATAGGAAAGCTAATAGCTCAGAAATGCACAAAATAATTTGCAAGGCAGATATAAACATTACACCTTTTAATTTATATGACGAGAATGCCAAAATTCTTATAAATACTAACCAGGAATTATTAGATTCCTGGTCAAATAAAATTATTCATGCAAAACACTTCAATTATCTCAACCAAACGTATGTTGACAAACTTTCGTCAAACAAATGGTTGAGTATTGGAGAGTTGAGCGCAGAAATAGAAGGATTTATGCTTGCCATTCACGATAGAGTCATTAATACAAAAATTATAGGAAGCATATAATCAAAGATATAAATCAAATTGATGATTTATGTAGAAAATGTTTGGCTTTTCCGGAAACTATAGAACATATTATATCGGGATGTTCTATATTAGCGCCGTCCGAGTATACATTTAGGCACAATCAGGTTTTAAAAATAATCCACCAAAGTTTGGTAATTAAACATAACTTGATTGACTTCCGTAATACTTGACCGTACGATTGACTACCATATTATGAATATGAACCAAATTCATTTTAGAAAATGAATTTTATAAAATATATTATGATAAAACTATACTAACAGACAGAACAATTAGTCATAATTGACCTGATATAGTTTTACATGACAAAATTTAAAAAATAACTTATATCATTGATGTAGGTAGCTATTCCAAATTCCTGTAATATTAAAAAAAAACAGTTTCTGAAAAATTAGAAAATTTAATTAAAAGAATTTGGCAACAACAATTTAATTTGAAGAATTGGAAGCAACATATACATAATACTACAAACAAAATCCGAAAATCTATATACTTTTTCAAACAAACACGCAATTTTCTTAACCTAAAACTTTTAAAAACAGTATATTACTCATTGTGCCAATCTCACATCGAATACGGAATTCTAGCCTGGGGTAATGCATATTCCAATGCCCTTGATCCCATCATGAAAGCACAAAAACTAATCATAAAAATAATTCTTAAAATGCCGCTTACTACCAGCACTGATACTATCTTCAATTCCTTCAACGTTATGGACATAAAACAGCTCTACTCAAGATCTATATTACTTAATTTACACAAAAACAACAAAACACCATACAAAGCTACACAAACAATACACAATACCCGAGCCAAAAACAACGAACTTCTCCAAACTCCTTTTTTCAAAACCACCTTCGGGCAAAGACACTCTAAATACATAGCTTGCAAACTATACAATACACTACCAACTACGATCAGACAAAGTGACTCCTTTACAAAATTCAAACAAGATATTAAAAAATGGATCATAAGTATTGGACGCCACACTATCACACATATCTGTAAAATAAATCACACATAGACAGAAATAACTATTCACATACAACCTAACCCATATAAAACAAACGAAAATAATGGAATCCTGTCAAATTTAACCTATAAATAGACTAGGCAGAATTTATTTCATTACTCCATCTCCAACATTTATAAAATAACTCTCTTTAAAAGATTTACCACCCTTCCAATCACCCTTCTGTTCTAATTCTATTCATAATATGTATTTTACCTGAAATATCCTTGTAACTACTATATTCATTTATGTACGCCTGTCTCGACACAGGTATACCCTAGTGAGACAGGCATACAAATAAAACCATTGTAAATATATTTTATTATAGATAAATAAATAAAAATAAAAATAAATTATTGCTACAAGGTTTGTTAGATTCGTACTGGGAGATATATATATGGTGAGGATCGTTTCGTGTTATTATGAAACTTTTTCCCTACTATTCTCAATTATTATCTTTTGTTCACTGAAAAATACTAATAATATGTCTGCAAAGTGAACAATACTATATATATCTTTATCTTTACCTAATTTATGTAAAAGCACAGTAGGACGTAAATAAATAAAACTAGGAATACGAAAATACGGGTAAAGGGGCACTCTAAACCATTCTATGCCGCTGGTTGCAAACAGGCGGCCGCGAAATGCAAGTTCTAGTAAAAAAGTCAACTTGGTTCTGAAATAAAACACAATAACATAACGACTAACCTTTAGTGTGACCCCTTTTCTTATGTGCCTACACATTTACGTATTTATTTTTTGTAAAATTTGACGTGCTTTCACTCTGAAATCATCTCGCATAATGACTGGAAATAACTCGTGTCTTGGTTTATATAATGGCGTGAGACAAAATAACAATATCGTGATATTGAAAAAAAGTTTTTATTTATTTAAGCATTGTTTTAATGCTTTTTAAAATAATTTTATTATTCAGTCATTTAGACAACATTGATGTGGTGATAATGTATATTTTTTATAATTCTCCTGTATTTAGAATTAAAAGATATAATCGAACTTTAAGCTATTTTTAGAGGTTTTGTAAATATTTTTTCACGCATTTGTTTTAAACATTTTAACACGTTTTTTTAACGCACCATTTAGAAGAATAGTTTATTTTTTCAAAACATAATATTTTTTTCTAATAAACAATATAGAAATGTTCTTAAAACTGCATCAAAAATCCCTAAATATGCTGCGCTTGCGGTAATATACCCTTAATTCATTTTAAAAAATATGTCGTATATTTGTGGCACATTCCAAAATGGAAGATACTCTCAGTATCGACCTGGTGTAAGACTGCCATTCAGAATTGAAACGTTGCTTGAAATGGATCTTTTGGACAAAGAAATATGAAATTCAATGCGACAAAACTATGCAACGCTCTACCAACTCAAACAAAAAAAATAACAGAAATAAATAAATTTAAAACAAAAGTAAAAATATGGTTGAGAGAACAAAGTGAAAATGAACTATCAAACATACTGAAGACCATGTAAAGACAACTGGATACTAAATACAAATGTGGAAAAACTACAGGCCGCCTCAGAACAGGAAACCCTAGTGAGGAGGACTGTGAAAAAAAAAAATAATGTACTTCATAATACCTTAATATAATATAATTTATAAATACATTACGTACAAATTTTGCTATAGATACTAATAAAAAAAAATAAAAAAAGATGGTTTTAGCCGTTTTTGGTGACCACATCTGAATAGCCAGATTATTCCCCACCTTCCTCTTCCCCATCTCTTTCCCTTCACCACTACCTTCAGCCTCACAACATACCCCAATTGGGGATGCCATAATCTCCTAATCTCACACACAAAAAAAAAAAGAATAATTAAATTTTAAAACATATTATAAATTAAAGTCCTCCGCCGCGTCTGTCTGTCTGTTCGCGATAAACTCAAAAACTACTAAACGGATTTTCATGCAGTTTTCACCAATAGATAGTGATTCATGAGGAAGGTTTAGGTATATAATTTGTCAATGTTTTGTGTAAATTGGTTGAAATATATAATTAAAGAAGAATGCCTGTATGTGGTGGACGAGCGGGCTGGCAAGCGGGCGGTGTGAGTTAAAAGGTTGGATAACCATCCAGTAGATGGCATTGTGTTTCATTAGCCACAACAACGCGTGGCCGGGTTTTAAAATAATAATTATAATTTTTATGTATTACTTGAAAGCTGCAACAGCCTCCTGGTTCCACTTGAGTGCCAGATAGCAGCGGGCCCTTCTGTCCATCACCTTGAACCTCAGCTCCGGGGGATAGTCGTACTTCAGCGCCAGAGATATATCGGCCAGCGCCTCCTCGTACTTGGTCAGGTGGTAGAGGGTGGCCGATCTGTTGGCCACTATGATGGCCAGATCTGATTCTGAAAACAAATGTCATAATTTACTGATATAACCTCACATACCTCAGGGAAATACTGTATGTTGAATTAACTTTATCAAACACACTACTGAAACAGTCAATAAAGCAATATAACCATACAAAATCATATTCCATTAGAGCAGTGGTGCCCAAACGGTCGGTCGCGAGAGCTTTTTGAGTCGATCTCGAGAAAAATTTGCCGATATAAATAGATCTATTCACAGTTTTAGTTGATCCTCAATTAGGCTTCAATAAGACCGTCCATTTTCATGCCTTTTTGTATATTATTTATTTGTAGCTTATATTGTCAATGGTTGCGCATTTTTATTATTTGTTTACTCTATCCTCATCTATGGTATTTGACGTCACATCTCCACTTAGAAAAAAAATCGTCTAATTATAATGAAATTTCGATGTATTAAACCGTCCATGAGTTCCGAGTACAAAAATTGCAGGAAAACCATTTTGGTGTTTTAAGTGTAGTATCAATTAAATATCAATTAAATTGGGTGTAATATAAATTAAAGCCGAGGATTCACATGCAGATTAAGTCTTACGTTAAAACCAGTTTCAAGTTCCGAATGATCTATTAAAATTCCAGTAGCGGATTAATCTGCTGACGCATTTTGAAGAAAATCGTTATAATATTTATAGTTAAATTTTATTTCAAACCATTCTTCAAAATTAGTAATTCGTTGGAAAACCATACGCCTGTTATGTGAGTAATAGTAATTAAAGCTGGGAAGCAACAAGATTTAATCTTAATTTAAAAGCAGTTTTGTGATCAGAATGTAAAATTTCAGTTGCGGATTTATCTGCTGACACATTTCGAAGAAAAACATTATCTAATTTGACGTGCAGTTATAAAATTCTAGTTGCAAACTATTTATATGCTGCCAGAATAAAGAAAAACCAATTTCATCTGCGAGTAGTTTTAATTCGCCGCATACAGATTTAATTTAAACCAGTTTTGTATTCAGAATGTAAAAGTCGAGTTGTGGATTCATCTGCTGAAACATTTCAAAGAAAAACATTCTCTTATTCAAAGTACAGCTATAAAATTATAGTTGCAGACTATGTATGTGAAGTCAGAATCAAAGAGAATTCATTTTCATGTTCTGAGTTTTAATTTTTTAATTCACCGCACACAGATTTGATTTAAACCAGTTTTGTGTTCAGAATGTAAAATTACAGTTGTGGATTCATCTGCTGACACATTTCGAAAGAAAATCATTATCTTATTCGAAGCGCAGTTATAAAATTCAAGTTGCATACTATTCATGTACTGCCAGAATCAAAGAAAAAACATTTTCATGTTCCGAGGGTTGTTTTAATTCACCGGATACCCTCACCTTCACCCTCAATGCAGCAGAAGAGATCCTTAATTCTGACCTCAAGGCTATGGAAGAATTTTTCCTCAATTGGCGACTAAAGCCGAATGGGTCGAAAACAGTTGTGACAGCTTTCCATCTCAGTAATTCACAGGCAAACGCAAAACTCTGTGTTCAGTTTGATGGAAAAAATATTTACCATGACCCCCATCCCCGCTATCTTGGAGTAACTTTGGACAGGAGCTTGAATTACCGGAAACACATGGAAACAGTGGGCAAAAAAACCAGGACAAGACTAAACTTAGTCAATAAGCTGGCTGGTACTAGCTGGGGATGCGACGCCAACACGCTCAGAACGGCATCCATTGCCCTGGTTTTCTCAGCAGCTGAATACTGTGCTCCAGTATGGGCCAGAAGCGCCCACACTTCCATGGTTGACGTTCAGCTTAATGCCACAATGCGAACCATCAGCGGAACCTTAAAATCGACTCCTCTTCCTTGGCTCCCCGTACTTGCAAATATAACCCCGCCAAATATCAGGCGAGAGATTGCAACACTGAGGGAATACAAGAAGGCGCTGCAAAAAAGCGAAATACCCTTGCACGATGATGTCGTTTCTCACCCGGCATACCGCTTAAAGTCTCGAAAACCCTTCTGGACGGAAGGAGAAAGACTCCTTCGAACACCTCTAACCCCAGAAGATAGGTGGAAGCTTGAGTGGCAATCAGCCAACGTCAAAAACGCCCATCTCGTGCAAGACCCCACTGAGAGACAGCCTGGGTTCTCATTGCCTCGCAAACTCTGGACTGCCATCAATAGGATAAGGTGCTCCCATAGCCGTTGTGCTCATATGATGCATAGATGGGGCCTTAAAGAGTCGGCGACGTGTGAATGCGGTGCGGTGCAGACCACCGAACATGTGGTCAACGAATGCCCGCTCCATTCATTCCCCGGCGGGATTGATGAGGTCCACAGGGCAACGCCTGAGGCCCTAGACTGGCTCGCAGACCTAGATGTCCCCCTCTGACCCCCCACCATACGAAAGAAAGAAGAAAAAAACCGGATACAGATTTAATTGAAAATAATTAACAAATTTTCTTCGTTTATAATTTTATTTTAAATTTTATTATTTTGCTTTTACTTAACTGTTTGGTAATGACCGATATTTATTTTTATTAAATTTATTTTTATTAAATTGTGAAATTATTAACCCCGATACAGGCGAACCCTATTGAGGTTAATAATTACATGCTAAAAGAAAAATGTATTTAAATGGTGAAGAAGCAATAAATAAATAAAAAAATTATTTATTTGAAAACTCCTTTGATTTTTTTTTCATGTAGGGTATGTATTCAGGTTTGTGTAGAAATAATAAAATCAGTTTATATTCGTAAGAATATATTTTTTTTATATTTGTTTGCCGAATGGGAGATTATTTTTGTTTTTCAGTTAAAGTTAATTCTGGGAAAAATTCTAACGATATTGTTATGTAATTTATATGAATAATAAGATATATTATCTGGTAAACAGAAAACAATTCGTCGCCCGAGTTCTTAATTGTGCAAACTACCATTTTATCGAAAATGAGTTTTAAATGCAATCATGTTAAGGATAAAATTTCGCATCGTTAGATAAATAAAAAATAGTTTTACGAGCCATATAAAATTAATTACAAGCTTTTTAAAATGTCAATGTCCACAACAATATTCTAAAAGTGAGTTCTTAATTAGTTAAACTCCTTCTTAGTTCAATCTCAGTTGCCGCGAAATAAAATTTGCGGGCTAGATTAGTCAAACTCCACCAATCGACCAATCACAGCACGCCGATCCACGATACCGCGCCGCCATGTTGTTTGTTTACTTCACATTGTTTTAGTTATTGTGGTGTGTTACGAGGAAGCAAAAGGCATTTAATTGTATTACAAGTGAGTTTTTGAATAACGAAATTACAACAAAATGTCTAAAACTATTGACAAAAGATCATACATACGCAGCAGTGCTGAAATAGAGCGGTTAGTATTAGTTTTAAGTATCTTTATCAGTGACGTTTCAGTTTTGTTTTATAAATGGCAAGGAGCTTTGTAATACAGCGTGTTCATTTTTCGGTTTTAACACAGTTCTCCTTTCCGAGAGTTTTTATTGTCGAAATCAGTTTTGTTGATTATCATTTCATATTAAAGTTATAAGTTCGATTCGAAATTGTCAGTTTATCCGTATTTGTATGAAGCCTTTGTTTGACATTTAAGAATAAGTCCCGTCATTAGGCAGTTTGTTGATATAAATTGATAATTTATGTGTTGTGGGGTGATCCGAGTTTCGCCAACAAAAATATGGTTGGGATTTGAGTTTTAGCTAAAGAACATGAAAAAAAGAGTTTTTCCAGGATTTTAATTATAACTCAATAACTATTGACTCTGTGAAAAATATTTTATTATTTATGAATTACGCCGCTTTTTTTAAAATGAATACCGCACAAGAGTCCCAACTGCTCCCGTCTGGAGCCAGTGGGACTATGGCATCCCCAATTGGGGTATGTTGTGAAGCTGTAGGTAGTGGGGAGGGGAAGGAGATAGGGAATAGGAAGGTGGGGAAGTACCTGGCTATTCAGATCTGGTCAGCAAACACGGCAGAATACATTTCAAGCAACGTTTCAATTCTGAATGGTGGTCTTACACCAGGGCGATACTGAGAGTATCTTCCACTCTGGAACGTGCCGCAAATATACTATATATTATTTTAAATGAATAAATTGTGAATTACACAAATTAATCAAATAAAATTTATTTGCCACGCCGGGATTCGATCCCGCGACCTTCGGAATGCTAGTCAGGCGCCTTACCGCTGCACTACGCCGGCCGTCTGGTAATACGCAATATTTCATATTCAAACAGTTAGATTTATCTTTATTATCACGCAAAGTGAGTATTTATGTCGGGGGAGACAAAAAACATGCAAAAAATAGGCATTCAACATATTAATTATGTTTAAATTAATTCATTTACGCGGTAACGCCATTTTCATGTATTCAAGATTAAGATTATTGAAGTCGGTATAAAAATGTTTTAATTCATTATTCTCATATGGTTTTTATTTTCCTCACAAAAAAAAATTCAAAAAATATTTTAATGTGTTTCAATTATAGTTTCATTATTATTTTTTAATTATCTTTGCATGACCTTTTCAAAGCGTTCCCGTTCCCGCCCTGTTCCCCTCAGGCGTCCCCTCTGCCTTATTCTCAGATTGTTTGTATTTTTCTCACGAAAATGCATTTCAATAAATTTTTAACAAATTTTTATGTGTTTCAATTATAGCTATGGTATTTTTTAAAATAATTATCGCTGCACGTCCATTCCCATGCGTTCCCGTTCCCACCCCGTCCCCCTTCCACGGTCCCTTCCGCGTTCCCCTTTCACCTTCCAACCCCTCCCCCCTCCCGCTTCCACTTTTCCCGTCGCCCCTCCCTTGTTTCACTCCCGCGACTCCCTCGGCTTCGTTCCTTCCTTCCTCCCTCCCAGATTCCCCACCCCCCCTTCCCCCCTACCGCTTAACTTTGTAAAATACACACATTTTTCAAACAACTCGCGAGCCGCCTAATGTATTTTTTTTAAATAAATATCATTAAGTCAGAGCTCACCATTATATATAGAAACCTTCGCGGTTTCAGCACAACAACTGACCAAATTTTCACCACAATCGGTTAAATTGTGTAGGAAATAATAAGATAATTTTAAGCAAATTTCATAACCCCAGATCTGACCATTACATATGTTCAGGATCTCAACTTCCGCTCTCCTGACAGAGCAATCCGGCGTGGTAACACCTGATTCCGAAAGGAAGTGTGGCTGGAGTAACTCTTCAATAATAACTCCAGCTCTTGAATATTGGTCTTTATTCAAACAATAAAAAGGACCGTAGGGTAGCTCATGTACGGTGAGCCCAATAATGCTATCTCTCTCCGCGGTTTTTATAACCCACATGAAGTGAAAACCTGGCAGCAGACGTTTTGCCAAAAACAACCCGCCCAAGACGGATGGTAACAAGAGAAGAAGAAATTAAAAAATCCGTGGCAATACGAAATCGCACTGGCAATCGCCAACACAAAAAAAATGTTGCCACAACCATTAGGGTGAAAATCACAAAAAAATTATATTTCAGTACCTGAAATCTTAACAGAGACCTTCGCTGCCGTTCGTAAAAAAACTCACCAAAGTTTCACCGGAAGCGCAGAAAATAATAAGGTAATTTTTATGAAAATTAGATAACGCCAGAGCTCATCATTATATATAGAAATTTTCGCAGGCGTGCGCACAATACCTCGCCAAAGTTTCATCGCAATCGGATGAATAGTTTAGGAAATAATGAAGGAAAATTTAATAACACCAGAACTCACCATTATATATTGAAACCTTCGCGGGCATGCGTAAAACATCTCACGAAAGTATCATCGGAATCGGATGAATGGTACAGAAAATAATAAGGGAATATGTGTGCAAATTTCATAAAGTCAGAGCTCACCATTATACATAGAAGTTTGAAGCGTGCAAGCGCACAATAACTACCCAAAGTTTCATCACAACCGGTTAAATGGAAGAGAAAATAATGACGGACAGACAAGCTACATAATTAATAAGTTTTTATATATATATCCCACCACAATTGTCGATATCACAAAGAGATATATTGAAAATAAACTCACCCTGTATTTAACTTGAGATGGTCGTTTGCATAATTAAGCACGGAAAATATTTATGCAGAATTTGCTCTATCTCCATTTTAGTGTGGTCAATCTCCTTAAGAATAATTTTGATTTTGCATTCTTGCTAAATCTCCATTTTAAAATTAAAAATAAAGTATCAAAAACGATAATAAGTCACCTTATTAAGAATTATTTCAACTTATGAGACCTTTACCTTTACGTAAATAGCTTCGTTTTACACACCTATCATAATGTTTCATTGAAATAATCAAAGAAAACCTCCTCCTGTAAAATACACAAATGGTAGTTTGGACAATTAAGAACTCGGGCGACGAATTGCTTTGTTTTTATATTTGACCAGAATTAATCAAGGTAATATTCGCAAGGTTTTTCGAAATACCGTCCAATGTTCAACAGGTTAAAAGAAAGGGGCAAGTATTGTAATATACTAACTATTTTCAACTGGACTGAAAATTAAACTCTTTGTGTAGAGATTCAGGGCTTTAGTCCAGTCTCCTTTCTGCACAGCGGCGTTCCCATCGTCTTTGAGCAGCTTGGCCCTGCGACCGTCTTTCTTGCCAGACACCGTGGCCGGCCTCTCGTCTTTCTCCAGGACCTTCAGCCCCTCGTTGAACTCTCGGACCTGGCGGTAGAGATTGCAAACCAAATAATTCAAGTTGCCACAAAGATTTAGTACAAACATAAGTGTTAATAATTATACAGGGAGAAAAATATTAATAACCTAATGTTATTAAAAACCTGACAACATAACTGTCTGGTGACATGTTTTTTTTCTATCACTGGTGAAAGACCACCATTGCCTGTCTGGTGCAATTTGATGGTAGCACCCTCCCCAAGAAAGACTCTATGACATTTATTCAATAATACATCCCTTGCACACTTAAGGTAATGAATTTTAGAGTCCGACCGAAACCTAATCTTTGGTATCTGTCTCAGTTTGGGAGGCGGGTAAGGGTACCGCCACCCCGGGAACCATTTATTGGACAACCAACACCCCTGCCACAGGTCACCCCAAGTGGTTTGCTATGTTTGGTGACTGAGCAGGGGTGCCCAGGTTCATGGGATGAGCTTTGTCTAGGTCTTGGTGGTGGATACGTTTGCCCAACCACTGCGTGGCGGGCTGGATCGGAGGAGACTGGTTGAGGGAGGCCTTTTGACCTCTCCAGCCGAATTCTTGCACCACAGTGTGAGGAATAGATTGATACGTCCGTCACTCCTGGCCACACTGACCCCCGAGATTCCTACCCACCCCTCATACATTTTTCCTTCCCATGTCTTCTTCTCCTTCCTTTCCCTTAAAAAAACCCTCCACACAGCATCCTCAAAGATGACATAGGCCCCTAGGGAAATTGTTTTCCTCGGTGCCTCCTGCGTGGAGCTAATGAAAAAAAAAAAAAAGTTTCAGACGAAACCGAAACTTTTTAAGACGTGTTAAAAATCTATTGTTTACTGAAATTTGGCTTATTTTTTACACTTATACAGAAAGTTAACACGTGTTTTAACTAAGATAATAATAATAATTTTTTAAATTACTGCTATAAATCAAACAAAAATTATAAAAATTAACAAAACTTGGAACAAAAAATTGATAATAATCAACATTTACTTGTACATTACAAAGTTAAGGACCTCAGTTTACAATCACAACATTCTTATTACACATGTTAAATGAAATAAAAAACAATATTTTTTTTACATAATTCTCATCCTTCATGAATCCGAGATGAAATTCCCCAAAAAAAGGATGAGACAGAAGTAATAACAAAAACAAACACTTAACTAATCACTGTGGAAGATACTCACTGTATCACCCTGGTGTAAGACCACCATTCAGATTTAAAACGTTGCTTGAAATTACGTTAGCCATGTTTGTTGATCAGATCTGAATAGCCAGGTAGTTCCCCACAACATACCCCAATTGGGGATGCCATAGTCTCACTGGCTTTAGATGGTAGCACCTGGGACACTTGAAAAGTATTCATAAAAAGTTTTTAAAAAATCACTATGCACGAGAAATAACACAAACTCACAACACAATCAAAAATTGATAAATTGGAGTATCTAAGCCAAATTTGTAACATCGAGATTAGAGGTGTTCCGGAGTCCGACATTGAAAATAATACAGAAGTTGTCAAAAAAATCTCGAAAATTATCAACTACGAAAATACCGACGTGCATTCTGTAATAACAAAAATCTTCAGGCTGGGACCGAAATTCTCCGATAAAAATCCAAGACCTATCGTAGCGACTTTCAATACCATAACATCGCGGGATGACTTCCTATCCAAATTCAAAACCTACAGGAAATCCACAACCAGTATGACAAATAAAATTAATACAAGGGACCTAGGATTATCGCAAGCCGCCAAACATATTTACGTATCAGACCAATTAACTCAAAAAGGAAAATTTTTACTATCGCAAACAAAAAAATTTGCTAAAGACAATAATTATAAACACTATTGGTCTACCGGAGGGCGCATACTTTTGAGACAAACTGATACCTCCAAGATAATTTCAATAAATAATATTGCTGACCTGGTCCGTGAAAAACGTCAATTACTTAATTAATTTAGTGACTGACGATACAAAGTACCGTGCTGCTACATCACTCCACTATACTAGATACTAATGTCTGCATTATATGCTTTTTTCCGTTATTCTATTATACTCAATGTGTACTACTTAAATCTGATAAACAAACTCACTACAAAATCATTTTCACCTTTCAATTCGCATTATGGTATGTTTCGCTTATTAATCTAGTTGCATCCTTATGTTAACTTATTTATCTCACCAAACTATTCCCAACAGATATACTTACCTTGCTATTATGCATTATATTGTTTTAATATACTTTATTATTGTTAATTCTATAATCATAACTTTTTTCCCTGGTTTTTTCATGATTCATATCACGATTTTCGACAAGATAACACATACTCAAAATAATGTACTATCCTCCTTCTTATTATTATTATTTAGATCGATTGTTTTTTGTTTTTGTCTCATTAGTCACACCACTACCATGATATTTTACAGATATTTTACGATAAAATGTCTTATAAAATGTGTTATTTCTTATAGTATTGCCCAATTTTCTCAGATTGTAAACAGGAATCAATTATACCACACACGCATATACTATCTACTAGCAACAACATTTACAGTAATATATATCACAATAATAATAAAACTTGGAAAAAATATAAGTACTGCAAACTCCCAAGTCGGTTTTTATCATAATATTGTAATGATTGTTCTTGTTTTAAAATATTTATTGCATTCAGTTTGCTCCAGTACTTACCTAGTTCTCGCCTATTTATCACACTTCAAACTCACATACTCTCTTTATATTTACTTAGGTTGCATTTAGTTCGTACTTAAAGAAATATTGTTTTTTTTTTCAAAAAAGATTTCTGTCATAAAAAATGAATGATATTAATTTATAATTTTTTTAAATAATTTTACTTAAATATGTTAACACTTAACTAGACTTCACTTCGAAATAACTATCCTCCATTGGTCACCATGGTACAGGCAGCTGCCTAGTATGGTGACCTAATGTATCTTCCCAAGCAAATATACTAATTATGTAACATGTAATAAATAAATAAATAAAAACCGGACCAGCCTGCGAACTCAGCTGATGATGGCGAGTGACACACAAGCCAAGAACTCACCCGAAGTCAGCCGTATGACGCGCGATAATTCACAAATGTAGAATTTCGGTTCTGTCGAAGGTTCGTTCGGCAGATTTTCTACCGAAACCCAAACTGATGCCGAAACTAGATTTTTTTGCTGAAACCGAACCTTCGGTCAGTTGCTAATGAATTTGCTAAAATCGATCATGCCGAAAGTTTGTCGTCATGTAAAAGATCCATTAAGCACAATTTGTCTGCTGGTACCACGTAATCATAATATAATCATGTAGACATAATCAGCCTTACTAAAAAAAAACCATAGCACGCCCGATAACCAGTGCTATTGCAATAACATAAATAAACCCCGTGTACACTAAAACACGTTTTATTACCAATAACCTTTCCTACGTGGTCACGCTGTTAAAATGCATTGAAGATCTGACAACGTTGTATATGGTTTTAATTTACTAGGAAAGAATGTTGTTTTAATTTTTCTCCGCCAGGGGCATTATTGGCGCGCCTGTGCATTAATTCTCAACGGCCCGCGATGAAAAGACAGCCCTGTTTGTTTACGGCGGGATGTCAAAAAATTTTGTTAGTACCTAAATGTTGTGATTTTTCTTAATAATTTCTATTGTAGTGACGAATTTACTCTTCTATTCACATAATTGATATATTTACCATTTTATGTGTGTGGTTTAGATCAGTTTAATCAAGTTATTGTAAACTGTCAGAATATTGTTTTATAGGTTACTTAAAAGATAAAATTTACATTTTAAGATCTTTATTTTAAGAGAACTTCTTAAAAGTGATATTTTTTTATAATATGTATTAATATCTAATACATGTGTTCGTAAACCTATCAAAGAAAGTAACGTCTTTAGAGATGTAAGAAATCTGTTTGAAATGTTGTTAATATTTCTAAGTTATTTTTTTGGCAATAAAAAAAACTTTGAAATTTTTTATTATTTTTTTATTGTATGCACGAGGAAAAAGTGAGGTGATAGTTTCCTTCCAAATTTATTACATAAAAGGACTGTGTTTTTGAAATTATGATTTTTTTTTAATTTCTCTACATTTTGGTCAAAAATGTTTGGGTAAGAAATTTTTTTCCATTTTTTTCCGAGTTTGGATCTTAAAATACGGTAATTTTTATTTTAAATACACAAATCTAAAAGGTAATTTTACGTAGTTTTCATAAATGGTATTTGTTTTTACGACACATTCAAAAATAAGAAATATATAGAACATTCAAAATACTTTGGAAAAATTCCAAATTTCGTTCGACATCATTTAAAACAGAGATAAACTACCCTCTCAGGCCGTGTAAACCAAGTGTATTTTTTTCCATAAGCAAATTTTAATTAGTAATGTTTTCACATCCGCGGCCGTTTGTCAATTGAATAAAATTTTCACTGGGTTTTTTAGTAAGGCTGAATATGTCCTACCAGAACGCACTCTAATATCTATGCATTTTATCATATCATGTTGTCATAATCCGTAATACCTTGTAACGTGTATTTCTTGGTAGAGCATCAGAATCTCCCTCAAGTTTGTGGGAAGGAAAATACAGTCTTTATCTTCGGGCATTTTTTTGATAAATAAAAGAAATAATTTAGCAGTACAATATCACCTATATTTTAAAGGTACTGTGTATACATGGGTGCCCTCCAAGGGGTCAAGAATTCCACATTTCCTAAAGAAATAACAAAATAACACATAAGCAAGAGAGCATACCTGTGGACCGTAATTTAACTAAATTATCCTGACTCTAACGCTGACGCGAATCACTGTTAATAGGCGACCAGGAGCACGCGGGGTCTCCATAGACAGGAACCGAGGAAGGCCCCAGGGCCTGGGGACTCCTCACCAGGGAGCAGGAACCAGGAAAGGCCCCAGAGGATGGGGACTCCTCCACAGGGAACAGGAACCAGGAAAGGCTCAAAGTCTCGGTTGTGCGTACCGGTGAAATCTCGGTAGACGCCGTTTACCGCGCCCTCCATAGATCAGCGCCGGGCCTCCATCCGCCTCAAATATCGTGTTCCGCGAGGATAACCCCTCTCAAAGCCTTGGCCACGTTATTATCATGAACGCCAAACAAAGGATTACACCGATTATCCACACTCAAGTACGAGAGTGAAGGTGAGCACATTGACAATATGGCGACTCGCGACTTCACCATTTAAAGTTTTAAAAATCCCGTTTCACTCACGGAAACAACACGGCTCGCAGTTATAAAATAATTCATGATTCTTTTTTAAAATGGGTAAAACCCGTAAAGGTGAAACTATCACATATTTAACAAGCAACTTAAAAAATTCGGCGACTTGTCGAATTGGCGTCGGCTCCCTAGACGACGAGAATTCAAAAAGTGCCTCCGGAAATAGATGGCGCTATTTGCTAGCGGTAAAGAACTCATCGTTACGGCGATCATGATAAAACGTGAGCGGCCAGGTGAGTTTAAGATTAACTAGGTCAAGACAATATTTATTTAATCAAAATAAATATTATCGTGACAACCTACCTATTTTAAAATTTTTATTTTATCTTAATTTTGAACTCCTAAGAGCATTTCTTACTTTTTACTTTGTATATTAATAACTTTTGTACTTTCAATTATTTTTTAACCTCTCCTCTTCAGTATGGGCGAAACGGTTCGGCGAAGCGAAAAAATGCCCAGAAGAGTATGGGCGAAACGTTTCGTCCGCGGCTATTATTCAAATACCGTCTTATTTAATGAAAATATTTAACTTGTAGTGGCTTCTATTGACATCTGCACTTAGCTTGTTGAAGTTTTGGAAGACGTACCTACAATACCAACTTCAGAGTATTAGTTTTAAAGTTCTTTTTGCGTCATTTAGCAGTCGTCAAAGAGAAGGAAGCCGTTTTTTGTGTGGACATGTTTTTCTTTCGATGTTTGTTTATTTTCGTGGATTTATGTCAATGACGTTTAAATTCAAAATATAATATAATTTTTAGTTTATCTATAATAATTTATAAAAAACTAGCAGACGCGGCGACACTTTGTAAAATCCATACCACCCGCTTGCCAGCTGTCCGCTGCCCGCTGCCTGAATTGAATATTTGAATTTCTCGACTTTTCTCTACTATAATAAGCATGGTTTTATTCATATAAAACTTCCTCTTGAATCACATTGGTGAAAACCGCATGAATATCCGTTGCGTAGTTTAAAAGATCTATGCTCACATACATTTTGAGCGACTTCATCAAATAAAATAATTCAAATCAAATACCTACTTACTCTAGGACATCTATTTTCCAATTTATTCCGTAGAACGAATTTCAAAAGTGACTATAGTACGGCCCGCCAGCCGTTTTAAATCACACAAAAAAATGTTTTCTTTAAATTTCTCGGCCTTTCTTTAATATAATTTACATGTATTATACATATAAACATTCCTCTTCAATCACTCTATCTATTGGTGAAAATCGTATCAAAATCCGTTGCGTAGTTTAAAAGATTAACGTGCACATACATTTGGAGCGACTTCATTTTATACTATGTAATGATGAACCAAAAACAAACTCACTCCTCACATACAGTTTTGTTCTCCAAAATTCACTCGCGGAGAGGTTAAAGATATCTTACAGTTTATACATTTTACTTTTTACTACATTATTCTTTATATTTTGTAGTTTATACTTATACTTTCATTTTATATATCTTACTTTTTACTTAGGTACTACGTATTGTTTTTGGATTAAACTTTACGTTTGTAGTGTCACTTTCTTTACTTTATTGTACTATTATGTATATGTAAATTTAATTATATTAATGGCACATGTTGTGTCATATGTGTCGAAATAAATTAATACAATTCAGTGATATTGATCAATTCAATTTACGAGATATCTCTAAAGTAGGGAAGTTGTATGGTTTCCTAAGGATAGTTTTAATAATTATTCTTTGAATTGTAACTATGGGCTGTAAGGAAATTTTAAAGGCCCCTCCCCACCCGTTAATGTCATACCGCTATAAGGAATGGATTAAAGGTGATCAAACACGGCCATAAACTGCGAGCAGATATCTGTTGAACCGCGAGCACTTATGTTTTGTACAGTTCACACGACGCTATCAAATGTTTCTTCCAATGATAGGAGAGGGGGTCAGATGAATTAGCGAGCGGCCACAGAATGCACATTTTTTGTACTGAATCTGTCAATCTGTCATCCAGTGGTCTAGGGCAGCTCCGTAATTAAAATGACCCCCTCTCCTGTTTTCATCGGAGAGGGCGGCGCTTATCAGTTCGTATATCGCCTCAGGAGCAGTTACGGCGTAAGATGTGCATTGCCTATGGTTGATCTGCGCATAAACCGCTTAGGTGTGAATGGTCTGAAGGGATTGTATGGAGAGCGATATTTGGCGTGCTATGATCTTTTATAGTTTATAGCTGTGTTTGAACAGGGCTTAATGCATAAAAGACAATTCTGATAGTTTTTTTTTATTTAATATGTTGCAGGTGTTATAGAAGTTGTAGGTAAGTTTTGCTTATTAAATAAAAGGATTTTGAGCATAGACATTGAATATTACTAGACCAGAACATAAAGGTGAGGGGTAGACAACAACTACAGCGGGGCGCAGAGCGGGAAGATGACTTTGGAGATATGTGATTCGTCGATAACTCAATATGACAGTATATAGGCATCTCGCATTATAATATCACCATTTAGTTCTTAAAAGTAAACTCTGCTTTTGAATGAATAAACCTTTTTACATGGGAGCGCGAATTGCTTGCCGCGTAATGAACAAATTTGTGAAGTCTAAATACGGCAAAGTAAAGTTCGCTTATTTTCAGACTCCAAAATTTTGTTGGCGTATTTAGTTAGGACACTTTTACAAATGTTTCATAATTTATTTACCCCAGTAAACATCGACGAGCACACGCCATGTATCTCGAGGGATAGTATATATTTACACATTTTCAAAACACAAACCATATTTTTTGCGGTGTTATTTCGTAAAATGCACCGATGGCGCTCAACGCAGGCTCGCAGAAGAATGATGACGTCACATTTTTTAGATTCACACGAAGACATACTCAATCCCAGCCGGTTCCAATGGAAATAATACGCTTTTTATCACTTAGGGCAGGTCTAGTAATATTCATATGTCTATGGTTTTGAGAAATCAGATTTTCCAAAACAGCTCTGGATTTGCAATCCGTACCTGAGGGATATTGGCTATAAAAGCCACACGGACATCGTCTCCCTCTAGATTGGTGAAGTTTTTCAGCGTCACGTCATCGACGGAGCTACGAACGAACTTGTGGTGCTTTTGGAAGAACCCCTCCTCTACCGTCTTGTTTTCGAGTAACATTCTGGAACTGAAAAAATTATATTTTATTTTGGTCAAACCGTTTAGCGTAGTTATCAGGTGGGAAAAAATATTAATATATACAAATTCTTGGAAAACACTCATACATACAACACTTTTATTAATTGCACCATCTCTTTTATCAAAGTGATATAAATAAATTGCAGTGACTTGAGGTCATAAAAACTTTCTAAAAAAAAATAAAACCCACCTAACCACCCCCATACCCTCCCGCCCCTTAGGAATGCTACAGCTGTACCACTGATTTTGACATTTTATTAATAATATTAAGTTATCTATAATATAAAAATGAATCGCTGAATGTGTTGCTATGCGCATAACTTTCGAACGACTGCACCAAATTGGATAATCCTTTTTTTTGTGTGTTCGTTATTGTCAGGACAAGGTTTTTATAAAACTTCGGGTGAGCTCTGGCATTATGAAATTTGTATAAAAAAAGTGCTATTGGTGGCATGCGAGGAAGCGGCTATCGCTATGGATAGCGGGAGGGCGAGAGAGATGGGGGAGGGGAACCAGGGAGGGGGAGGGGAACCTGGGAGGGGGAGAGGGACCTGGGAGGGGGGAGGGGAACTCGGGAGGGGGGTTCGCGGGACGGGGGAAGGGGGGAGTGGAGTGGGGAGAGGGAAGGTGGAGGTGACGGAGTGGGAAACCATGCGAGCGAAGCCGCGGGAAAAAGCTAGTTATTAATAATAAGTTGTGGCGAGTTAAGGTCCTAAAAACTTTCTAAAAAAATACATCCCCCCTATCGTCCCCAGTGACGTTTCGTGCGGGTTCGAATCCCTGCGTGGGCAAATAACTTTTATTTGATTAATTTGTGTTATTTCACAATTAATTATATTAATATAATATATACAGTAGATTTCGGACATAAAGACTTCGCTCATAATGGCTGTTTTTAGCAACGACAATGTAAACTCAAGTTAGGTTTTGGAGTTAGGTACCAGGAAAACATAACCGTTTAGTACGACACCGTTTTAAGCGACCAACTGCTTTAAGCCACCTATTTTAATGATAATTCGTCCGGTTAAAACGACACGCAGTGTTTTAGTTACAAAACCTACGCACCAATACCTCGCCTCTCCGCGCGCTAACACCTATCCTTATTAGCACGCATCAATCACAGTTAGTGTTTATCATCTGTTGTGACTAGGTTAAAAGCTCCACACAATGAGTTCCGTGAATCAAATGTAACCCTCGCAAAGGAGTTCGGCATGTCTCTTGTAAAAGTAAGTTTAAAATATCTGTCCGTTTTGTGCGTCGTCCAGTTAGTACGACAAAGTATCACCGGCCCCTTGAGGGTCGTTATATCCGGATTCTACTATAGTATATTTGCGGCACGTTCCAGAGTGGAAAATACTCTCAGTATCGCCCTGGTGTAAGACCACCATTGAGAATTGAAGCTTTGCTTGAAATGGCTTTAGCCGTGTTTGGTGATCTGAATCCTCACCTTCCTCTTCCCCATCTCATTCACTTCCCCACAATTGGGGATGCCATAGTGTCACTGGCTCCAGACGGGAGCAGCTGTACTTAAAAAAATCTTTGTCAGAAAAGGAAAAAGTGTAATTTACGTAGGTATTTACCTACTCATTAGATAAATAATAGTTTATAAGTACAAAAATGAATCGCTGAATGTGTTGCTAAGTGCATAACTTTCGAACGACTGCACCAAATTGGATAATTCTTTTTTTTTGTGTGTTCGTTATTGTCAGGACAAGGTTTGTATAAAACTTCAGGTGAGCTCTGACATTATGAAGTTTGTATAAAAAAAATTGCTATTGGTGGCACGCGAGGTTTGAAAACTGAATGTATGGAAAGCGGGAGGGAGGGAGAGATGGTGGAGGGAAACCAGGGAGGGGAAGGGGAACCTGGGAGGGGGGAGGGGAACTCGGGACGTACGAAGGGGGGGAGTGGAATGAGGAGAGGGAAGGTGGAGGTGATGGAGTGGGAACGCGAGAGGCGAAGAGGACGCAGGAGAAGAAGGGGAGGCAGAAGGGGAACGGGACGAATGGGAAAGGACACTCAGGGAGAAACAATTTCTTTATAAAATGGCATAGCAACGCATGCCGGATACCAGCTAGTGAATTATAAGAAAAGAAAGATTCACTAATGTTATATTATACATAATTAAACTGCATATGTAGTGGTGTAAAATTAAACAAAGATTTTGAAAACAAAGTATACAAACAATAAAGATTAATTTTGGACACATTATTATAATAACCGATAACACAACAGTTGATCCCCCGACAATTTGCCCCGCAAAAGTATAATTATTGTAAAATCTTATATAGTATTGTTCACTTTGGAGACACCTCATTTTTCTGCCGCGCGAAAAACGACCACTCTGCCCTTTACGTTTCAACCACCTTAAGGGTCACTTTCGCTCGAAGCGGATTCAGACAGGGTCGTGTCCCGATTAGGGACCAGATTTCATACAAAAAAGATGATGCAGGGTTAACAGCGCACCCAAACGGCGAAAACTACAATTAGATCTCTCACCGAAGAAGAAATTCGGCCTCAGTTATATTTCCTGCCGACCGGTTCACCCGTTAAAAAATGTCGAATATTTCAGTGCATCAGAAAAGTTCACCTCCCATATAAAACTGATTTTGCTAGGGATTTATTAATTTAAACGGCGTTCTTGAAAATAACGTAGAAAAATGGACATTTCAAAGGCCCTTTGCGGCATCGTACACTGCGGCGAAAAAAAATATTTTGCCGGAGATGTTTTTCAATAAATTGTAAAAATACAAGTTTTAGAAACTTTTAAAGTTGCGACATGTACCGCATTCCATTCAAAATGTTACACTATATTGCATTAAAGATTGAAATTTTTCTGACATTTGCTGAAATCGATCCATCATCGACAATGCATAATTTTCCAGCCAGTTAATATGAACTCGAGGTAGGTACCTACTGGCGTTTAAAATGTGAAGAATTTACATGCAGGAAATAAACAGTAGGTAATGCAGCATTCATATTATCTGAAGTTTTGTCCAAATCAGGTGAGTACATACATAGGTACTTAATTCCATTGAAAATCAAATAAGTAGGTAATGCAGCATTCATATTATATTTATAACGCGGTAGGTACCTACCGTTCCATCGAATTATTGCAAATTCGCTAAGTATTTATTGAGAAAACGCGTAGGTACCTACACCAATATTATTTTTCTTGGTATGTACTAGGTAGGTACCGGTTTATTAAGGATTTTCTTTCCTTTAAATGTTAAATCGAAAATTAATGATATGAAATGAAAAAAATCACCCAAGATGGTCACTTTTTGAAATAATATGTAGGTACACGGAGGTTGCTTCTGGACAACCACTGTTGGCAGGAACGTTATTTTTAAATTAGTTAAGTTCATTTTCACGTAATGTGCGATTTTTATTTATTTAACCCGTTTGCTTGTTTAGGAATAAATACATCCCAAAACATGTAATCGCGTTATACTTTCATAAGACCAAAAACGTCCCCAGCGACGTTACATTTTAAAAGCTATATATCTCTCTTCCTTTCATACAAACATATGTATTTTTCTTTTAACCAGAAAGAGAACGAAATAATGCTTCTTATTGTATTTAAAATATGCAAGCTATATTGGATAGATACTTTACAATCTCGATCCAAAGTGACGGTTTCAGAATTTTTTCAGAATCCGAGGCTTCCGGATTGTGAGGTGCGAATATATTGAACCAAGCAGACGGGTTAATTATATTCAAAACTCATCATATTTATTATTATTTATACTTATTATTTCAAAACAGAAATAATTACGGAACTTGAATAGAATTTGAACAGAACTTTCACAAAACGTTAAAATTAACTTGAAAAATTGAAGATTATAAATATTTTTTTTGAAAAACCGAGACTAAATATTTTTCATATGTTTTTTAACGTACGTGCAGGTACCTCTACATAGAATCTAAGTAGGTACCTACCTGCACATAACAACTCGGAATCATCTGATGATATTGCTTATGTATTTTTTTGGAAATTTATAAAATAATTACAGAACTTGAATAGAATTTGAACAGAACTTTCACAGAACGTTAAAATTAACTTGAAAAATTGGAGATTTTTAAATATTGTTTTGAACAACCCAGCCTAAATATATTTCTTTTTTTTTTTACGTACGTGCAGGTACCTCTACAGATTAGTACCTGAAATTGCTTGAAGTTGAATGGGATAATTTTTTTTAAAAATATCGAATTTATATGGCGCTTTTTTGTATATTGCATTTTTATGATAATCATTCAATATGGGATTGGTACCGCCGCCCCGGGAACAATTCATTGGTTTCTATATAAAATAATGAGCTCTGGCATCATGAAATTATGCATTGCTAAACTGTTCATCCGATTGCGATGAAACTTTGGGGATTTGATTATTTTTTTACTCATGTAAAAAAAAAAAATTTTCCCCCATCTTGTGCGGTATTCATATACCGTACAAGAGTCCCAACTGCTCCCGTCTGGAGCCAGTGGGACTATGGCATCCCCAATTTGGGTATGTTGTGAGGCTGAAGGCAGTGGGGAGGGGAAGGAGATAGGGAAGAGGAAGGTGGGGAAGTACCTGGCTATTCAGATCTGGTCACCAAACACAGCAGAAGCCATTTGAAGCAACGTTTCAATTCTGAATGGTGGTTTAACACCAGGGCGATACTGAGAGTATCTTCCACTATGATGTGCGCATTCCCTCGGTTCTTTTTTTTATGTAAAAAAGTAGGCTCTGGCGTCATGAAATTATGCATTGCTAAACCATTCATCCGATTGCTATGTAACTTTGGGGATTTGATGTGTGCATTCCCATGGTTTCTATATACAATAGTGAGCTCTGGCATAATGAAATTACGCATTGCTAAACCGTTCATCCGATTGCGATGAAACATTGGGGATTTGATGTGTGCATGCCCGCGATGGTTTTTGTATGCAATAGTGAGCTCTGGCATAATGAAATTACGCATTGCTAAACCGTTCATCTGATTGCGATGAAACTTAGGGGATTTGATGTATGCATGCCCGCAATGGTTTTTGTATACAAAAGTGAGCTCTGGCATCAAGAAATTATGCATTGCTAAACCGTTCGTCGACTACCTGTTCCCTTTGTGGGCGCTCACTTCTCGCTTCATCTGCATTCAAACATCGTTTTTTCTTCATATATTTAATTTAACACACACTCCTGCTCGCTTCATCCACGTTCACACATCAAATCGCATAGTGCTTTAACCCGTTAGTTGCCTCTGCAACGGGCAAAACCTAGTTATATTTTATTGTGCAGTATTTGTTTACCAATTTCAAACCTAAAATCGACATAAAAATACCTTTTTTAATCAGATGGTATGGATACAAGGGCGGATCCAGGATTTTTTTCTGGGAGGGGCACAAGGGGCGGACGGGCAAAAAAATCAACAATTACTGTTAGAAATAAACTTGAAGTATCATACTTCAAGTTTATTTCTACAAGTTCAAGTATGTATAGGAACCTTTATGAAAGTTTACTATTGTTTTTCTATATTATTATATAGAAAAACAATAGAAAAATTAAATGTTTAATAAAGACAGTTTTCTGTACTGTGATGGAATCTCCACAGTACACAAAAATACCTTCTGGGGGGGGGCACGTGCCCCCGTGCCCCTCCCCTAAATCCGCCCCTGTATGGGTATCACACGAATTATTCACCCATATTTTGTACTCATACGCTGGTATATACAATATGGGTAAATATGCAGTTAGTCCACCTCACGGATAATACGGAACGTTCGTGTTGTCGAAGTTTGATGCACGGATAATACGGAATGTTCCTTTTTTAACTAATAGAATATCAAATATGACATTTGTCGGAAGTACCAATCTTATAAAATAAATTCTCCAAAATAAACTCGCATTTCATCTTAATTTTAAAAAACATCCCAGGTTTTGAATGGTTTGTTTGGCAAAGCAGGGTTTGTCTAGCGGGTTTGTGTAATTATTCTAATACATTTCTTTCCATGTTCTACTGTTATAAATACAGGTACAAATGCCACCCACGGTACAAACTTGTCAATGATGCATTCACTTTGTTTTATGCAAAAATATTTTTTCTATGATTGGCAGCATTGTCTATGAAATGTTAAAATAAAAACGATTAATAAACATGGTGTTACCGCGCAAGTGAGTTAATTTAAAAAAAATTAAAACGTTAAATGCATATTTTTTGCATGTTTTTTCGCCTCCCCCGAGATAAATACTCACTTTTCGTAATAATAAAGATCTAACTGTTTGGATAAAAAGTATTCCGTATTAACAAGTAAGCGGTTTAATGTATTTTAATAGAAAAACTTTACTTCATGTATTATTAACATTATATTTTTTTCATTATATTAAATAAAAAAAAATAAAAAAAATGCATAAATAATGCAGTATGTTATGGACAGGTAGTTTTATCCTTGATGCATTTGAATGAAAATATGTTTTATGTAAGTACATATACTTTTGTTATTCGGCGGTACATCCTCTCTGCACACCCCTTCGGAACACTAGTTATATTTTTGTAAGAAGGTATCCCACATCTTCCCTAAACCTAATGCAATTTGTACACAAGTATGCCGGGGGGCTAACTGTAGGGGATCAACTGTCATGGAACCATAATAACTACAAACTTATACGTTGTGAAGTACAAAACAATACAATATTTATTAAATTGCACTTTTTTATTTAGTTGACATTCTACTGCCGAAAATAAAAGTTATATTGATTTATTTGAATAGAACAAGCGCTTGGCAAAATTTGGACACGCCGATACGTATCTTATCAATTTACACACAACGTAATTTCAGTATGTTTTTAATCAAGATATTGTGGTTACAGATAACTTGAATTACCTACCTGTGTTTACTGAATCGAATTACAGTCGGTTTGAAGTGTTATCACTTGGATTATTTATGAAATACGAGCAGTCGGTCCGGCGAAACATGTGAGATTGCCACGCCGACTTTATTTTAAACTTTGAAACAAATCTCTCATTTTCTATTTTGAGAAATTTCAACGCTAAAAATAATAATATGAGAGCTCGCGCCCTCGACGTTTCCACTACTGACATCTTACTAAATAGACACTAAGCTTGGCTTCTAAGAAGATGCAACATTGGTTCGCGCCTTGGGAAACATTAAGGATGAATAAAGAATAAAAGAACTTCGTTTTAATTTTGTAAGATGTCACTGATAATAAAAGATCGAGGGTTTGATAATAATTTATTCCAATGATTATTATTACTAGCAGTTAAAAACCCGCTCAGCAGATTTTCGCTACTAAGTCTGTACACGAATCAATCAAAAAGCTGTCAAAAAGAGTATTTAAAAAAAAATCATCGTTTTTACGCTTGGGGTCGAACTCCAAGAGTAGTTTTCTCAGGTCCTATGGCACCGATCTGACTGGAATTTTGGATTCTTACTAAGAATTATGGTCTGTACACGAAAAAATCTGCCAAAAGAAGACTTTTTAAGAAATTCATCGTTATACAGGCGCTTTGTAACAACACGTGTGGTCGGTCATAACTTAGACCTTATGGCACCGAATCGACTGATATTTTGAATTCTTACCTTAGTATATATATATTTATATTCTTAAATCATGGTATATATACGAATCAACAAAAAATCTTCCAAATAATAATTTTAAAAAAATCGTCGTTTTAACACTTGGGGTCGAACTTCAAGGATAGTTTTCTCAGGCTCTATGGCACCGATCTAACTGAAATTATGGATTCTGACTAAGAATCATTATTTGTAAACGAATAAATCAAAAAATCTGCCAGAAAGGATTTTTTTTAAATCCATCGTTTTACGAGCGCTTTGTAACAACACTTGTTGGTAACTTAAGCCTTATGGCACCCAACCGACTGATATTTTGGATTCTTACTAAGAATCATGATCTGTACGCGAATCAATTAAAAAACCTTCAAAGAGAATAATTTTAAAAAAATCGCCGTTTTATCACTTGGGGTCGAACTTCAAGGATAGTTTTCTCAGGCTCTATGGTACCGATCTCACTGAAATTTTGGATTCTAACTGAGAATCATGGTTTGTACACGAATCGATTAAAAATCTGCCAGAAACGATTTTTTTAAAATTAATCGTTTTAGGAGCGCTTTGTAACAACACTTGTTGGTCGGTCCTAACTTAGACCTTATGGCACCGAACCGACTGATATTTTGGAGATTAACTAAAATCTTGGTCTGTAGACGAATCAATCAAAAAATCTGCCTAAAGAAGTTTAAAAAAAAAACATCGATTTAACATTTGGGGTCGATCACAACATCGGCACTATGGCACCAAACCGACTGATATTTTGGATTCTTACCATAAATCTGTACACGAATTAATCAAAAACCTTCCAAAAAAGAATTAAAAAAATCATCGTTTTAACACTTGGGGTCGGTCCATATTTTTTGCCCTAAGGCACCGAACCGACTGATATTTTGGATTCTATCTCAGAATCATGGTCTGTACACGAATCAATCAAAAAAATCTTCCAAAAGATAAATTTAAAAAAAAATCGTCGTTTTAACACTTGGGGTCGAACTTCAAGGATAGTTTTCTCAGGCTCTATGGCACCGATCTAACTGAAATTATGGATTCTGACTAAGAATCATTATTTGTACACGAATATATAAAAAAAACTTCCAAAAAAGAATTTGAAAAGTCATCATTTTAACACTTGGGGTCGGTCCATATCTTTTGCCCTAAGGCACCAAACCGACTGATATTTTGGATTCTTACTAAGAATCATGGTTTGTACACGAACCGATCAAAAAATCTGCCAGAAACGATTTTTTTTAAATTCACCATTTTACGAGCGCTATGTAACAACACTTGTTGGTCTGTAATTTTGGAGATTTACTAAGAATCATGGTCTGTTCACATTCGTGATCAAAAAATCTTCCAAAAAACAATTTGAAAAAGTCATCATTTTAACATTTGGGGTCTCAGTCGTTTAAGCACTTGGGGTCGGTCGTGTTAACACTTGGGGTCGGTCCATATCTTTTGCCCTAAGAACCGACTGATATTTTGGATTCTGACTAAGAATCATTATTTGTACACGAGTAAATAAAAAAATCTGCCAGAAAGGATTTTTTTTAAATTCATCGATTTACGAGCGCTTTGTAACAACACATGTTGGTCGGTCATAACTTAGACCTTATGGCACCGAACCGACTGATATTTTGGATTCTTACTAAGAATCATGGTCTATATACGAATCAATAAAAAATCTTCCAAAGAATAATTTAAAAAAAAATCGTTGTTTTAACACTTGGTGTCGATCTTCAAGGATAGTTTTCTCAGGTTCTATGGCACCGATCTAACTGAAATTTTGGATTCTGACTAAGAATCATTATTTGTACACGAATAAATCAAAAAATCTGCCAGAAAGGATTTTTTTTAAATCCATCGTTTTACGAGCGCTTTGTAACAACACTTGTTGGTAACTTAGGCCTTATGGCACCCAACCGACTGATATTTTGGATTCTTACTAAGAATCATAGTCTGTACGCGAATCAATTAAAAAACCTTCCAAGAGAATAATTTAAAAAAAAATCGTCGTTTTATCTCTTGGGGTCGAACTTCAAGGATAGTTTTCTCAGGCTCTATGGTACCGATCTCACTGAAATTTTGGATTCTAACTAAGAATCATGGTTTTTACACGAATCTATTTAAAAAATCTGCCAGAAACGATTTTTTTTAAAATTAATCGTGTTCAAAAAGTGAAGGCTACTGCCATCTAGCGGTATATTTTTGTAGCTTATTGTTTTTGTTCGTACAGATTAGCGACGTTTGGCGACACTAAATTAAATGCTAGACGATAAAGCAGATTTCTCGATTTCTGCCCTGTATCGTACGATGACTGACGCAATGGTGTTTTGTTTTTTATGTGTATTGGAAAATGTTATTATAAATAGCCTGCGTTTATAGTTAAAAAGGCTCTTAATACGTGGATCTCCTGTAAACAGCTAGCATTATCTAGCAAGTGATCGAAGTGACCAAATTCAGTGTTTGGTCGGGTCGGGAACAAATTTATTGTAACATGTGCTTTGTGAATAAACGAGAAGAATTCCGCCATGGAAGCCAGATGTTTTCCTTGAAGTCTTTCTGCTAAATACTAAATTATAACATGGTCCTTTTAGCTGCATAGCCCTTACGAGCGGATGAAGGCATCAGAGGAAATACTAGAATGAACCAGCGAGCTATTAAAAAACCAGAAAGATGAGAACATGAAGAACAAAGAAATCAAAACATAAGTATCCCTGCTATTCTTTCATTCTAATTCCGTGAATTCCTGTTTAAACAAGCGCTATTTTTTGTGTGTCGATGTGCTTATTTAAAAACAAAAAATTAACTACCCGCAGTGTAAAATGCAAGTCATGCAAATTTATTTTAGGTTAATTGTTTAGAAGATGATTATTGTAAGATTCTGTCATTGTTTATAGCTTGAATTGGTTATTACTGTTTTTTACGCGATTATTGCACAGAAATTATTTTTGAAGGAACATTTTTAGCATTTTTATTGTTGAATTATTGTCAATACGTAATAAAAATGGATAATTTAAAATCGTTGATTAACAAACGAGGAGTGTTGAAAGGTAAACTCACGAGATTTGCGGATTCATTAAACGCATTATCAGTTAACGAAATTAAAATTCGCTATGCTAGAATTGAAAAAATAATTGATGATTTCGAAGAGATTCAGGAACAAATCGAAAGCCTTCCGGATTCCAACGAAATCGATAATAATTTGCAAAGGGAGAATTTTGAAAATCAATATTCTTCAATTTTTAGCGACTGCAAAGGGAGCATTTCAGTCTGTGGAGGCCCCCAAATTGGAAATAAAATTACCCAACCTTCAGTTACGAGAATTCAATGGCGATCCAAAAAATTGGATTAATTTTCTAGAAACATTTAAGACACTGGTTCATAACAATACTGCCTTAAGCAATGTACAGAAGTTTTATTATCTGCAATCCTGTTTAAAGGGGAATGCAGCAAAGATAATCGCCAATTTCGAGGTATCAGACCTGAATTATATATCGGCTTTTGAGTTGTTGCAACAGAGGTTTGCAAATTTGCGAACTACCGTACAAAGACACATCCAAGCTCTGTTTCAACAAAGAGATGAAACATGAGGATCCAGTAGCCATGCATTACCTGATTGATGAAACTAATGTAAATCACAAAGCGTTGCAAAATTTAGGCGTGAAAATCGAACAATGGGATGCTTTAATTATATACGTAATTTCTAATAAATTGGATGCAGTTCTAGAAAGCATTGGGGACAAACCCCATTGCAGGATGAGCTACCTACATTACAGGAATTTCTTAAATGTTTGACCTCGCGTACGCAAGTTTTGGAATTAATGTTAAATTCAGATTCGAAAAAAATTCCTACCCACCCGAAAGCAAATGGTAGCAACAATAATCCTAAAAAGGAATCGGTATTTTTAGCTGCTACCCACAATAATTGTATTTGTTGTAATGACAAGGGACATAAAATATATTATTGTAAATTTAAAAAAAAATTAAATTCAGGAGAGAGAGCTAACGCAATAAGGAGGTACCGTGCCTGCTTCAAATGTTTGAGGTTAGGACATACGGCCCCATATTGTAAAATTAATTTGAAATGATAGCGAGAGCCACAATACGTTATTGCACAGGGAGATGCATCCGAGCGATGACTCCATGAATAAAGGTGAAGATCACCCCGGAGGTGACTGCCAAACGGATGCTGAACGAGTTTCAGTGTCAAACCATTCAGCCTTAGCGAAGGCAGAAAAAACAATTTTATTGTCGACTGCTATCATTGGGGTGGTAGATCACAATAATAAAGTGCATGAGGCAAGGGTCCTGATTGACTCTGGAGCTCAAGCCAATTTTATGTGCGAAAAGTTCGCAATGAAATTAAATTTAAGATGTGAAAATATAAACAAGCCTGTGTTAGGCATACACAACAATGTTACCCATATAAAGAAATGTGTTGCGATTAAAATGAAATCTCTGAGGACAAATTATAACCAAAATATCAATTGTCTAATATTACAGGAAATAACCACAAACCTACCCCCCAAACAACAGTGGCCAGAAAAGATTTTAAACTGCCGCCGGGATTACAAATGGCGGACCCAAATTTCAACGTAGCGGCACCTATTGATATCCTGTTAGGCGCTGAGAGCTTTTGGGATATACTACAAGATGATCGGCTGAGATTGGATACCGGGCCTACTCTTCAGAGGACTGAATTAGGATGGGTCATATCAGGCCCGATCAACATTCATCATAAAAAAAGGCCAGTACCGCAAATTTGTAGTTTATCAATAAACACATTATCCAATCAAATAGAAAAATTCTGGAAAATGGAGGAAGTGAATCCTGCAAGATTTCAAAATCATGAGGAGAAGGCGTGTGAAGCAGATTTCATCGCCACGCACTCTAGGGAGAGCGATGGTAGATACGTTGTGAGTCTGCCGCACCGCCCTTGTGTGAGTCAACTTGGTGACTCACTAAACACAGCGGAAAAAAGATTTAAGAACTTAGAGAAGAAATTTTTAATAAATCCTGAATTGAAATTGCAATATGTACAATTTATGCGGGAATATGAACAACTAGGTCATATGGAGTTATGTGATAAATGGAGAGGGGATGAGCAATCCTATTTTTTGCCGCATCACGCGGTCATTAAAGAAGTTAGCACCACGACGAAGGTGCGTGTAGTTTTTGATGGTTCGACAAAAACGTCGACCGGAATATCCCTGAACGATGCTCTGATGGTGGGAGCTGTCATTCAAAAGGAATTATACAGCCATTTATTACGTTTCAGAAAACATCGATACGTCATGACTGCGGACATCGAAAAAATGTACCGTCAAATCAACGTATGCGCAGCGGATCGCAGCCTTCAGAAGATTGTATGGCGCGAATCACAAGAAGAGGAACTCCGACATTACAAATTGAAGACCGTTGGGACCTTCCTCTTTCCTAGCAACGAGATGTCTTCGACAAATTGGTTTGGATAATCAAGTTAATTTCCCAGTAGTAAGTCAAGTCATAGAAAATTATTTTTATATGGACGATCTATTGACTGGAGGGGATAACTTGGAAGTTTGTTTCAAGTTGAAGAAACAAATAAGTGATATCTTGCTGTCCGCAGGGATGACCCTGAGGAAGTGGAGATCAAATGTTTTGGAATTGTCATCTGGGCGGAGCCAAGGTGAAATTGCCAAACAGGGCAATTGTGAAAAAATGATCACTGACAATTCCAAGAATGAAAAAATACTTGAATTAATTTGGAATAATGAATTAGATTACCTGTCATATGAAATTACAAAACCGTCAGGTAAAACTAAGAGTAAGCGTCAAATATTATTTTGCATAGCTTCCACCTTTGATCCAACGCAGTGGCGGCACGTATTATCGTCAGTAAATGCAGCGGATATACTGTCCCGAGGTACCACAGCTGAAAGGTTAGTCAACGCTTCAATATGTTGGAAGGGGCCAAGCTGGTTGACGGAAGATGTCAGCACTTGGCCAGTATCCAAGATGTCATGTTTGGATCCCCCGGAAATAAAAAGTAAAAATGTACTACTGGTAACTGATGCTCAAGAATTGGATATTTTCGAAAAATTCTCATCGCTAACCAAATTAAAAAGAGTAATCGCTCAAGCGTTAAGATTTATAAATAATTGTCGTAACCCTAAGGATAAAACGCATGGCAATTTAACTGTCTCCGAGCTGGAAGCAGCTTTAAAATGCCTACTGAAATCATCGCAAGAACATTCCATTAAAAGAGAATTGAAGGACCTAAAGAAGCATGGGTTAGTAAACAAAAACAAAGAAGCATGGGTTAGTAAAAAAAGTAGATTGAAAGCTCTCAATCCCTGTTTAATGGAAGGTTTAATTTGCGCAAGTGGACGATTAAAATTAGCTACTTATTTATCGCATCATCAAAGGCACCCTATAATATTATCACCGTCACATAAACTAACTGAACTTATTATACGTAATTATCATTATGAACATTTACATGCAGGTCCCCAAGCGCTGTTATCGGAAATACGCTTGAAATATTGGCCGACATTTGGGAGAAACACTGTTAAGCGTATCCTACATAAGTGTGTTGTATGTTTTAGATACCAACCTCAGGTTTGTCGGCAGATCATGGGAGACCTTCCAGTTGAGAGAATCACTCCCAGTCTACCTTTCTCTGTCACAGGGGTCGACTTTGCCGGACCGATAGACGCGAAGGCTGGAGCGCTGAGGAAATCTCCTCATTAAATCGTATCTTTGCATATTTGTTTGTTTTTCTACCAAAGCGGTTCATTTGGAACTCGTAACAGATTTGTCAAGCGCTGCTTTTTTAAATTGTTTAAAGAGGTTCATTCATGTCAGCCGGAAAAAATATTTTCTGACAATGCAACCACTTTCAGAGGAGCTTCCAATAAGCTCAAAGAACTGTATGCCAGTCTAAGACTGAACAATGACAAAATCCATAGGTTTTTAGCTGATAAGGGAATTTCTTGGAGTTTTATACCGCCTAGGGCGCCGAACCATGGGGGGCTGTGGGAAGCCGCCGTCAAGTCCACCAAGTTTCATTTATATAGAATTACTAAAAATAACCCATTGCAGTTTGAATTATTATATACTTTGCTTTGTCAGATAGAGGCTTGTTTGAACTCCCGTCCCTTAACTTCCCTGTCTGATGACGTAGACGACCTACTCCCTCTAACCCCCAACCATTTCCTCATGGGCAGGGATGCTTCGGTTATTCCCGAGGTGGATGTCCGCGAGCTCCCGGAGAACAGACTAAGCAAATATCAAAAATTAAACGCTCTAATTCAAAATTTCTGGTTCAGACGGAAACGAGATTACCTTGCCGAGCTGCAAAAACGGACCAAATGGCAGGCCAGCAACCAAAAGGCAATAAAGAAGGACGATCTGGTAATCTTGATGGAAGACAATCTGCCTCCTGCATTGTGGAAGATGGCGCGCATATTAACTACTCATCCAGGCCCGGATGGAGTAGTGAGGGTAGTTGATCTCAAAACAGCACAAGGCACTTTTGTGAGACCCATCACAAAATTATGTTTGATGCCATGTCACATAAATATTATGTGACTAGTGCAGTTCTTGCCTATTTGGTTTTTTTTGTCTATGGTGTTTTTTTTGAGACTGGTAATTTTTTGGGAAAGAGAGAAGCTCTTTTTGTTTATGGTCACTTCCTCCCGGGCAGCAATGGGCTAGCCGTTCGTGAATTAGTCACTCACTGGAAAAGTGTTTCAATTTGATTATATCATGTGAATTTAAGTCGATCCTATCTTAAAAAGGCGCGGGGTGAATTTTACGTAACACGAGAAGATCGTGTACGGCATTATTTTTTAGTGGTTATGTGAATCCCACTTTTTCCGTTGTTGGCAGTTGGCCATTTTGTGGAAATGTGTTCTTGAAATAAACTTATAAAAGGATTGGTCCTTGAGGTGGCAGAATATGCCTTTGTGACCCCGCGTCGTGAAGTCACGGACGGATGACGGATTTACCGAGAGACGCAGGTCTTGGTGATCAGTTGGGACCACGTGTTTTTTTTATGGAGCTTGTTGGGATGGCCCGAAGCTGAATGCACTCCTTGGAGGCGTAGCAGCCTTCTTCCTAAGAAGGATGACCTAGGATCTCGGGATTGCGCGACGTCCCCAGTTAGGGAGCCTGGATGTGTCTTCTCTCTACTAAGCAACTTCGCGGACGTCATCCGTCGTAAATTCTTTTAGTTAGGTTAGCGTGTTCAGGAGTCCATCTGGTATGTGATTTGCTTTGTATATTTTTTTAAATTTGCACCCTCATGTTTGTTTTTATTGCTTACAATATAGTTTTATAAGATTCATCTTCTTTTATTTTCTGATTTCTCACCTACTTGACAGAAAAATACCTTTCCCATAATCCTGAGCTCTGGTCTCTGATCTGCCGTATAAAATTACACTCCTATCATATTGTACCAGAACTTGATTCCCTTTACAGCCAATAGAATCAAACTTGGATTCAAATTTCCCGACCCGGCAAACCCCGTCACAGCCCTTCCAAGTCACCCTTCCCAAGGTCACAGCCTAACTGTAATTAGGGCTGAACCGATGCAACCAAACCACAACAATAATTATGGAGCATCGGTATTGGTGTTGTTGACACCACTGTATCTTGCCTGAAGCCACTGGGGCTTCAAGTCAACAAACGCGAGTTGATCATCCCCGCTGCAGAATTAATGGTACTATCTGATTACCAGGGCACGGCCGCCCCATAATTTATGATGATCTACCCAAATGATGACATACAGAGGTACATGCTGATGTACAATTCTTATGATGACCACCCTGGACAAGATGGCTGAGTAGTCTACCCAGTGAAGTGTTCATTCTGTTTTTGGCAGTGCTATGCCAGTGAACTAAATTAAATGCTAGACGATAAAGCAGATTTCTAGATTTCTGCCCTGTATCGTACGATGACTGACACAATGGTGTTTTGTTTTTTATGTGTATTGGAAAATGTTATTATAAATAGCCTGCGTTTATAGTTAAAAAGGCTCTTAATACGTGGATCTCGTGTAAACAGCTAGCATTATCTAGCAAGTGGTCGAAGTGACCAAATTCAGTGTTTGGTCGGGTCGGGAACAAATTTATTGTAACATGTGCTTTGTGAATAAACGAGAAGAATTCCGCCATGGAAGCCAGATGTTTTCCTTGAAGTCTTTCTGCTAAATATCAAATTATAACAAATCGTTTTACGAGCGCTTTGTAACAACACTTGTTGGTCGGTCATAACTTAGACCTTATGGCACCGAACCGACTGATATTTTGGAGATTAACTAAAATCTTGGTCTGTAGACGAATCAATAATAAAATCTGCCTAAAGAAGATTTAAAAAAAATCATCGTTTTAACATTTGGGGTCGATCACAACATCGGCACTATGGCACCAAACGGACTGATATTTTGGATTCTTACCATAAATCTGTACACGAATTAATCAAAAACCTTCCAAAAAAGAATTTAAAAAATCATCGTTTAAACACTTGGGGTCGGTCCATATTTTTTGCCCTTAGGCACCGAACCGACTGATATTTTGGATTCTATCTAAGAATCATGGTCTGTACACGAATCAATCAAAAAAATTTCCAAAAGATAAATTTAAAAAAAAATTCGTCGTTTTAACACTTGGGGTCGAACTTCAAGGATAGTTTTCTCAGGCTCAATGGCACCGATCTGACTGAAATTTTGGATTCTTACTAAGAATCATGGTTTGTACACGAATCGATCAAAAAATCTGTAACAAATTTGTAACAACACTTGTCGGTCGATCCGACTGTAATTTTGGGGATTTACTAAGAATCTTGGTCTGTACACGAATAAATCAAAAATATTCCAAAAAAGAATTTAAAAAATTCATCGTTTTAACACTTGGGGTCGGTCATAACATCGGCACTCTATAGCACCAAACCGACTGATATTTTGGATTCTTACTAAAAATCACAATCTGTGCACGAATCAATCATAAAATCTAGCAAAATAAGATCATAAAAAAATCATCGTTTTAACGCTTGGGTTCAAACTGATCTGACTGAAATTTTGGATTCTTACTAAGAATCATGGTCTGTACACCAATCAATCAAAAATCTTCCAATAAAGAATTTAAAAATCATCGTTTGAACATTTGGGGTCGGTCGTGTTAACACTTGGGGTCGGTCCATATTTTTTGCCCTAAGGCACCGAACCGACTGATATTTTGGATTCTTACTAAGAATCATGGTTTGTACACGAATCGATCAAAAAATCTGCCAGAAACGATTTTTTTTAAATTCACCATTTTACGAGCGCTATGGCTAAGAATAAGAAGACCTGTACACGAATCAATCAAAAAAATCTTCCAAAAGATAAATTTTAAAAAAATTCGTCGTTTTAACACTTGGGGTCGAACTTCAAGGATAGTTTTCTCAGTCTCTATGGCACCGATCTCTCTGAAATTTTGGATTCTTACTAAGAATCATGGTTTGTACACGAATCAATCAAAAAACTTCAAAAAAAATTTTTGAAAAGTCATCATTTTAACACTTGGGGTCGGTCCATATATTTTGCCCTAAGGCACCAAACCGACTGATATTTTGGATTCTTACTAAGAATCATGGTTTGTACACAAATCGATCAAAAAATCTGCCAGAAACAATTTTTTTTTTAATTCACCATTTTACGAGCGCTATGTAACAATACTTGTTGGTCTGTAATTTTGGAGATTTACTAAGAATCTTGGTCTGATCACATTCGTGATCAAAAAATCTTCCAAAAAATCTTTCACAAAAGAATTTGAAAAAGTCATCATTTTAACATTTGGGGTCTCAGTCGTTTTAGCACTTGGGGTCGGTCGTGTTAACACTTGGGGTCGGTCCATATCTTTTGCCCTAAGGCATCGAACGGACTGACATTTTGGATTCTGACTAAGAATCATTATTTGTACACGAATAAATCAAAAAATCTGCCAGAAAGGATTTTTTTTTAAATTCATCGTTTTACGAGCGCTTTGTAACAACACTTGTTGGTAACTTAGGCCTTATGGCACACAACCGACTGATATTTTGGATTCTTACTAAGAATCATGATCTGTACGCGAATCAATTAAAAAACCTTCCAAGAGAATAATTAAAAAAAAAAATGAAATCGCAGTTTTATCACTTGGGGTCGAACTTCAAGGATAGTTTTCTCAGGCTCTATGGTACCGATCTCAGTGAAATTTTGGATTCTAACTAAGAATCATGGTTTGTACACGAATCGATTTAAAAAATCAACCAGAAACGATTTTTTTAAAATTAATCGTTTTAAGAGCGCTTTGTAACAACACTTGTTGGTCGGTCATAACTTAGATTAACTAAAATCTTGGTCTGTAGACGAATCAATAATAAAATCTGCCTAAAGAAGATTTTAAAAAAATCATCGTTTTAACATTTGGGGTCGATCACAACATCGGCCTTATGGCACCAAACGGACTGATATTTTGGATTCTTACCATAAATCAATATCTGTACACGAATTAATCAAAAACCTTCCAAAAAAGAATTTAAAAAATCATCGTTTTAACACTTGGGGTCGGTCCATATTTTTTGCCCTAAGGCACCGAACCGACTGATATTTTGGATTCTATCTAAGAATCATGGTCTGTACACGAATCAATCAAAAAAAATTCCAAAAGATAAATTTAAAAAAAAATCGTCGTTTTAACACTTGGGGTCGAACTTCAAGGATAGTTTTCTGAGGCTCTATGGCATCGATCTCATTGAAATTTCGGTTTCTTACTAAGAATCATGGTTTATACACGAATAAATCAAAAAACTTCCAAAAAGAATTTGAAAAGTCATCATTTTAACACTTGGGGTCGGTCCATATCTTTTTCCCTAAGGCACCAAACCGATTGATATTTTGGATTCTTACTAAGAATCATGGTTTGTAAAAGAATCGATCAAAAAATCTGCCAGAAACGATTTTTTTTTTTAAATCACCATTTTACGAGCGCTATGTAACAATACTTGTTGGTCTGTAATTTTGGAGATTTACTAAAAAAATTCATCGTTTTAACACTTGGGGTCGGTCATAACATCGGCACTCTATAGCACCAAACCGACTGATATTTTGGATTCTTACTAAAAATCACAATCTGTGCACGAATCAATCATAAAATCTAGCAAAATAAGATCATAAAAAAATCATCGTTTTAACGCTTGGGTTCAAACTGATCTGACTGAAATTTTGGATTCTTACTAAGAATCATGGTCTGTACACCAATCAATCAAAAATCTTCCAATAAAGAATTTAAAAATCATCGTTTGAACATTTGGGGTCGGTCGTGTTAACACTTGGGGTCGGTCCATATTTTTTGCCCTAAGGCACCGAACCGACTGATATTTTGGATTCTTACTAAGAATCATGGTTTGTACACGAATCGATCAAAAAATCTGCCAGAAACGATTTTTTTTAAATTCACCATTTTACGAGCGCTATGGCTAAGAATAAGAAGACCTGTACACGAATCAATCAAAAAAATCTTCCAAAAGATAAATTTTAAAAAAATTCGTCGTTTTAACACTTGGGGTCGAACTTCAAGGATAGTTTTCTCAGTCTCTATGGCACCGATCTCTCTGAAATTTTGGATTCTTACTAAGAATCATGGTTTGTACACGAATCAATCAAAAAACTTCAAAAAAAATTTTTGAAAAGTCATCATTTTAACACTTGGGGTCGGTCCATATATTTTGCCCTAAGGCACCAAACCGACTGATATTTTGGATTCTTACTAAGAATCATGGTTTGTACACAAATCGATCAAAAAATCTGCCAGAAACAATTTTTTTTTTAATTCACCATTTTACGAGCGCTATGTAACAATACTTGTTGGTCTGTAATTTTGGAGATTTACTAAGAATCTTGGTCTGATCACATTCGTGATCAAAAAATCTTCCAAAAAATCTTTCACAAAAGAATTTGAAAAAGTCATCATTTTAACATTTGGGGTCTCAGTCGTTTTAGCACTTGGGGTCGGTCGTGTTAACACTTGGGGTCGGTCCATATCTTTTGCCCTAAGGCATCGAACGGACTGACATTTTGGATTCTGACTAAGAATCATTATTTGTACACGAATAAATCAAAAAATCTGCCAGAAAGGATTTTTTTTAAAATTCATCGTTTTACGAGCGCTTTGTAACAACACTTGTTGGTAACTTAGGCCTTATGGCACACAACCGACTGATATTTTGGATTCTTACTAAGAATCATGATCTGTACGCGAATCAATTAAAAAACCTTCCAAGAGAATAATTAAAAAAAAAATGAAATCGCAGTTTTATCACTTGGGGTCGAACTTCAAGGATAGTTTTCTCAGGCTCTATGGTACCGATCTCAGTGAAATTTTGGATTCTAACTAAGAATCATGGTTTGTACACGAATCGATTTAAAAATTCAGCCAGAAACGTTTTTTTTAAAATAAATCGTTTTAAGAGCGCTTTGTAACAACACTTGTTGGTCGGTCATAACTTAGATTAACTAAAATCTTGGTCTGTAGACGAATCAATAATAAAATCTGCCTAAAGAAGATTTAAAAAAATCATCGTTTTAACATTTGGGGTCGATCACAACATCGGCCTTATGGCACCAAACGGACTGATATTTTGGATTCTTACCATAAATCAATATCTGTACACGAATTAATCAAAAACCTTCCAAAAAAGAATTTAAAAAATCATCGTTTTAACACTTGGGGTCGGTCCATATTTTTTGCCCTAAGGCACCGAACCGACTGATATTTTGGATTCTATCTAAGAATCATGGTCTGTACACGAATCAATCAAAAAAAATTCCAAAAGATAAATTTAAAAAAAAATCGTCGTTTTAACACTTGGGGTCGAACTTCAAGGATAGTTTTCTGAGGCTCTATGGCATCGATCTCATTGAAATTTCGGTTTCTTACTAAGAATCATGGTTTATACACGAATAAATCAAAAAACTTCCCAAAAGAATTTGAAAAGTCATCATTTTAACACTTGGGGTCGGTCCATATCTTTTTCCCTAAGTCACCAAACCGATTGATATTTTGGATTCTTACTAAGAATCATGGTTTGTAAACGAATCGATCAAAAAATCTGCCAGAAAGGATTTTTTTTTGAAATTCACCATTTTACGAGCGCTATGTAACAATACTTGTTGGTCTGTAATTTTGGAGATTTACTAAGAATCTTGGTCTGTTCACATTCGTGATCAAAAAATCTTCCAAAAGAATAATTTAAATAAATCGTCGTTTTAACCCTTGGGGTGGAACTTCAAGGATAGTTTTATCAGGCTCTATGGTACCGATCTCACTGAAATTTTGGATTCTGACTAAGAATCATGGTTTGTACACGAGTCGGACCGGTGCCTTACCCCAATAGGCCATTGAAGGGGCGCGATGTTGTCACTCTTAATCATTACTACAGTGCCTGTCGTTACCGGATTCGCATTTGTATTCCATTTCTGGCGAGCTTGCAAAGTATTCAAATACTCAATTCGCCATCGGTTCCAGAACGCCTGAACAAGACGATCCATGAGATTTTTGCGTTGTACTAAGTTGACTGGCTCGTCTGAAAAATCAGCAGCGGGTAAAGATCTTACGGGAGTGAGCGTTAAAAAATGCGCGGGGGTTAGCGGCAATGGAGCCGAAACATCGTTAACGGGCGTGAATTTAGAATTGCTTCAATCTGAGAAAGCACTGTTTGCTTCTCTTCATACATCATTAGAGAGGTGCCTATTATTTTATTTAAATAACCTTTCAGGCATTTAATGTACCAGAGGCACAGGTCCGACAGGCATCTCTCGTACGGCGTCGCGTGGCCTCGGGTTGTCCAGAGGTACGGGCGGTACGGGGCCGGAAGGTCCAGGCGGCATCCATGTTGGACTGCCATTGTAGTGAGGGAGCGGCGGCGGAGGGCCTTCAGGCCCTGGCTGCGCCGGTGATGCGTACCTCTGGTCCACCAGAGGCACAGGTCCAACGGGCGTCTCTCGTACGGCATCCTGCTGCCTCAGGTTGAGCAGAGGTTGGGGCGGTACGGGGCCGGAAGGTCCAGGCTGCATCCATCTTAGGTCCCCATTGTAGTGAGGGGGCGGCGGCGGAGGGCCTTCGGGCCCTGGCTGCGCCGGTGATGCATACCTCTGGTCCACCAGAGGCACAGTTCCAACTGGCGTCTCTCGTGCGGCTTCACGTTGCCTCTGGTCGAGCAGAGGTACGGGCGGCACGGGGCCGGAAGGTCCAGGCTGCACCCATATTGGAAATCCTTGCCTGCTTGGCTGCGGGGCTCGGCTATCTCGTGTGAGCCCTGAAGCATCGTATTGTGCCAGCCCTGAAGAAATGGGCTGCATCCGTGTTTGTTGTCCATGGCTGCTTGGCTGCGGGGCCTGGCTATCTCGTGCCAGCCCTGAAGCATCATGTTGTGGTGGTTGCAGGGCTGCCATCAGCAGTTGAATCTGCTTTTTCTGATGACGCAGCTGTCGTCACAGCTGGCGCACCGTGTCCTCTGTAGATGTGGAGGGCGGCGGCTCGTCGTTGCTGCTGGCGGAGCCTGCCGTCTCTGGAGTCGTGCTGGGTGAAGGCCGGGGCGTGTCGTCCAGGGCTTCAGGGCCAGCATCCGGGGCAGGTTGTAGCTCAGCAGGTGGGGGTGGAGGCGATCCATCATCCTGGGTCGTCCTCTTCGATCGTACGGCTGGTGAGGACATCCTGGCGTACAGCAGATCCGGCTCGAAGGACCACTTGTAATAGACGTATCAGCGTCTTCACAAGACTGTAAAAAAGTACCGGGTTTTTAGTGCACGTACAAGATGATAAATGGGTAAAAATAATAAAGAGCTGACCTTCCTAGCACCCAGTGCCTGATGAGTGAAGGACACTGGATGTGCCGATTCTTCTGCCTGAGCCTGGCGCCTGGCGGTTGCCTTGAGTAGGGCCGGCTTGTCTGGAGGAGGTAGGCACCAGGACTGAAGACAGGCAGAAGTTGGCGGGAGGCAGCTGGTCGATGGAAAAACTTTGAAGAAATAAATAAGACTTGAGTAAGTTTTGAGTAGAGATGAACTGATTTATTATTGAAATTTTCGCTCCTTATGTTCCCAAATTTGGTACAAAACTTGGTCACGTGGTACAAATTTGGGGTGGGAGGTTTGACCTTGCCCGTAAGTATATAAGGGCAGGTTGCCCGCGGGCCACCTATTTTGCCGACCGTTTTCTTGCAACTGGTCGCTTAAAATTGAAAACTAAAAATAATTCTACAGAGTACATTTATTATATACAGGTAAATGTCTTAATTCTAACATGTTTGTACAGTTATGTTTTATCCGCAGATTTGGTTTTGGTGAATTTGCATTGATTTTAAGGTGAGTTTATAATTTGGTAATACGTATTTGCCGTTTGGCGAGTTGTGTAAAGTTAAAATAAGAATCTAGTATTTTTTCCAGGTCCCTCGTAAGACTAGCTACTGAAACCTGTTTGTTTCATCATCTTAGAAGGTCCCTGGATTTTTAAAATGGGAAAAAACGGATTCTTGCAAGGAATTTTTCTAAGTGTTTTTTCTGGGCAAAAAACGCCCTAGCATTATGAGTTTAAGGGTCAGAGACTCAATTTCTCTTTCCCTGGGTGCCCTGCAGGACTTTGGAATGAAATATGTTTGTTTCATTGTCCTGCGGGGTGTGTAAGTAACATTAATCGAAAAAAATGTACATTTTAAGGTTGCCCTCCTGGGGCGGGGGCTTTGCCCAGTGGGAAAGGCATCCGCCTCCTGGGGCTGAAGGGTTGCCCTCCTGGGGCGGGGGCTTTAAAACAATAGAATAACAAGTATGTAAATAATAAGAATTTAAAATGTCTCCCGGTGGCAACCTGGGCACGCAAGCATTTATTTGTTGCACCGGGGCATTGTACAAAATAAAAAAGGTAATAAAAATGATACATTTTTACATAAAATATTTCGGCGAAAGATCGTCGCTGGCGGCACGGTACTAACGAGCTTAGTGGCCAGAAATTTCGAAAGAAATTTCAAAGAAATGACCACTAAATGTAGAGGATGCCGCCAGCGATGACTTTGCTGAAAAAACAAACGAGGGTACCTAACACGTCGGTTACAACCGGCATGGATGAATTCTGCCCCGAGCTGATAGGGCTAATGATGCCTCGTTACAGAGATCTGCTGGAGGCTGGCCTAATCGTCGGCACGTACACCATGGAAACACTTACAGCACGAGTAAACGCCATCGATTTCCCGAAGGAAATACTCTTCCGTCCACCGCCGCCCCGACACCAGGAAAGGGCGGATAGTCGTAATAACGATGCAAGGCGACCGCGTGACCAATTGCCCTGGTGTCATAACTGCCCAGGAAGACATTGGAATGCAGATTGCCCAGAACTTCACCGCCACAGGGCGGAAAACTGGCATGGCCCGGCCGGAATAAATAATTTTCCTTTATCAACTTTATCAATTAATGTTATATTAAAATATTAATTATAACATTTAATCATAATATCAACAGAAATATACAACAATGCTTCGTAAGTACAGTCAACTATTTTGAAAAAATGCATGTAATCATTTGGTGCCGTGCCTAAATAAATACGTGTAAATACGCTTTGTAAATGCTTATGAGTAAAGCGGGATCTCAAATTGTACCATTCTTGACACCAAATTCGTTAATTTTTATTAAAATACAAAGCTAACCCAAGAGCTAAAAATGCTTTGTCTCCGTTATATTCCATTTTATTTCAGCCGTACGAAATTCACTGTCAACCATAAATAAACCAAACAAACTATCGAAAATCACATCTAGGCATAGACAAATGCTTGCCAGAACGCTTGGAGACTATCAAGCGGCTTGACGGCCAGCCCGTAAATTTATTTTCCATTATTGTCTATGAATGCTTGCCTCAAGCCTCAACAGCTTGATGCGCACTTCAAGCCGTTGAGCCAAGCCTTGGTCTATGCATAGACGATTTTTCATTCGAGAGGCACTTGAACATATTACTCCTTTGTCTATGGCTTCCTGTCATTTTCGGTAGTTGAAAGTGATTTTTGTGCGAGATGGAATCTAGTAAAGAAAAAAATTTATTTGTTATGTTATAATAAATTGATATATCTTTAGGTATTTTAATGCCAAAAATTCACGGAACTGAACAAATGTGTACCATTTACAATAAGGTCGCTAGCTTAGGAGTTGGCGGTAGACACAAGGAGCTTAAACTCGCGGCGAACACAGAGCGGCGAAAGCAATTAAGGACTGCAATAAAATTTGGAAAGTTAGAACTTATTGTCGGCAGGAACACACAAAACAATAAAATAAAGCCCAATATCGCCACGTCGGGCGAAGGCAATAAACCTTTTCCTTTGGCTCGCGAAGCCGCTGCGGCCGATGGGAATGTTTCAAGGCTGGGAATTAGGTTCAATCCTTGAGGCGACGGGAGAATTCTCAACACGGCAGTGACCATTTGCCCGGCCTAGGGGGTAGTGCTCCACTCCGACAACGGAGTGTCCCGACCAGGGATAAAAAATAACACTAGTGTTTTGCAACCCGGCTAGGGCTTTGCAAACGCTCTCCAACTGCACGCGACCCGCGCAAGTTTCCCGACCAGGGAACTTAACAGACACGCTCGCGGAATTCACACAGGAACCGCCGATACGTTCGTGAACTTCCGCCAAGAAGTCCAACCAAGTGACCGTGAAAGTGCAATAACAAGTGAAAGAAATAGATAACTAAGTTTAAAGTGCCTAGTGACTGTATGCGTACGCGGAGACTCCATCATCAGCAACCAAAGGGAAGTGACTGAACATTTTATTTATATTAACCACCGAAGTGATTAAACTCTGAACAATTACACAAAGACTTTACCGTAGAATTAAGCAACAGACATTTTAATTTTAAGACTAATTAATTAAGTAATTTTAAGACGAACACTAGATTAATAATTAACACCTGCCTTTGTGTCCTACTAGAATAAATGTATCGTTTCTTAAATCAGTAGCTTTTTTAATTGTTTCCTCCTTAATTTTTAGTTAATAGTTTTAGTTTGAACCGGGGGTATCAATATGTTATACATTAATATTTTAATATAACATTAACGTAATAACATTATTAAATTATATTTACATTAATTTAAAAGAAAAATCCGATGGATTTCTACACATTAAACACAAAAACAATTAATACCTATTTTGTAATAATTTAATATAATTTTTATAAACGTTTTACGTGATACGTAATATCTAAAATCACCACCCAGGTACTTATTTGTCTACGCTCAAAAAATATAAATTCGCTTCAAGCGTTGCGAAATAACGTAGATTATTGTGCAATGCTTGACTCAAGCGTCAAGCCACCTCTGGAGACGGTCAAAATGCGGTCAAAACTCTAGCCATAGACAAAAAACTTCGCTAGCCCTTTAGATTGATAACTTCGTGCTTTTTGTACTGACGAAGCGTCAACGCCGTCAACGCTATTTATTTACAATAATACTTTACTATCTATAATCTATGGTTAGACCCGACCTTGAAACTGTTTCTAAAAGATCCGTATTCTTATAGATATTTAGGCCGGGGCACACGTACACTTCCAACCGCGTGCCTCGCCCCCAGGATAAAGCGGCATGCGACCCTCCCGCCGAAACGCCGTGTCCGCCTGCCGGCCGACCCCTTGCGCTAAAAAGTCACCCCACTTCCGCGGGCAGGCCAAAGCGTCAGTTTTGACCATAGATTATAGAAATATTATAGAAGCTCCATACAACTGTGCCCTCACGAAGGTGGATGTCTATGGTGTTCGCCAAGCAGCCCGCCGAAACGCCGTGTCCGCCTGCAGGCCGAACAGGTACACTATTTTTTTATTTTTTATTTTTTATTATTTATTGAAACATTTATTTAATTACAATTTTACAACTAAATATTTTTTTTACAGGTTTTTTTTTACTACCCTTCCATTAAAAGCATTTGCTTGTGTATGGAAGGGGAGTGTACATAAATGCTATTAGTTATTAGTTAGGTATAAGTTAGTACTTAAATAATTATTTTTATTTTTATTTTAACTTTATGAGTAAAACCTCAAATTGTAATATTTAATTAAATGAAGACAATATAAGCGAAACTCAATCGAAAATCTGAAAACAGAAAAATCAGAAAAAGATATTGACACATCTGGGACTCGGTTAGCGCGTTCGCCCGGTAAGCGAGAGGTCCTGGGTTCGAGTCCCAGATGTGTCAATATCTTTTTCTGATTTTTCTGTTTTCAGATTTTCGATTGAGTTTCGCTTATATTGTCTTCATTTAATTAAATATTACAATTTGAGGTTTTACTCATAAAGTTAAAATAAAAATAAAAATATTCATCCTAGACTTGCAGAAAAGTCAATAGATGTCGCATATTAAATAAAATGGATAAAGATTTATCCAGACACTATCTAGAGAGCATTTAGTTCGGGTTTGAATCTTGCAATCATACATAAAGATAGCAGCCAATAGTATATGCGTTAAGAAAAATGAAGATAGTGTGGGTGGTTCTTAGTCGAAGTATGATACAGTTAAAAGTGACCGAATTGGATATCGACACGGTGGCGCAGTGGTTAGCGCGTTCGCCCGGTAAGCGAGAGGTCCTGGGTTCGAGTCCCAGATGTGTCAATATCTTTTTCTGATTTTTCTGTTTTCAGATTTTCGATTGAGTTTCGCTTATATTGTCTTCATTTAATTAAATAAACTTAAATAATTAATTGTACATAAATATATGTGAGCTGCAGTATTTATTTGATAATGGTGTGTTTTTTTTTTTTTTTTTTTTTTTAAAGAAAGAATGTTATGGAGAACTAAGATATTTGTAAGATTAATTGACAGTAGTTCTTTTCTTAAGAACATCTTTAAAATGTCTCTTGACAGAGAGCAGCATTCGGGCCTTATCATTGATGCTTCTGATTTCCTCTGGTAGACGATTGAAAAAAGTTCTTCCCTGATAAGTATAATGATGCTGTGCAAAAGACGTATTTAGTTTTGGGCATAGAAAAACATGTTTAAGTCGAGTTCTGTTTTCATTTAAAAATGGATATTTATCTTTTTCTTTTATTATTTGAATTACTGAATTTTTAATATATAAATCTTTAAATGTGGGTACTTGAAATTCTTCAAACAGGCGTTCTGTTGGGTAGTCTAAGGATTTTTTTAATATAATTTTAATAATTGTTCTTTGTACAATTTCTATTGGAAGAAGGTTACATTTATACGCGGATCCCCAACTAATAATAGCGTATTGTAGAGTGGATTGAACTAAGGCATAGTAGATTAAATATAGATTTTTTATCGACAGAAAATTTCTAATTCTTAAAAATATGTATATTAATTTTCTGATTTTGTTTACTACTTGACATATTTGTTCCTTCCATTTCAGATTTTTATCGATAATTACGCCGAGATATTTAATTTTATTTGTTGTTTTTAATATTGTACAGTTTGATTTGCAATAATGTTCGTTGTGAATTTTAGTGTTATCGTGTATGACAATGTTAAAATTTTTGGGAGCGTCGTTTGGATGGATTGCAAATGGAATTACAAATGTCTTTTCACTATTTAGTGATAGTAAATTAGTGTCGAAAAAATTCTTAAGCGTATTGATGTCTTCTGTGGCCTGTAATTCTACATTTTCCCAAGTATTTTCACTTATTATTAAAACTGTATCGTCGGCGTATGATGTAATTTGACCATGTAGATGTTGAAAAAAAATATCGTTTACGTATATGGTGAAAAGGATTGGTCCAAGCACTGTACCTTGGGGGATTCCAAAGCTTGAAATCTCTTGATCACTATTAATACGATTGATTTTTACCACTTGAGGGCGGTTTTTTAAGTAGTTGGTGATCCATTTAATCGCGTTGCCTTTTATGCCAATATCATTTAATTTTTTTAATAGTATCTCATGGGATATGCTATCGAAAGCCTTTCTGAGGTCAATAAATATGCCCGCACATTTTTTACCTTTATCTAATGATTCGTAAATGTATGAAGTTACGTTAGCAATTGCATCATGTGTGCTGAGTGATTTAATAAAACCAAACTGGTTTTTGTGCAGTATTTTATTACTATCTAGGAAATTTACCAATTGTTTTTTTACTATTTTTTCAAAGATCTTTCCTATGTTAGAAATTAGACAAATTGGGCGATAATTCGTTACTTGGTGTGGATCACCAGATTTGTAAATAGGTGAGATTATTGTGTTTTTGTAGTTCATTGGAAATATTCCTTTCGTTAAACTCAAGTTTATTAAATGAGTGATGGGTTTTATTAAGTAAGATTTCATAGATTTTAACATGTGTGCCGTAATAGAATCAAAACCGGGAGACGAACCTCCTTTCATATTTTCTATTATTTTTAAGATTTCACATTCTGTTGTTATTTCAAATGTTGAAAGTATATTACGTTTATGTAAATTTTTATTTTTATGTTTTTCCGGGTTAGAAGGTTTATGAATATTTTTCGCAAGATTTTTTCCAACATTTGCAAAGAAGGAATTAAATATGTTTGCACATTGTTTAGGCTGTAAATTGGCATCTATAATTTTTTTATCGTGTTCGATGTACTTAATATTTTGTGTTTTTTTTGTATTGTCTATGGCCAAATTCACAGTTTTCCACATTTGTTTATGGTTATTTTCTGAAGATAATATTTTATTTTTAAAAAACTCTTCCTTACTTTTTTTAATATAAGATGTTAATTTATTTTTATATTTTTTATAAAAAATATATGCTTTTTCATCATGGGGATTTTTTAAAGTTGTTTTATAAAGTTTTTCTTTGTTTCTGATAGATATTATAAGTCCTTTGGTAATCCAAGGTTTTAAACATCTTAATTTTGATTTTATGTGTATTATTATTTCAGTTGTCGAATTTTTAATGTGTTGTGACAGGATTTTTTCAAAGTTAGTCGAACATATTTCAGTATCATCACTCTTTAAAACATTGTTCCAATCTTCCTTTTTTAGTTTTTCAGAGAGAATAGTCATGTGTATTGTTGATTTTTTGGGTATTAAATTATGTTTTTTATGTTTAATATTATTATTATACAGAAGTAAGCATGAATGATGATCAGTTATGTTAGTTTTCCAAACAATTTATTTTAGTTTGTGAAGATCTTTAATATTTTGGGTAAAAAAGTCGCCACACATCCGCGGGCAGGCGAAATCGTTGAATGGGTGACCTTGGGCGACCCTCGCGCGGAAGTGTACGTGTAAACTGATTTTCAAGCGTTCGGAGCGAACTGTGGTGTGTCGCGGGACATGTCGTGCAGTTCAAAAGTTTTTGCTACAGTTTTGACCATAACTAAGATGATACCTATCACCAATCACATGCTTGTCAGCTGTCACCTATCAAGTTTTGACAGTTTTAGCGGCAGTGACAAATTATTTATATGAATGAAATTGCAAACCAGTATTTTAATAAAAAAATGACCATATTATCAGTGAGGCTACAAGCATATTATAATTATTTTGATAATGTTTAAAAGGGTGAAATTAATTATTTTCATGAGTTAATTAATTATTTTCATATTTAATTATTTTCATTAGAATGATGCCACAAAGTGAATTTACAATAAATTGTAGAATAACTTAAGTGTACTTATTTTACAGTGTTGTATAAATTCAATTAAGTACAATGTAATTCTCATCCAAGACAGAAATATTAAGCAGTTTATTATCAGCCTTACTAATAACAAAACGCCTTAACGAGCGGTCAACTGCATATTTGTTGCTTGCGCGGTGCACTGTGGTTTTACGTCTTTACTAATAACACAATCACGTATTTTATGATTTTTATGTTGGTCCCCTTGAATCTCACATAGATCTGCGCAGGCGCGCGGCCATCTTGTTTTATCAACTTCGCGGTAAAACAATGTTTGACAATGATCGGTTGTATTTGCAGTTAATTTTTATGTTTTTGAAGATAATTTTCGTTTAAATGATCAATTCACTGTGATATTAGTGTAATTCAACATAATTACCAATGCTGGCATTACTTTTTTTCAGTTTTAGTCCTTTAAATATTGTTTTGTTGATGATTTAGTTTCGTTAAAGATAGGTTTTAGGTTATTTCCGAAAATTTTTTTTTTCTGCGTGAATTTAATAAAACTTCCATAAAAGTAATATTATTTAATAATGTAAAAGCCTCATGCATGTGTAAATGAAAACAAATTCGAGAAATAGACGTATTTATTGCGTAAAAATGAATCCAAGATGTCAGATTTTTTCAGTTATTTTTTCGGAATTATTATTATATTTTTTTATCCTTTTTAATTGTATGAACGAGATAAAAAGTGAAGTGATAGTTTTCTTCCAAATTCATAAAGTAAGAGGTGTGTATTTTTTAAATTTTGAATTTTCCAAAATTTTTCGACCATTTAATATAATATGTTTACAGTCAGCTGTTTTTTTTTTCAAATCTTTTCATGTTGAAACTTAAAATACTGCAATTTTCAAAAACCATCGTATATTTCAGATACAAAAATATAAAAGGCAATTCTATCTAGTTTCTATAAAGGTATTTGCTTTTACAACATCTTCAAAAATAAGAAACATACAAAACATTTAAAATACGTTGAAAAAATTCCAAATTTCCTTCGGACATCAATCGTTAAAACAGAGATAAACTACCCTCTCAGGCCGTGTAAACTATGTGTATTTCTTTCAATGAACAATTTTTTTATTAGATATATTTTCACATCCGCGGCCGTTTGTCAATTGAATAAATTTTTCACGGGTTTTTTTAGTAAGGCTGTATGTGTACTGGCATTATTTAGCGTTGTTTTAACAACTGTGGTAGAGAGAGGTGCATAATTTGTTAGTATGAATATAAATGAAACATTTTGGTTACCTTATAAAACATATTTTGGTAATTATCGGTTTGGACTGGCCACGCTTTTTTTGAAAAAACTTTAGATTCGCCTTAATTACTATAAAAGGAAACTTTTTGGCTTTGGGGCGGCGGAAAATAATGCATTTTAATTTTCAATTGCATAAAACCAAAATTCTCTTCGCGAACCGACACAGCGAAAATCCGCGGCCGTACCTGTCACTGTTATGTTGGTATCCTTGATAAATTAACGCCAGAATCATAAACCATGTTACACAAACCTAGCGTAGCCGCTAAACTACTTGAAAACTGGGATGTTTTTCTTGCCTTGACGCGAGTAGGCGTTATAAAGGGGCACATTCTTTTGTATCACAAACCATGTTACACAAACAAGCCCGCTAGACAAATTTCATAATAACGCGCCTTTTCCCACGAAGTCGGCTACAGTCGTATTAAGGGCTAGCGAGACTATCAAGCGGCTTGGCTCAATCACGTAGTTTTTAGTCTATGGCTAGAGTTTTGACCGCATTTTGACCGTCTCCAGAGGTGGCTTGACGCTTGATCCAAGCATTGCGCAATAATCTACGTTATTGCGCAACGCTTGAAGCGAATTTATATTTTTTGAGCGTAGACAACAAATCATAGACAAATAAGTACCTGAGTGGTGATTTTAGATATTACGTATCACGTAAAACGTTTATAAAAATTAGATTAAATTATTACAAAATGGGTATTAATTGTTTTTGTGTTTAATGTGTAGAAATCCATCGGATTTTTCTTTTAAATTAATGTAAATATAATTTTATAATGTTATTACGTCAATGTTATATTGGAATATTAATATATAACATTTATTATAACATAACAAATAATTCTTTTTCATTACTAGATTCCATCTCGCACAAAAATCACTTTCAACTACCGAAAATGACAAGAAGCCATAGACAAAGGAGTAATATGTTCAAGTGCCTCTCGAATGAAAAATTCTCTAGGCATAGACTAAGGCTTGGCTCAACGGCTTGAAGCGCGCATCAAGCTGTTGAGGCAAGCATTCATAGACAATAACGGAAAATAAATTTACGTGCTGGCCGTCAAGCCGCTTGATAGTCTACAAGCGTTCTGGCAAGCATTTGTCTATGCCTAGATGTGATTTTCGATAGTTTGTTTGGTTTATTTATGGTTGACAGTGAATTTTGTGCGGCTGAAATAAAATGGAATATAAAGGAGACAAAGCATTCTTAGCTCTTGGGTTATCTTTGTATTTTAATAAAAATAAACGAATTTGGTGTCCAGAATGGTACAATTTGTGATCCCGCTTTACTCATAAGCATTTACAAAGCGTATTACAGGCACGGCACCAAATGATTACTTACACGCATTTTTTCAAAATAGATGATCGTACTTACGAAGCATTGTTGTATATTTCCATTGATATTATGAATAAATGTTATAATTAATATTTTAATATAACATTAATTGATAAAGTTGATAAAGGAAAATTATTTATTACCTATTTCTCAGATGTTCACAAGACCTAAACAATATTTTCAATCAGTCAAAGCAGTTACATCATTAACAATAAGAAAACAAAAAATACTTGCAGAACTGAATACTTAATAATATCAATAGCAGTTACAATATTATTAAACAATGAGAAAAAAAAAATACTTGCAGAACTTAATAATAAATAATACTAGCTGGTACCCGGCATGCGTTGCAATGCCATTCAAAGAAATAAATTAATTCTCCCTGCATGTCCTTTCCCGTGCGTCCCCGTTGACATCCCGAGTCCCTTTCCGAGAATACTGCACAAGAGTCCCAACTGCTCCCGTCTGGAGCCAGTGAGACTATGGTATCCCCGATCGGGGTATGTTGTGAGTTGTGAGGCTGAAGGTAGTGAGGTGGGGAAGAAGGTAGGAAAGAGGAAGGTGGGGAAGTACCTGGCTATTTAGATCTGGTCACCAATCACGGCTTATGCCATTTCAAGCAACGTTTCAATTCTGAATGGTGGTCTACCAGGGCGATACTTAGAGTATCTTCCAATCTGGAACGTGCCGCAAATATAGTTTATATTATTTTAAAGAAAAAAATTGTGAAATAACACAAATTAATCAAATAAAATTTATTTGACACGCCGGGATTCGATCCCCCGACCTTCGATTTACGAGTCAAGAGCCTTACTTACGTCAATTTTTATTTCCGTAAGATCTTTCCACAAAGTATCGGAAGACTTAAAAAAAACTTTCAATTCCTTCCCCTCCCTCCAATTTTCTTTCCGGAAGAACCTTCTACAAAGTATTAGAAAACTAAAAAAAAAAGATGAATGAAATAGGTAAAGTGGTTCTGAAGTTATAGCGTGACCAAGGGAAACAGGGATTCATTTGTAGAAATCCATCTGATTTTTCTACAAATTAAACACAAAAACAATAATTAAAAACGTAGAAATGCATCTGATTTTACTTTTTAATTACCTAATGTAAATAACATTTACATTAATTTAAGAGAAAAATCAGATGCATTTCTACAAATAAAACACAAAAACAATTAATTCTTATTTTATATTAATTTATTAATCTAATTTATAGAATTGTTTCATGATGCGTAAAAAATGTAACAAATTTTGAAAAAAATCTTTTCTTTTATGTCGAAGAACGCTAACTATTAATGTACATGGGGTCCTATTTTATGATTCTGCGATTGTTTCGAAAATGTTATTAATTTCAAGAAATGGCCAAGATCACCTTTAATGAGTGATAGCCAAATAAATAATTAAAAAAAATATATCAATTCGCATCAAGCTCGCCGCCATCACGTAGCTTGCTTCAAGCGTCCTCGGTAGACTGTCAAAACGCTTGGCTCAAACGAAAACTACGCGCAGTGTTGCCAGCTTAACAAAAAACTACGTGCTTGAAAGAAATTTATTTATTTATTTTTTATTTATTTATTAAAATACAATACAGAATATAGTATATTATATAAAGCATTGTACTCCCAAGAGTTAATAAACTCATTGCGGGAATGATACGCATTACATGAAACATATAGCTGTATGTATTAAGTGGACATATCATAGGACATACACAACATTATTATTTCAGATAGTCATTCATAAAATGAAGTTTGAGCATGTTAGTTTGGGTCTTTTTACATTGACTTGCACATTTGATCTCGTTGGGTAGTTGATTATATTTTGTGTAAGCTATGTATTCTAGGGATCTTAGTCCATATTTTGTTGATTTGATTTTTGGTATATGAAGTTTGTTGTGATTTCTTGTGTTGTGTTGGTGTACGTCGTAATTGTAATTGAGTTTAGTGTTGGAATGTGCCGAGTGTTGAATTACTTGTAATATAGTTTTTGTTATTTCAAAAGTGGGAATGGTGTTAAAAGGAAGTATTTGGGTGTTTCTGTAAATGTCTTTGACGTGTGTATCCCAAGGTAGACTGAATATATTTCGCAGGGCTCTATTTTGGACGACTTGGACTTCTGAAATCATTTTTTTTGTAGCAAATCCCCAGATTCCGGCAAGATATATTAGATGTGAGTGAATCATAGCATGGTAAATCGATCTTAATAGAGAAGGAGGAAGTAACCCGCGAAATCTATATAAAACACCAGTTATAGGAGTAATTTTGGATAGAACATGTTTAAATTGGTGATTCCATGTGAGTTGTGAATCAATGAAAAGGCCAAGATATTGATAGTGTCGGAATCTCTTTAGCTCTTGTTAATTTATCAAGGATACCAACATAACAGTGACAGGTACGGCCGCGGATTTTCGCTGTGTCAGTTCGCGAAGTGAATTTTGGTTTTATGCAATTGAAAATTAAAATGCATTATTTTCCGCCGCCCCAAAGCCAAAAAGTTTCCTTTTGTAGTAATTAAGGCGAATCTAAAGTTTTTTTCTAAAAATTATTCGTAATAAGCGTGGCCAGTCCGAACCTATATTTACCCATATTTTTATTTACATACTACTTACATTAAAAAACAGAAGAAATAAACTATAGCTGTGATTACTTATAAATTAAAGATTGTCTCGGTTATGCTAGGATTTGAAAAACAGATCATACGTTGATATTTTTTTTATACTAACTCCACACAGGAGGCCCTGAGGAAAATAATTTCTAAAAGATGCTGTGTGGAAGGTTTTTTCGAGGAGAGGAAGGACTGAACATGGGTCTTGAAGAGACCTAAGTTGTAGGAGGAGGAAGCACGGATGCTCGTTCCACCGCCGAGCTGTTGAACTCAAGAACCAATCGGAAAAATGAGCCGTTCTCGTGTGAAATGTCAGGACCGGTCAGTGGCTGAGTTGGCAATCCAACACGCGTCCCACCCGGGCATCGCGTGTTCAATTCTTCGGCTGGCTAAGTCCTCCTTCACGACACAAACAAAATTTTCGGCTGACTGTGTTGGTAGTAGGAGATTTTCAAACATTGTCAGGTTATTCGTAACTCGGGAATGTTTGACTTTCTTTAAAATATAAACTCTATTTTTTTAAAAAGAAAGACAAACATTCCCGGGTTACAAAAAAACCTGACTATTTTGCTTGTGTCGTGATGGAGGACTTAGCCAGCCAAGGAATCGAACAATGGGACTCCTGGACGCGATGCCAACTCAGCCACTGGGTCGGTCATGACATTTGTCACATGAAGAAGGGACATTTCATATCGAGTTCAACAGCTCGTCGGTGGAACGATTTGCCAGCCTCTGAATTTCCTCCCTACTCATCTCTCCAAGATTCCAAGCCAACTCAGTCACTGACCGGTCGTGGGAACTATGTTGGTGATGCATACAACTCAACTAGCACACTGCAATGATAACACCTCCCATATAAAAATTATAATCTTTTACTATGACGGGAACAGCACTTTCAAATAAATATACAAGGGCGGATTTAGGGGGGGGGGGGGGGGGATTTTTGTGTACTGTGGAGATTCCATCACAGTACAGAAAACTATCTTTATTAAACTTTTAATTTTTCTATTGTTTTAACACTTTCATAAACCTTCCTATACATACTTGAACTTGTTTATTTCTAACAGTAATTGTTGATTTTTTTGCCTGTCCGCCCCTTGTGCCCCCCCCCCCCCAGAAAAAAATCCCGGATCCGCCCTTGTAAATATATGTGTAATTTAAAACCCCTAAAATTATGAAAAATTGACTACTTAATGGCCTGTATGTCGTAATATAAAATACATATCGATCATTCAGTTGATTGGTCAGACAACTCCGAAAAATCGATATTTAAGTTGAGTATGCAGTTATTTGCAAAAGTGTACCCCCTATCTGGTACAATACTCGGTTTACTCATAAACACCACCAACATCTATTATAATGCAGAAAAACTTGTAGTGAATTAAACAAAGTGTTGATGTTTTCTGGGTCGATAGTAGGATATTTCAAAAGTTCATACTAATGTACCGGACCATTATGCCTCCCGGGGTTATTTTGTATTATTTTTAGTATGTAAAACACAGACAAGTGTAAATAATATTTGATTTATAGTGAACATACAAATGTTCCTTTCCTCATTTTATCTCGAAACTTAGTATTTGGAGATATCTTATTAATTAACTGGACGATCAGTATCTGTTCTAGATATTTTTACACATTTGGATAAAAAATAATATTCAGTTTGTACGAGTATTTTGGGCTCAAATACAAATTTGTTTGAAAGTCTACGCAGCCGTTCCTCTTAAGGTTAAACGTCGCATACGTTTTAATCTATGCATTCACAGATGGCGCTAATCAAATTATTTTAGGTTTTTAATACTTTTTGCAAGTTTTGCTTTAAAATATTGAGGTGAATTAATTGTTTGCGCCCGTACATATTTGATGTGAATATGAATAAATAGTTTTGTCCACAAACAAACTCAAATCTTTCAAGAAAGGCTGAAAAATACAATATTGGATTGAGTCACCGATACAAAATTTCGAAAAGCCTTTCTAAAATTTACAAAAAAATTAACAAAATTTCGAAAAAAAAGCCTTTCTTGAAAGATTTGGGTTTGTTTATGGACAAAACTATTTAAACTAGTTGAGTTGTATGTGTTCGGGTGCAAACAATTAATTTACCTTAATATTTTAAATCGTAATGGGCAAAAAGTATTAAAAACCTAACATAATTTAATTGGCGCCATCTGTGAATGCGTAAAAATAAATTCGTCACTTCATTTGGATAGGGTTCTAACTTCGCTTCACCTTGTTCTGAGATATGAGGTGTCAAAGTTTGCAAAGATGATTTCTCATAATCTGTTTACAAATTTCCGATTTTGATGTTGAACCTTGTGTAAAGTATTTTAATTGAAAATATTTTAAATGAAAGTATTTAAAGAGGACGTAAACTTACCCTTTTAGAACATACTCAAACATACAAATAGAACCCTGTGCAACCAGCTAGAGCATAATAATTCATTGCACAAGGTTCTAATTACATTACCCTAATGCTATTCCTAGCTAGGGCCAAGTCCTATTAAAATATTTTTCATTAAAATACAATAAACTAAAATACGTAAATTAAAATTCTTACATAGATTTCGAAAATTCGTCTTTGGAAACTAAGAAAGCTTAGAAAATGGTAAGACGTAGTTAGAACCCTATCCAAATGAAATGACGGACCATAATGTGCCTCGTATTTAAGATCAATCTGTCAGATACAAACAAAATAGAGAGTGTAAGTGATGTTAGAACCTTGTGAAATGAATTATTATTGAAAAAGCTTGAAGTTAGAACTTTGTCATACTTATATCTACGAAAATACAACACAGATGGTTCTGAAAATTATTTTGGTTATAGAAATAAGCAAAAGAAATGGTTTGGCATTCAAAGGCCATTTTTGAAAAAAATGTCAGTTAGAACCCTGTCCAAATGTCAGTTAGAACCCTATCCAAATGTCAGTTAGAACCCTGTCCAAATGAAGTGACGAATTGTAGAAGAAGTTGTGTGTATTTATTTTACAGTAGTTGTATCAATTCAATCAAAATATAATTCTCACCAAATAAATTTCCAAACTTAAAGTAATATTGAACAGCTTATTAACTGGCACTATTTAGCGTTGTTTTAACAACTGTGGTAGAGAGAGGTGCATAATTTATTAGTATGAAGATAAATGAAATATTTTTTTATAAAACATATTTTCATTTGCATACCACATTAAAAAGTAGGAGAGATAATATAGCTATCATTGCTTGTAAAATTAAAGGTTGTCTTAGTAATTTTATTTTATTAAAGTTTTTATTCCAGCAGGACTGGGAGGATAGTGCAATCCCATTCTGCCATATAACATAAACATAATAAATTAAAAATCTAAAATAAATAAAATGTGCTTACATATTAGGTCGGTTCCTAATTGATTTGCTATGATTTGAAAATTTTTTGCTGGAGGTGAAAAAAAGGCGCACCTTTCACATTGAACCTTTGTTTTCTTTGGAACACTTTGCACCTGTGGGAAATGTTCCAGCCAATGTACCTGATACCTTCCACGGGGCGCGGGTGGGACTGGCGTACCATTCCTGGAGCACTGGAACCCGCCTCCGCAGAGGGTCCGCCTGTACGACGTGCACATGTATCGAGCAATTAACCAGATTAAATACAATTCTCAGGTAGAACCGAACAGATCATATATGATTTTTTTTACATTAACTCCACACGGGAAGCCCCGAGGAAAATCATATCTAAAAGATGCTGTGTGGAGGGTCTTTTTGAGGAGAAGAAGGAGCATGAGCGTAGAAAATTTTTTTCAAAATGTAAGACCTCCATAAAAAATATTCAATATTACAAATAATATTCAAAGAAAATTTAATATATTTTTTAACATAACCTGTTAGAATAATAGATTCGTATAAACCAAACAGTCCTTTGTATCAGACGATTGCCGGTAGATGGCGACACTATCTAAGCTACCTGTCACTTCTTGGTCGGCTATACTTTGTCAATGTTGTGTACGTAATTCATTACAATAAAACTATGTTATAATATTCAATCCTGCTTTATTTTGCTCTCTATCCTTCACTATCCTTCAATAACTTATCATAAAGGCATAAATTTAACATCCTAATTCCTCTATTTTCAACACAACAAATGCACAATAATTATATTTACAAAGACATAAAATATTTTAATAGTCTTCCCGAAGAAGTAAAAAAAAACAGATTCGTATCATTCAAGAAAAGGCCAAATTATTCTTTAAAAAACATAACAACCATAACATCACCAATGGTGTAAGACCACCATTCTGAATTGAAACGTTGCTTGAAATGGCATTAGCCGTGTTTGGTGCTATAGCCAGGTACTTCCCCACCTTCCTCTTCCCTACCTCCTTCCCCTCCCCACTACCTCCAGCCTCACAACATACCCCAATTGGGGATGCCATAGTCTCACTGGATTCTTACGGGAGCAGTTAGGACTCTTGTGCGGTATTCATATAAAAAAAGTTATAACTTCATTTCATGCCATATTAAAATTAAACGTCACAATATCCTAGTACTTAAGATTATATTTATTGTACACTCTTTGTAAAATTATGTAATAATAATGAAATAATTATGAAATAACTCCTACGCCAAGCGCAAGAGCTAGCACTCTTGTTTGGCGTAGACATTCGTTAAAATATGTATTTCACTATAATATTCCAGTCAATGAATGGTCCAAAAGGAGGTGTAGAGTGCGTGAGCAGGAACCTAAGCGATTCCTTCAGAAACTTGTTCAGGGTGCTTAGGGTGTGAACATACAAAACAATATCTAGGTGGTGAGCTAGAGGGGGGAGGGGGGGGGGGGAGAAGGTCCCAATTTTCAGGTTTCCGCTTATATCCCGAAAACGGGGCGTCGCAGAGGAAAATTAAGTAAAAGCTCATAAAATTATCTATGATAAGTAATTTTCGAAATCCTAGCTGTTTTTCAGTTATACGCTCCACAAATGTAGATATTTTCGAAAAAGATCATTTTACTTCACATTTTTTATCAAAAATTCCTTCATATCGTCTAAAATATTCATCAAAGAAAGAAATTTATTTCGTAGAGAATTTAATTCCCTTTTAGAATATACATACGTATGCAAATTAATCTTCAACCAGTAAATATTTACAGCAATTTTAAGTTTTTCAGTAAAATGTCATCATTTTCAAAAAAGCTGTTTTCATATTATTACTGACACACCACTTTTGTTTGGAACAGAATGTGGGACTTATGATGTATTGTAAACACTCGATGTATAGTAACCATAGACATATGAATATTAGTAGACCTGCCCTAAGTGATAAAAGCATATTATTTCCCCCTCCCCCATACCGGTTCCATGGAACCGGCTGGGATTGAGTATGGCTTCTCGTGAATCTAAAAAATGTGACGTCATCATTCTTCTGCGAGCCAGCGTCGAGCGCTCATCGATGTATTTTACGAAATAACACCGCAAAAAACATGGTTTGTGTTTTGAAAACATGTATATATATACTATCACTCGAGATACATGAGTGTGCTCGTCGATGTTTATTGGGGTAAGTAAATTATGGATATAATAATCGGTAATAAGTAAGTTATTACGGACTTATACCCCCTGGTTTCCGCCAACGATTCGGAGCGAAGTGTGCTGAGACTCGCAGGCCAAACTCTGCGTGTAAACCCCGCTAATGTAATTTTATAGATTTTTGCACAATTCTGATTCTGCCGACTATTTACATGCTATTAATATATACATTTGGTCACCGATGTAGTATGACGTCACACATACCACCAACAAGAATCGAGGAATTTAAAAAAGGCTCAACCATAGACAATATAATTCTTCTCTTTATTATTCTTTCGGTACCTACCCAATTCATTAGCCTAAAATATTATTTTAAAAATAAAATGAAATGTCACAAACTTTCCCAGAGCAACAAGAGCTGCATCTGACGGATTGCTGCTTGAGAAAATGAACTTACTTTTCTTTACCTCTCATTTTCTCTAGACAGAGCTTTTGTCAGATGGAAACCCATTGCTTTAAGAAACCAACTGTCGTAAAATAACCTAAAATTACTTGAAATTTCAATCCCTTCAAAACGAAAAGCACAATTTCAAATAAGATTAGCGTTCCTACGACAATATCGAATTTGGCACTTCTCTGGTGTAGAGAAATGAAAACAAAATTACATGTTTTAGTATTTTATTGTTAACAGGAAATACAAGAATAACCAACTAACCATCACGCCGTTTCCCCGCAGGGGTAGGCAGATTTCAAATTATTTTCAAATTTCAAATTATTTATTTATTCTTTCAAAAACATTACAAAATTAAAAATTTTAATGTGTTTTTAAAATACAATTGTAACATTATTAAATTAAACATAAATGGTAGAATGGTAGGCTAAAAACTATACAAGCATTAATAGAGCTTGCCTTTTAAAAGCAGCTTCACTAACGCTAAATATGTCGATATCCGAATTGATTCTATTCAACAGCAAGATTGCTCTCCCGACCGGCATGACCATTGGCAAGTTAGTCCTGCAGGCCGGAAGATAGAACAGCCTATGCTGTCGGTGGCGAAGATAACCATCGGGAACATAGAAATGAATGCTCTCCAAGATAGCTGAGTTTTCAAACCATCCGCGAATCAATTTGAAGAAATGCGTAGCAATGTGTACATCCCTTCTGACTCGTAGATGGTTCATTCCGAGCATACCCAAAAGAAAGTCAGTAGGATAGAGCCACGGGTAATAGCCGTACTCCCTCATGTACAGAAATCTCAGAAATTTTTTCTGAACTCTCTCCAACATGAGGGAATATTTTACTTGGTGCGGACTCCAAATTACTGACCCACTTTCAAGTCTACTCCTTACTAGGGAATTGAATAGGATTATGAGAACCCGGGTATCTCTAAAATTCCTTGCAGTACGCAGAATAAAGCCCAGCATTCTCAATGAAGTGCTACAAACCATCTGAATATGAGTATGAAATGTCAGTCTACTATCAAACATGATTCCAAGGTCCTTCATGGTGGAGACACGTTTTAGACTTCGGGCATCCATCGTATACCGGTAATACCAGGTATGACACGCCCTAGTGAATGACAAAATTAAACATTTAGATATATTGAACTCAATCCGATTTCTTTTACTCCAGTCAATAATTCTATCAATATCTGACTGGAGTCGTTTGCAGTCTTCTAGAGTTAGTATTTCTAAGAATAGTTTCAGGTCATCAGCAAAAAGAAGAAACCTGGAGTGCAGAATTACTTCTGAAATATCATTAATAAATATGGAAAAAAGGAGTGGGCCTAAATTAGAACCTTGGGGTACTCCGGATCGTACAAAAAATAGAATAGACTGGAATACTCCATGAGAAACAAACTGTTTCCTGTCTGCAAGATAGCTAGCAAAAAAGGTGAGTAGTCTCATGGAGAATCCTATTTCAGCCAGTTTATTGAGTAAGACGTCGTGATTAACAGTATCGAAGGCTTTTGAAAAGTCGTTATATGAACAGTCTACCTGATGGCCTTTATCTAAAGATTTTGATACGTAATCAGTAAACACTAATAAGTTGGTTTCTGTAGATCGACCTTTTCTAAATCCGTGCTGTTCTGAAATTAAGTACGGCTCCACTTGTGGCAGTGTGTATTTATGAATAATCGATTCGAACAGTTTGGCCGGTGCAGATAGTATTGCTACTGGCCTAAAATTTTCTACAGAGGTCTTTGTACCGCTTTTAAAAATCGGACAAATCTTCGAAATTTTCCAGGAATCAGGAAATACACCGGTTTCCAGGGAAAGATTAAATAAGAAACTAAGTGGCTTTTTTAAAAACTCGGCACAACCTTTAAAGAAGAATACTGGAAGAAAATCTGGACCAAGTGAATATGTATTTTTCATTTTTCTAATGGAAGTTTCTATATCTGATTCATCAATTTGATTGATATCGATATTCTGGGCTCCCTTTATATTCAACTTGGCAGCAAGATTTGTATCTAGTAATGGAGACTCATTACTATACACGGATTGGAAGTGTGTTGCAAAAGCGTTAGCTACGTCTACTCCACGAACTTCCCGATCACGATGCGTCATGGTGTCTTGGATACCACCATCTTTTCTCAGCGATTTGACGTAGTCCCAAAACATGTTGGGATCATGCTTGATATCGTGTTCAATGGAATTTACATATAATTTGAAAGCAGTGCGTATATTGCGTCTAACCACGGCTCTATGCACACTGAACAAATCATAGTCACGTCGACAGCCGGTAGCCTTCCATTTTTTATGGAGAGCATGTTTCTTCCCAATGCTCGCGATGGTATCTTGACAGAACCACTTCGGATATCGACGACCACCTCTACTGGGAGGTTTCCTAGGGAAACAGGAATCAAAAATATTGTGAATACAAGCATAAAAATGATGTACCGCCTCATTTATAGTGCTAAAATTGTATAGTTCTTGCCAATCTAGTTGGCTCATCATATTGTACAGTTCATAAACATCGCCCTGCCCAAAATTCCATCCACGCAAAGCATTCTTGTCATTCTTTGGAATGTTTGTAATTTTAATGTTTTTTTTGCATGAGAAAATAAATTCTAGTGCAGGGTGATGTTTATCTTCGGTAACAAGGGGAGAATTGCAATGAATAACATTTATGGATATGTTGCATAAAATTAAATCTAAAACTCTTAAGTTTATGTTTTGAATGTTATTATATTGGGAGAGACCAAAAACGGCGCATAGAAAATTAAGGTCGTTTTCCGTTTCTACGGAACCTCTTGCGGAGTGCATATTGAAATCTCCGAGAACAATTACATTCTTTCCACCAATAACATCTACATTTCGTTGTATTGTATCAAAAAATAATTTATATGTTTCAAAGTGAGATGCAGGTGGAAAATAAACTATACATATAAAAGTTACACACGATTTGTATGTAATTTTGACCCACAAGTCCTCGTTGACAGTTTCCAGAGCAGGTAAGTGCTCTACCTTAATAAGGCCATTCGCACTCTTTACGGCTAATAGACAGCCTCCTCCCTGTCTACGGCCACTTCCACTGTCTCTGTCTTTTCTAAATACTTTGAAGCTGTCATCGAAGAGCTCTGGGTTGAACACACTTGAGTTTAACCACGTCTCAGTGAGTCCAATCACATCATAATTGTTTATCAAAACATTAGAGTAAAATGAGGCACATTTACTCTTTAGTCCTCTAACATTTTGATAAAAAAAATGTAAATTATCCGCAAGTCAACTGGGTTTTAAACCTGGAAGCCGCGGTGCATTAATTTTATTTTTCCATTCTTTAAGGTATGAATATTTGGGCCAATGTTCCGGTTTTAGAACTTCGGTTTTCACGGAATTTGGGATTCCTAACTTAAATGAGGCATATTCTCCCTTTGATTTAATTTTAGAGACTTTAAATGAGGCGGTACTTACAATTGACTGAAGATACGAGGTTAAATCGTTGATCGAGGTTTCAGGATGTAGCGGGTACAGGTGGAAATAGGTATGGGTACCTTGCTCCTTTAAGTTACCTATTACAGAAGCGGGTCGTTTTTTACGACCAACAACAGTCCACTGTTGGTCGCGATCCGCTGGGCGTGATGGCCCTGCCGAGGTCGGTTTGCTCGAAGGCTGTGACTCCTTTGCTGATGTAGGTGTATGGCCGTCAGAGCTTCCAGTCGAAGACGTGGATGCTTCTGGTTGCTGGACGTCCCTTTGGCTAGCAGGAATTTTTGTCCCTTTCTCCTTGCTCTTTGGGGCAGTATGGATTTTGGTAGAACTTGACGGACAGATAGGACGGACGGCCAAACAACTCGGTCTTGGCACACACTCTTTGCCTCATTCACATTCACACATCGACTCATACATCTTATTGTATTATTCTGACATTTGCCGTGGCCCGACGCAAGTATCTGATTCACTTGATCGTGTCAGGTCTTCCTCCGGCGTCCCCGACTTCATATATTTTACTTACGTTCAAAGCTTTGTTCATTCGCTTTACATACATACCCAAACCATCTGAGGGTCCCTTTCTTATTCTTACTCATTACGCTTACATCAGCCTTGCATTCTTTGCGGATCTCCACATTTCTTACACGATCATAAAGCAAGGATCATACTGAGCAGACGCAACGCGACGCAACGTTCCTGTCCCGTTCACACTGGCCGACGTACGTACGCGTCGCTGTGACCACGTGACAAGGGGTCTCTGGTTGTGCGCAGGCGCGTTTGATTTGACTTTATTTGACATTTATTTTGTAGGTTATGTTTATGTGATTCTCTTCTCAGCAGATGACAGTTTTGCCATGTCTTGAAAGTGAATTTGAAGATGACTTGCTACGATTATTATTATTAAATCAATATTCTCGTAAAAAGAAAAAAGTGAGAAGTATTTGGGTCCACAACATTAACACACAAAGACAAATGTTTGGAGAGTTCCATACTTTAGTAGAATCTAGTTAACTAATCTAATTAACTAAAATCTGATGACGGACGATTCTTCATGTACTTCCGTATGAGTAAAGTGGTATTTGAAAAGCTTCACAGCATAATTGAATATGACATAAAAAAAGAAAACACGAAAGTCCATTCGGATCAGAGAAAGACTGGCAGTGTGTCTATGTCATGTTTGATTGTCATTCATTATAGGGGCATAATATTGAAAGTCATGCCATGAATGGCTGAAATTTCCTCCCAAGCTGCACTGCGTATGCAGAATCTCTATAATCCTGTAATTTGATTTTATAAATAACTTCGTGTCGTCCAGTTTCAATGAACTGTTCGTCATCCATTTTTGAATAATATCTGTCAAAAAAACAACCACAGATATTGCGAAACATAGCGTTAGATGCTTAGATAACACCAGAAAGATGTAAAATCATCTCGTAGTAGGCGTGACCATACCCCCTCCACCTTCCACATGGCCCACGCCGATCTGGCTGCGGGAGATCCGCGTCGCGTAGGGGGCGTCGGTTTGCGTTGCGTGCGGCTAGTGTGATTCTAAAGCACCCGTTTCCATAGAAAATGTATGGATGGTAAGTAGTCCAGATATGGAAATGATGACGTCTACCTACGTCGCGTGGCGTGGCGTGGGCCTAGTATGTTCCCAGCTTAAGAGTAATAATATATGGATGATTTGTTTAACGCCATTTTTGTAAAAAATCACCTCAAAGGCGCTCTGCACAAACTCACAATATATTTCTACAATCTTACTTCCAGTTACAAAGTAGACAAACCATTTCCATCATCCACCGGTTCATCGATCACTAATATAGAGCAGAAAATATACAGGACGATGCATGGTTTTACAACACATACGCCTCAGGGATCTCATTGCTATAGCATTCAGTCTACTTTCCTCTATCAGTTCCATGCCTCACTGCCATACACCAAAGTAGGTACCAGCACTCTGTTGTGGACTGCTAGATTCGCTTCTTTAGACTTTTTTTTGTTAGCGCCAATGGCATTCAGTCCATTTATTCAATATCTCTATCAGCCTTCCCGTCTCTCGTAAACATACTTCTCACGATATACAAACTCATCCACCCGCTCTAAGGATTCATCATTCACAACCATATTGCATACTGTTTTCGTACTCTCTTTACTGATAAAAATAGAAAATACAGAATAAGAAAGTCAAGCGTACTGAGATTTTCTTTTCCTGTCGCATCCTGGTCCAGTCTATGGAATAGATTTCCTTCTTGTGTTCTCTCAAGGACAGCGCTGCCACAGAGTGGTGGAACACGTCAGCCCCCATCTCCTCATATGACACAACAATGCTACCGTCCTACTTACCTACAACAAAGAATCATCATAATTTAAAAATGCTTTTAAATGTGCATCAAAATAAGTCAACTGACTTTCATAAAAAATATTTAATAAACGTTAAAACGTTAGCAGAATTGAATTATCGTACTGCATCCGGTATATAAAGTTCACCAAAAAGCAAGATTATCCTCACAATATAAATATCTTTATTAATTTTTGGGGATCGCTGTCAACGGTTAATACGCACTTTTTTTTGAAAAAATCTTTTGATTCACCTTAATTACATTAAAAGACAACTATTTGCATTGGGGGAAGTGGAAAATATTTCATTCTAAATTTCGATTACGTAAAATTAAAATTAGCTTTCGTCTTGTGAGATTGTACGCCATTAGTAATTAGCTCATTCGCTGTCGCTGTCACTTTGGTGTTGGTATTCCCGATACACTAGAATGTATAACGAACGGCTAGAAGATTTTGAAGGTACCACGAAATCTGGAAAGGTAAGTACTAAATTATCGGAGTTTTGGGAATAAAATGACGGAAAAAAACATGTTTTTAATTTCGGTAATAATTTTTTATAAATAATACATTCACTTTTATATCAAAAACCGTGTTACACAAACCTAGCGTAGCCGCTAAACTACTTGAAAACTGGGATGTTTTTCTTGCCTTGACGCGAGTAGGCGTTATAAAGGGGCACTTTCTTTTGAATCACAAACCATGTTACACAAACCTAGCGTAGCCGCTAAACTACTTGAAAACTGGGATGTTTTTCTTGCCTTGACGCGAGTAGGCGTTATAAAGGGGCACTTTCTTTTGAATCACAAACCATGTTACACAAACCTAGCGTAGCCGCTAAACTACTTGAAAACTGGGATGTTTTTCTTGCCTTGACGCGAGTAGGCGTTATAAAGGGGCACTTTCTTTTGTATCACAAACCATGTTACCCAAACCTAGCGTAGCCGCTAAACTACTTGAAAACTGGGATGTTTTTCTTGCCTTGACGCGAGCAGGCGGTATAAAGGGGGCACTTTCTTTTGTATCATAAACCATATCACATAAACTTAGCGTACGTAGCCGCTCAACATCGCAGAAATAGTTGACTTATAAAAATAAAATTTTAATGTCAAAAAAAATTCAAGCTAATAAATTTTAATCAACGCACGCAATACATGTGTATTAGGTAAGTACCTACTAATTAGGCGGAATTTTAGTTTTATAACATTAAAAAAAAACGCCCGCGCGATTTTGTCTCTAGCCGTTGGTTACCGTTTGCAATTAACGAAAATTTTCATTATTAAATGTTTCAAAATGGACGGTCTCGTTTCACACAATGAAAGCTAATTTTAATTTTACGTAATCGAAATTTAGAATGAAATATTTTCCACTTCCCCCAATGCAAATAGTTGTCTTTTAATGTAATTAAGGTGAATCAAAAGAATTTTTCAAAAAAAAGTGCGTATTAACCGTTGACAGCGATCCCCAAAATTTACCATATCTTTACCTAGATAATAATTTAATAATAAATTGAAATGCTAACAAACCAGGACTCTGGGGAGGAATGCAGATCCCGCCAATGTGGGGGATTTTAATAAAAATGCACTTTCTAGATGAGAAAAGTGTGGAAAAGTTGAATAAAAAAGAAATTAAAGTGCGCTTGGCAAAATTGAGGGAGATACAGCCGTTTAAAGAATGAATAAAATGACACTTCGTGAACTTAAACTACGCCATTTTGTTACTATTATGTTGGTATCTCAGACTTGCTATTAACTGTAATCGGCCGGACACGCTCATTTGCGCGCAGCTTTTGCGCATGCGCGAAAAAAATATTTCGAAATAAAAAAGTTTTTCTGCGATTTTGACCCTTCTATGTACAGAATTTGTATGAAAACAAGGTCAGAATCGCTTGCGCCAACATCATTGATGATATAGCCGACTATAGAACCGGTAGATACGATTGTAGCCGACTTCATGTGATAGATGAGACGCGTAATTATGAAATTTTTCTAGCGGACTTTTTTTAAACGATTTTTTAAACTGTTTATCACCTTCCAAATTAAAGTAACCTAACCTAAGACTACGCTAAACATGGTTTGTGTAACATGGTTTGTGCCCCTTTATAACGCCTACTCGCGTCAACGCAAGAAAAACATCCCAGTTTTCAAATAGTTTAGCGGCTACGCTAGGGTTGTGTAACATGGTTTATGTAACATGGTTTGTGCCCCTTTATAACGCCTACTCGCGTCAACGCAAGAAAAACATCCCAGTTTTCAAGTAGTTTAGCGGCTACGCCAGGTTTGTGTAACATGGTTTGTGACCATTATTAATTCTGTTTTTCATAATTACGCGCCTTATTATATATCACACGAAGTTGGCTACAATCGTATCAACCTTCGAATAGCAAGTCTGAGATACCAACATAATAGTAACAAAATGGCGTAGTATAAGTTCACGAAGTGTCATTTTATTCATTCTTTAAACGGCTGTATCTCCCTCAATTTTGCCAAGCGCACCTTAATTTCTTTTTTATTCAACTTTTCCACACTTTTCTCATCTAGAAAGTGCATTTTTATTAAAATCCCCCACATTGGCGGGATCTGCATTTCACCCGGACTCTGTTGGCGCGGGCACTAATAATCCTCAGTCTCCACCAGCCTGGGTGGTTTGGTATATTTATGGTCAGCCATCACGATTTGGTGTTTCGAGCTGAAAATATTTTAAAAGATATATGAAAACTAAGATACAACAAAACAAATGCAAATGCAGAAAAAAGTTTAAACTGTTAATGAATGTACCTTTGACAAGAAGAACCGTAGCAAAGAGAGTTTCATATGAATATTTGTATCTTTAGGTTATAATGAATGGGTTTCACGTCGTCAATTGAATCGCTAAATCTACCATTTCGCCACACTCTTAGCCACAAAAATATGGACGAGTTCTTAAAATCGGGAAATCGATGTAATAGAGTCTGCTGATTTCACACCGCGCCTATTTTAGAAGCAATTTTACATTCGGTCCCATGCAAATAAATCGTAAAGCGACCATTTTGAAAGATAATTGCGCAAAGCGACCGCAACTGTCAACATAAAAAATGCAAATTTTTCTCATTGGTGGACTGTAGAACGTCGTCACACGTCGCGTGTTGTTTGAAAATTTGGATCGGAGTTATACCAGTGGCGGTCGTTAACAACAAAAACAAACTTGAACAAACTCATTTGGAGACGGAACTGTTGTGCTGCTACTGTTGCTAACATAGAATAATTCATGTCATTCATGCCTAATTAAACCAACCCACCAATCCCTAGATCTATTATATCGATGCCTAGATCGATATCTTCGGGCCTTTTCAAGGGCCAATTTTTATCAACAAATAAAACAAAACTTTTTGGTAGAAAGCAGTCACTTTGTGGTTTGACATATATTTTTTTTTAGTTTATGGAATATTTCCCATAAAAAAAAAACCCATAGCCACTTTATTCCTTTATCACCTGTTCAAATGACGTTTTGTCCCGGTAGATATAATGTAATTCTTCATATACCCGTCTCTTTCTCTCTATCACTATGTAGGATGTTAATTACACTCTCTCATTCTTACTTTATATTATGTTTTGTCTCTGTCTGTATGTATATATAAGCTCACACAATGTACTTTTTCATCAGTTTTAATTTTTACCCCGAAGATGCTTGTATTAAGCGAAACCGGTCGGTAATAAAAATTAAATCAATAAATCGTGGTTACAAACAAAGTGATTGTTTTCCTTTAATTAAAACAAAACTTGTTTTGTTTTATTTTACTTTTATATTATATTAGTTTTTTGTGCAAATTTTTTGAAAATACAAATACGCTATGAAGTATGCATTTTGGCCGAAGTGTTTTTTAAAACATACATTCATTTCATACATTCATTTTTCATGTTTGCAGACGATACTTGCATTATATGTGCTGACAAAAATCCACAAAAAATTCAGGAAATTTTACAAACAGACCTAAATAATATAATTAAATGGTCCCACGACAATGGCATTATTATCAACGCAAAAAAACCAAATATATGCTTATACATTCACCACATGCAAATTGTCAGGATAAGGAATTGCACATTAAAAGTCATTCATATGATTGCTTGCACACAAAAAACCAATCCCTGCAGTGTAATTGCCCAAATATAGAAAAAGTGTACCAGTATACATACCTTGGTCTTACAGTAGATGTTAATTTTAACTGGTCAATTCATATTGAAAATGTATGTAATAGATTAAGATCCATATTAGGGAAATTTTATCACCTAAAAAACTTTGTTAATAAAAATATATTATACTGTATATATAACGCATTAGCAGAATCAATTATAGGATACAGAATAAATAAGTACGGATTAACGTACAAAACGTACTTAAATACAACAAACAACTACAAATCCGTTTCCTAAAATTGATATCAGGCAAAAAAAAAGTTCAATTATGTGATGGCGATTATAAAAAAATGTTCTCCTTGTGTAATGTGCTCTCTATACATAGTAGGGTAGATTACCAATTAACTCTAGATGAATTCTCCAAGATTCGAATTTTGATAGTTGAAAAACACTGTTGCGTTTTTTTTCGTTTTAATACGAAAAATGGAATTTTTGGCATTTAGTCAGTTTTATTTTTAGTTTTTTGTCCTCTTTTGAGTTCGTTTATTGCTGACCAAGTCCAGTAAGTGTTATTTTATTCTTGTTTCATATCCTTTTGCCCTAATGGCCTTTGCCATGGGGAAGAAACCCCCTGATCCCGCTCCCCCTGACCCTTCAAATTTTGACATTGGTAGTGAAGTAGAGATAACAGACCTTCAAGTTCCATCCTCTACTCCAAAAAGAGGAAAGTTTGCGACCTTCCAAAAACTGATTCTTTACAGGTCTCAGTTCCTGTAGCTTCTCCTCTTTCTTTGTATCCGACTTCAGCAAAAGCTCCCTTCATAGTTTATGTTCAAAACAACTCTCCTGGCCACTCTTTACATCCCCTTGAATTTGGTAAATTCATTGGAAAAAAACCACTTGGCATTTCCCCAGGTGGTATCCGATCAGAGGGCAGATTTCGCATTTGTGTTGAGTTCACATCCGCGTTGAATGCCAATAAATTCATAAATTCCATCGACTCCCTCTCTGCAAAAAAATTTAAAGCCTATATCCCTTCTTTCAATATCTCTCGCTTGGGTCTCGTTAGAGGTATTCCTGTAGACCTATCTGAAGAAGAGCTTATCTCAGAACTCATTATTCCAGCATCTTCGGGAAAAGTTATTAAGACTAGGCGTCTTAATTTCAAAGATTGATCATCTAAGTCTGTAGTTTGGAAACCCTCTCAAACTGTAGTTCTGACATTTGAAGGACAGTCCCTTTCCTCTCACGTTTATTTATTTCACAACTCTCTCCCGGTGGAAATTTATTCGTACCCGACAATCCAATGCTTTAATTGTTGTCGGTTTGGCCATTCTAAACAATCATGCCGCTCCTCTCCCCGCTGCTTTAAATGCGCAGAAAATCATTTAGCAGACCTGTGCTCCTCCCCTTCCAATTCCCCCACTTGCGTCAATTGTTCAGGCTCGCACACAGCCACTCATCCATCCTGCCCCGAACTTTCTCGCCAAAAAACATAAAAAGTTATATGGCCTCCAATAGCGTTTCATACTTCTATGCCTCTAAATTAATAGCTCCTTCTAAAAAATCTTTTGCTGAAGTTGCCTTTCAACCCCAAATTAGTGCTCCTTCAAACTTGTCTTACAAGAAAACTGTAATGACAAAACAAGCTTCTCGTCCAATTAAAACCCCTGGATATGATCAATTTGGCCATAACTCCCAGCTCTTGTTCCCAAATGGTAACATCAGCTCTCTATTTCCTCAAAACTCCGTCTTTTCTAACTCCAATTCAACTAATAGCAATGCTTTCAATCCTGATCTAAATGCAAATTCCATAAACAACAATACTTCTAATGACAATTCTTCTTTTATTCAAACTCTTCTCATACTACTTATCTATGTTATTAACAATAATAATTCTCTACCGTCCAACGCTGCCTCGTTACTCTCCTCTTTGTATTCTCTTCTTCCCAACGGCTGCCCCAACAGCAGCAATTCTGCAGTGGAATTGTAGAAGCGCCACCTCCAATAAGGATGACCTCATCCGCCTTCTACATTTACATTCCATATCGATTGCTGCCGTCTCTGAGACTTGGTTCAAGCCATCTCAACTCTTCAAGGTGAGTGGCTATCAATGTCTGCGGGACGACCGCATTGATGGGAAGGGTGGTGCAGCCCTTTTCATCAAAAACTTTCTCCCCTTCTCCCCTATTTCCATTAAACCCCCAAATTCATCCTTCCAATTAGTGGCAGCCACTGTCTCTAATATTACATTTGTATCTCTCTATATTCCTCCTTCTACCCCATTTGACCTTCCACTGTGGGTTCACATGCTTAGCAAAATTTCTTCTCCCTTGGTCATTTTGGGTGATTTCAATGCCCACTCCCCACTCTGGGGTTCTTCTTCCTCAGATCCCTCAGGTATCAAATTAATTGACCTTTTGGACTCCTTGAACATATGTCTCCTAAATGCTGGATCCTCAACAAGGTTTAGTCACCCTGGACAGAATCCTAGTGCGGTGGACATATCCCTCTGTTCCCCGAGTATCTACCCTCTAATCTCCTGGCGAATTTCTTCAGATCCCTGCGGCAGTGACCACTATCCCATTATTTTGAATTTGTCTCAACGGTTGGATACCAATCACTTTAAAAGTAAGCCCAAATTTATTACAAAAAAAGCAGATTGGTCCCGTTTCAGAGATTCTAACCAGGATCTTTCCCTCTCCCTGCCTTCCCCTTCTTCTGATAATTGCACCTCCTCTTATAAATCTCGGACTGATTCCATTCTAAAATCGGCTGACAAGTCTATCCCCAAATCATCTCCTGTAGGCTCGAAAGCTCGCCCTCCCCCTTGGTGGGATGAGGAATGCCTTAGAGGCTGAAGGACAGGAAAGCGGCCAATAAGACATACTGCCAACAGATGACTATGAATAATTACATCTCAGCCAAGTATGCCCAAGCTGTTGCTAAACGCACATTCCGTTTCAAAAAAAAAAAACAGCTGGTGTAATTTCTGTACCAATATATCCCCTGCTACTCCAGCAGGGGAGGTTTGGTCCATGATTCGCAGGTTTAAATCTTCCTTTTCCCTGCCAAAGCCATCTCGTAATTCTGCTATTTGGATTGATGACTTTATTAATAAAATAGCTCCCCCTTATGTCCCTAATTTTGATGAACTTCCTTCTTTGCCTTTCACTTTAAAATCTTCTTCATGGTTAGATGCTCCATTTTCCTTTGATGAGTTAAAAAGAGCCATTGAAATTCTCAATGACTCAGCTCCGGGCAAGGATGAAATCCTGAATATATTCATCCGTCATTCTGATGACAATTCTCTTACCTACTTTCTCTCTCTCATCAATGTCTTTATGGATTCTGGCATTATTCCCCCAGACTGGAAAATTCAAAATATCATTCCCATTTGCAAAAATGATAAAGATCCAAGCATATATTCTAGCTACAGACCTATCGCCCTCTCTTCTACTCTTTGCAAAGTATCTGAAAGAATGATTAAGAATAGATTGGACGGGTTCGTAGAAAAACATCAAATTCTTTCCCCTTCCCAGTTTGGATTTAGAAAGGGTAAAAGTACCCTTGACAACCTTTGTACTAACATACAGAGTTGGTATTAGTAGTAATTACAAAATTGTAGAGTAGGAAGATGTACTGGTTCCCAAAAATAGGAACCTATACAACTGTACACACAGAGTAACACACAGAGTTGGCATTAATAGTAATTACAAAATTTAAGAGTAGGAAGATGTACAGGTTCCCAAAAATAGGAACCTGTACATATTCCATACTTCCATTTTCATACAGAGTAACATACAGAGTAACACACAGAGTTGGTATTAATAGTCATTACAAAATTGTAGAGTAGAAAGATGTACAGATTCCCAAAAAAAGGAACCTGTACAACTGTACATAGTAACACAGCTAGAAACAAATTTATACGTATGGAAGAGAGAGAAATGTAATTATTGATGCTTAAATGTTGAGGCCATTTTTGTAAATAAATTTTGCTAACAAATAGTGAATTTCAGGAGAGTTGAGACTAAGAAGGCAGGGTACACTGGTAGGGAATTCAATTTTAAGTTTTAACAATTCAGGTATGAAGTTTAGAAATTGGTCATTGATAGGACACTCAAAAAAATTATGGTCTAAAGTATCCTCTGAACCACAATCACAATAAGGCGAATTGACTATGAGGAATCTGGCGAGATGGCCAAGACAACAAGTATGACCTAAACGCATTCGAATAATGGAAGAGATGTATTTTTTAGGCATGGAAGTGTATTTGTGAAACCAGGGCTTGACAGGAATAGAAGGTTGAATTAAAGAGTACTGGTGACCTTTTAACAGAGAGGATGATTTCCATTCAGAGGACCATTGGCGTTGTAACTTATTTTTTAAAATAGGAAAATAGTCTCTAACAGGAATAGGAATGCTATTTAATGGACCATGAACAATGGATTCCTTAGCAATAGAATCAGCCTTTTCATTTCCAACAATATCAAGGTGTCCTGGGATCCAGACCAAGACCACTGACACGTGAGCCAGCGACAAGGAATGCAGGAGGTCTCTGATAGAGCAGGTAAGAGAGTCACTAATGGAATTGAGAGGGGATGCGCTTATTTTTTATAATGAGCTAAGTGAGTCTGAAAGGATGAGGGCATTTCTAATGTTGAGAGATTTGACGAGATGTAAAGCTTCTATGATAGCTATGCATTCAGCAGAGAGAATGGAACATTCTTTGGGAAGTCTGTGTGGGAAACACAATTTCCCGTGAGGAGCATAGACACTGGCCCCACAATGGGAGTCCGAACTGAGTTTGGAACCATCTGTGAAATTTTTTATATAATTTGGCCAGTTATTTTCAATAATTTTGTTGAATTCTGCATTATTGGATTGAACTGAGTTTTTAATATTTTTTTTACATATTCCTATAAATTGGTGCACCTTTGGATATAAAGTAAGACTTTCGTAGGGATAAGAGTATAAGGGGAGAGATTCATTGCGATAGGAGTTTGTGGAAACATCCAGGAAAGTGTTGAAGCAATTATAGAGAAGGGGAGGGGAATGCTTTTTCCAAAATGGATTCAAATTAACCTCATACTTTAACAATTGAAGTTTGGGAATCAAGGGATGAGAAGTTATTGAGTATGTTTTGAAAATATATTTTTCTGCTAGGCATCGCCTTCTTATATTTAAGGGAGGTTCGCAGCATTCAACTTGCATTGCGTTGATTGGGGAAGATTTCATGGCTCCTAAGATAAGGCGAAGAGATTTAGACTGAATTTTATCTAATTTAAGCGAATTTGAAGTGGACATTGGATCAAACAGACAAGATCCGTAGTCAAGATGGCTTCGGATGAGAGCATTGTACAGAAGTTTTAAAGATGATGGGTGTGATCCCCACCACACTCCGGACAGAAATCTAAGGGGACTGATGTTGCTTTCGCATTTCATGATGACATGATTTATGTGAGAATTCCAAGTAAGCTTTGAGTCTAAAAACATTCCCAGGAACTTAACTTCTTTAGAGATAGGGATGATTTCATCGCCAAATCTCACCTGAATTTCTGGGAGATTTCGACGACGAGTGAAGATGACAACTTTGCTTTTGGAGGGGGAGAGTTCAATGCCATTAATATTTAACCAAGCCAAGAGTTTTCTAAGAGCATTGTTGATTGCTGATGCTGCGATAAACATATTACGGGATATTTTGTAGAAAGTCAAGTCATCAGCATATTGGAGTATGTTGCACAAGAATTGAATAGATTTTTCTAGATCATATGTGTAAATATTGTACAGGATCGGGCTTAAAACTGACCCTTGCGGGAGACCTTTGAAAATGTGTCTAATGTGGGGAGGGGATTGAGACCCATCTACAAAAATAGTTCTCTGGGAGAGCAAATTGTCAATGAATTTTACCAATTTAGGCGGAATACCTATTGCCAGTAACTTTTCTTTCAGGATGGGAATATGAATATTGTCATATGCTCCACAGATGTCTAAAAACACTGCAATGCAATATTCATTTTTAGATAGTGCTAATTTGATATCTGTAACAAGGGAGGAAAGGTTGTCAAGGGTACTTTTACCCTTTCTAAATCCAAACTGGGAAGGGGAAAGAATTTGATGTTTTTCTACGAACCAGTCCAATCTATTCTTAATCATTCTTTCAGATACTTTGCAAAGAGTAGAAGAGAGGACGATAGGTCTGTAGCTCGAATCTATGCTTGGATCTTTGCCACTTTTGCAAATGGGAATGATATTTTGAATTTTCCAGTCTGGGGGAATAATGCCAGAATCCAGAAAGACATTGATGAGAGAGAGAAAGTAGGTAAGAGAGTTGTCATCAGAATGACGGATGAATATATTCAGGATTTCATCCTTGCCCGGAGCTGAGTCATTGAGGATTTCAATGGCTCTTTTTAACTCATCAAAGGAAAATGGAGCATCTAACCATGAAGAAGATTTTAAAGTGAAAGGCAAAGAAGGAAGTTCATCAAAATTAGGGACATAAGGGGGAGCTATTTTATTAATAAAGTCATCAATCCAAATAACAGAATTACGAGATGGCTTTGGCAGGGAAAAGGAAGATTTAAACCTGCGAATCATGGACCAAACCTCCCCTGCTGGAGTAGCAGGGGATATATTGGTACAGAAATTACGCCAGCTGTTTTTTTTTTTGAAACGGAATGTGCGTTTAGCAACAGCTTGGGCATTCTTGGCTGAGGTGTAATTATTCATAGTCATCTGTTGGCAATATGTCTTATTGGCCGCTTTCCTCTCCTTCATCACTCTAAGGCATTCCTCATCCCACCAAGGGGGAGGGCGAGCCTTCGAGCCTGCAGGAGATGATTTGGGGATAGACTTGTCAGCCGATTTTAGAATGGAATCAGTCCAAGATTTATAATAGGAGGTGCAATTATCAGAAGAAGGGGAAGGCAGGGAGAGGGAAAGATCCTGGATAGAGTCTCTGAAAGAGGACCAATCCGCTTTTTTTGTAATAAATTTGGGCTTACTTTTAAAGTGATTGGTATCCAACCGTTGAGCCAAATTCAAAATAATGGGATAATGGTCACTGCCGCAGGGATCTGAAAAAATTCGCCAGGAGATTAGAGGATAGATACTCGGGGAACAGAGGGATATGTCCACAGCACTGGGTTTCTGTCCAGGGGACTAAACCTTGTTGAGGATCCGTCATTTAGGAGACATATGTTCAAGGAGTCCAAAAGGTCAATTACTTTGATACCTGAGGGATCCGAGGAAGAAGAACCCCAGAGTGGGGAGTGGGCATTGAAATCACCCAAAATGACCAAGGGAGAAGAAATTTTGCTAAGCATGTGAACCCACAGTGGAAGGTCAAATGGGGTAGAAGGAGGAATATAGAGAGATACAAATGTAATATTGGAGACAGTGGCTGCCACTAATTGGAAGGATGAATTTGGGGGTTTAATGGAAATAGGGGAGAAGGGGAGAGAGTTTTTGATGAAAAGGGCTGCACCACCCTTCCCATCAATGCGGTCGTCCCGCAGACATTGATAGCCACTCACCTTGAAGAGTTGAGATGGCTTGAACCAAGTCTCAGAGACGGCAGCAATCGATATGGAGTGTAAATGTAGAAGGTGGATGAGGTCATCCTTATTGGAGGTGGCGCTTCTACAATTCCACTGCAGAATTGCTGCTGTTGGGGCAGCCATTGGGAAGAAGAGAATACAAAGAGGAGAGTAACGAGGCAGCGTTGGACGGTAGAGAATTATTTTTGTTAATAACAGAGATAAGTAGCATGAGAAGAGTTTGAATAAAAGAAGAATTGTCATTAGAAGTATTGTTGTTTATGGAATTTGCATTTAGATCAGGATTGAAAGCATTGCTATTAGTTGAATTGGAGTTAGAAAAGACGGAGTTTTGAGGAAATAGAGAGCTGATGTTACCATTTGGGAACAAGAGCTGGGAGTTATGGCCAAATTGATCATATCCAGGGGTTTTAATTGGACGAGAAGCTTGTTTTGTCATTACAGTTTTCTTGTAAGACAAGTTTGAAGGAGCACTAATTTGGGGTTGAGAGGCAACTTCAGCAAAAGATCTTTTAGAAGGAGCTATTAATTTGGAGGCATAAAAGTATGAAACGCTATTGGAGGCCATATAACTTTTTATGTTTTTTTGGCGAGAAAGTTCGGGGCAGGATGGATGAGTGGCTGTGTGCGAGCCTGAACAATTGACGCAAGTGGGGGAATTGGAAGGGGAGGAGCACTGGTCTGCTAAATGATTTTCTGCGCATTTAAAGCAGCGGGGAGAGGAGCGGCATGATTGTTTAGAATGGCCAAACGGACAACAATTAAAGCATTGGATTGTCGGGTACGAATAAATTTCCACTGGGAGAGAGTTGTGAAATAAATAAACGTGAGAGGAAAGGGACTGTCCTTCAAATGTCAGAACTACAGTTTGAGAGGGTTTCCAAACTACAGACTCAGATGATCGATCTTTGAAATTAAGACGCCTAGTCTTAATAACTTTTCCCGAAGATGCTGGAATAATGAGTTCTGAGATAAGCTCTTCTTCAGATAGGTCTTCAGGAATACCCCTAACGAGACCCAAGCGAGAGATATTGAAAGAAGGGATATAGGCTTTAAATTTTTTTGCAGAGAGGGAGTCGATGGAATTTATGAATTTATTGGTATTCAACGCGGATGTGAACTCAACACAAATGCGAAATCTGCCCTCTGATCGGATACCACCTGGGGAAATGCCAAGTGGTTTTTTTCCAATGAATTTACCAAATTCAAGGGGATGTAAAGAGTGGCCAGGAGAGTTGTTTTGAACATAAACTATGAAGGGAGCTTTTGCTGAAGTCGGATACAAAGAAAGAGGAGAAGCTACAGGAACTGAGACCTGTGAAGAATCAGTTTTTGGAAGGTCGCAAACTTTCCTCTTTTTTGGAGTAGAGGATGGAACTTGAAGGTCTGTTATCTCTACCTCACTACCAATGTCAAAATTTGAAGGGTCAGGGGGAGCGGGATCAGGGGGTTTCTTCCCCATGGCAAAGGCCATTGGGGCAAAAGGATATAAAACAAAAATAAAATAACACTTACTGGACTTGGTCAGCAATAAACGAACTCAAAAGAGGACAAAAAACTAAAAATAAAACTGACTAAATGCCAAAAATTTGATTTTTCGTATTAAAACGAAAAAAAACGCAACAGTGTTTTTCAACTGTCAAAATTCGAATCTTGGAGAATTCATCTAGAGTTAATTGGTAATCTACCCTACTATGTATAGAGAGCACATTACACAAGGAGAACATTTTTTTATAATCGCCATCACATAATTGAACTTTTTTTTTTTGCCTGATATCAATTTTAGGAAACGGATTTGTAGTTGTTCCATTTTATTTAAGTACGTTTTGTACGCTAATCCGTAACTATTTATTAAGTGTTTTTCAACTGTCAAAATTCGAATCAAGCTCAACCTTGAAACTGTTTCTAAAAAGATCCGTATTCTTATGGGCATATTATACGGTTCAATTCTGCCTCGCAATTTGGTTGAAGCTACCAAATTGCACCGTGTAAACAAGACATTGAATGCTTCAATGTCATTGCGCGTCATCTTTCAACCGTATTGAAAATATTCAACTTGTTTATTATTTTCAATGCGATTGGTTCTGTTGTCCATTCGTGCGCATGCGCGAATGCGGCGTTGGATGCGCGCGCAGCACTGTGCGCGCGTATTGAAGTGTCAAACTGTGACTTTATTTTGTAGTGAGTTGTCAACATAGAAAATGGTTTTTAAATGGAGGGAAGAGCATACGCCTCAGTTCTTATAGCACTTTAAGAACTATCCAAGCCTGTGTAACATTAAATCAGAGGGATATAATTCCCGCGCGCACGACCTGTTTCGAAGACATTCTAAACTCTATGACAGCAATGTGATTCAATGGTCCACTTCTGTCAAGTACGTGTAATCAGCACACCACCCTTTCAATTATACGCCGTTCAACCAAATCGCATCAATGTGGTTGAAGTGTGTAATATCGCCATTAAAGATAAAGTAATTTTATAGATTTTTGCACAATAGAGAACTCCAGTCCAATTTTTATTATTTTTTTTAATAAATAAAGACCTTCAAACTTAAATAACTGCATTTTTATTTTTATAGTTAGTTTTAATAGTTAAAATAATTGTCAAAGTTTTAATTTTTCAAGACTCCCAGAAACGCACCGTATCTATGGTGAATTGTGTGACGTCTTCACCCACCGATAGTTTTTTTACTTTTTAAGTTGTCATTTTGAATCAGTGATGTTATGTAGAGGTTATGTAAATGTTATGTTATCTTATGTAAATTTCCCTAGATCTAGGGGAGAAAAGTATTTTTTAGGGATAAGGGAAATCGGGACAAAATCTAGGGAAATTTCGAACTCTGGCAAAATTTTTATTACATATGACAATATTACTGGTGTTATATATATGTATATATTTCTTTTTTGGAATTCCTATGAATCTTAATTATTGTTCATGTACTTACATGCAATGTTATTTTTAACACTGACAACTCAAAATGATATTAGGGAACGTACCCATACTACGTGACACGTTAGGGGGAGGGGGGGGGTCTTCAAAATACCATGCTTGGTACAAATGAGCGGCGGGTTGCTTAGGTTTTTGGTCACGGTGGGGGGGGGGGGGGGGGGGTTAAAAAGTGCAAAAAGTTTGTCACGTAGTATGGGTACGTTCCCTATGTATCTAAAAAGATAAATAGGACCTCTGAAAACAAAAATTATGTTTTAAGTTCCGTTTTTTCGGTGATTGCGGTTGATTTTTATTTTGCAAAGTGTTTTTTTTTTTAAATTTGGAATTCAGTTTCTAATTCAGTGGTGAGTGTATTCGTACTTTTAAATTATTACTTCACGTAGCAAAAAGTGTTTTATTTGGAAAAGTACTATTATTAGTATATTTACCAAATTCCAATATCTTTCCAATTAATGAATTAACATATAACAGGATTAGTGTTACACAATCAGGTGGCTACGTAGATAATTGCGTTAATGTGAAATTCTAGGGAAATTTCACTTCGAAATCTAGGGAAATAATTTTTTTGGGCAGAACATCCCTGTTTGAATGAAGAATCCAGAAAAATCAATGGCGGAATGCTTTGGGATGACTTTTAGGTATGGGGTGTGTTTTTTATTCAAGATTAACTGCTTTTAATATAGAAAAACATTGGTAAAATGTCCACATTTCACCGGTACTGTTATTGTATTCTAACAAAGTGCAATATAAAAACAATAAATCATCTTTTTCATTGCAAATACAAGTTAGTGACATCGTAAGCCTCGAATTTTGTTTTATGTATAACACATACACAAACATTGGTATTTATAATACCTACCTACGTAGCCACCTGATTGTGTAACACTAATCCTGTTACATCTTAATTAATTAGTTGGAAAGATATTGGAACTTGGTAAATGTACAATTAAAAAATACAAGTAAAGAATTCCTGAGTTCTTAACACTACATTTTTATTATTAATTTTTGCATTTCAAAATTTTAATTTCCATTTCCATTTTTATTTCTATTTTTCTTTAAGATGTTGTTATTTTTTTTTCTCTTCATTTTTTCACTAAATTTTATTTATTTTTTTAATTTTAATTTATTTACTTATATGTTTTTTTTTTTTTTTCATAAGTTTGTATTCCAGTAAAAAAGAAAATAACATTTTCACTTACTTAACTAGAATATTGAATTATGTACTTTTTACATTATATTACATAGTTTTTACATTTCATAGTTTTTACATTTCATAACCTTAGATTACATTAGATTGCAATACTAACATTTACATGATATTATATTACCATACGATATTATTCACTATTGTTTCATAACGCTTGTGGATTTCATTCGTTTTGTGCTCCGATTGTCATACGAGATTGGAGGAATTCAGACTTTGGAATCCCGCACAATAAGGGTCCCTAACTACACGGTAAACAAGTGACAAGTGCTTTATCGTCAGTAAGTGAGTCCGTTGCTAACCACCGATCGCATCGTGACATTTCGCACCACGCCGAAGTGTTATTCATCATATCGTCACATAAAGTGTAAATCCTACCGTATTCTTTCGTATACTTTGTGTGAACTCGTGACTCAAACTTTACCGAAGTTCTAACAATCAAATAGAACAATCTCGGGAATAAATTCGGTGTTTGGGCTAAATTCCTAAAAAATAAAACTAGTTATTTTTATACTAATTTGGGGTCGGGGAATCCGAATCTGAAAGAATTAGGCGGCGGCAAGCAATATTAACTGAATTAAACGACTTTAAAAAATTTTATACACATACAGGAAAATAGCCATTTTGGAAGCATTTTGATTCCTAGAACATCAAACTAGTTATTTTTATACTAACTATGGGCCGGGGAATCCGAATCTGAAAGAATTAGGCGGCGGCAAGCAATATTAACTGAATTAGACGACTTTAAAATTTTCTATACACACACACACGAAAATAATCATTTCGGAAGTATTTTGACACGCGTAGTACAAAGATCATAGAAAAACAAGAAATATACAAAAACATGTACTGACAGTGTTACCAACTCTCAAAAATATTTATCCCTATATCAATAATTTCAGACACGATAATTCTTCACATAACACATTAACCTGATGAATTACGACTATCTCAACGGCGTATTCTTAAACCAAAAGTATGAAAATTCGTAGTCTTAAAAATGCGTAACCTAACCTAACCTAACGTTAGGTTTGTGTAACATGGTTTGTGCCCCTTTATACCGCCTGCTCGCGTCCCTAACCTAACCTAACCTAACCTAACCTAACGCTAGGTTTGTGTAACATGGTTTGTGCCCCTTTATACCGCCTGCTCGCGTCACGGCAAAAAAACATCCCTGTTTTCAAGTAGTTTAGCGGCTACGCTAGGTTTGTGTAACATGGTTTGTGCCCCTTTATACCGCCTGCTCGCGTCCCTAACCTAACGCTAGGTTTGTGTAACATGGTTTGTGCCCCTTTATACCGCCTGCTCGCGTCACGGCAAAAAAACATCCCTGTTTTCAAGTAGTTTAGCGGCTACGCTAGGTTTGTGTATCATGGTTTGTGCCCCTTTATACCACCTGCTCGCGTCACGGCAAAAAAACATCCCTGTTTTCGAGTAGTTTAGCGGCTACGCTAGGTTTGTGTAACATGGTTTGTGCCCCTTTATACCGCCTGCTCGCGTCACGGCAAAAAAACATCCCTGTTTTCGAGTAGTTTAGCGGCTACGCTAGGTTTGTGTAACATGGTTTGTGCCCCTTTATACCGCCTGCTCGCGTCACGGCAAAAAAACATCCCTGTTTTCAAGTAGTTTAGGAGCTACGCCGGGTTTATGTAACATGGTTTGTGATACAAAAGAACGTGCCCCTTTATAACGCCTACTCGCGTCAAGGCATAAAAACTCCACAATACTAGTTGGTGTACCTTCCTAAAATATTTGAGAATCAATTATAAAAAATAAGTACTTAAAATATAAACATGTTATTTTACGTTATAAATATTACTGCTTTTAATGGCAACACTTAATTTTGTGTGGTAAAAACATCTATGTTATCGTGTTTTTCTATGATCTTTGTACTACATGTGTCAAAATACTTCCGGAATGATTATTTTCATGTGTGTGTGTATAGAAAATTTTTAAGTCGTGTAATTAAGTTAATAGTTAATAGTTTGATTTTCTAGGAATCAAAATGCTTCCAAAATGGCTATTTTCCTGTATGTGTATAGAATTTTTTAAAGTCGTTTAATTCAGTTAATATTGCTTGCCGCCGCCTAATTCTTTCAGATTCGGATTCCCCGACCCCAAATTAGTATAAAAATAACTAGTTTTATTTTTTAGGAATTTAGCCCAAACACCGAACTTTAGCCCCGAATCTGAAAGAATTAGGCGGCGGCAAGCAATATTAACTGAATTAAACAACTTTAAAATTTTCTATACACACACACATGAAAATAATCATTTCGGAAGTATTTTGACACTTGTAGTACAAAGATCATAGAAAAACAAGATAACATAGATGTTTTTACCCACAAAATTAAGTGTTGCCATTAAGCAGTAATATTAATAACGTAAAATAACATGTTTATATTTTAAGTACTTATTTTTTATAAATTTTACTCACTTTTGTATCACAAACCATGTTACATAAACCCGGCGTAGCTGCTAAACTACTTGAAAACAGGGATGTTTTTTTGCCGTGACGTGAGCAGGCGGTATAAAGGGGCACAAACCATGTTACACAAACCTAGCGTAGCCGCTAAACTACTTGAAAACAGGGATGTTTTTGCGCCGTGACGCGAGCAGGCGGTATAAAGGGGCACAAACCATGTTACACAAACCTAGCGTAGCCGCTAAACTACTCGAAAACAGGGATGTTTTTTTGCCGTGACGCGAGCAGGCGGTATAAAGGGGCACAAACCATGTTACACAAACCTAGCGTAGCCGCTAAACTACTTGAAAACAGGGATGTTTTTTTGCCGTGACGCGAGCAGGCGGTATAAAGGGGCACAAACCATATTACACAAACCTAGCGTTAGGTTAGGTTAGGTTAGGGACGCGAGCAGGCGGTATAAAGGGGCTGGAGTTTTACCGCTTAGCTGGACTCTTATATGATCCGCGTATCCGACAGGAACCCTTCGAGACAAGCGAGTTTGACAAGGATACGACGGACGAAGAAGACTTGGTCGATTTATAAGGTATGTTTTTCTGCTGTTATCTATTTTCATATTGATATAGGGATAAATATTTTTGAGAGCTGATAACACTGCCGGCACATGTTTTTGTATATTTCTTGTTTTTCTATGATCTTTGTACTACGCGTGTCAAAATACTTCCGAAATGATTATTTTCATGTGTGTGTGTGTATAGAAAATTTTAAAGTCGTTTAATTCAGTTAATATTGCTTGCCGCCGCCTAATTCTTTCAGATTCGGATTCCCCGGCCCATAGTTAGTATAAAAATAACTAGTTTGATTTTCTAGGAATCAAAATGCTTCCAAAATGGCTATTTTCCTGTATGTGTATAATTTTTTTTAAAGTCCTGTAATTCAGTTAATATTGCTTGCCGCCGCCTAATTCTTTCAGATTCGGATTCCCCGACCCCAAATTAGTATAAAAATAACTAGTTTTATTTTTTAGGAATTTAGCCCAAACACCGAACTTTAGCCTCTGGATCAATTGCGGACACATTTGAAACATTTTTCCACCTGTGGAATTCCTGTAAACGATTTTTAAATGAAATAATATGCCCATGGCGATGTCAACAAGACAAATTCAAATTCATGTTCGTTTGATAATCGCATGACGCAATTTGACGTTTAAAGTTAGACCTATCTATAATAAAATTCAGCTTTATCTATAAGAATTTGGTTCACTCCTGTCAGTTTCAAGGTTAAAGCCAAGTTTTACGCCCCTGACAACAACCGTGAGTACCACTTAATGGGCCGTTTTTGCACGATTTTGGCCGCTAGGTTCGCTATAGTCCTACCGGTCCAACTATTTTATTTAATTGTCAAATCCCATACATTTTTTAGGCCGTTTGGCGCAATTTAGTGTTTTTAAATATTATAATAATGCCGTCAACCTGTTGTAGTGTTCCAATGTGTAGAAATAGGGGTGGGCACGAGTTTCCCAAAGATTGAAAGACTTGAAAGCGAAATGGATTCATTCAATCGGCGTTCCAAACGGGCACCGACTCCTGATTCTGTAGTCTGTCAAGCTCATTTCAGGGACACCGATTATGTATTCAATAATATTAACCATAACAGTAAGTACGTGACTCATTCAATTAATATCTTACTATAATTGAATCCCCAATATAATATAAAGAGTACTTGTATAGTATAATGAACACGTAAAGAAACATTTGACATAAAATGCACAATGTTTTGCCTTCTTTCGCAGTTGACATTATTTGTCAAACGTACCTTTAAATACAAGTGTAGTCAATCACAACTAACATTAATAATTATGGTATACATAATATCTTATTTCCTTTTTTTTTTAATTAAACATTTTCAATTATTGCAATCATTTTATTACACGGTTATCAAACTGTCTGGCACGAGATTTCTGGGCAGCTGATTCTTCATTTTTGGCAATCTAATTTGCTTTGCATTTCTCGTCCCATGTCTGTATATCTCGTGATGGTAATTTAATTTTCAGTACAAGTGTTTTAGGAAAAAATCAAATTATTACTTCTTAAGTAGACCATTTTGTATTTTATATCACGCAAGTATGGAAGTTTGAGCCTAATTTTATTTTCATATGTACTGTACTGGCAAAAGCTACTGAAAGGTGTAGTTCCTTAGAAGTAGGTAATTTAGAATTAAGAAACAGACAGGAAAGGCGTCTGATACCTAAGTACGTGAAAAAATATATATAAATTCTACAAAACCAGAACCGCAAGATGCAGCGGCGTTGCCTGTGAATCTAGAAGACGTGGCAGTGGAAGTCATATTGTCTTTTGATACTCCGTGTGATAGACCGACTCTAGATAAAGACGCACAGACATAATAAAAAGGAAAAGTTAACTGTTTATATTAAAATAAACCTTTGTTTCACCGCAGGGGAAGCTTATGGCGCAGACTACGCCAGTCGAAGAATACCATCATCACTGCCATGGTTGCCTGGATGGAGATGGAGTCCCCCCTGATGCCCTTCTGAAAATGGGAGCCTGTCAAATATCCCCCATGAACGGATATTTGCATATTTTTTTGGATTTATTATTATATACTATATTTTTCATTTATTTTCTGTTCCATTCTATGTATGAATGCATTGTTATTTTGTCAATGTTTGAACTATTTCAAAATACGGAATGGATTGCATTGCACAACATTCTGAAATAAACGATCATTATTATGATACGTTTTAAGATTTTTATGGCCAAACTATTTTCGTTATTTGTTTTTGGGGTGTTATGCCGTGTTGCGCTACCTCCTTCTTTAGCCAACGTTTCAGACAGCGTTGCAGTGTCCCTCATCAGGGCAGATCCGGTAGATCTGCCCTTATGATGGACACTGCAACGCTGTCCGAAACGTTGGCTAAAAAAGGAGGTAGCGCAACACGGCATAACACCCCAAAAACAAATAACGAAAAGATCATTATTATATTTGTTTTATTAAAATAAAGAGTGAGTGTCGGCAGCTACTGCCAAATTAAAACACTTTTGTACTTTCTTCCATTAATTTTATATTTCACCAGGACCGGTTTCATCCTATTACGGACATTTTCAGACTTAAAGATTGTTGTTTATTGGTACTAAATAACACAAAATAATCAAATATATAAATAAATAAAAAAAACTTTCTTTTATTTCGCGAGGTCAATATGAAAAGAACGAGATTACAGACATAATATAAATGTGTCGTAAAACATTTACAAACATTATACACATAGAAGAACATAACAGTACAACAAATAATTAACATTATACATGAATTATTTATTGTTTTGGCATATTTTTTTTTTTACATCCTAATATTATATAGTTGTGGTAGCATCGGTCAACGCGTGAGCTACTTTGTGAACAGTCAACCTGTTAAAATAAAGAAAATAAGATTAGCAAATTAAATATGCAACTAGTGTAGAATAAATAAGTCAGTTTTTTCTCAATTTCAAGTCTCAGAGGGGTAATAAATAGCATTGCACATTATGTATTTGGACACATATTTATTTTGGGGTAACTAATCGAAAAAATCTCCCAACCCCCATACTATACAATATTAATTAACATTTATTTTTATAATTTACTTGATAAACCATTGATTTTTCATATGTTAATATTTTATTTGAAAACATTCAATAGAAATATAAATATAATCTATTTCACAGATGAGGGATATCAAAATACAAAGGTGATAAGAGGTAATGTTAGTAAATGTATTAAAACTCCTATTCAACCGTGGTTTCGGGGAAATTTGGGTCCTTTCTGATGATGAAGATGGAGTCGTTCAGCCAGTAGTAGGACTGGTTGAAGTCCCCCTCGCAGAGGTAGGGCACGCGTGACCACTGCATGACCTGGAGCCCCACGGTGGTGGCGCAGTAGCTGATGAAGGATTCCACGTGCTCTTAGAATGTGTGGCCTCGGATGGGCAGACGCTCCTTCGCCGTGTGGTCAGATTCGTCTGAAAATTATAATTGAATAGTACAAGGAATCCGAGAGAAGACGACCAGTGCAATACCCTAGACATAGTTGGGAGAAATTAAAGATTGTGCTTTAAGCTTGAGTGTTAAGCGATTAGATTTTTGCCTCTAGCTTTATGCTTTGAGATTTAAGCTTTGCTTTTACCTATGTCAAAAATAATGAAAAATTAATAGTAACAAAACAGCAGCTTTTGAGTCTGGAGGAAATTGGTAACTGTCTGGTTATTCAGATCTAGGCAATACACGTAGCAGATAATGTTAATAAATTGATGAGATCCCTTTGGTATCGGTTCACCAGCAAGAAATTCGCCGGAAAAGAGCGGAACATCCATCCACAGTAGATGACAGCAGCATCGACTTGTTCTCATGCAATATTTCCCTATATACTAGGAATATTTCCCTCTCCTCCCTTATTTAATAGTGGTCTTTTCAAGATCTTTATTAAAAATCCATTCTTTCAAAGCCCTTCCAAACAGCCGGTAAAAAACCACCATTTAGAAGCGGTACATTGCTTGAAATGGCAATAGTTGTGTTAGGTAACCAGGTGTGAATAGCCAGGCATTTCCCAGCCTTCAAATTTCTCACATTCTTTCCTCCCCCATTCAGTTCAGCCTCACAACATACCCTGATTGGGGGTGCCATAGTACCACTCACTTAAAATTAATCACATTTAAAAAACCGGTTAAATCCCTGGTTAAAGTATTAGAGGTATAATAAAATCCATATCTTACATTCAACGTATGGTTTGAAGGGCAGAACCAGCGCTACGATAAGGAGTCCATCGTCGTTGAGAGCCCGCTTAGCGTTGAGGCCGTTGAACAGCATGGTCTGTGGCTCAGAGCAGCATCTTACTTTTTGTGCATTTTACTTACAAATCGAGCACACTGGGTTTGGCTAAACTTGTCGGAAAACAAATTGCAAATAGCTATCGAAATGACAGATCAATCATTGAAAGACGTCAGTCCATAGATTTGGTCCACAGATTAGATGACAGGAGGACCGCTAAACACCGTGCTGCCATCTCGTGGATATTTTGGAATTACTCAGAAAACGGCCCATTGTGATATACCTTTCTTGTTGGTGGTTGGGCATAACTTATCGAAATCCATAAGCGTCTTAGCAAGAGTAGCCGCAAGGTTACCCTCATCCCCATGCCCCGTGCGTGAACCAACTATCACTACTTTGTTTTTTGTGAATAAACATGAACAATTTTTTTTTGAATTTGCACACACTTTTTTCGTTTTTGATATCATCTGAAAGGCAATTATATAAATTGCCCCCTCGTAACTAATTGATTGTTTACCGTAGTTAGTATGAATGGTGTTTAAGCGTATGTTATCGTGTTGTCGTGTAAAATGTTTGTGTACTCGGGACGTTTTAATGAATTCTGTGTTTGTATGTATGAGTTTATTATTTATTTGTATATAAGGACACATATATTGTACTCGTATAGCTTTCTTAATGTTAGCAGTTTTGTTTCCAAATATAATTTTTTTGTGGATGTTTTGGATTCGTAGTGAAATAGTTTTTTGATTATCTTATTTTAATTTATATATTTGTATAGAACACTTGAGTTCTTAACATTTAATCTTTATTATTAATTTCTGTACTTCAAAATTTGAATTTTCATTTTTATTTCTACTTTTCTTTAAAATATGATCTTTTTTCTCTTTATTTTTCACTTACTTTTAAATATTTCGTAATTTTTATTTAGTATATTTAATCATCTGTTTTAATAAAATAGTATTTGTATAATTTAAATAAATATTAAATATACGACTACCATAACACGGGCATGAGCCCAGTATGGTAGCTAAAAAAAAAATATCTGTAACTAATAAAAATTTATGAAATAAAAAAATAAAAAATACTAATAATACTGTGCTTTTCCAAATAAAACACTTTTTGCTACGTGAAGTAATAATTTAAAAGTACGAATACACTCACCACTGAATTAGAAACTGAATTCCAAATTTAAAAAAAACACTTTGCAAAATAAAAATCAACCACAATCACCGAAAAAACGGAACTTAAAACATAAATAATTTTTTTTTTCAGAGGTCCCATTTATCTTTTTAGATACATAGGGAACATACCCATACTACGTGACCAACTTTTTGTACTTTTTAACCCCCCCCCCCCAAGCAACCCGCCGCTCATTTGTACTAAGCGTGGTATTTTGAAGACCCCCCTCCCCCGAACGTGTCACGTAGTATGGGTACGTTCCCTAATATCATTTTGAGTTGTCAGTGTTAAAAATAACTATATAAATAAATATATATAAATAATTCCAGTAATATTGTCATATGTAATAAAATTTTTGCCAGAGTTCGAAATTTCCCTAGATTTTGTCCTGATTTCCCTTATCCCTAAAAAATATTTTTCTCCCCTAGATCTAGGGAAATTTCCCTCGACATAACATCACTGATTCAAAATGACAACTTAAAAAGTAAAAAACTATCGGTGTGTGAAGACGTCACACAATTCACCATAGATACGGTGCGTTTCTGGGAGTCTTGAAAAATTAAAACTTTGACAATTATTTTAACTATTAAAACTAACTATAAAAATAAAAATAAAAATGCAGTTATTTAAGTTTGAAGGTCTTTATTCATTAAAAAAAATAAAAAATTGGACTGGAGTTCTCTATGTCTGGTCGCGTTATACCAATACGTAAATATTTTGAATTTAAAATGTTTCTTGCCAAAGCACTTCGAGGAAATTTTAAAAAGCCGTGCTGCGAAGGCTGTGCTGACAGATATTCATTCGACATAGATATCCCAACTACATAATTAAAGAAAGTCAGTTTCGTGAGTGGTCGCGGAGAATAGAATCGATTTTATTACAAATCCGATGCTAGCAAAAGGAGCTTCAGTTTGTGGGTCTTATTTTACAATACGTAGTAAACACACGGTAAACGGCGCAATATAAAAATATGTCTTGCCAACCCTACATCTTCCCGGCATTAGAAAATTCACAGATTTACCCAAGCCAACTGAAAAAAGGAAAAGGACATTCAAGTGAAAGTTATGGCGACAAAAATGCAGGTGATAATCTTTCATCCGTTATTACAACGATGTTTTTACGTTTCATTTTGTCGTTGTTTGCCTAAAATTGAATTTATTTCTCATTGTAGACCCCAACTCAACAAAATCGCACAGCATCAAGTAGGTATTATCGCACAGCATCAAGTAGGTATAGGTGCCAAGGGACCACGATTGCGTCAAACATCAAAAAGGTATGTAATCTCAAATTGCATCATTATTTATTTTTATATTTATTCAGATTTAATCGGCTAAATCCGTGTTGTTTGCTGAGGACAAAGCTGTGAAAATTAGTTATATTTCTTGAAAGGGGAAAAATCAAGTAGTTTTTGTTCCCAAATTTTGGTTAACACATTAAATATAGGTATTTATTTCAGATCAAAACGTCAACGCAGGCACCAGCAGTGAGATTGTTCCTGCCGAAGGGGTCCCAGGAATTAACGAAGGTAGGTATGTACATTTAGTAAACTTAGGCACACTGAATTATAGGACGGTATGAGTAGGTAAATGAGCTTGCACCAATTCCAATGCCTTTAGGCATCTACAGTACCTACCTGACCCGGGTTTTTGCTGCTAGGTAAGGAACAAACATGCCGAATGAAGAAAGTAGTGTAAAAAGAATATATGACGCAAATGTGAATGGTAGAAGTCGGGGACGCCCGAGGAAGACATGGCACGGTCAAGTGAATCAGATACTTGAGGCGGGCCATGTCAAAAGTAAGAATAATAGAAGAGTGTATGAGACTATGTGAGGCAAAGAGTGTGTGCCAAGACCGAGTTGTTTGGCGGTCCGTCCTCTCTGCCCACCCGTATCTGAAACGGCGTGATGGATGGATAGTTAGTTACACAGGCGCCCCAGACGTTCGCTATTTGGATAATATTTTGTTTTAAGAATCCAAAATTTTATTACAAAGCTCCTGAATATTTGTTGAAAGGGAAAAAGTATTCTACTTTTTGTTTCCAAACTTTGGTTAATGTGTTAAATATGTTTATTTCAGAACAAAACTTCTACCTAGGAATCACCAGTTAGGTTATTCCTACCAAAGGGATACCAGGAGTTAACGAAGGCATGTATATTTTAATAAATGAAACAATGTAACTTTGTTTGAACCACTTATATATTTGAGTAAAGCCGACCAGTTTCGGAACGATCGTTCCTTCTTCAGGGCAAACGTAAGAAGGAACGATCGTTCCGAAGCCGGTCCTTCTTCAGGGCAAACGTAAGAAGGAATGATCGTTCCGAAACCGGTCGGCTTTACTCAAATATATAAGTGATTCAAACAACGTTACATTGTTTCATTTATTCATAATGGATAACCACAAATTTATAGCTACATTCAAAAGTATGTATATTTGTTTTATATTTCTTGAAAGGGAAAAAATAAAGTAGTTTTGGTTCCCAAATTTTAGTTAATATATTAAATATATTTATTTCAGATCAAAATGCCTCTGCAGGCACCAGCAGTGAGATTGTTCTTGCCAAAGGGGTCCCAGGAGTTAAGGAAGGTATGTACATTTAGTAAACATGTTGTTCAGGAGTATAATAATAAGCGTTTAGTATATAACATAATAAACTGAACATTAACATTACTCATTTTCAGATATAAGCACTCCTGTGAGACCCGGCAGTAGTCATGCAGTCACAACGTACCAAAATGAACATTTTGCATCAACTGAAGAGATGACTCCCAAGGCAGCCGCATAACCCTCCCACGCTTCCCCCGTTGCCATGAGCAGGCCCGAAGACTGACCGTAGTGGACCGGTGCCCTTACACCCTGCCTCTGGTGACCCGATGCTTACTTTTTTCCCTAGGGTCTTCAGGTTTCTTTCCCCCTTAACCTGTTAATCCCAACATTCTCTTTAATGGCCTACCGGGAAGCCGGCTTGGGATGCTGATGCCGAGTCTTGCTTGCGACTGGACTGATGGCTCCGCTCATCCTCGGCGGGACTGCCTGAACTCTAAACTAACTAACTAGGCAGAGAGGACGGACCGCCAAACAACTCGATCTTGGCACACATTCCTTGCCTCGTTTACATTCATACAACGTCTCATACATGCTCTTCTATTATTCTGACTCTTGACATGGCCCGACTCAAGTATCTGATTAACTTGGTCGTGCCATTTCTTTCTTGGGCGTCCTCGACTTCTTCTACCATTTACATTTGCGTCATATATTCTCCTTACACTCCTTTCCTCTTTCATTCGCTCTACATGCCCAAACCATCGGAGCGTTCCTTTCTTGATCTTACTCATTACGCTTACATCAGCCTTGCATTCTTTGCAGATTTCCACATTTCTCACACGACCATACATGGTTTTACCACACATACGCCTCAGGGATCTCATTTCTACAGCGTTCAGCCTGAACTCTTCTTCCTTTTTACTAATAAACTTTTATTTCAGCTACATCAAGTGGCGGAGATGAGACGTGACACTGTGAAATAAATAATTAAAAATATGTACGCACTCGCATACTGTCTGCTAACAATTTATGCCTGGACATTGGAGGTCTAGAGTCATTTTAATAAAAAGTAGATTCTTTATAAACAAAAATTAGAGTCTTGACGTGTACTGTGAAGGAGGAAACCATCTGTTTCCTTAGAAACTGGTGGGAAAGTGGTGGGCAACCTCCAATGTTTACGTATTTTCATATATTTTGTATAAAGCTTTTTGTTTTTGTGTTTTTTTTTGTGTACTGTTTTTGTGCTTGTAATTTGTGCTATTATTTTTTGTGTATTAGTATTTATTGTACATTTTATATAAAAGATTACAGAGTTATTGTAGCCAAATAATGTATTTATGGATATTCTATTGGATATATGAACAATTATATAATACGTGTCATATTAATACTGTTATTATATTAACAGTGATAATATGACAAGTCCTCGAGGTACGATCTTGTCATATTATTACTGTTAATTATATGACAAGTACAATGTACCCCGAGGATAAGCTGTAATACAGGCGTGAATACATTATGGCCCAGTCAACATTAGTTTCTTACTCATGTTCAATCTACCATTTTTATGTGTTGTTTAGCCATTGACTTTTTGAAAATAAAAAAAAAAATATTTAAAACATGCACCTGTGAGTTTTTCATTTTTCTGATAAATTGATTTTTCATCTCCTCGGGATAACAGGTTTCCTTCTGACAAAGTTCCCTCCTGAGAAAATGAACTGTAAAAAACTATGTAAATCTCATTTCCTCAGAACCATCTTTGTCACATGGAACCTTGTTGTCATGGGGAAAGATTTTGCATTTTTCTGCTTTGCAATTTTTTTAAAAATAATTTATTGGGCTAATGAAGTAGGTCGAATATATTGTCTATGACAGGCTTTGTGCCATTGTCTATGACAAATGGCCAACTCCCTTCTACCAAGATCGGGTTTGTTTTTCCGTGGTGAAGTTGTTGTCATATATTTATGGTTGTTGTCGAAATTTGTCCCATAGAAAAGGCCCGAAGATATCGATCTAGGGATTGGTATAGCGCCGTTTACACGCACACTTCGGAGCGACCGAGTCCCTCGCCGCGCAAAAAAGTAAAGACCGATAGGTTTACAGCGCAGTTCACTGTGAGAATTTTCTGCGCGGCGGCATGAAGTGGCGCGGGACTCGGTCGCTCCGAAGTGTGCGTGTAAACGGCGCTTATATTTATGTGAAGACCGCTGTCAGCAGCTGTCAGTGCTTTCACACGGTGTTAGTATATTTATGTTTCACACTTAACCAAGCGATTAGTAAGTTTATCTAATATTAACCATGTGCCAAGTATTTGACTCGATTCCTTTTAGTAAATTTCGTTATTTCTACATATTTTGATTCACCTTAATTACATTGAAAGACAACTATTTGCATTGGGGGAAGTGGAAAATATTTTTGTTTAACATGGTTTGTGATACAAAAGAAAGTGCACCTTTATAACGCCTACTCGCGTCAAGGCAAGAAAAACATCCCAGTTTTCAAGTAGTGTAGCGGCTACGCTAGGTTTGTGTAACATGGTTTGTGATTCTGGCGTACAATCTCACAAGACAAAAGCTAATTTTAATTTTACGTAACGAAATTTAGAATGAAATATTTTCCACTTCCCCCAATGCAAATAGTTGCCTTTTAATGTAATTAAGGTGAATCAAAAGGTATTTTTTTTTAAAAGTGCCCGTTGCCAGCGATCCCCAAAAATTAATATAATTAGTTTAGGGTTTTGTACTTTAATTAAAACAAAAAAAAATATAAAAATATATTGTACTTAATTTAAAAAATAACAAAATGCAGTTAACCCTTACATAATGAGATACGTTTTAAGACTTTCACGGCCAAAAGTATTTTCGTTATTTGCTTTTGGGGTGTTATGCAGTGTTATGCAACACGGCATAACACCCTTGCATAATGTTACACCTCTCATACACACAAGCCCTACTTATTTATGGGGGGTAAATCAAATACGTATATTTTGTAATTAATTGTTGTATAGAATTTATTGTAATTTATGTAACTTTTTCTGAATTAAAAAAAAGTTTTATTTTGTATCCTAATCATATTATTTTTATATTTTATGAAAGTTTAAAATGTTAATCAGTCGTTATACATAATTTTTTTATTTTTTTTTTAATGATTTCGCTAAATCACATTTATACTTACAAACAAGTCTGAAAGTTACACAAAAAGTAATCGTACGTCTTTCTGACATATGGTGTATGATGTATTTTTCCGTAATTATTGTACTTACCGTTGTGACGTAAGTACATTAATTACGGAGCGCAAGCTCTGCTCGGCAACTGAGCTAACTGAGATAGACAGCGCACTACGAAAAGGTGATTTATTCTGAAAATTTTTATTATGTGGCGTTTTACAAATGTTTATACACCGGAGGTTTGTTAACCCGGCGCCGTTGTGGCGACCAAACATAATACAGCCATTGTGGTCGGGTATATTTTTCCCATATAGATTATTGTATATATTAGTTTTCTATATGTCAATATGTATTAGTATATTATATGAAGAAAATAGGTACGAGGGCTGTCCGTAAAATAAGGTCTCCAAGATGCTGTGGTTGCATCCTCTGTGACGCACAGTCTCGGCGTGGCAGCCGTTCGCGATGGAGCTTCCACTCGCCGCACCCGCCAGGTGTAAGTTATGTTCAGTAATTCGTTTTTAAACTTCGCTTCGGCGAATCTGAATGACGCCACTGGGATTGTTCTTACACTGTTTTTCATCGGGTTTTTGTTCTTTGCACAAAAAAAACTAATTATAGAGCTTAATACACACCAGGCGGGTGCGGCAAGCGGAAGCTCCGTAGTAGACGGCTGCCATGCCGAGATTAATTATCGCAGAGAGTGCAGGATGGTGGGGATTTGGCGTAGGGGAACCAGGCTACACGCCAATGTTGCCGCATATCGCGTAAAATTGTTCCTCGCGACCGCAGCACTTAAGAGACCTTATTTTACGGACAGCCCTCATAGTTTATACATTATTTATGAAAATTAAACAGCTATTTATAATTAAATTAGCATATAATCATAAAAAAATTAAGGAACTAAACATTTTTCTCCTGAGATCAATTTCTTACAATGTAACATAGAATATACAGTAGGATTCGGTTATAAAGACTTAGCATGTAATAGCCTACCGTTTTTAGCGACGAAAATGTATACTCAAGTTAGGTTTCATAGCTTTTAGTATGAAAACGTGTCTGTTTAGTTGTATGACTCCGTTTTAAGTGACCAACTGCTTACAGCGACCTATTTTAATGATAATTTGTCCGGTTAAAACGACGCGCAGTGTTTTGTTTACAAATAACCTACGCACCAATACCTCACCGCGCCTCGCCTGCTCCCCGCGCCCGGCTACTCCCCGCGCGCCTCACAGTCAGTGTTTAGTTGCGTATTCACAATGCTGTGCAAAGTTCTTACTATCGAACAAAAATTGGTTAAAAATAAACTCAAATTACAGACTTTCTATGTTACCAACTACATATTAACTTGCATAAAATGAAGGTACATTGTATCTTTTTGGATTACAGTACATTATGTATGTTTGTTATGTGGAATGTTTAAGTATCATTAAAGTTATAATTTGTATTAAAAAATGTTTCATTTACTTAAAAAAAAAATTATCTATCTGTACTATTACATATTTCGGTAATTGTTCGGAACAAACGTCAACGGTTAATATGCACTTTTTTTCGATAAAACTTTTAGATTCTTAATTACCATAAAAGACAACTATTTGCATTCGGGGAGGTTGAAAATGTTACATTTTTAATTTTATTTACGTAAATTGAAAATTTGCTTTCACACTGTCAAATCACTCTGCTTGCAGTTCGGAACAAACGTCAACGGTTAATACGCACTTTTTTTTATAAAACTTTTAAAATTAAGATAATATACACAAGCCCGCTACACAAACCTTGCTTTGCCAGACAAACCATTCAAAAACGTAGGCTGTTTTTTAAAGCAAAGATAACATACACAATCCCGTAACATAACCGTTGACGTTTGTTCCGAATATTTACCCATATTTCATAACAATAATTACAATAACAGTAATAAAAACAAGCTTAAATTATCCATCAGTTTTGTGCGTCGTCCGGTTAGTAAGACTAAGTATCGCCGGTCCCTTGAGGGTCATTATATCCGGATTCTACTATGTATATATTTAAAAAACAAAAAATAATAACAATTGAGGAATAAAACTTCTTTTTTTTACACGATAATATAATTACATACAGCCTTACTAAAAAACCCAGTGAAAATTTTATTCAATTGACAAACGGCCGCGGATGTGAAAACATTACTAATTAAAAATGTGTTCTTTGAAAGAAATACACATGGTTTCTACGGCCTGAGAGGGTAGTTTATCTCTGTTTTAACCATTGATGTCCGAACGATATTTGTAATTTTTCCATAGTATTTTGAATGTTCAATATATTTCTTATTTTTGAAGGTGTCGTAAAAACAAATACCATTTATGAAAACTAGATAAAAATACCTTTTAGATTTGTGTATTTGAAATACACTGTAGCTTTCAAAAACTGCCATATTTTAAGATTCAAACTCAGAAAAAAATTTCCTCCCACAACATTTTTTACCAAAATGTAGAGAAATTTAAATAAAATCAAAATTTAAAAAACACAGTCCTTTTATGTAATAAATTTGGAAGGAAACTATCACCTCACTTTTTCATCGTGTATACAATAAAAAAGTAATAAAAAATTCCAAGTTTTTTTTATCGCCAAAAAAATAACTTAGAAATAATACCGAAATTTAAAACAGATTTCTTGCATCTCTAAAGACGTTAATTTTTTTGATACGTTTACGAACACATGTATTAGATTTTAATATTATAAAAAATTATCACTTTTAAGAAATTCTCTTAAAATAAAGATCTTAAAATGAAAGTTTTATCTTTTAAGTAACCTATAGAAAACAATATTCTGACAGTTCAACTTTGAAAGTACGGCGTTTGTACAATAACTTGATTAAACTGATGCAAACCACACAAATAACATGGTAAATATATCAATTATGTGAACAGAAGAGTAAATTCGTCACTACAATAGAAATTATTAAGTAAAATCACAAAATTTTCGATATCCCGCCATAAAACACACCGAGCTGTTTAGTCATCGCGGGCTGTCGCGGGCCGAAGAACTAATGCATAGGCGCGCCAATAATGCCCCTTGCGGAGAAAAATTAAAACAACATTGTTTACTAGTAAATTAAAACCATATACAACGTTGTCACATCTTCAATGCGTTTTAACAGCGTGACCACGTAAGAAACGTTATTGGTAATAAAACGTGTTACAAGGTTTATTTATGTTATTGCAATATCACACTTAATCGGTCGAGCTGTGGTTTTTTTTTTTAGTAAGGCTGTTAGTGTTTAATGTGGAAAAAAGCTTATGTATGTATTACTTATATACTAAGTTTCATAAGAGATTTTGTTAGAGGATTTATTTGTTTTTAGCTGAGATAAATTAGCATCACATAACAGGACGCTATCACAGAAGTGTCATGGATCTTCTCAACCCAGAACCAGGATGGCAGAAAGAAGGCTCAAGTGGAATCGTGCATCCAGATATGCAATTCCACCTACCGGATGTGAAGAAGGAAGGTTGGCAGTGGCAGTATGCTGAGGGTGTTCAACTAACAAGTAACTTGCATTGCGTATATCACAGAGATGTTTCAGATGGACGCACTCAATTCAGGGCAGCTGCTTAACGTCTGCTTACCCTCTTAACGTCAATTGGTCCTTTTTATTTTATGTTTCAAATATTGCCTTACATAAAACTTAGGAAGTAAGAAAATTTTCAATTTATTATGCCCGCAAACAGTTTCTAATTCCCCAAGCTGTTTTATCATTTTGTTTTATCATATGCCATATTTTATCATTAACTAGCAGACCCGGTTACACGTAGCTGTGTTTAACGAAACACAACACCACGCCATTACCCAAACTTTATAACCAACGCCATTTGTTAAATCAAATCCACACCACCTGTTTGTTTTCCGCAATTGTGTAGACCTATCTTCTCTGCTTACACATGCGGAATAGTCAGTTTAGAGTGGCTGGAGAACTAATTTAACAATACTTGTCTCTGACTGGTTCACGGTGCTGAAAAATGCTCTATGATTTACCGATCACAAGCAGTTCGGATGAAATCTTCAGGAGAATCTGTGTCTTGGCATTAGGCAACTTTATGACAAAAACATACTATAGTCGAACAGATGCCAAGTGCACTCCCAAAATTTCACACGGAGATTAACGTACAGTAAAATCTTCGAAAAACCCAAACTCGAAAGGCACTCCAGCATTATATTATTAATATACTAGCTGACCCGGCCTCGCATTGCTGTGGCTTATAAAACACAACGTCATCTACTGGATGGTTATCCAACCTTTATAACCACTGCCGTCTTTGAGTTTATCGCAAAGAGACAAGAAGATGCTGCGGAGGACTTTAATTTATAATACGTAGAGATGGTGTGAAAGATTATAATAATGTGCATGAAATGCTTAGGGTAACTAACCTATTTAAGTTAATAAGGATTAATACTATATCCGTCTAAGTAACTTTTCAATTACCGCAATTTACACAACCATTTTTTTAGAAGATAGAATGGGTATAGTAATCTATCCGTAAAAGATGCCTTCGCGGACTTTTTGGTAGATCTATAAAAGAGGAATATCCCACCATGCATTGTTTTGTTATATCCCAAAAAGATAAGGCAGGGTTTTTTTGATGAAAGCTACTAGGCGGCTTGACTTTTTCCGACACTTCTAACAATTATCGTTATGTTTCAACCAATTTACACAACTCCTTGACAAATTACATACCTAAACCTTCCTCACGAAACACTCTATCTATTGTTGAAAAACACATGAAAATCCGTTCAGTAGTTTTCGAGTTTATCGCGAACAGACAAACAGACAAACAGATGACGCGGGGGACTTTAATTTATAATATGTAGAGATATAGATAGGTATATTTTTAATTTCTTATTATTTATTCGACCCTCAAAATTCCGATTTTCAAAAATACATTAAACTGGATTATAAAAACAATATTTCAGACGATACCTAATAATTATACGCTGCAAAACAAAATTTTGAAATTCCGATGGCGGTTATTCCCGTGAATTAGACGACTAAATAATTAAGAAATTCCATTTTTTTTTATATCATGCTACCATAAAAGCAAAAAATTAATGATTCTACATTTAGTAATAAGTAGTGTGTTGACTTCATAAGATCAAAATCAAGTCCATTACTTTATTTTCGTATTTTGCATGATATTGGTTTGCAATTCAAAACACGCAAAGACGGAAGAAAGTATTTAATGGGAAGATTAGACATTGCTGCAGCGCATGTAGACTTTTTGAGAAAATTGAATCAAATAAGATCACCCAGCGACGGCCGGCAAATAGTCATAGTTAGGACAATGGGGGTTTAAAAGTGCCAGTTGGAATCATTTTGCATTGTGGTTCAGCAAAAACGGGTTTTATCACGGGGAGTAAATTTATATTCCCTACAAAAAAGGTTATGTCGAATACAGATTACCATTCTGAAATGAATTCTAAAGTCTTCAAAAATTGTTTGAAAATCAGTTTGTGACATTCCTCGAAGAACCCTCTGTAATTGTAATGTAAAATATATATTTTTTAATTACAAATAAAAATTTACCAATATAACATGTATATTGTATTGTAAAAAGTATGTTGTTTTATGTTGATGAGCACATTTAAGTATTTTTGTCTCAAAAAAATAAATTTGTAAAATCCCAGCCGGGTGCAAAAATCAAATATTATTCAAATTTAAATGTATCATAAGTTATTTACCGCTTTATTAATTAGTATCAGATAAAACCTGTCTAAGAATTTTCTTGATTCTGAAAAATGTATATATATGTAATATGAGTTACCGGACCTTTGAACGTATTTTAAACACCTACGCATTTTTATTCAACCCTTATTCAGACTTAAATTCAGTCCCGAGGATAATAAAAACATTTTGTTTAAGTAATAAATTAATTTTAAGTCGTGAACCTTCTCGGACTTATATTCAGTCCCCAAGATAATTAAAACATTTTGTTTAATACAATTAATTTTAAGTCGTGAACCTCTTCGTGTTGCTTTACCTGTACATTTTATTACTGACTTTGGACTTTGACCGTTCATTTAGCTTCTGTTTGACTATAATACCTCTTCAAACACAGAAATATCTTTGAAAATATCAGAACTGCTCGAGATACTAGAACCAAAGGGCATAATCTCTTCCCTTTTGCTAAAATAACTTTTGGCCAAAGAAATTTTAGTTACTTTGCAACAAAGCAATATAATGCACTTCCACTGGCGATAAAACAATTCACAATGTATCTTAAATACAAATCTGGCACCAAGTCCTGGATTACCAGCCAAAACAGATCCAACATCAAAGGTATTATCAAAACTAACTTATAGCATGTATTTTTTCAATGGTTCGTTGATGATTTTCTGTTACTTTAAATGTAGTATTATATTATTATTTGTATTTTTATTATAAACTGCTAATGCTGTAGAGCGCCTGCTCTCAACACAGGTTTTCCTAGTGAGATAGGCATAAGACATCACAAATTGTAAGTCTAGCAGGGTTTCTTAAAGTGGGGTCCACGTGGGGTCATGTGTATCAGGGGTCCGCAGTAGGTATTGGTAAAGATCTTGGCGAGCTTTGGTGTTCTTTGATTCAAGCTTACCCTCTTCTTGTCAAGCGAGCTATGTCCGTTCTGATACCATTTTCTACTACTTATTCGGTTTTCGGTTCTGGTGTCAATAAAAACAAAAAGTCGCATTCGATTGAACGTCACAGATTACATGCGCCTTGCCTTATCGAAGACAATGCCACAATTTAACTTATTGAGGCCATACAGCAGCACCCTTCTCATTAACTTAGTAAGTAAGTAAGTAAGTGTATTGAAAGTATATGTCATTATTTTTTTGGTCTAAATTCGTTTGGTTTACAACATTCAAAAAAATGTGTTTGAAATGAAAACGATGTAAATGCTATTTACAATCTTTATGTGAAACTTTTAAAATGTTAACCGTACAAATTATCAGTGACCGACAGTCTAACGAACCGAAACTCTGCATTCGTGAATTATTGCGTGTCGTTCGGCTGACTTCGGATGAGTTCTTGGCTCTTGTGTATCACCCTCCATCATCAACTGATTGGGTTGATTTTTAATTTTTTTTTATGAATCTACAAGTGTCCCAGTTGCTCCCATCTGGAGCCAGTGAGACTATGGGGTATAAACCTCCTCTCATCTGGGGTATATTTTGAGGCTAAAGGTAGTGGGGAGGGGAAGAGGGATGTGGGGAAGTACCTGGCTATTCAGATCTTGAGTGAAACCAACGATTCAACAATATTATTATGTAGCAAGGGACCAGGGTATCCAAACCTATTCACACAAAGCTGTTAACTGCGATTTAAATAGTTGTTTTCTTTGCTTTACATTCATTACAGGCCTGGCCAACCTAAATTGCATCACGGGCGGGCATTATAACCTAAAATTTTCCAAGAGCTGCACAGGTTAAATACTTACTGATTTTTTTGTTCATAATCTAACCGGGAAATGAATTTTGAAATTCTGTTATTCGCAAATCTCAAACCACGGACTAGAGAATGTTTTTTTTCCACTGTGAGTCCATCTGAATAACGATCATCTCTACTGCGTCCCTAGATTTTTTCCCTAGATTTCAAGGCGTAATTTTTCTAGATCTCGGGGGTACCACCTTTTTTTGAGGTTGAGGGGAAGTTTTTCTTTGTGTATAGGTTTTGGTTTCATTTACATAATATAAGTTTATTGGGTAATTATACAGGGTGTTAAGTGACGTACTTGACTTACTTTAACCAGTGATTCCTGACATTATTTGGAGTAAAAAATGTAAATGAAATTTTGGTCTCCGGTGACTTTTATTGACGACTTTTTTTTTTTTTTTCAAAAACTTTTTCTTTAAAATCAAACAAAAAAAAAATCTTCCGCATGTCGTCACTGGTCACTCAGCCTGGTGTCCGGCGAACCCCTTACCCCGCCTCCAACTGCTCAACAACTACCATTTTTTTATGTTTTTGTAGAAAAAAAAAAAAAAAAAAAAAAAACATCAAAAATGTCACCGGAGACCAAAATTTCATTTACATTTTTTACTCCAAATAACGTCAGGAATCACTGGTTAAAGTAAGTCAAGTACGTCCCTTAACACCCTGTATTCCACTAGCACACGCAGTTTTGGCACAGATTATGGAAATTACACTTCGTTTTAACAATTATACAAGAAACAACTATTTACATCCACAAAATCCAGAGTGGAAGATACTCTCAGTATCGCCCTGGTGTGCGACCACCATTCAGAATTGAAACTTTGCTTGAAATGACTTCAGCCGTGTTTGGTGACTAGATCTGAATAGATGGGTACTTCTCCACCTTCCTCCTCACTTACCTTCAGCCTCACAACACACCCACACCTCACTGACTCCAGATGGGAGCAGTTGGGATTCTTCTGAGGTATTCACATAAAAATGCAAACAAACAAAATTTAAAATGGCGCCAAAGAAATCGTTTTATGCGTGAAATTTTGAACTTTAATTGAAAAAAAAAAGTAATTTCAATGCATCATTTACCAAACATCATCCAAACGCAATTGGTTGTTTCTTGTAGTAATTACGTTGAAACGTAGTGTATTTACTAGGCTAGCCTAGTGAGGCAGGTTATGAGAAACCTAAATTTATAATTATAAATCTCTATTCTTTAATTACCTACTGTATATATTTTACGTATTTTGTTTTTTGATATTAACTTTCGTACATATGCAACTTTTAAACTGTACTTTTACTGTACTTATGATGTACTTTTTGTTTTTGTAGTTATAAATCTTCATTTTTTTTTTGTTCAATAAAGATATATTATTATTATTATTATTTCCTTCTTCTTTCTTAAACTCTTGTTGAGTAGCCATCAATGCTACCACAGTATCGGTATGAACTTCCTCTCACACTGAATTTCCTCTCAACGGAAGCGTTGGAAAACGGTAACATGACAAATAACTGTTTAGGAGTGAAAGGGACTCCCAGTCTGGGAGTGTCAATACGTCTATTTTGGAGTTCGAGCCCCGAACTTCAGGAATCCCCACACTATTATTGTTAAGAAATAAATGCTACAGTGCTGCCATAAAATAAACTATAAAATCTTCCACCCAATGTACACATTTTTCGATATAGTTGGATAATCAAGAAATGTCCAGAATCCCCGCAAAAGGTTCTCCCGGCAAATACCCAATTCTTCAAGAGTCTAAATTCCTCACATTTTGGAGAATTCTCCCCAAATTGGCAACCCTGATGGTGACTGTCGTCCTGTACAGATTTTATATAGTCACCGCTGTTAAAAATTGTAAGGGTCCTTTTAAATAAAATAATTCCTTTTGCAAAAAACTTCACTTTTTAATTCACAATGGACATGTTATAAATGTATTATATTACGGTGTCAACACACCAGGCCAAACACTGGCAGTTGTTTACTGTTAAAACTTGCGTTAGGAAGAAGCAATAATAATGAGATGCTAGCATTTTTATAATGTAAAAACCTGCACACATTTAAAGAATCAACTTATTATACATTTGACATTTGGAAGTATTTACAAAAAATGGTTTCTTCTGTAGTATGTACTTCGTAGTTAAAACAGGTTGCTACCGATCTACCGAACACTCAGCGACTAGCCAAGCTTCGCACCATTTGTTTGAAATACTAAAGCCTGGGAGTTTGCTCAAGCAACCCATAGGTGCTGGTAGTATCTCAATTTTAAACATAGCTGCCGCCTCGGGGTTCCTAAATCGCCTATACCGATTTATGAACCCTTCAAGAAAACATAACAAAAACAGGGGAAGACAATCAAGGCAAAAGCAAAAAAAAACACAAATCCTAACTCTAAATACCGTACAAATACTAACAAATAATTTTACCTATTATAAATTAGCAGCCAAAACTTATTTTTCTAGACTATAATCCTGCACTGATTATTATACTATTATTTAAAAATGTACATTCACAAGTTGAATTTTAAGATGATTAGCCTAAACTAATTACATAAACTTAAATTAACCAAAAATTTTTTTACATATTTAAATAATAACTTAACACAAAATACTATTATAATAGAACACAACCCAACACAAAATAATATTATAATAAAACCCAACCCAACACAACACAATTGTCTTTTTTTTCTTCAAGTCCATTGGTTAGGATCTTCTCCAGGTGCAGTCAACGATATAAGCACCACAGCGCGGGGTGCAATCAATCATCAATTTATAGGTCGTCATGTTGTTCCTGGGATTGGTATCTTTAAAGGGTCTTTTTTTAATATCTTCACCCTAAAAAGTTTCATCATGGTCGTCCGGGGTGTCCGGACTGACGGAAGGGTCCGGGGCGTCCGTCACAGGTTCAGCTTCCGGATCCAGAGGCATTAGACATATCTTTGTGATAGGCCTGATAAAGATTCCTTGAGGGGTTTTCTGGGTAACCACTCGCACTACACCATCCTATATAATAATATAACTCGCGCCATTTTCCATAATGGTGGAGGTAAATTATCTTCCTTCAGAATAACCAGATCATCTTTTTGCAGTGCCCGTTGATTACTGGTTTGCCATTTAGTCCTTTTTTGTAGCTCCATCAAGTACTCTCGCTTCCATCTATACCAAAAGGATAACATTAGCGCATGGATTCTCTGATATTGGGTCAGCCTGTTGTCTGGTATGGCTCGGACATCTCTCTCCGGAATGATAGAGGATTTAGTGCCTATGAGGAAATGGTTTGGGGTGAGGGGTTGGTAAACGTGGATGTCATCAGACAAGGAAGTCAATGGACGGGAATTTAGACAGGCCTCAATCTGACAAATTAAGGAATACAAAAGTTCAAAGGTTAAAGCAGAATTATTAGTGACTCTATACAAATGAAACTTTGCTGACTTGACCGCAGCTTCCCACAGCCCTCCCTGACTAGGGGCTCGAGGGGCTATGAACCTCCACTCAATACCTCTGTTAGCTAAATAATTTTGAATCTTGTCGTTGTTTTCTCTCAAACTGGTATACAGCTCCTTGAGCCTATTACTGGCCCCCCGAAAGTTGCTAGCGTTGTCGGAAAAGATCTTATCAGGTTCTCCCCTACGGGATATAAATCTCTTTAAACTGTTCAAGAAAGCATTGCTAGATAAATCCGAAACTAATTCCAAGTGAACCGCCTTTGTGGAAAAACAGACAAAAATACATAAATACGATTTCACGAGTGGATCTCTCCTCAGTGGCCCACTTTTGGTTGGAATCGGTCCAGCAAAATCGACTCCCGTGATAACAAACGGTCGGCTCGGTGTGATTCTTTCGCTCGGTAAGCTGCCCATGATTTGGTTACCAGTACGAGGATGACACCTAAAACACACAATACACTTATGTAATATCTTTTTAACAGTATTTTTCCCAAAAATAGGCCAAAACCTTAACCTTATTTCAGCTAATAGGGCTTGAGGTCCTGCGTGTAAGTTTACATAATGATAGTGACGTATAATCAATTCGGTTAGCTTATGTTTAGCTGGCAATATAATTGGATGTCTTTGTTGGTACGATAGGTGTGTAGCTAAATTTAATCTACCGCCCACATATATAAGACCATCACATAAAAAAGGATGAAGAGATTTTAAGTTACTATTTTTGTTGACATTTCCCTGGTTTTTTAATGTCTTCAACTCCTTTTGAAAGGCATGTGCCTGAGCTGATTTCAGTAGACAATTCAAACTTGCTTCTAGTTCAGCTACACTTAAATTACCTGAAATTTTACTTTTAATATTTCTGCAGTTATTCACAAACCGCAGTACATATGCTGTAACCCTTTTCAATTTGATAAATGAGGAAAATTTTCCAAATATTTCCCATTCTTGAATATCAGTAGATAATAGAATATTTTTACTCTTGAGCTCCGGAGGGTTTGAACAGGAAATGTTCGATATAGGCCAATCGTTGACTCCGTCAGTCAACCAATTTGGTCCATTCCACCATATTGTAGAATTTATCAATTTATCCGCAGTAGCTCCTCTTGAAAGTATATCCGCTGCATTGTCGGATGATGATACGTGTCTCCATTGATCTGGATCACTCAGTTCCTGTATTTCGGCTACTCGATTAGCCACGAAAGTGCTCCAACGAGTAGGTTGACCTTTCAGCCAACACAGCGCTATCGTAGAGTCACACCAATAATATGTGTTGATCTTCATTATATTTAATGCTTGTTTTATAGTTTTCATTAATTTTGCCAGTAGTACAGCACTACACAGCTCCAACTTAGGCATTGAAATAGACTTCAATGGTGCTACCCTTGATTTGGATGTTATTAAGTGTGAATGCCACTTACCGCTGTGGTCCATTGACACCATATAGATACAGGCTCCGAAAGCCTTCTCAGACGAATCGCAAAAACCGTGTAGCTGTAGCTCTTTTGCTTGCTTGCAAATAATTTTTCTTGGTATTTTCAACACATTTAGCTGAATTAAATCTTGCAGGTAGGTCCTCCAGGGTGCTAATATTTCATTAGATAATTGATCATCCTATGCTGCTTTGGACTGCCACAGCCTTTGCATTATCAATTTGGCTATGACTATTATCGGCCCTAGGAGTCCCAATGGATCGAAGGTTGATGCGATGCAAGACAATATCTCTCGTTTGCTCTCGGTTGGACCTGATGGCTTCATTATTACATAAGAAAAGTAATCAGATTCATTGTTCCATGTTAATCCTAATATTTTCTCAGTCTTTGGATTGTCAGTAATAATTTTGTCGGAATCGCCTGAATCGGCACACTTAGCTTGGCCCGACTCGGCTGACAATTCCAACGCATTGGACCTCCACTTCCTCAACGTCATCCCCGCAGATGACAAGATGCTGATTAATTCTTCTTTTAACTTTTTACAGGATTCCAGCTCATCTGCTCCCGTTAACAAGTCATCCATATAGAAGTCATTTTCTATGACCTGACTAGCTCTAGGAAAAATTAAATTATTATCCATACCAATTTGCTTTAAGCATCTTGTGGCCAAGAAGGAGGAAGGTGCCAGTCCATAAGTCACAGTCTTCAGACGATAATGCTTGAGCACATCCTGTGGCGACTCGCGCCATACTATCTTCTGTAGGTCCAGGTCATCTTCACACATGTTAATCTGGCGGTACATCTTCTCGATGTCGGCAGTCATGACTATTTGATGTTTCCTGAAATGCAATAGTTGGTTATATAGATCCTTTTGTATAACAGGTCCTGTCATCAAGGCTTCGTTGAGGGAAATTCCATTTGAGGTTTTGGCGGAGCCGTCAAAAACGACCCTCACTTTAGTAGTAGTGCTGGATTCTTTTACTACAGCGTGATGCGGTAAAAAATAGGAGTCACAATCCCCTTTTGACTGGTCACACATCTCCATGTGTCCCAATTCTTCATATTCACGCATGAATTTTACATATTGTGTCTTTAACTCGGGATGTGACACAAATTTTCTTTCTATATTTTTAAATCTTTTTTCGGCAGTGAGCAATGAGTTTCCCAACTGATCAATGCATGCCCGACGCGGTAAACATACTACATATCTACCGTCATCTTCTCTAGTATGAGTACTTACAAAACTGGCTTCGCAAGCCTTTTCTTCTTGAGTTTGAATTTTAGTGGAATTAATCTCTTCCAATTTCCAAAATTTTTCTATTTGATGACTCAACTTATTTATAGATAAACTGCAAAAATCTGATACAGGCCTTTGTTTGGGGTACACGTTGATAGGACCGGACACAATCCATCCCAGTTGCGTACGTTGAAGCGTTGGTCCTGACTCGAGTTTCAATCTATCGTTGTTTAGCATTTCCCAGAAGCTCTCCGCGCCCAACAGGATGTCGATGGGTGCAGCTATATTGAAGTTCGGGTCTGCCAGCTCCAGTCCTGGTGGTATTTTGAACTCTTTTTTTGCCATTGTCACTTGTGGTAAATTGGTTGTAATTTCCTGTAAAATCAGACATGATATGTCGCGTTTATAATCCGTATTAAGCGAAGTCATCTCCACTGAAATTCTCTTTTTTATGTGTGTGATATTATTATGGATCCCAGACACGGGTTTGTTTATCCATTCACATGGTAAATTTAATTTATTAGCAAATTCAGCTCTCATAAAATCTGCGCACCAGAGTCAATCAGGGCGCGAGCCTTAAACATTTTATTGTTGGCCCCCACAATTCCTATGTAGGCGGTTGACAATAATATTATTTTTTCTGCCTTTTCCGATGCAGAAAAATTCGACACTATAACCTCGTTATTAGCGATATATTTGAGGTCTCCGGCGGAGGTACCTCCTCGTGTAGTAGAGTATTGTGGCTATACTTGCCACAAACTTTGCAGGTTAGGTTTGTCTTGCAACTCTGTGCTTGATGACCCAACCTCAAACATTTAAAACACGCCCGGATTGATTTCGTAGCATCAATCCTATCCTGTAATTTTAATTTTAGAAATTTTTTGCAAAAATAAATTTGATGACCTTTATCATTACAATAAATGCAGTTGTTTGCCTTTATTGCCAAGAATACCGATGAATCTTTTTTGTTATTATTGTTGCTTATTTGCGTTTTATGTGGGTTAGAAGATTTTTTCTCTGAAGCATTCATAAGCTCCAATACTTGTGCCCTAGCAGATAAACATTTTATGAATTCCTTTAATGTAGGTAATTCACCTTGCAATGTATATTGTTCCCAATTTTTCCGTGTAGCTATATCCAATTTATTTGAAATTATGTAAATAATCAAAGGATCCCATTGATCTACTTTAACTCCGATGTTTTGTAACGCTTTTAAATTGACATTAGTTTCATCAATTAAATACCTTAATGCTACAGGCTCTTCATGTTTCATATCCTTTAATTGAAATAGAGTTTGGATATGTTTATGTACGGTAGCCCTGAGATTCGCAAATCTGTCGTGCAACAATTCCCAAGCCGATAGGTAGTTTAATTCCGAAACTTCTAGATTAGCAATTATTTTCAATGCGTTCCCTTTCAGCGCAGATTGCAAGTAAAAGAATTTTTGGACGTTGCTCAAGGAACTGTTATTATGAACCAAAGTTTTAAAGGTTTCAACGAAATTTACTCAATCTTTTTGATTCCCATCGAATTCTCTCAATTGGAGAGTTGGAAGTTTGATGTCGACCCTACCCTGGTTAATTGAGTCAATCGCCCCCTTGGCAGTCGCTAAGACTGAAAAATATTGATTTTCAAACGTCTCGCGCTGAATAGAATTTTCCAGTTCCTCATCCGATAAAATTTCAATTTCGTCCTGTATAGATTCGAATTGATCTAACAATGGCTTAATTCTGTCGTACCTCAGTTTAATTTCAATCACGGACAAGGAGTTTATAGAATCCGCGAAACGCGTCAATTTCCCCATAATCACGCCTCTCTTGGCTATTAAAGATTTGATCTTATCCATTTTGGGTACAAATACCTTTTCGTAGCTTAATCCCTGATAAAATGTGTTCCGACAATGCGTATTTATTTATTTGAGAAGCTACCCGCCTGAAAGACAACAACGACAATATTCCTGGCAATTATTAATTGAGAACCTATTGTTCAATCATTAAGAGGGCATTACCAGAGAAAACCAGAAATATGTCATGTTCAAATGAGATTTTAGACGTATTGACTCTTTTCCACAAAAAATTATAAATGGATTTCGAAAGATTGTTCTTTTATTTAGCATTGGTATGTAATAAATTTTGAGAAATTTTTTAAATTTTTAGTATAATAAGGTTACACCATAGGTCGTTGGCAGATTTGTTAAATTTTCAAAAAAGTTTTTGTATTATACCACACCCATTTCAAATAATATAATCATACATTAAAATAAATCAATCCATTATCTAGCAAACGCATGTTTTAGAATTTTAATTTTAGTTTCAATAAAATCATTAAAAAATATGTACGTACATGTGTTTCTTGACGAAACTTAGTCAGTTTGTGTATTTATTTGCGAACTTATAAACTAATATATTTCAGATTTTTTTACATACTTATTGTGCTAAGACATTATTGACAAATCATAAATAAGTTTGAGCGAAAAATAATTTTAGGAAGTATTTAATATTAATTAATTTACAGCTTCGCATTTCACGATTTTTATCATAGCGTCGTAACACAAATTTCACAGTTCATTACGGCCCGAAAAGTGGCCAGACGAGGACGTGTCCACGTCGCTCTGAATCACAAAAGTTTGAAATAATATTTTGGGAACGAAACTGTAAATACATACGAATTCCTTGTTTCACGTTCGTAAAATCTACAGGGTTGACCAAATTTCATTTTCATTGAATATTTTTATGCAAAAAGTTTTATATTTAAAAATAAATGTTTTTATTTGTCCCTCATTATACGATACAAGAAACAAGAGCCCCGACTGCTCAAGAGTCCCAAATGCCCCATTTTTTAAAAGTAAAACTTCTTTACGCATGCTCGACACATGAGGTTAACTGGTGAATCGTTACGAAAAGTGGTGATTGTTACGAAAAGTGGTGCTGGTTACAAAAAATGACATGCGAACGGTAATCGATGCGAACAGTGATCAATTGCTAGGCGGGTCGGGCCTTTAGGCTCGCTTGTTATTCGTGTTATTGTTGTATTAGGTTAATGGACTATTTGTCCGTAAATAAATAATATACAGCGGGGTACCCGGCATGTGTTGCAAGGCTGGGGATGGGGGATGGGGATGGGGATGGGGATGGGGATGGGGATGGGGATGGGGGATGGGATGGGGATGGGGATGGGGATGGGGGATGGGGATGGGGATGGGGATGGGGATGGGGATGGGGGATGGGGGATGGGGATGGGGATCGGGGATGGGATGGGGATGGGGATTGGAGGGGATGGGGATGGGGCATGGGGGATGGGGATGGGATGGGGGATGGGCTGGGATGGGGATGGGGATGGGGATGGGGATGGGGATGGGGGATGGGGAGGATGGGGATGGGGGATGGGGGATGGGGATGGGGGATGGGGATGGGGCGATGGGGATGGGGATGGGGGGATGGGGATGGGGGATGGGGATGGGGATGGGGATGGGGATGGGGATGGGGATGGGGATGGGGATGGGGGATGGGGATGGGATGGGGATGGGGATGGGGATGGGGATGGGGATGGGGATGGGATGGGTGGGGATGGGGATGGGGATGGGGATGGGGATGGGGATGGGGGATGGGGATGGGGATGGGGGATGGGGTTGGGGGATGGGGATGGGGGATGGGGATGGGGATGGGATGGGGATGGGGCATGGGGATGGGGCATGGGGATGGGGATGGGGATGGGGATGGGATGGGGATGGGGATGGGCGATGGGGATGGGGATGGGGATGGGGATGGGGATGGGGATGGGGATGGGGATGGGGGATGGGGATGGGGGATGGGGATGGGGCTGGGGGCGATGGGGGGTGGGGGTTGGGGTTGGGGTATGGGGATGGGGATGGGGATGGGGATGGGGATGGGGGATGGGGATGGGGATGGGGAGATGGGGATGGGGGATGGGGATGGGGATGGGGATGGGGATGGGGATGGGGATGGGGATGGGGATGGGGATGGGGATGGGGATGGGGGATGGGGATGGGGGATGGGGATGGGGATGGGGCTGGGACTGGGGATGGGGTTGGGGGTATGGGGATGGGGGATGGGGATGGGATGTGGATGGGGATGATGGGGGATGGGGATGGGGATGGGGATGGGGATGGGGATGGGGATGGGGATGGGGATGGGGCATGGGGGATGGGGGATGGGTGATGGGGGATGGGGATGGGATTTTTTTAATTGTAAATAATTTTTTATGTTCATATCGCACAAGAGTCCAACAGCTCCCAAGGGAGGGGAGGTTGAAGAAGAGTTGGGATGAGGTGTAGGGGGTGGCTGAGGGGGGGGTAAACTGGGCGGGGATTGGAGGGAGGGTATGAGGGGGGGGGGGTTGAGAGGGGGTGGGGCGGGTAGACCTTTTTCCATTTTTCGTATTACAAAAATAACAAACACGAGAATCCAGTATGGGTTACCACCGCCCCCGGGAACCAATTTATTAGATAACCAACACGTCTGCCATAGGTCAGATTGGCAGATGATTTTCGAGCTTACTAACGGCGTTTATTCGAAATGTAAATTACTGACTCCTCTCTAATTTTGTCAAAAAAAAAAAATATATTTAAAAAAAAATTGATAATACAGGTTGGGGCAGAGAGGAGTTACTGATTTCAAAAAATCACTGAAGGCTCCCCAGACCGAGCAGAGTAGCGGGGGGCGGGTGCCGTTACGTCGGGGAAATAATGCCGTTTTTTTTTCATGATATTTTTTAAATGATATCGTTTGACGTGGCGGCCTTGGCGAGCAATACACATATTGAGCCTTTCAAAGAAGTTTTCGGCCACTCTTCCCAGCATAGCTTGCGGAATTCCAGCGATGACGCCCTCAATCGCCTCGTTCAGAGCTTCAATGGTTCATGATCGAAGTTTGTTTACCTCAGCTTTGACGCATCCTTACAGAAAAAAGTCACTCGGGGTCAAATCGGGAGAGCGAGGGGGGCCATGGAATATCCCCCCCACAAAGAGATCAGGTGACCTGGAAAGAGCTTTTGCAACATTTCGCTTAAACGATGGACAGCATGGGCCATGGCTTCATCTTGTTGAAACCAGAAGGCTTCTGTGTCGTGTTCCTTGCCATACTCTTTCATTTTGGGACGCCTAACGTTCTCCAACATCTCACAATAGTGAGATGAAAAACTCAATAAATGTAATGGTTAATCCTTCGTCGACAGTGCACAAAACAGCACCGAGGGATACAGCAGATACGATTGCAATGCAAGCATCTCTACGTTTCACAAAATCTTGTGGGCTTAATTCCCGTGTATGCATCATCTTGTAGGGGTATAGGTGAAGGTCTGAGTGTAAGATTTGCCGTATAATTCTGGACGATATTCCAAGCGCAGCGGCATGTTTCCGAGCTGCTCGGGTTGGAGACTCTTCAATTGACGCTCTTACTACCGCGATGTTTTCAGGTATTTGCACACTTTTAGGTCGCCCAACTGGTATTTTAGAATCTGCAGTTCCTGTTAACCTTACATTACTGATCCATTTCCGAATGGTTTTAGGATGAGAAAAACTGTCATTACGATTTAACTCGAACCGGACCCGGAAAGCTCCATGCGTAGCAACAACGCTTTTTTTCAGTTTTTAAGGAACGTCTCCACAACAAAGTCCCGGTACTTATCTGACCACGGCATGGTCACCAACATAAATGGCATCATTTCCTCAACCTAACGGCACCCGCCCCGCCCCTCTGCTCCGTCTGGGTAGCCTTCAGTGATTTTTTGAAATCAGTAACTGCTCTCTGCCCCACCCTGTATGTCTTTGAAAGCTAATGATCGTGTTTTATATTGAGAACGACTGGTGAATCCAAATCTACATTTAAAAAAAAAATTAAAACACTTTTTTTACACTGGTTAGAAGTTACTTCCTGTTAAACAGTGTTTTTTTATTTTATTTTATTTATGTTTATTTAGGAAGCATACAGTTGTGTATAAAGTAATTGTAAATAAAATAGTGAATATAATTTAAACCAGTTATGTTCCATTTATAATATTAAGTTGTTAATGGTTAATAATTATGTGATTATGAATCAAGTGATAATAGGCCACTTGCATGGATTTCATAACGACTTGGAAAAAATTATGTGGATAGATCTTTTTACTAAGATTAAGGAAATTGAAATTAGAAAAATTGTTTAGAAATGTACAGTTTTTTTATTTTATTTTAAAATAAATAAATCCATTATTTGGGTCCGTGACATCAGTACATGAAAATGTCCCGTTTCCGAAAATGTTCATATTAATTTTGTAAAATTTCATACAGATTTTTTTTTTATATGGCAACACTTTGATTTCAGGCGAATTTTTTGAATTTGACATTTAACGTTCTCTAGATTTATTGTTTGTTCTCTGCGAACTTATCATTTGATTTGACAGATGTTATAAAGAGAACCCTGTACATTTTACGCTGTCTGTACGTGTTTTAGAGGTATAATGGTAGTGGTGCTGATTTTAAAAAAATCCAATTTTATAATTTTCTTATTATTATTATAATTTACAAGTACAAGTATATTACATTGTATTTAGTAATATAGACGTTGAACATTATAATTGATTTATGATCAATAAGATGGATCAAGGAAAAAAATATTTATGAGATGTAATATTTTTGGTATGCCTCGTTATTTTCCTGTGCCCTTTCTTGTGGAAAACGTTATTTTTTTTAAAAATGTTTTTCGACCATGTAATTATCATTTTTTCGCACCCATAAAATTATGTCCCGTCTTTCCGGTTTATAAAAAATGGTCTGATTTTTCGGATTGAAATTTTCAAAAAATCCCCAGAGTTTCAAAAATACGATTAAGAAAAAATACAGAATGTCTTAGAATATTTGCCTAAACCGGAATTTTTTTTTAAAAAATGTGATGCAATTGGCCTATTAAACAATTATAGTAGGTATATGGTGTAAGCACGTTGTAAAAAATTATCAAAAAATAGTTACACATTCAATAAATACTGTAAAATTTCTGTTTTGAACTATTACTAATAAAAAATGTCATTATCTGACTGCGTAAGAGAGGCCAGACACCATGCGCTTGAAATTCCCGTCAAAACGACAGTTTTAATTTGTGATTGTGTAATTCAAATTGTGTTTTTGTTAATAATTTCTGTTCTAATGACTAAGTCACTATTATATTAGTCTATTATCAATATATTTCATATTATTTTCCGTTTTAATCTACTAATAATGCCATTGTGCACACGAATAAATATTTCAAAATGAGACATTTTTTACAATCCAACTGAATATTACTCAGTTAATTTGGTTAAAGTACAATTAAAAAACAAAATATTTAAAAATTAAAACAAATTTTTTATTCATATCTATATTATATCATCTACTTTATACCTACTGTGTTTACGCATTTCATTTGTATATATTTGTGTTTATGTACTTCGATGTACAAATTACAAATAACTGCCTACTACTAATTAAAATTCTGGAAACGAGAATTCAACATCTTCACCTGACCCATACTGTAGCCAGCCCTAGCTCCGCGTGAGATAGTCCTAGTAGATACGCGAAACCAAGCTTGCTGCGGAACGAAATCTAGTTCCAAAAACGTCCGCTCATGACCGCTGATGTGTGAGCGCTATAGTCGGAACCGAAATTATGATTTGCTGGTATGACAGTCTTAATTAGTGATTTTATTTTTTACAATACAATATTTATGGGATTAATCTTGTTAAAAAACTACCTATGAGTTCTGAATGGATGTTAAAGGATATGGGTACGGGTGGGAAGGCACTAAAAACTTATCTCATTTCCGATGTGAATCCAGTCTTCCTTTGTTCATCTTTGTAATTCCGGTAATTGTAATTTTGGTCATCTGTATTAATTGGCAGCTGGTTCTTGTTTTTTTATATTATTGCAGTCCTCTGATTGCAATCCGGATCGTAAGGCCCATGTTAAAAATTGTAAGGGTCCTTTTAAATAAAATAATTCCTTTTGCAAAAAACTTCACTTTTTAATTCACAATGGACATGTTATAAATGTATTATATTACGGTGTGAACACACCGGGCCAAACACTGGCAGTTGTTTACTGTTAAAACTTGCGTTAGGAAGAAGCAATAATAATGAGATGCTAGCATTTTTATAATGTAAAAACCTGCACACATTTAAAGAATCAACTTATTATACATTTGACATTTGGAAGTATTTACAAAAAATGGTTTCTTCTGTAGTATGTACTTCGTAGTTAAAACAGGTTGCTACCGATCTACCGAACACTCAGCGACTAGCCAAGCTTCGCACCATTTGTTTGAAATACTAAAGCCTGGGAGTTTGCTCAAGCAACCCATAGGTGCTGGTAGTATCTCAATTTTAAACAACCGCCATCTCTATTCTTCAAAGCCGAGCTGGAGATTGGTTTATTTCTGCCGAGTTGTGTTGGAAGGAACTTAGATTTCCAAATAAAGAGACAAGTAAATACATTATTCCAGGCCCACTTTTAAAGATTTCATTGTGTCATACATTTCAATACAATGACTGTAAAATTATGGTGAGCAGTGACGTCAGCACTAAACTTTCAATAATACCAACTTGACAGTGTGTTTCAATGACACAATTTAATATAAATAATATTTTTTTTAAAACTCTACATTTTTTATTATTTAATAAAACTTATATATTCAGAATCAGCGTTTATTGATATACACTCTATATCAGCGGTTCCCAACCTTTTTCTGACCCGGGACCATTTGTAAGTTTATTTTTTTGACAGGGACCACAAGGTAACCCCCCTCACCCCCCCCCAGGACGGACCAATTTTTTATGAAGTCGAAAATTTGTGTTTGTCAACTTTAATGGGTAGGGGGAGGGTGACACCACGTTATCCGCCCATGCTAGCCTAAGCCACTGCTTGTGGTCAGTGGCGTAGAGGCTAGCACGGGTGGCACCCGGCACGGATAGCATAACGGGACGGGCGTAATGGGATAGGGTAGGACGGGTTCTAGCAGAATATTTACCACAACGGAGGGGGCGGAATGGGATAGGGTGGGACGGGTTCTAGCAGAATATTTACCACAACGGAAGGTGTAGAACGGGGTACGATGGGGTGGGGCGAAACGGAATATCATAATGGCCTCTGACCACAAGGTACAATAATGATTTTTTTTTTTTTTTTTAGATAATAAAATTCCTTTATTATTTATTTACAGTTTTTTACATTTTTAAATTAAGTCCCGTTAAACTGATTGATATCAGTTTGTCAACGGGTTCTTTTGACAATTACTTTTTTTAAATTGAGACAGTTCTTCGACCAAGTCGAAGAGACAGGTACATAAAATATACAGGTACATGAAAAAAAAATTGTTAATAAAATTTATAAGAAATACAGAACAGAGAAAATTAAAGAAATAAAAGAAAAGACAAGAGAAAATAATAATGGAAAAAACATTAAAACGAAAAGCGGAAAATAACAGAAATTAGTACAAAAGAGTTCTTTCACTTAACCATTTTTTTAGCGCACATTTCCTTCTGAAACTCAATTCACAGCTTTTTATTGCGTTGGGTAACATGTTGTAAATTATTGGAACAAGGTATTCTAGAGTTCTTTGACCGTATTTATTTAGGTATCTGGGAATTATAAGTCCATCATTTGCAGTTAGTCTTGTATTATGAACATGAACCACTAGTTTATTATATTCAGATTGAGATGTATGCTGACTCGCAATTTTAAGCCACAATATAGCACGAACAGATAATACATTTACAGAGTTGTATAATAATGATTTTGGTATATCATGTCTTTGTTCGTATTCGGTTTTTTTTTAATAATAATTTTACCAAAGAATATTGTACGTTTTGCACTGAAAGAAGATTTGTTTTTGTTGAATGTCCCCGATAAACTGAATATTGTCCCGATTTTTTTAATTCAGACTTCTCGACCCGGGACCGCCCGCGCGCTGGCTCGCTTATTGACCGGCGGACCATCTTCTAGCCTCTTGCGGACCATTAATGGTCCGCGGACCACTGGTTGGGAAACCCTGCTCTATATGAACATATTTTTTTAAAGCCATGATATTTTTCACTGGAATTCCTTATTGTTGGCTTTGAGCACGCTCATTCACGAGAATGCTCAAACCAAGCTTGCTTGTTATGAGCAAGTGTGTACAGTTGATGAGTATACTCATTAATGAGCATGCTCATGAGCTTGCTAATTAATGAGCAAGTGTGTCAGTACCATTACGAGCTTCCGACACTATCAAGCGGCTTGTCACAAGCACATAGTTTTTTGTTTGTGGCAAGCATTTTGACCATCTCCAGAGGATGCTTGTGGCTTGTCACAATCATTGCGTAATAATCTACGTGCTGGCTTTATGCAAATTTTTTTTTGGGTGTAGACAAACAAGTACCTGTAGACAAAAAAACATTACGATGAGTGGTGATTTTAAATATTACGTATCATGTAAAACAATTATATAAATTAGGTAAAATTATTGTAAATTGTTTTTTATGTTTAATTTGTAGAAATCCATATGATTTTTTTAAAATCGGTAATATTTACTTCTGATGTTGATGAGAAGCATAAATAAAACACATTATTATTACATTGACATTGAGCAATATGCCCCAGTTAAAATTTTTGTGCGTGAAAGTGTTTATTTAATTGAACTTGTCAAATCGTTGCACCTAAAGAAAGTGTGTCAGTGCATCAGTGTGCATAGCTCGTGAATGAGCTTATTTTCTATATTGTTACAATGCCCACTCGAACTTCTGCAGCGCCTTCTACATGCTAAAAAATTAAAGCCCCCCCAGACCTCCAAAACGCCCACAAGGGGGCGCTGGCCCCCCGTTGAGAATCACTGATCTAAGTGTATTTTTAAGAGCGTATTAAGTGTCTTTATCTTCTGTATATTCACCTAAAGATGTGACAGTATCCATTAAAGTGAATAATTAAGAATTATATACAGATACTGCTTTATTCTCTAATATAAACATCGATCTTGCTATTAAACGCCGTCCAAATTAAAATATTCACAATAATCATCTCCGTCTTGCTTTGCCTCTCCGGCCATATTACCTCTCAAACCTTGTTAATCCAAAAGTTGTCTGTCTTCTTCTCTCCACAAACCTAAACCTGGCGTGGTTGTGCAGTGTCTTCAACAGCGTCTTCAAAATCAATGTCGGCTCATTGAATATATCGGCTATGTTTTATATGATAAAGAATTGTGCAAGTAGCAACAAGCCGTAACCATGTTACGAACTCTAACAGTGCATTTTTCATCAGTTTCTTATGGAATATGATGATATGGATTGGATGGGGGAGTATTTTTAATATCCTCGTTAAGCCGCTAGAAACATGTACTGTATTTTTAATATCCTCGTTAAGCCGCTAGAAACATGTACTGTATTTTTAATATCCTCGCTAAGCCGCTAGAAACATGTACTGTATTTTTAACGTCCATTTCCACTTATTATTTCTGATATATCGAGCCACGATCGCCAAAAGATCGTAAACGACAGTTTTTCTCAAATAGCGTTTTTTTACCTTATGCGCTCTAAATGGCTAGACGCACCGCCTTAATATTCGAGAATACCAAAAATCAACCCCCAAATGGATTTTGTGGCCCTGTACATTTTATCATATACTAGCTGACCCGGACACGCGTTGCTGTGGCTAATAAAACACTTTGTAAAATCCAACCTTTGTAACCACCGCCGTCTTTGAGTTTATCGCGAAGAGATGATGACAGATGCCGCGGAGGACTTTTATTTATAATACGTAGAGATGGTGTGAAAGATTAATAATGTGAATGAAATGCTTGGGGTAACTAACGTATTTAAGTTCATAAGGATTAATACTGTATCCGTCTAAATAACTTTCCAATTATCCCATTGTACGTGACCATTTTTTTAGAAGAATGGGTACAGTAAGCTATCTGTAAAAGGTTGATGTATGCCATCGCATACTTTTTTGTAGATCTATAAAAGAGGAATATCCCACCATGCATTGTTTTGTTATATCTCAAATGGATTAGGCAGTGTTTTTGATGAAATCTCCCAGGCGGCTTGACTTTTTCCGACACTTCTAACAATTATCTTTATGTTTCAACCAATTTACACAAATCCTTGACAAATTACATACCTAACCTTCCTCACGAAATACTCTATTTATTGGTGAAAACCGCATGAAAATCCGTTTAGTAGTTTTCGAGTTTATCGCGAACAGACAGACAGACGGCGCGGGGGACTTTAATTTATAATATGTAGAGAAGGTGTTAGTCAAGAAGTGTTTAGAGTCATTTTCCACCCCAGAAACTAATGAACGTAAAGGATCTGGTGGTGGGACCAATTATGACAATTTTACTTTACCACCAGTACAACATAATCCAGGTGATTCGCCATTGTATTTTAACGCTATACAACATTGACAAATGATTGTCTTTTCCCCGATTATCACGGAATTGTCGGCACAATAATCTACTTCCGGATCGTAGTGGAATGATACTCATTCCATGTTCACAGAAGCACTGCTTCTGCTGTATCGCTCGATTTCATTGCGTCGTGCTCGCTGTTGTTGTGTGCCCGAACTCGTTCCATTATAAGCTTGTCTACTTCATTATTATTCACTGCAGAACCAGTACCGGATTATCCCCAAGGCAGAGTAGGCAACTGCCTAGGGGCCCCGCATCGGCTAGGGGCCCCGCGTCGCGAGAAAAAATAACGTCTATCAATTAGTGAGCAACGAAGTTTCGGAAAAAGTCAGCTTTCTAGATGTGTTAATTTTTTTATTAGGAACATTAACAGGTTAATAACATTAGGTTGTTTTTAATAATTTTTGGAGCATACTTTGCGATTTTTTTTATCGAGGGAATTTCATATAATTTGCGTTTCGGCGCGGGCAGCATCTAGACATTATGTTCAAAAATAACATATATTTTTTTAAGATCTTAAAAACTTCAAATGTTTAAGGGAGATACGTAAGAAATCGGTAGAAATTCGGGTTGCGGGCCCTTAAAAGGTAATATGTTTTCCTAGGTCAGAGGGAGTTTTTTTTTTTACAGCATTTGAAACGAAACATTTGGCAGTGAAAAACGCGATTTTTGCTAAAATATTCCGTGAATTTGTTATTATAAAATGATAAAAAAAACTCCCTCCGACTACCTGTTGATTTATGTGTCGAAATAGTGAACAAATTTTCTAAAGCATCGGTCTAGTTAATTTGAGATTTTGAGCTATGATGTTCACGAACTTCAGAAATGTAGAAATGTCAAAAAGGCCGATTTCGAGTCGAAATATACTTGGATCGAGCGTGAGGGCCGGTCGCTTCAAAACATTGCATCTTCGTTAGTTTTGCTCCGATTTACTTGAAATTTTGACACAGTACTCAATATACTGACATGTTTTACACTCAGAAAAAAATCTAAAAAGTTTTAAAACCTTACCCCCCCCCCCCCACTTATAGCCTTATTAAGGATTTGATCAATGGAATAAAGAGGCGTTTGGAGGCCCCTTCACCCCCCCCCCGTTAGTCCGCCATTGGTAAAGGGGGGCCCCGAGACGTGCATTGCCTAGGGGCCCCGATATGGTTAATCCGGCCCTGTGCAGAACGCAAATCTGCCATACTAATACGAATGTTATCATTATCTGTTTCTCGCTGGTCATCAGTGCGGTTTGCACGTGAGGTAGCTCGTCGCCCATTTGATTGACTTCGACGATCTATGTCAGCTCGTCTTTTCCTTTGCATATTAAAACAGTAAATAAAGTTCTCACGCACTGACAAACTGATGATAGAAGATTTTAAATGGTAACAGAATGACAGGTAACGTTTGACAGACGACTGAAATATGACATTCAGAATTCTTTTTTTTGCATTCCAATTCTAGATTACGTTGTGCTTCTGAAAGTAGGTAGAACAGTAGAACTGTTTATATGAAAAAATGAAAATTTTGTTTTTTCTATCTTCCTCACAATTTTTTAATATTATCTCACCGTTTAAACCTTCCCTGGACTACGACAAACATTTCAAAACCAAAATCACCTAAATCGGCCCAGCCGCTCTCGAGTTTTAGCGAGACAAACGAACAGCAATTGATAAGAATAATAAGATAAGAAGATAGAATGGGTATCGTAAGCTATCCGTAAAAGAACTGTACATGTTATGTATCGTCGTTCCCCCATAGAAAGGGGGTGGGATAGACCCTGTCCATGCACATTGCCAGACGAACACCGTCCCCCCTCTGGTAACCCGACGCTCATCTTTTCCTAAAGGTCTTCGAGCATCGTCTGTGGTTGGGCCGATAGCTATACGCATTCTCATTGGGACTGCCCGGTAGTCTATGGAATACTTTCTCTTGCTTTTCTTTTTTTTATTTATTTTATTTTCTTTCCGCTATTATAGTAATTACTTACATTATAAAGTAATCATATTACTGTTTTTTCCTCATTACTTATTTTATTTACAGAAGGTTTCTTCAACTGGTCATAGCCGTTAAATTTATTTTTCTTTTTCTTTTACTAACACTATTGTCTCCTTTTGATGTTACCTATTTCAGAAGAACTATTCCACGGGCTACTACTTCTATTTATCTTTTGTATAATGTTAATGTAAGTACTTGCATACTGCTTATTAACCCCGTATGCATGGACATTGGAGGGTCTAGAATCGTTCAAATAAATGTAGCTTCGTTCAAAAAAAAAAGTAGAGTCTTGACGTGTGCGGTGAAGGAGGAAACCATATGTTTCCTTATAACGCCGTTGGGAAAGTGGTGGGTCCCCTCCAATATCCGTAAAAGATAGATATATGCCTTCGCGGACTTTTTTGAAGATCTGTAAAAGAGGAATATCCCGCCATTAACTGTTTTGTTATATCCCAAAAGGATTAGGCAGCGTTTTCGATGAAAGCTACCAGGCGGCTGGACTTTTTCCGACACTTCTAACAATTATCGTTATGTTTCAACCAATTTACACAAATCCTTGACAAATTACATACCTAAACCTTCCTCACGAAACACTCTATCTATTGGTGAAAACCGCATGAAAATCCGTTCAGTAGTTTTCGAGTTTATCGCGAACAGACAGACAGACAGATGGCGCAGGGGACTTTACTTTATAATATGTAGAGATTAATGTTCTCAAATTTTAGTTCAGGGGTCTTCCATTAATCACGTTATGTTTTTAGCAACTTTTTAACACCCCCCCTGGTGATATGTGGTGAGGTTTTAGATTTACGTGTATTTTTTTAGTACAAGGAATATTGAAATTTTGAGAATATTATCGCGCGTTCAATGAAAAATAAATACACGTGATATCTCACTATACCTCCCCCCTTCTTGTGATATTTTGTGATTTTTTTTCCGACCCCCCCCCCCTTTCGAACCTCACGTGATTAATGGACGACCCCTCAGGCAAAGCATCGTAAGCGGCACTGTAAAACTAGATGGTTGAGTCACGTTGCGCCTTCTGGACGAACTAACTTTGTTTTTTTACATTAGGGAACGTACCCATACTACGTGACCAACTTTTTGCAATTTTTAACCCCCCCCCCCCCCCCCGGTGACCAAAAACCTAAGCAACCCGCCGCTCATTTGTATGGAGCGTGACATTTTGAAGACCCCCCCCCCCCCCCTAAACATGTCACGTAGTATGGGTACGTTCCCTTAGCTCCACAAAGGAGTAGGCCAGTGCAATTAGCGCAAAAAAGGGGGTCGCGATCGGAATTATTCCGGTAGTCCCAATTTTTTTAAGTATATGTTTTATACACTCATCTCCTTATGAAAAATCTGAGTTTTCGACCTTGGATCACTTGAGCTATCGCGGCCATTTTGAAAAAACCAGCCAAAATCTAGTTTTTCTCAAATGTCTCGTTCCCAATAAAAATTTCGGCTAAGGTAGCTTCACAAGTTTAGTAGAACATAAAATTACCTACAATTTTTATTAATTTTTTTTTCTTCTATCTCTAATAAGTATAGAGATACACAGCCGTAAAATGTGTATAAGTTTATAAAAACAAGTAAATTGCACGACTTGGTTTGGTTTTTTGTACGTACCTCTTTTTCAATACAATTTTGTGAAAAAATTAGTGACATTAATTTTGTAGAGAATAAAATTTCTAAAAATAATTGTGATTTTTATGTTTTTTGTATTTTTTTTTCCGATTTAAAGTATGAATAAACAAATATCCGTAAGTGAAAACCTAAAAATTTATCACAATATTACTACGTCATTCGACTTTTGTTCACTTAACATTTTTAACTACAATAAATATAAACAAATTAACGAGAGTGGGGGCTCACCCCCTCCCCCCTCCACTCCTTTCACACCCCCCCCCCCCCACGGTTCCCTGCAGTTGGCGACTCCAGGACTGGCCATCGGGTGTCATTTAGTTCTAAATTGAGGTAGTCAGCTCCAAAAATGTGGTTTAGCTTCTTAGATGTTTTTTTTTAGATAATTTAGCTCTTTTTAAATTCAAAAATAATAAACAAAAATTACTTTTTGAGAGTTATTTCTTTGGGGGTTATTTTTGTATTGAAATCTTTGATTTTTCTCATAAGTTCTCTATAGCTGCCAGCCCCCATGAAACTTTTGTCGGTCATAACTTAGGCCACACAGGATTATAGCTCTTTTAGGATTATGGATTTCTTTACCTGCATAACATTTGTGATGGTATCGAGTCATTCTGTGGGGTTGAATCAGGAACGTCAGAGCAACGTAGAGATGAGGCCTACACGAATTAAGAGGGATGACAAAGACGTCCTAACTATCATTGATTGGTTTGCTTGCCATGAACCATTTCCTAAAACAAACGTGATAATTAATGTCTATAAGCAGTGGCACGATGATAAGAATGGGAAAAGATGGGGAAATTAATTATGTCAACTTTGGAAACTTATACTTAAAACCAGCAGCATAAAAAAATCAGCTTGTGACAGTGACAATAGATCCATCAATGCTATTCCATCGTATGGGTATTGCCAAAAAGTGTGAAATTGAACATAAAGAATATTTCCGATATGAACTATCTCCTGTCCCACTGTCTCTTTTCTCAGAGGAAGGAATGCGCAAAGAAACCAAATCCAAATTTTATTTTTGACCAACCCTCTACCAAATAACACAGAACTGGGAAGCAGTAAAATACACGTAGTGGATGGAGGATATTTACTGCACAACGTTGTATGGGGACGTGCTCAACCCTTTCCAATCATTTCCTGGAAATATTTTAAGCTATGTACAGAATCATTATGATACCCAAATTCAGTAGAAATATTTTAAGCTATGTACAGAATCATTATGATACCCAAATTCAGTAGAAATATTTTAAGCTATGTACAGAATCATTATGATACCCAAATTCAGTAGAAATATTTTAAGCTATGTACAGAATCATTATGATACCCAAATTCAGTAGAAATATTTTAAGCTATGTACAGAATCATTATGATACCCAAATTCAGTAGAAATATTTTAAGCTATGTACAGAATCATTATGATACCCAAATTCAGTAGAAATATTTTAAGCTATGTACAGAATCATTATGATACCCAAATTCAGTAGAAATATTTTAAGCTATGTACAGAATCATTATGATACCCAAATTCAGTAGAAATATTTTAAGCTATGTACAGAATCATTATGATACCCAAATTCAGTAGAAATATTTTAAGCTATGTACAGAATCATTATGATACCCAAAATCAGTAGAAATATTTTAAGCTATGTACAGAATCATTATGATACCCAAATATAGTAGAAATATTTTAAGCTATGTACAGAATCATTATGATACCCAAATTCAGTAGAAATATTTTAAGCTATGTACAGAATCATTATGATACCCAAATTCAGTAGAAAAAAAAGGACTAAGGAAAAGTTTCTGGGAAATGAGAAGAACAAGTTTCGTTTTATTTCCCAACTCAGAGCCTCATTTGAACGATCGCAAATAAAGACAGTACAAGCTGAAAAGGATGTTGATGTTCTCATAACAACCACAGCAAACTCGTCATCTCATCATGATATAGTCATAATCATTGGTCAGGATATTGACCTATTCGTACTCCTCACAGCTCTCTCACCTCCAAACGCATATTACCAAAAAGTTGGTAAAAGTAAATCACCTGATTCGTCATACTCCAACAAATGTTTTGAACACATTGAAATAGTTGAAAACATTTTATTCATTCATGTCATAAGTGGCTGCGACACAACTGGTGCTCCGTTCGGTCAAGGTATATACACATTTTGTAATATTCTTCTCAAAAACCACTCTGTGAAGAAAACTTGTGTATTTCAAGATCCAAAAGCAAAGCGAGAAACAATCACTTTGGCTGCCGAACAATTCTTTGCACTTTTGTGTGGCGGAAATGAGAAATCAAATTTGGAAAATTTAAGGTAGGTACATTCTTTTTGTCAAACACATTTTTTCTTCTATTTTTATCACGTGTATGTACTATGAACCTTAACTAATAATTGTATTTATATGTTATGATTATATAGATGGTTAATATTGCTGTTATGTATGTTCCATGTTATTTCAACAATAATTGTTTAAAAAAAAGAATATTCAAGGAATGCCAAGATTAAAACTCTTCTTCTGATTAATTTTTTTACCTAATTTTTGTGAAATTTTTGTATAAGAACCTGGATACCAAATTGCGATATAAACATTAAACGCATACCTACGTCTTTTATGAAATTTTATTCTCTACAAAATTGATATCAGTAATTTTTCCACAAAATTGTACTGGAAAAGAGATATGCACAAAAAACAGAAAGTCGAGCAATTTACCTGTTTTTATAAACTTATATACATTTTTACGACTGCATATTATCTCGATACTTATTAGAGATAGAAGAAAAAAATTTAAATAAAAATTGTAGGTAATTTTATGTTCAACTAAACTTGTTAAGCTACTTTAGCCAAATTTTTTTATTGAAAACGAGATATTTGAGAAAAACTAGACTTTGGCGCGATTTTAGCTGGTTTTTTCAAAATGGCGTCGAAAGCTCAAGTGACCCAAGGTCGAAAACTCAGATTTTACATCACTAGGTGAGTATATAAAACATATAAAAAAATTGGGACTACCGGAATAATTCCGATCGCGGATCGCTAATTGCACTGGCCTAGAGGCTCTGGGGAATCCTCACCATCCAATTTCTAGTCACTTCTTGCTGGCCAGCCAAATTGGCGGTTTCCACCACACCATCCAATTTGCAGAAAGGTCTTAGCTTTTGCGCTGTGAGCACGTGTTCGGAGCGCTTGCGCTGTGCGCAAACGTGTCATGGCTCCGTCACTTTCGAAATTTCAACGTATTGGATTAGCGTTGGCTTTGTTGACAACAGACAATAATGCGATTCGTAAAAGAAAATATTGGGCAAATAAATGGTTTATCGAAAGGCGTAAGTTTAGCCACATAAATATCGCAAGGGAAATGAATCCTCTTGATTTTAGGAACTTTCTGCGAATGGATTATGTTAGTTTCAGTGAGTTGCTCAATCTGGTAACACCATTAATAGAAAAACGAGAAATATTTACGCTTTACAATAAAATACAAATAAATGTAATATTTCTGAACATATCCGAAAACTAAAAACTGTTTTTGAAAGGTGATAAACGACGCTTTTAAATTTTACAAATTGAAATAAAAAATACGGGTGTTACAGCACGTAGCCGAGGGATTTAACCAGCGATTCCTGGGCATATTTGGAGTAAAAAGTGTTGTCCGATGATATATTTTTTCTATTAATAAACAAAAAAAAATGTTTTTCGATCACATGTCGCTACTGATCCCATCACGACGGGATGTGTTTGAGCGAACTAGCGCTGTCTCGCTTGAACGAAGTGTCGCTAGAACGAGACGTAACGCTTGTCAAATGACCGCTACGCTATAAACAATTTATACTCAGTTGCGGCGTGTGATGGAATAATATTTTATTATTTATTATTAATTTATTTTTATTTATTAGAGATAATATATTACAAAATTATTCCATACAATTTATAATACATTACTCCCAATGAGTTTGATTAAACTCAATTCGGGAAGGACAACATTATACCTCTAAAGGAAAATTATTTTTACATAAGAACACGCAAATCAATGAATAATGCATAGATTTTTAAATGGACTAGACACACTTGATACAGGTAATTGAAGAATATACAAGAGTTACAAAGGAAGACAAAAAATTGTTTTAATAGATAAAAAATGTCATCGGACAGAAAAATGACATTCATATTTTTTACTCTAAATAAGCTCGGGTATCGCTGGTTAAAATCTCTCAGGTATGTGCTGTTCCGGTAACCGACGAGTTCATCGAAAGCAAATTCATCGAAAATGAGTTCATCGAAAATCAATTCATCGAAAGCAAATTCATTGAAAACGAGTTCATCGAAAATCAATTCATAGAAAGAAAATTCATCGAAAACGGGTTCATCGAAAATCAATTCATCGAAAGCAAATTCATCGAAAACGAGTTTGTCGAAAATCAATTCATCGAAAGCAAATTCATCGAAAACGAGTTCATCGAAAATCAATTCATCGAAAGCAAACTCATCGAAAACGAGTTCATCGAAAATCAATTCATCGAATGATCAATTCATCGAAAAACATTTTTTTGTAGATATTGAGCTGTCAAAATTAAATACCCAAAAAGGTCTGTTTAACTGAGTTAAATGTGTTTAGCAACTGTCAGTTTCGTAGTGACAATGTAAAATTTATATGTTATCTCTTCGATTTCCCATTGTCTGATACTGCAAAAAAGGGATATCTAATGAACGGTGACCAGACAACTCATAATGAAACCAACTCATAAACAACTCAGAAAGGTCATTAAGAGTGATGATAAAAAATATTTAAAAATTGGTTAAATCGGTTAAGTTAGGTTAGGTTAGGTAAGGTTAGTTTAGGTTGACCAATGCTTTTTTAACTTCTCGGTCCGCTCGGCATTTCTCTCAAATATCAACAAAATATTATTGTAACAATATTGTCTTTCAACACATTATTTTGTGTACACTATAAAATTGTTAATCTCAAGTCAAAATGAAGTTCAAAATTTCAATTTAAACAATAACACCTAAATTAAAAAGGTAAAGAAACAATAAATAAATAAATATATATGGGTTATCGTATCCCATAACTTTGTCAAAACTAAAAGATCACACGGATGGCATTTCTAAGGTGTCACTTACACTATAAAATACAATCATATTTTAATGAAAATGGTCACTTAAATGGAATGAAAACAATAATGTTGTGATCAAAACGGTTTCTTTCATATTTATTTCATAATTATTTGATAGTCACTTTAATATTGCATAAGAAAGATTCGCTCTAATATTATCGCTTATAAATCATTGTTTTGTTTAATTTTTTATTTATTACACATATTTAAAAAAAAAACCTAAGGAAATATATTTTTTTTTAATTTTATCTGTTGTTGAAAATGGTATGAACTAATGATATAATGGATGAGAACATTTTGTCTGATCTCTTAACACTTTGTTATTAATTCATATATTTTTATCACTTATTATTTTCTCTGTTTATCATTTTATTTTTAAATTTTATTATTTTGCTTTTACTTAACTGTTTTGCATTAATTGTGAAATTATTAACCCCGATACAGGCGAACCCTAGTGGGGTTAATAATTACATGCTAAAAATATATGTATATAAATTGTGAAGAAGCAATAAATAAATAAAATATGGCTTTCAAAAAAAGAAGAGCTCTGAACTGTTACTTCAAGATTTTTCAAATTACATAAATAATGAACTAAACGATAAAAAACAATTATTAGTTTTGTTTATAGACAATTCGAAAGCTTTTGATACTATAGATCCAACAAAATTACTTAAAGTTCTGGAGGCGATAGGGGTGCGAGGACGTTTTCTTAAACTTTTGAAGAACTACCTTAGTGATCGTAAAATTCAGGTCAAAATAAATGGAAAATTGAGTTAAGTGGGTCATTGTCTACTGGTGTACCGCAGGGCTCTATCATAGGTCCAACATTATACATAGTATTTGTCTCTCTTATGAATAAAGTATTTTCTTTTATCAAGCACTATGTATATGCGGATGACACAGCACTTGTCATCTCACATAGGGATCTGCTCACGGCCATGAATATGCTACAGCAGGACTTCATAGCATTACTAAAATGGTCTCACGACTCTGGCTTAGTTATAAATGCACAAAAAACAAAACTAATGCACATAAGATCGCCTCATGCCAGATATGCAATAGCACCTTCAATAGTGTCCCATAACTTTGACTGCATACACAATAACTGTATACAGCCCCGCGCCTGTGGAAGTATTGACCTAGTCAAAGAATATGTCTACTTAGGGGTGACGGTGGATTGTAATATGAAATGGGATATCCATATTGTTAAGCTATGTAAGCGCCTTCGAGCGATTGTAGGCAAACTTTATAAACTTAAATATTATGTACCCATCAAAACCATGAAACTAATCTATTTGTCCCTGGCTGAATCTAATGTGAGATATGGTATAACGTCTTGGGGGCACTCATGTAAAACAAACATCCAACATGTACAGTCAATTCAAAACGCTATGGTCAAATTACTCGTCAGCAAAGCAGTTTATGACCAGCGGCAAAATATCACAATTATGTATAAATCCATAAATGTGTTACCTATTAGAGCTCTTTTTTGGTATAAAATCTGTATGCAACATATCTTAGATAGCCCATACAAAACAATGGTGGATCACATGTACAATACTAGGCTTACACAAAATGAAGGGATGATAGTACCTAGATTTTCTAATAAACATGGCCAGCGAACTCTTGAACACATTGTACCACTTATTTTTAATATGCTGCCATATGATTTGAAAAAATGTTGCTCGACACCTAAATTTGCACTATTGTTTAGAACATGGCTATTGGAATCAGATTTTATGTATTGACTTGACTCCTCGTGCATTTTTAATTATTAATATGTTTTTATTATGTTTTTTATTAAATTGCAATATTTTTTTCTTCTATTGTAAAACATTGTATATTGTATCATGTTGTTGTCCACACTATTTTCCTGCCGACAAGCTACTTGCAGTAGCTTTGCAGGTGCAATGTAAACAAGAAGAAAAAAACTATTTTTCTGTTAATAAATGCTCGACAACATAATGGCGTCGTTTTGGTAAAATATTACAACAAAGTACCTACTTAGTACTTACAATACAACTACAAATAGTGAGCTCTGGTATCGTGAAATTATGCATTGCTAAACCGTTCATCCGATTGCGATAAAACTTTGGGGGAGCTGAAATTTAAAATCCAAAAAATTTTAAAATCGAAAAAAATTTTAAAATCCAAAAAATTTCAAAATCCAAAAAATTTTAAAATCGAAAAAATTTTAAAATCCAAAAAATTTCAAAATCGAAAAAAAATTTTAAATCCAAAAAATTTCGAAATCCAAAAAATTTTGAAATCCAAAAAATTTTGAAATCCAAAAAATTTTAATTAAAAAAAAATTTTAAAATCCAAAAAATTTCATAATCGAAAAAATTTTTAAAATCCAAAAAATTTTAAAGTTTAAAAAATTTTAAAATTCAAAAAATTTTAAAATCCAAAAAATATAAAATCCAAAATATTTCAAAATCGAATAATATTTTAATATCCAAAAAATTTCAAAATCCAAAACATTTTAAAATCTGAAAAAAATTTAAGATCCCTAAAATTTCAATATTATAAAAATTCCAAAAAAAGTTTATTGAAAAAAATAACTTTTAGGCCCATACTGAACTCCTTGAACCACTTGACCGAAGTGGCCCTATAGTAGGTGTACCAAATTGAGCAGTCTACTGCCTGTGCCCTCTATGTGGCGCACACACCTCGCTTCGTCTACATTCAAACATCGTTTTTTTCTTCAAATACTTATTGAACACACACTCCTCGCATCATCCACGTTCACACGTCAAATCGCATAGTGTTTTAACCCGTTAGTTGCTTTTGCAACGGGCCCAGCTAGTTATATATTAATACTCACTTTTGGAAAAGCTCACTCTTGATTTTTGATGCGAAAATCGACCGCTCCCCCCTTTAGTTTCGACCACCTCAGGGGTCACTTTCGCTTGAGGTGAAATTTTTCCCGCACGCGAAAATCGACCGCACCGCCCTTTGCGTTTCACCCACCTGAAGGTTCACTTTCGCTTGAGGAAAAAATTCACTGCGCACGTCTCAGTAGTTTGAATTTTGTAAGTTTGTTTTTGTCGACAAAATTTATTTTTGCTAGCGATTTATTCGCAGTAAAACTGATACAAAGCGACGGCGAAAACTAGAACCTCTATCAATTCGGCTCCGTTATATTTCCCGCCGATAGGTTCGCGTTTCCAAACCCTTGTTGCCCTTCAGTTTCTATGATTCAAATGCTAGGATTGTTGAGATAGGTCAAGATTTGAAATGTCAAATGTTTAGCCTAAATAACACAGACTTTTCAGAGTTTTCGGTAGTGTTTTGGGTACTCTTCACCCCAAAGAGTGTTCTGGCCAGTGTCAAGTGAATGATTTTGTGAGTGTAATTTTTGGTTAATATTAACTAATTTAGTTTTAATAACAAGAACCTATCTACATTATATAATAATACTATACAAATAATAATAATAACAATACGCAAAATTATTACAATAAGAGATGATTTTAATTAAACATAACAAGGAAATTAAAAGATATGCTGACACAATTTATTGTGCGTAAAAAATAAAATAAATAAATAAATACATGAAACTTAACTTACAGTTACAAATTGATGCTGTTAATATTAAGGAAATTAGCCAAGACTTTATACACGCGTTTGTTCACAGAAGATAACAGGCATGCAATGTTGTAGGGAGGCAATATACCCGAACTGATTAGGTGAGGGAAGAAATTTTTGTATGAGTTATTTAAAGGACAACTGAAAAAAATATGATTGAGATCCTCTTCACCAAGACGACATTCACACATCGCAGAATTCTTAATATGAATTTTTGTCAGGTGAACATTGTGGCAGCAATGCCCTATCCGCATGCGGCAAATGGATGATGTCGAGAATTTGTTAAAAGAAAGTCTTGAAAACCACGGTTTTGAAGGAATCGTTGGCTGAATTGTGAAAAAGCTATATCCTTTTGATTGACTAGATTCTTCCCAATGATTCTGCCATGTGGAAATCATGTTTTCCTTCAATTTTATGAAAATGTCATCGGTGTTTAAAAATTTATATAAAATATCCCTCGAAATAATGGCATCTTTCGCCAATGAATCGGCCTTTTCATTTCCAGGGATACCGCAGTGACTAGGTATCCAAGCCAAGATGATTTCTTTGCCAGAGTCGGTTAATTTATGAATTAAAGTGCGAATTCCAACACAGAAATCGTCTTCTGGGTAATGGAAAGGGGAAGAGTTTAATTTTTGAAGTGCACTCAGGGAATCGGAGAGAATTAAGAATTTTCCAATGTGAACATCGTCAATGTATTTGAGGGATTCAAAAATGGCTATACATTCAGCAGTGAAAACGGAAGCCTCTTTTGGAAGTTTAATTTTTCTATCGACTTGATCTGATGGGCAGTGGAATGCCGCTCCCACATGGTTTGATAAGGGAGACTTGGAACCATCTGTGTAAATAATTTTCCAGTTGGAATATTTCGAATTTAAAATTTGAATAAGTTTTGTTGGAGCTTCGTGATTGTTAATTACGCCGAGAGAAAAAAGAATATTTGGTTTACACAAATGAATACGAAAGGAGTTGGCATATAAAGGAAGTCTGTCTGATGGATTTAAGAGGGGTTTATACGCACAGTACGTATGGAGGCTTTTAACAAGAAGAGGGATTGATTTGTTCCTCCAATATGGAAGTGATTTCACTTGAGCAGTGAGTGCAGTAATATTGTCTTTCAGTGGGTGATTAGAGAGTCTTAAGCATTTAAATAAAAACTTGTCAGCCAAGAACTGTCTTCTGAAATGAAGAGGAGCCTCCACTTGTAAAGCGTTAATTGGGGAAGAACGCATTGCTCCGATAATCAATCTTAAACATTGAAATTGAATACGGTCCAACCTTGCGAGGTTCTTTTTAGAAGTGGGTTCAATGAGGAATGACGCGTAATCCAAATGACTCCTAACATATGCATAATAAAAAAGTTTTTGGCTGAATGGATGACTTCCCCACCAGACCCGTGAAACGGGTTATAAAACTGGAAAGCTTACGAGGGATGCCAATTTTTAATAATTTATTAAATAAAACATCCAATAAAACATTGTCAAAAGCTCCGCACACATCAAGGCAAACACCGACAAGGAATTCATTATCGGCCAGGGCTAACTGGATATCAGAAGTCAGGATGGACACACTTTCGATCGTACTTTTTCTTTTTCGAAAGCCAAACTGAGAGCTGGGAAGAATTTTCTCATTTTCTGCATACCAGTCTAGACGTCTTTTAATCATATGTTCAGCTATTTTAACTAAGGAAGATGACAGAGCTATAGGTCTGTAAGAAAGTCCAGAGTTAGGGTCTTTCTGGGGTTTCAGAATGGGAACAATTATTTGATTTTTCCAGGATGATGGAATTTTGCCGGAGTCAAAGATCAGATTTATAATTGAAAGAAAATAGTTTAGTGTGGTAACGTCGCAGTTTTTAATAAAGCTATAAGGAATTCCATCTACACCAGCGGATGAGTCTGTGAGATCGTTTAAGACCTCCCTAAGTTCCGTTAAATTGAAGTGGGTGTCCATCCAACCCCGTGTTTTAAATGAGTATGTGAATTCTGTTTCATTAAAATTACTTGCAGTTTGAGGAACTAGTTTATCGGCAAATTCCTTCACCCACTCTGAAGTGAGTGGTCGAGTCACCGTTGGGACGTGAGAACCCTTAAACCTGCGAATTGAATTCCAAACAACTGAAAGAGGAACTTCGGGAGATAATGATGTGCAAAATTTTTTCCAGCCTTGACGTTTTTTGTTTTTTAGAAGACGTTTGGTCTTAGCTTCAATTTGTTTATACTGAAGGAAGTTCTCCATATTCATATTTGTTGAATAAATTTTCGCATATTTTTTCCTCATATCTACTGCGTCTGAGCATTCAATATCCCACCAAGGAGCTGGGGGAGGTTTCCCTTTGTTACGTGTCGTTTTAATGGGGATAAATTTTTCTGCGGCCGTAATGACTGCAGACACAAATAAATCGTAACATTCCGCAACATTTTCTGTAGTTGGAGAGGGCAGATTTTGCACAGAGAACTTTGTATGATTTGAATAGTCATTCCAGTTGGCTCTGGCAGTTAAGAACCTTGGTTTTCGACTACTGCACTTGACATTTTTGTTGGAATGATAAATATTTGAGGATTCAATGAGGATGGGGTAATGATCACTCCCATGAGGGTCATCCAAAACCTTCCATAACAGGGATGCGGCTATGTTGGAATTGCAAATAGTAAGATCAACCATGCTGGGTCGCTGACCAGGCACCTGAAGACGAGTAGGAGAACCATCATTGATAATACAAAAGTCTAGTTCATCTAGTAGATCAACAATATCTCTGCCCATTCTGTCACAATTGTGAGCTCCCCATAATCCGTGATGGGCATTGAAATCTCCCAGAACAAGAGAAGGGGTAGTGACCTTGGAAAACATAGCTTTTAGGATTGATTTAGAAGGTTTATTAGATGGTGATATATACAAAGAAATTATTGTAGTGTCAAAAACCTTTGCGGCCGTCACTTGAAAAGGACAACCAATTGGTTTTACATCTACAGGGGAGAAGGGTAATGATTTTTTAATGAAAAGAGCGGAGCCGCCCTTTCCATCTTGACGGTCGTCTCGAAGACAGTGGTATCCCCTGACTCTGAAATCAGAATCCGGTTCCAGCCACGTCTCCGAGATGGCAGCCACTGCAATTGAGTTTGAGTGTAATGTGTTTAAAAATTCTTCAGTCTTATTTCTAAGACTATGACAATTCCACTGAAGAATCCTCATCAGAGGAGCCATTTCTAGTTGAGTTGATAATATTAGTAATTTGTTTAGCAACGTGGGACGGTATTTGAATGTTGTTTTTATTTAAAGTTTGTAAAATATGTAAAAATGAGGTGATTAGTGTAGAGTTAAGGTCTATATTATAATTTTGTTCTTTAGTAGATGACTTTAGGTAAGAACTGAAATTTGAACTGGAAGGAATTTGTCTATTAGGGAACCACAGAAGGGATTCGTGATTAGCATTATTTTTTTTGTTAGAACTCTAGGTTTCACGACCCTTTCAACAGTTTTTCTAAATGAAGAAGAAGAAGGTTGAGAAGAGGTGGATTTTTTAGAATTTTTGGAAGTTACTTCAGAATAAGATGGAATGGATTTGTTAAACATTCTTGATGCTTCCGCATAAGAGATGCTCTTCTCGGCCATTGTGTGTTTAATATTGCGCTGCCTTGACAGTTCAGGGCAAGTTTTGCTGATGGACATGTGGGTACCGGAGCAGTTTAAACATTTATAATTTTCCTCTGTTTTATCACAGGAATCGCCACTATGGGACGAACTGCACTTGAAGCAACGGGGTTCTGATCTGCAGAGGTTCTTCGTGTGTCCAAATCTGCAGCACTTGTAGCATTGCACAGTTGGGAACACATAGAGCTCTACTGGTAGAGAGACGTTAAACATAGTAACATTTTGTGGAAGGTCTTTGCTGTCGAATGTTAGGACAACGAATTGGGAGGGTCTCCATTCTACAGAGTTTCCCGTATTAAACCTGTAATTTAGACGACGCGCTTTTAAAACTTTCCCGAAACCTTGAGGAACAGTAATGTTTTCCAGGATGTCCTCTATCGACCAGTGCGGTGGGATTCCTTTTGTGACACCTAACTTTGTAACCTGATATGTAGGTATGAAAACGTTGTACGAGTTTTTTTTGGCAACATCAGATTTTACAAAGCTATTGGCCTCAGCCGCTGTCTTGAATTCAACAGAAAGACGGTTACGCCCAACCGATTTTACTCCATTCCAGACAGGGTGGATTTTATTTTTAAACATAAAATGTCCAATGTCCACATCGTATAAATTTGATTGTTTTTCATCCTTTGAAATTTTAGTCACGTGTGTAATGTAAGGTGGTCTATCAAGATTATTATACAGACGTGACATTTGTGAAGGAGTATTGTTTACCAGTGGGGTGGGTGTGGTTGAAGGGCTTGCTGGACTTAGACTTGAAATCGAGGAAGAAGTGGACGGAATTACATCCTGTAAAACAGAATTATTTGGAAGGGAGTCGTTTTGCGTGGAGGGTGTTTTTCGATGTATTTGTTCAAAATCTGTTGCATTTCTATTATCTGCTGGTTTAGCAATTTTTTCTTTTTTTTGACGTAATCGTTACGAAGTCCGAAGCCTCCGGAATATTAACCGCGATTATTTTTTTTGTAACACCCGAGGATTCAGATAGCAAACCATCATCTGGGGGATCAGGTGGTTTTTCTTTATCCATTTTCGAATAAATCTACAGCACACAAATCAAAAAAAAAATCTTACCTTAACTGCTCCGAAGAACCAATTATATAACACAAATTCTTACAGTGAAAACAAATATACAAGTAAAAACTATATTACACTAATTTACAATACTATTTTAAAACTATTATCTATATAAAATGATTAATTTTGTAAAGAGGAATGAAATGACACTGGCACAGTTAGACGGTAGCCTTTGTTTTCGCCAGTTCAAATTAAAACGTTATTCATTCGGGGTAGGTACCTAATTATTTCGGTAGTATTGCAAATATGATGAAAAAAGCAAAGATTGCCGGAATGGAAATGCGCAGGTACCTACCCGAATACGTAGATACACAATTAATTAGGTTTTAATGCAATACTAAGGTAAGGTTGTTTCGATGATACTGAATAATTAAACTTTTTAAAATTCATTTTCACGTTCTGTGTTGGTTGTATTCAAGTTCTGTTTTTTTTAATGATTAAAGGCCAGTTGCATCACAAAACTGAAATAATTACAGAACTTTCTTGAACTGAAAATTGACAAGAAAAATTTTAAGAATTGTCAATTTTTTTCTTAAACAACCCAGCCTTATTATTTTTAAATGTTATTCTATTTGGATATTGTGAAATAACAAAAAAATAATATATATATATATATATATATATATATATATATATATATATTACCCTGTTCTAGGTGGGTAATTACTTGCAGGGGCTTTTTTTTCTTAAAAAATCAAAACATGATATTGAATAAAATTATTTGTGCTGAAAAAAAGTTTTTATAAAATTATTTTATGCTCAACAACATAATGGCGTCGTTTTTGTGAAATATTTCAACAAAGTACCTACTTAGTACTTACAGTACAACTACAATAGTGAGCCTTGGCATCATGAATTTATGCATTGCTAAACCGTTCATCCGACTGCGAGGAAACTTCGGGGACTTGATGCGCGCATCCCTTCGATTATTTCTGTATAAAATGGTGAGCTCTGGCTTCATGAAATTATGTCTTGCTAACCCGTTTATCAGATTGCGATGAAACTTTGGGGATTCGATGTGCGTATGCCGGCGATGGTTTCTATGTAAAATAGTGAGCTATGGCGTCATGAAATTATGAATTGCTAAACCGTTCATCCGCTTGCGACAAAACTTTGGGGATTCGATGTATGCATGCTCGCGATGATTTTTGTATACATAGTGAGCTCTGGCATCATGACATTATACATTGCTAAACCGTTCATCCGATTGCGATGAAACTTTGGGGATTTGATGTGCGTATGCCGGCGATGGTTTCTATGTAAAATAGTGAACTATGGCGTCATGAAATTATGCATTGCTAAACCGTTCATCCGATTGCGATGAAACTTTGGGGATTTGATGTGCGTATGCCGGCGATGGTTTCTATGTAAAATAGTGAGCTATGGCGTCATGAAATTATGAATTGCTTAACCGTTCATCCGATTGCGACGAAACTTTGGGGGAGCGGCCGACTACCTGTTCCCTTTGTATGCGCTCGCTTCATCCGCATTCAGACATAGTTTTTTTCTTCATATATTTAATTTAACACACACTCCTCCTCGCTTCATCCACGTTCACACGCAAATCGCATAGTGTTTTAACCCGTTAGTTGCCTCTGCAACATGCAAAACCTAGTGTATATATTAATACTCACTTTTGGAAAAGCTCACTCTTGATTTTTGATGCGAAAATCGACCGCTCCCCCCTTTAGTTTCGACCACCTCAGGGGTCACTTTCGCTTGAGGTGAAATTTTTCCCGCACGCGAAAATCGACCGCACCGCCCTTTGGTTTCACCCACCGCAAGGTTCACTTTCGCTTGAGAAAAAGATTCAGCAAGGTCTCAATACATTGATTTAGCGTTTTTTGCGTGTCTTTTTTTGCCTACATCATTTATTTTTGCTAGCAATTTATTCACAGAAAAAAACTGATTCGAACCAGCGGCGAAAACTAGCACCTCTAATAAAATCACCTAATCCCGGCTCGGTTATACTTCCCGCCGACAGGTGCGCATAAAAAATGAAAGGTGTTATTTTGCCCGTCAGTTTCTATGATACAAATGCCAGGATTGTTGAGATAGGTCAAGATTTGAAATGTCAAATGTTTAGCCTAAATAACACAGACTTTTCAGAGTTTTCCGTTATGGTTTTACGGTACGCGGCATTGCGGCCCAGAAACCGATCCCGGCTTGGATGTTTTTAAAATTTATTTTACAGTACAGAATTCCGCAACTTTTGACATCAATATAACATGCCCATACCATGTAAAAAACTTCGGGAGAAGCTGCCAAAACTCGCACATTTAAAAAAAAAAACACCACAAAAACGTGCTTAGAGATTGCTTCAGAAGTTTAAATTTTACTGGCCAGCTAAATTTAAATGTTATTCATCGCAGAGTAGGTACTTATTTCGGTAGTATTGCAAATATGATGAAAAAAGCAAAAAGATTGCTGGAATTTTCGAGGAAATGCGCAGGTACTTACCGCAATGGGTACCTACACAACTAATTAGGTTTTAATGCAATAGACTCTAAGGTAAAGTTGTTTCAATGATTCTGAATAATTCAACATTTTTTAAGTTAATTCTCACGTTCCATGTTAGTTCAATTCAAGTTCTGTTATTTTATCATTATAGGCCAGTTAAATCACAAAACTGAAATAATTACAGAACCCGAACGCAACTTTCTAGAACTGAAAATTTACTAGAAAAATTTTAAGAATAGAGAACTCCAGTCCATTTTTTTAAATTTTTTTAATGAATAAAGACCTTCAAACTTAAATAACTGCATTTTTATTTTTATTTTTATAGTTAGTTTTAATAGTTAAAATAATTGTCAAAGTTTTAATTTTTAAAGACTCCCAGAAACGCACCGTATCTATGGTGGTCTTCACCCATCGATAGTTTTTTTACTTTTTAAGTTGTCATTTTGAATCAGTGATGTTATGTCGAGGGAAATTTCCCTAGATCTAGGGGAGAAAAATATTTTTTAGGGATAAGGGAAATCAGGACAAAATCTAGGGAAATTTCGAACTCTGGCAAATTATTTATTACATATGACAATATTACTGGTATTATATATAAATATATATTTTTTGGAATTCCCATGAATCTTAATTATTGTTGTACTTACCATGCAATGTTATTTTTAACACTGACAACTCAAAATGATATTATATGTATCTAAAAAGATAAATGCGAGGCCGCTTAAACCTCGGGGTCAATTAAACTTTAATGGTTCAATCCCAATTCCCGGGAAATAACATTTTAATGCAAGCGCCTGCAATATATAACATTATATACAACGGGTACCCGGCATGTGTTGCAAGGCCACTTTAACCTCGGGGTCAATTAAACTGTAATGTTTTCATCCCAAGTCCCGGGAAACTACATTATAATGCAAGCACCTGCACTATATAACATTATATACATCGGGTACCCGGCATGCGTTGCAAGGTCACTTAAACCTCGGGGTCAATTAAACTGTAATGGTTCCATCCCAAATCCCGGGAAACAACATTATAATGCAATCGCCTGCACTACATAACATTATGTACAACGGGTACCCGGCATGCGTTGCAAGGTCACTTTAACATCGGGGTCAACTTAACTGTAATGGTTCCATCCCAAGTTCCGGGAAACTACATTTTAATGCAAGCGCCTGCACAATTTAACATTATATACATAAGATATCCGGCAAAAGTTAGTGAAGTTTTACTTCGGTCGTGTGGTCTGAAGCACACTTTTTTTAAAGTTAATTTTCACGTTCTGTGTTAGTTCTTCTTCGATTGCGATGAAACTTTGGGGATTTGATGTGCGCATTCCTTCGATTCTTTCTGTGTAAAATGGTGAGCTCTGGCTTTATGAAATTATGCATTGCTAAACCGTTCATCCTATTGCGATGAAACTTTGGGGATTTGATTGCTGCATCCCTTCGATTCTATCTGTATAAAATAGTGAGCTCGAGCATTATGAAATTATGAATTGTTAAATCGTTCATCTGATTGGGATGAAACTTTTGGGATTAGAAGTGCACATCTCCTTGATTTGATGTGTGCATGCCCGCGATGGTTTTTGTATACAATAGTGAGCTCTGGCATCATAAGATTATGCATTGCTATACCGTTCATCCGGTTGCGATGAAACTTTGGGAATTTGATGTGCGCATGCCGGCGATGGTTTCTGTGTACAAAGGTGAGCTCTGGCATCATGAAATTATGCATTTCTAAACCGTTTAACCGATTGCGATGAAAATTTGATTTTTAACCGATTGATATTTAATTTGACACACACTTCTCCTCGCTTCATCCACGTTCACACGTCAAATCACATAGTGTTTTAACCCGTTAGTTGCCTCTGAGACGGGCAAAACCTAGTTAGAATAATTACACAAACCCGCTAGACAAACCCTGCTTTGCCAAACAAACCATTAAAAAACTGGGATGATTTTTTTAAATTATGGTGACAGCGAGTTTATTTTAGTGAATTTATTTTATAAAATTGGTACTTCCGACAAATGTCATATTTGATTGTCTATTAGTTAAAAAAGGAATATTCTGTATTATCCGTACATCAAACTTCGACAACACGAACGTGCCGTATTATCCGTGAGGTGGACTTACTGCATATTTACCCTTTACCTTTCCAAAATTAAGATCTTTATACTCCAAAATTCGTTCAGAAATCATTAACAAAACAGTTGAACACGTGAAATAAACTACCCTCTCGGGTAAGCAATGTATATTTCTTTCCGTGAAAAATGTTTTTAATTAGAAATGTTTTCAGATACATGCTCGTTTATCCGTTGAATAAAATTTTCATAGGGTTTTTTAGTAACGCTGATTATATTTTAGCTTTGCATATCTCACACAGATGGACATCTGTTCTTGTCTTGTAGTGAAACATCAGTAGTTCCATGAACAAGGACTGAAAATATTTTGCAGAATTCAGTCTTTGCACCAATTTTTTTCTGGACAATTTCACCACAAATTGCAATAAGTTAATTTTGTACAATCGGGCGTCGGTAGCGTTTAACATCATATTTTCAGTGTGCTTTATTAGATTTCGGGGGGTGATCAAACCCCCTTGATCCCCCCCCCCCCTGGCTACGGCCTTCGCCATAGATCACCCCAAGTAGTTCGCTACGTATGATGACTTTGCAGGGGTGCCCGCATTCATGGGGTGAGGTATTTCCAGTTCTTGGCGGCGGAAGCGTCTACCCACTAGCTGCATGGCGGGCCGGATTGGGAGAGAATAGTTGAGGGAGTCCCTTTGGCTTCTCCTGCTGTACTCTCGAAATATCGCCTTGCACCGCTGTGGGAGGGATAGATTCAAACGTCCGTCACTCCTGGACACACTGATCCCCAGATTCCTACCCACCCTAATACCATTTTCCTGCTCAGAACTTCCTCTACTTCCCTTCTTAAAAAGACCCTTCACACAGCGTCCCCAAAGATGACATAGGCCCTGCGAGGAATTATTTTCCCCAGAGCCTCCTGCGTGGAGTTAATGTGAGGAATTTGAAATTTATTGCGGGTATTTTGGAACATAAGCATTGGCAAGGTCTTCCTAAACCAGTCTCTCCCAATCCGGCCTGCCACGCAGATAGTGAGCAGACGCATCCGCTGCCAAGATCTGGACAAACCACACCCCATGAACGTTAGTAATCAAATAAAGTTTCCCGGGCAGCGGTACCCATACCCGCCTCCCAAATTGAAATGATGGAAATCTTTACTGATATTTTTGTTTATAATAATTAAAATACAAAGTTCTCGATGAAAGATTTGGTTCTAAAAAATTAGATTTATTGTTTTATAACTACCGCCTATGTTTGTGTTTGTGTTGTAGGTCAAATAATAATAAAGAATATGCGTATAATACTTTCCATCGTTTTATTGTAAACAAAACATGAACTTACCAATTAATAAAATAAAATAAAACATTTAATGATTTTTAAAAGTAGGCCTGTTTTGTTTGATGTGCAAAACATCGTAAACGACAGATGCATTGCATATTAGCCAGGCAAAACATCGTAACTGCCATTTATCTCCAAAGCAGCGCAAATTTAACTACTTCCATAATGTAGGGCGAACGGTATCAATAAATCAAACATTCTCTGTAAATTTGGGTACCATAAGTACATTACTTAAAAAATAAGAAAAAAGTCTCCTGTAAAATTTTGTTTTTGTCGGTTATAATCTTTTGGCGATCATGGCTCGATATGTCGATACAATAAACATATCCGATATTTTTTTTATGTTGGAATTTGTATATGCTAAGTGAATGCAATTAGCTTTTCAGCAGGAAATTTGTTGAATAATATAAGAAATGCAAATAATAATTATATAAATATCATCGAGCCATGGCGAATTTTAAATGTAAAACTAGTATGTCTTTACAAACCTTATCATTGTTTTGTTGTTTCAGGTAGCATTGGTGCGGAGACTGTCCCCATCAAGGCAGAACCAGTACTCCGAAAAGAACATGGAGGGGGAATTTCTTATATGGAAATAGACATACACCTGCCAGATGTAAAAAAGGAATGCTTAGAACGTATTACTGAGACTAGTGCAGGTAAAATCGTTTTTTGTCTGAATTAGTTTTAATATTTTTTTCGTATCACTAAATGTAGATAAGTACTTACTTATTGAACTTTGTCCGCTATCTTTTTCAGACACTATAACAGACCTGAAGATGCAATCTGGAGAAAATCCTCATTCATGTTCCTATTGTAACTTCACCTGCTTACACAAGTCTTCATTTATAAGGCACTTATACACACATACTGGCGAAAAAGCTTATTCATGTTCCCACTGCAGCTATTCATGTGCTCGGAAAGGAAGTTTAAGATATCACATACTTACTCATACTGGCGTAAAACCTTATTCATGTTCCTACTGCAGCTATTCATCTGCTCAGAAAGGAAGTTTAAGACGTCACATACTTACCCATACTGGCGAAAAAGCTTATTCATGTTCCCACTGCAGCTATTCATGTGCTCAGAAAGGACATTTAAGAAGACACATACTTACCCATACTGGCGAAAAACCTTATTCATGTTCCTACTGCAGCTATTCATGTGCTCGGAAAGGAAGTTTAAGAGATCACATTCTTACCCATACTGGCGGAAAACCTTATTCATGTTTCTACTGCAGCTATTCATGTGCTCGGAAAGAAAGTTTAAGAGATCACATACTTACCCATACTGGCGAAAAACCTTATTCATGTTCCTACTGCAGCTATTCATGTGCTCAGAAAGGACGTTTAAGACGTCACATACTTACCCATACTGGCGGAAAACCTTATTCATGTTCCTACTGCAGCTATTCATGTGCTCGTAAAGGAAGTTTAAGAGATCACATACTTACCCATACTGGCGAAAAACCTTATTCATGTTCCTACTGCAGCTATTCATGTGCTCGTAAAGGAAGTTTAAGAGATCACATACTTACCCATACTGGCGAAAAACCTTATTCATGTTCCTACTGCAGCTATTCATGTGCTCGGAAAGGAAGTTTAAGATATCACATACTTACCCATACTGGCGGAAAACCTTATTCATGTTTCTACTGCAGCTATTCATGTGCTCAGAAAGGATATTTAAGACGTCACATACTTACCCATACTGGCGAAAAACCTTATTCATGTTCCTACTGCAGCTATTCATGTGCTCGGAAAGGAAGTTTAAGACGTCACATACTTAACCATACTGGCGGAAAACCTTATTCATGTTCCTACTGCAGCTATTCATGTGCTCAGAAAGGACATTTAAGACATCACATGCTTACTCATACTGGCGAAAAACCTTATTCATGTTCCTACTGCAGCTATTCATGTGCTCAGAAAGGAAATTTAAGACGTCACATACTTACCCATACTGGCGAAAAAGCTTATTCATGTTCCCACTGCAGCTATTCATGTGCTCTGAAAGCAAATTTAAAAAGGCACATGTGTACCCATACTGGCGAAACACCTTTTTGTGTTCCCATTGTAAATGTTCCTGCTCACGCAAGTCATCATTGACAATGCATTTCCTCACCCAGAGTTTTTTCGTTTATCATTAGGTTATGGGGCCCAGTATAGCCCAGAGATATTCAGTGAAAGTTTCTACTAATAAACTAGCAGTGTTTATTAGCTATTAAGTAAAGCATAACCTCAACTTTCAAAAACATGACTTTCTTGAATCATTCTCCAAAGTGTTTTTATGCATAAACATTGCAACGAACAATTCATTGGCATTAATTGAAAAGTTAACCGGCCGTGAAAACTATGCAACATGGCAGTTTACAGTAAGAACTAACTTACAACACGAGGATCTGTGGGATTCAAGATATAAAAGTTAAAAATTTTAATTCACTACCTGAAAAAATTAGAAACATGTACAGTAACATAAAAAAATTAAAAATTCAGCTTAAAAATTATACCGAAAATTTAAACTGGAAAAAAATTAAACCAACATAATAACACCCCCCATACACACAAGCCCTGCTTATTTATGGGGGTAAATCAAATACATGTATTATGTAATTAATTATTGTATAAAATTTATTGTAATTTATGTATCTTTTTGTGATTAAAAACAAAATATATATATATTAATTCAGCCGATGTATCGGCAGTGATTGACACGAAAAAGGACACAAAAGCATCAACAAAAATTATTCTTCTTGTCGATCCTATAAACTATGTACAGCGCATAAATATGTATGTATTCATAAAAAGAAAGGAGTGTGGGATAAATTGGCAGCGGCATTTGATGATTCCGGGCTGACACGCCGGGTTGGTCTGCTGCGTGGTTTGTGCAATACCTCGCTCAGGGCATCTAAAAGTATTGAAGAATATGTGAGCAAAATAATGCTCACCAGCTCCGTAATATTGGCTACAAAGTAGAGGATGAGTGGCTCGGGACTTTGCTGTTCTCCGGTCTGCCCGACTCATATCAGCCAATGATTATAGCAATTGAAAGCTCTGGCACGAAGATAACTGCAGATTCTATTAAAGCAAAATTATTGCAAGATTAGACAAGAGAAATTGTGAAAACAACACAACAGCCTTCGCAGTAAACAAAAAGTTCATAACAATGACAAGAAACAAACCAAGGGTCCGAGATGTTATTCCTGTAACAAATATGGCCACAAGAGCCCTGAATGTAAATCAATAGCCAAAACCAAGGTACAGAATCCTACCTCATCCTATGCTGCTGTGTTTATGGCATCGTCTTATTATGATGACGCCTGGTACATAGACTCAGGCGCCTCAGCTCATACGATGAAGAACAAGAATCTCTTCCAAAAGGAATCAACTCATGTAATAAAGAATATTAGAGTTGCAGACAATAAAGAGTTATCTGTGCAAGGCTCGGGAGAAGTTAGTTTAGATGTTTATGATGACAAAGGCCAAGAAAATAAGATTCTGTTTGCAAATGTTCTACATGTCCCCAATGACGTTATATCATTGTTTCCCAGCGTTCTTTATGCCATGCCCCACCGTAGTCTTTTCAAAAGTCATATGCCCCACCGGCATCTTTTTTAATTTAAACTTATTACCAAGTGATGTCTCCATAAAAATACCAATATTTTGTACATCACTTATTAAAGCAATAAAAAAACAGTTAATTTTTTAGATAATTATTGAATTTTTAACGGGTTTCATTCTATTTTAAGTACAATTTGGTGTGTAATTCAATTTTGTACATCTCAGACATTTTTTTGTATGATCGATGAGCATACCCCTTTATATGTGGAATAGTTAATAATTGCCGATGCTCATCTTTGAAGCGTGGTGCCCCACCTCTGAGGCGTTATGTCCCACCAGTAGAAATCTCAAAGTGGAAGTCAAAAGTAAGGTAATTGCACTAGTCTCGATTTCTAGTACTTGGCTAAACTGCCACTTGTCGAGTAAGATTGTGTCTTACCAGTAGGTAAATTGCATTTAGAAAGTGCCAAAATGCCCTATGTGATGAGAAAATGTTTCCATTAAACGGCAAACAGAAGTAAAAGCGAAGAAATAACATTATTATAAACAATAGAATTAATTTTCATGTTTTTCACGTTATTAGAGAAAATACACACTCATTTTTTTAATGTTTTATTGTACGGCCACACTGAGGCCAACTTACAACTTCAAACATTCAGGCAATTGTGTAGAGGGGTAGTTCGAGGGTTTAAAGTTCGAGTTGGAAGGTTGGAGTTCGAGTTGGCCCGGGATCGCCTCCGAGGCGATCGGCGATGGCTGGTTTGTGCAATTGGCCCAACATATCGCAATATTATTACAGAAGAGCGGTATGAAAATTGTAATTTTTTTAGCTTTACGAATCGAAATCAATATTACTGAAACCAAAGCAACGCCTGCACAATTGTAGCAAGTGATAAGATACAGCGCAGCCACAGCTGTTCGATGTGCGCCATTTTGGAATTCGGAGTTGGAGGTTTGGCCGCAGCCATCACACGATTGGCCAACCTTCCAAATCCGAACGAAGTTCGGGAATGGAAGGTTGGCATTATATCATGAGTTTGTGAGACAATGGCGAGTCTATTTATATAACGTCATTACATGTCCCTGGACTAGCATCCAACCTGCTATCTGTAAACCTAATTATTCGAAATGGTGGCCATGTAAAAATTGATAACTCCGGCTGTGTCATCTTGAACAGCAAGCATCAAATAGTAGCAACTGCAAGTATTCTTAACAACATGTACCGGCTGAACATGCCTGGAGGGCATGCTCACATGACTAATGTCGAAGAACAAGATGCTTACCTGTGGCACCAAAGAATGGGGCATCTGAATTTTCACAATTTAATGAAAATGACTGAAAATACTAAACCTGTAACTTTCTCAAACAAAACAGAAAATCTGACATGCATAACCTGCAAGGAAGGTAAACGGACAACGATTACCTTTTAAAAGTGAAGGAACAAATGTTAGCAAACCCCTTGAATTGGTTCATCCTGATATATATATATATCAGGATGAACCAGATATTACGTTGATATATATATATATATATCAACGTAATATCTGTTGATTTTCCCTAATAAATAAAATATGTGGCCCAATGGAGACCCAATCTCTCGGTGGTGCGAGATACTTTGTAACTTTTTCGATGACTACTCAAAGAAAATTTTTGTATACTTTCTCCGCAATAAATCCGAGGCTCTTGGAAAATTTAAAGAATTTAGACAAAAAGTGGAGAATCAACAAGTATAAAGGTTCTTCAGACAGACAATGGCCTAGAATATTATAATAAAAATTTCTCCGATTTCCTGAAAAGTGCTGGAATCATACACCAGACAACTACACCGACGAGAATGGGAGTGCGGGAGGCATGAATACAATACTGGTGGATAGAGCAAAGTATATGCTACTCAATGCTGAACTGCCAAAGTTATATTCGGCTGTTGCAATACACACTGCTGCTTATATCATCAATCGTTCTCCAACAAAGTCCTTGTTGTTCAAAACTCCCATGGAAATGTGGTGTGGCCTGAAACCAAATGTGAATCATATGTGGATGGGAGGCAATGGTTCACCTGCCTAAAAAAAAGCGCAGGAAATGGGATCCAAAAGCACACAAGATGATCTTCATCGGATACTGTGACCACACAAAAGGTTATAGATTCATACTGCCCAATTCCAGAAAAGTAATAAAAAGTAGAGATGCTACATTTCTTGAATCTTCTGTGAAAAGAGACTTTGTTCCTGTAGAATTATACACAAAGAAAACTGAAATAGAAGAGGAAAGTTCAATTGATGAAGATTGTAATATATTATAATAAAACGAATATAAAACTTTATTCCATTTAATTTTATTGGACCGTAACCGGTTTCAGCTCGTCAAAGCCATCTTCAGACTGGGTCCAGTCTGAAGATGGCTTTGACGAGCTGAAACCGGTTACGGTCCAATAAAATTAAGTGGAATAAAGTTTTATATTCGTTTTATTATAATATATTATAATGGAATTCCACCATGAAATATCACTCTCAAAAATAGAAATATTAAAAAGATGAAGATTGTGCCTCAGAAAGTTCATATGAATCTGTAAACAGAAACAAATCCACTTCTGACAGTGAATACATACCAGACACCATTATTGAATCACCCCAAGAAAGAAATGCTTAAACTTACCTGAAGAAGGTACTTGCCTGTGTTCTTTCACCTTAACCTATTTTTAAATTATTATTGTTCTTAACCTATTTTTAAATCTTATATTATGTATGTTATAATATATGTTAATCCTGACAGTGTTCCAAATGAAATAGATCAATAAAAAACGCTAATTTCAATAGAATTTTGTTTTATTTTGGAGGCTGAATTATAAAGGGACTTGTGGGAAAATTGTGGGGAATTTGGTATTTCGTTCTCCCCAATTTGGCGATTTTCAATTATTGTGGGTATTTTAGAACCTAAACCTCGGCAACCCTGCTCATGGTTTATTTATGGGCATCAATCCAAATCACTATGGATTATTGGATTGGTTTATTTATGATCACACAAATACGTTGGATTGGTTTATTTATGATCACGTTCTTATAATAAAAAAATCATGTTGGAATTTGGAATATTTGATGTCAAATGGAATGGTTTATTTATACGATTTATGCCCATGACTGTGATTGTTTTATTTATGCATGACCCTATGCATTGAATTATAGAGGTGAATAAACAAAAAAAAATTAACAAAACAAAAAAAACGGCTTTAAAAAATGCACTAAAAAGTAAAAAAATAATTTCGTATTCTTCTACAACTTCATAATCAACTTACTTTTTCTAATCATCAATATGTAGGTACGATTGTTATTTTTGGAGTCGGTGTCAGCCAAGGTAGGTTTGTAACTACATACATAGTTATAGGTGAGATGTGCTTGTGTCGCACAAGCGACTTGACGAGGCGAGAGCGGGGTCGCGGCGTGAGGGGAGCTGTCAAGTGAACACGCCGGGTCGGATACCTTTGCTGACACTGACTCCAAAAATAACAATCGTACCTACACATCGATGATTAGATAAAGTAAGTTGATTATGAAGTTGTAGAAGAATACGAAATTATTTTTTTACTTTTTAGTGCATTTTTTTAATTCGTTTTTTTGTTGTGTTAAAATTTTTGTTGTTTTTTTGATTTTTAGTGATTCTGAAGTACATTAACTAATTTGTCTAAAACGTGCTGCTCATATGAGGCAGCAAATTTAGAGATTCAGCCGAGTTTCGTTAATTTGCTCCTAAGAATTGAAGAGTTCCGTTACTTTGTCATGGATCCGATAATCAAAACCTAATGGGCATATTAGATGGTTCAATTCTGCCTCGCAATTTAGTTGAAGCTACCAAATTGCACCGTGTAAACAAGACATTGAATGTTTCGATGTCATTGCGCGTCATCTTTCAACCGTGTTGAAAATATTCAACTTGTTTGATATTTTCAATGCGATTGGTTCTGTTGTCCATTCGTGCGCATGCGCGAATGCGGCGCATGCGCACGCAGCACTGTGCGCGCGTATGGAAGTGTCATGTTTATTTTGTAGTGAGTTGTCAACATAGAGAATGGTTTTTAAATGGAGGGAAGAGCATACGCCCCTGTTCTTAGAGCACTTTAAGAACTATCCAAGCCTGTGGAACATTAAATCAGAGGGATATAATTCCCGCGCGCACGACCTGTTTCGAAGACATTCTAAACTCTATGACAGCAATGTGATTCAATGGTCCACTTCTGTCAAGTACGTGTAAACAGCACACCCTTTCAATTATACGCCGTTCAACCAAATCGCATCAATGTGGTTGACGTGTAATATCGCAATTACCAAACACTCATAAAAATACCCTTGAAGTACATCCTTTCCAATAAAAAAGAATCATCGAAATCGGTTGGCGTGATATTGAGTTATTCGTCCATTTGTCGCGCACATACTCAATGCAAATTTAAGACTTAGGTATATGGTTTTCTCATGGCTGCCATTGTTGGAACTGGACCAAATTAAAATGTGACCACACGGAAAGCATTAGCTTTCAAATAAAAAAAGAATCATCAATATCGGTTTACCCAGTCGAAAGTTCTGATGTAACAATAACCGTACACACCACAATAACCTTCATTGTAACTAGTTTTTGCTCTGCTTTAAAGTGATTACTAAGTGACAAAAACACTAACATCGGAAAGTTAACGGTAGTGATTGCTATTTGTGACAACATAGTCTAAAATCTTTAAACTTCATATAAGCGATTTACCGTACCTACTGAGTATAATCAGTAAAAACAAAAAACGTAATTTAACATTTCTAAGGCGTAACGCAGGTAGCTCATAAATTTACTTTCAAAATGCACTGCAACATTTGCCCGGAGCCAGTAATAACAGAGGAGTCAATATTTGTGTGCTCGACGTGCAAAGGCACATTTCATCTAGCCTGTGGGGGAATTACTGAGAACAGTTTCCGTAGACTCACTCAGGATTCTCAGGAACGTCGTTCCCTACTGAAATGTAAACAGTGCAAAAACGCGAGGACAACTACTGTGACAAGCGCTTCGAGCGTAGCTGATACAATCAGCGGTAACGGACCTTTGGAGCCAGGTAAAATAAATATCAGTAAAGGACCGTCGACCACAGCTCAGGCCCAGACAAACTTAGAAGATCTGCAAGGGTTAGTCTTGGATAAGACGTCTAATCTCGAAAGAAAACAAAATGATATCTTGGAACAAAACAATAAAATTCTAGAAAGCATTCAATTCATGAGTGCACAATACAAGGACTTCCTAGGAAGGATCCGTGAAATTGAATCAAGGAATGAGGAGCTTACAAAAAAGAACATCGATTTGGAAGCCAGGATTAATGTACTGGAGAACTGTCTTGAATTCCAGGAGCGGGCTCTGAAGGCCAACAACTTAGAAATCAGAGGCATTCCAGAAAATAAGGGAGAAATACTACAAGACGTCATTTTTAATATATGCCAAAAAACTAAGTCGAACATCCAAATCAAAGACATAGACGCTATTCATCGCGCAGCAAATAAAAAAATAATATTCACCCGAGAGAAATTATAATCAAACTAAAATCTAACATTGCCAAAGAACAGCTGTTAGCGGATGTGAAATCATACAACAAAAACAACCCGAATTTGGAAGACAAATTGAATACTGCGAACATTGGAATTGCGGGACCGAGTACCAGGATCTACGTCTCCGAACAGCTGACATTTCGAGGCAAGCAACTATTTTGGAAGGCTAGACAAGAAGCGAAAACGCGAGGTTACCGTTTCACGTGGTCGAAGGCAGGGCAGATATATGTCAGACGGGACACGGGGTCTAATGCAATATGTATATCTGATGAAAGCAAGCTCGCAACTATGTGAAGCAACTGAAAGAATCGTACTACCGAGATATGTACCGTCTCGCTAGTTTCCAGGTATATGCAATAAATCATTAACTCGGCGAGATAGCGAATTTACCAATCTTCATTATATTATTAACCAGAATTTATATAGTTTAAAGTTAATTAAATATTTCACTGCACAAAGAAGGTACGAGCACCCGTCTCGCTCATTTTCACTTGTTATTTTTTTAACATACATTTATAATAATTTGTTATCACGATGTTTCAGCGACTTTAAACATTCTGCATTATATTACCAAATAACTAAATTATTTCCACACACACTTATCCATGCAACCACACTGGGAATAGTTTTTAAATTTAATAATATATTACTGGAACACTCTTCGCTATGCCACATACAACCAACATTTAATTATGTTTGATTTACCTTGTGATATTGGTAACCATTGAGGTATATACTGTAACTTGAATATAATTGATGATCTGAATAATATAAAAAAACTATAATTGGGGTTCTTACAGTCTAAAAATTATACACCAGAACATTAGAAACATTTCAAAACTTGACGATTTCCTAATTTTTCTAGACCAATTTAATTGCGCATTCGATGTCACAATTTTAACGGAATGCTGGATAAATAAAGAGTACACCTCTAAAATGATTCACAATTACTCGGAACATCACACAAATATAAATTTAAATAAATCCAGTTGAATTGTAATTTACATCAGAAACGGTCTACAAGCACAAGTCGACGAAATTTTACTACCACAAGCAAACTGTATGAAAATCGTACTGAATAATAACTTGTGTATTTTCGCAATCTATATATCACCCTCATTCCAAAATATTGACACGTTTTTGAATTCTTTACAATCAATCATCAACAGTTCAAAACAATTAGAACGGCAAATCATTTTAGGCGATTTAAATATTAATACGATTCCTGAGTACCACCGTCAATCCAAAGATTATCTATGTCTGCTTACGGAAAATGGGTTCATACAGACAATTAACAGCCCTACCCGAGTACAGGGTACAAGTAAATCTTGTCTAGACCACATTAACATTAAAAAAATTAAACATGTCGAATCATTTGTTATCCACACCACAATTTCTGACCACTACACTACAGCTCTCTGCCTTAAAATAAACCTCCCGCTACAGCAAAAATTAAATACATACCTCGAATAAACTACTTCAACCTACTTGAGGACTTAAATTCGGAAAAATGGGAAAACGTTCTAGACCAAAGGGATACTGATTTAGCAATGACGAAATTCATCACCAAGTTACACGATTACATATCTAAACACACTAGTAACAAACTCATATCTAACAAACAATTAAAACTCACGCCATGGATCACCCCTGGTCTTGTCAAATCAATACACAGGAGGAATCAACTACACAAAAAGGCGAATAGGAACCCAGAGAATATTATACTACAAACTCGATATAAAAAGTATAGAAACTTGTGTAAAAATTTAATTACACCAAATAAAGAAAACTACTTAAAATTATTTACGAAACCAACTATACGTCAAAAACACTATGGGAAGCATTTCGTAATATATTTAAAACTAAAATCAATAAATCATCTGAAATTAAATCATTGACCATTGATAACACTATCACGTCAGATCCAAAAAAGATGGTAAATTTTGCAAATAACTACTTCGCGTCAGTGGGAACCACACTGTCAAAAAAAAAAAATTGAAAATAATAACACAACTGAAACTGATCTTGCTATGATAACTGGCTGTAATCTCAGTCATAAAATAGATAACATTCGAACTACATCACAAGAAGTGATGAAAATAATTGACGAGCTTAAGTCATCCAATACGTGTGGCCCAGATAAGATTTCTTCAAATTTGTTAAAAATATAAAATCCGCCATAGCATCACCGATATCGTTCATTTGTAATCTAAGCTTTAACTCTGGAAAATTCCCCAATCATTTAAAACAATCAATTGTTATTCTACTTCAAAAAAATGGGGATAAATCTTATTAATTATATCTTATTAATTAACTGGACGATCAGTATCTGTTCTAGATATTTTTACACATTTGAAAAAAAATTAATATTCAGTTTGTACGAGTATTTTGGGCTCAAATACAAAAAATTTAAAATTTATTTGAAAAAGGCTGCGCAGCCGTTCCTCATAAGGTTAAACGTCGCGTACGTTTTAATCTACGCATTCACAGATGGCGCCAATCAAATTATTTTAGGTTTTTAATACTTTTTGCACGTTTTGCTTTAAAATATTGAGGTGAATTAATTGTTTGCGACCGTACATATTTAATATGAATAAATAGTTTTGTCCATAAACAAACCCAAATCTTTCATGAAAGGCTGAAAAATACAATATTAGATTGAGTCACCGATACAAAATTGAATTTTTCAGCCTTTCTTAAAAGATTTGGGTTTGTTTATGGACAAAACTATTTATTTATATTCATATCAAATGTGTTCGGGCGCAAACAATTAATTTACCTTAATATTTTAAATCGTAACCTGCAAAAAGTATTAAATACCTAAAATAATTTAATTGGCGCCATTTGTGAACGCGTAAAAATAAATAGTAGAAGAGCTTGTGTGTATTTATTTACTGTAGTTGTATCAATTCAATCACAATATAATTCTCACCAAATAAATTTCCTTAAACTTAAAGAAATATTTAACAGCTTAGTAACTGGCACTATTTAGCGTTGTTTTAACAACTGTGGTAGAGAGAGGTGCGTAATTTATTAGTATGAAGATAAATGAAATATTTTTTTATAAAACATATTTTTATTTACATACCACATTAAAAAGTAGCAGAGATAATATAGTTATCATTACTTGTAAAATTAAAGGCTGTCTTAGTCCTTTTATTTTTATAAGTTTTTATTCCAGCAGGACTGGGAGGATAGTGCAATCCCAGTCTGCCATATTACGTAAACATATAATATAATAAATTAAAAATCTAAAAGAAATAGTGCTTACATATTAGGTCGGTTCCTAATTGATTAATGCTATGATTTGAAATTTTTTTGCTGGAGGTGAAACAAAGGTGCACCTTTCACATTGAACTTTTGTTTGCTTTGGAACACTTTGCACCTGTGGGAAATGATCCAGCCAATGTACCTGATACCTTCCACGGGGCGCGGGTGGGACTGGCGTACCCTTCCTGGAGCACTGGAACCCGCCTCCGCAGAGGGGTCCACCTCTACGACGTGCACATGTATCCAGCAATCAACCAGATTAAATACAATTCTCAGGTAGAACCGAACAGATCATATATGATTTTTTTTACACTAACTCCACACGGGAGGCCCCGAGGAAAATAATATCTAAAAGATGCTGTGTGGAGGGTCTTTTTGAGGAGAAGAAGGAGCATGAGCGTAGCCAGGTTTTGATTTAGGGTGGGGAAAAAATAAAAATCTAGAGTAGGTAACAACTTATTCATGCTTAAGGCTTTATGAATGCAGATAATAAGAACTGAAAAAAGGAAAAACCATCCTATGAAGTGCTGTAAATTTGAAAATGCGACTCAGTGGACAATCCCGGAGCTCATGCATCGGCAGGCCAGGCATGTGGCAAACGCTCCACCTTGCCTTACCGTGCCTACGCTCATGGGAAGGAGTGAACATAGGTCTTGTAGGAAGGAGGAAACACAGAGGCCGGCAAATCATTCCACAGCTTAGCTGTCGAACTCAAGACCGAGTCGTAGAAATGGCCCGTTCTCATGTGACAAATGGATTCTAGATCACTAGTAGGATATTTCAAAATGTCATAATAATAAATGTCATACTAATAGACAGTCCCCCAGTGTTATTTTACATCATTTTAAGTATTTAAAACAGAGACAAGTGTAATCAATATTTGATTTATGGTTGACATTTGAATATATATTCTCAAAACTTAGGATTTGGAGATGTCTGACTAAATCAACTGGACGATCAATACCTGGACTAGATATTTAATACACATTTGAATAAAAAAATATTACACAATGTCAGTGCAGACTTTGAAATTACGGTTTGGAGGGATACCCTTTATCAACTTTCTAACTACCTTCATCACCGCAATGGGAAGGATGGATTCATACGACCGTCACTCCTGGACACACTTACCCCCAGATTCCTACCCACCCCTAATACCCTTTTCCTTCCCAGAACTTCCTCTCCTAAAAAGACACTCCTCACAGCATCCCCAAAGATGAAATAGGCCCTGCAGGGAATTATTTTCCCCAGGGCCTCCTATGTGGAGCTAATGTAAAAAAAACAATGTTTTCACTCATACCGTCATACCAGGCAGTCTTCTCACCCACATTACTGTTTTTGCCCATGTACATCCCAAAATCATAGACGAGCCCACCTACCTGGCTACTGGCCACACTGTGACTGGCTACCGCTCGGGAGAAGGCTTTGATGCCCCACTCGTGTGGCTTATTTTTTTATGCATTGCTTCAAATTACTTCTACATTTGAACAGTATCATGAGCTCGTCTACAGAATTGAACTCCGCAGGTTCCACCTTGACCTTATTTTCATGCGGGGCATTTTGAATAGTTTGTCGTAACCCTGGAATCCTCTCGGAATCAACGTGTTATTGTTGTTTAAATGAAAACACAACCGCAACTTAGTGAAACGATTTCTAGGCATGACTTCTGTGATAAGAGATAGCCTTTTATCGTTTACCCAGTAAAGGTGGAATGCCGGATACTTGAGGATATCCATCATGATGTGCATTCCTAGAAATCAGTTCATTTCGTTAACCGAGGTGTTTACGCTAATGCAATTTTTTGTACAGAATACAAAATTTGTCTGCTCACCAATATTTTTTATAGTGTTTTCATCTATGAAACATAACAAATATTGTAGACAGACATATTCAGTGGTGGGTTTGAAAAGGTCACATCACAGTGAGAGTCAACATGCTCGTAATCTTTCTTGATCCACCGTAGATCAGCTCTCCGTCCATGGGAAGTTGAGGCTTTACCGGGCTGTCCTAGGGGTACAGTGTACAGTGCAGGACTCTGACTCCCCTCCCTGTGGCTGCTGTCTCTCTTCCAAACTCTATAAATGAAAAAATATTACTTCATAGTTTCATTTAAAACCCAGACATGTTCATCGTTTTATAACATCAAACGCAATAATCGCTAGCAATAAGAAATATGTAATGATAAAAGTACTTGGATGGATTTCTACCAATGGATCCATTCCAAGAGGCTTGGCTTGGCTCAATGCATCCCTCTGCAGGATTCTGGAAAACTTCTAAATATTCCACTGGCCAGCCCTCTTCGTCTTCTCCTCCGTCTGACTCCTAGCCTCCTTCCAGTATCACGGTGATCTGATCATGTAACAAATTTCTGATGTAATATAAATTAGATATATAAATAAGAAGTATTTAAAATAAATGAATATATATATATTGAAATAATCAAAATAATAAAACAAACACCAACGACTAATGTGCCAGCTCGGGAACATGAATGTTTTTTCCAAAAACAAAATTAAAAACCAATGTTTTTTAATGGAAATCATATTTATCTATTAGATTAGACATGTAAAATAAAGTAATTATTATTTTCAACTTTATTTTTTACCTATGGTGAAATCCACGTGAAATCCGAGATATGTCAAGCGTCAAACAAGCGTTTCGAACAGTGTTTCCAGCCGTGTCTTGTAAAAAGTCACCTAAAATATATAAAAAAGTAACCTTTTTGTGTGAAAAATAACCTTTCATATTTATTCCAGTGGTATGGGGTCGTCCATTAATCACGTGGTGTTTATAGCAACTTTTTAACCCCCCCCCCCCCTGGTGATATGTGGTGAGGTCTTAGACTAACCCCCCCCCCCCCCAAAATCACGTTTTTTTTTTAGTACAAAGTATTTTGAAATTTTCAGAATATTATCACGAAAAATAAATACACGTGATATCTCATTATACCCCCCCCCCCCCTCGTGATATTTCGTGATTTTTTTCGAACCCCCCCCCCCCCTTTCGAGCCTCACGTGATTAATGGACGACCCCTATGGTAAAAAGTTGATGGAATACATTAGGAGCTCAGTATCAAAGTGGGACATACGCCACTTGGATTATTTTTCAGTAGAGCGAGTTTTTTGTTTCGAATATACTGGTATGAAAAATCTGTTATATTTTCTACCTGCGCGATTCCTTGCGCGTAAAGAATTACAAGCCATAATACATAACATTCTATAATTTAATACTCTTAGCTGTTTTATTTTTAAGTTTAAAAACGCTTATGTTCGCTTTTTTGATACTAAAAGGAGCAATTGTTCGTTTATGAAACGCATGAACTTATAATTGTCCGTTTTTGATACAAAGTCTGAAATAAAAGGCTGTTCAAGTTCATTTTTAAGAAGTTTAATTTTTAATAACATAATAATAAATTATAACAACCAAAATTACCCACTTAGTGATAAAAATAAGCCGTTTCCGGTACAAATACAACATAAACGCCGTAAACTCAATATTTTAGAGCAGTTGGGAATTAATTTACACAATAGTGTGAAAGAGAAAGATGTAAAGTTTTGCAATATGTGTATAGTCATTAGATAGACTATAGGTTCAATATAGGTTTTGCATGCCGTTAGCCAACATGAAAAAAAAAACACAAAAGAGCGCTATGTTTGACGATGGTTCTAATTCCGTAGGGAATTAATTCTACGAATTCCGAAAAATCACCTAAAAGTAACCTTTTGAGTAGTGTAACCTGAAAGAAACCTTTCGGAGTTAAAAATCACCTAAAAGGTTACAAAAGTAACCTTCTGGCAACGCTGGTTTCGAATTCGAAGACAGTAAAATTTTGTGTTGCCAGTATGCGATTGTTATCTTTCTCAAGCTATACGTAAAATACGGGGCTATTTGTTTCATACATAAAAACGGATTGAAAAAGTATTTTTTTGAAATGAAAACTTCGTCAGCACGGCAAGATTCACAAGCCTACTTACAATTAATGCAAAAAAAAACAGTTTATATTCCTTTCTCAATAAATGAATTCAAAACTTACCACAAACATTAATATAATAATTATACACAACAAAAAATGTAAGAAAAAAGTCTGTAATAATTCATGTACCATATTAAACCATACAACTAAAATAAAGTACCTCGGTGTAATAGAGAACTCCAGTCCATTTTTTAATGAATAATGACCTTCTGACTTAATAACTTCATATATTTTTTTAGAGTTTGTTTTAATAGTTAAAATAATTTTCAAAGTTTTAATTTTTCAAGATCCCCTGAAAAACACCGCATTTATAGTGGATCGTGTGACTTCATCACTCCTGAAAAGTTTTTCAACAGGTGTTCATTTTGTATGACGGTTATACGGAAGAAAGTATGGTACTATTCGATAAGTTAGAACATTATTTAGGTGGAATTATTTATTTATTATATTACTAGCTTTTTCCTGCGGCTTCGCGCGCATGGTGTAAGGGGGGTTCCCACTTCGCCTCTTCCACCTCCCACCCTCTCACCGACCTCCCTCCCCCCTCCCCCTCCTCCCCCCACCAACCACCAATTCATTATGGAATCATTGGATGGAGAAGTGCATAGGTGAAAATTTTAAGTCCTGTAAAAGTGGTACAAAAATTATTTCTTTATAATTTTGAAAAGACAACCTACATTCCCTTAAGCATAATTTTTTTCAAAGTGTAAGACCTCCATAAAAAAGATTCAATATTACAAATAATATTCAAAGACTCTTAATTGGCGTAGACATTTGTTAAAATATGTATTTCACTCAGGGGCGTAGCGTGGATTTCGGCCGCCCGGGGCAGATGAAAATTCTACAGGTACTTCTTCCGCAGATTTTCATTTCAAGCGCTGACCGGGGGGGGGGGGTGGGTAGATATTTTCTATTTTTTTATGCCGATTATAAATCCATGTGCCGAAAACTCTTTCAATAAAATCATGCTTATAAATTCTACTACAAATTTATATATAATAGAATTTGCATCTTCATCACGCATACGTTTGGAATGCAACTCAAATGCAAAGCTTCACTAGGTACACGATGTATCGGCAACTTATTGTTATGTTGATAACACAAATCTGCTTTAAATTAAACCAAATATGCGGTGTATCAAAACTACACCCAGAACAAAAAGATGGTTTTTCTTTGATTCTAGCGGCACTTATATTCTGAACTGATTTTAATTAAATCTGTATGCGGTGAATTGCAACTGCACTCAGAACATGAAAAGGGTTTTTATTTGATTCTACCGGCACTTACATTCAGAACACGAAACTGGTTTTAATTAAATCTGTAGGTGTTGAATCAAAACTACACTCAGAACATCGGGGCGTAGGAAAATTTCGCCGCCCACTTATTTGGGTTCTTCTAGCGGGGGGGATTGGGGGGGGGGGTTGTATTCGGAAATCCCATTTTTGTATTACGACCTGATTATATTCGGGCCGGATTTTTTAAAAATCACATTTGAGGAGTTTTATTTCAACGAAAATCATGTTTATAAATTCTACTCCAAAGTTGATTTATTGATACTGCGTTAGAGTACCCAAATAATAGTTACACACGCGACAAACAATTTCTCAGAATTTTACAGCATTATGTAACTCAAATGTAAAACTTCACTCGATGCACGATGAATCTGCAACTCGTTATTTAATTTATCTTTACATTCTGAACACAAAACCAGTTTGAATGCGGTGAATTAAATCTACACTCAGAACATGAAAATGGTTTTACTTTGATTCTGGCATTAAATAAATAGTCTGCAAATAGAATTTTATAACTGCACATCGAATAACAGAATGCTTTCCTTCGAAATGTGTCAGCAGATGAATCCAACTGGAATTTTACATTCTGTACTGGTTTAAATTAAATCTGTACCTGGCTAATTTAAACTAAACTCAGAAGATGAAAATGGTTTTACTTTAATTCTTGCAGCACATACATAGTCTGCAAATAGAATATTATAACTGAACTTCAAATAAGAGGATGTTTACCTTTGAAATGTGTTAACATACAGATGAATCCACAGCTGGAAATTTACGTTCTCAACACAAAATGGGTTTGAATTAAGTCTGTATGCGGCGAATTAAAAGTACACTCAGAACATGATAATGGTTTTTCTCTGATTCTGGCAGCAGGTACAGGATACAGAGTCTGCAACTAGAATTTAATAACTGAATTTCGAATAAGATAATATTTTGTTTTGAATCGTGTCAGCAGATGAATCCTCAAATGGAATTTTACATTCTGAAAACTGGTTTAACCCTTCGAATAATAAGAAAAAATATCTATAAAATTTTGCCTGTCAATGTTTGTGTACGAAATTTCCGGTTCTTCCCATGTATTTTAAATGTTCCTTTTTATTGATTTTTTATCCTTTTGCAAAATTGAAAACAAAATTGTTCTTATCTAGATATAGTAATTTTTCCTGATGTGCTTATTAGAACATTATTGTTTTTAAAAATTAAAATTTTGATATTGAAAATGTGGATTGGCTCAAAAATACACGACTGCGAATATTCGAATTAAAGTACCTAATAGAATAAACTTAAAATTTTAAAGACAGATTCCTTTTTTTTAAATGTAATAAAACTGTATCTTAACTATTTATCGCAATCACAAATTTATTTTAATTAAAAATGTGGGAAATAATTTCACAATTTTATTTTAAAATTAAATGTGTGGGACAATTTGTGTCTCCTGTGATTAGACGGGTTAAATTAAATCTATATTTGGCGAATTAAAACTACACTCAAAATATGAAAATGGTTTTTACTTTGATATTGGCAGCACATACATAGTCTGCAACTAGAATTTTATAACTGCACTTCGAATAAAATAACGGTCTCTTTCGAAATGTATCAGCAGATGAATACACAAATGAAATTAATTCGTTAATACATTCTGAACACAATTCTGGTTTTAATTAAGAATAAATCTGTTTGGGAGTTATCAGCTTTAATTAATATTACTCTCATAATATGCGTACGGTTTTTCTGTGATTGCGAAATTTGCAGCTTAAAAAAATATAATTATTGATATTTTTAATAAATAATAACAACAATTGTTGGATTCGTAAACGAAAGTATCGTAGAACATTTTTAAATGATGATTTGAAATGGTTTAAATTTTTTTCAAGATAATATTATTATTTATTGTGAAAATTTGCCGCCCCCCTTAAAAGTGCCGCCCGGGGCGGGCCGCCCCCCCCCGCTACGCCACTGATTTCACTATTAGTCCAGTCAATGAATGGTCCAAAAGGAGATGTAGAGTGCGTGAGCAGGAACCTAAGCGATTCCTTCAGAAACTTGTTCAGGGTGCTTAGGGTGTGAACATACTAAAAGTCCTGACATCTAGGTGGTGAGCTAGAGGGGGGAGGGCGGGGGAGAAGGTCCCAATTTTCGGGTTTCCGCTTATATCCCGAAAGCGGGGCGTCGCAGAGGAAAATTTTCTCATAATAAGTAAAAGCTCATACAATTATCTACAACTTTTATTCCATACGTAATTTTCGAAATCCTAGCTGTTTTTGAGTTACACGCTCCACAAATGTAGATATTTTCGAAAAAAATCATTTTACTTCACATTTTTCATCAAAAATTCCTTCATATCGTCTAAAATATCCATCAAAGAAAGAAATTTATTTAAAAGAAGTCTAGAGAATTTAATTGCCGTTTATATATATATATATATATATATATATATATATATATATATATATATATATATATATATACACATGCAAATTAATCTTCAACCAGTAAATATTTACAGCAATTTTAAGTTTTTCAGTAAAATGTCATCATTTAAAAAACAAGCTGTTTTCATATTATTACTGACACACTACTTTTGTTTGTAACAGAATTTGGGACTTATAATAATAATAATATGAACATTTATTCATCAGTAGATTTTTTTTCAATGTACATTTTTTTCTTTTATTATTGATTCTTTTGTTGAAAAGGTCACTGCTCAGCTATAATTCAGGATTTCTCGAGGTGATGGGTTGAGGGATTCTGGCTGGAGAGGTCAAAAGACCTTCTTATAGGGATGGACGATATACATCGTTGTATTGTAAACACTCGATGTATAGTAACGATTCATCGTATTGAACCGATGTATTGTTAATACTTCAAAATCGAATATATATCGATGTGTTTTATTCGCAAATAATACACAAACTATGAGATGAGACTACACATATAAAACTTTCATTTTTTATTTTATCAAACTTAATTTACAGAAATCTATTTTCAATTAAATATTAAGATTAAAATATAAATAACAATAATAATTACAAAAAATTACGGTCTTATTAAAGTTACCTTATTATACTTACATGGTTATATTCAAATCATTTTATTAATTTATACATATTATTATTAAATAAAAACAGGTTGTGAACCCGTAGTCCCATACTAAAGTTCAAAATTTCAAGAACTACATTCCTGAATTCGGGATTTCACTCACGCGACCCATACAAACAATAAACAAATCATATCCACTCAAAAGTAGATCATTTGGCGACCGCTAAAATACAATGTCTTGTTCGATATGGTTTTTTGAGAAAACCGTGGAGGTATAAACGACCCAAAAAACCACGCATCTGGTAATACTGAATGGCAGATAAATTAATTCATGAATAAAATCAGTCAGCAAATAGCCATAAACAAACAAAAAAAGTCAAAGAAATCTCGCGCAGCACCCGCTCCAACCCTTACGTGTGAACGCTGAACGGGCCAAACGCTGATACGAACTGGCGAGTGACTGGAGCGTTTCGCCTGCGAGTCGATCGCGTTTACACGTACGTTTCCGCCAACGATTCGGAGCGAAGTGTGCTGAGACTCGCAGGCCAAACTCTGCGTGTAAACCCCGCTAATGCAAGATGGAAAAATGGCCTTGAACTTCCTATAAAAAGATCGAGTTCGTTTTTCCGTGGTTAAGTTGATGATAAAATCTGTACCTAGAAAAGGCCTGAAGATATCGATCTAGGGATTGGTTTATTAATGCATGATTTATTCTATGCTAGCAACACCAACAGTTGTCAGATGGTTCAAGCATGGTTGTCAGTTACGGTTGCAAATGAGAATGAGTTTTGTTTTTGTTGTTTTGAAGACCGCTGTCAGTGCTTTCACACATTAAACCAAGCGATCAGTAAGTTTATCTAATAATAACCCTGTGCCAAGTATTTGACTTGATTCCTTTTAGTAAATTTCGTTATTTCTACATATTTTGTCTGCTGCACTCAATATCATAAATTTACGTCAACATTTGTGATTTATTTTTCGCATTTAAATTCGTAAACCAATATTTTTACTTTGGAAACATTAACAATTTAATATTACACAATATATGCGAGAACTGCTTCGACCCACGCAAAACTATTTTAAATTGACAGTTCTGCATTTTGTGTGGCTTGTAGCTTGATACACGAAAAGCTGGAACATACAATCTACGTAATTGTGACGAAACCACAAGTACCCTGCTGATATACCACTTTTTAATGCCAGTCTCCGTACACGGCGCTATCCGAAATGTACTGAACTTGATCATTTTTCACGTGCAGCCGTGGAGTGAACACGCTGTCGTGCGATGTCGTATGACTTTTTTCCAACATCAATCCATGCCTTCTCCTCTAAATCGTTTCTTACGTATTCTGGTAAAGTATAGTTATGTATTTTTCCACTTCCTGAACAAATCTAACATTACTTTTATGTTCCGACGCCATTTCTGTCAAACAAATAAGTTTCAGACACAAATGATGCAAGCGTCGCGTGCGATCAGCACTGTCGGTATCTTGATACTGGAAACCGACAGCCACCGCGTAGCGCAGTGAACGGGCACCAGCAAAATCGTACGGGGTGTACTTACTATCGGCGCGTATGATACGCGCACGAGGATCGAGTATCTCGTAAGTATCTCCGTGAACGGAGGCACTAAACCACACGAAAATTAGTGTCCGACCGAAACGGGACTTCACCGAAACCGAATCTTCGGTAGCTGTCTCAGTTTCGGAAACCTTTTTTTAACATGTTAAAAATCTATTGTTTACTGAAGTTTGGCTTATTTTTTACACTATACAAACAATTAATATGCGTTAAATGAAATAAAAAAGTAATTAGTAATTGAAGTACTATGTGATTTTTTTTATATTACCAAAACTTAACAAACGTGTTAACTACTGATTGGAACAAAAATTTCTCAATAATCGACAATTATGTGCATTGTAAAGGAAGGACCTCATTAATGAGTATTTAAATTTAAATTGCGTTTACAATCGCAACATTCTTAAGACTAAATTTACCATTTATTGAAATCTTTTGCAGCCGAAGGTTCGGCAGAAAATCTCTTGAAGCTGAAACTAATGCCGAAACTAGATTTTTTTGCCGAAACTAGATTTTTTTTGACCTTCGGTCGGTCACTAACGAAAATGTCTCAAATGCTAAAGTATTACCAACTGAATGCACTCTAAGTACAAGCGAGTATCAAAATGATTCAGTGCTGACTTTTTTATTAATTAACCCTAGAGATAATCTTATTTTTACCTACCTAAAGATACGTCTTCGTACTGAAGTTTTAAAAGTGAATATTTGACATATTATCATACTTACACAGTTTAAAGGTACTTAAATAATTAGTTTAGGGTTTTGTTCTTTAATTAAAACAAAAAATATATTGTAATTAAAAAAATAACAAAATGCAGTAAACCCCTTACATAACGAGATACGTTTTAAGACTTTCACGGCCAAAAGTATTTTCGTTGCTTGTTTTTGGGGTGTTATGCCGTGTTGCGCTACCTCCTTCTTTAGAAATAACACATAACATAACATAACACCCTTACATAATGTTACACCCCCATACACAAGCCCTGCTTATTTATGGGGGTAAATCAAATACGTATATTTTGTAATTTATGTAACTTTTTCTGAATTTAAAAAAAAGTTTTATTTTGTATCGAAATCGTATTATTCTTATATTTTATGAAAGTTTAAATGTTAATCAGTCGTTATACATAATTATTATTATTATTTTTTAATTATTTCACTAAATCTCATTTAAACGAACAAGTCTGAAAGTTAGGTAGATTATCTTTCTAAGGTCAAGTAAATGGTATTTTTCGATCAAGCTGTTCTCGTTACTATATTATGCAATGCTGAAAAATCAGGGCTGTCGGTCATATCATAAACAATTTTATAATATATAAAAGAATAAATGTCAAGTCAGAAATGAGTCTACTTTCTATTTGAGAGATTTAATAATTTTAATTCTTTCTCTATTAATTTACGGTTTCAATCGGTGGACCTTAATGGTATATCATTAACATATCTTAGTAATTTATATTGAAATTTATCGACGGAATCGAAGTGGTTATTATTTGAAATAGAAAATAATGTCAAGATTATTAATTTCACCGACGAGGAAGAGGAAGCGTGAGGATAGAATTATTCATTTTATTTTGATGGTAGAAAGGTTAATTTATTCTGAAAACCTTATTATGTTTATTTACCTGGAGGTTTGTTAAGTTTGCTTCAAATTTGTCGTTTAAGTTTATTTGAAATTGAATACAGACCTCTAAACTTTTTATAATTTTGAAGAGTTTTAGATTTGATAGTTCAGTTGTTTGTTGAGAAGGATTTTTTTTTATTACTTTAAAATTTTACAAAATCCTTATGTATTGAGTCGGCTTGGGGTTTATTTTCAAGTGAGATTTTGTTCGAGGATTTATTTGTTTTTAGCTGAGATAAATTAGCATCACATAACAGGACGCTATCACAGAAGTGTCATGGATCTTCTCAACCCAGAACCAGGATTGCAGAAAGAAGGCTCAAGTGGAATCGTGCATCCAGATATACAATTCCACCTACCGGATGTGAAGAAGGAAGGTTGGCAGTGGCAGTATGCTGAGAGTGTTCAACTAACAAGTAACTTGCATTGCGTATATCACCAGAGATGTTTCCGATGGACGCACTCAATTCAGGGCAGCTGCTTAACGTCTACTTACCCTCTTAACGTCAATTGGTCCTTTTGATTTTCTGTTTCAAATATTGCCTTACATGAAACTGATGAACTAAGAAAATTTTCAATTTATTATGCCCGCAAACAGTTTCTAATTCCCCAAGCTGTTGCCTTGCCATATTTTATCATTAACTAGCGGACCCAGTTACACATTGCTGTGGCTAACGAAACACAACGCCATGCCATTACCCAACCTTTATAACAAACGTCATTTGTTAAATAAAATCCACACCGCCCGTTTGTTTTTGCAAAGTTGTGTAGACCTATCTTCTCTGCTTACCCATGCGGATAGTCAGCTAGTTTAGAGTGGCTGGAGAACTAATTTAACAATACTTGTCTCTGATAGGTTCATGGTGCTGAAAAATGCTATATGATTTACCGATCACAAGCAGTTCGGATGAAATCTTCAGGAGAATCTGTGTCTTGGCATTAGGCAACTTTATGACAAAAACATACTAGCATACCTCTTCAAACACAGAACTATCTTTGAAAATATCCAAACTGCTCGAGATACTAAAACCAAAGGGCATAATCTCCTCCCTTTTGCTGAAATAACTTTTGGCCAAAGAAATTTTAGTTACTTTGCAACAAAGCTATACAATGCACTTCCACTGGCTATTATACAATACACAGTGTAGCTTAAATACAAATCTGACGCCAAGTCTTGGATTACCAGCCAAAACAGATCCAACATCAAAGATATTATCAAAACTAACTTATAGCATGTATTTTTTCAATGGTACATTAATGATTTTCTGTTTCTTTAAATGTAGTATTATATTATTATTTGTATTTTTAATGTATATTTTTATTACAAACTGGTAATGTTGTAAAGCGCCTGCTCTCAACACAGGTTTTCCTAGTGAGACAGCCATAAGACATCACAAATTGTAAGTCTAGAGTTAATAAAGATGAATAAACTAAAAAATATATAAATAACATGGTTCTCTCTGTATGAGCTAGATTATGATTTGGAGCAATCATTTCAAGCTCTAACTCAGAAACTGGAAAAGTGAGTTAGTACACTGTGGTTTAAGACAATCCATTTAACGTCTATATCTCTCCAAAAAGTAAATATAACCCATTAAATAATATATTCCAAGTATAATATTCCTATCCGATATATAGATTTTTTTACAATTGTAATTTATTTCCGCTAATCTACTGCAAGTAGCTTATCATCAGGAGCTTTGTTAAACAATATTATTTAATCCAACAATAAATACAAATAATAATCATGTAAATAGCGCCGACCCACCAAGATTTTTTTGTGTAAAACTAGCAAGTCTTTTCACATATTGTCAATTTATTATTGTTTTGTTAATCCAGGTAGCATTATCGCGGAGACTGTCCCCATGAAGGCAGTACCAGTACCCCAAGAAGAACATGAAGGGGGAATCCCTTATACCGAAATAGACATACACCTGCCAGATGTTAAAAAGGAATGTTTAGAACGCTCTGAAGCTATTATCGGCTCTGCTGCAGGTAATGTTTTTTGCCCAAATTCGTTAAAAAAAATTTGGTGTCATTATAGATACCTACTAATTGACCTTTATCCGCTATCCTTTTGAGGCATGATAACGGACCTAAAGCTGCACCCTGGAGATAAACCTCATTCATGTTCTCATTGTAACTTCTCCAGTTTGCACAAATAGTTCTCCAGTTTAATAAGGCACTTACGCACCCATACTGGAGAAAAACCTCATGCATGTTCTCATTGTAACTACTCCTGCTCAGAAAAATCAGATTTAACAGTACACTTACGCGTCCATACTGGTCTAAAACCTTATTCATGTTCATACTGCAGCTTTTCATGTTCTCAAAGTGGGCATTTAAAAAGTCACATTTTTTCACATATTGGAGAAAAACCTCATTTATGTTCCCATTGTAACTACTCCTGCACACTCAAATCACTTTTAACAAGGCACTTACTAACCCATTCTACAGAAAAACCTCATTCGTGTTCCCATTGTAACTACTCGTGCTCAGACAAATCACGTTTAAAAAGGCACTTACTCATACATACTGGAGAAAAACCCCACTCGTGTTCCTATTGTAACTATTCCTGCTCACGCAAGACCGATTTAAAAATGCACTTACGCACCCATACTGGAGAAAAATCTTATTCATGTTCCTACTGCAGCTATTTATGTTCTGAAAGGTGGCATTTAAAAATTCAGTTGTTTTCTTTGCTTTACATTCATTGCACCACGGGCGGGCATTTTAACCTAAAAGTTTTCAAGAGCTGCACAGGTTAAATACTTGATTTTTTTGTTCATAATCTAACCGGGAAATGAATTTTGAAATTCTGTTATTCGCAAATCTCAAATCACGGACTGTTTTTTTTCCACTGTGAGTCCGTCCGAATATCGATCATCTCTATTGCGTCCCAGGGTTGGTATGTCCAAAAATAAATTTCCCTAGATTTCAAGGCGAAATTTACCTAGATCTCGGGGGGGTACCACCTTTTTTTGAGGTTGAGGGGAAGTTTTTTGGGACAAAATTTAAAATGGCACCAAAGAAATTGTTTTATGCGTGAAATTTTGAACTTTAATTGAAAAAAAAGGAATTTTAATGCATCTTTTACCATTTCTTGTAGTAATTAAGTTGAAATGTGAAATTTCCAAAATCTGTGCCTAATAAAAGTGCTTTAGTGTTAAAACATAATTTCACCACTTTATATTAATATATTTCATTAATTAATATTGAGACCATTAATTTCAAAGAAGAAGCAATTTATATCATTACAAAACTTTATTAATAACATATTTAATGTGGTATTTTTTGTTAACATTTTGTTTGATGGATTAAACTTCAAACTTCTTCCTTCTTTCTTAATCTCTTGTTGAGTAGCCATCAATGCTACCACAGTATCTGTATGAACTTCCCCTCACACTGAATTTCCTCTCAACGGAAGCGTTGGAAAACGGTAACACGACAAATAACTGTTTGGGACTGAAAGGGACTGGGGGGAGTCTGGGAGTGTCAATACGTCCATTTTGCAGTTCGAGCTCCGAACTTCAGGAATCTCCACACTATTATTGTTAAGAAATAAAGGATACAATGCTACCATAAAATAAACTATAAAATCTTCCACCCAATGTACACATTTTTCAATATGGTTGGATAATAAAGAAATGCCCAGAATCCCCGCAAGAAGGTTCTCCCGGCAAAATACCCAATTCTGCAAAAATCTTAAAAATTCCTGTAATTTGGTGAATTCCGCCCAAATTGGCAACCCTGGTGGTGACGGTCGTCCTGTAGAGGTTTGATATAATCACTGCCATCTCTATTCTTCAAAGCCGAGCTGGTGATTGGTTTATTTATGCCGAGCTGTGTTCGAAGGAACTTAGATTTAAATGAATCAAAATAAAGAGACCCATTTGCCCAACAAGTAAATACAGTATTCCAGCCCCGATTTTAAAGATTTCATTGTGTCATACATTTCAATACAACGACTGTAAAATTATGGTGAGCCGTGACATCAGCACTAAACTTTTTAATATAAGTAATGTATTTTTTTAACTCTGCTTTTTATATTATTTTATAAAACTTATATATTCAGAATCAGCGTATAACCATTTTCTGACCCGGGACCATTTGTACGTTTATTTTTTCGACAGGACCACAAGGTACCCCCCCCCCCACCAGGACGGACCAATTTTTTTATGAAGTCGAAATTTTTTTTGTTTGTGAACTTTAATGGGTAGGGGGAGGGTGACACCACGTTATCCGCCCGTGCGGGGGCGGAATGGGATAGGGCGGGACGGCTTCTAGCAGAATATTTACCACAACGGAGGGGGCGGAATGGGATAGGGTGGGACAGGTTCTAGCAGAATATTTACCACAACAGAGGGGGTAGAACGGGGTAGGATGTGGTGGGGCGAAACGGAATACCATAATGGCCACTGACCACAAGGTACAATAATGATAAACTGAATATTGTCCCGATTTTTTAAATACACCACCAAAACCATAATACCACCCAAAATAGTCAAGCTTGTAAAAGCAACAATGGTCGGCTCACGGTGTCGAGTAAGGATAGGAGGTGAAACAGTGGGGGATTTTAACGTCTCCCAGGGGCTGAAACAAGGTGATGGCTTAGCACCTATCCTTTTCAATATTGTTCTGGAGCACGTCGTGAGGAAGACAATGATCAGTACCGACTCAAACATCTGCTACAGAAGCAATCAAATAGTTGGCTACGCAGATGACCTTAACATTGTCGGAAGATCCCTACAGGCTGTAAGAGAAGTGTTTGACCCTTTGGAGACTGCGGCAAGAGAGGTGGGTTTGCAAATCAATGAAAATAAAACAAAAATCATGATGCAAACCAGAACCCCTCACCGCATAATAAAAGATAAAGTGAAATTTAAAGACAATTATAATTTCGAAGTGGTCGAAGAGTTTACCTACCTGGGCTCCATCATAACGCAGGACAATGAAGATCCAGTAGAAGTAAGAAAGCGCATTACAGCCGCTAACAAAACTTACTTCACGTTGCTGCCAGTGTTCAAATCCCGAAACGTCCATAGGAAAACCAAAATAACCTTATATAAAACAATTATCAGAACGGTCTTGGCCTATGGATGTGAGGCGGGAACACTGACAGCAAAGTCAGCGGAACAGCTGGACATCTTCGAAAGAAAGGTACTTTGAAGAATCTTAGGAGCGGTGCGAGAGGGAGAGGCATGGAGAATCCGCCACAATAATGACCTCCATTTAAGACTCCAAAGACTAAACATGGGCCAGACATGTGCACCGAATGCCAAGCACACGAGTACCGAAGAAGGTTCTGACAGGACACCCGGGAGGTAAACAAAACTAACCTAGACTGAGATGGGAGGATGATGTCAGGAAGGATGCAAGAGGATTACTCCATGTTGCAGATTGGAAGACGACGGCCGAGGACAGAGGGCGGTGGAGGCTTATTTTGAAGGAGGCCAAGGCTCAAAATGGGCTGTAGCGCCATTGAATAAGAAGATAAATGTTCTCAAATTTTAGTACAGGGGTCGTCCATTAATCACGTGATGTTTTTTAGCAACTTTTTAACCCCCCCCTGGTGATATGTTGTGAGGTTTTAGATTTACGTGTTTTTTTTTTAGTACAAAGTATATTGAAAATTTCTGAATATTATTGCGCGTTCAACGAAAAATAAATGCACGTGATATCTCATTTTACCCCTCCCCCCTCCTTGTGATATTTCGTGATTTTTTTCCGACCTCCCCCCCCCCCCTCCCCTTTCGAGCCTCACGTGATTAATGGACGACCCCTCAGGCAAAACATCGTAAGCGGCACTGTAAAACTAGATGGTTGAGTCACGTTGCACCTTCTGGATGAACTAACTTCTTTTACATTAGCTCCACACAGGAGGCTCTGGGGAAAATAATACTTATTGGTTAGCATGAGAACTAGCGTTGCCAATTTGCATGGAATTCCTTAAATTGCGGGGATTTTTTTAAGATTTTTGAAAAATTAAGTATTTTGCGGGGAGAATTTGGAAAGAAGTGAAAAGTGCGGGGATTCTGGATATTTATTGATAATCCAACCATATTAAAAAATATGTAAATTAGTTAGAAGATTTCTTAGATATTTTATGGCAGCACTATAGAATTTATTTCTTAACAAATAGTTGGGGGATTCCTGAACGGGACCCCAACTCCAAAATTGACATTTTTAAATTCGCGACTCCCGGTCCCTTTTAGTCTAACAGTTAATTATCATTAAGTTTAATAATCAATTTGGGAGGCTGGTATGGGTACCGCCGCCCTGGGAACCAATATTGGATAACCAACACCTCTGCCATAGACAAGGCCGTAGCCAGAGAAAAATTTCGGGGGGGGGTTTTGTTTAGTGGAACAGTGTTTATAGTCCAGTCAGTGGGGGGTAAAAAAGGCCTTTACTTGCAAAAGGTCCAGTTTTTTCGACCTTGGGGGGGGGGGAGTAGAGCTCGGGCCGCCATCTTGGATTGAAAGCGCCAAAATTTGGTTTAGTCATAATAATTCCTCAACAGTTGACTTTACAACAAACATGTCTATTGCAGACTCAAAAAAGACTATTTTATGACTTACAGCGGTAGAAAGAAGAAAATTTTGACAAAAAATCGTAAAACTCAAGTTTTGTTCATACATTTTGTCAGAACATACAATATCATTTTAACGTACATTTCATTTTGAGTACTAGACTCCAATTCAAACAACTATCCTCCGTTGGTCACCATGATACAGGCAGCTGCCTAGTATGGTGACCTAATGTATCTCCTGAAGTAAATTTATTATGTATGTAACATGTACTTATAAATAAATAAACGTTTTTCCATTGGTGGATTGACATTAACGCCAAACCGTTTAGTCTTTCCTGGAATTTCTGAGCCGTTTCAGAAAAGAGACAGTCATGTCAGGGGTACATGTGGAAACAGGCAGTGTCACCAAGATTTTTAAATGTTTGTGAATGTTTGGGAATAAGGTCTGGTCCTGGTTGCATTTTCCGAGAGCTTCAATAGCACATGTTGGTCGATTTAGTTCAGATTCTTCCAGCCATTTTATCTCTCACTTTTCTAATTCAGCTTTTACAGAGTCCCATTCCAAATATTTTTTATAGAGCTCTTAGTAGTCTTCTTGATAATGAAGTTTTTAAATTAATTTTTTCTTTCGATATTTTCTTTTAAACATTTGGTTCGTTTTGCCGAGGACTTGATAAAATTTCCAACCTATTTTATAGTACCAATAGTATTTCGAATAGGTTGAACCTGACAAGAATGACATAGAGCCAAATTTAACTGCAGTGAGCTGCAATGAACGTATAAGGCTTCTGGATGTGACTCACGAATTATTGTCTGCACACCGTTAAAACTTTCTTTCATCGAAGAAGCTCCATTATATCCTTGTCCGATTAAATATTCGCAATCTACATCCAAAGATTTAAATTCAGATAAAATTGCATAAGCTAAATACTTTCCTGTTGTATTCTCAGCTGTTACAAAAGTTAAAAAATCTTCACGCAAGATAAACACATTCAGCCTTACTAAAAAAAACCTTCCACGGCCGATAATCTGTGTTGTTGCAACAACATAAATAAAGCCCGTATACAATAAAACACGATCTGTTACTGGTTACGCATTGCAATATGTTTTGTTTGTTCGTAAATTTAAATAAATATATATCACAAATATGGTACTTACTCACTCCTTGGAATTAACAGAGACGCCTAAATGGATTGTTTTTTAAAAATAGAATCTAAAACAAGAAAATAACTGACACTGTTTGTTTCTTGGAAAATTTTAATCATTGGTAAAAACTATGAGTTTGTGTATTGATTGACAAATTTCATCTCTTGCAAATTATCAAGTCACCTAAGGATTGCATTGACTGAATTTAATTATTGATTGCATCCAAGCATCAAGATCTACAAAACAAGGTTGGTGGATTTGTTATTTTCCCTGGAGTTTCTCTTTGTGCCATTTGTGATATATTTGTTCGCGCAAGTAGAGTTTTTTCATAATCATAATTTCTTGGGTACTAAGCCCAGAGGGTCTGGGGTTATTTACACACCTCAGGCTCGCATATTATAATGCAGTTACTAATAAGCTTTATTCCGTGGTCACGCTGTAAAAATGCATTTTACATCTAAATGCATTTCTGAATGCATTTTACATCTGACAACGTTGTGTATGGTTATAATTTACTTGGTAAAAATGGTTGTTTTAATTTTTCTCCGCAAGGGGCGTTATTGGCGCGCCTGCACATTTGTCCTCAGCTGCCCGCGCTGAAAAAATAGTTTGGTTTGTTCATGGCGGGATATCGAAAATTTTGTTATTAAATATTGTGATTTTACTAAATGATTTCTATTATAGTGACCTAATCACCCTTCTTTCATATATTTATCGTGATTTTTCATCAGTTTTAGTGAAGTTATTAGCGCAATAATCGTACTTTGAAAGTTGAACTGTCAGAAAATTGTTTTATAGGTTACATAAAAATTCAAATTTACATTTTAGGATCTTTACCTATTATTTATGTTTTGAACCGCTTACTCGTTAATACGGAATATTTTTTAATCAAACAGTTAGATTTAGCTTTATTATTACGAAAAACGAGTATTTATGTCGGGAGAGACCAAAAAACATGCAAAAAGTTTGTATTTAACATTTTAATTCTGTTAAAATTAATTCACCCACGCGGTAACGCCATTGTTTGTTCATCGTTTTTATTTTAACATTTCATAGACAATCAACCAATGCTGTGTAACATATCTATTTCGTGAGCAAGTACTGCTCAAAATAGGTACTGTTTATTGTCTATGCTTTATTTATTTTTTCTTTTTTTTAACTTTGTTGGTTGGCCAAACTAGCACGGCGACGGAAACGTCATTCGAGGAAAAATGGCGGAGGACATCACGTAATTTTTCGAGGCGAGGGGAGATTTTGGGAGGAGAGTTTTTGGTGATCAAGAATTCTAGTGCGATGTAGCCTAGAATGAATTTATTGTTTCTCTCTGTGAGCGTGTGACGACTCAGATGGCATAGAAGCCTGTTTATTTTATTTTATTTCTCGCCGGATGCCGAGCGATTGTTTGAACCGCGTGCGGAAGTGAATTTGATTCTGTAATCAACGGGGGATGTATTGAAGAAAACGGCTTTGCTCTGCTTTGGCCGGCGAGAGTTTCTACCTACCGCCTGATGGGTGTATATCCGCTGTGCCTGGTTGTTGGGAGTAATCCCTTTGAAGGAAACGGCTCTGCTCTGCTTTGGCCGGCGAGAGTTTCTACCTACCGCCTGATGGGTGTATATCCGCTGTGCCTGGTTGTTGGGAGTAATCCCTTTGAAGGAAACGGCTCTGCTCTGCTTTGGCCGGCGAGAGTTTCTACCTACCGCCTGATGGGGGCTATATCTGCTGTGCCTGGTTGTTGGGTGTAATCCCTTGGAAGGAAACGGCTTTGCTCTGCTTTGGCCGGCGAGATTTTCTGCGCGCCGTTGGATGACGTGCTGGACGGTGTCTTGGGGATTGCTGTCGTCTTTTGGAGGAATGTCACGACTGTCACGGCGACGGGACGTGTGCGGTATTAAAATTAATCGTAATTGGTTGACTCTCTCTTTCTACATCAGTTATTAATTGCTCAAGGTATTTATGTTTTATTTACATTTTCCTTTGTTCAATTTTCCCTTGCAAACTGCAATAAAGTCAACATTAATTTTCACTAGTAAAATTTGCGTCTTTTATATGCATGACCTCTAAATCCTTATCTCCACTATCCTGCGATGGAGTTCTACTTGCTCTGAGAAGACAGCGGTCGGATGACAAAAGGTATAGGTTCTACCTACACAAAATTCATATTACCTTAAAATCATTACATTACATTTGGCGGCCCAACAAAAGAGATTTTTTTTTAAGTTTAATAACTGGTGCTCGGATGGGATTTTCAGTTCATGCATATATCTGTAATAATGGTCTTGATAATTTGTAGGTTATCTGTATTTTACGATGTATTTTATATAGAACGCATCAGTGTGTGTAGTTTTTTAGGTTAAATGTATTACACATTTATACTTGTTTGACGTTTCTGTTTAGTTTATGTGTTGCCACATAATTAAAATGCATAATAATGTATTATTTTTTTTTTTTTGACAATTTAAAAGTACATTGTTGGCAGTGACTGATTTGTGGGGTAAATATTTTCTCTTTACTGGCAATACGTGAATTTCAAATGTCAACTGTCACCTGCCAAATTGACGTGTTTGTTTATCAACATACATGGTAAATACTCAAAGCAAAGTATTATTATTTTTTTAGGCAACATACTCCCAACGTACAATATATTTAATTGTTTTCGATTCATCGGTTCGATTTATTCTCGGCTTTACACGGTGTCCGGTATTTCAAACTACAAAGTATATTATTTTTTTTTAAATTAAATAATTTTAAATATTTTTAAATTAATATTTTCTATTTTTATGAAAATATATTATTATTATTATTGTTTTTTTTCTCAAATTTAAAAAAAAAAAAAAATGGCGATTTCTAATATTAACGGTGCTACTAAGGAGGAGATGATACAGATGTTGTCAGAAGTGAATATCACTCCAGAGCCTACGTTATCAGCTATGCGGGAACAGGCTCGTATATATAATAAGAGTTTAAAACAATCCAGTAGTGATTCTCCACAACAAAATGAAGGCAATAGTGATAATGCGAGTCAGACTACAAATATAGTCAATAATTATTATCAATCGATAAATACAAATACATCCGTACATTCTTGGGGTATTAAATTTTCTGGTTCTTCTGATGTTAGGGATTTTATACAACGTGTGGAGGAATTATCTAGATGCCGTCATATAGAACTGTCATCGGTTGTGACGTCCTTTGCTGATCTTTTGGAGGGGAAAGCTCTCTCTTGGTATAGGACTATTTATAAAGATTCGTTATCTTGGCCTGACTTGAGAAATCTCCTCATAGCACGTTTTGACCGTTGTATTATCAAACAGAGGCCCTAAAAGCTTTATTCGCGATGAAACAGAAATTTAATCAAAGTGTTGTGGATTACGTTGATGAAATTAAATTAGCTAATCTCAGATTAGACGTTCAACTTACGGAGGAACAGTTGGTAGACCTAGTTTCTGATAGTCTGTTACCTAAATACGCATTGGCTATCGCATATTTTGCAGAAAAGGACTTATCTTCTTTGGTAAATGTGTGTAGGAGATTTGAAAAGCACTCCGTAGATAAACCCTTACCGCATTTTAATTCTCCTCAAGCAACATCCTCTTCTCCTACACATTCTTCTTCTTCGAATAGTAGAAAAACTTTAAATTGTTTTTATTGTAAGGCGCAAGGTCATACAAAACCTTTTTGTAGAAAATGGAAGTTTGATTCTCAGAAGAATTCTAACAAACGCCGAGATGACCCCGCTCGCACAAACCCAAAAAACTAGAGTGTGATCCTCTGCGTCCTGCTAGCAAGGATGCCAGGAGATCATCACCCTTAGTTTATAGCTCCAGTAACCGGTTCTTCAGGCGTGACATGGACGCATGCATGCCGATGGCTAGTTCTGGACAAGATATAAGACCCCATGCGAATATTTTGATTCAAAATCTTGTCTTTTCAGGTCTTTTGGACAGTGGTGCGACTGTCAGTTGTTTTGGCGGTTCTCTTTACAACTTCTTTATTAGTTTAGGGTTTAATTTAGATAAGTTAGAATCGTACGTTACCACCGCTGATGGTGTACGTCAAGATGTAATTGGTACTATGCGAGTACTAGTTACTTATAATAATTTTAAAAATATGTTACCTTTTTTGTTATTCCGTCTCTTTCACCTGTGATTGTTTTGGGAGTCGACTTTTGGAAACAATTTGACATCGCTCCTCAATTGTTTTCAAAGGCCAACAGTGGACGTGATGTTGAAGATACTATAGGTGAAATTCGCAAGATCACGTCAGCTTCCCTACTGTCCCCTCAAGACAATCGTAGATTAAATAATGTTATAGATAAATTTAAGTCTATTTCTTTTGAAAAATGTGGATTGGGTCGTACTCATTTAGTTCAGCACAAAATTAACACGACGGGAGATCCCATTAAGCAACGGTATTACCCTTTGTCTCAAACACGTCAGCAACAACTTGAATCTCAACTTAAGGAAATGTTAGATTTAGGTGTTGTTCGCCGTTCGCGTTCGGCTTGGTCGAATCCGGTTTTAATCGTGCCTAAGAAGGATGGTTCTGCAAGGTTCTGCTTGGACTCCAGGAAGCTTAACAGCGTCACGACAAGAGATTCGTACCCCTTGCCGTATATTTCGCGTATTTTAGACAAGCTACGTGGTGCACGCTTCATATCTTCTATTGACTTATCGAAAAGTTTCTGGCAAATCCCTTTACATAAGGATTCTTGCTGCAAAACGGCTTTTGTAGTACCTGGACATGGCTTGTTTGAATTCGTTAGGATGCCGTTTGGGTTAAAAAACGCTCCTAGTGAACTTCAGCGTCTGGTAGATGTACTTTTTGGTCCAGAGTTCGACGAAAACGTTTTTTGCTATTTGGATGACCTAATTATAATTTCAGAAGATATCGATTCACATTTAGAGCAATTAAATAGGGTTTTCTTACGTCTGAAAGAAGCAGGCTTAACTGTCAATTTGAAAAAGTGTGAGTTTTGCAAGGATGAATTGAAGTATCTCGGTTACGTTGTGGATGCAAAAGGACTTCGCACAGACCCAGTTAAGTTGGAATTCATTCGTACTTACCCCATTCCAAAGAATTCTAAACAGGTAAAAGCTTTCATTGGCCTGTGCGGGTATTATAGGCGTTTTATAAAGGATTTTTCAACCATTGCTGCTCCCTTAACAAAACTCACTGGTTCAAGGAAGGGAATTAGTAATTTTTCTTGGTCTCCTGAAGCGGAGATGTCTTTTAAGAAATTAAAGAAGGCGTTGACTTCTGCCCCTGTTATTAATTGTCCGGATTTTTCGCTTCCTTTCACGATTCACTGTGACGCGAGCAACGTTGGGATCGGAGGTGTACTTACACAATTTTTTGAAGGAGAGGAGCACCCTGTATCTTATTTCTCTAGGTGTCTTAATGTGCATGAACGAAACTACGACGTGACGGAGCGCGAACTCCTAGCGGTGTTAGATTCAGTCAACCATTTTAGGCCCTACATAGAAGGTGCTCACTTCACTGTGGTAACGGACCATTCTAGTCTACAATGGTTAGTCTCACTATCTAACCCGACAGGTAGACTGGCTCGCTGGTCTACTCGTTTATCACAGTACTCTTTTGACGTTATTCACAGGAAAGGTAAATTAAATACGGTTCCGGACGTTCTTTCACGTAAAGACGTTTCTTTAATTTCGGCCATTGATTCCGTTCCCACGAGTACAGATACTTGGTATAATACCTTATTTTCTAATTGTAAATCAAATCCACAACGTTTTAATAATTTTCAAATTAAGGAAAATAAATTATTTCGTCACACTAAATCTCGTTTCGCTCTGCAGGAGGACACAGCTTGGAAGCTTGTTGTTCCTTTTGAGGACCGTAACGCTGTTCTATCTAAAGAACATGAGTCGGTTATTTCTTGTCATCCAGGAGTTTTTAGAACATATAAGAAGGTTCAACTTCATTATTTTTGGCCAGGGATGTATAATGATGTCAAAAATTTTGTCAATAGATGTAAAACGTGTAAGGCACATAAAATTAACACTGCTGCGCCGGCTGGCATTTCTACGAACCCGAAAATAGTTACAAGGCCTATGCAAATGCTGTCTATTGACCTTGTCGGTCCTCTTCCGCGTAGCTATGCAGGATTTATGTATATTCTAACAGTCGTTGATGTATTTTCTAAATATACCTGGATTTTTCCGCTTAGAAATGCAACTACTAAAAGCATTGTTAAAAACATTGAACAATACATATTCCTTGTACACGGAGTGCCGCAAACGTGCGTCTGCGACAACGGGAAACAATTTATTTCAAAAGACTTTAAACAATTGTTAGCAGAGTATAACGTACCTCCGCCTTTTTATAATGCTTATTATACTCCCCAAAATAATGTGGTAGAACGCTATAACCAAACCATTGGAACTGCTTTGTCTATTTTAACCGAATCTGACCAGCGTAATTGGTCCAGATTTCTGCCTCAAATTCAATCAGCTCTTAATAACACGGTTAATTTTGCAACCGGCTTCACGCCCTTCTTCCTCATGCACGGTAGGGAACAAATTATTGACGGAAACTTTCATAAAAATAACATATCTTCTGGCGTCGTAGACACTACGTTACAGCAATCTAGGGACGATTTCGCTAAGAAGTTGGAGGACTTAGTTCCAATTTATGAACAAGTTTCAAATGCTTTGTTACAAGCTTTTAAGAAAAATGCCCAACACTACAATTTACGCCGTAAGACGGTTAATTATGAAGTAGGCGACGTAATCTGGAGGAGGAATTTCGTTCAATCCAGTGGACCGAATTATTTCTCTCACAAATTGGCCCCTAGATTCGTTCGCAATGTTATTAAAGGTAAAGTCTCTAATTTGGTCTATACTCTAGCTGATATGAACGGTAGAATTGTAGGAAATTTTCATGTAAAGGATATTGTTCGCATTGATTAAATATTTCTTACTCTTTATATACAGATGAAACCAACGTAATAGTATGCGGGGCTACCAACCCTGCATGCTGTTCCATTTGTTTCGTCAGTGGTTTTTCTAGTCACTTGCTTTTGAGGTTTGGTACCCTCAAGAGGTTATGTCTAGAATTTTCACGAAATTTCCTCAATCTTGCTACCTCATTATTTCTTTTTAAAATTATTTTCTTTAAATTCTTCGGAATTTTTTTTTTCTATAGGAGACGTCGTTTACAATAAATGTCGTTTCCTCTGATCCGTGTGATCAGTGGCGCCCAATATTTTGTTTAAGTCATATTTGGTAATTGGCTTAGTCTTTGACGAGATTTTTTTAAATTTAAATCTAATTAATTTTTTGTACGTAACGAGTTGTTTCGCCTTCCTTATAGGCTACAGTTATACTTACACACTGATGCGTCCGTAAAATAATAGGTTATGTTGTACTATTTTAGTGTTTAAGTCTGAATCCTTCTTCTCAAGTTCGTTGGAATTTTCTCCCGAATAATGATTTTCCAAGGACTTGGAAAGAATGATTCAAAACTTCTGTTTATGAGAGATTTGAGCGACTTTCTTGTGTACAGATTGTTAATATTTCAACAATTAGTGATTAAGTTAATTTTTTCATAAATATACCATAGCTATGTTAAATAGATTAAGTCTGGTATAACTTTCCTTAAAGTCAGTTAGTTAAGTTTGTTAAGAATATTTGTTAAGAAATTTTTTTCTTGTCAAAAACAAAGGTGGTACTGCTCTGGCATACCTACCCATTAAAGTAACTAATATTTGAAGTTTATCACCTTACCTCTAATACAGGAAAGTGTATTTTGTCTTTTAGTTTTAAGTTAACATTAAGCATTTACATATATAGGTCTCTCACTGCTTAAACCAGTGTTGTACTCTTAATTTTGTCTACTAGTGTCGTTCATTTGGATATTGTTCGATCACACCTTATCTAGTGTCGATTATCTAATAAGTATATTCGATCACCAAAATATCATTGTTTGTTCAAGAAATTTATGACTTTTCACTTACTTGATGTATTAAGTGTTATTTTTTGAAGGAATGCCACCTGGCAGTCTTTTCTTGCACAAGCAACGTCCTCTGAAGATGGTTTATATTAGTTACATCTTGTATTTTTGTATAAAATCAAGAGTACTTTTTGAGGTTCACTTTTATAATAGCTAGGTGTTTTGTTTAATTGTAATCCCTAAGCTCTAAGCCTAACATTCTAGATCCTGTTTTGCTTCTGTGTTCCTAATGAATTTTTTCATAATTTTGATGGATAGGTATTTAAAATATGTAAACCCTAATCTAACCTCTTTTATAGATAGGTAGTGCCTTGGTATTGTAAAACCTGATCTAAAACCGTTTGACAGATAGGTATGTCTTTACATATAAACCCTACTCTGACCACTTTGTAATTGACAGTTTTTTATAAAACTTGTTATACGATGGACAAGTAATAATTGTATTATACTTGATCTGACCTCCTAGACATCAATTTTAAATTGAACGAGTTAATTCTGTATATTTGTTTATACCTTGGACTAGTTTTAGTCGATAATTTAAGACGCATTAAGTATAATTTGTATGACGTTACTTTTTCCATATATCATTTTTTATTTAGAATATAAGGATAGAGAAAGAGAGAGTTAATTATATGTTAATAATAACTAAGTGTTGCTTTTTTCTATAAAGGAAAGTGGGAGCTTGAGTTCTCCATACTCACTAGTGTTTTCTTGAGAGATTGTCTCTCGTCATGTGAGTAACGTGTCGGTAATCTTACAAGCGAGCTTGTTAAAGTGGAGGTATTACCTCATTTACAAAGTTTTTCTTTTGTATACCGTTCTGTGAATGGTTTTTTTGTTTTTTTTAATTTGCTACTTTAATATGTCTTATGTTATTGTTTTTCTGATACTGTGATGTGTTATTTTCTTTAACAGATATGGAAAGAGAGAGTCTTGTTGGGCGGTGTCCTAATAATTTTACTTCACTTCGCGGCGTAAAATTTTCGGGGGTTGCAGGGAAATGTAACATATCTATTTCGTGAGCAGGTACTGCTCAAAATAGGTACTGTTTATTGTCTATGCTTTATTTATTTTTTCTTTTTTTTTTTACTTTGTTGGTTGGCCAAACTAGCACGGCAACGGAAACGTCATTCGAGGAAAGATGGCGGAAGACATCACGTAATTTTTCGAGGCGAGGGGAGATTTTGGGAGGAGAGTTTTTGGTGATCAAGAATTCTAGTGCGATGTAGCCTAGAATGAATTTATTGTTTCTCTCTGTGAGCGTGTGACGACTCAGATGGCATAGAAGCCTGTTTATTTTATTTTATTTCTCGCCGGATGCCGAGCGATTGTTTGAACCGCGTGCGGAAGTGAATTTGATTCTGTAATCAACGGGGGATGTATTGAAACGGTTTTGCTCTGCTTTGGCCGGCGTGAGTTTCTACACGCCGTTGGATGACGTGCTGGACGGTGTCTTGGGGATTGCTATCGTCTTTTGGAGGAATGTCACGACTGTCACGGCGACGGGACGTGTGCGGTATTAAAATTAATCGTAATTGGTTGACTCTCTCTTTCTACATCAGTTAATAATTGCTCGAGGTATTTATGTTTTATTTACAATTTCCTTTGTTCAATTTTCCCTTGCAAACTGCAATAAAGTCAACATTAATTTTCACTAGTAAAATTTGCGTCTTTTATATGCATGACCTCTAAACCCTTATCTCCACTATCCTGCGATGGAGTTCTACTTGCTCTGAGAAGACAGCGGTCGGATGACAAAAGGTATAGGTTCTACCTACACAAAATTCATATTACCTTAAATTCTTACATTACAATCTCTAATAAAATCACTCAATCCCGGCTCGGTTATACTTCCCGCCGACAGGTGCGCATAAAAAACGAAAGATGTCTTTTTGCCCGTCAGTTTCTATGATTCAAATGCTACGATTGTTGAGATAGGTCAAGATTTGAAATGTCAAATGTTTAGCCTAAATAACACAGACTTTTCAGAGTTTTCCGTTATGGTTTTACGGTAGGCGGCATTTCGGCCCAGAAACCGATCCCGGCTTGGATATTTTTAAAATTTATTTTACAGTACAGAATAAGGAACTCCAGTGAAAAATATTATGGCTTTAAAAAAATATGTTCATATAGACCAAGAAACGCTGATTCTGAATATATAAGTTTTATTTCATAATATTAAATGCAGAGTTTATTTTTAAACCTCTTCCCAAAACACAGCGTTAAGTTGGCATTACTGAAATGGTTAACGGTGACGTCACAGTTAACCTGTCACCTGTGTATTGTATTGTATTGACATTTGAAATGACTTGAAGTGCACACGTACCTATGCAATTCAACATTTCGTGTTTTTGGTTTATTTTCATACTGTTTATAGAGATTTAGATAAATAATAGTTATTGTGTTTATTGAAACATAATTTAGGCCCTCAACAATTTACGAAAAGGGCTATATTTGCGGACAATCTGCAATAAATTTTGTCTATTTGAGGTTAAAGTCGTGTCATATTTTGACATTATTTGGTTATGTATTATCAAATTGTTTTTAGTATAGGGCTTTTTATACAAGTTGTTACACACTCGTCATGATCAGTGTATTATAAATACCAGTGTTTCTGTATGTAATATACATAAAACAATGTACCTACAAAGTAACGCCTGACACAAAACACGATGTCACATGTATTTGCAATGAAAGAGATGATTTATATTGCACTTTGATTAAATACAATAACAGTTGCGGTGAAATGTGGACATTTTACCAATGTTTTTCTATATTAAAAGCAGTTAATCTTGAATAAAAAACACACCTCACACCTAAAAGTCATTACAAAGCATTCCGCCATGATTATTCTGGGTTCTTCACAGTGTTGCCAACAGTTAGAAGTGAAATTTCCCTAGATTTTCACATTTACGCAATTACCTACGTAGCCACCTGATTGTGTAACACTAATCCTGTTATATGTTAATTAATATGATAATTAATTGGAAAGATATCGGAACTTGGTAAATATACTAATAATACCATGATTTTCCAAATAAAACACTTTTTGCTACGTGAAGTAATAATTTAAAAGTACGAATACACTCACCACTGAATTAGAAACTGAATTCCAAATTTAAAAAAAAAACACTTTGCAAAATAAAAATCATAAGCAACCCGCCGCTCATTTGTACCAAGCGTGGTATTTTGAAGACCCCCCCCCCCCCCGAACGTGTCACGTAGTATGGGTACGTTCCCTAATATCATTTTGAGTTGTCAGTGTTAAAAATAACATTGCATGTAAGTACATGAAAAATAATTAAGATTCATTGGAATTCCAAAAAATATATATACGTATATATATAAATAATACCAGTAATACTGTCATATGTCATATGCCACTAAAACGGCTCTACTGGTCGTAAGATATGGACAAGGACCAAAAAATATTCCTCCAGCTACCCTGAATGGTGTGAACCTGCAGGTGACTGAAGGAACTAAATACCTTGGACACATAATCACCAGTAATCTGATGGACGATGACGACATCGATAGGCAAAGAAGAGCTCTAAGTGTAAAAGCTAACATGCTCAGTAGAAGATTCCGCCTTTGCAGTACTGCTGTAAAAAGGACGCTCTTCCTTTCCTTCTGCGCAACACTGTATACGTGTGAACTCTGGGCAAACTACAAGAAGAGTAGTATAGAAAGACTTCGGGTTCAGTATAACAACGCCTTCCGCATAATGTTTGGTCTCCCCAGATATTGCAGCGCTTCCCGGATGTTCACGGAGGGGCGAGTTCCTGGCTTTGCAGCCCTTATTAGATCCAGGGTGGCAGGAATTAGGGAAAGGATAACCAGCTCTGGAAACATCCTCGTCATGGAAGCCCGCCTCAGTCCATCATCCAGTATTGATGCACACTGGAGAAAAATACTGGCTCCTTACGTGCTCACAGAATCCTGAAAGCTTAATATTATTATTTCATTTGTTTTTCCTTTTACTACTATTAGCTTATTATCTTTTTTTGTTTCGTGTACATTCATATCCACCTTCTTTTTCTTTTTTTCCTTTCAAATACTTTGTACCTGTATGTGTATATTACCCTTATGGAATGTATGGGATTGCACTCTCCTCCCCACATACTGGAATAAACACTTATTTATTTATTTATTTATATGAAATAAAAATTTTGCTAGAGTTCGAAATTTCCCTAGATTTTGTCCTGATTTCCCTTATCCCTAAAAAATATTTTTCTCCCCTAGATCTAGGGAAATTTCCCTCCACATAACATCACTGATTCAAAATGACAACTTAAAAAGTAAAAAAGTTATCGGTGGGTGAAGACCACCATAGATACGGTGCGTTTCTGGGAGTCTTTAATAATTAAAACTTTGACAATTATTTTAACTATTAAAACTAACTATAAAAATAAAAATAAAAATGCGGTTATTTAAGTTTGAAGGTCTTTATTCATTAAAAAAAATAAAAAAAAATTGGACTGGAGTTCTCTATTCCGCAACTTTTGACATCAATATAACATGCCCATACCATGTAAAAAACTTCGGGAGAAGCTGCCAAAACTCGCACATTTTCAAAAAAAAACACCACAAAAACGTGCTTAGAGATTGCTTCAGAAGTTTAAATTTTACTGGCCAGCTAAATTTAAATGTTATTCATCGCAGAGTAGGTACTTATTTCGGTAGTATTGCAAATATGATGAAAAAAGCAAAAAGATTGCTGGAATTTTCGAGGAAATGCGCAGGTACTTACCGCAATGGGTACCTACACAACTAATTAGGTTTTAATGCAATAGACTCTAAGGTAAAGTTGTTTCAATGATTCTGAATAATTCAACATTTTTTAAGTTAATTCTCACGTTCCATGTTAGTTCAATTCAAGTTCTGTTGTTTTATCATTACAGGCCAGTTACATCACAAAACTGAAATAATTACAGAACCCGAACAGAACTTTCTAGAACTGAAAATTTACTAGAAAAATTTTAAGAATAGAGAACTCCAGTCCAATTTTTTTTATTTTTTTAATGAATAAAGACCTTCAAACTTAAATAACTGCATTTTTATTTTTATTTTTATAGTAAGTTTTAATAGTTAAAATAATTGTCAAAGTTTTAATTTTTAAAAACTCCCAGAAACGCACCGTATCTATGGTGGTCTTCACCCACCCATAGTTTTTTACTTTTTAAGTTGTCATTTTGAATCAGTGATGTCATGTCGAGGGAAATTTCCCTAGATCTAGGGGAGAAAAATATTTTTTAGGGATAAGGGAAATCAGGACAAAATCTAGGGAAATTTCGAACTCTGGCAAAAATTTTATTACATATGACAATATTACTGGTAATATTTATATATATATATATATATATATATATATATATATATGTTATGATTAAGGTTTTCACGGGTGTAAGATGTAGAACAATTTTCTCGGTTTACCCGCGTAACGTAGTCCTTACAAGGACTTTTTAACTCCTGACGTTTCGGACAGATCACACTGTCCATCTTCAGAGGCCTTATGTCTTGAGTTTTTGTCTCAAACTGATAGCTTTCGCATGTCTGTTCGGTCCAAAAGCTAAAACTTAAGTGAGTGCAAGTCACTTCTTATGTCTAGAACGAAGTACCCGGGTTGCAGGTGATTGATGGTGGAGGGGGTGGGGGGCGGGGCTGACAGTAGATACCTGATTGGTAAAGCTAATTGGAGACACTACTGGTAATTTTGGAAATGCCGTTTTTGGGGTATTTTCATCGATTAAGACTTTCCAGGTGTTGGGAATTCTGATTGCGTCATTTCTAGTATTCATGAATACTAGAAATGACGCAATCAGAATTCCCAACACCTGGAAAGTCTTAATCGATGAAAATACCCCAAAAACGGCATTTCCAAAATTACCAGTAGTGTCTCCAATTAGCTTTACCAATCAGGTATCTACTGTCAGCCCCGCCCCCCACCCCCTCCACCATCAATCACCTGCAACCCGGGTACTTCGTTCTAGACATAAGAAGTGACTTGCACTCACTTAAGTTTTAGCTTTTGGACCGAACAGACATGCGAAAGCTATCAGTTTGAGACAAAAACTCAAGACATAAGGCCTCTGAAGATGGACAGTGTGATCTGTCCGAAACGTCAGGAGTTAAAAAGTCCTTGTAAGGACTACGTTACGCGGGTAAACCGAGAAAATTGTTCTACATATATATATATACGTATATATATATTTTGGAATTCCTATGAATCTTAATTATTGTTCATGTACTTACATGCAATGTTATTTTTAACACTGACAACTCAAAATGATATTATGGAACGTACCCATACTACGTGACACGTTCGGGGGGGGGGGGGGTCTTCAAAATACCACGCTTGGTACAAATGAGCGGCGGGTTGCTTATGATTTTTATTTTGCAAAGTGTTTTTTTTTAATTTGGAATTCAGTTTCTAATTCAGTGGTGAGTGTATTCGTACTTTTAAATTATTACTTCACGTAGCAAAAAGTGTTTTATTTGGAAAATCACGGTATTTATTTATTTATTTATTAAAAAAATACAATACAGAATATAGTATATTATATAAAGCATTGTACTCCCAAGAGTTAATAAACTCATTGCGGGAATGATACGCATTACATGAAACATATAGCTGTATGTATTAAGTGGACATATCATAGGACATACACAACATTATTATTTCAGATAGTCATTCATAAAATGAAGTTTGAGCATGTTAGTTTGGGTCTTTTTACATTGACTTGCACATTTGATCTCGTTGGGTAGTTGATTATATTTTGTGTAAGCTATGTATTCTAGGGATCTTAGTCCATATTTTGTTGATTTGATTTTTGGTATATGAAGTTTGTTGTGATTTCTTGTGTTGTGTTGGTGTACGTCGCAATTGTAATTGAGTTTAGTGTTGGAATGTGCCTAATGTATTATTAGTATTGTTTCATAACGCTGATGGATTTCATTCGTTTTGTGCTCCGATTATCATACGGGATCGGAGGAACCCTGATTTTGGACTTCCGCACAATAAGGGTGCCTACCTACACGGAAAACAAGTGTCAAGCGCTTTATCGTCAGTCCGTTGCTAACCACCGACCGTATCGTGACATTTCGCACCACGCCGAAGTGTTATTCATCATATCGTCACATAAAGTGTAAATCCTACCGTCTTATTTCGTATACTTTGTGTGAACTCGTGACTCAAACTTTACCGAAGTTCTACCAATCAAATAGAACAATCTCGAACGCTTATGGACATCTATGACTGTCACCAAGCCAGAAGACAACAACCGTGAGTACCACTTACTTGTGATATACCTTTCTTGTCTGGTGGTTGGGCATAACTTATCGAAATCCATAAGCGTCTTAGCAAGAGTAGCCGTAAGGTTACCCTCATCACCATGCCCCGTGCGTGATACATTTTGGTGCCGGAAACCAGCGAACCTTTAGATAAATTCTCATAATAAATTCTTTCTTTGGCAAAACGAAAGAATGCTATGAAATATTACGTGAATTGAAATGTCATTTCAAAGAACGAATTCAAACAGTGAATCGTAGAATTAGTTTACACAGTTCTTAATTATTAACGACCTAACGGGTATTTAAATTATATCGAATTCTACTTTTTAATTCATAAAGTTTTCCTGATTATTTCGTTAGTACATTTGTTTATTAAAAAAAAAATGGCTAGTACTTTACAAGGCTTGCGTAGAAGACCGAACGTAGCCATTAGCAGAATAAACAAGGTGTATGAGGTCGGTCAAAGCGTTTTGCAAGATGCAACCAATTACCCATTATTTTTAGCGTATTATACGAGGTTGCAAAACATTGTTAATGATTTTGAAACCGTTCACGCTGACATCTTAGCTTTAGATGAGGCAAACAAGGACATTGAAAATCAAGTTCGCGAAGCTTTTGATAATGTTTATTTCAAAATCGTCGTAATTCACAAGGAATTAACGAATCAATCTTTCGAATCGGAGCCCGCGAACATTATCGTACAAAACTTTTCAACATTTCATAATCAAGCTGTCATAAAACAAACGTCATCGCTTACTTGTGACATGAATAAGGCAAAACCTGAAATCAAAGGGTCCTTGACTGCGTTCACTTCAAAGTGCGCATTTTGCAAGGGTATTCACCATATCGCTAAGTGCAAATCATTTGCACTCAAATCGGTTCAGGAACGTGCTCAATTCGCAAAGGCACACCGTTGGTGTCTGAATTGTCTCACGCCTTCTCATTCTCTCACGAATTGCAAATCTGTGTTTGATTGTCAGAAATGTCATCGTAAGCACCACACTCTTCTTCATAGGGAAGACAACATTTCTGCTGAAGAGGAGTACCAACGACCCACCACATTTGCCATTCAAGGAGCTTCTATTTCAGATCCTCCAGTTCTTTTCCTCGCAAACTTCTGTGACAGATCCATGGTACGTTTGCCTACTGCTCATATTATCAATCGTGATCCCTCCGGCAGTTTTCAAACGTTTCGTGGGTTGACCTGTTCAGACAGTCAAGCACACTTCGTATCTAATCGCACTGCCGAGCGTCCAGTCAGCTCTCAGAAAATCCGTGGCTTAGGCCAATCTTCTATAACCGCGTCAGGCGTCACTAATTTCGATGTCGATGTTAAGGGACAAACTACCTTCAACACGAAGTTACTTCCATCGCCAACGATTCAATTCGACCAGTTATCTTATCATCTGTTCCAAGACATACTTCATGCCGACTCTGACTGTCACAAACTGACAACTGACACAGGAGCGACTGACCTACTTCGAGATTTTGAGATCTTGCCATCTCTACCGAGACTCCAATTAACGGGTGATCTTCACCAGCCTTCAGCTATCGATTCACTATTCGGTTGGCTTCCTCTGGATTCGGTTGGTTTTGCTACCGATCGTCAAACAAACTCCTTCATCGAAACCAACCAGTATCGTCTTCCAGAAGAAGTCAAGAAACTGAGGGAGTTGGACATATTTCCTCAGTCTTCACAGCCCACCAAACAACGTCGTGAACAAGTGTATCGCATTTATCGGTCACGTGACTTTCCTAGTCAATTTATCGAAACCAACCAGTACCGTCTTCCTGAAAAGGTCAAGAAACTGAGGGAGTTGGACACATTCCCTCAGTCTTCACATCTCACCCCTGAAGAACAACGTGATGAGCAAGTCCATCACACTAATCACTCACGTGACCCTTCGGGACAATTCATCGTAGCCTTACCTTTTAGAGAAAGGGATAAGGATATCGCTTCCCCAGGTTCGCGTGAAGCCTCTTCGCGCATCATCCTTTCACTCGAACATAAACAGACATTAAAGCTCAGTTTACGTGAACCGTACTTCGCTTTCATGACTGACTACTTGCACAGTGGTCACATAACACGTGTTCCTGGAAAAGATTTACTCAAGGAAATGCATCACATACTTCGTCATTGCATTCTTCGTCCGGGCACCGTTACCACTATGTTGCGAATGGTCTTCGATGCCTCGGTGACGGAGGTGAATGAATCATCGTCAAATGATGCCTTCCTTATCGTTCCCAAGCTCCAAACGAACATTGCTGAACTTCTGCAAAACTTTCGTTCACCATCTGTGGTGTTCATTGCTGAGGTGCGGCAAATGTATCGCCAAATATTTCTTCAAGAGCCAAATCACGCGTTCCAAAGAATATTTTGGCGTCATCAATTATCGGAATCTACCCCGGATTACCCATTACACCCTGTGACTTCTGATATCTCTGCCTTTATTCTGTCCTATCGTATTGTCAGATCGTTGACAGAAAAGAAAGGTTACGGATTATCACTCACACGCCACGCGATCACTTCGGACTCAAATAACGATTCTATCGTCATCGGCTGTTCCAGTCTGGAACAAGTTCAACTAACGCAATCCGAAGTCATCGAACATACCAAACGAGGTCAACTTGAACTGCAGACGTGGGATTGTAGCAAACCGAAACTTCGCGCCTTTCTACCGTCGGACTACTATCTCACTGATGTAATCTTAAAAAATGTTGATCATTCTTTTACTCTCAGAGTATTGGGATGGAAGTGGAGGCCACCGGATGCTTCACCCGATGATACTCGTCACGGGAATCGTTACACCGACCAATTATCGCTTTTGACAGTTATCGCATCTAACCATCGGCGTCAAGCATCATCGGTTGATAATTCATCGGATATCGCTTCACTTGGCCATTCTCTGGCCGATCTAAACCGTAACGTGTTATGGTGGGCGGAGCCCTCCGGGTTTGTCCAGCCAAACGACTCTTGGCCCATTTTAGATGGCCATGTTAACAAAACTGAACTCCAATCTGAGGAACGAGTTCAATCGTCATTAGTTCAACATGATGATATTCTGCTGGATTTTTATTAAAAAAAAAATTTATCGTTTTCGGAAACTCCAACGCCTTATGGGTTCTTGTTATCTATTCGTACACAACTTTCATAACAAAGCCTCTCGTCGTTCGGATTTTCTACTTAATCATTTCGAAATTCGTATTCTATCTTTAACCAAACATTGGACATCACTCTCTACGGATGAGGTGATTAGAATCATAATTAAAAATCTTGTGCTTATCGCTACGTTTCGTACTTTGAATGGATCTTCTCTTACAAGACCAATCACCAAATCGTATCCATTACCTAGGCAATGTGACTAATCATCATCGTTTCGCGGTTCGTTTTATTCTTTTTTACGTCTATGTTAATCGTATCATTTAGTTTCTTATCGTCTAGCTTGTCTATATCTCGTTATCGTTTAAAATGACTTCTTTTGCTTCGTCTTCTTTTCATCTACGTCACGTTTCATGGCATTCTGCGTTTCGCTTAACGTTCAACTTTTCTTTAAAATACAATTAGCTGTATTTTGGTGGGCGGAATGTTTCATAACGCTGATGGATTTCATTCGTTTTGTGCTCCGATTATCATACGGGATCGGAGGAACCCTGATTTTGGACTTCCGCACAATAAGGGTGCCTACCTACACGGAAAACAAGTGTCAAGCGCTTTATCGTCAGTCCGTTGCTAACCACCGATCGTATCGTGACATTTCGCACCACGCCGAAGTGTTATTCATCATATCGTCACATAAAGTGTAAATCCTACCGTATCTTTCGTATACTTTGTGTGAACTCGTGACTCAAACTTTACCGAAGTTCTAACAATCAAATAGAACAATCTCGAACGCTTATGGACATCTATGACTGTCACCAAGCCAGAAGACAACAGACGTGAGTACCACTTAATTGTGATATACCTTTCTTGTTTGGTGGTTGGGCATAACTTATCGAAATCTATAAGCGTCTTAGCAAGAGTAGCCGCAAGGTTACCCTCATCACCATGCCCCGTGCATGTTCAAGTATATTTACCAAGTTCCGATATCTTTCCAATTAATTATCATATTAATTAACATATAACAGGATTAGTGTTACACAATCGGGTGGCTACGTAGGTAATTGCGTAAATGTGAAATTTCACTTCGAAATCTAGGGAAATAATTTTCTTGGGCTGAGCATCCCTGATTTTGAATTTAAGAAAATGGCGGAATAAAATTAATATAGGATGACTCAATGACTTTTGTGTGAGAAATTGAGGCGTTTTTATTTAAGATTAACTGCTTTTAATATAGAAAAACATTGGTAAAATGTCCACATTTCACCGCTACTGTTATTGTATTTTAACAAAGTGCAATATAAAAATAATAAATCATCTTTTTCATTGCAAATACAAGTGACATCATTCTTCAATTTTGTGTTCAGGCGTGATTTTGTACATTGTTTTAAGTATAACACATACAGAAACAGTGGTATTTATAAATACACTGATCATGACGATTGTGTAGTAACTTGTATAAAAAGCCCTATACTAAAAACAATTTGAAAATACAATGTCAAATATGACACGACTTTAACCTCAAATAGGCAAAATTTATTGCAGATTGTCCGCAAATATAGCCCTTTTCGTTAATTGTTGAGGGCCTAAATTATGTTTCAATAAACACAATAACTATTATTTATCTAAATCTCTATAAACAGTATGAAAATAAACCAAACACACGAAATGTTGAATTGCATAGGTACGTGTGCACTTCAAGTCATTTCAAATGTCAACACACTATCACCAGGTGACAGGTTAAGTGTGACGTCACAGTTAACCATTTCAGTAATGCCAACTTAACGCTGTGTTTTGAAAGAGGTTTAAAAATGCACTTTTTAATATTTTTTTAAAAACTCTGCGTTTAATATTATGAAATAAAACTTATATATTCAGAATCAGCGTTTCTTGGTCTGTATGAACATATTTTTTTAAAGCCATAATATTTTTCACTGGAGTTCCTTATTGTCATTTTTTTTTTTTAAACAACCCAGCCTTATTATTTTTTATTATTAATAGATGTGTTGATTATTTATGAATGAAGCATGGTTCTAATTGGACATTGTTAAATAATAAAAATACATATATTACGCGTGTTCTAGGTAGGTACTTACTTGCAGGGACTTTTTTCCTTTAAAAATCAAAACACGATATTGAATAAATTTATTTGTGCTGAAAAAAAGTTTAATAAAATTATTTTATGCTCAACAACATAATGGCGTCGTTTTGGTGAAATATTACAACAAAGTACCTACCTACTTAGTAACTACTTAGCCGCGCAAAATGAAATACAATACAACTACAATAGTGAGCTAAAAAGTAAAACTTCTTTATTGTTAATGGACTATTTGTCCGTAAATAAATAAATTATATACAGCGGGTACCCGGCATGCGTTGCGAGGCCACTTTAACCTCGGGGTCAATTAAACTGTAATGGTTCAATTCTAATTCCCGGGAAATAACATTATAATGCAAGCGCCTGCACAATTTAACATTATATACATAAGATATCCGGCAAAAGTTAGTGAAGTTTTACTTCGGTTGTGTGGTCTGAAGCACACTTTTTTTAAAGTTAATTTTCACGTTCTGTGTTAGTTCTTCTTCGATTGCGATGAAACTGTGGGGATTTGATGTGCGCATTCCTTCGATTCTTTCTGTGTAAAATGGTGAGCTCTAACTTCATGAAATTATGCATTGCTAAACCGTTCATCCGATTGCGATGAAACTTTGGGGATTTGATTGCTGCATCCCTTCGATTCTTTCTGTATAAAATAGTGAGCTCGAGCAATATGAAATTATGCATTGCTAAACCGTTCATCCGATTGGGATGAAACTTTTGGGATTAGAAGTGCACATCTCCTTGATTTGATGTGTGCATGCCCGCGATGGTTTTGTATACAATAGTGAGCTCTGGCATCATAAGATTATGCATTGCTAAACCGTTCATCCGATTGCGATGAAACTTTGGAAATTTGATGTGCGCATGCCGGCGATGGTTTCTGTGTACAAAAGTGAGCTCTGGCATCATGAAATTATGCATTGCTAAACCGCTTAACCGATTGCGATGAAAATTTGATAATTAACCGATTGATATTTAATTTGACACACACTTCTCCTCGCTTCATCCACGTTCACACGTCAAATCGCATAGTGTTTTAACCCGTTAGTTGCCTCTGCAACGTGCAAAACCTTAGATTAGTTAGAATAATTACACAAACCCGCTAGACAAACCCTGCTTTGCCAAACTAACCATTAAAAAACTTGGATGTTTTTTTTAATTTATGGTGACAGCGAGTTTATTTTAGTGAATTTATTTTATAAAATTGGTACTTCCGACAAATGTCATATTTGATTGTCTATTATTTAAAAAAAATGGAATATTCTGTATTATCCGTGCATCAAACTTCGACAACACGAACGTGCCGTATTATCCATGAGGTGGACTTACTGCATATTTACCCTTTACCTTTCCAAAATTAAGATCTTTATACTCCAAAATTCGTTCAGAAATCATTAACGAAACAGTCGTACACGTGAAATAAACTACCCTCTCGGGTAAGCAATGTATATTTCTTTCCATGAAAAATGTTTTTAATTAGAAATGTTTTCAGATACATGCTCGTTTATCAATTGAATAAAATTTTCATGAGGTTTTTTAGTAACGCTGATTATATTTCAGCTTTGCATATCTCACACAGATGGACATCTGTTCTTGTCTTGTGGTGAAACATCAGTAGTTCCATGAACGAGGACTGAAAAATATTTTGCAGAATTCAGTCTTTGCACCAATTTTTTTCTGGACAATTTCACCACAAATTGCAATAAGTTAATTTTGTACAATCGGGCGTCGGTAGCGTTTAACATCATATTTTCAGTGTGCTTTATTAGATTTCGGGGGGTGATCAAACCCCCTTGATCCCCCCCCCCCTTGCTACGGCCTTGGCCATAGATCACCCCAAGTAGTTCGCTACGTATGGTGACTTTGCAGGGGTGCCCGCATTCATGGGGTGAGGTATTTCCAGTTCTTGGCGGCGGAAGCGTCTAGCATGGCGGGCCGGATTGGGAGAGAATAGTTGAGGGAGTCCCTTTGGCTTCTCCTGCTGTACTCTCGAAATATCGCCTTGCACCGCTGTGGGAGAGATAGATTCAAACGTCCGTCACTCCTGGACACACTGATCCCCAGATTCCTACCCACCCTAATACCCTTTTCCTTCTCAGAACTTCCTCTACTTCCTCTCTTAAAAAGACCCTTCACACAGCGTCCCCAAAGATGACATAGGCCCTGCGAGGAATTATTTTCCCCAGAGCCTCCTGCGTGGAGTTAATGTGAGGAATTTGAAATTTATTGCGGGTATTTTGGAACATAAGCATTCCAAGGTCTTCCTAAACCAGTCTCTCCCAATCCGGCCTGCCACGCAGATAGTGAGCAGACGCATCCGCTGCCAAGATCTGGACAAACCACACCCCATGAACGTTAGTAATCAATTAAAGTTTCCTGGGGCAGCGGTACCCATACCCGCCTCCCAAATTGAAATGATGGAAATCTTTACTGATATTTTTGTTTATAATAATTAAAATACAAAGTTCTCGATTTAAGTTTTGTTCTAAAAAATTGGATTAATTGTTTTATAACTACCGCCTATGTTTGTGTTTGTGTTGTAGGTCAAATAATAATAAAGAATGTGCGTATAATACTTTCCATCGTTTTATTGTAAACAAAACATGAACCTACCAATTAATAAAATAAAAAAAACATTTAATTATTTTTAAAAGTAGGTCTGTTTTGTTTGATATGCAAAACATTGTAAACGACAAATGCATTGCATATTAGCCAGGCAAAACATCGTTACTGCCATTTATCTCCAAAGCAGCGCAAATTTAACTACTTCCATAATGTAGGGCGAACGGTATCAATAAATCAAACATTCTCTGTAAATTTGGGTACCATAAGTACATTACTTAAAAAATAAGAAGAAAAAAGTCTCCTGTAAAATTTTGTTTTTGTCGGTTATAATCTTTTGGCGATCATGGCTCGATATGTCGATACAATAAACCTATCCGATATTTTTTTATGTTGGAATTTGTATATGCTAAGTGAATGCAATTAGCTTTTCAGCAGGAACTTTGTTGAATAATATCAAAAATGCAAGTAATAATTATATAAATATCACCGAGCCATGGCCAATTTTTAATGTAAAACTAGTATGTCTTTACAAACATTATCATTGTTTTGTTGTTTCAGGTAGCATTGGTGCGGAGACTGTCCCCATCAAGGCAGAATCAGGACCCCGAAAAGAACATGGAGGGGGAATTCCTTATATGGAAATAGACATACACCTGCCAGATGTAAAAAAGGAATGCTTAGAACGTATTACTGAGACTAGTGCAGGTAAAGTCGTTTTTTGTCTGAATTAGTTTTAATATTTTTTTCGTATCACTATATGTAGATAAGTACTTACTTATTGAACTTTGTCCGCTTTCTTTTTCAGACACGATAACAGACCTGAAGATGCAATCTGGAGAAAATCCTCATTCATGTTCCCATTGTAACTTCACCTGCTTACACAAGTCTTCATTTATAAGGCACTTATACACACATACTGGCGAAAAAGCTTATTCATGTTCCCACTGCAGCTATTCATGTGCTCGGAAAGTAAGTTTAAGATATCACATACTTACCCATACTGGCGTAAAACCTTATTCATGTTCCTACTGCAGCTATTCATGTGCTCAGAAAGGAAGTTTAAGACGTCACATACTTACCCATACTGGCGAAAAAGCTTATTCATGTTCCCACTGCAGCTATTCATGTGCTCGGAAAGGACATTTAAGAAGTCACATACTTACCCATACTGGCGAAAAACCTTATTCATGTTCCTACTGCAGCTATTCATGTGCTCGGAAAGGAAGTTTAAGAGATCACATACTTACCCATACTGGCGAAAAACCTTATTCATGTTCCTACTGCAGCTATTCATGTGCTCGGAAAAGACAGTTAACAAGTCACATACTTACCCATACTGGCGAAAAACCTTATTCATGTTCCCACTGCAGCTATTCATGTGCTCAAAAAGGTGATTTAAGACGTCACATAATTACCCATACTGGCGAAAAACCTTATTCATGTTCCTACTGCAGCTATTCATGTGCTCGGAAAGGAAGTTTAAGAGATCACATACTTACCCATACTGGCGAAAAACCTTATTCATGTTCCTACTGCAGCTATTCATGTGCTCAGAAAGGACATTTAAAACGTCACAAACTTACCCATACTGGCGAAAAACCTTATTCATGTTCCTACTGCAGCTATTCATGTGCTCAGAAAGGACATTTAAAACGTCACATACTTACCCATACTGGCGAAAAACCTTATTCATGTTCCCACTGCAGCTATTCATGTGCTCAGAAAGGACATTTAAGACGTCACATACTTACCCATACTGGCGAAAAAGCTTATTCATGTTCCCACTGCAGCTATTCATGTGCTCTGAAAGCAAGTTTAAAAAGTCACATGTGTACCCATACTGGCGAAACACCTTTTTGTGTTCCCATTGTAAATATTCCTGCTCACGCAAGTCATCATTGACAATGCATTTCCTCACCAAGAGTTTTTCGTTTATCATTAGGTTATGGGGCCCAGTATAGCCGAGATATTCAGTGAAAGTTTCTACTAATAAACTAGCAGTGTTTATTAGCTATTAAGTAAAGCATAACCTCAACTCTCAAAAACATGACTTTCTTGAATCATTCTACAAAGTGTTTTTATGCATAAACATGGCAACGAAAAGTTAACTGGCCGTGAAAACTATGCAACATGGCAGTTTATAAGAACTAACTTACAACACGAGGATCTGTGGGATTTAAGATATAAAAGTTAAAAATTTTAATTCACTACCTGAAAAAATTAGAAACATGAACAGTAGCATAAAAAAATTAAAAACTCAGCTTAAAAATTATACCGAAAATTTAAACTGAATGGAAAAAAATTAAACCAACATAATAACACCCCCCATACACACAAGCCCTGCTTATTTATGGGGGTAAATCAAATACATGTATTATGTAATTAATTATTGTATAAAATTTATTGTAATTTATGTATCTTTTTGTGATTAAAAAACATAAACAATAAATTATTAATTCAGCCGACGGCGACGCATCGGCAGTGATTGACACGAAAAAGGACACAAAAGCATAAACAAAAATTATTCTTCTTGTCGATCCTATAAACTATGTACAGCGCATAAATATGTATGTATTCATAAGAAGAAAGGAGTGTGGGATAAATTGGCAGCGGCATTTGATGATTCCGGGCTGACACGCCGGGTTGGTCTGTGGCGTGGTTTGTGCAATACCTCGCTCAGTGCATCTAAATGTATTGAAGAATATGTGAGCAAAATAATGCTCACCAGCTCCGTAATATTGGCTACAAAGCAGAGGATGAGTGGCTCGGGACTTTGCTGTTCTCCGGTCTGCCCGACTCATATCAGCCAATGATTATAGCAATTGAAAGCTCTGGCACGAAGATAACTGCAGATTCTATTAAAGCAAAATTATTGCAAGATTAGACAAGAGAAATTGTGAAAACAACACAACAGCCTTCGCAGTAAACAAAAAGTTCATAACAATGACAAGAAATAAACCAAGGGTCCGAGATGTTATTCCTGTAACAAATATGGCCACAAGAGCCCTGAATGTAAATCAATAGCCAAAACCAAGGTACAGAATCCTACCTCATCCTATGCTGCTGTGTTTATGGCATCGTCTTATTATGATGACGCCTGGTACATAGACTCAGGCGCCTCAACTCATACGACGAAGAACAAGAATCTCTTCCAAAAGGAATCAACTCATGTAATAAAGAATATTAGAGTTGCAGACAATAAAGAGTTATCTGTGCAAAGCTCAGGAGAAGTTAGTTTAGATGTTTATGATGACAAAGGCCAAGAAAATAAGATTCTGTTTACAAAAGTTCTACATGTCCCCAATGACGTTATATCATTGTTTCCTAGCGTTCTTTATGCCATGCCCCACCGTAGTCTTTTCAAAAGTCATATGCCCCACCGGCATCTTTTTTAATTTAAACTTGTTACCAAGTGATGTCTCCATAAAAATACCAATATTTTGTACATCACTTATTAAAGCAATAAAAAAACAGTTAATTTTTTAGATAATTATTGAATTTTTAACAGGTTTCATTCTATTTTAAGTACAATTTGGTGTGTAATTCAATTTTGTACATCTCAGACATTTTTTTGTATGATCGATGAGCATACCCCTTTATATGTGGAATAGTTAATAATTGCCGATGCTCATCTTTGAAGCGTGGTGCCCCACCTCTGAGGCGTTATGTCCCACCAGTAGAAATCTCAAAGTGGAAGTCAAAAGTAAGGTAATTGCACTAGTCTCGATTTCTAGTACTTGGCTAAACTGCCACTTGTCGAGTAAGATTGTGTCTTACCAGTAGGTAAATTGCATTTAGAAAGTGCCAAAATGCCCTATGTGATGAGAAAATGTTTCCATTAAACGGCAAACAGAAGTAAAAGCGAAGAAATAACATTATTATAAACAATAGAATTAATTTTCATGTTTTTCACGTTATTAGAGAAAATACACACTCATTTTTTTAATGTTTTATTGTACGGCCACACTGAGGCCAACTTACAACTTCAAACATTCAGGCAATTGTGTAGAGGGGTAGTTCGAGGGTTTAAAGTTCGAGTTGGAAGGTTGGAGTTCGAGTTGGCCCGGGATCGCCTCCGAGGCGATCGGCGATGGCTGGTTTGTGCAATTGGCCCAACATATCAGTCTGCGCAATATTATTACAGAAGAGCGGTATGAAAATTGTAATTTTTTTAGCTTTACGAATCGAAATCAATATTACTGAAACCAAAGCAACGCCTGCACAATTGTAGCAAGTGATAAGATACAGCGCAGCCACAGCTGTTCGATGTGCGCCATTTTGGAATTCGGAGTTGGAGGTTTGGCCGCAGCCATCACACGATTGGCCAACCTTCCAAATCCGAACGAAGTTCGGGAATGGAAGGTTGGCATTATATCATGAGTTTGTGAGACAATGGCGAGTCTATTTATATAACGTCATTACATGTCCCTGGACTAGCATCCAACCTGCTATCTGTAAACCTAATTATTCGAAATGGTGGCCATGTAAAAATTGATAACTCCGGCTGTGTCATCTTGAACAGCAAGCATCAAATAGTAGCAACTGCAAGTATTCTTAACAACATGTACCGGCTGAACATGCCTGGAGGGCATGCTCACATGACTAATGTCGAAGAACAAGATGCTTACCTGTGGCACCAAAGAATGGGGCATCTGAATTTTCACAATTTAATGAAAATGACTGAAAATACTAAACCTGTAACTTTCTCAAACAAAACAGAAAATCTGACATGCATAACCTGCAAGGAAGGTAAACGGACAACGATTACCTTTTAAAAGTGAAGGAACAAATGTTAGCAAACCCCTTGAATTGGTTCATCCTGATATATATATATATATCAGGATGAACCAGATATTACGTTGATATATATATATATATATCAACGTAATATCTGTTGATTTTCCCTAATAAATAAAATATGTGGCCCAATGGAGACCCAATCTCTCGGTGGTGCGAGATACTTTGTAACTTTTTCGATGACTACTCAAAGAAAATTTTTGTATACTTTCTCCGCAATAAATCCGAGGCTCTTGGAAAATTTAAAGAATTTAGACAAAAAGTGGAGAATCAACAAGTATAAAGGTTCTTCAGACAGACAATGGCCTAGAATATTATAATAAAAATTTCTCCGATTTCCTGAAAAGTGCTGGAATCATACACCAGACAACTACACCGACGAGAATGGGAGTGCGGGAGGCATGAATACAATACTGGTGGATAGAGCAAAGTATATGCTACTCAATGCTGAACTGCCAAAGTTATATTCGGCTGTTGCAATACACACTGCTGCTTATATCATCAATCGTTCTCCAACAAAGTCCTTGTTGTTCAAAACTCCCATGGAAATGTGGTGTGGCCTGAAACCAAATGTGAATCATATGTGGATGGGAGGCAATGGTTCACCTGCCTAAAAAAAAGCGCAGGAAATGGGATCCAAAAGCACACAAGATGATCTTCATCGGATACTGTGACCACACAAAAGGTTATAGATTCATACTGCCCAATTCCAGAAAAGTAATAAAAAGTAGAGATGCTACATTTCTTGAATCTTCTGTGAAAAGAGACTTTGTTCCTGTAGAATTATACACAAAGAAAACTGAAATAGAAGAGGAAAGTTCAATTGATGAAGATTGTAATATATTATAATAAAACGAATATAAAACTTTATTCCATTTAATTTTATTGGACCGTAACCGGTTTCGGCTCGTCAAAGCCATCTTCAGACTGGGTCCAGTCTGAAGATGGCTTTGACGAGCTGAAACCGGTTACGGTCCAATAAAATTAAGTGGAATAAAGTTTTATATTCGTTTTATTATAATATATTATAATGGAATTCCACCATGAAATATCACTCTCAAAAATAGAAATATTAAAAAGATGAAGATTGTGCCTCAGAAAGTTCATATGAATCTGTAAACAGAAACAAATCCACTTCTGACAGTGAATACATACCAGACACCATTATTGAATCACCCCAAGAGAGAAATGCTTAAACTTACCTGAAGAAGGTACTTGCCTGTGTTCTTTCACCTTAACCTATTTTTAAATTATTATTGTTCTTAACCTATTTTTAAATCTTATATTATGTATGTTATAATATATGTTAATCCTGACAGTGTTCCAAATGAAATAGATCAATAAAAAACGCTAATTTCAATAGAATTTTGTTTTATTTTGGAGGCTGAATTATAAAGGGACTTGTGGGAAAATTGTGGGGAATTTGGTATTTCGTTCTCCCCAATTTGGCGATTTTCAATTATTGTGGGTATTTTAGAACCTAAACCTCGGCAACCCTGCTCATGGTTTATTTATGATCACACAAATACGTTGGATTGGTTTATTTATGATCACGTTCTTATAATAAAAAAATCATGTTGGAATTTGGAATATTTGATGTCAAATGGAATGGTTTATTTATACGATTTATGCCCATGACTGTGATTGTTTTATTTATGCATTACCCTATGCATTGAATTATAGAGGTGAATAAACAAAAAAAAATTAACAAAACAAAAAAAACGGCTTTAAAAAATGCACTAAAAAGTAAAAAAATAATTTCGTATTCTTCTACAACTTCATAATCAACTTACTTTTTCTAATCATCAATATGTAGGTACGATTGTTATTTTTGGAGTCGGTGTCAGCCAAGGTAGGTTTGTAACTACATACATAGTTATAAGTGAGATGTGCTTGTGTCGCACAAGCGACTTGACGAGGCGAGAGCGGGGTCGCGGCGTGAGGGGAGCTGTCAAGTGAACACGCCGGGTCGGATACCTTTGCTGACACTGACTCCAAAAATAACAATCGTACCTACACATCGATGATTAGATAAAGTAAGTTGATTATGAAGTTGTAGAAGAATACGAAATTATTTTTTTACTTTTTAGTGCATTTTTTTAATTCGTTTTTTTGTTGTGTTAAAATTTTTGTTGTTTTTTTGATTTTTAGTGATTCTGAAGTACATTAACTAATTTGTCTAAAACGTGCTGCTCATATGAGGCAGCAAATTTAGAGATTCGGCCGAGTTTCGTTAATTTGCTCCTAAGAATTGAAGAGTTCCGTTACTTTGTCATGGATCCGATAATCAAAACCTAATGGGCATATTAGATGGTTCAATTCTGCCTCGCAATTTAGTTGAAGCTACCAAATTGCACCGTGTAAACAAGACATTGAATGTTTCGATGTCATTGCGCGTCATCTTTCAACCGTGTTGAAAATATTCAACTTGTTTGATATTTTCAATGCGATTGGTTCTGTTGTCCATTCGTGCGCATGCGCGAATGCGGCGCATGCGCACGCAGCACTGTGCGCGCGTATGGAAGTGTCATGTTTATTTTGTAGTGAGTTGTCAACATAGAGAATGGTTTTTAAATGGAGGGAAGAGCATACGCCCCTGTTCTTAGAGCACTTTAAGAACTATCCAAGCCTGTGGAACATTAAATCAGAGGGATATAATTCCCGCGCGCACGACCTGTTTCGAAGACATTCTAAACTCTATGACAGCAATGTGATTCAATGGTCCACTTCTGTCAAGTACGTGTAAACAGCACACCCTTTCAATTATACGCCGTTCAACCAAATCGCATCAATGTGGTTGACGTGTAATATCGCAATTACCAAACACTCATAAAAATACCCTTGAAGTACATCCTTTCCAATAAAAAAGAATCATCGAAATCGGTTGGCGTGATATTGAGTTATTCGTCCATTTGTCGCGCACATACTCAATGCAAATTTAAGACTTAGGTATATGGTTTTCTCATGGCTGCCATTGTCGGAACTGGACCAAATTAAAATGTGACCACACGGAAAGCATTAGCTTTCAAATAAAAAAAAGAATCATCAATATCGGTTTACCCAGTCGAAAGTTCTGATGTAACAATAACCGTACACACCACAATAACCGTCATTGTAACTAGTTTTTGCTCTGCTTTAAAGTGATTACTAAGTGACAAAAACACTAACATCGGAAAGTTAACGGTAGTGATTGCTATTTGTGACAACATAGTCTAAAATCTTTAAACTTCATATAAGCGATTTACCGTACCTACTGAGTATAATCAGTAAAAACAAAAAACGTAATTTAACATTACTAAGGCGTAACGCAGGTAGCTCATAAATTTACTTTCAAAATGCACTGCAACATTTGCCCGGAGCCAGTAATAACAGAGGAGTCAATATTTGTGTGCTCGACGTGCAAAGGCACATTTCATCTAGCCTGTGGGGGAATTACTGAGAACAGTTTCCGTAGACTCACTCAGGATTCTCAGGAACGTCGTTCCCTACTGAAATGTAAACAGTGCAAAAACGCGAGGACAACTACTGTGACAAGCGCTTCGAGCGTAGCTGATACAATCAGCGGTAACGGACCTTTGAAGCCAGGTAAAATAAATATCAGTAAAGGACCGTCGACCACAGCTCAGGCCCAGACAAACTTAGAAGATCTGCAAGGGTTAGTCTTGGATAAGACGTCTAATCTCGAAAGAAAACAAAATGATATCTTGGAACAAAACAATAAAATTCTAGAAAGCATTCAATTCATGAGTGCACAATACAAGGACTTCCTAGGAAGGATCCGTGAAATTGAATCAAGGAATGAGGAGCTTACAAAAAAGAACATCGATTTGGAAGCCAGGATTAATGTACTGGAGAACTGTCTTGAATTCCAGGAGCGGGCTCTGAAGGCCAACAACTTAGAAATCAGAGGCATTCCAGAAAATAAGGGAGAAATACTACAAGACGTCATTTTTAATATATGCCAAAAAACTAAGTCGAACATCCAAATCAAAGACATAGACGCTATTCATCGCGCAGCAAATAAAAAAATAATATTCACCCGAGAGAAATTATAATCAAACTAAAATCTAACATTGCCAAAGAACAGCTGTTAGCGGATGTGAAATCATACAACAAAAACAACCCGAATTTGGAAGACAAATTGAATACTGCGAACATTGGAATTGCGGGACCGAGTACCAGGATCTACGTCTCCGAACAGCTGACATTTCGAGGCAAGCAACTATTTTGGAAGGCTAGACAAGAAGCGAAAACGCGAGGTTACCGTTTCACGTGGTCAAAGGCAGGGCAGATATATGTCAGACGGGACACGGGGTCTAATGCAATATGTATATCTGATGAAAGCAAGCTCGCAACTATGTGAAGCAACTGAAAGAATCGTACTACCGAGATATGTACCGTCTCGCTAGTTTCCAGGTATATGCAATAAATCATTAACTCGGCGAGATAGCGAATTTACCAATCTTCATTATATTATTAACCAGAATTTATATAGTTTAAAGTTAATTAAATATTTCACTGCACAAAGAAGGTACGAGCACCCGTCTCGCTCATTTTCACTTGTTATTTTTTTAACATACATTTATAATAATTTGTTATCACGATGTTTCAGCGACTTTAAACATTCTGCATTATATTACCAAATAACTAAATTATTTCCACACACACTTATCCATGCAACCACACTGGGAATAGTTTTTAAATTTAATAATATATTACTGGAACACTCTTCGCTATGCCACATACAACCAACATTTAATTATGTTTGATTTACCTTGTGATATTGGTAACCATTGAGGTATATACTGTAACTTGAATATAATTGATGATCTGAATAATATAAAAAAACTATAATTGGGGTTCTTACAGTCTAAAAATTATACACCAGAACATTAGAAACATTTCAAAACTTGACGATTTCCTAATTTTTCTAGACCAATTTAATTGCGCATTCGATGTCACAATTTTAACGGAATGCTGGATAAATAAAGAGTACACCTCTAAAATGATTCACAATTACTCGGAACATCACACAAATATAAATTTAAATAAATCCAGTTGAATTGTAATTTACATCAGAAACGGTCTACAAGCACAAGTCGACGAAATTTTACTACCACAAGCAAACTGTATGAAAATCGTACTGAATAATAACTTGTGTATTTTCGCAATCTATATATCACCCTCATTCCAAAATATTGACACGTTTTTGAATTCTTTACAATCAATCATCAACAGTTCAAAACAATTAGAACGGCAAATCATTTTAGGCGATTTAAATATTAATACGATTCCTGAGTACCACCGTCAATCCGAAGATTATCTATGTCTGCTTACGGAAAATGGGTTCATACAGACAATTAACAGCCCTACCCGAGTACAGGGTACAAGTAAATCTTGTCTAGACCACATTAACATTAAAAAAATTAAACATGTCGAATCATTTGTTATCCACACCACAATTTCTGACCACTACACTACAGCTCTCTGCCTTAAAATAAACCTCCCGCTACAGCAAAAATTAAATACATACCTCGAATAAACTACTTCAACCTACTTGAGGACTTAAATTCGGAAAAATGGGAAAACGTTCTAGACCAAAGGGATACTGATTTAGCAATGACGAAATTCATCACCAAGTTACACGATTACATATTATCTAAACACACTAGTAACAAACTCATATCTAACAAACAATTAAAACTCACGCCATGGATCACCCCTGGTCTTGTCAAATCAATACACAGGAGGAATCAACTACACAAAAAGGCGAATAGGAACCCAGAGAATATTATACTACAAACTCGATATAAAAAGTATAGGAACTTGTGTAAAAATTTAATTACACCAAATAAAGAAAACTACTTAAAATTATTTACGAAACCAACTATACGTCAAAAACACTATGGGAAGCATTTCGTAATATATTTAAAACTAAAATCAATAAATCATCTGAAATTAAATCATTGACCATTGATAACACTATCACGTCAGATCCAAAAAAGATGGTAAATTTTGCAAATAACTACTTCGCGTCAGTGGGAACCACACTGTCAAAAAAAAAAATTGAAAAAAATAACACAACTGAAACTGATCTTGCTATGATAACTGGCTGTAATCTCAGTCATAAAATAGATAACATTCGAACTACATCACAAGAAGTGATGAAAATAATTGACGAGCTTAAGTCATCCAATACGTGTGGCCCAGATAAGATTTCTTCAAATTTGTTAAAAATATAAAATCCGCCATAGCATCACCGATATCGTTCATTTGTAATCTAAGCTTTAACTCTGGAAAATTCCCCAATCATTTAAAACAATCAATTGTTATTCTACTTCAAAAAAATGGGGATAAATCACAGATTAACAACTACCGACCAGTTTCTTTGATCAACTCTGTGTCTAAAATTATTGAGAAGATTGTTAAGAATCGGCTCAGCCTGTACCTAGAAAACAATAACATCCTTTCCAATAGCCAATACGGTTTCCGACCAGGTTTAGGCACTGAAAATGCCATTGCCAAATTGACAAAAATTATCTTTAATAACATACATTGATAGAGGTACGAAATGCATTGCGCTCTTCCTGGATCTAGCAAAAGCATTCGACACTATCTCTCACAAAATTCTAAAGACTAAACTACAGCGCATCGGTATACAAGGTCAGCTCTTCAATTGGTTATGTAGCTCTTTAGATAACAGGAGCCAAAGAGTGCTCATCAACGACACTATAAGCGATTCAGCTAATATTAAATTCGGTGTACCCCAAGGAAGAACTTTAGGACCACTTCTATTCAATATATATATATATATATATATATATAAATGATCTATGTAACAGTTCCCTTGCCGACCACATTATCACCTTTGCTGATGATACAGTCTTACTATTTGAAGACAAAAGCTGGAATGTTGTTCACAGTAAAGCAGATGTAGGGTTAAACAAGGTCAAACAATGGTTAGACAATAATCTCCTAACACTTAACCTAGATAAAACCAAATTCATCCGTTTCAGAGCAACACAAGCAGGAGAACCAAAAGAAATACACAACATCATTATTCACCATTGTATTGACCGGACCACATGTAAATGCTTAAACTTAGAATGTGTCGATAGTATAAAATATCTAGGAATTATCATAGATAAGTCTCTGAGATGGGACGAACATATTGTCTCAACTTCCACAAAGATTAGAAAACTTACTCATCTATTCATGTCTGTTAGAAATATTCTTTGCGTAGAAGATCTGAAACAAATGTACCATGCCTTGTGTAACTCACTGCTAGAATATGCTTCCTTGGGATGGGGCGGCTGTTCCAAAACAATAATTGATCCCTTAGCAAAAGCACAAAAATCACTTTTAAGGGTCATCCTTAAGAAACCATTTAGGTATCCCAGTGAGCTATTATTTAAAGAGATACGAGTTCTTGATGTACGGCAACTATACATAAGAAAAATTATTTTACATACACAAAAACACCGACACCACTATCCATCCATCGATCATCTCCACAACACCCGCAATGCAGTGAGGAATCCAGTAATTCCGCCTACTACAAACACATCACATGCCCAAAGACAATACTCCTACTTATTTTTAATGCTTATTCGTTTATTTAATTTAATTTATGTGTTGTTATTTACTTTTTACCTTAACTTATCATTTATCTCTTTTTGTTATTTTAAAATATGGAATGTATTGCATTGCACTCCCCTGCATACATTCTGGAATAAACTTATATTATTATTATTAGGGCCTAAATTGTTCAACTTCATACCCGATGCTTGGAAACTGAAAAGTACAAGCATTTTACGGAAATTAGTTAGCAATTGGCTTCTGGATATGGGGAGAGTCGAGAGCGAACATATGCTAACACAATATCACATACCTAATATGTACTAAAAAGTTTATGTTAATGCATAAAAATAAAACTCTTGCTCTGTTTTTTGATCCGTGTAAAATAACGACTGGTCTTTGTTTCTTGTAAAATAACGACTAGACATTTCAAAAAATAAGTTTTGTAAAATTTTTATATTAATACATAGGAAATTCATATTCATATAGTTGGGTTTATAAATGGGTAATTTCTTTTACTTAGGAAAATCTAAAAATAATAGTACATTTATTAAAATTAAATGGTCATAAATGCATTGGAAATTCATATGTCAAATATTGGTGTATTATTATATACTGTGTGAAAGTTATGTAAGTGAATTAAAAATCATGTTTCTGTGAATAGTGCGGACGTGAAACGATCTTTTAAATATGTGTGCAAAATAATATAGCTAATTACAAGATACAGTTCAAACGCAGTAGCTAAAATTTCAAACTGGCATCGAACATTTACCAGATGTGGCCACCATTTCGACCCTTGGGTTATGCCCCTCGCATACCCCGCACCTATACTACACTACCCCGTGTACCCCTCACCCGCTGCCAGCCTCATGCCTGCCGTTGCCGGTGTTAATATTATGACGTTCTCAGAAGATAATCATCTGGCGACCTCTGCATCCCCAAATGCACCCCGCTGCCCTGCCGCCCGCCACCCGCCCCACCGTCCCCGCGCACAAGGAAGGATGAGATCGGACTGTACCCTCAAATGTGTTCGTAAACATTTGACGAACTGCCAGCCTCCTCTGCCCCCGCCCGCCCCCGCGCCCACGCACGCAGAAGGTGACATCGGTCGGAGCCGATATTATTAGCCTGAGTGATATTATAAACATTTACGGTGAATTTTCGCAATAATATAAGAACTATACACATATATAAACATTTAAGACGATATAAATATTTTACAGTGATAAGACATTATATATTTTGTATTTAGTGTTACGTAGAAGTTGTTAGTGAAGTAAGTTATTTATATTGACTTTTGCTATTGTTTGTTATGAGTATTTATTAGAGGTAGGTTGAATATGTGTAACAGTATTTTCGCGATGTTAAGGTAGTTTTTATATGTAGTGCTTGGAAGGGAATGGCCGACACAGGTGTCGGATGAGGCTCGCTACCCATTACATCGCCAACCCTTCGGTTGCGCAAAGAGGAGGACGGAACGTGAACAATGTAGAATTGGTACATGGAATATCAGAGGAGGGATGGACAGAAAGATGAATGAATTATGCGATACAATGGATAGTAAATGTTTGGACGTACTTTGTGTGACAGAGAGTAGAAAAAAGTGAGCGGTACAATGCAGCATAACGATAGGCTCGTCATCTGGTCTGGGAGACCAGATACGGAGAGGGCTTGTCAGGTTGTTGCAGCGCTACTGTCTCCCAGAATGGTTGAATGTATGTTGCAGTATGAATGTGTAAGTCCGAGAATAATGTGGATCCGTTTCAAAATTGGGTTGACAAGGGTGTTTCTTGTTATTTGCTACGCTCCTGTTAATTCTGAAAGCAACGAAGTGAAAGATGATTTTTGGACTGGTGTGAACGACGTAATGAGATTAAAAAACTTGAATGAAAGGATTATAATGGCGGGCGATTTGAATGGGTGGGTGGGAATTGGACGTGACGGATTTGATTCAGCCTTAGGTAAGTTCGGGGATAAAAGGACGAATGAAAATGGGAACAGAATACTTGAAGTATGTTTAGAGTGGAACCTATTTGTATCGAATACCTTTTTCGATAATAAAGGTATCCACCAATATACGTGGGAAAGAGGAAATGAAAGATCAATAATTGATTTTGTAGTAATTGACTCTAGGTTGAGAGCCGTTACCGAGGACACAAGAGTTTTCAGAGGGGCTGAGGTTGAAACTGATCACTTTCTGGTGGTATCAAGAGTAAACCTCTTTCGCGGATGGCGCTCTAAAGTGAAAACGGTATCAGCTCCAACAAGAGTCAAAATAGAAAAACTGCAAAACGATTATGTGAGAAGTGAGTATGAGAATTGTGCAGAAATGAGATTGAATGCGAAAGAAATGGATGGTCTAAGCATAGAGGAAACATGGAACCACATAAAGGTTAGTCTGCGAATCTGCTAGAGACGTGTGTGGAATAAGTAAGCAAGGTAGGAAGAAAGGTGATGCGTGGTGGGATGACGAGATCAAAGCAAAGAAAGCTTGGTTACGTCTGATAGCGACTGACAGTGCTTCAAGCGAAGAGAGAGATAGAGCGAAAGAAGTATACAAGGAAAGCAAGAAAAGAGTAAGTGTTGGAGTGAAAGAACGAAAGAAACGCCTGGAAGATGAAGAGGGAATAAAAATGACAAAACACTTCCAAGAAAACATTAAACTGTTTTGGAAGGAAGTCAAAAGGTCCCGGAGTGGCCCAGAGAACGGAAGAATGAAAGTGATAAAATCGAAAGATGGAAGAATGTTGACGAATGAAGAAGAAATAAAAGAAAGATGGATGAAATCTTTTGAGGAAGTCTTCGAAAGCAACCCGGGTGATAGTGAGTCCAGCGTCGAATCGGTTATGAACGATGACGGAGTGAATGTTATCAAAATCAGTATGGATGAAATAAAAAAATCGATTAAATGCATGAAGAATGGTAAGGCTGTTGGTTTCGACAATATTGCTGCCGAATACTTTAAAGGAGATAACCATATTATTCTCACATGGTTGTGCAAACTTTTTAACCAATGTTTAGAGGAGGGTTACACGCCATTAGATTGGAGAAGGGCTGTAATCATGCCGTTGTACAAAGGTAAAGGGTCACGCATGGAATGTGGGAATCATAGGGCTATTAGCCTGCTAAGTGCTGTCGGCAAGCTGTATGGAAGAATATTGATTGAAAGGGTAAGAACGGAAACAAAGGATAAAATATGGGATGTGCAAGGTGCCTTTATGAGTGGAAGGGGATGCATGGACCAGATTTTCTCCTTGCGTATGCTCACTGAGAAGTTTCTGTCGAAAAACCAGAAACTTTTCTGCGCCTTTGTAGATCTTCAAAAAGCGTACGACCGAGTCGACAGGAAAAAGCTATGGAAGGTGTTGTCCAAGTATGGAGTGAATACAAATCTCATACAGGCAATTGCGTCTCTGTACGAGGGAAGCGTTGCATGTGTTAGGGTGAACGGTGATTTTACGGGGTGGTTTGACATCACAAAAGGTGTTAAGCAAGGCTGCGTAATGTCACCATGGTTATTCAATCTATACATGGATAATTGTATGCAAGAATTGAAAGATGTGGGATTGGGCGCGAAATTGAATAGTCTGAAAGTATGTTGCCTGTTGTATGCTGATGACGCGGTGCTGATTTCTAACACTATGGAAGATCTACAGTCTCTAGTATCTAGGATGAACGAAGTATGTATGAATGTAAGTAAATCTAAAGTCATGGTGTTTGAAAGAGAGAGTACGAAAACAGTGTGCGATATAGTAGTGAATGATGAATACTTGGAGCAGGTGGATGAGTTTGTTTATCTGGGTAGTATGTTTACGAGAGATGGGAAGGCTGATAGAGATATTGAAAGGAGGGTAAATGCCGGTAACTCCATTAATGGAGGACTGAATGCCGTTGGAGCTAATAAAAAACTTTCAATAAAAGCGAAACTAGCAGTCCACAATGGAGTCCTGGTACCTACCCTGATGTATGGCAGTGAGGCATGGAACTGGCAGAGGAAGGATGAAAGTAAACTGAATGCTGTTGAAATGAGATCCCTGAGACGTATGTGTGGTAAAACCATGTATGATCGTGTTAGAAATGTGGATATCCGCAAAGAATGTAAGGCTGATGTAAGTATAATGAGCAAAATTATGAAAGGGACCGTCGGATGGTTTGGGCACGTAGAGCGAATGAACGAAGAAAGTAGTGTTAAAAGAATATATGATGCAAATGTGAATGGTAGAAGAAGTCGGGCACGCCCGAGGAAGACATGGCACGATCAAGTAAATCAGATACTTGAGACGGGCCATGTCAAAAGTCAGAATAATAGAAGAGTATGTATGAGACGATGTATGAATGTGAGTGAGGCAAAGAGTGTGTGCCAAGACCGAGTTGTTTGGCGGTCCGTCCTCTCTGCCTACCCCTGCGGGGAAATGGCGTGATGGTTAGTTAGTTAGTTAGTAAATATGTAAATCCTAATTATGCAACTGCAAATGTTCTTCAAAATAACACAGAAAAAATCTCATAATTGTGATCTCCCGAAAGAAACCATTCACTTATTCGGAATGCAATTATTAATGTAATTAAATGTAATGCCTTTGTAATTTCATTGAAAAAAAAATGGGTTAACTTTTTTAACTAAAATATTGAATTCGAAATTGGATAGGTCCGATGGTTTCGAACCCCTGCAACTCCATAGAGAGGTACAGGAGATCGGTACCATCGATACATCGCATCGGCTTGACACAGCGAAACATACTTATAGGTGTAAAGACACGGTTAATGTTGCAATTTTGCAAACCTTCGATCACTTAATTTTAAAATTGTTGGTTGGATTTTTATATTATGTACGTATTTTTTTAATCGTTACATTTTGATATTATATAACTCACTCTACAAAATTTTTGTTGCTTATATTTTTATTTAATTTATATACTTTTTATTCACATCGTAACTTTATCTAAACTATTTGTTTTCTCATGTTAAAGATGGAGGTACTGCCTTATTATTTATTATTTATGTAAAAGCCCTCTGGGCGTAAAATAAAAGAAATAAATAAACAACGAAATAAATTAAAGTTCTCGAAAACGAGCTTGAAAAATCATTTGTCATATATTTGGATTATAACTGTGTAATTTCTACTATTTAAGAAATTCTAAAAATTATAATACTTTATTATAATTAAATAATTATAAATACACTGGGAATTCATATGTCAAATATGTATTTTTTAATTTTTTTATTTATTGTTGTTATACGCCCGTAGGGGCTTTTACATAGATTAGAAAATAATATTTAAGATATCGAGGATTACACATACATATAATTTATACCAAAAGTTATAAAAGTGAAAAAACTTTTAAGAATATACAAGTAGTTTTTAAAGAAAAAAAAACCACTTGTATAATCTTGTGGAAAACCGTGAAATATTTATTGGTTTATAAATGTGTAAATTCTGACTATGCAATTGTAAATGTTTTCTAAAATGGCCTGGAAAGAATCCCCTACTTGTGATCTCACTAAAGAAAACACTCATAGAACATATAAATGTATTCACTCTGAATGCATTTATTTATGTTCTCCAAATTGACCTTGAAAAAAATCACATCTTTGCGATTCTTTTAAAGACATAAAGAAACCATCCCTTAATTATATATAATTCTTAATGTTCTCAAAAGTTGTCTTGATAGAAGCAAATTCCCGTGATATCTTGAACGAAACCATTCCTTTGTTAAGAATATTATGAACTAAATATACAATTTGGCTGTCCTGAAACGGGTATTCTGCCCAGTTGGACAGACAAATGATCACATTTTAATGTATTGTAATATTTATGCATATGTAAATAAAAAAATAAAAAAAAATAAAACAAACAAATAAAAATAAATACCTCCTCCCTTTTGAAGTCGTTTTTTTATGGCTTTTCACCCCAAAGGAGTGTTCTGGCCAGTGTCAAGTGAATGCTTTTGTGAGTGTAATTTTTGGTTAATATTAACTAATTTAGGATTAATAACAAGAACCTATCTACATTATATAATAATACTATACAAATAATAATACACAAAATTATTACAATAAAAAATGATTTTAATTAAACATAACAAGGAAATTAAAAGATATGCTGACACAATTTATGGTGCGTAAAAACGTTTAAAAATGGTTAAAATGTGTCAACAATTCTTATAGGAAGGTAATTATGTGAAACTTTGACATTCAGTTTAATTTATCCGTAAATCAATTTGAGGATAAATAACGTTTGATATTCCTTTAGTGATTTATTCAATTCATCAGCGGAACTGATCCAGTCTTTCTATGTTGTGTTATTATTTATTGTCTTTCTGAAAATAAAAGTATTTAAAGATGCACCCATGAGTTTTTAATTTTTCTAAATTCGTTAATATTTTTCTGCGACCATTTCTTTCTTTTTTTAATAATTTATTGGGCTAATGAGTTAACGGCACGGACATATGAATATATCTGGACCTGCCCTAAGTGATAAAAACGTATTATTTCCCCCTCCCCATGGAGGCTGCTGGAGCTCCTCCTTGGAGCCAGTTCGCTCCATGGGGAGGGGAGAGAGCCTCGCTTGAATCTAAAATATGTGACGTTATCATTCTTGTCCTGTACAGCGCGGAAGTAACATCCATACATTTAACGAGATAACACGCCAAAAACGGTAGCTTGTGATAATACTTTATACCCACATATTATGTGATCATAGCGAATGTGGGCAGTTCTCCAGTGTGGTCGTCGCTGGTTACAGGGGTAAGTAAATTATGAAACATTTGTAAAAGTGTCTTAACTTAACACGGCAACAAAATATTGCTATGTGAATAAGGGGGCGAATCTTTTCGGGGCGTACATTTGGCCTTCGCAAATATGTTATTAACGTGGCAAGCAATTCGCGCTCCCATGCAAAAAGGTCTATTCATTCAAAGCAGATTTTGCTTTTAAGAACTAAATGGTGATATTATAATGCGAGATGCCTATATACTGTCAGATTGATTTTTTAACGAATCACAGTCATCTTCCCCTCTTCGCCCCCCCCATAGTTTGGTTTTACCCCTCATCAGTATCTTCTCGTCTATCCATTTGGATGTCTATGGTTAACGGATTAGGTCGAATGCAAGATGGAAAAATGGCCTTGAACTTCCTATAAAAAGATCGAGTTCGTTTTTCCGTGGTTAAGTTGATGATAAAATCTGTACCTAGAAAAGGCCTGAAGATATCGATCTAGGGATTGGTTTATTAATGCATGATTTATTCTATGCTAGCAACACCAACAGTTGTCAGATGGTTCAAGCATGGTTGTCAGATGGTTGTCAGCAGGGGGGTATAACTCCGAACTTTTTTGTGTCGTGACGTATGATTCATGACCATATCATTTTATTGGTCCAAATTTCCATAGAAAGACTGTTGAGAACTGAGTAGTATATCTAAGTAGGATATTTATGGCATTATATGTCAAATAGAGATAGCACATTGTTCGAACCGAATATTCCTAACCTCCCAACGCCGGCGTAAATATTTGTGAAAATGATTCCTTGATATCATTGCGGTTTCGAAGGCTGTGAAGATATTGATTCAATTCGACATAAGTTACCGACCCACTTAAGGAGTGTCCCGATGCCTGGCAGCAGCAATTCGATCCTCAAAAGCATCCCGGGTGAGCGTTCGCTTGGTAATCGGCGTCTGGTATCTTTTGTTTAGAATAATGTGAAAATTGACCTGCAATATTGTGTTTTTCTAGATAAAATAATTGATAATCAATACCAGAATGTAATATCAGTGATACAAGGAGGACTTCCACAAGCTTTACCTTCGACGAGGACAAAATCAACGACTTCAAAGAAGAGGCAGATGATGAAATCAGAGATTGGCTCAGATTTGGTACGTTTATAAGTACATTTTAATAATATTTGATGATTTGTATAGCACCGTTTTTGTGAAAAATCACCTCGTCTGTAATGGACTGTTGGTACCTGCATGTATGTATGGCAGTGAGGCATTGAACTGGCAGAGGAAGGAAAAAAGTAGATTGAATGTTGTAGAAATGAGATCCCTGAGGCATGTGTGTAGTAAAACCATCCATGATCGTGTTAGAAACGTGGAGATCCGCATAGAATGCAAGGCTGATGTAAGCATACTGAGTAAGGTTAAGAAAGGGACGCTCAGATGGTTTGGCCATGTAGAGCGAATGAACGAGGAAAATAGTATACACGTTCCAAATGTGAATGGTAAAAGAAGCCGAGGAAGACATGGCATGACCAAGTGAATCAGATACTTGAGTCGGGCCATGTCAAGAGTCAGAATAATAGAATAGCATGTATGAAACCATGTATGAATGTGAACGAGGCAAGGAGTGTGTGCCAAGATTGAGTCGTTTGGTGGTCTGTCCTCTCTGCCCACCCCTGCGGAAACAGCATGATGGTAAAGTTGGTCATTTAACTGGACTACCTTTTTACACGGTGCAATTATAGGTTTTTGTTTTGAATAATGTGGTAATTTGTTTGAAATATTGTGTTTTTCTAGGTAAGAGGAAGTCTCAACTCTCACCCAGAAAGAGGAGAATGCAGTTGCAAATGGCGGGGACCAGGCGTCAATTGAGATAGCCCAACAAAATAATGCAACGGAACGCATCGCTACGAGTATTGAAGATTTTCTTTCCGGCTCTCTCTGAATCCATATATTTAAAGTATGCTCAATATAGGATGAAATTGTTGTCCACATTTATCTTGTCTTGATGTTCTTATTTATTATTTATAAGACATCACAATGAACATCCTTTTTTTTGGAAATCAGCAAAATCCTATAAAATTATCCTAAAAAGACTGCTTTGTAATGAATATCTTTCAACACCTTTAAAATATGTTTGTATATTATTTTGTGAATTTATACATATTATGTAGATTAATAAATAAATACTTTTAACATCTTGGATATTTTATTTTTAAAATAATTTTTAGGCTGATAAATTAGGTATTGGGTAGGGATTTATATTGTTTATGGTAGTACCCTTTTTTTTTTTTACTTTTCACCATCCTTGTCGATGGTATGTGACGTCAGAGTAATAAAATTTTCATTTTGACAGTTAAAATAGTGTCGAAACCAGTTGGGAACAAAAAGCCCCAAGATATCGATCTAGGTATTAGTTCATTTATGGTTGTCAGTTACGGTTGCAAATGAGAATGAGTTTTGTTTTTGTTGTTTTGAAGACCGCTGTCAGTGCTTTCACACATTAAACCAAGCGATCAGTAAGTTTATCTAATAATAACCCTGTGCCAAGTATTTGACTTGATTCCTTTTAGTAAATTTCGTTATTTCTACATATTTTGTCTCGCTGCACTCAATATCATAAATTTACGTCAACATTTGTGATTTATTTTTCGCATTTAAATTCGTAAACCAATATTTTTACTTTGGAAACATTAACAATTTAATATTACACAATATATGCGAGAACTGCTTCGACCCACGCAAAACTATTTTAAATTGACAGTTCTGCATTTTGTGTGGCTTGTAGCTTGATACACGAAAAGCTGGAACATACAATCTACGTAATTGTGACGAAACCACAAGTACCCTGATGATATACCACTTTTTAATGCCAGTCTCCGTACACGGCGCTATCCGAAATGTACTGAACTTGATCATTTTTCACGTGCAGCCGTGGAGTGAACACGCTGTCGTGCGATGTCGTATGACTTTTTTCCAACATCAATCCATGCCTTCTCCTCTAAATCGTTTCTTACGTATTCTGGTAAAGTATAGTTATGTATTTTTCCACTTCCTGAACAAATCTAACATTACTTTTATGTTCCGACGCCATTTCTGTCAAACACATAAGTTTCAGACACAAATGATGCAAGCCTCGCGTGCGATCAGCACTGTCGGTATCTTGATACTGGAAACCGACAGCCACCGCGTAGCGCAGTGAACGGGCACCAGCAAAATCGTACGGGGTGTACTTACTATCGGCGCGTATGATACGCGCACGAGGATCGAGTATCTCGTAAGTATCTCCGTGAACGGAGGCACTAAACCACACGAAAATTAGTGTCCGACCGAAACGGGACTTCACCGAAACCGAATCTTCGGTAGCTGTCTCAGTTTCGGAAACCTTTTTTAACATGTTAAAAATCTATTGCTTACTGAAGTTTGGCTTATTTTTTACACTTATACAAACAATTAATATGCGTTAAATGAAATAAAAAAGTAATTAGTAATTGAAGTACTATGTGATTTTTTTTATATTACCAAAACTTAACAAACGTGTTAACTACTGATTGGAACAAAAATTTCTCAATAATCGACAATTATGTGCATTGTAAAGGAAGGACCTCATTAATGAGTATTTTAATTTAAATTGCGTTTACAATCACAACATTCTTAAGACTAAATTTACCATTTATTGAAATCTTTTGCAGCCGAAGGTTCGGCAGAAAATCTCTTGAAGCTGAAACTAATGCCGAAACTAGATTTTTTTTGACCTTCGGTCGGTCACTAACGAAAATGTCTCAAATGCTAAAGTATTACCAACTGAATGCACTCTAAGTACAAGCGAGTATCAAAATGATTCAGTGCTGACTTTTTTATTAATTAACCCTAGAGATAATCTTATTTTTACTTACCTAAAGATACGTCTTCGTACTGAAGTTTTAAAAGTGAATATTTTACATATTATCATACTTACACAGTTTAAAGGTACTTAAATAATTAGTTTAGGGTTTTGTTCTTTAATTAAAACAAAAAATATATTGTAATTAAAAAAATAACAAAATGCAGTAAACCCCTTACATAACGAGATACGTTTTAAGACTTTCACGGCCAAAAGTATTTTCGTTGCTTGTTTTTGGGGTGTTATGCCGTGTTGCGCTACCTCCTTCTTTAGAAATAACACATAACATAACATAACACCCTTACATAATGTTACACCCCCATACACAAGCCCTGCTTATTTATGGGGGTAAATCAAATACGTATATTTTGTAATTTATGTAACTTTTTCTGAATTTAAAAAAAAGTTTTATTTTGTATCGAAATCGTATTATTCTTATATTTTATGAAAGTTTAAATGTTAATCAGTCGTTATACATAATTATTATTATTATTTTTTAATTATTTCACTAAATCTCATTTAAACGAACAAGTCTGAAAGTTAGGTAGATTATCTTTCTAAGATCAAGTAAATGGTATTTTTCGATCAAGCTGTTCTCGTTACTATATTATGCAATGCTGAAAAATCAGGGCTGTCGGTCATATCATAAACAATTTTATAATATATAAAAGAATAAATGTCAAGTCAGAAATGAGTCTACTTTCTATTTGAGAGATTTAATAATTTTAATTCTTTCTCTATTAATTTACGGTTTCAATCGGTGGACCTTAATGGTATATCATTAACATATCTTAGTAATTTATATTGAAATTTATCGACGGAATCGAAGTGGTTATTATTTGAAATAGAAAATAATGTCAAGATTATTAATTTCACCGACGAGGAAGAGGAAGCGTGAGGATAGAATTATTCATTTTATTTTGATGGTAGAAAGGTTAATTTATTCTGAAAATCTTATTATGTTTATTTACCTGGAGGTTTGTTAAGTTTGCTTCAAATTTGTCGTTTAAGTTTATTTGAAATTGAATACAGACCTCTAAACTTTTTATAATTTTGAAGAGTTTTAGATTTGATAGTTCAGTTGTTTGTTGAGAAGGATTTTTTTTTATTACTTTGTAAAATTTTACAAAATCCTTATGTATTGAGTCGGCTTGGGGTTTATTTTCAAGTGAGATTTTGTTCGAGGATTTATTTGTTTTTAGCTGAGATAAATTAGCATCACCTAACAGGACGCTATCACAGAAGTGTCATGGATCTTCTCAACCCAGAACCAGGATTGCAGAAAGAAGGCTCAAGTGGAATCGTGCATCCAGATATACAATTCCACCTACCGGATGTGAAGAAGGAAGGTTGGCAGTGGCAGTATGCTGAGAGTGTTCAACTAACAAGTAACTTGCATTGCGTATATCACAGAGATGTTTCCGATGGACGCACTCAATTCAGGGCAGCTGCTTAACGTCTACTTACCCTCTTAACGTCAATTGGTCCTTTTGATTTTCTGTTTCAAATATTGCCTTACATGAAACTGATGAACTAAGAAAATTTTCAATTTATTATGCCCGCAAACAGTTTCTAATTCCCCAAGCTGTTGCCTTGCCATATTTTATCATTAACTAGCGGACCCAGTTACACGTTGCTGTGGCTAACGAAACACAACGCCACGCCATTACCCAACCTTTATAACAAACGTCATTTGTTAAATAAAATCCACACCGCCCGTTTGTTTTTGCAAAGTTTTGTAGACCTATCTTCTCTGCTTACCCATGCGGATAGTCAGCTAGTTTAGAGTGGCTGGAGAACTAATTTAACAATACTTGTCTCTGATAGGTTCACGGTGCTGAAAAATGCTATATGATTTACCGATCACAAGCAGTTCGGATGAAATCTTCAGGAGAATCTGTGTCTTGGCATTAGGCAACTTTATGACAAAAACATACTAGCATACCTCTTCAAACACAGAACTATCTTTGAAAATATCCAAACTGCTCGAGATACTAGAACCAAAGGGCATAATCTCCTCCCTTTTGCTGAAATAACTTTTGGCCAAAGAAATTTTAGTTACTTTGCAACAAAGCTATACAATGCACTTCCACTGGCTATTATACAATACACAGTGTAGCTTAAATACAAATCTGACGCCAAGTCTTGGATTACCAGCCAAAACAGATCCAACATCAAAGATATTATCAAAACTAACTTATAGCATGTATTTTTTCAATGGTACATTAATGATTTTCTGTTTCTTTAAATGTAGTATTATATTATTATTTGTATTTTTAATGTATATTTTTATTACAAACTGGTAATGTTGTAAAGCGCCTGCTCTCAACATAGGTTTTCCTAGTGAGACAGCCATAAGACATCACAAATTGTAAGTCTAGAGTTAATAAAGATGAATAAACTAAAAAATATATAAATAACATGGTTCTCTCTGTATGAGCTAGATTATGATTTGGAGCAATCATTTCAAGCTCTAACTCAGAAACTGGAAAAGTGAGTTAGTACACTGTGGTTTAAGACAATCCATTTAACGTCTATATCTCTCCAAAAAGTAAATATAACCCATTAAATAATATATTCCAAGTATAATATTCCTATCCGATATATAGATTTTTTTACAATTGTAATTTATTTCCGCTAATCTACTGCAAGTAGCTTATCATCAGGAGCTTTGTTAAACAATATTATTTAATCCAACAATAAATACAAATAATAATCATGTAAATAGCGCCGACCCACCAAGATTTTTTTGTGTAAAACTAGCAAGTCTTTTCACATATTGTCAATTTATTATTGTTTTGTTAATCCAGGTAGCATTATCGCGGAGACTGTCCCCATGAAGGCAGTACCAGTACCCCAAGAAGAACATGAAGGGGGAATCCCTTATACCGAAATAGACATACACCTGCCAGATGTTAAAAAGGAATTTTTAGAACGCTCTGAAGCTATTATCGGCTCTGCTGCAGGTAATGTTTTTTGCCCAAATTCGTTAAAAAAAATTTGGTGTCATTATAGATACCTACTAATTGACCTTTATCCGCTATCCTTTTGAGGCATGATAACGGACCTAAAGCTGCACCCTGGAGATAAACCTCATTCATGTTCTCATTGTAACTTCTCCAGTTTGCACAAATAGTTCTCCAGTTTAATAAGGCACTTACGCACCCATACTGGAGAAAAACCTCATGCATGTTCTCATTGTAACTACTCCTGCTCAGAAAAATCAGATTTAACAGTACACTTACGCGTCCATACTGGTCTAAAACCTTATTCATGTTCATACTGCAGCTTTTCATGTTCTCAAAGTGGGCATTTAAAAAGTCACATTTTTTCACATACTGGAGAAAAACCTCATTTATGTTCCCATTGTAACTACTCCTGCACACTCAAATCACTTTTAACAAGGCACTTACTAACCCATTCTACAGAAAAACCTCATTCGTGTTCCCATTGTAACTACTCGTGCTCAGACAAATCACGTTTAAAAAGGCACTTACTCATACATACTGGAGAAAAACCCCACTCGTGTTCCTATTGTAACTATTCCTGCTCACGCAAGACCGATTTAAAAATGCACTTACGCACCCATACTGGAGAAAAATCTTATTCATGTTCCTACTGCAGCTATTTATGTTCTGAAAGGGGGCATTTAAAAATTCAGTTGTTTTCTTTGCTTTACATTCATTGCACCACGGGCGGGCATTATAACCTAAATTGCACCACGGGCGGGCATTTTAACCTAAAATTTTTCAAGAGCTGCACAGGTTAAATACTTTTTTGTTCATAATCTAACCGGGAAATGAATTTTGAAATTCTGTTATTCGCAAATCTCAAATCACGGACTGTTTTTTTTTCCACTGTGAGTCCGTCCGAATATCGATCATCTCTATTGCGTCCCAGGGTTGGTATGTCCAAAAATAAATTTCCCTAGATTTCAAGGCGAAATTTACCTAGATCTCGGGGGGTACCACCTTTTTTTGAGGTTGAGGGGAAGTTTTTTGGGACAAAATTTAAAATGTCACCAAAGAAATTGTTTTATGAGTGAAATTTTGAACTTTAATTGAAAAAAGGGAATTTTAATGCATCTTTTACCATTTCTTGTAGTAATTAAGTTGAAATGTGAAATTTCCAAAATCTGTGCCTAATAAAAGTGCTTTAGTGTTAAAACATTATTTCACCACTTTATATTAATATATTTCATTAATTAATATTGAGACCATTAATTTCAAAGAAGAAGCAATTTATATCATTACAAAACTTTATTAATAACATATTTAATGTGGTATTTTTTGTTAACATTTTGTTTGATGGATTAAACTTCAAACTTCTTCCTTCTTTCTTAATCTCTTGTTGAGTAGCCATCAATGCTACCACAGTATCTGTATGAACTTCCTCTCACACTGAATTTCCTCTCAACGGAAGCGTTGGAAAACGGTAACACGACAAATAACTGTTTGGGACTGAAAGGGACTGGGGGGAGTCTGGGAGTGTCAATACGTCCATTTTGCAGTTCGAGCTCCGAACTTCAGGAATCTCCACACTATTATTGTTAAGAAATAAAGGATACAATGCTACCATAAAATAAACTATAAAATCTTCCACCCAATGTACACATTTTTCAATATGGTTGGATAATAAAGAAATGCCCAGAATCCCCGCAAGAAGGTTCTCCCGGCAAAATACCCAATTCTGCAAAAATCTTAAAAATTCCTGTAATTTGGTGAATTCCGCCCAAATTGGCAACCCTGGTGGTGACGGTCGTCCTGTAGAGGTTTGATATAATCACTGCCATCTCTATTCTTCAAAGCCGAGCTGGTGATTGGTTTATTTATGCCGAGCTGTGTTCGAAGGAACTTAGATTTAAATGAATCAAAATAAAGAGACCCATTTGCCCAACAAGTAAATACAGTATTCCAGCCCCGATTTTAAAGATTTCATTGTGTCATACATTTCAATACAACGACTGTAAAATTATGGTGAGCCGTGACATCAGCACTAAACTTTTTAATATAAGTAATGTATTTTTTTTAAACTCTGCTTTTTATATTATTTTATAAAACTTATATATTCAGAATCAGCGTATAACCATTTTCTGACCCGGGACCATTTGTACGTTTATTTTTTCGACAGGACCACAAGGTACCCCCCCCCCCCCCCCACCAGGACGGACCAATTTTTTTGTGAAGTCGAAATTTTTTTTGTTTGTCAACTTTAATGGGTAGGGGGAGGGTGACACCACGTTATCCGCCCGTGCGGGGGCGGAATGGGATAGGGTGGGACAGGTTCTAGCAGAATATTTACCACAACAGAGGGGGCGGAATGGGATAGGGTGGGACAGGTTCTAGCAGAATATTTACCACAACAGAGGGGGTAGAACGGGGTAGGATGGGGTGGGGCGAAACGGAATACCATAATGGCCACTGACCACAAGGTACAATAATGATAAACTGAATATTGTCCCGATTTTTTAAATACACCACCAAAACCATAATACCACCCAAAATAGTCAAGCTTGTAAAAGCAACAATGGTCGGCTCACGGTGTCGAGTAAGGATAGGAGGTGAAACAGTGGGGGATTTTAACGTCTCCCAGGGGCTGAAACAAGGTGATGGCTTAGCACCTATCCTTTTCAATATTGTTCTGGAGCACGTCGTGAGGAAGACAATGATCAGTACCGACTCAAACATCTGCTACAGAAGCAATCAAATAGTTGGCTACGCAGATGACCTTAACATTGTCGGAAGATCCCTACAGGCTGTAAGAGAAGTGTTTGACCCTTTGGAGACTGCGGCAAGAGAGGTGGGTTTGCAAATCAATGAAAATAAAACAAAAATCATGATGCAAACCAGAACCCCTCACCGCATAATAAAAGATAAAGTGAAATTTAAAGACAATTATAATTTCGAAGTGGTCGAAGAGTTTACCTACCTGGGCTCCATCATAACGCAGGACAATGAAGATCCAGTAGAAGTAAGAAAGCGCATTACAGCCGCTAACAAAACTTACTTCACGTTGCTGCCAGTGTTCAAATCCCGAAACGTCCATAGGAAAACCAAAATAACCTTATGATAAAACAATTATCAGAACGGTCTTGGCCTATGGATGTGAGGCGGGAACACTGACAGCAAAGTCAGCGGAACAGCTGGACATCTTCGAAAGAAAGGTACTTTGAAGAATCTTAGGAGCGGTGCGAGAGGGAGAGGCATGGAGAATCCGCCACAATAATGACCTCCATTTAAGACTCCAAAGACTAAACATGGGCCAGACATGTGCACCGAATGCCAAGCACACGAGTACCGAAGAAGGTTCTGACAGGACACCCGGGAGGTAAACAAAACTAACCTAGACTGAGATGGGAGGATGATGTCAGGAAGGATGCAAGAGGATTACTCCATGTTGCAGATTGGAAGACGACGGCCGAGGACAGAGGGCGGTGGAGGCTTATTTTGAAGGAGGCCAAGGCTCAAAATGGGCTGTAGCGCCATTGAATAAGAAGATAAATGTTCTCAAATTTTAGTACAGGGGTCGTCCATTAATCACGTGATGTTTTTTAGCAACTTTTTAACCCCCCCCTGGTGATATGTTGTGAGGTTTTAGATTTACGTGTTTTTTTTTTAGTACAAAGTATATTGAAAATTTCTGAATATTATTGCGCGTTCAACGAAAAATAAATGCACGTGATATCTCATTTTACCCCTCCCCCCTCCTTGTGATATTTCGTGATTTTTTTCCGACCTCCCCCCCCCCCCTCCCCTTTCGAGCCTCACGTGATTAATGGACGACCCCTCAGGCAAAACATCGTAAGCGGCACTGTAAAACTAGATGGTTGAGTCACGTTGCACCTTCTGGATGAACTAACTTCTTTTACATTAGCTCCACACAGGAGGCTCTGGGGAAAATAATACTTATTGGTTAGCATGAGAACTAGCGTTGCCAATTTGCATGGAATTCCTTAAATTGCGGGGATTTTTTAAGATTTTTGAAAAATTAAGTATTTTGCGGGGAGAATTTGGAAAGAAGTGAAAAGTGCGGGGATTCTGGATATTTATTGATAATCCAACCATATTAAAAAATATGTAAATTAGTTAGAAGATTTCTTAGATATTTTATGGCAGCACTATAGAATTTATTTCTTAACAAATAGTTGGGGGATTCCTGAACGGGACCCCAACTCCAAAATTGACATTTTGAAATTCGCGACTCCCGGTCCCTTTTAGTCTAACAGTTAATTATCATTAAGTTTAATAATCAATTTGGGAGGCTGGTATGGGTACCGCCGCCCTGGGAACCAATATTGGATAACCAACACCTCTGCCATAGACAAGGCCGTAGCCAGAGAAAAATTTCGGGGGGGGGTTTTGTTTAGTGGAACAGTGTTTATAGTCCAGTCAGTGGGGGGTAAAAAAGGCCTTTACTTGCAAAAGGTCCAGTTTTTTCGACCTTGGGGGGGGAGTAGAGCTCGGGCCGCCATCTTGGATTGAAAGCGCCAAAATTTGGTTTAGTCATAATAATTCCTCAACAGTTGACTTTACAACAAACATGTCTATTGCAGACTCAAAAAAGACTATTTTATGACTTACAGCGGTAGAAAGAAGAAAATTTTGACAAAAAATCGTAAAACTCAAGTTTTGTTCATAAATTTTGTCAGAACATACAATATCATTTTAACGTACATTTCATTTTGAGTACTAGACTCCAATTCAAACAACTATCCTCCGTTGGTCACCATGATACAGGCAGCTGCCTAGTATGGTGACCTAATGTATCTCCTGAAGTAAATTTATTATGTATGTAACATGTACTTATAAATAAATAAATAAACGTTTTTCCATTGGTGGATTGACATTAACGCCAAACCGTTTAGTCTTTCCTGGAATTTCTGAGCCGTTTCAGAAAAGAGACAGTCATGTCAGGGGTACATGTGGAAACAGGCAGTGTCACCAAGATTTTTAAATGTTTGTGAATGTTTGGGAATAAGGTCTGGTCCTGGTTGCATTTTCCGAGAGCTTCAATAGCACATGTTGGTCGATTTAGTTCAGATTCTTCCAGCCATTTTATCTCTCACTTTTCTAATTCAGCTTTTACAGAGTCCCATTCCATATATTTTTTATAGAGCTCTTAGTAGTCTTCTTGATAATGAAGTTTTTAAATTAATTTTTTCTTTCGATATTTTCTTTTAAACATTTGGTTCGTTTTGCCGAGGACTTGATAAAATTTCCAACCTATTTTATAGTACCAATAGTATTTCGAATAGGTTGAACCTGACAAGAATGACATAGAGCCAAATTTAACTGCAGTGAGCTGCAATGAACGTATAAGGCTTCTGGATGTGACTCACGAATTATTGTCTGCACACCGTTAAAACTTTCTTTCATCGAAGAAGCTCCATTATATCCTTGTCCGATTAAATATTCGCAATCTACATCCAAAGATTTAAATTCAGATAAAATTGCATAAGCTAAATACTTTCCTGTTGTATTCTCAGCTGTTACAAAAGTTAAAAAATCTTCACGCAAGATAAACACATTCAGCCTTACTAAAAAAAACCTTCCACGGCCGATAATCTGTGTTGTTGCAACAACATAAATAAAGCCCGTATACAATAAAACACGATCTGTTACTGGTTACGCATTGCAATATGTTTTGTTTGTTCGTAAATTTAAATAAATATATATCACAAATATGGTACTTACTCACTCCTTGGAATTAACAGAGACGCCTAAATGGATTGTTTTTTAAAAATAGAATCTAAAACAAGAAAATAACTGACACTGTTTGTTTCTTGGAAAATTTTAATCATTGGTAAAAACTATGAGTTTGTGTATTGATTGACAAATTTCATCTCTTGCAAATTATCAAGTCACCTAAGGATTGCATTGACTGAATTTAATTATTGATTGCATCCAAGCATCAAGATCTACAAAACAAGGTTGGTGGATTTGTTATTTTCCCTGGAGTTTCTCTTTGTGCCATTTGTGATATATTTGTTCGCGCAAGTAGAGTTTTTTCATAATCATAATTTCTTGGGTATTAAGCCCAGAGGGTCTGGGGTTATTTACACACCTCAGGCTCGCATATTATAATGCAGTTACTAATAAGCTTTATTCCGTGGTCACGCTGTAAAAATGCATTTTACATCTAAATGCATTTCTGAATGCATTTTACATCTGACAACGTTGTGTATGGTTATAATTTACTTGGTAAAAATGGTTGTTTTAATTTTTCTCCGCAAGGGGCGTTATTGGCGCGCCTGCACATTTGTCCTCAGCGGCCCGCGCTGAAAAAATAGTTTGGTTTGTTCATGGCGGGATATCGAAAATTTTGTTATTAAATATTGTGATTTTACTAAATGATTTCTATTATAGTGACCTAATCACCCTTCTTTCATATATTTATCGTGATTTTTCATCAGTTTTAGTCAAGTTATTAGCGCAATAATCGTACTTTGAAAGTTGAACTGTCAGAAAATTGTTTTATAGGTTACATAAAAATTCAAATTTACATTTTAGGATCTTTACCTATTATTTATGTTTTGAACCGCTTACTCGTTAATACGGAATATTTTTTAATCAAACAGTTAGATTTAGCTTTATTATTACGAAAAACGAGTATTTATGTCGGGAGAGACCAAAAAACATGCAAAAAGTTTGTATTTAACATTTTAATTCTGTTAAAATTAATTCACCCACGCGGTAACGCCATTGTTTGTTCATCGTTTTTATTTTAACATTTCATAGACAATCAACCAATGCTGCCAATCATAGAAAAAGTATTATTGCGTAAAACAAAGTGAATGCATTATTGACAACAGCCTCGCAACATATTTCAGAAGTAAGGTTGAAAAAAATCAGGCCCTCAGTGTGGTAGGATCGTCTTCTGTCGCAGCATCAAGTCCGCTCTCGGGTGACTTCACTACTTTTTCCGCAGTAACGGAAGAAGATGTCACGCGTGCTATAAAGTCTTGTCCTAACAAGCAATGCGCTCAAGACTCCATACCTACCTGGCTCTTAAAACAATGTCTTCCGGATATAGCGCCTGTAATTACCGCAATTGTCCAGAAGTCATTAGTAAATTCACTTGTACCGGTAACACTTAAGAAATCAATCATAACTCCGATTCTAAAAAAAACAAACCTCCTTACCATAGTTTTATGTGCACTCTGTTATTATTATTTCTAAACGTAAACTGCCTCGTATTCTTTATTATAATTTAGTTTTAATGAATTCTTTTGGTTAATATTGTTCTTTAGAAATTGCTTTGTATGTACTGTATATTCTTTGTTTCACATAATATAATCAATTTTGTATTTTGTAAGGACTCGTAAGGAACACTATAGGATTAATTTTAAGTTTATTATAATTAAGCGCACTTGAAGTGAAATATCACAAAACTGCGCTGTATAAATCTATGTTATTATTATTATTATTATTATTGACAAGTTTGTACCTGTATTTTTAACAGTAGAACATGGAAAGAAATTTATATATATGTAAGACAATTTGTCTATTGATTGTTCTTCTTTATTGGTATTATTTATGACAAAACAAATCATGTGTTGCTCTGTTAACAAAGAAACTACATTTGAAGTTTATTTGTCGATCTTAAAAAACATTATAACACTTTAACACTTATTTTTCTGATATCTTGATTAATTGAATCTCTGCTACATAGCTCGTCAAAAACAATAATAATGTGTTTGTATGTCACCATGACAACACATCAATGAATCACATTTGAAAAGTAATTCATTATTTGAATACGAAGGAATCCCTATGCATACCTAGGTAGGTATTCCTTTACATCTCCCACCTAGGGTTAGAAAATTTTCCTAGAGATTTTCGCTTCTTTCAATACCTTTTTCTTTTTTTAAACTTCATTTTCTTCTGGTACGGGGGCAGGAATAAGTTTTGTAATATGGAAAAAAAATTACTCCATCTTTCTTTCCGTGTATTAATCTTGTATATTGATTGTGATAGTTTATCTTCGATTTTAAATGGACCAATCCTTAACTCATCTAATTTTCTTCTATTTAGTTTGTGACCATTTTCAACATATACCATATCGCCTATTTTAAAATTATGTATTGTTCTTTTTTTATCAATTAACATTTTATTATATTCATGTGATTTAATTGTTCTTTCTAATGCTAATTTTCTGTCTCTACTCCAGTCATCTGTTTCTTTTTTAAATTTAAGTTCATTTGGTACGAATGAAACATCAGTACCATCCAATAGGTATCTCGGTGCAAAGCCTGTTATTGAGTGTTCTGTGTTATTATATCTATCAACACAATTATGAGCAATAGTCGTCCATGCTTTAGTTTTCAGATTTTCATTTATCTTGCACCTTATTTTATTAACGAGTGTTTGGTTTAGCCTTTCGTTCAGTCCATTAGAAAACGGTGAATTTACTGCAGTGAAAATTAGTGTGATTGATCTTTCATTTAAAAAGTTTTAAACTCTTTTGAGTTAATTCCAGGATATTGGTCGGTGAGAACCATGCCAATTTCATTGCAATTTGGTACAATATTTATAAGTTTTACAAAGTCCTTTGCACTCTGTGTCTTTGAGGTTAATATATAAGCATATCGAGTAAAATGGTCGACTAAAAGGTGCAAATATTTTTTGGTTGATCAAGAGCCACCAAATCCCCCAATTGTGTCTATTGATACAATTTCATGTGGTTTTGTGGCAGGGCCTAAGTGCGACTTTAAACCATATTTAGCCTGTCCTCTTGTCGTATTTTTTATACATTTTATATTTCACATTGTTTGCATAAATCGGTGATATTTGTAGTTAAGTTCTTTGCTGCATAAAGTTTTCCTATTTTCATTTGTATTTGTTTTATACCTATATGACACATATTTTCATGTATTAGTTTTATAAATTTTATACTGAGTTCCTCTGACAGTAGTATTTTTTCTTGCTTTCTTACCCTCTTATAATATTTATTGTGTTTATATATTAACTTGTTTTTGTATTTTTTTATATCCTCATTTTTCTCTTGATCTGTTAATATATCATTAAATGTTACTAAGTTTATTATTTTTAATTGTTCATGTACATCTTTATTAGCTTCTAATACTGGGTTTCTGCTCAAGCAATCTGCCTCTAAATTATTCTTTCCTGGTGTATATTTTATTTTGAAATCATATTGTGATAGATAATAGGATAAATCTCCTAACTCTTCGTCCGTTCTAGATTTAATGTTTAAATTTTCCAATGGTTTGTGGTCGGAATATACTGTAAAAGGTTTGCCTATTAGCCAGTACTGCCAGTATCTTATAGCCTCTTTAATAGCGAAGCATTCTAAATATATAGCCTTTTTTTTCTTTTGGGCTTCATTTAATTTTTTAGAGAAATATGCTACAGGTTTTTCCTTTCCGTCTGGTTGAGTTTGCTTTAGCACTGCTCCGATACCTTTCAATGATGCATCTGTATATATGTTTGTTGATAAGGCTTTATCAAAAATTTCCAAGATTGGTTGTGAACACAATAGTTGTTTAATCTTCTCGAAAGCTTCTTCGCATTCTATTGACCATATGAATTTTTGGTGCTTTCTTAGTAAATTATATAGTGGTTCTAAAATTATTGAACTGTTAGGAATGTACTCGTGGTAGAAATAGATTTTTCCTAGAAGTTGTCTAATATTTTTCTGATTCTTTGGTGTAGGGAAATCTCTTATTGAAATTAAGTTATCTCTCACTGGTCTTACTGTATTATCTTGTATTATATGTCCGAGGTATTTTACCGAATTTGTTGCAAATCGACATTTTGTGAGTTTAAGTCGAAAACCTTCTTTTTCTATCGCCTTTAAAAGCTGTGATAAATGATTTATGTGCTCGGTATAGGTTTCTGAAAATATTAAAATGTCGTCAATGAAATTTACAGCAAATTCTGTTAACTTGCACTTTCTCAGTATGTTGCTTAGTATTCTTTGAAATATGGCTGGAGAAGTTTTTAAACCGAAGGGTTTTTTTTTTTTTTTTAAATATGTTTATTTAGTTATTAATTGTACAATAATTTCTCTTACTTTAATCTTACAAAACTGATCAATCAGTTTGATTGTAAAAAATCTCTCATTTTTCCTATTTATTTACTTACAACATATAAAATGTTTGATATTTTGGTGCTTAATACATATCTAGTAATTATTTAATAATATAATACTTAATATTAAAATACTTAACTAATTATTGTAATGCTTATTATAACATAAATTTTATTTTGAACAGTGGTTAAAAGATCTAGGTACCTATTCGTTCACAATATTATTTGTTTTTCATAGATTTAGGTATTTTTATACAATATTTTAGTTTTCATGTTCTATTGAAGTAGAATGATCTAACTTTAGTTTTGATTTTTGAATATGATGTCTCGTTTTTAATATTTTCAGGTAATGCATTAAATATTTCCGGAATTTTATGCCTTTTTGTTCTATCACCGTATACATTTTGAGATTTATTAATAATAAACATTTCTGCTTCTCTATGCCTAGTGGGGTAGTTATGGTTTACAGGTTTTTTGAATTCTGTATTCCAGAATTCATCTAGAGTTAATTGGTAATCTACCCTACTATGTATAGAGAGCACATTACACAAGGAGAACATTTTTTTATAATCGCCATCACATAATTGAACTTTTTTTTGCCTGATATCAATTTTAGGAAACGGATTTGTAGTTGTTCTATTTTATTTAAGTACGTTTTGTACGTTTATCCGTAACTATTTATTCCGTATCCTATAATTGATTCTGCTAATGCGTTATATATACAGTATAATATATTTTTATTAACAAAGTTTTTTAGGTGATAAAATTTCCCTAATATGGATCTTAATCTATTACATACATTTTCAATATGAATTGACCAGTTAAAATTGACATCTACTGTAAGACCAAGGTATGTATACTGGTACACTTTTTCTATATTTGGGCAATTACACTGCAGGGATTGGTTTTTTGTGTGCAAGCAATCATATGAATGACTTAATGTGCAATTCCTTATCCTGACAATTTGCATGTGGTGAATGTATAAGCATATATTTGGTTTTTTTTGCGTTGATAATAATGCCATTGTCGTGGGACCATTTAATAATATTATTTAGGTCAGTTTGTAAAATTTCCTGAATTTTTTGTGGATTTTTGCCAGCACATATAATGCAAGTTTCGTCTGCAAACATGTAGCATTTACAACGTTTTATTACGTTTGGTAAACTGTTTACTTGCATAATATAACACGTAGGTCCCGATATCGATCCCGTAGCTACCCAGTGTTTGCCAACATTTCATCACTTAAAATTCCGTCAATTTTAACTTTAATTTTTCTATTAAACAGATAGTTTTAAAAAAATTTATTTAAAGGACCTCTAATACCACATTCCTCCATTGCCCTTAGTAATGTTTCATGGTCCAATGTGTCAAAGGCCTTTTTAAAATCTATAAAAATTATGCCTACATAATATTTTTCATTCAAATGACAGTTTATATGGTCAGTGAATTTAGAAAGTAATTGTGTAGTACTTTTTTCTTTTTGAAATCCGTACTGTATGGGATTTATGATTCTATTTTTTTCTATAAAATTTTGTATTTGATTAAAGATAGCCCTTTCAATAATTTTATCAATACACGAGAGAATCGCTATTGGTCGATAGTTTGTGAAATCTTTGTGGTTTCCTGATTTATATATAGGTCTGATGATGGATGTTTTAAGTTCGTCAGGCATGATACTTTTACTTACACAAAGGTTAATTAGTTTATTCAGTACTGGGATTATATTATCAGCAATTAACTTCAGGTCTTTAATTCTTATTTGGTCATTGCCTTCTGATTTTTTAACATCCATATCATTAATAATTTTTTTAACATCTTTTTGTGATACAGGTCTAAATCTAATCGACATAATAGCAGGAGTTGTATACGGTAAACATGTCCATTGGTAGTGGCCTTCCTGGGTTACAAAAGCAGTTTTCTTTCTATCTTCAATTCGCAGGGGAATAGACTAGAACGCAGAATTTACATCCAATGTTGAAAAGTACTTACAGTTTCTGGTTTTTGTTACTAAGTCCTCAATCAAAGGAAATGGTTGAGCCTGAGGTACCACTATTTTATTTATTTCTCTAAAATCGATGCACAATCTTGTTTTTCTATTGTCTTCTTTTTTGAAAGCTTATGTTACTGGTGCTCCAAAAGGGCTGTATGATTCCTCTATAAGATTTCTTTCAAGCAATTTTCTTACTTGTTCTTCTATCTCTAACTTATCCTCTATTGAACATCTGTAGGGTCTTTTACTGCAGTATTTATCCACAAGTAGATCAATGCGTGCTTCACAATCCTTTACTGTTTCAATATCATATTTATCCTTTTCAAAGCTTGATTTATATTTATCAATAAGTTTATTTATTTCAGATTTTTGTTGACCATTTAAATGACTCAGATCCACTGTAAATTCTTTTTCTTTTGTATGTTCCTTAAAGTTTATAAAGTTCAAGTTCTTTTATCTTCATTTTCATTAGGATTGTTTTTAAAATGTATTTCCTCTTTTTTCAAGCTTTCTTCAGAGATTTGATCAATTTCCAAATTTTCATCCTGAATCAAATTAAACTTTTTTATAGTATCAAGTCCAATTAGAAAATTGTATTTGAAATCTCTTCCATCTACAATATAAACATCAATTTTCTTCTCTATATTAAATATCTTAATTTTTATTGTTGTTAAGCCTTTTGTCTTTTTTACACCATTAATGGTTAGTAAGTTTGTATTGTTGTGTATATTTTTTCCTTCATCCTTTATTCTTAATAATTTAGAATTTATTAAGGAAACATTAATAATAATATTTGGATGATTTATATAGCGCCGTTTTTGTGAAAAATCACCCCAAGAGCGCTGTAGATCCGGAATCATATATACCAAATATGTCTAATTTTCCTTCTAATGTTAGTTTTACTTTAATTAATGGTGTATTTATTCGTTTTTTGACTCATTATCACTCAATTCAACATCTAATACAGTATTGTTTACATTCTTATTATAGTTTCTCTTGTTCTCATAGTCATCAGTTTGTTTAAACCAGCAGTTTTCTTCAGAGTGAAAACGGCTACCTTTATTTAATTTTTCACAATTTTTGCAAGGCTTCATTTTATCAATTCTTACTCTATTATCAAATGTATTTCTCTTGAATTTATTACAATTATTTTTATTGTTTGTTTGTTCATGTTTACCAATTTCATTGAATAGATTTGCAGTCGATTTTATTGATTCCTTATCCATTTTGTACATTATGTAATCTGGTAGACCCATAACAATAAGATGAATTAATGTCTGAGAGTCAATATTTTTATTTATCTCTAATAACAATCTTTCTTTTTTTGTAGCATATTCTCGTAATGAACCTCCTTGAAATTTAAATGCAAATGCATATTTAACTTGTGACCAACCTTTGTTTCCGTATGTTTCACAAAAATTTGTTTTCCATATTGCCCATCCTGCGCTTAATGTACATTTTATTAACATACTAGTGTACCAATCTAGGCACTGTTTTTCAAGTAAATACTTTAAAGTCTCAATTTTTTCCGTCTCCTTTAATATCTCGAAACGTGTACATTCATTCTCAAAATCATTGATCCATTGGTTAACATTTGATGTTTTTCCTGAAAACTTCTCGAGTAAAAATCTTTCTGCTATTTTTCATAGATTTTTATTTTCAGTGCCTTTACTGATATTATTGTGAGAAAGTTTCGTTTCATATGTAATTTCTTCCAAACAAAATTTGGTAATTACAATTAATTACCAAATTGTAAATTCTCACCTCCATCTAAATAAATTTTCCTCAAATCTTCTGTTAAGGGAATCCATATTTTACGTGTTTGGTATCTTTTATTTAGACAATTCTTTATTTGGGTAAAGTTCGGTTTATGGGCGAAATTCCTAAAAAATAAAACTAGTTATTTTTATACTAATTTGGGGTCGGGGAATCCGAATCTGAAAGAATTAGGCGGCGGCAAGCAATATTAACTGAATTACGCGACTTTAAAAATTTTTATACATATACAGGAAAATAGCCATTTTGGAAGCATTTTGATTCCTAGAAAATCAAACTAGTTATTTTTATACTAACTATGGGCCGGGGAATCCGAATCTGAAAGAATTAGGCGGCGGCAAGCAATATTAACTGAATTACACGACTTTAAAATTTTCTATACACACACACATGAAAATAATCATTTCGGAAGTATTTTGACACACGTAGTACAAAGATCATAGAAAAACAAGATAACATAAATGTTTTTACCACACAAAATTAAGTGTTGCCATTAAGCAGTAATATTAATAAGGTAAAATAACATGTTTATATTTTAAGTACTTATTTTTTATAAATTATAAATTTTACTCACTTTTGTATCACAAACCATGTTACATAAACCCGGCGTAGCTGCTAAACTACTTGAAAACAGGGATGTTTTTTTGCCGTGACGCAAGCAGGCGGTACAAAGGGGCACAAACCATGTTACACAAACCTAGCGTAGCCGCTAAACTACTTGAAAACATATAGGGATAAATATTTTTGAGAGCTGGTAACACTGCCGGCACATGTTTTTGTATATTCCTTGTTTTTCTATGATCTTTGTACTACGTGTGTCAAAATACTTCCGAAATGATTATTTTCATGTGTGTGTGTATAGAAAATTTTAAAGTCGCGTAATTCAGTTAATATTGCTTGCCGCCGCCTAATTCTTTCAGATTCGGATTCCCCGACCCCAAATTAGTATAAAAATAACTAGTTTTATTTTTTAGGAATTTCGCCCATAAACCGAACTTTTTCCCTTTATTTTGGCATAAACATCCGTGGTCGTTATGGCGGTGTATTTGCTTGCACGTTTAAAATTGTCGGGAATATCAAATATGCGTCCATCATGTGTCTCGATTGAGGTTATGCAAATTATATTGGTTTTACCATCCGATGCTGCTGACACTGTAAATGTGAATTGTTACTTTTCCATTTCTAACGTCATTGTTTCTCTTCACTAAAAATGTAGTTTTATAAGACAATTTGTCTATTGATTGTACTTCTTTATTGGTATTATTTAGGACAAAACAAATCATGTGTTGCTCTGTTAACAAAGAAACTACATTTGAAGTTTATTTGTCGATCTTAAAAAACATTATAACACTTTAACACTTATTTTTCTGATATCTTGATTAATTGAATCTCTGCTACATAGCTTGTCAAAAACAATAATAATGTGTTTGTATGTCACCATGACAAAACATCAATGAATCACATTTGAAAAGTAATTCATTATTTGAATACGAAGGAATCCCTATGCATACCTAGGTAGGTATTCCTTTACATATAATTATATATTAATGCTCAGTTTTCTGACCGGTCACTTTCGCCTCGATGCGAAAAACGACCTTTGCGCCCTCGCGTTTTAACCGCCTGGGGATACACTTTCGCATCAGGCACTTTAAGACGACTCTGTGATGCCAAAACGACCTTTCGGATCCTCGAGTATCGCACACTTCAAGGGCGACTTTTGGTCAAAGGGGAGCGTAACTAAGATCGTATGAGAATTATTCAGCCCATAAATCTCAAGCCAAAGTGGACCTTGGCATTCAGGATTTCGGATGCATTCGCGGTCCGATATCCTTCTAAGTCTTCCGCACGAGCATTTGTTTTTTCGAAGATTGTTGGCGTAGGTATTTATTTTTTTTATTTTATTTATTTAATTCCAGAATACATTTTGTACAAAAAATTTGAGTAGACCCACAAAGCTGTCATATGGCAGCTTGTCTGCAGGTTCTAACAATTTAAACATTCTTAATATAATATCTAAGAAAATATTTGTAAATACATTTATAGTTTTAAGGAAACATTAGAATGGATCACATAATATTAGATAATTTAACTTACAACCATAAATATATAAGATATTTCAATATACCTGCCTAATAACAAGATATGTAGGCAGCTATATTAAGATATTCAAAGATACATGGAGTTTTCGCTCATTAACCATAGTTTTATCATTTTAGGACATAGTCTCTCATTTTTTTCAAATTTTATGTTTTTATTGATTTTATTGAAAATTACTGGTATTAGATATTCAAGAGTACGGCTTCCATATTTATTTAATATTTGAGGAGTTTTTAGGCCCTTTCCTTCTCTAAATCTTGTGGTATGTTTGTGTACAAGTAGGTGTTTATAAGGGCTTTCCCCCATATTATCCATAATAGTAGTGAACCAGTGGAGACCTTTTATTGTAAGTAAGCTCTCTGAGCCATACAGTAGTTTTAAGTTATGTCTCTGTTTGTAAATATTTGTTGTGACAATTTTTTTTATTATGGCAGTTTGTAAATTTTCAATATATTTAATGTAAGTAGTGCTTGCATGTCCCCAAGTTCGAATACCATATCTAAGGATGGATTCTACCATAGAAAAATATATGAGTTTAAGAGTACAATGAGGCAAAATAAATTTTAATTTGTAAAAGTTACTAGCTAAGGATCTGAGCTGGTTACAAATTTTAGCCACTTGTTTATCCCACTTAAAATTATTATCAACAATTATTCCCAGATAAGTATATTCATTTGTGAAATCTATTTTTTCACAGTCACAAACATTAATAATTCCTCTATGTATACAGTCAAAGCTATGAGCGGTTATTTTAGGAACATTCCATATTTTCAAACTTGGTGATTTTATGTACATGCATTTGGTTTTTTTTACATTAATAATTAATCCTACATCATGAGCCCATTTGAGAAGCTCGTTAAAATCTCTTTGTAATTCTTGTATAGCTATTTCAGGATTTTCATTTGATACAACAAGAGCAGTATCATCAGCAAAAATGAATCGACGAGCTTTTTTGAAAATCTTACACATAGCAATTACATATATAATATATAATTTTGGACCTAGAATTGACCCTTGCGGTACTCCCGATTTGATGTATCTTGATTTACTAATTATATTTAAAATCTTCACACTCATTTTTCTATTTGTCAAATAGTTTTTAAAGAATAAGAGGAGTTTACCCCGAATACCTATAAATTCAAGTACTTTAATTATTTGTATATGACTAAGTGTGTCGAAAGCTTTTGAGAAATCAATAAATAGAACCAATACATGTTTTTTACAGTTTAGTTGTGAATTTATATGATTAGAAAATTTTTCGAGCAATTTATCGCAGCTTTTATTTTTTTGAAAGCCATACTGGCATTCATCAATAATACTCAGATTATTTAAGTATTTATCTAAATGTATTGATATATATTTTTCTAATAGTTTTTCTAATGCAGGAAGTAAGGAAATCGGCCTGTAATTGTTTATTAAAGAGTGATTTCCATTTTTAAAGATAGGCCTTACAATACTATATTTTAGTTCATCGGGAATATGGCCCGTATCAATTATTCTGTTTATTAAGTGGGCGATTAAAGGACTAAGTAATTTAACATGTTTTTTCAAATCATACATACGAATTAAATCTATGCCTGGTGTCTTGGAATTTTTCATACCTCCGATAATTAATTCGATTTGCTTTGTATTTGCTCGTGGTAGATACATTGTGTGATTTAAATATTCCGGCGTGTATTCTGACGCTCGGACATCACATATATGTAATAACTTATTTACCCCCTCATCAAAAAAGTCTGCAAAATTTTCTGCCACTGCATCTTTCGATTTGGATTTTAAGAAATATTTTGATATGACTTCATCACAACCGGATTTATCTTTCCTTCCTAAAGTTTTATTAATTTCATTCCATGTTTTTTTAATGTCTTTGAAACAGTGATTGAATTTATAGTTATAGTATAATTTTTTTGTGTTTATTATTTGTTTATTTAATTTATTTCTGTATTTTTTTAAATCGATTTCATATTTTTTGTTGTTAGGTGAGTTTTTCCATTTCCTCCAAAGAGTATCTCGTGTTTGTATATTTTCAATGAGGCTATCATTCATCCAAGTTTTTTGATAATTGCGATATTTTTTATTAAATTTTGTGATGTAACTTAGTTCATAAATATTTTTAAATTTCGATTTAATTTCTTCGTACAATACATTTGGTTCAGATAATTGTAGCATTTCATTCCAATCAGTGATTGAGATAAATAGATTAACTTTTTTTTCAGAGAGTGCAGTATAGTACTCAGTGTGCGATATGTCTGAAGTGTGTTTGTCGTAGGTAGAGAAATAAATCGTCGTTGCAATTAGGTAGTGGTCAGCTATTATTGTTTCACATACGCACGAACTGATTTCTATGGTCTCTCTCTCTCTCTTATATAGATATGGTCTAGACAAGTAGCCGTTATATAGTTTGACAAAACTGCTTCTCGTGTCACATCGTTAATAGTTTTGACCAATCCGAACTTGGCCATTAGGTTTTCGTATTGGATTACAATCGGTTCGAGTTCATTTAAAATGTTTGTTCGAATCGCCAAGTAATAAAATGGATTCTTTAATGTCAATACTGCCCAATATAGTATCCAGTTCATGGAGAAATAATTTTTTATTTGTGTTTGGAGGTCTATACATTGCCAATAGATGTATTCGTTTATGTTTGTAAATAGAAACAGTGCCGTAAACGCATTCAAAATAAGTTGTTACTATATTTATTTTTTCGAATGTAAGATGATCCTTCACGTATACAATAATTCCGCCACCCGATCTATTTATACGACAAAAATAGTAAGAGTTGAAACCCGATATTTTGTATAGATTTACATTATTTTCATTTATCGACGTTTCACATAGCGTTATTATGTCAATATTTCGCTAGAAAGTCAGTAACATATTTCAATTCATTTTTCGTTTGCCAGCCGGCCGACTGGCAATCGCCCGGAAGCCAACATTTGGTAAAATAACGTCCACGGAAGTTTTTAGAACTTTAATTGACCGTCGTAATTATCACATTTCACGAAAACATCGTCGTAATATTCGTTTGAAATCTGACATGTGCGAAAAAACCGCGGAAAAGTCATATTTTGAAACAGATGTTTAAAAACACGTAAAATTTTCACGGAGACGCCTGTCGACAGAATCTAGAACAGCAGCTTTTCCTTGGAGAAATTCAAAGACGTATCGAAATTCAATTTCGAACGTTAGCAGATCCTAGCGCTAAAAAAATGCTGTTGTTGAACGATGCGTGGAACGAGATTCAAATTAATCGTATTCGTACGAGGGTGATTAATAATATTTATTAAATTTTCTTCAACCTTGCAATACTAAGCATGGAACGTTATCCAAAACCACCGCAAGTTTTCAGCGAGGCCCTGACAGCGTCAGCTGAGGTAATTTGTATGGAAAACGTTCTAAAACCGGCGCAGGTGTTCGATTTTCAGGCTCTGCTCGAGGTGGTTAGGACAACGTTTAACGGTTGTCTTGCCATATAAATAAAATATTATTTTAGAATATCGGGATGAACTAGGTAGGAACCCTGAAAATTACATAAACGGATAAAGTATCCACGGTAATCATTTATAAAGTATAACTAACGAACGAATTGACCAAATTGGAAAATTCTTTTTGAGTCGGTTTCGTTATTGTCAGGGCAAGGTTTGTATAAAACTACCGGTGAGCTCTGGAATTATAAAATTTGTTCAAAATGAATCGCCGAAATCTATATATGCGCATAGCTTCCGAGCGAATGCACCAAATTGGATAATTCTTTCTTTGCTGTATTCGTTATTATCAGGACAAGGTTTGAATAAAATTACTGGTGAGCTCTGGCATTACGAAATTCGTTCAAAAATGATTCGCCGAAATGTAAGTACGCTCATAACTTCAGAACGACTGCACGTAATTGAATAATTCTTTTTTTTTGCGTTCCTTATTGTCAGGACAAAGTTTGCATAAAACTACTGGTGAGCTCTGGCATTATGAAATTTGCATACAAATGAATCGCGGAAATGCATGTACGCGCATAACTTCCGAAAGACTGCACCAAATTGAATAATTCTTTTTTTTGTAATATGTGGCACGCGAGCTGTTTGAAAACTAAATGAAACGGCAATGAATTAATGAAGAGCGGGGGGGGAGGAAAACCAGGGAGGGGGGAGGGTAACCTGGGAAGGGGGAGGGGAACTCGGGAGTGGGGTTTGCGGGGTGGGGGAATGGGGGGGAGTAGAGTACGCTATGAAAGAATATTTTTTCTGTTTTTGTTTTACTCGAATAAAACAAAAATTTTGTTTCTAAAAAATTCTGAATAATACATTTTTGTAGCGCCGTTTTTGAAAAAATTACTACAAGTCTATTTAGTACCAACCTGCGCACTATGAAATGATATTTTTTTTACTGTAATAAACCTTATTTGTTGTTTCTAAAAAAATGTGACGAATACATTCTTGTAGCGTCGTTTTTGTGAAAATATAAAACAAAGGACCCACTTAGAACCTACCCGCTTAATATGAAATGATGTTTTTCTGTAAATCCTTTGTAAACCCTCCACCCAGCATCTCCCACACCCAAGAGCTCCACACAAGAGGCCGTGGGGAAAATAATTTCCCTCTGTGCCTATGTCATCTTTGGGGATGCTGTGTGGAGGATTGGTTTTAGGAAAGGAAGGAGATGAGAGTTCTGGGAAGGAAAAGGGTTTAAGGGATGGGTAGGAATCTGGGCTTCAGTGTGTCCTGGTCATCCGCCTCCAAGACCTAGACAAACCTCACCCCATGAACCCGGGCCCCCTACTATAACACCAAACGCAGCGAACCACTTGGGGTGACCTACGGCGTTGGTTATCCAATAAAGGTCAGCTTTGGGGTTTTTTATTTCTACATAACATTATACACAACGGGTACCCGGCATGCGTTGCAAGATCACTGTAACCTTGGGGTTAACTTAACTGTAATGGTTCCATTCCAAGTTCAGGGAAACTACATTATAATGCAAGCGCCTCGCAAACGCCTGCACTTTATTATAACATTATATACAACGGGTACCCGGCATGCGTTTCAAGATCACTGTAACCTCGGGGTCAACTTAACTGTAATGGTTCCATTCCAAGTTCCGGGAAACTACATTATAATGCAAGCGCCTGTACTATATAAAATTATATACAACGGGTACCCGGCATGCGTTGCAAGGTCACTGTAACCTCAGGGTCAACTTAACTGCAATGGTTCCATTCCAAGTTCAGTGAAACTACATTATAATGCTAGCGCCTCGCAAACGCCTGCACTATATTATAAAATTATATACAACGGGTACCCGGCATGCGTTGCAAGGTCACTGTAACCTCAGGGTCAACTTAACTGCAATGGTTCCATTCCAAGTTCAGTGAAACTACATTATAATGCTAGCGCCTCGCAAACGCCTGCACTATATTATAAAATTATATACAACGGGTATCCGGCATGCGTTGCAAGATCACTGTGACCTCGGGGTCAACTTAACTGTAATGGTTCCATTCCAAGTTCCGGGAAACTACCTTATAATGCAAGCGCCTTGCAAACGCCTGCACTATATTATAACATTATATACAACGGGTACCCGGCATGCGTTGCAAGGTCACTGTAACCTCAGGTTTCTTCATATATTTAATTTAACACACACTCCTCCTCGCTTCATCCACCTTCACACGTCAAATCGCATAGTGTTTTAACCCGTTAGTTGCCGCTGCAACGGGCAAAACCGAGTATATATATTAATGCTTGGTTTTGAAAAACTCACTTTTTTTCGTGGACCTCTGGGTGCAGGCGATAATCGACCGCTCCGTCTGTCCAGTTTCACCGACCGCAGAGATCGATTTGGCCGAGCAGGGCGTGTAGACCGGGATTTCATACAAACGCCCGTTCCAAAAAAACGCGTTTTGATGATGCGATAATCGACAATCTTCCCCCTCGATCCGCAAGACCTCACGGCGTATTGTCGCTTAAAAAAAACAGACGCTTACGCCCTTTCGATTTCCCTCGCCCGCCTCGGCCCGCAGGCGATAATCGACCGTCGCTCCTTCGAGTTTCACCGACCGCAGAGATCAATTTGGTGACACAGCGAGTCAAATCCTGTTGCGAAAGGTCAGTTACAGTCGCGAATTGACAGGTGACATCGTAGCCTACAGAATTGTCGGCATTTTTCGTTGTCTTTCTACGGCGAACCTATTTTCGCTCCCAAAACCGATCTTGACTAAATTTTTTTTGAAAAATATCGTGCACGGAAGATGTCGGCAACTTTTAAAAACAGTATAACACGCACCTCCCATGTAAAATATGTCAGGAGAAACCGAGGAAAATTAAACATTTCCAAAAAAAATCATGAAAAAACGCGTTCTCAAATTATTCGAGGGTTTGAATATTGCCAGTGAGGTAAATTTAAATTTGGGTAGGTACCTACTTTTCCATCGTACTATAGAAAAAAATCACCAAAGAGCTCGCACTTTTTAATTTTAAAATGCGTACGTATGTACACGAGAGTAGGTACTGTAGAGGTATGTTGTCTAGGTACCTACCGGCAACCACCAGGGACCTAAGGACCTGTTGTTGGATAGATTTGAATAATTCAACGCATTCTTAAAGTTTATTTTCACGTTCTGTGTGAATTCTATTCAACTTTTATCGTTTTATCAGTATAGGCAAGTTGCATCATGAAACTGAAATAAATATAGATTTGTGCTGAAAAGAAGTTTTTATAAAATTATTTTATGCTCAACAACATAATTTTTCAGCCATTTCTGACACCGGTTTCATACAAAACGACTGATACAGAATCGAAGTGCGACCCTGGCGACGGAAACTGTAATCTCTCACTATCCGACGAAGAAATTCGGCCGGAGTTATGTTTTCCGCCGACAGGTTCGCCAGTCGAAAGACGATAATCCATTTCGGAATCAAAGTGTCAAAAATTCCATACAAATCTCCATTCCAGTTTTCATGACGCGATAACGGACTCTTCTCCCCTGCATCGCGTACTTCCTTACGGCGTATTTTCGCTTGAAAATGCAAAAACGCTTAAGCCCTTTTACTTTCCCAGCCCCGACTCGGCCCCGCAGGCGATAATAGACGGTCGCTTCCTCGAGTTTGGAACGTCTCAAGTTCCATTTTGGCTCGACAGCGAGACAGATAATATTGAGGCAGGTCAGGGTCTCGAGTGCAAACTTTTAGCCTAAATAAGTTTTGAGAGTTTTCGGTAATGGTTTTACGGTACGCGGCATAGCAGCCCGGAAACCGATCTCGGCTTGGATGTTTTTGAAAAATCTAATACAGTAGAGAGTTCCGCAACTTTTAATACCAAAATTACATGCCCATCCCATATAGAAAAAGTCAGGAGATGCTGACAAAACTCGACATTTTCCGAAAAAAAATCACCAAAACACGTGCTGAAAGATTCCATAGAAAATGTTTATTTTACTGGCCAGTTCAAATTAAAACGTTATTCATTCGGGGTAGGTACCTAATTATTTCGGTAGTATTGCAAATATGATGAAAAAAGCAAAGATTGCCGGAATATAAGGAAACGCGCAGCTACCTACCTGAATGGGTACCTACACAACGAATTAGGTTTTAATGCAATAAATACTAAGGTAAGGTTGTTTCGATGATATATTGAGTAATTCAACTTTTTTAAAGTTAATTTTCACGTTCTGTATCGGTTCTATTCAAGTTCTGTTTTTTTTTTTATCATTAAAGGCCAGTTGCATCACCAAACTGAAATAATTACAGAACTTTCTTGAACTGAAAATTGACAAGAAAAATTTTGTAATAGAGAACTCCAGTCCAATTTTTTTATTTTTTTTAATGAATAAAGACATTCAAACTTAAATAACTGCATTTTTATTTTTATTTTTATAGTTAGTTTTAATAGTTAAAATAATTGTCAAAGTTTTAATTTTTAAAGACTCCCAGAAACGCACCGTATCTATGGTGGTCTTCACCCACCGTTAGTTTTTTACTTTTTAAGTTGTCATTTTGAATCAGTGATGTCATGTCGAGGGAAATTTCCCTAGATCTAGGGGAGAAAAATATTTTTTAGGGATAAGGGAAATCAGGACAAAATCTAGGGAAATTTCGAACTCTGGCAAAAATTTTATTACATATGACAATATTACTGGTAATATTTATATATATATATATATACGTATATATATTTTTTGGAATTCCTATGAATCTTAATTATTGTTCATGTACTTACATGCAATGTTATTTTTAACACTGACAACTCAAAATGATATTATGGAACGTACCCATACTACGTGACACGTTCGGGGGGGGGGGGGGGTATTAAAAATACCACGCTTGGTACAAATGAGCTTGGTACAAAAATTGCTTATGATTTTTATTTTGCAAAGTGTTTTTTTTTTAATTTGGAATTCAGTTTCTAATTCAGTGGTGAGTGTATTCGTACTTTTAAATTATTACTTCACGTAGCAAAAAGTGTTTTATTTGGAAAATCACGGTATTATTAGTATATTTACCAAGTTCCGATATCTTTCCAATTAATTATCATATTAATTAACATATAACAGGATTAGTGTTACACAATCGGGTGGCTACGTAGGTAATTGCGTAAATGTGAAATTCTAGGGAAATTTCACTTCGAAATCTAGGGAAATAATTTTTTTGGGCAGAACATCCCTGTTTGAATGAAGAATCATGGCCAGCGTTGCCAGAAGGTTACTTTTGTAACCTTTTAGGTGATTTTTTACTCTGAAAGGTTTCTTTCAGGTTACACTACTCAAAAGGTTACTTTTAGGTGATTTTTCAGAACCAACGTCAAACGGAATGCTCTTTTGTTTTTTTTTCGTGTTGGCTAACGGCTTGCTAAATCATGGACTTTACACTTATTGCAAAACTTTACTTCTTTCTCTTTCACACTATTGTGAAAGAGGAACACGTTTCGCTCAGTATTAGAATTCGGATCAGTCATATGGAATCCCCAATACAAAGTAAATATTGAAAGGTTAGAAAGAATTCAAAAAAAGACATTGAAACACCTAGACTTTAAATCTTTTCGAACATCAGAAAACCTAAAAGACTCATTAACATTCCATAATTTATCAACTTTAGAAGATAGAAGAAATATATCCGACCAAAAATTTTTATTCAAAATCATTAACAACGTTGTTGACAACAACTGTCTTCTAGAAAACATTAATTTCCACTGTCCAATAAGAAACATAAGATCAAACCAACTATTCATTTCTCTGAAGGACGTGCACAAAATTCAATGATATCTTTTACGACTCTGATATTTTTCATTTGTCCTCAGGCCAATTTATTAAATCAGTAATAGAAAAAATTTAAACAAATTGTTAATTACGAACTCTTCACCCCTGCTGCATGTTATTATTTTTTTTGTTTTCATTCTCATTATGTTTGTTTTCCTTCTTTTTATTATAATAATAATATTTGGATTATTTATATATCCTATAATATGCTTTATAATTTTTATGTTTTTTTATTCATTTCTGTTGTATATATATATATTTTTTTTTTTCTATCACTTTATGTTTTCTTTAATGTTTTAATCTATGTTTTTATATATATATTATAAATTTTACCGGAAACTTCGCTGGTTAATGCAACCATGTAATATGTTACTTTATTATTAAAATATGTATTACTGTTTGTTACCTCAATAAACTAAAAAAAATAAAAATAAATGTGTAAATTACAAATTAACCATAGCTTCTCGCTCACTCGACAAATCTGATTGATCGCTCAATCTGACTTTTTGCATTTTGAGTACCCGCTATTTACGCCGGCAAGGTTATGCAGGTAGAAAAAATATCAGATTTTTCATACCGGTATATACAAAACAAAAAACTCGCTCTACTCAAAAATAATCCAAATGGCTTATGTCCCACTTTAATACTGAGCTCCTCATGATGATTGGTTTATTTATATCCTCATGTATTCTATCAACTTTTTACCATTCCACTGGAAAAAATACGAAAGGTTATTTTTCACACAAAAAGGTTACTTTTTTTATATATTTTAGGCGACTTTTTACAAGACACGGCTGGCAACACTGATCATGGCGGTCATGGCAGAATGCTTTGTAATGAGTAATGAGTTTTAGGTGTGAGGTGTGTTTTTTATTCAAGATTAACTGCTTTTAATATAGAAAAACATTGGTAAAATGTCCACATTTCACCGCTACTGTTATTGTATTTAATCAAAGTGCAATATAAAAACAATAAATCATCTCTTTCATTGCAAATACATGTGACATCGTGTTTTGTGTCAGGCGTTACTTTGTAGATACATTGTTTTATGTATAATACATACAGAAACACTGGTATTTATAATACACTGATCATGACGAGTGTGTAACAACTTGTATAAAAAGCCCTATACTAAAAACAATTTGAAAATACATAACAAAATGTCAAAATAGGACGACTTTAACCTCAAATAGACAAAATTTATTGCAGATTGTCCGCAAATATAGCCCTTTTCGTAAATTGTTGAGGGCCTAAATTATGTTTCAATAAACACAATAACTATTATTTATCTAAATCTCTATAAACAGTATGAAAATAAACCAAACACACGAAATGTTGAATTGCATAGGTACGTGTGCACTTCAAGTCATTTCAAATGTCAACACACTATCACCAGGTGACAGGTTAAGTGTGACGTCACAGTTAACCATTTCAGTAATGCCAACTTAACGCTGTGTTTCGAAAGAGGTTTAAAAATGCACTTTTTAATATTTTTTTAAAAACTCTGCGTTTAATATTATGAAATAAAACTTATATATTCAGAATCAGCGTTTCTTGGTCTATATGAACATATTTTTTTAAAGCCATAATATTTTTCACTGGAGTTCCTTATTGTCGATATTTTATAACAACCCAGCCTTATTATTTTTAAATGTTATTCTATTTGAATATTGTGAAATAACAAAAAAAAATATAAATTACCCTGTTCTAGGTAGGTACTTACTTGCAGGGGCTTTTTTTCTTTAAAAATCAAAACAAGATATTGAATAAAATTAATTGTGCTGAAAAGAAGTTTTTATAAAATTATTTTATGCTCAACAACATAATGGCGTCGTTTTGGTTTAAATGTTATTCTATTTGAATATTGTGAAATAACAAAAAAATATATATATTTGCTGTTCTAGGTAGGTACTTACTTGCAGGGGCTTTTTTTCTTTAAAAATCAAAACATGATATTGAATAAAATTATTTGTGCTGAAAAGAAGTTTTTATAAAATTATTTTATGCTCAACAACATAATTTTTCAGCCATTTCTGACACCGGTTTCATACAAAACGACTGATACAGAATCGAAGTGCGACCCTGGCGACGGAAACTGTAATCTCTCACTATCCGACGAAGAAATTCGGCCGGAGTTATGTTTTCCGCCGACAGGTTCGCCAGTCGAAAGACGATAATCCATTTCGGAATCAAAGTGTCAAAAATTCCATACAAATCTCCATTCCAGTTTTCATGACGCGATAACGGACTCTTCTCCCCTGCATCGCGTACTTCCTTACGGCGTATTTTCGCTTGAAAATGCAAAAACGCTTAAGCCCTTTTACTTTCCCAGCCCCGCCTCGGCCCCGCAGGCGACGAGATAATAGATAATAGACGGTCGCTTCCTCGAGTTTGGAACGTCTCAAGTTCCATTTTGGCTCGACAGCGAGACAGATAATATTGAGGCAGGTCAGGGTCTCGAGTGCAAACTTTTAGCCTAAATAAGTTTTGAGAGTTTTCGGTAATGGTTTTACGGTACGCGGCATAGCAGCCCGGAAACCGATCTCGGCTTGGATGTTTTTGAAAAATCTAATACAGTAGAGAGTTCCGCAACTTTTAATACCAAAATTACATGCCCATCCCATATAGAAAAAGTCAGGAGATGCTGACAAAACTCGACATTTTCCGAAAAAAAATCACCAAAACACGTGCTGAAAGATTCCATAGAAAATGTTTATTTTACTGGCCAGTTCAAATTAAAACGTTATTCATTCGGGGTAGGTACCTAATTATTTCGGTAGTATTGCAAATATGATGAAAAAAGCAAAGATTGCCGGAATATAAGGAAACGCGCAGCTACCTACCTGAATGGGTACCTACACAACGAATTAGGTTTTAATGCAATAAATACTAAGGTAAGGTTGTTTCGATGATATATTGAGTAATTCAACTTTTTTAAAGTTAATTTTCACGTTCTGTATCGGTTCTATTCAAGTTCTGTTTTTTTTTATCATTAAAGGCCAGTTGCATCACCAAACTGAAATAATTACAGAACTTTCTTGAACTGAAAATTGACAAGAAAAATTTTGTAATTGTCAATATTTTATAACAACCCAGCCTTATTATTTTTAAATGTTATTCTATTTGAATATTGTGAAATAACAAAAAAAAATATAAATTACGCTGTTCTAGGTAGGTACTTACTTGCAGGGGCTTTTTTTCTTTAAAAATCAAAACAAGATATTGAATAAAATTAATTGTGCTGAAAAGAAGTTTTTATAAAATTATTTTATGCTCAACAACATAATGGCGTCGTTTTGGTTTAAATGTTATTCTATTTGAATATTGTGAAATAACAAAAAAATATATATATTTACTGTTCTAGGTAGGTACTTACTTGCAGGGGCTTTTTTTCTTTAAAAATCAAAACATGATATTGAATAAAATTATTTGTGCTGAAAAGAAGTTTTTATAAAATTATTTTATGCTCAACAACATAATGGCGTCGTTTTGGTGAAATACATATTTCAACAAAGTACCTACTTAGTACTTACAATACAACTACAATAGTGCGCTCTGGCATCATGAATTTATGCATTGCTTAACCGTTCATCCGATTGCGATGAAACTTTGGGGGAGCGGTCGACTACCTGTTCCCTTTGTAGGCGCTCATTCCTCGCTTCATCCGCATTCAGACAACGTTTTTTCTTCATATATTTAATTTTACACACACTCCTTTCGTCTTTTAGGGAAACGAAGGAGAGAAGAGTTCTGGGAAGGAAAAGGGTTTAAGGGGTGGGTGGGAATCTGTGCGTCTGATCATCAGACCTAGACACACCTCATCCCATGAACCCGGGCACCCTTGCAAAATCACTAAACGTAGCGAATCACCTATGGCAGAGGTGTTGGTTATCCAATAAAGGTTCCCGGGGCGGCGGTTCCCATTCCCGCCTCCCAAATTGAACCTCAGATCTGGTAAGTAAACACGGCCAAAGCCATTTCGAACAAAGTTTCGATTCTGAATGGTGGTTTTACACCAGAACTTATACTTTATAAGTTAATTAGTGTTATTGAGAAATAACACTAACTAATCGATCAAAAATTATTTGCACACATCGAGTTCGAACCCGCAATCTTCGGATTGCGAGTCGAGAGTCTTACCTCTCGACCTAAGGGGGCCCTAAATTATATTACGTTATTTTGATAACCAATTTCAAAATAATTTTTATTTCAAAATACAAAAAAATTAAAAATCCAAAAAAATTTTAATTTCAAAAAGTTTTTATATCCCAAAAAAAAAATCCAAAAAATTTCAAAATCCAAAAAATTTTAAATTTCAAAAAATTTAAAATCCAAAAAATTTTAAAATCCAAAAAATTTCAAAATCCAAAAAATTTTTAAATCGAAAAAATTTTAAAATTTCAATATTGAAAAAAATTTAAAAATCCAAAAACTTTTAAATTTCAAAAAATTTTAAAATCAAAAAAATTTTAAAATCAAAAAAATTTTAAATTAAAAAAAATTAAAAACCGAAAAAAATTTAAAAATCCAAAAAATTTGAAAATCGAAAAAAATTTAAAAATACAAAAAATTTTAAAGTTCAAAAAATTTTAAAATCCAAAAAATTTAAAATCTAAAAAATTTCAAAATATTTTAATATCCAAAAAATTAAAAAATCCAAAACATTTTAAAATCTGAAAAAAATTTAAGATCCATAAAATTTCAATATTATAAAAATTCCAAAAAAAATATTTTTAAAATTACTTTTTGAACACCTTGAACCAGTTGACCGAAGTGGCCCTATAGTAGGTGTACCAAATTGAGGAGTCTACTGCCTGTGCCCTCTATGTGGCGCACACATCTCGCTTGGTCTACATTCAAACATCGTTTTTTTTTCCAAATACTTATTGAACACACACTCCTCGCATCATCCACGTTCACACGTCAAATCGCATAGTGTTTTAACCCGTTAGTTGCTTTTGCAACGGGCCCAGCTTGTTATATATTAATACTCACTTTTGGAAAAGCTCACTCTTGATTTTTGATGCGAAAATCGACCGCTCCCCCCTTTAGTTTCGACCACCTCAGGGGTCACTTTCGCTTGAGGTGAAATTTTTCCCGCACGCGAAAATCGACCGCACCGCCCTTTGCGTTTCACCCACCTGAAGGTTCATTTTCGCTTGAGGAAAAAATTCCGTGCGCACGTCTCAGTACTTTTAATTTTGTAAGTTTGTTTTTGTCGACAAAATTTATTTTTGCTAGCGATTTATTCGCAGTAAAACTGATACAAATCGACGGCGAAAACTAGAACTATCAATTCGGCTCCGTTATATTTCCCGCCGATAGGTTCGCGTTTCCAAACGAAACATGTCTTTTTGCCCTTCAGTTTCTATGATTCAAATGCTAGGATTGTTGAGATAGGTCAAGATTTGAAATGTCAAATGTTTAGCCTATATAACACACACTTTTCAGAGTTTTCGGTAGTGGTTTTACGGTACGCGGCATAGCGTCCCGGAAACCGATCTCACTTGGATGTTTTTCAAAAATCTAATACAGTAGAGAATTCCGCAACTTTTAATACCAAAATTACATGCCCATCCCATATAAAAAAGTTCAGGAGATGCTGACAAAACTCGACATTTTCCGAAAAAAAATCACCAAAACACGTGCTGAGAGATTTTATTTATTTATTTATTTATTTATCTATAATAAAATATGTTTACAATGGTTTTATTTGTATGCCTGTCTCACTAGGGTATACCTGTGTCGAGACAGGCGTACAGGTATATAAATGAATATAACAATTACAAGGATATTTCAGGTAAAATACATATTATGAATAGAATTAAAACAGAAGGATGAATAAATCTTTTAAAGAGAGTTATTTTATAAATGTTGGAGATGGAGTAATGAAATCAATTCTGCCTAGTCTATTTATAGGTTAAATTTGACAGGATTCCATTATTTTCATTTGTTTTATATGGGTTAGGTTGTATGTGAAAAGTTATTTATGTCTATGTGTGATTTATTTTACAGATATTCGTGATAGTGTGGCGTCCAATACTTATAATCCATTTTTTAATATCTTGTTTAAATTTTGTAAAGGAGTCACTTTGTCTGATCGTAGTTGGTAGTGTATTGTATAGTTTGCAAGCTATGTATTTAGAGTGTCTTTGCCCGAAGGTGGTTTTGAAAAAAGGAGTTTGGAGAAGTTCGTTGTTTTTGGCTCGGGTATTGTGTATTCGTGATTTTGTGATTCCATAGGAAATGTTTATTTTAATGTCCAGTTCAAATTAAAACGTTATTCATTCGGGGTAGGTACCTAATTATTTCGGTACTATTGCAAATATGATGAAAAAAGCAAAGATTGCCGGAATATAAGGAAATGCGCAGGTACCTACCCGAATACGTAGATACACAATTAATTAGGTTTTAATGCAATACTAAGGTAAGGTTGTTTCGATGATACTGAATAATTCAACTTTTTTAAAGTTAATTTTCACGTTCTGTATCGGTTCTACTCAAGTTCTGTTTTTTTTATCATTAAAGGCCAGTTGCATCACAAAACTGAAATAATTACAGAACTTTCTTGAACTGAAAATTGACAAGAAAAATTTTAAGAATTGTCAATTTTTTTCTTAAACAACCCAGCCTTCTTATTTTTAAATGTTATTCTATTAGGATATTGTGAATTAACAAAAAATATATATATTACGCTGTTCTAGGTGGGTACTTACTTTTTTTTTTTCAATTATTTCTGGCTTTCACCCTTCAAGGGTGTTCGAGGCCATCATTTATAATTACAGAGAAAGGAAAGGTGAATTTATATATTAATTTTATTTAAATGTGCAAATTTCAGAATTTTATGGAAGATTGGAGTAGAGTTCAGACTTAGAAGAGATGAAATGTTGAATGGAGGAGAGGCAATTTTTGATAACGCTTGATAGAAGAGAGGATATTTATTTAGAGAGGGACAATCAAAAAATATGTGATCTAAAGTTCCCACATCTAGACCACAGAACGTACAATCTGGGGAGTCAAGCACATGAATTTTATAAAGGTGAGAAGGAACGGAACAATGTCAGATTCTCATACGAATAAGTAAGGAAATTTCTTTTTTGGAAAAATGGGGGAATTTTTGAAACCACGGTTTTGATGGGATAGTCCTTTGTATTGAGGCGTAACGGGCACCCTTGGATTGACTAGCAATGTTCCAATACTCTGTCCAAACATTGCGGGATCTATCTTTGATGATGGAAAAAATATCAGACAGGGGAATATGGTTTACGAGGGTAACGGTAGGGTTAGACGCTCCTTGTTTTGCCAAGGAATCAGCAATATCGTTACCCACTATGCCAACATGTCCAGGAATCCAAATCAGAGTGACAGTTTTTCCAGAGCTTTGAATGGAGGTTATCAATACTCGAATAAGACATACAAAGTGATCATCAGGATGAAGAAGAGGACTGGTTTTAAGTTTTTGGAGGGAACTGAGAGAGTCAGAGAGAACAAGAGAATGTTCAAAATTATTTTTTATTATATATTTGAGAGATTCAATAATCGCAATACACTCGGCAGAAAATATTGAAAATTGGTTTGAAATTGAATAAAATATTCTTTCATTACAATTATTGTGGTAAACGTTAATACCAATACCACAGTTAGGAGAGTCCGGAGATTTGGAGCCATCAGTAAATAAAAGAGAAGAGTTGGGCCATTTAGAAGAAATAATGTCATTGAACATATTATTGACAGTACGGGCTGGGAGATTGGAATGACTTTTAAGGATGCCGATCCCTTCTAAAATCGTTGGGGATAGGGTGACGTGACTATATTTTAATTTGTACAAAGGAAGAAGATCATTTTTGATAATTTGAAGCTGTGAGAGAGAGCGAAAATTTTTACAGATGGCAGGGAGAGGTTTAGTTCGAGCTCTGATTGTAGATGAATGTGAATGTGTTGAGTCGTTGAACAACGAGACTCTGGGAATAACCTGATGACTTTTAGAATTTAAACATTTAAGAACAAATTTGTCAGCAAATAGTTGACGCCTTAAATAAAGAGGAGGATCAGAACATTCTACTTGAAGGGAATTGATAGGCGACGATTGCATCGCGCCAGTTATTATTCGCAATGACTTAGATTGAATTTTGTCTAATTTACCGAGTGCATTTTTGGATGCAGTACTAAAAAGTGGGCAGGAATAGTCGAGATGGCTTCGAATAAGTGCATTGTAGAGCAACTTAATGCAGATAGGATGTGCACCCCACCAAACGCCAGTCAATGATCTGATAATATTTAAATTTTTTTCACATTTAGTAACTATATTATTAATGTGGGAAGACCATTTAAGTTTCCTATCAAATGTTACTCCCAAAAATTTAACTTCGGAAGCATTGGGGATTGGAGAGTTTTTAAATAAAATTTGAACAGGGGGGTTATTATGACGATTTGAGAAGGTGACACACTGACTCTTTTGTACTGAAAGATCAAGACCATTTAAAGTGAGCCATGTGCAAAGGGCATCCATGGCTTCATTAAGATATTTGACGGCGGATGGAATGATTTTGGATGATAAGAAGAAAGCTATGTCATCTGCGAACTCAACAACTTTTACTTGAGGGGGAATAGTGACATGCATATCGTGTGTGTATATATTATACAGTAAGGGGGATAATACATCGCCTTGGGGTAAACCCTTCCAAATTGACCTACTCTGAGGAGTAACATCTGGTAGCTCAATGAAAATTTTCCTATCGAGAAAAAGATTAATAATAGATTGGACAAACATGAGGGGTAAGCCAAGGCCTAAAAGTTTTTTTTTAAGAATTGGGATGGAAACATTGTCAAAGGCGCCTTCTATGTCTATAAAGACTGCAAGACATACTTCTTTGTTAGAAATGGATAAATTAATATCAGTGCTGATGATGGCAAGGTTATCTTGTGTAGATTTCTTTTTCCTAAATCCAAATTGGGATGGAGAGAGAAGATGATTACTCTCGACAAAAAATTCTAACCGGTTTTTAATTAATTTTTCATAAATTTTACTAAGGGTGGATGAAAGAGCAATTGGCCTATAGTTGGATCCAGAATTAGGTGATTTGTTTAATTTTAGAATTGGGATGATTATTTGAGAACTCCAGTCATCAGGTATTATGCCAGTCTGGAAGATTTTATTTAAGATGCTTAAAAAGTGATTTAGAACATTATCATTACTATTTTTGATAATGCTATAAGGTATACCATCTCTGCCTGGAGATGAGTCCTTAACTGTTGATAAACAATTTTTTAATTCAATTAAAGAGAATGGAGAGTCTAGCCAATGATCAGACATAGGAGTGTTGTGGATTGGAGTTATTTCATCTAAGTTAGGTACAGAAGGGGGGGCAATTTTGTCCAAGAACTCATCTATCCATTTAGAATGAGAAGCTCGAGGAGATGTTGGACTGAAGGAGGATCGAAATCTTCGAATCATAGACCAAACTTCCGAAATTGGAGTGTTCGGAGATACTGAACTGCAGAAGTTGTACCACCCGGATCTTTTTTTTGACCTCAATACCCTTTTGGCATTGGCTTCGGCATTTTTGTATATGAGATAGTTCTCCATAGTCATATTGTGACGATAGGAAAGAGATTTAGCTTTCCGAATTCTCACTACTTTGGAACATTCCTCATCCCACCAGGGAGTCGGAGGGAGTTTTTTGAGAGATTTGGTTTTAGGGGGAGGATTTGATTTATTGATTGCAGTTACGAGCATTGATTTGAAGGTATCGTAGTCATCTTTGACAGATAATGTATCGGTATAGGATAAATTTTGTATAAACTTATCCATATGTGAGTTAAATTCGTCCCATTTGGTGTGTTTTGTTTTAATCTTTGTCGAAATATGGGACTTGTCTGAATGGAAAGAAGTTTGATAAGTAAAATCAAAACATGATATTGAATAAAATTATTTGTGCTGAAAAAAAGTTTTTATAAAATTATTTTATGCTCAACAACATAATGGCGTCGTTTTGGTGAAATATTTCAACAAAGTACCTACTTAGTACTTACAATACAACTACAATAGTGAGCCTTGGCATCATGAATTTATGCATTGCTAAACGGTTCATCCGACTGCGAGGAAACTTAGGGGACTTGATGCGCGCATCCCTTCGATTATTTCTGTATAAAATGGTGAGCTCTGGCTTCATGAAATTATGTCTTGCTAAACCGTTTATCAGATTGCGATGAAACTTTGGGGATTCGATGTGCGTATGCCGGCGATGGTTTCTATGTAAAATAGTGAGCTATGGCGTCATGAAATTATGAATTGCTAAACCGTTCATCCGCTTGCGACAAAACTTTGGGGATTCGATGTATGCATGCTCGCGATGATTTTTGTATACATAGTGAGCTCTGGCATCATGAAATTATACATAGCTAAACCGTTCATCCGATTGCGATGAAACTTTGGGGATTCGATGTGCGTATGCCGGCGATGGTTTCTATGTAAAATAGTGAGCTATGGCGTCATGAAATTATACATTGCTAAACCGTTCATCCGCTTGCGACGAAACTTTGGGGATTTGATGTATGCATGCTCGCGATGATTTTTGTATACATAGTGAGCTCTGGCATCATGAAATTATACATTGCTAAACCGTTCATCCGATTGCGATGAAACTTTGGGGATTTGATGTGCGTATGCCGGCGATGGTTTCTATGTAAAATAGTGAACTATGGCGTCATGAAATTATGCATTGCTAAACCGTTCATCCGATTGCGATGAAAATTTGGGGATTTGGTGTGCGTATGCCGGCGATGGTTTCTATGTAAAAAAGTGACCTATGGCGTCATGAAATTATGAATTGCTTAACCGTTCATCCGATTGCAACGAAACTTTGGAGGAGCGGCCGACTACCTGTTCCCTTTGTATGCGCTCCCTTCATCCGCATTCAGACATCGTTTTTTTCTTCATATATTTAATTTAACACACACTCCTCCTCGCTTCATCCACGTACACACGCAAATTGCATAGTGTTTTAACCCGTTAGTTGCTTCTGCAACGGGCCAAACCTAGAGTATATATTAATACTCACTTTTGGAAAAGCTCACTCTTGATTTTTGATGCGAAATTCGACCGCTCCCCCCTTTAGTTTCGACCACCTCAGGGGTCACTTTCGCTTGAGGTGAAATTTTTCCCGCACGCGAAAATCGACCTCGCCGCCCTTTAGTTTCACCCACCGCAAGGTTCACTTTCGCTTGAGAAAAAGATTCAGCAGGGTCTCAATACATTGATTTTTCGTTTTTTGCGTGTCTTTTTTTGCCTACATCATTTATTTTTGCTAGCGATTTATTCACAGAAAAAAAACTGATTCGAACCAGCGGCGAAAACTAGCACCTCTAATAAAATCACTCAATCCCGGCTCGGTTATACTTCCCGCCGACAGGTGCGCATAAAAAACGAAAGATGTCTTTTTGCCCGTCAGTTTCTATGATTCAAATGCTAGGATTGTTGAGATAGGTCAAGATTTGAAATGTCAAATGTTTAGCCTAAATAACACAGACTTTTCAGAGTTTTCCGTTATGGTTTTACGGTAGGCGGCATTTCGGCCCAGAAACCGATCCCGGCTTGGATATTTTTAAAATTTATTTTACAGTACAGAATTCCGCAACTTTTGACATCAATATAACATGCCCATACCATGTAAAAAAACTTCGGGAGAAGCTGCCAAAACTCGCACATTTTCAAAAAAAAACACCACATAAACGTGCTTAGTGATTGCTTCAGAAGTTTAAATTTTACTGGCCAGCTAAATTTAAATGTTATTCATCGCAGAATAGGTACTTATTTCGGTAGTATTGCAAATATGATGAAAAAAGCAAAAAGATTGCTGGAATTTTCGAGGAAATGCGCAGGTACTTACCGCAATGGGTACCTACACAACTAATTAGGTTTTAATGCAATAGACTCTAAGGTAAAGTTGTTTCAATGATTCTGAATAATTCAACATTTTTTAAGTTAATTCTCACGTTCCATGTTAGTTCAATTCAAGTTCCGTTGTTTTATCATTATAGGCCAGTTACATCACAAAACTGAAATAATTACAGAACCCGAACGGAACTTTCTAGAACTGAAAATTTACTAGAAAAATTTTAAGAATTGTCAATTTTTTTTTTTTAAACAACCCAGCCTTATTATTTTTTATTATTAATAGATGTGTTGATTATTTATGAATGAAGCATGGTTCTAATTGGACATTGTTAAATAATAAAAATACATATATTACGCGTGTTCTAGGTAGGTACTTACTTGCAGGGACTTTTTTCCTTTAAAAATCAAAACACGATATTGAATAAATTTATTTGTGCTGAAAAAAAGTTTAATAAAATTATTTTATGCTCAACAACATAATGGCGTCGTTTTGGTGAAATATTACAACAAAGTACCTACCTACTTAGTAACTACTTAGCCGCGCAAAATGAAATACAATACAACTACAATAGTGAGCTAAAAAGTAAAACTTCTATATTGTTAATGGACTATTTGTCCGTAAATAAATAAATTATATACAGCGGGTACCCGGCATGCGTTGCGAGGCCACTTTAACCTCGGGGTCAATTAAACTGTAATGGTTCAATCCCAATTCCCGGGAAATAACATTTTAATGCAAGCGCCTGCAATATATAACATTATATACAACGGGTACCCGGCATGTGCTGCAAGGCCACTTTAACCTTGGGGTCAATTGGACTGTAATGGTTCCATCCCAAGTCCCGGGAAACTACGTTATAATGCAAGCGCCTGCACTACATAACATTATATACAATGGGTACCCGGCATGCGTTGCAAGGTCACTGTAACCTCGGGGTCGACTTTACTGCAATGGTTCCATCCCATTCAATTACATTTTTATGCAAGCGCCTGCAATATATGACATTATTTACAACGGGTACCCGGCATGCGTTGCAAAGCCACTTTAACCTCGGGGTCAATTAAACTGTAATGTTTTCATCCCAAGTTCCGGGGAACTACATTATAATGCAAGCGCCTGCACTATATAAAATTATATACAACGGGTACCCGGCATGCGTTGCAAGGTCACTTAAACCTCGGGGTCAATTAAACTGTAATGGTTCCATCCCAAATCCCGGGAAACAACATTATAATGCAATCGTCTGCACTACATAACATTATGTACAACGGGTACCCGGCATGCGTTGCAAGGTCACTTTAACATCGGGGTCAACTTAACTGTAATGGTTCCATCCCAAGTTCCGGGAAACTACATAATAATGCAAGCGCCTGCACAATTTAACATTATATACATAAGATATCCGGCAAAAGTTAGTGAAGTTTTACTTCGGTCGTGTGGTCTGAAGCACACTTTTTTTAAAGTTAATTTTCACGTTCTGTGTTAGTTCTTCTTCGATTGCGATGAAACTTAATGATTGGGGATTTGATGTGCGCATTCCTTCGATTCTTTCTGTGTAAAATAGTGAGCTCGAGCATTATGAAATTATGAATTGCTAAACCGTTCATCTAATTGGGATGAAACTTTTGGGATTAGAAGTGCACATCTCCTTGATTTGATGTGTGCATGCCCGCGATGGTTTTTGTATACAATAGTGAGCTCTGGCATCATAAGATTATGCATTGCTATACCGTTCATCCGATTGCGATGAAACTTTGGGAATTTGATGTGCGCATGCCGGCGATGGTTTCTGTGTACAAAAGTGAGCTCTGGCATCATGAAATTATGCATTTCTAAACCGTTTAACCGATTGCGATGAAAATTTGATATTTAACCGATTGATATTTAATTTGACACACACTTCTCCTCGCTTCATCCACGTTCACACGTCAAATCACATAGTGTTTTAACCCGTTAGTTGCCTCTGCAACGTGCAAAACCTTAGATTAGTTAGAATAATTACACAAACCCGCTAGACAAACCCTGCTTTGCCAAACAAACCATTAAAAAACTGGGATGATTTTTTTAAATTATGGTGACAGCGAGTTTATTTTAGTGAATTTATTTTATAAAATTGGTACTTCCGACAATGTCATATTTGATTGTCTATTAGTTAAAAAAGGAATATTCTGTATTATCCGTACATCAAACTTCGACAACACGAACGTGCCGTATTATCCGTGAGGTGGACTTACTGCATATTTACCCTTTACCTTTCCAAAATTAAGATCTTTATACTCCAAAATTCGTTCAGAAATCATTAACAAAACAGTTGAACACGTGAAATAAACTACCCTCTCGGGTAAGCAATGTATATTTCTTTCCGTGAAAAATGTTTTTAATTAGAAATGTTTTCAGATACATGCTCGTTTATCCGTTGAATAAAATTTTCATAGGGTTTTTTAGTAACGCTGATTATATTTTAGCTTTGCATATCTCACACAGATGGACATCTGTTCTTGTCTTGTAGTGAAGCATCAGTAGTTCCATGAACAAGGACTGAAAATATTTTGCAGAATTCAGTCTTTGCACCAATTTTTTTCTGGACAATTTCACCACAAATTGCAATAAGTTAATTTTGTACAATCGGGCGTCGGTAGCGTTTAACATCATATTTTCAGTGTGCTTTATTAGATTTCGGGGGGTGATCAAACCCCCTTGATCCCCCCCCCCCCTGGCTACGGCCTTTGCCATAGATCACCCCAAGTAGTTCGCTACGTATGATGACTTTGCAGGGGTGCCCGCATTCATGGGGTGAGGTATTTCCAGTTCTTGGCGGCGGAAGCGTCTACCCACTAGCTGCATGGCGGGCCGGATTGGGAGAGAATAGTTGAGGGAGTCCCTTTGGCTTCTCCTGCTGTACTCTCGAAATATCGCCTTGCACCGATGTGGGAGGGATAGATTCAAACGTCCGTCACTCCTGGACACACTGATCCCCAGATTCCTACCCACCCTAATACCATTTTCCTGCTCAGAACTTCCTCTACTTCCCTTCTTAAAAAGACCCTTCACACAGCGTCCCCAAAGATGACATAGGCCCTGCGAGGAATTATTTTCCCCAGAGCCTCCTGCGTGGAGTTAATGTGAGGAATTTGAAATTTATTGCGGGTATTTTGGAACATAAGCATTGGCAAGGTCTTCCTAAACCAGTCTCTCCCAATCCGGCCTGCCACGCAGATAGTGAGCAGACGCATCCGCTGCCAAGATCTGGACAAACCACACCCCATGAACGTTAGTAATCAAATAAAGTTTCCCGGGCAGCGGTACCCATACCCGCCTCCCAAATTGAAATGATGGAAATCTTTACTGATATTTTTGTTTATAATAATTAAAATACAAAGTTCTCGATGAAAGATTTGGTTCTAAAAAATTAGATTTATTGTTTTATAACTACCGCCTATGTTTGTGTTTGTGTTGTAGGTCAAATAATAATAAAGAATATGCGTATAATACTTTCCATCGTTTTATTGTAAACAAAACATGAACTTACCAATTAATAAAATAAAATAAAACATTTAATGATTTTTAAAAGTAGGCCTGTTTTGTTTGATGTGCAAAACATCGTAAACGACAGATGCATTGCATATTAGCCAGGCAAAACATCGTAACTGCCATTTATCTCCAAAGCAGCGCAAATTTAACTACTTCCATAATGTAGGGCGAACGGTATCAATAAATCAAACATTCTCTGTAAATTTGGGTACCATAAGTACATTACTTAAAAAATAAGAAAAAAGTCTCCTGTAAAATTTTGTTTTTGTCGGTTATAATCTTTTGGCGATCATGGCTCGATATGTCGATACAATAAACATATCCGATATTTTTTTTATGTTGGAATTTGTATATGCTAAGTGAATGCAATTAGCTTTTCAGCAGGAAATTTGTTGAATAATATAAGAAATGCAAATAATAATTATATAAATATCATCGAGCCATGGCGAATTTTAAATGTAAAACTAGTATGTCTTTACAAACCTTATCATTGTTTTGTTGTTTCAGGTAGCATTGGTGCGGAGACTGTCCCCATCAAGGCAGAACCAGTACTCCGAAAAGAACATGGAGGGGGAATTTCTTATATGGAAATAGACATACACCTGCCAGATGTAAAAAAGGAATGCTTAGAACGTATTACTGAGACTAGTGCAGGTAAAATCGTTTTTTGTCTGAATTAGTTTTAATATTTTTTTCGTATCACTAAATGTAGATAAGTACTTACTTATTGAACTTTGTCCGCTATCTTTTTCAGACACTATAACAGACCTGAAGATGCAATCTGGAGAAAATCCTCATTCATGTTCCTATTGTAACTTCACCTGCTTACACAAGTCTTCATTTATAAGGCACTTATACACACATACTGGCGAAAAAGCTTATTCATGTTCCCACTGCAGCTATTCATGTGCTCGGAAAGGAAGTTTAAGATATCACATACTTACTCATACTGGCGTAAAACCTTATTCATGTTCCTACTGCAGCTATTCATCTGCTCAGAAAGGAAGTTTAAGACGTCACATACTTACCCATACTGGCGAAAAAGCTTATTCATGTTCCCACTGCAGCTATTCATGTGCTCAGAAAGGACATTTAAGAAGACACATACTTACCCATACTGGCGAAAAACCTTATTCATGTTCCTACTGCAGCTATTCATGTGCTCGGAAAGGAAGTTTAAGAGATCACATACTTACCCATACTGGCGGAAAACCTTATTCATGTTTCTACTGCAGCTATTCATGTGCTCGGAAAGAAAGTTTAAGAGATCACATACTTACCCATACTGGCGAAAAACCTTATTCATGTTCCTACTGCAGCTATTCATGTGCTCAGAAAGGACGTTTAAGACGTCACATACTTACCCATACTGGCGGAAAACCTTATTCATGTTCCTACTGCAGCTATTCATGTGCTCGCAAAGGAAGTTTAAGAGATCACATACTTACCCATACTGGCGAAAAACCTTATTCATGTTCCTACTGCAGCTATTCATGTGCTCGTAAAGGAAGTTTAAGAGATCACATACTTACCCATACTGGCGAAAAACCTTATTCATGTTCCTACTGCAGCTATTCATGTGCTCGGAAAGGAAGTTTAAGATATCACATACTTACCCATACTGGCGGAAAACCTTATTCATGTTTCTACTGCAGCTATTCATGTGCTCAGAAAGGATATTTAAGACGTCACATACTTACCCATACTGGCGAAAAACCTTATTCATGTTCCTACTGCAGCTATTCATGTGCTCGGAAAGGAAGTTTAAGACGTCACATACTTAACCATACTGGCGGAAAACCTTATTCATGTTCCTACTGCAGCTATTCATGTGCTCAGAAAGGACATTTAAGACATCACATGCTTACTCATACTGGCGAAAAACCTTATTCATGTTCCTACTGCAGCTATTCATGTGCTCAGAAAGGAAATTTAAGACGTCACATACTTACCCATACTGGCGAAAAAGCTTATTCATGTTCCCACTGCAGCTATTCATGTGCTCTGAAAGCAAATTTAAAAAGGCACATGTGTACCCATACTGGCGAAACACCTTTTTGTGTTCCCATTGTAAATGTTCCTGCTCACGCAAGTCATCATTGACAATGCATTTCCTCACCCAGAGTTTTTTCGTTTATCATTAGGTTATGGGGCCCAGTATAGCCCAGAGATATTCAGTGAAAGTTTCTACTAATAAACTAGCAGTGTTTATTAGCTATTAAGTAAAGCATAACCTCAACTTTCAAAAACATGACTTTCTTGAATCATTCTCCAAAGTGTTTTTATGCATAAACATGGCAACGAACAATTCATTGGCATTAATTGAAAAGTTAACCGGCCGTGAAAACTATGCAACATGGCAGTTTACAGTAAGAACTAACTTACAACACGAGGATCTGTGGGATTCAAGATATAAAAGTTAAAAATTTTAATTCACTACCTGAAAAAATTAGAAACATGTACAGTAACATAAAAAAATTAAAAATTCAGCTTAAAAATTATACCGAAAATTTAAACTGGAAAAAAATTAAACCAACATAATAACACCCCCCATACACACAAGCCCTGCTTATTTATGGGGGTAAATCAAATACATGTATTATGTAATTAATTATTGTATAAAATTTATTGTAATTTATGTATCTTTTTGTGATTAAAAAAAAAAATATATATATATTAATTCAGCCGATGTATCGGCAGTGATTGACACGAAAAAGGACACAAAAGCATCAACAAAAATTATTCTTCTTGTCGATCCTATAAACTATGCATAAATATGTATGTATTCATAAAAAGAAAGGAGTGTGGGATAAATTGGCAGCGGCATTTGATGATTCCGGGCTGACACGCCGGGTTGGTCTGCTGCGTGGTTTGTGCAATACCTCGCTCAGGGCATCTAAAAGTATTGAAGAATATGTGAGCAAAATAATGCTCACCAGCTCCGTAATATTGGCTACAAAGTAGAGGATGAGTGGCTCGGGACTTTGCTGTTCTCCGGTCTGCCCGACTCATATCAGCCAATGATTATAGCAATTGAAAGCTCTGGCACGAAGATAACTGCAGATTCTATTAAAGCAAAATTATTGCAAGATTAGACAAGAGAAATTGTGAAAACAACACAACAGCCTTCGCAGTAAACAAAAAGTTCATAACAATGACAAGAAACAAACCAAGGGTCCGAGATGTTATTCCTGTAACAAATATGGCCACAAGAGCCCTGAATGTAAATCAATAGCCAAAACCAAGGTACAGAATCCTACCTCATCCTATGCTGCTGTGTTTATGGCATCGTCTTATTATGATGACGCCTGGTACATAGACTCAGGCGCCTCAGCTCATACGATGAAGAACAAGAATCTCTTCCAAAAGGAATCAACTCATGTAATAAAGAATATTAGAGTTGCAGACAATAAAGAGTTATCTGTGCAAGGCACGGGAGAAGTTAGTTTAGATGTTTATGATGACAAAGGCCAAGAAAATAAGATTCTGTTTACAAATGTTCTACATGTCCCCAATGACGTTATATCATTGTTTCCCAGCGTTCTTTATGCCATGCCCCACCGTAGTCTTTTCAAAAGTCATATGCCCCACCGGCATCTTTTTTAATTTAAACTTATTACCAAGTGATGTCTCCATAAAAATACCAATATTTTGTACATCACTTATTAAAGCAATAAAAAAACAGTTAATTTTTTAGATAATTATTGAATTTTTAACGGGTTTCATTCTATTTTAAGTACAATTTGGTGTGTAATTCAATTTTGTACATCTCAGACATTTTTTTGTATGATCGATGAGCATACCCCTTTATATGTGGAATAGTTAATAATTGCCGATGCTCATCTTTGAAGCGTGGTGCCCCACCTCTGAGGCGTATGTCCCACCAGTAGAAATCTCAAAGTGGAAGTCAAAAGTAAGGTAATTGCACTAGTCTCGATTTCTAGTACTTGGCTAAAGTGCCACTTGTCGAGTAAGATTGTGTCTTACCAGTAGGTAAATTGCATTTAGAAAGTGCCAAAATGCCCTATGTGATGAGAAAATGTTTCCATTAAACGGCAAACAGAAGTAAAAGTGGAAGATACTATCAGTATCGCCCTGGTGTAAGACCACCATTCAGGATTGAAACGTTGCTTGAAAATGGCTTTAGCCGTGTTTAGTGACCAGATCTGAATAGCCAGGTACTTCCCAACCTTCCTCTTCCCCACCTCCTTCCCCTCCCCACTACCTTCAGCCTCACAACATACCCCAATTGGGGATGCCATAGTCTCACTGTCTCCAGACGGGAGCAGTTGAGATTCTTGTGCGGTATTCACTGTAAAAAAAAAAAAAAAAAAAAAAAAAAAAAAAAGCGAAGAAATAACATTATTATAAACAATAGAATTAATTTTCATGTTTTTCACGTTATTAGAGAAAATACACACTCATTTTTTTAATGTTTTATTGTACGGCCACACTGAGGCCAACTTACAACTTCAAACATTCAGGCAATTGTGTAGAGGGGTAGTTCGAGGGTTTAAAGTTCGAGTTGGAAGGTTGGAGTTCGAGTTGGCCCGGGATCGCCTCCGAGGCGATCGGCGATGGCTGGTTTGTGCAATTGGCCCAACATATCGCAATATTATTACAGAAGAGCGGTATGAAAATTGTAATTTTTTTAGCTTTACGAATCGAAATCAATATTACTGAAACCAAAGCAACGCCTGCACAATTGTAGCAAGTGATAAGATACAGCGCAGCCACAGCTGTTCGATGTGCGCCATTTTGGAATTCGGAGTTGGAGGTTTGGCCGCAGCCATCACACGATTGGCCAACCTTCCAAATCCGAACGAAGTTCGGGAATGGAAGGTTGGCATTATATCATGAGTTTGTGAGACAATGGCGAGTCTATTTATATAACGTCATTACATGTCCCTGGACTAGCATCCAACCTGCTATCTGTAAACCTAATTATTCGAAATGGTGGCCATGTAAAAATTGATAACTCCGGCTGTGTCATCTTGAACAGCAAGCATCAAATAGTAGCAACTGCAAGTATTCTTAACAACATGTACCGGCTGAACATGCCTGGAGGGCATGCTCACATGACTAATGTCGAAGAACAAGATGCTTACCTGTGGCACCAAAGAATGGGGCATCTGAATTTTCACAATTTAATGAAAATGACTGAAAATACTAAACCTGTAACTTTCTCAAACAAAACAGAAAATCTGACATGCATAACCTGCAAGGAAGGTAAACGGACAACGATTACCTTTTAAAAGTGAAGGAACAAATGTTAGCAAACCCCTTGAATTGGTTCATCCTGATATATATATATATCAGGATGAACCAGATATTACGTTGATATATATATATATCAACGTAATATCTGTTGATTTTCCCTAATAAATAAAATATGTGGCCCAATGGAGACCCAATCTCTCGGTGGTGCGAGATACTTTGTAACTTTTTCGATGACTACTCAAAGAAAATTTTTGTATACTTTCTCCGCAATAAATCCGAGGCTCTTGGAAAATTTAAAGAATTTAGACAAAAAGTGGAGAATCAACAAGTATAAAGGTTCTTCAGACAGACAATGGCCTAGAATATTATAATAAAAATTTCTCCGATTTCCTGAAAAGTGCTGGAATCATACACCAGACAACTACACCGACGAGAATGGGAGTGCGGGAGGCATGAATACAATACTGGTGGATAGAGCAAAGTATATGCTACTCAATGCTGAACTGCCAAAGTTATATTCGGCTGTTGCAATACACACTGCTGCTTATATCATCAATCGTTCTCCAACAAAGTCCTTGTTGTTCAAAACTCCCATGGAAATGTGGTGTGGCCTGAAAACAAATGTGAATCATATGTGGATGGGAGGCAATGGTTCACCTGCCTAAAAAAAAGCGCAGGAAATGGGATCCAAAAGCACACAAGATGATCTTCATCGGATACTGTGACCACACAAAAGGTTATAGATTCATACTGCCCAATTCCAGAAAAGTAATAAAAAGTAGAAATGCTACATTTCTTGAATCTTCTGTGAAAAGAGACTTTGTTCCTGTAGAATTATACACAAAGAAAACTGAAATAGAAGAGGAAAGTTCAATTGATGAAGATTGTAATATATTATAATAAAACGAATATAAAACTTTATTCCATTTAATTTTATGAAACCGGTTACGGTCCAATAAAATTAAGTGGAATAAAGTTTTATATTCGTTTTATTATAATATATTATAATGGAATTCCACCATGAAATATCACTCTCAAAAATAGAAATATTAAAAAGATGAAGATTGTGCCTCAGAAAGTTCATATGAATCTGTAAACAGAAACAAATCCACTTCTGACAGTGAATACATACCAGACACCATTATTGAATCACCCCAAGAAAGAAATGCTTAAACTTACCTGAAGAAGGTACTTGCCTGTGTTCTTTCACCTTAACCTATTTTTAAATTATTATTGTTCTTAACCTATTTTTAAATCTTATATTATGTATGTTATAATATATGTTAATCCTGACAGTGTTCCAAATGAAATAGATCAATAAAAAACGCTAATTTCAATAGAATTTTGTTTTATTTTGGAGGCTGAATTATAAAGGGACTTGTGGGAAAATTGTGGGGAATTTGGTATTTCGTTCTCCCCAATTTGGCGATTTTCAATTATTGTGGGTATTTTAGAACCTAAACCTCGGCAACCCTGCTCATGGTTTATTTATGGGCATCAATCCAAATCACTATGGATTATTGGATTGGTTTATTTATGATCACACAAATACGTTGGATTGGTTTATTTATGATCACGTTCTTATAATAAAAAAATCATGTTGGAATTTGGAATATTTGATGTCAAATGGAATGGTTTATTTATACGATTTATGCCCATGACTGTGATTGTTTTATTTATGCATGACCCTATGCATTGAATTATAGAGGTGAATAAACAAAAAAAAATTAACAAAACAAAAAAAACGGCTTTAAAAAATGCACTAAAAAGTAAAAAAATAATTTCGTATTCTTCTACAACTTCATAATCAACTTACTTTTTCTAATCATCAATATGTAGGTACGATTGTTATTTTTGGAGTCGGTGTCAGCCAAGGTAGGTTTGTAACTACATACATAGTTATAGGTGAGATGTGCTTGTGTCGCACAAGCGACTTGACGAGGCGAGAGCGGGGTCGCGGCGTGAGGGGAGCTGTCAAGTGAACACGCCGGGTCGGATACCTTTGCTGACACTGACTCCAAAAATAACAATCGTACCTACACATCGATGATTAGATAAAGTAAGTTGATTATGAAGTTGTAGAAGAATACGAAATTATTTTTTTACTTTTTAGTGCATTTTTTTAATTCGTTTTTTTGTTGTGTTGCAATTTTTGTTGTTTTTTTTGATTTTTAGTGATTCTGAAGTACATTAACTAATTTGTCTAAAACGTGCTGCTCATATGAGGCAGCAAATTTAGAGATTCGGTCGAGTTTCGTTAATTTGCTCCTAAGAATTGAAGAGTTCCGTTACTTTGTCATGGATCCGATAATCAAAACCTAATGGGCATATTAGATGGTTCAATTCTGCCTCGCAATTTAGTTGAAGCTACCAAATTGCACCGTGTAAACAAGACATTGAATGTTTCGATGTCATTGCGCGTCATCTTTCAACCGTGTTGAAAATATTCAACTTGTTTGATATTTTCAATGCGATTGGTTCTGTTGTCCATTCGTGCGCATGCGCGAATGCGGCGCATGCGCACGCAGCACTGTGCGCGCGTATGGAAGTGTCATGTTTATTTTGTAGTGAGTTGTCAACATAGAGAATGGTTTTTAAATGGAGGGAAGAGCATACGCCCCTGTTCTTAGAGCACTTTAAGAACTATCCAAGCCTGTGGAACATTAAATCAGAGGGATATAATTCCCGCGCGCACGACCTGTTTCGAAGACATTCTAAACTCTATGACAGCAATGTGATTCAATGGTCCACTTCTGTCAAGTACGTGTAAACAGCACACCCTTTCAATTATACGCCGTTCAACCAAATCGCATCAATGTGGTTGACGTGTAATATCGCAATTACCAAACACTCATAAAAATACCCTTGAAGTACATCCTTTCCAATAAAAAAGAATCATCGAAATCGGTTGGCGTGATATTGAGTTATTCGTCCATTTGTCGCGCACATACTCAATGCAAATTTAAGACTTAGGTATATGGTTTTCTCATGGCTGCCATTGTCGGAACTGGACCAAATTAAAATGTGACCACACGGAAAGCATTAGCTTTCAAATAAAAAAAGAATCATCAATATCGGTTTACCCAGTCGAAAGTTCTGATGTAACAATAACCGTACACACCACAATAACCTTCATTGTAACTAGTTTTTGCTCTGCTTTAAAGTGATTACTAAGTGACAAAAACACTAACATCGGAAAGTTAACGGTAGTGATTGCTATTTGTGACAACATAGTCTAAAATCTTTAAACTTCATATAAGCGATTTACCGTACCTACTGAGTATAATCAGTAAAAACAAAAAACGTAATTTAACATTACTAAGGCGTAACGCAGGTAGCTCATAAATTTACTTTCAAAATGCACTGCAACATTTGCCCGGAGCCAGTAATAACAGAGGAGTCAATATTTGTGTGCTCGACGTGCAAAGGCACATTTCATCTAGCCTGTGGGGGAATTACTGAGAACAGTTTCCGTAGACTCACTCAGGATTCTCAGGAACGTCGTTCCCTACTGAAATGTAAACAGTGCAAAAACGCGAGGACAACTACTGTGACAAGCGCTTCGAGCGTAGCTGATACAATCAGCGGTAACGGACCTTTGGAGCCAGGTAAAATAAATATCAGTAAAGGACCGTCGACCACAGCTCAGGCCCAGACAAACTTAGAAGATCTGCAAGGGTTAGTCTTGGATAAGACGTCTAATCTCGAAAGAAAACAAAATGATATCTTGGAACAAAACAATAAAATTCTAGAAAGCATTCAATTCATGAGTGCACAATACAAGGACTTCCTAGGAAGGATCCGTGAAATTGAATCAAGGAATGAGGAGCTTACAAAAAAGAACATCGATTTGGAAGCCAGGATTAATGTACTGGAGAACTGTCTTGAATTCCAGGAGCGGGCTCTGAAGGCCAACAACTTAGAAATCAGAGGCATTCCAGAAAATAAGGGAGAAATACTACAAGACGTCATTTTTAATATATGCCAAAAAACTAAGTCGAACATCCAAATCAAAGACATAGACGCTATTCATCGCGCAGCAAATAAAAAAATAATATTCACCCGAGAGAAATTATAATCAAACTAAAATCTAACATCGCCAAAGAACAGCTGTTAGCGGATGTGAAATCATACAACAAAAACAACCCGAATTTGGAAGACAAATTGAATACTGCGAACATTGGAATTGCGGGACCGAGTACCAGGATCTACGTCTCCGAACAGCTGACATTTCGAGGCAAGCAACTATTTTGGAAGGCTAGACAAGAAGCGAAAACGCGAGGTTACCGTTTCACGTGGTCGAAGGCAGGGCAGATATATGTCAGACGGGACACGGGGTCTAATGCAATATGTATATCTGATGAAAGCAAGCTCGCAACTATGTGAAGCAACTGAAAGAATCGTACTACCGAGATATGTACCGTCTCGCTAGTTTCCAGGTATATGCAATAAATCATTAACTCGGCGAGATAGCGAATTTACCAATCTTCATTATATTATTAACCAGAATTTATATAGTTTAAAGTTAATTAAATATTTCACTGCACAAAGAAGGTACGAGCACCCGTCTCGCTCATTTTCACTTGTTATTTTTTTAACATACATTTATAATAATTTGTTATCACGATGTTTCAGCGACTTTAAACATTCTGCATTATATTACCAAATAACTAAATTATTTCCACACACACTTATCCATGCAACCACACTGGGAATAGTTTTTAAATTTAATAATATATTACTGGAACACTCTTCGCTATGCCACATACAACCAACATTTAATTATGTTTGATTTACCTTGTGATATTGGTAACCATTGAGGTATATACTGTAACTTGAATATAATTGATGATCTGAATAATATAAAAAAACTATAATTGGGGTTCTTACAGTCTAAAAATTATACACCAGAACATTAGAAACATTTCAAAACTTGACGATTTCCTATTTTTTCTAGACCAATTTAATTGCGCATTCGATGTCACAATTTTAACGGAATGCTGGATAAATAAAGAGTACACCTCTAAAATGATTCACAATTACTCGGAACATCACACAAATATAAATTTAAATAAATCCAGTTGAATTGTAATTTACATCAGAAACGGTCTACAAGCACAAGTCGACGAAATTTTACTACCACAAGCAAACTGTATGAAAATCGTACTGAATAATAACTTGTGTATTTTCGCAATCTATATATCACCCTCATTCCAAAATATTGACACGTTTTTGAATTCTTTACAATCAATCATCAACAGTTCAAAACAATTAGAACGGCAAATCATTTTAGGCGATTTAAATATTAATACGATTCCTGAGTACCACCGTCAATCCAAAGATTATCTATGTCTGCTTACGGAAAATGGGTTCATACAGACAATTAACAGCCCTACCCGAGTACAGGGTACAAGTAAATCTTGTCTAGACCACATTAACATTAAAAAAATTAAACATGTCGAATCATTTGTTATCCACACCACAATTTCTGACCACTACACTACAGCTCTCTGCCTTAAAATAAACCTCCCGCTACAGCAAAAATTAAATACATACCTCGAATAAACTACTTCAACCTACTTGAGGACTTAAATTCGGAAAAATGGGAAAACGTTCTAGACCAAAGGGATACTGATTTAGCAATGACGAAATTCATCACCAAGTTACACGATTACATATCTAAACACACTAGTAACAAACTCATATCTAACAAACAATTAAAACTCACGCCATGGATCACCCCTGGTCTTGTCAAATCAATACACAGGAGGAATCAACTACACAAAAAGGCGAATAGGAACCCAGAGAATATTATACTACAAACTCGATATAAAAAGTATAGGAACTTGTGTAAAAATTTAATTACACCAAATAAAGAAAACTACTTAAAATTATTTACGAAACCAACTATACGTCAAAAACACTATGGGAAGCATTTCGTAATATATTTAAAACTAAAATCAATTAATCATCTGAAATTAAATCATTGACCATTGATAACACTATCACGTCAGATCCAAAAAAGATGGTAAATTTTGCAAATAACTACTTCGCGTCAGTGGGAACCACACTGTCAAAAAAAAAAATTGAAAAAAATAACACAACTGAAACTGATCTTGCTATGATAACTGGCTGTAATCTCAGTCATAAAATAGATAACATTCGAACTACATCACAAGAAGTGATGAAAATAATTGACGAGCTTAAGTCATCCAATACGTGTGGCCCAGATAAGATTTCTTCAAATTTGTTAAAAATATAAAATCCGCCATAGCATCACCGATATCGTTCATTTGTAATCTAAGCTTTAACTCTGGAAAATTCCCCAATCATTTAAAACAATCAATTGTTATTCTACTTCAAAAAAATGGGGATAAATCACAGATTAACAACTACCGACCAGTTTCTTTGATCAACTCTGTGTCTAAAATTATTGAGAAGATTGTTAAGAATCGGCTCAGCCTGTACCTAGAAAACAATAACATCCTTTCCAATAGCCAATACGGTTTCCGACCAGGTTTAGGCACTGAAAATGCCATTGCCAAATTGACAAAAATTATCTTTAATAACATACATTGATAGAGGTACAAAATGCATTGCGCTCTTCCTGGATCTAGCAAAAGCATTCGACACTATCTCTCACAAAATTCTAAAGACTAAACTACAGCGCATCGGTATACAAGGTCAGCTCTTCAATTGGTTATGTAGCTCTTTAGATAACAGGAGCCAAAGAGTGCTCATCAACGACACTATAAGCGATTCAGCTAATATTAAATTCGGTGTACCCCAAGGAAGAACTTTAGGACCACTTCTATTCAATATATATATAAATGATCTATGTAACAGTTCCCTTGCCGACCACATTATCACCTTTGCTGATGATACAGTCTTACTATTTGAAGACAAAAGCTGGAATGTTGTTCACAGTAAAGCAGATGTAGGGTTAAACAAGGTCAAACAATGGTTAGACAATAATCTCCTAACACTTAACCTAGATAAAACCAAATTCATCCGTTTCAGAGCAACACAAGCAGGAGAATCAAAAGAAATACACAACATCATTATTCACCATTGTATTGACCGGACCACATGTAAATGCTTAAACTTAGAATGTGTCGATAGTATAAAATATCTAGGAATTATCATAGATAAGTCTCTGAGATGGGACGAACATATTGTCTCAACTTCCACAAAGATTAGAAAACTTACTCATCTATTCATGTCTGTTAGAAATATTCTTTGCGTAGAAGATCTGAAACAAATGTACCATGCCTTGTGTAACTCACTGCTAGAATATGCTTCCTTGGGATGGGGCGGCTGTTCCAAAACAATAATTGATCCCTTAGCAAAAGCACAAAAATCACTTTTAAGGGTCATCCTTAAGAAACCATTTAGGTATCCCAGTGAGCTATTATTTAAAGAGATACGAGTTCTTGATGTACGGCAACTATACATAAGAAAAATTATTTTACATACACAAAAACACCGACACCACTATCCATCCATCGATCATCTCCACAACACCCGTCATGCAGTGAGGAATCCAGTAATTCCGCCTACTACAAACACATCACATGCCCAAAGACAATACTCCTACTTATTTTTAATGCTTATTCGTTTATTTAATTTAATTTATGTGTTGTTATTTACTTTTTACCTTAACTTATCATTTAAGTATCTCTTTTTGTTATTTTAAAATATGGAATGTATTGCATTGCACTCCCCTGCATACATTCTGGAATAAACTTATATTATTATTATTAGGGCCTAAATTGTTCAACTTCATACCCGATGCTTGGAAACTGAAAAGTACAAGCATTTTACGGAAATTAGTTAGCAATTGGCTTCTGGATATGGGGAGAGTCGAGAGCGAACATATGCTAACACAATATCACATACCTAATATGTACTAAAAAGTTTATGTTAATGCATAAAAATAAAACTCTTGCTCTGTTTTTTGATCCGTGTAAAATAACGACTGGTCTTTGTTTCTTGTAAAATAACGACTAGACATTTCAAAAAATAAGTTTTGTAAAATTTTTATATTAATACATAGGAAATTCATATTCATATAGTTGGGTTTATAAATGGGTAATTTCTTTTACTTAGGAAAATCTAAAAATAATAGTACATTTATTAAAATTAAATGGTCATAAATGCATTGGAAATTCATATGTCAAATATTGGTGTATTATTATATACTGTGTGAAAGTTATGTAAGTGAATTAAAAATCATGTTTCTGTGAATAGTGCGGACGTGAAACGATCTTTTAAATATGTGTGCAAAATAATATAGCTAATTACAAGATACAGTTCAAACGCAGTAGCTAAAATTTCAAACTGGCATCGAACATTTACCAGATGTGGCCACCATTTCGACCCTTGGGTTATGCCCCTCGCATACCCCGCACCTATACTACACTACCCCGTGTACCCCTCACCCGCTGCCAGCCTCATGCCTGCCGTTGCCGGTGTTAATATTATGACGTTCTCAGAAGATAATCATCTGGCGACCTCTGCATCCCCAAATGCACCCCGCTGCCCTGCCGCCCGCCACCCGCCCCGCTCGCTCAGTGCATCTAAATGTATTGAAGAATATGTGAGCAAAATAATGCTCACCAGCTCCGTAATATTGGCTACAAAGCAGAGGATGAGTGGCTCGGGACTTTGCTGTTCTCCGGTCTGCCCGACTCATATCAGCCAATGATTATAGCAATTGAAAGCTCTGGCACGAAGATAACTGCAGATTCTATTAAAGCAAAATTATTGCAAGATTAGACAAGAGAAATTGTGAAAACAACACAACAGCCTTCGCAGTAAACAAAAAGTTCATAACAATGACAAGAAATAAACCAAGGGTCCGAGATGTTATTCCTGTAACAAATATGGCCACAAGAGCCCTGAATGTAAATCAATAGCCAAAACCAAGGTACAGAATCCTACCTCATCCTATGCTGCTGTGTTTATGGCATCGTCTTATTATGATGACGCCTGGTACATAGACTCAGGCGCCTCAACTCATACGACGAAGGAATCAACTCATGTAATAAAGAATATTAGAGTTGCAGACAATAAAGAGTTATCTGTGCAAAGCTCAGGAGAAGTTAGTTTAGATGTTTATGATGACAAAGGCCAAGAAAATAAGATTCTGTTTACAAAAGTTCTACATGTCCCCAATGACGTTATATCATTGTTTCCTAGCGTTCTTTATGCCATGCCCCACCGTAGTCTTTTCAAAAGTCATATGCCCCACCGGCATCTTTTTTTAATTTAAACTTATTACCAAGTGATGTCTCCATAAAAATGCCAATATTTTGTACATCACTTATTAAAGCAATAAAAAAACAGGTAATTTTTTAGATAATTATTGAAATTTTAACGGGTTTCATTCTATTTTAAGTACAATTTGGTGTGTAATTCAATTTTGTACATCTCAGACATTTTTTTGTATGATCGATGAGCATACCCCTTTATATGTGGAATAGTTAATAATTGCCGATGTGTCTCATCTTTGAAGCGTGGTGCCCCACCTCTGAGGCGTTATGTCCCACCAGTGGGGCGTATGCCCCACGTGGGACATAACGCCTGCGGGGTAGAAATCTCAAAGTGGAAGTCAAAAGTAAGGTAATTGCACTAGTCTCGATTTCTAGTACTTTAGGGCTAAACTGCCACTTGTCGAGTAAGGTTGTGTCTTACCAGTAGGTAAATTGCATTTAGAAAGTGCCAAAATGCCCTATGTTATGAGAAAATGTTTCCATTAGACGGCAAACAGTAGTAAAAGCGAAGAAATAACATTATTATAAACAATACAATTAATTTTCATGTTTTTCACGTTATCAGAGAAAATTCACACTCATTTTTTGAATGTTTTATTGTACGGCCGCACTGAGGCCAACTTTCAACTTCAAACATTCAGGCAATTGTGTAGAGGGGTAGTTCGAGGGTTCAAAGTTCGAGTTGGAAGGTTGGAGTTCGAGTTGGCCCGGGATCGCCTCCGAGGCGATCGGCGATGGCTGGTTTGTGCAATTGGCCCAACATATCAGTCTGCGCAATATTATTACAGAAGAGCGGTATGAAAATTGTAATTTTTTTAGCTTTACGAATCGAAATCAATATTACTGAAACCAAAGCAACGCCTGCACAATTGCAGCAAGTGATAAGATACAGTGCAGCCACAGCTGTTCGATGTGCGCCATTTTTGAATTCGGAGTTGGAGGTTTGGCCGCAGCCATCACACGATTGGCCAACCTTCCAAATCCGAACAAAGTTCGGGAATGGAAGGTTGGCATTATACCATGAGTTTGTGAGACAATGGCGAGTCTATTTATATAACGTCATTACATGTCCCTGGACTAGCATCCAACCTGCTATCTGTAAACCTAATTATTCGAAATGGTGGCCAAGTAAAAATTGATAACTCCGGCTGTGTCATCTTGAACAGCAAGCATCAAATAGTAGCAACTGAAAGTATTGTTAACAACATGTACCTACCGGCTGAACATGCCTGGAGGGCATGCTCACATGACTAATGTCGAAGAACAAGATGCTTACCTGTGGCACCAAAGAATGGGGCATCTGAATTTTCACAGTTTAATGAAAATGACTGAAAATACTAAACAAAGAACAAAGGTTAGCAAACCCCTTGAATTGGTTCATCCTGATATATATATAGGTTTATGTTACGGCATTTAGTGGCTCAATGCGTCGGTGTAAAAAAAATTTTGAGTGAATAAATGACATTTTTACATGGACCGTTAATGCTCCGAAATGCGTTTCTTATTAGTAAATATTCATCCATACTTAGAACATCAATTGGGTACATTTTTAATCGCATTTATAACCATCACGGCATGCGACGTTGCCGGACTTTCTCGTCATACAATATCATTCAAACTCCAAGTCGTTTATCAATGCTTTGCGATATTGAACTCAATAGTTGAATTCCTCAGAATCTATTATCGTATGACATTGCTATGTCAGATTGAATCTTTTTGCGATATGTTATATGTTGTATTCCATCTACATAGGTAGCCAGACTGTCAAGCGCTCGCTGCGGGCTGTTAGCAGAACAGACATTATATTATAATATTTAGAATATTTAGAATACTTTTTTAAAATTGAAGATTGATTTACGGAACTCGCAACAATAACATTTGGCTGTCATCAGTTCTTTTGTTTTGCTCTTTCAAAAAATATTCTTAAACCAATCTTTTTATTGTGTTTTGGCTGTATAAAGTTTAGTGTGTTGGAATCTTCTCCCCCCTGATCTTCCAGGAGTCACTTCTTGCTGCTCATTTTCAGATATTTATATAATTTTTTTACTTCTGTCACTTTTTATATTAGCTGTAATTTTTTGAACAATGGAGGAAGATTTCCCTCCTGTGCCCCTTACAAAGCCCCCAGATCCCCCTCCTGACCCTCCAGATGGAGACATTTCAGATAAAATAGACTTTTCAGAACATTCAAACATTTCAGACAATGAATCTGTCATCCTAACCTCAATTAAAAAAAGAAAATTTAGTCCCCTTTCCCCAAAAAAACATGATTCACCTTTGTCTTCTCAGTCCCCTCCAACTCTTCCTCAACCTCCTCCAACAATCTTTTACTCTACTCATTCCCGTGGCCCCTACATTGTATATGCGCAAAAAACTGAACAAGGTAAAACCATCCATCCTCTTGAATTTGGTAAATTTCTTTCAAATAACAAGAACCTTTCGATTAAACCTGGAGGTGTTAAAGCCGAGGGTCGCTTCCGAATCTCTGTTGAATTCCTGTCAGGTTCAGCCGCCAACAACTTTATCAAAAATATATTTATTTCATCAAATTCTAAATTCAAGGCGTACATCCCAACTTTCAATGTCACTCGAATGGGCCTGGTCAGGGGTATCTCGACCGATCTGTCCATTAAAATCCTGTCCTCACTTTCAACCCCCCAACATATCGGCAATCCCATAAAAGCCAGGAGGCTAAATTATAAGGACACCTCTGAGGGCATCGTTTCCTGGAAGCCCTCCCAATCTGTCGTCATCACATTCGAAGGACAATCTCTTCCCTCCCATATTTATTTATTTTTCAACTCCTTACCAGTTGAAATGTACACTTATCCCACCACTCAATGTTACAACTGCTGCCGTTTTGGTCATACCAAAGCTGCATGCAGATCCCCTCCCAGATGTTTCAAATGTGGAGAAAACCACTCGGCTGACCAATGTTCTTCTCTCTCTTCACCTAAATGTTTTAACTGCTTAGGCGCTCATTCCGCCATTAACTCTTCTTGCCCCGAACAATCTCGCCAAAAAAATATAAAAATTTCTATGGCCTCTGAGAACTTGTCTTTTCTGCAGGCTTCTAAATTATTCCCGCCTGTCAAAAAATCATTTTCCGAGGTTTTATCCAGTAACTCTTCATCCAACCCTCTCGCCTCCTCCTCAACATCTTCCCGTTCAACAAAATTCACATACAAAAACCCTATCTCTAAACAGGCTCGTGGATACGATCAGCAACAACACAACTCACTTCTCTTAAATCCCAATGGTTCTCCTCTTTCACACGCCACAAATGGGTGCGCAAACAATTATAATTCATCCTCAACAAACTATCAAAAGCTTTCTGAACAACTCTCCCAAGATAATTCTTCATTTATTCAAACTCTTATTATGCTTCTAATTGACCTAATTTCTTCTCAAACTAATCTACCGTCCAACGCTGCTTCTATTATTTCCACATTAAAATCATTTATTCAAAATGGCTCTTCAAGATGTCAGAATTCTTCAGTGGAATAGCCGCAGTGCTATTTCTAACAAATCAAACCTTCTTAACCTATTAAATTCAAACCTTGTTTCTGTGGCTGCTGTCTCGGAGACATGGTTTACTCCATCCACCCACTTTAATGTGGGAGGGTACTCCTGTCTCCGCGATGATCGCCCGGAAGGTACGGGCGGTGGTGCTGCCCTTTTTATTAAAAAATCCCTTCCGTTTTTCCCAATAAATAAAATCAAACCCCCCAATGCTGACTTTCAAATGGTTGCAGCTAAAATAAAGGACACTTCCTTTGTTTCTATCTATCTTCCCCCAACATCGCACTTCAATAAACAAGCGTGGTTGCAAATTGTCCGTCAACTAAGCCCTCCTTTCTTTTTATTGGGTGATTTTAATGCCCATTCCCCCGTCTGGGGTTCTGCTTTCTGTGATCGAGACGGTCGAAGTGTGATGGATTTCCTAGATGAATCCAACCTTTTTCTTTTGAATGACGGATCTCCTACTAGAATCTCTCGCCCCAACACAAACCCCAGTGCAGTGGATCTCTCCATATGCTCTATTAATCTGGCACCTCTCTCCTCGTGGGTGGTGTCCCCCGACCCTTGCTCCAGTGATCATTTCCCGATCACCATCACTTATCAAACTTCTTTCCATTCAGACAAGTCCCATATTTCGACAAAGATTAAAACAAAACACACCAAATGGGACGAATTTAACTCACATATGGATAAGTTTATACAAAATTTATCCTATACCGAAACATTATCTGTCAAAGATGACTACGATAACTTCAAATCAATGCTCGTAACTGCAATCAATAAATCAAATCCTCCCCCTAAAACCAAATCTCTCAAAAAACTCCCTCCAACTCCCTGGTGGGATGAGGAATGTTCCAAAGTAGTGAGAAATCGGAAAGCTAAATCTCTTTCCTATCGTCACAATATGACTATGGAGAACTATCTCATATACAAAAATGCCGAAGCCAATGCCAAAAGGGTATTGAGGTCAAAAAAAAAATCCGGGTGGTACAACTTCTGCAGTTCAGTATCTCCGAACACTCCAATTTCGGAAGTTTGGTCTATGATTCGAAGATTTCGATCCTCCTTCAGTCCAACATCTCCTCGAGCTACTCATTCTAAATGGATAGACGAGTTCTTGGACAAAATTGCCCCCAAGAAGTATGTCTTGCAGTCTTTATAGACATAGAAGGCGCCTTTGACAATGTTTCCATCCCAATTCTTAAAAAAAAACTTTTAGGCCTTGGCTTACCCCTCATGTTTGTCCAATCTATTATTAATCTTTTTCTCGATAGGAAAATTTTCATTGAGCTACCAGATGTTACTCCTCAGAGTAGGTCAATTTGGAAGGGTTTACCCCAAGGCGATGTATTATCCCCCTTATTGTATAATATATACACACACGATATGCATGTCACCATTCCCCCTCAAGTAAAAGTTGTTGAGTTCGCAGATGACATAGCTTTCTTCTTATCATCCAAAATCATTCCATCCGCCGTCAAATATCTTAATGAAGCCATGGATGCCCTTTGCACCTGGCTTACTTTAAATGGTCTTGAACTTTCAGTACAAAAGAGTCAGTGTGTTACCTTCTCAAATCGTCATAATAACCCCCCTGTTCAAATTTTATTTAAAAACTCTCCAATCCCCAATGCTTCCGAAGTAAAATTTTTGGGAGTAACATTTGATAGGAAACTTAAATGGTCTTCCCACATTAATTATATAGTTACTAAATGTGAAAAATTTTTAAATATTATCAGATCATTGACTGGCGTTTGGTGGGGTGCTCATCCTATCTGCATTAAGTTGCTCTACAATGCACTTATTCGAAGTCATCTCGACTATGCCTGCCCACTTTTTAGTACTGCATCCAAAAATGCACTCAGTAAATTAGACAAAATTCAATCTAAGTCATTGCGAATAATAACTGGCGCGATGCAATCGTCGCCCATCAATTCCCTTCAAGTAGAATGTTCTGATCCTCCTCTTTATTTAAGGCGTCAATTATTTGCTGACAAATTTGTTCTTAAATGTTCAAATTCTAAAAGTCATCAGATTATTCCCAGAGTCTCGTTATTCAACGACTCAACACATTCATCTACAATCAGAGCTCGAACTAAACCTCTCCCTGCCATCTGTAAAAATTTTCGCTCTCTCTCAGAGCTTCAAATTATCAAAAATGATCTTCTTCCTTTGTACAAATTAAAATATAGTCACGTCACCCTATCCCCAACGATATTAGAAGGGATCGGCATCCTTAAAAGTCATTCCAATCTCCCAACCCGTACTGTCAATAATATGTTCAATGACATTATTTCTTCTAAATGGCCCAACTCTTCTCTTTTATTTACTGATGGCTCCAAATCTCCGGACTCTCCGAACTGTGGTATTGGTATTAACGTTTACCACAATAATTCTAATGAAAGAATATTTTATTCAATTTCAAACCAATTTTCAATATTTTCTGCCGAGTGCATTGCGATTATTGAATCTCTCAAATATATAATAAAAAATAATTTTGAACATTCTCTTGTCCTCTCTGACTCTCTCAGTTCCCTCCAAAAACTTCAAAACAAGTCCTCTTCTTCATCCTGATGATCACTTTGTATGTCTTATTCGAGTATTGATAACCTCCATTCAAAGCTCTGGAAAAACTGTCACTCTGATTTGGATTCCTGGACATGTTGGCATAGTGGGTAACGATATTGCTGATTCCTTGGCAAAACAAGGAGCGTCTAACCCTACCGTTACCCTCGTAAATCATATTCCCCTGTCTGATATTTTTTCCATCATCAAAGATAGATCCCACAATGTTTGGACAGAGTATTGGAACATTGCTAGTCAATCCAAGGGTGCCCGCTACGCCTCAATACAAAGGACTATCCCATCAAAACCGTGGTTTCAAAAATTCCCCCATTTTTCCAAAAAAGAAATTTCCTTACTTATTCGTATGAGAATCGGACATTGTTCCGTTCCTTCTCACCTTTATAAAATTCATGTGCTTGACTCCCCAGATTGTACGTTCTGTGGTCTAGATGTGGGAACTTTAGATCACATATTTTTTGATTGTCCCTCTCTAAATAAATATCCTCTCTTCTATCAAGCGTTATCAAAAATTGCCTCTCCTCCATTCAACATCTCATCTCTTCTAAGTCTGAACTCTACTCCAATCTTCCATAAAATTCTGAAATTTGCACATTTAAATAAAATTAATATATAAATTCTCCTTTCCTTTCTCTGTAATTATAAATGATGGCCTAGAACACCCTTGAAGGGTGAAAGCCAGAAATAATGGAAAAAAAAAAGATTGATTTACGAATTGCTTTTTTAATATCGTTATTAATTTCGTGTTAATTATTTTTGTTTTTATTACAAGATTTATATTATTACGTATTTTAATACACATTTATGTAGTTTTTCTTTAATAAATAAAATATTTGCTACGTAATTATGTATTTGTCTTTTGCGTTCCGAAAGCATAGTCAGTTTGACGACCTCCGTAGTCCAGAGGGTAAGACTCTTAACTCACAATCCGGAGGTCGCGGGTTCGAACCCGGCATGCGCAAATAAATTTTATTTGATTAATTTGTGTTCTTTCACAATTAATTTATAATAATATATAATATATTTGCGGCATGTTCCAGAGTGGAAGATACTATCAGTATCGCCCTGGTGTAAGACCACCATTCAGAATTGAAACGTTGCGCGTTGCTTGAAAATGGCTTTGGCCGTGTTTAGTGACCAGATCCGAATAGCCAGGTACTTCCCAACCTTCCTCTTCCCCACCTCCTTCCCCTATCCATTACCTTCAGCCTCATAACATACCCCAATTGGGGATTCCATGGTGTCACTGGCTCCAGACGGGAGCAGTTGAGATTCTTGTGCGGTATTCACTGTAAAAAAAAACTCCACACAGGAGGCCCTTAAGAAAACGATTTCCCTCAAGGCCTATGTCATCTAAGATGCTGTGTGGAGGGTCTTTTTGAGGAGAAGAGGGAGTTAACATTAGTCTTGAAGAGACCCATGTTGTAGGAAGGGGAAAACCCAGAGGCCGGCAAATCGTTCCATAGCCGAGCTGTTGAGCACAAGAACGACTCGAAGAAGCGCCCAGTTCTCATGAATTTGAATTTGATTTTGAATTTGATTTTGGATTTGATTTTGGATTTAGGGTAGGGTTCAAAAATCTTGATTATTTTGTTTTTACATGAATACCGCACAAGGTAGTGGATAGGGGAAGGAGATAGGGAAGAGGAAGGTTGGGAAGTTCCTGGCTATTCAGATCTGGTCACCAAACACGGCTAAAGCCATTTCAAGCAACATTTCAATTCTGAATGGTGGTCTTACACCAGGGCGATACTGAGAGTATCTTCCACTCTGGAACGTGCTGCAATTTTTTTTTTTATTAATAAAATTCCTTTATTATTTATTTACAGTTTTTTACATTTTTAAATTAAGTCCCGTTAAACTGATTGATATCAGTTTGTCAACGGGTTCTTTTGACAATTACTTTTTTTAAAATTGAGACAGGTCTTCGACCAAGTCGAAGAGACAGGTACATAAAATATACAGGTACATGAAAAAAAAAAAAATACAGAACAGAGAAAATTAAAGAAATAAAAGAAAAGACAAGAGAAAATAATAATGGAAAAAACATTAAAACGAAAAGCGGAAAATAACAGAAATTAGTACAAAAGAGTTCTTTCACTTAACCATTGTTTTAGCGCACATTTCCTTCTGAAACTCAATTCACAGCTTTTTATTGCGTTGGGTAACATGATGTAAATTATTGGAACAAGGTATTCTAGAGTTCTTTGACCGTATTTATTTAGGTATCTGGGAATTATAAGTCCATCATTTGCAGTTAGTCTTGTATTATGAACATGAACCACTAGTTTATTATATTCAGATTGAGATGTATGCTGACTCGCAATTTTAAGCCACAATATAGCACGAACAGATAATACATTTACAGAGTTGTATAATAATGATTTTGGTATATCATGTCTTTGTTGGTATTCAGTTTTTTTTTAATAATAATTTTACCAAAGAATATTGTACGTTTTGCACTGAAAGAAGATTTGTTTTTGTTGAATGTCCCCATGTGGTTATTCCATATCTTATTAGGGATTCCGCCAATGACAGATATACTAATCTAAGAGTATTTAGTGGAACAAAAAACTTCAGTCTATAAAGTTTGCTCACTATAGCTCTAAGCCGTGTGCAAACTTTTTGTATATGTATATCCCATTTAAAATTACAATCAATTGTTAAGCCTAGATATACGTATTTAGAAACTAGTTCAATATTTTTACATGAGCATGGTTGTATCACAGAATTATGGATGCAATTAAAATCATGAGAAACAATTTTAGGAGTTATGGTGATGTTGGCATGAGGGGATCTGATGTGCATAAGCTTTGTTTTTTTAGCATTGATTATTAAACCTACATCATGTGACCATTTTTGAAGAGTGGCAAAGTCTATTTGCAGTAAAGTACTTGCAATTAATAAATCCTCATGTGAAATAACTAACGCAGTGTCGTCAGCATAAACATAATGTTTTACATGAGAGAAAATCAATTTCATTGCAGTAACATATATAATATACAAGGTAGGGCCTAGTATGGACCCTTGTGGTACGCCTGCGAAAACGTTCTTTTTTTTGCTATAATGATCAAAAAATTTTACACAAATCTTTCTATTTTCAAAGTAATTAACAAATAATTTAAGTAGGTTTCCTGTAATTCCAATTTGTTCAAGAGTTTCTAGTAATTTTCTATGATCAATTTATCAAAGGCCTTTGAATTATCAATAAATAATACGAGTACATGTTTCCTTTTATTAAGATCATTATTAATTGTATTTGAAAATTCTTGAAGTAGTAGATCTGTGCTCTTTTTTTTCTAGAAACCATATTGATGGGTATCAATAATAGAAAATTTTTCAAGGTACTTAATTAGTTTTATAGATATATATTTTTCTAGGATCTCTTCAATTGCAGGTAAAATACTGATCGGTCTATAGTTTTCAATTTCACTGTGTTTACCACCTTTGTAAATGGGTCGGATGACGCTGCATTTTAGATCTTCTGGTATAATTGCCTCCTTTAAAATCATATTAATTAATAGAGTTAAGATAGGTCCTAAAATATCGAAATGTTTTTTAATATCAGACATTCTAATTTTATCTATCCCCGGCGACTGACTATTTTTTAAACTTCTGACAACTTTTTCGATATCACAGAGTTTTGCTTTTGTTAAGAGTATGCTGTGTGGAAGTCTATGTTTTTGAATATTCAAAGCTTTTTTTTTATCACATCTATGTAATAATTGCCTAACATTTTCAGAATAGAAGTTAGCGAAATTGTTAGATGTTTGTTCAGTCGTTTGTTCTTTTAAGAAATAGTTTGATATTACTTGATCACAATTACTTTTGCTCTTTCTTCCTAACAATCTGTTTATTTCATCCCACGTTTTTTTTGAGTCTGCAAAATAATTTTTAAATTTTGAGTTGAAAAATTTTAGTTTGCATATGCTGATTAATTTCGTAACTTTATTCCGATTGCATTTATACTCTCTTTCATAAAATTTATTTGTAGGATTATTTTTCCATCTTTTGTAAAGTGCATCTTTTAATTTGATTTTTGATAATAAATCATCATTTATCCATTCATTTATGGCATTTGGTCTGGTTTGATGTTTAAAAGACTTTACTACAGTACTTTTTTCATAGATTTCATTAAATTTAGTTTTTATTTTATTATACAGAGCAACGCAATTCGGTTCTTTCAAAAGGATATTCCAATTATACATTTTTATTTCTTTATCAACACGTTTTTGAGAGAGAGTTGTGATTTTTTCATTTTGAATATTATTTTTGAAATCATGGTAATGAACATGTAGTCCTGTTATAAAATGATCAGCAATTGTCGAATCAATAACACATGCGGACAAGTTATATTTATTAGATCTAACATATATGTGGTCAATACAAGATTTGGTTATTTGACCAGCAACAATTGCTTCTCTTGTCGTAACATTAATACATTTAGTTAAGTAATTACTTGTAAGTATATTTTCATAAGCCATTATATTTGTATCACTTTGATTCAGTTAGTTGAGATTAATGTCCCCAAAAAATATTACATTATCATTAGAATTTACATAATTACGAAAAAAAGAAGAAATTTCATTTAAGAATTCCTTTTTATTGAGGTTGGGTGGTCTGTATACTGCTAAAATATAAAAATTACATTTATTTGGTAGTGTCAGTATTCCAAACACATTTTCAAAGTGAATGGTTTTAACTATTTCTTGTTCAAAATGTAAATATTCCCTTATATACAGCAAAATACCGCCTCCTTGTTTATTGCTCCTGCAATAATAATATGATTTGTAGCCTGGAATATCGTATAATGAAATAAGCTCCTCTTGAATTGCAGTTTCACAAAGCATTATAACATCAATATCTTTCAAACAGTTTTTTAAATAGGCATGAAGAATATCCCAATACTTGTTTAGAGACCTAATATTAATTTCTATGCAGATTAGGTTAGTATTGCATTTATTTGTATTTTGGCCGGAGATCCAACATTCTAAATTGTTTGCTCGGGTAAATTCTACATCATTGTCATTATCAATACAGTTGAAAGCCATATCGATTTAACATAAAAATATTACACCCGTAACATTCAGTATAATGCTTAGAAGTTGAAATATAGCATTTATTAGTAGCAAGGCAAAGTACATAATAGCATAGGTGTACAAAACATACTTGAATATAGTCGACATGTAAACAATACATATAAAAATAGATTTTAATACATAAAAAATAGGTTGGATCTTATAAAGAAAAACCATCAAACTGTTTTTAATAACAGTATTAACTTCGTGTATTTCGGTATTGTGGTTTTTGTGTTTAGTATTGTTTGATAATATGTCCAGAGAATATTGTTGTAAAGCTATGTACAAAATAGCATTGAGTAATTCAAAATAAAATTGAATTATGTGGATATGTAAGTAGAAAATATAAAAAGAAATGTTTGTTTTAGGACACTTTGGGAAGAAACTAATCAAATAGCTATTTTTAATATTCATATTATGGTCATATCTTTCAATATTACAGTGTTTGAATATTCTACTGTTTAATAATAATACGAGAGAAAACTGCTGTACAGTTATGTTAAAAATTGTATTATAGAATACACAATGAAATTGAAAAAAATAAAATTGAAAAATACAGGTATTTAAACCGCAATTAGAGATTTCAATTTTATAACACCCCGAGGAAAAACTACTAAAACACAACTATTTTTAATAATCAATTTTTTGGTGTGCAATTTCAAGCATTCTTTTATAAAACTTACAATTGATCTTGTCGTTTGCTCGGTGATTTGATAGAAATGTCAGTTTATTTTTTAGATTATGTTGTTCGCAGTTCAAACAATTGGGCATTTTGCTTGTATTGGTGCAAACCGTATGAGTGTGAGGGCCTCCACAATAGCTGCAGCTAGCCGCGTCCTTTTCTTTCCCGAAGCATCGACTTGATGTGTGTCCAAAACGTAAACAATGGAAACATTGAACCAGCGGGTTGGCATCTACTGCGTAAATTCTTTGATATCCGATATTTATTTTTTCTTTTTGTAATATAGCTCTTCGGATGTCCTTATCCACCTCTACAATGAAGTTCATCGTGTCGTTGTATTTATTTTGAGCAATTTTTTTCACATTTATTAGTGATTTGGTTTCTTTATTCTGTGAGCAAAATTTGAGGAATTTGTGAAATCTTCAGTGTTATAGTCATTGAAGATGCTTTTAAAAATAAGTGTTGGTTTTTTCTTCACAAGTTCTTTGGCTTCGACATCCTGTAGTTCTTTGGAGATTTCTGTTTGCAGTATCAGTGTGTTTTAGTTAAGTTTAATAATAGTTACTTAGTGCGTTAATAATATTAATTACCGTTAATTTTCGACAAAACACCCGGGGGCGATTGATATACCTTTAGGTATTTTAATGTCAAAAATTCACGGAACTGACAAATGTGCACCATCTACAATAAGGTCGCCAGCATGGGAGTAGGCGGTAAACACAAAGAGCTTAGTCAGTCAAGGTACCGGAAATAGTCATATAGTTTAAGAAAGCAACGAAGGATGAGATAAAATCATTTTTACGAAGGCAGGATAATATAATAATAACATTTGTACCTAGCGGCGAGCACAGAGTGGCGAAAGCAAAGCTGGACCGCAATAAAATTTGGAAAGCCAGGATATTTTCGGCAAGGTAAAATAAAACCCAATATCGCCGCGTCGGGCGAAGGCAATAAACCTTTTCCTTTGGCTCACGAAGCCGCTGCGGCCGATGGGAATGTTTCAAGGCTGACTTAGGTTAAATCCTTGAGGCGACGGGAGAATCCTCAACACGAAGGCAGTCACCATTTGCCCGGCCTAGGGGTTGGTACTCCACTTCGCCAACGGAGTGTCCCGACCAGGGATAAAAAATTAATAGTGTTTTGCAACCCGGCCAGGGCTCTGCAACGCTCTCCAAACTACACGCGACCGCGCGCAATTTCCCGACCAGGGAAATTAACAGACACGCTCGCGGATTTCGACCAGGAACCGCCGATACGTTCGTGAACTTCCGCCAGAAAGTCCAACCAAGTGACCGTGAAATATTCCGACCAGGAATTTGCGCAAGTTCCACTGTGCACAAATTTTCACAACAAAGAACTCTCGCGACTCTACCTGTGCAATAACAAGTGAAAAAAATAGAACTTAAGTTTAAAGTGCCTAGTGACTGTGTGCTTACGCGGAGACTCCATCATCAGCAATCAAAGGGAAGTGACTGAACATTTTATTTATTTTAACCACCGAAGTGATTAGATTCTGAACAATTACATAAAGATTTTACCGTAGAATTAATCAAACAGACTTTCTAAATTTAAGACGAATTAATTAAGTAGTTTTAAGACTAACACTAGATTAATAATTAACACCCGCCTTTTGTATCCTAATGTAATAAATGTGTCGTTTCTTAAACCAGTAGCTTTTTTAATTGTTCTTCCTTAATTTTAAGTTTATAGTTTTAGTTTGAACCCGCCGTAAGGCGCGGGTGTATCAATTGGCGGCCCAGACGTGTGGCTTACCGGCATTTTTTGTCTGGTAGAAATCCGAGTGTGGATTTCCGACCCATGAACCCTGAGATTAGAATAGTTACGTCCAAAGGAGGAACAATAGTAACAATTATTACAAGCAATAATTGTCAGCCTGAAACACTCATTTACATTGAAAAATCTCCCGAGAAAAGATACTTGCCGCCAACGGGACTTGAACCCGTGTCCTTCCGATTGCCGGTCGAATGCTCTGACCACTGAGCTATGGCGGCTTATCAAATACCCGCCAAATAATTCAATATATACTAGTGTTTCATTCAACAATTACTGCTTGTTATATTTTTTCCACCTGAAAACAACCAACTTTATTTTTTACTTTATCTTTTCTCGGGAGATTTTTCAATATAAATGAGTGTTTCAGGCTGACAATTATTGCTTGTAATAATTGTTACCCTTTGTGCTATGCATAAAAATCTTGTCTAAACGTTAGTTTATAAATTAAAAAATAATAATTAAGGAACAATAGTTGTTATCAATAATTATTAGTTAAATTCACACATAGCCACAAACTCGGTGGAATCTAAATGGATGCCGATAGGTTAGCTTTTCACGATACGCGTTAATAGTAATTGTTCTAAATTAATGACAGGTATTTTTTTGGCAATTTTTCTTTGTTTTTTTTTTTTAATTAATAATTTATGTCTGGGTTTAATGCTTCCCGCCTCAAAGAGTATTTGGCGCCCAAATTAGTTTAGGTATAGTTTTAAAAATAGATTTAAAAATTAATTATACATGGCATCGGCAAACACAACGCGAACCACGCGACAAACCACGGCGGATGCATTGCAGGCAACCGTAGACGTCGGTAACCTCACACCAGCGAAGGAAAAGATGGAAAACAGGGGGCAGACCTCGTGCCATTCGAGGGTTCTGGAAGATCGATTCGAAGGTTTGCCGGAGGAAGAACCCGAAGAGTTTATCGTCGCGTGCGAAGAATTCTTCAGTGCGACAGGCTGTTCGTCAGCACTTAAAGTGGAAAAGGCTGCGAAACAATTGCAAGGAGAAGCAAGAAGGTGGTGGCAGCCTCATTTTCGAGGACTTCGTTGCGCAACTACGGAAGCGTTACGGCGTAGTGGGAGCGAGGACCTCTCTATTAGTCACGCTGTACGGAGACCCGCAGAAAAGCGATGAAAGCGGCGTTGCTTTCTTACAGCGTAAGCGAGCAATCCACAAACGTATATTCGGACAAACAGGCTTGGACGAATTCTGCCCAGATCTGATAGGGCTGATGATGCCTCGTTATCGAGAGCTGCTGGAGGCGGGCCTAATCTTCGGCACGTACACCATGGAAACACTTACCGCACGAGTAAACGCCATCGATTTCCCGAAGGAAATTCTCTTCCGTGCACCGCGGCCCAACACCAGGAAGGGGCGAATACTCGTAATAATTACGCAAGGCGACCGCGTGAACAATTTCCCTGGTGTCATAACTGCCCAGGAAGGCATTGGAATGCAGATTGCCCAGAACTGCACCGCCGCAGGGCGGAAAACTAGCATGGCCCGGGCGCCGACCAGGTCGGACAACGTCGCGTCCAGGGCCCCCATACATAGGTACGTATGAGTACCAGCATTCACAACAAGAAGATCAGACTGGACCGCATCAAGCTCAAGAACCTCCACAATGCGCCTTCGCGTACGCGCCTGTCGTGGAAATACCACGGTACGTGCGTGACCCAGTTACACCGGATATTGCCTCCATTATTGAGCACAATATACTCACACTTCAAGAGCAGTACGCCGGGACTAGCGGCCATAATATTTCCCCCCTAGCAACTACTATGGACGGGGCACCCAAGCTAGAAAGCGCTCAACACACGCCTTCAACGAATATCTTGCAAAACGTTATCAACGACGTGCCACCGCCTGTAGATACTTGCTATCCAGGTGAATCTATACAAGCGGGCTCAGATAACTTCACCTGTACGCCAGCCGTAGAACCGACTAGCACAAGCAATCCTATTGTACCAGATATCGAGACGATTCCCGCAATCATCCCCATTGCGCAACATGCAATCGATCTGCAGCAATCGTTCCCCAGTAATTCGCCTACAATCGCTTGTACAACGGAGATGATTTCTCCACCCACTGCATGATTGCGCAATGCTACAGATGAACACTATGACGCTCCACAGCCACCCCCCGGCTCCAGCGGCCACAATACGCCGACGGAACCTGTATCAGGTAACCACAGCAGACCACGCCTGTCAACTATTCCTGAAGAAGAAACTCTTTCGGAAAATCACGATATGCCGTACACTCCGACATTAGCTGAGGAACTCCCGACTAGGTATAAGATATCTAATGTTTGGCCCAAATTCCCACCGAGAACGTATAAACCAATTGATTCCAGGAAGGTGCATAACCGAGGCTCTTATGACGCCAGGAAACCACCCGGTATAACATGAAAGCAGACAATCTCATACCGATAATGAGACCATTGTATTATGTAACTGGATAGATGCCTACATAGATCGTTAGGTAATATGAAGTTGTTAGGATAATTTTATAATTTTTTTATCGATAGTAGAATTGTTTTAGTTAAGTTTAATAATAGTTACTTAGTGCGTTAATAATATTAATTACCGTTAATTTTCGACAAAACACCCGGGGGCGATTGATATACCTTTAGGTATTTTAATGTCAAAAATTCACGGAACTGACAAATGTGCACCATCTACAATAAGGTCGCCAGCATGGGAGTAGGCGGTAAACACAAAGAGCTTAGTCAGTCAAGGTACCGGAAATAGTCATATAGTTTTAGAAAGCAACGAAGGATGAGATAAAATCATTTTTACGAAGGCAGGATAATATAATAATAACATTTGTACCTAGCGGCAAGCACAGAGTGGCGAAAGCAAAGCTGGACCGCAATAAAATTTGGAAAGCCAGGATATTTTCGGCAAGGTAAAATAAAACCCAATATCGCCGCGTCGGGCGAAGGCAATAAACCTTTTCCTTTGGCTCACGAAGCCGCTGCGGCCGATGGGAATGTTTCAAGGCTGACTTAGGTTCAATCCTTGAGGCGACGGGAGAATCCTCAACACGAAGGCAGTCACCATTTGCCCGGCCTAGGGGTTGGTACTCCACTTCGCCAACGGAGTGTCCCGACCAGGGATAAAAAATTAATAGTGTTTTGCAACCCGGCCAGGGCTCTGCAACGCTCTCCAAACTACACGCGACCGCGCGCAATTTCCCGACCAGGGAAATTAACAGACACGCTCGCGGATTTCGACCAGGAACCGCCGATACGTTCGTGAACTTCCGCCAGAAAGTCCAACCAAGTGACCGTGAAATATTCCGACCAGGAATTTGCGCAAGTTCCACTGTGCACAAATTTTCACAACAAAGAACTCTCGCGACTCTACCTGTGCAATAACAAGTGAAAAAAATAGAACTTAAGTTTAAAGTGCCTAGTGACTGTGTGCTTACGCGGAGACTCCATCATCAGCAATCAAAGGGAAGTGACTGAACATTTTATTTATTTTAACCACCGAAGTGATTAGATTCTGAACAATTACATAAAGATTTTACCGTAGAATTAAGCAAACAGACTTTCTAAATTTAAGACGAATTAATTAAGTAGTTTTAAGACTAACACTAGATTAATAATTAACACCCGCCTTTTGTATCCTAATGTAATAAATGTGTCGTTTCTTAAACCAGTAGCCTTTTTAATTGTTCTTCCTTAATTTTAAGTTTATAGTTTTAGTTTGAACCCGCCGTAAGGCGCGGGTGTATCAAGTGCATCCTCTTTTTTGAAGCATTTTATGATCAATCTATTTTGGGAAATTTTTTTAATGCTGTCAATACTAATCTTTAATTTTCCGTTTTTAATTTTTTCTTGGATTCTTTTTTGGAGTTTTTCGTTCGATTCTTTATTATTTTGATTCGGGGTTATCATTACGGAAAATTCGTTTTTTCTATTTATATGTGGCTTACTGTCTACTGAAAGGGCATACGAATTAAGTTTGACATTGTTTTCAGCCATTTCAATGGCGACGTGACCCATCAGTGACAGTATTGTATTCGCTTTTATTGTAATCAAATTTTGTTGATCTTTGGTAAATTTTTTTGTTGGGTCTCGGATTGCCTCCAATAGATCTTGAATTGCCGTCTTGCACGATTCCATAAATTCGTGGTTATTTGTTTGCGCCATGTTTACCCTAATTTACGTTTCACTTTGCAATGCGCCTGCGCGGACTTTTGTATTTTTGAAGCGAGTTCGTGACCGTTAGATTTTTATAGGTTATGTAGGCAGCGTTGCCAGAAGGTTACTTTTGTAACCTTTTAGGTGATTTTTAACTCCGACAGGTTTCTTTCAGGTTACACTACTCAAAAGGTTACTTTTAGGTGATTTTTCGGAATTCGTAGAATTAATTCCCTACGGAATTAGAACCATCGTCAAACGGAGCGCACTTTTGTGTTTTTTTTTTCATGTTGGCTAATGGCATGCAAAACCATAGACTATACACATTTTGCAAAACTTTACATCTTTCTCTTTCACACTATTGTGTAAATTAATTCCCAACTGCTCTAAAATATTGAGTTTACGGCGTTTATATTGTATTTGTACCGGAAACGGCTTATTTTGATCACTAAGTGGGTAATTTTGGTTGTTACAATTTATTATTATGTTATTAAAAAATAAACTTCTTAAAAATGAACTTGAACAGCCTTTTATTTCAGACTTTGTATCAAAAACGGACAATTATAAGTTCATGCGTTTCATAAACGGACAATTGCTCCTGAACATAAGCATTTTTAAACTTAAAAATAAAACAGCTAAGAGTATTAAATTATAGAATGTTATGTATTATGGCTTGTGATTCTTTACGCGCAAGGAATCGCGAAAATATAACAGATTTTTCATACCGGTATATTCGAAACAAAAAACTCGCTCTACTGAAAATAATCCAAGTGGCTTATGTCCCACTTTGATACTGAGCTTCTAATGTATTCCATCAACTTTTTACCATAGGGGTCGTCCATTAATCACGTGAAGCTCGAAAGGGGGGGGGGGGTTCGAAAAAAAATCACGAAATATCACGAGGGGGGGGGGGGGTATAATGAGATATCACGTGTATTTATTTTTCGTGATAATATTCTGAAAATTTCAAAATACTTTGTACTAAAAAAAAAACCTGATTTGGGGGGGGGGGGGGTGTTAGTCTAAAACCTCACCACATATCAGCAAGGGGGGGGGGGTTAAAAAGTTGCTATAAACACCACTTGACTAATGGACGACCCCATACCACTGGAATAAATATGAAAGGTTATTTTTCACACAAAAAGGTTACTTTTTTATATATTTTAGGTGACTTTTTACAAGACACGGCTGGCAACACTGTATGTAGGATAAATTTTAGAGAATCGGGTTATTTGCTATTGGGCTCTCCACACGACACTGCATGTAGTGACTGCGGCAGTAACTGCAGAGAGCGTGGAGTTGAGCAAACTAGCGCTGTCTCGTTTGTTAAAGGGCCGCTAGAACGAGACAGCGCTAGTTCGCTTAACTCCACCCTCTCTGCAGTCACTGCCGCAGTCACTAAATGCAGTGTCGTGTGTAGGCCGCTTATGTCGCACTTATTTTTCGATGTATATAAAGAATAACGGAATAAGAAATGCACTATGTAATGCGTGCGGGTTCCTGTCAGAGTACAAAAACACAATTTGAGATAGTCGCTACTTGAGATAGCAAGTAGATAGAAGTTATTCAGAAAAAAACGAAATAAAAACCTCCCACTTTGGCAGTTCAGAAGTTGCTCCTGATACTAAGAAGGTAGAATAACACTTTAAAACAGAATTCACTACATATTAAGCACAGAAAATAGTAAAAAAGTTTATTTTTGCGGGAGCAAAAATAGACAGCTGTCACTTTTACTTGTCGGTTGTCTGTATAATATAATATATATGTATTATTTTTAATAAATAAATTGTCAAATAACACAAATTATAATCCCGAGACCTTCGGAGTGCGAGTCAAGAGCCTTACCGCTGGACTGCGCCGATAAATATACAATAGACTAATCATACCTAATCGAGATGACTTGAGTAAGGACTAATTGAATTATTATAAACGAGGTATTCCAATTTGGGAAGCGGGTATGGGTACCGCCGCCCCGGGAACCACTACTGTATAACCAACACCTCTGCAAGCAGTTTGCTACGTTTGGTGACTAAGCAGGGGTGCCCGGGTTCATGTTATCAGGTTTGTCCAGGACATGGCGGCGGATAGGTCTACCGTGCTGCGTGGCGGGCCGGATAAGAGAGTTTAATTGAGGGAGGCCTTTTGTCCTTTCCAGCCGGACTCTCTCGACCCATCGCCTTGCACCGCATTTGGAGGGATGGAATTTTAGGTCCGTCACTCCTAGACACATTGACCCCAGATTCCTATCCACCCCACATACCTTATTCCTTCCCAGAACTTCCTATCCTTCCCTTCCTTAAAAAGACCCTCCACACAGCGTTCCCTTAGATGACATAGGCCCTGAGGGAAATTATTTTTCTCAGGGCCTCCTATGTGGAGTTCCTGTAAAAAAAATGAGATTGCAAACTTCGACTACGAATCCGGAGGTCGCGGGTGAGAGACATATGAATCCATCTCTCCCACTGCATTGCAAGGCGATGGGTTGAAAGAGATTCCACATCTGTCCTGATGATGGACACTGCATCGCTGTCCGAAACTTTGGCTAAAGAAGGAGGTAGCGTAACACGGCATAATACCCCAAAAACTAATAACAAAAATACTTATGGCCGTGAAAATCTAAAATCACCTCTCCGATAGGTCACCCCAAGTCGTTCGCTACGTTTAGTGACTAAGCAGGGGTGCCCGGGTTCATGGGGTGAGGATTGTCCGGGTCTTGGCGGCGGATGCATCTCTGCCCACCAGCTGCATGGCACGATGGATTGGGAGAGAGTGTTGAGGGAGTCACTTTGACTTCTCCAGCCGTACTCTCTCGGAACATAGCCTTTCACCGCAGTGGGAGGGATAGATTCCTGGACACACTGACTCCCAGATTCCTACCTACCCTTCGTCCCTTTTCCTTTTCAGAACTTCCTCTCCTTCCTTTCCTAAAAAGACCCTTCACACAGCATCCCCAAATATGACATAGGCCCTGTGGGAAATTATTTTCCTCAGGGCCTCCTGTGTTGACCTTATGTAAAAAAAAACAGTCTCTCCCGATCCGTCCTGCCATGCAGCTGGTGGGTAGACGCATCCGCCAACAAGACCCGGACAAACCTCACCCCATGAACCCGGACACCCCTGCTAAGTCACCAAACATAGCTTACCACTTGGGGTGACCTATGGCAAAGGTGTTGGTTATCCAATAATGGTTCTCGGGGCGGCGGTACACATATCCGCCACCCAGATGAATATTACCACCTAATCTAAACAAGTTGGCAATTAAAACTAAAGCCGAAAACCCAATTTAAGACTATTTATTCAATGTAGACTTAACCACCTGTACAATGTTGGAGTTCATTTTTACAAATTCCTTCAACCAATTAAACAATAATAATTGACTCTTTCTGATATATTTGTATTTCACACGACAAACAGAGACGGGTTTAATTGATGATTCTAAAAAATGTAAATTCAATATTTTACCGGAAATGTCCCAGACGGAATCATCTAGAACCGGCACGCAAATATTTAAGCATTGTAAAAAGATCATATGAGATGCAAAGTGTAAGCGAACGGGATATAGTCCTTTCCATTAATAACTTAGAAATTGCTTACTATTGCTTGAATTGTCAAGTTACGCTTTACTTTCTTCCTCTTGTATATCAGCATACATCCTAGCATTTCTTATAAAATCTCGGAAAGAATACTTTTGAAGTAATATTTTGTGCATTTATTTTGAACTATCGTTTATTTTATGTACCGAAACACATTTCTTGAACAATAAACTATCGATAAAAACACCATTACTTGTGTTTATTTGATGAATTGACAGGTTTTAAAAAGTTTTTGTGACCGATCATCGACTGACTCTAACATGCTTTGACAGGGATTAGTATATTAGATAATTAATTTAAAAACATACTGTTGCTGCCAGGTGAATGAAACTTTTGGCGGTATCAAGAATACTAATAGCGCAAGCGATTCTGACCTTGTTTTTGATATAGTTTCTTCATACATAAGGGTCAAAATGGCATAGATATTTTTACATATTATTTTATACAAATTGATATTTTGGCGTTTGGGCTACTTAAGGCTACTGCAACTAAAATTCGGCTACATTAGGCTTCTTTATGTATGAGTAACGGCGATATTAGGCCAAGCGCTGTTGGCAACACTGCGGGGAAACGCTAGGCGATGTTTTTACATCAGTCTATACGGATATCCACATTTCTCACACGATCATAATATATGGTTTTACCACACATCGCCTGAGGGATCTCATTTCGACAGCATTTAGTTAACTTTCATTCTTCCTCTGCCAGTTTCATGCCTCACTACCATACATCAGGGTAGGCACCAGGACTCCATTGTGGACTGCTAGAACGGCATTCAGTCCTTCGTTATTGGAGTTACCTGCAATTACCCTTCTTTCAATATCTCTATCAGCCTTCCCATCTCTCGTAAACATACTACCCAGATTCACAAAACTCATCCACCTGCTGAGGAATTTTTTATCAAGTGTAGTGCTAATGCGAGAAAAAATACAATTTAACCAATTAATATTATTACATACCAAATTCTCCCGATCCGGCCAGCCACGCAGTAGATGTGCGAATGCATTCGCTGAAAAGAACTAAACAAACTTCACCCGTTGAACCCAGGCACCCATATATAATTCAGGTTAGTTCTCCCTCAATCAGTCCTGATCCGGCCCGCCACGCAGTAGATGGGCGAACGCATTTACCGAAAGACCTAGACTAACCTCACCGGATGAACCCGGGCTAAGTCACCAACAGTAGCGAACCACTTGGGGTGACGTATGACAGAGGTGTCGGTTATCCATAAATGGTTCCCGGGGCGGCGGTACCCATACCCGCCTCCCAACCTTTAGGTATAGGTTAAGTGGTTCGCTACATTTGGTGACATAGCCGGGGTGCCCAGGTTTTTGAGGTGAGGTTTGTGCGGGTCTTGACAGCGGATGCGTCTGCCCACTAGCTGCATGGCAGGCCCGATCGGGAGAGAATGATTGTGGGAGTCCATTTACTTCTTCAGCTGCACTCTCTCGAAACGTCGCCTTGCATCGCAGTGGGAGGGATGGATTCATACGTCCGTCACTTCTGGACACACTGACCCCCAGATTCCTACCCACCCCTTATACCTTTTCCTTCTCAGAACTTCCTTTCCTTCCTCTCCCAAAAAGACCGTCGTTATTACGCGAGGCTCTAAAGGGGGGGGGGGGGTCGGAAAAATACGAAATATCACAAGGGGGGGGGGGGGATATAATGGGATATCACGTGTATTTATTTTTCGTCGAACGCATGATAATATTCTGAAAATTCACCATACCGTGTACTAAAAGAATACATGTGATTTTGGGTATGGGGGGGGGGGGTTGTCTTAAACCTCACCACATATCACCGGGGGGGGGGGGGGGTTAAAAAGTTGCTAAAAAACATCACCGACCCCAAAGGAAAAGGGGATAAAGGGTGGGTAGGAATCTGGAGGGTGGTGTGTCCAGGAATCTATCACTTCCACTGCGGTGCAAAGGCTATTTTCCGAGAGAGTACGGCTGGAAAAAGTCAAAGGGACTCCTCAACCACTCTCTCCCAATCCGGCCTGCTATGCAGCTGGTGGGCTGATACATCCGCCGCCAATACCCGGACAATCCTCACCCCCCCCATGAACCCTGGGCACCCCTGCTAAGTCACCAAACGTAGCGAACCACTTGGGGTGACCTATGACAGAGGTATTGGTTATCCAAAAAACGGTTCCCGGGGCGGCGGTACCCATACCCCACCTCCCAAATCTTAATCTTGAAGGCGACCTTTTGATATTTCCAGATGGATTTTTTCAAAATAACGCCATGTACCGCGCAGTGGGAGGGATGGATTTAACCGTCCATCACTCCTGGACACACTGACCCCCAGATTCCTACCCACCCCTTCCATACCCCCTTTCCTTCCCCGGACTTCCTTTTCTTCTTTTCATAAAAAGAAGCCCCCCACACAGCATCCCCAAAGATGACAAAGGTAGGTACTGAGAGATTTTTTTCTCAGGACACCCGTGGAAGTAATGGCACGATCAAGTGAATCAGATACTTGAGTCGGGCCGTGTCAAAAGTCAGAATAATAGAAGAGAATGTATGATACGATGTATCATACACGCCCAGAAATTACGATAAACACAGTAACCACCTAAGTACAGTGCCAAGCAGTTAAACAAATTATTGTTGTAAACTTAGCAGGCTGACTGACGTTTTTATTCGCCAGACAGCCCGCATAATAAATAACTCATTATGGACCGGAACGTACAAGGACTAATTGACTCTATTAAAACTGAAATTAAAAAATGCTCAAGTATCAAAGAGGCGAAGCAGAGAATAATTATAGAACAAGATATAAGCCAACTAGAAGAAATATGGTGCAAGGAAAAACTTCAATTACAAGAGAAAATAATTGAGCTACAAAATAAACTGATATTAAATGAAGAAAAACATTCAGAAAAAATTGAAAATTATTTAAAGGAAAAAAATGAATCAGTTAATACAACATATAATAAGTCAACCTTTTCAATACCTATTCCAGAGGCCAAATACTCACTAATAGTTGCAAGTGAAAATACAAATTCAACATCTGATGATATTCGAGATTTGATAGTTAAAAAAATTAAAACATCGCATTTGGGTATTGCAGTAAATGGGGTACAAAAAGCATCAAACAATAAACTAATTATATCTTGCCCTAATAAAGATCACGCAAAAAAACTAACGGACGAAATAAATACGGTATTTAAAAACAACATGATCGCAAAAGAACTAGAAAAAAAGAACCCAAAATTATTCATAAGAAACTTACCTATCAACTTATCTGAAGAAGACATAATAGAATCATTTAAAACACAAAATGATGGAATCAAAATCATAATGGATGAAAATCCAAAAAACTCAGTTAAATTAGTGAAAATGCTTAAACCAAAAGGACAAAATAATCTTACGAACTACATAATCGAAACAAGTGGAAAACTTAGGAAATATCTCATATCTAAAGAGAAAATAAATATTGGATACTACAGAGTACGGGTGGAGGACGCAATTCCAATTATGCAATGCTTTCATTGCTTGAAATTTGGTCACTCAGCTATCAACTGCCTAAATAAGGACAAGAATGCCACGTGTCTACACTGCGCCATGGATCATCCCTGGAAAGACTGCCCTAATAAAAACAAAGAAGAAAAATGCAAAAATTGTGAATTCCAAAACAACACATTCAAGTCAACTAACGATACAAATCATAAAGCAAACAGCAAAAATTGTACGTATTTAAAAAAAATGATGACTATTGCACAAGGGCGTATAAATTATGAATAGGTATGCACCTTCTTTTAAATTCTTAACAGTGACAGCCCTCATGGTATGCTCAAATATTAAAAACACAATATCGAAATTTATATGTTTGCATAAAATGCGATTGTTTTCTGAATCTTCCTACAATTTAGTTATAACTTTCTGTAAAATGTTAAAACCAAAAAAAAAATCATTATAATATTATTAACCTACCATCAAAGTGTTAAAGAATCATTAGAAATATTAAAAAATTATTTAATTATATTTTTCAGTAAAATTTTAAAACAAAAACGATGGATTCAAATTTTAGCCTGTTCTCAAAGTGTTAAGGCTTGTGAAATATTATTTACACAAAACAAAATTGATATACTTTATACTATGTTTCTTCTCTATAACATTATCACTAGAAATACAATGACAGTTTATTCAATACTGTCACCAAAACAAATTGAAGTCAACCTTGATGGACTATTTTTGGGCATGAATTATTATTATTCGTGATATTATTATTGCTGCGAATTTATTAAAATATGCATTCAATGTCAATTTCAATTTTAACAATTAGTTATAATAATTGCGTAAATCAGTATGAAATGCCAATGCCAGGAATAAAATTGCATACTCATATTTTAGTTATTAAGTATTTTAGTTACACACATTATGTCTTTTAGTTTCATAGATGATGATAATGACATAAATTTTTGTAAGATAAATAACCTGTGCGAATGGCTTCGTAAGCAAGACACAATGAAACGTGAAACGAGTAAACTCAATTTTGTGGAACTAAACATTAGATCTATAGGTAGGTATTGGGACCTATTTCATGTTTATTTTAAAGACTGCTTAAATCACATTGACGTACTCATGCTTTGCGAAACTGCAATTCGTTCGGAACTTGTTAATCTTTATGATATTCCCGGTTTCAATTCGTACCACTATTGCAGAAACCATAAATCCGGTGGAGGCATTTTGTTATATGTAAAGAATAACCTCTCCTTTTCGCAAATATTTCTGGACAGTAAATATTTTGAGAACGTTTTTGGAATATTGACACTTCCAAATAACAGTACTCTAAATGTCTTGGCAATATACCGACCCCCGAATTTAAATAAGCAAGCATTTTTGTCAGAAATATCCAATGTGTTTGAAAACAATATTAAATCAAATGAAAGTGTAATATTTTTCGGTGATGTAAATTTAAATTTATTACATAAAAATGATGCTATCATTATAAAATATGAAAATATTCTTACTAATAACTATTTAAAAAAATGTATAAATTATGTTACACGAGAAGTAATAGTTCAAGGGAAAATTGTTAGTTCTTGCTTAGATCACTTTTTTGTGCGAGTTAGCGGAAAGTTACCTACTGGATTAACCAGTACAATCTCCGCGTGCGTATGTGATTATAATATTGCCGATCATAATACAACAGCTGTAAGCATACTCTATAAGTCGGTAGATAATTTCAATTCTAGCGATTCTAATAACGTCAAAATTCTTTCGCAAAAACAGATTGATAAACGTATTTGTAATTATGACTGGAAGTCGCTTCTAAAGGAAACCGAATGTTCGGTTATTTATTTAAAAATTAAAAATTATTTTGACGACTTGTATAAAAACAGCACAATTATAATAAGCAAAAAACCTAAAAGCCGACCTTATGCCATAAATGATTGGATATCTAGTGATGCACTATATAAAATTAAAAAAAGGGATTATTTATATAAACGTTGGAAAAATGCCCCAACAAATAAATACTATGAAAAAGAATATAAGTGTTATCGAAATGTTTTAAATAAATTGTTACTTAAATTAAAAACCTCATACTATAATGACAAATTCAAAAATCTATTTCAAGATTCAAAAAAGACATGGGACGAGTGTAATCAAATTTTAGGTAAGAAATGTAAAAATAATTGTGACCAAGTTGCCTCCAAATATTTGATGAAAGATCGGACCAAAGAAAATGTAACTAATGATTTTGTTGATTATTTCTCTGACAGTGTTTGCAATATGTTACATAAATGTAATTACAGGACAACTGCTTTTGAACCAGAGAAGATGCCTCAAAGCATGTACCTACCAAGGGCCAAAATTTCTGATATAGAAAGCATTGTGCGGCAACTTAAAAGCTCTTCTCCTGGAATTGATAATATCAGAATGAGTGATATTAAAAAACATAAAATAATTTTAGCTCCAATCATAGCCCATTTTGTAAATAGAATTTTATTTGAAGCAAAAATTCCAGATGACTTAAAATGTAGTATTATCAGACCCATTTATAAAGGAGGTGATCACACTCTATTGGGTAATTATAGACCGATTAGTATTTTGCCATCACTCGAAAAAATTCTTGAAAAATACATTCAGTTGAAATTAATAAAATATTTAGAAGATTTTTCTATTATTGATACAAATCAATATGGATTCCAGAAAAAAAAGGGTACCGAAATGCTACTTCAAAAATTTGCCAGTTTCATAAATAATGAACTAAATAGTAAAAATCATGTATTAGTTTTATTTATAGATTATTCTAACTAAAGCATTTGACACTATTAATCATAGAAAATTATTGCAGATACTAGAAATCATAGGAATAAGAGGAAAGCTCCTAAAACTATTTGAAAATTACTTGAACAACCGATGCATGAAAATAAAGCTATTGAACACTTTAAGTAAAAAAAGAAAAATTTTAGCTGGCGTTCCTCAAGGTTCCATATTAGGTCCAATTTTATATATCATTTATGTATCTTTTATTAAGTACATCTTTAAACATGTAAAACACTTTGTATATGCGGATGATACTGCACTAGTGATTTCTCGCAGTGATTTAAAATTATGTATTGAACTCTTACAAAAGGATTACATTGAGCTTTTGAAATGGTCTCATGACTCTGGTTTAATCATAAATGCAAAAAAAACCAAATTGATACATATTAGATCACCCAATGCCAAGACAAATATTATTACACCAGAAATAAAAACACACGGTTCAGATTGCTTACATGTTGGTATCCCAGCATTGTGTACATGCGAAAATATTGAAGTGGTTAAAGAATATGTTTATTTAGGTGTAATTATTGACTGCTTTTTCAAATGGGATTTACAAATAAATAAAGTCTGTGAACGTCTGAGATCTATTGTTAGTAGATTATATAAACTTAAATTCTATGTTCCAATATGCACACTTCGAATAATTTATTTATCATTAGCTGAGTCTATTATAAGGTACGGAATTACAGCTTGGGGACTTTCCTGTAAGACAAATGTTAATCATGTTCAATCTGTCCAAAATTCATTAGTTAAATTATTAGCTCATAAAAGTTTATACGAGCAAAGACACAATGTTCCGTACTTTTACCAGAATCTTAAAATTCTCTCAGTAAGAGCAATTCTGTGGCATAAAATTATTTTTCAGCATATGAATAGCCCTATATACATAAATAGACTGGACCACACTTACAATACTCGATTTACGTTAAATGAAGGACTAATCGTACCTAAGCACTTAAACAAATATGGACAAAGAACGCTGGACTACATGATACCTACATGCTTAAATATGTTACCTGCTAAAATTAAAAAATGTACAAATAATGTAAGAACAAATATTATATTGAAAAATTGGCTCGCCGAAAGAAAAAGTTTGTATTAACATTCTTGTAGTACTCGTAACACAAAAAATGTCTAACTGCATTATAAGTTTTATTTAAAAAAAAAAAAAAAAAAAAAAAAACTTCAAAGTAAAAGCACCCATTGACAAACTACTTAAAATTATTTTATTGGGACTTTTCTTTTTTTTAATATCTTATTTTATTTTGATTTCCTGTAATATTTTATAACTTTTTTCTTCTAATAAAAAAAAAAAAAAAAAAAAAAAAAAAAAATGTATGAATGTGAGTGAGGCAAAGAGTGTGTGCCAATACCGAGTTGTTTGGCGGTCCGTCCTCTCTACCTACCCCTGCGGGGAAATGGCGTGATGGTTAGTTAGTTAGTTTCTTTTAGATCGATTTTATCATATAGATCGGAGGTGACAACTTAAAGAAGCGTACGAATCAATGAACAAAGTAAATTATGTAATATATTTCTAATAAGTTTATTCATAATTTTTCGAAAACACTAATAAAACTAAGATAAAATTATTATGTAGCAAATAAAAGAAACTACACCAATATGTATTTAAATTAATTATTATTATTTTTTTTTAATTTATAAACTAACGTTTAGACAAGATTTTTATGCATAGCACAAAGGGTAACAATTATTACAAGCAATAATTGTCAGCCTGAAACACTCATTTACATTGAAAAATCTTCCGAGAAAAGATACTTGCCGCCAACGGGACTAATCGCGTTGGCGGCAAGTATCTTTTCTCGGAAGATTTTTCAATGTAAATGAGTGTTTCAGGCTGACAATTATTGCTTGTAATAATTGTTACCCTTTGTGCTATGCATAAAAATCTTGTCTAAACGTTAGTTTATAAATTAAAAAATAATAATTAATATTTAACAAGTTTAAGTATTTCCCCAATAAATGCAGACATAATTTGTCTCGACGCCACCTAGCGAGGGATTTAACACTAACAATGTCTTTCTCGCAAAAATAAAGTTGGTTGTTTTCAGGTGGAAAAAATATAACAAGCAGTAATTGTTGAATGAAACACTAGTATATATTGAATTATTTGGCGGGTATTTGATAAGCCCCCATAGCTCAGTGGTCAGAGCATTCGACCGGCAATCGGAAGGACACGGGTTCAAGTCCCGTTGGCGGCAAGTATCTTTTCTCGGAAGATTTTTCAATGTAAATGAGTGTTTCAGGCTGACAATTATTGCTTGTAATAAATGTATTTAAATAGCTAATCTTATTATGATAATAATAAAATAAACCTTAACACAAAAAAAGACAACCGTAAACACCAAATAAATAACAATATTAATTAGCAAATCATACTCCAATTTAAAAAAAAACGCGCCAATAATCAAAAACGGCCGCTAGAAATAATAAATGTGTGAATAATCAACAAAGCAACATCCGACCTGTTCCATCAACCTACCTACATATGTGACTATATTGGTATGTATACGTAGCATTAAACTTGGCAACGTAGCGTGATGCGGTAAGCGTGTTCTTAAAATAGATCAACGAATGCACGTTATTTAAAGATATTTTTTTTAATAAATAAACATAATTTTTGATTACATATAATAGCTGACCATATTTTAAACAAAATTTAAAAGACAGCGTGTTGGTACTTCATCTACGTAAGTATATATTACATGCGAAAGAATGAGCTACTAAAGTGGGTTCTTCTAAGATGAGCCACAAAATGTGGCATGACATTGGGCCACACATATATATATATATGTGGCCCAATGGAAGGTTCCACTCTCGGTGGTGCAAGATACTTTGTAACTTTTTCGATGACTACTCAAAGAAAATTTTTGTATACTTTCTCCGCAATAAATCTGAAGCTCTTGGAAAATTTAAAGAATTTAGACAAAAAGTGGAGAATCAACAAGTATAAAGGTTCTTCGGACAGACAATGGCCTAGAATATTATAATAAAAATTTCTCCGATTTCCTGAAAAGTGCTGGAATCATACACCAGACAACTACACCGACGAGAATGGGAGTGCGGGAGGCATGAATACAACACTGGTGGATAGAGCAAAGTGTATGCTACTCAATGCTGAACTGCCAAAGTTATATTCGGCTGTTGCAATACACACTGCTGCTTATATCATCAATCGTTCTCCAACAAAGTCCTTGTTGTTCAAAACTCCCATGGAAATGTGGTGTGGCCTGAAACCAAATGTGAATCATATGTGGATGGGAGGCAATGGTTCACCTGCCTAAAGAAAAGCGCAGGAAATGGGATCCAAAAGCACACAAGATGATCTTCATCGGATACTGTGACCACACAAAAGGTTATAGATTCATACTGCCCAATTCCAGAAAAGTAATAAAAAGTAGAGATGCTACATTTCTTGAATCTTCTGTGAAAAGAGACTTTGTTCCTGTAGAATTATCCACAAAGAAAACTGAAATAGAAGAGGAAAGTTCAATTGATGAAGATTGTGCCTCAGAAAGTTCATACGAATCTGTAAACAGAAACAAATCCACTTCTGACAGTGAATACATACCAGACACCATTATTGAATCACCCCAAGTAAGTAGCGTGATGTTGAGACCTAGAAACAGAAACAAATCCACTTCTGACAGTGAATACATACCAGACACCATTATTGAATCACCCCAAGTAAGTAGTGTGATGTTGAGACCTAGAAACAGAAACAAATCCACTTCTGACAGTGAATACATACCAGACACCATTATTGAATCACCCCAAGTAAGTAGTGTGATGTTGAGACCTAGAAACAAAAACAGAAAGAAATGCTTAAACTTACCTGAAGACGGTCAGAGACGCAAGCGACATACCACTTCAATAACCTGGACTCCCTTTTGTATCTTCAAAGATGACCATCCGGACTCAATAAAAATGGCCCCTTCTGAAGAAAACACCATCCCTGAAACTCATGAATGTGACAATTTCGAAGATGTCAACACATTATTCAACAATACATCGTTCAACATACTAAACATGAACATTAGAAGTATTAGGAAACATTTTGATGACTTGTGTATCCTTTTAAATTCTTTATCCTTCCAAATAGATTTTATAGCACTCACTGAAACACAAATGCGCGAATGCGTTCCGTTCAACTTACCGAACTATACTACCTTTTCAATTCCGATTAGACATACCTCTCACGATGGCATAACCATATTTTACAATGTACACTCCATATCCAACATCAATATAGAAAACCCAAACTTCAAATATTCCAATGCTGCCCACGCAACTTTTACCTCCAAAGGGAAAAAATACTCAATTTTGACGGCATACCGCTCACCCTCTTTATCTACAAACCTGTTTACTCAAGAAATTAAAACTTTTATTAAAAACAATAACTCTAACCATTTCGATTTTGCATTTTTTTGGGTGATATTAATATAAATATTCAAAACGCCTTACTAAATCCGGCCGCGAACGAATATTTAAATGTTATGCACTCCACAGGATATCTATCGTACATAAATAACACCACCAGACCTAATCATCCTAATGATACATGCCTTGGTCGTATATTCCTAAAATCAAACAAAAATTACCAATATAAATCCGCTACACTAAAAATTGACATAACTGACCACTATCCTACCTTCTACGGCCACCATACTCCAACCTTGCCCTCATCGATCTCATGGATCTCTGCTGATACAAATAATTTTAACAAAACAATTACTAAAATCAACTACTCAACTCTAAATAACTTACTGAACGAAGAATCGTGGATCGCGGTACTATCTAATGATGACCCAAATTTAACTGTGAATACCTTTTACGAAGTACTTCAAAAACATATTCTAAAAAGTCAAGAACAAATAACACCACCAAAAAGTAAACACAAGCACATAAAGCCGTGGATTACACGTGGACTGATAATTTCAATACAACACAGAAACAAACTTTTCAAAATCTACAAAAATCTTGAAAATCATTGCACAACCAAAAACGAAGCACAGATCCACACCAAACGGAATGAATACATTTTATTTAGAAACTACCTAAACACAATCATAAAAAAACGAAAACAACAATACTACTCCACACAACTACATAATGCTCACAACGACTCAAAAAAAACATGGCACGTAATAAATGAAATTTCAAATAGGAATCAAAAGGTTGACAAAATTCCCCAAAAAATCATTACTGATAATAACACCACCATTGAAGACGCTGAGAGCATCGCAAATAATTTCTATCACTTCTTTACAAACATTGCCTCAACCCTAATAGATAATAACCCGAGTCTTAGTATTTACTCGAATCAAATTCCTCCCGACCTTTCAGAGTCTAATGATACTACCTCTGAGCTTTCTACTTTCAAAGAAATAACAGAACTTGAAATCTCAAGACAAATTGACAACCTTAAAGAGAAGTCTGTAAATGGCCCAGATAACATAAGCAATACCACCATCAAATCAATTAAAAAACATATTATCATTCCATATTAACATCACTTCATATTAACTTACTAACTAAAAAAATCCGTAAACTAACATTTATTTTCAAAACTATTAGAAACATTATGCCACTAAAACAATTAAAAAATGTTTACTACGCTCTTTGTCAAAGCCTCCTAACTTATGGAATTTCTGCTTGGGGGGGAGCTGCCGACAAGTACATTCAACCGCTTAACACAATTCATAAAACATTAATTAGGATCATGTTCAAAAAACCTTATCTTCACCCGACGGAAAACATACTTATTACTAATAACATACTAGATATCAGGAAGCTGTTCATTAAAAAGATCATACAAATAAACTGCGTAAATTCCTCTCCATGCCACATAACTCACCCGAAAAACACAAGAGCTAAATCGTGTAACCTACTTCTAGTGCCTAAAACTAAATCAACTTTTGCCCAAAAACACGAATCTTACCTCGCACCTCACATTTTCAACACCTTCCTAAAAGAAACCACCTACTGTACCACAAAAAACAACCTAAACTGGTTATACAAACATTTCAATACATGGTTACTACACAAAAAAGGGCAAGCATCACCAAGTTATTAGTAATCTCATCTTAGTCTTTAATCCTCACTCTTTATTTACTTATATGTGTTGGTTACTTATAGAAATTTTATCTTAATTATTAATACTGCTTTTGTATTACGAATGCTTTTATTATTAATACTGCTTTTGTTTTGCGATAGTTTATATTATTATTACCTCATATGTATATTATTTTGTTGAAATCTTATAGTTCTAGATTTAGACGCTAGCATTACTATGTGTACTTGATGAATTTTTGGTTTTATGAAATTTGTCAATTCCTTGATAACTGTATTTCAACTCCCATTAATTCTTATTTGATTATATGTATTTAGGTTTTAATTTGTATCTATGAGTTTGATTATGTACACGTATGCGAATACCTGTGTGTAAGTATGTGCGCATATGCGTGTATGTGTGTATGAACATAATTGTGTATATGCATGTATATATATGTAAATGTATATGTGTCTAAGTTTATGTATATATATATATATATGTACCCGCCTCGGAACAGACTTAGTCTAGTGAGGCGGGCTACTTACTTGTGTGTATATGATTATTATTACAATAAACGACCGGGTTGCCGGCAAAAAAAAAAAAAAAAAAAAAAATTCCATTACATCACATTTTCAATAACTGCATCAAACACAGCATTTACCCCAATAATTTTAAACTCGCTCACATTATTCCAATACATAAATCCGGATCCCAATGTAAAACAGACAACTACAGACCAATAACTTTAACTTCACAATTATCCAAGATCTTCGAAAAGTGTTTAAAACGACAAATTATGAACTTTTTAGAATCCAAGGCAATCCTCTCAGCTAATCAATATGGTTTTAGAACTAACCTGTGCACCGACGACGCTGTATTTAGTTTAACCAAAAACATATATTCAAATCTAGACTCTAACACTGAATCTCTAACCATCTTCTTGGACCTAAAGAAAGCGTTCGACACAGTCAACCATAGATTTCTATTACAGAAAATCTTTAACATTGGAATTAAAAACAAAAGTTTCATGTTATTAAAAAGCTATATATTAAATCGCCAACAACGCACAAAAATTGGATCAAGCTTAAGCACTTATGGTCGAGCAAAACATGGTATTCCTCAAGGAACTGTCTTAGGACCACTTCTCTTTCTAATCTATATCAATGACCTTTGCAATATTGTAATACCAGGTAAAATTTTCTCTTTTGCCGATGACACTGCAATCACAGTACAAGGTAAAACTTGGGAAGATACAATCAGTAAAGCCAACAAATGCATTGCAATAGTCAAAGATTGGCTAGATAGAAATCTTCTTAGCCTAAATTATGATAAAACTATTTTTATTCCCTTTTATAATTCCCAAAAGTCATCCCCTAAAAATAATCTTAACTTGAAGTTCCATAATGTTAATTGTAACTTTCCGACATGCACAAACTGCGAAGATGTAAAATTAGGAAAATATATCAAGTACTTAGGTGTAACTATAGACAGCCAACTCAAATGGACTTACCATGTAGAAAAAACTGTAAATAAACTGAGATACTTAAATTACATATTCAAACGTATGAGCAATATCGTCTGTAACCGACGTGTTACATACCCTCGTTTGTTTTTTCGGCAAAAGTCATCGCTGGCGGCATCCTCTACATTTAGTGGTCATTTCTTGGGAATTTCCTCCGAAATTTCTGGCCACTAAGCTCGTTAGTACCATACCGCCAGCGACGATCTTTTCGCCGGAAATATTTATGTATAATTATCATTATTTCCCTTTTTATTATGTACAATGCCCCGGTGCAACAAATAAATGCTTACATGCTAAGGTTGCCACCGGGAGACATTTTAAACTCTTATTATTTACATACTTGCCATTTTCCTGGGCTCGGTGGTGGTGGCCCCTGCAGGAAGCCAACCAAAATGGCACGCACCTTTCCCACTGGGCAGGGTGATGGCCCTGCAGGAGGCCAGCGAGCAAAATATGTTTTTCACTTAATCATACTCTCACAACCCGCAGGACGATGAAATCAACACACTTCATTCCAGAGTCCTGCCGGGCATTCAGGGAAAGAGATTTTAAGCTTCTAACCCTTAAACTCTCAACACTAGGGCATTTTTTAACTCAAACAAAAGACTTAGAAAAATTCCTTACAAAATCCGTTTTTTCCCATTTTAAAAATCCAGGGACCTCGCAAGACAATGAAACAAACAGGTTTCAGTAGCTAGTCTTGCGAGGGACCTGGGAAAAATAGTAGATTCCTTATACAAACTTCTCACAATTAGCCAAAACAAAAAAACCTAGAATAAACTGTAAAATTACCCGAAACTCACCAAACTAAAAATCTAGGGATAAATATTACCCCCCCAAATATGTTAACACTAAAACATGTACACATATATTCCAAATGTAACCTACATAATTATTTATAAAACGCAATTTTAAGCGACCACTTTTACGGGCGGCACCGGCAAAATAAGGTGTGACGGAAACGCCGCCCTATTTATACATACGGGCAAGGTTTAACCTCCCACCACAAAAATGTACCACGTGGGCACCTTTTACCCCAAATTTGGGTATAAAAGGACCCACCCTTTTCCTAATAAATCAGTTCACATCTCTACTTGATAACTCGTGTTTTATTCTTCGGAAGTTTCTTATCAACCAGCTGCCTCCCGCCGACTTCTGCCTGTCTTCAGTCCTGGTGCCTACCTCCTCCAGACCAGTCGGCCCTACTTTGGCAACCGCCAGGCGCCAGGCTCAGGCAGAAGCATCGGCACATCCAGTGTCCTCTACGCATCAGGCACTGGGTGCTAGGGAGGTCAGCCTTTATTATTTTTCATCACCCCATCATTCTGACGTGCACTAAGACCGCCCCTTTTTTACAGTTCTTGTGAAGACGCTGATACGTCTGTTACATCGTCAATACAAGAACCATGAAACTTGTTTATGATGCATTGGTGCTTTCGTCCATTTCCTATGGAATAATCGCCTGGGGAGGAACATACAATAACCATATAAAACCATTGGAAATTGCTCAGAAGTCCATCATTAAGATAATGTACCAGAAGTCCAAGATGTATCCTACCAATCAGTTATTTCAAGAAACTGAAATACTAGAACTAAGGCGGATCTACTGTATCCAATGTCTCAAATATATTTTTACACGTCCAAACAATTTCAGTAAAAACACATATCGTTCTAGCCAGAGACATAACACGTGCGTGTACACAGTGCCTCACTGCAAAACCAGACTGGCCCAAAGACACATTACCTACATTGCCCCAAAACTATTCAATTCCATACCCCACTCCATCAGCAAGGATCAAAATCTGAACGTACTTAAAAAAAATGTTAAAATCTGGGTAAAAAATAATTTGGAACTGAATAAGTTTTTTCTGTAATTCAATCAGCTTCTAAAATGTGGAGTCTTTCTGAATATTTAGAATAAAAACAGGAAATATATATATGTATATATATTTATACTCGTATGTACATGTATATTTAAGTAAGGGTGTAAATGTGTGTTTATCTTAGATATATTTTTAAATTTTTATACTCCTATGTAGTCAATCATGTTGATCACTGTAGACATTATGCATATATATATATATATATTTTAATTTGTGTGTTTATCTTACATATATTTTTTAATTTTTAAACTCCTACGAAGTCATTCATGATGATCACTGTAGAACTCTATGCTTATATATATATATTTTTATTTTTTTATAATTTTATTTTAACTACCACTGTTATCCACATAATATAATACCCGCACACAGGCTTCGCCTTTGTGGGATTTTTTTTTTTGTTACTTACTTTTTTGTTATTATGTATTTACCCATATGTAAATGTACCAAAAAAAAATTGCTAATACAAAAAAAAAAAGAAAAAGGTACTTGCCTGTGTTCTTTCACACCTGAAGTTCCAGAAACATATAAAGAAGCAATCAGTTCAGATAAAGAAAAATGGATAAAATTAATTGATGAAGAACCAGATGCACTTAAAAAGAATTAAACCTGGATATTGATAGAAAAATCTCCAAATGCCTAAGTGATAGGATGCAAATGGGTGTTCCGAATGAAGAAGGAGTCAACGGGTCCATGGTTCAAGGCACGAATTTGTGCAAAAAGATTTGCACAAACAGCAGGTATCGACTACACCGAAACCTTCGCACCAACTGTAAGGTATGATTCGATGCGTTTATTATTATGGCTGTCGATTATAACCTTAAAATCATCCAACTTGACATCAAAACCGCATTCTTACACGGTGAGCTTGAAGAGACTATATTGATGACTCCACCTGAAGGTCTACCATAAAAGAACATTCATTACAGAGAAGCTGTAGGTTCCCTCATGCACCTAGTTACAGTAAGTCGACCTGAACTTATGTTTGCAGTGAGCCTGGTGAGTCGATTTTTAAATTGTTACAACAAAACACACTGGAATGCCGTGATGAAAATCTTCAAATATATATATATTTCTTTACATTAACTACACACAGGAGGCCCTGAGGAAAATAATTTCCCTCAGGGTCCCTCAGGGTCTATGTCATCTGGGATGCTGTATGGAGGGTCTTTTGAGGAGAGGAAGGAATGAACAATGGTCTTGAAGGGACCCATGTTGTAGGAAGGAGGAAACACAGAGGCCGGCAAATCAACACCAGAACGAGTCGAAGAAACGACCCGTTCTCTTGTGACAAATGACAACCGTGTACAAATGTTGGGCACGGGTTTGGCGTGTTTCCCGACTATGCACCGGTGCCGAAGGGATCAATGATGCTAGTTCCTCGGAGCATCTTCCATTGTAATACCGGTAGAACAAGGATAGCATTCCCACCCGACGCCTGTGCTCTAAAGATTGCAATCCGTCTGTTAAGATGGGAGAATCTATTAAATGGACCGCCCGTTTCTGCACAGAGTCGAGGGTATTTTTCAGGTATTTTGTAGCTCCAGACCAGAGGTGGCTAGGCTTGTTGAAAAAGTATCGATATATCGATATTTTTAATTCAATATATCGATATTTTTAGCCGATATATTTTGATCCGATATATCGATACAAAATATCCAATATCGAAAGTTGTATCAAAAACGATATTTTTTTAAATTTATGTATTTAAAGTCACTAGAATCCAAAACCGTATAGGAACGAACGGAAAAAAGTAACTGTATTGGGTCACGACATTTGGCGGTTGAAATTTTAACTATTAATAGCTTACAAATCTATTGTCTTTGCATTAGTTTTTGTGATCACCAATACTATCTCATGTGTGTAGGTAATACATAGAAATGTATGCTATTTTTCGCCATTTTTTTCTAAGCCACTCCTATGTGTTGGTTCCCAATTGTCTATGATTATTGACTATACCTTGTTCCAAACACGAAGTCCTTTTTGACAGATTAATACGCCAATAGAATGTTTACATATAAGTTATAAGACAGCTTTTTAATTTTTGATATTTTTGTAATTATTACGTAATAAAAATGAATAGTGATAAAAATACCTCAATTTTTATTGAGATTTTTGTACATTAAAAAAAGCAAATTGTGAACAAAAATTACTATTGATAATATTGAGCTGAATACACTATTATTTTAAAAACGCAAAATCTCTTGAAAATTTAACCGATATCTCAATATTTTTTCCTCGATATATCGACGTCGATATTGATATTTTAATAAATATCGATACATCGATATATCGATATTTGTTTTCATTTTCGACATCCCTAGAGGTGGCTGTCAAATTCAACCGTGGGGCGCACTTGTGATTTGTACAGGGTTAGCAGTTGTGTACTATTAAAGTATCTGCGGGCCCTGTACAGTACGCCCAGTTTTTGGGAGGCTAACTTTACTCTGGCTTCGATGGAGCCCCCATTCCTGAGCTGGTCACTTAGGGTTACATCAAGCATATCAATAGACGGCCTGTTCGGAAGATTGCTTCCGTTGAAGGATACTAGATCATTTCGATCCCTTTTGGACGTAATCAGACAAGATTGGGTCTTTGAAACATTAAATTCAACGAGATTATTTTTACCCCAAGAGAAAACACTATCGAGGTAACCGTCCATTTTTTGCTTCAAAGCCCTCTGAGCCGTTGGGGTTTGTGAGCCCTTTGTGGGCTTGTCAAACAAAAAGCTATCATGGACTGTACTGTCATCCCCGTAACAGTGAATTGGTGCACATGACAAAAGGTCGTTGATGTGCAACAAAAACAAAGTCGGAGACAAAACCGATCCCTGTGGGACGCCAGCATTTATCGAGTGTGAGGAAGAGGTGAAACCATCGACTACCGTCTGAATCGACCTCTCCCTCAAAAAGTCGGCAATCCACGTACACAAGGATGCGGGAAGTCCATAAGAAGGCAGTTTGTAGACAAGTCCTCGGTCAAAGGCCTTGTCAAACCCGGTCAAAGGCCAAACCCGGTCAAAGGCCTTGGAAATGTCCAGTGCAACCGTTTGGGTCTCACCAAAACGTTCCAAGCACCGCCCCCAAACATGCGTCACATTCGCGAGAAGATCACCGCACGAGCGGTTCCGCCGGAATCCGTATTGACGGTCGTTAATAATTTTGTTCTTCTCGAGGTATGTGAGCAGTTTGTCGTTGATCACACGTTCCATCACCTTAGACAGAACCTATGTGATCGCTATGGGGCGGTAGTTGGCCGGGTTGGAGCGGTCACCCTTCTTTGGAATAGGATGGATAACTGCTTTTTTCCAACCAGAGGGCACAGAACCAGTCTTCAGGGACATTTTAAAAAGCTTCGTCAAAATTGGAGCTATTTCTGCAGCGCACCTCTGCAGTACCAGGGCAGGTATTCCATCAGACCCACTAGCTTTATTAACATCTAGCCCTCGTAAAACATGGAGTACTTCCCGATGCCGGATCCTCATCTTTTTCATACGAAAACTGCAGTGAGGAACCGACGTCAGGACAGCACCTTGGTCATCGAGGGTTGAGTTATCCGCAAACATTTTACCTAATAAGTTTGCCTTTTCGGTGGCGGTGTTTGCTAGTGAGCCGTCAGGTCTGGTGAGAGGTGGCAGACTGGATTTGCAGAAATTGCGACCTATTGAGCTCGCAAGCGACCAGAATTGCCTGCTGCCATGCGGGCATGCAGCCAGCTTTCTGCTGATCTGCAGGTCGTGCTCCAATTTTGACCTATTTATGATTCTCTTGGTTTCCTTTGCCATTTTGTTGTAAGCTGTTCTGTCTTCGGATGTTCTAGATGTGTTGTAGATGTGTTCTAGATGTGTTGTAGATCTGAAAGATACACAAGAGTATGGGCTGTATTCACGGACATAGGAATATATGGACCTGCCCTAAGTGATTAAAGCGTATTATTTACCCCTCCCCATAACGGTTCCATGGAACCGCCTGGGCTTACGAGAGCCGCCTCACTTGAATCTAAAAAACGTGATGTCATCATTCTTGTTCTGACCAGCGCCGAAGTCACATAGTACATTTTAAGAAATAACAAGGCAAAAATGGTAGCTTGTGCTATGAAAACGTGTAAAAATAGAAGTGAAAAGGAGAATAAACCAAAATGTCGTATTACATTCCATAGGTAAGCATTATTTTACTTTATTTTAAGCTTATTCGAATTATATTATAATATTATCAGTTTTGCAACATATACTATCATGAACGTGTTTACACACAGCCGTAATATGCGTGGGATGGCGTATTTCAGCATTGGGAATGTACGGCGAGCGATACGCCGAAATACACCATCCCACGCATATTACATTTGTGTGTGTGAACACGTGTTAACGCTCAGATAGCGTGTTCACACATAGCTATAATATGCATGGCGACGTAAAACACACAGCCGTTTGCAAAAGAATCAGGGATGTGCCTTCGCCTTTTGCGCTCTGCTAAAATATCTAATCGTATAATTTGGAACGTCTATCTTTTCATGTGTTATTTCTTGCTGGAAATCTGTCGTATTAATAAAGGATAATAAACCAATAATTTTTAAATTTATCACACTTTAAGGGCCTTATTACTAAACGAGTTTTGAATTTTACGCAACTCATAAACAACCGTTAATATAAGATAAATAGTTGGTTATCAGTTGTATAAAATTTAAAACACGTTATTAGTAAGGGGTTAAAAGTGGAATAAAGTATGGTTTTATTTATTAGGCGTTATTGTATATTTTGCTTTCTTAATTATGTACTCCTTCGTGGTATGTTTAGAAGTAAAATGTAGATACAGTGAGCATGTTTGGAATGAAAAATGTATGTGTCATTTTGCTGTCCGATGATATTTTTTATCAAACAAAATTTAAAATAAAATATTTTTCTATCGCACGTCGCCACCGATTATATTATCTTTGGATCTTTGGAGTTTTAAACTGTTCATCAGCAATAGAAAGAATAAATATGACATCCGGTACATATTTTAAAAACTGTAGCGACAATGACGATAGCTTATGTTATTTTGACGGAATAGACAATTATTTAAGCCAAGACTTAGTTACCGTTCAATTTAACCTCAATGTGGTGACATACATTTCAGGGTTTATCGTTCGACACTTAGGAAAACAACTACACTGCAATCAGTGCATTAACGCTCTGTTTTCGAATGAAATATACCCGGAACATAGATTGATTGTAATTAAAGACAAAGGTGGATTACTTTATCCTTCAAAGGATGTAATTGATGTTTGTTGGAAAACAGAAGTTCTCTTAAAAAAACTTCTGTCACAAAGTGGAGGAACCGTTATATCACCAAAATTTAAAAAAATCTTGGATTGTAGGTAAAATTTTAAAGGTATTTCTAGCTACAAACCTATTTCATTCATTATATAGTCATCAAATCGATCAATTTCCTACCGAAAATCACATTCACAACCTTATAAGAGCTATTGCTGACAAATACACCGATGTTAGACTACATTATTTTTAAAAATTGATGACTAATTCAGGGAAGTCGAAAAGACAAGTTTACACGAAAGCGATTTTATTTTCTGGAAAATGAAATTGCTATATTTATGTAATTAAAAAAAAAATCATTTTCACAAAAGGTTTAGTAGTAAACAATAGGTTGCCAAAAATAATTATTTGAATAATAATAAAATAATATCATGACATAAAAAGTTGTTTTAAGCATCGAAATTTTTACCTGTTATGTTGTCTTTGGTATACTAATTTGCTAAACTATGCCGATGTCATCTGTGTAAAAATTTAATTGTAATTAAAAATTGTTAAATAAACTGCAAAAATTGTATTCAAAAAATATCCTGCTTCATCAATTTAAAAATACACACATGTTTGAAGAACGAATGAACACAAGAGCCTTAAGAGAGTCAAATGTAAAATCTTTCAACATCCCAGTTTGTCAAACTTCTTATGGGCAAAGAAGTTTTAAATATAATGCAACAAAGCTGTTCAATTCTCTACCTCCTGAAATTAGAAACACGCAAACCAAAAGTACATTTAAAAGTAAAATCATTGATCACCTCAAATAAACATATCCATCACAAGTATTTAAAAACAGACTTACCTTTATACCTACTGTGTGTATATATGTAACCATGTACCTACTGCAATCTTCTTATATATATGTAACATACTTGAATTGTATATTTAAAGAAAAAAAATTATATTAACCTGCCATTTTCATAATATTACTACAAAATCTTAGATAACCACTCTGTAAATTGCCATCTCAACACAGGCGTTTCACACCTAGTGAGATGGGCAATACGTCATTTTATAACCAAATGTAATATGAAAATAATTAAATAAATAAATAAATAAATTAATTTACCATTTACACATAGGTGTATTAGAAAAAAAAATAATAATGTTTATTTCAGCAACTTTTCTACATTTAAAAAAAATATAATAATTAATTTAATTCCCGGCAACCAATGATTTTTTTTTAGTTAATGTTAGTAAGTTAACCGCCTCACTAGACAATGTTTATTGTGTTTTAATTATTTGTGTAATTAGTTGTGAACTGTTCGTACTGAAGGACGAATGTCTCCAGCTTGTCCCTCAAATGACAAAACCTGGGCAGTTCTCCTCCCTCCATTTCCACACAGATGCAATCAATTAAAAAAACAGAAAAAATTACAAACAACACTCAACTCACGACTCTGATGACTGGATGCTGCCTGATCTCGCCCTTCCGCGACCCGTCTCTCGCTCCTAAACCCAAGTCTTCCTTCTATGCGCCTTCCGTGAGGTCTGCACCAGGTCCTAGCTCTTCTCCTGAAGATCCGGAACTGCTGTATCCACGCCTTACGCGAATACTCCTCCAGGGCCTTGATGTTTCCAGGATGCTTCTTCTGCTGCTCTTGCTTCCTTCCTTGATGTTCCTTTTCGGCTGTCCAAATGAGATAATTTGGCTGCCCGTGGTACTTTTTCCGACCGCGCCAAATGTGATCGCTGCTGCCTAAATTTAGTTCCTTTATCGGCTGCGCCAAATGTGATAACCGTGGCCGGTTATATACATTACTCTGGACTCCTTGTGGTGGATCCAGATTCCTCTTGATGATGATCTCAGTGGGATGGTAATAATAAGAAGTGGGTAGACTATTACTGTTTATTCCGAGGTCGTACAGAGGTGCGTCGTAGGAAGCCTAAATGCTAAGAGAGGACGAGTAGACAACATTCACGCCTTTTATACGTTCCGCATGCTGTCTCACTCATACACAAGACATACGTTCACTACATTATTGTTTATTGCATTAGGTTGTTTTCGATCGTGAGAAAATATGTCATTTTTAAATCAAATTTTAGACTTATTGTCTCTTTTCCACAAAAAATTATAAATCGATTTCGAAATATTGTTCTTTTATCTAGATAAGGCATGTTTTAAATTTTGAGAAAAAATGGTAATTTTTAGAATAATAAGGTTATACCATGGGTCTTTGGAAGATTTGTTGAATTTTTAAACGAAAAATCTTATTTTACAAGACGTATTTCATATTATGTTATCATACATTATTGTAAACCAATACGTTATCTATTAAACGCATATTTCAAAATTTTAATTTTAGATGAAATAAAATCTTTGAAAAAAATATCCGAACACTTATTTATGACGAAAATTTCTTTGTTTTGCCTATCTATTTACGGTCTTACAAATTAATTTATTTTTGCACATTTATTTTGCTTAAATATTATTGAAAAATTATAAAAACTTAATGTATTATAAAAATGATTAAAAAATAATTACGTTATAAATTCATCTTTCTCATTGAAACCGCCTTGTACGATCGTAAGAACATCTTTCGACGAGATATGGATTTTCAGCCGCTGGCTGGTTAAAAGCCCTTAGCCTATCAACTGTGGGAGGGACTCCGGAGTCCTGCAAACTAAAATTGATGAAATTTCTTTAAGCAATTTTTACCCTTGTTTACATAGGAACTGTAAGAAGAATAAGGCCAGAATAGCTTTCGTTAAATATTTCTTTAGAAAATATTTTTTATTTGATATACACAGCTTCTCTGACGGTGTTGGAATAAATTATCTTTTATCTTCTTTTTTTATAAATGAAACCGTACAAGAGTCCCAACTGCCCTCAACTGTCTGGAGCCAATGAGACTATGGCATCCCCAATTGGGGTATGTTGTGAGGTTGAAGGTAGTGGGGAGTGGTATGAGATTGTGAAGAGGACGGTGGGGAAATCTGGCTATTCAGATCTGATCAATGATAGTATTTTCCACTATAGAACGTGCGGTAAACATTTAAAAATTAGTTTTAATTAGTAAATTGTGAAATAATTCAAATTTTTAATTTGCACGTTGGGTTTCGAACCCGTGACCTTCCGCTTGCTAGATGAGAGCGTTACCCCTCGATTACGGAGACCTTCGTATCTATGATTTTTCGGCGTGTAATTTTTTCTCAAGGTCACGGCCGTCATCACAGTCAACAGATTAATACCTTCTTACTATGTTGGCTCATCTTTTTAATATATTTTTATTCAGCTGTTATTATTGTGCTGTTTTTAGCATCGATAATATAACTCCTGTAGGTACATGTTATGTTGTTTTCTCTTAAGCTGTGCTGTTATTTTTGTACGTTATTTAAACCTCTGTAAGTTGTTTATTGAATGCTGTTCTCACAAATATAATGTTATCCTTAACCCTTTTTGTCCTTTTCTTTTCACTTCTTCCATTGTCCATAGACAATGTAAGAAATAATTTAATGGAAGTTATATATATTATATAAATATTATTTCTTTAAACAATATTATGCATAGTCTGAGAATACTGTTACTGTGTCGGTGTGGGTATATAATACTGTTTTACTAAGTTTCTGCTGATATATGTATGCTTAAATGTACCTAAACAAAAAATATTATACCCAAAAAATAAATAAAAAGCACCTTCGTCGTCAAAATATTCCAATTAATACCCCACTCCTGGCTACGCACGATCCGATTTGCAGAATCCAGATAAGTCGGGAGGTTTAGAGGGGAGGGGGGAAGTTGTTACCTATACACAATGCGTCGATGTGGTGGTGAGAAGTACCTATCTATGTAAATCTGGTCACTAAACACGCCTAAAGCCATTTCAAGCAGTTGGGGCGATACTAAGAGTATCTACAAAAAGGAGCAAATAATAATGTAACTGCTTCGTGCTACGTATTATTGTACCTAATTAAATAACGTGTAAAATAATATAAGTAAAATAATTTTAATTAAAAGAGATAATTACATTATTTTTATTAACTAGCAGACCCGGCCACACATTGCTGTGGCTAACGAAACACAACGCCATTACCCAACCTTTATAAAATCCTCACCACCCGCTTGCCTGCTGCCCGCTGCCTGAATTGAATATTTGAATTTCTCGGCTTTTCTCTACTATAATAAGCATGTAATAAACATATAAACCTTTCTCTTGAATCACTCTATCTATTGGTGAAAACCGCATGAAAATCCGTTGCGTATTTTAAAAGATCAATGCGCACATACATTTTGAGTGACTTCATTTTATACTATGTAATTATAGCAACAGAGCGGTTGTGATAACCCTAAAATATGTCGATCATCACGAATGTGGGCGGTTCTCGAATGTGCTCGTCGCTGTTTACAGGGGTAAGTAAATTATGAAACATTTGTAAAAGTGTCTTAACAAAATACGGCAACAAAATAGTTGTCTGTGAAAAGATGCGAACTTTACTTTGCTTATTCAGACTTCGCAAATATGTTAATAACGTAGCGAGCAATTCGCGCTCCCACGTAAAAAGGTCTATTCATTAAAAAGCAGATGTTATTTTTAAGAACTAAATAGTGATATTATAATGCGAGATGCCTATATACTGTCAGATTAATTTTTAAACGAATCACAGTCATCTTCCCCCTCTTCGTACCGCCATAGTTGATTTTTCCCCTCACCTGTAAGTTCTCGTCTATTGAATTTGGATGTCTATGGCTGTATTACTCGTCCACATCACACCCACAAGTAGTGACTGGTTATAGTGATGATGAATGATGACTATGCCAATGATTCTGATTCAAGACGTTCAATCACGGGCTATGTTTTCATCAAAAATGAGGCAGCTGTAACATGGTCTAGCCAAAGACAGCAAACAGTGGCCCTGTCAACAACAGAAGCCGAATTTATGGCAGCCTGTGCCGCAACCAAAGGGCTATGTGGATAAAACAGTTGTTATATGATATTGATAAAAATAAACAAGACACAATGTGCTTATATTTAGACAATAGCACCTCCCACACGTACACTTCGGAGTGACCGAGTCCCACGCCACTTCTGGCCGCCGCGCTGAAAAGTCTCATAGCCCATCCAGACTCTCGGCGAGAAGCCCCGAGAACACCCGAGAAGCGAGAATGTGATGTGTTTCTCGCATTCTCTTTCTCGTGCTCGGCTGTTCTCGGATGGCTGTCGGTAAATTTGGCCGCTTCAAAGGATTTCTCGGGCGAGAAGCGAGAAGGGTCTACACTCACGTTTTGTCTCAGTGTTGTTTAGTGAGCGGTTGAGAGTAGACGTGCGATATATTTTTGTTTTTGTATCGAAAATTTTGTTTACTTTAAAATGTGGAACAATCAACAAGAGTTGGAATTTATAGAGTATTTCCAAAATGAACCGGTGTTATGGGACGCAAAACATCGGAATTATAAAGACAAAAGCTTGAACCACGATGCGTGGAACAGACTAGTAAACTTTTTAAATTCTCCGCTTGGCTCAGCAACTAGTTCATCCAACTGCTTTAGCATACTGAAACTAAAGAATACAGTTTATATATAAGAATACATGATTATAATAATAACGAAAGAATATTAAATAAAAAAAATTACCAACCCTGTTCTGTTTCGATGAATTTGCGTTACCCACCATCGTCTGGCTTTTCTATTTTTTTTAACTTTATTTTTAGTTACAACAAAATAATAATATGCCATGGCGCACAGAGCCAAACTTGCTGCATTTTTAATATCGTCTGTAATGTCGTCCATACCGGATGGGAAACAGATCACGAGTGAGAAAAACGAGAGTGTGGATAAGTGCTTGTTCTCGCGAGAAGTCTCGGCGAGAATGAGAGTGTGGATAAGTGCTTGTTCTCGCGAGAATTTCTCGCCGAGACTTCTCGCCGTGAGTCTGGAATCGCCTTCACAGTGAACTGCGCTGTAAACCTATCGGTCTTTACTTTTCTGCGCGGCGGCCTGAAGTGTGCGTCGGTCGCTCCGAAGTGTGCGTGCGGGAGGTATTAATCAAAGTGCGATCAGTGTTACCAAAAATGTTAACTTTCATAAACGCTGTAAACATATCGACATCAAGTATCACTTTGTTAAAGAAAAATATTATCAAAAAATTATTGATCTAAAATTTGTGAGTAGTGATAATCAATATGCAGATATATTTACAAAAGCATTGCCAAAGGATAAATTTCAATTTTTGAGATCTAAACTTGGAATGCACAATTACAGCTCTACTAGTATGTCAAAATAATATATGTAAAAAATATTTTGAAAGTTGTATGTCTTATTTCAAAGGGTAATTAATACCCAGTTAATTAAGTTTTTTTATATCAGATGGCTTAAATTAGGGAATGTTGGATTTAAATTTACTACCCTTTTGCTGTCAACTCTAACTTGATTGTTGGTGATTATTTATGGTAATATGAATATTTTCTCTGTTACATTGCGAAGCGAGTGTACCTCTTATCAGTTAATAAAACCAAATTATATAAAATAAGAGTTTATTTTTGTTTAAATCATTAGAAACTTGCAAGTCAAATACAACCACAAAAATTTCATTGATATTATTAACCACAATAAATGTCGTAAAATATAGAATAGGCGACTTATTCTTAAACTAAAATATTTGTACACAAATATTGTAGGTTTTTTTTACAATAACTCCACACAGGAGGCCCTGAGGCAAATAATTTCCCTCAGGGAGTATATCATCTTAGGGGACGCCGTATGTAGGGCCTTTTTAAGGAAGGGAAGGATAGGAAGTTCTGTGAGGGAAAAAGGTATGAGGGGTGGGTAGGAATCTGGGTGTCACTGTGTCCAGGAGTGATGGGCGTATGAATCAATCCTTCCAACTGCAGTGAAAGGCGATGAGTCGAGAGAATCCGGCTGGAAAGATCAAAAGGCCTCCCTCAACCAGTCTCTCTCGATCTGACCCTCCACGAAGTAGGTGGGCAGATGCATCTGCCGTCAAGACCTGGACATTTCTCACCCCATAAACCATGAACCCGGACACCCCTGGTAAGTCACCAAATATCAGGTATGCTGTAATGACATGTGACCCAAGCGCGGCCCGCTCTAATCCCCACATAAAATATTTAGCCCTTTTACAACAAAAGGGTGCCGACCCATGGTCTAGATCTAGATTATCCCATTCATGACTTCCTTGTTCTGCCGACCAGCAGCCTGGTAGATTTTTGTTTACGATCTTTTAAAGTTTTTTTTTTATTTTTTTATTTTTTTTATTTCAACATGGTTTTAAAACTAAGAATGCGAGATTATGATTGAGTCATTATGATCAAAAATAATTATTTGAGTGTTCTGAGTGTACCCATCGGTCGGGCGAGCCTTTTGACGGCGAAACAACTTACGAAACCTGCCGCGGTGCGCCTCGCCGCTGTCGCATGCCCGTATTATTATGATAATAATAGTCCTTTTTAAGATTGCCTAACAGTCCATAACATAGCGGTTGGAAGTTCGAACAACCATCGCCGTAAGAGCTGCGTTCGTTCGGAAAACGACGGAAATTTCCTAACCCCATCCGTTCCAGTTCATGACTTTTTGGTCTGCCGACGAGCAGCCTGACAGTTTTTTTGTGTACGATTTTTTTTTTAATTATTTTCATTATCATTATTATTATTTCAATATGGTTTCAAAAACTTAGAATGCCAGATTAATCAAAGATGCACTGCCAGCTATAGGAGACAGATTAGTTGCACTAATAAATGAATCTCTGTTAGAGGGAATTTTTCCACAGTCATGGAAAACTTCCATAATAACACCAGTGACAAAATAATAAATGCTAAAAATTTGGAAGACTTCAGACCAATAAATGGATTACCTAAATATGAACAATTACTAGAATCGATAGTTAAAGAACCGATAAATAATTTTATTGAAAAAAATAACATTCTAATGGAACAACAATCTGGATTTAGAAACAAATATTCCTGTGAAACAGCTACAAAATTACGTTATAAATGAATGGAAAACAAGTATGGATCAGAAGAAAACCATCATAGCAGTATTCTAGACTTTAGACGTGCTTTCGAAACGATAGGCAGAGAAAGACAATGTCAATCGTGGAAGGTTGGCCGATCGTGTGGTGGCTCCGGCCAAACCTCCAACTCCGAATTCCAAACTCCAAAATGGCGGACGTCGAACAGCTGATTCGGCGCTGTATCTTATCAGTTGCCTACAATTGTACAGGCGGTGCTCCGGTTTCCATTATATTGATTTCGATAAAGCTAAAAATGCAATAATTTTTAATAAATATTTTCATACAACTCTCCCGTAATAATATTGTGCAGACTGATGTGTTGGGTCAACTCGCACGAACCAGCCGTCGCCAATCGCCTTGGAGGCGATCCAGGGCCAACTCGAACTCCAACCTTCCAACTCGAACTTCCAACGCACGAACTACCCCTCCACACAATCGTCCAAACATTTGAAGTTGGAAGTTGGCCGCAGTGTGGCCCGACCTTATCTAAATAATTATTGCTCGTATTACCATTGTCTAACGCTTCCGATGAAAGGAAATTCAATGTGCTTAAAATTTGAAAACAGAAAATAGAAATGGCATTCATACAGATGCCGTGGTAGCGTTGATGACTACTCGAGAAGGGATTGAGAATAGAAATGGCATTCATACAGATGCCGTGGTAGCGTTGATGACTACTCAAGAAGGGATTGAGAATAGAAATGGCATTCATACAGATGCCGTGGTAGCGTTGATGACTACTCGAGAAGGGATTGAGAATAGAAATGGCATTCATACAGATGCCGTGGTAGCGTTGATGACTACTCGAGAAGGGATTGAGAATAGAAAAGGCATTCATACAGATGCCGTGGTAGCGTTGATGACTACTTGAGAAGGGATTGAGAATAGAAATGGCATTCATACAGATGCCGTGGTAGCGTTGATGACTACTCGAGAAGGGATTGAGAATAAAGGAAGTTTAATCTTTCAAATAAAATCTTTTCCAAAAAAATATGGCATTAAATATGTTGTTTATAAAGTCTCATTGCAAATTGCTAACTGAATAATTTAACTCCTTGTTTGAAATTATTGGTCTTAATATCAATTAACGAAAAAAAAAAAATAATTTGGTTGAACCTATGTTTTAACACTAAAATACAATTTTATTTTAATTTCTTCAACTTTATTATTTTTTTGTCTCATATCTGGCACGTTGTGCGTGTAATTACATTACATTATTTTTTGTTTTAATTTTTTTCTACCAACCATACAATTTATTGGCACACCGCCACTGTATTGAATATTTTTTTATCCATTTCATTATTTTTGAATCATGTGAACATTGTTTGTTGGGTTGTAACCTATTTTTAAATCTTATATTATGTATGTAATAATATATGTTAATCCTGACAGTTTTCCAAATGAAATAGATCAATAAAAAACGCTAATTTCAATAGAATTTTGTTTTATTTTGGAGGCTGAATTATAAAGGGACTTGTGGGAAAATTGTGGGGAATTTGGTATTTCGTTCTCCCCAATTTGGCGATTTTGAATTATTGTGGGTATTTTAGAACCTAAACCTCGGCAACCCTGCTCATGGTTTATTTATGGGCATCAATCCAAATCACTATCACGTTGGATTGGTTTATTTATGATCACGTTCTTATAATAAAATAATCATGTTGGAATTTGGAATATTTGATGTCAAATGGATTGGTTTATTTATACGATTTATGCCCATGACTGTGATTGTTTTATTTATGCATGACCTTATGCATTGAATTATAGAGGTGAATAATCAAAAATTTTAACAAAACAAAAAAACGACTTTAAAAAATGCACTAAAAAGTAAAAAAATAATTTCGTATTCTTCTACAACTTCATAATCAACTTACTTTTTCTAATCATCAATATGTAGGTACGATTGTTATTTTTGGAGTCGGCGTCAGCCAAGGTAGGTTTGTAACTACATACATAGTTATAGGTGAGATGTGCTTGTGTCGCACAAGCGACTTGACGAGGCGAGAGCGGGGTCGCGGCGTGAGGGGAGCTATCAAGTGAACACGCCGGGTCGGATACCTTTGCTGACACTGACTCCAAAAATAACAATCGTACCTACACATTGATGGTTAGAAAAAGTAAGTTGATTATGAAGTTGAAGAAGAATACGAAATTATTTTTGTAGGGGCGTGTAAATAGCCCCTGACACTAAGGGATGACTACCCTATGTAAAATTAACGAAAATTGAATTCTTCCCTATGTGACACAAAAAACAGTTGACCCAGCAATCTCAAAAACCAAAGTGAAAACAAACAAAACACTCACTCAGAGAATGCAGCTCAGCCACGATGTCCACACAAAAAAACACTTCTTTTCAATAAAACTGTCAAGGCGATATTGCATAATCTTGACAGATGTTTCGCACAGCAAGGAAGTTTCAACTATGAAAAGAAATATTTTCAACAAAACAGATGATGACAGTTATTCACTTGTTTGGATACTATTTTTAAAAACAATCCATTTTAGGTGTCTTGGATGAATTATTCTTAAGACTGACCAGGAGAGACATCTCTTGGCCTTTTACTGACACTCCCGTCAGAAGTAATTGCTTGATTCACAAAGGTAAGGAAACGCATGAATACACTGCATCTCAAGTCACATAGGTTCAATTCAATACAATACAAAACCCATAGATGGCGCCCCCATGGTCTCATAGCATAAATTATCAATTCAAAGAAATTAATGCCCAAATATATTTATGGCGCGTATCCATATTCCCCGCCTTGGAAGTTCGTAGAGCTTACAAAAGAAAGAATATAAAAATACAAATGAAACAAGAAATGAAATAGAAATAAAGTGACTATTCACCGGTAATATTCAGGAATGACACGCATTGGAAATTCGCAGAATCTCACAAAATAAAGAAAAATAACTAAAAATACAATGTAATAAAGTTCAATTGACCAAGATAACGGATATTAAGTAATGCCATGTCTGGGTCAGAGATCATTGAAACAATGACTAAAATCAAAAAAAAAAAAAAATAAATAAAAATAAACAAAAATAGATAAAATATAAAATTATTGCGTTGGAATGGGATATAATTTGACAACCGGACGTTTAAAAGAACCAAATCTTGTCTTTACCGTCGCAACGCGAACAATTTTATCCATTCCGGGATGGATTTCAGTTATCACGCCTAAAGGCCAATTTAACGGAGGGGAATCTTCTTGTCCCACTAGTACGACAGTTCCGATATCAATCGGATGATCAGAAGTAGTCCACTTCTGCCTGACTTGCAAGGTGTGCAGATACTCTGAACGCCACTTCTTCCAGAAGGACTGAACCATGCTGTCTAATAATTGCTTACGCTGAGTCAAATTGATTTTACCGTCTGCCAGGACAGAAGCAGGCAAGTACTGCAATGGTGTCGACATTAAAAAATGCGCAGGCGTAAGGACTTCTGGATAAGGGTCAGAAGACATAACTGTAAGTGGACGCGAATTCATTATGCACTCAATTTGAACTAGCACAGTCTGTAACTCCTCATAGGTGAGAAGCTGAGTTCCAATCACACGGTACAAGTGTGTCTTCATGCTCTTTATGTTCGACTCCCACATACCCCCAAAATGAGGCGCGCGTGGTGGAATCATTTTCCACTCTATACGACGCTTAGCGAGTTCGCGCTTTAATGAGGGCTCATATTCAGATTCAACCAAAAACTTGTAGAGGTCATCTAATTGTGCCTTCGCACCCACAAAATTAGTACCATTATCTGAATACAAGCATGTTACCGGGCCACGCCGAGAAATAAAACGGCTGAAAGCAGCCAGGAAAGCATTTGAAGTTAAGTCAGAGACCAACTCAATATGAATAGCCTTGGTCACAAGGCATACGAATAGACAAATATATGCCTTTTGAGAATGTTGTCCTCTCCGACGAGTCAGCGTAATACGGAGTGGACCTGCGTAATCTACACCGGTATGTACGAAGGCCTTTGCTTCTGCAACACGATATGACGGTAAATCTGCCATCTTCGGTGTAGGATGCGATGGATTTAAGCGGAAGCAACAATTGCATTTCCGCACCATCGCCCTAATAACAGTCCTAGCATCTAATATCCAATAGCGTTGACGTAAGATAGACATAAGAAGTCCTGGGCCTGTATGACAGTTCACGACATGAAAGTGAGCGATGATCAGATCGACAACACAGTCATGTTTGGGAAGCAAAACCGGATGTTTAACCTCAAAAGGTAAATCCGATTTAGAAAGCCGCCCCCCAATACGTAACAGATTATCTCCATCAAGAAATAGAGATAAACTCTGAAGTCTTTTGGAATGAAATTTGCCTTCCTGGAGTGCAGCAATATCTCCTGCAAAATGAATACTCTGCACAGCACGAATCACAGCCTTTTCAGCAGTCATAAGATTATTGACCGTTCCAGAGGAAAGTGATATCTTTTTTATGAATCGGAGGACATAAACAACAATCCTTAGTAGTTTATCCCAAGTGGATATACGCTGAGCCAGTTCACTCAGGACCGATTTTTCACCCTGAAATGTTGCAATGAGCACATTAGCCTTGTGTTCAGGCATTTCACCAGTATTGGTAGGGTGAAACGGTTTTAATGGCCATTCCAAAGGTGGGCTGCGAATCCATGATGAGCCGTTCCACCATAAATCATGTGAAACGAGTTGGGAAGGAAGCATGCCACGAGAAAGGCAGTCGCTCGGGTTTTCACTACCAGCAACATGGTAAAAGTTCTCTGGAGACAAATTTTCTTGGCACTGAGCTACGCGATTACTAACAAACACCGACCAGCGATGCGGTGAAGAATGTATCCAAGAGAGCGCAACGGTAGAATCGGAAAACGCATATGTTCCTGCAATAGGAAGACGCTCAGAATAATTATCTTGAACCGTCCGTATTAATTTGGACATCAATACTGCGGCACAGAGCTCCAAACGAGCGAGGGTCGTCACTTTGGTGGGAGAAACCTTTGATTTTGCGCACAACAATCTCACTGTAATTTTTCCAAACAGATCAGTGGTGTGCAAATAAATCACACAGCCGTAACCATTCATGCTTGCATCGCAGAAAGCAACAACGAGCACCGTACTGTCTTTCAGGACACCAACATGGCGAGGGATTTTTATCATTGAAATTAGCGGAAATTCCTGTGTAAGCGCCGAAAACCGACGAATAACGCTATCAGGGGGTGTATCATCCCAACCAATGTTGCACAGCCATAGCTCTTTGATAAGTAATTTAGCGTACAGAATGACAGGGGCGACCAAGCCGAGGACATCAAATAAACGGGCGACTATGGAGAGTATGCTCCGCTTTGTGCACTTCTCCTGAACATAAGATGTCGTAAAGAAGAAGCTGTCATCAGCTGGTTCCCACGAAAGGCCCAACACCTTAGAGGTATTGTTAGAACCAACAGTGAATTCCACTGGGCTGCGGTGAGAATCCGGGAGGTTCTCAAGTACAACTTGAGAATTACTAGTCCATTTTACTAAATCAAAGGCACCGGACTTAAACAACGAGATTAATTCTCGAGAAAGACGTATGGCGCTGGGCTCATCTGCAATAGAATAGACCAGGTCGTCCATATACAGCTTGGACTCTGCCACTTTGGCAGCATCCGGGTAATGTGGTCTCATATCCTGGGCCAACTGGCGAACCGTCCGCATTGCTAAGTATGGACTTGCCGTCAAGCCGAAAGGAACTCGATTGAACTGAAAAGTTCGTATGAGACCATTATTTGAGAATCGAAATAAGATCCTCAGGTATCTGCGATGCTTGCTAGGAACTTCAATCTGTAAGTACATTTGCTTTATATCCGCAGTCATAGCGATGGGAAAAAGACGAAAGTCAAGCAAAAGCAGAAACAAATCGGCTTGCAAATTGGGACCAGTATGAATAATGTCATTCAGTGACAGCCCTGTGTGTGTTTTAGCACTAGCATCGAGCACAATACGAGGCATTGGTTTGTCTGGACGAGTGACAGCATGATGTGGGATGTAATATCCATCTTCTGTGATATCAGACTCTGAGACTTCTGATAGGTAATTATTTTCAATATATTCACTGATAACCTTGTTATGATTCTCCTGCAAAGCAGGGGAATGTTTAAATTTTCGCTCCAATGCCAAAAATCGGCGTTGGGCAGCAGTACGAGAATTACCCAATTGTCTTGGATCTTTACAGAAAGGTAAAGCAACAAAATATCTACCATCATCAGTGCGAGAAATTGATGAAGTAAAGAGATTCTCACATTCTGTCTCCTCCGGACTTAGAAATTTTATATTAGGTATCTCTTCTAACAGCCAAAATTTTTGCACTAAATCTTTAAGTGCGAGTGCCGAGAATGATGTGTTTGTGTTGAGCACATTATTGGGGTAATCACCCATCAACACGAAACCGAAAGCGGTCGATAACGCGGGGGGTGCACTAGTACCCGATTCAACCCTGTTCCCTAAATAAATATATGGGAACAGTTGTGCACCGATGACGACATCCACGCATCCAGGAATATTCCATGTTAAGTCTGCGAGAGGTATGCCCTCTAAGTACCTCATATCACCCTTGGCTATATAGTGATTAGGTAATTGATCGGTGATACTGTCAACGACAAGCGCATGTATATTATATTTATTCTCTGGGTATACGCGAGACTCAATATCCAAATACACGTAACCGAAAATTGGTCGAGACGTTGATCCAATTCCTTTGACAAACGAATTACTCAAAGGAATTATTGGTAAATTCAGAGTCTTACAACAATCGACCGTAATCAAATTATTTTGAGAGCCATTATCAATTAGGCACCGAACAATAACTTTATTTCCGTTTTTAAGCTTCGCGTATACTTGTGCGGTCGAAAGTAAAATAGAAGAGTTCGGTGTTACTTTGGCACAAAGCGAACACGAAGGATTGACATTCGCGGTCCCCTCCACTTGCTTATCACCAATGCCAGTTCCATTGATGCTGGATGACACTGGAGGGGGGACTGACGGTTCTTCACTGGTAGGTACTTGCGACGTATGTACATGAGTATTGGTTTTCATATTATTCACACTGCCGAAATGTAAGAATGTATGATGACGTTTATTGCACAAATCACAAACTAACCCCGATTTGCATGACTTGATTGTATGTGAACCACTAAGGCAATTTACACAGGCATTTTTCGATTTTATAAATTCAAATCGAGCCTGTGGGGAACTCATACATTTAAACTTTGAGCAAACGTTGATTAAATGATCAGTTTTGTTACACAGAATACATCCTTTCGGCGGAGCTGGGAAGAGCGGAATATTCGCATTACTCGCGACGAACGATTTAGTATTATTTGATCGGGAGGACGAAATGGGATGCGTTTTATTTACGACACCATGCGAGTTACTCGTTCGTTCTAAAATCTTTACTTGATCTTGTACAAACGAAACTAACTCATTATAAGAAGGAATTTCTTTATTACGAACTGTCAGCTCAAAGTTCTGAGCCGTCTGTGAATCAATTTTTCTTACCGCGCAGTGAAACAAAATAAAATCAGTTAAATCCTCAATACCTAACTGCTTTAATGCCGACACTGACGAAGAATATCTTTCAATGAAAGAATTGAGACTGGCAGATGTATTCGTGCAGTTTTTCGCATCGAGAATATTATTTAAATAATGTGTTCCTAGTGTACGTTTATCTTGATATTTTTTAACTAAACTCTCCCAAATGATCTGATATGTATCACCCGAAGGCACAATGCCTGCGGTTATGTTCAAAGCCCCGTGTGTGAGTTTTCCGACTAAGTACTGCACACGCTGCGAGTCAGTTAGCTGTCTATTATTATGGATATTGGCTTTAAATGACTCAAAAAATTTCGACCAACTTTCATTCTTACCATCGAAGGTTGGAAGATCTATTGCAGGAAGATTAATCATACACGGCTCCCGCGACTTATTTTGTGACGTCAGTGACTCTCTTACAGAAGTTTTCATATTCGATCTAGTTCGTTTGACCTTCAAAAAAAGATCATCAAAAGCATTTAAAGCTTGAAAATCTGGTTTAAATTCTGGATTTAAAGTTAACTGACGATCATTGATGCTATCTATAATATTTTCAAATTGACTTCGCATTTGATCAATCATCTCTGACTGAGCCATAAACACTTCGTTATTTCTTGACTCAAAATTAGATATATTATTTGTTGCATTATACAGATCGTTCATACGAACAAAAAGATTTTCCTTTTTTGCGGTTAAAAGAATAAGCGATCTGTCTTGAGCCTCATCAAAACCCTCCTCCGTAATTCTTGGCATTTTTTATATATGCGAAAAGATTACCACAAAATTTTACAATAATGTTACAATGTTAATAATTAATTAATAATAATGTTGCGAATAATTATCCAAAATTACGACAATTCTGCGAACAATGTTAACAATCAATTAATAATAATAATGTTGCGAATAATTATCCAAAATTACGATAATTCTGCGAACATCCAAATATGTCATCCAAAAGCAAAAAACAAGACCAGCTATAGTTCTCAAAAAATGAGAGGTACTTCAAATTTACCAAAAAAAATACGTAAATTCAAACATCCATGTAATTAAGCTATAATCTCGAATTGAATGTATGAATGAATTAATAATCCAGGCTACGAAGGACCAATAAATATGTAGGGGCGTGTAAATAGCCCCTGACACTAAGGGATGACTACCCTATGTAAAATTAACGAAAATTGAATTCTTCCCTATGTGACACAAAAAACAGTTGACCCAGCAATCTCAAAAACCAAAGTGAAAACAAACAAAACACTCACTCAGAGAATGCAGCTCAGCCACGATGTCCACACAAAAAAACACTTCTTTTCAATAAAACTGTCAAGGCGATATTGCATAATCTTGACAGATGTTTCGCACAGCAAGGAAGTTTCAACTATGAAAAGAAATATTTTCAACAAAACAGATGATGACAGTTATTCACTTGTTTGGATACTATTTTTAAAAACAATCCATTTTAGGTGTCTTGGATGAATTATTCTTAAGACTGACCAGGAGAGACATCTCTTGGCCTTTTACTGACACTCCCGTCAGAAGTAATTGCTTGATTCACAAAGGTAAGGAAACGCATGAATACACTGCATCTCAAGTCACATAGGTTCAATTCAATACAATACAAAACCCATAGATGGCGCCCCCATGGTCTCATAGCATAAATTATCAATTCAAAGAAATTAATGCCCAAATATATTTATGGCGCGAATCCAATTTTTTTACTTTTTAGTGCATTTTCGTTAAGTTTCATAAGTCGTTTTTTTTTTGTTTTGTTAAAATTTTTGTTTATTTTTTGATTTTTAGTGAATCTGAAGTACAATAACTAATTTGTCTAAAACGTGCTGCTCATATGAGGCAGCAAATTAAGAGATTCGGCCGAGTTTCGTTAATTTGCTCCTAAGAATTGAAGAGTTCCGTTACTTTGTCATGGATCCGATAATCAAAACCTAACAAAACACTCATCAAACTACCCTTGAAGTACATCCTTTCCAATAAAAAAGAATCATCGAAATCGGTTGGCGTGATATTGAGTTATTCGTCCATTTGTCGCGCACATACTCAATGCAAATTTAAGACTTATATGGTTTTCTCATGGATTCCATTGTCGGAACTGAACCAAATTAAAATGTGACCACACGGAAAGCATTAGCTTTCAAATAAAAAAAGAATCAACAATATCGGTTTACCCAGTCGAAAGTTCTGAGGTAACAATAACCGTACACACCACAATAACCGTCATTGTAACTAGTTCATAATATTTTTGCTCTGCTTTAAAGTGACACTGATTACTAAGTGACCAAAACACTAACATCGGAAAGTTAACGGTAGTGATTGCTATTTGTGACAACATAGTCTAAAATCTATAAACTTCATGTAAGCGATTTACCGTACCTACTGAGTATAATCAGTAAAAACAAAAAACGTAATTTAACATTAACTTAACTAAGGCGTAACGCAGGTAGCTCATAAATTTGCTTTCAAAATGCACTGCAACATTTGCCCCGAGCCAGTAATAACAGAGGAGTCAATATTTGTGTGCTCGACGTGCAAAGGCACATTTCATCTAGCCTGTGAGGGAATTACTGAGAACAGTTTCCGTAGACTCACTCAGGAACGGTGTTCCCTACTGAAATGTAAACAGTGCAAAAACACGAGGACAACTACTGTGCCGAGCGCTTCGAGCGTTATGCTACGTCCAGACTGAAGCCAACCGATGTTGGCCGATCGTGTGGTCGCTGCGGCCAACCCTCCAACCCCGAATTCCGTACTTCAAAATGGTGGACATGAAATAGCTGTAGCTACGCTGTATCTTTTTCAGTTGCCTACAATTATTACGTACGTAAAATCATATACTTAAATACACGACATGTTTTCAAACAATTGTTATACCACTCTCCGTAATAATATAGTCATTTTAATAGTACGCGGCACGGTGTGGACAGCTGCGGCAGGCTGGTTCGTGTGAGTTGGCCATCGGGATCGCCTCGAAGGCGATCCCGGGCCAACGCGAACTCCAACCTTCCAACTCGAACTTCCAACGCACGAACACCCCTCCACACGATCGTCCAAACGTTTGAAGTTGGAACGTTGGCCGCAGTGTGGGCTTACCATTAGAGTATGATCTTAGTTCCATGAGCGTAGCTGATACAATCAGCGGTAACGAACCTTTTGAGCCGGGTAAAAAAAATATCAATAAATGACCGTCGACCACAGCTCAGGCCCAGACAAACTTAGAATATCTGCAAGGGTTTTTTTTTTTTTTTTTTTTTTTCCTTTATTTTTTCCCAATTGTTACATTTGGCATATACAATATTATAAAAAACATAAGAATAATGGGAACCCACTAAGGCGCAGCCTGTGCGTGGGTAATATAGTTAAATACATTATATTATTGTACCTACAAAGAAACAATACAGTGGCATATAAAGAAAAATCGTGATTACATTTTGTCTGAACAGCTTGGGTAAAAAGTGTATACACTAATAATAAAGTACTATAGGTATATATAAATATACATTCTTAGGTATTAGATAGGAAGGCAAATTTTTGAATACCGTAATAAACATAATTTGAAAAATTAATTTATTAATAAAATAATACATATAAACTTAATTTCAACAGATTCAAGAGCTAGAAAATAGTTGTTAAAGTGATAACAAAAAAGGAGTAAAAAATTTCTAATCAAACCAAACTTTATAACAGACCAAACACCAGAAAATATGCGATTTATTGTATTATTTACAATAATAAAAAATAGCATTTCCCCCAGATTAAAAAAAGGAAACTTTTTAGTAAATATTTTATCTTGTTTTGTGTGGTTACGTATTTATAGCAGTGGTATATCCTTTTTATCTTGTATGCGAATGACTGGAGAATCATCGCTTTTCCGTAGCAAAACATGCCCGTTCTTGGTCCAAATATATTTAAATCCAATAGATTTCGTAGACTTGGCTAGCCAGAGAAGTTAGAGTTAGTCTTGGATAAGACGTCTAATCTCGAAAGAAAACAAAATGATATCTTGGAACAAAACAATAAAATTCTAGAAAGCATTCAATTCATGAGTGCACAATACGAGGACTTCCTAGGAAGGATCCGTGAAATTGAATCAAGGAATGAGGAGCTTACAAAAAAGAACATCGATTTGGAAGCCAGGATTAATGTACTGGAGAACTGTCTTGAATTCCAGGAGCGGGCTCTGAAGGCCAACAACTTAGAAATCAGAGGCATTCCAGAAAATAAGGGAGAAATACTACAAGACGTCATTTTTAATATATGCCAAAAAACTAAGTCGAACATCCAAATCAAAGACATAGACGCTATTCATCGCACAGCAAATAAAAAAAAAATATTCACCCGAGAGAAATTATAATCAAACTAAAATCGAACATTGCCAAAGAACAGCTGTTAGCGGATGTGAAATCATACAACAAAAACAACCCGAATTTGGAAGACAAATTGAATACTTCGAACATTGGAATTTCGGGACCGAGTACAAGGATCTACGTCTCCGAACAGCTCACATTTCGAGGCAAGCAACTATTTTGGAAGGCTAGACAAGAAGCTAAAACGCGAGGTTACCGTTTCACGTGGTCGAAGGCGGGGCAGATATATGTCAGACGGGACACGGGGTCTAATGCAATATGTATATCTGATGAAAGCAAGCTCGCAGCTATGTGAAGCAACTGAAAGAATCATACTACTGAGATATGTACCGTCTCGCTAGTTTCCAGGTATATGCAATAAATCATTAACTCGGCGAGATAGCGAATTTACCAATCTTCATTATACTATTAACCAAAATTTATATAGTTTAAAGTTAATTAAATATTTCACTGCACAAAGAAGGTACGAGCACCCGTCTCGCTCATTTTCACTTGTTATTTTTTTAACATACATATATAATAATTTGTTATCACGATGTTTCAGCGACTTTAAACATTCTGCATTATATTTCCAAATCACTAAATTATTTCCATACACACTTATCCATGCAACCACACTGGGAATAGTTTTTAAATTTAATAATATATTACTGGAACACTTTTCGCTATGCCACATTTAATTATGTTTGATTTACCTTGTGATATTGGTAACTGTAGTGAACGTATGTCTTGCAGTATGAAAGACACATGCGGTGTATGAGTGAGACAGCATGCGGAACGTATAAAAGGCGTGAATGTTGTCTATTCGTCCTCTCTTTGCTTTTAGGCTTCCTACGAAGCTCCTCTGTACGACCTCGGAATAAACAGTAATAGTCTACCCACATTCTTATTATTGCTTCCCACTGAGGTCATCATCAAGAGGAATCTGGATCCACCACAAGGAGTCCAGAGTAATGTAGATAACCGGCCACGGTCATCACATTTGGCAGCCTATAACGGATTTACGCAGCAGCCAAAATCATTTGGCAACATCCCGATATTGAGGCTACAGTGGTCAACAGGTGATCGGGCAGGAAACAGGCCAGATCACGACTCCACATCATTGCGGAGCAGGAAGAGCAAGAGCAGCAGAATCGGCATCCGAGGAACATCAAGGCGCTGGATAGGGTCATTCAGTGCCGAGAACCTGGAGGAGTATTCTCGTAAGGCGGGGATACGGAAGTCCGGATCTTCAAGAGAAGAGCTGGACAGGTGCAGACCTCACGGAAGACGCATTAGAAGGACGACCAGGGTTCAGGAGCCAGGAGACGGTCCGCGGAAGGGCGAGATCGGAGCAGCATCAAGTCAACAGAGTCGTGAGTTGAGTGCTGTTTGTTAATTTTCTGTGTTTATATAGATTGCATCTGTGTGAAGATGGAAGGGGGGGAACTGCCCAGGTTTTGTCATTTGAGGGACAAACTGGAGACATTCGTGTTGCAATACGAACAGTTCATCCTTGTCAATGATGACAAAATTAATTCGGTTGAGAAAAAGAGAGCGGTCTTAATATCCCATTTACACACAGAGACAATAGATTTATTGATTGATTTGTGTTTTCCTAAAAAAATTACAGATTTTACGGTCGAAAATTTATTGTTATTACTAGAGAATCATGTAGGTATCAAAAGAAATGTGTTCAAGGAGCGCGAATTTTTTTTTGCTACGAAACAAAAAAGTACAGAATCTGTTAATGATTTTATAGCACGTTTACGAAATCTTGTTAGATTTTGCAAATTCGAAGACAGACTTGAAAATAATTTAAAAGATGTTTTTATCACCGGTCTTCGAGTTGGTCGTATTAAGGAGAAATTATTCATCGAGGCTGAAAGTTTTTCATTGAAAAAAGTTATAGAATGTGCTATTGCCATGGATTCGTTCGAGGTAATTAATAAGCAAATTAAAACGGAAAGTGTAAATTTGATTGCTAAAAATAAACGAAAAGTTGGGTTACCGGAAAATAATTCGGCGGGTAGACCTACAAATAATAATGTTACATTTAGGAACGAAGCAAGCTACGTGCTGGCGGCGAGCTTGATGCGAATTGATATATTTTTTTAAATTATTTATTTGGCTATCACTCATTAAAGGTGATCTTGGCCATTTCTTGAAATTAATTACATTTTCGAAACAATCGCAGAATCATAAAATAGGACCCTATGTACATTAATAGTTAGCGTTCTTCGACATAAAAGATTTTTTTCAAAATTTGTTACATTTTTTACGCATCATGAAACAATTCTATAAATTAGATAAAATTAATATAAAAAAGAATTAATTGTTTTTGTGTTTAATTTGTAGAAATGCATCTGATTTTTCTCTTAAATTAATGTAAATATTACTTACATTAGGTAATTTAAAAGTAAAATCAGATGCATTTCTACGTTTTTAATTATTGTTTTTTTGTTTAATTTGTAGAAAAATCAGATGGATTTCTACAAATGAATCCCTGTTTCCCTTGGTCACGCTATAACTTCAGAATCACTTTACCTATTTCATTCATCTTTTTTATTTAGTTTTCTAATACTTTGTAGAAGGTTCTTCCGCAAAGAAAAAGTAAGAAAATTGGAGGGAGGGGAAGGAATTGAAAGTTTTTTTTAAGTCTTCCGATACTTTGTGGAAAGATCTTACGGAAAGAAAAATTGACGTAAGTAAGGCTCTTGACTCGTAAATCGAAGGTCGGGGGATCGAATCCCGGCGTGTCAAATAAATTTTATTTGATTAATTTCTGTTATTTCACAATTTTTTTCTTTAAAATAATATAAAGTATATTTGCGGCACGTTCCAGATTGGAAGATACTCTAAGTATCGCCCTGGTAGACCACCATTCAGAATTGAAACGTTGCTTGAAATGGCATAAGCCGTGATTGGTGACCAGATCTAAATAGCCAGGTACTTCCCCACCTTCCTCTTTCCTATCTTCTTCCCCACCCCACTACCTTCAGCCTCACAACATACCCCGATCGGGGATACCATAGTCTCACTGGCTCCAGACGGGAGCAGTTGGGACTCTTGTGCAGTATTCTCGGAAAGGGACTCGGGATGTCAACGGGGACGCACGGGAAAGGACATGCAGGGAGAATTAATTTATTTCTTTGAATGGCATTGCAACGCATGCCGGGTACCAGCTAGTATTATTTATTATTAAATTCTGCAAGTATTTTTTTCTCTCATTGTTTAATAATATTGTAACTGCTATTAATGTTATTAAGTATTCAATTCTGCAAGTATTTTTTGTTTTCTTATTGTTAATGATGTAACTGCTTTGACTGATTTAAAATATTGTTTAGGTCTTGTGAACATCTGAGAAATAGGTAATAAATAATTTTTCTTTATCAACTTTATCAATTAATGTTATATTAAAATATTAATTATAACATTTATTCATAATATCAATGGAAATATACAACAATGCTTCGTAAGTACGATCATCTGTTTTGAAAAAATGCGTGTAAGTAATCATTTGGTGCCGTACCTGTAATACGCTTAGTAAATGCTTATGAGTAAAGCGGGATCACAAATTGTACCATTCTTGACACCAAATTCGTTTATTTTTATTAAAATACAAAGATAACCCAAGAGCTAAGAATGCTTTGTCTCCGTTATATATTCCATTTTATTTCAGCCGCACAAAATTCACTGTTAACCATAAATAATCCAAACAAACTATCGAAAATCACATCTAGGCATAGACAAATGCTTGCCAGAACGCTTGTAGAATATCAAGCGGCTTGACGGCCAGCACGTAAATTTATTTTCCGTTATTGTCTATGAATGCTTGCCTCAACAGCTTGATGCGCGCTTCAAGCCGTTGAGCCAAGCCTTAGTCTATGCCTAGAAGATTTTTCATTCGAGAGGCACTTGAACATATTACTCCTTTGTCTATGGCTTCTTGTCATTTTCGGTAGTTGAAAGTGATTTTTTTGCGAGATGGAATCTAGTAAAGAAAAAGAATTGTTTGTTATGTTATAATAAATATTATATATTAATATTTTAATATAACATTGACGTAATAACATTATTAAATTATATTTACAATAATTTAAAAGAAAAATCGAATGGATTTCTACACATTAAACACAAAAACAATTAATACCTATTTTGTAATAATTTAATCTAATTTTTATAAACGTTTTACGTGATACGTTGCATCTCACTCAGGTACTTTTTTGTCTATGATTTGTTGTCTACGCTCAAAAATATAAATTCGCTTCAAGCGTTGCGCAATAACGTAGATTATTGCGCAATGCTTGGCTCAAGCGTCAAGCCACCTCTGGAGACGGTCAAAATGCGGTCAAAACTCTAACCATAGACAAAAAACTACGTGATTGAGCCAAGCCGCTTGATAGTCTCGCTAGCCCTTTAGATTTGATAGTTCAGCGAAAAACAAAACATTAACATTATACCAGTAAAAGTAAAGACTTTGTTAATAAAAAAGGATGGGCCTAAACGTGACCCTTGGGGTAGGAACACAGCTTGTAGCCAAGATTTGGTTCGATGTGTAAAAGATTTCTATTTGTTAGGTAGCTCTTTATCCTAATAATTTAACCTCAATGCCAAATTTTTATAGTTTATTGAGAAGGATTTTTTTTATTACTTTGTAAAATTTTACAAAATCCTTGTGTATTGAGTCGGCTTGGGGTTTATTTTCAAGTGAGATTTTGTTAGAGGATTTATTTGTTTTTAGCTGAGATAAATTAGCATCACATAACAGGACGCTATCACAGAAGTGTCATGGATCTTCTCAACCCAGAACCAGGATGGCAGAAAGAAGGCTCAAGTGGAATCGTGCATCCAGATATACAATTCCACCTACCGGATGTGAAGAAGGAAGGTTGGCAGTGGCAGTATGCTGAGTGTTCAACTAACAAGTAACTTGCATTGCGTATATCACAGAGATGTTTCAGATGGACGCATTCAATTCAGGGCAGCTGCTTAACGTCTACTTACCCTCTTAACGTCAATTGGTCCTTTTGATTTTCTGTTTCAAATATTGCCTTACATGAAACTGAAGAACTGAAGAACTGTGTCTTGGCATTAGGCAACTTTATGACAAAAACATACTAGCATACCTCTTCAAACACAGAACTATCTTTGAAAATATCCAAACTGCTCGAGATACTAGAACCAAAGGGCATAATCTCTTCCCTTTTGCTGAAATAACTTTTAGCCAAAGAAATTTTAGTTACTTTGCAACAAAGCTATACAATGCACTTCCACTGGCTATTATACAATACACAGTGTATCTTAAATACAAATCTGACACCAAGTCTTGGATTACCAGCCAAAACAGATCCAACATCAAAGATATTATCAAATCTAACTTATAAGCATGTATTTTTTCAATGGTACATTGATGATTTTCTGTTTCTTTAAATGTAGTATTGTTATTAGTACAAACTGGTAATGCTGTAAAGCGCCTGCTCTCAACACAGGTTTTCCTAGTGAGACAGGCATAAGACATCACAAATTGTAAGTCTAGAGTTAATAAAGATGAATAAATAAAAAAAAATATAAATAACATGGTTCTCTCTGTATAAGCTAGATTATGATTTGGAGCAATCATTTCAAGCTCTAACTCAGAAACTGGAAAAGTGAGTTAGTACACTGTGGTTTAAGACAATCCATTTAACGTCTATATCTCTCCAAAAACTAAATATAACCCATTAAATAATATATTCCAAGTATAATATTCCTATCCGATATATGTATAGATTTTTTTACAACGGTAATTTATTTCCGCTAATCTACTGCAAGTAGCTTATCATCAGGAGCTTTGTTAAACAATATTATTTACTCCTACAATAAATACAAATAATACTCATGTAAATAGCGCCGACCCACCAAGATTTTTTTGTGTAAAACTAGCAAGTCTTTTCACATATTGTCAATTTATTATTGTTTTGTTAATCCAGGTAGCATTGGTGCGGAGACTGTCCCCATGAAGGCAGTACCAGTACCCCAAGAAGAACATGAAGGGGGAATCCCTTATACGGAAATAGACATACACCTGCCAGATGTTAAAAAGGAATGTTTAGAGCGCTCTGAAGCTATTATCGGCTCTGCTGCAGGTAATGTTTTTTGCGTAAATTCGTTAAAAAAATTTTGGTGTCATTATAGATACCTACTTATTGACCTTTATCCGCTATCTTTTTCAGGCATGATAACGGACCTAAAGATGCACCCTGGAGATAAACCTCGTTCATGTTCTCATTGTAACTTCTTCAGTTTGCACAAATAGTTCTCCAGTTTAATAAGGCACTTACGCACCCATACTGGAGAAAAACCTCATGCATGTTCTCATTGTAACTACTCCTGCTCAAAAAAATCAGATTTAACAGTACACTTACTCGTCCATACTGGTCTAAAACCTTATTCATGTTCATACTGCAGCTTTTCATGTTCTCAAAGTGGGCATTTAAAAAGTCACATTTTTTCACATACTGGAGAAAAACCTCATTTATGTTCCCATTGTAACTACTCCTGCACAGTCAAATCACTTTTAACAAGGCACTTACTGACCCATTCTACAGAAAAACCTCATTCGTGTTCCCATTGTAACTACTCGTGCTCAGACAAATCACGTTTAAAAAGGCACTTACTCATACATACTGGAGAAAAACCCCACTCGTGTTCCTATTGTAACTATTCCTGCTCACGCAAGACCGATTTAAAAATGCACTTACGCACCCATACTGGAGAAAAATCTTATACATGTTCCTACTGCAGCTATTTTTGTTCTGAAAGGGGGCATTTAAAAATTCAGTTGTTTTCTTTGCTTTACATTCATTGCACCACGGGCGGGCATTATAACCTAAATTGCACCACGGGCGGGCATTTTAACCTAAAATTTTTCAAGAGCTGCACAGGTTAAATACTTGATTTTTTTGTTCATAATCTAACCGGGAAATGAATTTTGAAATTCTGTTATTCGCAAATCTCAAATCACGGACTGTTTTTTTTTCCACTGTGAGTCCGTCCGAATATCGATCATCTCTATTGCGTCCCAGGGTTGGTATGTCCAAAAAAAAAATTCCCTAGATTTCAAGGCGAAATTTACCTAGATCTCGGGGGGTACCACCTTTTTTGAGGTTGAGGGGAAGTTTTTTGGGACAAAATTTAAAATGGCACCAAAGAAATTGTTTTATGCGTGAAATTTTGAACTTTAATTGAAAAAAAAGGAATTTTAATGCATCTTTTACCATTTATCCAAACCCAATTGGTTGTTTCTTGTAATAATTAAGTTGATATGTGAAATTTCCAAAATCTGTGCCTAATAAAAGTGTTTTAGTGTTAAAACATAATTTCACCACTTTATATTAATATATTTCATTAATTAATATTGAGACCATTAATTTCAAAGAAGCAATTTATATCATTACAAAACTTTATTAATAACATATTTAATGTGGTATTTTTTGTTAACATTTAGTTTGATGGATTAAACTTGTTCCTTCTTTCTTAATCTCTTGTTGAGTAGACATCAATGCTACCACAGTATCGGTATGAACTTCCTCTCACACTGAATTTCCTCTCAACGGAAGCGTTGGAAAACGGTAACACGACAAATAACTGTTTAGGACTGAAAGGGACTCCCAGTCTGGGAGTGTCAATACGTCCATTTTGGAGTTCGAGCCCCGAACTTCAGGAATCCCCACACTATTATTGTTAAGAAATAAAGGATACAGTGCTGCCATAAAATAAACTTTAAAATCTTCCACCCAATGTACACATTTTTCAATATGGTTGGATAATCAAGAAATGCCCAGAATCCCCGCAAAAAGGTTCTCCCGGCAAAATACCCAATTCTGCAAAAATCTTAAAAATTCTTGTAATTTGGTGAATTCCGCCCAAATTGGCAACCCTGGTGGTGACGGTCGTCCTGTAGAGATTTGATATAACCACTGCCATCTCTATTTTTCAAAGCCGAGCTAATGATTGGTTTATTTATGCCGAGCTATGTTCGAAGGAACTTAGATTTAAATGGATCAAAATAAAGAGACCCATTTGCCCAACAAGTAAATACAGTATTCCAGCCCCGATTTTAAAGATTTCATTGTGTCATACATTTCAATGCAACGACTGTAAAATTATGGTGAGCAGTGACATCAGCACTAAACTTTCAATAATACCAACTTGACAGTGTGTTTCAATGACACAATTTAATAAAAATAATAATTTTTTTTTAAACTCTGCATTTTATATTATTTAATAAAACTTATTTATTCAGAATCAGCGTATAACCATTTTCTGACCCGGGAATATTTGTAAATTTTTTGTTTATCAACTTTAATGGGTAGGGGGAGGGTGACACCACGTTATCCGCCCATGCTAGCCTAAGCCACTTCTTGAGGGGGCGGAATGGGATAGGGTGGGACGGGTTCTAGCAGAATATTAACCACAACGGAGGGGGCGGAATGGGATAGGGTGGGACAGGTTCTAGCAGAATATTTACCACAACAAAGGGGGTAGGATGGGGTGGGGCGAAATGGAATGCCTGACCACAAGGTACAATAATGATAAACTGAATATTGTCCCGATTTTTTAAATTCAGACTTCTCGATCAGGGACCGCCCGCGCGCTGGCTCGCTTATTGACCGGCGGACCATCTTCTAGCCTCTTGCGGACCACTAATGGTCCGCGGACCACTGGTTGGTAAACCCTGCTCTATATGAACATATTTTTTTAAAGCCATAATATTTTTCACTGGAGTTCCTTATTGTTGGCTTTGAGCACGCTCATTCACGAGAATGCTCAAACCAAGCTTGCTCTGAGGAGGAGATCCACCACTGATCAACTCTTCACTACTCGACAAATCCTGACAAAATGCTGGGAATTCGATATAGACTCAAAACATCTGCTACAGAAGCAATCAAATAGTTGGCTACGCAGATGACCTTAACATTGTCGGAAGATCCCTACAGGCTGTAAGAGAAGTGTTTGACCCTTTGGAGACTGCGGCAAGAGAGGTGGGTTTGCAAATCAATGAAAATAAAACAAAAATCATGATGCAAACCAGAACCCCTCACCGCAGAATAAAGGATAAAGTGAAATTTAAAGACAATTATAATTTCGAAGTGGTCGAAGAGTTTACCTACCTGGGCTCCATCATAACGCAGGACAATGAAGATCCAGTAGAAGTAAGAAAGCGCATTACAGCCGCTAACAAAACTTACTTCGCGTTGCTGCCAGTGTTCAAATCCCGAAACGTCCATAGGAAAACCAAAATAACCTTATATAAAACAATTATCAGAACGGTCTTGGCCTATCGATGTGAGGCGGGAACACTGACAGCAAAGTCAGCGGAACAGCTGGACATCTTCGAAAGACAGGTACTTCGAAGCATCTTAGGAGCGGTGCGAGAGGGAGAGGCATGGAGAATCCGCCACAATAATGAGCTCTATGATATTTACCAAGCTCCCAGACTCTCCACCCATTTAAGACTCCAAAGACTAAGATGGGCCGGACATGTTTTGTTTGTTTTTGTAACTTTATTTAGATGTAAGCAAATTTTTTCATACATCTAGTATTAAAAAAAACATAAAATAAATATAGTCATTAAATTGTAACGGAAAGAATACAGTTTTAAAAAGAAATACAGTTACTCCAGTTAAAAATACAAACAATAGGGTTTAAGACATACAGTTAATACAAATAAATACAATTCATAATTTTTTCTTAATGCATGTAGCACATGTTTTACGAAAAGTGCCAAGACTTGAGGCTTCCTTTATGGAATTTGGTAGGTTATTATATATAAGTTTTTGACCTTTATAAAACACGCTGTTCTGTGTACACGTAAGTTTAGTTTTGGGAAGCCTGAAGTCTCTGAAGCCTGAAGTCCCTGAAGCCTGAAGATGTGCACCGAATGCCAAGCACACGAGTACCGAAGGACACCCGGGAGTTAAACGAAAGGCGGGCAGACCTAGACTGAGATGGGAGGATGATGTCAGCAAGGATGCAAGAGGATTACTCCATGTTGCAGATTGGAAGACGACGGCCGAGGACAGAGGGCGGTGGAGGCTTATTTCGAAGGAGGCCAAGGCTCGAAATGGGCTGTAGCGCCATTGGAGAAAAAGATAAATGTTCTCAAATTTTAGTACAGGGGTCGTCCATTAATCACATGATGTTTTTTAGCAACGTTTTGACCCCCCCCCCGGTGGTATGAGGTTTTAGATTTACGTGTATTTTTTTAGTACAAAGTATATTGAAAATTTCAGAATATTATTGCGCGTTCAACGAAAAATAAATACACGTGATATCTCATTTTACCCCTCCCTCCTCCTTGTGATATTTCGTGATTTTTTTCCAACCTCCCCCCCCCCCCCCCCCCCTTTCGAGCCTCACGTGATTAATGGACGACCCCTCAGGCAAAACATCATAAGCGGCACTGTAAAACAAGATGGTTGAGTCACGTTGCGCCTTCTGGATGAACTAACTTCTTTTTTAAATTAGCTCCACACAGGAGGCTCTGGGGAAAATAATACTTATTGGTTAGTATGAGAACTAGGGTTGCCAATTTGCGGGGAATTCCTTAAATATCGGGGAATTTTTAAGATTTTTGAAGAATTAAGTATTTTACGGGGTGAATTTGGAAAGAAGTAGAAAGTGCGGGGATTCTGGACGTTTATTGATAATCCAACCATATTTAAAAATATATAAATTAGGTGAAAGATTTCTTAGATATTTGGCAGCACATTAGAATTTATTTCTTAACAAATAGTGGGGGGATTCCTGAAGCTCGGAACCCCAACTCCGGTCCCTTTTAGTCTAACAGTAATTTATCATTAAGTTTAATAATCAATTTGGGAGGCGGGTATGGGTACCGCCGCCCCGGGAACCAATATTGGATAACCAACACCTCTGCCATAGATCACCCCAAGTGGTTCACTACGTATGGTGACTTTGCAGGGGTGCCCGGATTCATGGGGTGAGGTATTTCCAGTTCTTGGCGGCGGAAGCGTCTACCCACTAGCTGCATGGCGGGCCGGATTGGGAGAGAATAGTTGAGGGAGTCCCTTTGGCTTCTCCTGCTGTACTCTCTCAAAATATCGCCTTGCACCGCAGTGGGAGGGATAGATTCATACGTCCGTCACTCCTGGACACACTGATCCCCAGATTCCTACCCACCCTAATACCCTTTTCCCTCTCAAAACTTCCTCTACTTCCTTTCTCAAAAAGATCCTCCACACAGCATCCCCAAAGATGACATAGGCCCTGCAAGGAATTATATTTTCCCCAGAGCCTCCTGCGTTGAGCTAATGTGAGAAATTTGAAATTTATTGCGGGTATTTTGGAACATAAGCATTGCTCCCGTCTAGAGCCAGTGGGACTATGGCATCCCCAATTGGGGTATGTTGTGAGGCTGAAGGTAGGGGGGGAGGGGAAAGAGATAGAGAAGAGGAAGGTGGAGATAGTACCTGGCTATTCAGATCACCAAACACGGCTAACGCCATTTCAAGCAACGTTTCAATTCTGATTGGTGGTTTTACACCAGGGCGATACTGAGAGTATCTTCCACTCTGGAACGTGCCGCAAATATACAATATATAATTTTAAATGAATAAATTGTGAAATAACACAAATTAATCAAATAAAATTCGAGTCCCAGAGGTGTCAATATGTTTTTCTGATTTTTCTGTTTCCAGATTTTCGATTGAGTTTTGCTTATATTGTCTTCATTTATTTAAATAAAATTTATTTGCCAGCCGGGATTCGATCCCGCGACCTTCGTAATGCTAGTCAAGAGCCTTACCGCTGGACTATGCCGGCCGTCAGACAATGCGTATCTACTTATGACAAAAAATTATTAATTAGGATTTTTCAATAATTAATTTATTTTCAAACAAACTGTTATTTCCTCTTATATATTCAACACTGGTTGCACTCATTTTTGTAATAAAATTAAATGTTAATAAATTAGGTTATTGGTATTTAATATAATCAATATAAAAAAGTAAAACAATGACAATTATCACGTCACGTCAAGCGTGCGCCGCTAGACTGCGCTAGACGCAAACTGATCTATGTATGATCTTCGCCGAAATTCGATTGTATTCGTGTCACTTCGGGTCAATGATAGACCGCCAATCGGTAAATTTCGGCAAGGATCGGAATATGTTGGGTGGGTGGAACACCAATTGAAGCCAAATTCTGATGCAAATAGCGAAATCCACGCGCTTTCGATGTTTTAAATATTTCATACAAAAATATAATTTCGTTGGTTTGCAAACCGAATGCACACCGATACGACCGAAACTTGTATCGGCTAGGCGGCCGCGCTATTCGAGATTAAAAGCATTCTCCCTGATAATATTCGCAGCATTATATTGGTAACTAATATTTTTAAATGATTAAATTAGAGATTCTATAGATTTAAATTACAGATTTTATAGGCTTCAGTAAGTAAATAAAGTAAATTTGCCAGTGCTGCGCACAAACACACTGTGCGACCAGCCACCCTTGGTTGTAGGTCGAATAATAATAAAGAATGTGCGTATAATACTTTCCATCGTTTTATTGTAAACAAAACATGAACCTACCAATTAATAAAATAAAAATAAAATGTAATTATTTTTAAAAGTAGGTCCGTTTTGTTTGATATTCAAAACATCGTAAACGACAGATGCATTGCGTATTAGCCAGGCAAAACATCATAACTGCCATTTATCTCCCAAGCAGAGCAAATTTAACCATTTCCATAATGTAGGGCGAACGTTATCAATAAATCAAACATTCTCTGTAAATTTGGGTACCATAAGTACATTACTTAAAAAATGAGAAAAAAAAGTCTTCTGGAAAATTTTGTTCTTGTCGGTTATACTCTTTTGGCGATCATGGCTCAAAATGTCGATATAATAAATCTATGCGATATTTTTTTTTATGTGGTTGGAATTTGTAAACGCTAAGCGACTGCAATTAGCTTTTCACCAGGAGCTTTGTTAAATAATATAATAAATGCAAGTAATAATTATATAAATAACAACGAATTTTGAATTTAATACGAGTATGTCTTTACAAATATTATTTATTTATTGTTGTTATACGCCCGTAGGGGCTTTATGAAAATAATATTTAAGATATCGAGAATTAAGTTAAGGATTAAGGATTATGTTTGTTTTGTTGTTTCAGTTAGCATTGGTGCGGAGACTGTCCCCATCAAGGCAGAACCAGGACCCCGAAAAGAACATGAAGGGGGAATTCCTTATATGGAAATAGACATACACCTGCCAGATGTTAAAAAGGAATGCTTAGAACGTATTACTGAGACTGGTGCAGGTAAAATCGTTTTTTGTCTGAATTAGTTTTAATATTTTTTCGTATCACTATATGTAGTTAAGTACTTACTTATTGAGCTTTGTCCGCTATCTTTTTCAGACACAATAACAGACCTGAAGATGCAATCTGTAAAAAACCTCATTCATGTTCCCATTGTAACTTCACCTGCTTACACAAGTCTTCATTTATAAGGCACTTATACACACATACTGGAGAAAAACCTTATTATTGTTCCTACTGCAGCTATTCATGTATTCGTAAAGGAAGTTTAAAAAGTCACGTGTTTACCCATACTGGCGAAAAACCTTATTCATGTTCCTACAGCAGCTATTCAAGTGCTCAAAAAGGTGATTTAAGACGTCACATGTTTACCCATACTGGCGAAAAACCTTATTCGTGTTCATACTGCAGCTATTCATGTGCTCATAAAGGACATTTAAGAAGTCACATACTTACTCATACTGGCGAAAAAGCTTATTCATGCTCCTACTGCAGCTATTCATGTGCTCATAAATGTGATGTAAGACGTCACATGTTTACCCATACTGCCGAAAAACCTTATTCATGTTCCTACTGCAGCTATTCATGTGCTCAAAAAGGACATTTAAAAAGTCACATACTTACTCATACTGGCGAAAAACCTTATTCATGTTCCTACTGCAGCTATTCATGTGCTCAGGAAGGACATTTAAGACGTCACATACTTACCCATACTGGCGAAAAACCTTATTCATGTTCCTACTGCAGCTATTCATGTGCTCAGAAAGGAGGTTTAAGACGTTACATACTTACCCACACTGGCGAAAAAGCTTATTCATGTTCCCACTGCAGCTATTCATGTACTCGGAAAGGAAATTTAAGACGTCACATACTTACCCATACTGGCGAAAAAGCTTATTCATGTTCCCACTGCAGCTATTCATGTGCTCACAAAGCAAGTTTAAGACGTCACAATCTTACCCATACCGTCGAAAAAGTTTATTCGTGTTCCCACTGCAGCTATTCATGTGCTCAGAAAGCAAGTTTAAAAAGTCACATGTGTACGCATACTGGCGAAACACCTTTTTGTGTTCCCATTGTAAATATTCCTGCTCACACAAGTCATCATTGACAATGCTCACCCATGCTGGAGAAAATCTTCCATGTTCACGAAAGGGTAGTATAAAAACTGTTGAATTTAAATTTCCCGCACTTTTGCTGTCAATTCTAACTTGACCTTGTTGGTGATTATTTATGGTAACAATATTCTCTCTGTCACATTGCAAAGCGAGTGTACCTCTTATCGGTTAACACTAGAGTACACGCGTGGGCTACATATGAAGCCCAGGGTATTGTTTTTGTTCATAACTTCGTGATTTAACTTCGAATCTCTAGCTAAGCTCCGATTGGTTGTTGCTCGACGCATTCAATGTGGCGTGAGCGATCGACGCTGGCGCACATGCGAAAAATAACGATTTAAAGTTGTTGGGCTACATTTGTAGCCCATGCGTGCACTGGCGGAACACAAGGACAGCTTTTTCGTTATTTGTTTTTGGGGTGTTATGCCGTATTGCGCTACCTCCTTCTTTAGCCAAGGAAAGCTTGCTCGAAACCTTCTTTACAAGGAAAGCTTGCTCGAAATGCTACTGGCGATCATGATCACCAATTTTAATTTGTCCTTCGAGTAATGAAAATTAAAAAAAAAAGAATTTTAAAAAAAATGTAAGATTTAAACCAAATGTTGATTGATCTCGAATAAGTAAAAATTATCTGATTTTTTGAGAAGTCTGAAGTTTTGTTAATATTTTGAGTTTAAGAAAGAGAAAATATGTATTTTTTTTTATTTCGGTTTACTTAATAATTGTCATTTATAATAATAAATATGTTTTATTTAATTATTAAACGATTATCTTTCAGTATATTTTAATTTAAAATGGGCTACAAGTGAAGCCCACGCGAGCACTCATGAACGTTTTAGAGGCGCGTTTTCCGTAGGGTTAATGAAACCAAATTATATAAAATAAGATTAGAAAATAACTGCAGATTCTATTAAAGCAAGATTAGACAAGAGAAATTGTGAAAACAACACAACAGGCTTCGCAGTAAATAAAAAGTCTCATAACAATGACAAGAAACAAACCAAGGGTCCGAGATGTTATTCCTGTAACAAATATGGCCACAAGAGCCCTGAATGTAAATCAATAGCCAAAACCAAGGTACAGAATCCTACCTCATCCTATGCTGCTGTGTTTATGGCATCGTCTTATTATGATGACGCCTGGTAAATAGACTCAGGCGCCTCAGCTCATACGATGAAGAACAAGAATCTCTTCCAAAAGGAATCAACTCATGTAATAAAGAATATTAGAGTTGCAGACAATAGGGGGCTCAAAGTTTGGTAGGGTCACGGATGTGCATTTTTTGCTGGGAAAAATGTGTCACTCAAATACCGTGTAACGCCACAGTTGGATTCCATCAGCAACACTACCAATAGTCCTACTCCTAGCGTCCACGAGTGGTCTCTTAAGCCCCGCGAGCCCTGGGCAATGTGGCCACTGGCAATACCATCAGCCATAGCAGATAGGAGAGGATGAATGGCGAATCTCCGGCGCCACAAAACCGGAACCCCCCAGCTAAGGGATGGAAACCCCTACAGAAAACCCTGGCCCTCCTGGTAGGGGGTTGGGCGAGAGGCTAATAACCCCTCCCTGTAAAAGCAACGCTTTACGAATCCTAACACAGAGCCTCGGACAACTACTGGACTTTGGAAAGGACCCGGCAAACGAAATAAGGACTTGAAAATTGCTACTTGGAACGCAAGGACGCTGTATAGAAGTGAAGCCCTAGGAGAGATCACTAGGGTGACGAAATACAAAATTGACATTATGGCGGTGCAAGAAACAAGATGGATAGGATCTGAGCCATTTGACACAAGAACACACACGATACTGCATAGTGGAAATGAAAGACATCATAAATTCGGAGTGGCCTTCATTGTAGACCGGAAAATGGAAAAATGCATATTAGATTTTTTTTTTTTTTCATTTACTAGATTCTTATATTTCTTGAAGAGATGAATCATTTAAATTAACTGAATTTAAAGTTAATGTTCTTTATAAATAGAACGGCGTCATTTGCGCCTTGCAATTTTTACCTCATGTGGGTATTTAAAAATGTTACCTGGCTATTATAGTCTTAAAGGTCTCGTGTTTCATCGGTAGGGAAAAATTGTTATCTAAAAACCCTACTAAAATTGCATGTTTCGTCCAGACTCAACATCAATCTTCATCATCAGAGTAGCAGCGGTCGACGGCTATATATACATACGTGTCTGTTTGTGTTATGTTGGGAGTGGGAAGGAGGCGGTCATGTCCTTTTAATTTGGAGCTCTTCCGCATTTGCCTTTGGGAATGAGGAAACCATGAAAAACGCAAAAATAAAGTTGGTTGTTTTCAGGTGGAAAAAATATAACAAGCAGTAATTGTTGAATGAAACACTAGTATATATTGAATTATTTGGCGGGTATTTGATAAGCCGCCATAGCTCAGTGGTCAGAGCATTCGACCGGCAATCGGAAGGACACGGGTTCAAGTCCCGTTGGCGGCAAGTATCTTTTCTCGGAAGATTTTTCAATGTAAATGAGTGTTTCAGGCTGACAATTATTGCTTGTAATAATTGTTACCCTTTATGAAAAACCTCATCCGGGAAGAGTCGGCCGACAGTCAACATGAAACTGGTCGGCCTTCAGTGATTTCAGTATATGAAATCCTGCATTTTGTGGTGTGGGGTGTATGTGTCTGTTTTTATGTGAAATAAGTACTTTATGGGAATTTTTATAATAAACATACATAAACATACATATTATACAATATTATCTAGATATATAAATAGATATGTAAACATAAGTTACAGGGGGGGCGTCTGGTAGTTAGGAATACCTACTGCTCGCTCACTCGTCCGCGTCTGAATCTGGTTCATACCAGATGTGGTTCAGGTCCATCAGAATATGTTTAGGTAGTCTGTGTGTATATCTGAAAGTAAAGTCACTAGGTGCATTGTATTGACCGATTTCCTTTATAAGTCTATTTTTACTGTGTCTCAGAGATTTGTAAAATCGGTCTGTCAGTCGGTGTGTGTATTCGAATAATGTTGGAATGTCTTCTCTTGCATGTAGTCTTTTCAAATTCGTTCTGATTCTAGTGTTGTATGCGATTTTAATACAGAGATTTTGTAGCGTCTGTAGTTTCGAGTGGTCGGAGTGAGAAATACTACTCCACACGGGAATAGCGTATGTCAGTACCGGTCGAATGAGTGAGTAGTAGATCAGGAGCTTGGTTCTGGGAAGCGGACTTCTTCTGTTGAAGATGGGCTTCATCGCGCCGACTGCCTTTCTGGCTCTTGCGTGCATCTTGGCTATGTGAGATTTCCAGTTGAGACGTGAGTCCATTGTCAGGCCCAGGTATACGACTTCATCTTTCCATTCTAGGACGTGCCCTCCCATTTCGATGTTGACATCTGGTGATCTTCTTTTTCGTTTCCTCGTGTACATGATGACTTCGGTCTTCGCCTCGTTTAGTTTGAGTCGCCATTGCTTGTAGTACTCTACGAGTGCGTCGAGCGCTCTCTGTAGGTATATGGCCGCCATGTCTGATTTCAGCGAGGAAACGTAAAGTTTGACGTCGTCTGCGTATATAGATAGCTTGCATCTCTCGTCACGGGGGATGTCGTGTGTGAATATATTGAATAGATGAGGTCCGAGTAGACTTCCTTGCGGCACGCCCTTTGGAATCTCACGTAGCGATGACAGCGCGTTCCTGATGAAAACTCGGAAGGATCTGTCCTTTAGGTATTCTTGAATCACTCTCGTTAGGTATATGGGCGTGTTTGTTTTGTGCAATTTGTGCAGTAGCCCTTTGATCCAAACGGTGTCAAATGCCTTCTCCAAGTCTAGCAGTGCAGCGGCGATGTAGCGATGTTCGTTAAATCTTCGGGCGATGAATTCCGCTACTCTGGTAAGTTGATGGGTAGTGGAGTGCCTCTTTCTGAATCCAAACTGCTCGTCTGGCAAAGTGTTGTTTTCTTCGTGGTGTGGAAGCAGCCTGTTGAGTATAACCTGTTCAAATACCTTGCTCAGCGTGGAAAGTAGACTGATCGGCCGATAGTTTGTCGGCTGCTTCTTGTCCTTGTTTGGCTTGGAGAAGGGCAGCACGGTCGCCGTTTTCCAGATCTAAGGGAAATGTCCGATGATGAGGCAGGCATTGAACAGCTTTGTGATGTAAATGATGTGTATTTGATCGCTTCCCGGCGCTTTATTTGTCTTCAATCGTCTGATGATGACGGCTACTTCGCTTGGCGTGCTGAAGTGGATATCGACGGCGTTCGTCTGCTCGGCTTGCTCGAGATTTCGTAGAGACTCTTCTACAAGTCGATCCGTTTCCGGGTCGGATAGGCCGTCCGTGGCTGCGTAGGCTCTCTCGAATCCGTCGGCGAGCGCGTTTGCCTTTTCTTCAAGCGAAAGTGCCAGCCCTGATCCGTCTAGCTTCTCTAGCGGGGGAATCGTGTGATCTTCGCGTCTCAGCGCTTTTGCCATTTTCCATAGGCTGTTGTCCTTTGGCGTGAGTGATGTGACTTTCTTCGTCCAAAGTTCGCGTCTGAGGTCGGTGATTTCTTGCTTGATTTCCCGCTGTAGCGTGTTGTAAGCCGTTTTGAAGTAGCCGTCGCGCGTGCTATGATAGATGCGTCGCAGGCGATTCTTCTCCTTGATGAGCGATAATACGTGCTCGGGAAGCTTGATCGTGTATGTGTGTGCTTCTTTGAGAAGATGAATGTGTCTTGTGCATGTTGTATGATTTCCGTGAGAGTGCTTGCGGCCTCGTCGATTTCTTCCTTCGAGCGCAGAGTCCCCGACGTGAGGTGTATTTGTTCGTTTATCTGTTTCTTGAATCCTTCCCAGTCGGCGTCTTTGTAATTTCGCTGTTTTCTAGGGCTCCTTGAAGTTGTCCCTCCGATACTGAAGCTCACGGGCAGGTGGTCCGACGAAAGTTCATCCAGCGTGCGCAGTGGCGAGATCGATTTAGCGTTTTTCTCGAGTACGATGTCCAGAGTACTAGGGTACTTTGCGTGTATTGAGTGGAATGTCGGTTTGTCCGGTGCCATTATCGAGTAGTTATGTGTCTGCATATGCGTGAAGAGCGTTTTCCCATTCGCGTTGCCTCTGTAGTTACTCCAATAGTTGTGTTTTGCGTTCAGGTCTCCTCCTAAAACAACAATTGGGCGCAAATTAAGTAGTTTATCCAGGTCTTCTCTCACCAGACGGTTGGCTTCATTGCAGTAGGCGGCGATGAAGGTGTGCGCTCTATCCTCTATGATGACTTCGATAATCGTGGCCTCAGTATTTTTTAGCTTCGGAGTAGGGATTCTTGTAGAAGTGATTGATTGTCGAACGAATATGGCGGTACCTCCACCTCTTCCTTCCAATCGGTCGTCTCGGTGAACTTCAAAGCCGGGCACTCTCAACGGTGTGTCGTGTTTTTGATGTGTTTCTGAAATGAGAATAATGTCAGTATTAGTGTTATTTGCCAGAGCGAGCAGTTCATCAGTCTTGAATCGGATGCTGTTGGCGTTCCACAGGAGGACGTTCACCATCTGGGGATTAGACATTGATGGTGGACGTGATGAGATCCATCAGGATCCATGCCCTCTCCAACTCGTTGGAGCCAGCTGCGGCCATCTGCGGTTGCAAGGGTCTCAATCCCTGTAGCAGGGCCATCATCAGTTGTGCGTCTCCTGCGCCGGTGTATGCCTCTCCTGCGGGCTTCTGCGTGCGGGACTGCGTATGGGGCTGCGAGCGGGGCTGCTCCTCGTGCTGCTCCTCACGCTGCTCCTCGCGCTGTTGGGAGGCCGTGGTTCCGCGGGCCACGTTGGCCCAGCTGCGTCCGTCGGTCCTCGAGGTCTGCTGGGCATGTGGCCCGCTGGTTCCTGGTGCTTGGCGCCGGTTCTGTCGCTGGTGCTGCTGTAGCGAAGCGACGTAGGCTATCCTCTTCGGGCAGCCCCTGTAGTTGGCGGGATGGGGGCCTCCGCAGTTGCAGCACGCGGCGGGCTCATCCCTGGTGGTCTTGGGGCACTCGGCGGAGGCGTGCTCCACTAGACATTTCACACACCTCGCGGTGTGTGAGCAGTTGCGGGACCCGTGCCCGAAGTCCTGGCAGCGGTAGCACTGCGTCCCGTGCTGCAGATGGTTGCTGCGGTGCTTCTGCAGGCGTATCTTGCAGTGGCAGAGGTATTTAACTGTTGCCCTTAGTTGACCCATGTTGACCTCTTTGTCGAAGTGGGCCAAGTACATGGGATACTCGGCCGAGGCGGTCGTCATCCTTATGACCTTCGCGGGAGGGAATCCTTGTTCCGAGAGGCTCGCAGCGATGTCCTCCGTGTCGATGTTAGGCAGGCCCTTGATGACCGCCTTTTTCATCTTGTCCGCCTCCGCTGTGTAGGTATGGAAGCCACGCGCCTCCGCACGCAGCCCGTTGGTAAGGGCACGGTGGTCCGTCATGCTATGCACGATGATATTAACTTTTCCACCTGATCTGTATTGCACTCTAAAATTCGAGTGCCCGATGTGGCCCTGCACCGCTGTGGTGACCTGCCCGTGTGAGAGGGTCCCCAGGGTTATCACAACCGGGGGCACACGGTCCTTCCGTGCAGACTGGCCGCTGGTACCTGCAAAAGAAGAATTTGTATTAGAGTTAGTATTTGGGCGCTTCGCCTGCGACGCTCCGCCGCTGACGCCGCCTTCAGATACTTCATTTAAACTGCTAAAGCGGTTGCCGACAACAACCGCTCGGGGTTCCTGCGGTGAAAGGGGCCTCTTGACGGTGTTGGAGGGCCTCGTCCAACCTTCCTCCTGGCGGGTCATCTCCATATCCTGGGCGGGTGGCTGGGGTCTGGGGGGCGGGACGTAGGCCGAAGCTGGACCTACTGGGGGGCGGCTAGGCCCGGGGGCGGATGCGGCCTCGGTCATCTCGGGGGGCGGCAGGGGGATGGATTCCGGCTTTGTCCTCGGGTCAGCGGGGTGATTCTGCGATGTCTGCTGGGGCTGGGAGGCAGGGATTGTAATGAGTATTGTCCCCGTCTTGGTTTGCCGTCGATACTGGCGGGCGCCCTGGGGGATCTCGATTGGCGAATCCGCCGGGTCAGCTAGTTCCATCCGCGCGGACAACATCCGCACGGCAGGTATTCTGTATTTCCTCTTCTGGATGGGGATTATTGTTTTGTGGCGTCTCGGTGGGGCCAGGTCCTTCTTCGTTGCCTTCAAAAAGGCAGTTGGCGGCGCGGTGGCCTAGGTAGTGAGCCGGTCGGCGTCCGGCCGGCTAACAAAATAGCAGGTGTCTGGCCGTGTAAACACAAGCCAGACAAAAGCGACTTGGGGGCGAAAGAGCACTCGTCTCGAAAAGCGACTGTCGCAGGCGGCAGTCAACGAACGAATCTCAGATCGATCCCATGCATATTAGACTTTAAACCTTTGAGGAGTATTGCCGCACGTATGCGGCAGCACTCAGACGATCCAAATCACGGACATATGAATATATCTGGACCTGCCCTAAGTGATAAAAACGTAATATTTCCCCCTCCCCATGGAACCGGCTATAAGCTCCGCCTTGGCGCCAGCTCGCTCCATGGGGAGGGGAGAGAATCTAAAATATGTGACGTCATCATTCTTGTAGTGACCAGCGCGAAAGTAACGTCTATACGTTTTACGAAATATCACGCCAAAAACGGCAGCTTGCGCTATACATTATAGGTACATATTATATAGACATAGCGAATGTGGGCGGTTCTCCAGTGTCCTCGTCGCTGGTTACAGGGGTAAGTAAATTATGAAACATTTGTAAAAGTGTCTTAACTAAACACGGCAACAAAATATTGCTATGTGAATTGCGGCGAATGTTTTATTAACGTGGCAGCAATTCGCGCTTCCATGTAAAAAGGTCTATTCATTCAAAGCAGATTTTGCTTTTAAGAACTAAATGGTGATATTATAATGCGAGATGCCTATATACTGACAGATTGATTTTTCAACGAATCACAGTATCTTTCCTCTCTTCGCCCCCCATAGTTTGGTTTTACCCCTCACCTGTATCTTCAGGTCTATTCATTCTGATGTCTATGATCCAAATAGAGTATTGTCGCATACGTGCAGCAGCACGACTTTATTTAGTTTTTTCTATGCCGTGTTTGTAATTTGGATTAAATTATGATTTATAGATAATACAAATATATTTGTCAAACATTTTTACATGTTTTTACCAAAATTGTTACGTATTTCACGTTACAGATTACGTAATCCAGTGGCTCTCAACATTTTACAAATAAAAAATTTTCAAAATTTTTAATTAATTTATTTGATGATACTAAAAATAAAAAAGTGGACTTATCCAGTGGCTCTCAAACATTTTACAAATGTTTGAGAGCCACTGGATGTTTAATTGTTTTTGCTGGTGTTTTAATTTTTTTTTATATATAAAAAGGAAAATAGAATAAAGCGCAGTCGTCAAGCACTTTTGTTCAGTTCCAGGAATCAATTCCAGTTCGCTTTCAGGAATCCATCGTGCCCGGGGCATACGGCGTAGCAACAGTAGGGCGCTACCGTTGCTACCGTAGGTAGGACACGTAGGAGATGTTTTGTGTGCAGTAATTCCAAAATTCTTTCAGTGCAAAGGAAGGACACAAAATTTATGTGTGTTGGATGTAATCCATTATGTATGCATCAGTGTTTTGAGGAATACCACACGAAAAGAATATTTTAGCTAGTAATTTAAATCTAACATTATCACATGTTGAGAACCACTGAATTTATACCTTATTTTTGTTTTTAGTATTATGTTTTTATTACTGTACATTTCTGTACAGTAATGCGCGCACTAAACGCGCTTAAAGGACGTAACATAGTTATTGGAGGAGACTTTAATGCTCGCTCACCGATGTGGTTTGACAATTTTGAACAACGGACGGAACGTTCAGACGCCGTCGAAGACCTTATTGCGACGCAAGGTCTTTCTTTAATAAATGAATCTGGTAGTATTTTTACTTTCAGTAATACACATGGTGAGAGCAATATTGATTTAACTCTTTGCTCTGGATCGATTGCGGCCAAGATTTCTAAATGGAAGGTCTACGAATGTGCTATTAATTCTGATCACAGATTAATAACTTATATAATAAATCAAAATCGTAATCTACCTACCAAAACTAAATAACACACAGTAAAAGTGATCCGTAAGAAACATCGCATAATTGTGTATAATTAGTAAACAATACAATCCGAAACACTGCGAGATTCACCCAAGTGTCCACTACATTAATGGTGATATAAATTTTGTACATTGCAATTAGATTATTCAAGTGAATTTCGAATAATTAATTTCGGAAAATAGTGACAGTGGAATTGAAATATATTTGACAGTTGGTGGAGCTCTTGTGATTGGCCAAAACCGTCGCCATCTTTCTTACACTGACCGTACAGCTTGCTCGCTTTACTGCTCAGTCAGTACTTACGCATACTAGGTATTTCTGCCAATATACAATACAAACTACTGCTAGTGTGACCATGAGTTCAAGCAAAAAAACCGGCTCCCAACAACAGGAAAATTTATACACAACCACAAGATCCAAAAACAAAATGAATACACTACCTGAAGACATTAGCACAGAAGAAGATGGCTTTTCAAAATTTGCGTCTTACATAGATGTAAAATTAGAGAAAATAAAAACCCAAATTCTCGAAAACATTGACAAAAAATTGTTAGAATTTCAAAAAACAACCGAATTTATTTGTCAAAAATATGACGACATCATTACCCGCTTAGACTCCATGAATGAGGTTAAAGGAGAAGTTGAACGTTTGAAAAATGATTTGGCAATTAAAAATAAAACTATTAAGCATCTGGAAACCAGAGTGGCTTTCTTGGAACAGTCGAACCTTAATTGACTGTATTGAAATTACAGGCATTGAGGAAAAGACTGAAGAACATCCCAAAATAACCGCTATAAAACTGATAGAAAGTGCTAATATCAAAATTAATTCAGAAGATATTGCCTCGGCAATGAGGCAATATGACAGAAGACCAGGACATCCAAAAAAAAATTATCCTAAAAATGAAAAACCCAGAAACCAGATTAAAATTATTAGCAAATAAGAAGATAATTTCTAATCGTGAAAACATGATATTCCTAGGAGAGTCATTATCTCCTTACTATAAGGAACTACTTTGGAAAGCTAAAACAAAGGGAAAAGAATTAAAATATAAGTATATTTGGTACAAAAATGGAGCAATTCTAATGAAAGAAGAAGAAGGCAAAAAAATCAGGGAAATCAAACACGAAGATGACCTCAATAGGTTATAATAGAAGTTTAATAGTGAAAGGAACCGAAAAATATTTTCATCATTAAAATGGATGTCGATTTTGGAAAATACATTGACTTGATTGATAATACAGAATCTAATTTAACCATTACAGATTCATTAACTTGCAAAAACTTTTTAAAACATTCCAAATTTTCATTACTTTGTTTAAACGTCAGAAGTTTAAACAAAAACTTTGATGAAACTATAACCATGCTGGATAGTATTGAGCATCGTCCTGAGGTACTTGTTTTTACAGAAGCTTGGCTGAAAAATTTTACCAATATACCTAACATCCCCGGATACGCAGTTTACAACACAAATAATAACTATTTGCAAAATGATGGTGTAGTTGCCTATGTAAAGCAAAATGTTCACGTGACTGTTGAGGAAGTTGTTTTCCCTGGAGCAAACTGCTTAAAAATGCAGATATCGAGTACCTTGTGTGTAATAGCTGTTTATAGATCTCCGTCCCTGGCTCATATAGATAATTTCCTTGAATCACTGAGTGCACTGCTTGACTCTACATCTATAAAAAAATAAGGAGATCATTTTATGTGGTGACATAAATATTAATACTTTGGATTTGAGCGATATGAAAACTCAAAAATACCTCTCTCTTTTGGCTTTTCATGGCTTGAAGCCAATCATAATTTCACCTACCAGAGTTTCTTCTACCATTTCAAGCTGCATCGATCACATTATGGTAAAATCTAAATTTGAACCAGAGGGAGCTGTCTTCACTACTGACATAACAGATCATGATGTGATATTGCTGAGATTTATGAGCTTTACACTAAATAAAATAGCAAAAGACAATGAAAACTTGAAAACCGTCATCGATAACAATCTTTTGAAAGTCAAATTAAAGAAAGAATCATGGCAGTCAGTTCTGTCATCAAAATATGTTAATTTAGCGACTGAAAATTTCATAAAATGTTTAAAAATGCATGTGGAAAGTTGTTCGTCTGTACGAAGTGTAAGTAAGTAAGTGTAAGTTTAGTTCTTGCCTCTGTCAAGGTAGCACCAACTAAATAATTCGTCTTGTTATAATTACAAATAAAACCGGTATATTTTGCACCTCAATGTCTAAGTTTGTGTTATTTGGGTTGTGGGACTTCTTCCCTAACCGTCTTTAATAATTTTAACGTTACTCAAAGTGTTTTTAATAGTTTTTTAGTCAAAATCAAATTAATTTTGACATTTAAATTCAGTGTATTTTTTTCTGCACTTCATTCAAAATCTGTTTGCTTCAAATTTGAATTTCGTTCTTTCGAGTCAGGGACTTAAAAGTCCCTGACAAAAAAAAAAGTGTTTTAAATAAGTTCTTATCATTTCAATTGACAGTATTGTTCGATGTTGATAATTTAATACTTTTATTTGATTATAAAAAAAGGATTTATTTGTGATTTTTTTTTTTTGGTGTTAAAATTTTGTTTTGGTTATTCTTCTAAATTTTATAACTCCTGTCGGTTTCTTTAATTTTTTTTTTTTTTTTTAAACCATGTCATCCGATTCAGAGGATGAATCTGTTAGTTTCATACAGTTGAAGAAGGATTACCCCAATTTGCCGCATAGTAGTCGTGTGAATCCTTCAAGTGATGCGTCCATTTTATTAGAATGCAACACCCAATCTGCTATTCAAAGTGGTTCTGAGAGTCAATTGAAAAAAACCCCACTTAAGGATAACTGGTCCAAAATGTTACTAGACGATCAATCCAAGTTTGAAAAACCTACTGATTCCAATTTCTCCGTAGACATTTTACAGCCGATATTTAACCAGATGATGATGATTTCACAAACAATAACTGATGGGAAAAATAAGCTAAACAAGGACGCTCGGTCCGCAATATTGAGCTCTATTGAGGAAATGAGAAGATGTCTAACTAGTCTAGCCATTTCTCATGCAGCGGCTGTTTCTAAGGCTGAAACTTTATCAAAAGTCTTTGAAACTCAAAATGGAATTTCAGAAAAATTAGACATCATTTTGAATAAAACAAGTATAATTGAAAATAATCCTGAACTGCCCAAAAAAAAATCTTATGCTGGAGTAGCTGCTGGAGAGAATCAATCAAAGAAACTGGTTTTAAATGGTTCTGAGAGACCTACTCCCTCTCTACAACCAACTATTCTCTTTTATCCATGTATTCCTGAGGGCAAATCTTCTGAGGAGATGCATAAGAAAATTACGTCGGTTTTAAATCCTAAAACTGACGGTTTCCAGGTAGTACGAACGAGAAAAATTAAGGGTGGTGGCATTGCCCTACAAACCACGACTCCAGGAGGAGTAAACAATATAAAAAAAGCTGCTGAAAAATTGTCTGCAACTGGCATCAAAATTGTTAGTCCTCAAGGCCGACTCCCCAAAATTGTGTTATATGACGTTCCCAAAGGTGATGTTTCTTCAGATTCTTCTCTTTTTGATGAAATTTTTATCAACAACATTGAGGGTAAGTGTAATATTACCAAAGAGGATCATGTTAGAACTATGAGAAGAGTCTCTTTATTCGGCAAGAGAGATAGTTCTAGCATGAATATGATTCTTACATGTCACCCTGAGGTAAGAAAAGTACTCATAGACAGTGGTTTGTGCTTCCTCGGGTGGAATGCATGCCGTGCCCGCGACTACATTGGTGCTACTCGTTGCTTCAAGTGCCAACAATATGGTCACATCAGTAAGGCTTGTACGCAGGAGCATTCCACTTGTCGCCACTGTGCGGCAACTGGTCACGATGTGGAGAATTGCACTAAGAAGGCGCAAGCTGCTGTCTGTGCTACTTGCACACGTTTCAAAAAGCCAGCAACACATAATACTGGAGATCGGCTTTGCCCAGCCCAAATTGCAGCTATAGAAGCCCAAGTCAGATTAACCGACTATGGATTCTAACCTTCTTTCCCTTGGTCAGATAAATCTTCAGAGGTCTAGAGTGGCCACGCTTGAGGCACTGAAGATTATGACTGACAAAAAAATTGACATCTTGCTCATTCAGGAGCAATACACCTGGTTAGGTAGAACGCCTGTTCAATATCCGGGTGCGGTACTCGAAATTGGCCCCGCACCGGGGGCGGGAGTCCTGGTTAACATTTCGTTAATCAGTCCCCTCCTTCTGGTGGGACTGTCAAACGAGTACCAAACTTGTGTTTCTCTTAATTTTGGAGACACTGAAATTATTTTAATTTCAGTTTATTTTAAACATTGTAATCCAGTTGGACCTCATATCTTGAGTCTGACGCGCGCACTAAACGCGCTTAAAGGACGTAACATAGTTATTGGAGGAGACTTTAATGCTCGCTCACCGATGTGGTTTGACAATTTTGAACAACGGACGGAACGTTCAGACGCCGTCGAAGACCTTATTGCGACGCAAGGTCTTTCTTTAATAAATGAATCTGGTAGTATTTTTACTTTCAGTAATACACATGGTGAGAGCAATATTGATTTAACTCTTTGCTCTGGATCGATTGCGGCCAAGATTTCTAAATGGAAGGTCCACGAATGTGCTATTAATTCTGATCACAGATTAATAACTTATATGGTGGGTGTCAAGAAGACCGAAGCTCCAAGATCCTCCTGGAACTTCAAAACTACTCGGGCGAATTGGGATAACTTTGGGGATGCTCTACGTGATACTTTAAGGGATTTTCATGACGTAGCAGCTAGAGATCCGGACAATTTGGGGAATTTTTTCAACGCGGCCGTGGTATCAGCTGCTGAATCATCTCTGGGAAGAACAAACCCAAAGACGATTATTAGGTCTCCGTGGTGGTCGAATGAGCTCACTTTGCTAAAGGGCACTTTTAAGAGAGCTTACAGAGCTTTAGGTGTCTCTAGACGGGTTGGATGTACGGAGGAGGAGACATCCACCCTCAGGAGACAACTAAATAGCTCTCGTAAAGCTTTCAAATCGGCTGTACTTTTGGCTAAACGAGCTGCTTGGCATAATTGGGTTAAAGACGTTGGTAACTCTAACCCATGGGATATTTATAGCGCCATTGAAAAAACGGGTAAAGGTTCTGATCGGTTTTTATCTAGTGTTATCGACAATGATAACGGGAACGTTGAGAGTACTAACGTGGTAACTACTCTCAATACACTTCTGGGAAAGTTAGTTCCCTTAGATTCAGTCATTGGGGAAAGCGACCACCACCAACAGATTAGAAATCAATCACGGATTCCTCCAATCCTCTCCCAGGAGGAAAAAATTTCTAAAATAACTAGAGCTGAAATAGAAATTATAATTAAGGGTTTGAGTCCTAGGAAGGCACCAGGGCATGATAAATTGAATAGTATAATTGTGAGGTATGTATGGATCCATGCCAAGGAAGAACTCTTTCAGGTTATGGAAACGTGTATGAGAAGGGGAGTTTTCCCTTCTGTATGGAAGAAAGGCGTGCTCAGGATCATACCTAAAGGGAACGACAAAAAAAGAACGGATATTAAAGCTTATCGACCAATAACACTTCTTCCTGTATTGGGGAAAATATTGGAAAAAATTATTCAAAATCGTCTACGAGAAACATTAACACCATCATATGTACATCAATATGGATTCGTCCCAGGTAAGTCCACGGAGCACGCCATTATGACTGCGCTTGACTGGGTGAAGGTCTGCACAAAGAGGTACGTAATCGGTATCTTCTTAGATATAACTGGTGCCTTCGATAATGCATGGTGGGAGATGATTTTAACTAAATTAAAGAATCGTAATTGTCCAAGAAAACTTTTTCAAATATCTTGTGATTATTTTAAAGATAGAAAAATTATAATTTCTTTTGCTGATTGTATCATTGAAAGAAATGTGGACATGGGTTGTCCCCAAGGTTCTCCCCTTGCACCGGATTTCTGGAATATTTTATTTGATGACTCCTCCAGGTTACCCTTACCTGAAGGCACTATTGCGATTGATTACGCAGACGACAAATTGTATTTGGTCTCTGGGGACAGTAGAAAAAAAGTTGAAAATAAAGCTGAAGAAGGTTTGAAAATGATTCTTAACTGGGGAAAGGAAAACAGACTGACTTTTGCTCCCCATAAGACCGTGGGTCTCCTTATGAAAGGCTCCCTCAGTAGAGGTAGAAACCCTTTCATAAAAATGGGAGATACTGCAATCCGTTTTGTAGAGAGTACTAAATATTTAGGCGTTACATTAGACAGATCGTCCTCGTTCTTGACTCACGTTAAAAGCGTTTCTAGTAAGGCCCAGGCTCTCTTCTTAAAACTGAGAAGAATCTCAACTGCTGAATGGGGTTTACGTTTCCCTGCGCTCCGTCTATTATACAGATGCGTATATGTGACACAAGTCTCATATGGTGCCTGTGTATGGGAACATCGACTCGGTAATTCACTTATTCATTCAGCGCTTAAGAGGGGCCAGCGAATCCCCTTACTGGCGCTTTCAGGAGCCTACAGAACAGTTTCATCGGATGCTTTGCCAATTTTGGCTGGCATTTTGCCAATTGATTTAGAAATTAGGGAAGTTTTGACAAAGAAGTGTCTGAAAAGAGGAAGACCTGTAAACTACCTTGGTATTGAATTAATACCTGATGGAGCAGTGCCTCTCCCCGAACTTCTAAAGATGATGAGAATAAAAACGCTGAGTGAATGGCAGATAAGATGGGATAGATCGAATATGGGAAGATGGACCTTCTCCTTCTTTCCATCAGTTAAAATCAGAATGGAAGGGGCATATCTTTTAATGGACCACCATATCACCCAATTGCTTTCTGGGCATGGGGAGTTTAGAGGTAGACTTCACAGACTGGCTCTATCATCCCATCCCAATTGCGCTTGTGGTGATACCGACCAAACAGCCGAGCACATTTTGTGGCACTGTGAGATTTTGTCGGATGCTCGAGACGAAATGATTGATGGTTTACAAGTTATTACGAGACCTGCTTGGAATACAGATCTCGTCTCGAATAAGGTGAACTTTGAGTGCCTGAGGAAATTCACGAAAGTTTGGGTTGAGAGGTGGCCTGTTCTTAGAGTCGTTGAGTAGCTGTAAAACAACTTAGGTACCAGGTGTATTTTGCTTCTGAATTCACGGACACTCTTCATGATTCCTTTACATTTAGCGTTTGGATTTAATTGTTATGGTTTATGTGTTTTGCGTTTCTGTAATATGTCACTTCGTTTATTTTATTAACATTTATTTTATTATATATTAGGATTTATATGTTATATTTTACATTTGCGTTATTATATTATTTTGTTCACTATGTTTAAAAAAAATGTATATAATTGCCTTGCGATTTGTTTTGTTAATAATTACTATACTACCTGTTAATTTATGCCATGTTCCTTGTTTTGTTTTGTTTGTCTTTAACTGTTTCAATGTTTTACTGGATGAACTAAACTCCAATTTTTTTTTTTTAATTTTTTTTCCCCCTATCCCCATACGGGGGTGTGCTGGACCTCGTCCCTGCTTCATCTTTAGTTACATTACTAATTTTGCAGATCCTTCTCAAATCTATCTGCGCCTCCCCCAATGACATGTGCAGGCTTGAGGCTTGATCAGACGACCTTGACTATCCTTTGTCCTGCCTCTGACTACCCAACGCTGAATTTTCTTTTAGTCTTCGGGTATTTTACCCCAAATATTCAGTTAACATTCTTTGAGGCTTCACTGAGTGGTTGGCTAAGGGACACGGAAGCTAAGTGTAGTTTATGATCAGACCGAAAGCCATTCACATTTTTTGTTGGTACTTGCCAATTGATTTGAGATTTATTGTATTACTTATGTTCTCTATTTTATGCAGGTGCTTGCGGGTTTTTACAGATGCAATGTCGCCTCATGGAGCCTCATGAATGAGTTTTTCTTTTGCCCTGTTTAATTTATCTTTGTCTTACTAACCTATTTTTTGCATTTTGTTTTTCCTGTTAAGCACTTGCATACTGCTTACTAACAACGTATGCATGGACACTGGAGGTCTAGATTCGTTCAAAATAAATAAATGTAGCTTCGTTTAACAAAAAAAAATTAGAATCTTGCGAGAGCCTTGAAGGAGTAACCATCAGTTACTTATACCAAGGCGGGTAAGAGGTGGATTACCTCCACTGTACGAAGTGTAAAGCATAATATGAAATATTTAAAACCTTGGTTAAATAATGGAATTATTAAATGTCTCAGAACCCGAGACAAATTACACAACAAATGTCGAGCAGATTCAAATAATATTCAACTGCTGGATTATTACAAAAGATATAGAAACTGGTGTACAAAAATTATAAAATATACAAAGCAAGCATATTACAAAAGGAAACTGGATAACGTCAATGGAAATACCAAGCAACAGTGGAAGATTATAAAGGAGGCTGTAAATATACAAAAGGAGCAAGTGTCTATAAAAAAATTAAAAATCAATAACAATATCATCTCAATGTAAGAGAATCCAAATATAATCACTAATCACGTAAATAGCTTCTTCAGTGATATTGGTCCTAGATTCGCAAAACAATTGTGCAGTGCAAATAAAACTACCGAAATGTGTCTTGTTAACAATTTTATACCTTGTACTCAATTTTCAGGAGAGAGCTTTGAATTTAAAACTACTAGCATTTATGAAGTTTCAAAAGTGATAAATGAATTAAAAATGTCTTTTTCCTGTGGTATTGATGGCTTAAGTATCATGGTATACAAACAGCATGTTTATGTATTGGCTGGTCCCATATCTCACATTGTTAACCTTAGTTTTAAGAATGGCATATTTCCTACTCATTGTAAGAATGCTAAGGTTGTACCTCTTTTCAAAGGTGGGGATCACCTAGAGGTTAACAATTACAGACCCATATCTTTACTCAATACTCTCTCAAAATTGATAGAAAGATTGGCCAAGTCAAGATTAGTTTCATTCTTAGAAAAATACAAATTACTCTCTGACAATCAATTCGGTTTCAGAGCAAATAAAGGTACGAGTGATGCTGTTTTAAAGGTATTGACCAAAGTTACAAGAGCGCTGGACTATGGCAACAAAGCCATAGCGGTGTTCTTGGATTTATCAAAAGCATTTGACACTGTTTCCCACGAATTGCTACTTAAAAAATTATCATCTTTAGGCATTAATAATACAGCAATGGGCTGGTTCAAATCTTATCTTAGTGACAGAACACAACAAGTGGAAATAAATAAGATGTTAAGCGAGGGTAAATCAATCTCCTTTGGAGTCCCGCAAGGTAGTGTGCTTGGGCCAATATTGTTTCTTATTTATATAAATGATTTATGTAGTCTGAATATTCCTGGTAACATTGTTAGTTTTGCAGATGACACTGCCTTAATATTTGAGGGTAAAACTTGGAATGAAACTTTCAACAAAAGTAATATAGGTTTAAAAGTGGTAAATAGTTGGTTAAACAATAATATATTAACTTTGAATGCACAAAAAACCAAATTTATCACTTTTAGCATTTCAAGTAAAAGTCAGCCTTCTGAAACTCACAACTTGATTATTCACAATTGTTTTCAAACATGTAACTGCAACCCTTTAGAAAATGTAGTCAGCATCAAATACCTTGGTGTAAAAATAGATAAATTTTTGAGATGGAATGATCATATTAATATGTTAGTAAATAATACTAGGAGACTTACCTATATCTTTAAAGAACTGAGACATATACTAGACAAAGAAAAATTAAAAACTGTTTATTTTGCAATAATCCAGTCTCTGCTTTCTTATAATATTGTGTGCTGGGGATCCTGCCCAAAGACTTATATAGAACCACTTAATATTGCCCAAAAAATGATTCTTAAAGTTATGTTCAAGAAAAAAATTAAATATCCAACTCATTTACTTTTTAAGGAATGTAATGTAATGAACGTAAAACAGTTATATATTACACAAACGCTTTGTAGATTTTTTAATAATATTAATTTTGCAGAAAGAACACAGCAAATTCGTACTACGAGAATTGGCTCTGGTCTGAACTTTATGGCAATTCAAACTAAATCTTCTTTTGGTCAAAGAAATTATTTTTATCAAGCTCCACTCATATTTAATAGCCTTCCAGAACATATAAAGTCATCTAATTCCTTGTACACTTTTAAGAAGGATCTTAAATTATTTGTGTTAGTCGAGGATTGCCAATTGATTTTCTCTACTTTGTCCTTTCTAAATTATTAGCTAAATGAGTATGTTTATAATAATAAGCTAAAATAATATTATTTTTGTTTGAACCGTTTTTGTTCATCTTCCTCTTGCCAAATCTACAGCATGTTAAATTATATACATATATTTATTATTCACAACTTAATCCTTAAAAAAAAAAAAAAAACTTTATTTTATTTTATTTTAAATCAGATCTCAAAACTGTGGTCACCCTAAAAGTCTACATTAATGTAGTACCTAGCGCCATCAGTTTAATAGGTACCAGTAGGTACCCATAATCTAATCTCAATCTGTATGAAATACAACAATATTGTTCTTTCAAAATCTGTATAATTTTGTGTTATTTTGTTAACTTGTATAATTATTGTTAACCTCAACACAGGCTTGTCCTAGTGAGGTAACAAATTGTATTGTAAACATTTTTACCTACAGTGTAAAGAAACAATAAATAAATAAATAAATAAATATATATATATATTTTTTTTTTTTTTTTAATTGTACAACAGATTTTTATCCAATTACTGTACAATTTTCTCATTTTAACAGTCTTAACACCTAGGAAGTTGATTAATATACAAAAAAATCTTAAGGCTATCTAAAGAAGAGTTATATATATCTAGTGTTTCCGATATTTCGTTCAACAGCACCATTCCTCTTGTCATGCTATGCTGTGCCAGAACATCTGTTCTGCCGTATGGTATTTTGAACAAGTCGTGTCGACGACTACGGCTGAAATTTTCAGGCACGTATAAGCCATAACATTCCAAGAGGAATGGGCTGTCAATACGATTATGGATTATGTTAAAACTAAGAATTGCAAGATTTGCATAACGTCTGGTTTCCAAGCTAAATCTATTTGTTGCCTCAAGTAATTCCATATGGTGCATGAATCTCGGGTACGTTCCATTCATCCGCATATAGACATACCTAAGGAATTTTTTCTGAACTTGTTCTAGCATATTAATATATTTCGCTTGGTGCGGAGTCCACACACCACTGGCATACTCCAGCTTACTTCTTATGACTCCATCAAACATGGCTATCATTGCATCTGGGTCATCAAATTGATATGGTGGGTGTCAAGAAGACCGAAGCTCCAAGATCCTCCTGGAACTTCAAAACTACTCGGGCGAATTGGGATAACTTTGGGGATGCTCTACGTGATACTTTAAGGGATTTTCATGACGTAGCAGCTAGAGATCCGGACAATTTGGGGAATTTTTTCAACGCGGCCGTGGTATCAGCTGCTGAATCGTCTCTGGGAAGAACAAACCCAAAGACGATTATTAGGTCTCCGTGGTGGTCGAATGAGCTCACTTAGCTAAAGGGCACTTTTAAGAGAGCTTACAGAGCTTTAGGTGTCTCTAGACGGGTTGGATGTACGGAGGAGGAGACATCCTTTTGGACTTTGGACTTTGGATTTATTTATTTTTCAGAGTACCTAAACCGAAGTTTACTTGCTCTAACATATTTATAAAAGGATTGTCTAATGATGCTTTACATGGTTTTTAATGTTAATGAGTTTTCGAGAAATGAAAGTTTTATTTTACTGCGGCTTTATGCAGGAATATTCTATACGTAGATTATTAATCTCTACGTAAGACAGATTTGGGTTTTTTATATTTAAAGTGTTCATTCTCACTGTATTTAGCGAGAGAGTTTATAGTGGGATTAGAGTGACTATCTAGGCCAGCGAAAAACCTAGTAGCCTGTGCAAAGATAAGGTCTTTAACCAACGGGACGTTGGATTCATTGTGGAGAGTAGATATTCTACTCCAGTGAGGAGCATTTAAGGCGAGTCTAATGCATTTATTTTGTAAGACTTGAAGTTTATCAATATGGGTTTTTAAATGAACGATTTCTCAGGAAACTATTTATAAGTTGGATGATTCTAAGTGGATACCCTAGACAGTACATTTTGTATATGAGGCCGTTATGCCAGACTTTTTCGAACGCCTTACTAACGTCTAGAGAGAGTATTACTGTTTTTTTCTTTGTATTGAAGCCCTCCGTGATGTGTTCCACGACACGGAGGAGTTGATGAGTGGTTGAATGACCAGCTCGAAACCCATGCTGAAAGTCTGGCAAGAATTTACATTTGTTTGTGATTTCATTTAATCTTACAAGGATTACTTTTTCCAGGACTTTACCCAAGCAAGGAAGGAGACTTATCGGCCTATGGTTCTCCGTTAGTAATGGATCCTTGCCTGGTTTCGGAATTAATATAACATCAGCTTCTTTGAAGTCCTTTGGAAAGCAACGCAGTCTAAGCGCTGCATTGCAGATGGCAGTCAGGGCGCAGATGCCCTTTTTCGGTAGGCATTTGAGAATTTTGTTAGATATACCGTCAGGACCGGCCGCTTTCTTCTTTTTTAGACCCTTGATTATTTTTATTATTTCATCCGGAGATGTGGCATTAATGGGCGGGTCCTGGGGGTCGAGACTTAATATTGCTTCTGCTTTAGAATCCACCTTAGCTACGAAGGCTGGGTCATCGTGTTCCGTGTTAGGAGTGAATTGTGCTTCAAGGCTATCTGCGAAGGCTTCTGCCTTGTCTGCTGCAGAAAAAACTTTACCGTTTGGGCCTTGAAGCGGAGCTATTTTTGTTGCTGGACGTCTAAGTGCTTTGGAGAGTTTCCAGTAGGCATCTCTGTCATCTTCGAGGGAGGATATGAATACGTTCCAACGCTCATTTCGGTAATCATATAGTGCTTCGCGTACTTCTCTATTTAGTCTATTTAAATGTTGTTTAACGATGGGATTAAATGAACTTTGCCACTCCTTACGCACTTGGTTTTTTTCCCTAATAAGATCTTTGATCTCTTCGGGAATACCGTATTTAGCTGAGTTATCTTTTACGGTAATCGCTGTTGACGCTTCGTTAATACAATTTTTTAGGCATTTAATTAGGTCGGAAGTGGCAGTATTTAGAGCTAATTCGTCAGGTATTGATGTCGGTATTGTGATTGAGGAGACATCCACCCTCAGGAGACAACTAAATAGCTCTCGTAAAGCTTTCAAATCGGCTGTACTTTTGGCTAAACGAGCTGCTTGGCATAATTGGGTTAAAGATGTTGGTAACTCTAACCCATGGGATATTTATAGCGCCATTGAAAAAACGGGTAAAGGTTCTGATCGGTTTTTATCTAGTGTTATCGACAATGATAACGGGAACGTTGAGAGTACTAACGTGGTAACTACTCTCAATACACTTCTGGGAAAGTTAGTTCCCTTAGATTCAGTCATTGGGGAAAGCGACCACCACCAACAGATTAGAAATCAATCACGGATTCCTCCAATCCTCTCCCAGGAGGAAAAAATTTCTAAAATAACTAGAGCTGAAATAGAAATTATAATTAAGGGTTTGAGTCCTAGGAAGGCACCAGGGCATGATAAATTGAATAGTATAATTGTGAGGTATGTATGGATCCATTCCAAGGAAGAACTCTTTCAGGTTATGGAAACGTGTATGAGAAGGGGAGTTTTCCCTTCTGTATGGAAGAAAGGCGTGCTCAGGATCATACCTAAAGGGAACGACAAAAAAAAAGAACGGATATTAAAGCTTATCGACCAATAACACTTCTTCCTGTATTGGGGAAAATATTGGAAAAAATTATTCAAAATCGTCTACGAGAAACATTAACACCATCATATGTACATCAATATGGATTCGTCCCAGGTAAGTCCACGGAGCACGCCATTATGACTGCGCTTGACTGGGTGAAGGTCTGCACAAAGAGGTACGTAATCGGTATCTTCTTAGATATAACTGGTGCCTTCGATAATGCATGGTGGGAGATGATTTTAACTAAATTAAAGAATCGTAATTGTCCAAGAAAACTTTTTCAAATATCTTGTGATTATTTTAAAGATTGAAAAATTATAATTTCTTTTGGTGATTGTCTCATTGAAAGAGATGTGGACATGGGTTGTCCCCAAGGTTCTCCCCTTGCACCGGATTTCTGGAATATTTTATTTGATGACTCCTCCAGGTTACCCTTACCTGAAGGCACTATTGCGATTGATTACGCAGACGACAAATTGTATTTGGTCTCTGGGGACAGTAGAAAAGAAGTTGAAAATAAAGCTGAAGAAGGTTTGAAAATGATTCTTAACTGGGGAAAGGAAAACAGACTGACTTTTGCTCCCTCCCATAAGACCGTGGGTCTCCTTATGAAAGGCTCCCTCAGTAGAGGTAGAAACCCTTTCATAAAAATGGGAGATACTGCAATCCGTTTTGTAGAGAGTAGAGAGTAGTAAATATTTAGGCGTTACATTAGACAGATCGTCCTCGTTCTTGACTCACGTTAAAAGCATTTCTAGTAAGGCCCAGGCTCTCTTCTTAAAACTGAGAAGAATCTCAACTGCTGAATGGGGTTGACGTTTCCCTGCGCTTCGTCTATTATACAGATGCGTATATGTGACACAAGTCTCATATGGTGCCTGTGTATGGGAACATCGACTCGGTAATTCACTTATTCATTCAGCGCTTAAGAGGGGCCAGCGAATCCCCTTACTGGCGCTTTCAGGAGCCTACAGAACAGTTTCATCGGATGCTTTGCCAATTTTGGCTGGCATTTTGCCAATTGATTTAGAAATTAGGGAAGTTTTGACAAAGAAATGTCTGAAAAGAGGAAGACCTGTAAACCACCTTGGTATTGAATTAATACCTGGTGGAGCAGTGCCTCTCCCTGAACTTCTAAAGATGATGAGAATAAAAACGCTGAGTGAATTGCAGATAAGATGGGATAGATTGAATATGGGAAGATGGACCTTCTCCTTCTTTCCATCAGTTAAAATCAGAATGGAGGGGGCATATCTTTTAATGGACCACCATATCACCCAATTGCTTTCTGGGCATGGGGAGTTTAGAGGTAGACTTCACAGACTGGCTCTATCATCCCATCCCAATTGCGCTTGTGGTGATACCGACCAAACAGCCGAGCACATTTTGTGGCACTGTGAGATTTTGACGGATGCTCGAGACGAAATGATTGATGGTTTACAAGTTATTACGAGACCTGCTTGGAATACAGATCTCGTCTCGAATAAGGTGAACTTTGAGTGCCTGAGGAAATTCACGAAAGTTTGGGTTGAGAGATGGCCTGTTCTTAGAGTCACTGAGTAGCTGTAAAACAACTTAGGTACCAGGTGTATTTTGCTTCTGAATTCACGGACACTCTTCATGATTCCTTTACATTTACCGTTTGGATTTAATTGTTATGATTTATGTGTTTTGCGTTTCTGTAATATGTTATTTCTTTTATTTTATTAACATTTATTTTATTATATATTAGGATTTAAATGTTATATTTTACATTTGCGTTATTATATTATTTTGTTCACTATGTTTTAAAAAAATGTATATAATTGCCTTGCGATTTGTTTTGTTAATATTTACTATACTACCTGTTAATTTATGCCATGTTCCTTGTTTTGTTTTGTTTGTCTTTAACTGTTTCAATGTTTTACTGGATGAACTGAACTCCAATTTTTTTTTAAAATTTTTTTTCCCCCAATCCCCATACGGGGGTGTGCTGGACCTCATCCCTGCTTCATCTTTAGTTACATTACTAATTTTGCAGATCCTTCTCAAATCTATCTGCGCCTCCCCCAATGACATGTGCAGGCTTGAGGCTTGATCAGACGACCTTGACTATCCTTTGTCCTGCCTCTGACTACCCAACCCTGAATTTTCTTTTAGTCTTCGGGTATTTTACCCCAAATATTCAGTTAACATTCTTTGAGGCTTCACTGAGTGGTTGGCTAAGGGACACGGAAGCTAAGTGTAGTTTATGATCAGACCGAAAGCCATTCACATTTTTTGTTGGTACTTGCCAATTGATTTGAGATTTATTGTATTACTTATGTTCTCTATTTTATGCAGGTGCTTGCGGGTTTTTACAGATGCAATGTCGCCTCATGGAGCCTCATGAATGAGTTTTTCTTTTGCCCTGTTTAATTTATCTTTGTCTTACTAACCTATTTTTTGCATTTTGTTTTTCCTGCTAAGCACTTGCATACTGCTTACTAACAACGTATGCATGGACACTGGAGGTCTAGATTCGTTCAAAATAAATAAATGTAGCTTCGTTTAACAAAAAAAATTAGAATCTTGCGAGAGCCTTGAAGGAGTAACCATCAGTTACTTATACCAAGGCGGGTAAGAGGTGGATTACCTCCACTGTACATTTCTGTAAGGAGTAACCATCAGTTACTTATACCAGGGCTGGTAAGAGGTGGATTACCTCCACTATACATTTTTGTTTTCACAAATATTTTTATTAAAAAAAAAAAAAAAAAAAAACTATTTGTAAAATGTTGAGAACCACTAAATAGGTCCACTTTTTTATTTTAAGTATTATCCCTTTTTTACATATTATATTTCTTTTTATATGTATAAGTAAATAAAAAAAATAAAAAAATTGAAAACTTTTTAATTGTAAAATGTTGAGAACCACTGAATTGATACTTTATTTTTAGTATTATGTTTTTATTGCTGTAGGTACATTTCTGTTCTTATACATATTTTTATTATTTTTTCTTAAAAAAACTATTTGTAAAATTTTGAGAACCACTGAATAGATCCACTTTTTTATTTTTAGTATTATCTCTTTATTACATTGTATATTTCTTTTTATGAAAAAAAAAATAAAAATCTGAAAAAAAAATATTTGTAAAATGTTGAGAACCACTGAATTTATTTTTATTTTTAGTATCATGTTTTATGACTTTTTATTGGGTACTGTACATTTAATTTTTTATAAAAAAAAAAAATTTTCGCAACATTATTTGTAAAATGTTGAGAACCACTGAATTTGTCCAACTAAATTTACGTAATTCTTACTTATTCAATAAGAAAAGGTTATATATAGTAAAAAAAGCTATGAAATTAACTTGTGTAGTAAAACAAGGTAAGAAGATAATTAATTAAATCGATTAAAAAATTTGAAAAATGACTCACTCCCACGATGCAGATGACAAAAAATAACTCACTAATCAAAGGGTTAAACCCATTAACGAAAGAATGTGCAGCTTAGGGAACGTACCCATACTACGTGACCAATTTTTTGCAATTTTTAACCCCCCCCCCCCGCCCCGGTGACCAAAAACCTAAGCAACCCGCCGCTCATTTGTATGGAGCGTGACATTTTGAAGACCCCCCCCCCCCCTAAACGTGTCACGTAGTATGGGTACGTTCCCTTATGTATAAAAACGAAATTTTTCAATGTAACATTGATCAATGTACATGCTGAAACGGAAGATAAAGAGGACATAATGAAAGATACATACTATCAGAAACTCGAACAGGTCTATGACACATTACCATCTAACGACATTGAGATGGTAATTGGGGACTTTAACGCCAAGATAGGACAGGATCCTCTGCTCCAACACATTACAGGAATGAACAGTCTACACAAGGACGCTAATAATAATGGAACCCGAGTGATTGATTTCGCAGAATCAAGAAACCTAATTGTGGCCTCAACTCAATTTCCAAGAAAAGACATACACAAACAGACCTGGACATCGAAAGATGGTAGACACCATAACCAAATTGACCATGTCCTGATAGAAAGAAGGGGGGCAACGAGCATCACAAACGTAAGGTCGTATAGGGGTGCCAACTGTGATTCAGACCACTACATGGTGGTGGCCACCTATGGGAGCCGAATCACAAACAATAAGATACGGAAACCACCAAAAATCAATATGGAGGCTCTAAAAACACCAGAAGGCAAAGAGCAGTATCAAAACGCCCTTGTAAATAGCCTACCAGGTCAGATCACTGAGCAAAACTCCCAAGAATCACTCGAAAAAGACTGGAATGATATAAAAGAAGAAATTGTAAGAGCAGTGGAATCAAGTGTCGGAAACATACCCAGACAGCCCAGGAACCCTTGGTTTGATGAAGAGTGTGAAAGAAAGTTAGTTGAAAAGAATACACTCAGAAAGAAGTACTTGGAAAAGCCAACAAGAAACAAAAGACAGGCGTACGAACAAGCGAGAAAAGAAACAAATAAGCTGATAAGGGGAAAGAAAAGAAAATTCTTGAATGATATACTGCTGAAAATGGAACAGGACTTTGTTAATAATAATACCAGAGAAGCATATAGGGGAGGAAACTTCTTCAAGAAGGGTTTCAAACCGAATACAACACTATGCAAAGACGTTGATGGTTCAATTATATCCGATAAGGAACGAATAAAAACCGTGTGGAAAAATTACTTCTATAAACTTCTCAACCCTAATAGCGACCTGAGAACCCACCCTACTAACATCCCCACTGAATCAAGTAATGAAGAATCAGCGAATTCACCAACAATGCCAGAAATAAATGCTGCACTAAAGAAACTTAAAAACAACAAATCACCTGGGAAAGACAACCTGCCGGCAGAGTTGTTCAAATATGGAAATGAGCACCTAAGAAATCTGCTACATAATTTAATAACAAAAATATGGACCTTGGAAAAAATCCCAGAGGAATGGCAAATAAGCATAATATGTCCAATTCATAAAAAAGGTGACAATCTAAAATGCGAAAATCATAGAGGCATATCAGATTCCACCTAAATTGGTTAGGCTCATCAAAGCCACAATGTCAGACTCAAGATGTCAGGTCAAAATAGATGGGGAATTGCCAGAAGAATTCACAGTATCGCAGGGACTAAAACAGGGGGACGGTCTGGCTCCCACTCTCTTCAACATTGTGCTCGAACATGTAATAAGAAAAACGCTAATAGACACTGGCTCCAATATTTGTTTCAAGAGCAGTCAAGTTGTCGGAAGATCATTTTCAGCCATTAAGGAGGTCTTCGATCCTTTAGAAACAGCGGCACGGGAAGTAGGACTGCGGGTTAATGTTAACAAAACGAAAATGATGATACAGAGCAGGAACCCTTCACACAGAAGAAGAAGTAGTGCACAATTTAAAGACAACTACTCATATGAAGTGATCGATCAATTCACCTACAGGTTACTGGGCTCCAGTCTGACAGAGAACAATGAGGATCCAGCAGAAATCAGAAGGAGAATCACAGCAGCCAACAAAGCATTGTTAGAACTGTATTGGCATATGGATGTGAGGCGCTGACACTGACGGTAAAGATGACTGAAATGCTGGATACTTTTGAAAGAAAAGTGCTGAGAAGAATATGTGGACCCGTGAAAGAGGGTGAACAGTGGCGCATCCGGCACAATACAGAATTGTATGATATATATAAGGCCCCTAGCATCTCAGCACATATGAGACTCCTCAGGCTGAGATGGGCTGGGCATGTACAGAGAATGCCGGATACACGCGTCCCAAAAAGAATTTTGACTGGACACCCAGGTGGAAAGAGAAAAGTGGGAAGACCCAGACTGAGATGGGAAGACGAAGTAAGAGGGGATGCAGCACAGCTTCTCCAGGTACCAAATTGGAAGTCAGCCGTTGAGGACAGGAGGAGTTGGAGGCGACTGTTGCAGGAGGCCAAAGCTCGATATGGGCTGTAGCGCCATCGAAGAAGAAAGAGTTATCTGTGCAAAGCTCGGGAGAAGTTAGTTTAGATGTTTATGATGACAAAGGCCAAGAAAACAAGATTCTGTTTACAAATGTTCTACATGTCCCCAATGATGTTATATACTGTAGACGCGGGGACAATTGAGTAGAGGGGTAGTTCGTGGGTTGGAAGTTCGAGTTGGAAGGTTGGAGTTCGAGTTGACCCGAGTTAACTTTTGTTGTTCTTGTAGTGTTAAAAAAATATACTTGTGGATAAATTATCCTTTATTATTTAATTACACAATACAACTTAAAATAAGTACAATTTCAAAGGGAATTATTATGTGAGCAATATGACAAGCAAGTGCTTGGTTCAATCGACACACTGAATTGATTTGCAGAAGATGATGTTGGCCTTTATATAGTCCATCCAATTGTGTGGTAACGTGTGCGTCTGCTTCCGGGTCTATATTGTTTGTCAATATGTTATTGAGTCTTCCTGATAAAGAGGTTATTGGTCCGATGCACGTAGGCACGTGGAATTAGTGTGGTGGCTGGGTACTGGATGCAAGTATATGCGGTTTAGTTGTTTTGACAGTTGTCCTTCTTTCAATATTATTTGTAATGATAGGCGGGATCGTTTAATATGCAATTTCTGTATATCATACAGATAATGATCCTAAGCTGGATGCAGGTGTTGTCCATAGTTTAGGCAAGATGAAGGGCGGGTTGTAGTGGTCGTACTGTGATGTCTTCTTGTAGGTGAGAGTCGCCTTGGGTGGTTAACTCTCCCCCCCTAAAATTGAAACTCCTTCGCAGTGTGAAGAGTTTATATCTTCTCCAAAGGATATATCCGATGGCCGTAATTATCAGGCAGCTGGTAAGTGTTATGTGTATAGTTCCTTCAAATCCCGTCGTGGTGATAGGGATATCGAATTCTCTTCGTGGTTCTTGTATTTCATCTACATGTAGGATGGGTAGTTTTAGTACATGTAATTCTTCCTTCGAATATGTAATGAGTAATGTTTCTTGGTTAACGATTCTTCCCATAGTGAAGGTTCTTCCTTGTATACTGCACTCGTCATTTGTTACAAGTACAGATTTGGAAATTACTATATTCTGCTGGTGTTGAGGGCATTGTGCTTGTAATGCTGTTGGTTCGTTGCGAAATAGATACATCATGTTATCTCCGATGACATGTGTATATTCTTCTGAGCAAATAATCTGGCGTAGACTGCAGTTCTGTTCGCTGTGGTTTTCTAGTACGGTAGTTGTGCAGTCGTCGATGGGGTTGAGTTCTTTGTTGCATATGCTGAGGCTGTCTGCAATAACTTGGCACTTGTGTGCGTTATACATCTGCTTTCCATCTCTCAATAATCGTCTCGGTAGGAGGTGGAGTTGGAAACATTTATTGTTAGTTTTGGAAATGATGGGAATTATTTCGTTATACATATAAACGGTGCGTTCTACTAAAGTTAGAGAGAGAATAAAGTGCAAAGTTTGTTTAACTTTAATGAATTTAACTTGCAAAAAGCGTTGAATAGTATCAAAATCTTTAGAAGGTAGTTGTTCAGGGTTTACATGTGAAATGGATTCCATAAATACCTTTGGTTTTATAATACTAGGGTGGTACATTCCATGAGAGGCAAACGTGATAGCTTCTGTAATTCTTGTTATTAATTCGGTAATAGTTTCTGTCTGATAAATCAAATGTGTAATCAACAAGTCTGTCTTATCTTCATAATGGTCATGGCTCATTTGTGACCAAAGTACCATTTGGTTATGTGAAATATTTTTTTAGTTTTCCGTAATAATCCTCCAATGATCTTGAACTCAACGAGATTCTTTTTTCATTTATATTTTGGTTAGTTTCAATTCGTTGCACTAACTTATCTAAATCGTTATCATCTAAGTTTCCCGTAATCCCTTTAATTATTGTACCGAGTCCGTTTATTAGGCCTCTTTTATTTCTATTTACAACTAAATTATCAATTATCTGATTATTATGATCTATTAAATATTTCAAACGTTCTAATCCTACATGTGGTAAAGTTACATTATTACTTTTTATAAATTTATCATAATTAATTCCTAGTTGTTGCGGTTGTTCAATTAGTTTAGATAAATCTAGGGTATGAATGACGTGCCACTGTCCTTCAACGGCTCGTGCATTTCCCAAAGGTGCGACGATGAAGTGCTCATTGTCCGCTAATTGGCGGATCTGTAGCGCTTGTGTCACGGCCGTCAGCCTGAAACAATTTAACACTGTCTTTGTGAATTGTTGTTAGGCCTCTCAGACTTTTATATTCGAGTACATTATGTGGTAATATTTTAGTAATCGTGAACGGTCCTTTGAATTTATTTTTATGTTTACCTCGTGCGGTAATCTTTATAAGTATTTGTTGTCCCACGGACATCTCTTGGGGCGTACGTGTTTTGTTTACTCGTTCGCGTGTTTTATTTTTTGTTTTATGCTGTAAATCATGTATTATTTTGTTTAGTTCTTTGCATTGATTTGCGTGATCGGCTACGTAATTTTGGGTTATCACACCATTAGGCTGTGGTGCTCGGTTCCCATGGCAAAAGTGTATTTCATTTGGTGTATGCTTAGTTACACCATGTATATTATTATTATAAGCATTTAAGGCTAAATTAATTTGAGTTTCCGATGTGACGTTCGGTATTGCCGTGCGTATTAATCTCAGTATTTCTGTCAGAGTAGAGTGAAAGCGTTCTATATCGGCTTTTGATTGTGAATGACCGGTAGTAGTTACATGTGTTTTAATATTGTACGTTTCTAATAATTCTCGTGTCGTAGTGGACGTAAACGTGGTTTCGCGATCTAAATGTATTTCTTTCGGTATACCGATTAATGAAAATATTTTAGCTAGTATTTCACATATTGCGACATTGTTGTCGACAGTGATTAAGGTACAAGATGCCCATTTAGAGAATCTATCAACAATGGTTAAGAATTTTTGACGTCCAAAACGATAAGTATCAATCTGCCATATTTCCATTGGACAATTAGGAGTAACAGTAGCTTCTAATGGGGCTGACGTGGGATGCCTCTCGTATTTAGAATTTTGACATATTATGTTTTTAAAAAATCTTTTATTTTTGTCCGCATGTTATTAAAATAGTGCGTCCATTTTATTTTACCGAGTAGGGCGTCTAGACCCATATGACGTTGGTTTTCGACATGCGTCGAACGAATTATTTCTTTTTGTTCTTCTAAATTTATGGGTTCAATCTTAACATTTGTAAAACGTATTAATTTTAACGAGTTCTTATCAATATTTTTTCTGTAGCATTCGCTTAAACACTCATATAATCTATCATTATTTATAATTACTGCATATTTATCTTTATCTAAACATGTTTTAATCAATTTTAAAAATATCGCTTCGGCATTTTCTAAAGGAATGCACCATACAAGGTCCGTACCTTTTTCCTTAGCTCTTAAGGCCAAGTGTAATCATTTATTAATTTTAAATAATGATAATATTATTACGCAAATCGATAAACATAAAGTTTTTAATATGAAAAATATTTTTTATAAATTTTTAAAATTTACATAGGCTTAGCATTTATCAAAACCAAATCAGAAATCCGACCTTATTCTGACCGTTTTTCGTAAATTTTACAAAATATTTTTAACTGCTGAATATCCTCAAAGTATACCTTTAGGGATTTTCTTTAAAACCTCGAAAAGAAATTTAAAATAAATGGATAAATAAGTTTTTAGTTAAATTTTTTCATAAACACCAATTTTCGTGTTTTTTTAAACGCTGAGTACAAAACTTTGGATTCGTTTATTTACCAAAACGTTACGAGAAATTGTTGGTATTATATTTCTTCAATTTTTAAAGACAATTTTAAAATTTTAATCTTCAAATTAAGAATGAAATATAGGATTTTTAATTACTAGCAAAAACCCTCTGTCGTGTGGCGCCCATTTATCTTTCTCTACACGGTACAATTTTGAACTAAAACCCTTTTTCAAAATTTTTCAAAAGATGGCAGTAATCAATCACTGTGAGAATCTAAGATATTATTATATTTATTTTTGGAAACGATGATACTTATATCATCTATCTACCTATACATTGTAGGTACCTATTCGTTTTAATATAATAACCTGACTACTGTTTTATGTCGACGTCAAGCTAGTAGAGTGCAGCTGTGCCTTATTTTAAATGGTTATTATATTATTAAAATAATACTTACGTAAATACAATAAAATAACACGGAAGTGAGTGGTAGAAGAACTCCGTGATGCCCGGTGGGTAAGAACTTGGGTCACCCAACACGGCTGACGCCTTTTTTAAAATATATTTCTTATCTATTTTTTTTTAAATAGAAGCACTAATAATCTAAACGAAATTATTTAAAAATAATATATTGTGGAATAACACAAATTAATCGCATAAAATGTTGATAGGTACTTGCGCACGCCGGAATTTTAACTCGCGACCTCCGGATTCGTCTCCTTCCCCTCCCCACTACCTACAATGAAGCACAAAACATAGGTACGACTGCCATGTGTCATGTTTTGTGCATGGTGAGCCAGCGTCATCACGAAACGTCCATGTGGATAGGTAGGTAGGTATTATGCATGTGTTTGTGAGTTAAAGACTGCGTTTGTCAAAAAATGAAGGGAAGGAGATGGGGAAGAGGAAGGTGGGTAAGTACCTGGCTATTCAGATCCGGTCACCCAAAACGGCTAAAGCCATTTCGCGCAACGTTCCGATTTTTTTTTTAAATATATTTCTTTAAAAAATATGTAGTTACCAATTTTCAATTTTTTACAAGAATAACGCTCTTTTTATAACTTTTGAAGTTTGTTCCCACCAATGTTATATATCATTAAAAAAGAAGATAGCACTAATAATCTAAACGAAATAATTTAAAAATAATATATTGTGGGATAACACAAATTAATCGCATAAAATGTTGATGGGTACTTGCGCACGCCGGAATTTTAACTCGTGACCTCCGGATTCGTAGCTAACGATCGTAACCGTTCAACCACCGAGATCTGGAATATCGATGCGCTTTCAAATGTTCTAGTATTATTATTATTCGTGATTACGGTTGCTTACCCTTGGTCGGAATCTGCCACGTGTAGACATGTATACTTGTATGCAATACGTCTCAATGGAAACATCAAATGTTTTTATGGTCGTTTTTTATTTCAGTTATCTGCTAGTAGAAGTGTCGACTGGCGTTCAAATTTGAGCGAGAGGTTCAAATCCCAGGCCATCCAATTTCTTTTCTAAGTTTTTAAACGTTTTTGAAAGTAGATGGTAAAAACCTTTTTTACGGTTTTTTGTAGGTTTTAACATCAAAGAAAAAAAATATTTTGTGGACTGATTTTATAAAGTTTCTTGAAATGTAATTTATTTATTTACGCCTTGAAGGCTTTTGCATGTAACATCGGTAAGTTGTACAGTAGCATCATAACATAACAGTTTTTCTCTAAAACGATGTTCGTAACTTTTTTTTTTTTTTTTTAAATTTGAATCAATCACATATGTTGGTAAATGAGAGTTAAATTTATTTACATTTTCTCCTAATTTTATTTGCTTTGGTATAATAAAAATAGTGATAAACGGGACGTAGTAGGTAGTTACTCTCATTATCGTCCTGGTGTAAGACCACCAAACACAATTATTGAAACGTTACTTGAAATAGCTTTAGCCGTGTTTGGTTACCAGAACTAAATCACTAGGTACTTCCCCACCTTCCTTTTTCCCATCTCCTTCCCTTCCCCGCTACCTTTAGCCTCACAACATACCCCAAATACCAAACACACAACATACCAAAATATAAAACTATTATAATGACTTCAGGCATTGAGCTTCAGGTAGTTTTTCTGAAAACATTGCCTAGTGGACACGTGCGTGCATGGCACCCCCTGAGGGCACCCCTAGCCGGCCGAATTTCGATAAACGACCAGATGCGACATTGTCATGTTGAAATAAATATACATAATATTTATTTTTCTAGTGGCATCTTTCGGATTTTAACGAAACTTTTTGAAAACAAAATAATCTCAAAATGAATGATAGAGACCATTTTGTCCGCCAGAGTGCTCTGATGCTGTTTTGTACTAATATTATACCTATTCCTCTTCGCGTTAAACTATGTTTCTCAATATCGCTTAGTTCAATAAAAATCCTATTCATACGCGGGGGCGGGTGTTCGTTACGAATTGGGATTCCACCCTCATGGTCATCCACATTGCTATGCACGGTGTCAGTGACACTCTGGGCACCCGAGGTGGCCTCTACTCGTAATGAATCATGTTCCTCACCGTCCTCACTATAATGAATTTCGACTCTTGAAAGTGCGCCAGCTACATGGTTATTACAACCTCGCTTATGTCTAATCGTATAATCATATTCCTGGAGTTTGAGTCTCCACCTAGTAAGTTTTGCATTAGGTTCCTTTAATTTGGTTAACCATACTAACGGTTGGTGATCCGTTTCTATGATAAAATGTTTACCATAAATATACGGACGGAATTGCTGGAGGGACCATAGTATACCAAGCAATTCCTTTTCCGTCGTATTATATTTGGTTTCCGTTTTTGACAGTGTCCTAGAAATATAGGCAATAGGTTGAGTTTTTTGGCTCAACACAGCCCCCAGAGCAATGTTACTTGCGTCTGTGGTTACAGTGAATTCTTCATTGAAATCAGGATATTTTAATATTGGGGCATTCATAAGTAATTCTTTACATAGCCTAAAAGCATTTAAAAACTTTTCATCTTAGGTTATTTATTTTTACATTTTTTCGGGTGCATTCTGTGAGTGGTTTCTTCACTCTGCTTATACGGTAACCGATAAGCGCGTTGATACACTGGTTCTTCTTTAATTAATTTTATTTCATGTTTTACATGAGGTGAGCAATTAGCTACCAGTTCCTCAGAAAACAAATCCCTATTTTTCTCCAATAACTCATCAAGTCTATTCATATCCATTACATGGAACAACTGAACTTGTCTGGTTGGAGTTTTTAAGATATTATTACAGTTATTTAAAATTAATGTTGCATTCATTAATTTCAACATGTCTATCCCCATTAACACATCGTATTTGTGGGAAAAGTCAAAAATATAAAAACGCATTTCGGCATCATTATTGCCGAATACTTTTTTCCAGAATGGAGTCACGACGGTACCTCTATGGGTGGTCGTAGAGTGTGCTGTTTGTACAGTAAACTCTTCATTTATATATCTACAGTCACGAAACAATCTATTATATACATTTTTATTCATGAATGATTTGGAGCTTCCCGTATCAATCAGAATTTTTTATATTTAATGGCGCTACTACATATGGTAGGCCATTATTAATATGATTCAGGTGGATTAGGTTTCTTGGGGAGATTCTCGGTCTTCCCAAAAATCCGGCCGTTCCTGATCATTCCCGTCAGTATAAAATAGCTCCTGTGCCGTACGTCCATTGCCGAGGTCGATGACCGGGCCTTTAGGAGGTCGGGTCATTGGGGCCGTTCTCATACTGACATCACCGGCACGTGCCTGATGCGTATTAAAATTATTGTTATTATTTCCTTGCCACGGGCGGTTTTGTCCGTACTTATGCGTTTGGTTATTGTTATGCCACGGTTTATTATTATAATTATTAAGATGATTATGATTATTATGATTAAAGTTATTATGAGGTTTGAACGAATTTTGCGTTTGCGGCGGAAAAAAGTTAGGGCGAGTAAAAGGTTTGTTTGATTGGTTTTGTCCTGGCCGCATGAAATTAGATGGCCCTGCTTGTGGAAACACAAGGTTTGGTTTGGACCGTTGATGGAGCTCGCCATGAGCCTCCAGCATTCTAATTTCTGTGCACAGGGCATCATAATTTTTTGTCAAGTTTGCGCACTTAATGTGCGTTGGCATTAAATTCAATAAAGTATTTCTAGCCGTATCTTTGTATGGTTCAATCAATATGTGGGCACTAGGTCCTCCATATTGATCAGAAATTTTAATTTTAATTGAGAAAAGAATTTGATTGATTTCATGGATCGTTGAGGAGAAATCCTTTTGACCGCGGTTGAAGTTGATCAATTCGGTTTGTAATAACGTAACAGACTTATTGTCCCCACATTCGTTTTTCAGTGTTTCTAATATGGTTTCAATATTGTTATCATGATCGCACATGAGAATTACGTGAAGTGCTTTGCCACGTAATCTTGAGATTATTTTTTCAACATTGCTTGGCGTATTGCCGTTTCTAGCAATGTACCCCCTGGCTGATTTTATGAATAAGTTTATATCTTGGGGAGAGCCATTATACTCCAATATCGACTCTGCGTATTGGGGAGCGGGTCTCTCATTTGGCTGTGCCATTTTTCAAAAAAGTAGAAAAAAAAATAGAAATATACAAAGTGACTTTTTAAAAAAAAAAAATTTAGTTTTCTCTCTAACCTTTTGGATAAGGTAGGGAAGGGATCTATCGTACGTATGGGATAGACGATCAATTGAAAAATGTACTCACAGAAGTATTGATGCGACGATCTTCATTGCCAAGTTAACGAATTTATTGGATATGTGGTTCTCTTCGCGTTGAGATATTAAAAAATATCTAGGGAGTCCTGGCTACGGCCAAGTTTAACAGCTTCCTCGAAATGACCCACGTGCTGGGCGCCAGTTAACTTTTGTTGTTCTTGTAGTGTTAAAAAAATATACTTGTGGATAAATTATCCTTTATTATTTAATTACACAATACAACTTAAAATAAGTACAATTTCAAAGGGAATTATTATGTGAGCAATATGACAAGCAAGTGCTTGGTTCAATCGACACACTGAATTGATTTGCAGAAGATGATGTTGGCCTTTATATAGTCCATCCAATTGTGTGGTAACGTGTGCGTCTGCTTCCGGGTCTATATTGTTTGTCAATATGTTATTGAGTCTTCCTGATAAAGAGGTTATTGGTCCGATGCACGTAGGCACGTGGAATTAGTGTGGTGGCTGGGTACTGGATGCAAGTATATGCGGTTTAGTTGTTTTGACAGTTGTCCTTCTTTCAATATTATTTGTAATGATAGGCGGGATCGTTTAATATGCAATTTCTGTATATCATACAGATAATGATCCTAAGCTGGATGCAGGTGTTGTCCATAGTTTAGGCAAGATGAAGGGCGGGTTGTAGTGGTCGTACTGTGATGTCTTCTTGTAGGTGAGAGTCGCCTTGGGTGGTTAACTCCCGGGATCGTCTCCGAGGCGATCGGCGATGGCTGGTTTGTGCGAGTTGGCCCAACATATCAGTCTGCGCAATATTATTACACAAGAGTGGTATAAAAATTGTAATTTTTTTAGCTTTACGAATCGAAATCAATATTACGGAAACCAAAGCATCGCCTGCACAATTGTAGGCAAGTGATAAGATACAGCGCAGCCACAGCTGTTCGATGTCCACCATTTTGGAGTTCGGAGTTGGAGGTTGGCACGATTGGCCTACTTTCCAACTCTGAACAAAGTTCGGGAATGGAAGGTTGGCTTCGATGTGGAAGTAGCATTTCTTCTTAATACATGAATAACTTTTGAATTTTGACGACCTCCGTAGTCCAATGGGTAAGACTCTTGACTCACAATCCGGAGGTCGCGGGTTCGAACCCGGCATGCGCAAATAAATTTTATTTGATTAATTTGTGTTATTTCACAATAAATTCATTTTAAATAATATATAGTGTACCGGACGTGTCGACGAGGGAAAGAAGATTCCCTTCCAGACGTCTTCTTCCTTTATTTTTTAAGAAAAATTGAATATATTTTGTAGACGAAGACGAGGATGAGTTCCCTCACAGGCCGTCCTCGTCTCCTTAAAAAACGTAGGCTTAAGGGTTAGAGGCAAATGATATGATAATAATTATGTTCACAATTAAAATGTACCCTGTTTGAATAAAGACCAGTTCCCTTGGCCCCAAGAACGGGCTCCTCTTGGTTCCCGTCGCCTTGGGCGAAATCCCCCCGCGTGGACGGGCGGGCACTGCTTCCTACCCTTCCCCTCACCTACCCACCGGGCGGACCAATAGGAACGCTCCGTCTGGGGGAGTAGGTATTTTTTAATCGAAAATACGTGAAAGGTTTCGAATGTTTTGTCAAATTATGAGAGTTCGGTCTAATCTGTCACCGAATAAATGATATGGACAGATAGACCGGACTCTCCTTTATGTTAATAAATATCTCTGGTAAATGTATAATTAATTATGACTTAGATATTTAAGTTTCCCTGACAAAATGTGGGTGCAGGGACCCCAATGAAAGTTATTTGACATGCCATAATAAAATTGAATAAATTACTAGGGGAAAGGTCATGAGGGTCAGACATAAGAGAAGGATAAGGGGAAGAGCTGAGACAACGGCAAACTCTGCTGTATAGCACACAGCAGAGGTTACAGCCCACCAAAGCTCGAACCGCCGGAAAAGTGGGCAAAAGGTTCGGGCCCGCCCGCGCCGGCGGCAAGGGCAGGGGGCTAGCTATAAATAGAGAGGTACCCCGGGAACATCGAGTAGTTCACACCATCATTCTGCTTTTGCTTGCGCTAGCGACAAGACGTCTGTCTCGTACAGTATATTTCTCGCTCCCGTCTGCTGAAACAGTTCGAATATTCTATTCAATTCTTTCTTTTGCATTGTGCTCCGCACATGTGATTGTGATAATTGCGTACACTATTTGTTGCCTAAATAAAATCTGTTGTGATATCTCGGAACTATACGAGTGTTTTTATCTCGGGGAGAATTTTCCACTCGTGGTTCCGTTTATACGGTCCCTGCCTGCAGTGTGTGTTCGTGGTTTTCAGTGCATCCGGTGTTGTGGTGTTGGTGCTGGTGCTTTGGTGAAAAAACCGTGTGTCGAATGGTGTTTAGTTCATCAATATTACCGAGAGTCTCCTCAAAAGCAGTAAGTCATTTCCATTTATCGCTACATTGATTGATCTATTCTACAGAGTTCATCGCCTCCGTTTCATTCCAGTAATATCTTGTTCCAAATTATCACAATACAGATTAATATTGCCTTCTACAATTCCCCGTAGCAACAGCTTTTAACTATTGTAAATATTAATTCCCCGTCGCATTTTCAAACAAATTCTCTGCATAGTAACAGATCAATACTCATTAAAAAATATTAATTTACCGTAATCACAGAGGTGCCCAGCGCCAACGGCTATTAAAAAGCAATTAGTAACGCCCCGAGCAAGTTAATTCTCAGAATTTTCAGTCAATTAGAAAAGCGCTCAGCGTAGCACAGTACATCTTTGACCGAAAGTTAAAATAAAATATTTTAACATGTCTCATTTTGAATCAGACGTAAGAATGTTTATCGCCAACCGGGTTGGCCGTGATCTTTCTTCTGAGGAGAAGGACCACTTAGCCAAGATCGTCCTTCGGACTTATCTTGAAGAGTCCGTTGACTCTTCACCAAAAACTCTTTACCCCGAATCCAGTCAAGGTTGTTCTCGCGCCTGGGAAAACCACAACGTAGAGATGGAGGACTGTCAGTCGTCGTCCGACGAATCCGGCTACGAATTAGTAGCCAGACGTAAACGCTCAAGAACAAACTCAAATGAATCACTGACGCCGGTAAATTCTCCGCGATCGTCTCCCGTATTAAAGAAAAAACACCATCAGTCACCCAGAGCCGACGTGGCTACTAATAATAAATTTACCTCCCTGAGGTCAAAATCTCCGTCCCCAGATAGAACTGTAGAGCCTACAGCTAATGACGATACGCCAAAAAAATTTGCGCGCATCCCACCTATCGTACTACATAAAAAATCTGAAACTACGGCCCTTCTTCGCTCGCTTGAAGATAAGGGTATCGATTTCATGGCTAAAAATATGGGGAACGGTCTCCATATCATAACTAAAGTGCCGCGCGACCATCATGCAGTCACGCGCTACCTATTAACTAAAAAAGTGGAATTCCACACCTTTAGACTGCCCGAAGAGAAACCTCTGAGGGTTGTCCTGAGAGGCATACCTGAGGATGTCTCCACAGAAGAAATAAAGGAAGAACTAATCCGTAAATACCCGGTACAAGCGGTCCACCGGATGAAAAATGGTAGAACCAAGGCACCTATCCCCCTCGTGCTCGTCACTCTGACGAAAAATGAAGCGGGCAAAGACATCTTCAATTCGCTGACGTCGATCTTCCGTTTGAAGATCCAAGTAGAATCACTTAGAAACAAAGCTAGAGTAGGACAATGCTTCCGTTGCCAGGCGCACGGACATTCGGCAACGTGCTGCCATGGAAGTGAACGTTGCGTCAAATGCGCGGGTCAGCATAGGTCATCTGACTGTAAAAAGTCTCGTGAGACTCCGCCAAAGTGCGCTTTGTGTGAAGGTGCGCACACAGCCAACTATGGAGGGTGCCCCGCAAGGCCCCAAAAGAATTTCAACTTTAATAGGAATAGAAATTCCAATTACTATAAAAATTACAACAACAACAAAATAAATAGTCGTAATAGTCAAAACAATAACCACCAACATAGCCAACCGCAAAGGCAACCAAATAGTCAAATCCCAAATCAGACCTCACCTACAGCCTCTTTGGCGGAATTCCCCCCCCTCCCCCCCTTCTCCCCACTCCCCCCACCTCCGCCAATACAGCTCCACCTCCCCCCCCCCACCGTAAGTGGCCTGAGCCACATTATTATAAACCCCGTTCCTCCCAGAGGGAGAGACGAGCCCCCACAAACCCGGGGCCCAGTCAGCAACATAGGTTAGAGCGAGAGCCCCAACCAGCCCAAGCGTCTCAACGCGCCTCCAACCCTGACCTACCCCCGCCCACTTTAGATCCAGTGCATAGGCAAGCTCTTATCGAACAATTGGCGACGATTACCAAAGAGATGGCTAGAATTCAATCAATTTTAAATTATTACGATGTCTAGACAAAATGTTAAATTAATCAATTTGCAGACGGCCTATTGGAACGCCAATGGCTCTGTCCTAACGCACAACGAGGAAATAATTGAATTCCTACAAGATTACAGCATCGAAGTATTCCTCATTAATGAGACCTGGCTTAAGCCGTCTAGAAACTTCAGAATTCCAAATTACATAACCTATCGTGACGACAGACTAGCCAATAAGGGAGGCGGAACCGCCATCTTGGTTAAGAACAACATTGACCACCGTCTAGCGCATTCATTCTCTAGTGTTAATATTGAATCCACATCGGTAATAATAAATACCTCTTCCGGACCACTTAAATTCATTTCAATCTATGTACCTCCTAACCGTCAATTAATTCCATCCGAATTAGACAGCCTCCTGTCCGAAAATGTCCCCACTATAATAGCTGGGGATTTGAATGCAAAACACGGATCGTGGCATTCCAAACAGAATAACACAAAAGGAAACGTGCTCGCAAAGTACGCGAGTACCAAACCTATCGTAGTCGATGCCCCTGATAGACCCACGATTCATCAGCACAACGGTAATCCGGATGTGATTGATATCGTTCTACTTAAAAATACCAGTCATTTACACTCCCTCCGAGTACTAAACGAACTTACTTCAGACCACGATCCAGTCCTTCTAACTTTAACAGGAGGCTCTAACCCCCTGGTCCCCGATAATCCTCCTCGCACTAAAATCAACTGGAAAAAGTTAACCGAGCTGCTAATTAAAAACATAGTTATACCTACATCAATTCCCGACGAAGCCTCCCTAAATGCCGCTACCTCCAATTTTATCCAGACAATAAAATCATGCATCACCGAGGCGTCCGATGAGATTCGCAACGTCACAACACGTCACGGAATACCCGAAGAGATCAAAGATCTTATTAGGGAAAAAAATCTTGTTAGAAAGGAGTGGCAAAGATCTTGCAACCCGATAGTGAAACAACATTTAAATCGACTCAACAGAGAAGTGCGCGATGCCCTCAGCGAATTTCGCAACGAGCGTTGGCACGATTTCATTTCAACTTTAGAAGACGATAGAGCAGCTTACTGGAAGCTCTCCAAAGCACTAAGACGCCCGAAAACTAAAATCTCCCCGATTCAAGGCCTCAACGGAAAAGTTTACTCCGCTGCAGACAAGGCAGAAGCCTTTGCAGATAGCCTTGAAAGTCAATTCTCTCCAAACACCGATCACGACGATCCTGCGTTCGTAGCAAAAGTGGATTCAAAAGTAGAAGCAATCTTAAATCTAGACCCTGAAGACCCCCCAATCAGGTGCACAACTCCTAAAGAAATTTTAAATATAATTAGGAAATTAAAGAAAAAGAAGGCCGCCGGGCCCGATGGCATTTCAAATAAGATTTTAAAACATCTATCAACTAAAGGCATCTGCGCCATCACAGCCATCTGCAACGCGTCACTTCGGCTGCGTTGCTTTCCTAAGGATTTTAAAGAAGCTGACGTAATTTTAATTCCCAAACCAGGCAAGGATCCATTATTAACGGAGAATCATCGGCCAATTAGCCTCCTTCCATGCCTAGGTAAAATCCTGGAAAAAGTAATACTAGCACGACTGAATGCATTCACAAATAAAAGTAAATTCTTGCCAGACTTTCAACACGGTTTTAGAACAGGTCATTCCACCTCTCACCAACTCCTACGTGTGGTGGAACACATCACGGAGGCATTCAATATCAAGAAAAAAACAGTAATTCTCTCACTCGATGTCAGTAAGGCTTTCGACAAAGTCTGGCATAACGGCCTCTTATATAAAATGTACTCTCTTGGTTATCCATTAAGACTTATTCAACTAATAGCCAGCTAAGTCAAAGTAGAAAATGTATTCTCCACATCCCGCCCCATATCAGCTGGGGTTCCACAAGGCAGCCAACTCTCACCATCCCTATACAACATCTATTGTAGCGATATTCCTAAACCCGTGGATCATAATGTTAAAATCACTCAATTTGCGGATGACACTAACATCATTTCTAGCTCGACTGACGAGGCCACTGCTACACGCCGCGTACAGATACAAACCACTCTAACTGAAAAGTGGTGTAAAAAATGGAGAATATCTATTAACCCGACTAAAAGCGCCGCGACCGTTTTCTCAAAGACACGGCCAAGACGGCCCCCATTCATTAGACTGTTTGGGGATAATGTTCCATGGGAAAAGTCAATTAAATACCTAGGTGTAACGCTAGACTCCAAGCTCACCTGGAAGAAACACATAACTGGAAAAATCAAAGCAGCTAATAAATGTCTATCTTCACTCTATCCCATGATGGGAAAAAAAAGTCGTTTATCAACGGACAACAAATTACTGTTATATAAAACAACCATAAGGCCTGGCTTCACCTATGCTTGCCCCGTTTGGGGGCACGCGGCCCCCAGTCTCTTAGAGAAGATTCAAATATTTCAAAACAAAGCCATTAGACTTGCCTTAAATGCGCCTAAATGGAGTAGAATTTCTTGTCTCCATAAAGACTCCAACATTCCGTTGATCAAGGACTTCATTTTCTCACAAGCAACTAAATTCTACGCCGGCCTACCCAGCCACTCAAACCCCACGATTAACACGCTCGCGAAATATAGCGAAAATGAAAATTTTAAATATAAAAAACCCAAGATAGTCCTCCGGAAGGAATAAAAAAAAACCTGCTTACAGTCGCAGTATAGTTTTAATCTCACTTTCAAACCAACCATTATAATAAAATATCAGTAAAGTATCTATAGATAATCCATTATATAATTATGTTAGAGTCAGTAAACTCATGTTTAGGAACTCTGTAAAATGAATCAATCAAAAGTCAAAAGTCAAAAGAACATCGAGTAGTAATTCAACTAATAGCCAGCTACCTAAGAGATAGATCCTTCAAAGTCAAAGTAGAAAATGTATTCTCCACATCCCGCCCCATATCAGCTGGGGTTCCACAAGGCAGCCAACTCTCACCATCCCTATACAACATCTATTGTAGCGATATCCCTAAACCCGTGGATCATAATGTTAAAATCACTCAATTTGCGGATGACACTAACATCATTTCTAGCTCAACTGACGAGGCCACTGCTACACGCCGCGTACAGATACAAACCACTCTAACTGAAAAGTGGTGTAAAAAATGGAGAATATCTATTAACCCGACTAAAAGCGCCGCGACCGTTTTCTCAAAGACACGGCCAAGACGGCCCCCATTCATTAGACTGTTTGGGGATAATGTTCCATGGGAAAAGTCAATTAAATACCTAGGTGTAACGCTAGACTCCAAGCTCACCTGGAAGAAACACATAACTGGAAAAATTAAAGCAGCTAATAAATGTCTATCTTCACTCTATCCAATGATGGGAAAAAAAAGTCGTTTATCAACGGGCAACAAATTACTGTTATATAAAACAACCATAAGGCCTGGCTTCACCTATGCTTGCCCCGTTTGGGGGCACGCGGCCCCCAGTCTCTTAGAGAAGATTCAAATATTTCAAAACAAAGCCATTAGACTTGCCTTAAATGCGCCTAAATGGAGTAGAATTTCTTGTCTCCATAAAGACTCCAACATTCCGTTGATAAAGGACTTCATTTTCTCACAAGCAACTAAATTCTACGCCGGCCTACCCGGCCACTCAAACCCCACGATTAACACGCTCGCGAAATATAGCGAAAATGATAATTTTAAATATAAAAAACCCAAGATAGTCCTCCGGAAGGAATAAAAAAAAAAAACCTGCATACAGTCGCAGTAAAGTTTTAATCTCACTTTCAAACCAACCATAATAATAAAATACCAGTAAAGTATCTATAGATAATCCATTATATAATTATGTTAGAGTCAGTAAACTCATGTTTAGGAACTCTGTAAAATAAATCAATCAAAAGTAAAAAAAAAAAGAACATCGAGTAGCATTCATCAAGAAGCGTTTCCAACGCATACACGCATTCTTACAACTCGATCTGGTACCGTCTGTCTGACCTAAGGACCTCACCCCGGACTTGACTTGAAAATTGGATTTCATTTCTGCCCCCCCCCCCCCCTTTTGGACGCTGCCTCTTCCTCTTGTGGGCCATTACCGGGGCGTTATTGACGAGCATCTTGGCGGCTACCCAGGACTACCCAGCCCCCCTATTTTACAGTCTATGTGAGTGGCGGGAAACGTCGCTTACATATAGTATATTTGCGGCATGTTCCAGAGTGGAAGATACTATCAGTATCGCCCTGGTGTAAGACCACCATTCAGAATTGAAACGTTACTTGAAAATGGCTTATGCCGTGTTTAGTGACCAGATCTGAATAGCCAGGTACTTCCCAACCTTCCTCTTCCCCACCTCTTTCCCCTCCCCACTACCTTCAGCCTCACAACATACCCCAATTGGGGATACCATAGTCTCACTGGCTCCAGACGGGAGCAGTTGAGATTCTTGTGCGGTATTCACTGTAAAAAAAAAAAAAAATTAAGAAATTACTGAAAATCGCTGAAAACAAGAGTGCTGTTTACTTACCATATTATATCTTTAGTTTGTGAGACAATGGCGAGTCTATTTATATAACGTCATGGCATGTCCCTGGACTAGCAACCAACCTGCTATCTGTGAACCAAATTATTCGAAATGGTGGCCAAGTAAAATTTGATAACTCCGGCTGTGTCATCTTGAACAGCAAGTAGCAACTGCAAGTATTGTTAACAACTTGTACCGGCTGAACATGCCTGGAGGGCATGCTCACATGACTAATGTCGAAGAACAAGATGGCTTACCTGTGGCACCAAAGAATGGGGCATCTGAATTTTCACAGTTTAATGAAAATGGCTGAAAATACTAAATCTGTAACTTTCTCAAACAAAACACGAAATCTGTCAAGTATAACCTGCAAGGAAGGTAAACAGACAACGATTACCTTTTAAAAGTGAAGGAATAAAGGTTCTCAAACCCCTTGAATTGGTTCACTCTGATTTCCTGAAAAGTGCTGGAATCATACACTAGACCAGTAGTCCAAGCGGTGAATATATGTTGGGGGTCCGCAGTCCGCAGTCTCATCTCTGGACCATTTAATAATAATAAATAAATTCCACCAAAAGTCTCGCATTAGCTACACATCTTCGTTTTGGGATTATTTTCCACTACCCAAATTGAATATTAGACCCTTTCAACACAGATGTTACTGATATAACTGGCTTGAAAACTACACCGTACCCACCCAAACAGAATGAGAGTGCGGAAGGCATGAATAGAACACTGTTGGAAAGAGCAAAATGTATGCTACTCAATGCTGAACTGCCAAAGTTATATTGGGCTGATGCAATACACACGGCCGGTTATGTCATCAATCATTCTCCAACGAGGTCCTTGTTGTTCAAAACTCCCATGGAAATGTGGTGTGGACTGAAAACAAGTGTGAATCATATGTGGATGGGAGGCAATGGTTCACCTGCCTAAAGAAAAGCGCAGGAGATGGGATCCAAAAGCACACAAGATGATCTTCATCGGATACTGTGACCACACAAAAGGTTATAGATTCATACTGCCCAATTCCAGAAAAGTAATAAAAAGTAGAGATGCTACATTTCTTGAATCTTCTGTGAAAAGAGACTTTGTTCCTGTAGAATTATCCACAAAGAAAACTGAAATAGAAGAGGAAAGTTCAATTGATGAAGATTGTGCCTCAGAAAGTTCATATGAATCTGTAAACAGAAACAAATCCACTTCTGACAGTGAATACATACCAGACACCATTATTGAATCACCCCAAGTAAGTAGTGTGATGTTGAGACCTAGAAACAGAAACAAATCCACTTCTGACAGTGAATACATACCAGACGCCATTATTGAATCACCCCAAGTAAGTAGTGTGATGTTGAGACCTAGAAACAGAAACAAATCCACTTCTGACAGTGAATACATACCAGACACCATTATTGAATCACCCCAAGTAAGTAGTGTGATGTTGAGACCTAGAAACAGAAACAAATCCACTTCTGACAGTGAATACATACCAGACACCATTATTGAATCACCCCAAGTAAGTGGTGTGATGTTGAGACCTAGAAACAGAAACAAATCCACTTCTGACAGTGAATACATACCAGACACCATTATTGAATCACTCCAAGTAAGTAGTGTGATGTTGAGACCTAGAAACAGAAACAAATCCACTTCTGACAGTGAATACATACCAGACACCATTATTGAATCACCCCAAGTAAGTAGTGTGATGTTGAGACCTAGAAACAGAAACAAATCCACTTCTGACAGTGAATACATACCAGACACCATTATTGAATCACCCCAAGTAAGTAGCGTGATGTTGAGACCTAGAAACAAAAACAAATCCACTTCTGACAGTGAATACATACCAGACACCATTATTGAATCACCCCAAGTAAGTAGTGTGATGTTGAGACCTAGAAACAAATCCACTTCTGACAGTGAATACATACCAGACACCATTATTGAATCACCCCAAGTAAGTAGTGTGATGTTGAGACCTAGAAACAGAAACAAATCCACTTCTGACAGTGAATACATACCAGACACCATTATTGAATCACCCCAAGTAAGTAGTGTGATGTTGAGACCTAGAAACAGAAACAAATCCACTTCTGACAGTGAATACATACCAGACACCATTATTGAATCACCCCAAGTAAGAAGTGTGATGTTGAGACCTAGAAACAGAAACAAATCCACTTCTGACAGTGAATACATACCAGACACCATTATTGAATCACCCCAAGTAAGTAGTGTGATGTTGAGACCTAGAAACAGAAACAAATCCACTTCTGACAGTGAATACATACCAGACACCATTATTGAATCACCCCAAGTAAGTAGTGTGATGTTGACACCTAGAAACAAAAACAGAAAGAAATGCTTAAACTTACCTGAAGAAGGTACTTGCCTGTGTTCTTTCACACCTGAAGTTCCAGAAACATATAAAGAAGCAATCAGTTCAGATAAAGAAAAATGGATAAAATCAATTGGTGAAGAACCAGATGCACGTAAGAAGAATGAAACCTGGATATTGATTGAAAAATCTCCAAATGCCTAAGTGATAGGATGCAAATGGGTGTTCCGAATGAAGGAGTCCACGGTTCAAGGCACGACTTTGTACAAAAAGATTTGCACAAACAGCAGGTATCGACTACACAGAAACCTTCGCACCAACTGTACGGTATGATTCGATACGTTTATTATTATCCGTGGCTGTCGAGTATAACCTTAAAATCATCCAACTTGACATCAAAACCGCATTCTTACACGGTGAGCTTGAAGAGACTATATTAATGACTCCACCTGAAGGTCTACCTAGTGAAAGCAATGTGGTATGTAAGCTCAACAAGTCTCTGTATGGCTTGAAGCAATCTCCCCGTTGCTGGAATAAGAAGTTTGACTCGATTATAAAGAAATTTGGTTTCGTCAACAGCAAAGCTGATTAATGTGTTTATGTTGGTCAAGTCAACAATAAGAAATGCTACCTTTGCCTGTATGTTGATGACGGCTTGTTATTTTCTAAAGATGAATCAGTACTAAAAGAAATAACTAATGACTTAAAAACTGTTTTTGATGTAAAAATAGTGAATTCAGTGAGTAAGGCATGCAAATTGAGATACTCAGCAATGGTATATTCATACATCAAACTAAATATGTGGAATAAATATTTAACAAGTTTAACATGACTGATGCCAACCCCAACCGTCACCCACGGACGGCATTAGAAGGCCAAGACCCAGTTTACGCCTCTAGCGGTAAAAAACCTTCCAGGAGGCTGAAACTAGGCGGCTGCAAACGTCAGATTCATACATTACGAACTTCACTTCTATGGATATTATTGCGGCGGTGCAGTACGCGTGTTTTGATTTAGGCAAAAAACTATAAATTAGAAGCATTACATGCACAATACTTACAATACTTTGAGCGACGTTACTTATTAATTCTCTACAGAAGTGTTTTAAGTTTAAAAATGGTTAATAAGTGCGTTGTTCCTCGTTGTAAAGGGAATTACGATAACGAACCAAGACGTCATACATTTAAGTTCCCAAATGATGTTATATTACGAAATAAATGGGTTAAGTCTATTCGTCGGGATTTTATTCCAACAAAATATTCAACGGTAAGTGAAAAGTGCTTATTTTTTATTGCAAATACGGGATTCAACTTTGAACATAACCTCAATGTAAATGTGTATGTAAAAACCGATTGTAATGTGGTGTTTACACATGTTTATTCATAATATTTTGATTTTAAAATGTGTTTATTGTCTAATTTGATGTTATTAGCTCATAACGTTGTTGTCTAATTTAATATATTGTATCGTTTTTGACAGCTTCTTGATGTAATGAAAGACGACAAAACCATGAAAAAATGTAACGTTTCAAAGTGCCTAGGTATTTAATATTAAACGGCTAAATAACACTATTTTTTAAGAGGGTAGTGTACAATTGAAATCTATTATTGTCGTGCATTGTGAAAATGTACCTGCATTATATTAACAAGTACAATTGAATGCATATTGATTGTTATGTGTGTACCTAACCTCAATGTATATAAAAACGTGCAACTGCGATTGTGATGTAACGTTTACACATGTTTATTCATATTATTTTGATTTGAAAATGTGTTTATGTTAACGTTGTTGTCTAATTTAATATATTCTATCGGTTTTGACAGATTTTTGCTGTAATGAAAGACGACACAATGAAAAAATGCAACGTGTCAATGGAGTGCCTAGATATTTAATATTTATTGAACAGCTAAATAATACTATTTTGTAGGAAACTACTATACTATATGTATAATTTAAATCTATTATTGTCGTGCATTGTGTACCTTATGAAAGAGATTGACAGTTATGATTACTTGAGAAAACATAAATTAACACTAAAGTAATAACTTTTCAGGTATGCGAGCTGCATTTTAAAAAGGAGGACATCATTACAACCAGTGTTCACACCAACGTACAAACTGGAGAGCAATGTATAATGAAATACAAGAGGGTGAAACTTGCTCCGGGAGCTATCCCGTCAATTCTGCCAAATTTTCCAGCCTACCTGTCAGCGACTAACATTATCCCGAGAAAGTGTGGACGCAAGGAAAAGCAGGAAAGAGCTTCTTAATTTACAAATAGCAGTAGAAAAGAGCATAGTTTCTAATGCAGTCTTTGAATCTCAGAACCATTTTTCAACTTTTAAGACTGTCATACCAGCAAATCATAATTTCGGTTCCGACTATAGCGCTCACACATCAGCGGTCGTGAGCGGACGTTTTTGGAACTAGATTTCGTTCCGCAGCAAGCTTGGTTTCGCGTATCTACTAGGACTATCTCACGCGGAGCTAGGGCTGGCTACAGTATGGGTCAGGTGAAGATGTTGAATTCTCGTTTCCAGAATTTTAATTAGTAGTAGGCAGTTATTTGTAATTTGTACATCGAAGTACATAAACACAAATATATACAAATGAAATGCGTAAACACAGTAGGTATAAAGTAGATGATATAATATAGACATGAATAAAAAATTTGTTATAATTTTTAAATATTTTGTTTTTTAATTGTACTTTAATCAAATTAACCGAGTAATATTCAGTTGGATTGTAAAAAATGTCTCATTTTGAAATATTTATTCGTGTGCACAATGGCATTATTAATAGATTAAAACGGAAAATAATATGAAATATATTGATAATACACTAATATAATAGTGACTTAGTCATTAGAACAGAAATTATTAACAAAAACACAATTTGAATTACACAATCACAAATTAAAACTGTCATTTTGACGGGAATTTCAAGCGTATGGTGTCTGGCCTCTCTTTCGCAGTCCGTTAATGACATTTTTTATTATTAATAGTTCAAAACAGAAATTTTACAGTATTTATTGTGTGTAACTATTTTTTGATAATTTTTTACAAGGTGCTTACACCATATACCTACTATAATTGTTTAATAGGCCAATTGCATCACATTTTTTTTTTTAAATTCCGGCTTAGGCAAATATTCTAAGACATTCTGTATTTTTTTTTTAATCGTATTTTTGAAACCCTGGGGATTTTTTGAAAATTTCAATCCGAAAAATCAGACCATTTTTTATAAACCGGAAAGACGGGACATAATTTTATGGGTGCGAAAAAATGATAATTACATGGTCGAAAAACATTTAAAAAAAAATAACGTTTTCCACAAGAAAGGGCACAGGAGAATAACGAGGCATACCAAAAATATTACATCTCATAAATATTTTTTTCCTTGATCCATCTTATTGATCATAAATCAATTATAATGTTCAACGTCTATATTACTAAATACAATGTAATATACTTGTACTTGTAAATTATAATAATAATAAGAAAATTATAAAATTTGATTTTATTAAAATCAGCACCACTACCATTATACCTCTAAAACGCGTACAGACAGCGTAAAATGTACAGGGTTCTCTTCATAACATCTGTCAAATCAAATGATAAGTTCGCAGAGAGGATATTCCATGGCCCCCTCGCTCCCCCGATTTGACCCCGAGTGACTTTTTTCTGTAAGGATACGTCAAAGTTGAGGTAAACAAACTTCGATCATGAACCATTGAAGCTCTGAACGAGGCGATTGAGGGCGTCATCGCTGGAATTCCGCAAGATATGCTGGGAAGAGTGGCCGAAAACTTCTTTCAAAGGGTCAATATGTGTATTGCTCGCCAAGGCCGCCACGTCAAACGATATTATTTAAAAAATATCATGAAAAAAAACGGCATCATTTCCCCGACGTAACGGCACCCGCCCCGCTCCTCTGCTCAGTCTGGGGAGCCTTCAGTGATTTTTTGAAATCAGTAACTCCTCTCTGCCCCACCCTGTATTATCAGAAAGGTGACGACTGACACGCAGAAAAGGGATTCGCTCAGTGACTGCCGCCAGCGACAGTCGCTTCTGTGACAACAGATTTTTTCGCTCCCGAACCGCTCTGTCTGGCTCGTGTTTACACGGCCAGACACCTGCTATTTGTCAGCCGGCCGGACCCCGACCGGCTCACTGCTTAGGCCACCGCGCCGCCAACTGCCTTTTTCAAGGCAAAGAAGAACAAGAAGGACGACCTGGCCCCACCGAGAGAAGAAGCCCCCAAGAACACCCCCGCAATCCTAAAGCGGAAATATAGGACACCTGCCGTGCGGATGATTCCCGCGCGGCTCCTTTCTGCCACCCCAGAGGATATCACCACCTACCGAACAAAGACTGGGACCATCAAGGTCCCCAATTCCCAACCACTGCAGCCCCATCCCGCTGACCCAAGGACGAAGCCGGCAGCCATCCCCCTACCGCCCCCGAAGATGCCCGAGACCGCCACCGCAGCCGGGCCCAGCCGCCCTCCAGTAGGCCCAGCTTCAGGCTACGTTCCGCCCCCCAGATTCCAGCCCCATCAGGACATGGAGATGACAAGAGAGGAGGAAGGTTGGACGAGGCCGACCAACCCCATCAAGAGGCCAGGATCCCCGCAGGAACCCCGGGCGGTTGTTGTCGGCAACCGCTTCGGCAACTTGAAGGAGGTATCCGAAGGCGGCGGCGCGTCGCAGGCGAAACGCGCCAACACTAATTCATCTACTTCCTCCACAGGTACCACGGGCGCCGCCAGGAAGGACCGCGTCCCCCCAGTCGTGATGACCCTAGGGACCCTCTCGCACGGACAGGTCACCTCAGCGGTGCAGGGCCACATCGGGCACATGCGTTTCGAGATCCGGTACAGACCAGGGGGAAAGGTCAACATCCTCCTGCAGAGCATGGCGGATCACCGCGCCCTCAGCAACGGGCTGCGAGCGGAAGCACGCGGCTTCCATACCTACACGGCGGAGGCAGACAAGATGAAGAAGGCAGTGATAAAGGGCCTGCCTAACGTGGCTACGGAGGAAATAGCCGAAGACCTTACGAGCCAAGGCTTCGCCCCCGTCAAGGTCACCAAGATGACGACCACCACGGCCGAGTACCCAATGTACTTGGTCCACTTCAACAAGGAAGTTAACATGGGCCAGCTGAGGGCGGCCGTCAAATACCTATGCCACTGCAGGATCCGCCTGCAAAAACATCGCAGCAACCACTTGCAGCACGGGACACAGTGCTACCGCTGCCAGAACTTCGGGCACGGGTCCCGCAACTGCTCACACACCGCAAGGTGTGTGAAATGCCTAGTGGAGCACGCCTCCGCCGAGTGCCCCAAGACCACCAGGGATGAGCCCGCCGCGTGCTGCAACTGCGGAGGCCCCCATCCCGCCAACTATAGGGGCTGCCCGAAGAGGGTGGCATACGTCGCCTCACTGCAACAACACCAGCGACAGCTCCGCCGGGAGGCGCCAGGAGGCAGGACAGAGGCGCCAGGAAGCAGGACACATCCTCATGCGCATCAGACGACGAGGAATGATGGACGCACCTGGGCCCAAGTAGCCGGAGGAGCCTCAGGCCCCCAACAGCGCGAGGAGCAGCCCCGCTCGCAGCCCCGCACGCAGCCCCGCACGCAGCAGCCCGCAGGAGAGGCATACACCGGCGCAGGAGACGCACAACTGATGATGGCCCTGCTACAGGGATTGAGACGGGTGCAACCGCAGTTGGCCGCAGCCGGATCCAACGAGTTGGAGAGGGCATGGATCCTGATGGATCTCATCACGTCCACCATCAATGTCTAATCCCCAGATGGTGAACGTCCTCCTGTGGAATGCCCACAGCATCCGTTTTAAAATTGACGAATTGCTCGCTCTGGCAAACAATACTAACATTGACATTTTTCTCATTACAGAAACTCATCTTAAAACCGACATTCCCTTGAGAGTGCCCGGCTTCGAAGTACACCGAGACGACCGACCGGAGGGCGCAGGCGGAGGCACCGCCATATTCGTTCGTCAAACCATTACATCTACAAGAATCCCTACTCCGAAGTTGAAGCATACTGAAGCCACGATTATCGAAGTCACCATAGAGGATAGAGCGCATACCATCATCGCCGCCTACTGCAACCATCCCAACCTACTGGTTAGAGAAGATCTCGATAAATTACTTAATTTGCGCCCTATTGTCATTCTAGGAGGAGATCTGAACGCCAAGCACAATTATTGGAACAACTACAGAGGCAACGCGAATGGGAAAACGCTCTTTTCACATATGCAGACGCACAACTACACGATAATGGCGCCGGACAAACCGACTTACCACTCAGCACGCGCAATGTACCCAAGTACTCTGGATATCGTACTTGAGAAGAACGCCAAGACCATCTCGCCATTGCGCACGCTGGACGAACTATCGTCGGACCACTTGCCCGTGAGCTTCAGTATAGGAGGAACGACTTCAAGGAGCCCCAGAAAGCGGCGAAACTACAAGGACGCCGACTGGGAAGGATTCAAAAAAGAGATTAACGAACGGATACATCTCACGTCGGCAACTCTGCGCTCAAAGGAAGAGATCGACGAAGCCGCAAGCACTCTGACCGAAATCATCCAAATTGCACAAGACACTTTCATCCCCCTCAAAGACGAACAGACATTCACGATCAAGCTTCCCGAGCACGTCTTATCGCTCATTAAGGAGAAAAATCGCCTGCGACGCATCTACCATCACACGCGCGACGGCTACTTCAAAACGGCCTACAACACTCTACAGCGGGAAATCAAGCAGGAGATCACCGACCTCAGACGCGAACTTTGGACGAAGAAAGTTACGTCACTCACGCCAAAGGACAACAGCCTATGGAAAATGGCAAAAGCGCTGAGACACGAGGATCACGCGATTCCCCCGCTAGAGAAGCTAGACGGATCAGGGTTGGCACTTTCACTCGAAGAAAAAGCAAACGCGCTCGCCGATGGATTCGAGAGAGCCTACGCAGCCACGGACGGCCTATCGGACCCGGAAACGGATCGACTAGTAGAAGAGTCTCTAAGAAACCTCGAACAAGCCGAGCAGACGAACGCCGCCGATATTCACTTCAGCACACCGAGCGAAGTAGCCGTCATTATCAGGCGATTGAAGACAAATAAGGCGCCGGGAAGCGATCAAATACATAACATCCTACTGAAACATCTACCTCAGAAAGCCATCATCTTCATCACCAAACTGTTCAATGCCTGCCTCACCATCGGACATTTCCCAGAGATCTGGAAAACGGCGACCGTGCTGCCTTTTTCCAAGCCAAACAAGGACAAGAAGCAGCCGACAAACTATCGGCCGATTAGCCTACTCTCCACGCTGAGCAAGGTATTTGAACAGGTGATTCTCAACAGACTTTTACCACACCACGAAGACACTTTGCCAGACGAACAATTCGGATTCAGGAAAAGGCATTCCACCACCCATCAGCTATCCAGAGTAACGGAATTCATCGCGAGAAGATTCAACGAAAATCGCTACACCGCCGCTGCATTGCTAGACTTGGAAAAGGCATTTGACACCGTTTGGATTAAAGGGCTCCTGCACAAACTACACAGACTGAACACGCCCATATACCTAACGAGAGTGATACAAGAATACCTCAAGAACAGATCCTTCCAAGTCTTCATCAGGAACGCGCTGTCGACACTACGTGAGATTCCAAAAGGCGTGCCTCAGGGAAGTCTACTGGGACCTCACCTCTTCAACATCTTCACGCACGACATCCCCCATGACGAGAGATGCAACCTTTCCATCTATGCAGACGACGTCAAACTTTACGTTTCCTCGACGCAAGCAGACATGGCAGCCATATACCTACAGAGGGCGCTCGACGCACTCGTAGAGTTCTACAAAAAATGGCGACTCAAACTGAACGAGGCGAAGACCGAAGTCATAATGTACTCGAGGAAAAATAAAATAAGAATACCAGACGTCAACATCGAAATGGGAGGACACGTCCTAGAATGGAAAGATGAGGTCGTCTACCTGGGCCTCACAATGGACTCACGTCTCAACTGGAAGTCTCACGTAGCCAAGATGCACGTGAAAGCCAGAAAGGCAGTCGGCGCGATGAAGCCAATCTTCAACAGAAGAAGTCCGCTACTTCCTAGAACCAAACTCCTGATCTACTATTCGCTCATTCGACCGGTACTGACTCATGCTATCCCCGTGTGGGGCAGCATCTCCCACTCTGACCACACAAAACTACAGACCTTACAAAATCTCTGCATTAAAATCACGTACAACACAAGACTCAGAACAAACTTGAAAAGACTACATGCAAGAGAAGAAATACCGACCTTATTTGAATACACACACAGACTGACCGACCGATTTTACAAGTCACTTCAACATAGTAAAAATAAACTCATCAGAGAAATCGGTCAATACAATGCACCTAGCGATCTCCCTTTCAGGTACAAACACAGACTACCCAAACATATTCTGATGGACCTTAATCACATTTGGCACAATCCCGAATCAGACGCGGATGACTGAGCGATCGGTAGGTATTCCCAATCACCAGACCCCTCCCCCACAACTTATGTCTATATATCTATGTATATATTTATATAATAATATTTATTTTATCTATATGTATGTAAGTTTATCCTAAAAATTCCCATAAAGTTATATCACATAAAAACAGACACCCACACCCATCACCACAAAATGCAGGATTTCATCTACTGAAATCACTGAAGGCCGCACAGTTTCATGTTGACTGTCGGCCGACTCCTCCCGGATAAGGTTTTTCATGGTTTCCTTATTCCCAAAGGCAAATGCGGAAGAGCTCCAAATAAAAGGACATGACCGACTCCTTCCCACTCCCAACATAACACAAACACACACGTATGTATATATTTCCCCTTGCTTGATGCCGGTTGCTTTGTTGAGCTATGCAAAACATGCAATTTTAGTAGGGTTTTTACATAACAATTTTTCCCTACCGACAAAATACATGACCTCTAAGTCTATAATAGCCAGGTACTATTTTTAAATACCCACATGAGGTAAAAATTGCAAGGCGCATATGACGCCGTTCTATTTGTATAAAGAACATTAACTTTAAATTCAGTAAATTTAAATGATTCATCTCCTCAAGATACATAAGAATCTAGTAAATGAAAAAAAAAAAAAAAAAAAAAAACTGTATTATCAATTTTTTTTTTAAATATTTTTTTTTTTTTGACAAATTAGAGAGGAGTCAGTAATTTACATTTCGAATAAACGCCGTTAGTAAGCTCGAAAATCATCTGTCAAAAATTTAAATAAAGCAAGTACACATTTCTAATATATAATTATAACTGAAACAAGTGTGTTAAATTAATCTTAGGGTAAAAAATAAGTCAACAATCTAGAAAAGTAGAAAATGACAAATGAATGCTTGCTAAAAGAAAATAAAGATCTTATAAAAATAAAATGTGAATGGATGTGGGTTAACTTTCGAAATCACTGGACACGCATAGGAATATTTTTGTAAAAGACAACCTTTTTTGTTCGGGACGAAGGAAAATACTCCAATCAAAATTTCAATCACGCAAAATGAAAATTTGTTTTCGCCGTACGAGATCGTGACTTTTGACTGGATCATCAGTCTTAGTTGGATGTGTAGGCGTAGGCGTTTACTTCAATATGCAATACAATACAATCACCCAGCGAATAGTTTTCTTTTGCAGCCAGACGTTTTCTTAAGTAAAGACCTTTTTTCCATTTCATCTACTATATATTTGGGATCTCTAAATTGCATATTCCTTGAATGCCTTGGATCCACTATTTCTGGCAAAACGCAATCTGTATAAAAGCACTTCAATTGTTGTAACATTTTATCACGCCAAAACACATCGTCTTTTTCTATTAAAACTGTATGCAACGGTTTCTCGGGACCTGTCCATACTGCAAATAAACAGGTACACTTTTCTGCAATATGTAACTGCCCTTGTACTTGATAATACCAATCATGGTTTTTGTTGATTGTTACTTCATTTTTTTCATTGATTTTAAGAAAACTAATTTTCTTCCTCCGAATTGCATCTTCTATATCAAGGCCAGATGCTGACGAAGGGCATTTAATTTCAATGAGTAAGTTATTTGATATTCCATCTGGCGTAGCACCCATGTAATTGTATTCACAATCAATAAAAAGTCCACATTTAGAAATTTCGATAGACATTATTTGTTTGGCAAGTTGGCGAATAGCTGTCTCTTCATTATTTTTTCCATATTTTATAGATCGTACATGTCCCAGATTTTTTCCATACAACAATGTTCGAATTAAAGGAGCGCAACTAATATTTCTTCTTCTTTTACAAATTTTACCAAAAAATGAAGCTGTGATCATTTTTCTGCGTAACTCGAGCCATTTTCCACAATCCGCTTGCAAAATAGTGTCACTTTCAATTCTGAACCTTTGCACATCTGTCAAAGATAAAGATTCCATAAATGTCTTCTTCGCTTCTATGAAAACATCTGCATCCATATCAGGAAGTTGTACGTTACTGCCATAATCTGGATCATTATTTGTTTCACAGTTATTTGCTTTGACTCTATCGTACGTTCTTTTTGATCGCTTTTTTCTCAAACGCTTAATTTCTAAATGTTTAATTCTTTGACCAGGACTCTGACCAAAAATGGTTTTATGCAAATGGTAATGTGGCCGCTTTGTATTAAAAGATATCACAGCAGCTGCACATCTTCCCGAATAAGATTGTTTAGTGCTGTAATTAATTCTTTTTCCCCCAACAAATTTTGCTACAATACTATTGTACCTTTCAACAACATTACTATCCACATTTACTAGCAAACTCCTCGAATGGGACGCTAACTGATTTGTGAATTGTAGGATTCTTTCCATCATACCAGATGCAACGAGTTCAGGTACATAGTTTATATCTTCTGTATCCATATTTTGTTTACAGAAATATTTTGCGCATTTCGAATGCTCACCAAATACGTGTTTGGAACTATTTGAAATATCCCCATAAAGTAATTTAATTTTCTCACTGTTAGAATAATTTTCCGATAGTCTATAATTTACCGCACATCTTACTGCAGTTCTTAATCTCAGTAATCGACCGGTCAAAAGGCGGCGCTGACTTATTGGGAACCTCGTATCCGCTGTCAAATTACGAAGTTTTGTGCAGTAATTACGTACAACTTTCTCAACTGTGATATCCGCATATGGCTGAGCATCTAAAATTTTTTTGTAGGTACTTGAATCCCTATCTGAAATTAGCCTTGAATATATCAGACCGTACATATCTATTGATTTTTTAAAACCTTCCACGAGAATACTGGACTCCATACTCGTAGAACTTCCGGAATGATTTTTGAAACAACGATGTTCCTGCGATGTTACTACCTTTTTTACTGCACGTGCGCACGTCATACAAAATTTATTTCGTACCTGCATGTATAAAACCTCACCAAAGTGATGTCCTACTATTGCAGCTACGCCTGACAAGGCAGAGTAATTGGTACGATATGATCTTTTTGACCAACAACCATCGGCGACAACTGTTATTATAGGAATTCCACCTTTTGAGACGTTTCCCAGAGATCTAGCATATTCTGCTTCACGTTTTGCAGCAATTTCCATTCGGTCTGTGGCACCTTTTGACCACCAATCACAAACAGTTTCATGTACTTTAGCATAAGTTTTAATACATGGAATATCGATGACGGACATAAACTCCTCTAAATTAGAAAAACCACCACCAATGCTCATGATTCCTGAAACGATTGCGTGATTTATATCGATTTTTTCAATATCTTTACGTTCCGAACATATTGTAAATGTTGCATTGCACATATTACATTTGACTGAATTTTTACTAAAAAAACCTTGACGCGTTTCTGACATAAAACATAAATTTAAAATTGAGCATCCAAATGTTTGACCATGTGTGGCTATTTTCTTGAGCTGTTCAAAGATGAAGGCCATATCAACGATTCGTCGTCCACTCATTGTAAAGTTTGGAATTTTTTTTTCTTCATTTTGCATTTCCTGTTGCTGTCTTATATCAGATATTGGCAGGTAATTTTCATCAATCGATTCTGCTGCACCAATCTATGAAATAAACAATTAACAACATAAGTAAATATACCTAGGCAATAAGCCCGCCCATAAAGGCAAATGTCGTATCATTTTCCACGCTGATGTGCACCCTTAGTCCAGTCAAGGAAGGAAGTGTAGAGTGCGTGAGCAGGAACCTAAGGGATTCTTTCAGAAACTTATTCAGGGTGCTTAGGGTGTGAACATACTAAAGGTCCTGACATCTAGTTTGTGAGCTAAGGGGATGGGGGGAAGGTCCCAATTTTCGGATTTCCGTTTATACCTCGGAAACGGTGGGTCACAAAGAAAATTTTTCTGAAACTAAGTAAAAGCTTGTAAAATTATCTAAAACTTTTATTTTGTATGTAATTTTCGAAATTCCAGCCGTTTTTTAGTTACACGCTCCACAAACGTAGATATTTTCGAAAAATCATTTAACCTTACATTTTTCATCAAACATTCCTTCATATCGTCTAAAATATTCATCAAAGAAAGAAAATTATTTGAAAGAAGTTATAAAGAATTTAATTCCCTTTTAGAATATATATATATGCTAGCTTTTGCCCCTGGCTTCACACGCGCCACTCGCCCCCCCCCCCCCCTTCACCCCCAATTTCGACTTCCCAAATGGTCCGTACTGGGTTGGGGTGGGAGGAGGGGGGGGGAGGGGGGTAGAAATTTCAGAAATAGACTATTTTCGTAAATAAAAAGACCGTCAGGCACAAAATTCTCCCCGTTTCGGGACATTCCACGGGAGTAATATAGCTACGAAAATATTAATAACATAGTATTCAATATTTTTGCGACAATATCCTGCGTATTTTTTTGACGATCGGGTGTAGTGTCACCCCCTTCGTCGGGTGGAACCCGGGGCGGTCCGCCCCCCCCCCCCCCCCCCGCACCCTTTGTTCATAATTACGTCATCGTAATGTACCTGTACACAAGTCAATGCTGTATGCGTGACATAAGCCAACGTGTATATAAGGTAGTGGTGTATGCGTGTAACGCCGGGCACGCTAGTAAATTATTGTTTATAATTAACACGGCAATCACAATTGAATTGAGTTATGTACCACGTATTTCCCGACACCGTGTATATGTCGCAGGCCAATCGTAAAATCAGGTAGATCATGATGCGCCGCACATCACGATCTGCCGCCATTTCACGGCGCGGCAGATCATGATGTGGCTAGCCATTTACAGTGATCAAATATACTTGGTCAAAGCCCATTTACATAATAATATAATATAACTAGAAATAATTTACCTGGCAGAACAACGTTTGTTAGGTCAGCTAGTAATGTAATAAAAATTTGAATTGCACATACCGATGAAACTTCACAGTCATTATTAACTTTAGAATGTTGATTCTTTTCTCGGGAAATTAAACAACATATTATTATAAAAAATATACAATAAATCTGACAGATTCGTTCCAACGACCCTGTAGCATATAAGTTATGTACGAGGTAAATTGATTATTTAATTTTACTAACCTTCGTTTTATCTCGTTATATTTCTCCCAGATATGTTTTTGGTGTAGTGTTTTTTTTTTGGTGAAAATTTTGTCTACACGTATTTTTCTCCCCATTTTGAGCGGATGAATAAATTTAAAACGTTATAAACTGGACCGGCGCGGACAACACGACCGCTCGCTGCCGTGAATCGACAGAGACAGAAACATAGATAATAACAGTTTTGGTTGGCGCTGCGTGCGTCAAAATACAGAATAAAATATTAACAAAGGCGTGTCGCAAATTCAATAGAATTATATTAAAAAAAAAATACTTTTGGTCACAAATTATTTCTAATATTTCAATAACGTCCAAGTTAAATTTCTGTGTTAAAAAATTCTGAGAGAAATGAGAGCGTGCGCAAAACAAATCAACAAAGTTTCACGGTAATCGGGTGAATGGTATAATAGAATATATGTATATATAATTTCATAACGCCGTAACCACTTTCTCCAGATCCGACCTGCCATGCAGCTGGTGGGCAGACGCATCCGCCGCCAAGACCTGAACAAACCTCACCCAATAAACCCAGGCACCCCTGCTAGTCACCAAACCTTGCGAACCACTTGGGATGACCTATGGCAGACGTGTTGGTTATCTAATAAATGGTTCCCGGGGCGGTGGTACCCATACTCGATTCTCGTGTTTGTTATTTTTGTAATACGAAAAATGGATATAAAAAAGGTCTACCCGCCCACCCCCTCTAAACCCCCCCCCCCCCCTCATACCCTCCTTCCAATCCCCGCCTCCTTTACCCCTCATCCCAACTCTTCTTCAACCTCCCTCCCTTGGGAGCTGTTGGACTCTTGTGCGATATAAACATAAAAATTATTTACAATAAAAAAAAATCCCATCCCCGTCCCCATCCCCCATCCCCAGCCTTGCAACGCATGCCGGGTACGCGCTGTATATAATTTCTTTTATTTATTTACGGACAAATAGTCCATTAACAATATAATAATAACACGAATAACAAGCGAGCCTAAAGGCCCGACCCGCCTAGCAATTGATCACTGTTCGCATCGATTACCGTTCGCATGTCATTTTTTGTAACCAGCACCACTTTTCGTAATAATCACCACTTTTCGTAACGATTCACCAGTTAACCCCATGTGTCGAGCATGCGTAAAGAAGTTTTACTTTTAAAAAATGGGGCATTTGGGACTCTTGAGCAGTCGGGACTCTTGTCTCTTGTATCGTATAATGAGGGACAAATAAAAACATTTCTTTTTAAATATAAAACTTTTTGCATAAAAATATTCAATGAAAATGAAATTCGGTCAACCCTGTTGATTTTACGAACGTGAAACAAGGAATTCGTATGTACTTACAGTTTCGTTCCCAAAATATTATTTCGAACTGTTGTGATTCAGAGCGACGTGGACACGTCCTTGTCGGGCCACTTTTCGGGCCGTAATGAAGTGTGAAATTTGTGTTACGGCGCTATGATAAAAATCGTGAAATGCGAAGCTGTAAATTAATTAATATTAAATACTTCCTAAAATTATTTTTCGCTCAAACTTATTTATGATTTGTCAATAATGTCTTAGCACAATAAGTATGTAAAAAAATCTGAAATATATTAGTTTATAAGTTCGCAAATAAATACACAAACTGACTAAGTTTCGTCAAGAAACACATGTACGTATATATTTTTTAATGATTTTATTGAAACTAAAATTAAAATTCTAAAACATGCGTTTGCTAGATAATGGATTGATTTATTTTAATGCATGATTATATTATTTGAAATGGCTGTGGTATAATACAAAATCTTTTTTGAAAATTTAACAAATCTGTCAACGACCTATGGAATAACCTTATTATACTAAAAATTTAAAAAAATTCTTAAAATTTATTACATGCGAATGGTAGATAAAAGAACAATCTTTCGAAATCCATTTATAATTTTTTGTGGAAAAGAGTCAATACGTCTAAAATCCGATTTGAAAATGACATATTTCTGGTTTTCTCTGGTAATGCCCTCTTAATGAATTTTTAGGTTGCATTGACAAACATAACTTCCCAACTGATTGTATTACCGTGAAAAAAGAAAGTTCCGTAGTATTTTTTTATCTTGCGTCAACTCCATTTCCAAAAGTCATTGCATCTGCCATTGTCGATATAAATTTACGGCTGAGTTTATTTGTTGAATGCGTAGAATTAAAACAATTAGGTGAAAAAAAAATTTCCACAGCAACTAAACGATTACAATGAACTTAATACTATTTTATTATCAATTCAGTCCTTCAAAAATGTTTCTGACAATGCTATAGATACTGCATTAGAAACTGTGGTCCATTTACTAAGTGAAATTGATAACTTATTAACAGATGATACTAAAAAGCAGAAAAAAATACAATTTTTAACGGAACAATTACAATTATTAAATCGAAAATCAGAGGCTGCAAGATATTCACCATGTTTTGTAGTCTTCAGTAGCATTCTGTACTCTATTTCACCCCATTCATATAAATTCCTACGAGGCTCAGATCATCTAACGTTTCCCCATCCTAGAACTTTGAGAAGAGTTTGCTCCAAGTTTTGTACAAACCCACTAAATGAACAGAGGACAGTAATTTTTTGTCGTTTATGAAACATAAATTTAAATTGTTAACGAAAAGAGATTTAACTGTAACATTGATGATAGATGAAATTCACATAAAGACATATTTAGATTACAGCGGAGGCAGCATTTTGGTAATAGCTTACAATAGTGAAAACGCAACTACTACTGCACATGTCTTTATGATTCAAAGTTTACTCTCTCGATACAAAGAAGTAGTCCATATACTCCCCGTCAAAACTATAAATTCAGCACAATTGTTTACTTTTATTAAAAAAATTATAATGGGTCTTCAACAGATAGGTTTTAATATTTTGTGCGTAGTTAGTGATAATAATTCCATTAACAGAAAAGCTATGATGTCTTTCAGCACTCCCCCCAACTGAAAACTGTGTACTGTCATCCATCCAATGAAAGTTTACCTTTATTTTATGTTTTACATTCTGTCCACGTTTTCAAATGTATAAGAAACAATTGGATTAATCAGAAAGATACTCAACAAGTATTATCATTTCCACACTTCGAAGATCATACGTCAGAATCAGTAGCTGCGTTTTCTTCCATAAAACGACTTCATGAATTAGAATGTAAAAATTTAGTCAAGTATGCTTACGGATTAACAATGAAATCTCTTTGCCCAAGTTCTTTTGAAAAAATGTGTTTAATGAATTTGTTGAGCAGTCATTGATGATTCTAGGTGAGCAACATAATATTCCCCATTTTGCAACAACTGCTCATTTCATATATTTAATTCGCACATGGTGGAATATTGTTAATGTCAAAACTCCATTCAAGGGAATACGATTGCGAAATCCCCTTCAACAACCACTTTCTCTTAAACCTGGTGAAGAAAATGTAGCATTTTTGGAAAAAATCATTAAATGGTTAGATTCATGGAAAGCTTCAAATAATAATTTTAATTCACTAACAAGAGAAACTCACTTAGCTATTACACACACACAACCCGTGGTCTTTTAGAAATGGCTGAATATTGTATAAATACTTTAAAGTTCAAATATTTTCTTCCGGGCAAAATTCAAACAGATGCATTAGAAGCCAGGTTTGGTAAGTATAGAACTATGGCAGGTTCACAATATTTAATATCAATCAGACAAATATTTGAAGTGGAGTCAAAGTTGAGGATTCAAGATCTGCTACCTTTAACGTTGTCTTCATCTGCATTTGGCCGTATACAGATTGACATTGTTGATTGTGAACCTGAGAATGAACCCCAGGCCTATACCAGTTCAAATAAGCAACCAAATTTCTCTTTTTCTGGATTTTATAAAACATTTACTGAGAAAGATTTCCAGCAAGCAGAAGCCAGTCTCCCCGTTCTTACATATCTCGCAGGTTATTGTGCCCGAACCGTTTTAAAGAAACTTAAATGTACAACATGTTCCAATTCCATCACTGTCGATAAAATGTTAGACACAGATTGTAGTTACTCATTAATAAGGAATATGGATCGAGGTGGTTTATTATGTCCTCACCCTGACATCGTCAATGCCGTCATTCATAACTATGTCACTGTACAAAAGCTTTTATCAACCAAACTAGAAAAAATGTTTTTAGATTTCAATAACCAGCGTGAATTAGTATCACAATTGACAATCGACGCTATCAATGATAGAGATTTTTTCCTAACAGATTTCAATTGTCCCGCTGGACATTCATCGAATATTATTTTGCAACATTTAATCAGATCATCTACAAATTCATTGTTAAATAATTATGTTAAAAGAAGAAATGATACTACCAAAAAAGTTGTGAAAAGTCGCAAAATCTACACAGTAAAAAAAATATATTCTTGACTGATCGATATACCCACATACACCATTCCCTCGTAACCATCCAACATTTAAAAACAATATACCCCTAATACTTTATACTACTTGTGTACTACTTTAGTTATTATTTTCAGGCGCACATTCTACAGTCCCCAGCCTCCAGAAACTGCAGCAGACTGCTCTACAATCTCAACTGCCGGCAATCATATCCACTACTACACAACATTCATATTATACATATTTCAACATATATCATTATAATCAAATTTCATTATTAAATGTAATCAATTATAAATTTTTTTTTATTTAGTTTATTCTTTAGGGCCAATTGTATCGCAGAATTTGAACAATTCGTCGAATTTCAAAGTTAATTTTCAAGTTCTGTTGATGTTCTACTCAAGTTCTGTTATTATTTCAGCTATGTGGAACAACTTGCCCATATTGATTTAATAACAGAACTTAAATGGAACTTTCACAAAATTTTAAAATTTACATTGGTTTCATGAATTGTTATTCTGTGAAACAACTGGCCCTTATTCTAAAAAAATATAGTTTTTGATCAAAACTACCTACCTCAACCAAGTCTAGTGTTGACATATTTTTTTTGTCTACGTAAAATTATTAAAAAATCATCAAACAAAACAATAGTGAGCTAAGTCTAAAGTGCTCAAATTTTATAAACTGTAGACCGCGCGTCAAACCAACGAATTTTTATTGTGTGAAGTAGCCTGCTTTAGTGTTTTTTTACCTACATTTTAAAACCGCCACGAAGTGTCAAACTATACCCACTGAAAAAAATAAACTGTTGTAAAATACAAATAGTGCCCCATTCGAAGAAATCTTAGTGACGCTAAAGTGATACCGATTACTATCCTATAATAATATTATCCATTTATAAATCACATTTTTACGTAAAGATCGTGTTAAACAATAGTATCATGAATACAAAGTGCATTGTTTGCGAAAAAAACATTGACAATCCATCAGACTTTATATGCTGTGGTGTCTGTGAAAAAAACTACCACCTTATATGTGCAGAAATTACTGAAACGACACGCCGCAGAGCCAGGAGTTTGCAATGGAAATGCAAAAAATGTGTAAAAAATGCTAAAAATAACAAACCCCAGCATACAGATAATGTCATATTATCAAACAAAACAGTTTACTCAACCGCCGAAACCTGAACTATCAAATCAATCAATCGACACAGAAAACTTAACATCTGAAAATATAGATGGCGCCAATAGTCTCTTAACCTCCCAATTATTTATAAAAGAGCTGACAGATTTTAAAACATCCATAATGAAATTCGTGGAAGACAAATTTGTTTCATATATAAATAAATATGAAGCTCTCATCTCACAAAATAACGAAATAATAAAATCTATCCAATTTATGGCAGATCAACAAGAAGACCTAAGAAAACGGATAAATGCTATGGAAAAGGCACAAGAAATAGTCAACGAAGAATTAACTGCTCAAAAAAATCGCAATAATATACTACTAAATAATATTTCTAAACAAGATGAAAAAATTGATAAATTGGAGTATCTAAGCCAAATTTGTAACATCGAGATTAGAGGTGTTCCGGAGTCCGACACTGAAAATAATACAGAAGTTGTCAAAAAAATCTCTATAATTATCAACTATGAAAATACCGACGTGCATTCTGTAATAACAAAAATCTTCAGGCTGGGACCGAAATTCTCCGATAAAAATCCAAGACCTATCGTAGCCACTTTCAATACCATAACATCGCGGGATGACTTCCTATCCAAATTCAAAACCTACAGGAAATCCACAACCAGTATGACAAATAAAATTAATACAAGGGACCTAGGATTATCGCAAGCCGCCAAACACATTTACGAATCAGACCAATTAACTCAAAAAGGAAAAATTTTATTATCGCAAACAAAAAAATTTGCTAAAGACAATAATTATAAACACTATTGGTCCACCGGAGGGCGCATACTTTTGAGACAAACTGATACCTCCAAGATAATTTCAATAAATAATATTGCTGACCTGGTCCGTGAAAAACGTCAATTACTTAATTAATTTAGTGACTGACGATACAAAGTACTGTGCTGCTACATCACTCCACTATACTAGATAGTAATGTCTGCATTATATGCTTTTATCCGTTATTCTATTATACTCAATCTGTACAACTTAAATCTGATAAAACAAACTCACTACAAAATCATTTTCACCTTTCCATTCGCATTATGGTATGTTTCGCTTATTAATCTAGTTGCATCCTTATGTTAACTTATTTATCTCACCAAACTATTCCCAACAGATATACTTACCTTGCTATTATGCATTATATTGTTTTAATATACTTTAATATTGTTAATTCTATAATCATAACTTTTTTCCCTGGTTTTTTCATGATTCATACCGCGATTTTCGACAAGATAACACATACTCAAAATAATGTACTATCCTCCTTCTTATTATTATCCAGTGTCCTGGCCTTGTGGAGTCTAGGAGGTTTTGCCCCAACAGTGTTCCTGTCGACCCTCATGTAAAGTTACAAAAAGGAGATGGAGATCCAAAAAAGAACATTCATTACAGAGAAGCTGCAGGTTCCCTCATGCACCTAGTTACAGTAAGTCGACCTGAACTTATGTTTGCAGTGAGCCTGGTGAGTCGATTTTTAAATTGTTACAACAAAACACACTGGAATGCCGTGATGAAAATCTTCAAATATCTTTTTTTTTTTTTACATTAACATTACACATTTTTTATATTACACAGGAGGCCCTGAGGAAAATAATGTCCCTCAGGGTCTATGTCATCTGGGATGCTGTGTGGAGGGTCTTTTTGAGGAGAGGAAGGAATGAACATTGGTCTTGAAGAGACCCATGTTGTACGAAGGAGGAAACACAGAGGCCGGCAAATCATTCCACAGCCGAGCTGTTGAACACAAGAACGAGTCGAAGAAACGACCCGTTCTCATGTGACAAATGTCAACCGTGTACAAATGTTGGGCACGCGTTTGGCGTGTTTCCCGACTATGCACCGGTGCCGAAGGGATCAATGATGCTAGTTCCTCAGAGCATCTTCCATTGTAATACCGGTAGAACAAGGATAGCATTCCCACCCGACGCCTGTGCTCTAAAGATTGCAATCCGTCTGTTAAGTGAGAGAATCTATTAAACGGACTGCCCGTTTCTGTACACAGTCGAGGGTATTTTTCAGGTATTTTGGAGCTCCAGACCAGAGGTGGCTGCCAAATTCAACCGTGGGGCGCACTTGTGATTTGTACAGGGTTAGCAGTTGTGTACTATCAAAGTATCTGTGGGCCCTGTACAGTACGCCCAGTTTTTGGGAGGCTAACTTTACTCTGGCTTCGATGGAGCCCCCATACCTGAGCTGGTCATTTAGGGTTACACCAAGCATATCAATGGAGGGCCTGTTTGGAAGACTGCTTCCGTTGAAGGATACTAGATATTCATTTCGATCCCTTTTAGATGTAATCAGACAAGATTGGGTCTTTGAAACATTAAATTCAACGAGATTATTTTTACCCCAAGAGAAAACACTCTCGAGGTAACCGTCCATTGTTTGCTTCAAAGCCCTCCGAGCCGTTGGGGTTTGTGAGCCCTTTGGGGGCTTGTCAAACAAAAATCATGGACTGTACTGTCATCCGCGTAACAGTGAATTGGTGCACATTACAAAAGGTCGTTGATGTGCAACAAAAACAAAGTCGGAGACAGAACCGATCCCTGTGGGACGCCAGCATTTATCGAGTGTGAGGAAGAGGTGAAACCATCGACTACCGTCTGAATCGACCTCTCCCTCAAAAAGTCGGCAATCCACGTACACAAGGATGCGAGAAGTCCGTAAGAAGGCAGTTTGTGGACAAGTCCTCGGTGCCAAACCCGGTCAAAGGCCTTGGAAATGTCCAGTGCAACCGTTTGGGTCTCACTAAAACGTTCCAGGCACCGCCCCCAAACATGCGTCACATACGCGAGAAGATCACCGCACAAGCGGTTCCGCCGGAATCCGTATTGACGGTCGTTAATAATTTTGTTCTTCTCGAGGTATGTGAGCAGTTTGTCGTTGATCACACGTTCCATCACCTTAGACAGAACTAATGTGATCGCTATGGGGCGGTAGTTGGCCGGGTTGGAGCGGTCACCCTTCTTTGGAATAGGATGGATAACTGCTTTTTTCCAACCAGAGGGCACAGAACCAGTCTTCAGGGATATTTTAAAAAGCTTCGTCAAAATTGGAGCTATTTCTGCAGCGCACCTCTGCAGTACCAGGGCAGGTATTCCATCAGGCCCACTAGCTTTATTAACATCTAGCCCTCGTAAAACATGGAGTACTTCCCGATTCCGGATCCTCAGCTTTTTCATACGAAAACCGCAGTGAGGAACCGACGTCAGGACAGCACTTTGGTCATCGAGGGTTGAGTTATCCGTAAGCATTTTACCTAATAAGTTTGCCTTTTCGGTGGCGGTGTTTGCTAGTGAGCCGTCAGGTCTGGTGAGAGGTGGCAGACTGGATTTGCAGAAATTGCGACCTATTGAGCCCGCAAGCGACCAGAATTGCCTGCTGCCATGCAGGCATGCAGCGAGCTTTCTGCTGATCTGCAGGTCGTGCTCCAATTTTGACCTATTTATGATTCTCTTGGTTTCCTTTGCCATTTTGTTGTAAGCTGTTCTGTCTTCGGATGTTCTAGATGTGTTGTAGATGTGTTCTAGATGTGTTGTAGATCTGAAAGATACAAAAGAGTATGGGCTGTATTACTCATCCACATCACAGCTACCAGTAGTGACTGGTTATAGTGATGATGAATGATGACTAGGCCAATGATTCTGATTCAAGACGTTCAATCATGGGCTTGTTTTCATCACAAATGAGGCAGCTGTAACATGGTCTAGCCAAAGATAACAAACAGTGGCCCTGTCAACAACAGAAGCCGAATTTATGGCAGCCTGTGCCGCAACCAAAGAGGCTATGTGGTTAAAACAGTTGTTATATGATATCCAAGACCTACCTGGAATTTGCGAAACACTAGCGGAAATTGAGGAGAGAAAATTACGATCCAAGAATATTATTATGTTTAATGTACCCGAGTGCTCAGCTGATACTCAAACTGACTGCATGAGGGAGGATAAGAACAAAGTTTTGAGTATCCTAAGCAAAGTTGAAAAGGTTGATACCTCTGAAATTAAAATGTTCCGTTTAGGTAAAAAAGAAATGAATAAAATACGTCCGATCAAGATTGAACTGTCAGACCAACATCAAGTGAAACTGGTTCTTCAAAAAAAGGCGATAGACTACCAAAATGTCAGTATCAAAACCAAAAAAGACTTAACGTGGGTTCAGCGCCAAGAAATTCAAAATGTATGGAAGGAATTAGAAAACCGGAAAAATAAGGGAGAAAAAAATTTAACTATAAAATATATTAACAACTCACCTAAAATTATCAATGTTCAACCAAAAAACTCCAGCCATATAAACGCCTCATCTACTACCAGAACGTCAGGGGCCTCAGAACAAAACTAAAGGAGTTCAGAGTAAATGCTCCATCTTTCTCAAACGATGTCATCATACTCACTGAAACCTGGCTAACATCATCGATCTTCTCAGCGGAGCTTGGACTACATAGTCACCATGTCCACCGAGCTGACCGGAGTCAGAATACTAGCTCCAGTACAAGAGGAGGTGGAGTCCTGATAGCGGTCCGCAAACACATTAATTCGAAACTACTTAAAATAAAAAATACTGATGTAGAACAATTGTTCGTATTGTTAAGTGGTGATTTTAAGAAAACTATTATTGGTACTGTTTATATCCCTCCTAATTCTAACATATCAATCTATAAAAAACATTGTGAAGATGTTGAGTTAGTAATAACAAAATACTCAAATCATAAAATAATTATTTGCGGTGATTACAACCTACCTAATTGCAATTTTAACAATTTAGACAGTAACTTTAATTCAATACCAGCTACCGCCTATGAACGAGAAATTCTAGATATGTCTTTACTTTTTAATTTAACCCAATTCAACCATGTACGTAATATTAATAATCGTGTTCTTGATCTAGTTTTGTCAAATGAGAGCAATGTGATTATAAATAAATCATTGGAGTCTATTCTTCCGATAGACAACCACCATCCCCCACTAGCAATAATTATCCCTTGTACTAAAGAAGGCAATTAAAAAATTTCAACTCCTACATTTAACTTTAAAAATGCGAATTATCAGGACATAAATAATCGTCTCCACAAGGAAGATTGGTCATTTCTTAAAGAAGGCGATATTAATAACAATATTGAATCATTTTATCATTTGCTGGATAAAATTATTTCAGATCTAATCCCACTTATTCATTTCAAAGAATCAAAATATCCGAGATGGTTCAATAAAGAACTTGTTCAATTAACTGGCCTTAAAAAAGTTTTACATAAGAAATATAAAGAAGACAGGTCTTTATCAAATTATATTGAATTTAAAAATATTAGAAAAGATTGCAAAATCTTATCAAAAATTTGCTACAATTCTTTTATTAATAATGTTGAAACTTCAATAAATCATAATGTAAAGTATTTCTGGAACTATGCAAAATCAATGAAAAATAACAACTTTGGTATACCAGCCAACTTGGAATATGCAGGTAAAAGGCCAAAGACACTCAAAGTATCGCTGACCTTTTTGCTGATTTTTTTAAAAGTGTTTATGAATGTGATACACCAGTTTCTGCTAGTACAGTATCAAATTTTACCACTGATCATAATCTTAATTTATCTTGTATCCACATAGAATATAATGATATACTGACTAAACTTAAATTACTAGATCAAAGTAAAAGCGGTGGACCAGATGAAATACCTCCTGTTTTTCTGAATAATTGTGCTAACAATCTAGCGTATCCCTTATTTTTGCTTTTTAATCAGTCTTTACGAACAGGATGTTTTCCTATTAAATGGAAATTCAGCTACCTAACACCTATTTTTAAAAAAGGTGATAAACACGAGGTGATTAACTATAGACCGGTATGCCTTTTATCAACAATTCCTAAAGTTTTTGAAAAAATTCTTCTTAAAAAAAATATTTTCCGATTAAACCACGTCATTTCTCCTGAACAACATGGTTTCTCTACTGGAAAATCTACCCTCACTAACTTATTAACGTATCAAAACTATATATCTGATTCCATGTCTAGTAAATGTCAAGTTGACTCTATTTATACCGATTTGAGTAAGGCGTTCGATAAAGTTAATCATGAGTTATTGCTGAATAAACTGCAAAAACTCGGTATAGGTGGTTCACTATATAAGTGGTTTAACAGTTACTTGATCATCAGATTACTGGCTGTTAAAATTGATGGTACATTTTCGTACAAATTCACTGCTACGAGTGGTGTTCCTCAGGGGTCACATTTAGGTCCAATCCTGTTTTTTATTATTTGTTAATGATGTGTTATATATTTTCAATGATATTCAAGTATTAATGTTTGCAGACGACCTGAAATTATTTAAAGCAATCAGAAACATTAATGATTGCCATATATTGTCAAATAACTTGTTGAGATTTATTCTATGGTGTCATGATAACCGCTTGCAACTTAACATAAGCAAATGTCAAATTATGAGGTTTTATCGAATAAAGAATCCAATATTTTTCGATTATTCCATTAACAATATGTCGTTAGTATCTGCCTCGGAAATCAATGACTTAGGTATTTGGTTAGACACGAAACTCAACTTTATCAAGCATATAGAAATAATAACCAATAAAGCTTTGAAAATGTTGGGATTTATTTTAAGGATATCTAGTGATTTCAACAATGTCAATACTGTAAAAACATTATATATGTCACTCGTAAGGAGTCATTTAGAATACAATTCCACGGTTTGGTCCCCAAATTATGAGGTTCATTCACATGCGATTGAAAGAATCCAAAATAAATTTTTAAGATATGTGAATTTTAAAATGGGCATTCCTAGTGAATGCCTAAATTACGATAACGTACTTTGTTCATTAAATTTAATAAAATTATCTGATCGTAGAATCATTTCCGATTTAACCCGATTTGTTTGTATAAAATCATAAATTCAATGTTTGATACCCCTGATTTATTATATGTAATTTCTTTTCATACTCCAGGCAGGTCAGTCACAAGACAGTACCTACCATATTATTGTAGCAATTCTAAGTCAACAAGTCAATATTATACTCCTATGCGACGGATTCAACAGCTTGGAAACAAATACTCCGATGTTGTTGATATATTTAGTACATCAATTTTATTATACAAGGTGTCCGAAAACTCGTAGTACAAGCGGAAAACTGGTGAATCCTCATCACATTTGGAGTCGATTTTGTAGTATAATTTTTTTTGATTTGAGCTTTCGTTTTCGAGTAAATCGAGTCAGAAGTTAATTTTTTTTTTGGTCAAATTCTTATAAATTATTACTGACGATCATAGTACCTAACTAAAAAAAAACTATTTAAAAGAAAACAAACAAAGAAATCCGGATTTAAAGCATTATTTTGAAATTATCCATAATTTTATTCCGTGTTTTTCGGTCACTTCACGGTTAAAAACAGCTGGCCTAATATTATTTTCGCGCTCGTCAGAGTGCAATGCGAAATTTGCTCTCCCTTTCTGCGCTCGGTTCGATGAACACAATTAGAAGAGGTAAGCTACATTTTTCAAAAAATGACTTGACCTTGAACTGTGAGCTCACGAACCAAATTCTTTACCCGAGAGCATACGGATGCAAGTCCAAAAAGGTAAATGTTCAGGAGAGCCAAAAAAGTATTTTTTCTGTAACTATGGTCTCATAACTGCTAACCCTGTACAAATCGCAAGTGCGCCCCACGGTTGAATTTGGCAGCCACCTCTGGTCTGGAGCTCCAAAATACCTGAAAAATACCCTCGACTCTGTGCAGAAACGGGCGGTCCGTTTGATAGATTCTCCCATCTTAACAGACGGATTGCAATCTTTAGAGCACAGGCGTCGGGTGGGAATGCTATCCTTGTTCTACCGGTATTACAATGGAAGATGCTCCGAGGAACTAGCATCATTGATCCCTTCGGCCCCGGTGCATAGTCGGGAAACACGCCAAACGCGTGCCCAACATTTGTACACAGTTGACATTTGGCCCTGAGGGAAATTATTTTCCTCAGGGCTTCCTGTGTGGAGTTAATGTAAAAAAAAAAAAACTTCTTCGGATATCCGTGCTGATAGATAACAAAAAAAGTAATTATTAAATCAATTAGTTTTGTTTTAAAAACGAGCAAATGAATCGAAATATTTTATAGTAAAGCCTTTAAAAATAGTTGTTTAAAAAAAAAACGCTGACTTGAGTCAAACAAAAACATGGACTTGAGTCCTACTGCCTCTAATTGAAGTGGACTATTTTGTTATGACATGTGGTGTATTATAAAAGGAATAAAGTCGATGGTACATCCTTCTGCTTCTAAGATAGTTGTTGCATCATGGTAATTGCATCCATATGCAATTTTGAAAATCCTATTTTTCTTCATGATAGGACTCTTTCTGCCACTGATAAACATGATAATTTACTTCAAGTCTGCATCAAAAACTCATTTCTTCAAATTTTGGACTTGCATTCGTATCATCCTCGGGTACACAAACAAACATGGTCGCCAACAGATGGTCGCATGGTACAGTAGTGTTCGAAACGAATGTGAACAAGTTTATTATCATTTTTTTAATAATGTAATAATTAGATTGAAAAAATAGTATAAAGCTAATTTTTTCTCCATCGACTACTACCATTTAGACAAGTGCTTAGCCAAAAATCCCCGCCCCTACCCCTCCTTGCTTCCCCCCCTGTGCCCCAACAAACATGAAGAGTGTAAGGGTTTCGTAAATCACGTCCATCTCGATTACTAAACAACATATTGGATTGCAATTTTTTATATTCTCTTTGCTGTAACATTGTCTACAATTAATGTCCAGTTAACTTCCGTCGTAACTTTTACCGTTTGTTTGTAATTCGTATGAAAAGATAAATTTTTTTGGCACGTAATTTTACTTTTTGTCACAGAACTTTTTACGCCGACATTTTATGAAAAAATATTTCCTACAAAAGTTTTAGCTTCTACAATAGTTGATAAAAGGCAGATCGGTCTGTAATTGTTCACCTCATTTTTGTCTCCTTTTTTAAATATCGGAAATTATTGACGAACCTTTCGAAGTCTACATTTGACATCTTTGTTTGTACGCTCAACATTTGTTTTAAGTGTATTTGTGCGGATTTGGCGTAGAGCAAATGACCAGCAGCATGCAAAAAGGTATCATTTGCTTGACTGTATTAATGTGCAAATTCCAATCGCCGATTCTCCGCCAGAATAAAGTCTAGAACCAAATTCACCAATTTAAACTCTTGTAGCCACAGTTTTGAATTTCTACTAGTTTTAACCAAATCTTCACACACTTCTTCTAGTCTTGTCATTATTTCGTTTGTTTTAGTGCACTAAAGCTATGTGGAAATCGTGAACGTGAAATACTCGTGTTAGTGGGGGTTATTCATAATGGAGCTAGTTTATACTTCCATTCAATAAATAAAGTTATAGATTTTAAACTGAAATACTATGGCAACTTGAACTGATACCAGTAAGCATAATCTCACTTCTTCAGTAAAACCAAAATTTAAAACAATTGACAAAAAATACAATTAATGAGTTAAACATCATACATGAGTAGTGCGTTAATGAATCGGCTGCCGCAGAGCGATGCAGAGATGGTGAACCAAGCATTCACGGTTGATATCTGGCGTTTTCTAGCCATAAAGTACACAATAAAATATATAATTTTACAGCTCATAGAAAGGGCTACAATCTTTGTAGGAAACATTTTTTCATAAAATGTCGGCCTAAAAAGTTCTGTGACAAAATGTAAAATTACCAATGTTACAATAAAGAAAATAAAAAATTGCAACCCGATATGTTGTTTAGTAATCGAGATAGACGCGATTTACGAAACCCTTACACTTTTCATGTTTTGGGGAGGGGGGCGTAGGCGGGGAAGCAAGGGGGGTAGAGGCGGGGACTTCTGGCTAAACACTTGTCTAAATAATAGTAGTCGATGGTGATTCAACTGGTGTTCTACGACATAGGCTGACTGGACTATTAATTATATTCCACCTCCATGGGAGGAATGAATTTATGCGTCCGTCACTCCTGGATACACGGACTCTCAGATTCCTACCAACCCCTCATACCCTTGGTAGGTATACCTCTTTTTGTTTGATGTCCGCAATAATTAACTAATTAACTCTGCAACAATCATGTGAGATCAGTGGTGTATCTGGGGTTCCAGACTATCCCATCCCGCCCCATGCTATCCCATTACGCCCCCCCCCCCCCCCGTTGAGGTAAATATGATCGCGACAATACGCTTAAAAACTGTTCAAGATGTGGTGAGATTTTGCTGGACTCCCCCCCCCCCCCCCCATTTTGAGGTCACGTAATTAATGCCCCCTAAGTTAAACTCCCGAACAACATGAGCATTATTTTTGTAGTGATAAGTTATAGGACAAAATTAAGTCGTACCGTATTTAAACTAGAAAGTTGGTTTCTAATTTCATATTATTGTTGAAAGTTATTGTTTTGATTAAAAGTGAAAAAATAAGTAAATAAACTAATAAAAAAATAAGTGAATTAAGAAAATAAAACAATACTCAATCATAAATGTCGTAAGTGAGTTCAAAACTGCAAATTTGGAATGTTAAATAAATTAAAAATAATATTCCCAGTGTTCAGCGCAAATTGAACACTACTGCATGGGGAACACGATTCGACTGACCATAGCAAGTCGAAGGGACACGGGAACTCCCGAATCTGGGTAAATATTTTTTCACGTTTTTACGCAGTTTAGTATGGGTCTTCATATCGTTAACATCCCTTTGTGTTTTCAAACTTTAAAAGTGGATATTTGTGAATAACAGTAATTAATTTCGCTGGTTCTTAACAAACTTTTGTGTTATTTTCAAATTAAGAATATTGTGGTTTATAATGGAATATACCAACGCATGTTAATGCGTTTTTTTGTGATGTACCAATGACATGTTTGTGTTTTTTGTAATGTACTACCTACCTAGTGTTTTTGGATTAAGGAACGTTACAACATAATGTAAGTTAGAACACACCTATGCTAGTAATTTTTCTCACAAGGCTTGTTCTTTGTTCGAATTGATCCAGTACTAAGTAAAGTACCTAGCGAGAGAGTTTTAGAGAGCATCTTCGCTCAAAAACCTTGAGATTTCCGTGTATCGGAAAAAAACTTTAACCCTCATATAGCCGAAAAATTTTTTTTTTTTTTTAATTTTAAATGTAAAAATGCTTAAATTGAATATCTTTATGTTTATTTGGGTTCTCTTTGTGATGCAGGTTCACCAGTTTTCCGCTTGTACTACGAGTTTTCGGACACCGTGTATAAGCATACCTTATTGAAGTTTTTTTCATCAAATAGGGGAATATTTTGCTAAAGCTATTAAAATTGACTAACACATTGACAGTATTTTGTTGGCTGAAAGAAAAAAAACTATTTCGGATTTTTTGTATTTTGTACCTACATACTGTGTGGTTCAAATTCAATACCTAATATTTTTACTTTGTATTTATTTTTGTGCAAGTGTTTTAAACAGTAGTTTCCTGCACTATTTACTAGTATAATTTCGTTAATATTGTTATATATATATGTATGTAAAAGCCTAAAGAGGCGTAAATAAATAAATAAATAAATAAATATTGATGAAAATAAACAAGACACAATGTGCTTATATTTAGTAAACCTATCGGTCTTTACTTTTTCTGAAGTGGCGCCGGACTCGGTCGCTCCGAAGTGTGCGTGCGGGAGGTACTAATCAAAGTGCGATCACTGTTATCCAAAATGTTAACTTCCATAAATGCTGTAAACATATCGACATCAAGTATCACTTTGTTAAAGAAAAATATTATCAAAAAATTATTGATCTAAACCTTGTGAGTAGTGATAAGGGAACGTACCCATACTACGTGACCAACTTTTTGCAATTTTTAACCCCCCCCCCCCCCCCCCCCCCCGGTGACCAAAGACCTAAGCAACCCGCCGCTCATTTGTATGGAGCGTGACATTTTAAAGCCCCCCCCCCCCCTAAACGTGTCACGTAGTATGGGTACGTTCCCTAATCAACATGCAGATATATTTACAAAAGCATTGCCAAAGGATAAATTTCAATTTTTGAGATCTAAACTTGGAATGCACAATTACAGCTCTACTAGCATGTCAAAGTAATATGTATATGTAAAAAATATTTTGAAAGTTGTATGTCTTATTTCAAAGGGTAAAGTTTTTTTAATATCAGATGGCTTAAATTAGGGAATGTTGGATTTAAATTTACTGCCCTTTTGCTGTCAACTCTAACTTGACCTTGTTGGTGATTATTTATGGTAATATGAATATTTTCTCTGTTACATTGCGAAGCGAGTGTACCTCTTATCAGTTAATAAAACCAAATTATATAAAATAAGAGTTTATTTTTGTTTAAATCATTAGAAACTTGCAAGTCAAATGCAACCACAAAAATTTCTTTGATATTATTAACTACAATAAATGTCGTAAAATATACAATTGGCCACTTATTCTTAAACTAAAATATTTGTACACAAATATTGTGGTTTTTTTTAACAATAACTCCACACGGGAGGCTCTGAGGAAAATAATTATCCTCAGGGAGTATGTCATCTTAGGGGACGCCGTATGTAGGTCCTTTTTAAGGAAGGGCAGGAAAGGAAGTTCAGTGAGGAAAAAAGGTATGAGGGGTGGGTAGGAATCTGGGTGTCAGTATGTCCAGGAGTGATGGACGTATGAATCAATCCTTCCAACTGCGGTGAAAGGCGATGAGTCGAGAGAGTCCGACTGGAAAGATCAAAAGGCCTCCCTCAACCAGTCTCTCTCGATCTGACCCTCCACGAAGCAGGTGGGCAGATGCATCCGCCGCCAAGACATGGACATTTCTCACCCTATAAACCATGAACTGGTAAGTCACCAAATATCAGGTATTCTGTAATGACATGTGACCCAAGCGCGGCCTGCACTAATCCCCACATAAAATATCAGGTATTCTGTAATGACATGTGACCCAAGCGCGGCCTGCACTAATCCCCACATAAAATATCAGGTATTCTGTAATGACATGTGACCCAAGCGCGGCCTGCACTAATCCCCACATAAAATATCAGGTATTCTGTAATGACATGTGACCCAAGCGCGGCCTGCACTAATCCCCACATAAAATATCAGGTATTCTGTAATGACATGTGACCCAAGCGCGGCCTGCACTAATCCCCACATAAAATATCAGGTATTCTGTAATGACATGTGACCCAAGCGCGGCCTGCACTAATCCCCACATAAAATATCAGGTATTCTGTAATGACATGTGACCCAAGCGCGGCCTGCACTAATCCCCACATAAAATATCAGGTATTCTGTAATGACATGTGACCCAAGCGCGGCCTGCACTAATCCCCACATAAAATATCAGGTATTCTGTAATGACATGTGACCCAAGCGCGGCCTGCACTAATCCCCACATAAAATATCAGGTATTCTGTAATGACATGTGACCCAAGCGCGGCCTGAACTAATCCCCACATAAAATATCAGGTATTCTGTAATGACATGTGACCCAAGCGCGGCCTGCACTAATCCCCACATAAAATATTTGGCCCTTTTACAACAAAAGGGTGCCGACCCATGGTCTAGATCTAGATTATCCCATTCATGACTTCCTTTTTCTGCCGACCAGCAGCCTGGCAGATTTTTGTTTAAAATCTTTTAAAGTTTTTTTATTTTTTTTTTAATTATTTTTATTTCAACATGGTTTTAAAACTAAAAATGCGAGATTATGATTGAGTCATTATGATCAAAAATCATTATTTGAGTGTTCTGAGTGTACCCATCGGTCGGGCGAGCCTTTTGACGGCGAAACAACTTACGAAACCTGCCGCGGTGCGCCTCGCCGCTGTCGCGTGCCCGTATTATTATGATAATAATAGTCCTTTTTAAGATTGCCTAACAGTCCATACCATAGCGGTTGGAAGTTCGAACAACCATCGCCGTAAGAGCTGCGTTCGTTCGGAAAACGACGGAAATTTCCTAACCCCATCCGTTTCATATCGGTTTCTCGTTCCCAGCTGCATCGATTACATTGAATACATGATCGAATCAACGAAAAACTGTAGTCTAGATCATCCAGTTCATGAATTTTTGGTCTGCCGACGAGCAGCCTGACAGTTTTTTGTGTACGATTTTTTTTTTTTTTTTTTTTTTTTTAAATTATTTTCATTATCATTATTATTATTTCAATATGGTTTTAAAAACTTAGAATGACAGATTTATATTTATATAGGTGGTAATGACAAAAAAAAATTGAGTGTTCCGATTGTTGTATCAAACTTAGTTTGGTGTGGAAGTAGCATAAAAATGACGTATTGGAATTCGCAACTCTCATTCGCTGTCAGCCGTGGAAGGTTGGCCGATCGTGTGGTGACTGCGGCCAAACCTCCAACTCCGAATTCCAAACTCCAAAATGGCGGACGTCGAACAGCTGATTCGGCGCCGTATCTTATCAGTTGCCCACAATTGTATAGGTGGTGCTCCGGTTTCCATTATATTGATTTCGATAAAGCTAAAAATGCAATAATTTCAAACAAATATTTTCATACAACTCTCCCGTAATAATATTGTGCAGAATGATGTTGTTACGAGACGCCCTACGAGTAAACTCCCGCTTCCCTCTTGCAAGGATCGACATGCCTCCCCTCCACGCAGCGGTCCCGCGGAAGGCTAGCCGTAAGCCGCTCTACGAGTAAATTCTTGCTTCCCCCCTTGCAAGGATTGACATACCGCACCCCTCCCCTGCGGGCCTGCTAGGAACGCGTTCCCCCGCCACCAGAAACCAACGGGCTGCCGATTCGATAGGCCGCGCTTCTCGCTGTGCGCTCGGTAATATTCCCGCGCGAGTCGATCTCCATAGAAGTATACACGGCCGTGGCCCGCTCCACTCGCCATCACCGTCACCTAGACTGGACCCTGGACTGCTTCCCACCCGGCTCCCTGCCGCAGACAACAAGCTGTGAGTTGATTCCTCGATTTCCCTCTTTTTAAATGTGTCCCCTAGCCCTACACGGTTGATACGATCACACCCCAGAGAGATTTGAGAGATCCCTTCGTAGGAAACACCTAGCTAGGCCCTGTTGTTGATTTTTGATTACTAATTATGTTGTTGCTAGATGTTGTAATTGTGTACACCAGTCAATACAGATATGTTTTCACCTAGCTACCTCTTTCGTTTGACGGATCACGTAGGCGATTTTTGGCAATTACCTATATAACCTTTACGCCCCCCCCCCCATAGCTACGTACAACCCTGACGAGGAGAGCTTTCCCGCCTGCCGACAGCATGAGCTAGCTGAGAGCAAAAGGTAGGTGGTTTCCCCCCCCCTCAGGATCACTACACTGGCTACAACGTGGGGCATTGCTCCTTCCCTTGCGTTTTGGTACCAACACTGGGCCCAATTTTTTTTTTCTTTCTCTGCCAAACTCACAGCCAACCCGCCACGTGAATTCACTCGAATGAGGGACCACTTAAATATTTCAATGCCCTGTTGATTTCCCCAAACTTATACTTTTGCAGCACATTAATTATGCACTGAGTTAACCTCTATTAAGTCCGGCCATTTTGTTATCTTAGAACATGACGCGGGAACCGTTTTGTTTGGCGCGTAAACAGTAATGACCCGTGCCGCCCGCAAACAACGATACGTTGTCGGTAGCTGAAATGTCAACCACAGCGTCGTTCTGATAAGAAAAATTTGAAACGAGTTTTTTTTCATTATCACCGAAATGGGTGAAACAATATTGTGTTGTTCCTTTTCTTACAGCACAAGTCTACTCAAACGCCCGTTTGGAATGTTTCCTTTTATTCTGGCCATTAACGATGATATCTATGTTGTCAAATAATAACAATCCTATCCTATTCCAAAGAAGGGTGACCGCTCCAACCCGGCCAACTACCGCCCCATAGCGATCACATCAGTTCTGTCTAAGGTGATGGAACGTGTGATCAACGACAAACTGCTCACATACCTCGAGAAGAACAAAATTATTAACGACCGTCAATACGGATTCCGGCGGAACCGCTCGTGCGGTGATCTTCTCGCGTATGTGACGCATGTTTGGGGGCGATGCCTGGAACGTTTCGGTGAGACCCAAACGGTTGCACTGGACATATCCAAGGCCTTTGACCGGGTTTGGCACCGAGGACTTGTCAACAAACTGCATTCTTACGGACTTCCCGCATCCTTGTGTACGTGGATTGCCGACTTCTTGAGGGAGAGGTCGATTCAGACGGCAGTCGATGGTTTCACCTCTTCCTCTCACTCGATAAATGCTGGCGTCCCGCAGGGATCGGTTCTGTCTCCAACTCTGTTTTTGTTGCACATCAACGACCTTTTGTCATGTGCACCAATTCACTGTTACGCGGATGACAGTACAGTTCATGATTGCTTTTTATTTGACAAGCCCCCAAAGGGCTCACAAACTCCAACAGCTCGTAAGGCTTTGAAGCAAAGAATGGACGGTTACCTCGAGAGTGTTTTCTCTTGGGGTAAAAATAATCTCGTTGAATTTAATGTTTCAAAGACCCAATCTTGTCTGATTACATCTAAAAGGGATCGCAATGAAAATCTAGAATCTTTCAACGGAAGCAATCTTCCGAACAGGCCCTCCATTGATATGCTTGGTGTAACCCGAAATGACCAGCTCAGGTATGGGGGCTCCATCGAAGCCAGAGTAAAGTTAGCCTCCCAAAAACTGGGCGTACTGTACAGGGCCCGCAGATACTTTAATAGTACACAACTGCTAACCCTGTACAAATCGCAAGTGCGCCCCATGGTTGAATTTGGCAGCCACCTCTGGTCTGGAGCTCCAAAATACCTGAAAAATACCCTCGACTCTGTGCAGAAACGGGCGGTCCGTTTGATAGATTCTCCCATCTTAACAGACGGATTGCAACCTTTAGAGCACAGGCGTCGGGTGGGAATGCTATCCTTGTTCTACCGGTATTACAATGGAAGATGCTCCGAGGAACTAGCATCATTGATCCCTTCGGCACCGGTGCATAGTCGGGAAACACGCCAAACGCGTGCCCAACATTTGTACACAGTTGACATTTGTCACATGAGAACGGGTCGTTTCTTCGGCTCGTTCTTGTGTTCAACAGCTCGGCTGTGGAATGATTTGCCAATTCAAATTTATTCAAGTGAATCCTTCCTAAAAAAAGGGAAAAATGTTTCAAAACTCAACAATAAAGTTCGTGATTAAGTTCATAAATTAATAATACAATTTTATAAACAATTAACTCAATAAAATCCACATTTATAACACAATTGTTGGTAAAATGTTATTTATTTAAAGTAAGTTCACAGATCACATATAGTAAAAATAGTCACAATGTATCAATTCACAATAATAATAATTAACTGAGCAAGGGATCGGAGGGAACCTTGCTGTTTAGTCTTTGGGAACAACAAAACTGACTGTGGTTCTGCTTAGAGGGTCGTACCATAGGACGAAGCGCAACTAAGGCAGCAGTCGGGGTCTGGTTGGTCCTTTACTTATGGTAGTAGAATACTCCTTAGAGGGTCGTGCCAAAGGACGAAGCGCAACTAAGAGAGCGTACTAGTCAAGAGCGAGCTACAGACGAACTGGTTTAATTTAGGGCTCGCAGCTCTTTATATAGGCCATTCCTTGTTGCGGGGTGTGGTTTATGTAGCGACTCGAGAGTAGGAAATGCGCAGAAGGCGTCTGCGCAGCCTGGTTCGCCTAGTTTTGGGTGAGCAGGATGGCGCTGTACGGGGGAAAGAGATGGTGTAGTGGCAAGCATAAAAACGGCGCGCTACATCCTCCCCCTCTGGATCGAGGAACGTCCCGTCAATGATCCAGATCTGTAGTAGCCTGGCGGCTACTTATTCTTCTTTGGTCGACTTCGTTTGCGCAGAGGAATAACCGGAGCGGGCAGCGGTGTCAAGTGCCCGTGGTATGGAGTCAGTGCTGAGGTGTGGTAGGTGCCTAGCGAGACATCTGGTGCTTCCATTGAAGCTACCTCGTAGCTCGTTGGTCCATGTTGCTTCAGGATCAGGTAGGGGCTATCGCGTCGTGGTCCTAATTTTGCGCTGAAGCCTCTTGCGGCTTTGCTAAGAGCGTGGGAATGGACAAAGACGTGATCCCCGGGCTGGTAATGGGGGTCTTTTCGCCTCTTGTTATCCACGTAATTCTTTTGTTTGTTTCGTTTCTCATCATTGTGGGTCCTGACAAGACGTAGGGTATCGGCTAGTTGTAGCAGATGCGGCGTTATCTCGGGGATGAAGTTTTCCGATAAGATAATGCTTTTCAAGTCTCTTCCGACGTCATCGGCTGACCTTAGCTCACGTCCAAATGTGAGATAGGCAGCGGAGTATCCGGTGCTTTGGCAGAACGCGGTATTCATGGCGAAGCGTATTGATGGTAGGCTTTCGGCCCATTTTCGGTGTTCTGTGCCAACCAGGATGGCTAGTTGTGGTTTGAGGTCTCGATTTTTCCTCTCGACAGGATTGGCCTCTGGGTGGTAGGCTGGTGTGAAGGTGTGCTTGATGTCCAGGCAGAAAGCCATCTGCTGCATCACGGCACTCACGAACTGGGTACCGTTGTCGCTTATCAGTCGGCGTGGGGTCCCATAGCGTAGGCATACTTCATCAATCAGGACGCGGGCGCAGGTCTCGGCAGTCGCGTCTTTGAGGGGAAATAGCTCTATCCAGCATGTGGCCACGTCTTCAATGATGAAGATCCAATTCTTCCCATCCTCGGAAGTTGGTAGTGGTCCGAAGAGGTCGAAGGCTACTGTTTCAAACCTCTGGTTCATTACTGAAGTCTGTAGGAGGCCGGCGGGTTTTAGGTTTGATGGCTTGTACCTCTGGCACTCCAGACAGTTCTTGACGTATTTCTGTATGTAGGTCCGCATATTCTTCCAAAAGTATCGTCTGGCAATTCGTCGAATCGTGCGTTCTACTCCGTAATGCCCAGCGGTAGGGGCATCGTGATAGGCCATGAGTATTTGGTGTTGCTCATGCTCGGGGACGACTAGTTGAGCGTCCTCTTCTTCGATATCGGGTACATATCGGTACAATACACCGTTTTGCATCAGGTAGCCCTTAGTTGTCCAGTAACTAAGGTCTTCGTTTGGATTGTTGGCTTCAAAACACTCGATAATTTTCTTCAATACAGTGTCTTTCAATTGTTCTCTGCGGATGTCAGCCGCGTTGCGTACTGGAACGTCGAGGGTTATCGTGCATAGTGCGCAAATAGAGGGTGGGTCTTCCAGTAATGGTGGCCATGATAGTGTGTCCGCCACCAGGTTTGGGCGTCCAGGTGTGTACTAGATTTTCAGGTTGTAGGGTTGAAGCTGCAGGGCCCATCTTGCAAGGCGACCTGTGGGAGACTTTAACGTCATTAACCACTTTAAAACTTGGTGGTCGGTAACCACGATGATTGCTGTCCCTTCAATGTATCCTCGGAACTTTGCAATTGCCCATACGACTGCTAGGGCTTCTCGTTCTGTGGTAGAATAGTTCCTCTCCGCTGGTAGTAGCAGGCGGCTCGCGTATTCTACCGGGTGTTCTTCTAGTCCCTCCCCCTGGACCAAAACTGCTCCTATTGCGTAGCTGCTTGCGTCCGATTTTATGATGAATTCCTTGCTTCCATCGGCTTGTCGTAGTATGGGGGGCGCTAGTGAGTAGTGCTTTCAGGGTGTCGAAAGCATTCTGCTGTGGGGATTTCAATTCCCAGGTGGCGTCTTTCTTTATCAAGTCGCTGAGTGGCTTGGTGGTTTTGGCGAACTCGGGTACAAATCGCCTATACCAGGAGCATGTCTGAAGAAATGTCTGTAGCTGTTTGACATTGTTTGGCTCCTTCATTTTAGAGATCGCTTCTATCTTCTCCGGATTGGTGCTGATTCCTCCGGGGGTTATTACGTGTCCTAGATATTTTATGCTTGGACAGCAGAAGTGACATTTAACTCGATTTGCAGTGAGATTAAATTCTCGTAGTTTGGTGAACACTTGTTGTAGGTCGGCGAGGTGTTTATCGAAGGTGGGCGAAAGTATGATTATATCGTCCAGGGGTCCTAGCATGGTCGATCGATATAACCCTATATCAACACGATATCGGTATAATCCGTCATTTATGGTCAGTTATCAATATGTGCTAGCACGCTCAACAATTGATAAGGGATATTCCGACCGACGATTGACAAAAGCCCACCAAATCGTATGCATTCTTGTATGGATAAAACCCCAATATTAATACGAAATGTAATAAATCCGTTGTCTATGGTCAGTTAGCGATATTTGCGAGCACAGTGAACATACGATTCCGACAGTCGGTTGACAAAAGACGCCGTTTTTACCGTGGCTTCCGGAGTGACAGATAAGCTGTCAATGTACAGATTTTTAAAAATAATGTCGTTTGTTACGCAAAATAACTGGCTAATTAATGAGTAGAGGTGAACTACAAAAACTCTTAGAATTTAAAGAAATCGTATACGAGACCCATAGACTCAGTTAATTCATTTAAAAGGCGATCAATTAATTGCTTTCAATTTCGAGAAACGAAATTTGTTAAAATGTCGTTTAGTCTCAAACAGTATCAACATGCGAAACGCCAATATTTATTTGAGTTCGTATTTCAATTCGAAATTGTCAATTTATTGGTATTTTTCATTTGTACGTAGGAGCACATTTCAAATTAAGAAACGAAAATTCATTCAAAAGATCCCCAGTGTTGCCATCTTATGTCGATTCCTTATTTATTTCCCTTCGACGTCGGTCTGCCTATCGATGGTGCAAGCGTGCTAGGGCAATCGGTTCGTTATCGATGCGAGATTGTAAATCACTATGTCCTTTATTTAACTGGCGATATATCTACACAACTTTATTAATAATGACATTCTTTCTGCATAATTACTGGTTTATTAATGAACGGAGGCAGATTATCGAAGATTGCAGGATTGAATTAAATCGGAATTCAGACGTTTTCGTTTGACAGTTTCGTACATACGAATATATCTCGTATTACGGCAAATGATCTCATTGTCCAATTAACTCCTTTTTTATTGTCAAAAAATACATGCGGACTTCCAACGTATATTAAAGTGTGTGTATTTAATATTATTATGAAATCTCAGCAAAAATCTCGATTTAAATGGATCTTTAAATGTTCAAAAGAGAAGATTTATTAGTTAGTTGTCATATTATTACATTAATGGATTACGATATTTTTGACAGGTATTATAGACCGGGAGCCTGGCTATACAAACCCACGTCGTCGAGTACACTGGTGAAACTACTTTGTAGTGATAATGGACATTTAGTAAGCCTTAAACAAGCTAGTCTGCCGGTGCACCTCTTGGCAGGTTCCACGCAGTCATGGAAATAGTGAGCGATTTTTTAAGTAAAACTTATTTACGCACGATCGACATGGGGGGTAAGCTGGTGAATGCGTTACGAAAAAGGATTTTATATACATTTTATGCGAACGGTAATCGATGCGAACGGTAATCGGGTGAGGCGAATGGGGATGGGGATGGGGATGGGGATGGGGATGGGGATGGGGATGGGGATGGGGATGGGGATGGGGATGGGGATGGGGATGGGGATGGGGATGGGGATGGGGATGGGGATGGGGATGGGGATGGGGATGGGGATGGGGATGGGGATGGGGATGGGGATGGGGATGGGGATGGGGATGGGGATGGGGATGGGGATGGGGATGGGGATGGGGATGGGGATGGGGATGGGGATGGGGATGGGTACCCGGCATGTGTTGCAAGGCTCCTGTAACCTCGCGGTCAACTGTAATGGTTCCATGCTTTATAACATTATATACAACGGGTACCCGGCATAAGTTAGTGAAGTTTTACGTCAGTCGTGTGGTCTAAACTAAGGCACACTCATTTTTTTTTCGAAAAAATTGCGTCATCGGGTACACGAACGGGAATGGTTTCATATGATAAAGGTCGATTAGTAGATGAGAAAATTAGCAGGTCTGCCAAATTGGGATAGAAATTAGTAAATTTTACGTCATCGAGTACACGAATGAAACCAAGGAATAACTGTAGTCTAGATTCTAAACCATCCCATTGAAGAATTTCACTAGTTCCATGACTGCGCGGAATCTGCCAAGAGGCGCGGCACACCAGCTTTTTTAAGGCTTACTAAATGTCCATTATCACTACAAAAGTAGTTTCATCCTTGTACTCGTAAGGTTTGTGACGTAAGATTTATGTACCGGCTCCCGGTCTATAACTGCGATACCATAGACATTGTGACAGCTACGTAGAAAGTACCTCAAGTGTTGCCAGCGTATAACAATTTCTTTTTGATTACCTTACATTGCCCATCAATATCGGTTCGGTACAAAATCGTCGGTTGTTATGCCATATCGATTCAATATTGTAAAGATAACGATTTCAGTGTGCTAGGACCCCAGGTATGCTAGGATATTGACTTCATCTAGCTCGATCTTAAGTCGGTCAATCGTGCGCTGGAACATCCCGGGCGCATTGCGAAGTCCAAATGGCATCTTCAAGAAGCGGTAGGGTCCGAATGGGGTTATAAAGGCCGTCTTGTCACGGTCTTTTTTCAGTATCTTGATCTGCCAGTAGCCAGATCGTAGGTCTACTGTAGACATAAAGTTTGACTGCTTTGCTGAGTGTAGCAGGTCATCCATTCTGGGCAGGGGGTACACGTCTGGTACCGTTATTGCATTGAGGAGGCGAAAATCAATGCAGATGCGCTTGTTTCCGTCTTTTTTGGGCACCATAACCACAGGTGCGGCCCACGGTGAATCTGCTTCTTCTTTAATACCTTGGATTAACATATTGTTAATCTCGGCGCGGAGTTCTGCTTGGCGGGCTGGCGAGAGCTTGTAAGGGGCTACTGAAAACGGCGGGTGTTGTCCGGTCTCGATTCGGTGCTCAATTTTTGTCGTAGATGACAGGGTGGCTGAGAAGACAGTGGCGTTGTCACACAGCAGGTGGTCCAGCTGGTCCCTCTGGGTAGGTATAAGGTGGGTGGCTTCATCTGGTCGGAGGCTTAGTATTTCGGCGTCCAAGGTACAGAACTCCACTCCACTTTTCTTGGGGAGTCATCGAAGAGCCGATAAAAGCGTATCATTACCTCCCTTAGGGCGTCTTCCTCCATCGCGTCCTCAGGAAACAGCTCATTCAGGGCTATCATCTTAGCCCAAATGACAGTGCGAGGCGATGTCTGTGAGATAGGACTCATGAACGGTGGCACGTAGATCTCACATTCATTGTCCTGTACTGGTGGGGCGGGCAGGCGAACCTTAGGGAGTTTATGTGCTCTCACTTCTCCTATCTCACCAGTCTTTTGCCGTTGTCGGATACCTTGGTTTGGTGGTATGACTTCATCTTCCATGTGCAGCATATACCGTACTTCGGGGCTGTCAGTGAATGCCCATGTGCGCTGGGGAATGTTTATATCGATCCCCGCGTCTTCGATAAAATCGACGCCTAGGAGTGTTCGATTCTCGTGTCCTCCTGGGAGCACGATAAAACTGGTTGGTATCTTCCGGCCTCTTAGTGTCAAGGTGGTGGCTATTGTCTCGACCTCCTGACGTTTAGGGACTCCATCCGCCAATACGATATCCATGATGGTTTGCTGGATTTTGAAATTTTGAGCGATTAGCCGCCGGTGTAGCTCAGCTGACGCTACGCTCAATTTTGCTCCGGTGTCTACGTGAGCAGTGCCCAGGAAGTTTCCAATCCCGATGTGTAGTATAGGTCTCGCTCGGGGAAGGCCTACTTCATGTATCGAGCAAAAATCGGCTCGTGGGTGAGGGGTGTCTATTCTCCCTTGGCTGCACTGCGGGCACTTGCTCCTTACAACGCCTGGTTTACCGCAACCGTAGCATGCGAACTTCGAATCACTGGGTGTCTCCAGCTTCTTGACTGGAGGAGTGTGCTTTACGTACGCTCCTGTATCGTAGCGGGAACGGCACTCCTCGGAACGGTGCCCAAATCTGCGGCAGTTAGTGCAGCGTAGGCGGCCGTCTGTTCTGTTTTCCATCGCGCGTAGTGGGACAGTCTTTGTGCTCTCGTACAGGCTTTCTTCCGCTGCACGGGCTTTTTGCAGTAGTTCAGCGAAGGTATTGATCGCTTCGCGCGGCACTCTGTCTCGTATCCGGATATTCAGTTGTCCGAATACTAGGTCTATCTGGACCTTCTCTGGATGGCTGGGCGGTGGTAGCTCCGCGAGTAACACCCGCTGCTTAGCAATGAACACATCGGTTGATGTTAATGCGTCTTGCTTGCATAAAAATATTTCTGAGTACACTTTGTACGCTGGTTTCTTAGGGGCGAAAGCATGCCTGAGGAGGTTCGTTGCGCTCTCCCAGTCTCGTACTTCTCCTTTTATGCAGAGCCACCATGCGGCGGCGTCTTTCGTAAGCAGCAGTGGTAATCCTTCCAGAGCGCTTGCGTCTTCGATGTTCTCGGCGCACTTGAAGATGGATGCGGCGGCAATAAAACTCTCGACCGCACTCCTGTCTCTGGTACCATCGAAGCGTGCCGTACAGGTGGTGAATGTACCCGTACGTGTTGGTTCCGACTGCATCCGCTTCATGGAGTTCATTAGTTCCGCGAACTGCTCCTGCGTGAAGCAGATGCCAGCACTTTCCTTGGCCTGCATTGTGAAACGAGGGCTTCGACGTGGTAGCGACGAAATTTTGTAGATGCACTGGTTTTAATTTCTACTTTATGTATCTGGCCCCACGTTGGGCGCCGGTTTTATAACACAATTGTTGGTAAAATGTTATTTATTTAAAGTAAGTTCACAGATCACATATAGTAAAAATAGTCACAATGTATCAATTCACAATAATAATAATTAACTGAACAAGGGATCGGAGGGAACCTTGCTGTTTAGTCTTTGGGAACAACAAAACTGACTGTGGTTCTGCTTAGAGGGTCGTACCATAGGACGAAGCGCAACTAAGGCAGCAGTCTGGGTCTGGTTGGTGCTTTACTTATGGTAGTAGAATACTCCTTAGAGGGTCGTGCCAAAGAACGAAGCGCAACTAAGAGAGTGTACTAGTCAAGAGCGAGCTACAGACGAACTGGTTTAATTTAGGGCTTGCAGCTCTTTATATAGGCCATTCCTTGTTGCGGGGCGTGGTTTATGTAGCGACTCGAGAGTAGGAAATGCGCAGAAGGCGTCTGCGCAGCCTGGTTCGCCTAGTTTTGGGTGAGCAGGATGGCGCTGTACGGGGGAAAGAGATGGTGTAGTGGCAAGCGTAAAAACGGCGCGCTACACATTCAAATAATTTTTTTCTTTGGAAAGTGTGTTTTTCCTCCGGAAGTGCTGCTTTGAAGTGTTATAACTCGTTTTTTCGGTGCAAAGTGTTACAAAGTGAAGAAAGTGCCTACAAAAATTCAATTAAGCGTTTTCTAGGGGAATTCCTGCGCAAATTTTTTTCAAGTTCTGGGACTTTTTTTTCCCCCTCCCGTTTTTTTACCTTCTGAATAATAACGTCATGATGGAATCCAACGAAGCAAGTACGTCATTGGGCCTGGGTATCATTCCCAATGTGCACAGTCTATCAAAAACTGACCTCCAAGCTGTTTTAAAAAACAGAGGACTTTCCCCTTGGAATAAGTCGAAATCTGCTATGAGAGCCTATGCGTTATTATTCAACAAAAAGTACACCAGAAGGATAAACCTTGCATCAGCAAATGAGGACAGTGCACCCATTATTTCCAAAGTTTAGGAAAACCCGGTTTCTAGTAAGGAACCCGAGACAAACGTCAAAGTGAAACAAGACGCTGCACCCATCACGGCACAAGAAAAAACTTACGACCTCTCTTCTTGGAAAATCAAATACAACAGTGTTTCTAATGTACTGGATTTCATTGAGAGAATTGAATAAACAGCAACAATCAAGAATGTTCCTTTTGACGTGCTACAAAGAAATTTTATAGAATTAATTTCTGCAAAATTAACCCCTTGGCACCGCATACAAAAATTAAAATGCAAAAATTGGAATGTAAACAAAACAGTGGCAACGTTTGCAGAAAGGACTGTACTTCACAGGATCATTTCCGTAGTACCTACTCCCTCGCAGCGTGTACACTCTACCAGAATTACACCCCGAGATAAGGAAATGTGGCGTGGTTCCTCGAGCGTGAGGCAGGTCTCGGGTTAGCCTTCGGGCGGACTCTTGATCATTTTTGTAAATAAATGTATATACATATTCGGTACAACCAAACTATTAACACAGCTCTGGCTATTTTGGTTGTAAAAACCAACGTACATGGTGTAAAAATTTAGATAAAATCCAAGCCGCCATGAATAACACTGTTAACCTAACCACTGGCTACACCCCTTTCTTTTTAAAACACGGCATGGAACAGGTTGTCCATGGTTCATTACATTGGGACACGAATTTCCCTACGTCAACCACCTCCACAAATAATCCTACCGCCGACTATGCCCATCGTTTGGAGGAATTGTCCGCCATTTACAGTGAAGTTACTGATGCTCTACAACTGGCCCACCAAAAGAGCGCGGAGAGGTATAACTTACGTAGAAAACACGTCACCTTTAACGTAGGCGATGTCGTCTGGAGGAGGAATAATACCCTTACTCAAGGAGCTCTGTACTTCTCTGCCAAATTGGCACCCCGTTTTGTCAAAGCCAAGGTTGTAAGAAAAATATCGGACTTAGTTTATTCCTTGTCCGACTCCTCTGGCAAACATGTCGGTAATTACCACATTAAGGACATCGTAAAGTCGGGAAGTGAAGAGTTAGCCGAGACTGCTCCCACTGTTGTAGGAATCATAAACTGATTCACTGTGTATCTCCACAACCCTTTTGTTAAGCCCACAAAGTCTTACCTTAGTTGGCGTGTAAAGTGTCAATTACACGTCCAGCCCTTCATAAATAAAGCAAGCCCCTTTATTTATTTTGTTTGTAAATAAATGTATATTCATATTAGGTACATCCAAATGTTGCGCTTGTACCAACTTTCTCTCTCTTACGGCAATTTGCCTTCGTTTTTTTTCTTTTTCGTTTATTTTCTTACCTGTTCTGAGGCTGATCACTTTAAAACAGAGACACCCTTCGAGTTACGATGTTTGGGAAGTCATGAACCCAAATCGTCGCCTCTCAACTCTTACACTATACAATGTTCATGCCTGTCTTGCTTGGTCTCGTCATGTTATGTAACTTGTAATTTTTTTTGTTTATTAGCCCTTGCATTGGCTGCCTCTATGTAAATTTTTCTGTAAAGTTTAAAAAAAAAAAAAAAAACCATTAACAAATTGCTCATCGGCACACCGTTCTAGAAGTCAGATTTTGTAAATTCCAAAGATAAAATGCCGACTCAGAACCAGTCAACCTTTTTTTACAATCACCACATTTTACCTACCATGGTAAAGTCACGCCTTTTTCTTCCCCTTGATTTTCAGCTTACCTTGAGTACGTAAAACCTAATAGTGGTCTCAAGTATGAAAATCGGAAATGGTTACTTTTACAGTTGCTTTTCCTGTACATATAAGTTTTTCAATTTTTTCTTATTTTTTTAAATTGATGGCGTCCTTTCACCCGTGCTCATGTTTTCCCAAAATTGGATATTGACACGTCCATTTTGGAAATTGTATTTATAAAACCTAAAGTCGGTCTTTATAATTTCATATACAAATCCGTTGGCTCGTTTCAACTAAAGTATGTAAAACCGAAGCATCCGGTCTTTGGTTGTTATAACGAAACCTTTGATTTGTTTCTTCCCTACTGTTACGTCACGTATGTTTTTGTATTACACGTTTCTACCCCACGGGACAGGTTAATAAAACCTCACGGTCATCCTGATTCTCGAACTCAAATAATTGTAATTTTTAACGTAAATCATCGTTGTCTTGTTCGATCATCGTTTTGCAATTAGTACCTCTTGTTTTCTTCACCGAAACTTGTTACTATAGACAGTATGTAAAACCACCGTGGGTCTGTCCTCTTATATTGCTTGGTGTAAACAGAACTATACTCTGCCATCACTTTATACCTTGTGACATATGAAGTAACATTAAATTGTCTATCTTCTCTGTTGTTCTATCGTACGCCTCCCGGGCTACGGGGTTAGTTAATCTAACAAACCTTCATATACAATATTAAAACAAATATTGTTAACATTTATCGTGTTGCACTTAAACGTAACCCTGCTACGCGATAGGAGAGATCCTTAAAATACCCGCCATGATACGAGAAGTTCGTTATAATTACTTTATACTCTTAACTAAATGTCATTGAGTTTGTCGTGTGTCATTAAGTTGTCATGAGAACCGCCCCTTTTTGGTTGTGTGTCATTAATTTGTTATGAGAACCGCTTTTGTGTATAATTGTGTACTTGTATAACCTGTACACCACACGTGAAGACGTTACAATACTCACCATGAATCGTGCGAACGAAATAATATCAAGCCTTTGTGTGCGTACTATGCAATGTAGCCCACAATCTTTTTTTTATTCAACGCCAATGCCCGTGGACTTCCTGTTTTTCTCCTTCTTTCCAAAAAGAAAGAAGCCCAGGAATATCTACTATCTCAAAAGGACTAGTTTTCAGCGTCACTGTCAACTATGGGGCATAGTGCCGCAGGAGTTAATCGATGGGCACAAAACCACCAAACTCGTCGTCTGGGAAACGAATAAGAAAAATCCCAGGTTTGTGAAATTGGAGCGACGGTCTATCTTTTCTCACAATCAAGTAGAAGTTTTTAAACGACCCCTAATCTTTTGCCAAATACACGCGAAAGATTAGCTTTTGGTATAATGTGTATTCATTCTCATCTCATTGTTTTTAATATTATCCGCCTTGGTTAATGTAAAGAGTCAGGAAACATGCTGGTGGATTATGTTTCATCCTCACATAGAGCTTGAATTGGAAATTAGTCCAGTCTCTAGCAAGTTTCGTCACTCAACTCCTTTCCATCCCTTTCCTTTCTCCCCACCCTCATGTTCTCAAACATGTTATGAAGTGGAAAACCTGTTGTTGACCATATTTCTCCCTCACTTGGAGTTTGAATCGGTGACAGGCTTTCTTCCTTAGTCTCTTCGTATGTCTCATCATCTTCATCCTGGTTTCAATGAAACACATTCATGAATATTGGACACGTATGGCATGCTCTTGGCGTACCGTCTGTCTCTTTGACAACCTTTATCCACGAATTAGTTTCTCTGCTTTGCCGTGACTCGTTCACGACTTCTTGTCTTGTTCTTTGAAATTCTAATAATTAAAATAATGTTACCACCTTATGTTAACATAGGCCATGGAAGGCCGGTTGTTTTTCAACCAAGGTATTTTGTTACCCGGCAAAGCCAGGTTATCCTAATAAAGGATAATGTTCAGGAATGTAACCTTAAATTAGTTAGGAATCTCTCTCTCTCTCTCTCTCTCTCTCGTTCTCTCTGGGTCTGTGGTCAAAACCTCGTTTGTTTTATTCTCTGGACACATTTTGTTTCTCTCCAAACCTTTTCTTCATTGGTCTCTAGGCAGGTAAACTTCAAGAATTTTGCTTTAATAATAATTTCTCCCGGATTTAAAAAGAAGCCCAGAAGGATATCTTCACCGGCAGCCAAGCCGAGCTTCACTTCCTGGCAGCCCTCGCTGTGGTTACGGAGGTCCCCTTGCTGCCATTTTCTACATATTTGTTCCTGAAAGCATGGACCATACCGTACATATGTATGTTGTCTTGTTGTGCCACTGCGAGCCGAGTTGTCCCACTATACATAACGACACTCTGGACTACCTCTTGGGTGCGCTAGCCCTTGGGTTTTGTTCCTGCTCTCGCTACCAAGCCAGTTTTGACGTCTCTTGCTCTGTCATGCAGTGACGCATACCATGTCATGTGTAAACCATTATTACCTTGACTCACCAGTATTCGCTGAATGCGTACTTTTACAAGTTATTCCGAGCTACATTATGCTTCGATAACTATTATATACGATCCGTGCCCACCATAATGGCACATTAGGATTCGTACTGGCATGTCTGCAGATCCTGGATCCTCCTCTTCAACGACCTCTGTAACCATAGCCTCCGCACTGCAACCACAGTCTCCACGTAACCTTCGACGTCTACGATGAAATAAAGTGTTTTCTCCAAGGCCCTAGTGTACTCCTGAGTGTTATCTCAAATGGGTCAGATTACAGTGATAATGTAATCCTTTTAGAGTCTGTGAAATCACGTCTCTTCGTAATTCTTCGAAACTCTCCGCATCTTGTCAAAATCATAAACAAATCTACCTTAGCTTCCAGACCAATGAAGTCACACATTTTTTATCTCTTTTTTCAATTGCATAACCTTGTTTTATTGTTCTTCCAATTGCATAACCCTGTATGTTGTTTCACCCCTCTATGTTTTAACTGCTTGGTCCTTATATTCTATGTACCCCCCTCCCTACCCTTGCAAACATTGTTACCTAGCCTATGGCATAAGCTAGTTTTTTTTTTTATGTTTTAGTCAGTTTTCTCTCTGGTCAACAAATCTCTCTCAAATTCCCGTTGGTAGCTTAGAGGATTCTTGCCCTAGTGCTCCATTGCCACGTCGCTTTTTTCCAAGAGCGGGGGGAAGTGTTACGAGACGCCCTACGAGTAAACTCCCGCTTCCCCCTTGCAAGGATCGACATGCCTCCCCTCCCCGCAGCGGTCCCGCGGAAGGCTAGCCGCAAGCCGCTCTACGAGTAAATTCTTACTCCCCCCCTTGAAAGGATTGACATACCGCACCCCTCCCCTGCGGGCCTGCTAGGAACGCGTTCCCCCGCCGCCAGAAACCAACGGGCCGCCGATTCGATAGGCCGTGCTTCTCGCTGTGCGCTCGGTAATATTCCCGGGCGTGTCGATCTCCATAGAAGTATACACGGCCGTGGACCATGGCCCGCTCCACTCGCCATCACTGTCACCTAGATTGGACCCTGGACTGCTTCCCCCCCGGCTCCCTGCCGCAGACAACAAGCTGTGAGTCGTTTCCTCGATTTCCCTCTTTTTAAATGTGTCCCCTAGCCCTACACGGTTGATACGATCACACCCCAGAGAGATTTGAGAGATCCCTTCGTAGGAAACACCTAGCTAGGCCCTGTTGTTGATTTGTGATTACTAATTATGTTGTTGCTAGATGTTGTAATTGTGTACACCAGTCAATACAGATATGATTTCACCTAGCTACCTCTTTCATTTGACGGATCGCGTGGGCGAGTTTTGGCAATTACCTATGTAACCTTTACCCCCCATAGCTACCTACAACCCTGACGAGGAGAGCTTTCCCGCCTGCCGAGAGTGGAGGTAATCCACCTCTTACCCGCCTTGGTATAAGTAACTGATGGTTACTCCTTCAAGGCTCTTGCAAGATTCTAATTTTTTTTGTTAAACGAAGCTACATTTATTTATTTTGAACGAATCTAGACCTCCAGTGTCCATGCATACGTTGTTAGTAAGCAGTATGCAAGTGCTTAACAGGAAAAACAAAATGCAAAAAATAGGTTAGTAAGACAAAGATAAATTAAACAGGGCAAAAGAAAAACTCATTCATGAGGCTCCATGAGGCGGCATTGCATCTGTAAAAACCCGCAAGCACCTGCATAAAATAGAGAACATAAGTAATACAATAAATCTCAAATCAATTGGCAAGTACCAACAAAAAATGTGAATGGCTTTCGGTCTGATCATAAACTACACTTAGCTTCCGTGTCCCTTAGCCAACCACTCAGTGAAGCCTCAAAGAATGTTAACTGAATATTTGGGGTAAAATACCCGAAGACTAAAAGAAAATTCAGCGTTGGGTAGTCAGAGGCAGGACAAACGATAGTCAAGGTCATCTGATCAAGCCTCAAGCCTGCACATGTCATTGGGGGAGGCGCAGATAGATTTGAGAAGGATCTGCAAAATTAGTAATGTAACTAAAGATGAAGCAGGGACGAGGTCCAGCACACCCCCGTATGGGGATAGGGGAAAAAAATTGGAGTTCAGTTCATCCAGTAAAACATTGAAACAGTTAAAGACAAACAAAACAAAACAAGGAACATGGCATAAATGAACAGGTAGTATAGTAATTATTAACAAAACAAATCGCAAGGCAATTATATACATTTTTTTAAAACATAGTGAACAAAATAATATAATAACGCGAATGTAAAATATAACATGTAAATCCTAATATATAATAAAATAAAAGAAATAACAAATTACAGAAACGCAAAACACATAAATCATAACAATTAAATCCAAGCGGTAAATGTAAAGGAATCATAAAGAGTGTCCGTGAATTCAGAAGCAAAATACACCTGGTACCTAAGTTGTTTTACAGCTACTCAGCAACTCTAAGAACAGGCCATCTCTCAACCCAAACTTTCGTGAATTTCATCAGGCACTCAAAGTTCACCTTATTCAGACGAGATCTGTATTCCAAGCAGGTCTCGTAATAACTTGTAAACCATCAATCATTTCGTCTCGAGCATCCGTCAAAATCTCACAGTGCCACAAAATGTGCTCGGCTGTTTGGTCGGTATCACCACAAGCGCAATTGGGATGGGATGATAGAGCCAGTCTGTGAAGTGTACCTCTAAACTCCCCATGCCCAGAAAGCAATTGGGTGATATGGTGGTCCATTAAAAGATATGCCCCTTCCATTCTTCCCGCCTGCCGACAGCATTGAGCTAGCTGAGAGAGCAAAAGGTAGGTGGTTCCCCCCCCCCCCCCCCCCCCCTCCGGGACCACTACAATGTGTTGGGTCAACTCGCACGAACCAGCCGTCGCCAATCGCCTTGGGGGCGATCCAGGGCCAACTCGAACTCCAACCTTCCAACTCGAACTTCCAACGCACGAACTACCCCTCCACACAATCGTCCAAACATTTGAAGTTGGAAGTTGGCCGCAGTGTGGCCCGACCTTATCTAAATAATTATTGCTCGTATTACCATTGTCTAACGCTTCCGTTGAAAGGAAATTCAATGTGCTTAAAAATTTTAAAACAGAAATGGCATTCATACAGATGCCGTGGTAGCGTTGATGACTACTCGAGAAGGGATTGAGAATAAAGGAAGTTTGAAGTTTAATCTTTCAAATAAAATGTTATCCAAAAAAATATGGCATTAAATGTGTTGTTAATAAAGTCTTATTGCAAATTACTAACTAAATAATTTAACTCCTTGTTTGAAATTATTGGTCTCAATATCAATTAACGAAAAAAAAATAATTTGGTTAAACTACGTTTTAACACTAAAATACAATTTTATTTTAATTTCTTTAACTTTATTATTTTTTGTCTCAAATCTGGCACGTTGTGCGTGTAATTCTTTGACCAATAGGTCAATGGTGTAATTACATTACATTATTTTTTGTTTTAATTTTTTTATAACTATACAATTTATTGGCACACCGCCACCTTATTGAATATTTTTTTATCCATTTCCTTAATTTTGGATCATGTGAACATTGTTTGTTGGGTTGTAACCTATTTTTAAATCTTTAATATATGTTAATCCTGACAGTGTTCCAAATGAAATAGATCAATAAAAAATGCTAATTTCATGCTTGGAGGCAGAATTATAAAGGGACTTGTGGGAAAACTGTGGGGAATTTGGTATTTCGTTCTCCCCAATTTGGGGATTTTGAATTATTGTGGGTATTGTAGAACCTAAGCCTCGGCAACCCTGCTCATGGTTTATTTATGGGCATCCATAAATATACCTGTGGTCATCAATCCAAATCACTATCACCATATTAGTTCATTTATGACTATAACGTTGGATTGGTTTATTTATAATCACGTTCTTATAATAAAAAAATCATGTTGGAATTTGGAATATTTGATGTCAAATGGATTATTATTAGTTTTTGGGGTATTATGCAGTGTTGCGCTACCTCCTTATTTAGCCAACGTTTCGGACAGCGTTGCAGTGTCCATCATCAGGGCAGATGTGTAATAGTTAGGGGTGATGTCTGTACTTATCTACTTAGGAGCGATACCGTGTCGCCAGCTCCACTCCTCTACGAGCTGGCGCTACAATATACTTCAACATGTTTTTTTGCGTTTAGCCTTGATGTGACCGTCAATTACCGGATACCAAGAACTATTGACCTAGCTCCGTCGTCTCTATTAATATTTATAGGATTTTTGTGAATTTCAATTGCCTCCGTAATCAGGCGTGCTCTATGAGTTTTGGGTCTTCCCAGGACCTCAGGGACAAATCCAAAGTAATGGCCGGTTTCGATTAAGTGCTCGGCGATTGCCGATTTGTCAGGGTGGCCAAGTGTACAGGCACGAAAGTGTTCTGATATCCTTTTGGAGATTGTCCGCTCTGTTTGGCCTACATACACCTTGTCACATCCAGAACAGCTGAGTTTGTACACTCCATCTGTTTCTAGAGGAAACTTGGTCTTTGCAGGCCTCAAAAAGTCTCGTATTTTTGTCGTGGTTGCGAAGACAGTCTTGATGCTTTCTTTTTTCAATAGCCTGGCAATTCTGTCTGTCACATTGTGAACGTAAGGCAGGAAAGCGCAGCCCTTTGACTCTTGTTCAATTCTGTCTTCGTTTGGTGCAGATTTGGCTCTTATGATTTGCCTTGTCTGCCTTGCTGGGTAACCGTTACGCTCCAGTGCATCGGTCAGTTTTGTAAGTTCTGCTCCGATTTTTGTTTTTTCACATATTCTGGTCGCTCGGGTCACCAATGTTTGGATAAGTCCTCTCTTCTGCGCTGGGTGGTGATGGGAATCAGCATGTAGATACCGATTTGTATGAGTTGGTTTTCTATACACTGTGTGTCCTAGACTACCATCTTCTTTTCGCATCACCTCCACATCTAGAAAAGGTAGGATCTTAGGCCTTGTGCGCAATAGCGGCTAGCCGCGTAGGCGGTCAACCGCGCGGCTAGCCGCATTTTTTTATTTTAGTATGCAACCGCTCATATCCGTACGCACCCAACCGCCGAAAGATTTCATACTAAAATAAAAATGCGACTAGCCGCGCGGTTGACCGCCTACGCGGCTAGCCGCTAGTGCGCACAAGGCCTTGGAGTCATTTTCCAGCTCCATTGTGAACTTAATTTTAACATGGAGTGAGTTGAGATGGTCGAGAAATTCGTTCAGTTTCTCTGTTCCATGAGGCCATGAAGACATCGTCGACATACTGCCACCATACTTGGGAACAACCGAAGCTGTGTCGAGTGCCACTTCCTCAAACTTCTCCATAAAGAAGTTGGCGAGTACTGGTGACAACGGACTGCCCATCGCAACTCCTTCCACTTATTCAAAAAGTTCACCCTAGAATACAAAATATCCCGTTTTAAGGCAGTGTTCAAAAAGTTTACAAATATCTTCCTCGTAGATCTCTCTGAGCATAGTCATGGAGTCTTCCAGAGGCACATTCGTGAAAAGGGACACAACGTCAAAACTGACCAAAGTATCTCAGTCTTAACCTTCTTAAGCTTACTGATCAGATCTGTGGAATCCTTAATCCAAGATTCAGTTTTCCCAGTTTGCATCTGCAGTAATCTTGAGAGGTATTGAGAAAGTTTGTACGTCGGTGCACCAATAGCACTGACGACCGGTCTCATTGGGATGTCCTTTTTATGAATTTTCCTTTTTTTGAATTTTTCGGAACCACGACAAAAATATGAGACTTTTTGAGGCCTGCAAAGACCAAGTTTCCTCTAGAAACAGATGGAGTGTACAAACTCAGCTGTTCTGGATGTGACAAGGTGTATGTAGGCCAAACAGAGCGGACGATCTCCAAAGGGATATCAGAACACTTTCGTGCCTGTAAACCTGACCACCCTGACAAATCGGCAATCGTCGAGCACTTAATCGAAACCGGCAATTACTTTGGATTTGTCCCTGAGGTTCTGGGAAGACCCAAAACTCATAGAGCACGCCTGATTACGGAGGCAATTGAAATTCACAAAAATCCTATAAATATTAATAGAGACGACGGAGCTAAGCTTAATAGTTCTTGGTATCCGGTAATTGACGATCACATCAAGGCTAAATGCAAAAAAACATGTTGAAGTATATTGTATAGCCAGCTCGTAGAGGAGTGGGAGCTGGCGATACGGTATCGCTCCTAAGTAGATAAGTACAGACATCACCCCTAACTATTACACGATCATCGAGATCGATCGATCGGAGATTCGCTCAGTGACTGCCGCCAGCGACAGTCGCTTCTGTGATAACAGCTTTTTTCGCTCCCGAACCGCTCTGTCTGGCTCGTGTTTACACGGCCAGACACCTGCTATCTTGGTAGCCAGCCGGACGCCATCTGGCTCACTGCCTAGGCCACCGCGCCGCCAACTGCCTTTCTCAAGGCAAAGAAGAAGAAGAAGAAGAAGGACGACCTGGCCCCACCGAGAGAGGAAGAATACAAGACCCCAACCATTATCAAGAGGAAAAACAGGACACCTGCCGTGCGGATGATCCCCGCGCGGCTCTGCGATCAATACCGGACCAAAACTGGGACCATCAAGGTCCCAGCCTCCCAACCAGAACAGCCACTGCTACCCCACACAGCTGACCCGAGGAGACCGCCCCTGCAGCCGGGTCCAGCCGCCCCCCAATAGGCCCAGCTTCGGGCTATGTGCCGCCCCCCAGATTCCAGCAGACGACCGCCGCAGCAGAATACCCGATGTACCTGGCCACCTTCAATAAGGAAGTGAATATGGGCTAGCTGAGGGCGGCAGTGAAATACCTCTGCCACTGCAGGATCCGCCTGCAAAAACACCGTAGCAACCATCTGCAGCACGGGACGCAGTGCTACCGCTGCCAAAACTTCGGGCATGGGTCCCGAAACTGCGCCCACACCGCGAGGTGTGTGAAGTGCTTGGTGGAGCATGCCTCGGCCGAATGCCCCAAAACTACAAGGGACGAGCCCGCCGCGTGCTGTAACTGCGGAGGCCCCCATCCCGCCAACTACAGGGGCTGCCCGAAGAGGATAGCCTACGTCGCTTCGCTACAGCAGCACCAGCGACAGAACCGGCGCCAAGCACCAGGAACCAGCGGGCCACATGCCCAGCAGACCTCGAGGACCAACGGACGCAGCTGGGCCAACGTGGCCCGCGGAACCACGGCCTCCCAACAGCGCGAGGAGCAGCGTGAGGAGCAGCACGAGGAGCAGCCCCGCTCGCAGCCCCATACGCAGTCCCGCACGCAGAAGCCCGCAGGAGAGGCATACACCGGCGTAGGAGACGCAAAACTGATGATGGCCCTGCTCCAGGGATTGAGACGTGTGCAGCCGCAGTTGGCCGCAGCTGGCTCCAACGAGGTGGAGAGGGCATGGATCCTGATGGATCTCATCACGTCCACCATCAATGTCTAATCCCCAGATGGTGAACGTCCTCCTGTGGAACGCCAACAGCATCCGATTCAAGACTGATGAACTGCTCGCTCTGGCAAATAACACTAATACTGACATTATTCTCATTTCAGAAACACATCTAAAACACGACACACCGTTGAGAGTGCCCGGCTTTGATTTACCGTAAAATTTCCAATGATTCTGACCAAGTTATGCTTCAAGAAGACCTTTTCACACTACATAACTGGTGTATTCAGAATGATATGTTTTTGAATATTGAAAAATGTTACATTATGACTTTCAGCCGTAACAGAATGCAAAAAGACTATGCATATTCCATAAATAATGCTCGATTAAATGCAGTTACAACCATCAGAGATTTAGGAATCATTCTTGATTCAAAATTTAAATTTGATGTACACGTCAGTGATATCACGACTAAATCCTTGAAAATGATGGGGTTTATACATAGAATATCTAAACCATTTAAAAAACCCCAATCCATTATAACCCTATACAACTCATTGGTCAGAAGCAAATTAGAATATGGTAGTGTTATCTGGAATCCACACTACTTAAAATATTCAAAAACTATTGAATCTGTGCAAAAAAAATTTCTGAGATTGTTATCATTTAAACTTGGACTAAATGCCTTACTCCAATCTTACGAGGAACGACTCCAATATTTTAAGTTTACAACTCTGGAAAAAAGAAGAAAAGTTGCTGACTTAATGAGTCTATACAAAATCATTCATGATAAGCTTGAAACAACTCACTGCCTGAGCAATATTCTTATTAAGGTCCCCAATAGACGTAATTTAAGGAATCAGAATATATTTCATCTTGAATTATTTAAAAACAATATTGCATACTTCAATCCACTGTCTCGGATGTGTCGACTGTATAATTCCATTGAATGTAACCATATAGACATCTATGCAAATAGTCTCGCTTACTTTAAAAAGCAAATTAACAATAGACTAACCTAACATGTAATTGAGAATTGAAAATACTTATCTTAATACTTATCTTGAACTTGAATGTGAATGGCTGTTCTTCACTCTATTTGTACTTTACTTTTTTTGTTTTTCTGTTTTTTTTACATCGTATATCGATCTTTTTTTATCTTTGTTATCTCTATATTGTATCATCACTATTTTTGTTATCTCTTTTTATACCTCCGTTTATATTTTGATATTCCTAATTTCTGTTAACAACTATTAAACTGTGCATTCTGTGAACATTTTTAAGTGGACTATTAACATGTACGCTTTTTACAATGCTAATCCAATGACTTTTTTCTGTTAATACTCTGTAAATGTTCCAAAACAATAAATAAATAAATAAATAAATAAAAGTTCACCGAGACGACCGATTGGAAGGAAGAGGTGGAGGTACCGCCATATTCGTTCGACAATCAATCACTTCTACAAGAATCCCTACTCCGAAGCTAAAAAGTACTGAGGCCACGATTATCGAAGTCATCATAGAGGATAGAGCGCACACCTTCATCGCCGCCTACAGCAATGAAGCCAACCGTCTGGTGAGAGAAGACCTGGATAAACTACTTAATTTGCGCCCAATTGTTGTTTTAGGAGGAGACCTGAACGCAAAACACACCTATTGGAATAACTACAGAGGCAACGCGAATGGGAAAACGCTCTTCACGCATATGCAGACACATAACTACTCGATAATGGCACCGGACAAACCGACATTCCACTCAATACACGCAAAGTACCCTAGTACTCTGGACATCGTACTCGAGAAAAACGCTAAATCGATCTCGCCACTGCGCACGCTGGATGAACTTTCGTCGGACCACCTGCCCGTGAGCTTCAGTATCGGAGGGACAACTTCAAGGAGCCCTAGAAAACAGCGAAATTACAAAGACGCTGATTGGGAAGGATTCAAGAAAGAGATAAACTAACGAATACACCTCACGTCGGGGACTCTGCGCTCGAAGGAAGAAATCGACGAGGCAGCAAGCACTCTCACGGAAATCATACAACATGCACAAGACACATTCATACCTCTCAAAGAAGCACACACATACACGATCAAGCTTCCCGAGCACGTATTATCGCTCATCAAGGAGAAGAATCGCCTGCGACGCATCTATCATAGCACGCGCGACGGCTACTTCAAAACGGCTTACAACACGCTACAGCGGGAAATCAAGCAAGAAATCACCGACCTCAGACGCGAACTTTGGACGAAGAAAGTTACATCACTCACGCCAAAGGACAACAGCCTATGGAAAATGGCAAAAGCACTGAGACGCGAAGATCACACGATTCCCCCGCTAGAGAAGCTAGACGGATCAGGGCTGGCACTTTCACTTGAAGAAAAGGCAAACGCGCTCGCCGACGGATTCGAGAGAGCCTACGCAGCCACGGACGGCCTATCCGACCCGGAAACGGATCGACTTGTAGAAGAGTCTCTACGAAATCTCGAGCAAGCCGAGCAGACGAACGCCGTCGATATCCACTTCAGCACGCCAAGCGAAGTAGCCGTCATCATCAGACGATTGAAGACAAATAAAGCGCCTGGAAGCGATCAAATACACAACATTCTACTCAAACATCTACCGCAGAAAGCCATCATTTACATCACAAAGCTGTTCAATGCCTGCCTCATCATCGGACATTTCCCTTAGATCTGGAAAACGGCGACCGTGCTGCCCTTCTCCAAGCCAAACAAGGACAAGAAGCAGCCGACAAACTATCGGCCGATCAGTCTACTTTCCACGCTGAGCAAGGTATTTGAACAGGTTATACTCAACAGGCTGCTTCCACAACACGAAGAAAACAACACTTTGCCAGACGAGCAGTTTGGATTCAGAAAGAGGCACTCCACTACCCATCAACTTACCAGAGTAGCGGAATTCATCGCCCGAAGATTTAACGAACATCGCTACATCGCCGCTGCACTGCTAGACTTGGAGAAGGCATTTGACACCGTTTGGATCAAAGGGCTACTGCACAAATTGCACCAAACAAACACGCCCATATACCTAACGAGAGTGATTCAAGAATACCTAAAGGACAGATCCTTCCGAGTTTTCATCAGGAACGCGCTGTCATCGCTACGTGAGATTCCAAAGGGCGTGCCGCAAGGAAGTCTACTCGGACCTCATCTATTCAATATATTCACACACGACATCCCCCGTGACGAGAGATGCAAGCTATCTATTTACGCAGACGACGTCAAACTTTACGTTTCCTCCGCTACTTCCCAGAACCAAGCTCCTGATCTACTACTCGCTCATTCGACCGGTAATGACATACGCTATTCCCGTGTGGAGTAGTATTTCTCACTCCGACCACTCGAAACTACAGACGCTACAAAATCTCTGCATTAAAATCGCATACAACACTAGAATCAGAACGGATTCCGTCCGTGACTGCCGACCGAGACAGTCGCGCCTCTCTGGCTTCGCAAAATGCCATACTCCACCGCCGTCGTCGCTTGTTCCGCTCCAGTTTCGTGAATACCACAAAGTGCCTTTCCCAGCAAAGGAACATTTCTACCTCAGTGAACATTCTACCCCAGTGTCGTTACCCAGTGTCTCGAGGTTTACCCACAAACAATCAGTGCTTTCTCCCGCCAAATTCTACAGACTATCAGTGACTAACTTTTGTGTTCCCCAGTGTTATCCCGATCCAAACAACCATGGCTTCCCCTCTCCCCCTCTCATCCAGCCCTAACCCAGAAGAGTACGAACGCCTTACCCTCGAGATTGAGTCCTTTCTTGAAAAACACCCCGACCCCAACAACATGTCTCCTGAAGAGATAGACCATGTCTGCTCCCTGGCCTTCCGCAGAGTTCATGGTTCCCCTCCCAACTCCCCCTGCAACTCACCCCAACCCGATTCAGAATACTCCTCCCCATCAACCCCCCCCCCCCCCTCCTCATCTCTAACCCCCGCCCAAACAACCCCCCCCAACCCCCCCCTTACTGTCACCCAAACCAACCGCCCTACCGATGGCCCCTCCATCACCCCTCAAACCGACCACCCCCTTATCACCCCTCAAGATATCCGCCCCACTACCACCCCTCTAACCGTTTGCCCTCCTATCGCCACCCTAGCCGATCGACCCCTCACCGCTCCCCAAACTGTTCGCCCCCTCGCTGCCCCCCGCACAAATCTCCCCCCCACCGCCCTCAACACCGATCGCACTCCCAACGCACCCCCTACCGACAGCCCCCCCCTATCCGTCAGCGCTTCCTTCGCCCCCCAAACCGCTCGCCACCCCACAGCCTCCCCAACCATCTACCCCATCACCTCTCGTCTGCCGACCACCCCCCAACCCATCGGCTCCCCCAACCCCCCCCCTAATCTCTTCTCTACTCCCCAAACTACTCCCCCCAATTCTTCAAAACACCCTCATCCAGATCAAAAAAATCCCCACCCCACATCGTACCACCCACCGACCTGCCACTACCCCACTAAATTCCCCCTCCCCTCAAAGCCCCCTCACCCCCCTCCCCGTCCCTCAAATAGTGGTAACCACCCAGTTGTTCCCTCGTCCCGCAGTAAAAAAGAAAACCAACCTCAAACATCCCCTCCGTAATAATCCTCCCCCATCTTGCAGCCACGTCCTTTGCAACTAAAAATAAAAAAAATAAAAAATAAATAAATAAATAAAATAAAAATTATTAACAAAAAACAAACGGTCCGGTGCTCCATAAGCCCGTTATTCAAAAATCAAAAATCAGAATCAGAACGAATTTGAAAAGACTACATGCAAAAGAAGACATTCCAACATTATTCGAATACACACACCGACTGACAGACCGATTTTACAAATCTCTGAGACACAGTAAAAATAGACTTATAAAGGAAATCGGTCAATACAATGCACCTAGTGACTTTACTTTCAGATATACACACAGACTACCTAAACATATTCTGATGGACCTGAACCACATCTGGTATGAACCAGATTCAGACGCGGACGAATGAGCGAGCAGTAGGTATTCCTAACTACCAGACGCCCCCCTGTAACTTATGTTTACATATCTATTTATATATCTAGATAATATTGTATAATATGTATGTTTATGTATGTTTATTATAAAAATTCCCATAAAGTATATATTTCACATAAAAACAGACACATACACCCCACACCACAAAATACAGGATTTCATATACTGAAATCACTGAAGGCCGACCAGTTTCATGTTGACTGTCGGCCGACTCTTCCCGGATGAGGTTTTTCATGGTTTCCTCATTCCCAAAGGCATTGGAGGACCCACCACTTACCCGCCCTGGTATAGGTAACAGATGGTTACCCCTTCAAGGCTCTGGACTCTAATTTTTTTGGTAAAAACGACTCTACATTTGAAAACGAAACTAAACCTCCAATGTCCCTGCATACGTTATTAATAAGCAGCATGCAAGTGCTTAGCAGGAAATACAGATACAATATGTGTTAGTATGACAAAATATATACAAGACAGTGGGACAGGTTGGTGAAAGTCCACGAGGTGGCAAGCGCTGGGTGATTGTATCCAGCGTATCCTACAAGCACCTGTTTGGGAGGAAGACACAGTAGATAAGTAATAAGGGCATGGCAAACGGTTGGGAGTCCTCTCCAATCGATTGGCAGTCCCAGCAAGAATGCGCATGACGTTCGGTCTAGTCGTGAACCACACTCAGCTTCCGCGCCCCTTAGCCGGTTCCTCGGTGATGCCTCAAAGAAAAGTAAATGGGAGATTGGGGGGAAATACCCGACGAACCTAAGGAATTCAGCGTCGAGTAGCCGGAGGCAAGGCGAAGGAGAGCCGAGGTCGCCCCCCCAAACCTAAAGCCTGCACATGTTGCTGGGGGTGGCGCAATTGATTTTAGAGGGCACCGTGCCATCGTCAACCGACTCCTGTTGATGCAAGGACGAGGTCTAGCGCACCCCCAGAAGGGGAAAAAGAAACATAACAAAATAGATAGATGCAGTTCAGTTCAGCCTTCTGAGCGAAGCAAAGTAGCATTAGCGCCGTTTACACGCACACTTCGGAGCGACCGAGTCCCGCGCCACTTCAGGCCGCCGCGCAGAAAAGTCTCACAGTGAACTGCGCTGTAAACCTATCGGTCTTTACTTTTCTGCGCGGCGGCCTGAAGTGGCGCGGGACTCGGTCGCTCCGAAGTGTGTGTGTAAACGGCGCTATTGTGAGACTAAAAAGAAAAAGAGAACAAAGAAACCAAAACGAACTAAAAAAACAAAGTCGAGTATGTTAGTTGTATCAATAGTGTTCCTTGGAATATGAAGCTGGAAAAAAAATAAAATCACACAAAAATGATGGAAAATAATGAAAATAATAAACAGGTATCTCGATAAAACATCGTCTAGCATAGCTTGGTTAAATCTAAAAGAAACCATGTGAAAAGAAATAAAATAGGCATAAAAAAGATAGTCACACAAAAATAAAAGAAATAGGGAAAAAAATGTATACAATAGAATAAGGTAATTATCGGTTCGGACTGGCCACGCTTATTACGAATAATTTTTAGAAAAAAACTTTAGATTCGCCTTAATTACTATAAAAGGAAACTTTTTGGCTTTGGGGCGGCGGAAAATAATGCATTTTAATTTTCAATTGCATAAAACCAAAATTCTCTTCGCGAACCGACGCAGCGAAAATCCGCAGCCGTAGCTGTCACTGTTATGGACTGTAGCTGACTTCGTGGGATACCTACATGAAATACCGCGAATCACAAACCATGTTACATAAACCTAGCGTAGCCGCTAAGCCACTTGAAAACTGGGATGTTTTTCTTGCCTTGACGCGAGTAGGCGTTATAAAGGGGCACTTTCTTTTGTATCACAAACCATGTTACACAAACAAGCCCGCTAGACAAATTTCATAATTACGCGCCTTATCCCACGAAGTCAGCTACAGTCGTATTAGCTCTTGTTAATTTATCAAGGATACCAACATCACAGTGACATGTACGGCCGCGGATTTTCGCTGTGTCAGTCGCGAAGCGAATTTTGGTTTTATGCAATTGAAAATTAAAATGCATTATTTTCCGCCGCCCCAAAGCCAAAAAGTTTCCTTTTAAAGTAATTAAGGCGAATCTAAAGTTTTTTTCTAAAAATTATTCGTAATAAGCGTGGCCAGTCCGAACCGATATTTACCGATAAAGGTACCAAAGATAGATATGATATAACAAAAAAATGCAGATATAAAGCATAAAACATAAAATTCTTGCAGTAGATGTAATAAAGTAAAGGGAATGTCCGTGGATTCAAGAGCAGATACACCTGGCAACTACATGATTTTACAGCTAGTCAGCGACTCTAAGATCAGGCCATCTCTCAACCCAGACTTTCGTAAATTTCCTCAAACACTCAAAGTTCACCTTATTCGAAACGAGATCCGCGTTCCAAGCTGGTCTCGTAGTAACTTGCAAGCCATCGAGCATTTCCTCTCGGGCATCCGTCAAAATCTCGCAGTGCCACAGAATGTGCTCGGCTGTTTGATCAGTATTACCGCAAGCGCAGTTAGGATGGGGTAATAGAGAGAGACTATGAAGTCTCCCTCTGAACTCCCCATGACCGGACAGAAGTTGGGTCACATGATGATCCCTAGTGATGTACGCCCCTTCCATTCTGAGTTTAACTGACGGGAAGAAGGAGAAAGTCCACCTTCCCGTATTTGACCTATCCCAACGTTCCTGCCATTCTCTCAAAGTTCTTTCTCGCATCTCTCTAAGAAGTCCTGGGAGGGAAACCGCTCCACCTGGTATTAGCTCAATACCATTGTACCGGACGTGTCGACGAGGGAAAGAAGATTCCCTTCCGGACATCTTCTTCCTTTATTTTTAAGAAAGATTAAATATATTTTGTAGACAAAGACGAGGATGAGTTCCCTCACAGGCCGTCCTCGTCTCTTTAAATAACGTAGGATTGAGGGTTAGAGGCAAATAATATGCTAATAATTATGTTCACAATTAAAATGTACCCTGTTTGAATAAAGACCAGTTCCCTTTGCCCCAAGAACGGGCTCCTCCTGGTCGTCTTGGCCGGGGGTGAAATCCCCCCGCGTGGACGGGCAGGCACGGCTTCCTACCCTTCCCCTCACCTACCCACCGGGCGGACCAATAGGAACGCTCCGTCTGGGGGAGTAGGTATTTTTGAATCGGAAATACACGAAAGGCTCCGAATGTTTTGTCAAATTATGGGAGTTCGGTCTAATCTGTCACCGAATAAATGATATGGACAGATAGACCGGACTCTCCTCTATGTTAATAAATATCTCTGATGAATGTATAATTAATAATTTTTTTTTTTTTTTTTTTTTTTTTTTTTTTTTTTTTTTTTTTTTTATTGAAATAATAGATAATACATAATATAATCAACAAACAAGTCCTGCTAAGCCAATTGAATCGGCTTGTCAACAGGTGCTTATATTTTAGTTACATATTTATACATATTTAAAATTTACATCTTATATCTACAGATACAACATTTTTTCATACATATCAAAATCAATATAAATCTTTTTTTTCCGATAGCCAATTTTTCACCATATATTTAACCTTATTCATAGAATTACATTGCTTTATAGTGTCAGGTAATAAATTAAATATCTTCGGTATGATATATTCAAACGTTCTCTGTCCGTACTTATTGTTAAATTTCGGAACTATTAACCCGTCGTTACGCGTGAATCTAGTGCTGTATTTATGTTCTAATTTCTCTTTATGCTGCGGGGTAAATATATGTTGAATTATAATTTTGTGCCAAAGTATTGCCTTAACAGGTAAAATTTTGGCACTCTGAAACAGCAACGGTTTATTTTGTCTCTGTTTGAAAATATTAGGGACGACCAATAATTTTACAATTGCGTTTTGTACAACTTGCACTTGTTTCAGATTGGTTATAGAAGTATTTCCCCATATTGTTAATCCATATCTTATAATAGATTCTGCTAGTGACATATAAATTATTTTAAGTGTTTCAATTGATAGGAAAAAATTTAATGTGTACATTCTGCCAGCAATCGATCTGAGTCTTTTACAGGTTTTTTTTATATGTTTGTCCCATTTAAAAAAACAATCTACAGTAACACCAAGATACACGTATTCCGAAACTAATTCTAAGCTTTCACATTTACAATTAGTTGGAATATTTTTATGAATGCAATTAAAATTATGAGATATAATATTAGGATTAAATTGAAATTTGGCATTAGGTGATCTTATATGCATTACTTTAGTTTTTTTAGCATTTATTAATAGTCCTGCATCATGTGACCATTTACAGAGTTGATTAAAGTCAATTTGCATGAGTTCAATTGCAATTTTTAGATCTTTATGTGATATGACCAATGCCGTATCATCTGCGAATACAAAATGTTTCACAAAAGAGAAAAGTTTTTTCATTATGGTTACATAAATTATATATAGTGTAGGTCCTAATATGGAACCTTGTGGAACTCCTGCAGATACATTTTTTGTTTTACTAAAAGTATTATTTATTTTGATACATATTTTTCTATCTGTAAGATAATCTTTAAATAAATTTAACACATTTCCTCTTATTCCAATTTTTTCTAGTGTTTTAAGCAGTTTTTTGGAGTTAATTGTGTCAAAAGCTTTAGAGTTATCAATAAATAAAACAATAACATGTAATTTATTATTCAATTGGTTATTTACGTAATTGGAAAAATCTTGCAGTAGTTTTTCAGTATTTTTTTTTCTTTGGAAACCATATTGACTTGGATCAATGATAGAGAATTTTTCAATATAATTATTTAATTTATTTGATAAAAATTTTTCAAGAATTTTTTCTAATGCTGGTAGAATACTAATAGGCCTATAATTTCCCAGTTCAATGTGTTTTCCACCTTTAAATATTGGTCTAGTAATACTACATTTAAATTCTTGTGGAATTTTTGATTGATTTATTATCAAATTTATTAAATGAGTAATTATTGGCCCAAGAGTTTTTATATTTCTTTTTAAATCAAACATTCTTATATTGTCAATACCTGTGCTTTTAGAGTTTTTCATTTTTTTAACAATGTTTTCAATATCGGTTATAGTAGCTCTTGGTATATATAAACTGTGAGGTAGTTCTTCCAGTACTATATTAGTAGCTTTGTGATTGCATTTATGTAACATGTTGCTGATGCTATCCGAGAAGTAATTCACAAAATCATTTGACACAGAATCCTCAGTTCTATCTTTTAACATATATCGTGTTATAGTTTGATCACAATCGTTTTTGGGTTTACGTCCTAAAATATTATTTATCTCGTCCCAGGTTTTTTTTGTATCATTAAAACAGTTTTTAAATTTATTATTATAGTAGTTCGTTTTATCTTTATTTATGAGTTTATTGACAAGGTTTCGTGTTTTTTTATATTCTGTTTCATATGTTTTGTTTGTTGGTGTACTTTTCCATTTTTTATAAAGTTTATCCCTTTTATTTATATGACATAATAATTCACTGCTTACCCATTCATTTATTGCATAAGGTCGTGTATTCGGTTTTTGCACTATCGTTTTAGAACTACTCTTGTAAAAATTGTTAAATAAAGATTTTATTTTTTCATATAATGAAATACAATCCCTCTCCTCTATAAGTTTACTCCAGTTATAATCTTTGATATACCGATCAATAACCTTTTGTGAGATGATTTGAATATACTTATTTGAAAAGTCTACCTGACGTTTATGAGATTTTATATTAATAGCAGTGATATAATGATCGGCAATATTATTTTCACAGACGCAAGCTGTTATTTTTTTGCCTCTAAATTTGGCAAATATATGGTCAATACACGTGCGACTAATTTGTCCATTTAATACAGCTTCTCTGGTTACTACATTAATGCATTTAGTTAAATAATGATTAGTAAGTAAGTTTTCATATGAAGTTATGATATATAATGATTTAGATATTTAAGTTTCCCTGACGAAATGTGGGTGCAGGGACCCCATTGAAAGTTATTTGACATGCCATAATAAAATTAAATAAATTACTAAGGGAGAGGTCGTGGGGGTCAAACATAAGAGAAGGATAAGGGGAAGAGCTGAGACAACAGAGAACTCTGCTGTGTAGCCCGCAGCAGAGGTTATAGCCCGCCAAAACTCGAACCGCCGGAAAAATGGGCAAAAGGTTCGAGCCCACCCGCGCCGGCGGCAAGGGCAAGGGGCCGGCTATAAATACAGCGGTACCCCGGGAACATCGAGCATTCATCAGTAGCATTCGACAAGAAGCGTTTCCAACGCACACACGCACTTGACAAACTCGATCTGGTACCGTCTCAAGCACTTCTCCGCCTCTTCTGCCTGACCTAAGGACCTCTTCCCGGACTTGACTTGAAAAACTTGGATTTCATTTCTGCCCCCCCTTTTGGACTCTTCCTCTTGTGGGCCATTACCGGGGCGTTATTGACGAGCATCTTGGCGGCTACCCAGGACTACCCAGCACCCCTATTTTACAGTCTATGTGAGTGGCGGGAAACGTCGCTTACATAGTGGTTCTTCGAGCCGGATCCAGTCACCAGCCGCTACGATGCCCAGGTCCTTCCGGTCAAGAAGAGGAGGAGAAGAAGACGGTGCCGATCGCCCCGGCCCGAGCCCCGCCGGACCAGCTGCGGACACACATGAAGCTAGAGCACGAGCTGCCCCAGAAGCGGCTCTAGCCACCGCACCGCCCGCAGCCCCTGGCCTGTATCCTGCCGGACCAGCTGCGGACACACACGAGGCTAGATCACGAGCTGCCCCAGCAGCGGCTCTAGCCACCGCACCGCCCGCAGCCCCTGGCCTGTATCCTGCCGGACCAGCTGCGGACACACACGAGGCTAGATCACGAGCTGCCCCAGCAGCGGCTCTAGCCACCGCCACTCACCGGCCTCGGCGGCGTACCGAGGACACCATTCGCCAGCTACGAGAAGAGCTGCGCGAAGTGAGGAAGCGCAACGAGCAGCAAGCGAGAGACTCCGCCCGGCAGATAGGGCAGTTAATCGCCTTGCTGGGAGCTTCATGGCCACCTCCCGAGCCCGCACAGCCGCCTGAGTCCCGACGGCTGCCCGAGGCAACACACACGGAGACGGCGCGGCCCCTCCACATGACACGGTCGCTCGAGACAGCACCGCCGCTCGAACCATCGCGGCGGCTCACGACCGTACCTACAGCGCCCGGGGTGTCACCAGAATCGACGCCGCTCGACGCACATCAGTCTCCCGCACCAATGCCTGGCCAGGCAAAGCTCTCAGACAATGGAGAGCTTGCGGAGACTAGGAAGGCCGCCTGCTACCCCGCCGGCACCACAGTACCTGACAAGGAGGTGTCCGGCCATGCAGAACCAGACGGCCCCGGCTCGCTCAACGCCAGCCGAAATGACGGGGAGAGCATTTCCCGCGCGCCCGACCGAAATGACATCGGGCCAGTAGAGCGCGGCCGCTTGCCCCCCGTACCCCCCGCCGGCACCACAGTACCTGACAAGGAGGTGTCCGGCCATGCAGAGCCAGACGAAGAACGCGACACCGCATCGCCCGAACTCAGAACGCCCGGCCGAAATGACGGGGAGAGCATTGCCCGCGCGCCCGACCGAATAGACATCGGGCCCGTAGAGCGCGGCCGCTTGCTCCCCGTAGCCCCCGCGGTACCTGGCACGATTCCCGCCAGTTTGGCCGCATACGCCCCCAAGCAGAAAGATGTCGGCCGCCGCTTGGCCGAGCGCAGCCCCTTCGCCACCCCGGCAGATGAGAAGATTACCGGGCCGGTAGGCTCTCCCTCACACAACGGAGAGCATGCGGGGACGTTGAACGCCGGCCGCTATACCGAAGTACACGGCCGCGGAGCGCTCGGACAGAATGACAGCGCGCCCGAAAGAGATGACATCGGCCACCGGCACCTAGACCGTGGCCCCCCACCCCCCGCTCCTTCAATCCCCGACGGCTCGGCAAGCCTCGGGCCCGAGCAATGGAACAGAACCCGCGCGCTACCATCTATTGACGAGGGGATGAAGCTTCCCCCGCCGGCCATATTTGCAGAAGATGGAGGGCGCACGATGCCAGCGCCATCTATGGCTACCGACAAACAACATTACGCACCGGTGTGCGTTACCACGGAGAACGGAACGTACGCACCGCCACCTACCGAGGAAGGGATGGAGCTTGGCTCTACAATGCAGTCCGGCGCTACGCATAATCCGGAACGCGTGCCGCCGGGCGGCCATTCATCTCAGCGGATAGCCTCGATGGGGAGAGCGTGCATCGGGACCGAGCGTGTCCCACAGACCGGCTTCAGTCAGTATTTCATGTCGGAGATGCGCGACGTGCATCGGAGGAACACGTGCGGCACATGCGCGTACCAAAGCTGGCCCAGCCAGCCCCGGTCCTTGCTTTAGGCGGGCCACACCAAACAGCGACAATGACCGTGGCCCGGAGGGTGCGGTCTCACAGCACCCGACCCCGAAGTGTCCGGTGCTGCACGTCGCCAGCGCAGCTGGCAAATAGCCCTGCTTTACGCGGGCCCAAAAGGAAGAGATGCCGCTCAATTGGGAAGAAGAGGGATCGCAGCCCGGAGGGTGCGGTTTCGCAGTATCTTCTTCCCCGCCAAGAGCTCTGGCGAAGGAGGAAAAGAGCAGCATTAGAACGCGCCTCGTGGCCGAGCGCTGTTCACGAACGAGATGCCGCTCAATTGGGAAGGAGAGGGATCGCAGCCCGGAGGGTGCGGTTTCGCAGTATCTTCTTCCCCGCCGAGAGTTCTGACGAAGGAGGGAAAGGAGCAGCATTAACGCGCCTCGCGACCGAGCGCTGTTCACAAACGAGATGCAGCTCAACCAGGAGAAGGACCGTTGCCCGGAGGGTGCGGTCACGCAGTGTCTTCTCCCCAGCCAAGACGAAGCAGCATTCGAGACCGAGCGCTGCTCGCAAACCAAAGGCTAGCACGGCTAGTACACAGCCTTGCTTTACGCAGGCCCAAAAGTGAAAGGGGCGACAAAAGTGTCGCGGAGCAGGCAAGAGCACAGGAAGACGCCCCGCTCCGGAGAGCGCCTCCGCTTCGGCGGAAGAGCAGTCGGCTTCGGACAGCGAGCCCTCCACAAGAGACACCCTCCACCTGCTACAACGAGAGCTACGGGCGGAAAGGAAGCGCAGCAAGCAGCAGGCACGGGACTCCGCTCGGCAAATGGAGCGGCTGATCAGCGATGCCGGGGCGTCACAGCCGAGCCACACCGGCGAAGCCAGAGAAGCGCAGCCGAGGCACACCGGCGATGCAGGGGCGTCACAGCCGAGCCACACCGGCGAAGCCAGGGAAGCGCAGCCGAGGCACACCAGCGATGCAGGGGCATCACAGCCGAGGCACACCAGCGATGCAGGGGCATCACAGCCGAGGCACACCAGCGATGCCGGGGAAGCACAGCCGAAGCCCGCCGCCGACACCGGGGCCGGCCCAATGCCGCCCGATCTCCCGCCGGCGGCGCCCGCAGCTTCAGTACACACCGGGCCCACAGCTGGCTCGGTGCACTTCCCGGGGCATCCCACAGCAGAGAAAAGTGTGAGAAGTGAAAAAAGTGTGAAGTGTGCAAAGTGTAATGGCGCCCACACATTGGGCGAGTGCCCGCAGTTCGCCGCCATAGATGTTCCCGCTCGGTGGGAACTCGCGAAAGTAGTGCGTGTGTGTAACAAGTGTTTAAGTGTTTAGAAAAGGGCCACTATACCCGTTATTGCAAATCTAAAGTGAGCTGTGGAGTGGGCACGTGCCGTTTCGCCCACCACAGACTATTGCACGACGGGTTGCGGTACCCCGCAAGCAGTGACACCGTGAATACGACGGTGGCCCACGGGCCAAGTAACGTGTTCATGAAAAGGGGTGCCAGTGAAAGTTTGTGGACCGAAAGGGCAAATGATGACACACGCGCTGCTCGATGACGGGTCAACAGTAACCCGTATCAACGCAGGAATAGCGGAACGAGGGGGAGCAAGCGGACCTCCCTGCGGACTATGCATACACCGGACAACAGGGTGGACAGGCTGGTCAAGCAGCATTTCGCCGCGGATTCGCTGGGCGTGACCGCCGCGATCCGGGTGTCCGCGGACATCCAACGAGGAGAGGCACTAATGAAGAGCACCACCCGCCTAGCAGGGGCAAACCGGTAGGAGACCGGCCTACTATGGAGGGAGGACGACGCCTGGCTGCCCGACAACCGGCAGTGCGCAATAAACCGGCTCGCCTCGCCGGAAAGAAAATTGCGCACACCTGCCCCGCCTGCCGCATGCGAAGAGGGAGGCCCCACCCGCCGCTAATGGGTCAATTACCGGCAGCCCGACTAGCCCACCATGTACGCCCGTTTACCAATTGCGGGCTGGACTACTTCGGGCCGATTGACGTTACCATCGGCCGGCGGCGGGAAAAAAGATACGGGGCCCTGTTCACCTGCCTCTCCACCCGAGCGATACACCTGAAGATCGCTCACTCGCTGTCAGCAGATTCCGCCATTATGGCCCTGCGAAGGATGACCGCGAGGAGAGGACAGACCGAGGCAACCTACTCGGACAACGGAACGAACTTTCGCGGGGCGGACCGCAAGATGAGGGGGGCGCTAAAAGAGCTCCAAGAGGACCCCCGACCGCAGGATCATCTCTCCACGCAAGGAACAGAGTGGCACTTTCTCCCGCCAATGTCACCCCATATGGGGGGAGCTTGGGAGAGACTAGTAAAGTCCATGAAACGAGCCCTGGAGGCGGTCCTGAGAGAACGAGCACGGGCGAGTACACAAGGCCTGCAGTGAAGATCATCGTCCTCCTATCAGCCACGCCACCTCCGACGCAGCTTCCAGCGGCAGGCAGACCACGTGCACCAGCGGGCCACAGAGGATCCGGCCGCCAGGGACACCGACGTCGCCGCACCCGTCCTAGCTGAGTAGGGCACAGCTGACGCTGCACCGGGGGGAGTGTACCGGACGTGTCGACGAGGGAAAGAAGATTCCCTTCCGGACATCTTCTTCCTTTATTTTTAAGAAAGATTAAATATATTTTGTAGACAAAGACGAGGATGAGTTCCCTCACAGGCCGTCCTCGTCTCTTTAAATAACGTAGGATTGAGGGTTAGAGGCAAATAATATGCTAATAATTATGTTCACAATTAAAATGTACCCTGTTTGAATAAAGACCAGTTCCCTTTGCCCCAAGAACGGGCTCCTCCTGGTCGTCTTGGCCGGGGGTGAATTCCCCCCTCGTGGACGGGCAGGCACGGCTTCCTACCCTTCCCCTCACCTACCCACCGGGCGGACCAATAGGAACGCTCCGTCTGGGGGAGTAGGTATTTTTGAATCGGAAATACACGAAAGGCTCCGAATGTTTTGTCAAATTATGGGAGTTCGGTCTAATCTGTCACCGAATAAATGATATGGACAGATAGACCGGACTCTCCTCTATGTTAATAAATATCTCTGATGAATGTATAATTAATAATGATTTAGATATTTAAGTTTCCCTGACAAAATGTGGGTGCAGGGACCCCATTGAAAGTTATTTGACATGCCATAATAAAATTAAATAAATTACTAAGGGAGAGGTCGTGGGGGTCAGACATAAGAGAAGGATAAGGGGAAGAGCTGAGACAACAGAGAACTCTGCTGTGTAGCCCGCAGCAGAGGTTATAGCCCGCCAAAACTCGAACCGCCGGAAAAATGGGCAAAAGGTTCGAGCCCACCCGCGCCGGCGGCAAGGGCAAGGGGCCGGCTATAAATACAGCGGTACCCCGGGAACATCGAGCATTCATCAGTAGCATTCGACAAGAAGCGTTTCCAACGCACACACGCACTTGACAAACTCGATCTGGTACCGTCTCAAGCACTTCTCCGCCTCTTCTGCCTGACCTAAGGACCTCTTCCCGGACTTGACTTGAAAAACTTGGATTTCATTTCTGCCCCCCCTTTTGGACGCTGCCTCTTCCTCTTGTGGGCCATTACCGGGGCGTTATTGACGAGCATCTTGGCGACTACCCAGGACTACCCAGCACCCCTATTTTACAGTCTATGTGAGTGGCGGGAAACGTCGCTTACAACCATGATGGGTTGCAGTTCTTCCTCTTGTTAGAAGCTTCTTTGTTAACACCTCTCTAATTTCAAGATCGATAGGCAAAACGCCGGCCAAAACTGGCAAAGCGTCCGAAGCGACTGTTCTGTACGCACCCGAAAGCGCCAACAAGGGGACTCGCTGGCCTCTCTTGAGCGCCGAGAGTATGAGTGCATTCTTCAGGCAGTGCTCCCACACAGAGGCCGCATACGAGACTTGCGCCACGTAAGCCCCCCTGTATAGGAGTCGGAGCGCTGGAGAACGCAGTCCCCACTCAGCAGTAGAGATTCTTCTCAATTTCAAAAAGAGGGCCTGGGCCTTACTTGATACGCTTTTAACATGGGTCAAGAATGAGGACGTTCGATCCAAAGTGACGCCTAGGTATTTAGTGTTCTCAACGAATCGGATGTTGGTATCTCCCATTTTGATAGTGGGATTTCTACTTCTATTGAGGTTACCCTTCATCAGGAGTCCCATGGTCTTGTGGGGAGCGAAGGTCAGCCGATTTCTCTTTCCCCATTCTAAAGTCACACTTAAAACCTCTTCAGCTTTACTCTCAACTTCTTTTCTGCTGTTCCCCGAGACCAGATACAATTTGTCATCAGCGTAATCTACCGAGATACATCCTTCAGGCAAGGGCAGCCTGGAGGAATCGTCAAACAAAATGTTCCAAAACTCAGGTCCAAGGATTGAACCCTGAGGACAACCCATGTCAACTATTCGTTCAATCAGATAGTCTCCAAAAGAAAGGATGACCGTTCTGTCGCAGAGGTAATCAGCGCAGATCTTGAACAGATTTTGTGGACATTTCCTATTTTTGAGCTTGACAAGTATCATCGGCCACCACGCATGATCGAAGGCACCAGTGATATCGAGGAAGATTCCTATTACGTACCTCTTTTGGCAAGCCTTCACCCAGTCAAGCGCATACGTGATGGCGTGCTCAGTGGACATACCGGGGACAAAACCGAACTGCTGCTCGCAGGGTGGGGATAAGGTTTGACGTAAACGCTGCCTAATCAGTTTCTCCAGGATCTTCCCCAGGACAGGTAGCAGGGTGATTGGAAGGTACGCTTTCACGTCCGACCTTGGTTTATCGTTCCCCTTTGGTATAATCCTAAGCACGCCCCTCTTCCATTCAGAAGGGAAAGTTCCTCTTCTCATGCATGTATCCATCACCTGGAAGAGCTCCTCCTTGGCGTGGATCCATACTTGCTTCGCTATTATTCCATTGAGCCTATCATGCCCTGGTGCCTTCTTAAGACCCAAACCCTTGATTATCAGCTCGATTTCCACTTTAGTTACTGGTGTCATCCTAACCTCCTGGGCGAGGTTTCTCGGTGGGAGCCGTGACAGATTTCTAATCTGTTTGTGGTGGTCGCTTTCCCCAATTACTGAATCTACAGGAACTAACTTGCCCAGAAGTGTATTGAGAGTGGATGCCACGTCCACACTTTCAACGTTCATTCCGTCCTTTTCGGTTATTACGCTTGTCAAATACCGGTCAGAGCCTTTTCCCGTTTTATCAATGGCGCTGTGGATATCCCACGGGTTGGCGTTGCCCACTTCTTGTACCCAATTATGCCATGCAGCTCGTTTGGCTGAGAGGATTGCCCGTTTGAAGGCTTTACGGGAGACACTGAGTCGTGACTGAAGGGCGTATGTCTCCTCCTGCGTACACTCGCCGCGTCTGGACACGCTCAGGGCTCGATAGGCTCTCTTATAAGCCCCTTTCAGCGAAGTCAGCTCACTCGACCACCACGGCGTCCTGATAACTGTCTTTGGGTTTGATCTTCCCAAAGACCGCTCGGCAGCTGATACCACGGCTGCATTAAAAAAATTCCCCAAATTATCTGGATCTCTAGCCGCTACGTCGTGAAATCCCCTTAAAGTATCACGTAGAGCATCCCCAAAGTTATCCCTATTCGCCCGGGAGGTTTTGAAATTCCAGGAGGATCTTGGAGCTTCCGTCTTTTTGACACCTACCGTAAAAGTTATTAGCCTGTGATCAGAGGCAATTGCGCTTTCATGAACTGTCCACTTTGATATCTTGGTCGCAACAGATCCAGAGCAAAGAGTTAGATCAATGTTGCTCTCACCAGAAGTGTTCGAGAAAGTGGTGTAGATACTTTGTTCATTTATTATGGATAGACCTTGCGCCGCAATGAGGTCTTCGACGGCGTCTGAGCGCTCCGTCCTATAATTACAGGAATCGAACCACAGTGGTGAGCGAGCGTTAAAGTCTCCTCCAATAACTATGTAACGTCCTTTAAGCGCGTTTAGGGCGCGCGTCAGACTCAAGATATGTGGTCCTACTGGATTACAATATTTAAAGTAAACTGAGATCAAAAAGATCTCAGTTGTCCCAAATTTAATTTATACGCAGGTTTGGTATTCGTTCGACAATCCCGCTAGAAGGAGGGGGCTGATCAATGAAGTATTGACCAGAACACCCGCCCCCGGCGAGGCGCCAATTTCGAGTACCGCACCCGGAAAGTTAACTGGTGTCTTACCTAGCCTGGTGTATTGCTCCTGAATTAGCAAGATGTCGATTTTTAGGTCAGACATGACCCGCAGCGCCTCGATCGTGGCCGCCCGTGACCTCTGCAGGTTGATCTGCCCTATGGAGAGAAATTTATTAATATCCATAATCGGTCATTCGGACCTGATTTTCTATGGCTGCTTTCTGGGCTGGGCACGATCTGTCACCCGTGGAGTGGTCAGCCGGTTTCTTGAACCTGGTGCACGTAGCACAGACAGCAATCTGTGTTTTCTTGATCGTGGCCGGCCGCGGCGCAGTGTCGGCAGGTTATGACTTCCTGCGTACAGGCTTTTGATATATGGCCATATTGATGGCATTTAAAGCAACGCGTAGCCCCGAGGTAATCGCGAGCTCTACACGCATTCCATCCAAGAAAACACAGACCGCTGTCAATGAGAATCTTTCTGGCCTCCGGATGGCAGGTAATAACCATATTCATGGTGCCGCTATCTCTTTTTCCAAATAAAGAGACTCTTCTCATTGTGCGAAGGTGGTCTTCTTTTGTGAGATTACACTTACCTAATATGTTGTTATCATATATCTCACTGAAGAGGGGTATGTCGGACTCTGGTTCTCCCCTGGGCACATCATAGATTACTATCTTTGGTAACCTACCTTGAGGAGCGACCATTTTTATACCTTTAGCCGTTAATTTATCTGCTACTTTTTTGATATTGGACAGGCCATTGGGTGAGGTGGTCTGCAAGGCAATACCTGCGCCTCTAATTTTGCGGGTTTTCACCACTTGAAAACCGTCCTTCTTGGGGTCTAGAATCGAGGTCAGGTTTTTTTGCAGTTCTTCAGAAGTCTTTCCCTCAGGTTCGGTTGGGTAGAAGAGCAGGGTCGGTTGAAGTGCTGGTAATGGACGTTCGTAACCATTCATAGTAATGGTTTTGGAGGCAGGAGCCCCCGAGGCAACGCCAGCATAGGATTTTCTTGGAATAGAAATCTGTTCAGAGGGCTTCGTTGGTGCCAGATTATTTAGCATAATTATTTTATCCAATTTCGTTGTTATGCTTTTTTGGGAGGCTAAGACCGCAGACAGTGTTTGCGCTCTCGAAGTCGCCGCTGCGTGAGAAATTGCAAAGTTTAGCAAGCTTTTTTAATTTCATCTAAAGATCTCGTAACTGTGGCTCTGGCCTCTTTGTTTAATTTATTTTTTCCATCAGAGATAGTCTGCGAAATAATCATCATCTGATCCCATATTGGGTTTAAAATTTCAGCGTTAACCTCAGTTAGATCATTTTCTTCCGTAAGTAAGGAGTCCTCCTCTCTAACACGTTTCCTATTTGCCTGGTTGGGTGAGGATGCGAGAGGTTTTTCTGGGGCAACAGGTGATTCCTTACGGGTTTGAGTCTCAGTAGTGGGGTCATTTGTAGAGTGAGACTCACTCAGACGCTCACCGTGGATGCTAGTGAACGGGGATTCTGATGCGCGTCCACTCATACCTGTTAGGGTTGGGTCTCGTACACCTAGTGATTTCTCAAAAGCCCTGGTTCTTGGAGAGACATCCCGTGTCGAGCGAAGAGCTCTCCTCAGTTCGAGATTTTCCTTTGCCAAATAAATTTAGTATTAACATCACCTGGATATTGTTCATCTTGGTCATCCGAATCGGAAGACGCCATTTTTTATCGCACTGTTACGATAAAACCGTCACGATTAAAAAAAAAAAATCTATTTAGAAATCAAGACTCTATTTAGAAATCAAAGGCAAATGCGGAAGAGCTCCAAATTAAAAGGACATGACCGCCTCCTTCCCACTCCCAACATAACACAAACAGACACGTATGTATATATAGCCGTCGACCGCTGCTACTCTGATGATGAAGATTGATGTTGAGTCTGGACGAAACATGCAATTTTAGTAGGGTTTTTAGATAACAATTTTTCCCTACCGATGAAACACGAGACCTTTAAGACTATAATAGCCAGGTAACATTTTTAAATACCTACATGAGGTAAAAATTGCAAGGCGCAAATGACGCCGTTCTATTTATAAAGAACATTAACTTTAAATTCAGTAAATTTAAATGATTCATCTCTTCAAGAAATATAAGAATCTAGTAAATGAAAAAAAAAAAAAAACCTAACTATTACACATCTGCCCTGATGATGGACACTGCAACGCTGTCCGAAACGTTGGCTAAAGAAGGAGGTAGCGCAACACGGCATAATACCCCAAAAACTAATAACAAAAATATTTTTGGCCGTGAAAATCTAAAATCGTATCAAATGGATTGGTTTATTTATACGATTTATGCCCATGACTGTGATTGTTTTATTTATGCATGACCCTACGCATTGAATTCTAGAGGTAAAAAATGGTTAAAATGTGTCAACAATTCCTCAAGGAAGGTAATTATGTGAAACTTTGACATTCAGTTTAATTTATCCATAAATCAATGTAACGTTTGATATTCCTTTAGTCATTTATTCAATTCATCGGCGGAACTGATCCAGTCTTTCTATGTTGTGTTATTATTTATTGTCTTTCTGAAAATAAAAGTATTTAAAGACGCACCCATGAGTTTTTAATTTTTCTAAATTCGTTAATATTTTTCTGCTAGCATTTTTTTTAAATAATTAATTGGGCTAATGAGTTAACGGAAAAGGTCGAGTGCAAGATAGACAAATGGCCTTGAACTTCATATAAAAAGATCAGTTCGTTTTCCCGTGGTAAGTTGATGATCAAATCTGTACAGTTTGTCAAATAATAGTAGAAAATATATGAGGGCGCCACTGTTGATCAAATGGCAATACTAAACACTAAACATATAACTCATGGTGTTAAAGTAAAGCTGTGTAACCTACATTTTTACAAAAAATTAAAAAGGCATAATAGTGGAAAAAATATTTTTTCATTGCAGTATAGATATCCGCCGATCTCAAAATTAGAAATGCATATAGGTATATTATTATTATACCTTTGCAATTTTATGTTAAGATAAATATATACGTGAAATCCTATTTAGATACTATTTTGATTAATCTTTACGACGAATCGGCTTACAGTATGAACATCAAAAAATATGCTACGGATCAATCGAAGCTTTTACTAGCTTTTCTATGTGTTAGAACTACAATAAAATTATTATTTACGTAACAAAAAAATAAGCGTAAACCACCAAAAAAAATGTTTTTTCGTGACTTAACTATGAAGTAATACAAGAAACTTTTTTTTTAAATACCCCTTTATGGCTAAGACTATTTTTGAGGTTTTCCATGTTCTAACTTTTTTTCGTTCTTATAAAATTATGCACAAAATAAATAAAAACCACCTTTTCACTTACTAGCCTCGTGCAAAAAGACGCTCGATTTTTAAATTTTGCAGGCATGAGATTCGAAATATTTCTAGCGTTTATATTCCTCTTAACATAATGAAGAATAACTATAGGTAATGTAATAAAATATAAAGCACAGTTTAGAAATTGCTCACATTTATTTAATACTAGATAAAGTACCTAGCGTTACCTGGGCTTTACACCATGTCTCTAATTTTAGATCTGAATATATTTAACTCATTCAGATCTAAAAGTAGTATAACTAAACTCACCATTAGGGATTCTTCCTTTCTATCTATTCAAATTTGTGTTAACTTAAATTAAAGCAAATCGCTTTATAAATCACCTTTTAATCAAATTTATCTCATGAAGAAAAAATGTTTTTTTAAATGTGGTTTACTGTGTTCTATACATTCAGTGTCATTGCACTTCAAAAAAATATTTGACAGTTAAATTGGTGTTGCCAGTCTACAAATTTAGTAGTTCCAGTTTTTATATTTTCTACTTTTATTCCTAGACTATACCTAGAAAAGGCCCGAAGATATCTATCTAGGGATTGGTTTATTTATGCTGCATGATTTATTCTATGCTAGCAACACCGACAGTTGCAGTGTTACCGAAGCTCCCGATTTATCGGGAGATCTCCCGATTTTTCACTTCATCTACCGGAATGCATCAAAATCTCCCGATTTTGATGCATTCTCATCGATTGATCGTTTCTCGTCAATTCTTTGTCTATGGCAAAAAAATATGTTCCCCGGATTCGGGTATTGACCAGAATAATTACAAAATTCTGCAATCTAAGCATATTTCTATTATAGACCCATACAAACCGATCATTTATGAATTATGAGCTGGAAATTATAACTAATTACGTAACGGAGGGGTGTCAAACTGGATTTTATTAAGGGCCATTTATAAGATTTTGCGTGTGTAAGCGGGCCAGACTCAAAATTAAAACCCATACTCTCTTTATTTAGTTACATAATATGGAAGTACCTAGTTATCTTAAATTTTCATTCAAGTTAAAAAGGAGGGTAAAATGGTAAATTATCTTGAGCCGGACATCTGACTTCTCTTATTTTTGATAAGCTCATTGAAGTCGGGTGTCATTATCGTGGTAAGTATTTATTTTAAGAATCGATTGGAGATGTTCATCCGTAAATCTTGAGCGATGTTTGTTCTTATTTTTTTTTTTTAAAACGGAAAATATCCGCTCGCTTAAATAGTTACTACCGGACACACACAGGATAAGTGCTGTATACTTACTTATATTTGGATATATATGTTAACAACATATTTAAAGCAATTTTTTTAGGTTAACATTTTGGCAAGGATTAAACTTCAAACTTTCTTTAAAAAAGGTTTTTTTCCACTGTGAGGCGTCTTGCGGACTTTTAAATGTTCTGTTTAAGAACTTGAATAGTTACAGTCGGAATATGAAAAAGGTTTGTTTCCACTGTGAGACGGCTTTTGGACTTTTAAATGTTCCTTTTGAGAAGATGAATAGTTGCAGTCAGAACATAAAAAAAGGTTTTTCTCCACAGTGAGTCAGCATGTGGATTTTAAATTGTCCCTTTCGAGAACATAAATAGTTGAGGTCGGAACATGTAAAAGGTTTTTTCCACTGTGAGACGGCTTGTGAACTTTTAAATGTTCCCTTTGAGAACATGAATAGTTACATTCGGAACATAAAAAAGGTTTTTCTCAGTGAATCAGCCTGTGGAAGTTAAATTGTGACTTTCAAGAACATTAATAGTTGCAGTCAGAACATAAAAAGGGTTTTTCTCCATTGTGGCACGGTTTGTGGGCTTTTAAATGTTCCTTTTAAGAAAAAGAGTAGTTGCAGTCGAAACCTGAAAATGTTTAATGGTTAAATTTTAATCTAATATAACTCCTAAGTATTTCGTAACAGCAATAATTTCCATAATTTCATTAAAAATTTTAATATGGTCCATGCACTTTCTTTTTGTGTTTGATGATTAGACTGAGATATTTTAGTAGGTATTTCAATAAAGGATTACTAAACAGTGTATCGTTATCGAGTATCTGTCGCCAGGTGAGAAGTGTTTTGAAAAAGCCAATGAGGTGGTTTATTGGTTCTTTAATAAAATTAAAATGATTACTTATTGATTAAAGGATTTTTACTTATATGAATATCGTTCACTTTTAAAAGTAAGTAGGTATTAAATGAATTTGGCGTCTCGTTAAGGTACGGGTGATAGTCCAAGGTCGAAGTTTCACAAAAATTTGTGCTGAGTTGCCAGACGTAAAATAAGTTTCCGTTGAACGTTAGGGAAAATTGCTTTATTCCACGGGCAACATCTACAATAATCGTATTGACGGCGCTGCTTATGGGTTTTTCGTTTGTTATTAAGGTTCTGCTTCGCAATAATAAAAGGGATTCGAATTATTGACAAGAGAGAAATTTCATTTAAATAATTCTAGTCATCTCCCGATTTCTTCAAAATTCTCCCGTTTTCTCCCGATTTTTAGGCAAAAATTCTCCCGATTTTGAAGTTTTGGTTTTGGTAACACTGGACAGTTGTCAGATGGTTGTCAGTTACGAGTTTTGGGGATTGGTATATTCATATTTATGGAATTTTGTTTTCGTTGTTTTGAAGACCGCTGTCAGTGCTTTCACACATTAAACCAAGCGATTTGTAAGTTTATCGGTAATTTTTTACAAAGCCGGGACCAGCTTCTAGCGGGCTTGTGTATGTTATCTTTACTTTAAAAAACAGCCTACGTTTTTGAATGGCAAAGCAGGGTTTGTCTAGCGGGATTGTGTATGTTATCTCTATTCAACTTCTGCAAAGTGTTTTTTCGTGAAAAAGTGCATATTTACCGCTGTAATTTACAACATGGAGGTCATTGAAAAATGACATTTTCGTATTTTTAAATTTAAGAAATTAACGATAATATAATTTTTTTCAATTTCCGCACACGGAATTAATTACATCTAATTATTACCTATCTACTGGGGTAAAAATTTGTTTTTTTTTAGTGTAAAATGAGCTGGTCCCGGTTTTGTAAAAAAATAATAGTTTATCTAATAATAACCCTGTGCCAAGTATTTGATTCGATTCCTTTTAGTAAATTTCGTTATTTCTACATATTTTGTCTTGCTGCACTCAATATCATAAATTTACGTCAACATTTGTGATTTATTTTTCGCATTTAAATTCGTAAACCAATATTTTTACTTTGGAAACATTAACAATTTAATATTATATTATATATGCGAGAACTGCTTCAACCCACGCAAAACTATGTAAACTTGACAGTTCTGCATTTTGTGTGGCTTGTAGCTTGATACACGAGAAACGAGAACATAAATAAGGCCCTCCGTTCATGGAGATACTTACAATCTACGTAATTGTGACGAAACCACAAGTACCCTGCTGATATACCACTTTTTAATGCTAGTCTCCGTACACGGCGCTATCCGAAATGTTCTGAACTTGATCATTTTTCACTTGCAGCCGTGGAATGAACACGCTGTCATGCAATGTCATACGACTTTTTTTCCAACATCAATCCATGCCTTCTCCACTAAATCGTTTCTTACGTATTCTGGGGGCGTCTGTTTCAACGCTCGTTAAAGTAAAAGTAAAACAAAACGCCGTTACTATAGTTAAATTTCAGCAAAATGCATTTTTCAATCAATTTGACTGATTGTTTTACGTCACTTTTAACTTTTGTACTTAGTTTCCGAAAACCGATAGTTACTCTAGAGTTACTCCGCCATATTGGCATATTTGACAGTTCTGGTCGAAGTAATGTACGGAAATGGGTGTTTCAACATTGATTACTAATATGCTAATCAGTAATCATTATAAATATTATAGAAGAGGATGATAATGACGATGAATTCCTCATCCAATATATCTTTTTTTTTTTTTTTTTTACATAAGCTCCACACAGGAGGCCCTGAGGCAAATAATTTCCCTGAGGGCCTATGTCATCTTTAGGGATGCTGTGTGGAGGGTCTTTTAGGGAAAGGAAGGAGAGGAGGGTTCTGGGAAGGAAAAGGGTTTAAGGGGTGGGTAGGAATCTGGGGTTCAGTGTGTCCTGGTCATCAGACCTAAACACACCTCATCCCATGAACCCGGGCACCTCTGCTAAATCACCAAACGTAGCGAACCACTTGGGGTGACCTATGGCAGAGGTGTTGGTTATCCAATAATAGGTCTTGCAGCGAAAACCAAAACATTTCGTCCCCGCGTCAATAATATGGTTATCTGTGAAGATCTCGAATTTTTGGAGTGGCACCACATGTCGAAAAAATCTTGCTGTTGAACAGAATCAATTCTGTTATCGACATATTTAGCGTTACCTTTTAAAGACAAGCTCTATTAATGGATGTATCGCAAATTTTACAAGATCTTCAAATCAATATATCTATTGTATTATAAACATTACAAAAATATAACATGAGTAGTAGGTTAGACTCGTTTCGTATATCGACATTAGCGAGTGAAGTCAGTGAAGCTGCCTTTAAAAGGCAAGCTCTATTAATATCACTAGTATAGTTTGTACACTACTTACGTTTAATGTTTAAGTTACAAACGGATTATAAAAACACTATAATGTATGTTTTTCTAATATTTTCGATACCATACATAAATTGAATTGAAGATATCACAACTACTGGAAAGTAAATTAAATTCATATTGTACACTATATGTATTATAATAGGTCGTCATTTATTTGTAAATATTCATACAAATACTTTTATCGGAACAAAGCCGTCAGATCCTACAACGCGAAACAAAATACAATCGGATATTTTGACAGTTGTTCCGATTTAGTTTACGGTGTTGCCGCATCAAAAAATATTTCGATGCATTTTGTCACGTAATTCCGACGAAAATTCTGCTTTTTAGACTGGCGACACTGACAACTATTACTTTAGCGAAAATACACTTGAAACAGCGCGCGGTCCTATTTAACATCCTCGTTACTTTATCTGACAGTTAAAATTTAACTTTAGGACACGATTTAACTTTCTGTTGGAACAGACGGCTCCTGGTAAAGTATAGTTATGTAAACATGCATTTTTCCACTTCCAGAACAAATCTAACATTACTTTCATGTTCCGATGCCATTTCTGTCAAACGAATAAGTTTCAGAGACAAATGATGCAAGCGTCGCGTGCGATCAGCACTGTCGGTATCGTGATACTGATTGGAAACCGACAGCCACCGCGTAGCGCAGTGAACGGGAACCAGCAAAATCGTACGGGGTGTACTTACAATCGGCGCGTATGATACGCGCACGAGGATCGAGTATCTCGTAAGTATCTCCGTGAACGGAGGCACTAAACCACACGAAAATTAGTGTCCGACCCAAACGGGACTTCACCGAAACCGAATCTTCGGTAGCTGTCTCAGTTTCGGCCGAAACCGAAACTTTTTTTAACATGTTAAAAATCTATTGTTTACTGAAGTTTGGCTTATTTTTTACACTTATACAAACAGTTAATATGCGTTAAATGAAATAAAAAAGTAATAAGTAATTGAAGTACTATGTGAATTTTTTTTTATATTACCAAAACTTAACAAACATGTTAACAACTGTTTGGAACAAAAATTTCTCAATAATCGACAATTATGTGCATTGTAAAGGAAGGACCTCATTAATTGAGTATTTTAATTTAAATTGCGTTTACAATCACAACATTCTTAAGACTAAATTTACCATTTATTGAGATCTTTTGCAGCCGAAGGTTCGGCAGAAAATCTGTTGAAGCTGAAACTGATGCCGAAACTAGATTTTTTTGCCGAAACCGAACCTTCGGTCGGTCATTAACGAAAATGTCTCAAATGCTAAAGTATTACCAACTGAATGCACTCTAAGTACAAACGAGTATCAAAATGATTCAGTGCTGATTTTTTTATCAATTAACCCTAGAGATAATCTTATTTTTACCTACCTTATAGATACGTCTTCGTACGGAAGTTTTAAAAGTGAATATTTGACATATTATCATACTTACACAGTTTAAAGGTAGTTAAATAATTAGTTTAGGGTTTTGTACTTTAGTTAAAACAAAAAAATTATAAAAGTATATTGTAATATACACAAACAACACACAATACCCGAGCCAAAAACAACGAACTTCTCCAAACTCCTTTTTTCAAAACCACCTTCGGGCAAAGACACTTAAATACATAGCTTGCAAACTATACAATACACTACCAACTACGATCAGACAAACTCCTTTACAAAATTCCAACAAGATATTAAAAAATGGATTATAAGTATTGGACGCCACACTATCACAAATATCTGTAAAATAAATCACACATAGACAGAAATAACTATTCACATACAACCTAACCCATATAAAACAAATGAAAATAATGGAATCCTGTCAAATTTAACCTATAAATAGATTAGGCAGAATTCATTTCATTACTCCATCTCCAACATTTATAAAATAACTCTCTTTAAAAGATTTACCACCCTTCCAATCACCCTTCTGTTTTAATTCTATTCATAATATGTATTTTACCTGAAATATCCTTGTAACTACTATATTCATTTATATACCTGTACGCCTGTCTCGACACAGGTATACCCTAGTGAGACAGGCATACAAATAAAACCATTGTAAATATATTTTATTATAGATAAATAAATAAAAAATTTAAAAAATAACAAAATGCAGAAAACTCCTTACATAATGAGTAAAGACCGGATTTACCACATGCATATTTGCATATGCATTTGCATATTTAGACCCTTTTCAGCGGTAGATGCATATTTTAGCAAAAAAATTGAGATCTTGCATATTTACGCTCGATCTCGTTCAGACTTACCCACTGGACTACGACCTCCGTAGTCCAGTGGGTAAGACTCTTGCCTCACAATCCGGAGGTCGCGGGTTCGAACCCGGCATGCGCAAATAAATTTTATTTGATTAATTTGTGTTATTTCACAATTAATTCATTTAAAATAATATATAGTATATTTGCGGCATGTTCCAGAGTGGAAGATACTATTAGTATCGCCCTGGTGTAAGACCACCATTCAGAATTGAAACGTTGCTTGAAAATGGCTTTAGCCGTGTTTGGTAACCAGATCTGAATAGCCAGGTACTTCCCAACCTTCCTCTTCCCCACCTCCTTCCCCTCCCCACTACCTTCAGCCTCACAACATACCCCAATTGGGGATGCCATAGTCTCACTGGCTCCAGACGGGAGCAGTTGAGATTCTTGTGCGGTATTCACTGTAAAAAAAAAAAAAAAAAAGATGCCTCACATAGTGAAACTATGAACGTCAAAATAAAATAAGTGCGACAAGCTGTGATGTTTTACCATGAACATTTTGAGGCCATCGAGGATGTTATCAATGACTTTGATCATGCATAGGCTTTGGCAGTTTTCCAGTGCTAAGAAGCGTTTTACGATGCTAGTATTAAAAAAAAAACTAGCTATGATTTACACTCATTTCGCCTATATACCTGCAAGTTTAAAAACGTTTGAAACTCATGGATTGGCATTGAATGAATCTATTCAGGTTATGAAGAAAATTCGCCTTATAAATTCCTCCTTGCCAAAGCTATTCCCGAGTAAACTCAAAGAAAATTTTGAAAACTTACTGAGCAATAACCCAGGGTTTGAACCCTTGTGCCAAATTGATAACTACATCAACGGGGCCGGTGAAATTTTGCCCGGCACAATAAGTTCAAAAATCGCACCCAAATTTAAATTCTGTCCAGTTACATCAGTAGACGCTCCTTTTCCGCTTACAAAAATATATTAAGCGATCGTAGACACAATTTGTCTACAGAAAATTTAGAACAGTACTTAGTCGTATACGTTTATAAAGGTAAATTGTAAATTTTATTGTTAAATGCATTTTGTAATTCATATTTTCGAAAATACGATTGTTATACTAATAACTTATTAAAAAAAAAATTAAAAATACGGCTTCCTGTATTATTTCATGTTGCATATTTCGGCCCTTTTTATGGATTTTCGTGCATATTTTAGCTATTTTTATTGCATATTTGCATGCATATTTTTGGCTGTTTTTGTAACATATAATCCGGTCTTTAATAATGAGATTCGTTTTAAGATTTTCACGGCCAAAAGTATTTTCGTTGTTTGTTTTTGGGGTATTATACAACACGGCATAACACCCTTACATAATGTTACACCCCCCATACACACAAGCCCTGCTTATTTATGGGGGTAAATCAAATGCATATATTTTGTAATTAATTGTTGTATAGAATTTATTGTTATTTATGTAACTTTTTCTGAATTAAAAAAAAAGTTTTATTTTGTATCTAAATCATATTATTTTTATATTTTATGAAAGTTTTAATATTAATCAGTTGTTATACATAATAAAATTTTTTATTTTTTATTATTATTATTTCGCTAAATTACATTTATAAGTCTGAAAGTTACACAAAAGGTAATCATAGGTCTTTCTGACATATGGTGTATGATGTATTTTTCCGTAATTATTGTACTTACCGTTGTGACGTAAGTACAATAATTACAGAGCGCACGCTCTGCTCGGCAACTGAGCTAACTGAGATAGACAGTGCGCTACATTGCAAATTTAAAAAAAGATAGCAATTCTTGTGTATCTCTTACGTCTCTAAGGGAACGTACCCATACTACGTGACCCTTTTGGGGGGGGGTCTTCAACATACCACGCTTGGTATATCATTATTTGAAATAGAAAATAATGTCAAGATTATTCATTTCACTGACGAGGAAGAGGAAGGGTGAGGAAAGAATTATTAATTTTATTTTGATGGTAGAAAGGTTGATTTATTCGGAAAAATTTTATAATGCGGCATTTTACGAATGTTTATACACCGGAGGTTTGTTAACCCGGCGCTGTTGTGGCGACCAAACATAACACAGCCATTGTGGCCGGGTATATTTTACCCATGTAGATTATTGTACATATTAGTTTTCTGTATGTCAATATGTATTAGTATATTATATGAAGGAAATTGGTACTAGGGCTGTCCGTAAAATAAGGTCTCCAAGGTGCTGTGTTTGCATCCTCTGTGACGCATAGTCTCGGCGTGGCAGCAGTTCGCGATGGAGCTTCCACTCGCCGCACCCGCCAGGTGTGAGTTATGCTCAGTAATTCGTTTTTAAACTTCGCTTCGGCAAATCTGAATGACGCCACTGGGATTGTTCCTTTGTCTCTGGTGTCGTGTAGTGTATCCAGGTCTCATCCCAAGTCACAATTGAGTCCAAGAATTCTTCACCATCGATGTCGTAGCTGTCAGTTTCCAATCAGTATAACGATACCGACAGTGCTGATCGCGTGCGACGCGTCGCATAATTTGTGTCTGATACTTATTCGTTTGACGTTTGAGAGAAATGGCGTCGGAACATGAAAGTAATGTTAGATTTGTTCTGGAAGGGGAAAAAATGCATGTTTACATAACTATACTTTACCAGAATACGTAAGAAAGGATTTAGTGGAGAAGGCATGGATTGATGTCGGAAAAAAAGTCATACGACATCGCTCGACAGCTTGTTTACTCCACGGCTGCACGTGAAAAATGATCAAGTTCAGTACATTTCGGATAGCGCCGTGTACGGAGACTAGCATTAAAAAGTAGTATATCACCGGAGTACTTGTGGTTTCGTCACAATTACGTAGATTGTAAGTATCTCCATGAACGGAGGGCCTTTGTACGACTAAGTATCGCCGGTCCCTTGAGGGTCGTTATATCCGGATTCTACTATGTACAGGGTGTCCGGTGGCAGAATTAGGTTTTAAATTTCGAATTTCTCTCTAACGGCTAAGCGGACGAGCGGGGAGGGGGCCGCGTTAGCTTTGTCGTTCGTGCGGATTATTTAGTCACTATCAGTCTCGATGTCGCAGTGGACGGGAGAGCGACGTACGTTCGTAATCGAAGCCTATTTCAAGGCTAACGATTCGTATGCAATTGCGCGTCAAAGATTTAATACGCGTTACAGTATTCGACGTTTACGTGATGCCCCAAGTGAAGATTTGATTCGATCATGGGTCCGGAGGTTCCGGGCAACATGTTCGGCGGCAAACGACTCACGGCCGGGGCCCAGGAGGACATCGAGAACAAATGAAAACATCGAACTCGTCACGAACAGTTTGCGCGATAATCCGCGTCAGTCTGGGCGCAAGAGAGCGGCTATCCTAGGGCTTCCAAAAACTATTGTGCACGAAATATTGACGAAGGACCTTAATTTTCATCCTTTTAAGATTCAAATTGTGCAAGCGCTTAAACCTAATGATTACAATTTACGTAAAATTTCCTGCGAGACAATGTTAGAGCGATTTCGTACGGTAAGCACTATCTTTTGGAGTGATGAAGCCCATTTTCATTTAAATGGAAGTGTAAATAAGCAGAATTGTCGTTTTTCGTCACCTAAAGGACAGAACCCACGTTTAAAACATCTTCAGCCACTTCACAGTCCCAAAGTGACGGTTCGGTGTGCATTGTCTAGCAGTGGAATAATCGGACCTTATTTTTTTTTAAATCATCGAAGGCAAGCCATTACTGTGAACGGGGTTTCTTATCGGGGCATGTTTAGCGATTATTTTTTGCCAAAAATGAGAAAACATCCTGCCTCCAATTCACACACATGGTTTCAGCAAGATGACGCCACGACTCATACTGCTAGAGAGACGATGGCGCTACTTCGTGATTTGTTCCCTAAAAAAATGATTAGCCGTTTCGGTGACATCCCCTGGCCAAGGGGGTCACCAGATCTCACTCCTATGAACTTTTTTCTGTGGGGGTACCTCAAAAGTAAAGTGTATGAAACCGACCCCACGACCATCTCTGCACTAAAAAAAAAAAAGTTCGCCAAGTTAATGGTATCCCGATGTCACTTCTCCAGCGAGTGGCACGAAATATTGAGGCCAGATTCCAAGAGTGTGTCCGACGTAATGGTCTACATTTAGACGAAATAATTTTTAAGAAATAAAATCCGCACTTCTCCTCTTTGTAACAGTTATTGAAATAAATATATATCCTGAGTAGTTTATTTTTTATTTAAGTTTTAAATCCTAATTCTGCCACCGGACACCCTGTATATATTTAAAAAATAAAAAATAATAACAATTGAGTTTGTTTCATAATTGACTAAGTTTCATAAGAGATTTTGTTAGAGGATTTATTTGTTTTTAGCTGAGATAAATTAGCATCACATAACAGGACGCTATCACAGAAGTGTCATGGATCTTCTCAACCCAGAAGCAGGATGGCAGAAAGAAGGCTCAAGTGGAATCGTGCATCCAGATATACAATTCCACCTACCGGATGTGAAGAAGGAAGGTGGGCAGTGGCAGTATGCTGAGAGTGTTCAACTAACAACTTGCATTGCGTATATCACAGAGATGTTTCAGATGGACGCAGTCAATTCAGGGCAGCTGCTTAACGTCTACTTACCCTCTTAACGTCAATTGGTCCTTTTGATTTTCTGTTTGAAATATTGCCTTAAAACGTCAATTGCTGAAACTAAGAATATTTTCAATTTATTATGCCCGCAAACAGTTTCTAATTCCCCAAGCTGTTGCCTCGCCATATTTTATCATTAACTAGCAGACCCGGTTACACGTTGCTGTGGCTAACGAAACACAAAGCCACGCCATTACCCAACCTTTATAACCAACGTCATTTGTTAAATCAAATCCACACCGCCCGTTTGTTTTTGCAAAGTTGTGTAGACCTCTATCTTCTCTGCTTACCCATGCGAAATAGTCAGCTAGTTTAGAGTGGCTGGAGAACTAATTTAACAATACTTGTCTCTGATTGGTTCACGGTGCTGAAAAATGCTCTATGATTTACCGATCACAAGCAGTTCGGATGAAATCTTCAGGAGAATCTGTGTCTTGGCATTAGGCAACTTTATGACAAAAACATACTAGCATACCTCTTCAAACACAGAACTATCTTTGAAAATATCCAAACAGCTCGAGATACTCATAGAATCAAAGGGCATAATTTCTTCTCTTTTGCTAAAATAATTTTATAAAAGCTATACGATGCACTTCCACTGGCGATTAGACAAAACACAATGTATCTTAAATAGAAATCTGACACCATCTCTCTGAAAAGTAAATATAACCCCTTAAATAATGTATTCCAAGTATAATATTCCTATCCGATATATAGATTTTTATACAACGGTAATTTATTTCCGCTAATCTACTGCAAGGAGCTTATCATCAGGAGCTTTGTTAAACAATATTATTTAATCCAACAATAAATACAAATAATAATCATGTAAATAGCGCCGACCCACCAAGATTTTTTTGTGTAAAACTAGCAAGTCTTTTCACATATTGTCAATTTATTATTGGTTTGTTAATCCAGGTAGCATTATCGCGGAGACTGTCCCCATGAAGGCAGTACCAGTACCCCAAGAAGAACATGAAGGGGGAATCCCTTATACGGAAATAGACATACACCTGCCAGATGTTAAAAAGGAATGCTTAGAGCACTCTGAAGCTATTATCGGCTCTGCTGCAGGTAATGTTTTTTGTGTAAATTCGTTAAAAAAAATTCTGGTGTCATTATAGATACCTACTTATTGACCTTTATCCGCTATCTTTTTCAGGCATGATAACGGACCCAAAGATGAACCCTGGAGATAAACCTCATTCATGTTCTCATTGTAACTTCTCCAGTTTGCACAAATCAAGTTTAATAAGGCACTTACGCACCCATACTGGAGAAAAACCTCATGCATGTTCTCATTGTAACTACTCCTGCTCAGAAAAATCAGATTTAACAGTGCACTTACGCGTCCATACTGGTCTAAAACCTTATTCATGTTCATACTGCAGCTTTTCATGTTCTCAAAGTGGGCATTTAAAAAGTCACATTTTTTCACATACTGGAGAAAAACCTCATTTATGTTCCCATTGTAACTACTCCTGCACAGTCAAATCACTTTTAACAAGGCACTTACTAACCCATTCTACAGAAAAACCTCATTCGTGTTCCCATTGTAACTACTCGTGCTCAGACAAATCACGTTTAAAAAGGCACTTACTCATACATACTGGAGAAAAACCTCACTCGTGTTCCTATTGTAACTATTCCTGCTCACGCAAGACCGATTTAACAATGCACTTACGCACCCATACTGGAGAAAAACCTTATTCATGTTCCTACTGCAGCTATTTATGTTCTGAAAGGGGACATTTAAAAATTCACATTCTTACCCATACTGGAGAAAAACCTCATTCATGTTCCCAGTGTAACTACTCGTGCACAAGTAAATCAGGATTAAGGAGGCACTTACGCACCCATACTGGAGTTGTTCCCATTGTATCTACTCCTGCTCACACAAGTCAGATTTAACAGTGCACTTACGCACCCATACTGGTATAAAACCTTATTAATGTTCCTACTATAGCTATTCATGTTTTAGGAACTTTTAAAGGTCACATTCTTTCACCGCAAATTATTACATAATTTAATGTCAATTTTATTTATTTATTTATTAAAAAAATAATGTAATACATGAAAACATAAGCTGCACACCTCACTAGGGAATTCCTGTATCGAGATTTGCAGCTTTACAATTATGGAATGTGAAAAAAATACATAAACTTAATAACATATGTGATAATAAAAATAAACTTGCAAAAAAAGCACTAAATACGGTATTCAAATATTGATTACGGTTGGGCAGTATGTTTATAGTTGGCAACAATAACATTCTACTGTGAGCTAAATATCGACCCAGGAAAGCAATACTGCTGTAACACCCAAAAACCAAATTGTTCACCAGAGCCAAATAACTTTTCAGTTTTTAGAAAAAAATTCGTAACTTTTAAACCAGAAATGCCATTTTTTAAATGCTTAGCTGAAAAAATATGATCTGTCAGATGGTAATATTTAAATCTTTTATAAGTGAAGAAATACAATGTTTTTGGCGCTTACTGCAGTTGACTTTTTTTTGTGTACACCAAAAATGTTGTAAACACCGCTGCTAAATGTATGAATACTGAAAATCAACTTAATTTTCAGCTGCCTAAATTGCTGTAAGCACCTAAGCATATCAATATATATTTTTTTTATTATTTCCAACAAAAACATATTTTACAAAATATATAATTTAAACAATTTATCGGTAGTCCCGCGAAGCTGCCACATGGCTGCTTGTCTGCAGGTTCTGCCTCAATATACACTCGTTAAGATTGGAAGTAAAAAAAAATAATATGTGTGATTTCAAAAATGTAAAGGAAATTGAAGACCTGTAAAAAGATTTAATATTTCAAATATTTAAAGAAAATGAAATAAAAAAATATCATAAAAACTATATTTTCTAAACAACAAATACCCAATAATTAAAGTTTTAATAGCTGTAAATGTATGTTGTTATTTTTTTGGGCTAAATTCGTTTGGTTTACAACATACAAAAAAATGTGTTTAAAATGAAAACGATGTACTTAAATGCAATTTACAATCTTTATGTGAAACTTTTAAAATGTTAACGGTACAAATTATTAGTGACCGACAGTCTGCCGAACTGAAACTCTGCATTCGTGAATTATTGCGCGTCGTTCGGCTGACTTCGGGTGAGTTCTTGGCTCTTGTGTGTCACCCACCATCATCAACTGATTGGGTTGATTAATGAATACCTACAAGAGTCCTAGCTGCTCCCGTCTGGAGCCAGTGAGACTATGACATCCTCGACTGGGTTATATTGTGAGGCTAAAGGTAGTGGGGAGGGGAAGGAGATGGGGAAGAGGGATGTGGGGAAGTACCTGGCTATTCAGGTCTTGAGTGAAACCAAAGATTCAACAATATTATTATGTAGCAAGGGACCAGGGTATCCAAACCTATTCACACAAAGCTGTTAACTGCGATTTAAATAGTTGTTTTCTTTGCTTTACATTCATTACAGGCCTGGCCAACCTAAATTGCACCACGGGCGGGCATTATAACCTAAATTGCACCACGGGCGGGCATTATAACCTAAATTGCACCACGGGTGGGCATTATAACCTAAATTGCACCACGGGTGGGCATTATAACCTAAAATTTTCCAAGAGCTGCACAGGTTAAATACTTACTGATTGTTTTGTTCATAATCTAACCGGGAAATGAATTTTGAAATTCTGTTATTCGCAAATCACAAATCACGGACTAGAGAATGTTTTTTTTTTCATTGTGAGTCCATCCGAATAACGATCATCTTTACTACGTCCCAGGGTCGGTATGTCCGAAAAAAAATTTCCCTAGATTTCAAGGCGTAATTTTCCTAGATCTCGGGGGTACCACCAGTGGCGGCTGGTGCTCATAAAAATTGGTGGTGCGCTAAAATAAAAATAATAATAGTCTTTATTTCAGGATGTGGGGAGGTTGCAATGCCACACATCCCATAGAGATATCTCATAAAACTTGGACCTACCTACTCTAATTAAAATAAATTCAATTATGAAAAAATCATACCTATTTGTAAATTAGGTCGATCCTCCATTGTCTCTGAGTGCATGCAATACATTGTTAAAGAAGAGAAAAAGAGTTATAAAATAAATATTGATCCATCAGTATTTGTAAAGTCACCGCGATCGTAAATTCAATAACAGTTCATTCCTTAATTTAAACTTATCTAGAAAATTGTATGGAGATATGTACTCTGGGACGAAAATCGAGTTCAGAAAATAGAAAAAAAATTCAGTTTATCACACATCCGAAAGTCTTCCTAACGCTCCGAAACTCGAATGAATATATACTGTCATAACAAATGTCGGCATTGTTATGTTGTTACGCTGTCGTTGGTCGATGCTGAGTAAAACATTGAATGAAAAAGAGGAGACATTAAAATAAAGACACGATATGGATAATATATGACACAAACGTGTCCCCGTTTAACATGCTACAGAACGAACCGTTCCTTTTTATGTGGTGGAAATTTTTCGAGCGCCGTCCAAGTTTCGTAAAATTTGCAAAGCATTCAACCTACCTACGATTTTGCCTCAGTAAAGAATTATGGAAGAACTCCTGTGAACGATTTGCAAAATGAACCACCAAACTGAAGATGGCAACGATCTGCTTTGTTACGCGCACAGTCCAGCAGGCACCTATAGGTACTATGAACTGTGATGTACGTATTATAACCGAGTGTATATTGTGAACCGTGATGAGACGTGTCGGAAATAAGTATGTTTTTTTTGGCGCTCGGGAATTTTTAGATAACCAGAAATTTTGGGAGTGCGGCGCTCCTCCGCACCTTAGAGCTGGCCGCCACTGGGTACCACCTTTTTTTGAGGTTGAGAGGGAGTTATTCTTTGTGTAGAGGTTTTGGTTTCATTTACGTAATATAAGTTTATTGGGTAATTATATTCCACTAGCACACGCAGTTTTGGCACAGATTATGGAAATTACACTTCGTTTTACAATTATACAAGAAACAACTATTTACATCCACAAAATCCAGAGTGGAAGATACTCTCAGTATCACCCTGGTGTACCACCACCATTCAGAATTGAAACTTTGCTTGAAATGGCTTCAGCCGTGTTTGGTGACTAGATCTGAATAGCTGGGTACTTCCCCACCTTCGTCTTCCCCATTTACTTCCCCTCCTCACTTACCTTCAGCCTCACAACATACCCAAATTGGGCATGCCATAGTCTCACTGGCTCCAGATGAGAGCAGTTGGGATTCTTCTGAGGTATTCACATTAAAAAAAAACAATAATTAGGTTCTTAGTTTATGTAAACTAAGTAATTTATAATTCATAATAATAATAATATTTGGATGATTTATATAGCGCCGTTTTTGTGAAAAATCACCTCAAGGGCTCATGCATATTTTGATTGAAACGAAACTCATGCAAATGATACACATAAAAATGCAAACCTTGACGAACTAGTGGTGGAGCTTAAGTTTTGGTACAGAGCTATCGCTAGGCTGGAAAAAGACAAATGGCCAAGAGATGCTTTAAGTGCCCTGAAGCATTGTGGATATAATAATATGTTTCCGAATATGAAAACAATGCTTCATATATTAGCAGTATTACCCGTATCTACAGCAGAAAATGAAAGAACATTTTCCACATTGCGTAGATTAATTAGTTCTACATCGGAAAATAGGTTAAATGGGTTGACTCTTCTGCATGTGTACAGAAACATGACTCCAACAGTCTTCTATTTTAGATAAACTGGCAGAAAAACCAGATTATTTAAGGAGTTCTACATCGGGAAATAGGTTAAATGGGTTGACTCTTCTGCATGTGTACAGAAACATGACTCCAACAGTCTTCTATTTTAGATAAACTGGCAGAAAAACCAGATTATTTAAGGAGTTCTACATCGGGAAATAGGTTAAATGGGTTGACTCTTCTGCATGTGTACAGAAACATGACTCCAACAGTCTTCTATTTTAGATAAACTGGCAGAAAAACCAGATTATTTAAGGAGTTCTACATCGGGAAATAGGTTAAATGGGTTGAATCTTCTGCATGTGTACAGAAACATGACTCCAACAGTCTTCTATTTTAGATAAACTGGCAGAAAAACCAGATTATTTAAGGAGTTCTACATCGGGAAATAGGTTAAATGGGTTGACTCTTCTGCATGTGTACAGAAACATGACTCCAACAGTCTTCTATTTTAGATAAACTGGCAGAAAAACCAGATTATTTAAGGAGTTCTACATCGGGAAATAGGTTAAATGGGTTGAATCTTCTGCATGTGTACAGAAACATGACTCCAACAGTCTTCTATTTTAGATAAACTGGCAGAAAAACCAGATTATTTAAGGAGTTCTACATCGGGAAATAGGTTAAATGGGTTGACTCTTCTGCATGTGTACAGAAACATGACTCCAACAGTCTTCTATTTTAGATAAACTGGCAGAAAAACCAGATTATTTAAGGAGTTCTACATCGGGAAATAGGTTAAATGGGTTGAATCTTCTGCATGTGTACAGAAACATGACTCCAACAGTCTTCTATTTTAGATAAACTGGCAGAAAAACCAGATTATTTAAGGAGTTCTACATCGGAAAATAGGTTAAATGGGTTGACTCTTCTGCATGTGTACAGAAACATGACTCCAACAGTCTTCTATTTTAGATAAACTGGCAGAAAAACCAGATTATTTAAGGAGTTCTACATCGGGAAATAGGTTAAATGGGTTGACTCTTCTGCATGTGTACAGAAACATGACTCCAACAGTCTTCTATTTTAGATAAACTGGCAGAAAAACCAGATTATTTAAGGAGTTCTACATCGGGAAATAGGTTAAATGGGTTGACTCTTCTGCATGTGTACAGAAACATGACTCCAACAGTCTTCTATTTTAGATAAACTGGCAGAAAAACCAGATTATTTTTGGATTGTTTTCGGAACTTCTTATTTGATGTTACATAATTTTATAATTATATTAATTGCTGATTTAAATTGTCATGGCTTATTCAGAGTCAAATAATTTCGCACTGCGCGAAGAAATGTACTCGCGCCTACTTAAACAAAATAAAATTTCTTGTCATTTAAAATTTAATTTAATGGAGTGTTTTATTTATTTACACCAGTGATTCCCAAGTGGGGCGATACCGCAGCACTGACTGGGGCGTTGATGAGCTTCCCCTTGCAAATTTTATGTAACTTTGACATTAAAAAAAAAAATGCCTGCGGGGCTTTTTCTACGCGTATTGTCACGCTAATCTTAATGAAGGGGGGAGGGGCGTTGAAGAGAATACTATACTTGGATAGTGCGCAGTGAGCCAGATAAGGCTAGAAACCTCTGATATACACTGTACATTAGTATATAAACGTTTGAATAAATATGGATACAAAATGCATTTTATGTTTTGTAAAAACCCCCCCGAATTTTTTTTCTGTGTGCGCCACTGCATCTATCCAAACGCAATTGGTTGTTTCTTGTAGTAATTAAGTTGAAACGTAGTGTATTTTCCAAAATCTGTGCCTAATAAAAGTACTTTAGTGCTAAAACATAATTTCACCCCTTTATATTAATATATTTTATTAATTAATATTGAGACCATTAATTTCTAAGAAGAAGCAATTTACATCATTACAAGACTTTATTAATAACATATTTAATGTGGTATTTTTTTGTTAACATTTTGTTTGATGGATTAAACTAACCAAATTGGCAACCGTGATGGTGACAGTCGTCCTGCAGAGATTTGATATAATCACCGCCATCTCTGTTCTTCAAAGCCGAGCTCGAGATTGTTTAATTTCTGCCGAGCTGTTTGGAAGGAACTTAGATTTAAATGGATCAAAATAAAGAGACCCATTTGCCCAACAAGTAAATACAGTATTCCAGCCCCGGTTTTAAAGATTTCTTTGTGTCATACATTTCAATACAACTGTAAAATATTGGTGAACACTAAACGTCAGCACTAAACTTTCAATAATACCAACTTGTCAGTGTGTTTCAATGACACAATTTAATATAAATAATAATTTTTTTAAAACTACATTTTATATTATTTAATAAAACATATTCAGAATCAGCGTTTATTGGTCTACATCATAGGTTCCCAACCTTTTTTTGCCCACCGCCCACTTTGAGAATATTTTTTTTTCTAGCGCCCCCCAACTCGTAAATCTGAAACATCAATTGTCGTCACGATTATATTTACCACAACGGGAGCGGGGGCGGGGGGGGGGGGGGGAGATAGGATGGGGCAAGATGCATTTTTTTATTTTTTTTTATTGTATATTTTATTTGGTGACCGGCCAACTCAGAATGAAACCAACTTAGAAGCACCTCATAAAGGTCATTGAAGAGTGATGATAAAAAAATATTGGTTAGGTTAGGGTTACCGGCAATTTTAAAATTATTTTTTCATAGCTTTTAATGACCTTTCTGAGGTGTTTCTGAGATGGTTTAATTCTGAGTTGGCATGGAACCGTTCTGAATTATTTTAATTTTTTTTACTTGGGTTTTATTGCTCAGAAAGATTACACTTGTGCAGTAATTCACGTGACACGCTACAGGGTATTGTAGACCAATTTCCGTGTTTTGACGTCTAACTTTCCCTTTATCCTACTTTTCTTTTTAATCTTTTCTGCAATTTTTTAATTTAACATTTCAAAGCTTGTGTTTAGTTTTAATTTGTTATAGATTATGATTGCTGAGTATTTAATTTCTTCTACTTCTTCAATATTTTGATTTTCTATATTTAGAGTAGTAATTTCGTTGAGTTTCTTCTCTAATACCATGAATTTACTTTTAGTTACATTTATTTTCAGTTTATTCGAAGAAAAAAAAAACTTTAATATATAATATAGAAGTATTCTTAAAAAAAAAGCTTTTTTTGACAATGCATCTTCGATATTATTTGATATAATATATAAAAGTGTGTCATCAGCAAAAGTTTGACAGAACAGTACTTTAGGCACTTCACTATATCATTAATATATATACTTAATAAATAGGAGCAGTCCCAACACAGATCCTTGAGGAACTCCGAGGTTTACTTGTTGTTCTTCAGATATAGCATCTCCAATTTTGTTTCTTTGTTTTCTATTTTTAATTTTATTATTACATAGTATTTCTCTGTCTATCGTTTCAAAAACACGTCTAAAATCCAAGAACACTACTATTGTGATTTTCTTCTGATCCATACTGGTTTTCCATTGTGAATATTTGTTTCTAAACCCTGCTGTTTTACAAGAATGTTATTTTTTTTCAATAAATTTTCTCATCTGTTCTTTAACTATGGATTCTAGTATTTGTTCATATTTAGGTTATCCATTTATTTTTCTGAGGTCTTCGAAATTTTTAGCATTTATTATTTTGGTCACTGGTTTATTATGGAAGTTTTCCACGACTGCGGAAAAATTCCCTTTAACACAGATTAATTTATTAGTGCAACTACTTAAATTTAATTATGCCTATAGTAATTCCAGACGTCGATGATTTTTGCGTCATCGTATTAAAATTTCTCATTAAATACTCACTGTTACCTGAAAATATTATTATTCTCTCTTCTTTCCGATGATTGAGAAGAAGTATCTGTGAATAATGAAATACTCTTATTTATGTTTTCGACACTTTAGTATTAAATTTGGCTATTTTAGTTTTATCATCTTCAACTCCATCGGGAACCGAACTTCCTTAATGTTTTCCCTCTGTTTGCCACTCATAATTTCTTTAAGTGCAGTCCACACTTTTCTTGAATCTCTTTGAGAGGTAATAATTTTTAGCCTAGAATACGAATTTTTGGTATGTTTTATTTCTGTACCTATACATGTTTCTAAGTTTCTTACAACAATTTTACAATTTTACAATTTTACAGGTTTTATAAGCTGTATCCCTTTGTTTTTAGAAGATGTAGGGATTTCGTAGGTATACTATTTATTTGTATCTTTTAATATACTACTAGCTGGTTCTCGGCATGCACTGATATACCATTTTTAAAGAAATAAATTGTTTCCCTGTTCCCCTCCCGCATTTCCTTCCCCTCCCGCGTTCCCTTTCCACCTTCCCCGCCTACCCCCTCCCCTCTTCCACTTCCCCGTCCCGCCAATCCCCCTACCACGTTCCATATAACGGTCCCAGTACATTCAGTTTTCAAACATTTCGCGTGCTTCCTATTACAATTTTTTTATTCAAATTTTCGCTTTTCATTCAAAACAAATATTCATTTTTATATAGTATCAGTGGCGGTTCGTGGTCTTTTTAACAGGAGGTTCAGAAGTCCAAGAGAAGATATATCTAATCAAAATTTACATTTCGAGGAATTAAATTGTTGAATGTTTTTTACAGCAATGCACGTTGCTAATTATTAGTGTTTTTACAACAAGAATAATTACGTAAAATATACATATAAGTGGACGCGGAAGCCTTTTATTTTTAATTTCCAAACTTTTTTCATTTATATTATTAGCATTATTTTGTATGTACACAACTCTGTATTCAGCGATTTAAAAAAAAAACATGACAATATTAGCGACAACCTATAAACGCAACCGTTTTCAATTTGATATCCAAAACAATACTGAAGAAAGTTCAACAATAAATTAAACTAGTGACTTGACAATGCGACGTTTGCCGAAAATAATATAAAAAGGGGAATATAAACGCTAGAAATATTTTGATTCTCACGCCTTCAAAATTTAAAATCTAGCATCTCTTTTGCACGAGGCAAGTACGCGCCAAAGTGGTTTTTATTAATTTTATGCATAATTTTATAAGAATGAAAAAAATTTATATCATAAAAAGGTCAAAAATAGTCTTAGCCATAAAGGAATATTTTTTTTAATTGTTTCTCATATTACTTCATAGTTACTTAAGTCATGAAAAAACGTTTCTTTAGTAGTTTAAGCTTATATTTTTTTTTTTTTCGTAAATAATAATTTTATTGTAATTCCAATCCATAAAAAAGGTAGTAAAAGGTTCAATTTATCCGTAGCATATTTTTTGATGTTCATAATGTAAACCAATTCGTAGTAAAGATTAATCTAAATAGTATCTAAATAAGATTTCGAGCATAGCTTCATCCGGCGCAATCTTCAATGGTCATTCTGCGACGAACTCGTCGATCGGTACAACTCGTGAAAGATCGGAGATCACGTGGTATCCGTCCGTGATCGACCGTCACCCACGGCTAGGAGGTTTTGGATCGACGCACCGAGCGCGCTTGAATTTGGTAAAGAAATACATAGTTTCGTTTAAATCACCGTCAGAGGGATCTGTATGGGCCGGGATATTTTTCTATACAGAATTTTGCGCGGAACACATCTCGCACAAATGGATATAGGTACCGATTTCGACGCGGTGGCGCGAGTTTTAAATACGGATTTTAAAGGAGCCCTATTTATAGTGTGATTATGAACTTGTTTTATAATGATTACAAACTTGTTTTATAATAATATTATTTGTATATTATTAAAAAACAAGTTTCTTTTATTTTATCATATTTTTAATGGGGGTTCAGCGCACAAACGCACTTTAGAGAAAACCGCCACTCTTTATTATAAGAACAATCAATCAAATTTGGTACCTAACGTAGGTATCTATTTAAAATATCTATAATTTAAATAATGCATAGATAATGGTTTTTTTACAAAAAAATGTTCAAAAACACAATTCAATTTCGTCAAACGCGCGAACTGTCAAACGTGTGAAGTTAAAATAGTCGTGAAGTTTTCTGAAATTATCCAATTTTCTGCGCAATTTTCTTAAATTTTCTTTCCGTAAGAACCTTCTACAAAGATTGGGAAACTTTAAAAAAAAAGTGAAATGAAGGCGTGACCAAGGGAAACAGGAATTCATTTTATATATAAATACTAGCTGGTCCCGGTATGCGTTGCTATGACATTTAATAAAGAAATTGTTTCTCCCTGAGTGTCCTTTCCCATTCGTCCCGTTCCCCTTCTGCCTCCCCTTCTTCTCCTGCGTCCTCTTCCCCTCTTGCGTTCCCACTCCGTCACCTCCACTTTCCCTCTCCCCACTCCAATCCCCCCCCTTCCCCCGTCCCGCAAACCCTTCTCCCGAGTTCTCCTCCCCCCTCCCAGGTTCCCCTTCCCCTCACAGGTTCCCCTCTCCCCTCTCGCCTTCGCCTTCCACCTTCCCCGCCTTCCCTCTTCCCTTTACCGCTCCCTCGTCCCGCCAACCCTCCTCCCGCTTCCATATATTCAATCCCAGTACATTCAGTTTTTAAACAGCCCGCGTGCCACTTTTTACAATTTTTATTCAAATTTCAATTTTCCATGTATATTAAATTTGGTACCTAACATAGGTACCTATTTAAAATATCTAAAATTCTTGATTCAATTCAAACTATTAGGGGAGTACCTACTTTAAATAAATTTATCAACTTAAAGATTTTCAAAAATAGAATTTTATTTAACAATCATTGTTTTGCAAAATATCATTCTCAAACACGCGTACTGTCAAACGTGTGATAGTCGTTCAGGTTAGTAATAGGTTTTCTGAAATTATCCAATTTTCTTAATTTTTCTCTCCGTAAGAACCATCCTCGTACTTCAAGGAATATTCTAAAATAAGAATTAGCGAAATCGGTTCAGCTGATCTCGAGATTTGCGCTTAGCAACACATTTAGCGATTCATTTTTATATATAAGATATATTCGTAGGCATTAGTTCATTTACTACTGTTTTCAGGTGTCCTATTAGTTCATCGGCTTTTCTCTCTAAATTTCCTTGGTTATCGCAGATCCACTTTTTTTTTTGTAATACTGTATACAATTTACCCTTATTATAGTTATTTTTATTCCTGTATATATATAATAAGTTGAGAGGTTTAATTAATTTATAAATAAAACACTTGTGTTGCAAAGTTTTTTAACAAAGAAACGACATTATTTATGTTTATTTATATCACTTTTCTTTGAATGGTTTCTTTTAACAATCAAATAATAGCAAAAACAAAACAAGTGACAATTGATAATTGCATTCTAACTGACACTACAGGATTCAAATTTAAATGGAATATATTTCCTTTACATCTCCCCCCCCGGGAAAGAAAATTATTGCAAAAATTTTCGTTCATCTTCGATATCCTCTTCATGGTTCATCAATGCAGGTGCTGGAATTAACTTTGAGGTGTGGAAAAAATTTAATTCTAATTTTTGTCGACCAGTGTTTATCTTGTAAATTGAGTTTGATAATTTTTCTATGATTTTGTAGGGTCCGATTCTCAATTCGTCGAGCTTCTTCCTATTAAGTTTGTTTTCATTCTCCACAAAAACAGTATCACCAACTTTGAAGTTAATGTGTTTCCTGGTTTTATCGTAAATTATCTTGTTGTAATTTATGTGACTTTATAGTATTTTCCAGAGCTTTTTTTCTGTCTTGAATCAAATCGATGTCGGTCTTCTTAACTTTTAACTCATTTGGCAAAATCGTAACATCTGTGCCGTTAAGTAGGTACTGTGGCGCATATCCAGTTACGGTGTGCTCCGTTTCATTACAGCTTTTTACACAATTACGCGCTATAGTTGTCCAAGCCACTTTTGAATCATTTTCATTGATTTTGCATCTAATTTTATTGACCAGCGTTTGATTTAATCTTTCATTTAATCCATTTGAGAAAGGTGAGTTTACTGCAGTAAAAATTATTGGAATATTTTTTTCATCCAAAAATTTTTAGAATTCTCTAGAATTAAGACCCGGGTATTGGTCCGAGAGTATCATGCCAATGTCATTAGTTTCTGTGGAGTTTAAGAGTTTGATGAAATCATTCATATTTTGAGTTTTTGACGTCAAAATATATGCAACCCTCGTAAATGATCTGATAGCAGGTGCAAGTATCTCTTTGTTGACCGTGAACCCCCAAATCCGCTTATCGTATCAATGGAACATATTTCAAAATGTTTTTTTGCGCAACCCAAGTAGGACATCAATCCATATTTATTTTGACCTCTTGATTTGTTCTTTAAACATACTGCACAACTTTCGCAGGTTCTCTTTATATTTTTTTTATTTTTATTTATTTATTGTTTCTTTACACTGTAGGTAAAAATGTTTACAATACAATTTGTTACCCCACTAGGACAAGCCTGTGTTGAGGTTAACAATAATTATAGGTACAAGTTAACAAAATAACACAAAATTATACAGATTTTGAAAGAACAATATTGTTGTATTTCTTACAGATTGAGATTAGATTATGGGTACCTACTGGTACCTACTAAACTGATGGCGCTAGGTACTACATTAATGTAGACTTTTAGGGTGACCATAGTTTTAAGATCTGATTTAAAATAAAATAAAATAAACTTTTGTTTTTTTTTTTTTTTTTTAAGGATTAAGTTGTGAATAATAAATATATGTATATAATTTAACATGCTATAGATTTGGCAAGAGGAAGATGAACAAAAACGGTTCAAACAAAAATAATATTATTTTAGCTTATTATTATAAACATACTCATTTAGCTAATAATTTAGAAAGGACAAAGTAGAGAAAATCAATTGGCAATCCTCGACTAACACAAATAATTTAAGATCCTTCTTAAAAGTGTACAATGAATTAGATGACTTTATATGTTCTGGAAGGCTATTAAATATGAGTGGAGCTTGATAAAAATAATTTCTTTGACCAAAAGAAGATTTAGTTTGAATTGCCATAAAGTTCAGACCAGAGCCAATTCTCGTAGTACGAATTTGCTGTGTTCTTTCTGCAAAATTAATATTATTAAAAAATTTACAAAGCGTTTGTGTAATACATAACTGTTTTACGTTCATTACATTACATTCCTTAAAAAGTAAATGAGTTGGATATTTAATTTTTTTCTTGAACATAACTTTAAGAATCATTTTTTGGGCAATATTAAGTGGTTCTATATAAGTTTTTGGGCAGGATCCGCAGCACACAATATTATAAGAAAGCAGAGACTGGATTATTGCAAAATAAACAGTTTTTAATTTTTCTTTGTCTAGTATATGTCTCAGTTCTTTAAAGATATAGGTAAGTCTCCTAGTATTATTTACTAACATATTAATATGATCATTCCATCTCATTTACACCAAGGTATTTGATGCTGACTACATTTTCTAAAGGGTTGCAGTTACATGTTTGAAAACAATTGTGAATAATCAAGTTGTGAGTTTCAGAAGGCTGACTTTTACTTGAAATGCTAAAAGTGATAATTTTGGTTTTTTGTGCATTCAAAGTTAATATGTTATTGTTTAACCAACTATTTACCACTTTTAAACCTATGTATATTACTTTTGTTGAAAGTTTCATTCCAAGTTTTACCCTCAAATATTAAGGCAGTGTCATCTGCAAAACTAACAATGTTACCAGGAATATTCAGACTACATAAATCATTTATGTAAATAAGAAACAATATTGGCCCAAGCACACTACCTTGCGGGACTCCAAAGGAGATTGATTTACCCTCGCTTAACATCTTATTTATTTCCACTTGTTGTGTTCTGTCACTAAGATAAGATCTGAATTGTTTGTCATGTTTTCTGATGTGTACCATGAGCTTATCATTTTTTGCATTTGATTAAATCCTATGTGACCTAGGTCTGTATGAACATTTTTTATGAAGTCTATGCTGAATTTTTCTGATAGAATTATTTTTTCTCTTTTTTTTTACTTTCTTGTATTAAACATTATTCTTCGATATCATTATCTCTCCTGCACTGTATCTTCTCATTTTTGACCTGATCTTTTAAAATATCTTCTATCAGTTTATTGTCTAATAATTTTGCTATTTGCTCTTCTATTTCCTTTTTATCTTCTACACTGCATCTGTAAGGCCTCTTACTACAATATTTATCCACTAATAAGTCTATCTTCGCTTCATATCCATTAAAGAGATTCCGACACTATCAATAGCAATTTCTTTCAAGCACGTAGTTTTTTGTTAAGCTGGCAACACTGCGCGTAGTTTTCGTTTGAGCCAAGCATTTTGACAGTCTACCGAGGACGCTTGAAGCAAGCTACGTGCTGGCGGCGAGCTTGATGCGAATTGATATATTTTTTTTAATTATTTATTTGGCTATCACTCATTAAAGGTGATCTTGGCCATTTCTTGAAATTAATTACATTTTCGAAACAATCGCAGAATCATAAAATAGGACCCCATGTACATTAATAGTTAGCGTTCTTCGACGTAAAAGAAAAGATTTTTTTCAAAATTTGTTACATTTTTTATGAAACAATTCTATAAATTAGATAAAATTAATATAACATAAGAATTAATTGTTTTTGTGTTTAATTTGTAGAAATGCATCTGATTTTTCTCTTAAATTAATGTAAATATTATTTACATTAGGTAATTTAAAAGTAAAATCAGATGCATTTCTACGTTTTGAATTATTGTTTTTGTGTTTAATTTGTAGAAAAATCAGATGGATTTCTACAAATGAATCCCTGTTTCCCTTGGTAACGCTATAACTTCAGAACCACTTTACCTATTTCATTCATCTTTTTTTTTTAGTTTTCTAATACTTTGTAGAAGGTTCTTCCGGAAAGAAAAAGTAAGAAAATTGGAGGGAGGGGAAGGAATTGAAAGTTTTTTTTAAGTCTTCCGATACTTTGTGGAAAGATCTTACGGAAAGAAAAATTGAGTAAAGTTAGATTAAATTGAGTTGAGTTAAGTAAGGCTCTTGACTCGTAAATCGAAGGTCCAGGGATCGAATCCCGGCGTGTCAAATAAATTTTATTTGATTAATTTGTGTTATTTCACAATTTTTTTCTTTAAAATAATATAAAGTATATTTGCGGCACGTTCCAGATTGGAAGATACTCTAAGTATCGCCCTGGTAGACCACCATTCAGAATTGAAACGTTGCTTGAAATGGCATAAGCCGTGATTGGTGACCAGATCTAAATAGCCAGGTACTTCCCCACCTTCCTCTTTCCTATCTTCTTCCCCATCCCACTACCTTCAGCCTCACAACATACCCCGATCGGGGATACCATAGTCTCACTGGCTCCAGACGGGAGCAGTTGGGACTCTTGTGCAGTATTCTCGGAAAGGGACTCGGGATGCCAACGGGGACGCACGGGAAAGGACATGCAGGGAGAATTAATTTATTTCTTTGAATGGCATTGCAACGCATGCCGGGTACCAGCTAGTATTATGTATTATTTAGTTCTGCAAGTATTATTTTTCTCTCATTGTTTAATAATATTGTAACTGCTATTAATGTTATTAAGTATTCAGTTCTGCAAGTATTTTTTGTTTTCTTATTGTTAATGATGTAGCTGCTTTGACTGATTTAAAATATTGTTTAGGTCTTGTGAACATCTGAGAAATAGGTTTCCTTTATCAATTAATGTTATATTAAAATATTAATTATAACATTTATTCATAATATCAACGGAAATATACAACAATGCTTCGTAAGTACGATCATCCATTTTGAAAAAATGCGTGTAAGTAATCATTTGTTGCCGTGCCTGTAATACGCTTTGTAAATGCTTATGAGTAAAGCGGAATCACAAATTGTACCATCCTTGACACCAAATTCGTTTATTTTTATTAAAATACAAAGATAACCCAAGAGCTAAGAATGCTTTGTCTCCGTTATATTCCATATTATTTCAGCCGCACAAAATTCACTGTCAACCATAAATAAACCAAACAAACTATCGAAAATCACATCTAGGCATAGACAAATGCTTGCCAGAACGCTTGTAGACTATCAAGCGGCTTGACAGCCAGCACGTAAATTTATTTTCCGTTATTGTCTATGAATGCTTGCCTCAACAGCTTGATGCGCGCTTCAAGCCGTTGAGCTAAGCCTTAGTCTATGCCTAGACGATTTTTCATTCGAGAGGCACTTGAACATATTACTCCTTTGTCATTTTCGCTTCGGCTTCTTGTCATTTTCGGTAGTTGAAAGTGATTTTTGTGCGAGATGGAATCTAGTAAAGAAAAAGAATTATTTGTTATATTATAATAAATGTTATGTATTAATATTTTAATATAACATTGACATAATAACATTATTAAATTATATTTACATTAATTTAAAAGAAAAATCCGATGGATTTCTACACATTAAACACAAAAACAATTAATACCCATTTTGTAATAATTTAACCTAATTTTTATAAACGTTTTACGTGATACGTTGCATCTAAAATCACCACTCAGGTACTTATTTGTCTATGATTTGTTGTCTACGCTCAAAAAATATAAATTCGCTTCAAGCGTTGCGCAATAACGTAGATTATTGCGCAATGCTTGGCTCAAGCGTCAAGCCACCTCTGGAGACGGTCAAAATGCTGTCAAAACTCTAGCCATAGACAAAAAACTACGTGATTGAGCCAAGCCGCTTGATAGTCTCGCTAGCCCTTAACAGTGCCAACATCATATTTACTCTTGGCAAACACTGATGTGTATTTGGCTATTAGTTCATTTATTTCTGTTTTTTTATCATTATTTAAATGATTTATTGTTATTTTGAAATCTTCTTCTTTAACATGTTCGTTAAAATTAATTCTGTGTTTTTCTATTTGTTTTAATTCAGTATTCGTTTTCATATCTGTAGAATCTTTTTCTTTTTTATTTGTATTATTCAGGCAGAGTTTCTGTGATATTTGTAAGTCTTCACTTTGGATAAGTTTGAAGTCTTTTATCATGTCTAATCCAATCAAAAAATCATACTTGAAATTGTGTTCATCAATAATGTACACATCAAAATTTTTCTCCAATTCAATTTTTTTTATCTTTAACGTTGTCAAACCACTCGTCTTTTTAACACCATTAATCGTTACTAAATTTGCTTCATTCAAATTGTTTCCCTTTCCTTTTATTTTCAATAACTTAGAATTAATTAGAGAAACATTTGAACCCGAATCATAAATTCCGTATATGTATTTTTAATTTATCATTTAGTAATAGTTTGACTTTTATTAATGGTGTTACTATTAGTTTTTTTGATCATTTTCATTTAACTTAGTCTCTATCACTGAATTGTTTACATGTTTAATGACATTTCTCTTAAATTTTTCATCCTCTTTTGTTTTGAACCAGCATGTAGCTTCAGGGTGGTAAAGAATGCCCTTATTCAATTTTTCACAAATTTTACATTGATTTTTACGCCCATTTTTATTATGTTCTGCATTTCCAAATGTTCTCTTATTCATAAATCTTTTTTTGTTGACCATATGTTCATACTTGTTTACTTCATTAAACAAATCTACAGTATCTTGTAATCCTTCTCTATCGATCTTGTTAAGTATGAATTCTGGTAGTCCGGAAGCAACAAGATCTATCAAAGTACCGACACGTGACAGGGTTCCATCCTTTGCTTGCAAATGATTCACAGAATTTGTTTTTCCATGTTGACCACTCTGAGTTCATTGTTAGTTTTATAATGGAACTGTACCAGTCTATACAAGATTTATCCATGAACAATCTGAGTATTTCTATTTTTTTTCCATCCATGGTCACATCAAACCGCAAACATTCTTTTTCAAACACTTCTATCCACTGGCTTGCATTTGTATTTTTAGTACAGAATTTTTCTATAACAAACTTCTCAGCACTTATCTTCCCTTAATTTTTCAATCAATTTTCCTAATGCATCTTCTTTTTGATGTACTTGTAAACTTTTTTCGTCCAATTCTTCAAGGTATTGGTCTCCGAACTGTAGATTTCCATCTTCGTCTACATATGTTTTTTTTAGTTCTTCTGTCATGGATACCCAGATTCTTCTAACCTGGTATATTTTTTTCAAACTATTTTTTATTTTTCCAAAAGCACCACTTTTCATTATCTCCTCGTGATGGCTGGCGGATTGTAGCATTTCTGGTATTGTAAACACTTTTTCATCACTTGTGACTATTCTTGTAATGCTAATAATATTTGACCTCCCATCACCTCCAGTTAATAGCGTAAATTCAAATTGAATTTTCTCCATTTTTGGTTTAAAACGAAATGTCATTTTATAATAAGTTGAGAGGTTTAATTAATTTATAAATAAAACACTTGTGATGCAAAGTTTTTTTATCAAAGAAACGACATTTATGTTTATTTATATCACTTTTCTTTGAATGGTTTCTTCTAACAATCAAATAATAGCAAAAACAAAACAAGTGACAATTGATAATTGCATTCTAACTGTCACTACAGGATTCAAATTTAAATGGAATATATTTCCTTTACATATACATTATATATGTATTATACTTTTTGTTCCCTGAGGCTTCTGACTATTACATCTAATTTTTGTAATAATTGTTTCGTGATCAGATTGATTTTGAATTCTTCCGCAGCATTAACTTTCGCATAAAAGTCATTTGAAATTACCAAATCAGTCATGGTTTTAGAGTTTTTTCATATTCTTGTATAATTTTTGACAAGTTGCTTCCTACCCAGGCAATTTATGATGATTTGTAATCTTGTTCTTTTTGTATTGAATATTAAAATCTCCACAGATGATTTTCAAGTCTCTTGTATTTATTTGCTAACAGCACCATTCTTCAAAAAAATCTAAGAATTTTGTATCATTTTGATTTGGGGAATGATAAATAGCTGCATAGGTTCCCAGCTTAAAATCCTTCAATAGCCAGTAGGTATCCAGGTATTATTCTTATCTAGTACCGCATTTGTTGTGACTTTGTAAGAGATATTGTTTACACACTCACACACATACACTACAGAATTAATGTGATAAGCCCTGAAATGTTGTTTCATTTTGGTTAATTTCTTCGGTAATACAGGTTTCGCTCATCATCACCATGTGCAGTTCGTATTCTTTTAGCATGTCTCCGACTTCTTCGATAAGTACTAGTAAACTAGCTATTGGTTTCTCTGGGTCTCCTACCGCCCCCCTGAAAGGCTGAAACGCCCCCCAATTTTCTCTTTGCCTTCTACCGCCCCCCTGAAAGTCTGAAACGCCCCCAAGGGGGTGTTATCGCCCACGTTGGGAACCTACGGTCTACATCATAGATTCTCAACATTTTTTTGCCCACTGCTCACTTTGAGAATATTTTTATTTCTAGCGCCCCTTAACTCGTGAATCCGAAACAGCAAGTGTCCACAATGGGGGGAGGGGGCGTAACGGGATACCACGACAGAGTTACATTTGCCACAACAGAGGCCCCCTCCGTTGTAGCAAATTTAACCCCATCGTGTTATCTCAAGGGGGCGTTATCGCCCACGTTGAGAACCTATGGTCTTTATGAACATATTTTTTTAAAGCCATAATATTTTTCACTGGAGTTCCTTATTGTTGGCTTTGAGCACGCTCATTCACGAGAATGCTCAAACCAAGCTTGCTCGTTATGAGCAAATGTGTACAGTTGATGAGTATACTCATTAATGAGCATGCTCATGAGCTTGCTAATTAATGAGCATGTGTGTCAGTACCATTAAGAGCATCCGACACTATCAAGCGGCTTGTCACAAGCACATAGTTTTTTGTTTGTGGCAAGCATTTTGACCATCTCCAGAGGATGCTTCTGGCTTGTCACAATCATTGCGTAATAATCTACGTGCTGGCTGTAGGCTTTATGCTAAAATTTTTTTGGGCTTAGACAAACAAGTAACTATAGACAAAAAAACATTACGATGAGTTGTGATTTTAAATATTACGTATCATGCAAAACAATTATATAAATTAGATAAAATTATTGTAAATTGCTTTTTTATGTTTAATTTGTAGAAATCCATATGATTTTTTTAAAATCGGTAATATTTACTTCTGATGTTGATGAGAAGCATAAATAAAACACATTATTATTAAATTGACATTGAGCAATATGCCCCAGTTAAAATTTTTGTGCGTGAAAGTGTTTATTTAATTGAACTTCTCAAATCGTTGCACCTAAAGAAAGTGTGTCAGTGCATCAGTGTGCATAGCTCGTGAATGAGCTTATTTTCGATATTGACACAATGCCCACTCAAACTTCTGCAGCGCTTCTGAAAACGCCCACAAGGGGGCGCTGGCGCCCCCGTTGAGAATCACTGATCTAAGTGATTCAAAGTGTATTTTTAAGAGCGTATTAAGTGTCTTTATCTTCTGTATATTCACCTAAAGATGTGACAGTATCCATTAAAGTGAATAATTAAGAATTATATACAGATACTGCTTTATTCGCTAATATAAACATCGATCTTGCTATTAAACGCCGTCCAAATTAAAATATTCACAATAATCATCTCCGTCTTGCTTTGCCTCTCCGGCCATATTACCTCTCAAACCTTGTTAATCCAAAAGTTGTCTGTCTTCTTCTCTCCACAAACCTAAACCTGGCGTGGGTGTGCAGTGTCTTCAACAGCGTCTTCAAAATCAATGTCGGCTCATTGAATATATCGGCTATGTTTTATATGATAAAGAATTGTGCAAGTAGCAACAAGCCGTAACCATGTTACGAACTCTAACAGTGCATTTTTCATCAGTTTCTTATGGAATATGATGATATGGAATGGATGGGGGAGTATTTTTAATATCCTCGTTAAGCCGCTAGAAACATGTACTGTATTTTTAATATCCTCGTTAAGCCGCTAGAAACATGTACTGTATTTTTAATATCCTCGCTAAGCCGCTAGAAACATGTACTGTATTTATAATATCCTCGTTAAGCCGCTAGAAACATGTACTGTATTTTTAATATCCTCGCTAAGCCGCTAGAAACATGTACTGTATTTTAAATATCCTCGTTAAGCCGCTAGAAACATGTACTGTATTTTTAATATCCTCGCTAAGCCGCTAGAAACATGTACTGTATTTTTAATATCCTCGCTAAGCCGCTAGAAACATGTACTGTATTTTTAATATCCTCGCTAAGCCGCTAGAAACATGTACTGTATTTTTAATATCCTCGCTAAGCCGCTAGAAACATGTACTGTATTTTTAATATCCTCGCTAAGCCGCTAGAAACATGTACTGTATTTTTAATATCCTCGTTAAGCCGCTAGAAACATGTACTGTATTTTTAACGTCCATTTCCACTTATTATTTCTGATATATCGAGCCACGATCGCCAAAAAATCGTAAACGACAGTTTTGCTCAAATAGCGTTTTTTTACCGTATGCGCTCTAAACGGCTAGACGCACCGCACCGCCTTAATATTCGAGAATACCAAAAATCAACACCCAATTGAATTTTGTAGCCCTGTACATTTTATCATATACTAGCTGACCCGGCCACGCGTTACTGTGGCTAATAAAATACAACGTCATCTACTGGATGGTTATCCAACCTTTATAACCACCGCCGTCTTTGAGTTTATCGCGAAGAGACAGACAGATGCCGCGGAGGACTTTAATTTATAATACGTAGAGATGGTGTGAAAGATTATAATAATGTGAATGAAATGCTTGGGGTAACTAACGTATTTAAGTTAATAAGGATTAATACTGTATCCGTCTAAATAACTTTTCATTTACCGCAATGTACGTGACCATTTTTTTAGAAGATAAAATGGGTATAGTAAGCTATCCGTAAAAGATAGATATATACCTTGTTATACCATGCATTGTTTTGTTATATCTCAAAAGGATTAGGCAGCGTTTTCGATGAAAGCTACCAGGCGGCTCCACTTTTTCCGAGACTTCTAACAATTATCGTTATGTTTGAACCAATTTACACAAATCCTTGACAAATTACATACCTAAACCTTCCTCACGAACCACTCTATCTATTGGTGAAAACCGCATGAAAATCCGTTCAGTAGTTTTCGAGTTTATCGCGAACAGACAGACAGACGACGCGGGGGACTTTAATTTATAATATGTAGAGATTAATGTTCTCAAATTTTAGTTCAGGGGTCGTCCATTATCAGAATATTATCGCGCGTTCAACGAAAAATAAATACACGTGATATCTCATTATACCCCCCCCCCCCCCCTCCCCCAACCTTGTGATATTTTGTGATTTTTTCCGAACCACGTTGCGCCTTCTGGATGAACTAACTTCTTTTTTACATTAGCTCCACACAGGAGGCTCTGGGGAAAATAATACTTATTGGTTAGCATGAGAACTAGGGTTGCCAATTTGCGGCGAATTGCTTAAATTGCGGGGAATTTTTAAGATTTTTGAAAAATTAAGTATTTTGCGGGGAGAATTTGGAAAGAAGTGAAAAGTGCGGGGATTCTGGACATTTATTGATAATCCAACCATATTAAAAAAATATGTAAAATAGTGGAAGATTTCTTAGATATTTTATGGCAGCACTATATAATTTATTTCTTAACAAATAGTGGGGGGATTCCTGAACGGGACCCCAACTCCAAAATTGACATTTTGAAATTCGCGACTCCCGGTCCCTTTTAGTCTAACAGTTGATTATCATTAAGTTTAATTATCAATTTGGGAGGTTGGTATGGGTACCGCCGCCCCGGGAACCAATATTGCATAACCAACACCTCTGCCATAGATCACCCCAAGTGGTTCGCTACGTATGGTGACTTTGCAGGGGTGCCCGCATTCATGGGGTGAGGTATTTTCAGTTTTTGGCGGCGGAAGGTACCCACTAGCTGCATGGCAGGCCGGATTGGGAGAGAATAGTTGAGGGAGTCCCTTTGGCGTCTCCTGCTGTAGGTACTCTCCCGAAATATCACCTTGCACCGCTGTGGGAGGGATATATTCATACGTCCGTCACTCCTGGACACACTGATCCCCAGATTCCTACCCACCCTAATACCCTTTTCCTTCTCAGAACTTCCTCTACTTCCTTTCTTAAAAAGACCCTTCACATAGCGTCCCCAAAGATGACATAGGCCCTGCAAGGAATCATTTTCCCCAGAGCCTCCCGCGTGGAGCTAATGTGAGGAATTTGAAATTTATTGCGAGTATTTTGGAACATAAGCATTGGCAAGGTCTTCCTATACCAGTCTCTCCCAATCCGGCCTGCCACGCAGTTAGTGAGCAGACACATCCCCTGTTTTAATTTATTTAAGTTGTTTTTTTTGTTTTGTTAAAATTTTTGTTTATTTTTTGTTTTTTAGTGAATCTGAAGTACACTAACTAATTTGTCTGAATATGGGTAGACCTACTAAATGTGCTGCTCATATGAGACAGACATAATTTGACCACAACGACGTTAGGGTCAAATTAAGAGATTCGGCCGAGTTTCGTTAATTTGCTCCTAAGAATTGAAGAGTTCCGTTACTTTGTCATGGATCTGATAATCAGAACCTAACCAAACTCTCATCAAACTACCTTTGCAGTACATCCTTTCCAATAAAAAAAGAATTATCGAAATCGGTTGGCGTGATATTGAGTTATTCATCCATTTGTCGCGCACATACTTAATGCAAAATTAAGACTTATATGGTTTTCTCATGGATGCCATTGTCGGAACTGGACCAAATTAAAATGGGACCACACGGAAAGCATCAGCTTTCAAATAAAAAAAGAATCATCAATATCGGTTCACCCAGTCGAAAGTTCTGAGGTAACAAACATAAAAAATAAAAAAATTAAAATACAGTCGAATTGAGAACCTCCTCCTTTTTGAAGTCGTTTAAAAATTGGATTTATTGTTTTATATCTACCGCCTATGTTTGTGTTGTAGTTCGAATAATAATAAAGAATGTGCGTAAAATACTTTTCATCGTTTTATTGTAAACAAAACATGAACCTACCAATTAATAAAATAAAAAAAAACATTTAATTATTTTTAAAAGTAGGTCTGTTTTGTTTGATATGCAAAACATCGTAAACGACAGATGCATTGTGTATTAGCCGGGCAAAACATCGTAACTGCCATTTATCTCCAAAGCAGCGCAAATTTAACTACTTCCATAATGTAGGGCGAACGGTATCAATAAATCAAACATTCTCTGTAAATTTGGGTACCATAAGTACATTACTTGAAAATTGAGAAGAAAAAAGTCTCCTGCAAAATTTAGTTTTTTTCGGTTACAATCTTTTGGCGATCATGGCTCGATATGTCGATATAATAAACCTATCCGATATATTTTTTTTCATGTTGGAATTTGTATACGCTAAGCGACTGCAATTAGCTTTTCACCAGGAGCTTTGTTAAATAATATAATAAATGCAGATAATAATTATATAAATTTCATTTTTTATGTAAAACTAGTATGTCTTTACAAGTATTGTGGTTGTTTTGTTGTTTCAGGTAGCATTGGTGCGGAGACTATCCCCATCAAGACAGAACCAGGACCCCGAAAAGAACATGAAGGGGGAATTCCTTATATGGAAATAGACATACACCTGCCAGATGTAAAAAACGAATGCTTAGAACGTATTACTGAGACTAGTGCAGGTAAAATCGTTTTTTGTCTGAATTAGTTTTAATATTTTTTTCGTATCACTATATGTAGATAAGTACTTAATTATTGAACTTTGTCTGCTATCTTTTTCAGACACGATAACAGACCTGAAGATGCAATCTGGAGAAAAACCTCATTCATGTTCCCATTGTAACTTCACCTGCTTACACAAGTCTTCATTTATAAGGCACTTATACACACATACTGGCGAAAAACCTTATTCATGTTTCTACTGCAGCTATTCATGTGCTCGGAAAGAAAGTTTAAGACGTCACATACTTAACCATACTAGCGAAAAACCTTATTCATGTTCCTACTGCAGCTATTCATGTGTTCAGAAAGGACATTTAAGACGTCACATACTTACCCATACTGGCGAAAAATCTTATTCATGTTCCTACTGCAGCTATTCATGTGCTCAAAAAGGTGATTTAAGACGTCACATGTTTACCCATACTGGCGAAAAACCTTATTCATGTTCCCACTGCAGCTATTCATGTGCTCGGAAAGAAAGTTTGAGATATCACATACTTACCCATACTGGCGAAAAACCTTATTCATGTTCCTACTGCAGCTATTCATGTGCTCAAAAAGGTGATTTAAGACGTCACATGTTTACCCATACTGGCGAAAAACCTTATTCATGTTCCTACTGCAGCTATTCATGTGCTCAGAAAGAAGATTTAAGACGTCACATACTTAACCATACTAGCGAAAAACCTTATTCATGTTCCTACTGCAGCTATTCATGTGTTCAGAAAGGACATTTAAGACGTCACATACTTACCCATACTGGCGAAAAATCTTATTCATGTTCCTACTGCAGCTATTCATGTGCTCAAAAAGGTGATTTAAGACGTCACATGTTTACCCATACTGGCGAAAAACCTTATTCATGTTCCCACTGCAGCTATTCATGTGCTCGGAAAGAAAGTTTGAGATATCACATACTTACCCATACTGGCGGAAAACCTTATTCATGTTCCTACTGCAGCTATTCATGTGCTCGGAAAGGAAGTTTGAGATATCACATACTTACCCATACTGGCGGAAAACCTTATTCATGTTCCTACTGCAGCTATTCATGTGCTCAGAAAGGAAATTTAAGACGTCACATACTTACCCATACTGGCGAAAAACCTTATTCATGTTCCTACTGCAGCTATTCAAGTGCTCAAAAAGGTGATTTAAGACGTCATATGTTTACCCATACTGGCGAAAAACCTTATTCATGTTCCTACTGCAGCTATTCATGTGCTCAAAAAGGTGCTTTAAGACGTCACATGTTTACCCATACTGGCGAAAAACCTTATTCATGTTCCCACTGCAGCTATTCATGTGCTCGGGGAGAATTTGGAAAGAAGTGAAAAGTGCGGGGATTCTGGACATTTATTGATAATCCAACCATATTAAAAAAATATGTAAAATAGTGGAAGATTTCTTAGATATTTTATGGCAGCACTATATAATTTATTTCTTAACAAATAGTGGGGGGATTCCTGTACGGGACCCCAACTCCAAAATTGACATTTTGAAATTCGCGACTCCCGGTCCCTTTTAGTCTAACAGTTGATTATCATTAAGTTTAATTATCAATTTGGGAGGTTGGTATGGGTACCGCCGCCCCGGGAACCAATATTGCATAACCAACACCTCTGCCATAGATCACCCCAAGTGGTTCGCTACGTATGGTGACTTTGCAGGGGTGCCCGCATTCATGGGGTGAGGTATTTTCAGTTTTTGGCGGCGGAAGGTACCCACTAGCTGCATGGCAGGCCGGATTGGGAGAGAATAGTTGAGGGAGTCCCTTTGGCGTCTCCTGCTGTAGATACTCTCCCGAAATATCGCCTTGCACCGCTGTGGGAGGGATAGATTCATACGTCCGTCACTCCTGGACACACTGATCCCCAGATTCCTACCCACCCTAATACCCTTTTCCTTCTCAGAACTTCCTCTACTTCCTTTCTTAAAAAGACCCTTCACATAGCGTCCCCAAAGATGACATAGGCCCTGCAAGGAATCATTTTCCCCAGAGCCTCCCGCGTGGAGCTAATGTGAGGAATTTGAAATTTATTGCGAGTATTTTGGAACATAAGCATTGGCAAGGTCTTCCTATACCAGTCTCTCCCAATCCGGCCTGCCACGCAGTTAGTGAGCAGACACATCCCCTGTTTTAATTTATTTAAGTTGTTTTTTTTGTTTTGTTAAAATTTTTGTTTATTTTTTGTTTTTTAGTGAATCTGAAGTACACTAACTAATTTGTCTGAATATGGGTAGACCTACTAAATGTGCTGCTCATATGAGACAGACATAATTTGACCACAACGACGTTAGGGTCAAATTAAGAGATTCGGCCGAGTTTCGTTAATTTGCTCCTAAGAATTGAAGAGTTCCGTTACTTTGTCATGGATCTGATAATCAGAACCTAACCAAACTCTCATCAAACTACCTTTGCAGTACATCCTTTCCAATAAAAAAAGAATTATCGAAATCGGTTGGCGTGATATTGAGTTATTCATCCATTTGTCGCGCACATACTTAATGCAAAATTAAGACTTATATGGTTTTCTCATGGATGCCATTGTCGGAACTGGACCAAATTAAAATGGGACCACACGGAAAGCATCAGCTTTCAAATAAAAAAAGAATCATCAATATCGGTTCACCCAGTCGAAAGTTCTGAGGTAACAAACATAAAAAATAAAAAAATTAAAATACAGTCGAATTGAGAACCTCCTCCTTTTTGAAGTCGTTTAAAAATTGGATTTATTGTTTTATATCTACCGCCTATGTTTGTGTTGTAGTTCGAATAATAATAAAGAATGTGCGTAAAATACTTTTCATCGTTTTATTGTAAACAAAACATGAACCTACCAATTAATAAAATAAAAAAAAACATTTAATTATTTTTAAAAGTAGGTCTGTTTTGTTTGATATGCAAAACATCGTAAACGACAGATGCATTGTGTATTAGCCGGGCATAACATCGTAACTGCCATTTATCTCCAAAGCAGCGCAAATTTAACTACTTCCATAATGTAGGGCGAACGGTATCAATAAATCAAACATTCTCTGTAAATTTGGGTACCATAAGTACATTACTTGAAAATTGAGAAGAAAAAAGTCTCCTGCAAAATTTAGTTTTTTTCGGTTACAATCTTTTGGCGATCATGGCTCGATATGTCGATATAATAAACCTATCCGATATTTTTTTTTTCATGTTGGAATTTGTATACGCTAAGCGACTGCAATTAGCTTTTCACCAGGAGCTTTGTTAAATAATATAATAAATGCAGATAATAATTATATAAATTTCATTTTTTATGTAAAACTAGTATGTCTTTACAAGTATTGTGGTTGTTTTGTTGTTTCAGGTAGCATTGGTGCGGAGACTATCCCCATCAAGACAGAACCAGGACCCCGAAAAGAACATGAAGGGGGAATTCCTTATATGGAAATAGACATACACCTGCCAGATGTAAAAAACGAATGCTTAGAACGTATTACTGAGACTAGTGCAGGTAAAATCGTTTTTTGTCTGAATTAGTTTTAATATTTTTTTCGTATCACTATATGTAGATAAGTACTTACTTATTGAACTTTGTCTGCTATCTTTTTCAGACACGATAACAGACCTGAAGATGCAATCTGGAGAAAAACCTCATTCATGTTCCCATTGTAACTTCACCTGCTTACACAAGTCTTCATTTATAAGGCACTTATACACACATACTGGCGAAAAACCTTATTCATGTTTCTACTGCAGCTATTCATGTGCTCGGAAAGAAAGTTTAAGACGTCACATACTTACCCATACTGGCGAAAAACCTTATTCATGTTCCTACTGCAGCTATTCATGTGCTCAAAAAGGTGATTTAAGACGTCACATGTTTACCCATACTGGCGAAAAACCTTATTCATGTTCCTACTGCAGCTATTCATGTGCTCAGAAAGGAGATTTAAGACGTCACATACTTAACCATACTAGCGAAAAACCTTATTCATGTTCCTACTGCAGCTATTCATGTGTTCAGAAAGGACATTTAAGACGTCACATACTTACCCATACTGGCGAAAAATCTTATTCATGTTCCTACTGCAGCTATTCATGTGCTCAAAAAGGTGATTTAAGACGTCACATGTTTACCCATACTGGCGAAAAACCTTGTTCATGTTCCCACTGCAGCTATTCATGTGCTCGGAAAGAAAGTTTGAGATATCACATACTTACCCATACTGGCGGAAAACCTTATTCATGTTCCTACTGCAGCTATTCATGTGCTCGGAAAGGAAGTTTGAGATATCACATACTTACCCATACTGGCGGAAAACCTTATTCATGTTCCTACTGCAGCTATTCATGTGCTCAGAAAGGAAATTTAAGACGTCACATACTTACCCATACTGGCGAAAAACCTTATTCATGTTCCTACTGCAGCTATTCAAGTGCTCAAAAAGGTGATTTAAGACGTCACATGTTTACCCATACTGGCGAAAAACCTTATTCATGTTCCTACTGCAGCTATTCATGTGCTCAAAAAGGTGCTTTAAGACGTCACATGTTTACCCATACTGGCGAAAAACCTTATTCATGTTCCCACTGCAGCTATTCATGTGCTCGGGGAGAATTTGGAAAGAAGTGAAAAGTGCGGGGGTTCTGGACATTTATTGATAATCCAACCATATTAAAAAAATATGTAAAATAGTGGAAGATTTCTGAGATATTTTATGGCAGCACTATATAATTTATTTCTTAACAAATAGTGGGGGGATTCCTGAACGGGACCCCAACTCCAAAATTGACATTTTGAAATTCGCGACTCCCGGTCCCTTTTAGTCTAACAGTTGATTATCATTAAGTTTAATTATCAATTTGGGAGGTTGGTATGGGTACCGCCGCCCCGGGAACCAATATTGCATAACCAACACCTCTGCCATAGATCACCCCAAGTGGTTCGCTACGTATGGTGACTTTGCAGGGGTGCCCGCATTCATGGGGTGAGGTATTTTCAGTTTTTGGCGGCGGAAGGTACCCACTAGCTGCATGGCAGGCCGGATTGGGAGAGAATAGTTGAGGGAGTCCCTTTGGCGTCTCCTGCTGTAGGTACTCTCCCGAAATATCGCCTTGCACCGCTGTGGGAGGGATAGATTCATACGTCCGTCACTCCTGGACACACTGATCCCCAGATCCTACCCACCCTAATACCCTTTTCCTTCTCAGAACTTCCTCTACTTCCTTTCTTAAAAAGACCCTTCACATAGCGTCCCCAAAGATGACATAGGCCCTGCAAGGAATCATTTTCCCCAGAGCCTCCCGCGTGGAGCTAATGTGAGGAATTTGAAATTTATTGCGAGTATTTTGGAACATAAGCATTGGCAAGGTCTTCCTATACCAGTCTCTCCTAATCCGGCCTGCCACGCAGTTAGTGAGCAGACACATCCCCTGTTTTAATTTATTTAAGTTGTTTTTTTTGTTTTGTTAAAATTTTTGTTTATTTTTTGTTTTTTAGTGAATCTGAAGTACACAAACTAATTTGTCTGAATATGGGTAGACCTACTAAATGTGCTGCTCATATGAGACAGACATAATTTGACCACAACGACGTTAGGGTCAAATTAAGAGATTCGGCCGAGTTTCGTTAATTTGCTTCTAAGAATTGAAGAGTTCCGTTACTTTGTCATGGATCTGATAATCAGAACCTAACCAAACTCTCATCAAACTACCTTTGCAGTACATCCTTTCCAATAAAAAAAGAATTATCGAAATCAGTTGGCGTGATATTGAGTTATTCATCCATTTGTCGCGCACATACTTAATGCAAAATTAAGACTTATATGGTTTTCTCATGGATGCCATTGTCGGAACTGGACCAAATTAAAATGGGACCACACGGAAAGCATCAGCTTTCAAATAAAAAAAGAATCATCAATATCGGTTCACCCAGTCGAAAGTTCTGAGGTAAGAAACATAAAAAATAAAAAAATTAAAATACAGTCGAATTGAGAACCTCCTCCTTTTTGAAGTCGTTTAAAAATTGGATTTATTGTTTTATATCTACCGCCTATGTTTGTGTTGTAGTTCGAATAATAATAAAGAATGTGCGTAAAATACTTTTTTTTTATTTTTATTTTTTTATTTAGTAACTATATAATATTTTTTACATTTTTATATGATATTTATTCATTTTTTTATTTTTTACATTTTCATCGTTTTATTGTAAACAAAACATGAACCTACCAATTAATAAAATAAAAAAAAAACATTTAATTATTTTTAAAAGTAGGTCTGTTTTGTTTGATATGCAAAACATCGTAAACGACAGATGCATTGTGTATTAGCCGGGCAAAACATCGTAACTGCCATTTATCTCCAAAGCAGCGCAAATTTAACTACTTCCATAATGTAGGGCGAACGGTATCAATAAATCAAACATTCTCTGTAAATTTGGGTACCATAAGTACATTACTTGAAAATTGAGAAGAAAAAAGTCTCCTGCAAAATTTAGTTTTTTTCGGTTACAATCTTTTGGCGATCATGGCTCGATATGTCGATATAATAAACCTATCCGATATATTTTTTTTCATGTTGGAATTTGTATACGCTAAGCGACTGCAATTAGCTTTTCACCAGGAGCTTTGTTAAATAATATAATAAATGCAGATAATAATTATATAAATTTCATTTTTTATGTAAAACTAGTATGTCTTTACAAGTATTGTGGTTGTTTTGTTGTTTCAGGTAGCATTGGTGCGGAGACTATCCCCATCAAGACAGAACCAGGACCCCGAAAAGAACATGAAGGGGGAATTCCTTATATGGAAATAGACATACACCTGCCAGATGCAAAAAACGAATGCTTAGAACGTATTACTGAGACTAGTGCAGGTAAAATCGTTTTTTGTCTGAATTAGTTTTAATATTTTTTTCGTATCACTATATGTAGATAAGTACTTACTTATTGAACTTTGTCTGCTATCTTTTTCAGACACGATAACAGACCTGAAGATGCAATCTGGAGAAAAACCTCATTCATGTTCCCATTGTAACTTCACCTGCTTACACAAGTCTTCATTTATAAGGCACTTATACACACATACTGGCGAAAAACCTTATTCATGTTTCTACTGCAGCTATTCATGTGCTCGGAAAGAAAGTTTAAGACGTCACATACTTACCCATACTGGCGAAAAACCTTATTCATGTTCCTACTGCAGCTATTCATGTGCTCAAAAAGGTGATTTAAGACGTCACATGTTTACCCATACTGGCGAAAAACCTTATTCATGTTCCTACTGCAGCTATTCATGTGCTCAGAAAGGAGATTTAAGACGTCACATACTTAACCATACTAGCGAAAAACCTTATTCATGTTCCTACTGCAGCTATTCATGTGTTCAGAAAGGACATTTAAGACGTCACATACTTACCCATACTGGCGAAAAATCTTATTCATGTTCCTACTGCAGCTATTCATGTGCTCAAAAAGGTGATTTAAGACGTCACATGTTTACCCATACTGGCGAAAAACCTTGTTCATGTTCCCACTGCAGCTATTCATGTGCTCGGAAAGAAAGTTTGAGATATCACATACTTACCCATACTGGCGGAAAACCTTATTCATGTTCCTACTGCAGCTATTCATGTGCTCGGAAAGGAAGTTTGAGATATCACATACTTACCCATACTGGCGGAAAACCTTATTCATGTTCCTACTGCAGCTATTCATGTGCTCAGAAAGGAAATTTAAGACGTCACATACTTACCCATACTGGCGAAAAACCTTATTCATGTTCCTACTGCAGCTATTCAAGTGCTCAAAAAGGTGATTTAAGACGTCACATGTTTACCCATACTGGCGAAAAACCTTATTCATGTTCCTACTGCAGCTATTCATGTGCTCAAAAAGGTGCTTTAAGACGTCACATGTTTACCCATACTGGCGAAAAACCTTATTCATGTTCCCACTGCAGCTATTCATGTGCTCGGGGAGAATTTGGAAAGAAGTGAAAAGTGCGGGGATTCTGGACATTTATTGATAATCCAACCATATTAAAAAAATATGTAAAATAGTGGAAGATTTCTTAGATATTTTATGGCAGCACTATATAATTTATTTCTTAACAAATAGTGGGGGGATTCCTGAACGGGACCCCAACTCCAAAATTGACATTTTGAAATTCGCGACTCCCGGTCCCTTTTAGTCTAACAGTTGATTATCATTAAGTTTAATTATCAATTTGGGAGGTTGGTATGGGTACCGCCGCCCCGGGAACCAATATTGCATAACCAACACCTCTGCCATAGATCACCCCAAGTGGTTCGCTACGTATGGTGACTTTGCAGGGGTGCCCGCATTCATGGGGTGAGGTATTTTCAGTTTTTGGCGGCGGAAGGTACCCACTAGCTGCATGGCAGGCCGGATTGGGAGAGAATAGTTGAGGGAGTCCCTTTGGCGTCTCCTGCTGTAGGTACTCTCCCGAAATATCGCCTTGCACCGCTGTGGGAGGGATAGATTCATACGTCCGTCACTCCTGGACACACTGATCCCCAGATCCTACCCACCCTAATACCCTTTTCCTTCTCAGAACTTCCTCTACTTCCTTTCTTAAAAAGACCCTTCACATAGCGTCCCCAAAGATGACATAGGCCCTGCAAGGAATCATTTTCCCCAGAGCCTCCCGCGTGGAGCTAATGTGAGGAATTTGAAATTTATTGCGAGTATTTTGGAACATAAGCATTGGCAAGGTCTTCCTATACCAGTCTCTCCCAATCCGGCCTGCCACGCAGTTAGTGAGCAGACACATCCCCTGTTTTAATTTATTTAAGTTGTTTTTTTTGTTTTGTTAAAATTTTTGTTTATTTTTTGTTTTTTAGTGAATCTGAAGTACACTAACTAATTTGTCTGAATATGGGTAGACCTACTAAATGTGCTGCTCATATGAGACAGACATAATTTGACCACAACGACGTTAGGGTCAAATTAAGAGATTCGGCCGAGTTTCGTTAATTTGCTCCTAAGAATTGAAGAGTTCCGTTACTTTGTCATGGATCTGATAATCAGAACCTAACCAAACTCTCATCAAACTACCTTTGCAGTACATCCTTTCCAATAAAAAAAGAATTATCGAAATCGGTTGGCGTGATATTGAGTTATTCATCCATTTGTCGCGCACATACTTAATGCAAAATTAAGACTTATATGGTTTTCTCATGGATGCCATTGTCGGAACTGGACCAAATTAAAATGGGACCACATGGAAAGCATCAGCTTTCAAATAAAAAAAGAATCATCAACATCGGTTCACCCAGTCGAAAGTTCTGAGGTAACAAACATAAAAAATAAAAAAATTAAAATACAGTCGAATTGAGAACCTCCTCCTTTTTGAAGTCGTTTAAAAATTGGATTTATTGTTTTATATCTACCGCCTATGTTTGTGTTGTAGTTCGAATAATAATAAAGAATGTGCGTAAAATACTTTTCATCGTTTTATTGTAAACAAAACATGAACCTACCAATTAATAAAATAAAAAAAAACATTTAATTATTTTTAAAAGTAGGTCTGTTTTGTTTGATATGCAAAACATCGTAAACGACAGATGCATTGTGTATTAGCCGGGCAAAACATCGTAACTGCCATTTATCTCCAAAGCAGCGCAAATTTAACTACTTCCATAATGTAGGGCGAACGGTATCAATAAATCAAACATTCTCTGTAAATTTGCGTACCATAAGTACATTACTTGAAAATTGAGAAGAAAAAAGTCTCCTGCAAAATTTAGTTTTTTTCGGTTACAATCTTTTGGCGATCATGGCTCGATATGTCGATATAATAAACCTATCCGATATATTTTTTTTCATGTTGGAATTTGTATACGCTAAACGACTGCAATTAGCTTTTCACCAGGAGCTTTGTTAAATAATATAATAAATGCAGATAATAATTATATAAATTTCATTTTTTATGTAAAACTAGTATGTCTTTACAAGTATTGTGGTTGTTTTGTTGTTTCAGGTAGCATTGGTGCGGAGACTATCCCCATCAAGACAGAACCAGGACCCCGAAAAGAACATGAAGGGGGAATTCCTTATATGGAAATAGACATACACCTGCCAGATGTAAAAAACGAATGCTTAGAACGTATTACTGAGACTAGTGCAGGTAAAATCGTTTTTTGTCTGAATTAGTTTTAATATTTTTTTCGTATCACTATATGTAGATAAGTACTTACTTATTGAACTTTGTCTGCTATCTTTTTCAGACACGATAACAGACCTGAAGATGCAATCTGGAGAAAAACCTCATTCATGTTCCCATTGTAACTTCACCTGCTTACACAAGTCTTCATTTATAAGGCACTTATACACACATACTGGCGAAAAACCTTATTCATGTTTCTACTGCAGCTATTCATGTGCTCGGAAAGAAAGTTTAAGACGTCACATACTTACCCATACTGGCGAAAAACCTTATTCATGTTCCTACTGCAGCTATTCATGTGCTCAAAAAGGTGATTTAAGACGTCACATGTTTACCCATACTGGCGAAAAACCTTATTCATGTTCCTACTGCAGCTATTCATGTGCTCAGAAAGAAGATTTAAGACGTCACATACTTAACCATACTAGCGAAAAACCTTATTCATGTTCCTACTGCAGCTATTCATGTGTTCAGAAAGGACATTTAAGACGTCACATACTTACCCATACTGGCGAAAAATCTTATTCATGTTCCTACTGCAGCTATTCATGTGCTTGGAAAAGAAGTTTAGGAGATCACATACTTACCCATACTGGCGAAAAACCTTATTCATGTTCCCACTGCAGCTATTCATGTGCTCGGAAAGAAAGTTTGAGATATCACATACTTACCCATACTGGCGGAAAACCTTATTCATGTTCCTACTGCAGCTATTCATGTGCTCGGAAAGGAAGTTTGAGATATCACATACTTACCCATACTGGCGGAAAACCTTATTCATGTTCCTACTGCAGCTATTCATGTGCTCAGAAAGGAAATTTAAGACGTCACATACTTACCCATACTGGCGAAAAACCTTATTCATGTTCCTACTGCAGCTATTCAAGTGCTCAAAAAGGTGATTTAAGACGTCACATGTTTACCCATACTGGCGAAAAACCTTATTCATGTTCCTACTGCAGCTATTCATGTGCTCAAAAAGGTGCTTTAAGACGTCACATGTTTACCCATACTGGCGAAAAACCTTATTCATGTTCCCACTGCAGCTATTCATGTGCTCGGAAAGAAAGTTTGAGATATCACATACTTACCCATACTGACGAAAAAGCTTATTCATGTTCCCACTGCAGCTATTCATGTACTCGGAAAAGAAGTTTAAGAAATCACATACTTACCCATACTGGCGAAAAAGCTTATTCATGTCCCCACTGCAGCTATTCATGTGCTCGGAAAGGAAATTTAAGACGTCACATACTTACCCATTAGTGTGGATTGATTTTTGTTTTTCTTAGCAGCGGAGTGTGGAATGGATGCTCTATAAGGATACCTTTAAAAGTCATTATGACAGCATTAAGGTATTTTGAGTGCAAGTACTGCCCCAAGTCAATTCAAATTTGAAAAAAACAGCGACATACCTACTAGAAAAAGAAGGGTTTAATCTTTGCTCAATAAAAGTAGTTAAAATATATAAAAAATAAAATTTTCATTTATTTACAATATTATCTACTAATCAAGAAACAATAAAAGTACCATTGCTACACAAAAAATGTTAAAAAATAAAGTCAAAAATCATAAAAGTTATTGTGTTTTATAGTCTTTCTTCGAATTGAATACTGGCATTATACGATAAGATTCTAGCTTGTTTTGTATCCACCCTTCACGTCTTTCAGGGCTGCAAACAGCAGAGCATGATGCGGTTAACACTTTAATGCTTCTTTCCGTGGCTTCTGTGTGACAGGGCATCAATCGGAACATACACAAAATGTTGGATTCGATAATTTCGTGGTCTGCAATGGCATCAATTATTATCTCGCTAGATATCAGTTTTGTAGGACTTGGTTCTGATGGTTTTTCCCAGTAGATCAAGTCAATATAGTCTGCTGCGTTGAAATTAAGGGTAGGTAGCTTAAATACTCTTATTGGAGAGAACCCTGATGTACGTTCTCGGATACTTAGCATCCGTCTCAGACATTGGCGCACACACGAGGGTGGTGTTGGGGTTTAAACCCCCCCCCCCCCCCCCCCCCCGAATTTCGACGACAAGCATATATTATTTTACCAATCAAAAGCAACATAAGAAACGTTTAGATAAATCTGTACGCAAAATTTCTTGGGGAAGAACTCCGGTGCTACAGTGGAGATTATCCACCTCTTACCCGCCCTGGTATAAGTAACTGCTGGTTACTCCTTCAAGGCTCTCGCAAGATTCTATTTTTTTGTTAAACGAAGCTACATTTATTTATTTTGAACGAATCTAGACCTCCAGTGTTCTTGCATACATTGTTAGTAAACAGTATGCAAGTGCTTAACAGGAAAAACAAAATGCAAAAAATAGGTTAGTAAGACAAAGATATATTAAACAGGGCAAAAGAAAAACTCATTCATGAGACTCCATGAGGCGGCATTGCATCTGTAAAAACCTGCATGCACCTGCATAAAATAGAGAACATAAGTAATACAATAAATCTCAAATCAATTGGCAAATACCAACAAAAATTGTGAATGGCTTTCGGTCTGACCATAAACTACACTTAGCTTCCGTGTCCCTTAGCCAATCACTCAGTGAAGCCTCAAAGAATGTAACAGCAGTCATGCATCTACTACATGGGCTGTGTCGAATGACACAGCCCATGTAGTAGATGCATGACTGCTGCCTTATTCTCCATACTCTCATGGCATTGACTTTATTTTAATCACTTTCTGCATTTTATTTTATGTACCTATGTATTATATGGATGCTGCATTTAATATTGCGACTGTGACAATAGAACTAAATATACTTCCTCTAAAATGGCTTCAACATTAAATATTGATTTTGAAATTTCATCTAATGAAGAACACACTTTCACAAATTCAACAGATTTTAAAGTAACCGTCGCCGAAAACAACTCTCTGAACGTAATTTCTCAAAATATTAGAAGCATTCAAAAAAACTTTGACAATTTTGCAGTACTTTTACAAGATCTTAACACTCATTTTGATATGTCTAACCCCCCTAAAGTAAATTTCCTGCCTTGCAAATAATTTAATATGGCCGAATTACTAAACACATCGATTGACATTGAAACAATAAATCATACGGAACACTTTTTTAACAAAGCATCAGAACTCAAACTCCTTATCTCAGAAAAACATAGTTTAAACATAGTATGCCAAAACATTAGAAGTATCCAAAAAAACTTTGATAGCTTTTGTGTCCTATTAAACGACATACATGTAAGTTTCGATATTATAATCTTAAATGAATGCTGGTTAGACGATTCCTACACAAACTTTAACTTAAATGACTATACCACATTCCACACCACAAGACACCTTAATCAAAACGATGGTATTGTTATCTTTGTCAAAGATTCATTGAGAGCCTCCATAAAAGAAATCAACTTAACTGAAGCAAACTGCATACAAATCTCCCTTGGCCCAAACCTCTCCATATTTGCTATATATAGACCACCATGCTACAACAATATCTCCCCTTTCTTAAACTCCTTAAATAAACTTCTTGAACAACACAAACAAACTCAACAACTGATTATTGCCGGTGACATGAATATTAAAATGTTTACCAAAAACTACGGAATACCAGAGTCTTTTTACTCACTACGGACTTAAATCGACAATCAACTCACCAACAAGAACTACGTTACACTCCGAATCTTGCATCGATCATATATTTGTTAAAACTAGAAGAAAAACTTTTTCATCCATTATTCGTTCAACTGTCACAGACCATTTCACAACTACAATAAACATACAACTAAACAAAGAACATAAAGAACACAAAAATGACAACTTGCAAGAAAAAATAAACTTAAGGTCTTTAAAATTAGCCATGCACGATGAATCTTGGACTAATGTACTAAACGAAATAGACCCAAACAGAGCACTGAACACATTTATGAATACGGTTGAAACCTATATAACTAAACACACCACAAAATGTCCTAAAAAAATCTACACACATAAAGAGAAAAAATAACACCATGGATCACGACAGGAATAGTCAACAGTATTCATAGAAGAGATGCAATGCATATAAGAGTGCACAAAAACCCAAATGATTACAAACTAAAGAATGATTACTTACTATATAGAAACCTGTGTAATAAGTTAATTAAACAAGCCAAATATGAATATTACAAAAAAGAAATAAAAATCGCCAAAAATGATCCAAAAAAAATTTGGAAAGTTGTAAAAGATATTACTGATTCCAGTCCTAAGAAAAACTCGAATATAAAAGAACTCGTAATAAATGGAGATAAAGTCTTAGCAAAAAATGAACCTAATAAAATAGCTAATTTTATTAACTCACAATTTGCAAGAGTTGGTACTAGACGTGGGCAGAATGATTCCCAGGAGTGAATCGATTCAGTCTGATTCCCATGGCCTTTTGAATTGATTCCTTTAATTCAATTAAATCCCAAAAAAAAAAAAAAAATTGAAAATTAAATGAATGGGGAGGCTAACACCGCACACGAGACCGGGAGGCCACGGAATACTCGGAGTACCGCGAAAGAGGAGACTGATAGGCTACCAAGCATTGCACAAAGAGGAGACCGATTATTCTATCTGATTATCTCGCTAAAACCTATAGATTAATGTGTTTTACTCTTTTTAGTGTCGCTTTTTCGTTTCATCGGTTTTCAAATCACAATGAGTGGGGAGGCTACGAAGCACCGCACAAAGAGGAGACCAATAGGCTACGGAACACCGCATAAAGAGGAGACCGATTATTCTATCTCATTATCTCGCAGGTTAAAACCTATAGATTAATGTGTTTGACACTTTTTAATGTCGCTTTTTCGTTTCATCGGTTTTCAAAATTACAATGAGTGGGGAGGCTACGAAGCACCGCACAAAGAGAAGAGCAATAGGCTACGAAACACCACACAAAGAGGAGACCGATCATTCTATCTCATTATCTCGCAGGCTAAATCCTATATTGTTTGTCTTTTTTTAGTGTCGTAATTTTTCGTATGTAAAATGTATTTATTGCTAGCAATTATATCTTAAAATTATACAAGTTTTCGTTTCACCCTTAAAATTTTATTGATTTTATTTTATTTATTAAACTTATAATTTTGTTCCATTTCACGTGATCTAATATAAACATACATTTTAACATGATGAGTATTTTATGACAGCTAACCACAGCTAATTGGCCTTATAATATCTGCAAATTTACATATTATATCGACCCAAGATCTACGTCTAAAAGTAGGTAGGTACAATATCTTCCGTACGTACCAAAAAACAGATAAGCATCATTTTAGCTTCTCACTGCTGATGTTCAGATTCAAAGTCGAAAGTTTTCGACTAACTATGTAATGAAATTGACGGCTTGGCCCGCGGGGGAATAAATGAACCCCGCGGATGGATTAAGGACTGGCATTGAGGAATGAATTAGTAACTTTTGACTAATGTTTTGTGTCTTACCTAGCAGTGACTTGATTTACTCGCGAGCTGCGGACCTAGGACTGGGATGCGTTTGGGATTTGGGACATATCGTGACATTGACGTGACGATGACGCCTGACGTCATTTCTAGGTCTGAGATTTACAAAAGACTATGACGTCACTGGGCCGTTTTCGCACGATTTTGGCCGCTAGGTTCGCTATAGTCCTACCGGTCCAACTATTTTATTTAACTGTCAGATCCCATACATTTTTTAGGCCGTTTGGCGCAATTTAGTGTTTTTAAATATTATAATAATGCCGTCAACCTGTTGTAGTGTTCCAATGTGTAGAAATAGGGGTGGGCACGAGTTTCCCAAAGATTGAAAGACTTGAAAGCGAAATGGATTCATTCAATCGGCGTCCCAAATGGGCACCGACTCCTGATTCTGTAGTCTGTCAAGCTCATTTCAGGGACACCGATTATGTATTCAATAATATTAACCATAACAGTAAGTACATGACTCATTCAATTAATATCTTACTATAATTGAATCCCCAATATAATATAAAGAGTACTTGTATAGTATAATGAATACGTAAAGAAACATTTGACATAAAATGCACAAAATTTTATACACAATGTTTTGCCTTCTTTCGCAGTTGACATTATTTGACAAACGTACCTTTAAATACAAGTGTAGTCAATCACAACTAACATTAATAATTATGGTGGACATAATATCTTATTTCCTTTTTTTAAATTAAACATTTTCAATTGTTGCAATCATTTTATTACACGGTTATCAAACTGTCTGGCACATTGATTCAATGGTCTGGCACGAGATTTCTGGGCAGCTAATTCTTCATTGTTGGCAATCTAATTTGCTTTGCATTTCTCGTCCCATGTCTGTATATCTCGTGATTGTAATTTAATTTTCAGTAGAAGTGTTTTAGGAAAAAAATCAAATTATTATTTCTTAAGTAGACCATTTTGTATTTTATATCATGCAAGTATGGAAGTTTGAGCCTAATTTTATTTTCATATGTACTGTACTGGCAAAAGCTACTGAAAGGTGTAGTTCCTTAGAAGTAGGTAATTTAGAATTAAGAAACAGACAGGAAAGGCGTCTGATACCTAAGTACGTGAAAAAATATATATATAAATTCTACAAAACCAAAACCACAAGATGAAGCGGCATTGCCTGTGAATCTAGAAGACGTGGCAGTGGAAGTCATATTGTCTTTTGATACTCCGTGTGATAGACCGACTCTAGATAAAGCTGCACAGACATAATAAAAAGGAAAAGTTAACTGTTTATATTAAAATAAACCTTTGTTTCACCGCAGGGGAAGCTTGCAGACTACGCCAGTCGAAGAATACCATCATCACTGCCATGATTGCCTGGATGGAGATGGAGTCCCCCCTGATGCCCTTCTGAAAATGGGAGCCTGTCAAATATCCCCCATGAACGGATATTTGCTCATTTTTTTGGATTTATTATTATATGCTATATTTTTCATTTATTTTCTGTTCCATTCTATATATGAATGCATTGTTATTTTGTCAATGTTTGAACTATTTCAAAATATGGAATGTATTGCATTGCACAACATTCTGAAATAAACGATCATTATTATGATACGTTTTAAGATTTTCACGGCCAAACTATTTTCGTTATTTGTTTTTGGGGTGTTATGCCGTGTTGCGCTACCTCCTTCTTTAGCCAACGTTTCGGACAGCGTTGAAGTGTCCCTCATCAGGGCAGATCCGGTAGATCCGGTAGATTGGCTAAAAAAGGAGGTAGTGCAACACGGCATAACACCCCAAAAAGAAATAACGAAAAGATCATTATTATATTTGTTTTATTAAAATAAAGAGTGAGTGTCGACAGCTACTGCCAAATTAAAACACTTTTGTACTTTCTTCCACTAATGTTATATTTCACCAGGACCGGTTTCATCCTATTACGGACATTTTCAGACTTAAAAAAGATTGTTTATTGGTACTAAATAACACAAAGTAATTTAACAAATATATAAATAAATAAAATAAACTTTCTTTTATTTCTCGAGGTCAATATGAAAAGAACGAGATTACAGACATAATATAAATGTGTCGTAAAACATTTACAAACATTATACACATAGAAGAACATATCAGTACAACAAATAATTAACATTATACATAAATTATTTATTGTTTTGGCATTTTTTTTTTATATCATAATATTATATGTATAGTTGTGGTAGCATCGGTCAACGCGTGAGCTACTTTGTGAACAGTCAACCTGTTAAAATAAAGAAAATAAGATTAGCTAATTAAATATGCAAATAGTGTAGAATTAAAAAATATTAAAAAAGAAATTATATCCAAAATGGAAAAAATCACAGCTGAAACACAAAAAAGCATAGAATTTATAAGCAATTAATATGACGAGCTAATAAAAAAGATAGGCCTAACTCTGAGTCAAAACAAAAAAATTGAAGATGAAATAGCAATCATCAAAAAAGATCAACAAGACAAAAATACCACTATAAAACATCTGGAAATAAAACTATCTGAAATTGAAACAAAATTCCGCTCAAATTACTTGGAAATAGCCGGGATTAAACATTCAAGTGGCGAAGAGGCGGCTGAAATAGTTATAAGAGTTGCTGCAGCGGCTGGCGTAGAAATCAAATATAATGAAATAACCAAAGCTAAAAGAATACCGGACCGACATACTGATGCCCCCCCCCAAACTGCTGGTTCAGTTCAAGAACAAAACTGCACGTGACAACCTCATCACCGCGAAAAGAAACATAAACTACGCTTCCATCAAAGGACTTACAGACGACAAGATTTACATTGGAGAAGAACTCTCCCCATATCACAAAGAACTTCTATGGCATACAAAAAAATTTGCTAAAGAAAAAAACTATGCCTATGTCTGGTACAAAGAAGGGAGAATCATGATGAGGCGCATCACGAACGATAAAATTATTTATATTAAACATGTAGATGATTTTAAAAAAATTACATAAAATATCGGGTAATTACCCTTACATATTTCCACACAATCTACACATCATTCAAAATGGATAATACTACCACAACATCTAACAAAACAAACTTATCAATATACCATCAAAATATTAGATCTATAAACAAAAACTTTGACCAATTCCTCATCGAACTCGACCTTACTAAAATCAAATATGACATAATTATCCTGACAGAATGTTAGCTAACACCTTACTATACTCCTAAAAACATCCCCAATTATACCCACCATCAAACCTCAAATCACTACAGACAAAACGATGGCATAGTAGCATATACATTAAACAACACTCTTAACTCATTTAATGTCAAAGAAATTTATATTACTAACTCAAACTGTCTTCAAATAACGTACAATGTCAACACATGTATCATTGCACTTTACCGCTCTCCTTCTCAACCTAACATCTCCTCATTTTTGCGCGACATAAACTGCTATCTCACGGATCTACACAAAATAAAGAACTTAATTCTAATGGGGGATCTTAACATTAACATTTTAAAAAACAACGAACATCCCCAATGCCAAGACTATGTAAACACACTGATGTTCCACGGAATGGAAAGCACAATCAATTCAGCAACCCGATGTACGCCAAACTCCTCCTCCTGCATCGACCATATTATGGTTAAATCAACCAACCAATACACCTCCGAAATCCACATGTCATCAGTTACAGATCACTACGCCACCTCTTTCACAATGAGTTCCAAACACAACGTACAAAGCAAACCTCCAACTAAAACAACGAAGAAAACAATTAACTATGAAAATCTTAACAAAACGATTAACCCTTCAAAAATTTGGCCTTTTTTTCGGATGGTCAAAATATTTTCGCTTTACAATAAAATGCAAATATTTGGAATATTTCTGAACACATTCAAAAACCAAAAACTGTTTTAGAATGGTGATGAAATACGCTTTCAAATTATAGAATTCGAAAAAAAAAATATTTTTTTAAATTATAAAATTTTTGCATACAAACATAAAAAAGTTTTCAAAATGGGTCACCTTATGTTTTTTCTAACTAAAGTTACTGATAATAAAAAAAAAATAAAAACAGATCCATATTTTATTAGACAAATGTATAACAAACACATTATTGTAATCTCAATTTTTTGTCGCTCTATGAAATTTTTTTTTAAAAAATTCCCGAAGTTTCAAATTCTTTTTTCAACTTGCGATTCAAAACTTTGTGTACATAAAAGTGTACATTTTATTTTTTTGGTGGCTATTTTTTAGATTGGAATATAAAGCATGATGTTTTTCCTTTCTATCACCGATTAGAACATATTTCTAACTATGATAGTATACGGCGTCTTATGTGAGACCTATGTGCGTTGGGACAAATCTGGTCTCCTGTGATTAAACGGTTTAACTCCAAATCGTGGGACACACTCTATAACAAAACTAACATAGAGGAGGCCTGGAACTACTTCTCTACCTACCTACAAGATATCCTTGTCCAAAACACCAAAATCACCACAAACACCATTCCTAAAGCGATCAAACCTTGGATAAACCATACTATAATCAACTGCATTCGGAAACGCAATTCCGTACACAAAAAATGTGCCACAAACCCATATGATATCACACTCCATAATTTCTACAAAAGATACCGTAATATCTGCACACAAGTCATAAGAAATGCCAAATATGCCATCTATATTACAACAAAAAAATTTCCGAATGCAACAATGACCCTAAAAAAATATGGAAAGACCTCAAGGAAGCTACCAATTCAAATAAAGCCACCGACACCTTAAACTCTCTCAATATCAAAGATATCACTGTAGACTTTACATCGAACCCCAACACAATTGTCAATTACATAAACCAGTACTTTACAAACATAGGTCCGGAACTAGCAAAAAAAATCCAAATAAATAACGATACGCTTGGTCCAAGTGACCACGCGACCAATGATGATTTCCCAACCCGCTTTGTTCTTAAAACGATTACAGAGAAAGAAGTTTCTATAGTAATAAACTCGCTCAAAAACTCTTCATCAACCGGCATTGATGAAATATCTAACAATGTTCTTAAAAAAATTGCCCCGGGTATACTTCAACCATTGACGCATCTACTTAATATTAGCATCCGCCAAGGGCTATTTCCCACCATTCTAAAACAAGGTCTCATTATCCCTATTTTTAAAACTGGCTCCAAACTTGATATTAGTAATTATCGTCCTATTACGTTGCTAAATTCCCTCTCAAAAGTATTCGAAAAGATCGTCAATAATAGTCTCATGGAACATCTGGAAACCAATAACTTTATAAACTATAGAGATTAATTAAACACTGGGCACTTTTCAACAGTTCGTGTATTCAACCAAACAAAATAGCTATGGCATAAATATAACAATGGTTTGTCTCGGTGATCTGTCTTGCTTGCGTTGCTGAGAGAGAAGAGGGCGGAAGCCACAGGTGGGGTAGCTAGCTACCCTTCCAAGCCGGTCCAGTCTCGCCACCCACAGGATATTGTCCTCTCCCATTCCTACCAACCGATATAGTGTCCGGGGTTGGTTGTCAAGTTTACAACTTAATATCGCTGCGGCAATTTGGATTCAGAAAACATAAAAGCACCAATGATGCTATAGCCACGGTCACTGACCATATTTCTGGCCACCTGGATAAGGGCTTGAAATGTCTATCGGTATTTTTCGACCTATGTAAAGCATTTGATACAATCTCACACAGCAAACTAAAACGCAAAATGTTTAATATAGGTATTAGGAACAAAGAATTAGGCCTCCTCTCCAGCTTCTTATCTGACAGATCCCAATGCGTTAAACTCAATACCACAAAGAGCCAGAATTTGCCCATTAGTTACGGGGTCCCTCAAGGCAGTGTTATAGGTCCAACGCTCTTCCTAATATATATTAACGAGTTATGCAACCTAGATATCGATGCCACTATTGTCAGTTTCGCCGATGACACTGTCCTACTCTTCCAAGCAAAAGATTGGCTTACCGCATATTCCAAAGCGGAGGAAGGAATTCAACAGGTAAAATATTGGCTTGACTCGAACATATTAACTCTAAATGTACAGAAAACCAAATACTTACTGTCTAGTCTCACCAATATCCCAAAGTCAAACCCAGCCCCGCCATTAAAAATACACAAATGTAAAAATTCATCTCTAAACCGAAACTGTGACTGCCCATGCCTAGAGCAAGTAAACATTATCAAATATTTAGGAGTAACCTTCGATACACACCTGAATTGGAAGCAACATATACATAATACTACAAACAAAATCCGAAAATCTATATACTTTTTCAAACAAACACGCAATTTCCTTCACCTAAAACTTTTAAAAACAGTATATCTCATTGTGCCAATCTCACATCGAATACGGAATTCTAGCCTGGGGTAATGCATATTCCAATGCCCTTGATCCCATCATGAAAGCACAAAAACTAATCATAAAAATAATTCTTAAAATGCCGCTTACTACCAGCACTGATACTATCTTCAATTCCTTCAACGTTATGGACATAAAACAGCTCTACTCAAGATCCATATTACTTTTTTTTTTCAATTATTTCTGGCTTTCACCCGTCAAGGGTGTTCTAGGCCATCATTTATAATTACAGAGAAAGGAAAGGTGAATTTATATATTAATTTTATTTAAATGTGCAAATTTCAGAATTTTATGGCAGATTGGAGTAGAGTTCAGACTTAGAAGAGATGAGATGTTGAATGGAGGAGAGGCAATTTTTGATAACGCTTGATAGAAGAGAGGATATTTATTTAGAGAGGGACAATCAAAAAATATGTGATCTAAAGTTCCCACATCTAGACCACAGAACGTACAATCTGGGGAGTCAAGCACATGAATTTTATAAAGGTGAGAAGGAACGGAACAATGTCCGATTCTCATACGAATAAGTAAGGAAATTTCTTTTTTGGAAAAATGGGGGAATTTTTGAAACCACGGTTTTGATGGGATAGTCCTTTGTATTGAGGCGTAGCGGGCACCCTTGGATTGACTAGCAATGTTCCAATACTCTGTCCAAACATTGCGGGATCTATCTTTGATGATGGAAAAAATATCAGACAGGGGAATATGGTTTACGAGGGTAACGGTAGGGTTAGACGCTCCTTGTTTTGCCAAGGAATCAGCAATATCGTTACCCACTATGCCAACATGTCCAGGAATCCAAATCAGAGTGACAGTTTTTCCAGAGCTTTGAATGGAGGTTATCAATACTCGAATAAGACATACAAAGTGATCATCAGGATGAAGAAGAGGACTTGTTTTAAGTTTTTGGAGGGAACTGAGAGAGTCAGAGAGAACAAGAGAATGTTCAACATTATTTTTTATTATATATTTGAGAGATTCAATAATCGCAATGCACTCGGCAGAAAATATTGAAAATTGGTTTGAAATTGAATAAAATATTCTTTCATTAGAATTATTGTGGTAAACGTTAATACCAATACCACAGTTAGGAGAGTCCGGAGATTTGGAGCCATCAGTAAATAAAAGAGAAGAGTTGGGCCATTTAGAAGAAATAATGTCATTGAACATATTATTGACAGTACGGGCTGGGAGATTGGAATGACTTTTAAGGATGCCGATCCCTTCTAATATCGTTGGGGATAGGGTGACGTGACTATATTTTAATTTGTACAAAGGAAGAAGATCATTTTTGATAATTTGAAGCTCTGAGAGAGAGCGAAAATTTTTACAGATGGCAGGGAGAGGTTTAGTTCGAGCTCTGATTGTAGATGAATGTGTTGAGTCGTTGAACAACGAGACTCTGGGAATAATCTGATGACTTTTAGAATTTAAACATTTAAGAACAAATTTGTCAGCAAATAATTGACGCCTTAAATAAAGAGGAGGATCAGAACATTCTACTTGAAGGGAATTGATGGGCGACGATTGCATCGCGCCAGTTATTATTCGCAATGACTTAGATTGAATTTTGTCTAATTTACTGAGTGCATTTTTGGATGCAGTACTAAAAAGTGGGCAGGCATAGTCGAGATGACTTCGAATAAGTGCATTGTAGAGCAACTTAATGCAGATAGGATGAGCACCCCACCAAACGCCAGTCAATGATCTGATAATATTTAAATTTTTTTCACATTTAGTAACTATATTATTAATGTGGGAAGACCATTTAAGTTTCCTATCAAATGTTACTCCCAAAAATTTTACTTCGGAAGCATTGGGGATTGGAGAGTTTTTAAATAAAATTTGAACAGGGGGGTTATTATGACGATTTGAGAAGGTAACACACTGACTCTTTTGTACTGAAAGTTCAAGACCATTTAAAGTAAGCCATGTGCAAAGGGCATCCATGGCTTCATTAAGATATTTGACGGCGGATGGAATGATTTTGGATGATAAGAAGAAAGCTATGTCATCTGCGAACTCAACAACTTTTACTTGAGGGGGAATGGTGACATGCATATCGTATGTGTATATATTATACAGTAAGGGGGATAATACATCGCCTTGGGGTAAACCCTTCCAAATTGACCTACTCTGAGGAGTAACATCTGGTAGCTCAATGAAAATTTTCCTATCGAGAAAAAGATTAATAATAGATTGGACAAACATGAGGGGTAAGCCAAGGCCTAAAAGTTTTTTTTTAAGAATTGGGATGGAAACATTGTCAAAGGCGCCTTCTATGTCTATAAAGACTGCAAGACATACTTCTTTGTTAGAAATGGATAAATTAATATCAGTGCTGATGATGGCAAGGTTATCTTGTGTAGATTTCTTTTTCCTAAATCCAAATTGGGATGGAGAGAGAAGATGATTACTCTCGACAAAAAATTCTAACCGGTTTTTAATTAATTTTTCATAAATTTTACTAAGGGTGGATGAAAGAGCAATTGGCCTATAGTTGGATCCAGAATTGGGTGATTTGTTTAATTTTAGAATTGGGATGATTATTTGAGAACTCCAGTCATCAGGTATTATGCCAGTCTGGAAGATTTTATTTAAGATGCTTAAAAAGTGATTTAGAACATTATCATTACTATTTTTGATAATGCTATAAGGTATACCATCTCTGCCTGGAGATGAGTCCTTGACTGTTGATAAACAATTTTTTAATTCAATTAAAGTGAATGGAGAGTCAAGCCAATGATCAGACATAGGAGTGTTGTGGATTGGAGTTATTTCATCTAAGTTAGGTACAGAAGGGGGGGCAATTTTGTCCAAGAACTCGTCTATCCATTTAGAATGAGAAGCTCGAGGAGATGTTGGACTGAAGGAGGATCGAAATCTTCGAATCATAGACCAAACTTCCGAAATTGGAGTGTTCGGAGATACTGAACTGCAGAAGTTGTACCACCCGGATTTTTTTTTTGACCTCAATACCCTTTTGGCATTGCCTTCGGCATTTTTGTATATGAGATAGTTCTCCATAGTCATATTGTGACGATAGGAAAGAGATTTAGCTTTCCGAATTCTCACTACTTTGGAACATTCCTCATCCCACCAGGGAGTTGGAGGGAGTTTTTTGAGAGATTTGGTTTTAGGGGGAGGATTTGATTTATTGATTGCAGTTACGAGCATTGATTTGAAGTTATCGTACTCATCTTTGACAGATAATGTATCGGTATAGGATAAATTTTGTATAAACTTATCCATATGTGAGTTAAATTCATCCCATTTGGTGTGTTTTGTTTTAATCTTTGTCGAAATATGGGACTTGTCTGAATGGAAAGAAGTTTGATAAGTGATGGTGATCGGGAAATGATCACTGGAGCAAGGGTCGGGGGACACCACCCACGAGGAGAGAGGTGCCAGATTAATAGAGCATATGGAGAGATCCACTGCACTGGGGTTTGTGTTGGGGCGAGAGATTCTAGTAGGAGATCCGTCATTTAAAAGAAAAAGGTTGGATTCATCTAGGAAATCCATCACACTTCGACCGTCTCGATCACAGAAAGCAGAACCCCAGACGGGAGAATGGGCATTAAAATCACCCAATAAAAAGAAAGGAGGGCTTAGTTGACGGACAATTTGCAACCACGCTTGTTTATTGAAGTGCGATGTTGGGGGAAGATAGATAGAAACAAAGGAAGTGTCCTTTATTTTAGCTGCAACCATTTGAAAGTCAGCATTGGGGGGTTTGATATTATTATTGGGAAAAACGGAAGGGATTTTTTAATAAAAAGGGCAGCACCACCGCCCGTACCTTCCGGGCGATCATCGCGGAGACAGGAGTACCCTCCCACATTAAAGTGGGTGGATGGAGTAAACCATGTCTCCGAGACAGCAGCCACAGAAACAAGGTTTGAATTTAATAGGTTAAGAAGGTTTGATTTGTTAGAAATAGCACTGCGGCTATTCCACTGAAGAATTCTGACATCTTGAAGAGCCATTTTGAATAAATGATTTTAAAGTGGAAATAATAGAAGCAGCGTTGGACGGTAGATTAGTTTGAGAAGAAATTAGGTCAATTAGAAGCATAATAAGAGTTTGAATAAATGAAGAATTATCTTGGGAGAGTTGTTCAGAAAGCTTTTGATAGTTTGTTGAGGATGAATTATAATTGTTTGCGCACCCATTTGTGGCGTCTGAAAGAGGAGAACCATTGGGATTTAAGAGAAGTGAGTTGTGTTGTTGCTGATCGTATCCACGAGCCTGTTTAGAGATAGGGTTTTTGTATGTAAATTTTGTTGAACGGGAAGATGTTGAGGAGGAGGCGAGAGGGTTGGATGAAGAGTTACTGGATAAAACCTCGGAAAATGATTTTTTGACAGGCGGGAATAATTTAGAAGCCTGCAGAAAAGACAAGTTCTCAGAGGCCATAGAAATTTTTATATTTTTTTGGCGAGATTGTTCGGGGCAAGAAGAGTTAATGGCGGAATGAGCGCCTAAGCAGTTAAAACATTTAGGTGAAGAGAGAGAAGAACATTGGTCAGCCGAGTGGTTTTCTCCACATTTGAAACATCTGGGAGGGGATCTGCATGCAGCTTTGGTATGACCAAAACGGCAGCAGTTGTAACATTGAGTGGTGGGATAAGTGTACATTTCAACTGGTAAGGAGTTGAAAAATAAATAAATATGGGAGGGAAGAGATTGTCCTTCGAATGTGATGACGACAGATTGGGAGGGCTTCCAGGAAACGATGCCCTCAGAGGTGTCCTTATAATTTAGCCTCCTGGCTTTTATGGGATTGCCGATATGTTGGGGGGTTGAAAGTGAGGACAGGATTTCTGGAATGGACAGATCGGTCGAGATACCCCTGACCAGGCCCATTCGAGTGACATTGAAAGTTGGGATGTACGCCTTGAATTTAGAATTTGATGAAATAAATATATTTTTGATAAAGTTGTTGGCGGCTGAACCTGACAGGAATTCAACAGAGATTCGGAAGCGACCCTCGGCTTTAACACCTCCAGGTTTAATCGAAAGGTTCTTGGTATTTGAAAGAAATTTGCCAAATTCAAGAGGATGGATGGTTTTACCTTGTTCAGTTTTTTGCGCATATACAATGTAGGGGCCACGGGAATGAGTAGAGTAAAAGATTGTTGGAGGAGGTTGAGGAAGAGCTGGAGGGGACTGAGGAGACAAAGGCGAATCATGTTTTTTTGGGGAAAGGGGACTAAATTTTCTTTTTTTAATTGAGGTTAGGATGACAGATTCATTGTCTGAAATGTTTGAATGTTCTGAAAAGTCTATTTTATCTGAAATGTCACCATCTGGAGGGTCAGGAGGTGGATCTGGGGGCTTTGTAAGGGGTACAGGAGGGAAATCCTCCTCCATTGTTCAAAGAATTACAGCTAATATAAAAAGTGACAGAAGTAAAAAAATTATATAAATATCTGAAAATGAGCAGCAAGAAGTGACTCCTGGAAGATCAGGGGGGAGAAGATTCCAACACACTAAACTTTTTACAGCCAAAACACAATAAAAAGATTGGTTTAAGAATATTTTTTGAAAGAGCAAAACAAAAGAACTGATGACAGCCAAATGTTATTGTTGCGAGTCCTATCCATATTACTTAATTTACACAAAAACAACAAAACACCATACAAAGCTACACAAACAATACACAATACCCGAGCCAAAAACAACGAACTTCTCCAAACTCCTTTTTTCAAAACCACCTTCGGGCAAAGACACTCTAAATACATAGCTTGCAAACTATACAATACACTACCAACTACGATCAGACAAAGTGACTCCTTTACAAAATTCAAACAAGATATTAAAAAATGGATTATAAGCATTGGACGCCACACTATCACAAATATCTGTAAAATAAATCACACATAGACATAAATAACTATTCACATACAACCTAACCCATATAAAACAAATGAAAATAATGGAATCCTGTCAAATTTAACCTATAAATAGACTAGGCAGAATTGATTTCATTACTTCATCTCCAACATTTATAAAATAACTCTCTTTAAAAGATTTATTACCCTTCCAATCACCCTTCTGTTTTAATTCTATTCATAATATGTATTTTACCTGAAATATCCTTGTAATTACTATATTCATTTATATACCTGTACGCCTGTCTCGACACAGGTATACCCTAGTGAGACAGGCATACAAAAAAACCATTGTAAACATATTTTATTATAGATAAATAAATAAAAAAATAAGTCAGTTTTTTCTCAATTTCAAGTCTCAGAGGGGTAATAAATAGCATTGCACACTATGAATTTGGACATATATTTATTTTGGGGTAACTAATTGAAAAAATCTCCCAACCCCCATACTATACAATAATAATTAACATTTATTTTTATAATTTACTTGATAAACCATTGATTTTTCATATGCTAATATTTTATTTGAAAACATTCAATAGAAATATAAATATAATCTATTTCACAGATGAGGGATATCAAAATACGAAGGTGATAAGAGGTAATATAAGTAAACCTATTAAAACTCCTATTCAGCCGTGGTTTCGGGGAAATTTGGGTCCTTTTTGATGATGAAGATGGAGTCGTTCAGCCAGTAGTAGGACTGGTTGAAGTCCCCCTCGCAGAGGTAGGGCACGCGTGACCACTGCATGACCTGGAGCTCCACGGTGGTGGCGCAGTAGCTGATGAAGGATTCCACGTGCTCCTCGAATGTGTGGCCTCGGATGGGCAGACGCTCCTTCGCCATGTGGTCAGATTCGTCTGAAAATTATAATTGAATAGTACAAGGAATCCGAGAGAAGACGACCAGTGCAATACCCTAGACATAGTTGGGAGAAATTAAAGATTGTGCTTTAAGCTTGATAAGTGATTAGATTTTTGCCTCTAGCTTTAGGCTTTGAGATTTAAGCTTTGCTTTTACCTACGTCAAAAATAATGAAAAATTAATAGTAACAAAACAGCAGCTTTTGAGTCTGGAGGAAATTGGTAACTGTCTGGTTATTCAGATCTAGGCAATACACGTAGCAGATAATGTTAATAAATTGATGAGATGCCTTTGGTATCGGTTCACCAGCAAGAAATTCGCCGGACAAGAGCGGAACATCCATCCACAGTAGATGACAGCAGCATCGACTTGTTCTCATGCAATTTTTCCCTATATACTAGGAATATTTCCCTCTCCTCAATTATTTAATAGTAGTCTTTTCAAGATCTTTATTTAAAATCCATTCTATCAAAGCCCTTCCAAACAGCCGGTGAAAAACCACCATTTAGAAGCGATACATTGCTTGAAATGGCAATAGTTGTGTTAGGTGACCAGGTGTGAATAGCCAGGCATTTCCCAGCCTTCAAATTTCTCATGTTCTTTCCTCCCCATTTAGTTCAGCCTCACAACATGCCCTGATTGGGGGTGCCATAGTACCACTCACTTAAAATTAATCACATTTAAAAGACCGGTTAAATCCCTGGGTAAAGTTCGGTTTATGGGCGAAATTCCTAAAAAATAAAACTAGTTATTTTTATACTAATTTGGGGTCGGGGAATCCGAATCTGAAAGAATTAGGCGGCGGCAAGCAATATTAACTGAATTACACGACTTTAAAAAAATTTATACACATACAGGAAAATAGCCATTTTGGAAGCATTTTGATTCCTAGAAAATCAAACTAGTTATTTTTATACTAACTATGGGCCGGGGAATCCGAATCTGAAAGAATTAGGCGGCGGCAAGCAATATTAACTGAATTACACGACTTTAAAATTTTCCATACACACACACATGAAAATAATCATTTCGGAAGTATTTTGACACACGTAGTACAAAGATCATAGAAAAACAAGATAACATAGATGTTTTTACCACACAAAATTAAGTGTTGCCATTAAGCAGTAATATTAATAAGGTAAAATAACATGTTAATATTTTAAGTACTTATTTTTTATAAATTATAAATTTTACTCACTTTTGTATCACAAACCATGTTTCATAAAACCGGCGTAGCTGCTAAACTACTTGAAAACAGGGATGTTTTTTTGCCGTGACGCGAGCAGGCGGTATAAAGGGGCACAAACCATTTTACACAAACCTAGTGTAGCCGTTAAACTACTCGAAAACAGGGATGTTTTTTGCCGTGACGCGAGCAGGCGGTATAAAGGGGCACAAACCATGTTACACAAACCTAGCGTAGCCGCTAAACTACTCGAAAACAGGGATGTTTTTTTGCCGTGACGCGAGCAGGCGGTACAAAGGGGCACAAACCATGTTACACAAACCTAGCGTAGCCGCTAAACTACTTGAAAACAGGGATGTTTTTTTGCCGTGACGCGAGCAGGCGGTATAAAGGGGCACAAACCATGTTACACAAACCTAGCGTTAGGTTAGGTTAGGTTACGGATTTTTAAGACTACGAATTTTCATACTTTTGGTTTAAGAATACGGCCGTTGAGATAGTCGTAATTCATCAGGTTAATGTGTTATGTGAGGAATTATCGTGTCGGAAATTATTGATATAGGGATAAATATTTTTGAGAGCTGGTAACACTGCCGGCACATGTTTTTGTATATTCCTTGTTTTTCTATGATATTTGTACTACGTGTGTCAAAATACTTCCGAAATGATTATTTTCATGTGTGTGTGTATAGAAAATTTTAAAGTCGTGTAATTCAGTTAATATTGCTTGCCGCCGCCTAATTTTTTCAGATTCGGATTCCCCGGCCCATAGTTAGTATAAAAATAACTAGTTATATTTTTTAGGAATTTCGCCCATAAACCGAACTTTTTCCAAATCCCTGGTTAAAGTATTAGAGGCATAATAAAATCCATATCTTACATTCAACGTATGGTTTGAAGGGCAGAACCAGCGCTACGATAAGGAGTCCATCGTCGTTGAGAGCCTGTTAAGCGTTGAGGCCGTTGAACAGCATGGTCTGTGGCTCAGAGCAGCGTCTGGGTAAAGTTCGGTTTATGGGCGAAATTCCTAAAAAATAAAACTAGTTATTTTTATACTAATTTGGGGTCGGGGAATCCGAATCTGAAAGAATTAGGCGGCGGCAAGCAATATTAACTGAATTACACGACTTTAAAAAATTTTATACACATACAGGAAAATAGCCATTTTGGAAGCATTTTGATTCCTAGAAAATCAAACTAGTTATTTTTATACTAACTATGGGCCGGGGAATCCGAATCTGAAAGAATTAGGCGGCGGCAAGCAATATTAACTGAATAAAACGACTTTAAAATTTTCTATACACACACACATGAAAATAATCATTTCGGAAGTATTTTGACACACGTAGTACAAAGATCATAGAAAAACAAGATAACATAGATGTTTTTACCACACAAAATTAAGTGTTGCCATTAAGCAGTAATATTAATAAGGTAAAATAACATGTTTATATTTTAAGTACTTATTTTTTATAAATTATAAATTTTACTCACTTTTGTATCACAAACCATGTTACATAAACCCGGCGTAGCTGCTAAACTACTTGAAAACAGGGATGTTTTTTTGCCGTGACGCGAGCAGGCGGTATAAAGGGGCACAAACCATGTTACACAAACCTAGCGTTAGGTTAGGTTAGGTTACGGATTTTTAAGACTACGAATTTTCATACTTTTGGTTTAAGAATACGGCCGTTGAGATAGTCGTAATTCATCAGGTTAATGTTTTATGTGAGGAATTATCGTGTCGGAAATTATTGATATAGGGATAAATATTTTTGAGAGCTGGTAACACTGCCGGCACATGTTTTTGTATATTCCTTGTTTTTCTATGATCTTTGTACTTCGTGTGTCAAAATTCTTCCGAAATGATTATTTTCATGTGTGTGTGTATAGAAAATTTTAAAGTCGTGTAATTCAGTTAATATTGCTTGCCTCCGCCTAATTCTTTCAGATTCGGATTCCCCGACCCCAAATTAGTATAAAAATAACTAGTTTTATTTTTTAGGAATTTCGCCCATAAACCGAACTTTTTCCCAGCGTCTTACTTTTTGTGCATTTTACTTACAAATCGAGCAAACTAGGTTTGGCTAAACTTGTCGGAAAATAAATTGCAAATAGCTATCGAAATGACAGATCAATCATTGAAAGACGTCAGTGCGTCAGTCCATAGATTTGGTCCACAGATTAGATGACAGGATGACCGCTAAACACCGTGCTGCCATCTCGTGGATATTTTGGAATTACTCAGAAAACGGCCCATTCCTCTGTCTGTCGGAATCGGACAATCTCGATTTCGACAGACTAGATACCTGGAACGCGGACATCATAAATAAACCAATCCCTAGATCGATATCTTCGGGCCTTCTCCATACTAGAAGTTTCGTCACCACTGTCACCAACTTAACCAAAAATAAAATGGTCCACCAAAGACAATAACATAGAGGAAGTTCAAGGCCATTTGCCACCATAGACAATATAATCGCATTGGATCTACTTTATTAATTCATTAGCCAAAAAAATTATTTAAAAATAAAAATGCTTGAAAGCAGAAAAATGTTTTAGTTTCCCCAAGAAAACAACGTTCCATCTGACAAAGCCTGCGGGAATGAGCTTTACATAATTTTTAAAGCTCATTTTCTCAGCAAGGAGCTTTGTCAGATGGAAACCTGTTATCCTGAGGAAATCAAAAATTCAAGCGTTAGTAAAAAACCTAAAATACTTGAAATATGAACTCCTTATAAAAGGAAAACATTTTCAAATAATGATTATGGTTTTCTACGACGAATTTACATTTTTCTGCTTGAAAAATGATAACTCGGGGGTACATGTTTAAATTCTTTTTATTTTCAGAAAGACAATCGATAATAGCACATAAAAACACTGGTTCGGTGAATTCGATGAATCGAAAAATGGTTTGAAAAAGAATATCGACAAAGGAAAGGAAAGGAAACATGGCTAAAGCGTCATACAGCTGTGACATTAAAGATTAACGTAAACAATAGCTGTATTGTTTGTTTATATACATTCATCTTCAATGTCACATCTATATAGCGTTTTAGCCATTTTTCCTTTCCAGCAGTCACCGTACAGTTCTTGTAGAATGAAATAAAAAATCTACATATTCTAAATTTCCTTTCAACCGAAATTAAACAGAGTACCTATACCTTCATCGGGGACCCATTTCAGCCATCTCACAGTAAAAACCGCTTCATGTGTTCTGAAAAAAATATATCACATTAAACAAAGTTTGTGAACAGAATATACAGTATTTTTCCCTTGTGATGACATACTTTGTTTATCACAAGGGAAAAGTAAGTTCATATGAACAGAAGTGAGAATAAAACCATGTAAGATCGTTGGAGATACACAAAAAATGCAAGGCTGATGTAAGCGTAATGAGTAAGATTGAGAAAGGGACCCTCAGATGGTTTGGGCATTTAAAGTGAATGAACAATGAATGGAACAATAATATATGACGCAGATGTGTGTGGTAGTGAAGTCGGGGACACCAGAGGAAGACCTGGCACGATCATGTGAATCATTGCTTGCGTCGGGCCACGTCAAGAGTCAGAATAATAGAAAAGTATGTATAAATATGAATGAGGCAAGGAATGTATGCCAAGACAGAGTTGTTTGGCGATCCGTCCTCTCTGAATACCCTGCGGGAAAATAGCGTGACAATTAGTTGGTTAAAGCATTATTAATTTTACCTGCCATTAACAGTGTTATGGTCTGCCAAACAATGTTATAAGGTGTTCCTAACGTAAAGCTCCAAAATCATTCAAAGTCTGGAACATTTTCTGAAACAATATTTGTGAAACATTAACCACTCGGACCAATAAGCTTCTTTTAACGATAATATAACATTAAGACTGTCATACCAGCAAATCATAATTTCGGTTCCGACTATAGCGCTCACACATCAGCGGTCGTGAGCGGACATTTTTGGAACTAGATTTCGTTCCGCAGCAAGCTTGGTTTCGCGTATCTACTAGGACTATCTCACGCGGAGCTAGGGCTGGCTACAGTATGGGTCAGGTGAAGATGTTGAATTCTCGTTTCCAGAATTTTAATTAGTAGTAGGCAGTTATTTGTAATTTGTACATCGAAGTACATAAACACAAATATATACAAATGAAATGCGTAAACACAGTAGGTATAAAGTAGATGATATAATATAGACATGAATAAAAAATTTGTTATAATTTTTAAATATTTTGTTTTTTAATTGTACTTTAATCAAATTAACCGAGTAATATTCAGTTGGATTGTAAAAAATGTCTCATTTTGAAATATTTATTCGTGTGCACAATGGCATTATTAATAGATTAAAACGGAAAATAATATGAAATATATTGATAATAGACTAATATAATAGTGACTTAGTCATTAGAACAGAAATTATTAACAAAAACACAATTTGAATTACACAATCACAAATTAAAACTGTCATTTTGACGGGAATTTCAAGCGTATGGTGTCTGGCCTCTCTTTCGCAGTCCGTTAATGACATTTTTTATTATTAATAGTTCAAAACAGAAATTTTACAGTATTTATTGTGTGTAACTATTTTTTGATAATTTTTTACAACGTGCTTACACCATATACCTACTATAATTGTTTAATAGGACAATTGCATCACATTTTTTTTTTTTTAAATTCCGGTTTAGGCAAATATTCTAAGACATTCTGTATTTTTTTTAATCGTATTTTTGAAACCCTGGGGATTTTTTGAAAATTTCAATCCGAAAAATCAGACCATTTTTTATAAACCGGAAAGACGGGACATAATTTTATGGGTGCGAAAAAATGATAATTACATGGTCGAAAAACATTTAAAAAAAAATAACGTTTTCCACAAGATAGGGCACAGGAGAATAACGAGGCATACCAAAAATATTACATCTCATAAATATTTTTTTCCTTGATCCATCTTATTGATCATAAATCAATTATAATGTTCAACGTCTATATTACTAAATACAATGTAATATACTTTTACTTGTAAATTATAATAACAATAAGAAAATTATAAAATTTGATTTTATTAAAATCAGCACCACTACCATTATACCTCTAAAACGCGTACAGACAGCGAAAAATGTACAGGGTTCTCTTCATAACATCTGTCAAATCAAATGATAAGTTCGCAGAGAGGATATTCCATGGCCCCTCGCTCCCCCGATTTGACCCCGAGTGACTTTTTTCTGTAAGGATACGTCAAAGTTGAGGTAAACAAACTTCGATCATGAACCATTGAAGCTCTGAACGAGGCGATTGAGGGCGTCATCGCTGGAATTCCGCAAGATATGCTGGGAAGAGTGGCCGAAAACTTCTTTCAAAGGGTCAATATGTGTATTGCTCGCCAAGGCCGCCACGTCAAACGATATCATTTAAAAAAATATCATGAAAAAAAACGGCATCATTTCCCCGACGTAACGGCACCCGCCCCGCTCCTCTGCTCAGTCTGGGGAGCCTTCAGTGATTTTTTGAAATCAGTAACTCCTCTCTGCCCCACCCTGTATTATCAATTTTTTTTTAAATATTATTTTTTTTGACAAATTAGAGAGGAGTCAGTAATTTACATTTCGAATAAACGCCGTTAGTAAGCTCGAAAATCATCTGTCAAAAATTTAAATAAAGCAAGTACACATTTCTAATATATAATTATAACTGAAACAAGTGTGTTAAATTAATCTTAGGGTAAAAAATAAGTCAACAATCTAGAAAAGTAGAAAATGACAAATGAATGCTTTCTAAAAGAAAATAAAGATCTTATAAAAATAAAATGTGAATGGATGTGGGTTAACTTTCGAAATCACTGGACACGCATAGGAATATTTTTGTAAAAGACAACCTTTTTTGTTCGGGACGAAGGAAAATACTCCAATCAAAATTTCAATCACGTAAAATGAAAATTTGTTTTCGCCGTACGAGATCGCGACTTTTGACTGGATCATCAGTCTTAGTTGGATGTGTTGGCGTAGGCGTTTACTTCAATATGCAATACAATACAATCACCCAGCGAATAGTTTTCTTTTGCAGCCAGACGTTTTCTTAAGTAAAGACCTTTTTTCCATTTCATCTACTATATATTTGGGATCTCTAAATTGCATATTCCTTGAATGCCTTGGATCCACTATTTCTGGCAAAACGCAATCTGTATATATATGTATATATATAATTTTATAACGCCGTAACCACTTTCTCCAGATCCGACCTGCCATGCAGCTGGTGGGCAGACGCATCCGCCGCCAAGACCTGAACAAACCTCACCCAATAAACCCAGGCACCCCTGCTAGTCACCAAACCTTGCGAACCACTTGGGATGACCTATGGCAGACGTGTTGGTTATCTAATAAATGGTTCCCGGGGCGGTGGTACCCATACTCGATTCTCGTGTTTGTTATTTTTGTAATACGAAAAATGGATATAAAAAAGGTCTACCCGCCCACCCCCTCTCAACCCCCCCCCCCCCTCATACCCTCCTTCCAATCCCCGCCTCCTTTACCCCTCATCCCAACTCTTCTTCAACCTCCCTCCCTTGGGAGCTGTTGGACTCTTGTGCGATATAAACATAAAAATTATTTACAATAAAAAAAATCCCATCCCCGTCCCCATCCCCCATCCCCAGCCTTGCAACGCATGCCGGGTACGCGCTGTATAAAATTTCTTTTATTTATTTACGGACAAATAGTCCATTAACAATATAATAATAACACGAATAACAAGCGAGCCTAAAGGCCCGACCCGCCTAGCAATTGATCACTGTTCGCATCGATTACCGTTCGCATGTCATTTTTTGTAACCAGCACCACTTTTCGTAATAATCACCACTTTTCGTAACGATTCACCAGTTAACCCCATGTGTCGAGCATGCGTAAAGAAGTTTTACTTTTAAAAAATGGGGCATTTGGGACTCTTGAGCAGTCGGGACTCTTGTCTCTTGTATCGTATAATGAGGGACAAATAAAAACATTTCTTTTTAAATATAAAACTTTTTGCATAAAAATATTCAATGAAAATGAAATTCGGTCAACCCTGTTGATTTTACGAACGTGAAACAAGGAATTCGTATGTATTTACAGTTTCGTTCCCAAAATATTATTTCAAACTGTTGTGATTCAGAGCGACGTGGACACGTCCTTGTCGGGCCACTTTTCGGGCCGTAATGAAGTGTGAAATTTGTGTTACGGCGCTATGATAAAAATCGTGAAATGCGAAGCTGTAAATTAATTAATATTAAATACTTCCTAAAATTATTTTTCGCTCAAACTTATTTATGATTTGTCAATAATGTCTTAGCACAATAAGTATGTAAAAAAATCTGAAATATATTAGTTTATAAGTTCGCAAATAAATACACAAACTGACTAAGTTTCGTCAAGAAACACATGTACGTATATATTTTTTAATGATTTTATTGAAACTTAAATTAAAATTCTAAAACATGCGTTTGCTAGATAATGGATTGATTTATTTTAATGCATGATTATATTATTTGAAATGGCTGTGGTATAATACAAAATCTTTTTTGAAAATTTAACAAATCTGTCAACGACCTATGGAATAACCTTATTATACTAAAAATTTTAAAAAATTCTCAAAATTTATTACATGCGAATGGTAGATAAAAGAACAATCTTTCGAAATCCATTTATAATTTTTTGTGGAAAAGAGTCAATACGTCTAAAATCTGATTTGAAAATGACATATTTCTGGTTTTCTCTGGTAATGCCCTCTTAACAGACATATGTATGACGTACGAGGCGTACGTATTACAATTATACATATTAAAGTAAAATTGAAAGAATATTTTATCAATACAAATGTCATTTAACCTCAAATAGATTTACAGATAAATTAAGCTGAATGTTAATGTCTCATGTAATTACCTGATTTCTGGATCAATTGCGGACACATTTGAAACATTTTTCCACCTCTGGAATTCCTGTAAACGATTTTTAAATGAAATATGCCCATGGCGATGTCAACAACACAAATTCAAATTCATGTTCGTTTGATAATCGCATGACGCAATTTGACGTTTAAAGTTAGACCTATCTATAATAAAATTCAGCTTTATCTATAAGAATTTGGTCCACTCCTGTCAGTTTCAAGGTTAAAGCCAAGATTTACGCCCCTGGCGGACATTGAACACGGACCTGGGACGGCGGGAACCTTAGGACAATCTCAGGACTATTGATTAGGATAAATTATTAATTCCTTGTGTGAAAGAGATGCTCGGGCAACCCGGATGAATCACGGCCGCGTTTTGGTCATTTTGGGACATGGACTTTGATGATGTTCGGGTGTTTTTAGAATGGCGGCGCGGCGGTAGCGGAATACAATCGTAATAGGCGAGTCGTTCACAATACCGTCCGTCGACCACTTCGCGCCGCGCGGCCCGTTTAATAATATTTAAATACCTATGAAACAATATAATATTTAAATCGTTTACAGAACAAATTATTCATTGAAATAATTTAACAGTAAAATAAATGGAAATTAAAAATGTATGGTGTCATTAAAAATCGTAGGATGCAAGGCCAAATATAAGGAATGAAGAATCAATTCCTTTTGAAATTGAGAATTAGATTGAGTGTGTCACAAGATTGAATTTATTCATTTAATTCGGTCATTCAATTTTGCCCACGTCTAGTTGGTACTACCTTGGCGGAAAAAATTCTCCAAAAAAACTGCAACTGAAGACTCATTATCCAAACTATGCTCTGCCATACGACCAAATCACTCATTTTATGCTTACAAAGTAAAAACAAGGGAAATCTCGGATCTCATTAAATCTCTCAAACCAAATTGCGCTACGGGACCGGATAACCTTTCCAATCAAATACTAATAAATCTCCGAGAATACATACTTATACCACTTCAACACATTTTCAACCAAAGTTTTAGGCTCGGAATTGTCCCTGATCACTTAAAAATAGGATGTATTACTCCAATACATAAATCGGGAGACAAAACCTTGATACTTAATTACAGACCAATCACTTTGCTAAATTCAATATTCAAACTACTAGAAAAAGCTATGAAAAAAACATTGAAAAACACAATCTGCTCTCATCCCACCAATTTGGATTTCGTGCTAAAATGGGTACAGAAGACGCTTTATCAGAATTAACCAACTACATAGTGAAAAGCATTGATGGCGGAGCATATGTGATAGGAGTGTTCTTAGACCTAGCGAAAGCATTTGACACCATTTCACATAACTTACTACACCAAAAACTTAAAAATATTGGCATAACCGGTCCACCGCTAAAGTGGTTCCTCAGTTACATTGAAAATAGACAACAAATAGTAAAAATAAACAAACACAGCAGTGACAAATTAGATATCAAGTATGGAGTACCGCAAGGCAGCGTCTTGGGTCCCATACTATTTCTCATCTACATAAATAGTCTAACTGAGATAAACTTAGGTAAAATAGACTACAAAGTAATCAGTTATGCAGATGACACAGCAATTTTGTTCAAGGCGCAATCATGGGAAAAGGTTTTCAAAAACACAGAAACAGCGATGATTGAAGTAAATAAATGGCTACAAAATAATCTACTAACACTCAACATTTCAAAAACAAAATACCTAACTTTCATCAAAACAAAGGCTGGTCAACCACACTGCCATCCACAACTTCATCTTCACCCCTGCACCAATACTATCTCAAATAACACATGCTGTACTTGTGATAAAATTGATCATGCGGATAATATTAAATACCTAGGATTAACTGTTGACCAAAAACTAAAATGGGATCTCCATATTAATTTACTTACAAAAAGAATACGGAAACTATCATACATCATCAAAACTATACGAAACATCATGTCCTTAAATCAATTAAAAAATGTATATTTCGCACTTTGTCAAAGTATTCTAACGTATGGTATATCAGTATGGGGAAGAGCAGCAGATACTTATCTCAATCCTCTTAAAATAAATCATAAAACAATAATTAGAATTATGTTTAAAAAACATTACCAACATCCGACAGAACAGCTAATGATTCAAAACAAATTACTAGACATAAATAAACTATTCATTGAAAAAATCATCTATAAAAATTGTTTAAAAACATCACCTCACCACATACCTCACTCGCAAAATACAAGAGCAAAAGTAAATAATCACTTTCAGGTTCCCTATATTAAATCAACTTTCGCAAATAAACATGAATCGTACCTGGCTCCACACATTTTCAATATCTTCCTAACACAAACAAAAACTTACGTTACCCCAAATAAATTGGACTGGCTGTTCAAAAGATTTGTTATATGGTTGACTGAAAAGGAAAGAAAGGACTTTCGGAATATCCTAAATAACAAATACGAGTACATTTTATAGATTCATTTCATATAATTTCGTAGGAAATTATATGATTTCAAAATATGCAGTGTATTGTACATAATATTAACTATCATGTACCTGTGTTGTAATGTAATAAATTAATGTAATACAGCAAACAATTTTAACTATTACCCACGGTATTTATATTTTCTTATTTAAATGTATAATTTTTTTACAAAAACATGTCAACTTACATAAACAAAAACAAAATTTATACGTAAATATTTAATATAACAACATTATGTATGTATGCATTTTTGTGTATGTATATATGTATGTATGCATGTATGCATGTGTGCATGTATGCATGTGTATGTGTATATGTGTATAAGTATAAATGTGTGTTTGTTTGTATAATATATATATATATATATATATATATATATATGGAAAAGAAAATGTACATGTATGAATGTTCATGTATGTACTTATAGGTATATATCTTCATAGTTTTTATTTTTTATCTTTCATATATATTTCTTTATCATATAAGCATAGTAGGCATAGGAATAGGCAAAGTGCATATAGGCATATAATTTCACATTGTTTTTTTATCTTTTCATACTTCTTTTTTTATCATTTTTATTATCACATCATTTTTTATCTTTTTATGCTACTATTTATCTTTTTATAATATTATATCTACTCTGATTCATATCCTTTTTAATAAATATAAAATGTTATTTACCTACCTCGGAACAGACTATGTCTAGTGAGGTGGGTAAAATAAAACTTTGTAAATAAATGAAAAATAAATAAACGCCCGGGTTGCTGGCACCGAAACTGAATGTTAATTGAATATTATAAATATAAACATTCCTCTTCAATTACTCTATCTATTGGTGAAAACCGTATGAAAATCCGTTGCGTAGTTTAAAAGATTAACGCGCACATACATTTTGAGCGACTTCATTTTTACTATGTAATGAAACTGTTATTTCCTTATTTAAATTTTCAATTAAAAGTTTAGGAAAACACAGTATTTCATTCTTGGGATATGGCAGCACTAAGACGCTCCCGTCCATCACACATCACAACAAATATATCTGTATCTACCCTTCATCAACTAAAATAAATTTAGAATTTCAACATAAAATGGCTGCAAAGATGGAAGTCGTTAGTTTACTCAAGGAAAAAATACAGAGTTTTTATTTATTTATTAATTTTAAGTTAGCTCACATCTTTGTGTGTGCTGATATTTTATAAAGATATAAACATTTACATTGGTTGGCAAACATAATCATTCTTTAAATATTACACATAAATAAAGACATTAATAATTGAGGTAGACACAGTGGCGGACTAAGGGGGGGGCGGTCCGCCCCGGGCCCCCGGTCCTGAGGGGCCCCCAAACACCTTCATGTTCCCTTGATCAAATCCTAAACAAGGCTTTAAGGCACCAGGAAACTGTAAACATTTTTTTGTGATTTTTTTATTTCATTTTTTGGAAGAAGCACTTGTTAAGAATGCTCTCGCCAATTTTTTTAAAAGAATTTCGGAAAATTGACGGAGATAGAATATTTTATGTGAAACCATTTGAAACAGTTTGTATGTTGAATTATCTTTCAGCCAAACTTTGAATGCGTTTTTCTCGAAACTTTTTTAACACGTTTTTCAACCTGATTGACAACATATTAGACAAACTATACACCCGATTTGCATGCACCAATTCTTAAACTGTTCGAAAATCTAGTGTCTCCATGTAGGTGAATTTCAATATCTAGAAAAAAAGAAAAAATTGCAGACCAGCGAATTTTATTTTCAATTTTTTATGGTAAATTTTCGTCATTCATAAAAATTTTAAAAAAAGGGGGCCCTTTATAAAACAATTCCTACGTGGTGTCTTATAGTAAGGGCCGGATTGAACATGTCAGGGCCCATAGGCAATGCACGTCTCGGGGCCCTTTTACCATAGGGGCCCCTAGCTGATACGTGGCCCTTAGACAATGTATTTCCCAGGGCCCCTTTACCCTAGGGGCCCCTACCCAATGCGGGGCCCTTAGGCAGTTTCATACACTTCTTATGGATAATACGGCCCTGGCTATGGTGACTGGATTTTCGAAGGCAGTGGCCTACACTGCCTTATGGACAATAAGGCCCTACCAGGGCCGGTTTAAACGTGTCGGGGTCCCTAGGCAATTCACGTCTCAGGGCCCCTTTACCCTAGGGACCCCTACCCGATGGGGGCCCCTAGAAAGTGGCCTACTCTGCCTTATGGAAACATTTATGGGCCTGCCAGGGCCGGCTTAAATATGTCGGGGCCTCTAGGCAACACACATCTCGAGGCCCCTTTACCATAGGGGGCCCTAGCTGATACGTGGCCCCTAAACAGTGGCCTACACTGACTTGTTGACAATACGGCCCTGCCAGGGCCGGCTTTAACATGTAGGGGCCCTTAAGCAATCTACGTCTCAGGGCCCTAGGCAGTTGCCTACACTTCTTGTGGATAATAAGGCCCTGGTTATAGTGACTGGATTTTCGAAGGCAGTGGCCTATACTGCCTTAAGGACAATAGGGCCCTGCCAGGGCCAGCTTAAACATGTCAGGGCCCCTAGGCAATGCACGTCTCGGGGCCCCTTTACTATAGGGACCCCTAACCGATGTGGGGCCCCTAGGTAGTGGCCTACACTGTCTTATGGACAATAGGGCCCTGCCAGGACCAGCTTAAACATATCGGGACCCCTAGGCAATGCACGTCTCGGGGCTCCTTTACCCTAGGGGCCCCTAACCAATGCGGGGCCCCTAGGCAGTTTCCTACACGTCTTATGGATAATATGGCCCTGGCTATAGTGACTTCATTTTCGAACAGTTTAAGACTTGGTGCATTTTTTTTACTATCTTAGACCCTGTGAAAAAGGTCATCTTATCATTACAGATAATATAGGTAGTTAACAGGGGTGCCCAGGTTAATGGGGTGAGGTTTGTCTAGGGCTTGTGTCGGATGACCAGGATACACTGAACCCCAGATTCCTACGCACCCCTTAAATCCTTTTCCTTCCCAGAACTCTCCTCTCCTTCATTTCCTTAAAAAAACCTTCCACACAACATCCCCAAAGATAGAAATATTGGATTGCACAAATTCAGTCAATATCACCTGATTTTCTGTTGTATCTTGGTTGATATGTAAAGTCGGAGAATAGTATTATTGGCTGTTGTTACCAACGCGAATGACAGATTTTACCCAGGTTTTTTTTCGCTAAGTTTTCATTACATTGTCCTTCGGCTATTGCTCGACACATTTGTAATAAATAAAGCTGGTCTGTGCTAAGGTCGTCACGGGATTTTATAATGTCCGGTAAGTTGCATTCTATTGCTAGAAATTCTATCGCAGGAAGATGTTCACAGTTTTTGAGTAACTTTCCTAGTTGGCCGCTAAAGCTTCTAGGACCTGTTGTCGTTCCATCAAGGTATTCGAAAAGGTGTCTCAAACTTAACTCGTTAGCATGTAACTGACAGACCAACCACTGGAGTGGACGATGGAGCTTTCCTTCAAGAAGTCGAATAATGCCAGACTTAGTTCCAGTATTAACTGCTGTTCCGTCACATCCGATAGCCACGATGCACGCTAAATTACCTAATGGATTTTTCCACAAAATATGCAAACATATGTGGCCAATGTATTGTGAGCCAGGTTCTTTCAAAAGACTGATATGTTCTTCTATCACAACGTTTTTGCGTCCATCCTCCATGGTTAATGTTTTATCCTTTCGACTGTCAAACGATATGCAAATGCACAAATCAAAATGGGGCTGATTGATGCCAGTCAGTGTGGTCCTAGTTTTGGCACGAGCACGTCGAATTTATTACGATCGATCACGTTTGTTAGATTATCTGTTGTCACTAATCCAATATCTTGCAATGTAGCGCAGACGATGGCAGCACCTGCCCGATCAGAAATAATGTATCGATCCAATGTTCTGGATACAACAGATAGTCCACTGTCTGTTGGATTTATTACATAAAAAGAAGACGTAGATGAAGCAAAGTATTGTTGGTCAGTTGAAAGATCAACGTTAGTAAAACTTGAAACTGTATTGCGAGATGTGGACGGTTGATCTAAAGATGTTTGTTGTGTTTCTTGGTATAGTGGGCGAAAGTGAACTAAGCAATGGTTTCAAATTTTCACGGGAAAATAAATATTATCACATTTTTTAAATATTATTATTTAAGGCGCGTCAATTTTTATTCATTATGAAATGTAAAAGTAAAAATTAATATTGACACAAAACTGTTTTATAAGGGGACAATTTTTTACCAGATTTTAAATAATTCAACTGCTTTGGGGCAGTACTTGTTGTCAAAATTTTAAATTGATATTTTGTATGCTTAATTGTATGTACCTAGAGATTCTATTCCGCACCCCGCAAAAACTTATTTATAAATAATAAAAAAATTCCATACAACGGCGATCCACCCTATTACCCATGCTGGCGAAAAACCGTATTTATGTTCCTACTGCAGCTATTCATGTGCCCAGAAAGGAAGTTTAAGACGTCACAAACTTACCCATACCGCCGAAAAAGTTTATTCATGTTCCCACTGCAGCTATTCATGTGCTCAGAAAGGACATTTAAGAAGTCACATACTTACCCATACTGGAGAAAAACCTTTTTTGTGTTCCCATTGTAACTACTCCTGCTCATGCAAGACATCATTAACAATACATTTACGCATCCATACTTGAGAAAAACCTTTCACGTTCACAAAAACGTTGTTTTGTTCAAAAATAACCATTCATGTGATGGCACTGACGCCACCGTCCCCCTTTGCCACAATCATTTATTTAACTCCGGCCTTCACACAATCCTGCTGAGATCGCATAGGGGGCAAGCAGTGTGGTCAGACAAGGACGCCAAACCTTTTAATGCATCAAATTACCTCACAACCTTCCCCCTTTGCCACTATCATTTATTCAACTCCGGCCTTCACACAATCCTAATTTGATCGCATCGGGGGTACACAGTGTGGTCAGACAAGGACGCCAAACCTTTTAATGCATCAAATTACCTCACAACCGTCCCCCTTTGCCACTATCATTTATTCAACTCCGGCCTTCACACAATCCTGATGTTATCGCATCGGGGGTACACAGTGTGGTCAGACAAGGACGCCAAACCTTTTAATGCACCAAATTACCTCACAACCGTCCCCCTTTGCCACTATCATTTATTCAACTCCGGCCTTCACACAATCCTGATGTGATCGCATCGGGGGTACACAGTGTGGTCAGACAAGGACGCCAAACCTTTTAATGCAGCAAATTACCTCACAGCCGTCCCCCTTTGCCACTATCATTTATTCAACTCCGGCCTTCACGCAATCCTGCTGAGATCACATAGGGGGTTCACAGTGTGGTCAGACAAGGAAGCCAAACTTTTTAATGCACCAATTGATTGTAATTGAGGATATAGCTATGTTATTCAGCGGATCAGGTTCATGAACATCAGATGCTAAATTTTGGATGTGATCAGTGGAAACGGTAGAGAAATAGTCAGCAAATAGATCGGTAATCTCCTTACTATTGTGTGCGATTCTCGAGCCATATGTTAGGTGTTCAGGTATGGAAGGAGATTTTCTTTGCATTTTGACAAAGCTCCATATTTTTTTTACATTATTTTGTATACCTAGCATATTCTAAGTGTGAAATATAATTGTGGTATGTGAGAGTAGCGATTTTCTTTTGTCGTTTTCGGAGAACTGAAAAAGTTTGGTAATCTAGTGGGTTCTTGTGGCGTTTCCAGGCTCGAAAGAATTTGAGCTTTTCTTTTGTAATATTGATAAGAGCCAATGAGTACCACGTTGGGAATATGTTTGTTTTCAGAATTTTCTTTGGAACAAAGTTATCAATTAAGATGGTACGAGAGATTTTTCAATATTTAATGATTTTTTGCGCGTTTTCGAAGTCGCCTACGTCCATAACCGTACAAACAAAAAAAAGTTACACCAAAAGAATGATAGTTACATTTACTTTCTATCCCCAGAAATATAATTAAATATTAACAAAAATATTTTTCATACTTGATTACTGTTTGAAAAATAGTTGTTTTCAACAAATCTCAATCGACCTGCAAATATTTTTCTTATGTTGTCGTATGCATAAAGGAAAAAAAAGGCAAAAAATATTTTTAGATAGAAAACATCTCAACGTATGCCGCTTCATTTTTTAATTTTTTAATTAAAGAGCCTTTTTAGCTAAATTACGATGTGATATTATTAAAAAAAACTGCATAAATCAGTCAACTTTAGAATCGTTTTAATGTACCAAAAAACATGTTAGTTAATAAAATAAAAATATCATCCAATAAAACAGTATTTTAAAAATCTCAATTTAAAAATAAATATATTAAAATCCAATGATTTATTTGGTTTGCATCAATTTTCGTATCATATATTAAGAGCAGATCTCAATTATTGTTTCAGTGCCTGGACATGGCCTGGACAAGCCCGAAGACGGAAGGTTGTCTGTCACGCTACTTTAAATAATTTAAGTAAAAGCTGAATCACCCAAAAGATCGGTCATTTACTAGACCTGAATACATTGTCGGAATTATTAAATGGCCCTTTTTACAATTTCTTCTTTAATTTACTATCTACTCAAATCGCACGGGCGAGCTGTGTCGGCGCTGTTCAGGGATATTCAAAGTTAACATAATATTATATGTTTATGATAATTAAATAATGTTTTTGATAATTAAATAAATGTATATGATAATTAAATAAATGTTTCCGACATTTAAATAAGAACAAATAATATGAAATGCGAAATACCTATTCGATGGCAAATAACTATTTTTGAAAAATCTTAATGAAATTTTATAAAATTATTCACATAAAATTAATCACTTGTACCCTAGTTTTGTTCACGTTTACATAACTTTATTTATAATATATTTTTTTCATTTCTAGTTTTGTTATTTTCGATAAGGCTCTCGACTGGCATTCCGGAGGTCACGGGTTCAAATTCAGCATGCGCAAGTAAATTTTATTTGATTGGTTTGTGTTATTTCACAATTTGATCATTTAAAAATATTATAAGGTATACTCTTACTTGCGGTACGTTCCAGATGGAAGATAGTTTCAGTATCGCCCTAATAAAAGACCACCATTCAGAATTAAAACTTTGCTTTAAATGGCTTTAGCCGTGTTTGGTGACTAGATGTGAATAGTCAAGCTGTCTGATCTGACAGTAACCATGTAGCAACTTTAACTTTTTTTCTAATTTAACCTAAAAAATTTAGTCTTCAAACTCTATTTACTCGAAAACTAAGGTTTTTTGGTTTGAGCTTTATATATAAACATGTATATACCCAGCTGAGTAGTCGACCAATCCTTCACCCCTCCTCCAATTGTACAACACCTACCATTTTTTTAATGTTTTTTGTAGAAAAAAAAACATCAAAGATGTCACCGGAGACCGAAATTTCATTTTCATTTTTTACTCCATATAATGTCAGGAATTACTGGTTAAAGTAAGTCAAGTACTTAACATCCTGTATATGTGCAGTCCTAGTGCTGCATATATACATTATCCATTTTACCCTTAAATCGACTAAAATCAAACTAACCGTACAATGTACTTAAATGAAAACTATTAATTCTTGTTTATTATTTTCTTTTTAATAACTTTTTACTTAACACTGTGTACTATTATTTTATTTTTTTTTTGTAATTTTATTTAATTAACTACTCGAAACTATTATTTCTGTATTGAATATTACCACTTTTTGATAATTTTTACAACGTGCTTACAATTTATACCTACTACTATAATTGTTTAATAACCACTTGATTTCACTGAACTTAACTGGTTTAAATTATATTCACTATTTAATGTACAATTACTTTACACACAATTGTATGCTTCCTAAATAAACATAAATAAGTTAAATAAAATATATGTATTGTATTAAAATCAATATATTTTATATGTATGCAGCACTTGGACTGCATATATACCTACAGGGTTTTAAGGGACGTACTTGACTTACTTTAACCATTGATTCCTGACATTATTTGGAGTAAAAAATGAAAATGAAATTTTTTGTCTACAGTGACATCTTTGTTTTTTTTTTCTACAAAAAATATAAAAAAATTTTAGGTGTTGGACAGTTAGAGATGGGGTGAGGGGTTGGTCGGCTACTCGGCTGGGTGACCAGTGACGACATGCGGGAAAAAATTTGATTTTGAGGAAAAAAGTTTTGAAAAAAAAGTCGCCGGAGACCAAAATTTCATTTACTTTTTTTATTCCAAATAATGTCACGAATTACTGGTTAAAATACGTCAAGTACGCCTAATAATACCCTGAATATATAATATTGTATTATACTCGTAATATAGGTATGCACATTTTGTAGTAATAAAAATTCTTGGTGCATAATTCCACAAGCAAATGCTTTTAATGGAGGAAAAGTAACACTGTAACATGTTCCATTTTTTAAGATAAATAAAATTATTAAAAAAAAATTATTAAAATTATAATCGTCTAATCAACCGTTATTATCAATTTTGTTAAGTTTTCAAATAAAACAATGACAACAAGAGGTTTTTTTCTTTGCGATGATATTAATAACAAAAATAATTATCGATTCATTAAAGTAACCTTAATTTACCTTTGAATTTGTGTTGAAAAAGTAATAATTTACATTGGAAAAATTATCATTTTTTTCACTTTCTGCAAAATTTTAAATAAAACTGCTTTTATACCCCTGATATCACCAAATGCTCGCTGAACAAAATTACATACGAGTTTCATGGTAAAGTCGACGCCCTAGAGCTTGACGGGAGGAGGAAATCGGGGAATTAGATTACAAGTAGCGTTGTGAAATTATGTACAACTTTAAAACAGAATACCGAAGTTGAAATATGTAAATACTACACGGGCGACGTTACGACGAAACAGCAAACTAATTTCACCAAATTTGAAAATACTTAAAGGACTGCTAGGCTCTTAAGGCGTCAAGACAGAACAGGCAGAATCAGGCCGTGTTGACGTCTTGTGCGTTTAAGACAGAAGACCAGTCAGTTTTTGACAGAGCGTCGTTGACTAGGTCATAGTTGACTTTATTGAATAATTTGATCGTTTGGGGTTCGGAAGTAGTTGTAGGGGGGTAAATATTAAGTTCGACTATTAGGGATATGTGATGTGTGTCCTCCTGAACCAGAGGGAAGTCGGCAGGAGAGACGCAGACTGTGGTGTTACAGAGCACTAGGTCAAGTGTTCTACCGTGCCTATTTGGAATGTGGTTGTATTGTTTTAAATCCGAATAAGATAGGCAGTTAAGGAGGGTGGTGGAGCAAAGGTCAGTTCCGTGGTGATGATGTGTCTTGTTCCAGCTGATATTAGGCATGTTGTAATCTCCAATTAAAAGGAAGATATCATTTGGATAGTTTGTGGTTAGTTCGGATATTCATACGTCCATGACTGTTGAGAAGAGATAATCGCTGAGTGTTTGATAGCTTTGGACCGACTCCGGGTAAGCACGAACAACAGATGTGAATATTAAATATACGACTTTTTGGGTCTCTTAGTACTATTGAAATCCAAATGTGAATTAATGTACAGTAATTTTTTTTTTAATACCAATTGCGACACCACCTCCTTTTTTACCCGTGAGGGACGTGTCCCTGTCTTTTCTGTAAATATTGTACCTGGGGTCGAAGAGCTCGTTATCAGATATACTGTCTACTAACCAAGTTTCAGTAATTAAAATTATATCGAATTCATTTATCAGAACATTGTGATGAAACCCGTTCGTTTTAATACAAAGGCCACATGCATTTTGGTAAAAAATTATTATTTTTTCAGACATTGTGGAATGAAGTTGAGGGAGCGGACCGCGGATCGGCAGAGACGGGAGATAAATGAAAGGCGTCATGTAGTGAGTCAGTCTTTATTGGGCTACGTAGCGAAGGTCGAAGCGGAGCGGAGTGACAGAGGTACAGTGAGTGTTGCTGCGGTGTTGCTGCTGCATGATGATGCGGCGGTGAAGATCACTGGTCTTCAGATAGCCGGCGTGTTGCTCTACACCGTGGCGGTGTAGAAGTGACCTTGGTCCAGGCGGTCGATCGACGTCGTGTTGACGGGATATGGCGGCTATGTGTCCTTTGAGTCGGAGCACACACGTGACGCAGGAAGGAACCTTGAGAGGCGATGAGGATGACCTCTAGCAGCGGAACGCGATGGGTTTCGAATGCCAGAGAACGGGTTGCACCTATATGAACAGCAAGCGCGTGCCCGGTAGTTGATATATCGGGTGACATCTCATGTCAAGGCGCGAATGGGCCGGACAGCGAGATGGTAGTTGGGGATAGAAACCTCGAAGGTGCTGGACATGTTCCTGGAGTCACACTGGATATGCGTGAATCACTTGTTGCTAGAGCGCCAGCCCGCGTGGGCTGATACTGCATTGCGACACTGGACAGTTGTAATCGCTTCTCGGTGTGTGTTGATGTGTGACCGATGAATGGAGACTGGATTGAACTGACTGAGCTAGTGCAGCGTTGAGTCGCTTTATATATACTGTTGCCGGCCTTGGTAGCTTCGATAACGCCAGGTAATGTTGCGAATTCACGCAAAGCGAAGAAAGTGCTCGAATGTTCTGATACCGTTGTAATGAGCGGCCGTTAATTCGAGGCCTTTCGCGTAAGTGGCGGAATAATTAACCGCTGTAGGTAGATGTACCGGCAGTATATTGCGCGGTGTGCATTGTTCTCGTTTGTTCCTACAGAACCAGTGGCGGTGCAAAGAATTCGACAAAAGTGGGCGCCACAAAGTAAATTACCGATTTATTATTGTCTGCCACAAGTCCACTGTAATATGCATTCGGCGAGTGTATCGCTGGATAATATACTGAATGTGCAAGTGTGTAGGTATGGATGTTGTACATTTTAGCTGTTGATACCGATAGAATGAATGTGTTGTTACGATGTGTTGTGTGCGCTGGAGTAAAGGGTAGGTAATTATGATTTAATGAAATATAAGTGAAGTGGATAGGAAGGGTAGAAGTTTTTATAGTTATACCAGGTTTGATAATTGCGCAGGGCAAGATATCAGGATTGCAGGAGAGGTTTCGTTCTTTCTTATGTATATCTTGGAGTTTCGCACCCATAAAAAACTAAAGTTGTTAGCGATTTTAAACTCTTTCGCGGACCGTAATAAATATTATGTGTTGTTCAAAATTGATGGGTGTCCTTTTAAATAAAATGATTTCTTTTGCAAAAAACTTCACTGTTTATTTCACTTGGACATGTTATAAATGTATTATATTACGGTGTCAACACACCGGGCCAAACACTGGCAGTTGTTTACTGTTAAAACTTGCGTTGGGAAGAAGCCATAATAATGAGCTGCTAGCACTTTTATAATGTAAAAACCTGCACACATTTAAAGAATCAACCATTATACATTTGACATTTGGAAGTATTACAAAAAAATGGTTTCTTTCTATAGTACGTACTTCGTAGTTAAAACAGGCTGCGAACACTCAGCGACCAGCCAAGCTTCGCACCATTTGTTTGAAATATTAAAGTCTGGGAGCTTGCTCAAGCAACCCATAGGTGCTGGTAGTATCTCAATTTTTAACATAGCTTCCGCCTCGGGGTTCCTAAATCGCCTATACCGATTTATGAACCCTTCAAGAAAACATAACAAAAACAGGGGAAGACAATCAAGGCAAAAGCAAAAAAAAACACAAATCCTAACTCTAAATACCGTACAAATACTAACAAATAATTTTACCTATTATAAATTAGCAGCCAAAACTAAATAATCCTGCACTGCTTATTATACTATTATTTAAAAATGTACATTCACAAGTTGAATTTTAAGGTGATTAACCTAAACTAATTACATAAACTTAAATTAACCAAAAAAATTTTTACATATTTAAATAATAACGTAACACAAAATACTATTATAATAGAACACAACCCAACACAAAATAATATTATAATAAAACCCAACCCAACACAACACAATTGTCTTTTTTTTTTCTTCAAGTCCATTGGTTAGGATCTTCTCCAGGTGCAGTCCACGATATAAGCACCACAGCGCGGGGTGCAATCAATCATCAATTTATAGGTTGTCATGTTGTTCCTGGGATTGGTATCTTTAAAGGGTCTTTTTTTTAAATATTTTGACCCTAAAAAGTTTCATCATGGTCGTCCGGGGAGTCCGGACTGACGGAAGGGTCCGGGGCGTCCGTCACAGGTTCAGCTTCCGGGTCCAGAGGCATTAGACATATCTTTGTGATAGGCCTGACAAAGATTCCTTGAGGGGTTTTCAGGGTAACCACTCGCACTACACCATCCGCACCGGGATGTGTACATATAACTCGCGCCATTTTCCATAATGGTGGAGGTAAATTATCTTCCTTCAGAATAACCAGATCATCCTTTTGCAGTGCCCGTTGATTACTGGTTTGCCATTTAGTCCTTTTTTGTAGCTCCATCAAGTACTCTCGCTTCCATCTATACCAAAAGGATAACATTAGCGCATGGATTCTCTGATATTGGGTCAGCCTGTTGTCTGGTATGGCTCGGACATCTCTCTCCGGAATGATAGAGGATTTAGTGCCTATGAGGAAATGGTTTGGGGTGAGGGGTTGGTAATCGTGGATGTCATCAGACAAGGAAGTCAATGGACGGGAATTTAGACAGGCCTCAATCTGACAAATTAAGGTATACAAAAGTTCAAAGGTTAAAGCAGAATTACTAGTGACTCTATACAAATGAAACTTTGCTGACTTGACCGCAGCTTCCCACAGCCCTCCCTGACTAGGGGCTCGAGGGGTTATGAACCTCCACTCAATACCTCTGTTAGCTAAATAATTTTGAATCTTGTCGTTGTTCTCTCTCAAACTGGTATACAGCTCCTTGAGCCTATTACTGGCCCCCCGAAAGTTGCTAGCGTTATCGGAAAAGATCTTATCAGGTTCTCCCCTACGGGATATAAATCTCTTTAAACTGTTCAAAAAAGCATTGCTAGATAAATCCGAAACTAATTCCAAGTGAACCGCCTTTGTGGAAAAACAAACAAAAATACATAAATACGATTTCACGAGTGGAGCTCTCCTCAGTGGCCCACTTTTGGTTGGAATCGGTCCAGCAAAATCGACTCCCGTGATAGCAAACGGTCGGCTCGGTGTGATTCTTTCGCTCGGTAAGCTGCCCATGATTTGGTTACTAGTACGAGGATTACACCTAAAACACACAATACACTTATGTAATATCTTTTTAACAGTATTTTTCCCAAAAATAGGCCAAAACCTTAATCTTATTTCAGCTAATAGGGCTTGAGGTCCTGCGTGTAAGTTTACATAATGATAATAATAATAATAATATTTGGATGATTTATATAGCGCCGTTTTTGTGAAAAATCACCTCAAGGGCGCTGTACAAACTTATAATACATTTCTAAAATCTAAAAAACTACAAGCTAGGCAAACAATTATAAACAACTTATGGCTAAAAATTGCAAACACCGGTTCATTGATCATCGATACGAAAATATGTGTACAATATTTTGACCAATGAACGCGATGCTGCCTAAAATTTAATGAAAACAGGACCATACTTACCTGGGAGGTCGCTTGAAATTAACACTGTATATTGTCCATTTAAAGAAATTTAGATAGAGTTCGCACGCAGAGGACATTATTGTGAACACATGTTATTTAATCCTGAAAAATATTTTAATATTAATATGTAATGTATTCTTTGACGAGTGTATTTTGGAAAGTAAAAGCAACATATAAAGGTGGGAGGTGCAGTAGTACCAATAAGGATTTGATCTTTCTAAATGTGATTCGTCAAGAGACAGATTGATGTGTAAGGAATCGAGTAATTTTAATTCAGTAAGAAAAGTGTGATTAAGACATATCATAGACAATACAAGTATGATACTCTCAAATAGGTATATTTAAATATTACGGGTATGAGAGCCCAAAAAGGAAGGTTTTTAGTTTGCACCTAAACTCTGTTGGGCTTGTTATGCATCTTAATTCCGGAGGGAGTCTATTCCAAGCCTTAGGCCCAGATACTCCGAAAGCACGATCTCCAAACATAGTATTTGGCTTTCGTTTAGGTTCTATTAGTCTGCCTTTAGCAGATGAAGTTGCTGATCTAAGGGTTAATTGTCTTGGACCGGTATTTTCCGGGACGCATAATTCGGAGATGTAAGGTGGGGTCATTTCGTAGATTGATTTAAAAACCATCCAGCACAATTTGTACTGGATTCTCTCAGGGCACTTGAGCCAGTGAAGGTTACGAAGGTGTTCTGAAATATGCGAATATTTAGAAACCCCAGTTATGAGCCTTGCCGCTGCATTAAACACGGATTGAAGTTTGTCAATTTGATATTTGGGAAGACTAGCGTAGATGCCGTTACAGTAATCGAGCCGCGAGACTACGTAAGAGTTAATTAATAGTTTTGTCGCCTCTGTAGGAAGGTTTCTTCGAACTGACTTGAGTTGTCTTAGGTGAAAAAAACCGGTGCTTACTGTCCTATTTATTTGACTTTTTAACGAAAAGTCTGAATCTAAATTAACGCCAAGAAGTTTGACTGTTGTCTTTGGAATAATATTGTTGCCGGAAATGGAAATAGGTGTATTGTCTATGAAATGTTGGCGTTTGTTTGTGGCCGCCCATAGAAACTCAGTCTTAGATGGATTCAGCTTCAGCTTGTTTGAAGACATCCAACGAGTTATTGCTTCTAGGCATTCAGCTGTGCGGATTTTGAGACTGTTGATTTCGTTTGGAGAGCAGTAAAAATAAACTTGCTGATCGTCAGCGTAGCAGTGGGACAGGAGACCAAATGACTCGATTATTTTGGCGACATCATTTGTAAAAAGGATGAAAAGAAGTGGGCCTAAAACGGATCCTTGGTGTACCCCTGAAGAAAGTGTTGCGAAGTTAGAGAGCTTATTTCCAACCTTAACGGCTTGTAAGCGATTGGATAGATATGACACCAGCCAATTTTTAATATCGGAACTCAAACCAAATGTTTCCTCTAATCTCTTAATGAGAAAGTCATGATCAATCGTGTCAAACGCTGCACTCATGTCTAAGAGTGAGATAAGTGCTAACTTACCTGACTCTATGGCCAAAGTTATATCTGACAGCATACGAAGGATTCCGGTTTCTGTTAGTCTGAAACCTTCTATATGCGGATTGACGATTAGTGAATAATTTATTTGAATTCAAATGACTGGTAATTTGTGCAGCAGCAATTTTCTCCAGGATTTTTGATAGGAAAGGTAAATTTGAAACAGGTCGATAATTACCTAAGTTATCGGGGTCAAGTTGTGATTTTTTTAGTATCGGCGTAACTACAGCAGACTTTAGAGGTTCAGGGAAGTCACGATAGTGACGTATAATCAATTCGGTTAGCTTATGTTTAGCTGGCAATATAATTGGATGTCTTTGTTGGTACGATAGGTGTGTAGCTAAATTTAATCTACCGCCCACATATATAAGACCATCACATAAAAAAGTATGAAGAGATTTTAAGTTACTATTTTTGTTGACATTTCCCTGGTTTTTTAATGTCTTCAACTCCTTTTGAAAGGCATGTGCCTGAGCTGATTTCAGTAGACAATTCAAACTTGTTTCTAGTTCAGCTACACTTAAATTGCCTGAAATTTTACTTTTAATATTTCTGCAGTTATTCACAAACCGCAGTACATATGCTGTAACCCTTTTCAATTTGATAAATGAGGAAAATTTTCCAAATATTTCCCATTCTTGAATATCAGTAGATAAAAGAATATTTTTACTCTTGAGCTCCGGAGGGTTTGAACAGGAAATGTTCGATATAGGCCAATCGTTGACTCCGTCGGTCAACCAATTTGGTCCATTCCACCATATTGTAGAATTTATCAATTTATCCGCAGTAGCTCCTCTTGAAAGTATATCCGCTGCATTGTCGGATGATGATACGTGTCTCCATTGATCTGGATCACTCAGTTCTTGTATTTCGGCTACTCGATTAGCCACGAAAGTGCTCCAACGAGTAGGTTGACCTTTCAGCCAACACAGCGCTATCGTAGAGTCACACCAATAATATGTGTTGATCTTCATTATATTTAATGCTTGTTTTATAGTTTTCATTAATTTTGCCAGTAGTACAGCACTACATAGCTCCAACTTAGGCAGTGAAATAGACTTCAATGGTGCTACCCTTGATTTGGATGTTATTAAGTGTGAATGCCACTTACCGCTGTGGTCCATTGACACCATATAGATACAGGCTCCGAAAGCCTTCTCAGACGAATCGCAAAAACCGTGTAGCTGTAGCTCTTTTGCTTGCTTGCAAATAATTTTTCTTGGTATTTTCAACACATTTAGCTGAATTAAATCTTGCAGGTAGGTCCTCCAGGGTGCTAATATTTCATTAGGTAACTGATCATCCCATGCTGCTTTGGACTGCCACAGCCTTTGCATTATCAATTTGGCTATGACTATTATCGGCCCTAGGAGTCCCAATGGATCGAAGGTTGATGCGATGCAAGACAATATCTCTCGTTTGCTCTCGGTTGGACCTGATGGCTTCATTATTACATAAGAAAAGTAATCAGATTCATTGTTCCATGTTAATCCTAATATTTTCTCAGTCTTTGGATTGTCAGTAATAATTTTGTCGGAATCGCCTGAATCGGCACACTTAGCTTGGCCCGACTCGGCTGACAATTCCAACGCATTGGACCTCCACTTCCTCAACGTCATCCCCGCAGATAACAAGATGCTGATTAATTCTTCTTTTAACTTTTTACAGGATTCCAGCTCATCTGCTCCCGTTAACAAGTCATCCATATAGAAGTCATTTTCTATGACCTGACTAGCTCTAGGAAAAATTAAATTATTATCCATACCAATTTGCTTTAAGCATCTTGTGGCTAAGAAGGAGGAAGGTGCCAGTCCATAAGTCACAGTCTTCAGACGATAATGCTTGAGCACATCCTGTGGCGACTCGCGCCATACTATCTTCTGTAGGTCCAGGTCATCTTCACACATGTTAATCTGGCGGTACATCTTCTCGATGTCGGCAGTCATGACTATTTGATGTTTCCTGAAATGCAATAGTTGGTTATATAGATCCTTTTGTATAACAGGTCCTGTCATCAAGGCTTCATTGAGGGAAATTCCATTTGAGGTTTTGGCGGAGCCGTCAAAAACGACCCTCACTTTAGTAGTAGTGCTGGATTCTCTCACTACAGCGTGATGCGGTAAAAAATAGGAGTCACGATCCCCTTTTGACTGGTCACACATCTCCATGTGTCCCAATTCTTCATATTCACGCATGAATTTTACATATTGTGTCTTTAACTCGGGATGTGACACAATTTTTTTTTCTATATTTTTAAATCTTTTTTCGGCAGTGAGCAATGAGTTTCCCAACTGATCAATGCATGCCCGACGCGGTAAACTTACTACATATCTACCGTCATCTTCTCTAGTATGAGTACTTACAAAACTGGCTTCGCAAGCCTTTTCTTCTTGAGTTTGAATTTTAGTGGAATTAATCTCTTCCAATTTCCAAAATTTTTCTATTTGATGACTCAACTTATTTATAGATAAACTGCAAAAATCTGATACAGGCCTTTGTTTGGGGTACACGTTGATAGGACCGGACACAATCCATCCCAGTTGCGTACGTTGAAGCGTTGGTCCTGACTCGAGTTTCAATCTATCGTTGTTTAGCATTTCCCAGAAGCTCTCCGCGCCCAACAGGATGTCGATGGGTGCAGCTATATTGAAGTTCGGGTCTGCCAGCTCCAGTCCTGGTGGTATTTTGAACTCTTTTTTCGCCATTGTCACTTGTGGTAAATTGGTTGTAATTTCCTGTAAAATCAGACATGATATTTCGCGTTTATAATCCGTATTAAGCGAAGTCATCTCCACTGAAATTCTCTTTTTTATGTGTGTGATATTATTATGGATCCCAGACACGGGTTTGTTTATCCATTCACATGGTAAATTTAATTTATTAGCAAATTCAGCTCTCATAAAATTACTCTGCGCACCAGAGTCAATCAGGGCGCGAGCCTTAAACATTTTATTGTTGGCCCCCACAATTCCTATGTAGGCGGTTGACAATAATATTATTTTTTCTGCCTTTTCCGATGCAGAAAAATTCGACACTATAACCTCGTTATTAGCATCCATATTTGAGGTCTCCGGCGGAGGTACCTCCTTGTGTAATAGAGTATTGTGGCTATACTTGCCACAAATTTTGCAGGTTAGGTTTGTCTTGCAACTCTGTGCTTGATGACCCAACCTCAAACATTTAAAACACGCCCGGATTGATTTCGTAGCATCAATCCTATCCTGTAATTTTAATTTTAGAAATTTTTTGCAAAAATAAATTTGATGACCTTTATCATTACAATAAATGCAGTTGTTTGCCTTTATTGCCAAGAATACCGATGAATCTTTTTTGTTATTATTGTTGCCTATTTGCATTTTATGTAGGTTAGAAGATTTTTTCTCTGAAGCATTCATAAGCTCCAATACTTGTGCCCTAGCAGATAAACATTTTATGAATTCCTTTAATGTAGGTAATTCACCTTGCAATGTATATTGTTCCCAATTTCTCCGGGTAGCTATATCCAATTTATTTGAAATTATGTAAATAATCAAAGGATCCCAATGATCTACTTTAACTCCAATGTTTTGTAACGCTTTCAAATTGACATTAGTTTCATCAATTAAATACCTTAATGCTACAGGCTCTTCATGTTTCATATCCTTTAATTGAAATAGAGTTTGGATATGTTTATGTACGGTAGCCCTGAGATTCGCAAATCTGTCGTGCAACAATTCCCAAGCCGATAGGTAGTTTAATTCCAAAACTTCTAGATTAGCAATTATTTTCAATGCGTTCCCTTTCAGCGCAGATTGTAAGTAAAAGAATTTTTGGACGTTGCTCAAGGAACTGTTATTATGAACCAAAGTTTTAAAGGTTTCAACGAAATTTACCCAATCTTTTTGATTCCCATCGAATTCTCTCAATTGGAGAGTTGGAAGTTTGATTTCGACCGTACCCTCGTTAATTGAGTCAATCGCCCCCTTGGCAGCCGCTAGGACTGAAAAATATTGATTTTCAAACGTCTCGCGCTGAATAGAATTTTCCAGTTCCTCATCCGATAAAATTTCAATTTCGTCCTGTATAGATTCGAATTGATCTAACAATGGCTTAATTCGGTCGTACCTCAGTTTAATTTCAATCGCGGACAAGGAGATTATAGAATCCGCGAAACGCGTCAATTTCCCCTTAATCACGCCTCTCTTGGCTATTAAAGATTTGATCTTATCCATTTTGTGTACAAATACCTTTTCGTAGCTTAATCCCTGATAAAATGTGTTCCGACAATGCGTATTTATTTATTTGAGAAGCTACCCGCCTGAAAGACAACAACGACAATATTCCTGGCAATTATTAATTGAGAACCTATTGTTCAATCATTAATTGAGAATCATGAGTTGCATAAAATCTTTACGTGGGTAGTGATTTTATTTTTTACAATACAATATTTATAGGATTAATCTTGTTAAAAAACTACGAATGAGTTCTGAATGGATGTTAAAGGATATGGGTACGGGTGGGAAGGCACTAAAAACTTATCTCATTTCCGATGTGAATCCAGTCTTCCTTTGTTCATCTTTGTAATTCCGGTAATTGTAATTTTGGTCATCTGTATTAATTGGCAGCTGGTTCTTGTTTTTTTTTATATTATTGCAGTCCTCTGATTGCAATCCGGATCGTAAGGCCCATGTTCAAAATTGATGGGTGTCCTTTTAAATAAAATGATTTCTTTTGCAAAAAACTTCACTGTTTATTTCACTTGGACATGTTATAAATGTATTATATTACGGTGTCAACACACCGGGCCAAACACTGGCAGTTGTTTACTGTTAAAACTTGCGTTGGGAAGAAGCCATAATAATGAGCTGCTAGCACTTTTATAATGTAAAAACCTGCACACATTTAAAGAATCAACCATTATACATTTGACATTTGGAAGTATTACAAAAAAATGGTTTCTTTCTATAGTACGTACTTCGTAGTTAAAACAGGTTGCGAACACTCAGCGACCAGCCAAGCTTCGCACCATTTGTTTGAAATATTAAAGTCTGGGAGCTTGCTCAAGCAACCCATAGGTGCTGGTAGTATCTCAATTTTTAACATGTGTGTCGTTGCTTATACAGAATATATAATGTGAGATATCGTGCTCATATCACGCCAGCGCCTGTCGTATCTGCTGCTATATCTTGAATTTCCCGCCTTTCATTGTAACTTCCTTCAGTTGTATATTTGTCACCTAAGCAGTTGGCGCCCTGAGACGCCGTTTCGATTCAATTTTGGCGTTATTTCGCCCACGTCCAGTCGCAGGGACGTAAACATAAATAAACCAGACGTAAATCTTGGCTTTAACCTTGAAACTGACAGGAGCGAACCAAATTCTTATAGATAAAGCTGAATTGTATTATAGATAGGTCTAACTTTAAACGTCAAATTGCGTCATGCGCAGGGGCGTTAATCTTGGCTTTAACCTTGAAACTGACAGGAGTGGACCAAATTCTTTTAGATAAAGCTAAATTTTATTATAGATAGGTCTAACTTTAAACGTCAAATTGCGTCATGCGATTATCAAACGAACATGAATTTGAATTTGTGTTGTTGACATCGCCATGGGCATATTTCATTTAAAAATCATTCACAGGAATTCCAGAGGTGGAAAAATGTTTCAAATGTGTCCGCAAATCCAGAAATCAGGTAATTACATGAGACATTAACATTCAGCTTAATTTATCTGTAAATCTATTTGAGGTTAAATGACATTTGTATTGATAAAATATTCTTTCAATTTTACTTTAATAAGTATAATTGTAATACGTACGCCTCGTACGTCATACATATGTCTGTTAATGATATATTATCGTTAAAACAAGCTTATGGGTCCGAGTGGTTAATGTTTCACAAATATTGTTTCAGAAAATGTTCCAGACTTTGGAGCTTTACGTTAGGAACACCTTATAACATTGTTTGGCAGACCATAACACTGTTAATGGCAGGTAAAATTAATAATGCTTTAACTAACTAATTGTCACGCTATTTTCCCGCAGGGTATTCAGAGAGGACGGATCGCCAAACAACTCTGTCTTGGCATACATTCCTTGCCTCATTCATATTTATACATACTATTCTATTATTCTGACTCTTGACGTGGCCCGACGCAAGCAATGATTCACATGATCGTGCCAGGTCTTCCTCTGGTGTCCCCGACTTCACTACCACACACATCTGCGTCACATATTATTGTTCCATTCATTGATCATTTGCTTTAAATGCCCAAACCATCTGAGGGTCCCTTTCTAAATCTTACTCATTACGCTTACATCAGCCTTGCATTTTTTGTGGATCTCCAACGATCTTACATGGTTTTATTCTCACTTCTGTTCATATGAACTTACTTTTCCCTTGTGATAAACAAAGTATGTCATCACAAGGGAAAAATACTGTATATTCTGTTCACAAACTTTGTTTAATGTGATATAATTTTTTCAGAACACATGATGCGGTTTTTACTGTGAGATGGCTGAAATGGGTCCTCGATGAAGGTATAGGTACTCTGGTTAATTTCGGTTGAAAGGAAATTTAGAATATGTAGATTTTTTATTTCATTCTACAAGAACTGTACGGTGACTGCTGGAAAGGAAAAATGGATAAAACGCTGTACAGATGTGACATTGAAGATGAACGTATATAAACAAACAATACAGCTATTGTTTACGTTAATCTTTAATGTCACAGCTGTACGAAGCTTTAGCCATGTTTCCTTTCCAGTGTCGATATTCTTTTTCAAACCATTTTTCAATTCATCTAATTCACCGAACCAGTGTTTTTATGTGCTATTATCGATTGTCTTTCTGAAAATAAAAAGAATTTAAACATGTACCCCCGAGTTATCATTTTTCAAGCAGAAAAATGTTAATTCGTCGTAGAAAACCATAATCATTATATGAAAATGTTTTCCTTTTATAAGGAGTTCATATTTCAAGTATTTTAGGTTTTTTACTAACGCTGGAATTTTTGATTTCCTCAGGATAACAGGTTTCCATCTGACAAAGCTCCTTGCTGAGAAAATGAGCTTTAAAAATTATGTAAAGCTCATTCCCTCAGGCTTTGTCAGATGGAACGTTGTTTTCTTGGGGAAACTAAAACATTTTTCTGTTTTCAAGCATTTTTATTTTTAAATAATTTATTTGGCTAATGAATTAATAAAATAGGTCGAATGCAATTACATTGTCTATGGTGACAAATGGCCTTGAACTTCCTCTATGTTATTGTCTTTGGTGGACCATTTTATTTTTGCTTAAGTTGGTGACAGTGATGACAAAACTTCTAGTATGGAGAAGGCCCGAAGGTATCGATCTAGGGATTGGTTTATTTATGGTCATGCGATTATCAAACGAACATGAATTTGAATTTGTGTTGTTGACATCGCCATGGGCATATTTCATTTAAAAATCATTTACAGGAATTCCAGAGGTGGAAAAATGTTTCAAATGTGTCCGCAATTGATCCAGAAATCAGGTAATTACATGAGACATTAACATTCAGCTTAATTTATCTGTAAATCTATTTGAGGTTAAATGACATTTGTATTGATAAAATATTCTTTCAATTTTACTTTAATAAGTATAATTGTAATACGTACGCCTCGTACGTCATACATATGTCTGTTAATGTTATATTATCGTTAAAACAAGCTTATGGGTCCGATATGAACAGAAGTGAGAATACTTTTCCCTTGTGATAAACAAAGTATGTCATCACAAGGGAAAAATACTGTATATTCTGTTCACAAACTTTCTTTAAGGGGTAATTTACCAAAACCGAAATAATATTTCGGGGTGGGGAAGTATGAAGTATGCTCGAACGGGGAACCGCTGCGCGCTACCGACGAAGTCAGAGCAGCGAAGAATCTAGACTAGATGGTACACTTGAGTAAGATTTGAACATGAAACGTTAAATATTAGGCATCTTTCAAATTATGTTTATTAAATTGAATGCGCATGTTTTAGGTAAATTTAGATAGAAACATTACCTATTGCAGGAGGAGCTCATGATTTTATGACTCTTTATCAGATTTTGATCAAACTTGTTTGATAAATTATTCGATACAACCAACTACACTGCTGGACGGTAGGCATTAGTTCTTCATTGACAGATGTCAAAACAATACGGTATTCAATTTCGCATTATTTTCATAAAATGTGATCATAATTATATCTGAATATATTGGAAAGATAAATAAAATATCGGTCATTTTCAATATTTATTATTATTGTTTACAAAAAGTTATATATATAATATGTTGATAGGTTTAATTCCTTTTTATTAATTTCTAAATAAAACACTTGTGTTGCAAAGTTTTTTTAACTAAGAAACGACATTTATGTTTATTAATATCACTTTGAATGGTTTTTTCTAACAATCAAATAATAGAATAACAAAACAAATGACAATCGATGATTGCATTCTAATTGACATTATAGGATTCAAATTTAAAGGGAATATATTTCCTTTACATCTCCCCCCCCCGCGGGAAAGAAAATTATTGCAAAAATTTTCATTCATCTTCGATATCCTCTTCATGGTTCATCAATGCAGGTGCTGGAATTAATTTCGAGATGTGGAAAAAATTTGATTCTAATTTTTTTCGACCAGTATTTATCTTGTAAATTGAGTTTGATAATTTTTCTATTATTTTGTAGGGTCCGATTCTCAATTCGTCGAGCTTCTTCCTGTTAAGTTTGTTTCCATTCTCCACAAAAACAGTATCACCAACTTTGAAGTTAATATGTCTCCTGGTTTTATCGTAAATCATCTTGTTGTAATTATGTGACTTTATAGTATTTTCCAGAGCTTTTTTTCTGTCTTGAATCAAATCGATGTCAGTCTTCTTAAGTTTTAACTCATTTGGCAAAATCGTAACATCTGTGCCGTTAAGTAGGTACTGAGGCGCATAACCAGTGACAGTGTGCTCCGTTTCATTATAGTTTTTTACACAATTACGGGCTATAGTTGTCCAAGCCACTTTTAAGTCATTTTCGTTGATTTTGCATCTAATTTTATTGACTAGCGTTTGATTTAATCTTTCATTTAATCCATTTGAGAAAGGCGAGTTTACTGCAGTAAAAATGATTGGAATATTTTTTTCATCCAAAAATTTTTTGAATTCTCTAGAATTAAGACCCGGATATTGGTCTGATAGTATCATGCCAATGTCATTAGTTTCTGTGGAGTTTAAGAGTTTGATGAAATCGTTGGTATTTTGAGTTTTTGACGTCAAAATATATGCAAACCTCGTGAAATGATCTGATAGCAGGTGCAAGTATCTCTTTGTTGACCGTGAACCCCCAAAACCACCTATCGTATCAATAGAACATATTTCAAAAGGTTTTGTTGCGGGACCCAAGTAGGACATCAATCCATATTTATTTTGACCTCTTGATTTGTTCTTTAAACATACTGCACAACTTTCGCAAGTTCTCTTTATATTGTTTGTCATGTTTTCTGATGTGTACCATGAGCTTATCATTTTTTGCATTTGATTAATTCCTATGTGACCTAGGTCTGTGTGAACATTTTTGATAAAATCTATGCTGAATTTTTCTGATAGAATTATTTTTTCTTTTTTTTTTACTTTCTTGTAATAAACATTATTCTTCGATATCAATTTATCTTTTCTGCACTGTATCTTCTCATTTTTGACCTGATCTTTTAAGATATCTTCTAATTTTATTAAGTTGACAACTTTTAATTGCTCATCTTGGTTCTCATCTGGTTCTAAGACTGGGTTTCTGCTTAGACAATCAGCTTCAATATTGTACTTTCCTGGAGAATATTTAATTTGAAAATCATATTGGGATAAGTAATATGTTAAGTCACCAAGCTCTTCATCGGTTCTAGATTTGATATTCATATTTTCCAGCGGTTTGTGATCTGAATAAACTGTAAATGGTTTTCCTATCAACCAGTATTGCCAGTATCTCACTGCCTCTTTTATAGCTAAGCATTCTAAGTAAATTGCTTTTTTCTTTTTCTGTGCGCTGTTTAATTTTTTCGAAAAGTAAGCAACAGGTTTTTCTTTTCCATCAGATTGTGTCTGTTTTAAAATAGCTCCAACACCCTCTAGAGAAGCATCTGTATATATATTAATTGGTAAATCTTGATCAAAAATTTCCAAGATCGGTTGTGAGCATATTAGGTTTTTCATCGTTTCAAAAGCATTTTGGCATTTATCAGTCCAAATAAACTTTTGATTTTTCCTTAATAAATTATGCAAAGGATCTAGTATTATTGCACTCTTCGGAATGTACTCATGATAAAAGTTGATTTTTCCTAGAAATTGTCGCACATTCTTTTGTGTTTTTGGAATAGGAAAATTCTTTATTGAAATCAAATTATCCTTTACTGGCTTGACTGAATTATTCTGAATTATATGACCCAGATATTTTACCATATCTGATGCAAATGTGCATTTTGTAAATTTTAATCTAAAACCTTCTGTTTTGATTGCATTCAGCAGCTTTGTCAGATGATCATTAATATGTTTATTAATATCACTTTGAATGGTTTTTTCTAACAATCAAATAATAGAATAACAAAACAAATGACAATCGATGATTGCATTCTAATTGACATTATAGGATTCAAATTTAAAGGGAATATATTTCCTTTACATATATATAAAAATTATATATTTATATAAAAGTTATATTTTGATAGTATCCCGCACTCGTGGCTAATCAAAATATATAAAGTTAAACCAATATAAAAATTATATATTTATATAAAAGTTATATTTTGATAGTGTCCCGCACTCGTGGCTAATCAAAATATATAAAGTTAAACCAATTATAATTAGATTTTTGAAAAATATTATGTCCTTTTGGAATACAGATTTACTAGTAAATTTAAAAGGTAAGAAAATAGTAGTACCGGGCATTTCAATAAAAAGAGGGATTTTTCAAGGAGACTCATTGAGTCCTCTTTGATTTTGCTTAGCATTGAATCCTCTGTCTAAAATGTTAATTAAAAGCAAGTTTGGAATAAAAATTAACGGTAATACAAGAGAGAGTAGTATAGTTTCACATCTATTATATATGGATGATATAAAATTATTTTCAAATTCTGAATCAAATTTAGAGAAAATGATTAAGGTAGTTAAAATTTTTCAGATGATATTAAAATGACTTTTGGTTTAGATAAATGTAAAACGATCCATATAGAGAAAGGCAAAATTGTAGATGGAGACGAGGGTATATTTAGAAATTTCAAAATTAAAAGTATGAAAGGGGGTGAGGTTTATAAATATTTAGGATACCCGCAATCGAATAGATTAGATCACACTAGTATTAAAAATGATATTAGGATTAAATTTCAAACTAGGATCAGAAAATTTTTAAAATGCAATCTATCTGCTAAAAATTTTGTAAAAGCAATAAATACTTGGGCAATACCTTTACTAACGTACTCATTTAGCATAATTAAATGGTCCAATACAGATTTAGATAGTTTAGAGTTTAGAACGATTAATTAGAACAACGTTAACAAATTTTAATTGCCATCATCCAAATTCAGCTATAGAACGAATTAATTTACCTAGAAATTTAGGAGGTAGAGGTGTAATCAAAATAATATCTTTGAAACACAATCAGGTAGAAATGCTTAGAAATTTTTTCCATAGGAAAGCCAATAGCTCAGAAATGCACAAAATAATTTGCAAGGCAGATATAAACATTACACCTTTAAATTTATGACGAGAATGCCAAAATTCTTATAAATACTAACCAGGAATTATTAGATTCCTGGTCAAATAAAATTATTCATGCATAACACTTCAATTATCTCAACCAAACGTTTGTTGACAAACTTTCGTCAAACAAATGGTTGAGTATTGAAGAGTTGAACTTGTCATCTCGAAGTATACGCTCAACTTTTAGAGGGAAGTGTGATAACTTATCATTCTTCTCTTGCAAATCTTACCAAACCACGACGCTGTCAAAAGATTTCGGCGCCTTTCTAACCATTCACCACTCTCAGACTGTAAAATGGTTTCCCTTTCAATTCGCCGACGTTCTGGGGAAGAACATTGCAAATCTTTTAAAAACTGCTTTTTTGCAGCATCAAATGATATGTTATCCATATCCGGCTTTTGACATGCATCACCATATTCGGAATCTGGTTTTAATGAATTCTGTGTTTTATTTACTGTTTTTGTTTTGTACTTGTATTTTTGGTAACTAAGTTTTCTGTGTTTATTTGCTTCAAAACGTTTCAAAACATTTCGCGGGCTGCTATCAAAAACCGTTTTATGGAGAACATAGTGTGGCCGTTTTGTATTAAACGCAACAACAGATGCTGCGCACCTCCCAGTATAAGACTGTTTTGTTGAAAAATTAAAAAAATTTCTCATCCACATGCGTACAGTAATAGTCGTCACAGGTAGCGTGGTCGCCAAACACATGTTTGATGCTATTTAAAATATCTTTATTTAAATTCCCGATTTTGGTATCCATCAAACAATCTTCTGAAATCCTATATTTAAAAGCAGATGTGATTGATCTACGCAAGCGGAGTAATCTTTCACTAATAATTTTGCGTAAGCGTATAGGGTACTGGGTATCTAATGAAAGTAAATTAATTTTATTTATATAATTACGTAGAAGGTGATTCCGACATTCAATTTTCTCTACGGTTTTATTGGAATAGGGTCGAGCTTCTAATATTTTCTTGTAAGTGCTACAATCGCCATCTGCTATTAACTTGGAATATATTAATCCATATGTAGCTACTGAGCTTTTAAATCCTTCAACAATTATTTCAGATTCCATGCCGCTTGAAGAGCCTTCTTAATTCTTATAGCACTTATGTTTGGGCGGGGTTACGCTTTTATTTGAGGCCCGAGTGCAAGTCATACAAAACTTAATCTTGACACCCATATACAAAACTTTCTTTCTATATCCAATAATTACAGCTGCGCCAGATAAAGCAGCATATTTTGTCTTATAAGATCTTTTGGACCAGCACCCATCTGCCACAACTGTAATCATTGGAACCCCATCCCCATTAAAAAAATACGCGATATCGAAACATGTCAAAAAAGTTAAACTATCGTAATAAAAATTAAACGCGATTTTATTAGCGACAGTGTTAACAACTACTCCATGGTGATAATGCCTAGTTAATCCAAATTTAAAAGGTTTATAACCTGTGTTTTAATAATACAACAGATATAACCTGTGTTTTTATTCAAACTAACTACCAAGTTCACACACCTATAAATCTACGGCATAATCTAGATTATAAAATTGTCGATATATTTGGGGATTCCGTATTAGTAATGAAACGAACTCTTCACAAACACCTCATTGAAAAATAAGAGAATATCACTCCTTAGTAAATAATATATTTTTCCTTTTCTAAATGTTGATCTGTATTTTTGAAGTTAAACTTCTTTACTAAGGGGTCTGAAATTTTGGAGTGGCACGAAAATTCTGATTTCCAATGCATATATTAAATAAGAGTTACATCACAATATTTGCCCTTGAGATTATAGCCTACGAAACTACAAAAATATTCAAATTATATTCCATAGTTCTCATTAAAAACTTGCGGCAGGAATGTGAACTAACATTTTTCAATATGAAATAGCACAATTTGTTGGTTATTCACATTTGGTAGTTTTAATTATTGCTACAAGGTTTGTTAGATTCGTACTGGGAGATATATGTATATGGTGAGGATCGTTTCGTGTTATTATGAAACTTTTTCCCTACTATTCTCAATTATTATCTTTTGTTCACTAAAAAATACTAATAATATGTCTGCAAAGTGAACAATACTATATATATTTTTATCTTTATCTAATTTATGTAAAAGCACAGTAGGACTTAAATAAATAAAACTAGGAATACGAAAATACGGGTAAAGGGGCACTCTAAACCATTCTATGCCGCTGGTTGCAAACAGGCGGCCGCGAAATGGAAGTTCTAGTAAAAAAGTCAACTTGGTTCTGAAATAAAACACAATAACATAACGACTAATCTTTAGTGTGACCCCTTTTCTTATGTGCCTACACATTTACGTATTTATTTTTTGTAAAATTTGACGTGCTTCCACTCTGAAATCATCTCGCATACTGACTGCATAAATAAACCAATCCCTAGATCGATATCTTCGGGCCTTCTCCATACTAGAAATTTCGTCATCACTGTCACCAACTTAACCAAAAATAAAATGGTCCACCAAAGACTATTGTCTTAATAACATAGAGGAAGTTCAAGGCCATTTGCCACCATAGACAATGTAATCGCATTGGACCTACTTTATTAATTCATTAGCCAAATAAATTATTTAAAAATAAAAATGCTTGAAAGCAGAAAAATGTTTTAGTTTCCCCAAGAAAACAACCTTCCATCTGACAAAGCCTGAGGGAATGAGCTTTACATAATTTTTAAAGCTCATTTCCTCAGCAAGGAGCTTTGTCAGATGGAAACCTGTTATCCTGAGGAAATCAAAAATTCAAGCGTTTGTAAAAAACCTAAAATACTTGAAATATGAACTCCTTATAAAAGGAAAACATTTTCAAATAATGATTGGTTTTCTACGACGAATTTACATTTTTCTGCTTGAAAAATGATAACTCGGGGGTACATGTTTAAATTCTTTTTATTTTCAGAAAGACAATCGATAATAGCACATAAAAACACTGGTTCGGTGAATTCGATGAATTGAAAAATGGTTTGAAAAAGAATATTGACAAAGGAATGGAAAGGAAACATGGCTAAAGCGTCATACAGCTGTGACATTAAAGATCAACATAAACAATAGCTGTATTGTTTGTTTATATACGTTCATCTTCAATGTCACATCTATATAGCGTTTTATCCATTTTTCCTTTCCAGCAGTCACCGTACAGTTCTTGTAGAATGAAATAAAAAATCTACATATTCTAAATTTCCTTTCAAGCGAAATTAAACAGAGTACCTATACCTTCATCGGGGACCCATTTCAGCCATCTCACGGTAAACACCGCATCATGTGTTCTGAAAAAAATATATCACATTAAACAAAGTTTGTGAACAGAATATACAGTATTTTTCCCTTGTGATGACATACTTTGTTTATCACAAGGGAAAAGTATTCTCACTTCTGTTCATATGAACATATAAATTAGTAGCATTATTAATTTTACCTGCCATTAACGGTGTTATGGTCTGCCAAACAATGTTATAAGGTGTTCCTAACGTAAAGCTCCAAAGTCATTCAAAGTCTGGAACATTTTCTGAAACAATATTTGTGAAACATTAACCACTCGGACCCATAAGCTTGTGTTAACGATAATATAACATTAACAGACATATGTATGACGTACGAGGCGTACGTATTACAATTATACTTATTAAAGTAAAATTGAAAGAATATTTTATCAATATGTCATTTAACCTCAAATAGATTTACAGATAAATTAAGCTGAATGTTAATGTCTCATGTAATTACCTGATTTCTGGATCAATTGCGGACACATTTGAAACATTTTTCCACCTCTGGAATTCCTGTAAACGATTTTTAAATGAAATATGCCCATGGCGATGTCAACAACACAAATTCAAATTCGTTTGATAATCGCATGACGCAATTTGACATTTGACGTTTAAAGTTAGACCTATCTATAATAAAATTCAGCTTTATCTATAAGAATTTGGTTCACTCCTGTCAGTTTCAAGGTTAAAACCAAGTTTTACGCCCCTGACTGACTGGCATAAATATACCAGTCCCTAGATCGATATCTTCGGGCCTTTTCTATGGGACAAATGTCGACACCAACTTCACCACGGAAAAACAATCCCGATGTTGGTAGAAGGGAGTTCAAGGCCATTTGTCATAGACAATGGTACAAGGTCTGCCATAGACAATATACTCGCCCTACTTTATTAGCCCAATAAATTATTAAAAAAAAAATTGAAAAGCAGAAAAATGAAAAAAAAACTTTTCCCCAGGACAACAAGGTTCCATGTGCCAAAGACGGTTCCGAGGAAATGAGATTTACATAGTTTTTTACAGCTCATTTTCTCAGGAGGGAGCTTTGTCAGATGGAAACCTGTTATCCTGAGGAGATGAAAAATCAATTCATTAGAAAAATGAAAAACTCACAGGTGCATGTTTTAAATATTTTTTATTTTTAAAAAGACAATGGATAAACAATACATAAAAATGCAGAGTAGGAGGTTCCACCCATAGATTGAGCATGAGTCAGAAATTAACGCTGACTGGGCCATAATGTATTCATTCATTGTACTTGTCATATAATTAACAGTATTATAATTGTTCATATATCCAACGGAATATCCATTAATACATTATTTGGCTTAATACGCTAACTCTGTAATCTTTTCTATAAAATGTACAATAAATACAAATACATAAAAAATAATAGCACAAATTACAAGCACAAAAACAGGACAAAAAAATTTAAAAAAACACAAAAACAAAGAGCTTTATACAAAAATATGTAAACATTGGAGGTTGCCCACCACTTTCCCACAGCGTTCTAAGGAAACAGATGGTTTCCTCCTTCACCGTACACATCAGGACTCTAATTTTTTTTACTTTTTATTAAATATTAAAATGACTCTAGACCTCCAATGTCCAGGCATACATTGTTAGCAGGCAGTTTGCGAGTGCGTACATGTTGTTAATTATTTATTTCACTGTATCACGTCTCATCTCTGCCACTTGATGTATCTGAAATAAAAGTTTTTAATATAAAGGAAGAAGAGTTCTTTCTGAGAGAAGGCAGTCCCGCCCAGGATGAGCGGAGCCATCAATCCAGTCGCAAGCAAGACTCGGCGTCAGCATCCCAAGCCGGCTTCCCGGTAGGCCCTCGAAGAGAATGTTGGGATTAAGGGGGAAAGAAACCTGAAGACCCTAGGGAAAAAAGTGAGCATCGGGTCACCAGAGGCAGGGTGTAAGGGCACCGGTCCGCTACGGTCAGTCTTCGGGCCTGCTCATGGCAACGGGGGAGGCGCGGGAGGGTTATGCAGCTGCTGCCTTGGGAGGCATCTCCTCAGTTGATGCACTGTCAAAATATGTAAGCACAAAAAATTTATACAAAAATATGTAAATACTAAACATATTTTAATTAAAGAAGGTGTTGAAAGATATTCAAGAAAGTACTAAGCGCCCTCACAAAGACAAAGAATTTGACAAACAATATATTACTACAATAGATTGAGTTGAGATATGTATGTATATAAATAAATGTAAATAAGGAAAAAAAAATACTAAGACGTCCATTTTTTTCTATACTTAGAATATTTTGTGTACCTCAACATTGCCTTTTTCCTCATGGAATCAGGTCCATTATAAGGTCTGGTATCTTTTCCAGATATTTTTTTATTAATATCTCCGCACCAAACATTAATATTAAAGGGCACGGCGAATTTCACAATAGATTCGGTCAAATTTTTTTTATGCTCTTGACAATTAATCCAATCAAAACATACATATTTGAAAATTGTATTTTTTATAATGGGCACAAGATGTACATTTTCGCAATAATGATTTAGTACATTCTCAATGACACAACGAATATTCAAAGCGTTTAGTGCAAAAATTTTTGTTGGATAATTAAGGCTGAGCCTTTCCGTGATGCGGTATTCACGGCTCAGAATAAAGGCATTTAAGGAATCATACGGATCACCAATGCAAGATGATTTGCATTCTTTACAATTTCTAATATATTTTAACACCTTTTTTAACAAAAATCCAGCGACATAGGCGTCAATACTCATTTTTTGTATGGAAAATGAATCTAAAATTTCACCAAAATGGGCATCTATATCCGCTATAGTTAAAAAAGACGTTAACTTTAGATTTAAAGTTGAAGATTGGGTGTAAATAAAATCTGCTATGTTAGACAGAAGGACGGTTGAATTGTCAGCTTCGCAATTCATACCCGGTGAACGTGCGGACCACAAATTACAAATCATTAATGATTTATAGGCTGCTGAAAATAAGGTAGCGGACGGATTTCGGACCCCACGACTTCGTATCGAACCGAAAAAGTTTTCTAATGGATCTTGGTTTAGATATCTACATTTTAAATATTTGAAACCTATATTTTCGAGAAATTTCCACAACTCCATTATGCCGTGGATGGAAAAAATCCAGTTATTTAATACTGGAGCTAAAGTCCTAATATTTGCCCCTGTCGTCTGATGGACGTATTTCATCGTGCGCAATATTTGCAACGACTCATTCCACAATTGAAAGTGGGGGGAGTCATTTGATAAAGCCACACGATATTTTTTGCCCCCTTTGGGGTGAAATGAAGTTCCATTGACACTATCGAATAGTGTATCAAAGAATTGCAAAACTCGTGAGGTGTCCAATGGATTTTTAGTAAACGCCTCTGGACGTATATGGTTTAATGCTTCTAGGGCAGCAGACACCCTGTCACTAAAAACTTGCGAGGCAAGTTTGATTTTCATTTTTTTAATTTTTTCAGGAATGATATGGAAGTCCATAATTCCATACATCCTCTTAAAGGATTCGGTTGGTACTAAATTGTATGCAGTCACCAAATTGTCCCATGAAGCTGACTTTTTCACACCGTCCTCATAAAAAACTAAGTCTTTATCTAAAAGATTATTACGAACGCACTTCAAAAGGTGGGGTGCGTCAAACAAAGGAAAATTTTTATTTTCATTTACCATGAAGTATCCACCCTTATATTCTATTTCATCCCTTAGGCAACTTGTTCGAGTGTCTTCAAGCAAGGCTTTCACCACCCTGCTGTTAACAGTGCCTTGGTCGCACACAGTTGCAACTGGCTTGAGACCACACTCAAACAATTTGCCTAAAACAGTTAGAAGAATTTCTTTCAAGTCAAAATAATTAGTTCCACTTTCTGAAAATGAAAAAAAAACTGGCTGCTTGTAGGGAACAGTAAGGCCTTTAACCATTAAGACCAGAGCATGATCAGCAAAATTTTTTTTCCTGGCATTACCGTTATCCTCCAACCCTTCAATAATCCCACTACGGGCGTTGAAATTGACATGAGGAAAAATACTCATCTCATCAAACATTAAAATGCAGTGCTTTTGAATATCATTCATAGAATCTACGTTTTTTTTTAAATGGTCAAATAAATTTTGATTGATTCCTGGTTTAAGAGATACTGACGCTAACTCTTTTTTTAAGGTCAAAGGTGAAGGTAAGGCAAATATTTTGGACAATAATCGATAAGATTTTGGTCCTCCCTTGTAAAAAGCAAGTGCCAGTGATTTGTCTTCTCTGCTGTATCTCCGTCCTTTTTTATGACGTGGGCTATGTTTAGCTTGTGCTAAAATGAATCTAGAGAGAACTGGATCCAAACTTGAAAGAGAATCTTCCAAGCTGTTTCTTACCCTACACCGAGTTGCTGCCATCAGACGTTTCTTCAACGAGAAATTTTTACGTTGGGCGTATTGCAGCCGACGCCTGGTCTTCAAAATTTCCATACTCCCCCTTTTCTTCCTGGGAGTCTGGGCTGCGGTCTGTCCAACATAAGTTAAAATGCTCTTCCTATTACCTAGAAGGACAATATTTGTGAAAAATTATTACATTTTCGTAACAAAATATACCAAACCGTGATCTACAAACAAAAAGCTATAAATGTGCTTACGCTTAAAATGTTCATTTTGGTGTGATGCGACTGCATGACTACTGCCGTTTCTCACAGGTGTGCTTATATCTGAAAAAAAAAGAATATGTATCTTAGTTTATATATATTTTATTATATGTTTTATATATTTTATTAATATAAGTACTTGTAATAACATACTCTGTGTACCTATGCATTTTACAATGGCACTCCAAAATTCAAGCACGAGAAATGTTTTCTCTTTTGAATTGGGTAGTTTCATTAAAAAGAAATTAATATATTGTTATTAGTTTTAAGAATCAAATGTTTTACTATGAATCTGTATACGTATGTATTTTTTTAAATAAAAATAAAAAATAAAAAAAAGTTCTTGAAGGAATGGTAGAAAAAATCTACATGTTAGATGAACAAAATGTAGAATTATTATTCCCTTTCAACCAAAATAAAATATATTAAATTAAAAATACACTTTGTAATACACCACTTTTTATTATTAATATTTAATTTCGCTTAGCTCAAGCTTCATCAGGGCTTATTATATTAACTAAAAAGCTAATTAACCCTAAAGAAACCCTCCACTTATCCAACAGAAACGCTTTTCGCAGATTTCACGGTGCCTCGAGTAGAGAATATCTTCAAGAAAAATGCAATTATCCAAATTTACAAAGATAATATCATCAAGAAATTTGAAACTCACCATTCAAAAAGATATGAAGACAACATCAAAATACCAAAATTTAATACCAAACTAATGCAAAACAATTATATCTATTTAGGAATAAAGTTTTTCAACAACCTTCCCATTGAAATAAAAAAAAACCAAAGACATCAATAAACTGAAACTCAAACTGAAGCTACACTTCATCAGGAATAATTAACTAAATAATTACCTGTTTTTCTCTTTCTTTCTATTTATTTTTAATATATATTCATCTCTATTTTATTTAGATTTTTCGAATTTCTCCTAAGTGCACAATATCTTAGTATGTAACCGTATCCTATGTATGTACACCTTGTTAGGAGCGGGCCCCCAAACATGTCCCAAGCTAGCTCTCAGGGGAGGCATGATTTACCCTCTATTCAGGTGGTGGGTCGCTCGAGGCTTCAGAAATTCCTTCGCATCTCAGTCGTCTGGCAGGATACTCCCTCTCTAGGAAACCCTCCTGCCGTAGCAGAATAATAACAGGATTGAGTTAACTAGATTCATGTATTGCAAATTTAAAACACAGTACATAGGTCAATACAGTACAATTCAACACAAGAAATACATACTACACAATCCTAGCTATCGTGTTTATAACCTCAAGATCCCTAAAAACGAAACTCTCTGAGTGATGGCTTTGCGCGGGAGTTTACAGTCTATCGTTAAAGGACACAATCAAATGAGGAAACAATTGTACAGCTTACATGATGTTGGGGGGTGTTCGTCTTCCGGCTTCCAGGGGGACCTCCCGAGTTTAGGACAGAACCGAAGTTTACACAGGCATGGTGAAATATCAGCGCTAAACCCGTAGGTTATTGAATTAACATTGCAGGTTATATTTGAGTACAATTCGAGCGATAGTACGCCGGGCGCGAACAGTGGGTATCAACGCGCGGGCTTAACGTGTGCCCGAGGCGGCTCGCAATTCTCAACTGGTGGAAGGGATCGCGTGCGGGTGGGCGGATGGGATAGGAAGTAGGAAGCAGGGAACAGGGGGGGAGCAGGGTGTTGTGTAGTTTGCGGCGAATTAGGAGTTTGAATTCTTTGTCGTTTGGGCGTACCATAACAACCTACACATATAGATGATCCAGAAGTCTCAATTTATTCTATTATATACTTACTTATTGCATAATGTTATTCTATTTCAGTTATAATTAGTGTAACTCGCTCATCAAGTACAAGACTAGCTTCTTCTTTGGTGAGATAGCAATTTTTAAATAATTTCTGTGCCGATATGTAATTTCTATAACTCCACTGTACAATTTTATATCTATATTAAATAATAAAAAAAAAAATTAAAAAATTACATACAGACACATATATACTACAAGAAAATAAAATAATTAGTAATGTTAAATGTTAATGTTCAGTTTATTATATTATATACTAAACACTTATTATTATACTCCTGAACAACTTATGTTTACTAAATGTACATACCTTCGTTAACTCCTGGGTCCCCTTTAGCAGGAATAATCTCACTGCTGGTGCCTGCATACATGTTTTGATCTGAAATAAATATATTTAATATATATACTAAAATTTGGGAACAAAAACTACTTCATTTTTCCCTTTCAAGAAATATAAAACAAATATACATACCTTCGTTAACTCCTGGGACCCCTTTAGCAGGAATAATCTCACTGCTGGTGCCTGCATAGATGTTTTGATCTGAAATAAATATATTTAATATATATACTAAAATTTGGGAACAAAAACTACTTCATTTTTCCCTTTCAAGAAATATAAAACAAATATACATACCTTCGTTAACTCCTGGGACCCCTTTAGCAGGAATAATCTCACTGCTGGTGCCTGCATAGATGTTTTGATCTGAAATAAATATATTTAATATATATACTAAAATTTGGTAACAAAAACTACTTCATTTTTCCCTTTCAAGAAATATAAAACAAATATACATACCTTCGTTAACTCCTGGTATCCCTTTGGTAGGAATAACCTCACTGCTGGTCCCTAGGTAGAAGTTTTGTTCTGAAATAAATATATTTAACACATTAACCAAAGTTTGGAAACAAAAAGTAGAATACTTTTTACCTTTCAACAAATATCCAGGAGCTTTGTAATAAACTTTTTGGATTCTTAAAACAAAATATTATCCAAATAGCTAACGTCTGGGGAATGTCATATGTACCTAACTAACTAACCATCACACCGATGGCCCTTGGGAAGTCATTATGCACTGAAATCAATATAATTAACCAAAGTTTGTGAACAAACCATAGCGTTATACCATTTGCGATTATACTTTTTGCAATAATTTCCACAACTTTGTCCTCAGCAAACATGATTGCTATTAAATCTGAATAAATATAAAAAAGAATAATGATGCAATTTAAGATTACATACCTTTATGATGTTTGACGTAATCGTGGTCCCTTAAGGCATCATAATACTTAATGTCGTGAGATTTTGTCGAGTTGGGGTCTACAATGAAAAATATATACAGTTTTAGGCAAAAAACAACAAAATGAAACATAAAAACAAATGTATTAACGGATGAGAGATTATCACCTGCATTTTCGTCGTCATAACTTTGATTTGACTTAGTTCTTTTCCTTTTTTTAGATGGCTTGGGTAAATCTGCGAATTTTCTAATGCCGGGAAGATGAAGTGTTGGCAATGCATATTTTTCGATTGCGCCGCTTACCGTGTGTTTACTCCGTATTGTAAAATGAGACCCACAAACTGAAGCTCCTTTCGCTAGCATCGGATTTGAAATAAAGTCGATTCTATCAATTCTCCACGACCACTCACGAAACTGGCTTTCTTTAATTATGTAGTTGGGATATCTATGTCGAATCGAATATCTGTCCACACAGCCTTTAACGCAGCACGGCTTTTTAAAACTTCCTCGAAGTGCTTTTGCAAGAAACATTTTAAAATCAAAATATTTACGTATTGGTATAACGAGACTGACTACTCACTGTCACTAATGTAATCATAAACCCCGCAAACCGGATATGCTGGTTCAATGGCGTATTTGTCATTTCCGTTTACCTACTATCTACAATTCAGTTCATCTATGGACCCGATATTTTTTGGAGTTACAAGGTTAATACAGAGATATACGCCCCTGCTGACTGGAAATAACTCGTGTCTTGGTTTATATAATGGCGTGAGACAAAATAACAATATCGTGATATTGAAAAACTGTTTTTATTTATTTAAGCATTGTTTTAATGCTTTTTAAAATAATTTTATTATTCAGTCGTTTAGACAACATTGATGTGGTGATAATGTATATTTTTTATAATTCTCTTGTATTTAGAATTAAAAGATATAATCGAACTTTAAGCTATTTTTAGAGATTTTGTAAATATTTTTTCACGCAATTGTTTTAAACATTTTAACACGTTTTTTTAACGCACCATTTAGAAGAATAGTTTATTTTTTCAAAACATAATATTTTTTTCTAATAAACAATATAGAAATGTTCTTAAAACTGCATCAAAAATCCCTAAATATGCTGCGCTTGCGGTAATATACCCTTTGTGATATATTTTTTTCAGAACACATGATGCAGTTTTTACTGTGAGATGGCTGAAATGGGTCCCCGGTGAAGGTATAGGTACTCTGTTTAATTTCGGTTGAAAGGAAATTTAGAATATGTAGATTTTTTGTTTCATTCTACAAGAACTGTACGGTGACTGCTGGAAAGGAAAAATGGCTAAAACGCTATATAGATGTGACATTGAAGATGAATGTATATAAACAAACAATACAGCCATTGTTTACGTTAATCTTTAATGTCACAGCTGTATGACGCTTTAGCCATGTTTCCTTTCCATTCCTTTGTCGATATTCTTTTTCAAACCATTTTTCAATTCATCGAATAGAGAACTCCAGTCCATTTTTTTTATGAATAAAGACCTTCAAACTTAAATAACTGCATTTTTATTTTTATAGTTAGTTTTAATAGTTAAAATAATTGTCTAAAGTTTTAATTTTTCAAGACCCCACGAAAAGCACCGTATCTTTGGTGGATTGTGTGACTTCTTCACCCACCGATAGTTTATTTATTTTCAAGTTGTCATTTTGAATCAGTGATGTTATGTCTAGGGAAATCTCTCTAGATCTAGGGGAGAAAAATATTTTTTAGGGAAAAGGGAAATCGGGACAAAATCTAGGGAAATTTCGAACTCTGGCAAATTTTTTATTACGTATGACAATATTACTGGTATTATTTATATGTTTTTTATATATATTTTATATATACGAATATATATTTTTTGGAATTCCTATGAATCTTAATTATTGTTCATGTACTTACATGCAATGTTATTTTTAACACTGACTCAAACTCAAAATGATATTATGTATCTAAAAAGATAAATTGGACCTCTGAAAAAAAAAAATTTTAAGTTCCGTTTTATCAGTGATTGCGGTTGATTTTTACTGTGCAAAGTGTTTTTTTTTATTTGGAATTCAGTGGTGAGTGTATTCGTACTTTTAAATTATTATTTCACGTACCAAAAAGTGTTTTATTTGGAAAAGCACAGTATTATAAGTTATAAATTAGTTATAAATTATAAGGTAAATGTACTATTTACCAAATTCCGATATCTTCCCAATTAAAATCATAATGTAAAGGGAAGAACATTATGGTGCCAACCTAGAGTAAATAAATGCATCACCATGGTAACGGAAAAATGCATCACCATGGTAACGAAAAAAATAACAAGGAGTACAAATAAAAATGTTATGGATAAATCACTGAAATATAAATACCTCTGTAATAAATAAATAAATAATGCAAATAAATAGTGTAACAGGAAATGGTGTTGTTTTTAATAGTTTGTGAACCCAGTACGTAACTAAAAACGTAACAATTGGTGTCAGGTGTGGGGTGGAAGAAGGCGGGACAGCGGCCAACCTGGGAGAACGTCGCTTCTTCCTCTCCAAACGTCAAATCATACTGGGCTCAGTGGGATTCCATTGAATTGGAAAACGGGGTTCTTAGAAGGGCATTGGAAACGCCGGATGGAGAACCAAGGAAGCTACAGATGCTGGTTCCAAGGAAACGCATTCCCGAAATCCTTCAGTTATTGCACGATGGAACCTCCGGTGGGCATTTGGGAGTCAAGAAGACCATAGAAAAGGTCCGGGAACGCTTCTACTGGGTGAACTGCAAAAGAGATGTCAAGGATTGGTGCAGGAAGTGCGTGACTTGTGCCATGGCCAATGGACCGTACAAGAGGAAGAGAGCACCGATGCGACAGTACAACGTGGGTAGCCCGTTCGAGAGAATCGCAGTGGATATAGCTGGACCGTTCCCTTCAACCGAAAACCGGAACAAGTATATCCTGGTCGCTATCGACTATTTCAGCAAGTGGGTCGAAGCCTATGCACTGCCCAATCAGGAAGCAGTTACCGTAGCGGAGGCATTGGTCACGGAGCTGGTCAGTCGATTTGGTGTGCCTCTGGAGCTACATTCTGACCAAGGACGGAATTTCGAATCTACGGTGTTCCAGAAAATGTGCGAGATCCTGGGAATTAGAAAGACGAGGACTACAGCACTGCACCCGCAGTCTGATGGAATGGTTGAAAGGATGAACCGTACAATCGGCAGACATCTGGCGAAGGTTGTCTTGGATCACCAAAGAGACTGGGACCGACACCTGCCCTTGTTCCTGTTGGCTTACCGATCGGCAGTTCATGAAACTACGGGGCAGACGCCTGGAAGTGTACTCTTTGGACGAGAGTTACGACTGCCCTGTGACCTGAAGTTCGGGTGTAAACCGAAAGAAGACGTAGCTGGTGAAGACTACGTGTCGGACATTCGTAGGCGTCTGGATGATGCCCACGACCGGGTCTGTGTGAATATCGAGGCTGCTAGCGACCGGATGAAGGAACACTATGACATCAGGGCGGAGAAGGGGGGATATCAATCTGGCGATCTAGTCTGGCTGTTCGACCCCCGGAGGCGCCGAGGTTTCTCCCCAAAACTCCAATGTTTTTGGGATGGCCCCTACGAGGTGCTAAAGCGGATCAACGACGTGGTCTACAGGATAAGGAAGAGGCCTAACGGGAAACCACGGATCATCCACTTCAACCGACTTGCTCCCTTCCTGGGTGACAATCGGGAGGACCTAGAACAGCATGTCCGAGTCTGTAATGTCCCTGAGGATGAAATAACCTTCGAACAATTCATATCCCAGGCTAGCAAGGGGCACAAAACCCGTCATGGAGTGACACAGGAAATAGCGCAGGACCTGTTCGGGCTTTCAAAAGAGCATGCTGTGGCCTTCTGCGTGACGCACGACTTTGACATGTCACGGGGAATATCAAGGGTTTTGCAGCATAAATTTCTGGTGCAACAGGAGTTGGAGCGGCAGGCACCAGGCATAGGAGAGGTGGCGCAACTCAACAGGGAGGGACAACTGATCTTCTGCTTGGTGACCAGGGAGACGACCCAAGTTACGCCAGGGTACCGAACCATTTGGGACTGTCTGATGATTTTGAGGGACCGCTTGTTGCAGTCTGACATCAACCGGATAGGGATCCCGAAGCTGGGTGGCCGTGAGAATGGACTGGACTGGAGGATCTTGCGGAGCATGTTTGAGTGTATCTTCCGATACACTGGCATATCGGTTCTGGTATGCTGTTACCACAGTGGGTCAGATGCAAGTCACGGTAAAACAGTGGCTTGTCATTTCTTTGCGTCGGCTCGATGCAATCGAGGACCAGATTGCCGATACCTTCATGAAGGAAATTCGGGGCCTGTTCCGGGACGAAACAGCCCTAAGGAGGGGGCAATGTAAAGGGAAGAACATTATGGTGCCAACCTAGAGTAAATAAATGCATCACCATGGTAACGGAAAAATGCATCACCATGGTAACGAAAAAAATAACAAGGAGTACAAATAAAAATGTTATGGATAAATCACTGAAATATAAATACCTCTGTAATAAATAAATAAATTATGCAAATAAATAGTGTAACAGGAAATGGTGTTGTTTTTAATAGTTTGGATAATAAATTGTTTGACGATCATATGGTGACAAGGAAGATGGCGACCAAGAAAAATAGATTGATGGATTTGAAGGTAATGGAACTAAAACGGGAACTCGAGGAACGTGATCTGGAGACAACGGGGACCAAGAGTGTATTGCAACAGCGGCTACGAGTGGCTCTCGTAAACAATGGTGAAGATCCGGAGAGTTTTTCTGTCGAAACAACCGGCGGAATTGATGACCTCTGTCAAAGCTTCAGTGACATGAGGACACAGCTGGAAGGGAAGCTAGACAACATTTCTCGCTGCTTCAATGAAAAGATATTTAACATGGAAGAACGCATCCGAAGAATAGAGGAGCGACTCCCCACTACTGGTGGTGAGAACGCCGTCATGGGTGAGAAGAGTTTATCAAGGCCCCCAAATGCTAATGACGAGGAAAGGATGACCCAGATGAGGAATGACCTACCCACCTTCGACGGTAAATCTTCCTGGGAGGAATATCTGACGCTCTTCGAGACCGCAGCCATGATCAATGAATGGTCAGAGATTAAGAAGGCGTCGATGCTGTGCCTGTCGCTGCGAGGAGATGCAGTAAGGGTATTGCAAACTATTCCGCTGACAGAGCGCCAAGACTATGAGCAGTTGACGCAACGTCTGAAAATGCGGTTCGGTAATCGTCACATGGAACAGATCCACCGCTCGCAACTGAAGAACCGCTTCCAAAAGCCGAACGAGACGTTGCAAGAATTCGAAGCTGACATTGTCCGCCTGGTTAGAGGCGCCTACCCAACAGTGACTGACGATGTCTACGAGAGTCTGGCCATTGACAGATTCTTGAACGGACTGCGGGAGGGTGAAACGCAGCAGGCCGTCAAGTTGGCACGTCCGAAGATGCTAAGTGAGGCGTTGACGCAAGCTCTGGAGTTCGAGGCCGTGATGCAGTCCGTGAGAAGCCAAGCTCGGGTACGTGCTCTGGAGACCGCGGGGGAAGAATCGCAACCATCCATGGAGGAATTAGTGAAGCGTGTCCTGGAGGCTTTGAAGGTACAAAAAAGGGAAATACGTTGCTGGCGTCTGTATCCAATATAAACTTCCCTTCTGGTTTGGGATAGCTCAAGATAGGGGCGTCGGTCAACCTAACTAACATATAACATTTATTTATTTATTTATTACATAAGATACATTTATACAGTAAAATAACATAATAATTATATTTCAAAATAACTGTAAATATTAAAATGGGTACAAGTATTATTATGTCTTGTTTGTCTATATTGGTTCCTAGCTAGGCAGATTGTCCGTTCTAAGGAACCAAATGCTGGTGAAAAATGCAAAAAAATGTATTCTGAACAAAAAAAAACAGAATGTTTTTTTTTTGTAGATTAAATATATACTAAGTTGTTACTGATTGTGGCATTTAATAGTTAAGCATTTAAAATTTTAAGTTTTAAGTGACGTTATTTAACAATTTTTCAATTTTTCCCTACCTAAGCCAATCAACCATTTATTTATTATTGAACCTTATTTATATAACAGGATTAGTGTTACCCAATCAGGTGGCTACGTAGTTAATTGCGTAAATGTGAAGTTCTAGGGAAATTTCACTTCGAAATCTAGGGAAATAATTTTTTTGGGCAGAACATCCCTGTTTGAATGAAGAATCCAGAAGAATTTTAATTAATGGCGGAATGCTTTGAGATGACTTTTAGGTGTGAGGTGTGTTTTTTATTCAAGATTAACTGCTTAATATAGAAAAATATTTGTAAAATGTCCACATTTCACCGGTACTGTTATTGTATTTTAACAAAGTGCAATATAAAAACAATTTTTTTATTTAATTTTTTTTTTTTTAATAAATCATCTTTTTCATTGCAAATACAAGTTAGTGACATCGTAAGCCTCGAATTTTGTGTTCAGGCGTGACTACATTTTTTTATGTATAACACATACACAAACACTGGTATTTATAATATACTGATCATGACGATTATGTAATAACTTGTATAAAAAGCCCTTTTAGTAAAAAACAATTCGAAAATACGACCGACGTATCGTAAACCAAATGTCAAATATGACATATCGTCGCTGTTCTGACTCAACCTCGTATCTACAAAAACAGTTTTTTACAGGAGACAAAAAAACTACCTTTATCCACCGTTTCAACTTTATTTAAAGTTTTTTATTTTTTTTTTAATTACTTTAGTTTATTTAAAACTCAATAATTAAGTTAATAAATACCAAATACTGTGGCACATTTTGGTTTTCATAATTTTAGTGAGATGCGAGTTTGCAGAATGTATAATTTGCTTTCAGTGATTACTTACGAGGTTGCTGCATTGAAATTATATAAGTTGTTATGAATAGTTAGTGACATCTATGAGATAAATATTGTAATTAATTCCATATGGTTAATTATTCTTAGTTTATTAGAAAAGTGTGCATATTAGAGACCTCTGTGGGAATTTTATAGAAGCTAGTGTTATCAGCCAACAAATTTAGGGCACGTGACCTCAGTGGATATTTGCTACTTGTATTGTTATTATTGTATTTTAAAACAGTCTGAAAGACGGTATTTTTATAGTTTTTAGTAGTATAAAAAGGGCTATACTCAAGAAATTTGTTCTCTTCCATTAACCCTTACCTAGAGTATAGACGCCGTACCGCTTGAGGCGGGGTCCGGGCTGAATTTAGTTCTAAAAGTGTTGATTTCATTATTGCTCAAAAAGTGTTTGTAAATAAAACGACTCTTCAATAAAAAAGTGTTTTACAAATAAAAAGTCCACCACCCTTGATGAGATTGAAGTGATCCTAACAACTTGTTTAATTGTATTTTTTCCATAGATGGGTCAGAATTTCAATCTTATTTCAGCGAGCAAGGCCTGGGTTCCTGCATGTAAATTTATATAATGATAATGTCGTATTATTAATTCGGTCAATCTATGCCTTGCAGGTAATATTATTGGGTGTTTTTGCTGAAATGTTAAATCCCCTGAGTGAGATAACCTACCTCCCACACATAACAAACCCTCATGCAAAAACGGGTTAAGTGATTTTAAAGGGCTGTTTTTGTTTACATTTTTATTTTTTAATAAAGCTTCCCTTTCTAGAAAAAAGCAGTTATTTTGAGCCGATTCAATCAATCGTTTTAACGCTAATTCTAATTCTTCAGCCTTCAAATTACCACTACGCTTGAGTTGTGGCTTACTACAGTTATGTTTAAATGTAAGTAGGTAAGCAATTACACGCTTTAATTTAGTTAGAGATGAGAATTTTTCAAATATGTCCCAATCACTTGCGCTAGTTACCAACATAACGTTTTTTGCCTTTGCCTCAGGTGGGTTTAAGCACTCCATTTTGGGTATTGGCCAGTTGCTAGGCTCTTCAATCAGCCACCCTGGTCCATGCCACCAAGTGGTGGTGCTCAATAACTTCTCTGCCGGGGAACCCCTAGATAATATATCGGCGGCGTTGTCACTTGAGTTCACGTGACGCCAATCTTGATGGTTACTAAGTTCTTGTATCTCTGCTACTCGGTTAGCAACGAAGGTGTTCCAACGGGCAGGCTGGCCTTTCAACCAGCACAAGGCGATAGTTGAATCACTCCAGTAGTAGGTGTCCGCTTCCATTATATCTAATGCTTGTTTGACAGTCCTCATTAACTTGGCTAGTAATACTGCGCTACAAAGTTCTAGTTTTGGCAATGATATGCATTTCAGGGGCGCTACCCTAGATTTGGAAGTGATTAATTGAGAATGTCTCTCACCATTTGGGTCCATTGTTACGGCGTAGATACAAGCTCCATATGCTCTCTCTGAAGCGTCGCAAAATCCATGTATTTTGAGGTCATTATAGTCTCTGCACATTACGTTTCGATCGATTTTTAATTCGTTTAAATTGGATAAATCCTCTAAGTAATTCCTCCATGGTACTAGTATTTCATTAGGCAATGCTTCATCCCATGATGCTTTTGATTGCCATAAGTTTTGCATTATCAACTTTGCTACTACAATAATTGGGCCAAGTAGCCCTAATGGATCGAACGTAGATGCTATGCATGACAATATATTACGTTTACTTGCAGTTTGGTTCGTTGGTTTTGTTATTTTATATGAGAAGCAATCCGAGGAGCTGTTCCAAATTAGTCCCAAAATTTTCTCATTGTTGAATTTGTCAGAGGTCGTTTTCTCAAAATTGCCTATTTCGGCAATTCTAGCTTGGCCCGCCTCGGATGACAAATCCTGCACATTCGACCTCCACTTTCGCAAGGTCATACCGGCAGATTGCAGCAAGCTTATCAGCTGAAGCTTTAAGTTTTTACAAGCTTGGATGTCATCGTCTCCCGTCAACAGGTCGTCCATGTAGAAATCCTCCTGTATGACTTGACTAGCCTTAGGAAATATATTTTGATTATCCATACCAATCTGACGCAGACACCTTGTAGCCAGGAAAGATGAAGGTCCCAAACCATAGGTGACAGTCTTCAGCTGGTAGTGACGCAGTTCATCTTCCGGCCCCTCCCGCCATACTATTTGTTGCAGCTTGCGGTCGGTTGCACTCAAATTTATCTGTCGATACATCTTTTCAATATCCGCCGTGATAACGTAGCGATGTTTCCTGAAACGTAATAGTTGTGTGTATAAATCTCTTTGAATGACTGGTCCTACCATCAAGGCATTATTCAAAGATATTCCACTTTTTTCCACAAGTTTTCGCCGACCCATCGAAAACAACCCTTAGTTTGGTCGTCGTGCTAGACTCCTTCCGGACGGCATGATGAGGTAAAAAATAAGAGTTAAGGTCTCCTTCTAGCTTATCGCATTCCTCCATGTGACCTAGTTCCTTATACTCTTTCATAAATTGAACATATTGTGATTTCAACTCTTTATCGGAAGACAATTTTCTCTCCAAGTTTTTAAATCTTTTCTCCGCCATGGCGAACGAATTTCCTAATTGATTGATACATGGGCGGGTAGGTAGAGTCACCAAGAATCTACCCCTTTCATCTCTAGTATGGGTTGCCAGGAAGCTAGCTTCACAGGCCTTTTCCTCATGATTTTGAAATTTGGATGTACCTATTTCCTCTATTTTCCAAAATTTTTCCATTTGATTGCTTATTTTATTCAAGGACAAATTACAAGTTTCTAATACTGGCCTTTTCCTGTGGTTCGTAGCGGTGGGTCCAGCTATAATCCACCCTAGCTGAGTGTGTTGTAACGTGGGTCCGGTATCCAACTTTATCCTATCAATTGTCAGGATGCTCCAGAATTCCTCCGCCCCGAGTAGTATGTCAATAGGAGCGGCGATGTTAAACTTAGAATCGGCTAGTTCCAACCCTGCAGGTAGCCTGAACTCGCTCCTAGGTATATTGGTTTGCGGTATATTTGAGGTTATGTCCTGTAAGATTAAGCAAGAAATATTTTTTTTATAATCAGATTTCAAAGAATTCAATTTTACACACACTCTATTTTTTATATGGGTAACATTCTTGTGAATTCCTGATCTGGCTTGTTTATTTTCTCAAATTCCAACTTCAATCCTTCGGCGAAATCTTTCCGGATAAAGTTGGACTGGGATCCCGAATCTAGCAGGACTCGGGCTTTATGTATCCTGTTATCCACCCCAGCAATGCCAACCATTGCCGTGGACAACAATACTATTTTTTCGGTTCTGCCTATTGCAGAGTGATTGTTGACGGACACCTCTCCAGCATCCGTCCCCATGTTTGAGGATTCCGCCTCAATCTCCTTTTTATGTAACAGCGTATTATGCCTTTCACTGTTACACAATCTGCATTTAAAGGTTACCTTGCAATCATCAGCTAGATGGCCCGGTTTTAAACATTTAAAGCATGCTTGGCGCTCTTTTATTGCATTAACTCGACCCTGTACCTTTAAATTTAAGAATTTTTTACAATAATATACTAAGTGATCTTTATCGCAAAAAATACATTTTCCGTTTTTTACTGTTAAAAATGCTACAGATTCCCTTTTTGGGTTATTAAATCCTATCTGAGGTTTGATCCCAACAGAAGACTTTTTCTCCGTTGTTTGCATTAATTCCAAAGTTTGTGCTCGTAACGATAAACATTTTAGAAATTCCTTTAGAGTAGGTAGTTTTCCCTCAATGGGCGATTGCTCCCAAAATTTTCTCGTATTGGAATATAATTTATTAGAAATCACGTAAATTATTATCGCGTCCCATTGTTCTACCGGAACTGCAAGATTTTGTAATGCCTTCAGATTGACGTTGGTAGCGTCGATTAATTTTCGTAATCCGACCTGATCTTCCATCTTCATTTCTTTTAACTGAAACAATGTTTGGATATGTTTGTGTACCGTCGTTCTGAGATTAGTAAAGCGTTCATGCAACAATTCCCAAGACGTTTGATAGCTTAACTCTGATATTTCCAAATTAGCTATTATCCTGGCCGCGTCACCCTTTAAGCACGATTACAAATAATAGTATTTCTGAATGTTATTCAGCGACTGGTTATTGTGAACTAATGCCTTGAAAGTTTCTACAAAGTTATTCCAACCCCTAGGGTCCCCGTGGAACTCCTGAAGCTTCAAATTGGGCAATTTAATGTCACATTTAGTTTGCTCCACAGAATCCATCGCCCCCCTGGCCGTTGCCAGGATTGTGAAGAACTGGTTCTCGAAAGTTTCACGTTGAATTTCATTCTCCGCTTCATTTGAGTCATCAATGCTTTCTATCTGGGACTGGATTATTTCAAATTCGTCTAATAAATCTTTAATTCTGTCGTATCTCAAATTAATCTCATTTGCTGACAACGTATTTAGAGCCTGACTAAACCTTGTTAATTTCCCCTTTAAAACCGACCGTTTATTAATTAAGCCTTTTAATTTCTCCATCTTAAATTCTTATCTGCCGCGACAATAATTCCAAAAACGAGAGATTAAAAAACAAACTATACCGTAGTTTATAAGTAATGGCGACAATACTATAAAAAACAAACAACAATGCAAAAAAAAATACGATGGTTACCTTGTTGTTCAGAGGAAATGACAGAATAAATGTCTAGTAATGCTATGCGCTGGCGATAATTATTATAGAAACATCAAGAACGTATATACTCCGATTTTGCTTTACTGCTATTGTTTTTTACTTGCAACGGGATTAAAAAATGACATATGCGATATGACGACAGTTTTGCCGGTCGATGTTTAAAAGATTCAAATAATAATTCAACCTGATCAATGGTTTTTCATTACTTGCAAGTTGAGAATACAACTGTGATTTATTTTAATTATACTATGACTTGCATTTTTTGATTGTATTGAATATGAATGATAACAATAAACATATTCTGATAATAATCTGATTTTAGAAACTAATTATTGAGATTGTTCTTTAGGATTTAAAATCAGGAAATGGTAAGTCATAAGGATTATGGGCACTTAGCTCTGTTTCTTGTTGACTGGATCGCTCTGGAGTTGTTCTTCGGTTTTTTGGCCGCTGGTTTTTTTATATTTGGTGTTATTTTTTTAGTCCAATTTTGGATCCGGCTCGAAGGACCATGTTAGGATCACTTCAATCTCATCAAGGGTGGTGGACTTTTTATTTGTAAAACACTTTTTTATTGAAGAGTCGTTTTATTTACAAACACTTTTTGAGCAATAATGAAATCAACACTTTTAGAACTAAATTCAGCCCGGACCCCGCCTCAAGCGGTACGGCGTCTATACTCTAGGTAAGGGTTAATGGAAGAGAACAAATTTCTTGAGTATAGCCCTTTTTATACTACTAAAAACTATAAAAATACCGTCTTTCAGACTGTTTTAAAATACAATAATAACAATACAAGTAGCAAATATCCACTGAGGTCACGTGCCCTAAATTTGTTGGCTGATAACACTAGCTTCTATAAAATTCCCACAGAGGTCTCTAATATGCACACTTTTCTAATAAACTAAGAATAATTAACCAAATGGAATTAATTACAATATTTATCTCATAGATGTCACTAACTATTCTTAACAGACCCCCGGGAAAGGGGTTAATTTTAAATAAAATTAAACCATTTCTAAATCTAACCCTAATGGTAAATTTAAACATAATATTCAGACAGATTAATAAACAAAATAAATGAACTGAAAAAATATAGAACTAATCTAAAAGCTAAATAATTCATTATGTATAATGTAGAGCACTACTTAAGTATTCCACATTTACCTTAACATTTACATTGACATTTAACATTTTCTACGTTTTTTTTTAATCTACTAAATAAATGCTAATACTGACACTATAATTAAAGAATACTCCACATTATCAAAAAAAAAAACCACAAAAATAAATTCATAGATAAAAATATCGTAGAATTGATAACCTGCACCTAAAATAAACTTATTAATAAAATTGAACCCTTATAAATTATTCAACAAAAATAACATACAAATAATAATTTCATAATAACGACTCTTAACAACAAGTCTTGAGGTCCTAGATTAGTCATCTGCTAGATATTTTTAAAAACATTTATTAGTGAATAAGGTATGAAAGATTTCACATAAGACCTTGAAGAATATAAAAGTAAAAAAATAGATTTTAATATAACAATAAATTTGTTCAACAAAAGAAATCTTGGGTTAAAATTGTTCACCCTTAATCATTTGAATGAACCAAATTATCATAAAATGTATGATAATCTCTGTGTTTAACATCTTTGAGGGATTGCAGATCTCTGAATTTTCTCAGTTTAATTGGTACTGGCCCCGATAACAAGGGCTTTACTAATACTTCTTCAGGAACATGGCTTTGACGACGCGAGAGACATTGCCAATCTTCTTTAAATGACAATTTAAATTGAAGACCGTCAGCAAGACTGTATTTTATAGCTCGTATGTCCACAACACGCGGCTCTCCTACTCTTGCTCCAGGTCTTAGAGATTTCTAATAGGTTATATTGGAATAATCTTTAAAGAATTTATGGTCAACATATTTCACCTAATACGGCTTATTAATCCTAGATTCCTTAATAATTTGGACAAAATTGGATGGTGCATGTAATTCTTTGTTTTTTGCGGGTTTCAATGGTAGCGTGTACAGAATCGCATTCCATTTGTGTATGTCCTCTCACGAGGTATTTTTGTAAGATAGTGACATTATTATTTTTGGAATAATGTAAAAGAGCATTAGACAGTATAACATTGCGATTCTGCGCTGCACAACCATCACTAAAAAATACTATCGGTACATTTTTGTTAGTAATATGGTTCTCAACGTAATCTAGTATGCACGAGGAGAATATGTTGGCATCCATTCCTCCTTCTCCTTCATGCCAAACATAGCAGGTGACATTTGATGTTACAACATCATAAATTGTAAACTGGTGACAAGCCAGTTTCTGTTTAAAATATAAAGATCCTGCAGGTAAGGATGGTACAAGCTGGACAGCTTGAACATCCACAGTAAACATGTTCTGAAGTCCGGCAATCGCCATTTCCTTGTCCCTTCGTTTTTCATCTCTGGCCAAGTTCTTTTCTGCAATGTGTTGTGCAAAAGCTTCAGAAGAAACAAATCCTAATTTATGTGAAAAACACGTGTCGCACTGGTCCTTACGTGGCTGAAATATTCCAAGTTGCATGGCATCGACTTGTTTCCGGAATAAATTATATCCTCCTTTCTCCTCAGAAGGTTTATCATTATCAGAAAAATACATTTCAAATGCTCTGTATACATCTTTAACTGATGCATACGTCATCTCTAAATATTGCTTCGAAGAGCTCTCTCTGCAATAGTGAGAAGGCAGTTTTGGCAGCTTACTTAAAAAGTATTTGATATGCTCTACCTTCGAAGCCTTCTTTTTATTAATGCGTTCAACACTTTTAACTTCAGAAATTATACCATGACTGTTTCCTTTTTTTACCCAGTTAAGAACAGTCCACTCTCCTAGCGACAAAGTAGACAAAAACATCCGTTTGCAGACAGGCACACGTGCATTTTCATTTTTTAAATAGTATTTAGGGGTGTTTTCCCGTCGTGATAGTACTTCGTTAGTTTTTCGTTGAACTGGAACTTTTTCTACCAGTGCGTTCACATACGCTTTTCTTTGTGGCCACGTCATGAACTCCTAGAAGGAATTAAAAATACTCTGCCTTTCACTGTTACTGATAACATCACACTGCCTTAAATGTTTACTGCGAGTGCATTTCAAACTATCGCACCTGGATTTTAAAGCACGAGCTTGACGGACTATTTTATTACAAGGTTTTCCTCTGGCTGCCTTTTTCCTTTCAATGCTCTCATACTCATGTCCAATTTGTCTGGCTTTTATTAGTTTATTTCGCTTCCAGGCAGCAGGTTTTCCTAAACCTTTTCGTGCTCGACTCTTCTCAACCTCAACTTCATTGCGAGTTTCAATTAATAAACCTGATGCTTCGTCCAGGTAATAAGTTACTGTGTTTTCATCAATGTCGGCAAGGAATGCTAGACCAACTTCACTGGAAGACTGATTCATTATTGAAACATTGTCTGTTTCTGCAGATGAATAAAATAAACCGGTAACTTCGTTTAAAATTCCTCCCTCGATCATCTCATGTTGATTATTTTGTCTTGACTCGGCTGCCTGCTCCATAACAGTTTAACTCCCGTTCATCAGCTTGTCTTGACGAAGATGGTTGATTCATTAGGGAAAGGCACTCAATAGAATCCGGATTATGTGGTACACTCGAATTGTTCATTGCTAGTTGCAATAAACGAGTACTCCTTGTATTGTTTCCTTTCATTTTCTGTAGGAAAGTTCATGGTTAAATTGATTGCATGTATAAGTTAAACTTATATTTAGTAAATATTTCGGGTAAAGTTCGGTTTATGGCCGAAATTCCTAAAAAATAAAACTAGTTATTTTTATACTAATTTGGGGTCGGGGAATCCGAATCTGAAAGAATTAGGCGGCGGCAAGCAATATTAACTGAATTACAGGACTTTAAAAAATTTTATACACATACAGGAAAATAGCCATTTTGGAAGCATTTTGATTCCTAGAAAATCAAACTAGTTATTTTTATACTAACTATGGGCCGGGGAATCCGAATCTGAAAGAATTAGGCGGCGGCAAGCAATATTAACTTAATTACGCGACTTAAAAATTTTCTATACACACACACATGAAAATAATCATTCCGGAAGTATTTTGACACATGTAGTACAAAGATCATAGAAAAACACGATAACATAGATGTTTTTACCACACAAAATTAAGTGTTGCCATTAAGCAGTAATATTTATAACGTAAAATAACATGTTTATATTTTAAGTACTTATTTTTTATAATTGATTCTCAAATATTTTAGGAAGGTACACCAACTAGTATTGTGGAGTTTTTATGCCTTGACGCGAGTAGGCGTTATAAAGGGGCACGTTCTTTTGTATCACAAACCATGTTACATAAACCCGGCGTAGCTGCTAAACTACTCGAAAACAGGGATGTTTTTTTGCCGTGACGCGAGCAGGCGGTATAAAGGGGCACAAACCATGTTACACAAACCTAGCGTAGCCGCTAAACTACTCGAAAACAGGGATGTTTTTTTGCCGTGACGCGAGCAGGCGGTATAAAGGGGCACAAACCATGATACACAAACCTAGCGTAGCCGCTAAACTACTTGAAAACAGGGATGTTTTTTTGCCGTGACGCGAGCAGGCGGTATAAAGGGGCACAAACCATGTTACACAAACCTAGCGTTAGGTTAGGGACGCGAGCAGGCGGTATAAAGGGGCACAAACCATGTTACACAAACCTAGCGTAGCCGCTAAACTACTTGAAAACAGGGATTTTTTTGCCGTGACGCGAGCAGGCGGTATAAAGGGGCACAAACCATGTTACACAAACCTAGCGTGGCCGCTAAACTACTTGAAAACAGGGATGTTTTTTTGCCGTGACGCGAGCAGGCGGTATAAAGGGGCACAAACCATGTTACACAAACCTAGCGTTAGGTTAGGTTAGGTTAGGTTAGGGACGCGAGCAGGCGGTATAAAGGGACACAAACCATGTTACACAAACCTAACGTTAGGTTAGGTTAGGTTACGCATTTTTAAGACTACGAATTTTCATACTTTTGGTTTAAGAATACGCCGTTGAGATAGTCGTAATTCATCAGGTTAATGTGTTATGTGAAGAATTATCGTGTCGGAAATTATTGATATAGGGATAAATATTTTTGAGAGCTGGTAACACTGCCGGCACATGTTTTTGTATATTTCTTGTTTTTCTATGATCTTTGTACTGCGTGTGTCAAAATACTTCCGAAATGATTATTTTCATGTGTGTGTGTATAGAAAATTTTAACGTCGTTTAAGTCAGTTAATATTGCTTGCCGCCGCCTAATTCTTTCAGATTCGGATTCCCCGGCCCATAGTTAGTATAAAAATAACTAGTTTGATTTTCTAGGAATCAAAATGCTTCCAAAATGGCTATTTTCCTGTATGTGTATAAAATTTTTTAAAGTCGTGTAATTCTGTTAATATTGCTTGCCGCCGCCTAATTCTTTCAGATTCGGATTCCCCGACCCCAAATTAGTATAAAAATAACTAGTTTTATTTTTTAGGAATTTCGCCCATAAACCGAACTTATTCCAACTATTATTTATCTAAATCTCGGAATAAGTTCGGTTTATGGGCGAAATTCCTAAAAAATAAAACTAGTTATTTTTATACTAACTTTGGGCCGGGGAATCCGAATCTGAAAAATTAGGTTGGGGCAAGCAAATATAAACTGAATAACACGACTGCAAAATTTTAAATTCATACACAGCTTACAGGCCATTTTGACGCTATCAACAATGTCATAGAAAAAACCAAAGATATTTTATGTTCAACCACAGAAAATTAAGTGTTGCCATAAGCAATAATATCAATAACGTAAAACTTTCAGACACGATACTTCCTTACTCGCGTCAAGGCAAGAAAACATCCCAGTTTTCAAGTAGTTTAGCGGCTACGCTAGGTTTGTGTAACATGGTTTGTGATACAAAAGAAAGTGCCCCCTTCGTAGCGCCTACTCGCGTCAAGGCAAGAAAACATCCCAGTTTCCAAAAGTAGTTTAGCGGCTACGCTTGGTTTGTGTACCATGGTTTGTGATACAAAAGAAAGTGCCCCCTTCGTAGCGCCTACTCGCGTCAAGGCAACAAACATCCCAGTTTGCAAGTAGTTTAACGGCTACGCTAGGTTTGTGTAACATGGTTTGTGATACAAAAGTGAATAAAATTTATAAAAAATAATTACTGAAATTATTATTATGTCTGAGGTTTTTTAATTAAACACAGAAACTGATTCATTTGTAAGACGTTTATTGACACTGTTGACAAATTCAAGGTTATACATCAAGTGACGCGACAGACCTGCCAACTATCAGCATCTGACAGCTGGTTATTATTACCAACATAACATCCTTCCCTCCTTCCATTTAATTTTTATATCTAACCAAATAATAATGACAAAGAAACTTAAGAGTAATCACTGTGACTAAATCGTACAGGGGGTTTCACCACTCTGCCAGACCTAGTTATAATATCATTATATCCACTAGTGCTGGGTAAAGGTTCAATAACAATTTTATTTTCCTGACTTCTAAAGTCTTACCATTCATCGGGATTCTCATAACTTGATTTTGACTCAAGGCAACTTTTTTTATTTGGTTAACATGAACCTTTTTCACCTCTCCTCCGATTATTTGAATTAGATACACCCATGAACTTAATTTTAACTTAACAGTTCCCTGAAACCATTTCATAGGACCTTTCACATGTCTTAAATAGACCAAAACATTATTATTTTCCTTAAATTCTTTCAATGCATTTTTTCTTGATTGTTTGACATTTTGTATTTGTTTACTTTTATTGACATGACTTTCTTCTGACAAAATATGTAGTGGTGTACGTGGCTCATATGAAAATATTTTAGCCATTGGAGATACACCCGTAACAGAAGTAGGAGTGGAACGATAACTATACAGACAATCTAGACGTCGAGCTGGCGATAAAAATTTAGAATTTTTCGAAAACTTAAATTTAATTAATATTTTTTTGAAAGTTTGAACAGACCGTTCCGCTAATCCATTTGACTCGGGATTATACGGCGGACAAAATAATAATTTAATTGATTTTTCTTTACAAAAAATAGAAAATTCTTTGCATGAAAATGGGGGACCATTATCACAAACAATAGTTTTCGGAAAAGCGAATCTGTAAAAACTTCACTTAATTTAGATAACAAATCCGAATATTTAGTATTTTTCATGTAAAAACATTCTACCCACTTTGAATATGAGTCGCAAACTAATAAGTATTTTGAACCTTTTAAATCAAAAAATGCAAATGGACTCTTTCCCATGGACTTTCAGCAATAGGCCAACTATGACGTACATTTTTGTTAGCATTTTGTACAGACTGACACATTTCACATCTAGAAATAACATCTTCAATATCTTGATTCATACCTACCCACCATACATATGAACGAGCAAGAATTTTTGATCTACTACCAGGATGACCATAATGTATTAAATTCAGGACTTTGGACTCTGGTATTACAATTCTGTCACCAAATAAAAGACATTTTCCTTTGACCGACAGTAAATTTTTAAACTTGAAATATTTCTTAATTTCTGGACTTGTCAAGTTTTCAATCCAACCGATTGAAACATACTTAATGACTTTACATAATGTTTCATCTTTTTCAGAATGACTTTCAACTTCTGAGAATGGAATTAAAGGTGTAGACATGTATACAAAATTACATTCCTCAGTATTGAATTGTTGTTTACTTCGCAAACGTGACATTACATCTGCTTGAGGAATTTTCAATCCTTTTTTATATTCCAATTTATAATTGTATGCAGACTATATTATAGACCATCTTATAAGACGTGATGCTGCTAAAACGGGGACTTTTTTGTTTTCAGCAAATAAAGACAACAATGGAGCATGATCAGTATATATCGTAAAATGACGACCAATTAAATATTTGTGAAATTTCTTAATTCCAAAAATAATAGCAAGGGCTTCCTTGTGCAATTGGCTATAATTTCTTTGAGCTGAATTTAATGTTGCAGACTCAAAAGCTATAGGAAATTCTTGATTCTTTACGACATGACTTAAGCAGGGCCGGATTAAGCATGTCGGGGCCCGTAGGCAGTGCACGTCTCGGGGCCCCTACCTACACCCTTTTCAAACTATGAAAAATATTTTTCTACCACAACGTATTTTTATTCATATTTTTTTATTTTTTATTATTATTATTTTTTTTTATATGAATACCGCACAAGAGTCTCAACTGCTCCCATCTGGAGCCAGTGATACAATGTCATCCCCAATCAGGGTATGTTTTGGCTGAAGGTAGTGGGGACGGGAAGGAGACAGGGAGGAGGAAGGTGAGGAAGTACCTGGCTATTCAAATCTGATCACCAAACACGACTAAAGCCATTTCAAGCAACGTTTCAATTTCGAATGGTGGTCTTAAACCAGGGCGATACTGAGAGTATCTTCCACTCTGGAACGTGCCGCAAATATACTATATGTATATTATTTTAAATGAGTAAATTGTGAATAACACAATTTAATCAAATAAAATTTATTTGCCACGCCGGGATTCGATCCCGCGACCTTCGAAATGAACTAAGCCGGCCGGCTACGAAGTAATGCCATCATCCCATCCAATAAAAAAAATGAAACGAATACAATACAATACAATAATTCTTTATTATACATAAAAAGACACAGATATATAAAAAAAAGCATTTTTTTTTTTAAACAGTACTATGAGCGGTCTTATCACTCTTGTGATCTCTTTCACACCACCTTGGTATGGAGATAAGCTTGTATAACATTTATATTTTAAACACATACCTAATTAGAAATAAAAAGTTTAAAAAAAACTGAAACAAAATAAATACCAATAAAAGCCACACTCGGCACCTACCTGATACTAAGTAATGCTGCTTAACGAATAAAAGTATAAATACCAATAAAAGCCACACTCGGCACCTACCTGATACTAAGTAATGCTGCTTAACGAATAAAAGTATAAATACCAATAAAAGCCACACTCGGCACCTACCTGATACTAAGTAATGCTGCTTAACGAATAAAAGTATAAATACCAATAAAAGCCACACTCGGCACCTACCTGATACTAAGTAATGCTGCTTAACGAATAAAAGTATAAATACCAATAAAAGCCACACTCGGCATCTACCTGATACTAAGTAATGCTGCTTAACGAATAAAAGTATAAATACCAATAAAAGCGACACTCGGCACCTACCTGATACTAAGTAATGCTGCTTAACGAATAAAAGTATAAATACCAATAAAAGCGACACTCGGCACCTACCTGGTACTAAGTAATGCTGCTTAACGAATAAAAGTATAAATACCAATAAAAGCGACACTCGGCACCTACCTGATACTAAGTAATGCTGCTTAACGAATAAAAGTATAAATACCAATAAAAGCGACACTCGGCACCTACCTGGTACTAAGTTATGCTGCTTAACGAATAAAAGTAAAGTAAAGTAAAATACAACAATGATACGTTTTTAGATTTTCACGGACAAAAGTTTTTTGTTCTTAGTTTTTGGGATGTTATGCCGTGTTGCGCTACCTCCTTCTTTGTTTACACGGCATAACACTCAAAAAACTAATAACAAAAATACAATGATGTTTAAATCTTCTAACTCTATTAGATACAAAATCTTTTAAAACATCTTGAAAGTTGACCTTTTCCAAAATATCATTTTCAATCGACATTATCACCAATGAATTTAATCGCTTCTGAGACATTGATGAACGAAGACAATTTTTGATTAGTTTTAGTTTGGAAAAGTTGCGTTCACCCGTGGCGTTTGTAATCATCAGACTTCTATATATTTGCAATGCTGTCATTACATTCGGAAAAGTCGATTGTGCCATATTACCAAAAATGAGTTTATATGAATCCTCGGCAAGTACAATTTTATCTTTTAATGAATCCTCTAATTGTAAGATGAAGTCCTTGAACTGTACCATCTCGTCTGAAAACTCAGGCTCAATGTCCTCGGAATAATGTTCCCTAAACTTTGTACAAGCCTCTCTAATTTCATCGTTGGACTTTGTCGAGAAATCTGTCAGAAATCCAAACAGACAATTAATTTCCCGGTAAGCGTCTAGTCGCCGCAACAATTCTGTACACAGCGTGTCTAGTACAGGCAAATAAGTTTCAACTTTTAACTTCTCTTTTCCTCTGTGGACAACGTCTTCTGCAGATCCGTCATCGTGATGTCTTTTCCTTTTTCGCACACGCTGATTTTCATCACTGTATTGGGTATCAGTTATCTCATTTGCCTTCATCTCGTAATCGTCAAATAATTCTCGCTGTGAAAGCAAAAAATCTAAAAGCGACTTTAAAAGATCGACTGCCGTTCGAAGTTCAATAGTTGGTTTTTGTAGTGATATACTGACACCATTGATTCGATCTAGTATGGCAGCCCAGAATACTGTCATTACGGCATTTTCTTTTTTTTTCCAAGTCCTTTAATAGACATCTGGCCTCGTGAATCGCTTGTGATATCTGAGTCTCATCTTCAGCAATAGATTGCAAAGCTTTCTGTAAACCGTTGTAACCTCTTGAAAAAGCCTTAACCGCATCGGCCCTTGCACACCACCTTGTGTCGGATACTCTTTTCGGAACTAATGACGAGTATTGTTCAAGGTGTTTGAGCATAATTGCCCAGCGATGAGTTGACGCCGAAAAAAAGTTGTATAGTGCCTGTACAAATCCGAAGAATGAGATTGCTCCAACGCAGCTCTCCGCAGCACGTACTCCAACCAAATTCAGTGAGTGCGCTGCACATGGAACGTAGTGTGCGAGGTGATTTATTTTCTTAATATGCGCCTGTAGACCATTATAACAACCAGACATATTTGACGCATTATCGTAAGACTGGCCTCTCAAATTTTTTATATCAATGTTAAATTGGTTTAAAAAATTTAAAATTGTCGTGGCTAGTTCTTCCCCTTTGTGACTTTCTATTGGAATAAACGCAAGAAAACGTTCTGCTACTTCTCCATTTGACGTAACGTATCTCAGCACTACAGTCAACTGATCAGTATGAGATATATCTGGTGTTGAATCAACACTTATTGAGAAATATTTAGCTTCAATAATTTCATCAACAATGCATTTTAAAACCTTATTTCCCAATATTTCAATAAGTTCCTCGCAAATTGTTCAAGATAAATATGATTGTTTTCCCCTGCCTTCATTACCGTATTTGGCTAAATGCGAACCAAGGAACGGGTCGTACTCTGCAATTAACTCTAAAATTCCCAAATAGTTGCCATTATGTTGAGAAGCAAGAATTTCAGTATCACCACGAAATGCTAATCCACGGGATGATAAAAATTTAATCACAGAAACCATTCTTTGTAAAACTTTCAACCAATATTTTCTTTCTTTGTTGAATGTAATTTCCAAAGAGGTGTCGATTCGTCCGTGAATACGTCGTCTACTAATCAGTGTCTGGACACATACTTGGTGCGTTGTATTATTCTCATGCGATTGAATTCGGTGCGAAGCATTTTTCCAATCAGAAAATCCATTTTTAAATTGTGATTTTCTTTGAGCTTCACCAAAAAGGACACATGAAAAACAGTTTACTTTTCCAGTAGACGGAGAATACATGAGCCACTCTCGTTTAATTTTACTACCACTTATATGTTTCCGAAAAAACATAGATTGAGAAAAAAATCTTTTGCTATCGTCGTATTGTCGGCTTGAAACAGAAAAATCATAGTCAAAATGTTGACATTCGTTAGGGTCTCTAGTACACCAAAAATGTTGTATTTCGTCTGTAATATTAAGCCATAATCCAATGTCATTCTGGTATTCTACTCCTAGATGGAGTACGTTTTGATGTAGCAATTGGACCTCGGACTCGGCCTTACTTTCCTCTGCACCCACTAAAGTAGCTGTTTCTTGATCCTGGCCAGTTTGTTCAGAACGCTCGCAAGGAATCTCTACCGGGTCAGTGCGTTCACCACCATCGCCCATCGTGAGGCTGGCAGTACGCGGCGGACACTTAAAGGTTGATTTTCCATTGGTTGACGACTAAATCCTACTTGAAAAGGGTTTTGTGTTTTCTTCAATTGTTCATCACGCTTTTTTTGTTGCCCTTGCCGCTTTTTACGTTTTTCCGAACCACTTTGGTGTTTTTTCTTTACGGGTACCTCCGACATTTTGTCTCTGAAAGAAAAATTTACAAATAACATTTGACAGGAAAGCATTTATTTATTTAAATAAAATTAACTGAACCCAAATACTTACCTATCTAGATATTTTTATCATTACATCATTTATTATTTTTCTAACTTACTACTTAGGTAGGTAGTATTAGGCGGACGGAGAGAAAATGAAAACGGCACGAGATGAAATAGTAACAATTTTCATAATATCTTCACAAGAAAAACTTCACAAAAAATTTCACACTCGTCAAATTCTATAATATTAAATGAAATAAATACATATCTTAAATAAAATCTGGTAATCAAACTTACGTGGTATCGTAATGTAAATTCAGTTTATTACACTCGTCTCGCCGATTTTCTCGAAGCACTTGCAAACTATAAAAATATAACACTTCTAAACAAAATTCTAAAGTTTTGAAACATCGAACAGAGTAAAACTGTTTAAATTATATCATTGTCGCAAAACTCCCAAATCGTAATTTAAGACAAAACGATATGAAATGTGTTTACGACACAATTCAAATTCTATAATATTAAATGAAATTAGTATGTTAAATAAAATCTGGTAATTAAACATACGTGGTATCGTAATGTAACTTCAGTTTATTACACTCGTAGGGTCGCCGATTTTTAGAAAATGAAATGAAGTTTTTTTATGACACATGACACAACATACGTATCGAACGAATCGGAGTCAATCGGAGACTCACCCAAATCCGGGGTCCCCAATGCTCTTTGTCATGCCAAATAGTACTGCCAACCTTATGAAAGTGGGCATAGAATAAATAAATACATGTAGCAGTAGGTGTGCATTTACAATGCATTCAGATTTGGATTAAAATTGACGATATCTAGATTTTCCCTGAGATCTCTGAACTATTACCCTGTGTCTGAAGAATTAATTACTCTATAATATTTTAACCAGTGTTTTCGTACCTAGCTAGATCTTTTCTAAGCCGACAAAAACTCCGGCGCGGCATCCCGTTGCTTACTGATAGAGAATCAAACCATTGAAGCAAGTCATTTTTTTCGGGGTGCGGGGCCCCCAGCCGATGCGGGGCCCCTAGGCAGTTGCCTACTCTGCCTTAGGGATAATCCGGTACTGGACTTAAGACACAACCGACACCGTATGCACTGGAATCGACTCTAAGACACAATGGTTTTGACGGATCTTATAAAACTAACATAGTTTTATCTGACAAAAGAGACTTACTATTTACAAATGCCTTTTCGCATTCATCAGACCAACACCATTTTACAATTTTTCTTAATAAATTATGAAGTGGTTCTAGCACTGTAGGACACATAGGAATAAAATTCCTATAAAAATTTAACATTGACAAATATGACTTTAGTTGAGTAACATTTTCTGGACACCCAGTAGACTTAATTTTCTCAACTTTCGACAAAGGCGGACTTTTGCCCTGACCTGACAAAGTAAACCCTAAAAATTCAAAAGAATTCACAAAAAAATCACTTTTTGACACATTCATTTTTATATTAAACTCATTTAATTTTGACAAAACTTTATCCAAAGTATCAGAACACTCCTTCTCGTCTTTACCACCTATACAAATATCATCAATGTATGCAGCACAGTTTTTTATGCCACCCAAAACTGTATCAATTACCATTTGAAAAACGGCAGGAGCCGATGACAATCCGTAGTTCTTTACTAGAATCTGACACAGACAACTGTAAATATGCGTTTGTTAAATCTAATTTACAGAATACTTGACAACCTGAAAATTTATTAAAAATATCCTCTGGACGTGGAATAGGATATTGATCAATTCTTAATTGTGGATTGACTGTAGATTTCAAATCTGCACATAAACGTAATTTTCCATTTTGTTTAGGTACACAAACTATTGGAGAAGACCAACTACTATATTTAACTTTTGAAATAATGCCTTCGCTTTCAAGACGACTTAGCTCTTGGCATACTTCAGCACGAAGTGCATAAGGAACTTCATATGCTTTGTGAAAAACAGGAGTAGCATTATTTTTTAAACTTAAATTCACAGAAAATTCTTTAATTGGTAAATCGTTATTAGTAATCGAAAAAGAATTTAAATATTTTTGTGACAATTTTTTGACAATATTTGTTTTATTTTTCTGGCTGACAGACACTGAATTTACAGTATTATTATGCATATTTGACATTAAAGAACTTATGAAAGTATTTTCCCAAGATGGATTAAACACTTTTAACCAATTTCTACCCAGAATAGCATCAGACGACAGTTTTTTTATAACCAATACTGGTAAATCCATTACAACATTAGAATCCACAACATTTACTTTTGCCATAGAAAAATCCAAAACAAAATAAATTTTGACTATTTGCTGTGAACAAATTACCGTAGAATTGACTTAACTGACAAGTTTTGAAAATTTTTAAATACATTTTGTTACTTATTAATGTCGAAGAACTTCCTGTGTCAATCATAAAAGACATATTGATACCATTTACAATTAAATTAATGTTCGCTGTATCAGACACTGACATATTTAATACATTTACATTATTGACACATTTTACGTGATTGATGATTGATTTTGCGTTTGGACAAAATTTCGACGTATGCCTGTAAATATTACACTTGTAACATTTCCACTTTTTTGAAGGACATAACTCCGGTTGATGAGTTATAAAACACCTCTCGCATCTTCTGGACCCTTGACGTGATGGAGATGACAGCTGACTTGATGACCTTGAACTCCTTTGATCCTTGGACCCAGACCTTTGACCCAGATGAATTCGCTTACTCGGACTATGCTGGCGTGAAGGGCGATCCTTTGAGACATGACAATGTTTTTTATGTGACATTTTTGACTTGACTTCACAGATTTCCGATGTAACATTTTCTTTGTGTAAAATTTGCTCTGAGCTGTGACTAACTGTCTCAATATTTTTGACAATTAATTTTGCTTTCTCAAAAGTTAACGATTCATCTTCAGATAGCAATCTTCTAGTCATTGCATCATCTTTTAAACCACACACCAATTTATCTCTCAGAGCTTGGTCTAGAAAGGCTCCAAAATTGCATGATATTGACAAACTTTTTATATCCGTAATATAATCATCGATTCCTTCGTTAGAATGTTGTTTCCGGTTATAAAATTTATATCTTTGCGCAATAGAGAACTCCAGTCCAATTTTTTTATTTTTTTTAATGAATAAAGACCTTCAAACTTAAATAACTGCATTTTTATTTTTATTTTTATAGTTAGTTTTAATAGTTAAAATAATTGTCAAAGTTTTAATTTTTAAAGACTCCCAGAAACGCACCGTATCTATGGTGGTCTAATTTTTTTTACTTTTTAAGTTGTCATTTTGAATCAGTGATGTTATGTCGAGGGAAATTTCCCTAGATCTAGGGGAGAAAAATATTTTTTAGGGATAAGGGAAATCAGGACAAAATCTAGGGAAATTTCGAACTCTGGCAAAAATTTTATTACATATGACAGTATTACTGGTATTATTTATATATATACGTATATATATTTTTTGGAATTCCTATGAATCTTAATTATTTTTCATGTACTTACATGCCATGTTATTTTTAACACTGACAACTCAAAATGATATTAGGGAACGTACCCATACTACGTGACACGTTCGGGGGGGGGGGGTCTTCAAAATACCACGCTTGGTACAAATGAGCGGCGGGTTGCTTATGATTTTTATTTTGCAAAGTGTTTTTTTTTAATTTGGAATTCAGTTTCTAATTCAGTGGTGAGTGTATTCGTACTTTTAAATTATTACTTCACGTAGCAAAAAGTGTTTTATTTGGAAAATCACGGTATTATTAGTATATTTACCAAGTTCCGATATCTTTCCAATTAATTATCATATTAATTAACATATAACAGGATTAGTGTTACACAATCAGGTGGCTACGTAGGTAATTGCGTAAATGTGAAATTCTAGGGAAATTTCACTTCTAACTGTTGGCAACACTGTGAAGAACCCAAAATAATCATGGCGGATAATGACTTTTAGGTGTGAGGTGTGTTTTTTATTCAAGATTAACTGCTTTTAATATAGAAAAACATTGGTAAAATGTCCACATTTCACCGCTACTGTTATTGTATTTAATCAAAGTGCAATATAAAAACAATAAATCATCTCTTTCATTGCAAATACATGTGACATCGTGTTTTGTGTCAGGTGTTACTTTGTAGGTACATTGTTTTATGTATAATACATACAGAAACACTGGTATTTATAATACACTGATCATGACGAGTGTGTAACAACTTGTATAAAAAGCCCTATACTAAAAACAATTTGAAAATACATAAAAACAAACATCAAAATATGACACGACTTTAACCTCAAATAGACAACATTTATTGCAGATTGTCCGCAAATATAGCCCTTTTCGTAAATTGTTGAGGGCCTAAATTATGTTTCAATAAACACAATAACTATTATTTATCTAAATCTCTATAAACAGTATGAAAATAAACCAAAATCACGAAATGTTGAATTGCATAGGTACGTGTGCACTTCAAGTCATTTCCAATGTCAATACAATACAATACACAGGTGACAGGTTAACTGTGACGTCACGGTTAACCATTTCAGTAATGCCAACTTAACGCTGTGTTAAGAGGTTTAAAAATGCACTTTTTAATAATTTATTAAAAACTCTGCATTTAATATTATGAAATAAAACTTATATATTCAGAATCAGCGTTTCTTGGTCTATATGAACATATTTTTTTAAAGCCATAATATTTTTCACTGGAGTTCCTTATTGTACAATTCTTTTCTTCATATTTACTCTTCAGTGTTGTTACAATATCGTTGAAGGTTAAATCTTCTAGATTTTTCGGATGCACTGTTTCTTTTAAAATTTTGAATTTCTCTGCACCGATCAACAAACATAAATATCCAATTTTTTCTTTCTCTGCGATATTAATAATTTTTAGGTACATTTGTATGCGTTCCAAAAACATATTGAAACTTTCGCAATCTGGTTCGAAATGAGGCACTGGCAAGGTACTACTCGACATGTTGAAAAAAATGTTTTTTTCACGGCGAAATCACTGTTAATCACTGAAAATACTATTAACACAAGTTTTAACTGATTTACTGATTTTCCCCGTCGCCAATTATAATGTCTGAGGTTTTTTAATTAAACACAGAAACTGATTCATATGTGACGCTTATTGACACTGTTGGCAAATTCAAGGTTATACATCAAGCATAAATATACCAATCCCTAGATCGATGTCTTCGGGCCTTTTCTATGGGACAAATGTCGACACCAACTTCACCACGGAAAAACAATCCCGATATTGGTAGAAGGGAGTTTAAGGCCATTTGTCATAGACAATGGTACAAGGCCTGCCATAGACAATATACTCGCCCTACTTTATTAGCCCAATAAATTATTAAAAAAAAAAATTGAAAAGCAGAAAAATGAAAAAACTTTTCCCCAGGACAAGGTTCCATGTGACAAAGATGGTTCCGAGGAAATGAGATTTACATAGGTTTTTACAGCTCATTTTCTCAGGAGGGAGCTTTGTCAGATGGAAACCTGTTATCCCGAGGAGATGAAAAATTAGAAAAATGAAAAACTCACAGGTGCATGTTTTAAATATTTTTTTATTTTCAAAAAGACAGGATAAACAACACAGAGATAAAAATGCAGAGTCGGTTCCACCGATAGATTGAGCGTGAGTCAGAAACTAATGTTGATCGGGCCATAACGTATTCACGCCTGTATTACAGCTTATCCTCGAGGTACATTATACTCGTCATATAATTAACAGTAATAATATGACAAGAACAATGTACCTACCTCGAGGACTTGTCATATTATTTTTGTTAATGTAATTAACAATATTAATACGACAAGTATTATAAAATTGTTCATATATCCAATGGAATATCCATTAATACATTATTTGGCTTAATACGATAACTCTATAAACTTTTATATAAAATGTACAATTAATGCGAATACACACAAAATAATAGCACAAATTACAAGCACAAAAACAGTACACAAAAAATTAAAAAACAAAAAGCTTTATACAAAAATATGTAAACATTGGAGTTTGCCCACCACTTTCCCACAGCGTTCAAAGGAAACAGATGGGTTCCTCCTTCACCGTACACGTCAAGACTCTAATTTTTGTTTATAAAGAATCTACTTTTTAATAAAATGACTTCAGACCTCCAATGACCAGACATACATTGTTAGCAGGCAGTATGCGAGTGCGTACATGTTGTTAATTATTTATTTCACTGTATCACGTCTCATCTCCGCCACTTGATGTATCTGAAATAAAAGTTTATTAATATAAAGGAAGAAGAGTTCAGGCAGTCCCGCCGAGGATGAGCGGAGCTATCAGTCCAGTCGCAAGCAAGACTCGGCATCAGCACCCCTAAGCCGGCTTCCCGGTAGGACCTCGAAGAGAATGTTGGGATGAAGGGGGAAAGAAACCTGAAGACTCTAGGGAAAAAAGTGTGCATCGGGTCACCAGAGGCAGGGTGTAAGGACACTGGTCCGCTACGGTCAATCTTCAGGCCTGGTCATGGCAACGGGGGAGGTGCGGGAGGGTTATGCAGTGGCTGCCTTCGGAGTCATCTCCTCAGTTGATGCACGGTCAAAATATGTAAACACAAAAAGCTTTATACAAAAATATGTAAACATTGGAGGTTGCCCACCACTTTCCCATAGCGTTCTAAGGAAACAGATAGTTTCCTCCTTCACCGTACACGTCAAGACTGTAATTTTTGTTTATAAAGAATCTACTTTTTATTAAAATGACTCTGGACCTCCAATGTCCAGGCATACATACGCTGGACGTATTTCAGCCGACGCCTGGTCTTCAAAATTTCCATACTGCCCTTTTTCTTCTTCGGAGTCTGGGCTGCGATCTGTCCCACATAAGTTAAGATGCTCTTCTTATTACCTGGAAAGACAATATTTGAAAAAAAAATGATTACATTTTTCATAACAAAATATACCAAATCATGATCTACAAACAAAAAGCTAAAAATATGCTTACGCTTAAAATGTTCATTTTGGTGTGTTGCGTTGCGAGTTGCGACTGCATGACTACTGCCGGGTCTCACAGGAGTGCTTATATCTGAAAAAATAATATGTATCTTAGTTCTTGAAGGAATGGTAGAAAAAATCAGATGAACATAATGTAGAATTACTATTCCCTTTCAACGAAAATAAAATATATTAAATTATAAAATACACTCTGTAATACACCACATTTTATTATTAATATTTAATTTCGCTTAGCTCAAGCTTCATCAGGGCTTATTATATTAACTAAAGCTAATTTCATACAAATACATACTATAAGAAAATAAAATAATGAGTAATGATAAATGTTAATGTTCAGTTTATTACGTTATACATATACTAAACGCTTATTATTATACTCGTGAACAACTGATGTATACTCCTAAACAACTTGTTTACTAAATGTACATACCTTCGTTAACTCCTGGGACCCCTTTGGCAGGAACAATCTCACTGCTGGTGCCTGCGTTGACATTTTGATCTGAAATAAATATATTTAACACATTAACCAAAGTTTGGAAATAAAAAGTAGAATACTTTTCCCTTTCAAAAAATATTCAGGAGCTTTGTAATAAACTTTTTGGATTCTTAAAACAAAATATTATCCAAATAGCGAACGTCTGGGGCACGCCATATGTAACTAACTAACCATCACGCCTTTTCTCCGCGGGGGTAGGCAGAGAGGACGGACCGCCAAACAACTCGGTCTCAGCACACACTCTTTGCCTCACTCACATTCATACTTCGTCTCATACATACTCTTCTATTATTCTTACTTTTGACATGGCCCGCCTCAAGTATCTGATTCACTTGATCGTGCCATGTCTTCCTCGGGCATCCCCAACTTCTACCATTCACATTTGCGTCATATATTCTTTTTACACTACTTTCTTCGTTCAGGTATGTTTGTTCCTTACCTAGCAGCAAAAACCCGGGTCAGGTAGGTACTGTAGACGCCTAAAGGCATTGGAAATGGTGCAAGCTCATTTACTCATACCGTCCTATAATTCAGTGTGCCTAAGTTTACTAAATGTACATACCTTCGTTAACTCCTGGGACCCCTTCGGCAGGAACAATCTCACTGCTGGTACCTGCGTTGACGTTTTAATCTGAAATAAATATATTTAATGTGTTAACTAAAATTTGGGAACAAAAACCACTTGATTTTTCCCTTTCAAGAAATATAACTAATTTTCACAGCTTTGTGCTCAGCAAACTACACGGAGTAAGCCGATTAAATCTGAATAAATATAAAAATAAATAATGATGCAATTTGAGATTACATACCTTTTTGATGTTTGACGCAATCGTGGTCCCTTGGCATCATAATACTTAATGCTGTGCGATTTTGTCGAGTTGGGGTCTACAATGAGAAATAAATTCAGTTTTAGGCAAACAACGACAAAATGTAACATAAAAACAACGTTGTAATAACGGATGAAAGATTATCACCTGCATTTTTGTCGCCATAACTTCCACTTGACTGTCCTTTTCCTTTTTTCAGTTGGCTTGGGTAAATCTGTGAATTTTCTAATGCCGGGAAGATGTAGTGTTGGCAAGGCACATTTTTCTATTGCGCCGTTTACCGTGTGTTTACTACGTATTGTAAAATGAGACCCACAAACTGAAGTTCCTTTTGCTAGCATCGGATTTGTAATAAAATCGATTCTATTCTCCAGGACCACTCACGAAACTGACTTTCTTTAATTATGTAGTTGGGATATCTATGTCGAATAGAATATCTGTCAGCACAGCCTTTAACGCAGCACGGCTTTTTCAAATTTCCTCGAAGCGCTTTGGCAAGAAACATTTTAAATTCAAAATATTTACGTATTGGTTATAACTTATAACGCGACAATTTACTGACAGTTGCAAACAATAATCATAAACCCACGAACCGGATATACTGGTTCAATGGCGTATTTTTGTCATTTCCGTTTACTATCTACAATTCAGTTCATCTATGCATCCCGATGTTTTTTGGAGTTACAAGGTTAGTAAAGAGATATACGCCCCTGACATCAAGTGACGCGACAGACCTGCCAACTATCAGCATCTGACAGCTGGTTATTATTATTACCAACATAACAATTATAAACATGTTTTTTTACGTTATTGATATTATTGCTTAATGGCAACACTTAATTTTATGTGGCAATATGTTATCTTTAGTTTTTTCTATGATCTTTATTCTCAGAAAAATATGGCCTGTTATTCCTGTTATATTGTATGTAAATTCAAAATTGTACAGTCGTTTAACTCAGTTAATATTGCCGAGTGTAACCTAATTCTTTCAGATTCGGATTTCCCAGCCCAAAGTTAGTATAAAGATAATTTTATTTTATTTATTTATTTATTATTAGTTTCAATAGCAAGGTTTGTACATGTATGTATAATGTATAGTATAAGTATAGATTCTTTTTTTTCACAGACCTCCTCACTAGGATTTCCTGTTCTGAGGTGGCCTGTAGTTTTTTTTAAATATTTGTATTTGGTTATGGATTGTCTTTATATCGTCTTCACGATGTTTGTAATTTTATTATCACTTTGATCTCTCAGCCATGTTTTTACTTTTGTTTTAAATATATTCATTTCCTTTATATTTTTGATTTGATCTGGTAGAGCATTGTGTAATTTCATAGCATGGAATTTATTATTTCTCTGTCCAAAAGATGTGTTCAAACTGGGAGTAACCAGGATGTTATTGCTTACTGCCCTGGTTGAGTATTTATGTTGGGCAGTGGAGTATACATATATGTTTTTTTTCAGTTTAAATAAAATATTTTTTGAATAAAGTTTCTGTACATTGAAGACTTGAAAGTTATTAAATATTTCTTCCGTCGGAGTTCTAAGCGGAACTTTCAGTATTGTCTTTAGTACTCCTTTTTGGGCTATATTGAGTCGCTCTGTGTGAGTGCTCAAGGCAGACCCCCATCCAGTTATACCGTACTCTATTTGTGATTGACACAAAACATAGTATACTTTTTTAATATCGTTTATGTTGAGGATATTACGAATGTTTCTAAAGAAGTATATGTACCTGGTTAGTTTTTTTGTAATTACGTCAATTTGTGAGTTCCATCGGAGATTATCATCAATCTCAATTCCAAGATATTTGATGCTTTTGGAGTGTGCTATAGTGGGACAGAGGCATGATAAGCCTAGATTTTGTTGATAAATTCCTTGGCATGTGTGTAATTTGAGATTTAAGTCCTCCGACGGCTGCCCTCTGGCTGTTATAGAAAATGTAAGATATTTTGTTTTATTAACATTAAGCGTGAGGGAATTTCTTTTAAGCCAGGTTTGCAGGAGACTAAGCCCGTGTTCCGCTTCTTTGTAAGTATTTATCCAATCTTTTTCGTTAAATAAAATTACTGTGTCATCAGCAAAACTAATAATTTTTCCTCTTGTTTCTAGGTTACAGATATCATTGATGTATATCAAAAACAATATTGGTCCTAGTACACTTCCTTGCGGTACGCCATGGTTGATTAGGAGAGGTTCGCTTTTTCTCTTATTAATTTGAACGCTCTGTGTACGCTCCATCATATAGCTTTTTAGCAAGTTTAGTGTTGTATTTGTCATACCAATTTTTGTAAGTTTAGCAAAAAGTATTTTGTGGTCTATTGTATCAAAAGCCTTTTGTAAGTCTATGAAGATTGCCAAAGTTTTTTCTCCACTGTCTAAACTTTTAGTGATCATATCTGTAATTTTTTCTATGGCGTCACTAGTACTTAAGTTCTCCCTAAAACCATACTGTGTTTCCGATAATATTTTATTGTCTTCTAAGTAGGATAAGAGTTGTTTTTTTAATATTCTCTCCAATATTTTTGAAAATGTGTTGAGTAGGCTTATTGGTCGGTAATTGTTTATGTCATTTTTACATCCTTGTTTAAAAATTGGTATAACAGTAGCCTTTTTGAGAGCCGTAGGGAATATGCTTTCAGTTATAGACAGGTTGACTAAGTATGTTAGAGGTATGATAAGTTCTTTACAGAGATATTTTATTGCATTGGTTGTGATTAAGTCCTCCCCCGAAGAAACATTTGATTTTAGAGAAGAAATTGTGTTTTTGATATCATCAGCTGTAATTTGCTTAAACTCGAGTTTCTTTCCTTGTTCAGGGGGTTCATTTATTAGTATAGCGTCATTACATTGTGTAGCTTGCTTTGCTAGATTTGATCCTATATTTATGAAAAATTTATTGACGTATTCAAGAATTTGGTCAGGATTATCAGCGTATGTCCTTGGGACATTGTTTATATTCAGCACGTCAATTGATGTCATGGTAGCAGATTTAGAACTGGTTATTTCATTAATTATTTGCCACATTTTCCGTGGATTTTGTTTACAATCTACAATTTTTTTCTTGTAGTAGGTTTCTTTTGTATATGTAATAACTTTTTTGCAAATGTTTCTATATCTTTTGTAGAATCTTAACATGTGTATATCGTATGGATTTTTTTTTAGTTTCTTGTGTAACTTGTCTCTTTTTCTTATGCAGTTTATAACATTCTGTGTAATCCATGGTTTAATGTGTACATTTTTATGTGAGATTTTCTTAATAATTTTTGTGGTATTAGAGAGAATATTATTCTGAAAGAGTTCTATGAAGAAATTCCATGCATCATTTGCATTGTTCATACTTTGCAGTTTTTTCCAATCGGTACATTGTAGATTATGTTTAATGTCATTCCAGTTTATTTCAGTTTTTTCTATTGTTTGTGGTCTTTTCTTGATTTTATTTGACTTGTTTATTTTTATTGTAAGTATAGTTGTATAATGATCTGTTATAGTTGAGTTAAATACAATAGTTCGAGTAATATCTTTTGTTTTACTCATTATATGATCTATGCAACTTTCAGTGCTGTCCACTTTTCGAGTAGGTACATTTATTAAGCTTACCAGTCCATGGGATGCTAGCATCTGCAGATATTGAATTTTCTTGGATATTTATATTTACATCTCCAATAAAAAATATGTTTTTCGTGTCTTTTAGAAGGCAGAGTTCCTCGTCTACGGATTTAAGAAATGGGTCGATGTTTCTTGTAGAAGGCGATCGGTAGATTGCTAATATAGCCTTTTCTTTTCCGATTTTAATTTTTAGACAATTGGCATCTGTGATAATAATTTCCTCAACTTCGGCTTTTATTTCGTTTTTAATGTATATAATTACACCATCGTTTTGTCTTTTGTTATTCAAACTTGAGTAAGTGGTATATCCAGCTATTTCCAAATTCATGTATTTATGATTTATCCAACATTCAGTAAGTATTATTATGTGTAGATTAACTTTTAAATATTTCAGTAAAATTTGTAATTCATCAAAATTTTTTCTGATGCTTCTTATGTTTTTGTGCAATATATTAAAAGAGTTGTTGTTTATCATTGATAGGTCACTTGGTTCCGAGGTTAGTATAGTGTCAGTCATTTTTTACTTTAATTCATAAATTTTGTTTCGAAGTGCCTTTTTTTACACAATATTTTTAATATCATCTATATGTTTGATGTAGATTATTTTTTCGTTTGGCATTTTTCGAGTCATTATTTATCCATCTTTACACCAAACGTAAGAATAGTTTTTTTCTTTGGCAGCTTTTTTTGTTTTCCAGAGCAGTTCCCTTTGATATGGGCTCAATTCTTCTGCAATATAGATTGTTTCAGTAGTGATGTCTTTTATGTCTTATTTACTTAATTAAATTTCTTCTTTCGGAGTATCGCCCATAAAAAGATGTGTCATTAATTTATTGGAGATTGTTTGTGTATCGAAAATTTTTAAGTCGTGTTATTCAGTTTATATTTGCTTGCCCCAACCTAATTCTTTCAGATTCGGATTCCTCGGCCCGAAGTTAGTATAAAAATAACTAGTTATATTTTTTAGGAATTTCGCCCATAAACCGAACTTTACCCTAAATCTCTTTAACAGTATAAAAATAACCAAAAAACACGAAATTTTGAATGGCGTGCGTGTCTTTCGTGGCGTAATGCGTAAGATTTCAAATGTCAATACATCTTGATACACTTCGGTGAATTGGTTAGCAGGTTAACAGTGACGTCACCGTTAACCATTTCAGTAATGCCAACTTGACGCTGTATTTTGAGGAGAGGTTTAAAAATGCACTTTTTAATAATTTTTTAAAAACTCTAATTTTTTAAAAGAAATAAAACTTATAAATTCAGAATCAGCGTGTATTGGTCTACATGGACATATTTTTTTAAAGCCATAATATTTTTCACTGGAGTTCCTTATTCACCGAACCAGTGTTTTTATGTGCTTTTATCGATTGTCTTTCTGAAAATAAAAAGAATTTAAACATGTACCCCCGAGTTATCATTTTTCAAGCAGAAAAATGTAAATTCGTCGTAGAAAACCATAATCATTATTTGAAAATGTTTTCCTTTTATAAGGAGTTCATATTTCAAGTATTTTAGGTTTTTTACTAACGCTTGAATTTTTGATTTCCTCAGGATAACAGGTTTCCATCTGACAAAGCTCCTTGCTGAGAAAATGAGCTTTAAAAATTATGTAAAGCTCATTCCCTCAGGCTTTGTCAGATGGAACGTTGTTTTCTTGGGGAAACTAAAACATTTTTCTGCTTTCAAGCATTTTTATTTTTAAATAATTTTTTTGGCTAATGAATTAATAAAGTAGGTCCAATGCGATTATATTGTCTATGGTGGCAAATGGCCTTGAACTTCCTCTATGTTATTGTCTTTGGTGGACCATTTTATTTTTGGTTAAGTTGGTGACAGTGATGACGAAACTTCTAGTATGGAGAAGGCCCGAAGATATCGATCTAGGGATTGGTTTATTTATGTCCAGTCGTGAAATTTTTCGTTCGTAATTGTTTTAACGAAAGTGATATCTGTTGCCACCCGCAAATGCCTTAATTTTATTAAAAAATAGTGCGAACATTTTTGACAGTATTAGCGTATTCTTACCCTACGCTATATAAATCTGCGTCGCTTGTTCTCGTAAACGGAATGACACCGATTAGCGGTAATTATCGGTTCGTACTGGCCACGCCATAAATAAACCAGTCATGGCCACGCTTATTACGAATAATTTTTAGAAAAAAACTTTAGATTCGCCTTAATTACTATAAAAGGAAACTTTTTGGCTTTGGGGCGGCGGAAAATAATGCATTTTAATTTTCAATTGCATAAAACCAAAATTCTCTTCGCGATCCGACACAGCGAAAATCCGCGGCCGTACCTGTCACTGTGATGTTGGTATCCTTTATAAATTAACAAGAGCTAATACGACTGTAGCCGACTTCCCGGGATACCTACATGAAATACCGCGAATCACAAACCTAGCGTAGCCGCTAAACCACTTGAAAACTGGGATGTTTTTCTTGCCTTGACGCGAGTAGGCGTTATAAAGGGGCACTTTCTTTTGTATCACAAACCATGTTACACAAACAAGCCCGCTAGACAAATTTCATAATTACGCGCCTTATCCCACGAAGTCGGCTACAGTCGTATTAGCTCTTGTTAATTTATCAAGGATACCAACATCACAGTGACAGGTACGGCCGCGGATTTTAGCTGTGTCGGTCGCGAAGCGAATTTTGGTTTGGTAATTATCGGTTCGGACTGGCCACGCTTATTACGAATAATTTTTAGAAAAAAACTTTAGATTCGCCTTAACTACTATAAAAGGAAACTTTTTGGCTTTGGGGCGGCGGAAAATAATGCATTTTAATTTTCAATTGCATAAAACCAAAATTCTCTTCGCGATCCGACACAGCGAAAATCCGCGGCCGTACCTGTCACTGTGATGTTGGTATCCTTTATAAATTAACAAGAGCTAATAGCTAATACGACTGTAGCTGACTTCGCGGGATACCTACATGAAATACCGCGAATCACAAACCACGTTACACAAACCTAGCGTAGCCGCTAAACCATTTGAAAACTGGGATGTTTTTCTTGCCTTGATGCGAGTAGGCATTATAAATGGGCACTTTCTTTTGTATCACAAACCATGTTACACAAACAAGCCCGATAGACAAATTTCATAATTACGCGCCTTATCCCACGAAGTCGGCTACAGTCGTATTAGCTCTTGTTAATTTATCAAGGATACCAACATCACAGTGACAGGTACGGCCGCGGATTTTCGCTGTGTCAGTCGCGAAGCGAATTTTGGTTTTATGCAATTGAAAATTAAAATGCATTATTTTCCGCCGCCCCAAAGCCAAAAAGTTTCCTTTTATAGTAATTAAGGCGAATCTAAAGTTTTTTTTCTAAAAATTATTCGTAAAAAGCGTGGCCAGTCCGAACCGATATTTACCTTTGGTTTTATGCAATTGAAAATTAAAATGCATTATTTTCCGCCGCCCCAAAGCCAAAAAGTTTCCTTTTATAGTAATTAAGGCGAATCTAAAGTTTTTTCTAAAAATTATTCGTAATAAGCGTGGCCAGTCCGAACCGATATTTACACGATTAGCAATTGCTTCTCGGCCTGTCAAAGTGTAGTATCTGTTCTTATCAGCTTAATATCTGATAGTTCCCGCAATGCGGGACCAGCATATTGAGCTGATTTTTGCAATGTGACGGGATGTTCGGGGCTTGTTCCACTCCTGCCGCGGGTTGGCCCGGCATTGCAGTGCCGCTGGCCGGCTGGGATCGGCCCATTTTATATCCATACCATACTAAACGATAAATTAAGCTGAATGTATTGTCTTACGTAATTACCTGATTTATGGTTCAATTGTAAACACATTTAACCATTTTTCCACCTTTGGAATTTATGTAAACGATTTTTGAATGAAATATGACCATCGGCGATGTCATATTACAATATTCAAATTACAAATACGAATTCATGTTCGTCTGATAATCATTTGACGCAATTTGATGTTTAAAATTAGACCTATCTATAATTCAGCTTTATTTATAAGAATTTGGTCCTGCTTTTGACAGTTTCAAGGTTAAAGCCAAGGCTTCAACTCGGGCGAGTGGGCCAATGTCCACTTTCAATGAATATTTAGCTGATCCACACTTCAAGGAGCTGGAGGTAAACTGCGAAGTGCTGGCATTTGACACCGCCTCACCAATATTTCATATTATGGAAAATATATTTATATTATGGAAAAGATGCTGGCATTGCATGCCTCATTGAAGCAGGGAGTGCTTTCAAAAGGCTCTCCAAAAAACTTATCAAATGTTAGAAGGTTCCCTGTCAGGTGAGGCATTACAGGAACATTGGACAGTTGTAAGACTGGAATGGAACGGAGGCTCTTCAGCAGAATTCCTCCGTCTTCTACTCATCCTTTTGGGGAAGAAGCACTTTCTGCCCAGTTGCAGAAACTAGGTGGTGTAACAAAGTGCCTTAGTCCAGTGCGCCTACCTCAGGGTAGCCACTCGGTGCACAACTGCCCTTCAACATCTAAGGAGGTTGTTGCCTTTCCCCCAAGCAGACATCAAAGGAAAAGATGGCATTTCCCTCGTTTCCCTGGCGGGCAAACCACGGGCGAGACCTCAACATTCCTCTCGTACGAGGGATAAGGGGAGGGAACAGAAGCGTGGCGCGAGGGGGCAGACCTCTCGTGGCCGCTTCAACAGGTGTCGGCGCATAACCGCCCTTCAACATCTAAGGAGGTTGTTGGCTTTCCCCCCATGCAAACATCAAAGGAAAATATGGCTTTTCCCTCGTTTCCCCGGCGGGCAGACCCCGGGCGAGACCCCAATATTCCTCCCGTACGAGGGGTAAGGGGAGGGAACAGAAGCGTGGGGCGAGGGGGCAGACCTCTCGTGGCCGCTTCAACAGGTGACTATCAACCATTTCGGGTGGGTCAACTACAAGATTATTGGAGAGAATGGCAGGCCCTAGATACCCCAGAGACCATCTTACATATGATAAGAGGATACCGCATACCATTCATCCGAGAGCCCTCGTTGATAAGTACAAGCCAAGCTTCCGCAAGGAGGTTCAAAACGAAAGTAATCCCGGAAATGACAATGATGAGAGATGGTACATGAAAGAGCTGGCGACAATGCCACCTTCCTATCAACACTTTTTCTGGTTCAAAAGAGCTAAGGCTCGAAACGGCCGATCTTCAATTTAAAAGCTATCACAAATTGGATTGCAGAAATCCTGCGTAGACAGTGTATCAGGATCATTGTGTACCTAGACGACTTTCTCCTGGGTCATCAGACCAGAGAGGTCCTCAGTCAAACATGAGAAGCTCTTTAATTCTTAGAGCGGTTAAATTTCCAAAAGTGTGTCCGTCAGCCAGCACAGTCAGTGGAATATCTTGGAATTGTGTAGAACCCCCATCTGAAACTGAAGTCCTTAAACAAATACAGACGCCAAGGTCTTTGGAACTCACTTCAGAGCTTCATGACAAAAGGAAGATGGACTCTGAAAGAAGCTCAGAGTATTCTCGGAAAGTTGAATTTTGCTACCTTTGTGGTCCCCAGAGGTCGACTTCATACTCAGCTGATACAATTACAGTTAATGCTGAAGCTGACCCCTCGGCAAAAGTCTCCGATAAAGATGGAGGTCTTGTCGGAAATGAAATGGTGGATGATCAACTTAGATCATGTTTCAACTCTTCATTTTCCCAGCCCAACACATTTTCTGACTACGGATGTGGCAGATCACGGCCGGGGAGCCCTGATCGACTATGTACCTCTGTCGGGTTGTTGGACGGACAGTTAGAGGGGGGGGATATTGCAACATGAAGGAGATGACAGCAATCTTAAATGCCTTAACGTCTCTGACTCAGAATTTGAGAAGTTCTTCGTTACTCATTCAATCAGACAACAGGACAGTCGTAGCCTACTTAAGGAACAAGGGGGGCACCAAGTCGATGGGTCTCCTTCATCTGACATTTCAGATTCTTGCACTTTTGGACAAGCACAGAATCTCTTTACAAGCGCAGTATTTGCCGGGATGCTACAATGGCCTCGCGGATCATCTATCCCGAGGGATGACATTACCAGAATGGCACCTTCTACCCCCAGCGGTAAGAGCTGTTTTTTCACAAGTGGGGCAGTCCAGTAGTGGATCTATTCGCTTCGTCGAGGGCTCACGTCGTGGATCAGTATGTCTCAATAGATTCCCACGACAAGAGAGCAATGCTTCACAACGTGTTCAGCAGAAGTTGGAATTTCCCCTTGGCATGGATCTTTCCTCCCCCCTGCTTAATGCCACGAGTGCTGGCAATCTGAACAAGTCATCAGGGGTGTACCTGGTTGTAGCCCCAAATTGGCCAAAAGTGTTTTGGTTACCAGACCTAAAGAGAAGAGCCCTAGACCGACCTCACATAATACCCATGTTGGTCGACAACTTGATAGACTTATCGACAGGACTTCATCCTCAGCAGGTCCAGAAACTCCAACAACAGGTGTGGAAGACTGGGGGTGGAGTGATGCATTGAACGATTGGTCACAGCAAGAGAAAGCTCTGTTGAATGCGGGTTGGCGCAAATCTACGCTTTCAACCTATCACATGGCATGGAAGAGCTGGAAGGAATGGTGTGCCATTAATAATAGTGTCCTAATAACCCTTCGGGACCTCAGCTGGCAGGGTTTTTAGCATACCTAAGAGTGAAGAAAGGCTTGGCTCCCAGTACTACAGCGCTTCACAAGTCTGCAGTGTCGGTTTTGTGTGACCCCAACGGCGATTTGAGGATAAGTAGTCATCCCTTGGTCAAGCGAGTGATGAGAGGTATAGGGAATTATGCAAATAAGAAGCCTAGAGCATTTATTGGGATCCAGGACACTTGGTATCTTGGCTTTGTAAAAATCCTCCAAAAGGAACCGACTCTTTTCGAAGCATCTCATAGATGTTCTGTTATTTTACTTCTGGCATCAGGAATACGAGTACATGATCTGACCTTACTACATACATCTCCTGATAATCATGTTGACAATGATGATCACTTTATATTATGGCCAGTTTTTGGTTCTAAGACGGACACCTCTACACATAGACAGTCTGGTTGGAAGCTTTACAAAGCAGAGGATCGTAATTTAGATCCTGTATTTTGGTTGAGAAAGTTTATGTCTTTGGGTGAGAACAGAAGACATGAAGCTGGTGTTGAATGTCTGTTTATTTCCAGCCTCGAGAACTGTTATTGGTGGATGGATTAAAACAATTTTGAAGGATGCTGGATTGACGCCTCCCCTGGGAGTTTGAGATCAGCAGTAGCTTCAAGAAGTTGGCTGGAAGAGTGTCCTATAGACACCATTTTGGAAAGAGGAAACTGGCGTTCAGAAAACACTTTCAAGAAATATTACAGAAAGCAAATCAGAGGTCTGAATGTTGAGGTGCTGAATCCCCCCATTCACTCTCAGTCTTTGACCAAATTATTTCAAGCAATAAAGTAATAGTCACAATTTTGGCTTTAGAATTGTCACCAAGCGATAACAAACACTTCTCACATTATATATTCTGGATAAGCAACGACACACATAATGTTAGAGTTTTACCTAACATTAAAACTCTTATTATGTTGTCTTGCTTATCCAGAATATACTTAAGCTCTGCTTGGTGAGTCCAAATTGAATCGAAACGGGGTCTCAGGACGCCAACTGCTTAGGTGACAAATATACAACTGAAGGAAGTTACAAAGAAAGGCGGGAAATTCAAGATATAGCAGCAGATACGACAGGCACTGGCGTGATATGAGAGCGATATCTCACATTATATATTCTGGATAAGCAAGACAACATAATAAGAGTTTTAATGGTAGGTAAAACTCTAACATTCATTTTTTCTAGTGAGATGGTCGTTAATAAATATTTTTCCTCCGACTAAACATATGCTACTGCAGTTGAGTCCCTTCTTCTTCTTGATGGCAGCAATCAATTCGTCCTTCAATTTCTTGCTAGCAAATTTAGCCACAATGTTTCGGAGGTGGGGGTCACGGGGGGTAACAGGTCCAGGACCATCGGGTAGGGGATGTTGGCGTATTTTCACCCTGCTGGCATAAAGAATATCTTCTCTCTTTATTGTACAATGTTCCACGTTAATTGCAACTTTTATAATGGTGTCAGCAAGGTCCTCGTTGGTTTTTTCTGGGATTCCGAAGATTTCAATGTTATTTTCAAGCAGCTGTTGGTCGTGGTTACTATTCCTTATGTAGAGGAGGTTTACGATTTTTTAGAGATCCGCAATCTCGCCTTCAAGCCTAACTGACTTCGTTTTTTCTTCTTTTAGATCAGGACTTCCCAACCAGGGGGCACACCCCCCTAGGGGGTGCGTAGATAAATGTCAGGGGGGGCGTAATAGGTTTTAACCACAGCCCTAGCAACCTACTCTTCCATTAAAGATCCATAATAAATAAATATATTGTATCTGTATTGTACCTATTTGAATTTCAAATAAATAATTTAGTTAATATATGAAAATGTGTTTTTTATTTTTGTTGAAACTTAATTAAGGGAGGGCATGAAAATATTTTTTTTTGGTTCGGGGAGGCTCGGCGAAATAAAGGTTGGGAAACCCTGTTTTAGATCAAGGTCCATAGTTTTTAGTTTTCCTTCGTAATCATCGATTTTTTTTTTGGCGTAAAATCTATTGTCTGTATGAGGTCCCGGATTTCAGATTTAAAAGACATTTGAAAGCTGTCTAATTTTAGATCGATGTGCTTTAATAATTCGGAGTCATCAGACTGCAACTTCTTAGGAGGCATTGCAATTTTTTTAAATATTTTAGAAGTTGTTTACTTCAATCACGGCCAATAGGAGTGGGTGGTGACAGCAATTAGCCAATGACAAGGCTGCGAGAAGAAATGGCGGCGATTACACCCAATCACAGCTGTCAAAACGAGGATTTTTTTTATTTTTTTTTTTTTTTTTTTTTTTTTTTTATTGAAATAATAGATAATACATAATATAATCAACAAACAAGTCCTGCTAAGCCAATTGAATCGGCTTGTCAACAGGTGCTTATATTTTAGTTACATATTTATACATATTTAAAATTTACATCTTATATCTACAGATACAACATTTTTTCATACATATCAAAATCAATATAAATCTTTTTTTTCCGATAGCCAATTTTTCACCATATATTTAACCTTATTCATAGAATTACATTGCTTTATAGTGTCAGGTAATAAATTAAATATCTTCGGTATGATATATTCAAACGTTCTCTGTCCGTACTTATTGTTAAATTTCGGAACTATTAACCCGTCGTTACGCGTGAATCTAGTGCTGTATTTATGTTCTAATTTCTCTTTATGCTGCGGGGTAAATATATGTTGAATTATAATTTTGTGCCAAAGTATTGCCTTAACAGGTAAAATTTTGGCACTCTGAAACAGCAACGGTTTATTTTGTCTCTGTTTGAAAATATTAGGGACGACCAATAATTTTACAATTGCGTTTTGTACAACTTGCACTTGTTTCAGATTGGTTATAGAAGTATTTCCCCATATTGTTAATCCATATCTTATAATAGATTCTGCTAGTGACATATAAATTATTTTAAGTGTTTCAATTGATAGGAAAAAATTTAATGTGTACATTCTGCCAGCAATCGATCTGAGTCTTTTACAGGTTTTTTTTATATGTTTGTCCCATTTAAAAAAACAATCTACAGTAACACCAAGATACACGTATTCCGAAACTAATTCTAAGCTTTCACATTTACAATTAGTTGGAATATTTTTATGAATGCAATTAAAATTATGAGATATAATATTAGGATTAAATTGAAATTTGGCATTAGGTGATCTTATATGCATTACTTTAGTTTTTTTAGCATTTATTAATAGTCCTGCATCATGTGACCATTTACAGAGTTGATTAAAGTCAATTTGCATGAGTTCAATTGCAATTTTTAGATCTTTATGTGATATGACCAATGCCGTATCATCTGCGAATACAAAATGTTTCACAAAAGAGAAAAGTTTTTTCATTATGGTTACATAAATTATATATAGTGTAGGTCCTAATATGGAACCTTGTGGAACTCCTGCAGATACATTTTTTGTTTTACTAAAAGTATTATTTATTTTGATACATATTTTTCTATCTGTAAGATAATCTTTAAATAAATTTAACACATTTCCTCTTATTCCAATTTTTTCTAGTGTTTTAAGCAGTTTTTTGGAGTTAATTGTGTCAAAAGCTTTAGAGTTATCAATAAATAAAACAATAACATGTAATTTATTATTCAATTGGTTATTTACGTAATTGGAAAAATCTTGCAGTAGTTTTTCAGTATTTTTTTTTCTTTGGAAACCATATTGACTTGGATCAATGATAGAGAATTTTTCAATATAATTATTTAATTTATTTGATAAAAATTTTTCAAGAATTTTTTCTAATGCTGGTAGAATACTAATAGGCCTATAATTTCCCAGTTCAATGTGTTTTCCACCTTTAAATATTGGTCTAGTAATACTACATTTAAATTCTTGTGGAATTTTTGATTGATTTATTATCAAATTTATTAAATGAGTAATTATTGGCCCAAGAGTTTTTATATTTCTTTTTAAATCAAACATTCTTATATTGTCAATACCTGTGCTTTTAGAGTTTTTCATTTTTTTAACAATGTTTTCAATATCGGTTATAGTAGCTCTTGGTATATATAAACTGTGAGGTAGTTCTTCCAGTACTATATTAGTAGCTTTGTGATTGCATTTATGTAACATGTTGCTGATGCTATCCGAGAAGTAATTCACAAAATCATTTGACACAGAATCCTCAGTTCTATCTTTTAACATATATCGTGTTATAGTTTGATCACAATCGTTTTTGGGTTTACGTCCTAAAATATTATTTATCTCGTCCCAGGTTTTTTTTGTATCATTAAAACAGTTTTTAAATTTATTATTATAGTAGTTCGTTTTATCTTTATTTATGAGTTTATTGACAAGGTTTCGTGTTTTTTTATATTCTGTTTCATATGTTTTGTTTGTTGGTGTACTTTTCCATTTTTTATAAAGTTTATCCCTTTTATTTATATGACATAATAATTCACTGCTTACCCATTCATTTATTGCATAAGGTCGTGTATTCGGTTTTTTGCACTACATGATGATGACAAGTAGATTTGCAGGAGTCACTGATAAGGTTAGAAATTATGATTTTGTGTTTGAATTTAAAGCAAGTTATTCTGCACAGAGAACGTGGATAACAGTTTCACTTATGGATTCCACTAAGCTCTATTCGTTTTACTGGAACTGGATTGAGATGATATAGAAATGAACAGTTTTAACGGTTAACACAATAAGCGTAATTTGGACAGGTAAATGTATATATGTATTATTGCGTTAAGAAAGTAAAGGTAATGTTGGTAAAAGGTAGAGGTTAGTAGGAGAATGATACAGTTAAATATCACCGAATTGAAAGGGTGGATTTAGGGGGGGGCACGTTCCCCCCCCCAGATGGTATTCTTGTGTACTGTGGAGATTCCATCACAGTACATACTTAGAAGCTAAAACTGTCTTTTTTAAACATTTAATTTTTCAATTGTTTTGACACTTTCATAAACCTTCCTATACATACTTGTAGAAATAAACTTGAAGTATGATACTTCAAGTTTATTTCTAACAGTTATTGATGATTTTTTGCCGGTCCGCCTCTTGTGCCCACCCAGAAAAAAATCTTAACAGTAATCGTTGATTTTTTTGCGCGTCCTTCCCTTGTGCCCCCCCCCCCCCCCCCCCCCCCCAAAAAAAATCCTAACTAAATTGTTGATTTTTTTTGCGCGTCCGCCCGTTGTGCCCCCCCAGAAAAAAATACTAACAGTAATTGTTGATTTTTTTGCCCGTCCACCCCTTGTGCCCCCCCCAGAAAAAAATCCTAACTAAATTGTTGATTTTTTTGCGCGTCCGCCCCTTGTGCCCCCCTCCCCCCCAGAAAAAATACTTACAGTAATTGTTGATTTTTGTGCCCGTCCGCCCCCCCGTTAATTTTTTTGCCCGTCTGCCCCTTGTGCCCCCCCCCTCAGAAAAAAAATCCTGGATCCGCCCTTGCCGAATTGGACAGGGATATATTGGCTCAGTTGTTAGAGCACCGGCAAGTTATAGGCCTGGGTTAGAGTCCTAGATGTGACCGTATCTTTTTTCTAATTTTTCCGTTTCAGATTTTCGATTGAGTTTCACTGATATTGTCTTAATTAAATTTTTAAATTTGTAATCATTCATTGACTAAATGACCTGAGGAAAAGACCGTAGGGAATATAAATAAATAAATTAAAACAAATGAATTATTAAAATAACATTTATTTATTTAACATTATATAAGAATCAATAGACAGAGTTTACACTGTTCAATTAAACAATAATTGGTCTCGCCTTTTAAAAAGCAATGCATTCCTTCCAAAAACAGTAAATTCTTACACCAAACAGGCAAAACGAAAATTCTGTAATTAAATTATAATTCATAAATATATTATGAAATAATGTAATGTCAACCTGTCAAAGATGAATTTTAAAAAGTATTTTTTGTATTTACATAAAAAAATTATAAAAAACAGTACAAAAAGGAATGTTTCAATTCAAAACATGAATTAACTTAAATATTATGTAAAATTGAAAACTGTTTCCCTTAAATACAATCCATTTTTAAATACAGAAAAAATTAATGTTTGTTATAATAGTTCTGCATTTCTTAAAAGTAAATAATGCTTCTTACATTGTGCAATTTTTTAAATTCAAAATAACAAAATCAAATGATTAATTTTCTCGAAAACTGTTGAGCACCAGTAGTTTACGCACCTTTTTTTTCAAAATCCATAAAAAATTTATTAAAAAAAAGGGAAATCACAAGCATAAAAGTGGAATCTAATAGACCGTATGCGTTAAATACAAATTACAATAAAAATTATTTCATTTAAAATGATTTATTTTTAATTTTAAAAATGAAAATCTAATAATATAAAATAATATTAATAAAGCGCAGTTTTGTGTTATTTCAAGTGCGAAAAGCTACGTATTTATAAATACATCCATAGAGTTAAAACGATGTACACCTTAAAATTCCACACTGAAAGGTGTGGAAATTTCACTCTGACAGGGTGTGGAAATTTCACTCCGACAGGGTGTGCAAATTTCACTCAACAGGGTGTGCAAATTTCACTCTGACAGGGTGTGTAAATTTCACTCTGACAGGGTGTGCAAATTTCACTCTGGCAATTTCACTAGACAGGGTGTGCAAATTTCACTCCGACAGGGTGTGGAAATTTCACTCTTGACAGGGTGTGGAAATTTCACTCTTGACAGGGTGTGGAAATTTCACTCCGACAGGGTGTGCAAATTTCACTCAACAGGGTGTGCAAATTTCACTCTGACAGGGTGTGTAAATTTCACTCTGACAGGGTGTGCAAATTTCACTCTGGCAATTTCACTAGACAGGGTGTGGAAATTTCACTCTGACAGGGTGTGGAAATTTCACTCCGACAGGGTGTGGAAATTTCACTCTGACAGGGTGTGGAAATTTCACTCTTGACAGGGTGTGCAAATTTCACTCCGACAGGGTGTGCAAATTTCACTCAACAGGGTGTGAAAATTTCACTCTGACAGGGTGTGTAAATTTCACTCTGACAGGGTGTGCAAATTTCACTCTGGCAATTTCACTAGACAGGGTGTGCAAATTTCACTCTGACAGGGTGTGTAAATTTCACTTTGACAAGGTGTGCAAATTTCATTCTGACGGTGTGCAAATTTCACTCTGACAGGGTGTGCAAATTTCACTCTGACAGGGTGTGGAAATTTCACTCCGACAGGGTGTGGAAATTTCACTCCGACAGGGTGTGGAAATTTCACTCTGACAGGGTGTGGAAATTTCACTCCGACAGGGTGTGCAAATTTCACTCAACAGGGTGTGCAAATTTCACTCTGACAGGGTGTGTAAATTTCACTCTGACAGGGTGTGCAAATTTCATTCTGACAGGTGTGAAAATTTCACTCTGACAGAGTGTGCAAATTTCACTCTGACAGGGTGTGCAAATTTCATTCTGACAGGTGTGCAAATTTCACTCAGACAGAGTGTGAAAATTTCACTCTGACAGGGTGTGAAAATTTCACTCTGATGCTTCAGACTAATGCCAAAAAACAAATATTCCCCGGTCAAACTTAATATAAATCGTTTTTTTTTATATATATTTTATATAATTTTTTTTTTTTAATTATATATTTTGACAGAAACAATATTCATGCTGGAAAATTGCAGAAAAAAGACTACTAACGTAGACAAATTTCCATGCTTTAAGGATGATATATGGCCGGAATTTCAGTAATTTTAAGTAAATATAGGTCAGTAAGGTAGTAAATATAGGTTAAGTAAATATATTCATAGGTCAGCTTAATCTGAGCTCCAACACGACGACGTGACATGTAAAAATCTTAGTGAGCTTAAAAGAGCAACTGAAATTCCGTCCATAATGAAATTAACCTTAAACAAATGCACAATTTGACATAGTTAACTTTGCGGCTGGTCAAATGAGGAAATAATGACATCATGTTTTTTATTTTTGTTGTATAAAACGATACGCAATGAAAAACAAAAAACTGACTGATGTTGAAAACCAGCGTGAGGACAAATTGCCTTCATTAACAGATGCGATAAACCCTTGACTGCAAAGTTAAGTGTGTCAATCAGTAAAATGGCAAATCATGCACAAATCTGTTGCAAGTACGATTTATGTAGCTCTTTAGTTAAAAAATATAAATAGCTCATGGATTAGTTTTGCTTGACGAGGACATCTCTACAATCCAACATAAAATTGTTAACGAATTCCATTATTTATGTGCAAGAGTCCCAACAGCCTGGAACCAGTGGGACTATGGCAACCTCAATTTGGATAATGTTGGGATGTTGAAGTAAGTGGGTTGAGGAAGGAAAATATTACATATGAACTGAAAAATCATCAGATAGTGTAATAAACATTTTATAATGTAATTATATATATTTTAACAAATCAGTTTAGTTGGTTCCTTATCAAGAGAACGGCATATTATAGAATGCGTACAAAAATATTTCTAAAGCGTACAATAAAACACCAACTGTAGACATATTTATATTTAGCAAATTCAGGTATTATTTGCTGATACCAAAAATAAGGCATACACTATTGAAAATAGTACAAAATGTCTAATTTTTTCAAACAAAACATTCTATTGCACAAAAATTTACATAATCACTGGAGCGACCAAGCGAAATAAATAAATTTGCCTCGATTGCTCGAGATATCCAAGATGATAATTTTTTTAAATTTTTCGCCAACATTAAAAAAATCATACCTTCGAATTTTAACATGGAGACATAAAAACTTATTATAGTGCTATATAGCCAATGAATTAACCTGTGTTTTACCGTTTATGTCATATTTGTAGGATTTATAAAAAAAAATTTGAAAAATCGTAAAGTTTATAACCGCGCAAATCCTGCATGTTGTTACTTTGAAACTGCCGTGAGGGATACTTATTCGAGCCAACATAGAATATGTTCGATTTTTGTATGTTGTCTGTGATATACTTGATTGTGAAAGGTGCATATATCTATGGAAAAAGGACTTAATTTTAACCGTAAACAGCTGATCAAAAATTCGGCAGAAAAAAATATTTAAAAAAAAAAAATTATATCGTTCTAAAATAGTCTACGAAGTTCGGATTTGCGACATCTATGGTCATAATAGATAAAGCATTTCAATAGCTTGGTTTTAAAATAAATGGCTGGCCATGGAAATGTTTTCAATAATTACAATAAATGTTTCAATGTGGTCCAATTTTGGACCGCTATCAATCTAAAAAAATATAAATGTCACATTTTTCGACCATAATCGCTCCAGTGTGGTTTTTATAATATTAAAATATAATAATTTTTTTTTTTAAATTCATAAATGGAGTTAGAAATGTGAAAATATTATAACCTATTTAATCCACATTAAAAAAATAAAATATAATAAAAATTATGTGCAAAATATATTACAATATGTTATTATATACAGCAAAAAGCATATTTTGTATTGGCATACTTAGATATGAAGGTGCACAATCTACTGGTAAAATCGCATTCAAAGTTATCTAATGAAATACAAGTTCGTTTAAGTCTGCTTTGTTCCTATGTACAAGATTTTACCTTTGTTTACAACATTAAAAAGAGAAGCAATTTAAGAAGAAACAGTTTAAAATGAAGAAGAAAAAATGCTACCACTGATTTAAAATAGAAATCCCACATTTAATCAAATGTAGATTATTTTTGCAATGGCGATACGCTTAACTCTCAAACACTCAATAATTCTTGATGCAGTGTTAATTTGTTTGGATTTTACTGGTGTTGCCATAAGACAGGCAGCGATATTCCCACAAATGTTAAAGACTTGGTCTTGATGCAGTTTCGCCAATAGACAAACAAGATGGCAGCGATAGTCCCAAGAATATTTAATTTAATGAACAATTGGTCTTGACGCAGTGTCGCTTATATTGTTTTTGCTTGGATATTGCTGGTGTTGCCAGTAGACAAACAAGATTGTGAACAAGATGGCAGCGATAGTCCCAAGAATATTTAATTTAATGAACAATTGGTCTTGACGCAGTGTCGCTTATATTGTTTTTGCTTGGATATTGCTGGTTTTGCCAGTAGACAAACAAGATTGTGAACAAGATGGCAGCGATAGTCCCAAGAATATTTAATTTAATGAACAATTGGTCTTGACGCAGTGTCGCTTATATTGTTTTTGCTTGGATATTGCTGGTTTTGCCAGTAGACAAACAAGATTGTGAACAAGATGGCAGCGATAGTCCCAAGAATATTTAATTTAATGAACAAATGGTCTTGACGCAGTGTCGCTTATGGTATTTGCTTGGATTTTGCTGATTTTGCCAGTAGACAAACAAGGTTTTAAACAAGATTGCAGCGATAGTCCCAAGAATGTTTAATTTATTGAACACTTGATACAGTGTTGCTTGTAGCAAATACAATTATTTGCTTGGATTTTGCTGGTTTCGCCAATAAGCCAATAAGATTTTATACAATGTATAGTCCCAAGGATGTTTAACTTATTCTCGATGCAGTGTTGCTTATATTGTATTTGTTTGGATTTTGCTATCGCCGCCAGTAGGCAGACAAGATTTTGGAGTTTAACTTGCTGAAGTCATCTGGTCTGATATGAAGATGTCGTCTTTTATGTGTCTCTTGTGCCGTCGGGAATTTGATGATGTAGGTGTCGCCACTACGCGAACAAGAATTTATAAACAATAGTGGCGATGATTCCTAGAATGAGCGGTACTACCCAGGACCCCAGTGAACTGAAACATAGCAACACTCCACACAGTCAGAAAAGAAGAAAAAATAATAATAATAAAAGCAGGAAGGCGCACACAGCGAGGAAATGAGAATAATACATAATATAATACAATACTAATGTATCGCATATCTGAATAACAATACATCTGTTCCAAGTTCAAGGTTTATTTCATGAATTATTTAAGAGAGCTGTATTCAAATTGGTTGGCCATATTGATTCTAAATAAACCAGCTTTTTTTACATTAACTCCACACAGGAGGCCCTGAGGAAAATAATTTCCCTCAGGGCCTATGTCATCTTTGTAGATGCTGTGTGGAGGGTCTTTTTGAGGAAAGAAAGGAATGAACATTGGTCTTGAAGAGACCCATGTTGTAGGAAGGAGGAAACATAGGGGCCGGCAAATCGTTCCACAGCCGAGCTGTTGAACACAAGAACGAGTCGAAGAAGCGACCCGTTCTCATGTGACAAATGTCAACCGTGTACATATGTTGGGCACGCGTTTGGCGTGTTTCCCGACTATGCGAGATCAATGACGCCAGTTCCTCGGAGCATCTTCCATTGTAATACCGGTAGAACAAGGATAGCATTCCCACCCGACGCCTGTGATCTAAAGATTGCAATCCGTCTGTTAAGATGGGAGAATCTATCAAACGGACCGCACGTTTCTGCACAGAGTCAAGTATATGTTTCAGGTATTTTGGAGCTCCAGACCAGAGGTGGCTGCCATATTCAACCGTGGGGCGCACATGTGACTTCATATAATAGGAAACTATCGGTAAAAGCGAACATTTGAAGTCAATTTTATGGTAAAACATTTTTTGATTTAAACTCTCGTTTTCGAGTAAATCTTACAATATGTGAGGCGGGTTTGGGTACCGCCGCCCCGGGAAACATTTATTGGATAACCAACACCTCTACCATAGGTCACCCCAAGTGGTTCACTACCTTTGGTGACTTCGCAGTGGTGCCCGGGTTTATGGGATGAGCTTTGTCCAGGTCTTGGCGGCAGATGCGTCTGCCCACCTGACATGTGGCGGGCAGGATCTAGAGAGGTCTTTTATCCTCACCGCGGTTGCAGGGATGGATTCGTACGTCCGTTACTCCTGGACACGCCAACCCCCAGATTCCTACCCACCCCTCATACCTATTTCCTTCCCAGAACTTCCCCTCCTCCCTTTCCTTAAAAAAACCCTCTACATCCCCTAAGATGACATAGGAGGTCCTGAAGAAAATTATTTTCCTCTTGGAGTTTTGAGGTGAAATTTTAAATAAAGTCAACACCAGCTGTTAAATGCATTTTAAATTATGTCAATTGTAGACCCAGCTTCCCAAAGTTTTTTTTAACCAGTTGACATAAAAAAATAGTTTCCAGACACCATGTATAAGATATTTGCAGTTTTTTTTTAATCTTAAATTAATTTAAATTTTGAACATTGTTATAAATAATACCATCAGCCAGATATCAAACTTTAAATTTTTTTTCGGTTTTAGATAATTTTTAAAACAAACATCAATAATTTTTTGTGAAAAAATCCCTATTATACAACGTGTCCGGAAACTCGTAGTACAAGCGGGAAACTGGTGAATCTACATCACGTAGAAAACCCAAAAAACTTTTTTTTTTCGAGCTGAGCATTTTGATTTTCATTTTTTTTTTTTTTCTATTTTTCCACTTTTTCGGCAACTAAAGGGTTACAAAAAAATTTAAGCCCGGTTTACCCTTCGATGCATTTTATAAGACTTACACAGCTGAAATCAACCCCCTAGTGAATTTTTTTTTTTCAAATTTAACCAAAAAAATTCCAACTCAGACCCGATTTACTCGAAAACGAAAGCTCAAATCAAAAAAGTTATATCACAAATCGACTCCGAATGTGATGTAGATGTACCAGTTTCCCGCTTGTACTACGAGTTTCCGGACACCGTGTATAAGTATTTATCAAAAATTGGGCCCAAATCAACTAGATTATTCGTTATCAAAGGGTTCATCAAACATTTTCTATATCAATGATCAGTTTTTACTTATACTTTAAACATAAAAATTCTATGATATTTTAACACAATTTATGTAAATATTCTCATTTCTCCGAGTCTGCGAAACATCAATGCAAGAAAAATCACAAAATAATATATGCTAAAACACAGTGCTACACAAAAAAACATTTGAGGTAAATTAAATTTTCATTATTTGTTTTTGGGGTGTTATGCCGTGTTGCGGTACCTCCTTCTTTAGCCAACGTTTTGGACAGTGTTGTAGTGTTCATCATCGACACATCTGCCGGATCTGCCCTGATGATGGACACTGCAACGCTGTCCGAAACATTGGCCAAAGAAGGAGTTAGCGCAACACGGCATAACACCCCAAAAACAAATATCGAAAATACTTTTGGTCGTCAAAATCTAAAAACATATATTACAGGTAAAACATGAATGAACTAGAATTTAAAAAAATTTTATAAGAACAAGTCTGTTTTTATAACTTTTGAAGGTTATTCCCATCAATGTAAAATATCATTAAAGAATAGGATAATAATAATAATTTAAACAAACAAATGAAAGAGAACAAGACACCGAAAAATAGAAAAAGACAATGGTCGCAAATGGGACTCGAACCCAGAAACTCTTGTCTAATGGGGATGGGTGCCTCTACCAATTCGGTCATTGCCACATTCCATTAAATCGTCATAATTGTCAATCTCAAAAATTTTGTTAATTCTAAAATTTGAAATATGAGATTGACAAATATGACGGTTTGATGGAAAGTGGCAATGGCCGAATTGGTAGACGCGCCCGTCCCGGTAAGGTAAAAGGTTCTGGGTTTGAGTCCCAGTTGCGACCATTATTTTTTTCATTTTTCTGTGTCTTGTTCTCTTTCATATGTTCGTTTGGATTATTGGTGTTACCTTCTTCTTCAATGATGAATTTTAGATAAAATTTTATTATTTTATTTTCAGAATCGAAAAAAAATAATACCATTCACAATAATTAAAATAAATATTTGCGTGATGGTGGTGTAAAAGGAAGTATTGAATGAGGTAAGGTTTTTTTATATACAGAGTTCGAAAACTAGTGGTGCATGCCGGTAGCTGGTAAATCTACTTCACACAAAACTATATATGTACAAACCTTGAATTTACTTGAAAACGAGAGCTCATATCAAAAAAGTTATTCCACAAAATCGATTGGAAACGTGATTTAGATTCACAAGTGGTGTTCCTGTGTGAACCATTAGTTTACGAACACCATGTATATTGTTGTATCAGTGTTGGGCTGAATAAAAGTTATACCACACAATCGATTGGAAATGTGATTTAGAATCACAAGTGGTGTTCCTGTGTGTACCACTAGTTTACGAACACCATGTATGTTGTTGTATCAGTGTTGGACTGAATAAAAGATATACCACACAATCGACTGGAAATATTTTTTTTTTTTTTTTACATTAACTCCACACAGGAGGCCCTGAGGAAAATAATTTCCCTCAGGGCCTATGTCATCTGGGATGCTGTGTGGAGGGTCTTTTTGAGGAGAAGAAGGAATGAACATTGGTCTTGAAGAGACCCATGTTATAGGAAGGAGGAAACACAGAGGCCGGCAAATCATTCCACAGCCGAGCTGTTGAACACAAGAACGAGTCGAAGAAACGACCTGTTCTCATGTGACAAATGTCAACCGTGTACAAATGTTGGGCACGCGTTTGGCGTGTTTCCCGACTATGCACCGGTGCCGAAGGGATCAATGATGCTAGTTCCTCGGAGCATCTTCCATTGTAATACCGATAGAACAAGGATAGCATTCCCACCCGACGCCTGTGCTCTAAAGATTGCAATCCGACTGTTAAGATGGGAGAATCTATCAAACGGACTGCCCGTTTCTGGAGTCTTCTTTTCTTAGAGTCGAGGGTATTTTTCAGGTATTTTGGAGCTCCAGACCAGAGATGGCTGCCAAATTCAACCGTGGGGCGTACTTGTGATTTGTACAAGGTTAGCAGTTGTGTACTATTAAAGTATCTGCGGGCCCTGTACAGTACGCCCAGCTTTTGGGAGGCTAACTTTACTCTGGCTTCGATGGAGCCCCGATTTAGATTCACAAGTGGTGTTCCTGTGTGTACCACTAGTTTACGAACACCATGTATATTGTTGTATCAGTGTTGAACTGAATAAAAGTTATACCACACAATTGACTGGAAATGTGATTTAGATTCACAAGTGGTGTTCCTGTGTGTACCACTAGTTTACGAACACCATGTATATTGTTGTATCAGTGTTGAACTGAATAAAAGTTATACCACACAATTGACTGGAAATGTGATTTAGATTCACAAGTGGTGTTCCTGTGTGTACCACTAGTTTACGAACACCATGTATATTGTTGTATCAGTGTTGAACTGAATAAAAGTTATACCACACAATTGACTGGAAATGTGATTTAGATTCACAAGTGGTGTTCCTGTGTGTACCACTAGTTTACGAACACCATGTATATTGTTGTATCAGTGTTGAACTGAATAAAAGTTATACCACACAATTGACTGGAAATGTGATTTAGATTCACAAGTGGTGTTCCTGTGTGTACCACTAGTTTACGAACACCATGTATATTGTTGTATCAGTGTTGAACTGAATAAAAGTTATACCACACAATCGACTGGAAATGTGATTTAGATTCACAAGTGGTGTTCCAGTGTGTACCACTAGTTTACGAACACCATGTATATTGTTGTATCAGTGTTGGACTGAATAAAAATTAAGACGTTTTGGGGATAAATGGCAAGGATATTTTTTTGGTAAATCTGTTTAAATTACAGTTTGACAACTAACATCAGAAAAAAGTGTGGGCGCCTCAATTATTTAAATCGCTTTGAATGGCAACACCAAGATGGTGCAAATTTAAAAGAATGTAACTTAAAAGCACTGTGATCCATGTCCATATTTTTCACATTACATAAAAATGCTGTTCTGAGGTCTACATCATATTTTAACTTGTTTAATCACAGGAGACCCAAATTGTCCCAAAACATCATATGCCGTTATAATAACAGGAGACCCAGATTGTCCCAGAGCGACCGTGCATTATTAAACGTTAGATATCTCTCTTCCTGTCACGTGATTTCTTTTATGATGGAAAGCGAAAGAAATGCTTCTCATTGCTTTAGGAATATACGAGCTATGTTATTCAGATGTTTTACAAACCCGATCATCTTACGATAAGATAAATCTTTTTACCTACTGACAAAATGCGCCCAATTTTTTAAAGAATTGACTGTAAATTAAAAAGTAACTAATTTTCAATGTACATTTGTTACTTTAATTTTGAATTTTTTGCGACAGGTTTCGACACGTCTGTGTCATTCACGAGCAAACTTAAAATAAACTTAAAAATTATATACAGCTACAAAAATTCATTAGATGGGGGTAGTGGGAGAGGGAGAACGGTGGGAGGAGTCAACATTACATGGAAACATCGTAAGTAAAGGTGATTTACACGGTGCTATTATTTTATTAACTAAATTAATTTTCGATTTAATTTTTTTGTTAATTTCTTAAAGTTTCTAAAGCGCACAAATTAAAATATGAATTTACATTGTGTTTAAACTTAGTTTTTTTCTTTTTTGAAGCTATGGCCTGTCTGTATTAGATGGTTAGCAAACTTGAGAGTAGTTATTAACAAAGTTCATGTTCCCTGATTCTAGAATTTAGTTAATAAAATAATAGCACCATGTAAATCACCTCTACTTACGATGTTTCCATGTAATGTTAATAAATTAATGTTTTATAAGTTATGTTATTATATACTATTTGCTATTATACATTATATGTACAAAGAAATGGAAATAAATAAAGTTTAAATATATGTTGACTCCTCCCACTGTTCTCCCCCTCCCACTACCTTAGTACTTGTATAGAATTTGTAAGTTTGCTCGTGAATGACACGGACGTGTCGAAACCGGTCGCAAAATTTTAAAATTAAAGTAACAAACGTACATTGAAAATTAAAACTCTTCAAAACAAAAATGTCTAGTAATTGTTACATAGTTAATGCCCAAGAAATATAAAAAAATAAAAATAAACTATTTGAGGTTATGAATACACTGTTGCCAGATTTATTACCGGTAATCTAAGACAACCGATAACACAAGGTACTGTTCATAAAAACCTGGGAAAATATTCAAAGGTCAGTGGTTACCACATTTTACGACTTATGTGTATATGAGAATTATGACATAGAAAGGTAAAAAATAAAGAGTTATTACAGAAATAAATTACAGCTCGTTTTACAGTGTCAAATGGTTGAATTGTTTGACAAGCAAATTAATATGGTACAATTGTATGAGGATACTGTATATTAAACAGTACTGTTCCCAGTGGCAGTAACTATCCAATCCACTTAGGTGTCGTCCATTAATCACGTGAGGCTCGAAAGGGGGAGGGAGGGGTTCGGAAAAAAATCACGAAATATCACAAGGAGGGGGGGGGGGGGGGTTGGGATATGAGATATCACGTGTATTTATTTATTTGTTGAACGCACGATTTCTAAACTAGACTCACCGTTGCCAGGAAACGATTTCCCCGCACGTTGCGACAACCGCTTTTGACACCGAATACATGCGTAAATCGTTACCGCGTATGTTTTGCCTTAAAACAATGTCTAAACTAGGAGATCTGTATAAAGACCTATTTGCAGAGTATAAAATCCTAGTGTAGCTCAGAAAGAATTTAATGAGTTGTGGTCTGATGCAAAACAAAAATATACCACAAAAGAAGAATTGACAGAAAATATTTTGAAAATTTCAATATACTTTGTACGTAAAAATACACAAGATTTTGGGTAGGGGGGGGGGTTAAAAAGTTCCTAAAAAACATCACGTGATTATGATTGATGTTTGACCCCTTACCTTGTTTTTTTAACACTAACAGTAACAGAATAACAACTTTTTCAACAACCAATCATTACATAGTATAAAATGAAGTCGCTCAAAATGTATGTGCTCGTTAATCTTTTAAACTACGCAACGGATCTTCATGCGGTTTTCACCAATAGATAGAGTGATTGAAGAGGAATGTTTATATGTATAATACATGTAAATTATATTAGAGAAAAGCCGAGAAATTCAAAGAAAACATATTTTTGTGCGATTTAAAACGGCTGGCGGGCCGTACTATAGTCACTTTTGAAATTCGTTCTACGGAAGAAATTGGAAAATAGATGTCCTAGAGTAAGTAGGTAGTTGATTTTCCCTTTTCAAATATCCAGTGTTGCATTACAAGCATTGTATAATTAGTGGCGATCGCTCGAATTGCATTACATAGTATAAAATGAAGTCGCTCAAAATGTATGTGCGCATAGATCTTTTAAACTACGAAACAGATTTTCATGCGGTTTTCACCAATAGATAGAGTGATTCAAGGGGAAGGTTTATATGTATAATACATGCTTATTATAGTAGAGAAAAGCCGAGAAATTCAAATATTCAATTCAGGCAGCTGGCAAGCGGGTGATGTGGATTTTATAAAGGTTGGGTAATGGCGTTGTGTTTCGTTAGCCACAGCAACGTGTGGCCGGGTCTGCTAGTAGGTAATAATTCTCTTCACGAGTTCATGTCAATCACAATGTAATATTTTTGTAACCATATTCTTTTTCTCTTCTGAGGAAAGAGGAAGGAATGAAAATTGGTCTTGAAGAGCCCCATGTTGTAGGAAGGAGGAAACACAGAGGCCGGCAAATCGTTCCACAGCCGAACTGTTGAACACAAGAACGAGTCGAAGAAGCGACCTGTTCTCACGAGACAAATGTCAACTGTGTACACATGTTGGGCACGTGTTTGGCGTGTTTCCCGACTATGCACCGGTGTCGAAGGGATCAATGAAGCTAATTCCTCGGAGCATCTTCCATTGTAATGCCGGTAGAACAAGGATAGCATTCCCACCCAGCGCCTGTGCTCTAAAGATTGAAATCTGTGCCAAATTCAACCGTGGGACGCACTTGTGATTTGTACAGGGTTAGCAGTTGTGTACTATTAAAGTATCTGCGGGCTCTGTACAGTATGCCCTGTTTTTGGGAGGCTTTTGGTTTCTGGCTTCTTCGATGGAGCCCCCATATCTGAGCAGGTCACTTAGAGTTACACCAAACATATCAATGGAGGACCTGTTAGGAAGATTGCTTCCGTTGAAGGAGACTAGATGAAGTATCACGAAAGGTAACAATTATTTTTGCTAATGTCTTGTTTTGATATTCTGGTCTGTCATGAGTTGACCTATCGATTCTTGATAGTCAAAAATAAATTAGACTTGACATTGATCAGCGAATTATTTGGAAGATAATAATTATCAAAACCGGTTGCATCACTTAGATCAGCTGCGTCCGATATCAAATCACAAAAATTTATATTTGTACGATAAGGCAAAACACACAGTGATTGTGGATTGATAGTGACAATATCCATAAGGCAAAACATTAATAGTGATTATTTATATTATATTTTTATTTGCATCACTTTTATGAAGTAATCTTATATATAAAAATCAAAGATATTGAAATTCAAGAGACATGCTTTGATGTCCGCCCAAACGTCGGTGGACTAATACCTAATGGGAATAGTTAGAATACGGAAAGAATTCGTTCATTTAGTTGATTTTATGAAGGTGTGCTGTAGTATTGGTTAACACATGTAGTTTGAATACGGAAAGAATTTGTTCATTTAATTGATTTTTTTAAGGTGTGCAGTAGTATTGGTGAACAATATAGTTTGAATACGGAAAGAATTCATTCATTTAGTTGATTTTTTCAAGGTTTGCAGTAGTATTGGTTAACAATATAGTTTGAATACGGAAAGAATTCGTTCATTTAGTTGATTTTTTTAAGGTGTGCAGTAGTATTGGTTAACAATATCAGCAACGTCAGGAATCACAGTCCCACCCAGTAAGCGGATAGCACATCTATTATATTTCAATATCTACACATATAAAAATCAAAATATGTTTGTTTATGGGTTTGAATGTATGTCCGCTATGCGTTGCTAAACCATTCATCCGATTACGATGAAGCTTTGGGGATTTGATGTGCGCATGCCCGCGATGGTTTCTGTATACGTGAGCTCCGGCATCATGAAATTATGCATTGCTAAACCGTTCATCTGATTGCTGTGAGCATGTCCACGAAGGTTTCTTTATATATACTGGTGAGCTCTGGCATTATGAAAATTGTATAAAAAAATTGCAATAGGTGGCACGCGAGCTGTTTGAAAACTGAATGTACAGGGACCGAATGTGTGGAATGCGGGAGGGGGGTTCGTGGGACGGGGGAAGCGGGAGAGGGGAGTGGGGAGAAGGCAGAGTAAGAACGCGTGATGGGAAAGGGATGAGGTAGAGGAATAGGAGGCGGAAGAAGAATGGGACGAAGGGAAAGGACACGCAGGGAGAAACAATATTTTTATTAAATGGTATAACAAAGCATGCCGGAAACTACAAACCCAGAAGCTAGCATATTTTGATTTTTATATATAAAGATTTCCCCCTAAAACCATGCGAGCGAAGCCGCGGGTAAGAGCTAGTCTTTGATAAAAATTAATGTTTGTTTGTTCATATTTTATGCGTTGCCATACCGTTCAACCGATTGCGATAAAACTTTGGCAATTTGTTGTGCGCACCCCCGCAAAGGATTCTACAGAAGAGCCTCGATAATCCGGACCCGGTGGACTTCGGTGCACGCTGTAATCCGGACGGGTGCGTGCGGGTCAAAACGTGTCAATATTCAATCATTTGCCATCACTCGTTAATTAACATTTAGTTTTTTTTTTTTTTCATGTTAAGTGCCCAAATTTCTTACATGTTTGGATTTCGTATAAGTACATTTGTACGTACATACATATTCTTGTCTAAATTGACTTTAAATTTTTACTTTAATAAATGAAACCCAAGTTAAAAATGTGTTTTATTCCTATTAAAAAATTGCATGCTATAATCCGGACGCCTCGATAGTTCGGAAGGGGTCTTGTTTTTCCTTATCCGCATTAGCGAGGCCCTACTGTATATGTAATGGTAAGCTCTGGCGTTATGAAATTTGTGTAAATGAAAATGTGTGTATTTCATATATTTTTGCGGCAGAAGGGAAAGGGAGGGTAACGAAGGAGGTGGGCTTCGCGGAAGGGATACGGGGACGCTTAGAAAAGGACATGCAGGGAGAAACAATTTATTTTTTTGAATGGAATTGCAACGCAGGCCGGGTACCAGCTTGAGTTTACATTGTCATCGCTAAAAACGGTAAGTCGTTATAAGCGAAGTTGTTATATAGTTTGTTTCAATTCACATCCTCTGACGTAGGTTGTTGTCAAGAAAAAAAACATTTTGAATTACCAGTTAGTAGAGCTGAGTTGACAAATACGTCGGGTTTCCACCCAGGTGTCGTCAATTTGTCTACTAGGCTGTTTCATTGCAAAAGTAACATTTTCCATTTATAATGATGATAGTAGGAGTTTTTCAAATAGGTTTTTTTTTATATGAACTCCACACATGAGGCCCTGATGAAAAAAATTTCCCTCAGGGCCTATGTCATCTTTGGGGATGCTGTGTGGGGGTTTTTTTTAAGGAAAGGAAGGAGAGGAGAGTTCTGGGAAGGAAAAGGATTAAAGGGGTGGGTAGGAATCTGGGGTTCAGTGTGTCCTGGTCATCCGCCTCAAGACCTAGACAAAACCTCACCCCGTGAACCCGGACACCCCTGCTAAATCACCAAACGTAGCGAACGTTCGCCTCGCCCGATTACACTTTTCGTAACGTTGTCGTCACGCATTCACCAGCTTACTCCCCAAGTCAAGGGTGCGTAAAGAAGTATTACTTCAAAAACGTAAAAGGAGGAAGTATTAATGAAAAAACTGATCAAAAGATAATAATTCTACAACACCAATTATTATTGTACAACAAGTTTATTGTCACGGGAAAGCAATAAAGCTGTGACATTTGTATAGTTGAATTGTTCTGAAAAAGCCAATTTTGACCAAACCTAGAACTTACTAAGATTGCTAATTAAAGAGGGAATGTTGTGAGGCTGAAGGTAGTGGAGAGAGGAAGGAGATGGGGAAGAGGGAGGTGGGGAAGTACTATTAAAGTGGAAGTAGTAAGCTATTCAGATTTGGTCACCAAACCTAGTGGTCTTATACCGATAAGGGCGATGATGAGAGTATCTTCTACTTTGGAACGTGCTACAAACATACTATACATATATTATTATTTTTAATTGATAAACTAATGTTTAAGACAAGATTTTATGCACAGCACAAAGGGTAACAATTATTATAAGCAATAATTATCGGCCTGAAACACTCGCCTACATTGAAAAAATCTTCCAAAAAAAGCTACTTGCCGCCAACGGGACTTGAACCCGTGTCCTTCTGATTGCCGGTCAGGTGCTCTACCACTGAGCTATGTCGGCTTATCTAATACCCGCCAAATAATTCAATATATACTAGTGTTTCATTCAACAATTACTGCTTATTACATTTTTCCACCTGAAAACAACCAACTTTTTCTCACAAAAAATAAAGTTGGTTGTTTTCAGGTAGAAAAATGTAATAAACAGTAATTGTTGAATGAAACACTAGTATATATTGAATTATTTGGCGGGTATTAGATAAGTCGACATAGCTCAGTGGTAGAACACCTGACCAGCAATCAGAAGGACACGGGTTCAAATCCCGTTGGCGGCGTGTATCTTTTCTCCGAAGATGTTTTCAATGAGACGCCGGGATTCGATCCCGCGACCTCCGGATTGCGAGTCAAGAGCCTTACTCCTCGACCACACGGTATATCTATAATCATATCAGTACAATATTGCTTTCTTGTGACAATAATATAAATACAATTACTTTTTCTACTTTTACGTGACAACATTGAGCCAAAAAATTTGCAACCTTGATTAGTAAGCTCACAGTATTATATTGGACCCACACCACTACAAATTTAATTTAAATATATATACATATAATTGAAAACAGCACAAGAGTCCCAAATGACCTGTCAATTAAGAGTAGAAAATATTAAAAATGAAACTACAAAATTTGTAGGCTGGCGACACCACACACTTTAACTGTCAAATATTCTGTTAAAGCACAATGACACTGAATATAATATAGAACACTGTAAATCACATTTTAAAAAGCATTTTTTTGTTCTTCTCAATTCAATTTTAATTCTGAGATCAGTGGATATTTATATTGCAATGAAAAAATAAAATTTTCATGTTTTTGCCTTGTAGTATTGCCATTTGAACTACAGTGGCGCCCTCCTATGTTTTCTACTCCTATTTGACAAACTGTATGTTGTACCCATAGAATAAGGAAGAACACAAGAATTGCCATGTGGGTGTGTTTGGTAAACTTCATATGCATAACTGATTTTCACCATCATTATTATATTTAAATAGGATAGCGATATACGATGTCAGGTTGGTATAAGAGATACAGAGCGCCTGCTAAATGGGCTAAAACCAGTCAGCGGCAACAGTGATTTCCATTAAAATCAAAATGAATTTTATAGTTGTGAGCAAAGATATTGAAATACAAGAGATGTGCTATGATGGCCACCCAACAGTCGGCAGACTACCGTCTAGCGAGAATATTTTGTTTACAGAAAGAATTTGTTCATTTTGTTGATTTTTTTAAAGTGTGTCGTAATATTGATTTAACAATATTCGTGTCACCAGGAAACACAGTCCCACCCAATAAAAACTGCCGATAGCATATCTCTTATATTTCAATAACTTTGGTTGTGAGGCTGAAGGAGTGGGAAAGTGAGGGAGATGGGAAAGGTTAGGTGGAGAAGTATCTGGTCAGCAAAAATGGCTAAAGCCATGTAAAGCAACATTTTCATTACTAAAAGCAGTCTGTCACCAGGGCAATACTTGAAATATCCAATGCTTAATATATAACATCTATTTAGATACTAATTCACACAAAAATTTTAGTATACAGTTAACAACAAAGTTACATAAAATATTTTATATGTGATACGGTATAATTTAACTAGATATCATTTATAGTGATAATATTTAAACTTGCTAAGCGCTTTTTCTAATCTAGACATTTAATTTGGACCCGAAAGCATTGGTTATTTAACTAATATTTATATATATTAAAATCTCGCGTCACAATTTTTGTTCGAGATAAACTCCGAAACTACTTAACCGATTTTGATGAAATTTGGCTTACTGTGTGTAAGTTGGTCCAACTTAAAAAATATGATAGTTTTTACTCGATTACCTCAATATTTATTACTGCAAATTAAATGCTTGTTTTAGGACAATACAAATTATTTGTAAGTTACATAAGTTTCTAATAGATGGCGGTGTGAGTAAATTTATCGACACAACACTTGGTTATCTAGGGCGTTGTGTATCGTTAGCCGCAGCAACATGTGGCGGGGTCAGCTAGCAAAATTATATAATAACAATTTAGTAGCCTTAGCGCCCCCAAACCGAATACGACAGAGGGAAGAAGATGAGATGAGAAATAATAATGATTTCCATAGATCACCAGAAGTTATTAAAGAATTTAATTTTATTCATATCTCAAATGTACTAAACAAAGTAACAATGAACCACTTGCATTAATTTTATTCATATCTCCAATGTACTAAACAAAGTAACAATGAACCACTTGCATTAATTTTATTCATATCTCCAATGTACTAAACAAAGTAACAATGAACCACTTGCATTAATTTTATTCATATCTCCAATGTACTAAACAAAGTAACAATGAACCACTTGCATTAATTTTATTCATATCTCCAATGTACTAAACAAAGTAACAATGAACCACTTGCATTAATTTTATTCATATCTCCAATGTACTAAACAAAGTAACAATGAACCACTTGCATTAATTTTATTCATATCTCCAATGTACTAAACAAAGTAACAATGAACCACTTGCATTAATTTTATTCATATCTCCAATGTACTAAACAAAGTAACAATGAACCACTTGCATTAATTTTTCATTTGAATAAACATAAAATGCAAACAAAAAAAACTTCTGGTGTTTATTGATAAAATAAGAAAATCTGATTTTTTTTATATTTTTACGTCACTACATTAAAAAAAAAAAAACATTTTTTTTGATGAATTTTAATAAGAGACCCCTAGAAACAAAGACGGAAGTGTCCACTTTGTTAAATTGTTGGCAAACTAAAAAAAACGTTTAATCAGTCCGTCAATATGGAAGGAACATTTAATATTATGTTAGTAAACCAGTTTAAGAATAATATTTCAAATCATTTATGTATCTGAATGCCCTAGTTTCTTTAAAAAATGCATTTTTTTGATGGACACTTCCGTTTTTGTTTCAATCATTTGGACACTTGCTGTTTTGTTTCACAAAAGTTGGACACTGCCGGTTTTGATTTAAAAGACAATTTCGAAGATGTTGCAGTCAATGTAAGAAAGCGATATTGAAAAGAAGATTTTTTTTTACAAAAAAATTTATTTGAAATGGAAATAATATGAACAGCTTAGTTCACTTAATGAATTTATCAAATTTAGAAATATTCATAAATTCCGAGAAATTGATGTCAGAATTTTTTAAAATAATGAATTTACATCCACTATGAAATAGAAAATAATAGAAAATTTAACTAAATTATATGATAAAACAAAAATTAACTAAATCATTAATGAGTCTGACACGATTTCTGCTGATCCTTGAATGAATCTATAACAAATATTTATTAAAAAAATATTCACTTGTTATTAATTTGAAATATTATAGCTATCAAATAATTTATTTAGGTTACATCAAATAATTTATTTAGGTTTAGGTCAAAATACATGGCTTAGCTGACTTGATCCATATCCTTACCAAAAATATGTGAACAAATTCAGATAAATCCTCAAATGTCATATTTAGACATTTTGCCTACAACATAACAGCGATTTACCTCTTTTCTTGGTAATGTTTGTCTTCCATTTGTGTGGTTGTTTGACAAGTTTCCTAGCTAATTCTGGTGGCAAAATATCGGGGAAAGCTTCCATTCTTGGAATATGTAACGTCCACTAACAATAAATGGTTATTACAACCCAAAAAATAACTTATCAGTGTACGATTCATTGACGCTTTTGCATGAGTTCGTATGATTTAAAGTATGGCGGCCATTATGAATAAAGCATCCTGATTGGCTATTTGAAAAACTGCCGCTTTTGTTTTGGAAGGAGGTGGACACTGCCGTATTTGTTACAACAAAACTTTAAAGCCAAATTACTATGGTTTAATAACGTTTATGTTACAAACAGACATATCATATTATGGAGATAGAATGAACTTTTCTCTATGAAACTGCATATTCAACTCATTTTTGACGTGTGGTGGACACTTCCGTCTTTGTTTCTAGGGGCCTCATAATTACAGTAGAATCCGGATATAACGACACTCAAGGAACCGGCGATACTTTGTCGTACTAACCGGACGACGCACAAAGCGGCCGGAAAATTTAAGCTTGTTTTTGCATGAGACACGCCAAACTCCTTCGCGAGGATTACATTTGATTCACTGCCTTCAAAACGGTGAAAAATAGCACTTTTTTCTTCAATTGAAAAACACTTTCGCTTCACGGAACTCATTGTGTCGAGCTTTTAACCTAGTCACAACAGATGATAAACACTGACTGTGATCTACGCGTGCTAACAAGGATAGGTGTTAGCGTGCGGAGAGTAGACGAGGCATTGGTGCATAGGTTTGGAAAAAAACACTTTTAAATGGATGAATCATCATTAAAATAGGTCACTTTAAGCTTTTGGTCGCTTAAAACAGAGTCGTATTAAACGGATATGTTTTCCTAGTACCTAACTATAAAACCTAACTTGAGTTTACATTGTCATCGCTAAAAACGGTAAGCCGTTATAAGCGAAGTTGTTATATCCGAATTCTACTGTACATTCTCACAGTAAAAAAAAAATTAAATGCTGCATCTTAGGAATCGTTTGTCTTTAATCGTAGTGCAAGTGGTTCATTAAAAAGAGGTTAATTTAGTATTTGTCTTAGTGTGTTCAGTAGAAATTAATATTTTATGATAGGCGTCAGTGCAAATGACGAAGCAATTTTGAAATGACAAAACAACTTGAAAATGATAAGCTTTGGTTTATTCTAAGCTTAAGATAAGATAAACCAATTAGAGATACATGTGAAATATTTGCTTAGAAACATCGGCCTTTGTTCACCGACCAGGCAACATATAAATTGTTTGTATCTACATGTTTTAAAAAAATAACTATCGACAGAATAATTTTGAAAATCATAAAAATGATTTTGGAAGTGAAATTCTGCTGTCTGCGGGTAAAACTTTTCGGACCATTACAGCTTTTGATCAAATCATCACACGCCGACAAGCATAAGAGCATGACCGTTATGTTTGAAGCTGAAGAAGATTTAAGAAGATTTCAAAATATTTCAGGTAGGCTTCATGTTTCGAAACATCTGACAATATTTTAATTCTCCCTGTTAGGAACAGATTGCTTGTGCATTGATGGAGAACATAGCTAGCGTAGCGTTGGACCATTCAGCTTATAATTATCTTTTTGTTAGCTAACATTTTATACATCCGTTTATATCTATAACGTTTCTCTAAAACTACTGTAAAATCTAAAAAACCAAACAAATCATTGATTCATACAAAGGTTCAGAAACGTAACAAATTTGCGAGTAAGAATGTTATTCGACTTGAAAATGACGTCAACTTGAAAATGACGTCAACTTGAAAATGACGTCAACTTGAAAATGACGTCAACTTGAAAATGACATCAACTTGAAAATGACGTCAACTTGAAAATGATGACAGCTTTAAAACGACGTCAACTTGAAAACGACATCAACTTGAAAATGACGTCAACTTGAAAATGACGTCAACTTGAAAATGACGTCAACTTGAAAATGACGTCAACTAGAAAAATGTCAACATGGAATTTTAATAAGAAGCCGTGTTCCGAGGACTTAGTAAGGTTAGGTCAGAGTGGTTGTGTTTGTGTTGTTTGTACGGCGGAATGAGGGGGGGGCGTATGATGAAAAGAGTCGGTGTTGATTTAGGAGACTTTGCACCTGCTGGTGCCGGTGGAGCTGTCGTCGTTCCACTCCATCTTGGCCTCCTTGGTGTCCTTGCGCTCCGACTCAATCAGCTCTCCGATCTTGTATTTGTTCATCAGGGTTCTGCCAACAACAAAACAAACAAACAACAATTAATCAATATATATTATAAAAGAAAGTCCAAAAAAACGTGCGGTACGCAAAAACTCAGAAACGAGTGCCGGTACGATCAAGAGAGTTATATGGTATGGTAGATCTTTATCCCCCCTAGGGAATAAGGGTATTCGTTTTTACCTAAAGGGCTTGCTTTTAAAGATATAAGGGCTGAAAGTTCTAAGAAGATTAGAAATTTCAAGAAGAGTCTGGAAGATTCCGGAAACTTCTAGAAAATTCGATAAAACTCTGGAATGTTCTGGAAGAAATGGAGGAGTATGTCAGCGAGTCTAGAAGGTTCCGGAAGGTTCAAGAAGGTTCGATAAAGCTGTAGAAAGTTCTGAAAGGAGTGGAGGAGTATGTCGGTGTGTCTAGAAGGTCCCGGAAAATTCTAGAAGGTTCCATAAAGCTGTTGGAAGTCCTAGACGGTTTGATAGGGCAGTACAAAGTTCTGGAAGGAGTGGCGGAGTATGTCGGTAAGCCTAGATGGTTCCGGAAAGTTCTAGAAGGTACGATAAAGCCGTGCAAAGTTCTGGACAGAGTGGCGGAGTAAGTCGGTGAGTCTAGAAGAATCTGAAGGTTCACAAGTGCTTAGAAAATTGTGGATTGAGAAAGTTCTAGAAACTTTCAGAAAAAAGTGACGGTGAGTCTAGAAGATTCGGAATGTTCTAGAAGGTTCGATAGAGCTATACAAAGTTCTGAAAGTGGTGGAGGAGTGTGTCGGTGTGTCTAGAAGGTTCCAGAAAATTCTAGAAGGTTCCATAAAGCTGTGGAAGTTCTAGAAGGTTCTATAGGGCTGTACAAAGTTCAGGAAGAAGTGGCGGTTTATGTCGGTGAGTCTAGATGGTTCCGGAAAGTTTTAGAAGGTTTGATAAAGTTGTAGAAAGTTCTAGAAGGTTCCAGAAGGCTATAGAAAGTTCTGAAAGAAGTGGAGGAGTGTGTCGGTGTGTCTAGAAGGTCCCGGAAAATACTAGAAGGCTCCATAAAGCTGTAGGAAGTTCAAGAAGATTCGATAGGGCTGTACAAAGTTCTGGAAGGTGTGGTGGAGTATGTCGGTGAGTCTAGAAGGTTCCGGAAAGTTCTGGAAAGGTTTGATAAAGATGTAGAAAGTTCTAGAAGGTTCCATAAGGCTGTAGAAAATTCTGAAAGGAGTGGAGGAGTGAGTCAGTGTGTAGAAGGTTCCGGAAAATTCTTGAAGATTCCACAAAGTTGTAGGAAGTTCTAGAAGGTTCGATAAAGCTGTACAAAGTTCTGGAAGGAGTGGCGGAGTAAGTCGGTGAGTCTAGAAGGTTGCAGAAAAGTTCTAGAAGGTTCGAAAAAGTTGTACAAAGTTCTGAAAGGAATGGTTGAATATGTCAGTGGGTTTAGAAGTTTCCGGAAAGTTCTAGAAGGTTGGATAAAACTGTAGAAAGTTGTGATATGAGTGGAGGAGTGTGTCAGTGTGTCTACAAGGTCCCAAAAAAATCTAAAAGGTTCCATAAAGCTGTAGGAAGACCCAGAAGAAGCATGTCGGTGACTAAAGAAGGTTCCGAAAAGATCTAGAAGGTTCGATGAAGCTATAGATAATTCTGGAAGGAGTGGCGGAGTATGTCGGTGAGTCTAGAAGGTTCCGAAAAATTCTAGAAATTTCGATAAATCTTAGAAAGTTTGTGAAGGAGTGGCGGAGTACGCCGGTGAGTCTACAAAGTTCCCGAGTTATAGACGGTTCGATAAAGCTGTAGAAAGTTCTGGAAGGCATGACCGAATATGTCGGTAGGTCTAGGTAAGGTTCGATAAAGCTACATAAAGCTACAAGATCTGGAAGGAGTTACGGAATACGTCAGTGAGTTCAAAGTTCCGGAAAGTTCTACAAGGTTCAGTAAAGCTGTACTAAGTTCTGGGAGGAGTGGCGGAGTATGTCAGTGAGTCCAGAAGTTTCCGAAAAGTTCTACAAGGTTCGATAAAGCTGTAGAAAAATCTATAAGGAGTGGCGAAGTATGTCAGTGAGTCTAGAAGGTTCCGAAACGTTCTATAAATTTCGATAAAACTGTAGAAAGTTCGGGAAGGAGTGGCGGAGTACGTCGGTGAGTCTATAAAGTTCCCGAGTTCTAGACGGTTCGATAAAGCTGTAGAAAGTTCTGGAAGGAGTGGCGGAGTACGTAACGTCGGTGAGTCTAGAAGGTTCCGAAAAGTTCTAGAAGGTTCTATAAAGCTCTAGAAAGTTCTGGAAGGAGCGATGGAGTATATTGGTGAGTCTAGAAGGTTCTAGATAGTTCTGGAAGGTTCCCTAATGCTCTAGGATGTTATGGAAGGAGAAAGTTCAAGAAGCTTTCAGAAATGAGTGGCGGAGAGTGTCAATGAATCTAGAAGGTTCTGGAAAGTTCTAGAAGTTTGGATAATTATATTATAAAAAAAAACAATTTGCATGCCTCTAAAACCCAAAGAAGAGTCCCGGTACGATAACGGGAGTTATATTGTGTGGTAGCCCTCTATCCTCCATCCATGAAAAAAGTTCCCGTTCTTACCTGAAGGGCGTGCTTTTAAAGATATGAGGGCTGGAAGTTTCGCCCCGTTGAAATTTCTAGAACAGTTTTTTTTTGTACGGGGCTACCCATATGGGGTATATAAAGCAAGATCCGTCGTGGATTTGAACGTCAATTCAATCTCACATCAACTCCATGAGCGATGCCGGACACCCCAGTCAGAGTATTCGAGAGCATTCCACAACGTTCCAGAACATCCCGAAACCTTCTGGAAAATTGTGGAATATTCGAGACTAGGGAATGGGGAACATCAATGTGAAACATTCCAGAACACTCTCGAATGTTTTCCTGAGCAAAGCCGGGTAACCCAGCTAGTAATAAATAAAGAAACACAAAATGATTTTTTATTATAAAATCGCAATAAAATCTTTCAGAAAACTTAACATTTCTTTGTAAATTTCTTTAACCTTTAACTGCTGACTGTGATTTTTTTTACGTATACTCTGACATGGGGGCCTGGGTGGCCTGTTACTTTAAAAGTTTATACATTAGAGGGATCCATGAAAATTTTTAGGTCCAAATTATTATTTATTGGACAATTTAAATACATTTGAATAAAATAAAATACTTTTTAATTGTTAAGTAACTTATTTCACAATTTGGATATTAAGTAATAATTTTTGGCAAAAATAACTTTAGATCAAAAATCAGTCTGTATTATCTATTTAACTAAATAAAAACAATGAACTCACTTTTATTATAACATTTCAATAGTGTCTGAAATAAACTATTATATAAAACTTAGTAAAGTTGTATATGTTTATTTTTATATAGAAAAAACCAACTTTAAAAAAGTCACGTAAGTACTGACGATGGGTCAGAGAGGTCCGCAAAAAAATGAAATGAATTTACTTACAGAAATTTAACTAAATTTAAAACTTACGGCTCTGGCGTCACTAAATTCGAAGCTACTGGAAGCGGCATAGGCATCGCACGTGAGGGAGGGGAGTATTTAGATATTATTATTTCTAGGATGGAGCGGCCCTCACATCAGCAGTTAGTTAAAGGTTAATAAAAGTTTTAATTTTTCAAAAAAAAAATCTCTTAAAATGCACGTCGTAAAAGACACACTTATTGTCCAAGAAATATTTCGACGTCGTCGATCTAATGAGAAAAATGACACATTTAATAGCTTGTGTCGCTCTTTATAGAGAGAAAAAAAATGGCCTTATATTTAAACGTCCGGGGTCTCAAAAGTTTCGTATGATTTGTAGCTATTCGAAAACGTAAAAACAAATGAGATTATTGTTTACTATTAGCCCGCTAAAATGGCCAGTAGTTTTGAAAAAAAATAGATTTCGTGAAATGGAAAAAAATAAAACAAAGGGTTCATGTTTTATATTTTGTACCAAACTTATTTTTCATTCCATAACTGCAGTACAAAAACCCAAAAAAAAAATTTTTTTAAACATTTGTGATGTGTTGGTTAAAAATATAAAAGGGGAAAATAACACTTTTTCTGGATAAAACCAAAATTCTTGTTGACTTACTTGTATTCATAAACTTGAACTTTTTTTTTATTTTTGTCAGTTATACGCATTTTTTAATAACGAACGTTCAAAGGTTAAATTACTGAAAAAAAAAATTATTAAAAATTTCAAAAAAAAAATGGTTTTAGGTTTGTTTTCTGATTTTCAATGCATTTTAGCAGGCTAATAATCTTTTAAAAAATAAATTTAAATGCAGTTCTCATTTTCTTTGTAAGACGCAACTTTTGAGACCCCGGGCGTTTCTGAATTCAAAAGTTGAAATAATTGACACACCCTAATATTTAAGTAATTTTTGGAATGAATGTATTATTAAATTTCCGCTATGGATGACTGTACCTGGCATCAGAGCTGTGGCCGACATCTTCGAAGGGTTCGCTCCCGTCCTTTCCTGCCTGGTCCAGAAGAACCTCCTCGCCCCCGGGGTGCTGCAAATAACAAAAGACCAACATTAATTGCGGAGCATTTTCACAAACAGAAATTTTAACACATTGTTTGCAGGAGACGCTAAGGAGTGTGTTTATAATAATTTTCAGAGCATACTTTGCGATTTTTTTCTGTCGAGGGAATTTCATATAACTGTCGTTTCGGCATGGAGAATTTCGGCATTGGAGGCGATCCCCGAGCCAACTCGAACTCCAAACTTCCAACTGGAACTTCCAACACACGAACACCCCTCCACACGATCGTCCAAACATTTAAAATCGGAACTTGGATTTTGTTCATTTTTATTTGAAAAAGAAAAAAAACATAAAAATGACACCAAATTTTCATTCACATTTTTTACTTCAATTTAATCCGTTATTCCTGACATCCAATTTGGGTGGCGGGAATGGGTACCGCCGCCCCGGGAACCTTTATTGGATAACCAACACCTCTGCCATAGGTCACCCCAAGTGTTTCGCTACGTTTGGTGATTTAGCAGGGGTGCCCGGGTTCATGGGGTGAGGTTTGTCTAGGTCTTGGAGGCGGATGACCAGGACACACTGAACCCCAGATTCCTACCCACCCCTTAAACTCTTTTCCTTCCCAGAACTCTCCTTCCTTTTCTTGAAAAAAAAACCCTCCACACAGCATCCCCAAAGATGACACACAGGGAAATTATTTTCCTCAAGGCCTCCTGTGTGGAGCTAATGTAAAAAATATGTATATTATTTGGAGTAAAAAAACGTAATGAAATTTTGACCTCCGGTGACAATTCAATTTTTTTTTTTCAATTAAAAACGTCGAAAAGTAGGCATTGTACAGGTGTTGTCGGGCTGAGAGGTTGGGCAGTTACTTGGCTGAGTGACCAGTGACGACATCAACAAGAAAAAAAATTGGTTTTGAAAAAAAAAAAATTTTAAGCTTTAAAAAAAATATTAATCAAAAAAGGGCACTAGAGACCAAAAATTCATTTACATTTTTACTCCAAATAATATTTGGATTAATAAAGAAAGTCAATAACGTCCCTTAACACCCGGTATGTAAGATATACTCTACAAAATATCATTACTTTTTATATTGTTTGATTTAGTTGGAATGGGAACACATTTTTAAGGCTGTCATACCAGCAAATCATAATTCCGATTCCGACTACAGCGCTCACACATCAGCGGTCGCGAGCGGACGTTTTTGGAACTAGATTTCGTTCCGCCGCAAGCCGGGTTTCACGTACCTATTAGTTCACGCGGAGCTGGGCCTACAGTATGGTTCAGATGAAGATGTTGAATTCTCGCTTCCAGAATTATAATTAGTAGTAGTTATTTGTAATTTGTGTATCGAAGTGCATAGACATAAATAGATACAGAAACACAGTAGGTATAAAGTAGATACCTACACAAAAAAAAAAAAAAAACAATTTGTTATATTTTTTTTAATATTTTGGTTTTTGTTTTTTCATTTTATTTTACTGCCATTAGAGTGGAAGAATTGAAACGTTACTTGAAATGGCTTTAGCCGTGTTTAGTGACCAGATCTGAAGAGTCAGGTACTTCCCCAACTTCATCTTCCCTAACTCATTCCCCTCCCCCACTACCTTCAGCCTCGCAACATACCCCAATTGGGGGTGTTAGTCCCACTGGCTCCAGACGGGAGCAGTTGGGACTCTTGTACGGTATTCATGAAAAAAAGAGTAATATTCAGTTGGATTGTAAAAAATATCTCATTTTGAAATATTTATTCGTGTGCATAATTTTTTATTTTATATTTATGTGAATACTGCACAAGAGACCCAAATGCTCCCGTCTGGAGCCAGTGAGACTATGACATGACTATGGGGTATATTGGGAAGCTGAAGGTGGTGGGGAGGGAAGGAGATGGGGAAGAGGAATTACCTGGATATTCAGATCTGGTCACCAAACACGGCCATTTTTAGCAACGTTTCAATTCTGAATGGTGGTCTTACACCAGGGCGATACAAAAGTATCTTCTACTCTGGAACGTGACGCAAATATATTATTTTTAAATGAAATAATTGTGAAATAACCCAAATTAGTCAAATAAAATTCATTTGCCCACGGCGGGATTCGATCCCACGACCTTCGGATTGCGAGTCAGGAGCCTTAGGGGTCATCCATTTATCTCACGTGAGGCTCGAAACCCCCGGCGGGAAAAATCACGAAATATCACGACGGGGGGGGGATGTGATGAGATATCACCTGTATTTTTTTAGTACAAAGTATTTAGAAATTTTCAGAATATTGTCACGAAAATAAATACACGCGATATCTCATCACACCCCCCCCCCCCCCCCCCCCCCCCCGTCGTGATATTTTTGGTGATTTTTTCCGACCCCCCCCCCCCCCCCCCCCCCCCCCCTTTCGAGCCTCTCGTGATTAATGGACGACCCCTTACCTCTTGACCACGCCGGCCGTCAATAGGTAGTATCAGTAATTTGGAAGGCGGGTATGGTTACCGCCGCCCCGGGAACTATGTATTGGATTATCAACACCTCTGCCATAGGTACGGGTAGCCCGGGTTCATGGGGCGAGGTTCGTCAGAATCTCGGCGGCGGTGGCGTCTGCCCACCAACTACGTGGAAGGTCGGATCGGGAAAGACCTTTTTTTTATAATCGCTCGACACATTGCCTATCTCTTCTTTGGGGATGCTGTGTGGAGTAGTGTTGGGTAGGACACGATATCAGGATGAGTTTGTATGAGGTACTCGAATATTGAAATGAGGTGTTGAGGTGAGGTGTTACAAAATAATTTTCGCTTACGGGGGGGGGGGAGTGGCTAGAGAATTTCAGGGAAGTTGTTTTTTTCAGCTTGATTTTCTTGGTTCAGAGGTGTTGGTTCCTGGTTGTCTCCCTGCACCCACCTCTGATCCCCCCCCCCTGAACCCCCCCTCTTATCCCTCCCCCTCCTCAGCAACCCCCTCCACCTCAGATCAAAACACTGCCTTATCCTCCCTCCCTTGGGAGCTGTTGGGACTCTTGTGCGGTATTTAGATAACATATAAAAATAATTTAAAATAAAATATATTAAAAAAAAATTTTTTGGAGCAGTTGGTACTGTTGTGCTGTATTCACTTATCAATACATAATTTACAATAAAAAATATTTAGAATTAAAAAAAAATTAAGCATTTGGGACTCTTGTGCTCATAAATTATTGTTATGTGTATTCACATAACAATAATTTACATAAAAAAAAAAAAAAATTTGGAGCGTTGGGACTCTTGTGCTCATAAATTATTGTTTTGTGTATATACATAACAATAATTTTCAATAAAAAAAAAAATTAAAAAAAATAAAATTAAAAACAGTTAGGATTCGAGTTAAAAAAATATTTAAAAAAAAAAATTTTTTTTGGAGCAGTTGGTACTCTTGTGCGGTATTCACATAACAATAATTTACAAAAAAAAATGTATTTTGGAGCAGTTGGGACTCTTGTTCGGTATTCACATAACAATAAATAAACACACATACAATAAAAAAATATTCGAAATTTAAATTTTTTTTGCATAAAACTATTCAATAAACATGAAATTTTGCCTTCCGTTCGGTCAACCCTGTAGATTTTATCTACATGAAACAAGGAAATCGTTTACATTCAAAGTTTCGTATTATTATTACGCAATTCATCATTTCAAAATGTTACGATATAGAGCGCCGCGGAGACGACCGGAGACAGCGGCTCTTGTCCGCGGAAGCGCGGAATGAACTCTGAAATTCTCTTTTGCGAGTATGCGAAAAATCGTGAAATGCGAAGCTGTAAATTAATTAATATTAAATACTTCCTAAAACTATTTTTCGCTCAAACTTATTTATGATTTGTCAATAATGTCTTAGCACAATAAGTATGTAAAAAATCTGAAATATATTAGTTTATAAGTTCGCAAATAAATACACAAACTGACTAAGTTTCGTCAAGAAACACATGTACGTATATATTTAATGATTTTATTGAAACTAAAATTAAAATTCTAAAACATGCGTTTGCTAGATAATGTATTGATTTATTTTAGTGCATGATTATATTATTTAAAATGGGTGTGGTATAATATAAAAACTTTTTTGAAAATTTAACAAATCTGCCAACGACCTATGGTATAACCTTATTATACTAAAAATTTTAAAAAATCCTCAAAATTTATTACATACGAATGCTAGATAAAAGAACAATCTTTCGAAATCCATTTATAATTTTTTGTGGAAAAGAGTCAATACGTCTAAAATCTGATTTGAAAATGACATATTTCTGGTTTTTTCTGGTAATGCCCTCTTAATAGAGATTTTATATTCATTTTCGTTATCGATATATACATCACGGAGATTATAATAATATAATAACATATTATGTTGAGCACAATCTCAAGACAATAATGATGTGAATGCGAAAAGGAACGCTAGGAATTTAATTTCACCCCATTCAGATAAGTTTTCCGACTTCGAAATGGACGCCTTGGAATGCGGCGAGAGAAGAAATGCAATGTCGAAATACCGGCGCCTATTTCCCGAGGAGAAGGCACATCACTAGCATTCCTAATTATTCCAAAGAGTTATGCATAGATAAAGGCGCCAAATGCATTTTAATAGGATATAAAGATAGTAATGGGGATGGAGGCATCTACTAATATCTACAGGAATTCCAAAAACTGAACAAATCAGACTAATATCTATGAGAACCAAAGTGAGGACGAATATCTACAGCACTGGCAGAGGTTGGATTTGCAATTATGTATAGCATATTGGAATAACGTAATATTGCGTATGCAGTTAAAAAAACCTAATTTATGTATGTATGTATGTAAAAATCCCTAATATCGGACTATTGGACACATTTAGCTCATTATTAAGGATTTGGGTTTTTGTTTTAAAAGCTTTCTTTATTTCGAGTGCTTCTAAATTATTTAGTCTGTCACCATGACCATTTCTATGTCAGTTGGGTTAGGTTAGGTTGTGGTGCCGCGTATTTCGAAATAAATAAATATCTTTGTATTATGACCTCCATGTTTGTTCAATAAATTATTGTCCTCGTAAACAGCAAAATACGTAATAATACGCAAAAACTTCATGAACGTACTTTAAACGTTTAAGCCTTTACGTAATTAGTAATTACGTAATTGAAGTAATTTATGCTTTTCCGTACAACCTCTTGCTTAGCTGCCCTCTGAAGTAGTAGTATTAGTCCAACCTACGCTCCATAGATATTAGTCACCACTGGGACCGTCATAGATATTCGTCCGACCTTAGCTCTCTAGATATTAGTCCTCACTCTGAAGTTCATAGATATTAGACCAACATGTGAGCTGTAGATATTCGTCCGACATACAGGCTGTAGATATTAGTATCTGGAGTCGATGGGAATAACCAAAACAAGTTAATAAAATTATTTCATCATTATTTTAACCTTTCTAAATTCGGGCGTACTTTGTCCCAAAAACTGGGCGTACTGTACAGGGCCCGCAGATACTTTAAAAGTACACAACTGCTAACCCTGTACAAATCGCAAGTGCGCCCCACGGTTGAATTTGGCAGCCACCTCTGGTCTGGAGCTCCAAAATACCTGAAAAATACCCTCGACTCTGTGCAGAAACGGGCGGTCCGTTTGATAGATTCTCCCATCTTAACAGACGGATTGCAATCTTTAGAGCACAGGCGTCGGGTGGGAATGCTATCCTTGTTCTACCGGTATTACAATGGAAGATGCTCCGAGGAACTAGCATCATTGATCCCTTCGGCACCGGTGCATAGTCGGGAAACACGCCAAACGCGTGCCCAACATTTGTACACAGTTGACATTTGTCACATGAGAACGGGTCGTTTCTTCGACTCGTTCTTGTGTTCAACAGCTCGGCTGTGGAATGATTTGCCGGCCTCTGTGTTTCCTCCTTCCTACAACATGGGTCTCTTCAAGACCAATGTTCATTCCTTCCTCTCCTCAAAAAGACCCTCCACACAGCATCCCAGATGACATAGGCCCTGAGGGAAATTATTTTCCTCAGGGCCTCCTGTGTGGAGTTAATGTAAAAAAAAAAAAAAAAAAAAAAAAAAGGTATAAATACTTCCGCTTTGAAATAAAATCCAAATATATAGAATATTTGTGAACATATCTGAAAACTAAAAACTGTTTTCAAAAGGTGATGAAATACGCTTAGGCTACGTCCGCATAGGCAGGCGGCTGGCTTAGCGCCTAGAGCGGAGAGCCTAGAGCCTAGTGGCTTGCATTCTGGCTACTTGCTAGGATACATGGTGGCCGCACTGAAGGTGGTTGTGTGGTGGGTCGCTAGTCGCTAGGTGCCTTGGTCATTTGCTTGTCGGCACGTTGACGAGATGTCACTTTCAAAAATAGTTCTATAACTGCTACTTACAGAAAATTCATATTTAAAATATTCCATTTCACGGTGTTATCCATCATGTTGGGTTCATGACATAAATAAGTCACGGTCAAGTCATGGGGAGTTAAATGTTATGTATAAACGATATAGATTTTTAAACAGTGCATTAGGTACAAACGAGAGAAATTTTGCTGAATTATTTCAACGGAATTGGATTGATTAGGTACCTGGCAGAACAACTCATTGCCTGAAAATATAATCCAACGCCATAACCATAATATACATTCATAACCATGTACGTTTTTAGATTTTCACGGCCAAAAGTATTTTCGTTATTTGTTTTCGGGGTGTTATGCCATGTTACGCCATCTTCTTCTTTAGTCAACGTTTCGGGCAGCGTTACGTGTCCATCATCAGGGCAGGTTGCAAAAAACAAATAACGAAAATTCATAACCATAATTAACTTCTCAATGTAAAAAAATCTCATCATAAATAAATCACTTTTCAGTACAAACCATATTTTTCTACTTCGATTGCTACCTCTTCCTATAGTTTGCATTTTTATGGAACTTTTTTATTAGCTGGATTCCACATCAAAGACAAGGCTCTCTTTTTAAAACTGATGCAATTAATATTTCATACATTTCTTACTTCTAAAATGCCTCGCGCCTAGTGGCAAAAAACCAACACGTTGGTTTACTTCGATACACGCCTGACAATGCCTGACAAGTAGCTAGGCGATAAGCGCGCGATGCGGCCGGTCGTGAAAACTCTAGAACGTTTGTTTTACTAAGCTACTCGCTACTCGCTAGGTGACTCGCTAGCCTCTAGGCGCTAAGCAAGCCACCTGTCTATGCGGACACAGCCTTAGACAAACGAATTATGAATGTTATTGCCACCGCATTTATTGGCGTTCAACTTACTAATATTATAAAAGCGAAAGTTTGTATGGGTGTATGTCTGTTTGTTACTCTTTCACGCAAAAACAACTGAATGGATTTAAATTAATAATATAGCTCATACACAGTGGCGTGCACAAAGTTTTTGATCAGGGTAGGCAGTAGGAAAACCGCCGAATTGATTCAAATAAATAAAATAAACTTACAACAAATAACTCACTTTATACAAGTTTTCGCTAAGTGTTCTTGCTGCTGGTAACTAGTTGATAGAAATAGATAACAACACACTGTCGTCACTGATTGCCATTTGCTAATTTTGTCACGGAAAGCACTACCTAATACTAACAAAAAAACCTCATAGAAGCCAATTCAAAACGACAGTTCTACTCTATATTTAAATGTAGAAAAATGCAAAACTTTGACCTTTTCCAGAAAAAAAACATCACTGTTTTTCGACTATTCAATAAATAAAATAAATTTAGAAAGAGTATCGGAAATGCGGGATCTTGGCATAATAATGGATGAGAAACTAGACTTCACGGTTCACATTCAACAAACTGCAAATAAGGGTATGAAAACTTTAGGATTTGTGTTAAGAACAATTAAAAACTTTGAATCTCTACAAATCATTAAACTACTGTATACATCCCTTGTTAGAAGCCTAATAGAATATAACTCCATATTCTGGTCGCCCTTCTATAAAATTCATATTCATACTATTGAAAGAACTCAAAGAAAATTTCTACGTTTTGTAAATTTTAAACTTAACATCCCTTTAGAGCACATAAATTATCCGTCGTTAATGAATACTTTAAATATTCCAACATTAGAAAACCGACGAAAAATAAACGACCTAACTTTTTTATTAAAATTATTAAACTCTAAATTCGACAGTTGTGAACTCCTGCAATTAATAAATCTACATGTACCTACACGAACAACTAGACAAACATTGACATTTTATATACGTACATCTCATTCGAACTATGATTTACATTCTCCAATACAACGTTTGCATAGTCTTGGTAACAAATACTTAAACAATCTGGATGTATTTGACAATAATTTGAACTTAGCAAACTTCAAACGCCATATGTGCCAACTATTTATTTCTACCTATCCCGTAAACTAATGAGAACAACAATTTTAAAAATTACCTACTTTATGTCAACTACTATATTTTATGGACTATATTTTGTTTCTTATATTTTATGTTACCTGTATTTTGTTAACGCTTATATTTTATGTAACCTAAATTTTTTATTTTATTTTTTTTTTAACCCTTATATTTTATGTAACCTATATTTTGTTTTTAACAAATATTATATTACTTGTATTGTGTATTGTATTTTGTAAACCCATTCTTTTCACTGTAATTAAAAAAAATGTACTGCATTCTATGTAAAAGCCCTATGGGCGTTTAAATAAATAAATAAATAAAATAAATAAAAATACTATGTGCATTTCGTAAACATTGATATTATATCTTATATAAAGTTAGTTGCAAGCAAAAATAATTCCTGCTTAAGGCCGCATTTTAGTGAGGCAGTCGGAGGGCGCGCGTGTAGTTTCGAGTTACAGTTTATGCCACGTTTGTAGTGGGTATACCGTTTGAGGCGCTCGCGTAGTTTCGGTTGCTCACCTTTTTCGCGCTAATTTTTGAAAGTGTGTTTTTATTTTTAGCAATAATTTAATAAATTATAATATTATTTACATGCTTATGTTTTACAAATACGGTAGGGTAGGGAGTGCTTATGTGCCTATATGGAGTGCACGCCCCTGCTCATACATCAGAATAGCATATAGGCCAGGGATGGCGAACCAATGGCACGCGACACAATATTACGGGCACGTCACTGATCAGTTATCACAAAATTTATTATGCACTACGAAAAAAAGTGTGAAGCGTATAGTAGGCGAACGCGCTCACTCGTTTGTATTCGTACCTACAATCTACAAGGCGAGTTTCTATTGCTAATGGATGACGCATAGTTTCTTTATGCATAACATAATAGTGAATTTCGTTGATATAATTGTATTTCAAAGTTTATTTAAGTTTTATCTATGATTTAAATGTTATTTAATACGGCTAGTTCAGCAAAAAAAAAGTGCAAGATAGTAAAAGTATCGGAGAATTTCAAGTCAAAATTATTTGATGGCACGTCTATGACCTCATTAAACATTTCTTTAGAAAACTGGCACGTTGATACGTAAAGGTTCGCCATCCCTGATATAGGCTATAATTTATAAAGCTAGCTAGGAAAGGGACGCGGGATGGAAACGGGGACGCACGGGAACTGTGATTCAGGGAGAAACAATGTATGTATTTGAATATGGCATTGCAACGCATGCCGGGAACCAGCTTGTGTAAAAATAATTCTTTAAAAAAATCACAAATATAAATAAAATAAAATACTTTTTGTTTAAAACCACGAAATTTATTAATTTATGAGCCGACCGGTTTCGCTTTACTTAAGCATCTTCAGGGTACAAATTAATACCCTAATATATTTGTACCCTGAAGACGCTTAAGTAAAGCGAAACCGGTCAGTTCATAAATTAATAAATTTCGTGGTTTTAAACAAAAAAGTATTTTATTTTATTAAATATGTCAAACCACAAAGTGATTGCTTTCTACAATAATATAAAATTCACAAAGTTTCATTTCTTTTTCAAATTGCGATCGGAAATTTTGGTTTCATAAACCTTTTAATTATTTAGTGGTTAACTTTTAGATTGAATATAAAGCGTATTGTTTTCTCTTTCCAATACCGTTTAGTTCCGTGGTCGTCAAACTGCGGCCCGCGGGCCGCATGCGGCCCGCGACGGATATTTGTGCGGCCCGCACAAATATGTGCGTTTTCTTTTTAATTTTTTTTTCAAGTACAATTTATACTGTCCGTTTTTTTGCGGCCTGAACAAATATCTGCCGTTTTCTTTTTTAATATATATTTTTTCATGTACAATTATTCTATCTGTTTTCTTTTTAACAATATTTTCTTTCAAGTACGAATACAATTAAACTATATGCGTTTTTTTGCGGCCCGCACAAATATCTGCCGTTTTCTTTTAAAACATATTTTTTTCATGTGCAAATACTATCCGGTTTTTTGCGGCCCGCAATATCTGCCGTTTTCTTTTTAAATATATTTTTTTCATGTGCAATTATACTATCCGGTTTTTTGTGGCTCGCAATATCTGCCGTTTTCTTTTAAAATATATTTTTTCACGTACAATTAAATATATTATCCGTTTTTTTACAATTAATTATATTGTCGTTTGAGTCTTTCAGGGGGGCAGTAGAAGACCCAGAGAAAATTAGAGAGCGTAAAGATGACACGGTGAGGGTGTAGGAAGGTAAAAAAAAAATTTCAAAAAAGACCAAAAAATAACGCTCGTAATAAAGCAAAATATACTTTAATATTGGTTAAGTTTTGTTATTGTATGTATTGTTATCATTTTTATCACGTGTGCGAAAATTCACACCTTTCGATAGTTTCCCGAAATGGATGAAAATTGAACTGAAAGATTCCATTACAGATACAAACAAATTATTTTTTAATGTATTATTATGATTTTACGTGTATTATTATTATTAAGAATTACACTATGTCATGAACACAAGGAACTCGGTGTTGTTTAGCAAGTTAAATAAGCAAAATAATTGCTTTTTTAACATGCTAAACAAAAAGGCACAACACCCCCCCCCCCCTCCCCCGAAATCATAAGTGTGCGGCCCGCGGTGATACCTCACATTGTCCTATGTGGCCCTTGACCAGAAAAGTGTGACGACCGCTGGTTTAGTTCATACTTTTCACTACGATAGTGAGGGAGACACAACGATTTCTATGATCTGGGACAAATATGGTCTCCTGTGATTAAACGAGATATATTCGAACGTTTCAACAAATGCCTCGACAGCGAGTTCTGAGATTGTTTAATTAGATATTGCGCTGTGCATTACAATAGGCGAGTTCAATTTTTAACCCGAGGCACGTTTTCAATCTATTGTATTCTGCCTTGAACAAGCCATTGTATGATACTGTATGAGAATTCAAGGCTTTACATTTTGGGAGGCGGATATGGGTAGCTCCGCCACGGGAACCGTTCATTTGATAACCAAAACCTCTGCCATAGGTCACCCCAATTGATTAGCTACGTTTGGAGTGCCCGGGTTCATGGTGTGAGGTTTGCCTAGGTTTTAGCATCGGATGCGTTTGCCCAACTACCACACTACGGGCCGCATCGGGAGCGCGCTAATATTTAAAGCGATAAAATCGATGCGAAAATAGCGAAAATGTTTAAGAGCCCGCTAGGGACTTTTCAATATTTAATGTTTTTTTCGTATTTTTGCGTATTTTCGAAGTCATCTGTGTCGATAACGGCACCTCAAAAAGTAAAGTTTGTCAGTAAATTCTTTTAGATACATGCATTTTCGATGCCCCAAGCTAAAATTAAATATAAAAAAAATATTTTTTCCTACTTTATAACTCTTTATAAAAGATCAGTTTACAAAAAATCGTCAATGTACAACTGATTGTTTTCCATCTGTCGTCATATACGAAAAGAAAAAAAAATATTGAAAAATATTTTGTTATAGGACACATATCAACATACCCCCACATTTATATTTTTTTTAAAAATGCGCAAAAAATGAAGTAAAATTATTTTTAAAAACTACGTAAATCGATGTACTTTGAAATAGATTTTATGTATTAACAAACAAGTATTTGAAAAAAATAAAAATAACGTGTATTAAAACAATATTTAAACTATGCAAAGTGATAAATAAATAAAAATAATTTTGTGATTTATTGTGTAATATTCCATTTTTATCTGTACCTAAAACAGATAAAAGCGATCCCATTTCCAACTGCTCTTCATTACGCGAATGTCAGTCGCCACAAGAGCTCGTTTTGTGGCGCTCTGTTCTGTAAAGTAGTATTAAGAATATATCTATGTGTTGGTTTTTGTATAGAATACGTATACTCTGGAGGGAAGAAATTCGACCGCTGAATTTAAACGGGGAAAGTGAATGAAGCGTGTCAAAAAGATATATTTTAAAACGATTGTGGCAAGGACACGGTCTGTCATATACTTGTACCTTCTTACATATTGACTAGTTTGTGTGCAAAAAATAATATCGGTAGACCCAAATATGAATACAGTATCACTCGGTTTTACGAATCAATTTTTAACTGCTTTTATGTTTATACGTGAACTTTCGAAAAGTATTTTCAATGATAATTGAAATCAATTACTGTTTATTAAGTTCTGCTAGATATTTTTAATAATTTTAATTATATGCGTACCGGCAACAATTGTTGATTTGGCGATGATTTTGGTAGGCAAAACTGCCATTACTTGTAAACAATAATAAATGTAACTTGAATTATTTTCAATTAGCTTTTATTGTTCGGAAGTTTTATTCCTTTTGAACATTTTCATTAAGTTTATTTAATTTTGAATGCATTATAGAGCAGGTGAATGAAGAAAAGAGTGTAAGCAGAAGGAACGAGGTGAATGTGTATTGTAGAAGAAGTCGGGAGGAGAATGGCACGATCAAGTGAACCAGCGCCCTAGGGGTGATTTTTCACTAGTATATATTACTAATATAATACGGCACTATACAAATCATCCAATTATTATTATTAAATAGTTGAGATATAGAACTGTACCTAACTGTATAATATTTTTTGATATCTCTGTATCAGGCAGTAAAACCATGTAAAAATTATACACTTTGTCCATCAGTGCGTTTATAAATTTCCGTGTCCATCCGCCCGACTTTTCGAAGTAGGCATGTATTTCATCCTTCGTTTAAATTATTATATTATTCAAAGTCAGTGTCAAGTTACACACGAAATAGGGCTGTGCAAATAAATGGTTAATTATTATTATTCATAATTTAACTAAATTTACCAACTAACTAAATCATCACGCCGTTTCTCCGCAGGGGTAGGCAGAGAGGACGGACCGCCAAACAACTCAGTCTTGGCACACACGTCTTGCCTCTTTCACATTCATACATTAACACCCTGTATACATATGATGGTGAGAAGTTATGAATAAAATAAATAAATTATAAGAACCGAAATGTTTCTTGTATTGAAGATTATCAATTCACAATAAATCTATTAGTATTTTCGTTGTACTGCGATGTAATAAAAAATAGGTGCCGAAACCATCACTTCTATACGGTGGGAGACAATAATAAAAAATATATCATTCAATATTTCAGACATTTTCAGATAATTTTAACTAGTACGGTCATCCTTATTTTTGACCTCATAATGCGCACAGAACATTTCGAAACGTCATCGTTCACATTAAAATGTTTCGGAAACATATTGGGCAGTTCAATGTCAAAACGTAACATCACTAACATACCTAATATATATTTTTTTTTTTACATGAGCTCCACACAGGAGGCCCTGAGGAAAATAATATCAATAAATAATTTGTCATTTTTGGGGGTGCTGTGTGGAGGGTTTTTTTTTTAAAGGAAGGAGAGGAGAGTTCTGGGAAGGAAAAGGGTTTAAGGGGTGGGTAGGAATCTGGGGTTCAGTATGTCCTGGTCATCCGCCTCCAAGACATAGACAAACCTCACCCCATGAACCCGGGCACCCCTGCTAAATCACCAAACGTAGCGAACCACTTGGGGTGACCTATGACAGAGGTGTTGGTTATCCAATAAAGGTTCCCGGGGCGGCGGTACCCATTCCCGCCTCCCAAATTGAATAATCGTTTTCTTTAGAATTAAAATAAAAAATATATATATATTATATTCATGTTTTGACTGACTGCTGGCATACATAGATAAGAAAATAATATTCATAATAAATAAAGAGTTCGATTATATTCAACGTGACGTAATAATATTATGATTTATTTTATCGCTGGCATAAAAACATTATAAAATAATATGAGAGGCAAATACCAAGTAAAAAATACTAGTCCAAGTGTACAAACAGAAACGACGCGGTTATCGGCTTTCAGATTACCGGCGCTCCATACGGCGCCAAAAATACGTAAAAGCATCGTCTTCAAACTAATCAAAAATACATTTAAAACGTTCATTATAAACCAGTTCTAATTGAACCGCTAAAATTTATTTACAACCCAATTGCCTGCACATGTGTCCAAAGTTGATTTGACCATTTTTTTATAAGAACAACTCTCTTTTTTATAACTTTTGAAGGTTATTCCCATCAATGTAAAATATCAATGAAGAAGAAGATAACACAAAAAACGATTGTGCTTTTGACCACACGACTTTTTAGACCACACGACTGAAGTAAAACTTCACTAACTTATATCACCCTCTCAACTACTTCCGTTCGCCTCGCCCGATCACACTTTTCATAACGCTCTCGTCACGCATTCACCAGCTTATTCCTTAAGTCAAGCGTGCGTAAAGTACTGACCGTTCGCCTCGCCCGATCACACTTTTCATAACGCTCTCGTCAAGCGAGCAGGTTCCATTCGCCCAGAAGTAAACAAAATAATCTTATTGCTTGCAATGCAATTATTTAAGAATCTTCTGACGACAGTAGATAAAACGGTTGATTTGGGTCTAAGACATCAACTAATCCGAAAAGTCAAGCGTTCGTAAAGAATTTTTACTTTAAAAATCTAAACGAAAATATAAAGGAGAACAAGACATAGAAAAGGATAATGGTCGCAACTGGGTTGAGTTATCTTTCGCGCGGCCAAAACTGGTTAGACCTTGTTCAGAAGGGGCGAATTCGCCGCGAATCGTTACGCGCGTATGAATACGCGAGTTGGCGAGGTCCTGAGCGTGAATACATTGCGTCCAGAAGCATCGCGCGTGTTTAAAATATGCGCGTAAATCGCGTGTTGTACGCCGGACTCTCGACTCGCTAAACTAGTTGAAAAAGCAATTGCAAGCCATAGACAATCACACAAATTTGACAGGCGATTGATTACGTATGGAATTGATTCCATATCCACAAAGTTACAGAACGGCTTGGCAGGTTCAGATGTCCACAACTCGGTGCAAACTTCCGCTGGCGGATTCGGGCACTGAGCGCCGGTAACCTGAAAGCCGAAACCCGCGTTCTTTCTGTTTCTATACAAAGTCTGCGTGTTTTTATGTGTCTGTAAAAATTTAAAGTTGTATGGCGAGACGACTCATTAAATAATATTACATGCTATATTAGATTGTAAACAAATAAAGAATAATTATTATCTAACATTTACGTCATAGCTAACTATTTAACTAATTAAATAACCATCACGGATGCGTCTGCGCACCTGCTGCGTGGCGGGCCGGATCGAGAGACTGGTTCAGGGAGGCCTTTTGACCTTTCCAGCTGGACTCTCTCGACACACCGCATTGCACCGCAGTTGGATTTTAGCGAATTCAATTGTGACATTATGCAAACAGAAATTATGGAAATATTTTTTCTTACAAATCATTGATTACGTGTTTACATAATATTAAAAATTGCTTGTTAGAATTTAAATAATTTATATCTGTGATTATCAACAAGGCCATAGAAAACATACAGAAGTCATAATATTTGATATTGCTCCAAATATGTACCACGGACAGCAATAAAACGTAAAGTATAATATAAAACGCAGAATTCACGCGTTTATAAATTTAACGATTATTTCATAATTTTTTTATTAGTCTTAAAAATATGGTATGAACGGTCAAATAAATGCGCATTCAATGGTTCTCTAAAACTGTATCAATTCATAATTTTTTAATGAGGGCGGGAAATTTCCAAACCGAACTCTTAAAAATTTCATATTGCGGGACGCTCCAGTGGATAAAGGAAAAACCTAAAATTAAAATGGAATTCTACAAATTACATGATAACAATAAATACCCCATAATTATTCTACGTTGTTAAAAAACTATTTTAAGAATGCATGCGAAGACAGAAATGTGGCCTTCGAAACCAACACAAACTAACGAACTTATTATACCATAAATATTATTTAGAGGAAGCACGGACAGCGTTTTGTCTCTACAAATGTAATCTCCTATTTCCTCTCTGGATTTTGACATTAGTGCAAATATTTTTATAAACTGGCATGTCCGTACGTTTTGCTTTTGTTATTTTTTTACATTAACTCCACACAGGAGGCCCTGAGGAAAATAATTTCCCTCGGGGCCTACGTCATCTTTGAAGATGCTGTGTGGAGGGGAGTTAAATATTTAATAAATCCCCCAATAAAATATCTATAAAGATGAACATATTCGTGAAATCCTATTTAGATACTATTTTCATTAATCTTTACGACGAATCGGCTTACAGAATGAACATCAAAAAATATGCTACGGATAAATCGAAGCTTATACAAGCTTTTCTATGTTTTGGAATTACAATAAAATTATTATTAACGTTACAAAAAATATAAGCGTAAACCACAAAAAAAAAATGTTTTTTCATGACTTAACTATGAAGTAATACAAGAAACAGTTTTTAAAAAATATCGCTTTGTGGCTAAGACTATTTCTGAGGTTTTCCATGTTCTAACTTTTTTTCGTTCTTATAAAATTATGCACAAAATAAATAAAAACCACTTTTTCGCTTACTAGCCTCGTGCAAAAAGATGCTCGATTTTTAAATTTTGCAGGCATGAGATTCGAAATATTTCTAGCGTTTATATTCCTCTTAAAACTTAACCTAACCTAATAAAAAAATGGGACAAAAATAATACAGACATCCTGTAAAGACAATAAAATATTGTTAAAAAATAGTAAAATGGGACTAAAATAATACATTTATTGCCTTTACAGGATGTCTGCATTATTTTTGTGCCATTTTTTTGTTAGGTTAGGTTCGGTTGAGTTTTAGTAGATATTTTGTTGGGGGATTAGTCCATAGGATATATTGTCGGAGGATGTTTTGTCGGGGATATTTTGTTGTGGAACCCTTTAAAATTGCAAAGTTTGCACGCCATCAACAGAATGCAAATTTGACAATGTATTTAAAAAAAAAAACAAAACATACAGATAAAATAATATACGAGTATATTCTTCCAACACGGTTGAAGAAAGAAATCTTAAAAATAGTTCCTTCTTTTGGAGGAGAAAACAACAGGGAAATACAAAACCTCGATTTCGACGATTTTATTTGGTAATTTTGACGACAACTGCAACAGCCTGAGATACAGCTGTCCCTTTTTTACATTACCTCCACACCGGAGGCCCTGAAGCAAAAAATCTCTCGAGGGCATTGTCAAAAGGAGGGAGAGGAACCAGAGGTAGGAACCAAGGGGTCAATGTGTCCAGGAGTGACGGACGTGACTCCCACTGCGGTGCAAGGCGATGGATCGAAAGAGTCTGGCTAGTTTATGTCTCCCTCAAATAGTCTCTCCCGATCCGGCCCGCCACGCAGTGATCAGTGCAAAGGCATTTGCCGCCAAGACCCAGACAAACCTCACCCCATGAAGCCGGGCACCCAACGTAGCGAACCACTTGGCGAACCACTCACATAATTAATGTATGCCCCCTTATCCAATTGATTGCTTACGGGGCGGCGGTACCCATACCCGTATCCCAAATTGCTCATAATTAAAATACCAATAATTCAAATTCCTCGGCGCTTGCATTTCCTCTTAAATAACAGACTATGACGTGAGTACTCCAAAGAAAAAAATAATAAAATACATAATAACTTAATAACTAACATTATGACAGTCGATGTACAAAGTTCAGATACTGGTGCAAAAAAGTATATGTGTGTGTGTGTGTATGTGTGTATATAAAATATAAACATAATCTTAGTCGCCGCTGATTTGAGACATCCGGAGATCTCGCTACCATTAAGCACGACGACAGAATCGACCGTTTTCTTTGGCCGGTGCTAATTTGAGTGGAAATGCATACGCGAGATGGTGCACTTAGACCCGGTTTATCAACCAGTCCGTAACCTTGCCATGTGCCATGTACGTCATTCCTCGCTCCAAAAAGCGCGCTAAATCTACCGCTCAAGCCTCGCTAAGCCGCAGAATAGTTCCTATTTTAGAAGGACTCCAGATACTAATATCTACAGCCTGTATGTCGGACGAATATCTACAGCTCATATGTTGGACTAATATTTATGAACTTCAGAGTGAGGACTAATATCTACCAATATGTCCCAGTGGTGACCAATATCTATTGATCGTAGGTTGGACTAATATCTACAGAGGGCAGCTGAGCAAGAGGTTGTACGGAAAAGCATAAATTACTTCAATTATGTAATAACTAAACTAAACTAAACTAACCTAACCTAACCTAACCTAACCTAACCTAACCTAACCTAACCTAACCTAACCTAACCTAACCTAACCTAACCTAACCTAACCTAACCTAACCTAACCTAACCTAACCTAACCTAACCTAACCTAACCTAACCTAACCTAACCGAGTATCAAGTGAAGTTCCGAAGGGAGTGCAGCTATCGGTGAGAATATTTCACACAGCCAATTCCTGTCTAACTAACCACATTACTTTGTTTCGTGTTTTTGTGTCTCTTATTTGCACGCTTTCTAGCTTGTGTTCACCGCCTTTTGATCTCGGTGCCCCCACGGCGACCGTGGTTTAGAATCGTTCAAATTTCAACTTAAATTCACTTCTACGGGTTTTTGTCTCAGTTTTTTTTTCTTAAATTCAGTAGCATCATCATAGAAGCCTTGTTCGGCGTCCTTCCGGCGACCGCAGAATCTCTTTAATTTCATTTAAATTCAGTGACGTGTTTTAGATTCGTTTAAATTTCAACTTAAATTCAGTTTTCACGAGTTTTTGTCTCAGTTTCTTTTAAATTCAGTAGCATCATCTTAAAGCCTTGTTCGGCGTCCTTCCGGCGACCGCAGAATATTTCACGCCATTCTAGGCTCAAGTTTATCAAAATAAAAATTTACCGCTTTGTGATTAAAAATTTAAATTCATTTGGAAAGCATCATAGCCGCCATTTTTAAAGCATCATAGCCGTCACATCACCATTTGTTGCCACCACTCAAAAAAAAAAAAAAAAAAAAAAAAAAAATTATATTCATTTTCTCTTTCTGACGTTCAATTCTTCTCTATGGCAACACTTCAATAGTAAAATTATAGCCACGTCGCGTCAGTATCAAGTGAAGTTCCGAAGGGAGTGCAGCTATCGGTGAGAATATTTCACACAGCCAATTCCTGTCTAACTAACCACATTACTTTGTTTCGTGTTTTTGTGTCTCTTATTTGCACGCTTTCTAGCTTGTGTTCACCGCCTTTTGATCTCGGTGCCCCCACGGCGACCGTGGTTTAGAATCGTTCAAATTTCAACTTAAATTCACTTCTACGGGTTTTTGTCTCAGTTTTTTTTTCTTAAATTCAGTAGCATCATCATAGAAGCCTTGTTCGGCGTCCTTCCGGCGACCGCAGAATCTCTTTAATTTCATTTAAATTCAGTGACGTGTTTTAGATTCGTTTAAATTTCAACTTAAATTCAGTTTTCACGAGTTTTTGTCTCAGTTTCTTTTAAATTCAGTAGCATCATCTTAAAGCCTTGTTCGGCGTCCTTCCGGCGACCGCAGAATATTTCACGCCATTCTAGGCTCAAGTTTATCAAAATAAAAATTTACCGCTTTGTGATTAAAAAATTTAAATTCATTTGGAAAGCATCATAGCCGCCATTTTTAAAGCATCATAGCCGTCACATCACCATTTGTTGCCACCACTCAAAAAAAAAAAAAAAAAAAAATTATATTCATTTTCTCTTTCTGACGTTCAATTCTTCTCTATGGCAACACTTCAATAGTAAAATTATAGCCACGTCGCGTCAGTATCAAGTGAAGTTCCGAAGGGAGTGCAGCTATCGGTGAGAATATTTCACACAGCCAATTCCTGTCTAACTAACCACATTACTTTGTTTCGTGTTTTTGTGTCTCTTATTTGCACGCTTTCTAGCTTGTGTTCACCGCCTTTTGATCTCGGTGCCCCCACGGCGACCGTGGTTTAGAATCGTTCAAATTTCAACTTAAATTCACTTCTACGGGTTTTTGTCTCAGTTTTTTTTTTCTTAAATTCAGTAGCATCATCATAGAAGCCTTGTTCGGCGTCCTTCCGGCGACCGCAGAATCTCTTTAATTTCATTTAAATTCAGTGACGTGTTTTAGATTCGTTTAAATTTCAACTTAAATTCAGTTTTCACGAGTTTTTGTCTCAGTTTCTTTTAAATTCAGTAGCATCATCTTAAAGCCTTGTTCGGCGTCCTTCCGGCGACCGCAGAATATTTCACGCCATTCTAGGCTCAAGTTTATCAAAATAAAAATTTACCGCTTTGTGATTAAAAATTTAAATTCATTTGGAAAGCATCATAGCCGCCATTTTTAAAGCATCATAGCCGTCACATCACCATTTGTTGCCACCACTCAAAAAAAAAAAAAAAATTATATTCATTTTCTCTTTCTGACGTTCAATTCTTCTCTATGGCAACACTTCAATAGTAAAATTATAGCCACGTCGCGTCAGTATCAAGTGAAGTTCCGAAGGGAGTGCAGCTATCGGTGAGAATATTTCACACAGCCAATTCCTGTCTAACTAACCACATTACTTTGTTTCGTGTTTTTGTGTCTCTTATTTGCACGCTTTCTAGCTTGTGTTCACCGCCTTTTGATCTCGGTGCCCCCACGGCGACCGTGGTTTAGAATCGTTCAAATTTCAACTTAAATTCACTTCTACGGGTTTTTGTCTCAGTTTTTTTTTCTTAAATTCAGTAGCATCATCATAGAAGCCTTGTTCGGCGTCCTTCCGGCGACCGCAGAATCTCTTTAATTTCATTTAAATTCAGTGACGTGTTTTAGATTCGTTTAAATTTCAACTTAAATTCAGTTTTCACGAGTTTTTGTCTCAGTTTCTTTTAAATTCAGTAGCATCATCTTAAAGCCTTGTTCGGCGTCCTTCCGGCGACCGCAGAATATTTCACGCCATTCTAGGCTCAAGTTTATCAAAATAAAAATTTACCGCTTTGTGATTAAAAAATTTAAATTCATTTGGAAAGCATCATAGCCGCCATTTTTAAAGCATCATAGCCGTCACATCACCATTTGTTGCCACCACTCAAAAAAAAAAAAAAAAAAAAATTATATTCATTTTCTCTTTCTGACGTTCAATTCTTCTCTATGGCAACACTTCAATAGTAAAATTATAGCCACGTCGCGTCAGTATCAAGTGAAGTTCCGAAGGGAGTGCAGCTATCGGTGAGAATATTTCACACAGCCAATTCCTGTCTAACTAACCACATTACTTTGTTTCGTGTTTTTGTGTCTCTTATTTGCACGCTTTCTAGCTTGTGTTCACCGCCTTTTGATCTCGGTGCCCCCACGGCGACCGTGGTTTAGAATCGTTCAAATTTCAACTTAAATTCACTTCTACGGGTTTTTGTCTCAGTTTTTTTTTTCTTAAATTCAGTAGCATCATCATAGAAGCCTTGTTCGGCGTCCTTCCGGCGACCGCAGAATCTCTTTAATTTCATTTAAATTCAGTGACGTGTTTTAGATTCGTTTAAATTTCAACTTAAATTCAGTTTTCACGAGTTTTTGTCTCAGTTTCTTTTAAATTCAGTAGAATCATCTTAAAGCCTTGTTCGGCGTCCTTCCGGCGACCGCAGAATATTTCACGCCATTCTAGGCTCAAGTTTATCAAAAAAAAAATTGGCAGCTTTATCCTTACGCCAAAATGATGCGCTCACCAAACAAGTCATGCGCACATGTCGACAAAACGTACGACCTTATGCCGGAATTCACCAAAAGTCAAAACGACTCCATGGTTATCGGAAATCGGGATGATAAAATAATAAAATTATGCGAAACGATCCTTCGAAAAGCGAAATCCCAAGACATCATCAGTGCTACCGAAAAAATAATGGAACTTATTAAAACTGATAATCCGTCCCAAGCTAAAGAATGTCCGATTATGTTAAGTGCTATAAATACAATGGCGGAACAAATCAGAAGGATAGAAGATAAAATTACTGCGCCGTCTTCACCATGGAACAGGACAAAACCTGACAATGAAAAAGAAAAAGAGGATGGCGAAATGGATCGAAGGTTTCCACCACTTCCTACTCCAAGACACGCCGTGGTCGTCAGCCACAAAGACGAGAAAGACAGTGCCGAGGTTTTAAAAGGAGTTAAAAATTCCCTAGACCCACGGAAACTGAAGGTGGGCATAACAAATATCCGACAATCTACTAACGGGAGAGCAATCATAAGCTGCGAGAAGAAAGAAGACGCAGAACTTATAATGAAAACTCTGTCGTCGGAAAAAGTATCTGCGATCTGCGCCAAGAAAAGAAATCCCAAAATTATCTTAAAAGGTATTCAGAAGGATCTGAACTCTGCAGAGTTAATAGAAATAATGGAAGAGCAGAACGAAGACCTCGCTGGCCTAAAAGAAGACTCAAAAATACTCTTTTTCCAAAAAAATAAAAATCCGTGCCTAACAAACGTCGTGATCGAAACAAACCCCAAAATATGGAAGAAAATGGTTAACCTAGGCAGAGTAAATATCGCATTTCAAAGAATCTGTGCTGAAAACTTCATTTCAACAATGCAATGCATGAACTGTCTGGGATTTGGTCATCTAAAGAAGCATTGTGATATGGAAACGAGGTGCTGGCACTGCGCCGGGAAACACACGCTTGCACAATGTCCAAATAAAGGTAAAGCTGACGAAGTAAAATGCGGGTCATGTGTTAATGAAAACCGGAAGAGGAAAACCTCAGCTCCGTCAAGACATAGATCAGGAACGCACGAATGTCCACTCTACAGGAGAGAAATCGAAAGATCTATTGACCACACAAATTATGAATAGGAAAAAAAATGCAAATAAATACGTGCAAAAACCGGGACAGCACAAATTCAATATGGGAGGAAAAATTAAAATCAAACAATGGAACGCGCAAAGATGCCAATCCGCGACAGACAGTGTGGTTAATACGGACAAATCGGACATTATTCTGCTGCAGGAACCTTACACAGGAAACACAGGGCAGCTGAAAACGAAAAGATGGCAAGTTTACCAATCCACTAAAGGAACCAGAGAAAGCCCAAACAAGTCAGCAATTCTCGTCAACAATAGTATTAAAGCAACAATGATATCTTCAATCACATCCGAGAACTCAACATACATAGAAATAGAAACACGAGTTGGAACTATAACTCTAGGATCAGTATATGTTGAACCAAATAATCCTCTTGCACCCCAGATACTTACAATCACCAAACTTAATGAAGAAAACAAGAAAAAAGGCAAGAGCATTCTGATAGGCGGTGATTTCAACGCAAAAAGCTCGTGGTGGGGTAGTCCAAAAACAGATAAACGAGGCGAGGAACTAGCAGAGACGATAGCAACGCTGGATGCTCATATATTAAATGACGGCAGCACTCCAACATTTGAAACTTGGAGATCCGGCAACCATTTAACCTCATTCATAGACGTTACCTTCTGCTCCAACAATATTATGGACAAAGTCACAAACTGGGGTGTGGAACAAACAGGACTATCTGATCACAATGTTATAACGATGAGTATATCAGACACAATAATGCCCCCTGAATCAACAACCCCAAGGTACAGAACAAAGCTTGCAGACTGGACCAAGTTCGAAAAAGTCGCGAAAGAAATGTTGCAAAAGGCAAACATCACAATTGAAGACCCCGTCTATTCCAGTAACCCAATAAATCTTGAAAAACAGGTAGAAACTATCTCCTCAATCATCAAAACAACTTGCGAAAGGTCTATCCCTAAACCAGGAGGAAAACGAAAAAACTGCCCATGGTGGTCTGACTCACTGACACTATTAAAATCGGAACTGGTCTCTGCAAAAAGGAAACTTCAAAATTCATGCGGACAAAGAAGATCTGAGGTGACTTTACCCAAATACTTGGAAGCCAAAGAAAATTTTAAAAACGAGTTAAGAGAGTCAAAAACCAGTAGCTGGAAAGACTTCTGCCAAAAACAAACGAAGGAAACAACTTGGTCCAATATCTATAGAGTCCTCACGAACCCACCAAACAGGGCACCCACATCAACTTTTAAAAGCAATAACCCTGAAGAAACTGCTAAAGAAATTCTTCAACACTTCTTCCCAGATGACAATGTGATAAATGAAACTCCTGAACAAATGGAAATAAGAACAAAAGCAACGCATAAGACAACAGTCGACCAGGAACCAAAAATTTCAAAAGATGAGCTAAAAAACGCCCTTAGATCAATTGACCCGAAGAAGTGCCCTGGGGCGGATGGGATCACATCTGACATTCTTACTCACTTCAATGATAGCTTCCCAGAGATACTCACAAAATTGTTCCAGAAGTGTCTTGACATAGGATATTTCCCAAAAATATGGAAGGAGGCCATAATCATAATCATACCTAAGCCAGGAAAGGACAACTACAGCAGTCTGGAAAACTATAGGCCGATTGGACTTCTACCGGTTCTAGGGAAATTATTTGAAAAAATCCTAATAGACAGAATAAAATGGAACCTTGGCAAAGGGAAGAAATTAAGCTCAAAACAATATGGTTTCACCGCGCAAAAATCAGCCGAAGATGCAATTTATGATGCAGTCGAAGTCATAAAAAGAAAAATGAAGGAAAATGACGAAGTAATTGTCATATCTCTTGACATCAAAGGAGCCTTCGACAACGCGTGGTGGCCACAATTATTAAAACAGCTCGTAGAAAAAGATTGCCCTTCCAGCCTAGTTACATTAGTAAGAAGTTACACAGAAAATAGAAAAGTAAGAATAAAACACGGAATCCATTCGAGCGAAAAAAATGTCTCAAAGGGCTGCATTCAAGGATCGATTGGCGGGCCAATCTTTTGGAACGTATCACTGGATGAACTACTGCAAATGGATCTTGGCCCAGACGTTTACATCCAAGCGTACGCTGACGATGTCCTTCTGATTGTAAACGGAAAAAACCTACAAACCACTAAAGAAACGGCGGAAAGAGCATTAGGAAAAGTAAGCAGTTGGGGTAAAAAAGTAAAATTAGAATTTTCAGAAAAAAAAACGCAGATCATGGTAATGAGTAAGCTCCGGGATAAAACAATTAACATAAAAATGAACGGTAAAGAAATAAAACCAGTAAAGGAAGTAAAAATTTTGGGTATGGTAATGGACAATAAGCTTAGATGGGATAAACACATAGATTATATTTGCTGTAAAACCTCAAGAATATTCAAAGCCTTATGTAGAGCGGCAAAACCAACGTGGGGACTATCGCCTGAAATTTTAAAAACTATCTATGACGGGGCAATCGTACCAATATTTACGTATGGATCAGGGGTCTGGGGAGACACGTGTAAGAAAGTTAAGAATAGGAAGAAACTAGCCAGCGCTCAGCGACAATATGCAATTAGAATTTGTAAAGGGTACAGGACAATCTCCACCACCTCAGCTTTAGCCTTAGCGGGAACACCACCAATAGATCTAAAAATAGACGAAGTAAAAGATGTGTACAGAATTAATAGAAGGGGAATAACAGCTAACTTCCTTCCGGCTGACAGGGAAATAATGACCACGTGCAGTGTTAACGAACTACCGCACCCAGGGAAAACAGTTAAAGAAAATATAACAATTGAACTAGATAAAGGAAATAAGATTAATGAAGATGCTATACAAATTTATACAGACGGAAGTAAACAAGAAGGTAAAGTGGGCGCCGGGGTAGTTATAAAAGTAGATGGACAAGATTGGGTATCAAAATCTTATAAGTTAGAAGATTACTGCACTGTATACCAGGCGGAAATGATTGCAATTCAAAAAGCAATAGAATGGGTACAAATAAACAATATAAAAGGGAAAGATATAACTATAAATTCAGATAGTAAATCATCTTTAGAAACGCTGAGCAAAGAGAGAACAACAAATAAAATAGCAAGAGAATGTTTAGAAAAACTAGGAACATGCAGAGAAAATAAAAACAGGGTAAATTTTCAATGGGTAAGAGCGCACAACGGCTTAGAAGGTAATGAAAGGGCAGATACAGCAGCGAAAAGGGGAAGAACACTTAAAAAAAGACCAGACTATAGCAAGGTACCTCAAAGCTACACAAAAATAACTTTAAAGAAAGTAACTGAAAATAAATGGAACAAAAGATATATAGAGGAAAGCACGGGAAAAATTACAAAAAAATACTTACCAAATATAAGCACGGCACTTCAAAAAGGAAAACACGTTAAAAACAGTTTTACTGCAACCCAAATCTTGACAGGACATGGGTGCTTCAAAGAATATCTCAAACGTTTTAAAATAATAGATGATGACAAATGCCCGTGCGACAAAACATCAATACAGGACAGCGTACATGTACTAGAAAAATGCTCTATCTTTGATGCAGAGAGATTCAGACTAAATTTTGAACTAAAAAACTATGGAATAACAGAAGAAAATAGGCAAGAAATCTGGAATCAGAAAAAACCAAGCGAAATATATATAGCGTACTTAGAAAAAATTACCAAAAGAATAAAAGAAATTAACGAAACAATAGATAACTAAATAAATAACTTAAAGATACATATAGTAAGAAAAAAGAATTAGGAGAAACCTTGTGCGTAACAAGCAAGGTACCCATAGAAGATACTAACAATCCATACAACCTAACCTAACCTAACCTAACCTAACCTAACCTAACCTAACCTAACCTAACCTAACCTAACCTAACCTAACCTAACCTAACCTAACCTAACCTAACCTAACCTAACCTAACCTAACCTAACCAAAATCTTCATAAAGTTCGCAAAAAACATCATAAGTAAAATTAAGGAACAAAATAAATAATTATTAAAAGAAATTACATTAACTTTAAATCATATCCAGCACGATTAAAGCTAAGCTATCCGATCAATCTATAACGATACGTGAGAACGCTAGAACGCTAAAGAACACTACCTTCCTACAAATGGTTCCGTTAAGAGGGAAAGCAATGACCACCTTAACAGAACATCCCCATTTCTTTCAGATACACAATACTGCTCCGGCTGAGGTTTTACATGGTTCCCTCACGCCGTTTAACAAATGTTGGAGCAGTTGATAGCCCATGTTAGACAGACATACTAACCTATTTACCCACTAACCCCTCTCCACATCCCATATTTGCATGACCCATCACCTATCCCAACATGCATGAAAAAGTCAAATCAATAGCTCAAATTGTAAAATCAAATAGTTTAAATGAACCTTGATAAATAATAAACAAGGTAAATAACAGAACACACAAGGAAAAAAAAAAAAAAAAAAAAAAAACCTAACCTAACCTAACCTAACCTAACCCAACCTAAACTAACCTCTGCCAGTGCTTTAGATATTCGTCCACACTTTGGTTCTCATATATATTAGTCAGCAGTTTGAGCTATAGATGTTCGTCCTCACTTTGGTTCTGATAGATATTTTAGTCAGCAGTTCGAGCTGTAGATATTCGTCTTCACTTTGGTTCTCATAGATATTAGTCCGATTTGTTCAGTTTTTGGAATTCCTGTAGATATTAGTAGACGCCTCCTTTTAGAAGATGGATTTTGGCGCAGACGTTATAACAATGAGCTATATACTCTGTTTAAGGATCTAAACGTCACAAAATTTATAAAACTGGGAAGACTTCGGTGGCTGGGTTATGTGGAGAGAATGACCGAGCATCAAGCACCAAAGTCCCTGCTGACCTCAAGACCGACAGGGCGAAGGGGCCTGGGAAGACTTCGGTGGCTGGGTTATGCGGAGAGAATGACCGAGCATCAAGCACCAAAGTCCCTGCTGAACTCAAGACCGACAGGGCGAAGGGGCCTGGGAAGACTTCGGTGGCTGGGTTATGCGGAGAGAATGACCGAGCATCAAGCACCAAAGTCCCTGCTGAACTCAAGACCGACAGGGCGAAGGGGCCTGGGAAGACTTCGGTGGCTGGGTTATGCGGAGAGAATGACCGAGCATCAAGCACCAAAGTCCCTGCTGAACTCAAGACCGACAGGGCGAAGGGGCCTGGGAAGACTTCGGTGGCTGGGTTATGCGGAGAGAATGACCGAGCATCAAGCACCAAAGTCCCTGCTAAACTCAAGACCGACAGGGCGAAGGGGACTAGGAAGACTTCGGTGGCTGGGTTATGCGCAGAGAATGACCGAGCATCAAGCACCAAAGTCCCTGCTGAACTCAAGACCGACAGGACGAAGGAGCCAGGGAAGACAAAGATACATCCACTTTGGAGATTGTAAACTGGAGAGAGCTGGCACAAAACCGCGATGAGTGGAGAAAGACTCTTGAGGGCCAAGACCCACCAGGGATTGTAGAGCCAAGAGTGATGATGATACATTTATACCTATCGCTTTAACCGTCGCGCGCTGACAAAATGGCAACTCGATAACAATCGCTTAAAAATACAAATTCTTATCGAAAATTATAAGTGGCATTATTTTTTTTATCAATTCGACCTATAATATTCGGAATCGGGCGAAATAACGAACTTCTTGCGCAGATGGCGATAAGGTGAAATTTTCTGCATAACTCTGTTTTGATTTGTATATTATATATATGTATATATATATATAATATCGGCAAAATGCATGTTTTATTTTATTTTGTGAAGTTCGGGCACAAATTAATAGTTCCATGACAGTTGATCCGCCGACAATTGACCCCCCGGCGTAGTTGTATGCAATGTGCAGTCGGTTTAGGGAAAATACTGTATACTTATTACAATTACACAAAATATAACTAATTGACCTAGAATGGATTTGCAAGAGAGGATGTACCGCCAAATAACAAAAATATGAACATAAAAAAAAAAAAAAAAAATTGATTCAATACATACGAGTATAATAGATACATAAAAATAATGAAAGTATTTAAAAAAAGCATAATACAATTATTTTAATACATATTTTAAGCTTAATACAATTATCTTAATACACATTTTCATTAAAAAGCATCAAGGGAGTGGCGCAAATAATTAATTCATCTTAATATTGTAAAGCATAACTTGAAAAAAGTTTTTTTTTTTCCTAAAATATTAAATCTTCGCCAATTAAAACGCCATCTATTAAAGAGATATTATGATATCTTTTAATTATCACCTTAATGGAGGACTGGGGGTTCGTGGGGGGTGAGGGGAACATGTGGGGACTTGGGAGGGGGAAGGGGAACTTGGGAGGGGGAAGGGGAACTCGGGAAGGGGGTTCGCGAGACGGGTGAAGGAGGGGAGTGGAGTTGGAAGAGGGAAGGTGGAGGAGGGGGACTAGAAACGCGAGAGGGGAACGAGACACGGGAGTGGAAGGGGATGCGGAAGGGGAACGGGACGAATGGGAAAGGACACGCAGGTAGAAATAATTTCACTATAAAATGGTCTAGCAACGCATGCCGGGAACCAACTAGTTTTTATATTAAGAAGAAGATGACAACGTTTTCGTCTTAGTTGAGATAAAATTAAGATCCTGAATGTTTGTGTACATATTATTTTGTGTGCTGCGTGACTCTTGTTTTGTCTCGTCATTGCGAAGGTCATGATATCATCTGCGTATTCAAAATGCAATTCATCGCTAAAATTGTCGACGAATCGCGAAAATTACACACGTCAGATGACTAGCAGAGATCGTATCTTTCAGATCGACAATATAATATGATCTCAATCAGTTATCGTCGATGGCATCGTAAAAATAATAACACGATAACCATCTTCAATTACACTATCATAATTATATATTGTTATCAAGATACGAGTAGAATAACGCACGGAAGCTAGTTAAGGCATGGTGTACCCGTTCAAAAAGAAGAAGATGGAGAGATATGTAAATACCACGGACATATGAATATACATGGACCTGCCCTAAGTGATAAAAACGTATTATTTCCCCCTCCACATGGCGCCGGCTGGAGCTCCGCCTTGGAACCGGCTCGCTCCATGGGGAGGGGATAGAGCCTCGCTTGAATCTAAAATGTGTGACGTCATCATTCTTGCCGTGAACAGCTAGAAGGTAACATCCATACATTTAACGAAATACAACGCCAAAACGGTAGCGTATTCTATACAATATATCTACATATCAATGTGCACATAGCGAATGTGGGCGGTTCTCCAGTGTGCTCGTCGCTGGTTATAGGGGTAAGTAAATTATGAAACATTTGTAATAGTGTTTTAACTAAACACGGCAACAAAATATTGCTATGTGTATTGGGGCGAGTCTTTTTGAGGCGAGCTTTTGGCCTTAGCAAATATGTTATTATCGTGGCAAGCAATTCGCGCTCCCATGTAAAAAGGTCTATTCATTCAAAGCAGATTTTGCTTTTAAGAACTAAATGGTGATATTGTAATGCGAGATGCCTATTTACTGTCAGATTGATTGTATAACGAATCACAGTCATCTTTCCCCTCTTCCCCCTTCATAGTTTGGTTTTACCCCCTCGTCTGTATCTTCTGGTCTATTGAATTCTGATGTCTATGGTAAATACGAATGTTAAGAGAGAATGCGCTAATAATAAAAACGATGCGAAAATTGTGAAAATGTTCAATAAGACGAAAATTGTGGAAATATAAAAATAAGGCAATAATCTCGTGGGGATTATCTATAATATAATAAACGCTGTGATTTTTTTCATACATAGACTTGTAAAATAACTGAAAAAGCGTGTTTATAATAATAATTTTCGGAGCATACTTTGTGATTTTTTTCTATCGAGGGATTTCATATACCTAATTGGCCACTTGCATGGATTTCATAACGATTTGGAAAAAATCGTATGGTTAGATTTTTTTAATAAGATTACGAAAATGTTAATAAATTTTTTTAGAAATGTACAGTTTTTTTTAATAAACAAATGCTTTTTAAGATTTTCACGGCCAAAAGCATTTTCATTATTTGCTTTGGGGTGTTATGCCGTGTTGCGCTACCTCTTTCTTTAGCCAACGTTTCGGACATCGTTGCAGTGTCCATCATCAGGGCAGATCCGGTAGATGTGTCCATCATCAGGGGAGGTAGCGCAACACGGCATAACACCCCAAAAACAAATAACGAAAAAAAATGCTTTATTTGGGCTCGTGACGTCACTACATGAAAATGTGCCGTCTCCGAAAATGTTCCTATTAATTTTGTAAAATTCCACACTGATTTATTTTTTTTTATATGGCAACACTTTGATTTCATACGAATTTTTGAATTCGACATTTAACGTTCACTAGATTTATTGTTTGTTCTCTGCGAACTTATAATTTGGTTTGGCTTTTTGACAGATGTTGTGACGAGAACCCCGTACATTTATGCTGTCTGCATGTGTTTTAGAAGTATAATGGTAATGGTGTTGATTTTAACAAAATCAAATTTTATAATATTATTATTATTATAATAATTTACAAGAACAAGTATATTACATTAGATTTAGTAATATAGACGTTGAACATTATAATGATTTATGATTAATAAGATGGATTAAGAAACTAGTATTTTGTTCAACTTTTCATTTCCTTATTTGGAATCCAATATTTGTAAAAAATATAAACATTGTAAAATAACGATAAAGATAAATAATGAAGATAAGTTTATCAAATGGTTTAAAATGGCGAATCTGATAAAATATTTAATGTGATAATTTAAAAAAAAAATTTCGGTCTACGACGCAATTATCAAATCTCTACATAGGGTTTATCTCTTTAACTCGTTAATCTCTTCTTAGAGGTTTTAGACTAACCCCCCCCAAGATCACGTGTATTTTTTTTAGTACAAAGTATTTTGAAATTTTCTGAATATTATCACGAAAAATAAATACACGTGATATCTCATTATACCCTCCCCCCCCCCCCCCCCCCCCGTGATATTTCGTGATTTTTTCCGAACCCGCCCCCCCTCCTTTTGAGCCTCACGTGATTAATGGACGACCCCTCAGGCAAAACATCGTAAGGGCACTGTAAATCTAGATCCACCGCGTCTGTCTGTTCGCGATAAACTCAAAAACCAACGAACGGATTTTCATGCGGTTTTCACCAATAGGTGGAGTGATTCATGAGGAAGGTTTACGTATATATTTTGTCAAGGTTTTGTGTAAATTGGTTGAAATCTATCCATCTTCTATAAAAATGAATCGCCTAAATGTATGTACGTGTACAACTTCTGAACTACTTTACCTATTTCATTCAAACTTTGAGGATTTTATGTGTGCATAGGTTGCGAAGGTTTCTTTATATACTGGTGAGCTCTGGCATTACGAAATTTGTATAAAAAAATTGCAATAGGTGGCACGCGAGCTGTCTGAAAACTGAATGTACCAGGACTGAATGAATGAAAAGCAGGAAGGGGGAGGGGAACTTGGAAGGGGGGTTCGCGGGAGGGGAACCGGGAGGGGGAGAGAATTTCGGGAGGGGACCTCGGGAGGGGGGTTACGCTACGGGGGAAGAGGGAGAGGGGAGTGGGGAGACGGAAGGCGGAGTGGGAACGCGAGAGAGGAAGGGAAGGCGGAAGGGAAACCGGACGAATGGGAAAGGACGCGCAGGGTGAAACAATTTCTTTATTAAGTGGCACAGCAACGCATACCTTGAACTCGCTATAATAATATAAATGGAGCGACCGATCAATTTGATTTGTATGCAAATTAACAGATGGCGGTGTGAGTTAAAAGGTTGGGTAATCATCCAGTAGATGGCGTTGTGTTTCGTTAGCCACAGCAAGGCGTTTCCGGGTCAGCTAGTAATATATAAAGGAGAATGTCTTTATGTGGTGGACGAGCGGGCTGGAAAGCGGGCGGTGTAGATTTGATTTGTATGAAAAGGAAGGTCACTGTCTACATTTGATTTCGAAAACTCTGTGTAAAGCCCGGGCAGCGTATTTACAAAACCTATACCGATTCAGTCGCGGTAGCGACAATTTACATTTTAAATGTACCTCTATATTGGTTATTTTTTATCACATTGCAAAAACAAAAATTGTTCTAAAATCTAGATACAATAATCTTTCCAATGTGTATATTAGAAATTAATAATTTTATTTCTAAATATTTAAATTTTGATATTGAAAATATAAAGCGACTGAAACGCGGTAGGGATTGTAAATACGCTCCCGGGCACAGCCGGGGACTTCAGCTAGTCAAATACATAATATACACCACACTCGGAAATACAAACAAAAATTACGATAACTTGTATATTATTATTTTTTTTAAAGAAAGACATATATATTCCCGGGTTACTCGTTAAAATCTCCTACTACCACCACAGTAAGCGGAAAAGATTGCTTGTGTCGTGATGGAGGCCAGCCGAGGAATCGAATACGCGACGCTCGGGTGGGACCCAAACGCGATGCGCACTCAGCTACTGACCGGCAACCGGCGCTTGATGGTTGGCTTTAATTTCGAAGTTATTTTTATTTTATTTTATTTATAAACAGAACCAAACAGTGCAATAGATAGAGATGTGAAAAAATTACAATTAATAAGTATGTATATGGTGGGTACCATTATGTGTTTCACAGTGTCTAATTTATGGTAAATTACCGGGTGATGTATGTAGTGGGAAAGTTTGTATTGTGTGTTTGTGTGTGAGTATGTGTGTATGTATGTATGTATGCGCATTGGGCAATTTATATTATTGAAATGATGCTCTTTTTAAATTTGGGCAGTGAATTGGAGAAAATGTCGATATTATTGAACATATGAAGAGCACGATTGATTGGCGAATTAGATGCTGCATTTGTCTTGAAATTAAGCGAAATTGGCATTAAAAACTTAACCATAACCGAAATATATATATTTTTTTAATTTTCAAGCAATGGTCCATTGATTGTACAGAAGAAGACAAGGAGATAAGGAAAACCACTTTACTTTTCATAAGGTGTTAAAAATAAAAGTGCCTTATCTTCCTCCAGATTTGAATCTTAGACAATACTTATGCTTTTATCAACACCTGGGCAACGCGTAGCAGATATGACACCTGACAAGCACACAGCATTAATTATACAGATTTATACGCTTATCTGTGCAGGTAGCCAAAAGTCAAAAGATGAACTAACCAACAAACCTCTTTGTTTAAATACATATCTCTACCTTAAGGGGGCATACTAGTTTAGAAAACAAAACATATTTTGATAATTTAGATATTCAAGAATATCACCTTAAAAGGATTTTTCAAAATTCGAATTATTTTAAAAGTTATAGCCATTTTAGTGTCGCGGTTTAGACGGAATCTAACTAGAACCTAAATAGAACAAAACTTTAAACGGCTTTTTCTCGAAACTACTTTTTTCGAGACGGTTGTCATGGTATCTCAAGTTCTAATAAACCGATATTCTTGAAATTTGTAATAAATGTTCTTTATACATCTCATTATAGAAGGAGCCAGGATTTTTTTTTTTAAATTCGGAAAAGTTAAAAAAGTAACTGAATAACATCATTTTTTTATAGCCGCCATATTGGTTTTGGTTCCTACCAAAATAGCATTTGTACTGATAAAGAATCTACATTTTTTTTATTTTTCAAATGACAGAAGGGTGGACATCGTGACAACGAGAAGACGCACTTTTTTACCACCTCTACTTCAACAGCGTGTAACTTCGAGAAAAATATATATATATCCATACTTCCATACTAATATTATAAATGCGAAAGTGCGTGTGTTTGTTTGTTATGCTTTTACGCCTAAACCACTAAACCGATTTTAAAAATTCTTTCACCAATAGAAAGCTACATTATCAGCGAGTAACATAGGCTGTATATAATGGTAAGCTCTGGCGTTATGATATTTGTTTAAACGAAAATGTGTGCATTTCATATATTTTAGCGGCAGAAACGAAAGACAGGGGGGGAAGGTGGGGTTCGCGGTGAGGGAAGAGACGAGGGAGGGGGAAGGCGGGGATGGTGGAAGGGAACGGGGACGCACGGGAAAGGACATGCAGGAAGAATCAATTTATTTCTTTGAATGGCATTGCAACGCTTGCCGGGTACCAGATGAATTCCTAAAATATAAATAAATAAATTATATAAAAATGGATACTTAAAAATATTTTAAAAAAAATTTAACGACCGTCAAAATCCGCCCGAAATTCGGGCTTCTAGACTAGAAAACCTTCTTAATTCATGAAATTCCTAAGTCCATTTTACAAACTTTACAGAAGGAACAAAAAAGGGGCTTTGGAAGTGCTGCTCTAACGGACGTAATAAAATAATGCAAAAGTTATTTTGTTTTTCTTTCTTATTTTGTTTGTTACTCTTTCACATAAAAAAATACTGAAAAGATTTTAAAAATTCTTTCACTAATAGAATATTATAATCACTAATATTATTATCGAGATCTATAGGCTATATAATATATTAGTAAGCTCTGGCGTTATGAATAATCTCTGGCGTTATGAAATTATTTATCATACGTTTTCTGTCGCTAACAAAATCGATTTATTGCAAACGCCAATTGTCGCCTTGGAAACGAGTTTTTTTTAAATTAGGCAATTCACCCTAAAAAAGAGTGCTTTGTTGACGTCGTACTAACTATCTCTAAAAGTGAATGACCGCAATGTATGTATGCGCATAAACCCGAACGACTGCACCAAATTGGATAATTCTTTTTTTTGTTCATTATTTTGTATAAAACTACCGTTGAGTTCTGGCACCATGAAATTTGTATAAAAAAATATAATTGGTGGCACGAGAGCAGTTTGAAAACTGAATGTATCGGGAATGAATGTGTGGATTGCGTGAGGGGAGGGGGGGAGGGGGTGTTGGGAGGGTGTTGGTGGGGGGGAGGTGGAGTGGGAGGGGTATGGGGTGGGGGAGGGGTCGGTGGAGAAGGAGGGGGAGGGAGAGGGGGGTTAATGGATGAGTGGAGTGAGGAGAGGGAAGGTGGAGGGGGAAGGAGTGGGGGAGGAGTGGGGGAGGGGTGGGTGGAGGGGAGAGGGAGGTTGATGGGGGAGGGTAGGGGGTGGAGGGGGAGGGGGTTGATGGGAGGAGTGGAGTGGGGAGAGGGAAGGTGGAGGAGGCGGAGTGGGAAACCCCTAATACCATGCGAGCGAAGCCGCGGGAAAAAGCTGGTAGAAAATAAATCTAAAGCTGTGTTACCCTAACGTTCATGTTTAATGAACAATTTCTTAGGTATGCGAGGTTATCGTACCTAGTAGGTAAGTAATATGTAGGTAATTTAATACTAAAATTTGGTATTCAAATTTCAATTTGTGAAAAAATTGTATATTAGTATGTACATAATTAAGATGACGATAAATTTTATTTAACGCCTAGCAACTCGAAGCAGCAGAAATGCGAATGCTTAGATGGTCAGCAGGAGGCAGGAGTATCAATAAAAGATAAGATTTAAAGTTCACGCATTCGTGGTAGCCTGTCACGAGGTGTCACGGACATAAACAGTAAGCTGGAGGAACGACAGTTGAGGTGATATGGGCACAAAAGACGGAGACTATCAGATCACACAGTGAAGCAGGTAATGCCTATGGAGCTTCATCAACAGTCATCCAGATGAAGACCAAAGAACTCCTGGATGGACTCAATGCTCCAAAATATTAAAGAGAAACGGCCTGGATGAAAGCGATACCCAGAACCGAAGATATAGCCTGAGAACGAGAAGAGCCGACCCCAACAGCCTATGTACCAAGACAATGAGGCGGGACAGTGCAAGGAAGAAGATATACTTTATTTATAATAACATACGTTTTCGTTGTATGCAATGATTGTCATTGCCATTTGTCAACACAAGATTATCATGCAATGATCGTCAATACAAGGGAATGTCATTGATTTTATTGATTAGTATCAACGGTTTTTTTTTAATTATTTGAAGACACATTTCAATTTGGGAGGCATGTATGGGTACCGCGGTTCCATCAATGCCAACTCAGAATTTAGAAACTCAACTTAGAAACACCTCAGAAAGGTCATTAAAAGCTACGAAAAAATTATTTTAAAATAGCCGGTAACCCTGACCTAACTTAACCTATTTAACCACTTTTTTATCATCACTCTTAATGACCTTTCTGAGGTGCTTCTAAGTTGTCCGGTCACCGGGTACCGCCGCCCGGGGAACCATTTATTGGATCACCAACACCCTTGCCAAAGGTCATCCCAAGTGGTTCGCTGCGTTTAGCAAGGGTGCCCGGGTTAATGGGGTGAGGTTTGTCTAGGTCTTGACGGCTAGTGCGTTTTCCCACCTACTGCATGGCGGGTCGGATCGGGAGAGTTTGGTTGAGGGAGACCTAATCTAGATCTCTCCAGCCGGACTCTCTCGACCCATCGCCTTGCATTGCAGTGGGAGAGATGAATTCATATGTCCATTACTCCTAGACACATTGACCCCCAGATTCCTACCCATACCTTTTTCCTTCCCAGAACACCTCTCTTTCCCCAGTACCCCCAAAGATGACATAGGCCCTGAGGGAAATGCTTTTCCTCAAGGCCTCCTGTGTGGATCTAATGTAAAAAAAAAAAACATGAAAATGTGATGCTATAGTTGCTAAGACTGCGTTGCCTTAGTTACTTCGGCACGCCAAAGGTTAACTGACGGTTGTTAGCGAAAAACATGAATACACTTCATAAAAACTGCCCTGTTGAACGTTGGATGAGTTGTTCATTTGCATGATGAGTTATTTTAAAATAATTCAGAGTAGCTACAATAATCAAATAGGTAGTACCTAGGTCCTAGATTGATATTGACTCAAGCGATGCTGACCTTGTCCCTCATACATTTTCTTTATACATAAGAGTTAAAATTGCACTAAAAAAAAACATTTTTAGTTTTGCTGGCCGTCCGGCGTGGCCTACCTCCGGCACGGCTCCGATTCAGGTGTTCTCGGGTCGCGTAAAAGAGCACGGAACGAAAGGAATGAATGAATGAAAGAATAATAAAGTGTGATGCGAGAAATGAAAAGCTACGAGATGTCGAGTTTGCGGAAAACGAAACACGAGGTTTGAAGATTGATTGATTCAAGCGCCATTTTGTTCCGACAATAGTTTTAGATAAGTATTGTTTGTTTATAGATAGAATTAATTTAGGTAGGTATTATCACGGTGATGGGACGGGAGAAGATGATGGACGGCACGGGGGTACTTTTGGATGGGATGCGGAATTGGCAGCGCAAAATTATTGATAAGAAATAACAAAGAAACACAAAAATTAGTAGGTAAATAAAGAAATCACACACACACACACAAGACTATAACATCAGATCAGGTCCGTAGATAGATAGGTATCACTTGCATCTCTCATATCATCGATTATTATTACCTAATGTTTAAAATTAATTAAAAATTTATTCTGAGGGTAATTATCGGTTCGGACTGGCCACGCTTATTACGAATAATTTTTAGAAAAAAACTTTAGATTCGCCTTAATTACTATAAAAGGAAACTTTTTGGCTTTGGGGCGGCGGAAAATAATGCATTTTAATTTTCAATTGCATAAAACCAAAATTCACTTCGCGAACCGACACAGCGAAAATCCGCGGACGTACCTGTCACTGTTATGTTGGTATCCTTGATAAATTAACGCCAGAATTTCATAATTACGCCTTATCCCACGAAGTCGGCTACAGTCGTATTAGCCGATAAATGGGCAATATTAATTGTCACTGTGGGCTTTATAAAATGAAGGAATATCAATACAAACTTTGACCCCTGAAGAATGATAAAGAACTGAAAATTTTCCCGACTATTGAAACCGGGGTCATTGGTTATAAAACGGAATTGTGATTGGTTGTTAACAGATATCACGCAATATTCTACAGTTTAAGACAGACACACAACGCAGCAATATTAAATCACTTAGCAAAATTGGCTTAATTAAATAAGCGATATAAAAAACCGGTATCATGGTAAAGTACCTACGTGACTAGTCAACTTGACGTTCATATAATTTACTGTCAGAAAATTACATTTAATTGTAAATATTTAAGGTAACGTGCATCAATTCAATCGTCATTCACCACATCCAGGACCGGTAAAGTCCAAAATATATATGCATGTACAATATGAACATACATCATTAAATTCTAAAAAAAAATACTTTACGCAATGATCCAATGACTACTTCGTCAATTTAAAACGTTTAATTTGAGGTGAATATTAGTATCTCTGATGAATTAATGAAATAGCAAAGAGACGTACCTCGCCTAGGAATTTGGTAACATCATATACACTGTTGTGAATAATTAGCCATGTACTCTTGTTGTCACTGTGCTTCGACACTTCGGCGCGAGAGAATAATTTGGTTTCCGCCATATTTATTTCACAAACTTAGCTTCGATATTACGACGAACACCGGCACGTTTAGCGATTTTATTACGCGAATGGGTCTGATAACTAATCAGAGATGGTTAAACGAGAAGCTCCGCAGCTGAAGGCAACCGTGTTAATGAGAAATTGACAGAAATTCGACTCAAGGATGACAATGCACTTGACAGTAGGTTCGGCAACAGCGGAAACGTCAGATTTCAGGTTGGAAAAACTGCAATTGTACCAACAATACCAACATGCATGTTTCTGGCTGGAATCTGGCTGGACGGAAACTCAAGATGCTATCTTGCTATTAAATCGTTTTGCAAGAACGGTTGTATTATTCATAAATATGCTGAAGGACGGTCTGCTGCGACCGTTTCCACAAACATTTTGTGGGTGGCTAGGTCGGGACCACAATGTTTTTGTTTTCCGTGATCGATAAAACAAAAAATTAGAGCGTGTAATTCACACGCGATAGAAGTGAAACTGGAAAGTTGCTAGATGTCGCATTCTTTTGCTTGTTTATTTTAAAGTGGTTTGAAGATTGGATATTAATTTACAGAAACAAAAATGTTTATTTTTTGGATTTCGTAGGATTCAAACCTACGTCCGCTGGATTTCTATGGCCGCTGAGATTTGCGACGCACTATACCGCTGCGCTATGGGACGCGTTCGGAGAGGCGCTAATTTACGCATTATATTCCGACGACCCGTAAAAAAACAATGTGGCAATGAGCGCAGATCTATCGTCGTTTTTGCTTTATATCTCCACCATAGGAGCCTTGAGCGCAGTTGGATGCTTCGCGGGTGCTGTAGTCGTCATTCGAATTTCAAATCACTCTAACGGGGCCAGTAGCGTAGCGAGGGAGGACGGACCACCCCGGGTGCCACCCGACGGGGGGTGACACTACACCCAACCGTTAAAAAATTATGAAGGATATTGTCGCAAAAATATTGAATATATAGCCCATATCTAATCAGCAAAGGTGATGGAGAATTTTCGTTCTCATATACTCCAACCTATAAGCCACTTTAATAAAATAAAAAATTGAGCACGCAATAGAAATTAATTAAAATTATGTTTTTATTACATTAGCTCCTTAAAATTATGTTTTTATTACATTAGAAATAAAATCCTCAGGGCCTACGTCATCTTGTGGATGCTGTGTTGATCTTTTTAGGAAAAGGAAGGAGAGAAAGTTCTGCGAAGGAAAAAGATGAGGGTTGGGTAGGAATCTGGGGGTAAATGTGTCCAGGAGTGACGGATGTATCCGAATGAATGAATCCATCCTTCCCACTGCGGTGCAATCCGATAGGTCGAGAGTCCGGCTGGAGATATCTATATTACAACCAGTTTCTCCCGATCTGGCCCGCCACGCAGTAAACCGGCAAATGCATTCGCCGCCAAGACCTAAACAAACCTTACCCCATGAACGGGCACATTTGCTAATTCATCAAACGTAGCGAACCTCTTGGGGTGAACTATCGTGGGGTGTTATCCAATAAATGGTTCCAGGGGCGGTGGTGCCGGTATATCTATCTGCCTTCCAAATAGAGAACTCCAGTCCAATTTTTTAATTTTTTTTTTGTGAATAATAACCTTCTAACTTAAATATCTGCATTTTTATTATTATTTTTAGAGTTAGTTTTAATAGTCAAAATAATTGTCAGTTTTAATTTTTCAAGACCCCCGAAAACCACCGGAAATATGGTAAATCGTGTGACGTCATAACTCCTGAAAAATTTGTAAATCAGCCGATCAACTACCGCCATTTTGAATACCGTTGTTCGAAGTATTCTCCCTAGAAGAAGCATTACTATTTTTTTTTTGTGCAATAGTTTTTCAATATTTAAAATAATATAGATAAACTAATAGAGATACCTCTATTTTTGATACTGAATTATTTAGGCTTAAATATTGTTTCAATAAACACAATAACTAAATCTCTATAAAGAGTACGAAATAAAGAATAACATGAAATGTTGTTAATACTGATGGCTTGTGCCATACCTACATTTCAATTGATTTCAATACAATGTGATCAATGTGATACAATGACTTGTGACGCGTGACGTCAGCATTAACCATTCAATCGTACCAACTTAACATTGTATTTTAACGAGACGTTAAAAATTCACTTTTTAATTTTTTAAGAACTATACGTTTAAAATTTTGAAGTAAAACTTATATATTCAGAATCAGCGTTCACTGGTCTGTATGAACATATTTTTTTAAAGCCATAATATTTTTCACTGGAGTTCCTTATTGTAACCGCAACCTCATCACAAATTTATTTATGAAATTGTAAAATGCAGTAAATGTAATAACTAATAACTCATGATGGTGTAGTCAGACAATCATCAACCATCCTAAAAATGTTCTAGTCACGCGTTGAGAATGAGATATCTCCACAGAAAAAGTTATATTTTGACAGCTGTTCAAAGCTCAAAAAAATAGATCTTGCCGGATCTTGGTTGATCGAACTATTTTTATATTTCATTGCGTGATTTCTCCAAAATGCAATCAACAAAAGTATTTAGTAAATTTCTCACTCGTAAGAGTTTATTTCAATCATCATGCTTTAACCAGGTAAACATTTATAACCGACAATTCAAAGAGACTGCTCTTCACAGCGACTAACTAATGGGTTATTTTTTAGGTTAACTGCTACTCTACGACTAAAAAGGTGCCGATTCCCGTAAACAAACTAAAAGAGACGTTTTCAGCGAATATGCAGACAGAGAATGGGGCGCCCTACGACAAGAAACCCTTCAAAATGCCCCTAGAAGCTGGAAAGAAATATTCTTGGTGTTTGTGCGGCAAATCAAAAAGTCAGCCGATCTGCGACGGAACACACAAAGATATATTCTTGAAAATAAAGCAAAGGTTTGTAAGAAGTTTACAATTTACACTCGAACTGGGTCGTAACAAGCAAGACGCAATTAATTTTGTTAGTTTTAACCATTTATTGGGAGGCGGGAATGAGTACCGCCGCCCCGGGAACTTTTATTGGATAACCAACACCTCTGCCATAGGTCACCCCAAGTGGTTCGCTACGTTTAGTGATTTAGCAGGGGTGCCCGGGTTCATGGAATGAGGTTTGTCTTAGTCTTGGAGCTGGATCACCACGGCACACTGAATCCCAGATTCCTACCCACCCCTTAAACCCTTTTCCTTCCCAGAACTCTCCTCGGTAATTATCGGTTCGGACTGGCCACGCTTATTACGAATAATTTTTAGAAAAAAACTTTAGATTCGCCTTTATTACTATAAAAGGAAACTTTTTGGCTTTGGGGCGGCGGAAAATAATGCATTTTAATTTTCAATTGCATAAAACCAAAATTCTCTTCGCGATCCGACACAGCGAAAATCCGCGGCCGTACCTGTCACTGTGATGTTGGTATCCTTTATAAATTAACAAGAGCTAATACGACTGTAGCCGACTTCGCGGGATACCTACATGAATTACCGCGAATCACAAACCATGTTACACAAACCTAGCGTAGCCGCTAAACCACTTGAAAACTGGGATGTTTTTCTTGCCTTGACGCGAGTAGGCGTTATAAAGGGGCACTTTCTTTTGTATCACAAACCATGTTACACAAACAAGCCCGCTAGACAAATTTCATAATTACGCGCCTTATCCCACGAAGTCGGCTACAGTCGTATTAGCTCTTGTTAATTTATCAAGGATACCAACATCACAGTGACAGGTACGGCCGCGGACTTTCGCTGTGTCGGTCGCGAAGCGAATTTTGGTTTTATGCAATTCAAAATTAAAATGCACTATTTTCCGCCGCCCCAAAAAAAAAAAGTTTCCTTTTATAGTAATTAAGGCGAATCTAAAGTTTTTTCTAAAAATTATTCGTAATAAGCGTGGCCAGTCCGAACCGATATTTACCCGATTATCAATTGCTTCTCGGCCTGTTGGTTAAGATCAAAGTGTAGTATCTGTTCTTATCAGCTTAATATCTGATAGTTCCCGCAATGCGGGACCAGTATATTGACCTGATTTTTGCAATGTGACGGGATGTTCGGGGCTTGTTCCACTCCTGTCGCAGGTTGGCCCGGCATTGCAGTGCCGCTGGGATCGGCCCATTTTATATCCATACCATACTAAACGATAAATTAAGCTGAATGTATTGTCTTACGTAATTACCTGATTTATGGTTCAATTGTAAACACATTTAACCATTTTTCCACCTTTGGAATTTATGTAAACGATTTTTGAATGAAATATGACCATCGGCGATGTCATATTACAATATTCAAATTACTAAAGTTTTTTTCTAAAAATTATTCGTAATAAGCGTGGCCAGTCCGAACTGATATTTACCTTAATTTCGTCAGGGCCTTCTGTGTGGAGCTCATGTAAAAAAAAAAAAATTTGCTCCATAATAAATAAATTACGTTAAATGTTTGTACAGTTAAATTTACACAGAATTTGTATAAATATGAATGAAGCAAGGAATGTTTGCCAATACAAAGTTTGTGGTGGTGTATTCTCTCTGCGTACCCTCGCGGAAACCAGGGTGATGGTTAGTTAATGTAAAAAAATGTATATATGCTCACTACTTACTATCAGATGAAAACATGTTTAATAGGCAATATCTCAAGGCGGGTACAGACTTACGAAATGTAACATGCAATGTAACACGCAATGAAAGAATTTGCCATCCACATTGTCGCAATGTATCATGCAATGTAACAGAATCCCATAGTGTGGATTTGCGCGCACGAACTGTGCGCACTACGCGCACGAACAGAGCATTATAACTCGTGCGCGCCGCGATCCGCCAGTGTCGGTTATTTCGCTGAACGTAAAGGGGCGCGCAGTGTGCACGGAGTGCCAGTGTGGACGGGTTGTGTGTATTTATACTGCAGAACGTGCGCGAACAATGGACGAAGAAGACACAGCAACAGCTATGGCAGAGGCTACACTTGAATCACGAACATTGAGCTATGTTCACCGCACACATGCCGGAAACAGATGCGAGTAGGTACATGCTCGGTTCGTGCGCGCGCTCGTCCACACTTATGAAATGGTCCTTTCATGTTACATTGCATGTTACGTTACAGCAGTCTGTACCCGGCTTCAGAACTCACCTATCTGCATTCTCGTGCCCTGTCCATTCAACGGACGTTGGCTATCATGTTGGCTATGGGGACTTTCTTTACTGCGGCCTGGAACAGCTCTGCAGTAGACTGGCCAAACCACTGTCTCAGGTTTTTCAGCCATGAGGTTCTCCTTCTTCCAGGGCCCCGTCTTCCGGCAATCTTTCCCTGCATTATGAGATGCAAGATCTCATACTTTTCTGGATGTCGCATAAATTGGGAGCGTAAAAGTAACACTTCCTATTGTTTGTTGCAGGCCGATCAGGTTTGAAGTGGAGGAGACCAAGGAGTATTGGCTCTGCATGTGCAAGCAGACCAAGAACAGACCATTCTGCGACGGAGCCCACAAGAGCCAGTTTGTGCAAGATGCCGTCACCAAAGTATAGTTCCATACGGTGCTATGACCAAATAGAACACTGACAAAACAGAACACTGACAAAACAGGATTACATGACCAAAGTACAGTATGCGCCAAACTTTAATGCTGGCCTGAACTTGATAAGATCCATTCTCGCGCAGGTACAGTTACTTTACTGTCTTTACAATGGGTTCCGCGACTTTTAATCCCACGACAAAATATCATAACCTAACCTAACCCAACAAAACCTAACCTAATCAGGCGCGGCCAGTGCCTTAAATTTTTGGTGGTTCACCGAGTAATTTCATCAAAAACGTAAAATAAATAAAAATAAAATTAGACAGAGTCTAGTAACTCATAACTCGTACAGTGCCCTTGAGATGATTATTAACAAAAAACGGCGCTATACAAATTATCCGTTTATTATTACTATAATTTTATGTAAAAGTTTTCTTTGCGGATTTACTATCTTGGTTGATAATTAAATGTAGTTTTGGCAGGCCATAGGCTATAATTCTGCTTTTATTTTCATGGTTCATATATTTTTCATATAGTCTATATTTATTATTATATCACTGATTTTAAAAAGGCAAGGAAATTTATTTATATCTATAAACAGCGATAACAGAATATTTCTATATAATGAATAATAACACAATAACAACAGTAAACGTTTCTCTTTGTCGCGCCCCCCGCGCGATAGTAAACCCCCTTTACTGAGTGAATATTGCAATATGTGACAAAAATGCACAAAAACAAAGGGTCACAAAAACTAATAATGACAATGTCAAATCGGTTCCCTCTCCATTAAGATAATATTGCACCCGCTGTTAGGTTGACTCATCGTTACATTTTAGAGAGTTTACTGCGAATAGTCATTTCGCTAGAATGATTTATTAAATAACCACACCTCTGCCGTAAGTCACCCCAAGTGGCAAGTTACGGCCGGTGACTTTCCGGGTTTATGGAGTGATGTTTGTCCAGGTCTTGGTGGTGATGCATCTGCCCAGTAACTGCGTGGCAGGCCGATTGAGGGAAACTCCTTTACCTTCATCCGGACTCTCTTGACCCATCGCCTTGCACCGCAGTGGGAGGGACGGATGCACATGTCTGTCATTCCTGGATGCACTGACCACCAGATTCCACCCCTCATACCCTTTTCCTTACCTGAACCTCCTCTCTTTTAAATACCCCCACTCAACATCCCCAAAGATGATATAGGCCCTGAGGTGTAAAGCTAATGTTTATCAAGAACTGCTAACTCCAATGATAATATGGAATAACGTGAATTTATTAAACTAAACTATTATTTTATGGTGTTCTATTTTGTCATTGTTCTGTTTTATCGGCTGAATAGATATTCAACCCTATTCTATAATTTATCCTATTACCGTTGCATACAGAGAAGTGACCAAAGCTTTCCACAATAAACAACAACAAAAAAGTTTGTCAGTATTTTCCATTACAATAAATTAATTTTCCAATATAAAATTATCAACCTTAATATTTTTATACTGGAAAATGTATAACTTTATGTACGGTATTTCCTTTTTTTTTGTACAATAGGGGATTTATTAATAAAATTTCTATCAATTGCATCACCGTTTTTCACAAAAATATAAATTTCCAATATAAAACACTGAGTTAATTTTTTTATACTGGAAAATAAAGCTTTATGTTTAATATTCTGTATTCTATGGCAAGAATTAAAACGATTAGTATTTTTATATTTTGAAATTACTCTGTTAACCTTTACCAGTTGTATAGTTTTTTCCACAAAGTTATTTTCCAATGTAAAAATACTGACTTAAATTTTTTTCTGGTAAATGGCACATTGTTCTTATCGAATACTATGTTTATTGTTATATAGTTTTACTACATATGTAGTGTAATTTTTAGGCGAAAAATACATTTATTTGTTAATATATATAGATAGTAATGAAATTATTTTGTTTTATTTATGTGCCTTTTGTAAAATCTGCTGAAAATACTCTCAGTAACCCCCTTAGTCCAGTCAAGGAAGGAAGTGTAGAGTGCGTGAGCAGGAACCTAAGCGATTCCTTCAGAAACTTGTTCAGGGTGCTTAGGGTGTGAACATACTAAAAGTCCTGACGTCTAGGTGGTGAGCTAGGGGGGGAGAAGGTACCAATTTTTGGGTTTCCGCTTATATCTCAAAAACGGTGCGTCGCAGAGGAAAATTTTCTTAAAGTAAGTAAAAGTTCATAAAATTATCTACAACTTTTATTGTATACGTAATTTTGTGCGAAACACCTCTGCCTCCTGTTACGCCTCCTCGGCTTTTGAATGATCGCATCAATGTGGTTCTCCACAGAACGTCCACTAAAAGGAGTCATTAAATTAATTGTTTTAGGAACTCGGAACACAAATGAAATCCAAGTCTAAGTCCCGCAATCTGTTACAAGCAAAAGTGGTGTGTCATTAATAAGATAAAAACAGCTTTTTCTGAAAATGAGGACATTTTACTAAAAACTTAAAATTGCTGTAAATATTTACTGGTCAGAGATTAATTTGCATATGTGTATATATTCTAAAAGGAAATTAAATTCTTTACAACTTTTTTCAAATTAATTTCTTTATTTGATGAATATTTTAGACGATATGAAGAAATGTGTGATGAAAAATGTGAGGTAAAATGATTTTTTTCGAAAATACCTACATTTGTGGAGTGTGTAACTCAAAAACGGCTGGGATTTCGAAAATTACGTATAAAATAAAAGTTGTAGATAATTTTATGAGCTTTTATTTACTTTCAAAAAATTTTCCTCTGCGACGCACCGTTTTCGAGATATAAGCGGAAACCCGAAAATTGGTACCTTCTCCCCCCCCCCTCCCTCCCCTAGCTCACCACCTAGACCTCAGGACTTTTAGTATGTTCACACCCTAAGCACTCTGAACAAGTTTCCGAAGGAATCGCTTAGGTTCCTGCTCACGCACTCTACACCTCCTTTTGGACCATTCATTGACTGGACTACCTGGTGAAAGGTAATCATTATAATCAAGAATTTTATCATGTAGCTATGTTTACTGGTCAAATTTGAATACTCCCAATTTCCTTCAACCTTGACATTGCAGAAGCCATAGTTTCACCAACCCTGGGCATCTGCGATTCTTACGTGGTAACTAACTAACCATCATGCCGTCTCCTGCAGGGTTAGGCAGAGAGGACAGACTGCCAAACAACCCGGTCTTGGCACACTCTTTGCCTCACTCACATTCATACATCGTCTCACGCATACTCTTCTGACTTTTGACATGACCCGATACAAGTATCTGATTCACTTGGTCCTCGGGCGTCCCCGACTTCTTCTACCATTCATATTTGCATCATATATTCTTCTTTGTTCATTCATTCACTTTCTTTGTTCATTCGTTCTACATGCTCAAAGCATCTGGGGTTCCCTTTCTTAATCTTACTCATTATGCTTACATCAGCCTTGCTTCTTTGTAGATCTCCACATTTCTCACATAATCATACATGGTTTTACCACACGGTAAATGCCTAATATGCCTCAAGGATCCCATTTCAACAGCATTCAGTTAGGTAAAAGCACTCCATTGTGGACTGCTAGCTTTGCTTCTTTTGACAGTTTTTTATTAGCGCCAACTTCATTCAGTCCTCCATTAATGGAGTTACCATTGCATTTACCCTTCTTTCAATATCTCTATCAGCCTTCCCATTTCTCGTAAACATACTACCCAGATACACAAACCCATCCACCTGCTTCAAGTATTCATCATTCACAACTATATTGCACACTGTTTTCGTACTCTCTTTCAAACACCACGAATTTAGACTTTACATTCATCATTAACTCATTCTTCATACATACTTGGTTCATCCTAGACACGAGATACTGTAGATCTTCCATACTGTTAGAAATCAGCACCGCGTCATCAGCATACAACAGGCAACATACTTTCAGATTATCGTGGTATATCACATAAAATATAATTAACAATCTATAAATGTTTTATAACAAAATTGGAAACATTCTTTAATAAGGAGAAAAAAAGACAACATAGTAAATAGCTTTGTATCCAAAATTAATATATTTAAAAATAAAAAAAACTACATAATGTCAGTATTTAACAAAATACTCACAAAACAAATAAAAAAGAAATATGAACTATAAAAACATTAAAAAGAAATTACTGTATGTATAGACCTTCATTATACAGGGTGTTAAGGGACGTACTTGACTTCCTTTAACCAGTGATTCCTGACATTATTTGGAGTAAAAAATGTAAATGAAATTTTGATCTCCGGTGACTTTTTATGACGACTTTTTTTTTTTTTTTTTTAATTTTTTCTTCAAAATCAAACAAAAAAAAAAATTCTTCTGCATGTCGTCACTGGTCACTCAGCCGGGCATCCGACGAACCCCTTACCCCGCCTCCAACTTTTCAACAACTACCATTTTTTTATGTTTTTGTAGAAAAAAAAAAAAAAAATCAAAAATGTCACCGGAGAACAAAATTTCATTTACATTTTTTACTCCAAATAATGTCAGGAATCACTGGTTAAAGTAAGTCAAGTACGTCCCTTAACGCCCTGTATATTTAGCAGTGAATAAACATAAAATGAAAAGAATTTGACTTCACATTATTTGTTTTTATAATAAAAGTTGCCACTTAATATTATTAATTCTCATTTTGATACATAAATGTTTTAATATTAAGAACAATGGTAACTAACGTTATCAGAATTAACCTCTTTTAATATTAAATCAAACAGTCCAGACAATATTAATTGTAACTACAGATCGACACACTTAACTTTGTAGCATGTGGTGTTGTTACTGTTATTGGGGGTACCAGCGCAAAATAAATATCAATTTATATTCAAATTTAACTTCTCAAGTGCCAAAAGTAACCATATTGGATATGAATTTTTTTTATTATTGAGAAACATATTTTTTTATCAATTGGTAATCTGAAAACAATACTTTCTGTTTGTGGGATTTTTACCCTCGGCACAATAGAGATTAGGATGCTAAAGCTCGGCATTTCAAAGGTTAATATATGAGTCCTATAATTTCAATACCTGCTATATCCGATTTTTTGACAAAGTGATCTGAGTATGACATCTTGTTCACATTTTTACGAGGAACAAGACTAACCTAAAATTGAGTTTCAAAACCTCCCTTATCACGACCAAAAACCATGTTAAAACTGCGAGTGAGAAACAAAACCCGCTATATCATTCAAGAAGTTACTATCAAAACCTGCTATATCGGAATTCAACCAATCACCAGCAGTTATTTTGCCAAGATGGCGGATGTAGAAACACGCCCCTCAGGTCAGTTGAGTTTCAAAAGCCTCTTTATTCCATATAAATCACAAAGTGTATAATATCCATTTTATTTATCCATATTACTTAAATATTTCTAGACATAACATGAAAAATGAACACTTTTCGAATGTATATTACTCCAATTCATTATAAAAAAAATTTAAAAAGGAAATTTTTTATTTACGCTAGAGATGTGACAGTTTTTTGCCGTTTTCTCCGAATCAGTGAAAGTTGATATAGCGGATATAGAAATTGAACGACTCATATATTTTATGTAAACATTAAAAAGTATAAATTTATCTTTGAAGAAGAAGACAACAATAATAATCTAAATGAAAATATGAAAGAGAACAAGACACCCAAAAATAGGTAGAAAAAGATAATAGTCGCTACTGGGACTCGAATCCAGAACCTCTCGTCTAACCGGGATGTGCGCGTTTACCAATTCCGTCATTGCCACCTTCAGTCATATTCATAAATAAACCAAACATGTTTCATTAGTCAATCTCATTTCAAATTTCAGAATTAACAATATTATCTTAACTAATTTTTTTCCATATACGAGAGGTTCTGGGTTCGAGTCCCAGTTGCGACCATTATATATTTCTGTGTCTTGTTCTCTTTCATATTTTCGTTTAGATTATCATTGTTACCTTTTTCTTCAATGATATGTTACATTGATGGGAAAAACCTTCAAAAGTTATAAAAAAAAGTTGTTTTTATAAAAAATATTATATTCATTTACACTCAATAGTTAAATAAAATAAAATTGGATATATTTATCCGAGACGATATCTAGGTTACAAACCAATTCTTAGAATGATTGTTTCCAATAAAAAGGGTAGTTGCCTATAATGTGGAAAAAAATTACTGTTGTCGAATTACGACGCAAACTGCACAGACTACCAAAGAGGCTCGACAATGAAAGTTAAGCTTTTTGAAACCAAGGCGGGATGCAAGCAACGGTAGTATGGGTTTCATACTATCAATGGTTCAGAGCCCATCTCCCTTGCTTATGTATTCTATGGCTGTTACCAAAGTGAAAATATTTTAACAGTTTTGTTTAGTTCCGCTTTTGGCCACCTGCAAAGTCAACCGTGTCAAATTGTAACTGCCTTTTTAAGATGTCAAAAGATTATTTTACATACACCAATACACAGTGTCCGGAAACTCGTAGTGCAAGCAGAAAACCGGTGAATCTAATGAATAACATTTGGAGTCGATTGTGATATCCCAGAGCCTGTAGAAAAAAGCAATAGAGAACTCGTCCAATTTAATTTTTTTTTTTTTTATGAAACGACCTTCTAACTTAAATAACTGCATTTTTATTTTTAGAGTTAGTTTTAATAGTTAAAATTAATTGATTAAATTGAGTTTTAATTTTTCAAGACCCCCCGAAAACCACCGTATGTATGGTGAATCGTCTGACATCATCACTCCTGAAAAATTACTATAAGATCGGGCAATCAGCTGATCAACTGCCGCCATTTTGAATTCCTTTGTTCGAAGTATTCTCCCTAGAAGTAGCATTACTATTTTTTTTGTGCAGTAGTTTTTGAATATTTTCAATAATAGAGATAAACTAATAAGAGATACCTTTATTTTTGAAACATTATTTATGTAGGCCTAAATAATGTTTCAATAAACACAACAACTAAATCGCTATAAACAATATGTAAATAAACAAATAAATTAATACGATGGCTTGTGTCATATCATACATTCCCATACAATAACTTTACGGTGACGTCACGATACGTCGAACAATGACGTCACCACTAAAATTTCAATAATGCCGACTTGACGGCGTGTTTTTACGACCCGATTAAAAATGGACTTTGTAATAATTTTTTAAAAACTGCGTTTAATATTATGAAATAAAACTTATATATTCAGAATCAGCGTTTATTGGTTTATATGAACATATTTTTTTAAAGCCATAATATTTTTCACTGGATATTGCAAGCCATAGATAATCACACAAATGTGACAGGCGATTACGAACTCGCTACTACAGAATCGCATGGCTGAATAGTGATTTTGAATATCTATACCCCACGAAAACCGTATTTAAGTTAGATCACTCTATCTCCGCGAGATGCCGCTAGTGTCTCTTTTCGACAGTTTGTGTCATTTCACAATTAATTAATTTAAAATGATATATAGTATATTTGCGGCAAGCTCGAAAGTAAAAGATACTCTCAGTATCGCCCTGGTGGATAAGACCACCATTCAGAATTGAAACGTTGCTTGAAATGGCTTTAGGCGTGTTTGGTGACCAAATCTGAATAGCGAGGTACTTCCCTACCTTCCTCTTCCCCATCTTCTTCCCTTCCCCAATACCTTCAGCCTCACAACATACCCCATTTTGGGGAATCCATAGTCTCACTGGCTCCAGAAAGCAGCTGGGACGTTTGTGAGGTATTCACAAAAAAATATTTAAATGCTCAGACCGAATTTTTTTTTTGTGTTTTGGTTTCTGTGATGTAGATTCAATAATTTCCCGCTTGTATTACAAGTTTCCGAACACCGTGTATAGTATAAATATATATAATAAATATATATGGTAGGTGTACATATTAAAAAACTTGTCAACTTATTTATTTTTTAATCTCTAAAATTGTACATTTATAAAATCTAGTATTCTACATCAATTATCAAAGTTATTCAATGGCTTGTTCATTTCTTATTCTAATCAGCAATGTTTTACTGTGCCAAGGCTGAAAATAGAATAATAATTGTGCACTGCGTAATCACATGGTTCACCTTATCAGCCGGCGACGTACATACAATGTTTAACAATTACAAATATAATTTTCATTAGGAACTCTACACTAGTATGCTATAAATTAAATTCACAAAATTAAAAAATAAAATGTCAGCTAAATTGATATTCATTACCTCTCTATCTATAATTATATTAAACCTACACAGGACATAATCTTTTATCTTTAAACTCTCAGGTCTCCGGCATATTCTGTCAGAATTTATGTTTATTTCCGCTTTGCAATAAAATATAAATATGTAAAAGATATACATATTTCTGAACGTATTCGGAAACTATAAACTGATTTTGAAAGGTGAGAAATACGCACTCAAATATTATTTTCTTACTAATACTCGTATTTTGTATGGATGTATGCGCGTTTGTTACTCTATCACGCAAAAACTACTGAATGGATTTTAATGAAACTTTGCAATAATATAGCTAATACATCAGAATAACATATGCGAGCTCTGGCATTATAAAATTTGTATAAAAAAATTGCAATAGGTGGCATGCAAGCTGTTTGAAAACTGAATGTGGGAGGGGAACTCGAGAGGGGGATTTGCAGGAGTGGGGTGGTGAATACGGGAGGGGGAGGGGAACTCAGGAGGGTGGTTCGCGGGATGGGGGAGGGAGGGGAGTGGAGTGGGGAGAGGGAAGATGGAGGAATCAGAGTGGGAACGCGAAAGGGGAAGGGGACACGGGAGAGGAAGAAGAGGCAGAAGGGGAAAGGGACAAATGGGAAAGGACACACAGGGAGAAACAATATCTTTATTCAAATGGCATAGCAACACCGAGAACCAGCTAGTTAGAAATAAACTCCTATATTTTGAAATATTTAAATTTAGAATGTAAACATAAAAAAGTTTTACAAATGGCTCATGTTTTTTCTAAATAAAATTGCCAATTTCTATAAGACCGTATGAAGTGTAACCAAAAGCGAAAATTAGCCTGAGGGTTTAAATTGATTTAACCTTTTCAACGATACATACAGGGTGTATGTAACAGGACGTACCCGAGGGATTTTAACCAGCGATTCCTGAACATATTTGGAGTAAAAAATGTAAATGAAATTTTGGTCTCCGGTGATTTTTTTATGACATGTAAAAAAAAAAATTTTTTTCTTCAATTTCAAACAAAAAAAAAATCTTCCGCTTGCCGTCATTGGTCACTCAGCCGAGTAACCGACCAACCCCTCACCCCGCCTCCAACTGCCAACACCTACCATTTTTTAATGTTTTTGTAGAAAAAATAAATTAAAAAAACATCAAAAATATCATCGGAAACCAAAATTTCATTTACATTTTTTTCTCCAAATAAGCTCAGGAATCGATGGTTAAAATCCCTCGGGTACGTCCTGTTACACCCTGTGTATACAACTACTATCGTGCGACACATTTCAACACAATTTACAAAGTTTTAGTGAAATTTCGTGGATCAAGGTGATTAGGCATAATATTATTTTGAAATTCTAATTAACCTCTGGCATGCCGGAGTAGCCTATAGGATACGCAAGATTTTTACCTGCGTGTGACAGAGTTGCCACATGGCAACGTCATCCAGCATTCTTTTCATGGGATTTTATACTTAAATTGTTGGTAGCATATTTAAATGAACCATAATCGCAACAAAATAAACAATCAGAAGAGAAATTTGGCACACAACACAAGTTGTAGCTCACAGGAATCCAGCATTCCAAGGGTCAATCTATAATATAAAAATGAATCGCTGAATGTGTTACTAAGCGCATAACTTTCGAACAACTGCACCAAATTGGATAATTCTTTTTTTTGTGTGTTCGTTATTCTCAGGACAAGGTTTTTATAAAACTTCCGGTGAGCTCTGGCATTATGAAATTTGTATAAAAAATTGCTATTGGTGGCACGAGAGGTTTGAAAATTGAATGTATGGAAAGCGGGAGGGAGGGAGGGGGAGGGGATCCTGGGAGAGGGAGGGGGACCTGGTGAGTGGACGGGAGAGAACTCGGGAGGGGGGTTCGCGGGACGGGGGAAGGGGGAAGGGGGGGGAGTGGAGTGGGGAGAGGGAAGGTGGAGGTGACGGAGTGGGAACGCGAGAGGTGAAGAGGACGCAGAAGAAGGGACGAATGGGAAAGGACACTCAGAGAGAAACAATTTCTTTATTAAATGGCATAGCAACGCATGCCGGGAACCAGCTAGTGTTTAATAAAAAATCTAATAATTTCTTTTAACCATCTTCTCGTACTCTGTGCTATCAAAATGCCCGTAAGTTCCATACCTTACAATATTAATGATAATATTTGGCGAAGCAGATTATAATCATTATTATGTATACAGTAGAATTCGGATAAAACGACTTCGCTTATAATGGCTTACCATTTTTAGCGACGACAATGTAAACTCGTTAAGTTTCATAGTTAGATACTAGGAAAACATATCCATTTAGTATGACTCCATTTTAAGCGACCTGTTTTGACTTATTTCAATGATAATTCGACCGGTTAGAGTGACGCGCAGTGTTTTGTTTAAATAACTTACGCACCAATAACTCGCCGCCCTGCAACTCGCCTACTCCCCGCGCACTAACACTTATCCTTATTAGCATGCGTAAATCACAGTCAGTGTTTATCATATGTTGTGACCAGGTTAAAAGCTCCACACAATGAGTTCCGTGAAGCGAAAGTGTTTTTCAATTGAAGAAAAAAGTGCTATTTTACACCGTTTAGAAGCCGATGAATCAAATGCAAGCCTCGCGAAGGAGTTCGTCGGTGTCTCAAGCTTAAATTATCTGGCCGTTTTGTGCGTCGTCCAATTAGTACGATGAAATATCGCCAGCCCCTTTAGAGTCGTTATATCCGGATTCTACTGTACATGTTTCAATAAATATCAGTCCTTTCAAATTGTGATCATTAATGTACCGTCTTACTAGAAAAAGTATTTATAAAAATCTTATATATCTACGTATTTTCTGTTACTTTATATTTAGAGAAATAAGTTCACTTTAATGTTAATCCCTTAGGCCTCTGGCATATTCTGTCAGAAGGTCAGAGTATTTCCACTTTGCAATGAAATCCAAATAAATGGAATATTTCCAAAAGTATCCGAAAACTAATATGTAACTTTTCGTTATTTATTTTTGGGGTGTTATGCCGTGTTGCGCTACCTCCTTCTTTAGCCAACGTTTCGGACATCGTTGCAGTGTCCATCATCAGGGCAGATCCGGCAGATCCGGTAGATGTGCCGGATCTACCCTAATGATGGACACTGCAACGATGTCCGAAACGTTGGCTAAAGAAGGAGGTAGCGCAACACGGCATAACACCCCAAAAACAAATAACGAAAATGCTTTTGGCTGAGAAAATCTTAAAACGTATCTAATATGTAACTATTTTTGAAAGTTGATGCATACGCTTTCAAATGGCATTATTAGAAATAAACACATAATTTTTGAAATATAAAAATTTTGAACGCAAACGTAAAAATGTTTTAACCGGTCAAATGCCGAGCCATTTCGCGGAAATTCGCGGAACTTCACAAAAAAACACTAAAAAACCACCACTTTGAATTTTGAATTGAATGTTTTGTTGATAAATTTTATTTTATTGACTGAAACACGTTCACAACACAATAAACTATCTACTAAAACCACATTACTTGCATTTATTACGTAAATTAATAGGTTTTACGACGTTTTATTCGAGATACACACATTTATTGTGACCGTTAAATTCGCGGCAAATTATGACAGCGCATTTTCATGGAAAAAATCATTTTAAAAATATTCCAGGGTGACAAGGTGAATGAAACTTTTAACACCACCTAGAGTAATGATGGCGCAAGCGATTTTGACACTGTTCTTCATACAAATTCTGTACATATAAGGGTCAAAATCGCAGACCAAAAGTTTTTCATCGACAATATTATTCAAATATTTGAATTATTTTCTCGCGCATGCGCATATGACGACCCCAGTTTCGGGGCTCCGGCCTTTGACGGGTTAAGAATGGCTCACCTTACATTTTTTCTAACTAAAATTATTTATAACAAAAAAATAACACGCAATACACAAACCCATTTTATTAGAAAAATGCATTATAAACACAATTGTCACCTCATCTTTTTGTCGTTTCATGTAAACATAATTTAAAACAAACTCAAATTTTTGTAAATTTTTTGTAATTTTTTTTCAAATTAGTGTCGGAATCTGTGGATTCTTTAATTGTTTCTTCTGTGGTTAAAGCCTCGATTATATTGAGCGGGTGTACAAGCTACTAGCCGGTGAATTCACCATCTGCTAGTGAACTCGCTCAGTATAATCATATTTGCTAGCTAACTAGCAGATTTTTTAACAAGTTTACAAGCAGATAATTAATTCATTCAATGTAATCGAGGTTTAACTTCTAGATTTGAATATAAAGCGTGATGTTTTCTCTTTCTAACACCATTTAGATCATATTTTTCACCGTGACGGAAAGAGAGACAACGATGAGACGTATATGAGCTGTTCCCAAAAGCGAACAAATTAGCCTGAGGGGGTTAAAAAAGATGTATAATATAGTGAAGAAATACGAAAATATAACAGTTTTATAATAGTTTCCAGCTAAATAAATATTCGTCGCAATAAAATTAAGTTATATGAGGCTTTTCTGTAAATAAATACAGCACAATGATTTTTGAAAATGAAAAATTTCCGACCTGCAACCCAAAATATGCCATGCACTTCTCTCGACGGATAAGAAATCAAGGTTTGCAAGTGACAAAATAACAAGCTAAAATAATATAAACTTACTTCCTTGTCAAGTGGTTGTCCGTTACGGTTTAAGGAGTTTTGTATTTCGGTCCCATGGAGAGATTTTTGCTGTATTAGTGGCTCATGATCCATATCCCTTGTTATCTACTAGGGTCAGTCAAAAACTAATGCCTCCTATTTTTTTCTAAAATCCCTCCGATTTATCGTGAATATTCACTTTTAATGTCTTAAACGAAATGTCAGTTTTGCGAAAACTTTGTGTTATTACCGCTTCACAATTAAAGCTCTATAAATGAAACATTTCTGTACGTAGCCGAATACTAAAAACTGTTTTAGAAAGGTTATGAAATAAGCTTTCAAATTGTTATATTGCAAATAAATATTAACATTTGTAAATATTAAAATTTAGAATGCAAACATAAAAAAAATGTAAAAATGACACTTGATGTTTTCATGTGAAAACGGTACTAAAATCATGGATTATGTAAAAAAACAATACTTATTCTATTGTATAAATGTATAGTAAACAATTTTGTCACCTCACTTTTTTATCATTTCATACAAAAATATTAATAAAAATTTAAAATATCCAGCGGCCCGTAGGCGATTTGGCGGGTAAAATAAATGTCAACCGTATGTCTGACAGAATTAGTCTTTTTACGTATTTCTATGGACAACTTGAATAGGGATGTACAGCTTGATTCACTATTGACCTTTTCCTTTTTGTGTTAGGGATGTCACTAAAACAATAACGGAGTTACAACGATTTCTGTGGAGACACGCTTATTGTACTTGACTGCTTTTGTCATTTTAACGCGTATATCTGCTTACGTTGCTGACGGGTTAAATATAGTTAGGTAAATGAAAAAATTGAATTTGGAGCTATTACTCAAACCTTCATCTACAATCTACTGCAATAGTAACTTTCTGGGTCAACAGGTGGCAGCACTGCGGTCGCTTGCAAAATGGCCGATATCAATGTTCGTATTAGTCGGCGTTCTGTGATTGAATTCTTGAATTCAGAAGGTGAAACGCCTATTCGCATTCCTGAAAGACTGAAAAATGTGTACGGTGATGCAACTGGAAAAAAAAATTGTGACCAGAGACGAAACACGGGTTTCTTGGAACCTATAATCAAAAAGGTACTCAATGGAATGGCATCACACAAACTCATGGAGGAAGAAAAAATTCGAAACTGTGCGATCGGCAGGGAAAGTTATGGCGACGTGTTCAGGTATGCCGAGGGTTTGATTATGGTTGATTTGTTGGAGCAGGGATACACAATAAATTCTCTCCAATACGTCACAGCCAAAGCTTAAAGCACGTCTTTCGCCAAACAAAAGCTATGGCGGATGGCTTTTAGGAACAACCGTGCTTTTTACCACTCTGGGATACATATCCTTGTTAAAAGATGGACCAAAACTTTGGAAATGGGCGGAGATTATATTGAAAAGTGACAAATTAATTGTCAATAGTGTGGTTTTCGACCAATGTAATTGTATTTTTTATTTGTTGACAATTAAAGGAGAAAAAACAGGATGCATTTACTGACCCTTGTACAATACTAACAATACAGCCTAGAAAAATCCTAATTTCATCCAAAGAGCATTATGAACTCTTGGATTGGACATGACTCTCATCCTGTTTAAGATACTCGTAGACCTTTTTGGCCAGACTCTTGTATTTCAAGGAGTAATTGCTGTCGGGGTCGGATATGACTATGGGTCGGCCCGTGGCGGTGGACTCAGAGACCCGGTGATGCAGCTCGAAGCTCTCCAGGACGGGGATGTGCAGCTGCTGGGCGAGGGCGTCGGTGTTCTCGCCGAAGATGTGGTTGACGGAGCCGCAGTTGGCGCAGGTGGAGTGAGCCATGTTCTCCACGATGCCCAATATGGGAATGTGGAGTTTCTCCAGCATGGTGGCTCCTCGGCGCGACACTTGGATGGATGCCAGTTGAGGTGTTGTGACGATGATTGCCCCTGAAAAACAAGGTCCCTTTTTTACATTAACTCCATACAGTACACCCTGAGGAAAATAATTTCCCTCAGAGAGTACGTCATCTTTGGAAATGAAAATGCTGTTTAACCTGTTGAAATTTGGATGGGATTTCGAAAAACTGAGCGAAAATTACCTTGGTAAGTTCTGGTCAAATCTTAATATATAAAACAAAGTCGGGTTAGTTAAACTATTTATAACTCGAGAACGGCTGGGCTGATTTTGATGATCTTTGATTTGTTGGATTTGTCTCCGCCCCGGATAACAGAATAACCATTAAAACATTGCAAAAATTCACGAAAAAGAAAGTTATGAAGAAAATTCATTTCCCCATACATTTTGTATGCAACGAATTCTCATATTTTGAAAGAGCTGCAGGAATTTTATGATAAGTACCTACAAATATTGAGTATTTTTTAAATTTTTTTTTACAGTGAATACCGCACAAGAATCTCAACTGCTCCCGTCTGGAGCCAGTGAGACTATGGCATCCCCAATTGGGGTATGTTGTGAGGCTGAAGGTAGTAGGGAGGGGAAGGAGGTGGGGAAGAGGAAGGTTGGGAAGTACCTGGCTATTCAGATCTGGTCACCAAACACGGCTAAAGCCATTTTCAAGCAACGTTTCAATTCTGAATGGTGGTCTTACACAAGGGCGATACTAATAGTATCTTCCACTCTGGAACATGCCGCCAATATACTATATATTATTTTTAATTAATTAATTGTGAAATAACACAAATTAATCAAATAAAATTTATTTGCGCATGCCGGGTTCGAACCCACGACCTCCGGATTGTGAGTCAAGAGTCTTACCCACTGGACTACGGAGGTCGTCAGTCGAGTAGTGAGTGACTTCCAATAATTCAAAAACGTCAAATGTTAATGTGCTGATTGTTTTGTTTTTATTCTTAAACAAATAATGCTGCCTCTCTTTCTTACACACTTAATGTCAATAGTCGAAAATTAGACAAACGGTGAACATACGTCTCCACCCATCCAAAGGAAAGATACAATCATTATAATAAAAATCCTCACACGCGTAAAGAAAATGAAAAGCAAAGTTTTTTTTTACATCAGTTCCACAACACATGAGGCCCTGAAGAAAATTATTTTCCTCAGGAAGGGAAGGATAGGAAGTTCTGGGAAGGAAAAAGGTATGAGGGGAGGATAGGAATCTGGGGTCAGTGTGTCCGGTAGTGACGGACGTATGAATCCATCCCTCCAACTGCGGTGCAAGGCGTTGGGTCGAGAGAGTCCAGCTGGAAAGGTCAAAAGGCCTCCCTCAACCAGTCTCTCTCGATCCGGTCCGCCACGCAGCAGGTGGGCAGACGCATCCGCCGCCAAGACCCGGACAAACGTCACACAGTAGCGAACTACTTAAGGTGTTTTAGGAAACATACAGTTTAAATATACATTCCATTTACTTTTAATAGTAAATATAATATAAACCAGTGAAGTTCCATTTATGATTTTAAAAAAAAATGGTTAAAGATTAGGAAGCAAGTAGATATTGATAGTTATATATAATATTAGTAAAAAGTTAGTAAAAAGAAAAAGTAAACAATAAAGAAATAATAAAGGAATAATATTTTTGATTTAAGTTCATTGTACGGTTAATTTAATTTTAAACGTTTCAAGGGTACAGTGAAAAATATCGATATCTCTTAGGGCGTTGTAAGATTTGCAGATACGTCCGAGTAAAGAATTTTGTGCATATTTCAATATGAAATGTTGTATACAATTTTTTGTATTTCTTGGGCATTCACTATGTAACAATTTCTAGAAATACTAATTACAAAATACATTTTTAGGAAGTAATTGAAATACAAATACAAAATACGTATTTGTATTTCAAATACGTATTTCAATTACAAGTAATTCAAATACTGCCCAGCCCTGTGTATATTACATTATAAATCGTAAAAAGTTTTCACAGGTTTACCTAAAAAAATAAAAAATCTCCCATTCGGCAATGATAAAAAATATCGAAAAAATATATTTGTGTGGTATGTTAGGTGTGATGTAGAGTAATTAAGTATTTCATATGGAAAGAATACGATAGATGGCGGTAAGCATGTAGCTTGCACCATAGCTCGCCAGATGGCATTGGCGTACAAGAAGGAGTCTCAGGGTCAGACTTGACGAGCTCCACTGGCAAGGCCGCAGAGATTTACCTACCCCCGAATAGTAAACAGTCGTAGCTATCCAGCTAGGTTATTCCAGTAAATAAACACTTTTATATTCAAAGAACCGTATTTAATAATTACTATCTGCCGAGGAAAGGGCAGACATAACAATTGGCGCAGCCGTATAAGTATAATTGTGTGGAAGTTACGCGTGCGAATAATAATTGGTGCTGGACACGGAGGACTAAGTCACTGCTGGAGTGACTTGCAGTTTTGGCAAGGAATCGGAAGAGATTCTGCTCGAGATTAAGGAGCATTTGGTTCCGTGGCTACGGGCTGGATAAGAAGATTTTTGTTTTAGGAACAGAAGTGAAATACCGCAAGGAGGCGATCTGGTTGTGGATCAGTGGATTAATCAGAAGTTTCAAGGTCAAAACGGATCATTGGGTTAATAGTTTCAAGGACGAATCATTGGATTAATCAGAAGACAAGGATAAAACCCAGAGGGAGACCAGAAGAGTTCCTGAGATAAGTATTTTTGCTTCTTTGAGAGGGATTATTTGTTATTGTTTTCTTGTTAATTGTTTTTGCCGATTTATTTGTTGGGAGTTATGGAATCGGGTAGAATACCACCGTTTTGCCATCTCTCCGGAGACTGGGGATTGTTTCGACTTCGGATAGAGCAATTTTTCGTGATCCATGATGACAAAGCGTCTGTGGAGAAAAAACGGGCTTTTTTATTGAATCTCCTAGAATCAGAAACGTTGACCTTACTAATTAATCTGTGTTTTCCAAGTAAAGTAACGGACTTATCTTTTGATAAACTTTTAGCGCTTCTCGACAAACATTGTAACAAAAATCGTTCAGTTTTTAAAGAACGGGAGAATTTTTTTTTAGCAAGACAATAACAAGGCGAGACGATAAGAGATTTCGCGGTTAGACTTCGTTCTTTAGCAACGTATTGTCAATTCGAAACGAGGCTTGAAAAAAACCTTATAGACATGTTTGCAATCGGGTTGTTACCGGGGCGCGCGAAGGAGAAAATTTTCGTAGAAGGGCAAACGTTGTCGTTTAATGAAATAGAAGGACTTGCAGTTAGTATGTCAACTTTGGATAGTACTAATACAGTTAAATCAGAAGTAAACCTAGTAAAAAAACGAGTTACTAGCGATGGGTTCAAGCGAGATCAGCGTAGGGAACGATCGACGAGCCCCAAGGGTAGTTTTAACACGAAACCAGCTTATAGGTTAGGATCAAATACAGGTACGAATGTTAGATCACCCGTGGGTAGTGTTAAAAAACAGTGTTTTATTTGCAAAAGGAATGATCATCTTTCGTTTGATTGTAAATTTCGTAATGCGAAATGTTTTAAATGTAAGGGCGTTGGGCATTTACAGAAATTTTGCAAGAATAATCCGATAAATCCCATTTTTGAAAATCACAGGGATAGTAAAGTTTTAGTTGCGTCAATTAGTCCGATTACTGCTGAAATTGAAATTAATAACAAGAAGTTTACGGCAATGATTGATTCCGGTTCATCTTTATGTGTGATGCCGGAGGGTATTTTTAAACGACATTTTAGTTCAATCATTTTGTCACAAGACAAGCGGATTATTTCAGGTTATGGAAATAATCGTTTAAAAGTCGTAGGAAAGGCGATTTTTGATGTGAAATTTAAGGGTAGGAACAAAAATATTAGTTTTATTGTAGTAATAAAAGGAACAGAGTTAATTGTGGGAAGAGATTTTATGGAATGTTTCGATCTTGGGATAACTTCTCAGGAGACAATTAATTTAGTGACGCCGCAAATGAGGAATGGAGAAAAGTTTATTCAAGATTACCCGGAAGTGTTTTCGCAAAAGTTGGGAAGATTTAACAAATATAAAGTCCATTTTAAAGTAAACCAGGAATCGGATCCAATTTTTTTCAATGCAAGGCCGGTTCCTTTTTCTATTAAAGGGAAGATCGAATCCGAATTAAGATCGATGGTAGAAAAAGGTATAATCTCCCCGGTTACAAGTAGCGAATTCGCTTCACTGATTGTTCCGGTGGTCAAGAAAAATGGAGATATAAGAATTTGTGTAGATTATAAAAGGAGTCTTAATTTGATTTCCAATTTAGAGAAATATCCGATGCCAAAGATTGAGGAGGTCATACATCAGGTTAGTTCGGGCAAAGTTTTTGCAAAATTAGACCTTAAAGAAGCATATTCACAGTTAGAATTAGCGGATCATTGTAAAAAGTTTACAACTATTAACACACACTTAGGTCTGTTCCAATATAACAGGTTGGTTTTTGGGTTTAAATCGGCTCCGGCCATCTTCGCAAGAACAATATCAAGTTGTTTACAAGGTTTAAAAGGCGTAGCCTTTTACCTAGACGATATTATTATTTCAGGGGTCGATGAACTTGATCTGTATAATAATATTTGCGCGGTCTGCGAGCGGTTGAAAGAATGTGGTCTATGTGTCAATACTGGGAAGTGTCAGTTTTTTGTTAAATCTATAGAATTTTTGGGATACGTTATTTCGGGAAGGGGCATTGAACCGCAAAAAGATAAATTGGAAGCAATTAAGAATGCGCCGTACCCATCCGACGTGCATCAATTGAGGAGTCTTTTGGGATTTTTTAATTTTTATCGGAACTTCATACCGAACATGTCATCAATTTTAGAACCTTTGCATAATCTTTTAAAGAAGAATGCAAAGTTTGAATTTGGGAAGTCATGCATTGACGCAGTAGATAAATGCGAGCACATAGATATCAAGCTCATTTCCACAGCTATAGAGACAGACACGGTTATTCAGGAAGTTTTAACGTGTTTGCGTAAGGGCTGGCCAAAACGAGTTGGTCGAGATGATGTACTGTGGAGATTCTGGGTTAAGAGAAACGAAATGTCCATAGTCAAGGATTGCCTTTTCTGGCAACATAGAATTGTCATTCCGAGTTCCTTACAAGAACATGTGCTAGAGTTATTACACAGATCTCATTTAGGAATAGTTAAAATGAAGGGCCTAGCAAAAGCTTATTTTTGGTGGCCATCACTGAACAATGACATTGAAAAAATGGTTCTAAAATGTGATGATTGCGCGGCTATGAGGCCGGCACCTTCTAAGAGTCATTTGTCAGTGTGGCCGAACCCTGGGGCAACTTGGAGTAGGGTGCACGTAGACTACTGCGGGCCGGTAGCAGGAAAAATGTTTCTTGTAATTTGTGACGCTTTTTCCAAGTGGATCGATTGCTTAGAGGTTCCAAGGGCGGATTCGTTTAACACGATTAAGGAATTGAGAAGAATTTTCTCTAATTTTGGTAACCCTGATTGCATAGTTTCGGATAATGGAACAGCATTTTCTAGTGTAGAGTTTAAAGAATTTCTTAAAGAGAATAACATAGAATTTTTAAATTCACCGGTCAAATTCCCTCAGTGTAATGGACAAGCTGAAAATTCAGTTACAACGGTAAAAAATTTTTTTTAAAAAATTATGGTTAGGAATAATTTTCCAGTAAATTATGGAAGTAGATTATGTGATTTTCTATCGGATTATCGAAATTCGCCACATTGCACAACGGGATTAGAACCGGCAGTCTTGATGTTTGGTAGGAGACTGAAATCAACTTTCAGTAGTTTAATTCCTAAAACCACTCAGGAAGATGTGTCAGAACAGAGAAAAATAGCTAACGATAATATAAAAAGGAGTCAAGATAATCAAATAAGGAATTATGGGGGCGTAAAAATTAGGAATTTACATGTTGGACAAAAATGTCTGGTCAAGGACTTCCGTCAGGTGAATAAAGTTGGTTGGGTTAGAGGTATTGTAGAAAGGAAAGTGGGTAAAAAAGTTTATATCGTTAGGATCTGTGGTACTCCGTTGACTTGGAAGAGGCATATTGATCAGTTGAAGAGTTTATCTGTGAAATGGGAAGAGGAGAGTGAAGATAATAACCCACCTACCGCGTCTGAGGTCACGAAATGCGCTTCAGACGAGTTGGGAACCTCAGCTTTGTTGAAGGGGCTAACGTGGAGTTCTCTTGATTTCAGATTACCAGCGGATGATCGAGAGCAAACTACTCAACTAAGACCTTGGGAAGGAAGGCTCCGTTCAAAGCGTTCATAAAGGTCCCTCCCAGAGAAACAGAAATATTTAAGTTGAAATATTTAAAATCATGACTATGTTTGGTTGAATTTAGTGTATAAAATCGTGTATAAATGAAATATTTAAAATCTATTTTTTTTTTTTTTTTTGTCAATTGTATAACTTCTTTGGAAAGAACATGTCTTGTATTTATTGTAGCCAGGGCTTGAGGTTAGGTGGGGGAGGGTGTGATGTAGAGTAATTAAGTATTTCATATGGAAAGAATACGATAGATGGCGGTAAGCATGTAGCTTGCACCATAGCTCGCCAGATGGCATTGGCGTACAAGAAGGAGTCTCAGGGTCAGACTTGACGAGCTCCACTGGCAAGGCCGCAGAGATTTACCTACCCCCGAATAGTAAACAGTCGTAGCTATCCAGCTAGGTTATTCCAGTAAATAAACACTTTTATATTCAAAGAACCGTATTTAATAATTACTATCTGCCGAGGAAAGGGCAGACATAACAAGTATAAACTGATTTTATTATTTCTACACTAACCTGAATACACACCCTACATGAAAAAAAAATCAAAGGAGTTTTCAAATAAATAATGGCATTGATACTCTTTTGAAAATGTCAAATATTGTTATTTTTACCACTGACAGCTGCTAAAGAGTGACGCGCAAAGTCATAGAAAATTCATTAAAATCAATACGAGAAGCTAGATTAATCAAATCAACTGTTATGTCAAGAAAGATGTTGGCGCAAGCGATTCTGACCTTTTCCTTCATATAGTTTCTTTATACATAAGCGTTAAAATCGCATTTAGAAAAAAAGGGCCAAGGACAGTTGAGAGGTTAATGGGCCTTTTTGAAAAAAGGAGTGAACATAGGGCTTGAAGAGACCCATGTTGTAGGAAGGAGGAAAAACAAAGGCCAGCTAATCAATCCACAGCCGAACTGTTCAGCTCAAGTAAAGACCCATTCTCATGTAACAAATGTCAACCGTGTACAAATGTTATATAAAATTACTAGCAGATCCAGCTACACGATGCTGTGGCTAACGAAACGCAATGCCACGCCATTACCCAACCTTTATAACTTTAATAGTACACAAATGCTAACCCTGTACAAATCGCAAGTGCGCCCCACGGTTGAATTTGGCAGCCACTTCTGGTCTGGAGCTCCAAAATACCTAAAAAATACCCTTGACTCTGTGCAGAAACGGGCGGTCCGTTTGATAGATTCTCCCATCTTGATAGATCTTTGATAGATTGCAATCTTTAGAGCACAGGCGTCGGGTGGGAATGCTATCCTTGTTCTACTGGTATTTCAATGGAAGATGCTCCAAGTAACTAGTGTCATTGATCCCTTCAGCACCGGTGCATAGTCGGGAAACACGCCAAACGTGTACATATTGGTTGACATTAGTAACATGAGAACAGGTCACTTCTTCGACTCATTCTTGTGTTCAATTTGCCTGCCTCTGTGTTTCCTCCCTCCTACAACATGGGTCTCTTCAAGACCAATGTTCATTCCTTCCTCTCCTCAAAAAGACCCCCCACCCAGCATCTCAGATGACATAGGATAGGAGGAGAATATATATATTTTTTAATTTATATATTGAACAAAAAAAATGTTTAAATGCGAACGAATCAAGGAGTGTACGCCTGCGAGGGAAATTATTTTCAGATTTAGTAAAACAAAAAAAGGACCCTTTAAAAATGATAGATAGATGGTTTTACAGTATGAAGATCTCACCGCTTATCGGCAGGTTCTGCGCCAGAGACAGGTGCGTGTCCCCCGTGCCTGGGGGCGTGTCAACCACCAGACAGTCCAGGGGCCCCCAGGCCACCTGCCGCGTGAGCCTCTCTAGCGCCTGCATCACCATCAGCCCCCGCCAAACCACAGCCCCCTCGCCCGACACCAGCAGGCCCATGGACATGCTGTAACCAATACAAACATACATCATCAGAAAAAAACAGCTGGTTATTATACATGCTCAGAGACATTGTGCACTCTTATAACTCCTAGTCAGTACAGTGTAGTGACGAAAAGGAATATTTGCATTCGCATTCGTGAATATTCGCATATTTTTGCATATTCGCATTCGCAATGTTCACAAATATGAACATCAGAAAAACGAGACGAGACTTTAAAGTATAGGATGGACACAAATGCTTCATAAGATAAGTCTTACGAATCCAACACTTTCCACGAAACTAAATGGCAAGTCTTCCAAGGCAACCATTTCACTTATTGAATTATCAACGGCCAATGACTTCATAGATTTATTATCCCACTGTTTCGTTTATAGACACATTTTTGAAGCGATATCTGTTTCATATCTGATTTGGTACTTTGATGGGAAGATGACGCCACTTCCAAGTGTTTTAGATGCATCCTGTTTTCATTTTTAACATTTTTCTAATTCGGAAAACTTTGTTTTATGCATTGCCTTCAAATGATTTCTCACAGCCGTTGCAGTTCTTCCTTTTCTAGAATATTCCTTGTTACACAGCTAGCATTTAGCTCGTTCAGCGTCGCAAACTGTAAAATAAGTCCAAATTGTATCACTAATCAATCACACTCTAACCTTAAAATTCGCTTTTTTTGTTTACGAACAGACGACAAATGAAATAAAACAACCGATCGGCTTTTTTCGGATCAACTCGGAAATTCTCGGAACAAGATGCAAACTTGAGTCGCTAAGCCATACATAATTGGCGCCAAATAAAAAAAAAAAACTCAATATTCATATTCGCATTCGCGAATGTTGGTAGCAGATATTCGCATTTGCGAATGCTCAAAAATTGACATTTGTTACATCACTAGTACAGTACTCATTCACGAATCCGCCACCTTGAAGAAGACTCGAGAATACTTCATTTTGTAAATTTATTCAAACAAAAAAAGAGGCAGAATACTTAGCAAAGCATCAGCAAGCAATCATTACAAGGATATGCTTTTATGTGGGAACCAGTTACCTCTGGGGTGCCACAGGGAACAATCCTGGGTCTGCTGTTATTTACACTTTCAACAATATCGTTACTAAATGTTTCATGCTCCGTTTGTCTCTCTTGTACGCTGATGACATAAAAATATTTACCATTTTTGGGAATTTAGTTGATTGTCTGCTCATCCAAAGAGATTTAGTAAGGTTGGAAGCATTTTGCAATGAAAACAAAATTTATTTAACTTATCAATATGAATATTTTGTGATCTTGAAGTGTCTAATATATCGATCGTCCAGTGGATTAGTCAGACATCTCAAATAATAAGTTAACAAGAGGAAAGTAATTTTCGAATGCTCACCATAAATCAAATATTATTTAAATGTATCTGTGTTTTACTTCTTAAACATGCTATAAAATAGTACCGGGAGGCATAACGGTTTGATACATTAGTACGACATTTTGAAATATCCTATCAGAAAATACAAACAGTTTGTTTAACTCACTACAAGTTTTTTTTTTAATTATAATTGAATTGGTGGAGGTGTTTATGAATAATCTTAGTATTGTACCAGATAGAGGGAACGCTTTTACATATAACTGCAACTCAAATTTTGATAATAAATTCAAAAAATACAATATTTTTGCGTAAATCGAAATTTCGTGGCAATTTTCGACGCAGCCGGCCAATCTAATTCAGATATTCTAAGCACATTTGTAAAAATACGCAGTGTAAACCGATTACAAAAAATAATATGAATTAGGACAATCTTAACCGCGTAAATCGACAATTTACAGCATTTTACCGCCACAGCCAGATTCAGATTTACGAATTTATATGATTTTTTTGGCAAAAATAAATTTTTTTCAAATTACCCAAACAAATTTTCGTGTACAGGCAAAAATAAATTTAGAATTACGAATTAACGAAATTTAAATAAAAAAATAAAAATTTATGAAAAAAATTTCTGAGGACTTTTTTTTGCAAAAATTTTGAATTATGCATTTTTTCGAATAATAAGAATAGTTTTCGACTTCATAACGACTCATAAATCGTGTGGATAGATTTTTTTACTAAGATTACGAAAATGTTAGTAAAATTTTTAGAAATGTACAGTTTTTTTATTATTTTTAAATAAATAAATCCCTTATTTGGGCTCGTGATGTCACTACACGAAAATGTCCCGTCTCCGAAAATGTTCCTATTAATTTTATAAAATTCCACACTGATTTTTTTTTTTATATGACATCACTTTTTTTTTTTTTTAAATAATCGGAGACGGTTTACATATATATAGTTCCCGTGAGCACTTAGGCCATACACCCATTGTACTATCTCCCGTTTTACCTCATTCCTTTGACAGTAACCCAGTCCCTTTTATAAAGTTCACCAGGATTGTCATTGGGAATGAAGCTATATCTTCTGGTTCGACAATGTGTCTTCCCAGGTCTCATTTCCCCTCTTCACTCCTCCTTGGTTCCCTGAAGGCTCCACGACGGAAGAAGGCTACATCTCTCCTCTCCACTCCTTAGTTCCCCAAAGGCTCCACGACAGAGAGTCCACCTCCCCTTGATTCCGTAATGGCCCCACAAGGGAAGAGTCAACTCCACCTTGGCTCCCTGAGGGCCCCAGGAGGGAAGAGAACTTCATCTCTCCTCCTTGGTTCCTTAAAGGCCCCACAGAGGAAGAGTTCACCAAGATGGCCTCATTTCTCTTCTTCACTCCTACATGGTTCCTCGAAGGCCCCACATGGGAAGAGGACATCATCTCTCCACTTCACTCCTCCTTGGTTCCACAAAGGCCACGAGCTGTAAGGGTGCCCTTCCCCTTGGTTCCTTGAAGGCCCCACAAAGGAAGAGTTCATGGAGGTGGCCTCAGCTCACCTCTCCACGGTTTCTCCTCTTGGTTCCTCCTACGGCCCCAGGAAGTAAATCCACAGAGGTGGCCTCAGCACTTCTAGGTTCCCAAAAGGCCCCTAGTTTTCGAATGGTCCAATTTTTTGTCCCACGAGTTACCAGGGAAATAGAAGGTCCACTCCAGCAGAGCCCCGAGTGCTGGAGTAAGGTCTAAATACACCGAGATGCGACCTTGTTTCTCGGAGGCACCGTTCGTGTCACTGTTCCCCAGGACATTCAGCCTGAGCACGGTAGCTCACACCTTGGCTTGGGATGGCTATTGCAGGTTTGTGTTTCCACTCCCTGAGCGATGGGTTCGCCACACTCCCTACGCTAAGGCATCACTTTGATTTCAGGCGAATTTTTGAATTTGACATTTAACGTTCACTAGATTTATTGTTTGTTCTCTGCAAACGTATCATTCGGTTTGATTTTTTGACAGATGTAATGAAGAGAACCCCGTACATTTTACGTTGTCCGTACGTGTTTTAGAGGTAAAATGATAATGGTGCGGATTTTAACAAAATCAAATTTTATAATATTCTTATTATTATTATAATTCACAAGAACAAGTATATTACATTTGATTTAGTAATATAGACGTTGAACATTATAATGATTTATGATCAAAAAGATGGATCAAGGAAAAAAATATTTACGAGATTTAATATTTTTGGTATGCCTCGTTATTCTCCTGTGCCATTCGTTATTCTCCTGTGTCATTCGTGTGGAAAACGTTATTTTTTTAAAAATGATTTTCGGCTATGTAATTATCGTTTTTTTGCACCCATAAAATTATGTCCAGTCTTTCCGGTTTATAAAAAATGGTCTGATTTTTCGGATTGAAATTTTCAAAAAATCGCCAGGGGTCAAAAATACAATTAAAAAAAAAAAAACGGAATGTCTTAGAATATTTGCCTAAACCGGAATTTTTTTTTTTAAATGTGATGCAAGTGGCCTATTATCAGGTTTCGACTTAATGGGGATCTACTGTATATACATAGTTGCATCAACACAACTGTTAAAAATAATGGCAGATATATAGTCGTTGAATAATCGAGCAGCAGATTGCCGAGAGAGTACTGAATCTAATATACTTTACCATTTGACTCCGTAGTTAAGAAGTGGCTCCATGAGATTGTCATTGTTGAGCATGGGCTCTCCGCTGAGGTGCATCATGAGGGGCACGGAGGGTCCAAACACATCGGCGTCCAGGAGCCCTATCTCCTTGGACGGATCTACCACCTTCATGGCGCAGGCCAAGTTCACTGCAAGCAAAGACAACAAAGGGATTTTAATTTGGGAGGCGGGATTGGGTACCGCCGCCCCGGGAACCTTTATTGGATAACCAACACCTCTGCCATAGGTCACCCCAAGTGGTTCGCTACGTTTGGTGATTTAGCAGGGGTGCCCGGGTTCATGGGGTGAGGTTTGTCTAGGTATGACCAGGATGCACTGAATCCCAGATTCCTACCCACCCCTTAAACCCTTTTCCTTCCCAGAACTCTCTTCTCCTTCCTTTCCCCAAAAAAACCCTCCACACAGCATCCCCAAAGATGACATAGGCCCTGAGGGAAATTATTTTCATCAGGGCCTCCTGTGTGGAGCTTATGTAAAAAAAAAAAACAAAGACAAAAATATTAGAGGCTAGTTCTGAAGTTATTCCATTTTAAAAGCAAAAATGAAGGTACAGTCGAGCGATTCTATATCTTTTGTGAGATCAAGATCTTCTGACGGACGAGATCTCCTATCAGATTTGTGTGACTTTCTATGGATGTTATTTGCATTTTCTATGGGTATAAGGCCAGCTTCGCCGATTTGAAACGATCTTAACTAAAATATGTGACAGCTCTTAGTTGAAATCTGACATCAGCCCATAGAAAAGGCAAATAACAGCCATAGAAAATCACACAAATCTGACAGGAGATCTCGTCCGTCAGGAGATCTCGATCTCACAAAAGATATAGAATAGCTCGGCAGGTCGTAAGTATACCCGTTATCAATGACATTATGCATCTCGAACTTATTAGCTCCATTACATTAGCTCCACACAGGAGGCCCCGAGGAAAATAATTCCCCTCAGAGTCTGTGTCATCTTTGACGATGCTATGTGGAGGGTCTTTTTAAGGAAAGGAAGTAGAGGAAGTTCTGGGAAGGAAAAGGGTACGAGGGGTGGGTAGTGGGGGTCATTGTGTCCAGGAGTGACGGACATATGAATCCATCCTTCCCACTGCGATGCAAGGCGATGATCCGAGAGAGTACAGCTGGAGAAGTCATAGGGACACCCTCAACCATTTTCTCCCGATCCGGCCTGCCATGCAGCTGGTGGGCAGACCCATCCGCCGCCAAGACCCTGACAAACCTCGCCCATTTGCACCCCTATATTTTATTTATAAGCTGTTTGTCTGTTACAAATAAATAAATAAATTTACCCGCCGTGGTGGTCTTGCCCACACCGCCTTTTCCCGAGGCCACCAGCAGGATGTGCTTGACTCCGGGGATGGGCAGCTTCTTGGGCAGACCCTTGGCCATCAGCTCTGCGCGCCGTTTCTCCAAGTGCTGGGCCTGGTCTGTCGCCACCTTCGAATGCTGAAATTCATTTTTTAAATGTAGATCTCTGAGTACTGCACTGCCCACTCCAGGACAATAAGGGGCCATCCATAAATAATGTCACATGAATTTCATGATTTTTTAACCCCCCCCCCGTCCTTGTCACACATCGTCACATTTGTGAGACTCCCCTAGCGTGATGTCACATATTTTGCAATTTTACATGTAAAAATAATAAAGCTGATGACCCCCCCACACAGCTTGTCACACTTCTCTACTCCAACCACTCCACTCTACTCCCCCCCCCTCCCTGCCCTTATGGTGTGACGTAATTTATGGATGGCCCCTAAGCCAAATATGCTGGTTATTCCCATTTTGAATACATCTTTTGGACAGAGAAATATTAAATTTCATGCTCAAAACCGTATACCTACCACTCTGTTTAGATTTAAACCCAGGACTCAAACCAATTATGGAGTTGAGTTACCATCAAAGGTTGGATTGCGATCCAAGAGTTGTCTGATTTGTTCGTTAGATGTCGATAGAATCATTTTATTTTTGTCCCTTTCTCACACAACAAACAAGGTAAATATAGATGTACGAAACCTTTATAAAAAGGCTTGCATCGGTAAAATTAACTTACTTCTTTACGAAAACTTGCACTAAGAATTTAAAATACTACTGAACCCTTGTCCGTTGGGTGGGGAAAGTTATTGTCGTCAGTTTGTAAATATTCAAATCATAACAATAAAAAATCAAGAACTTAAAAGTTAAAACCAAAAAGTGCTTCATTTATAAAAAACCAGTCTACCCAAAGAAATTCTCCTGAGTGAAGACCTCCAATTTTTACAACTCTACGAAATCAAAAAAAAAAAAAAACAAGACAGTAATTATTGTAGTAAAACTTCTTTACGCACGCTCGACTTGGGAGGTAAGCTGGTGAATGCGTTACGAAAAGTGGTGATGTGTTATGAAAAATATGATGCGAATGGTAATCGATGCGAACGGCGATCGATGGCGAGGCAAACGGTCGGGCCTTTACGCACGCTTGACTTGGGGAGTGATAAGAATAAGGATGGTCACCCCAAGGTCGTAGGTCACCCCAAGGTCGTAGGTCACCCCAGGGTCGTAGGTCACCCCATGGTCATATTTAGCCCCAACGTCATATGTCACCCCTAGGTCATAGGTCACCCCGTTCGCTACATTTGGTAACTTAGCAGGGATATCTGGGTTCAAAAAATTCTTTAAAAAAAAAATTTAAATCATTTTCAGCTACAACATTAATAATGTTGTATTTTTCAATCTTACCATTCTAGCTCATTGAAAAGTCACGGGCCGCCACTAAAAGACAAAGGTCGAATAGTGTGCGTGAGGATATTATAAACGTAACTAGCAGTTAAAATCCACTCTGCAGGTTTTTGATCCCAGGCAAATTGAGGAGGGGGTATGTGTACCGCCGCCCCAGCAACCATTTAATGGATAACCAACACCTCGGCCATAGGTCACCCCAAGTGATTCGCTACTTTTGGTGCCCGGGTTCATGGGGTGAGGTTTGTCCAGGTCTTGCCTGCCTGCCACGTGGTATGCAGGATCGGGAGAGACTGGTTGAGGGAGGCCTTTCATCCCCTCCAGCCGGAATCTCTCGACCAATCGCCTTGCACCGCGGTTGGAGGGATTGATTCATACGTCCGTTATGCCTGGACGCACTGACCCAAGGTTCCTACCCACCCCTCATACCTATTTCCTTCCCAGAACTTCCTCTACTTCCTTTCCTTAAAAAACCCTCCACACAGCGTCCCCTAAGATGACATAGGCCCTGAAGGAAATTATTTTCCTCAGGGCCTCTTGTATGGAGCTAGTGTAAAAAAAAAAATGCCCTGCGGCGACTTTTAGTTCGGCTTCGTCCAGTTTGAGTGTTGGTGACCATTTTTATAAATCCGATAGGAACTGGTTCCAAAAATAGCCAGTTCCTCGGGTCCACTGCGATCCAGTGACTAATGAGCTAGTCACCTGGACAAAGTAACCGCGACAGGCAATGACGTCATATGTAATATAAAGCCGCGTGGTATTATTATTCACACAATAATGCCAGTTTTCTATTTGGGAGGCGGGAATGGGTACCGCCGCCCCGGGAACCTTTATTGGATAACCAACACCTCTGCCATAAGTCGCCCCAAGTGGTTCGCTACGTTTGGTGATTTAGCAGAGGTGCCCGGGTTCATGGGGTGAGGTTTGTCTAGGTATGACCAGGACACACTGAACCCCAGATTCCTACCCACCCCTTAAACCCTTTTCCTTCCCAGAACTCTCCTCTCCTTCATTTCCTTTAAAAAAAACCTCCAGACAGCATCCCCAAAGATGACATAGGCCCTGAGGGAAATCATCTTCCTCAGGGCCTCCTGTGTGGAGCTCATGTAAAAAAAAAAAATTTACAATAATATTTATAAATCCGTAGTACTTACGCCTGCCAGATCTGTTAACGTAAGTGGCGCCATCTTTTGGCATTGCTTTAATTCGGTTCTATTACAAAAGTACATTTGTATACAAACTCCACACACAAAAACAGCTTTGCGTACGGCGCAGTGTAAGAATTGCATTCTTAACCAGACTCAGAATTTCAATTGTGCAGTCTCTTGCCTACTGTTTGATGATTTTGTCCGTTTACTCTACAAGATTGTAAACATTCCTGGATTACAAATAGCCGGGCAACATTTTAATTTGAAAGGCGGGTTCAGGTATCGCCGCCTCGGGGACCACTCATTGGATAACCAACAACTCTGGATAATTTTTTTTTTTAAATATATTTTTTAGGCAAATTTTAATAATATTTATTTTAGTCTGGAAGAAAAACAATTACGTAAATAATAAATTTTTAATACAAAAATTAGCGAATTTATTTTTATTTTGATGGTTGGTGTTCCTGAATTTGATTACATGATTGATTGCGATCTCATCATACTCGTAATTGAAATTTTGAAAGTAGTATTTTCCATCACCCTGAATGTAAATACATACCTAGTTGTCTTTTACAGTAATTAAGGTGAATCAAAAGATTTTTTTCTAAAAAATATTCATAGTGTCCAGTGAATTCGAAAGCTTACCTAAATCAGGAATACCAACATACTTGCCAAAATGTGATAAAATCACAGACGAATGAATATATTTGGACCTGCCCTAAGTGATAAAAACGTAATATTTCCCCCTATAACCGGCTATAGCTCTGCCTTGGCGCCAGCTCGCTCCATGGGGAGGGGAGAGAGCCACGCTTGAATCTAAAATATGTGACGTCATCATTCTTGTAGTGACCAGCGCGGAACTAACGTCCATACGTTTTACGAAATAACACGCCAAAAACGGCAGCTTGCGCTATACATTATAGGTGCATATTATATGGACATAGCGAATGTGGGCGGTTCTCCAGTGTCCTCGTCGCTGGTTACAGGGGTAAGTAAATTATGAAACATTTGTAAAAGTGTCTTAACTAAACACGGCAACAAAATATTGCTATGTGAATTGGGGCGAATGTTTTCAGGGCAAGTATTTGGCCTTAGCAAATATGTTATTACCGTGGCAAGCAATTCGCGCTCCCATGTAAAAAGGTATATTCATTCAAAGCAGATTTTGCTTTTAAGAACTAAATGGTGATATTATAATGCGAGATGCCTATATACTGTCAGATTGATTTTTTAACAAATCACAGTATCTTTCCTCTCTTCGCCCCCCATAGTTTGGTTTTACCCCCCTCATCTGTATCTTCTGGTCTATTCATTCTGATGTCTATGCAGGGCCGGATTAACCATGTCGGGGCCCCTAGGCAGTGCACGCCTCGGGGCCCCTTTTCCAATGGAGGACTAACGGCGGGGGGAGGGGAGGGGGTTGAAAGTGCCTCCAAACGCCTCCTTATTCCCTTGATCAAATCCTTAACAAGGCTTTAAGGGGGGGGGGGGGGGGGGGGTAAGGTTTAAAAAAAATGAAGTTTTTTCTGAATGTCAGTATATTGAATATTGTGTCAAAATTTCAAGTAAATCGGAACAAAACTAACGAAGATGCAGCGTTTCAAGCGACCGGCCCTCAGGGGCCATCCATTTTTTTTTTTTTTTTTACAGTGAATACCGCACAAGAATCTCAACTGCTCCCGTCTGGATCCAGTGAGACTATGGCATCCCCAATTGGGGTATGTTGTGAGGCTGAAGGTAGTAGGGAGGGGAAGGAGGTGGGGAAGAGGAAGGTTGGGAAGTACCTGGCTATTCAGATCTGGTCACCAAACACGGCTAAAGCCATTTTCAAGCAACGTTTCAATTCTGAATGGTGGTCTTACACCAGGGCGATACTGATAGTATCTTCCACTCTGGAACATGCCGCAAATATACTACATATTATTTTAAATGAATTAATTGTGAAATAACACAAATTAATCAAATAAAATTTATTTGCGCATGCCGGGTTCGAACCCGCGACCTCCGGATTGTGAGTCAAGAGTCTTACCCACTGGACTACGGAGATCGTTAAATTACGTCACACGAATTTCATGATTTTTGACCCCCTTGTAAAATTGTAAAATTACATCAACTTCACTAAGGGGGGGGGGGGGTTCATTCAACTTTGCCGCCCCGGGCTTCTGACGGGCTTAGTCCGCCACTGTACTTTACCCTTTTCTAACTTCCAAAATTTTTTTTTTTCTACCAAAACGTAATTTTATTCATAATTAATCTGTTCTTTTACAACATTACGAAAGGTATGGCATCACCCCGTTCAATAAAAAAACGAATACAATACAATAAAATACAATAATCCTTTATCGCACATAAAAGGACACACATAGAAACAAAATATATAGATAGCCGTCTTGTCACTAAAGTGATCTCCTCCAGACAACCTTTCCCAAAGAATTGTATCAAGCAGATAGATAGTTCATACTGAAGCTTATACAACATTTATATTTTAAACATATAATTAGAAATACAAGCAAAAAATAAAACAAAACATATGCCAATATAAACTACACACGACACCTTCAATCACTTCAAATACTAAGCAATGTTGCAACAATTAGAAGGAAAGAAAAGTAAAATACAAGTATGTTTATATGTATATTTGTTTTAATTATAGACTTTTATTTATTATTTGTGAATGATGTGAACGTTAGTATTTATTGGGTTATAACCTTATTATTATAATTTGTTTTTTCTTTAATGCGTGTACCTAATGTTATTAACCTGTAAATGTTCCTAATAAAAAAAATTAAAACATCTTGATAGCTGACTTTTTCCGAAACTTCGTTGCTCACTAATTGAAGCAAGTCATTTTTTCTCGGGGCGCGGGGCCCCCAGCCGATGCGGGGCCCCTAGGCAGTTGCCTACTCTGCCTTAGGGATGATCCGGTACTGTGTCTATGGATAAAATGGACTCATGGACAGGACAGAAATTATTGCAAAAATCAATATGGCGGTCGTCCCATTCAAAAACAAGCATTCATTTAAGGTAATTGTAATTTTAAATGCAGTTTTTCCATTCCCCGGATAAAATACTTTTACAATTTTCTTTTCCATTCATGACTTTAAAATGTTCTGCACCACTGATATGTCTGATGTACTCTACTGCCTTACTTGTATTCTGCTGACACAAAAATTGTTACAATAAGAATTCACCACAGTATTAATAGGTCCAATATCAATCTATTTGTACAAAAATTAATAAAAATAAAAACTCTTTCTAGTTCTTATTTATTTTAGGGAAATAATTAGTTAACAATTGGATTAATTTATACATGCACAATTAACCTAACTGAGAAACCAATTATAGATTTACTCATCATATTATTATATCGTGTCCAGAAATTAAACAGTAATCTTGCAACTAAAATATATCACATTATTAGTAGTACAAAATATATATGTCATTATATAGTATAGTTATCATTACATTTATGAAGTTTTGTACTCATTTAATACATTTTTAATGCACTCGTGACAGAGTTTTTATATTTATTTTCGTCACAATTGAAAATATCTACATCAGATAGAATGTTATCATATTTATGTTGAATACAAGGCAAGCATTTTGGTTTGAATTTGTTTTACAGTGTTTTTTCTTTAAAAATATTACACGAACGTATGATTGTTATTGCACTATATATGAAATCGACCACCATAACACCGGCATCAGCCTAGCTTGGTGGTCAAAAAATCCTCCAATAATGTAACCACAAAATTTTAAGCAATGAATAAAGAATAATTAAAAAAAAAAAAAAAAAATACTTAGCATGTAAATTTGTTATCAAAGTGTTATTCCAAGAAAAATCTTCGTATTAAGCGCGGCCAACAAAGCTAAAAGTATACCGTATTATTTCGCACTGCACCGCTATAAATGAACATATTTTACTTGTATTCTTTACTATCCGGCCAAACCAGTTTTTTTTTTTTTTAATTTCATTAGGTACAATTTCTACCAGTGTCATCAATACAATCATTAATAACAAACACACATTTATAATGAATTGTATTAATCTTATATTTAAAAATCTACAGAAATATAGACCGGTAAACTTATTTGAAGTAGGTAAAAATATCTGATGCAACTTTTAAAAAGGTGCAAATACCTGTCTGATGAAGCTGGCCTTGCTTAAAGTCTTGAACAACTTGCGCGTAACACTCTCCATTTTCAATAATATGGTAAAAGTTTAATGAAATAAGAGCGCCTTCGTAAACGGCTCGAAGAGAAATAAAAAATAAATATAAACGGACTCAAAACATCACTTCTCTAGGTAACTGTCAAAAGTTGTGAATTAGAGATGGTCTATTTTCCTGTCTCAGCGACTTTGCTGTCGCTGGATCGACTCTATATTTAAAGTAAGGAACCGGTTCCTTTTTCAACTTTTATAATATTGATAATACTCTTAGGTATTTAAAATGGCTGGAATTCATAGAACAACCTAACATGTACTAACAGAACAACCTAACAGAACCACCTAACATTAACAACCTAATACGTACTAGCTTATTTCCCAGTAAATTCGCCAGCAGAGGAATGTGGCGGCTACACATGACAAGGGACTTAATTTTAGTTTTACGGATGAAGCAGAAACCCTAATAAAATTAGAAAGCTAGAACATGTACATTACCTTAAACTCGGCAGAAATTCATCAAAGGCAACACGACCCGAGAGTTTAATAAACGCAATATACTGGGAACGCCGAAACTAGACAACAAGGGCCATAAAAGCATACCTAGACCGACCCTGTCGACCACGGCAAATAATGGAAGAAGTTTTTGTTGAAGGAATAAGTATTAATTATGTAGACGTAGACTATAGATTTTCCAATATTTAAAAATAATTATTGGAATACATCTAGATATAATAAATATTATTGAAGAAGAAATGATATATTACATTGATGGAAATGACCTTCAAAAGTTATTACAATAGACAGTTATTTTGGTATAAATATAGAACATTAATGTAAACTTAGATTAAGTAGTTTAAATGTAACGTATTTATTTATTTATTTATTTATTTATTAACGCCCTTTTTCGGGGCTTTTACATATGAATAGTAAGAAATATACAGTATTTATTGTACATAACTGAACTGCCTTCGTATCAATATTTTATATTTGTTTAAAGATAAATTGAAGATGTCCACTGACTTGGTATAATTGTTTCCCTCCATTAGTATTCGGGGTAAAGAGGAATACATATGGTAGTTAGTTCCAGAATTACTGCACTGAAATAAATCCTGACTTCTAGTATTACGTAGTGGAATCCGGAAGCTTATCAATTCGAGCAATACCGGACTGTCAACTAAATCATTTAGAATTTTATACAGAAATACCAAGTCAGTGAAAGTTCTTCTGTCTGACAATGTAAGCATATTCATATCATTCAAAATAGTATTGTAGTTCAACATAATTGCTGGAATACCCATTTTAAAATTAAGAAAACGTAAGAATTTGTTTTGTATTCTTTCAACAGCTTGTACATGTATATTGTAATATGGGTTCCAGACGGGAGAATTGTATTCAAGTTGACTTCTAACATATGCAAAATATAACAGTTTTATACACTTAATATTGTTAAAATTTCTAGTTAGCCTAGTTATAAATCCCAACATTTTTAAGGCCTTATTAGAGATTTCTGTTATGTGGTTAACAAATGAAAGATTAGATTGGAAAGTGATGCCCAAGTCTTTAATTTGTGTTAACGTCTCCAGAATATTGTTATCAATGTTGTAATTGAAGATCACTGGATTTTTTATTCGAGAAAATCTAACTATATGACATTTTGAGATATTTAAGTAAAGTCTATTTTCATTACACCAAATTAACAATTTGTTGATATTATCTTGAAGAATGTTGCAATGGTAAATATTTTGAATTATTCTAAAAATTTTGAGGTCATCAGCAAAAAGTAAGATAAATACATCATGAAATATTTTTGAAAGATCATTTATAAACAAGATAAATAATATTGGGCCAAGGTGTGAACCCTGTGGAACTCCACTTGTTGCATAAATTTTTTCCGACAAAGAGGATTTTATTCTAACAATTTGTTGTCTTCCAGTAAGATAGCTTTCAAACCAGGCTAATATACTGCCATATATACCAAGCTTTTCTAATTTCCAAATGAGAATTTTATGGGAAACTGAATCAAAGGCTTTACTAAAATCAGTATAGACAGAGTCTACTTGTTTTTTTTCTTTAAAAGCATTGGTTATAAAATTTTCATAAATAATCAAGTTAGAAAGTGTACTTCTACCTGGCATAAATCCAAACTGGTACGGTGATATTACAGGTTTTATTTGGGCAAAAAGTTTGTCAAGTATTAGGCTTTCAAATAGTTTTGGTATGGTGGATTGAATGCATATTGGTCTATAATTACAAACATCACTTTTATCGCCCTTTTTGAAAATTGGAGTCAAATAACTAGTTTTCCATATATCGGGAAAAATTCCACTGGATAAAGATAAATTAAAAAGTTTGGTTAATGGAAGAGCAATTACTTTGATACATTCTTTGATAAATATTGTGGGGATATTATCCGGTCCTGCAGATTTGTTGATATCTAATGATTTAACTTTAGTTACTACATCAGAGAGACTTATGGTACACTGCGAAATATCAAGAATTTCATCTAGAGTTGTTGATGGAAGAGGAGCATTATTTGCGTCTGTTGAATAAACACTTTTAAAAAATTTTGCAAACAAGTTAACAATACCATCAGTATTATTGCTATGGCTACCATTTAGGTGCATAATGCTCGGGAATTCAGAATCATCTTCTTTAAGAGATTTCGAATATTTCCAAAAATAATTAACATTGTTTATTATGGAGTTTTGAATTTCATTTATATGGTTACGGTAGCAATTCATGGACATCTTTTTACACAAAGTTCTTAAATATTTAAATTCACTGTAATCAGAATTTTTTTTATATAATTTATAGTCTTTATGTTTAAGTTTTTTGGTGATAAGTAGATTTATAAGTTCTTTGGTGTACCATTTTGGATAGGTGTTTGGCTTACATATTACGGTTGGAACATAGATGCTAATAGCCTTTCCCAAAACAGAATAAAATTTATTGGTAGCTGTGTTAATATCATCATATTGCACAGATGACCAATCAAAAGAGAGGAGATAATTACATATTTTCTCGTAATCAGTTTTGAAAAAATTTTGGTAACTGAAAGACAGTTTACAGGTATTAACATGTACATTAGAAATAATAACTTCCAGTGGAGGATGATAACCATCAATGGGCACCAGCGGTTCACTACATTCTTCAATTACTAGGGACTCTAAGTTAGAAAAACATAAGTCTAGAGTACGATGATTTACATTTGATATAGTATTTGCCTGATTCAGGCCTAGAAATAACGCCATGTCTAGAATAATGCGTTCAGACTCACTTACACTGATATTATTGTCCTTGTTCAACCAATTCACATTTGGAAGATTATAATCACCAGCAAGCAAGAATGTTGCATTAGCATGCTTTTTTAGTATAACTTCTACTTCCTCACTATGGCACCTGTATACTTCATTGCTTGAATTTGGTGGGATATAAATACAACCAACAATAATCTTTTTATTCCTGGCAACATTCACTTGCACGAAGATTTGTTCAAGAAGTTTGTGTTTAGTTGTAATTAAGTTTGCTTTGTATTTCTTGCTGATAGCGATTAAAACCCCACCACCTCTGCTTTTAGCACTTGTCAATGTATTTCTGTCTAATCTATACACATTATGATTTATAAAACCTAATTCACTAGAATGAATATTAGGTTCTAACCACGTTTCAGAAAGTAGTATAAACTCGTGCCCAAACATTGGTAGTGTAGATTGAAGTAAACTTAATTTTGTTTTAAGGCCTCTGACATTTTGGTAGTACAGCTGGCAAATTTTTGTTTGGTGTTTTTTAGAGGAGTTTTTTAATGGCATAAAAAATCAATTTTCTTCTTTTCAGCTTCAATTTTCCTCAAATGTACCGAGCATTCATTACTCCAAGCATAATGGTCAGTTGGCAATTGTAATTTTAATTTCTCATTAATTTTTTTGCAGTTAATGCACTGAATGTCGTTTTGACAGTTTACATTGTCATGTGCTTCGGAACATCGAGTGCAAGCTTTTTCACTTCTGCAGTCTTGTGCTTTGTGCATATAGCCATTGCACTTGTAACATTTTAGAAGTGAGATGTTGTCGAAAACCCGACATCTATCCCATCCAATATTTACTTTACCTTCTTGTAACATTATATCGTAAGTTTTTCCATCGACTTCCATGAAAATGGTGAAGTTGACGTCACCTCGTTTAGTTTTTATTTCTTTTATATATTTTATGTCAATTTTCGCTTCAACTGTTTGCAGGTAATCATTTTGCATCTTAATTTTTGAAACAATTTCTTCTGGAGTGAATTTATCCGATAGACCAATAATTTTTAGTTTGGGATTCTTGGGTTTTGGTGTATTCACGTCATATTTTTTTCCCATCTTTGAAATTATTTGCTCTTCCATCTTTTTTGTTGCAGCTATATTCTTGCACTCTACACCACTTAAATCTAAATAAACCTAGTTACCCCTTCCTTCCAGGGGTTCTGGTTTACGTATTAGTTCTACTTATTAGGATTTCCGCTCCGTTCTTAAAACTAAATTTAAGGCCTTTGATATTTATAACTGCCGCATTTTTGTAATATTTTATCTTTGGCCGCATTCCTCTACTGGCAAATTTACTGGAAAATAAGTTAGCACATGTTTAAAATTAGGTCGTTCTGTGAATTTCAACCATTATATTCAAAATATGTAATGACTACATAAAAAAATTATGCCTGCGGCGTTTTTTTTATGCGAATAATCTCAAAATGTTGAAAATCTACCAACTTTGATCATTATAAAAGGAAAGTGTGTCTTCTGCAATGATGGAGGGTTACATAAATATACTAACCCCAAGGATTAACTAGTAGAGTAGATGATCGAACCGGCAACTCCCGATTGGGAACTACCCAACTGGAACTACCACGATAGAAACCGGGCGATTCAAATCATGCAATTTAAACTTCATTTGCTTTCGCCTGCGGCGCTTTTTCCGTGTTTTCTATTTTATTTTTTTATGCAGCGAGGGGGTTCAAGAAAAATATACTTCTGATAAGGTTGAGAACCTCTGAGCTATACGATGCTGCTAGCTGCTAAGTACGGCAGTCAAAAGTCTCGACGGTCGTGTGGCCCCCCAAAAAAATTACATGTTCGTACGGCCCGCCACAAAAACTAATTGCCGACCGCTGCCCTATAGTGGGTTCAGACGGTTCAATTTTAGTTGATCAACTTTGATTGAATGTCAAAAATTGTATGAAAAAACTTGTTCTACTTTGTGACAGAAGGTTAACACGTGTCAATATGCTTTCAAGTCAAGTGTCGAGTTGATTAACTAAAATTGAACCGTCTGAACCCACTATTAGGGCATATCAAATTCGGTTCAGCCAACTCAGAAAGTTCATTAAAAGCTATGAAAAAAATAATTTTGAAATAACCGGTAACCCTAAACTAACTTAACCTATTCAACCAATTTTTTAATATTTTTTATCATCACCCGTGACCTTTCCGTCAAATTCAACGGTAACTGGAACCGAAGCGACAGCCCATCGCAGTTATCCACCATCTCTAGCTAAAAATGTTTTTTTTTTTATATATAATATATATGGCTGTATAGTAATTTTTATATATGTACTTACACTGCAAAAAATGGTGAGGGGACAAGTTAAGACTTTTCAAAATGTGGATATCATTCATAAGATTACAAAGATCGTGATAATTCATCATGGTAATAAATAAGAACGGTTATGATTCAGGATTCAAAACGATAAAAACTGGGAATTGTGATTATTTATTTTATTTTATTTTTATTTATTTTACTATAGATACATACAAAAGAAAGTACAAAACACATATTAGGAAGCTTTGCCTGTCCAACTATTAGAATATGAATATTTTGCGCATGCAAGTAACGTGAGTATATCTTTGTTACCTACATCAATATACTAAACCAACTTATATGCGTCATGTCCAGTGTGGCTATCTTGTCAGATTTCCTGTCATATCTGGCACCTGGCGCTGATTAAAACTGGTAACATACTAAGCCCACGCCACGCTACGCGACGCGACGCAACGTTCCTGTCCATGTTCACACTGGCCGACGTATGTACGCGTCGCTGTGACCATGTGACAAGAGGTCTCTGGTTGTGCGCAGGCGCGTTTGATTCGACACATTTGACATTTATTTTTTAGGTTATGTTTATGTGATTTTATTCTCAGCAGATGACAGCTTTGCCATGTCTTGAAAGCTAATTTGAAGATAATTTGCTACGATTATTATTATTAAATCAATATTCTCGTAGAAAGAAAAAACTGAGAAGTATTTGGGACCACAACATTAACAAACAAAGACAAATGTTTGGAGAGTTCCATACTTTAGTAAAGGAACCAGAATCTGATGACGGACGATTCTTCAAGTACTTCCGTATGAGTAAAGTGGTATTTAAAGAGCTTCACAGCATAATTGAATATGACATAAAAAAAAGAAAACACACGTCTTCGAAAGTCCATTCGGATCAGAGAAAGACTGGCAGTGTGTCTTAGGTTTAATTGTCATTAATTATAGGGGTATAATATTGAAAGTCATGCCATGAATGGCTGAAATTTCCTCTCAATCTCTATAATCATGTAATTTGATTTTATAAATAACTTCGTACCGTCTAACAGTTTCAATGAACTGTTCGTCATCCATTTTTGAATAATATCTGTCAAAAAAACAACCACAGATATTGCGAAACATAACGTTAGATGCTTAGATAACACCAGAAAGATGTAAAATAATCTCGTAGTAGGCGTGACCATACCCCCTCCACCTTCCACATGCCCCACGCCGATCTGGCTGCGGCAGATCCGCGTCGCGTGGGGGGCGTCGGTTTGCGTTGCGTAGGGCTAGTGTGATTCTAAAGCACCCGTTTCCATAGAAAATGTATGGATGGTAAGTAGTCCAGATATGGAAATGATGACGTCTACCCACGTCGCGTAGCGTGGCGTGGGCCTAGTATGTTCCCAGCTTTATTGACGGATTTCCTGGCGGAATCGAATAAAAGTACAAAGTACCTCAATTCATTGGCCAAAATAGCCTTTATATTCCAGCCATTTGTGGAGAAACTTATATCTCAAAAAATCTGTAGTCCCCCCTCCCTCCCGCAGGCTGCGAAAATAATCAATAATTTGATTCACCGGGTGTTTGGTGAAATTCTGACGGATTTTTCTGTTGGTTTTAGCAGAATTGTAGATTCCAAGATGGCAGCACGGTCACGTCAAGGTAGTTTATTTGCGGTCGTGTGCCTAATGTACCAGATCAGCTCCTTTAGAGCTAGATTTAAATTGAGGCCTTCGGCTCCAAAAAGTAGTTTGGCTTTAGCTCATGTTTTCAGATATTTTTGCTCCTTTTTTTACAAAACTCTTCGAAATATGATAAGTTGAGAGTTATTTCTGTAGGAACCGGTTGTACTGTAGGAAACGATAATAATTTCGCTGGCAGCACTGCTTGTCAACTTGTCAATCTTTTAAAAATTTCTACTTTTTCTATGCATTCGATTATTTGCAGTGATGTGCGATGGCCATCAGTTTATTCCTTGAATTTTTTGCTAGTTAAACCTTAATATTTTGTGACTGTGCATCGTTTTAAATCCACCGAAAATGGCAGTTTGTTTAAGAACCGTTTCGATGAAACTGGCGCCGTTAAATGCGATAGTGTCTTCGAGGCAGTCCGCCTCAAAATTGGAAACTCGTCTGCCAAGACGTTCGCAGTTTTTGGAAGAGGTATTTCATTGATAATTTTACATAATATTTTATAACGCATGATTTATTTATAAACTTTGGAATAATGTCAAGTTAATCGAGTGGTTTACAACATCGGTCATCTCGTATGATCGAATAAAAAGTGATCTAACTGTCGCCGAAATTGCTAGAAATTCAAATTATTGCAAATAGTAGAGGTTAAGATTTCACAATATTACAAACTTGAATGCTATATTTTTTAACGGTAATTATCGGTTCGGACTGGCCACGCTTATTACGAATAATTTTTAGAAAAAAACTTTAGATTCGCCTTAATTACTATAAAAGGAAACTTTTTGGCTTTGGGGCGGCGGAAAATAATGCATTTTAATTGTCAATTGCTTAAAACCAAAATTCTCTTCGCGATCCGACACAGCGAAAATCCGCGGCCGTACGCCGTACCTGTCACTGTGATGTTGGTATCCTTTATAAATTAACAAGAGCTAATACGACTGTAGCCGACTTCGCGGGATACCTACATGAAATACCGCGAATCACAAACCATGTTACACAAACCTAGCGTAGCCGCTAAACCACTTGAAAACTGGGATGTTTTTCTTGCCTTGACGCGAGTAGGCGTTATAAAGGGGCACTTTCTTTTGTATCACAAACCATGTTACACAAACAAGCCCGCTAGACAAATTTCATAATTACGCGCCTTATCCCACGAAGTCGGCTACAGTCGTATTAGCTCTTGTTAATTTATCAAGGATACCAACATCACAGTGACAGGTACGGCCGCGGATTTTCGCTGTGTCGGTCGCGAAGCGAATTTTGGTTTTATGCAATTGAAAATTAAAATGCATTATTTTCCGCCGCCCCAAAGCCAAAAAGTTTCCTTTCATAGTAATTAAGGCGAATCTAAAGTTTTTTTCTAAAAATTATTCGTAATAAGCGTGGCCAGTCCGAACCGATATTTACCTTTTTAACATTTTCATATATTTATCTAGTAGAGCATTTATAATTTAACATTTAGCAATTATGTGTGATGCAAATAATAAAACAAAAATTTTATAATATATTAATATAACCAATATACAAAATGTCAGGTACAAAAAAGAACAATGTGTGATGTACGGTGCTAAATATTGACATGCGCTATCTAATTACAGTTATGTTCCCCTGTAGATAAACATCTTTTGTTAATCTTTATAGACTCTGGACTTTTAACTGCAACAGTCAAACATAACCTTTATTTTTATTGACAGTGATAAATATGGTAAATATTCGGAACAAACGTCAACGGTTATGTAACGGGATTGTGTATATTATCTTTGCTTTAAAAAACAGCCTACGTTTTTGAATGGTTTGTCTGGCAAAGCAAGGTTTGTGTAGCGGGCTTGTGTATATTATCTTAATTTTAAAAGTTTTATAAAAAAAAGTGCGTATTAACCGTTGACGTTTGTTCCGAACTGCAAACAGAGTGATTTGACAGTGTGAAAGCAAATTTTCAATTTACGTAAATAAAATTAAAAATGTAACATTTTCAACCTCCCCCAATGCAAATAGTTGTCTTTTATGGTAATTAAGAAGAATCTAAAAGTTTTATCGAAAAAAAGTGCGTATTAACCGTTGACGTTTGTTCCGAACAATTACCATAAATATTAATCATAATTTTAAAATTTGGTAAATATCGGTTCGGACTGGCCACGCTTATTACGAATAATTTTTAGAAAAAAACTTTAGATTCGCCTTAATTACTATAAAAGGAAACTTTTTGGCTTTGGGGCGGCGGAAAATAATGCATTTTAATTTTCAATTGCTTAAAACCAAAATTCGCTTCGCGACCGACACAGCGAAAATCCGCGGCCTCACCTGTCACTGTGATGTTGGTATCCTTGATAAATTAACAAAAGAGCTAATACGACTGTAGCCGACTTCGTGGGATAAGGCGCGTAATTATGAAATTTGTCTAGCGGGCTTGTTTGTGTAACATGGTTTGTGATACAAAAGAAAGTGCCCCTTTATAACGCCTACTCGCGTCAAGGCAAGAAAAACATCCCAGTTTTCAAGTGGTTTAGCGGCTACGCTAGGTTTGTGTAACATGGTTTGTGATTCGCGGTATTTCATGTAGGTATCCCGCGAAGTCGGCTACAGTCGTATTAGGTCTTGTCAATTTATAAAGGATACCAACATCACAGTGACAGGTACGGCCGCGGATTTTCGCTGTGTCGGATCGCGAAGAGAATTTTGGTTTTATGCAATTGAAAATTAAAATGCTATATTTTCTGCCGCCCCAAAGCCAAAAAGTTTCCTTTTATAGTAATTAAGGCGAATCTAAAGTTTTTTTCTAAAAATTATTCGTAATAAGCGTGGCCAGTCCGAACCGATAATTACCTAAAATTTATTTCCACAATCTTCGCATTCCAGTTAATTTCTAATTTATATTAACAAAATTATCATTTTTTATGCGAATACCACACAACTGCTCCCAACTATCTTGAGCCCATGGGACTATGGCCTCCTCATTTGCAAAATAAAATAAAACACACTTTTTCATGAAAAAAATCAAAACAGCTGGCTGGAGTTAAATGAGAGTTTAAACCTTATCGCCATCTACACAAGGATTGTTATTGTTAGCAACCTGATCCCAAATTCTACACAATGTGGATACAGCCTTATATAACACAAACTAAAGTATTACTTTTGAGTACAATGTTTTATATCTCCCCCGACTTAAGTAGTTATTTTACAAGTAGATGTTTTACATCTCCCCCGACTTAAGTAGTTGTTTACAAGTACGATATTTTACATCTCCCCTGACTTAGCAGTTGTTTTACAAGTACAATGTTTTACATCTCCCCTGACTTAAGTAGTTGTTTACAAGTACGATATTTTACATCTCCCCTGACTTAAGCAGTTGTTTTACAAGTATGATGTTTTACATCTCCCCGACTTAATTAATTGTTTTACCTCTCCCCCGACGTAAGTAGTTGTTTTACAAGTATAATGTTTTACACCTCCCCCGACTTAAGGATTGGTTTACAAGTACAATGTTTTACATCTCCACCGGCTTAAGTAGTTGTTTTTTTGTACTAAATAAGTTTTATTTTTTTCAAAAATTGCATTCATGAGGCGGAATTCGGTAACTTTAAAAAATATATATATTGACTTGTATTTTTCAGTTCCTGGGCATGCGACAACTGTCGTCAAGCTGCCGTCCTGTCCAAGAATATCTTCCGGAAGATATCAACCTTCTCCAAAACGACTCGCACAGTTCCCTGAAGACGGACGACTGGAGGGACATCATCCAGAAGCGGTGTGTCTCCGAATCTCCGGAACTCCGGGTCCGATCCTTGGGGGGCCCGGGCTCGCAGCTGAACGGCAGTCTGGCCAACCTGTCCAGCGTGGACCAGGTCACCAGACCCTTGGGGATAACTCCGGACGACATGATCATGTGGAACAAGTATCCCGGAGATATTATCGCTCCCACTGCCAGCTATTACGCCGCCAGATATTCCCTGTTTATGAATGGGCTGCATCAAAAGGTAATAACACCTTTCATAAGTACCAACATAATAAGACTGGGACTTGTCGTGCTTCTTCCAGCAACTGTCACGTTTGTTTCTGTTCTTTTCGTTCTGTTATGTTTTTTGTTTGAATAAGTTTACAAAATGGAGTCGTCGCACAAGCGTAAACATGGCATCTTCATTTATTTTATACAGGGTATCCGGGGGGTAAAGTGCATTAAATTTGGGAGGTGATTGATTCTACATTATGGTAGGAGTAAAAAAGGCTTACCTACTAAAAATCATTAGTGTGAGGTACGATCTTATTTGCTGAGGGCCTGCCAGGCACGATGTGGCAACATTGCATGATTGTGATTAGCCCGTATCGTAACAGCGGAAAATAATAAAGCCGGCCGCACACGCTGGTCTTTTATCTTTTTATCACAAAACTACCCCTAAAAGTTGGAATTTCGAAAAAAGTTATTTATCTTTTTTACTTATAAAATGGTTTAGAATCACTTCCCGGAGTTAATGCACTTTACCCCCGGACACCCTGAATTATCGATAATCTTATTATTATTCAATTTATAAAATCAGTTTATTTATAAACGATTTTAATAATCCGGAAGCTATTTTGATAAATGAACAAAAAAATATAATTCACTCGCCGCTCTTAGATGTTTCCTAGATAACTAAACTGTTTTCATTGTTTCATTGTAACTACACTTTAATCGAGTTGACTACGCAATAAAACACTAGAAATAAATCAAAAATATTTAATTAAGATGGGAACTTGTTACATGGCACAAAACTAAGGTTTTTAATGAACAAATTTATATCAAAATATCAGTCTACACCAGGGTTTCCCGACCTTTATTTCGCCGAGCCTCCCCAAACCAAAAAAAAATATTTTCATGCCCCCCTTAAAAAATGATTACGTACTTGTTGTGGAATAAAAGGAGTTCGCATATGAACCCATTAGTACCTACTTCACAACTAATTGGTATAAACATAATTTAGGTATAAACTTAAAACTAAATTTTACAAGCAAGTATGTTGAAAAATAAAAAATAAATGGCGGGGATAGTTTAACCCCTGGTCAGCCAGGGAAGGCCAGCAAAAAGCACCACTTTTGAATTTTGAAATGAATGTTTTGTGGATTAATTGTGAGCTATTGTATATTTTATTGACTGAAACACGTTCCTAGAACAATAAACTATCTACCAAAACAACATTACTTGCGTTAATTATGTAAATTGATAGGTTTTACGATGTTTTAGTCGAGTAAGACGCATAAATTATGACGCGGCACCCGGCGGCAGAAATGACATTTCGTGTCCAGCGATTCTGACACTGACCTTTACAAATTTTGTACATAGAAGGGTCAAAATCGTAGATAAAGGAATTTTTCCCGTGCATGCGCAAGAACTGCGCACATCCCCGCGCTCGCTGAAAATTAAATATAAATTATTTGGAGTGACTAGTTGCATTGCAGGTTTCGCTATGGTAAAGGGCGATAATAGAGCAAGCGATTCTGACCGTGTTCTTCATACACTTTCTTTATACATGAGGGTCAAAATCGCGTGTAAAATCTCATGACACACCGGAGCACGAGCGGCAATCGCCGGGTTAATATACTAAAAAATTTACCTTTTATACAATAACTGTACTTTTATACAATAATTATTTAGGAGTTTAACAATCTCACTCTTAAATATCTCACTTAAAAACTTGGATTGTTTTGTGAACCAACTATTGACAGGAACGAGTACGGCGAGTGAGTGAAAGATGGATTCAAGCGGGAAGGCGGGGCGGGGGTGCGCATCACACTTCGTGTTGTGAGTTGTCGGAACTTGTATAGCAGCGATTGAATGGCAATTCGGAACAGTAATTTACCTTTATGCGGTAAATAGAATTTTTTTTTTCGGAAATGCAAACGTACCTATAACGCCCCCCCCCTGACATTTCCATACGCCCCCCAGGTTAGGAAGTCCTGGTCTACACAGTGACCACACATGTCAACATGTTATGTGGACCACAAATAGCCTTTCTACATCTGGTGCAACGGTGTTTGGTCGTCCTCCGGGCCTTGGATGGACGCAGGTAGCAAATTTTACGCTCATTTGACGTAGATGGAACCGGAGCTTCTATTGTAGAAGATTCGCCAAGAATATCAATAAATATATGAATGTACGTACCTTAACAATAATTGTTGTTGACGACGAGATGGTCATAGGACATGTCCCAGTATGCGTGTGGCCGCAGTTGCGTCACGTGCCTCACTGTTTACTCAAATTAGGAAGGTAATGAAAGAGTCAAGGTCGGGGAGCGGGGGGAAGTAGGTGATTTCGAATTTTGCCGAGTAACGCGTCGTCGCCTCGAACAGCGATTAGTTATCTAGGGTTAAGGGGGTATATTTCACCATCCTCGTCATACCTTATCCATACACATAAGGAATATTAATAAATAAATACTCGCAACTGGTAAAAAAACTCGTCTTCCTGTATGTAGCCATTATTCATAGGTTCAAGTGCCGAAAAGTAAACTCAGACCTTTTAAATAAATAAATCCTGTATAATTAATCTAAAATGTGTGTTACCATATGAAAAATCTATGAGGAAGATGGTGAAATACCTCCTAAGCCTACTTAATAATGCTAGAAAATGAAATGACTCCAGATACTAATATCTACAGCCTGTATGTCGGACGAATATCTACAGCTCATGTTGGACTAATATCTATGAACTTCAGAGTGAGGACTAATATCTACAGAGCTAAGGTGGGACGAGTATCTATGACCGTCCCAGTGGTGACTAATATCTATGGAGCGTAGGTTGGACTAATATCTACAGAGGGCAGCTGAGCAAGAGGTTGTACGGAAAAGCATAAATTACTTCAATTACGTAATTACTAATTACGTAAAGGCTTAAACATTTAAAGTACGTTCATGAAGTTTTTGCATAATATTACGTATTTTGCTGTTTACGAGGACAATAATTTATTGAACAAACATGGAGGTCATAATACAAAGATATTTATTTATTTCGAAATACATGGTACCACAACCTAACCTAACTGACATATAAATAGTCATGGTAACAGACTAAATAAATTAGAAGCACTCGAAATAAAGAAAACTGTTAAAACAAAAACCCAAATCCTTAATATTCAGCTCAATGTGTCCATTAGTCCGATATTAGGGATTTTTACATACATACATACATAAATTAAGTTATTTAAACTGCATACGCGATATTACGTTGTTCCAATATGCTATGCATAATTGCAAATCCAACCTCTGCCAGTGCTGTAGATATTCGTCCACACTTTGGTTCTCATAGATATTAGTCAGCAGTTTAAGCTGTAGATATTCGTACACACTTTGGTTCTCATAGATATTAGTCCGATTTGTTCAGTTTTTGGAATTCCTGTAGATATTAGTAGACGCCTCCAATGAAACCATGATTCATCATTTGGGAATAACCCAAATAGTGATTAAAATGCATAACGACCTTCAGTTGAATTTAAACGATGTAGTAATTAGGGAAACTTCAAAACCATTAATAATTTCAGTCATTTTACTCAGAAATTAGAAATTCTTTTTAGTCTATAAGTGGTATGACCACATTTTAATAATGCCTTCAGAAGGCGAAACAGCTGTCATATTATTAATAATAATTACATAGCAGAACATGGAAAGTGACTAAAGGGCCGTGTAGCTATATGGCGTTAAAGCCGGTTGCTGGAAAGGGAACGTATCCATACTACGTGACCCGTTTAGGGGGGGGGGGGGATCTTCAAAATACCACGCTTGGTCACAATGGGGGGCGGGGGGGGGGTTAGGTTTTTATCACGTAGTCAATTTAGAAATCTTTTAATATTTTTTCCACTTTCAATTACAGGTATGCATGCACCCTTGCCGTCACACAGCAAGCGCCGTTTTAATAAAGCCAAATAATTTTTTTTTTACTTTTTGTTAGCAAGAAATGATTCAAAACCATATTTATGATTTACTACATGAAAACTGTAGGGGGAGGGGGGGGGTCTTGGAATATACTACACGTGGTCACCGAGGGGGGAGGGGGGGTTAAAAATTGCTAAAAGTGGGTCACGTTGTATGGGTACGTTCCCTAAGGTAAATGGCTAAAGCGTCATACAGCTGGAAAGGGAGAATGGCTAAAGGGCTGCAGGATACGGCTCTATGGTGTTAAAGTCATTTTTCCTTTCCAGCTGTATGGGAAGGGAAAGTAACTAAAGGGCCATACAGCTCTATGGCGTTTAAGCCATTTGCTGGAAAGGATAAATGGAACGGAAAATGCTAAAGGGCTATAAATCTCTATATACAGCTCTATGGCATTTAAGCCATTTTTCCTTTCGGCGCTTTAGCCGTTTTTCCTTTCCAGTAGTGACATAACGAATATTCGCATATTTTTGCACATTCGCAAAGTTCGAGCGAATGTTTTGTGAATATAAACATCAGAAAAAAATATAATATTAGGTTAACCCCTCAGAAAATCGCCAATATGCACTTTTAATGTCTTTAACGAAATGACATTTTACGAAAACTTTGTATTATTACCGCTTCACAATTAAAGCTCTATAAATGAAACATTTCTGAACGTAGCCGAATAGTAAAAACTGTTTTAGAAAGGTTTTAAAATAAGCTTTCGAATTATTATATTACAAATAAATATTAACATTTGTAAATATTAAAATTTAGAATGCAAACATTAAAAAAATGTGAAAATACTCACGTGATGTTTTTATGTGAAAACGGTACTAAAATCACAGATTATGTAAACAACAACACTTATTCTATTGTATAAATGTGTAATAAACACTTTTGTCACCTCACTTTTTATCATTTCATATAAAAATATTTAATAGAAATTAACAATGTCGGGCGCCCGTAGGAAATTTGGCGGGATAAATTATGTGTCAGACTGCGCGTCTGACAGAATGTTCTTTTTATGTATTTCTATGGACAACTTGAATAGAGATGTGCAGCATGATTCACTATCGACCTTTCACTTTTTATTTTACGGATGTAACTAAAACAATAACGGAGTTATAACGGTTTCTATGGAGACACGCGTTGACGTGTAAACACGCTTATTGTACTTGACTGCTGTCGTATTTTTAACGCATATATCTGCTTACGTTGCGGAGGGGTTAATAAAAAATCCATTCATTTCTTATTTTTTTATTATTAGAAAAATTCTTAAAGCGATATCTGTTTCATATCGGATTTGGTACTTTGATGGGAAGATGATACCAGTTCAAGTGTTTTAGATGCATCCTGTTTTCGTTTTTCACACGTTTCTAATTTGAAAACTTTGTTTTATGCATTGCCTTCAAATGATTTCTCATAGCCGTTGTAGTTCTTCCTTTTCTAGAATATTCCTTGTTACACAGCTTGCATTTAGCTCGTTCAGCGTCGCAAAGTGTAAAATAAATCCAAATTTCACTAGAATTTGATTTACTCGTTAATCACTAATCAATCACACTCTAACCTTAAAATTCACTTGTTTTTGTTTACGAGCAGACGACAAATGAAATAAAACAAACAATTTGGAAATTCTCAGAACAAGAGGCAAACGTGAGCCGCTAAGCCATACATAATTGGCGCCAAATTAAAAAAAACTCAATATTCGCATTCGCGTAGCAGCATGAAAGAATCAATCTTTGTCCATTATTTTTTATCAGTTTTCTCTTTATGAGTTGAAGAAAACTGTATTCATGGTTTATTTAATGTGTGTTTAAATTTTTTTTCAGGATTCTCTTGCGCTGTCCCTCTCTGACTATGAGAAGACGGCGTTTGCTCGCAGCGCCGGAGTGCACCCAGCCACCGCAGGCATCTCTAGTGCCCCCGCCTCGTCCCCGGCGGCCCCCGCCCACAAGGGCGCCAGTCCCGAACAGTTGCTGCTCATTCACAACAGCCTGGAGCAAAATGTGAGCCCCCTTACGCAATTCATGCCAAATTCCCACACAATCTAATCCTAAACCAGCAACTAACTAGCTATCACTGCAGAGGGATAGGTAAAGACAATGGACTACACTGTCTTTGCAGAGACTCCTTGTTTCATGTTGTCCCTGTTCAGGCAAAAATAACTGTAACCTAACTAAACTAACTAACCATCACACCCTTTCTCGCAGGGGTAGGCAGAGAGGACATACCGCCAAACAACTTGGTCTTGGCACACACCTTTGCCTCTTTCACATTCATACATCGTCTCATACATACTCTATTATTCGAACTTTTGACATGGCCCAACTCAAGTATCTGATTCACTTGATTGTGCAATGTCTTCCTCGGGCGTCCCCGACTTCTTCTACCAATCACATTTGCGTCATATATTCTTCTCACACTGCTTTCTTCGTTCATTCGCTCTACATGCCCAAACCATCTGAGGGTTCCTTTCTTAATCTTACTCATTACGCTTACATCAGCCTTACATTTTTTGTGGATATCCACATTTCTCACACGATCATACAAGGTTTTACCATACATACGCCAAAAGGATCTCATTTCAACAGCATTCAGTTAACTTTTATCCTTCCTCTGCCAGTTCCATGCCTCACTGCCATACATCAGGGTAGGTACCAGGACTCCATTGTGGGCTGCTAGCTTTTTAGACAGTTTTTTATTAACGCCAACGGCATTCAGTCCTCTATTAATGGAGTTACCTGCATTTACCCTTCTTTCAATATTTCTATCAGCCTTCCCATCTCTCGTAAACATATTACCCAGATACACAAACTTGTCCACGTGCTCCAAGTATTCATCATTCACAACTATATTGCACACTGTTTTCGTACTCTCTCTTTCAAACACCATGACTTTAGACTTACTTACATTCATCATTAACTCATTCTTCGTACACATTTTGTTCATCCTAGACACGAGAGACTGTGTATTATAAAAACTTTCAAACTACTCGGCAAGATGTCAGCAGGTAAGTGCTTCTCTATGTGACCGACTGAGGCCCTGGGATCGCTTCTGCAAACTTAGCGGTTAGTTCGGCAGCGACCCGCATTTCCAATCTTGCCTCCTCCCAGTTAGGTCGGCTAGTTTGTACTTATTGTAAACTAGCTGGTACCCGGCATGCGTTGCAATACCATTCGAAGAAATAAATTAATTCTCCCTGCATGTCCTTTCCTGTGCGTCCCCGTTCCCTTTCACCTTTCCCGCCTTCTCCCTCCCTCATCTCTTCCCTCTCCGTAAACCCCACCTTCCCCCTTGCCTTTCCTCCCTGGTGCTAAAATATATGAAATACACATATTTTCATTCATACATTTATATTGTGGACGAGCGGGCTGGCAAGTGGGTGGTGTGGATTTGATTTGTATGCAAATCTACAGTTTTATGCCGAGGTTGATGAAATTTTGCACACATGACCTTCAAAACAAGAGGAAGGTCACTGTCTACATTTGTTTTCGAAAACTCTGTGTAAAGCCTGGGCATCACCGAGGACTTCAGCTAGTATTTTACATAATATGGGCATGTAAAACAGTGACAGATGTCAAATAATATTCGCCTTCTTAAACTATTTGAAAATCGGTAGGTACCAAAGTACATTCTCTTTTCAATGGTAATGGCATGATGGATTGCGATCATCCTCGAGGCAGTCACTGTATATGTAGATGGCGGAAACAACTAATTTAAAACCTATTAAACAACAAGTAATTGGGTAACAGGTTGATTGCTTAAGAAATCAAGTCATCAGAAACTCTAGAAAACTTGATTTGATGAACACAAGCATAATCAAACATTTTAGCTCATTGTGTAATATATCTTTAACCCCTCCGAATTTTTGAGAATATTCGCGGTGTCTTTAACGAAATGACATTTTACGAAAACTTTTTGTTAATACTGCTTCACAATTAAAGCTCTATAAATGAAAAATTTCTGAACGTAGCCGAATAGTAAAAACTGTTTTAGAAAGGTTACAAAATAGGCTTTCAAATTATTATATTACAAATAAATATTAGCATTTGTAAATATTAAAATTTAGAACGCAAACATTAAAAATAGGTAAAAATGACTCACGTGATGTTTTTATGTGAAAATGGTACTAAAATCACAGATTATGTAAACAACAATACTTATTGTATTGTATATATGTGTAAACACTTTTGTCACCTCACTTTTTTATCATTTCATATAAAAATTTAAAATGTGGAGCGCGGTGGAGCTGCCGGTAGCAAATTTGCGCGGATAAATATTTTTGTCAACTACACGATTGACAGCTGATTCCTGTTATGTATTTCCATAGACAACTTGATAGAAATGTGCGGGTTGATCTACTATCGACCTTTGAATTTTTGTTTTAGGGATGTAACTAAAACAATAACGGAGTTATAACGATTTATATGGAAACACACGCGCTGACGTATAAACACGCTTATTGTACTTGACTGCTGTCCTATTTTTAACACTTATATCTGCTTACGTTGCGGAGGGGTTAATACGATTTTGATATATTTTTTTGTTAGTATCGTGTCGATCTCCTATTATAGTTGCGTCAACGTCGACGTTATTATTATAGAACAGTTGAAAATTGCCAACGATAACGACGTTGGCGTTGGATAGAATTATCGCAAACGCCCAGTACTAGTTGCAAGGTGAATGAAATTCATACAAATCTCACAGAGTAATGTTGGCGCAAGCGATTCTGACCCTGTTCTTCATACAAATTCTGTACATAGAAGGGCCAAAATCGCAGACAAACAGTTTTTGGTCGAAAATTTTATTCAAATTTTCGAATTATTTTCTCGCGCATGCGCATAATACGCGCGCGTCTCCGGCCCGTTAGAGGTTAAGGCACGGCTTCCCGCATTTCTACCGATTTATTACATGTTTTCCTTAGATACTTTAAGTCTTAACCGGTCAAAGGCCATGCCATTTCACGAAAATTCACTAAAAAAGCACCACTTTGAATTTTGAATTGAATGTTATGTGGTTTAATTTTGAGCTATTGTATATTTTATTGACTGAAACACATTCCTAGAACAATAAACTATGTACCAAAACAACATTACTTGCATTAATTACGTAAATTAATAGGTTTTACGATGTTTTAGTCGAGGAACACGCATAAATTGTGACGGGTAAAACTCGCAGCAAAAATGACATTTCTATTGTCACAGATAAAATCGTTTAAAAATATTCTGGTGTTGCAAGGTGAATGAAACTTTTACGCGTCTCATGGAGTAATGTTGGCGCAAACGATTCTGATCTTGTTCTTCTTACAAATTCTTCGAAGGGCCAAAATCGCACACAAAAAGTTTTTGGTCGATAATTTTATTCAAATTTTCGAATTATTTTCTCGCGCATGCGCATAATACGCGTGCGCCCACGCGTAAACGGCCCATTAGAGATTAAAGCTCTTTAAAAAAATATGTTATTCTTGAAGATAATATCTATACATTCTCCACACCAAAACGGCAATTATATAAAATTCCCTCGATAGAAAAAAATCTCAAAGTAAACTAACTAACTAACCATCACGCCGTTTCTCCGTTACTCATTATGCTTACATCAGCCTTACATTCTTTGCGGATATCCACATTTCTCACATGATCATACATGGTTTTACCACACATACGCCTCATGGATCTCATTTCAACAGCATTCAGTTTACTTTCATCCTTCCTCTGCCAGTTCCATACCTCACTGCCATACATCAGGGTAGGTACCAGGACTTCATTGTGGACTGCTAGCTTCGCTTCTTTTGACATTTTTTCCTTAGTCCTCCATTAATGGAGTTACCGGCATTCAAGCATACTCCGAAAATTATTATAAACATGTTTTTTTCAGTTATTTTACAAGTTATGTATGTAAAAATTCACAGTGTTTCTTTCAATGCTATTTTAGACAATCCTCAAAAGATTTTTGCTCTATTTTAAACGACTTGTGTGTTATTAAACACTTTCACAATGTTCGCTTAAATATTATCGATTTTAATATTAGCACGCTGTCTCTAACATTCGTATTTAAAAACCTCTCCATCTTTTTCTTTTTGAGCGGGTACACCGCGCCTTAAATAGACAATGCTGCTCTTGCCTTTTACCAGTTTTTATTCACAAAAACATTTATCTTTCAATTTTGAGAGATCTTAATATTAACGGATTGCCATTTTTTATTCTAGCTTCCGAAACTGTTCACCCAACCGATGGATTACAGCCTCTACCATCCAGACCTAGTCTTCATCAATAACATAAGGGGAACTAAGACTGTGTAAGTCATTTTATAAAAGTTTTTGATAATATAATAATATAATACTATTTTATAATATTTTATTTTATTTTATGTAATTGTTTTTTATTTTATATAATACGTAGTAAATAATTAATCACCGCTCATTGTAATATTTCTGTCTGTAGGTACTTTTTTTGTCTATTTTATATTTATTATTTTTCATTATTTCCACATTTGACGACCTCCGTAGTCCAGTGGGTAAGACTCTTGCCTCACAATCCGGAGGTCGCGGGTTCGAACCCGGCAAGCGCAAATAAATTTTATTTGATTAATTTGTGTTATTTCACAATTAATTCATTTAAAATAATATATAGTATATTTGCGGCATGTTCCAGAGTGGAAGATACTATTAGTATCGCCCTGGTGTAAGACCACCATTCAGAACTGAAACGTTGCTTGAAAATGGCTTTAGCCGTGTTTGGTAACCAGATCTGAATAGCCAGGTACTTCCCAACCTTCCTCTTCCCCACCTCCTTCCCCTCCCCACTACCTTCAGCCTCACAACATACCCCAATTGGGGATGCCATAGTCTCACTGGCTCCAGACGGGAGCAGTTGAGATTCTTGTGCGGTATTCACTGTAAAAAAAAAAAAAAAACATTTTATCTGATAAACCCCAATTTACCGAAAGCTCATCAACTTGCATAATGACACTATAAACTTGTTATCCTTACACATACCTCCAAAATGGTATATATAATGGTGTATATATATAAAATATTTCGCAACTAGACGAAATATTTTATTTTACAACAATAACTTCGCTACGAATTCTGTGATGGAAAGAATACATAGGTTGGGCAATGAACTAACTGATGTCGCTGACATTTTTAATTTAAATTTCGATTCATTTGAAGCTAAATTAGTCCACCACTTTTTAGATGTAAATAATGAATGAGAAATCATTTTATTTTATTTCAATTTTCTTTTGTTTATTTATTTTTTTATTGTTCTTATTTCAAAAGCATACAACGAGTAATTAAGTAAAAATTATTGTGTTTTGATTATTTTAATGTTTTTGTTGCTCGTAGGTATATGAATTGTTATACCTACGAGTTCTCTAAAGTCATCCATCTGGAATTAGCATTAGATGTATTCCTATTTTTTTACATTGAGTTTATGCTTTATTTGTATATTTTATAATCTTTTTATTTATGTTATACTGTTGTTATAAATGAAATTTTTATTTGATATGTAAAAGCCCAATAGGGCTTCAATAAATAAATAAATAAATTATACAAGGTGCGGCAAAACAGACAGTGCAAAATGGTGAGTTTAGTTACACTACTTTTAGGTCTGAATGAGTTAAATATATTCAGATCTAAAATTAGAGACATGATCTAAAACCCGGGCAACGCTGGGTACTTAAGCTAGTATTAAATAAATGTGAGCAATTTTATAATATCGTTATTCCTCATTGTATTAACAAAAATTGCAAAGGTATAATATACCTATAAATTCCAATTTTGAGAGTAGGTATCGAAATTGCAATAATTTTTTTTGATTTTTTACAAAAAATGTAGTTTACACAGCTTTAGATTGCCACCATGTGTTGTATTTTTAGTATTGCCATTTGATCAACAGTGGCGCCCTCCTATGTTTTCTACTCTTATTTGACAGACTGTATATTTGCACACTAAGAAGCAACTGAGTGTTTTCTCTACAATAATAATTGTGCATGGATTAAAGATATCCCATTTTACATTCCAGCGGGATTTATCACTACGTGAAGCAGATTGCCCTCCTGCGAACTATCGGTCACCTGAAGTTCGCCTACGTCAAGTTCGATATCCTTAAGATAACGCAACGGCAAGAGGACTCCAGTGTTACGTGAGTATTTTACTTTACATTGTTTATTTCAGTCGGAATATCTAATTCAGCTGTAGCCTGGAAATGTTAAATTGCTCATTATAAGGTGCTTAGCACACAGTAATGAAATGTAAGGTGCGGGGAAAAACAACACTGCGATTGTAGTATCTTCTTCTTCTCGTGTCCTGTCTGTTCAACGGACGTTGGCTATGGGGACTTTGTTTCTGCGGCCCGGAACAGCTCTACAGTAGACTGGCCAAACCACTGTCTCAGCTTTTTCAGCCATGATGTTCTCCTTCTTTCAGGGTTCCAACTTCCGGCAATCTTTCCCTGCATTATGAGATGCAAGATCTCTAGTATTATTTTAGTCATCAATAATGAAATTGGCTTTCAAACAGTCGTCCTTTTTTACAAGGTGCGCAAATTCCTCGCTGTTCTGCTAAAAATCCCAGATCTCGTGAAATAGGTTTTACTTAATCACTCGAGCGACGGCACGATTTATAACTGTTTCCTCCGATTGCTTGTGATTTTTTTAATATCATTTTGTATATTTTCCGTCTACCTTAAAAAAATCATACCTCCGAATTTTAATATGGAGACATACAAACTGATTATAGTTCTACACAGCCAACGAATTCACCTAACTTTTGTCGATTATCACATATTCGTAGGATTTATAAAAAAAATATTATAAAATTGTAAACATTCGAAACATAAATTTTCTCAGGATTTTCTACCCATAAACTCTCGTGGGAAGTTCAATTTTGCATTCACATTAAATATTTTTTATGAAGTTTCTTTGAAATGGTCTATTTGATTATCTCTACATATTATAAATTAAAGTCCCCCGCGACGTCTGTCTGTCTGACTGTCTGTTCGCGATAAACTCGAAAACTACTGAAAAATTTTTCATGCGGTTTTCACCAATAGATAGAGTCTTTCGTGAGGAAGGTTTAGGTATGTAATTTGTCAAGGATTTGTGTAAATTGGTTGAAACATAACGATAATTGTTAGAAGTGTCGGAAAAAGTCAAGCCGCCTGGTAGCTCTCATCGAAAACGCTGCCTAATCCTTTTGGGATATAACAAAACAATGCATGGTGGGATATTCCTCTTTTATAGATCTACAAAAAAGTCCGCGAAGGCATATATCTATCTTTTACGGATAGCTTACTATACCCATTCTATCTTCTAAAAAAATGGTCACATACATTGCGGTAATTGAAAAGTTCTTTAGAATGATACAGTATTAATCCTTATTAACTTAAGTATGTTAGTTACCCCGAGCATTTCATGCACATTATTATAATCTTTCACACCATCTCTACGTATTATAAATTAAAGTCCTCCGCGGCATCCGTCTGCCTCTTCGCGATAAACTCAAAGACGGCGGTGATTACAAAGGTTGGATTTTACAAAGTGTTTTATTAGCCACAGCAACGCGTGGCCGGGTCAGCTAGTCACTTATAAAGTATATACTAGAAATTACACCTTTTAAACCAAAATATATGACGTATGAATTCCCATTGTATTTATGACTATTTGCTTGATATAGAAAATATCCCAGTTTAACTAAACTTGTTTTATAGGCAAATTTGAAAACTCAGATTTTGAAAGGGCTAGTCATTTTTTACAAGAATCAAAATACAGAGCAAAAGTTTTTAAAATTTAATTATTGACAATAAGGGTGTTTATGTGATGTGTGTGTATGTATTTATGTGAAGTTTCCGTGTTCCAGGGTACGATGGAGAATCCGCGGCCTGTCTGGTCTGAAAGCCATGTTCATGTTCTGGAAGTTCAAGCTGTGGAAACTGCGAGAGGCCTACGACGAGTGCGAATTGTAAGTACCTTTATTAGTATTTCACCAGCCATTGAGGTCTTTTCTAACTGTGATAATTTTTTATACAAATCGTTTAACCCCTCCGGCCTCGACCATTTATGTGTGTTATTTTATAGCATATTTAATATGTAAAACACAGATACGTGTAAATTATATCTGAATTATGGTGAGCATTCAAATTTTGCTTTCCTCTCTATCTTGAAACTTTCTATTTGGAGATGTCTTACTAATCAACTGGACGATTTTGATATTTGTTCTTGGGTGTTATGCCGTGTTGCGCTACCTCCTTCTTTAGCCAACATTTCGGACAACGTTTCAGTGTCCATCATCAGGGCAGATGTGTAGATGCCTGATGATGGACACTGTAACGATGGCCGAAACGTTGGCTTAAGAAGGAGGTAGCACAAGACGGCATAACACCTCAAAAACAAATAACAAAAATACTTTTGGGCGTGAAAATCTAGAAGAGGATATCTACAGCTGTTTGACGTCTGTGAGAAATATCTCCGAAAATCGCTCTAGGGGTTAGTGTTTGACGTCTGTGAGAAATATCTCCGAAAATCGCTCTAGGGGTTAGTGTTTGACGTCTGTGAGAAATATCTCCAAAAATAGCTCTAGGGGTTAAAAATCTCTCGATGGAGACAAAGTTGTTAACTAACAATGGCAGACAAATAATCCATAATGTTTTCATAGATCTTTATGTTAGTTTTTAAATTATTCACAATGTTTTCATAGATCCATTTGTTAGTTTTTAAATAATCCATAATGTTTTCATAGATCCATTTGTTAGTTTTTAAGTAATCCATAATGTTTTCATAGATCTTTATGTTAGTTTTTAAATTATTCACAATGTTTTCATAGATCCATTTGTTAGTTTTTAAATAATCCATAATGTTTTCATAGATCCATTTGTTAGTTTTTAAGTAATCCATAATGTTTTCATAGATCTTTATGTTAGTTTTTAAATTATTCACAATGTTTTCATAGATCCATTTGTTAGTTTTTAAATAATCCATATTGTTTTCATAGATCCATTTGTTAGTTTTTAGGATTGAATAACACCTGTCGTTACTTCATTACTTGGTTTCTATTTCAGGTGGTACGATGGCATATCGACTTTCTACGTTGGATCGGACGGTTTAATCCAGACTCACGTTGCAGACAAGGTAGGCACTTTTAAACAATCGTACTAAATATTGGTGGATATTCGCTGAAGTAACTGTTAGAAATGTTACAATCGGACCCCAAACACACAACGCTACCAGAATATCGGTTTATTTCACAGACCGTTTTTAACGAAATGGACTTATTCATATAAAACTTTATTTTATAGCCAGTTAAGAACTTTACAGAAATTGTTAGAATGTTTTAAGAAGATTTTTGTATTGTCTTCTACAGCTTGTCTTCTTTGGGGATGCTGTGTGGAGGGTCTTTTGAGAAATGGAAAGAAATGAACTTCTGGGAAGGGAAAAGGTTTGAGGGGCTGGTAGGGATCTGGCGATCACTGCCTCTAGGAGTGTTAGATGTATTAATCCATCCTTCCCACTGCAGTTCAAGGTGATGATCCGAGAGAGTTCTAGAGATCAAAAGGTCTTCTCTCAACTAGTCTCTCGAGATCTGCCGGCCTGCCGCACAGCTGATAGGCAGATGCATTCGCCGCCAAGACTTGGACAAATCTTACCCCGTGAAACCGGGCATCCCTGCTAAATCACCAAACATAATGAATCACTTGGGAGTGACATACGGCAGTGGTTTTGGTTAGCCTATACCCGCCACTTAAACTGAATTCTTGACATCAAAATGACAATTAAATTCAAAAGAGTCGAGGAGTTACAATCCCACAGCTGAAATTAGTATTTTAAAATAATTAATATTATTATTATGTATGTTTGTAGTATGTGATGGTTTCAGGTAATGCCGGATGAAGACAGTGCCGTGGTGGAAGTGAGTAAGACTCCCTTAGGAGCCAAGCTGGCCTTGCTTCTGGGGCTGGTCCCCCGGTCCTACCTCTCCGACCTGTGCCCCACGGCCCTGGCAGCCCTGGGCCCCCTCAGCCCTGCAGACCTCACGCTGCTCGCCCTACCACTCGAGAAGATCCACTAGTTTGTAATTCTTTTTGTCAGGAAAAATAATAATGTCCGTTTACTGTCTTTATATAACATTTACACTAGGAATTGAGATGGCGGAATAATAGTCGATAAACACAATGTATTATCTCAAGTAAGGCCTTAACTCCACAGGGATATGCAAGTGTCCGATTCCTAACCTGTTTAACGTTGGATGATATTTCAACACCTCTGCCGTAGGTCACCTCAAGTGGTTCGCTACGTTTGGTGATTTAGCAGAGGTGCCCGGGTTCATGGGGTGAGGTTTGTCTAGGTCTTGGAGGCGGATGACTAGGACACACTGAACCCCAGATTCCTACCCACCCCTTAAACCCTTTTCCTTCCCAGAACTCTCCTCTCCTTCATTTCCTTTAAAAAAAACCTCCAGACAGCATCCCCAAAGATGACATAGGCCCTGAGGGAAATTGTTTTCCTCAGGGCCTCCTGTGTGGAGCTCATGTAAAAAAATCTAAAAACCGCAGTTAAATTACCTTGATGTGTTCTGGTCAAATATTGATATAAAAACAAAGCGATTTGTCTAATATATCTTATTATTCACATGATAATATCGTAAGAGGTTTTTCCAGAATAACTAACATAACTGAAAAAAAATTAATTAAAATATCTCCGACTTTGGAAGTAATTGTCAAAAAATATAATCATACAAATATAAACTGATTTTATTATTTCTTCACAATCTTGAATACATATCCAACATGAAAAAACACAATTCAACAAAGTTTTCAAATAAATAGAGACATTTATACTCATTTGAAAACGTAAAATATTGACTTTTTCACCATTGACAGTTGCCATAAGTGACCCGCAAAGTCATAGAAAATTCATTTAAAAATATTCCGCGTTGCTAGATTAATCAAATGAACTGTTACATCAAGAACGATATTGGCGCAAGAAATTCTGATCTTGTTCTTCATACAGTTTCTTTATACATAAGGGTTAAAATCGCATATAAAAAATAAGAATAAAAAAACGAGCATGCCGGCGGACTCGCGACAAATGACAGGTTAAGAGCAATGTTATGAAAGCATTCTAGCTTTGGATCTCGTGGTATCAGTGGCGTGATGTGATTTCAATAGCAATGTGTACGCACTGTGCATGACAAGTTGTTCGCAACGTGAGTACATGATTATCGAATACTTGCATATCCCTGTAGAAGAAGAGACAATGGTCTCGTTTAGTTTCTTTATATGTTTTGTATAAAAAATGAGTTACATTGTTACCAATAAAGTTATGAATGTATGAGCTAGTTATTTTACTGTACGGATAACTTTACACTCGTAAGTCACTTACATAAGTGACTTATGGCAAAATTATCATTGTAAATTACTTACTATAAGGTATTTACAACTTACAGCCTTCTCAAGTTTATAAAATCAGTTTGATAAGTTAAGACGCTTAACGTAAGAAATGGTACTTAGGCGCCAAAGTGAGATGCTAAAAATTAAGACAGCTTTTCGCATGTTGTGAGTAACTTATCTTAAACTTGTAAATTTTACTTATGAGTGTGAAGTTATGTACAATTTTGGTAAAAAAACCAAAATTGAATAGGTGAATAAATAAATAAAGATGGGTAAAAAAAATTACTTAAATGCTGTGAAATTTTTGATATTTAATAAGTCAGGTACGCCTCATACGTCATACATACATATGTCTGGTAATGTTATATTATCGTGAAAACAAGCTTATGGGTCCGAGTGATTAAGCATGACGTATCAAAAATGTTATGTGGAATCCAGAGGTGAGTTTTTAATCTATGTATGACGTACCTGACTTATTAGGTGACTTAAATATTAATATAAAATCATGTTTGAAAATTTGATCACCTAGAAATAATCTGCGAAAATGAAATACTGTCAGTAGAACACAATTATTTTGGATTTTTTTTCTGTGCGCATGTTGCAAATCTTTTTATCGATATTTTTTAAAATATAAAACGAAATAAATAATATGCAACATTTCCTTGCAATATAATGTAGAACAATGACAAACGATAGATGTCAAATAATGTCCGCCATCTTTAACTGTTTAAAAATTGGTACCAAAAAATCAGTTTTTTCATCACAAATCATTATGGAAACTGGACAAAAAAAGCGTAGTGTGACAATGACGGCCGTTATTCCCAATCCTACTGATCAACAGTTGAGCTTTGGCTCAACACTCCTCTAATGCACAAATATGCTCTTCCCAATGCAAGTCTCCGACCAATAGGCGAATCGAGCGTTTTTAAATAAATCACTTAGCTGATCGAAGGCTTAGATTGATCAATCGAAAAGTTGGGAACAACGGCCGTAAGTGTTTCATCAATTTTGCCCCAAAGTAAGGGGTAATTGAGCTTACTTAATTAAGGCAGACATTTGTTTCCCTAGTGGTTAACGGATATTATTGAACACAGAGAGGATTTTATATTTAAGTACATATTACCTAAGTAGTGTAAAAGAATGAAATATAACTTGAATATGTAAAATGTAATTATTGGTTATGCGGTGTAATTAGGCCACGCTTCTGCTAAATGTGATGTGATTGTCACCTAGCTGTTTTACCATACAAATAATTATTTATTATTAAAAACATTACTAAAAGCTACGTTTTATTATTTCATTTAAATCCTACAAAAGGAATTACATTGAAACCCTCTTAAGAAGTTTTCCAAGGGACCGGACAAAAAAAACTTAAGCGGGAAAACCTTACAAGTAGTGTCCGACAGAAACTAGTTTTTACGGCCGAAACCGAGTTCGGTCGGACACTACTTATAAGTGAGGCCCCTAAAAACAAAGACGGAAGTGTCCACCACACGTCAAAATGAGTTGAATATGCAGTTTCATAGAGAAAAGTTCATTCTTTCTCCATAATATAACTGTTTGTAACATAAACGTCATTAAACCATAGTATTTTGGCTTTAAAGTTTTGTTGTTATAACAAATACGGCAGTGTCCACCTCCTTCCGAAACAAAAGCGGCAGTTTTTGAAATAGCCAATCAGGATGCTCTATTCATAATGGCCGCCATACTTTAAATCATACAAACTCCTGCAAAAGCGTCAAAGAATCGTACACTGATAAGTTATTTTTTGGGTTGTAATAACCATTTATTGTTAGTGGACGTTACATATTCCAAGAATGGAAGCTTTCTCCGATATTTTGCCACCGGAATTAGCGAGGAAACGTGTCAAACAACCACACAAATGGAAGGCAAACATTACCAAAAAAAGGTAAACCGCCGTTATGTTGCAGGCAAATGTCTAAATATGACATTTGAAGATTTATCTGGATTTGTTCACATTTTTTTGTAACGATATGGATCGAGTCAGCTAGGCCATGTATTTTGACAACTAGACCTAAATAAATAATTTGGGTAAATATGCAGTTAGTCCACCTCACGGATAGTATGGAACGTTCGTGTTGTCGAAGTTTGATGCACGGATAATACGGAATGTTCGTTTTTTAACTAATAGACAATCAAATATGACATTTGTCGGAAGTACCAATCTTATAAAATAAATTCTCTAAAATAAACTTGCATTTCATCATAATTTTAAAAAACATCCCAGGTTTTGAATGGTTTGGCAAAGCAGGGTTTGTCTAGCGGGTTTGTGTAATTATTCTAATACATTTCTTTCCATGTTCTACTGTTATAAATACAGGTACAAACTTGTCAATAATGCATTCACTTTGTTTTATGCAAAAAATATTCTTTCTGTGATTGGCAGCATTGTCTATGAAATGTTAAAATAAAAACAATGAATAAACAATGGCGTTACCGCTTGAGCGAATTAATTTTAACAAAATTAAAATGTTGAATGCATATTTTTTGCAAGTTTTTTGGTCTCCCCCGACATAAAAACTCACTTTTCGTAATAATAAAGCTAAATCTAACTGTTTGAATAAAAAAAATTCTTACATTGACTGCAACATCTTCGAAATTGTCTTTTAAATCAAAACCGGCAGTGTCCAACTTTTGTGAAACAAAACAGCAAGTGTCCAAATGATTGAAACAAAAACGGAAGTGTCCATCAAAAAAATGCATTTTTTAAAGAAACTATGGCATTCAGATACATACATGATTTGAAATATTATTCTTAAACCGGTTTACTAACATAATATTAAATGTTCCTTCCATATTGATGAATAACGGACTGATTAAACGTTTTTTTAGTTTGCCAACAATTTAACAAAGTGGACACTTCCGTCTTTGTTTCTAGGGGCCTCAAGTGGTATAAATTGGACCATTGAGTCTTCAAGGGACTGAAAAAACCAAACTACTTAAGCAGGAAAACTTCTTAGAAGGGTTTCACTGTATGTATTATATTGTCTTTATGAAGTGTGGCCATTGTCAACTATATGGTCACACAGCTTCCAAGTGCCAAGCAGACTTACCCACCTGTCCCCTCTGTGCCAAACTTGGCCACAACCGTGATGCCTGCCCCAAAAAAGAAAAATCTCCAGTATCTGTTACCTGCACCTTCTTCAGAAAACAGGCATCCCACAAAACAGGAGCTCAAGACTGACTCGCCCGCCAAGCTGCTGAAAGACGTGAACTTTCTTGGATAAATTTTTTAGGTTGAACCTGCATAATCGTTCTGAGAAAAATTCCTTCTCAATGTACTACCAAAATTTTTGTGGCCTAAATACGTAACTGAACATTATTCGCTGTAACATCAGTGTATGTGATTACGACTTTATATTTTTTACCGAAACATGGCTATCTGAAAATGTCTCATCTGCTGAACTTTGACTGTTTGACTACAACGTTTTCCGCAGTGACCGTTCTACTTCTTCTGTTAAGTGTAAAGGTGGTGGACAGATAATATGCGTAAACAAAAAATACCCCTGCCATACAATTGTTCCTGTGTGTTCTACTTGATACCAAAAAGCTTGTACTTGGTTGTGTTTTAATTCCTCCCTCTTCTCTGGTAGAAGTCTATAAGTCAAATACTGCTTCAATTGAACATGTCTCTAGAAACGCTGATTCCCTATTTATTTGTGGCGATTATAATTTACCTAAAATATTGTGACTGAATGACAATCAAGGTGTCAAAACTCCTTCTAGTAATCTTTCCCCACAAGCTGTTGAAATTGTAAATTTTTTTGCCTATTTGAATATGTTTCAAGTAAATCCAGTCACAAACTATCTAGGCTCTTGCCTGGATTTAATTTTCACTAGCATAAAAAATGTCATAGTAAGTGAAGCTGATGTCTCTTTGTTACCTTTGGATAAATTGACATTACACATTTTTTCAAATTTGATTCCTTGAAACCAAATGTCTCTTATCACTACAAATATCTTAACGGTGACTATTTTAATATGAACAAATAGCGCCGTTTACACGCACACTTCGGAGCGACCGAGTCCCGCGCCACTTCAGGCCGCCGCGCAGAAAAGTCTCACAGTGAACTGCGCTGTAAACCTATCGGTCCTTACTTTTCTGCGCGGCGGCCTGAAGTGGCGCGGGACTCGGTCGCTCCGAAGTGTGCGTGTAAACGGCGCTAATATCTCTCCCAGATTGATTGGTCGACACTGTTTTTAAATTCTGATATTAATGATGCTGTACTTAAATTTAATTAATGTGTATCACATGCTGTAGATTTGTTTGTTCCTAAGGGATGTTACTCTCAACCCAAGTTTCCAAATTGGTTTAGCTCGAAACTTAAACAGTTAATAATTGAAAAAAAGAAAACTCATAAATTATTTAAAGACACTGGCAACTTAAGCTTTTATCATAAATTTTCTCAATTAAGGGAACTGTCCAAAATCGAATCAGCCAAATGCTATAAATATTTTGTAGAAGTTACAGAGACAAAATTACTGCAAAATCTTAAACAATTTTGGCAATTTGTTGCGCAAAAGCGCACTGATAATGATCTTCCTTCAAGTATGTATTATTATGAAACTCATGCCACTAACGGCCATGATATCGCCAACTTCTCTGTATATTCTGATGCTTCATGCAACATCCCTCCACTTAACTATGACTATAATATTGACTTAAATGATTTCCAAATTTCACTTAAAAGAGTTTTACCAATCCTTAAATAATCTCTCTAACAAAAAAAGTACCGGACCTGATGGCGTTCCAGAAATCTTGCTAAAAGAATGTAAATGTACACTATCTAACCCAATTTGTATGTTGTACAACTTGTCACTTTCATCTGGAACATCTGCTGACTCATGGAAAATTTCATATATATTCGACCCATTTTTAAGTCCAGAAACAAGTCAAATATTGGAAATTACAGACCAATATCAATTATATCTAATATTCCAAAAATATTTGAGTCGATAATTACAAAGAAAATCACTCCTATTTTCAAAAATGTTCTGATTGTGAAACAGCGTGGATTTAGATTGGCAAAATCTACAACAACTAATTTACTGTCCTTTACAAGTACCTTTATGAAAGCCTTAGAAGAAAACTTTGGCTCTCTGTGATTATCGGGATTATCAAGAAAATATATATCTGTATTTAAAATTCCGGTAATAAATCGATACAGATTTTTACGATCTATAAAGTGAAGTTATTATATCCGGACAACAAATGCTGAAAAAAAAACAATAATAACAAAATAAAAACCTAATAAATTCTGGTTGTAATAACGGTGAAGTGAATAATATTTTCGTCACCGTGAAGATCTCACTCATTGGTTTAACAATTCGTCACCCGCGCTGTCATTGGCGCATTTGAATTTAAAACCAGTCTCATTGGCTATTAATATCTTTCAAACTAAAGTGACATTGCAACTTACCACAAAATGAAAAATAATACGAGGGCAGGTAAACAATGTGCTGACGATAATGCCGTAAATATGAATGAAATCCTCAATAAATTCTCAAAAACCTTTGACGACAGGCTTAAGGAAATAGAAAAAAACATTGTAAGTAAGCTAGAAGCAAGATTAAAAGACTTTACGGATCAATTAGAGCAGCGGTCGTTACACTTTTCTGGTTAAGGGCCACATGGGACAATGTGAGGTATCCCCGCCGGCCGCACACTTATGATTTTTTCGGGGGAGGGGGGGGGGGGTGTTGTACCTTTTTGTTTAGCACGTTAAAAAATCAATTATTTTGTTTTTAAGTACCGGGTTGCTACTTCCTTCCTTCTATAGTGTCAATTTTTAATAATAATAATACACGTAAAATCATATTATATTTTAAAAAAATTGGGTGTACCTAGGTATCTGTAATGGAATCTTTCAGTTCAATTTTCATCCACTTCCCGAACTATCGATATATGTGAATTTTTGCACACGTGATAAAAATGATAACAATACATACAATAACAAAGATTAACCAATATAAAAGTTTATTTTGCTTTATTTACGTGATAAGCGTGTTTTTTTGGTCTTTTTTGACCAATTTTTTTTTACCTACCTACACCCTCACTGTGCCATCTCTTCGCCCTCTAATTTTCTCTGGGTCTTCTACTGCCCCCCCTGAAAGTCTCAAATAACAAATAATTAAAGATAAATAAAACAATTTAACTTTATTTGAACCACTTTTATACTTGAGTGGTTCAAACAAAGTTAAATTGTTTCATTTATCTATAATGGAAAACCACAAGGTTATAGCTACATTCAAAAGTATAACAATATAATTAATTGTAAAAAAACGGATACTATAATAAAAAAAAATATGTTTCAAAAGAAAACGGCAGATATTTGTGCGGGCCGCAAGAAAACGGATAATTATTGTACATGAAAAAAATATATTTAAAAATAAAACGGCAGATATTTGTGCGGGCCGCAAAAAACTGGATATAGTATAATTGTACTCGTATATGAAAAAATATATAGATGCCGCAAAAAACCGGATAGTATAATTGTACATGAAAAAAAATATATTTAAAAAGAAAACGCAAATATTTGTGCGGGCCGCAAAAAAACGGATAGTATAATTATGAAACAAATATAGTAAAATTGAAAACGGCAGATATTTGTGCGGGCCGCAAAAAAACGGATACTATAATTGTACTTGAAAAAAAATATTTAAAAAGGAAACGCCAGATACTTGTGCGGGCCGCACAAATATCCGTTGCGGGCCGCAGTTTGACGACCACGGAATTAGAGCCTTTTATAAAATCAGTAGAATTTCTATCTGCGCAATTTGAATTATTAAACAATAAAATGTCGGTTGTGAGCAATAAAACCGCTAAGATTGATTCTCTAGAATGCGAAGTTATTCATTTGAAAGAAGTTATAAAGGACGTAAATACTAAAATGAATCAACGTGAGCAATTCGACAGATTATGTAATATTGAAATTCACGGAGTCCCAACCTCCAAAAGTGAAAACCTTCATAATATTATGGAGCATATATCCCAGAAGATCGGATTTCAGCTACAAAAAGGGGACATAGATTTTATTCATAGAGTGCGGCCATGGCCAACAGCAACTTCCAAAGTTGCTTCAACATCAACACCTACGCCCAATATCATCATTCGTCTTCTTCGGCTAGATTGCAAGGATGCTCTGTTGACAGCTGCTCATCGCCACCGGACCTTGACCTCAACGGACATCGGCCTTCCAGGGGTGGCAAGCCGCATATTTCTCAACGAGCACCTCACACCTTCTAACAAGCTCCTAATGAAGAAAATCAGGGAACTTAAGGCCGAAAAATAATTCCAATATTTATGGACTAAAAATTGTAACATTTTTATGAGGAAAAGTGACGATTCCCCCGTGATACGGATTTCTTCAGAAGAAGACCTCAAGAAGATCTCTTGACTTATACTATTTCTCAGTACTTTTCACTCTGCATTTTACACTTTAATTATCACCTCTTACTATTTTTTTACAGTTTCTTCTCTAAGTTCATATTTTCTTATCAAAACTTAAAAGTACAAAACAATATATTTTATAATATTACGATGTTACTAAAACATCCCACCCCCTATCAAGGAATATTATTTGACATTTTGATTACTTAAATATTGAAATCTTCCATTTTACCCGTAAATCGTTTAACTGTACAATGTGTTTATTTATATATTTATTTATTTACGCCCATTTGGGCTTTTACACACATGTACTTAAATGAAAACTATTATTTCTTGTTTATTACTTTCTTTTTAATAACTTTTTACTTAATATTATGTACTATCACTTTAAACAACTACTAGAAACTATTATTTCTGTATTGATTATTATCACCTTTTTGATAATTTTTTACAATATACTTACACCATATACCTACTATAATTGTTTAATTACCACTTAATTCATAATCGTTAACCATTAACAACTAAATATTATAAACTTAACTGGTTTAAATTATATTCACTATTTTATTAATTTTTGGAGTTCGCTGGCAACGGTTAATAAGCACTTTAAAAAAAAACCTTTTGATTCACCTTAATTACATTTTGTTATTTATTTTTTATTTGATTCACCTGATTTATACATGTGTGTTACATATTTGACTAATGTGGGCCTCACTGGGTGCTTTACCCGTGCTGAGGACCTCATTTTACAGTTTGATATGATTTATTTATTATTTTATTTATTTTTATTTAAGATACATATAAAATAAAAACTAAAGAAAAAAGAGACTCAACAATAACATATGAGAATTGAAAGAAAGAAAATAGAGCAAAACAAAATAGAGTAAAATAACACTAAAATAAAACAATAGAATAAAACTATATAAATAGGATAGATACATATAAACCGATAGTGAAATTAAAAGGTTTTATATATTAGTGAGTATTGCAATGGTGTTTATTTCTATGTCTTTTTATTATTTTTTTTTTTATGTTGTGATTTTTTTGTAAAGTTGTCTTTTTTGGTCTTTAATCCATCTTTTAATTTTGAGTGTGAAAAGTTTTTTGTTTTCTTCTTTTTTTAAATCGAGTGAAAGATGGTTGAATGCTTTTATTGCCTGGTATTTGTGATGTCTTTGTCCAAAGCTTGTGTTTATCGTCGGTGTTTTTAAGTTTTGTATGTATACATTAAAAGGCAACTATTTGCATTGGGGGAAGTGGAAAATATTATATTCTAAATTTCGATTACGTAAAATTAAAATTAGCTTTCGTCTCGTGAGATTGTACGCCATTAGCTATTAGCTCATTCGCTGTCACTTTGGTATGTTGGTATCCCTGATACACTTGAATGTATAACGAACGGCTAGAAGATTTTGAAGGTACGGGGCACTTTCTTTTGAATCACAAACCATGTTACACAAACCTAGCATAGCCGCTAAACTACTTGAAAACTGGGATGTTTTTCTTGCCTTGACGTGAGTAGGCGTTATAAAGGGGCACTTTCTTTTGTATCACAAACCATGTTACACAAACCTAGAATTCCCATGCAGCTTGCTACACTTTGCTCTAGCATCTTTTCGTACAGTAACAAGAATACCAACATAACAAAATGACATTTGAAAATAATGTTTGAAAATGGACGGTTTCGTTTCACAGAATGAAAGCTAATTTTAATTTCACGTAATCGAAATTTAGAATGAAATATTTTCCACTTCCCCCAATGCAAATAGTTGTCTTTTAATGTAATTAAGGTGAATCAAAAGATTTTTTCAAAAAAAGTGCGTATTAACCATTGCCAGCGATCTCAAAAATTTACCACTATTTTATGTTCAATTACTTTATACACAACTGTATGCTTCCTAAATAAAAAATAAAAAAAAACACTCAGTTTGATGTCCTCTACACTGACTTCTCCAAAGCCTTCGACAAAGTTAATCACCATATCCTCATGGCCAAACTTTATGCTATATGCATTAGAAACCCTTTGTTATCATTCTTTCACTCTTACTTGACTGGTAGAAAACAAAGGGTTAAAATAAATAACTTTGAATCCTTTAACATTGATGTAACTTCCGGCATTCCCCAAGGAGCCCATTTGGCCCCACTTCTTTTTATTAATGATATCACTAAAGTTTTTTCTCACACACGTTTCTGGCTATTTGCTGATGATAATAAGATCCCACCTTGACTGTTTACTATTTCATCTTGGTATTGATTCATTTAACGATTGGTGCAAAATTAACTGCATGGAACTTAATGTTGATAAATGCAAAATTTTGTCCTTTTATAGAACCAAAAAACCTATTCAGTTTGATTATAAACTAAATAGTGTTTGTCTATCTACTGTCACATCTATCAAGGACCTTGGGACCACTCTAGACTGCAAACTTTTTTTCCGTGAACACAATAATATTGTAAATAAATCACTTAAACTACTCATACCTCTGACTTCAAACATATAAGTACACTTAAAACTCTACTGTTCGCTGGTTCGCCCTCACCTTGAATATGCTAGTGTCATTTGGTCTCCTTTCTATGCTGTCCACATTTGTTACAAACCATACAACATTTTTTCCTAAGAGGAATTGCTAGGAGGTTGGGTCTTGAAAGGGGCGAGTACTCATATGATGAAATTGAACACATTTTAAACATTTCTTTAGAAAAACGTAGAAAGGACTCTGATCCAATTTGCATTTTTAAAATTATCAACAGTATTACTGATACACCTGCATTGTTAAAACTCATCCAGTTCAACATCCCTTCCCGTAGACTCCGAAATAATGAATTGCTGTTCCTCAATCAACATTCTACTAATTATGGATACCATTCTCCCTTATCCAGAATGTCGAGACTTGTCAACGCAAGTCAAAGCATTGTTTTTTTTGGTGTAAAACTAAATGACTTTCGGCAGTCGATACGCAATATTTAAATACTGCTTCATGCTTTGACTTGTAGTGTCTTCTATATGTACTTTTTACATTTTAAATTGTCATTGCTATTAATTTATATGTGCTCTCCCTTCACTGTCATCTCTGCTTTTTTTTTGTTCATGTTATTATTATGTTTTTAATTGACTATTGTCCGTAAATCTCTACATATTATAAAGTAAAGTCCCCCGCGCCATCTGTCTGTCTGTTCGCGATAAACTCGAAAACTGCTGAACGGAATTTCATGCGGTTTTCACCAATAGATAGTGTTTCGTGAGGAAGGTTTAGGTATGTAATTTGTCAAGGATTTGTGTAAATTGGTTGAAACATAACGATAATTGTTAGAGGTGTCGGAAAAAAGTCCAGCCGCCTGGTAACTTTCATCGAAAACGCTGCCTAATCCTTTTGGGATATAACAAAACAGTTAATGGTGGGATATTCCTCTTTTACAGATCTTCAAAAAAGTCCGCGAAGGCATATATCTATCTTTTACGGATATTGGAGGGGGACCCACCACTTTCCCAACGGCGTTATAAGGAAACATATGGTTTCCTCCTTCACCACACACGTCAAGACTCTACTTTTTTTTTGAACGAAACTACATTTATTTGAACGACTCTAGACCCTCCAAGGTCCATGCATACACTGTTAGTAAGCAGTATGCAAGTACTTACATCAACATTATACAAAAGATAAATAGAAGTAGTAGCCCGTGGAATAGTTCTTCTGAAATAGGTAACATCAAAAGGAGACAATAGTGTTAGTAAAAGAAAAAGAAAAATAAATTTAACGGCTATGACCAGTCGAAGAAACCTTCTGTAAATAAAATAAGTAATGAGGAAAAAACAGTTAAATGATTACTTTATAATGTAAGTAATTACTATAATAGCGGAAAGAAAATAAAATATATAAAAAGAAAAGCCAGAGAAATTATTCCATAGACCACCGGGCAGTCCCAATGAGAATGCGTATAGCTATCGGCCCAACCACAGACGATGCTCGAAGACCTTTAGGAAAAGATGAGCGTCGGGTTACCGGAGGGGGGACGGAAGGACATCGAGACCGCACGGTTACGCCGTTACGCCTTAGGCCAACGCATGTCGATGGGGGAGGCGCGGGCGGATCGCGGGAAGACCGCTCCGGTGTGTGTTCGCCTGGCAATGTGCATGGACAGGATCTATCCCACCCCCTTTCTATGGGGGAACAACGATACATAACGTGTACAGTTCTTTTACGGATAGCTTACGATACCCATTCTATCTTATTATTCTTATCAATTGCTGTTCGTTTGTCTCGCTAAAACTCGAGAGCGGCTGGGCCGATTTAGGTTTTGAAATGTTTGTCGTAGTCCAGGGAAGGTTTAAACGGTGAGATAATATTAAAAAATTGTGAGGAAGATAGTCAAAACAAAAATTTCATTTTCTCATATAAACAGTTCTACATACTTTCAGAAGCACAACGTAATCTAGAATTGGAATGCAAAAAAAAAAGAATTCCGATTGTCATATTTCAGTCGCTGTCAAACGTTACCTGTCATTCTGTTACCATTTAAAATCTTCTATCATTGAGATTGTCAGTGCGTGAGAACTTTATTTACTGTTTTAATATACCAAGGAAAAGGCGAGCTGACATAGATTGTCGAAGTCAATCAAATGGGCGACGAGCTATGAGTACCTCACGTGCAAACCGCACTGATGATCTCTTTGTGATGAACTCAAAGACGGCGGTGGTTACAAAGGTTGGATTTTACAAAGTGTTTTATTAGCCACAGCAACGCGTGGCCGGGTCAGCTAGTTAATAAATAAATAAATTACCATTTATTTTTGAGAATCGCACCAGAGGCAATTTGAGAGGCAGGTATAGGAAGATGTGCCAAGACCGAATTGTTTGGCGGTCTGTCCTCTCTGCCTACCCCTGCGGACACGGCGTGATGGTTGGTTAATTTTAGTTAGTTAGGTATGGGAACCATACAGGTCCCTGCCTGGTCACCCCAAGTGGTTCGCTGTGTTTGGTGACTGTAGGGGGGGTGCCTAGCTTCATGGGGTGAGGTTTGTCTAGGTCTTTACGGCAAATGCATTTGCCCACCTCATCAGATCAAAAGACTGGTTGAGGGATATCTAACCATCGCCTTGCACCACAGTGGGAGGGATAGATTCAGACGTCTGTCACTCCTGAACACATCGACCCCCAGATTCCTACCCACCCCTCATACCTTTTTCCTTCCCAAAACTTCCTTTCTTAAGGGACCCTCTACACAGCGTCCTCTAGGATGACATAGGGAGGCATTTTTTGAAGTGAAAACTTCTTTAGCACCGTTGTAATTTGAAACTCGAAATGAAAAAACGACTCTAAAAAGAGACAAACACATACATCTGTAGGATTTAGCCTGCGAGAGAATGAGATAGAATAATCGGTTTCCTCTTTGTGAGGTGCTTCGTAGCCTCCCCACTCTTATCTACTTTAGTTTTCTGAAGGTTTCACTTCTACTGCACACTTTTATTTATTTTTTCCCAGGGCCTCAGGTGTGGAGTTAATGTAAAAAAGCGTGCAAATCATAACAGTGCTAAAGAAGAGTCCCTATTTCCCGAAATCAGTGGGACAATGGCATCCCCAATAATTGGGGCATGTTGGTAAGTGAGTAGTTGGCCATTCAGTTGTGGTCTCAAAACACGACTAAAGCCATTTCAAGTAATGCTTCAATTCTTATTGATGAACTCACCAAGACGATACTGAGTATACCTAGTCCCAGCAAGAGCTTGTACATAGCCAATCTTAAGTGTAAACAAGCCATGTTGTTAGGCTTGGCAACACTGCATTTTGTTTATGGTGTAAACCGATGTTATATTTGATAGGTGGAAGACTGTTATTGTATTTCATGCGTTTGTAGTAGGATTTTTAAAGAGGAAATGTATATTTCTGGTCGTTAATGCTAGAATTGCCTATGCCAATTTTGGTAATTTGATTTACGTACCAGAAAGTACTCTTATTTGAATGTTCTGAATATCTTTGTTAGGTGCTCTGGATAAAGAGTGATGGAATTGTGGCCTATTTAATGTACAAGTCAAAATATTGATTCAGCGTTTTTTGTGCCAAGAAATTGATAAACAATCATCTTCAACCTCATTCAGAAATTGGACATCAGCACTTCTAGAATAACAATTTATATTTATTCATTGTAATGGAAGAAAGCAATTGTCTTTTAAAAGAGCAAACTTATTGAATGAATTGGGTAACAGTTAAAAAAATTACCTGCATATTTTAATGTTAGGGAACGTACCCATACTACATGACCTATTCAGGGGGGGGGGGGTCATCAAAATACCACACTTGGTCACAACGGGGGGGGGGGGGGGGCTTAGGTTTTTATCACGTAGTCAATCTAGAAATCTCGCGTTTTTTTTCGAGCTACGAGGGGAGGTTTTTAAGTTCGTGGAATGCGAAGGTAAGTGATTAATGGGGGTACCGCTGAATTAGGTACTAATTGAACAACTCATTTTTAGGATAAACACCGGGTTTTATCGTAATTAGGTCATTAGTCTTTGAGCTATCGTCGACCAAACACTTCAATCGAGAAGAAATTGTGAAATGTGGAGAAAATTGCGATCCGCGCTGTTATAAAGTTCATTTAAAGATCGGAAAAATGTATTAGGGTAGTAGGTGAATATGTTGAAAAGGAAAAATAATTTTGGTTTTTATTTCCACTCCTTACCCAATCCGCAAACTTAAAAACCCACCCTCGTACATTCAAATAAGTGAAAAAGTTCAGGGAACGTGTTTGTTGAAGATGATTGAGATGAAAAATGTTTATAAAAATAACAAGACTTTCGTTTCCATAAATTACGTTCCAGTTTCAATATATTTTGACATAAGTTTTATCTTGATAATATTTTTTCCACTTGCAATGCATGCACTCTTGATGTCACGCAGCAAGCGCCGTACCAACTAATGCATTTTTTTTTTGTTAGCAAAAAATGATTCGAAACCATATTTATGAAATACTACGTGAAAACTGTAGGGGGGGGGGTCTTGGAATATACTACACGTGGTCACCGGGGGGGGGGGGGGGGGTAAAAAATTGCTAAAAGTGTGTCACGTAGTATGGGTACGTTCCCTTAGATGTTATCACTTAAAACCTTTATTTATTTTATATAAATGCCAAAAGGATTACTGTTTGTGAAAATTTAGAAATAAAGGTCGTCAATAAAAAGTTAGTTCCATATTCATTAAAAAAGAATAGGCAATATTGAGGACTCTCAAATTTGTTTGTGATTATATTGTTTATGGTAATATTCTCTGCCACCTTGAATTTTTAAGCTTAGGTTTTTACATTCATAGAACTTGACTAGGATTGTCTGTGTGGGCATGGGAAAACCCCATGTACCGGACGTAATTTTAAGTTTAATTATAAAGTAATGTTTTGTAAATGATGAATATAATCACGGGGTCAGGCGGTCGGCCTAAGACATAAAACAAAGCCTGACCCCACCTATGTACATACCTATACACCTTTTTGATAAACCTTTTCATTGCGCAAATTCAATCTGTGCGAAGTCGTTCAATTTGCGCAAATTTCTGTTATATGTCCTTTTGTTTATAAACGGGTTTTGCACAAATATAAAATCTGTGCAAAACCCGGTCTTCTATGTACCAATTTATGCAAACTCATAATAAACGAATCGGGGAAGCGTGCAGAGTAAGGCGAGATGGGACGGTGTGGCATTTTTGCTTCGTTGGGCAATAGCAAAACGAACGCAGTAGCTTTTAAAGTCTCTAGCGGCTGAAATTCAAAGAATTCATCTCAGTTCAGAGAATTGAGATGAAAAAGGGCCTGGCATGGGCAGACTCCCGGCTCAGAGCCCTTTAAATACGGCCGCTATTGCGCTAGATCGGCAGAGCATAAGATCTCAACATCACATCAGCATCTCGCCTTCTCTTCTGCCTTCTCCGATCGAATCTACTGAACATCTTGGACTTTTTCTTGGCCCTGGCCGCACCGCTCATCAAGAAGACTCCCGCCATACATTTTCGAAACGCCATTATCAAGGCGCAGGTTACCCCTCTACTCCGCTCTACCTCCCTTCTTCCCCTCGCCATCAATCCGTTTCTTCCTTTCTCCCTGCAATTTCTCCCCATTTCTCCCTACATTTACCCCATTTTTCCCTTCTCTCTCACTTTTTCTCCCTTTCTCCCCAGGCGTCGAAACGGCCAGCCGGCAACTTCCCACTACATCGTCTGTGCGGGTGGCGATTACAGTGCCACGTCCCGTACACCCCAAAAAAGCATTTGAACGTATTTGAGTATAAGAAGTATTTGAGTATTAGTCAAAAATGTACATTATTAAATAACTTTTCAAAACACATAAAAAACTGATGACGATAAAATGAATAATTTTGATTATGAACATAATCACAATCAGCCTTACTAAAAAAAAAACACAGCACGCCAGATAACCCGTGTTGTTGCAGCAACATGAATAAAACAAAAATACACTAAAACAGGAAATATTACTAATAAGGTTTGATCTTAAAATGTATTTTAAATCTGGCAACAATGCATATTTAAGTACTAAATTGTTTGTTTTCCTTCATAACCGCTAGGTGGCGGCGCCTGCGCATTCATTGTTCGCGCTTGTAAACGACGCTGGAAGCGCAAAATGATTTCTGTGTGTGCGAAATGATTTTTGTGTGTACAATATTACTTATGTGATGGTTAATTTCTATTAATATGAATAATTTACTCTTATATTTATATCATTGATATATGTAAAGGAAATATATTCCCTTTAAATTTGAATCCTATAATGTCAATTAGAATGCAATCATCGATTGTCATTTGTTTTGTTATTCTATTATTTGATTGTTAGAAAAACCATTCAAAGTGATATTAATAAACATAAATGTCGTTTCTTAGTTAAAAAAAACTTTGCAACACAAGTGTTTTATTTAGAAATTAATAAAAAGGAATTAAACCTATCAACATATTAAACAGCGCACAGAAAAAGAAAAAAGCAATTTACTTAGAATGCTTAGCTATAAAAGAGGCAGTGAGATACTGGCAATACTGGTTGATAGGAAAACCATTTACAGTTTATTCAGATCACAAACCGCTGGAAAATATGAATATCAAATCTAGAACCGATGAAGAGCTTGGTGACTTAACATATTACTTATCCCAATATGATTTTCAAATTAAATATTCTCCAGGAAAGTACAATATTGAAGCTGATTGTCTAAGCAGAAACCCAGTCTTAGAACCAGATGAGAACCAAGATGAGCAATTAAAAGTTGTCAACTTAATAAAATTAGAAGATATCTTAAAAGATCAGGTCAAAAATGAGAAGATACAGTGCAGAAAAGATAAATTGATATCGAAGAATAATGTTTATTACAAGAAAGTAAAAAAAAAAGAAAAAATAATTCTATCAGAAAAATTCAGCATAGATTTTATCAAAAATGTTCACACAGACCTAGGTCACATAGGAATTAATCAAATGCAAAAAATGATAAGCTCATGGTACACATCAGAAAACATGACAAACAATATAAAGAGAACTTGCGAAAGTTGTGCAGTATGTTTAAAGAACAAATCAAGAGGTCAAAATAAATATGGATTGATGTCCTACTTGGGTCCCGCAACAAAACCTTTTGAAATATGTTCTATTGATACGATAGGTGGTTTTGGGGGTTCACGGTCAACAAAGAGATACTTGCACCTGCTATCAGATCATTTCACGAGGTTTGCATATATTTTGACGTCAAAAACTCAAAATACCAACGATTTCATCAAACTCTTAAACTCCACAGAAACTAATGACATTGGCATGATACTATCAGACCAATATCCGGGTCTTAATTCTAGAGAATTCAAAAAATTTTTGGATGAAAAAAATATTCCAATCATTTTTACTGCAGTAAACTCGCCTTTCTCAAATGGATTAAATGAAAGATTAAATCAAACGCTAGTCAATAAAATTAGATGCAAAATCAACGAAAATGACTTAAAAGTGGCTTGGACAACTATAGCCCGTAATTGTGTAAAAAACTATAATGAAACGGAGCACACTGTCACTGGTTATGCGCCTCAGTACCTACTTAACGGCACAGATGTTACGATTTTGCCAAATGAGTTAAAACTTAAGAAGACTGACATCGATTTGATTCAAGACAGAAAAAAAGCTCTGGAAAATACTATAAAGTCACATAATTACAACAAGATGATTTACGATAAAACCAGGAGACATATTAACTTCAAAGTTGGTGATACTGTTTTTGTGGAGAATGGAAACAAACTTAACAGGAAGAAGCTCGACGAATTGAGAATCGGACCCTACAAAATAATAGAAAAATTATCAAACTCAATTTACAAGATAAATACTGGTCGAAAAAAATTAGAATCAAATTTTTTCCACATCTCGAAATTAATTCCAGCACCTGCATTGATGAACCATGAAGAGGATATCGAAGATGAATGAAAATTTTTGCAATAATTTTCTTTCCCGCGGGGGGGGGGGAGATGTAAAGGAAATATATTCCCTTTAAATTTGAATCCTATAATGTCAATTAGAATGCAATCATCGATTGTCATTTGTTTTGTTATTCTATTATTTGATTGTTAGAAAAACCATTCAAAGTGATATTAATAAACATAAATGTCGTTTCTTAGTTAAAAAAAACTTTGCAACACAAGTGTTTTATTTAGAAATTAATAAAAAGGAATTAAACCTATCAACATATTATATATATTTACCGTGTTTTTTGTGGTTTTTCACAAGTTTTAGTCAAGTTATAAAACAATAATCATACTTTGAAAATTGAAGTGTCAAAAACTATTTTATATGATACATGAGAATTCAAATTTACATTTTTAACAGATTTTATTTTATGATAATTTTATGAAAGTGGTGTTTTTTTAAATAATAATATCTAATACATGTGTTCCTAAATGCATCAAAGAAATTAATGTCTTTAGAGATGCAAGAAATCTGATATAAAAGACGGTATAATTTTTAGGTTAGTTTTTTAGCAATAAAAAAAACTTTGAAATTTTTTATTATTTTTTTATTGTATGCACGAGGAAAAAGTGAGGTGATAGTTTCCTTCCAAATTTATTACATAAAAGGTCTGTGTTTTTGAAATTTTGTTTTTTTTTTTAATTTCTCTACATTTTAGTCAAAAAACTTTTGGTAAGAAATTTTTTTCCATTTATTTCCGAGTTTGAATCTTAAAATATGTCAGTTTTTGAAAACTAAACTGTATTTCAAACATTGATATATATATACTAGATGACTGATGACCGCGCCAAAGCATTGCCACTGTACATATGTCCATAAGCATATGCCCCGCTAACGTCAGTCCAGTGCTCATTGTGACGCCGACCGACTTGTGCCGGACGATACGCGATCAAAACTATCACCAAAATGGTTAAATGCGTCGCGAAAAAATGCGATTCAACATAATAAAGCAAGTAGAATTACTTTCTACACCTAAGTTTATTGTTTACATATTCACATATAATTAAAAAAAGCAGAAAATGAAATAAAATGTCAAATACTCTAATATAGGTTCAGTGTTGCCACTAAAAAGTCGTTTTGGTTTTCCCACATTAATGGGAGAATACATAATTTATGGAATAAGTTACTATGGAGGTAACCATATTAAAATACTTAATAAAAATTATGTTTTAATCTTCATACAACATACTTAATTAAAACTTATTTTAGTTTATTAATGAATAATCTAGTAAGTAATTATATTTTTTTACGTATTTTATATTAATAATTTTGCAGGGCACCATAAGATGCAGCACGCCGTGAGAAGTGGGTGGAAATAATTCGATTGCCGAGAAAAGAACTTTGAAAACACTTTTGAAACAATTTCTGTTTGAGTATTATATACTATTGGTTCAAAAAAAAATATTGGAACAAATAATGACTTCATTATTTAATTATTATTTTTAATTGTTTAAGACAAGATTTTTATGCATAGCACAAAGGGTAACAATTATTATAAGCAATAATTATCAGCCTGAAACACTCATCCACATTGAAAAAATCTTCCGAGAAAAAATACATGACGCCAACGGGACGTTGGCGTCATGTATTTTTTCTCGGAAGATTTTTTCAATTTGGATGAGTGTTTCAGGCTGATAATTATTGCTTATAATAATTGTTACACTTCATTATTTCATTAGTTGTGCATTCTTTTAGTCATATAATGAAAAATACAAATTTAAAATAATTTAAATAAGTTTATTTTATTACAAACTAACGTAAAAAAAAAAAAACTATTTCATTGTTTATTTTGGGTAAAATTTCAAATAGTAGGCAACACCAAGCCGCTATTGCAGGTTTGCATTTCTGGCTTTGTCTAATCCTAGCGGTGGTAATGTTCTCGTGACTTGTGCAAGTGAGACAAATATATGTTTACTTTCAAATGTTTAGTGATTCCAAAGCTACGTCGTTGCAGTTGTAGAGTGGTTACGCTTTTTTCGATGAGCGGTTATGAAGTTTGCTTCTCTATTTATATACCTCAATGATTTCAAATATACAAATCTAAAAGGTAATTTTATCTAGTTTTCATAAATGGTATTTGTTTTAACGACACTTTCAGAAATAAGAAATATATAGAACATTCAAAATACTTTGGAAAAATTTCAAATTTCGTTCGTACATCAATCGTTAAAACAGAGATAAACTACCCTCTCAGGCCGTGTAAACCACGTGTATTTCTTTCAATGAACAAATTTTTAATTAGTAATGTTTTCACATCCGCGGCCGTTATTGAATAAAATTTCACTGGGTTTTTTAGTAAGGCTGAATGTTTTAATGTTGTAAAGAAGGAATCTGAAAAAACAACATTATAGGTTATGTGTTGACACTTGAAACGTGTAAAACGACTTTGTACATCATATTAAATGTTATATTTACTGCAAAAAATGTGTATCAACTTTACCTTGATGTTTCATTTAGCAATGATTACAAACTGAGACGTTACAACGTTGCAAGACTTCCAACAGCGCGGCTAGTGGTAATCCAGAAGGCTGTGGCTTGTATGTATCCATTGATAATCTTCCTTCTCACTCATCTTCTATGAAAATGACAAGACATAGAACGATGACATTACATACAACCTCTCGCTGGGATTAGTATATCCACCACTCTGGAGCTTACTGCATATGTATATATGTTTTTAATATGAATTACATCATTCTACAATTTGGGAGGGGGCATGGGTGCCGCTGCCCAGGGAACCATTCATTCGAGAACCACCGCTGCCGTAGGTCACCCCGAGTAGTGCACTACATTTAGTGACTTAGCAGGTGTGCCGGATTTCATGTGGTGAGTGGTGGCGGATGAGTTTGCCCCATCACCAAGGGTGGATCCAGGATTTTTTTCTGGGAGGGGCACAAGGGGCGGACGGGCAAAAAAATCAACAATTACTGGCCAGGTACAGATTGCCGTAACATAACATGTAATGTATCACGCAATGAAAAAATTTGCCGTCCACATTGACGCAGTGTAACAGAATTCCTATAGTGTGGACGCCTTGCGCACAGGAACCGTGCACACTATGCGCACGAACAGAGCATTTCAACTCGTGACACAAAGGGACGCTCCGTGCTGTTTGTTTCTGCACCGCAGAATTCGCGCGAACAATGGAGGACTTGTTCCCGGCAGACAGCAATGTCCAACGCGCGCATTTCGGAAACAGATGCGAGTAGGTACATGCTCTGTTCGTTCACACTTATGAAATGTTCCTTTCATGTTACATTACAGCAATCTGTACCCGGCTTTAGAAATAAACTTGAAGAATCATACTTCAAGTTTATTTCTACAAGTTCAAGTATGTATAGGAAGGTTTATGAAAGTGTCAAAACAATAGAAAAATTAAATGTTTAATAAAGACAGTTTTCTGTACTATGATGGAATCTCCACAGTACACAAAAATATCATATCTCCACAGTACACAAAATATCGGGCATGGGGGCACATGCCCCCCCCCCCCCCCCCCCCCCTAAATCTGCCTTTGCCCATCACCTTGCACAGTATTGGGAGGGATGGATTCATACATCCGTCACTCCTGGACACAGATTCCTTCCAACCCCTCACATGGTTTATATTTTTTCCTTCTCAGAACTTTACTTTTGCTTTTGAATTTAATAAAATAAAATTTATTCACGCATGCCGGGATTCAAACCCATGACTTTTGTATTATATCAGTGGTCCCCAACCTTTTTGAAGTAAAACTTCTTTACGCACGCTCGACTTGGGGGGTAAACTGGTGAATGCGTTACGAAAAGTGGTGATTGTTACGAAAAATGTCATGCGAACGATAATCGATGCGAACGGTGATCGGGTGAGGTGAACGGTCAGGCCTTTATGCACGCTTGACTTGGGGAGTGATAAGGAATAAGGATAGGAATGCGGAAGATATAAGTTAGTGAAGTTTTACTTCAGTTGTGTGGTCTAAAGCACACTAGTTTTTTTTATCAACACAGACCGGTCAACGTTTGATAATTTTACCACAGCCCAGTGAGAAACGGGAATAAATTCACCATTACAATTTAACATAATATGTTAGTGTGTTACATATTCTCAATAAAACGATTCACTTGCATTTGGGCAAGCAGAATAAAAGAAAGGTGACTCACGTCATTGCATCTCACTCGCTCTTTAAGTTATATATGTGAGTGCGCAAGATGGAAGCCCAGTTGTGTTTTATACTTTGAAGATATTGTGTCAGCGGTGACTTGGCGTGAAGGGGTTCTCAAATAATTATAATTTTTTTTATTGGATATACAATTTTTTTAACATAATTCTGATTTTAACCTGTAATCGGCTGGAGACGCGCATAGATTACGCGCATGCGCAAAAAAAATGTTTGTCTGCGATTTTGACCCTTCTATGTACAGAATTTGTAAGAAGAACAAGGTCAGAATCGCTTGCGCCAACATTTCCCCTAAGTTGGGTAAAAATTTCATTCATTTAGCAACCCCAGAATATTTTAAAATATTTTTATCTGTGGCATCAAATTGTCAAATTTGCCGCGAATTTTATCTGTCAAAGTCAAAGCGTGTTGCTTGACAAAAACCTATCAATTAACGTAATTAATGTTGTTTTGGTACATAGTTTATTGTTCTAGGAATGTGTTTCACAAAATATTCAATTCAAAATTCAAAGTCGTGCTTTGTTAGGGAATTTCCATGTTTTTCCTGGCTTGTCACAGGTTAAGCAGGGCCTTCGGCGGCCCAGGGGTTGGGGACCACTGTTCACAGTGCAAAGGACGGGAGGCATAGACAAGTGGAAAGAAAATCAAATATCTTAGAAATTCATTTATTAATACAAATGAAGTAATTAATACATCACATGAACATAAAAAAAAAATCCATAATTTTCTAAAAAAACTCTCGTTTTAATACACTTTAAAATTTACTTTTCCTTTGTGACATTATTCAGAGACTTCTTTCTTCGGCGAAGACTCGATATTGTATGCAACAAATTACTTCTTATTTCTAGAAATCTCTTAAATTTGAATTTACCAAGAAATACATAAAGGGTTCCACATACAACACACACAAATGGAGAAAAATACCAACTTAATCCCATCGTATCATCAGCTTAAGGGACAAATACATATCTAATTGCACGGAACTCAAGTAATAACCATTTGGCTATCAAAACCATCAGGTTTGTGTAAAAACGTCGAATATTGCAATTATCACTTTAATGCTAAAACGATTTTAGACAAATAATATTAGTTTTGCATTAATTTGACTAAAGTTAAAAAAATGCTCAATAATATTAAAATAAAATTTAAACTCCATCAATTGAAAGTATATTTTAGATTATTTCACATTGTAAATGGAGAAGTTCGGTGCACAATGTGGGATTCAAAATTAAGTTGAGAAGTGTTGTGTTGGTACTATCAATTTATAAATGAGCCCTTATTGAAATAAAGCTGTTAAATATATCCATCACTGTTCACACAGAGAATCGTTTTAAAATCTCAACCATAGATGGCAGTGTAAGACCTAAAGTGATGATCGGGAGCATGCACGCACTTTTTTTCAGTAAAACAGTTAAATCAGGTCAATTTGAAACTGATATTGTATGCTGATGACGCTTGGAATATTTGCAATTATTTGAAGTTTTTCTGTGAAACTGAATAGTGCTGATAGGCTGAAAAATGTATTGTACCAATAAAAATTCACCAGTGTGAAAATAGGATTATATTTTTTTTCTTTTCCGTTTATTGTACTCGAAACTTATGAATAAATTGATTAAAATACATAAAACGCGTTGTCCGTTGGTTGACATACCTTATTACATATAATTTTATTTGATTTTCAATGTGTTTTATGCTCACTACAGTCAGATGAAATAATTAACAGCCAATATCTCAGAAAACACTTTTTCACATAACGTATAAGAGCTCAATTATTAAATATAAAAAAAATTGTATGTGGAACATGAATAAATCTAAGATTAATAGAAGAAATGCCCAATTTTGTTATTATTAACTCAGAATTTTAAACATTGAAGAAACAAAAATAATACTTTTGAGAATATGTTACCAGTGAAGTATCCGATCATATTTCGTACAAGAATCATAAATCGTTAAAATAAAATAATTCCATATGCCGTCTGCACGCGGACGGCAAAATTTATATGCAAAAAGAACAATGTTTAATTCTTTTCTTTTTCAGTTACAAATCTAAGATTAATTAATACAAGTCCAGTTTATTGTATTAAAAAGTGGCGATATTTGACGGCCATTGCAAAAAATTGTAAAATGCCAACTTAACAATTTATTATATATTATCACGGATAAATAATAATAATTGTAAATGTCATCAGATCTATTTTTGTGTTACGGCTACTCAAATGTGAATCGTGCAGAAAAAAAAGCCATTATTTGAACGGGGAAATAAATTGGAGGGATCGATTATGTATATTAGGAATGAACGACAATTTGTACTAGTTTGTATATTTTAATTGAGAAACTTTCTTTTTCAAAACAACACCCAATCACATAGTTAGTTTACAGTGGCTGACTTCTCAACAAAAATATAATGAATTGTATGCGATTTGTTGATTTATACATAGAATAGAATTCATTGTCTCAATATTACGATACAACCCAAGTGTGACTTAGTAATGTGTAGTCTAGTTCAGATGATACTCCCGCTTGGATTTGTTGTTGCGTAAGGGATGAAAAAAACCATTTTGTGAAACGCATTCAAAATTCTAATTGTAAGTTTATTCTATATCCAAAGATTTGGGACATATAAAATAAAAAAGAGCACAAAACAGAAACAATACACGAAAGTCCGCCTTAAACAGTAATAAATATGAATTTAAAAGTAGTTATTAGTTAAAACGCTGGGGCCATGTTGGCCTCAGCAACACGGTATTGTTCTAGAGTAGTGTGGTGATGGTGGTTGTTTGCTGGGGGCGAGTAGCCTGAGAGGGACAGGCCGGGCTCTAGTACTGCCATATCCAGTCGTTCTGTTTCCTCCGCTTGAAGCCGCGCTGAGACTCGTTGTTGCTGGAGTAATTATTGCCGTTGCCCTGATAAAGGAAATGTTCAACATTCATTAATATTATTTTATATTTTTTACACATTATATACATATATTTTAATTGGGCTCTTTATAGAGATAGGTAAGTTTTAAATTTCGCCGGAGGCTTCCGAGACGTGCTTCCTTTTAAAAGTACTCGAGTTCTAAGAGCAGGTCCCGGGTCCCAGATCTTGGGTGTGGACTGGGTACTGGGTGCTGTTGCGGCTACCGGAATGCACGATTCGCCCGGAGCCGGACCTCGGAGTCAGAACCCGCAAAAGAACTCGAACCCGGGACTTGTCCCTCCAACTAGCGAGTGGCTCGGACCGCAAACACGGGGAAGTCAGTGGTCCCGAGTCTCCGGTCCCGAGTTCTAGGTTTGGGTCCGAGTCCTGGACTGGTTTCTCTAGGAGTAGTTGATTTGAAAAAGGAATAGGATCCCCTTCTCGTTAAGAGCCCGAGTTCAAGAGCCCACTCCAGCTGAATCTACACATCGCTAGTTCTCTATTTGCCTGTTTCCCACTTGTACTTGAGTCGAATAGAATGACAGAGGTTTAATAATAAATACGCTTTTAAAAAATTAAAATAAAGATTTAACCGGTCAGCAATGTAAGCAGATATACACGTTAAAATGACAATAGCAGTCAAGTACAATAAGCGTGTTTATACGTCAACGCGTGTGTCTCCACAGAAATCGTTGAACTCCGTTATTGTTTTAGTGACATCCCTAAAACAAAAAGTAAAAAGGTCGATAATGAATCATGCTGAACATCTCTATTCAAGTTGTCCATAGAAATATGTAAAAAGACCTATTCTGCCAGACACACGGTTGACCTGGTTTTACCCGCCAAATCGCCTACAGGCCGCTGGATATTGTTAATTTTAATCTAATATTTTGTATGAAATGATAAAAAAGTGAGATGACAAAATTGTTTATTATACATTTATACAATAGAATAAGTATTTTTTTATATCATCTGTGATTTTAGAACTGTTTTCACATAAAAACATCAAGTGAGTCATTTTTACATTTTTTTAATGTTTGCATTCTAAATTTTAATACCTATTTCCAAATGTTAATATTTATTTGTAATATAACAATTTGAAAGCTTATTTCGTAACCTTTCTAAAACAGTTTTTAGTATTCGGCTACGTTCAGAAATGTTTCATTTATAGAGCTTTAATTGTGAAGCGGTAAAAACACAAAGTTTTCATAAAACTGACATTTTAAGTGAATATTCGCGATATATCGGACAGGTTAATAATTTCTTTGCGTTAAGCCACACTTGAAGCAGAAGTTTTGTAGTTATTAAAAAAAAAAATTAAGAGGAAAGGCGGGAAGCATTTTGTCCATACAAATGAAAACAGGGTGTTTTCCCTTAATTTTAACACTAGTGTCAATATTTTTGATATTTATAATGATTAAGCACTCCCCAAAAATTCTTAAAATTGCATCGTTTATTCTTAAAATTGCATTGTTTATTCTTAACTGGTGACATGCCGGAGACGCGCCGGCGCGCGCGTCACATGCGCATGCGCGAGAAAATAATTCAAATATTTGAATAATATTTTCGTCAAAAAACTTTTGGTCTGCGATTTTGGCCCTTCTATGTACATAATTTGTATGAAGAACAGTGTCAGAATCGCTTGCGCCAACAGTACTCTATGATACGCCTTGAAGTTTCATTCACCTTGCAACACCAGAATATTTTTAAAACGATTTCTTCTATGACAATCACCTGTCAGAATTTGCCACGATTTTAACCGTCGCAACTGACGCGTGTTCCGCGACTAAAACATCGTAAAACCTATTAATTTACATAATAAATGCAAGTAATGCATTTCAGGGGGAACTTTTTGAGCAAAAGGAAGGAGTTGCGATGGGCAGTCCGTTGTCGCCAGTTCTAGCTAACTTCTTTATGGAGAAGTTTGAAGAAATGGCACTCGACACAGCTTCGGCTGTTCCAATGGTATGGTGGCGTTATGTCGATGATGTCTTCGCCATTTGGCCTCATGGAACAGAGAAACTGAACGAATTCCTTGACCATCTTAACTCACTTCACAGTAAAATTAAGTTCACAATGGAGCGGGAAAATAACCACAAAATCCTGCCTTTTCTAGATGTGGAAGTGATGCAAAAAGAAGATGGCAGCCTAGGACACACAGTGTATAGGAAACCAACTCATACAAATCGGTATCTACATGCCGATTCACATCACCACCCAGCGCAAAAGAGAGGACTTATCCATACGTTGGTAACCCGAGCGACCAGTATATGTGAAGAAACAAAAATCGGAGCGGAACTTACAAAACTCACCGATGCACTGGAACGTAACGGTTACCCGGCAAGGCAGACAAGGCAAATAATAAGAGCCAAATCTACACCAAACGAAGACAGAATTGAACAAGAGTATAAAGGCTTTCCTACCTTATGTTCACAATGTGACAGACAGAGTTGCCAGACTGTTGAGGAAAGAAAGCATCAAGACTGTCTTCGGAACCACGACCAAAATACAAGACCTACTGAGGTCTGCAAAGACCAAGTTTCCTCTGGAAACAGATGGAGTATATAAACTCAGCTGTTCCGGATGTGATAAGGTCTATATGGGCCAGACAGAACGGACGATTTCCAAAAGGATATCGGAACACTTTCGAGCGTGTAAACTTGGCCACCCTGACAAATCGGCAATCGCCGAGCATTTAATTGAAACCGGCCATTACTTTGGATTTGTTCCTGAAGTCCTGGGAAAACCCAAAACTTATAGAGCACGCCTAATTACATAGGCAATTGAAATTCATATAAATCCTATTAACATTAATAGAGACGACGGAGCTAAGCTCAATAGTTCTTGATATCCGGTAATTGACGGCTACACCAAAGCTAAATGTAGAAAACCATCTTCAAGTATACTGTAATGCTAGCTCGCAGTGGAGTGGAGCTGGCAACACGGTATTGCTTCGAAGTACTTAAGCACACATTTTACCACTAACATTTACACATCTGCCCTGATGATGGACACTGTAACGCTGTCCGAAACGTTGGCTAAAGGAGGAGGTAGCATAACACCCCAAAAATAAACAACAAAAAATCAAGTAATGTTGTTTTGGTAGATAGTTTATTGTGTTGTGAACGTGTTTCAGTCAATAAAATATACAATAGCTCAAAATTAATCAACAAAACATTCAATTCAAAGTTCAAATTGGTGCTATTGTGTTTTTTCGTGAATTTTAGTGAAATGGCCTGGCCTTTGACCGGTTAAAATTGCATTGTTTATTCTTAAAATAGCATTGTTTAACAGATGTTCAGTATACAAATTTGAGAATATATTTTTAAAAAATCAAAACTTATGGACATAGAATATTTTTTTGCAACACAGTTTGCGGTCCAGTTTTGGAGGATAACAGGGAAATAATTGGTTTTGACAATTTTATTTAGGTAATATGTATTAGTTATCTCTTTCGCTCAGAACAGTAGAACCCCGTTAATTCAAAATCCAAGGGACAACAATAAAATTTCAAATTAACGAATTCCCAAATAATCCCATATTTCTCAGCCAGCCTTCCAAATTTGGATATTCAAAGTAAATTGGTAAAAATATTTATTTCGTGTAAATCGATATTCAGCAGTTGATATCCGTCACAGCCAGCCCTTCAAATTCAGATATTCCAAGTACAAGGGTAGGCTGACAGTAATGCACACATACATGTACAGCACGAAAAAAATTACATTTTGAAGCGCACCAGGTGGAATGTGAAAGTGACATTCCCCCTTCACACGCATGCGCAGGTTTGAGGTCGTTGATTTCATTCAGTGTATTTTGAGAAGCGGAAATTTTCAAAACTACGATTTTTTTTGCAAAAATCGATATATACCGAATTACACAAACTAATTTTCGCATGCAGACAAAAATAAATTTCGAAATAATTTTTTAAATTATGCGTTTTTTTGAATTTATAACATTTGACTCACCCAGTTGTTGGTGCCACCACCATAGTTATTCCTGCCATAATCCCCGTCCCACTGGCTGTTGTACTGTCCGCCCCAGTTGGGCTGGCTGTTGACCCAGCTGTTGCCGCCCTGTCCCCCGCGGGGGGCGCCCCTGCCTCGTGGGGCTCCTCCGCCGCGCGGGGCCCCCACCCCGTTGCCCCCGCCGCGCTGGGCCGGAGCGCCCACCACGCGGGGCACCACGGCCGCAGCGCCACCGCCGCGAGTTGCGGCAGCCGTGCGCGCCTTGGCCAGCTTGGCTTTGCGCAGCTTGTTCTTGGACTCGGTCTGGAAACACAATTAGATATTATTATAATAAGAATTACATTTTGTATAATTAGTTAACCTGTCACGACTATTTGTTCAGTTTTCGGAACAACTCAAATAGATCTTGTAGAAATCGTTGTGTCTCACTCATTATCATGGTTAGGAATATGATTTTTTTTACATTAGATCCACAAAAGAAGCCCTGAGGAAAATAATTCCTCTCAGGGCCTATGTTATCTTTGGGGATGCTGTGTGGAGGGTATTTTTTAGGAAAGGAAGTTCTGGAAAGGAAAAAAGAGAATTAGGGGTGAATAGTAATCTGGGGGTTAATGTGTCCAGGGGTGACAGATGTATGAATCCATCCCTTTCACTGCGGTGCAAGGCGACATTCCGAGTACGGCTGGAGAAGTCAAAGGGACTCCCTCAACCATTCTCTCCCGATCCGGCCTGCCAGCAGGTGGGCAGACGCATCCGCCGCCAAGACTCACTGGACAAACCTCACCCCATAAACCCGAGCACCCTTTCTACTAAACGTAGTAAACCACTTGGGGAGACCTATAGCAGAGGTGTTGGTTATCCAATAAATAGTTCCCGGGGTGGCGGTTCTCCCAAAATGCAAACTCTGTTTGCAAGGAAATGTTTCTTAGAATTCTTTATTTTATTAGGAAAATAATATCCCTCTGGACATGTCATCTTTGGAAATGGAATTGCTGTGGAACATAGGTCTTGAAGAGGTTCATGTTGTAGGAGGGAGGAACATAGAGGCTAGAGATAATTCAGTGTAAAATAAAGATGGATGTATAGAAAGAATCAGGTGTCTTACCCTGGGTTTGCTCTCAGTACCCTGCTTGTGGATGGCGACCTCGGTGTTGTTCATGGACAGGTGTCCGTTCAGAGTCAGCGCCTTGGTCAGACTCTCCTCTTCCTCAAACTCCACAAAGGCTGAAAAAGCAAACAAGCAAACCAAATACATCAATACAAACAACATATATACACAAAGACACTAAAAACGACATACAAGACAAATAAACTATAATTAAACTATTTTATTCTGCCTCGGCACAGGAACCCCTAATGAGGAGGACTAAGAAATACAATATCTTTACCTAACATAACCATTATATTTTGTATACTTATAATTATTTTATATAGTCGCTTAACCCGTCAAAGGCCAGGCCATTTCGCGGAAAAACCACCACTTTGAATTTTGAATTGACTGTTTTGTTGATAAATTTTGAGCTATTGTATATTTTATTGACTGAAACACGTTCACAACACAATAAACTATCTACCAATACCACATTACTTGCATTTATTACGTAAATTAATAGGTTTTATTCGCGATACACGCATTTATTGCGACCGTTAAATTCGCGGAAATTTACGACAGCGCATTGTCATGGATGAAATCGTTTTAAAAATATTCCAGGGTGACAAGGTGAATGAAACTTTTAGCATCACCTAGAGCAGGGGTCTCCAAACTACGGCCCGCGGGCCAAATCCGGCCCGCCAGTGTCATCAATCTGGCCCGCGACAGCTACTGAACAGTGTCACCAATCAGGCCCGCGACAGCTAATGGCTTATTGTTGTTGTGATAAATTGGACAAAAAACAAAAAATGATAGTTTTTTAAATATTAAAAAAATTATATGAAAAAGGCCTAGGTAATGCCATCTTGCCCTCTCCATTATGCCGTCCCTTCCTTACGATTATTTTTATTTATTTATTAATTATTTAAAATACGAAACGAAAAGCTGCAAACAGCAAAAAAAACTGAGAGAAGTCAAGCAGTCGCCAAAAATTTTTGTTTCCTGAAAACAAAAAAATACATGTTGCCCTTATTTAACCTCTGACAGGCCGGAGACGCGCCGGCGCGCGCGTCATATGCGCATGCGCGAGAAAATAATTCAAATATTTGAATAATACTTCCGACAAAAAACTTTTGGTCTACGATTTTGGCCCTTCTATGTACACAATTTGTATTAAGAACAGTGTCAGAATCGCTTGCGCCATCATTACTCTCGGAGGGAGACGCTACAAGTTTCATTCACCTTGTCACCCTGGAATATTTTTAAAACGATTTCTTCTATGACAATCGGCTGTCAGAATTTGCCGCGAATTTAACGGTCGCAATTAATGCATGTATCGCGAATAAAACGATCATAAAACCTATTAATTTACGTAATAAATGCAAGTAATGTGGTTTTCGTAGATAGTTTATTGTGATGTGAACGTGTTTCAGTTAATAAAATATACAATAGCTCAAAATTTATCAACAAAACATTCAATTCAAAATTCAAAGTGGTGGTTTTTTAGTGTTTTTTTGCGAAGTTCCGCGAATTTCCGCTAAATGTCATGGCCTTTGACCAGTTAAGGTAAAGGAAGATAGTTTGATTAAATAACACTTTTTATAGCTTTTTTTAAATATGTTCAAGATTAGCATTTTAATCTAGCACATACACTACAGCTACATGATAAAAGATTATATGCATTAAATTTTGTAATATTTGAAGAACAATTTTTTATTTATCATTAAATGTTGGCTACATCCTCCCCTACTCGGTGACTGGTCTAGAAATCATAGATAATTGCATGAAAATTAAAATGGTTTCGGCCCTTGGTACTTATTGGAGTGATCAGTATGGCCCTAAAGCTGGAAAGTTTGGAGACCCCTGACCTAGAGTAATGATGGCGCAAGCGATTCTGACACTGTTCTTCATACAAATTCTGTACATAGAAGGGTCAAAATCGCAGACCAAAAGTTTTTCGTCAACAATATTATTCAAATATTTGAATTATTTTCTCGCGCATGCGTATATGACGCGCGCGCCGGCGCGTCTCCGGCATATGACCGGTTAAATAAAAAAAAAACATCCTACAGACATGAGAAACAGAGGAAAATTACCAAATATTCAAGAAAAAACAAACTTTTTTTAAAAATGTGATATTACGAAGGACAAGGTCAGAATCGCTTGCGCCAATATCATTCTTGACGAAACTGTTGATTTCATTAATCTAGCTACACGGAATATTTTAAAATTAATTTTCTATGACTTTGCGGATCACTTTTGGCAACTGTCATAGATGAATAAATTGATATTTTACATTTTCAAATGAGTATAAAGGTCTTCATTTATTTGAAAACTCCTTTGAATTGTGTTTTTTCATGTTGGGTATGTATTCAGATTTGTGTAGAAATAATAAAATCAGTTTATATTTTTGTGATTACATTTTTTGACAATCATTTCCAAAATGGGAGATATTTAATTTTTTTTTTTTTAGTTAGCTATTCTGGAAAAACTTTATCATGATTGTACATGAATAATAAGATATATTATCTGGTAAACAGAAAAACATCACAAACAATTCCTTTGTTTTTATACGGATATTTGACCAGAAAGCAAAAAGGTAATTTCCGTGCGGTTTTTTTAAATACCACACGACAGGTTAAGAAAGAACTCATTTTAGTCTAGAAGCAGGGAGTATGTATTTACCAGTAGGACGGGCAGGTATCTTGACAATCTTCTTGATTTCGCCGCACGGACTGAAGATCTGGCGCAGAGACTCCTCGCTGATGATGGCGGGGATGTTGTTCACCACGGCCGTGTGCTCGCCCGAGCGCAGCACCTGCAGCTGCAGCACGTTGCCGCCCAGCTCCGTGCCGTTGCCCTCCATAGCCTGGGAACACAACACACCACATTAGATCTACTGAAGAGTCACTCATTAGGCTACAGGCTAGTTACTTTTTATTCTTCGATAGCGCTATAACCCATATCAAGTTTTGGCCTTCTTCAACATTTGCCTCCAACTCCTCAGCGGCTGACTTCCCTTCCAGTTTGGTACCTGGTGAAGCTGTGCTGCATCCCCTCTTACCTTGTCTTCCCACCTCAGTCTGGGTCTTCCCACTTTTCTCTTTCCACCTAGGCTAGTTACTAAGTGGTACAAACCTTATCCGAAGAGTCGGGGTCAGCGAAGTTCATGAAAGCCGTCAGGGTTGGCTCTATGGTGCTGTGATCCACCGTTATTCCCCCGAGCCTGGAAACAATTAAGTTATTTAGAATCAGACATCATCATAATCATCATCAAACAGTATTAATAGCCTATTGACTGTACGCTTGAAATTTAAGAATCCGGCTAAGAATGCAACTATGACGCCGTGCCTTATGCAAAACCCTTTTCATACGTGGAGTTTGTATACAAATCACTTTTGCAATAGAACCGAATTAAAGCAATGCCAAAATATGGCGCCTCTTACGTTAACAGCAAACGAAGAGCGTTGCCTGGTAGGCGTAAAAGTATTACTGGATTTGTAATTTCATGAATCTCTCCAGAAATGGAGAAATATTAGGTACATATGATGTCATTGTCTGTCGCGGTTACTTTGTCCCGGTGACTAGCTCCTATCAGATTTATAAAACGGTCACCAACATTCAAACTGGGCAAAGTCGCCCGCAGGGCCTAGGTAGCAAAAACCTGCAGAGTGGGTTATAAAATTATTATTGCAAGAAATCAATTAACACTTCCAAAAATATGTGCAAAGTTCTAGTTACAGTTTACAGCACTGTGCGCACCCCACCGACCCACCCTACTATAACATGTCACAAGCAGGCACTAGTAGCAAATACAGAAAATGAGCCACATGTATATATTGTATATTCAAATGTGGGCTGCATTGTTTCTTATTTCTTCCGGGACCTCCATCTCAGCCAGCTATGCGAGAAGCTAGCATGTCTGCATCTAGCGCGTGTATACTGTCCTACAAGCATACGAGTAGTTAGCATGCCAGCTACTCTCTTAAAGCAAGCTTTCTAGTAAGGATGGACGTCTCCAAATGGATAACTCCCTCCAAAGAAGCTCCTCAATAATAAGCCTGAAGGACGAAGGAGTGTTGGGAGGACGTAAGGAACTGAAGGAAGCCGGCGGGGAGGAATGGAGATATTAAATATATATATTTTTTTTTTTTTTAAGTGAAGACGGTTTACAATTAGTTCCCGTGAGTACTTAGGCCATGGGCTCATTGTACTTTCTCCCATTTTACCTCAATCCTTTAACAATAAACCAGTCCCTACCTGTAATCGGCCGGAATGCGCGCGCTTTGTGCGAATGCGCGAAAAAAATATGTTTGTCTGCGATTTTGACCCTTCTATGTACAGAATTTGTATGAAGGACAAGGTCAGAATAGCTTGCGCCAACATTTCCCCATAAGATGGGTAAAAATTTCATTCACTTTGCAACCCCAGAAAATTTTTAAATGATTTTATCTGTGGCATCAAAATGTCAAATTTGCCGTGATTCTTTCTGTCAAAGTCGATGCATGTTACTTGACGAAAACATCGTAAAACCTATCAATTTACGTAATTAACGCAAGTAATGTTGTTTTGGTACATAGTTTATTGTTCTAGGAATGTGTTTCAGTCAATAAAATATACGATAGCTCAAAATTAATCCACAAAACATTCAATTCAAAATTCAAAATGGTGCTTTGTTAGGGAATTTTCGTGGCTTGTCACAGGTTAATAAAGTTCACCAAAGTTGTCATTGGATATGTGGTTAAGTCTTCTGGTTCTACAATGTGTCTTCTCAGGTATCTGAGCCTAGTTCCCACCAGGGTAGGACATTGGCACCATAAGGGAATTGGGGTCTCTTCATCCTCTTCACATTTTCTACATCTATTGGTGCTTTCCACTCCCAATAGCTGCATATCTCCTGAGATGGCAGTGTCCAGTTAGTAGTTCTACCAGTTTCCTCAGCGAGTTTCTGTCCATATCGAGTAGTTTACTTTGGTAAGTTACTTTGGATTGCCTCATTCCGGGAGCCCTCTCTCATTACTTCCAGTGCTGGGAATTGACCCACCTCTCAATATGTAATTTGGGGTGGCAAGCTGCTACTCCTATGGCCGGCTCGGATCCCGCAAGTGGTGCTTTTGCCCCTTTCCTTGCTAGTTCGTCAGCCCGCTCGTTGCCCTCAATACCCTAATGTCCTGGTACCCATATCAGTGTTATTTTATTGATGGTAGCAAGTTCTGTAAGAATAGTTCTGCATTCCATCACCAGTCTGGAGTCACATCGGAAACTTTCCAGTGCCATTAGGGCTGCCTGACTATCAGAACAAATAGTTATGTTCTTATTCCTGTACCCGATACATATATTCTCATGTGTGCAGGCCAAGATGGCTTTCATCTCAGCCTAAAACACAGTGCAATGTATTTCTAGAGGTATACTGACTTCCCTCTTGGATCCCTGCAGACATATAGTTTGGCAATTAAGTGTAGAAATTAAATAAATTGGAACTAAACGTTTTCATTACTATGGCAGCACCGAATTATTATGACGTTTCCTATGGCTGTCATGTTATCGCATGTTACGGTTGATTTATTGTCTTAAATCTGAGTAGAAGATCGCTGATTTTATAATATTTTTATTCATTGTTTGCCTGAATTTAATTAAAATGAATAAACCATTACATAGTGATGCAAGAGGGGTTATATTTTGCGTTTTTCAGTAGAGTATCACACGAAGAAGCTTCTGTCTAATTTAGAAGATGTTTACAAACGAACTGCAGAAATGACTGGTACGTATTATAGTTTGTTCAATAAATTTCATTAGTATTACAAGATTTATGCCAATTTTCGAGCGATAATAACCATTACAATCTGATTTGAGGTTATGTTCAAAAATCCGAATTTGACACTTCCATTTGACAGTCAATATGCGGCCACAGGAAAAAGGGAATAACTCAATAAAAAAAATTAATAATGTGCAACTTCTTGAAACTCATAGAAAAGTTACCTTTTTCTCATTTTCTCTTTCTTTCTAAGTGAATATTATCTAGTGTTTTTTTTAAAACTACCTTTTATAATAATAACTTTAATGATGTTTTTCACACACAGGTAAATCTGAATCAACGGTAAAACAAATCGTCAAGGAAGGGGAAAAGACAGATGGAAAATTTGAAACACGGGGAAAACGGAAAATGGGCATAATAATAATATGTAATAGCATAAGTGATTGATAAATGATTGGTAAAATTGTTGCAAACACGTGATGAAAATTGAGGCAGAATACTGCATTTAGATGAAGATACGGAAGAAGAAGAATCACACAAGAACGAAGACAATAATTACATATCGGGTGTTGAATTAATAGACTTGAATTTTTAAGTACCTACGTTTTTATATGGAAATAAACGCCCACTTAAAACTTGTTTTGTTTTATTTTACTACTATTAAATTACTGTTTTTTGTTCAAATTTTTTGAAAATAAAAATATGCTATGAAATATGCATTTTGGCAGACGTGTTTTTTAAAACATACATTCATTGTCTTATGAGCCATATTGGTGTTGCCATTTAAAACTAGAAAACGATCGCAGCGCCATCATTTATTTTCTACACTTAATTGCCAAACTGTACCCCAGTATATTAAATATATAAAAAAAAATATTAATTATGTTCAAAGACTACATGAAAGTCAACCCATCGCCAGTGAAATACATTTTAGCAGATGAAAGTGCTTTGAAATACTTGTGAAACACCGACACTTGGTGCACGTTTTAGTTGTCTGCTCAATTTATTATAATTTGAACATCAACTGTGTCCTAATTAATATCCATGCGAATAAATGTTAGAAATGCTAAGACAGCATTTTTTTTTTGCTGATCCGTCAAAAGTTGTATTTTGATATTTATTGTTGTTAAATATAAATAATAAAATCATCACTTAAAAGTGGGGAAAACAAGCTTGCACTTAAATCGTAATTTAAAAATTGCATCATTTTCAATATTGTTTTTAATTCATTTTATGTCTTTCTACACAGCAATTCCGATGAGTTATAAAACGTGATGTGGAAAAGCTGTTGAAGGGAAATCTGTCTGTGGTGTGTTCGCGTGTTTTTTTTTTTTTTTTAATGCGAATACCACACAAGGCTCTGAACTACTCCTAACCATCTGGAGCCAGTGAAACCATGGCATCCCCAATTAGGGTAGTTGTGAGGGTGGAGGTAGTGGAGAGGGGAAGGAGATGGGAACTCTTCTCCATCTGACCAGGTGGAATGGAGAAGCCTGGTTCATCAGGGCAATCGGAGTCAGATTCTCAGCAATTTAATTTTTTCATTTTATTAAATGCCCACAGGACTTTTACACACCATTTCGTAGATCTTTTTAAATATTTGATAATGAAAATAATAATAAAAATGCACAAGACTTCAAATACAGGAAATATAAATATGTAACAAAAATTGATACAACTGCCAGTTTCCACCAAATCAATGTTAACTAACAACACACCGTTTCTCCGCAGGGGTATGCGGAGAGGAAGGTCTTGGCACACACTCTTTGCCTCATTCATATTCATACTTCTACCATTCATTCATTTGCGATATATATACTTACACTACTTTCTTCATTCATTCGCTCTACATGCCCAAACCATATTAGGGTACCTTTCTTAATCTTACTCATTATGCTAACATCAGCCTCGCATTCTTTGTGAATCTCCACATTTCTCACACAATCATACATGGGTTTACCACACATACGCCTCAGGGATCTCATTTCAACAGCAATCAGTCTGCTTTCATCCTTACTCTGCCAGTTCCATGCCTCACTGCCATATATCGGGGTAGGTACCAGCACTCCATTGTGGACTGCTAGCTTCGCTTCTTTTGACAGTTTTTTATTAATGCCAACGGCATTCAGTCAATATTAATTTTAATAAAAAAAATGCATAAAACTGTTGTTGACAATAATTTACAAACAAAATAGAAATAATTCGAAAATGCGACCTTCAAAATGGATTCTAATTTTGAACATCTGGCTGTCACAGTTATTTTGTTTTCGCCTAGGAAAAAATAATCTTTTTTTATTATTTTAACTAATATTTTTATGTTTTCTGGTCAATAAAAGTGTAGTGTGTTGTTCCTTGAGGATTCTTCTCCCCTCTGATCTTCCAGGAGTCACTTTTCGTCGCTGATTTCCAGATATTTATAACCTTTTTTATTTCTGTCACTTTCCATACATTTTTTCTTTTGTAATTTTGTGAACAATGGAGGAGGACCCCCCTGGACACCCTAAAAAGCCCCCAGATCCTCCCCCTGACCCCCCAGATGGTGAAAATGTAGTAATTTCAGACAGTGAATCTGTCATTCTGACTACCACAAAAAAAAGGAAGTTTAGTCCCTCTTCCTCAATAAAACATGACTCTCCTTCTTCTCAGTCTTCACCTGCTCTTCCTCAAACTCCTCCTACAAACTTTTATTCTCCTCACTCCTGTGGCCCGTTCATTGTGTACGCTCAAAAAACTGAGCAAGGTAAAACTATCCACCCTCTTGAATTTGGTAAATTTCTATCAAATAGCAAGAACCTTTCGATTAAGCCTGGAGGTGTAAAAGCTGAGGGTCGCTTCCGAATCTCTGTTGAATTCCTCCCAGGTTCAGCCGCCAACAACTTTATCAAAACCATATTTATTTCATCAAATTCTAAATTCAAGGCGTACATCCCAACTTTCAATGTCACTCGAATGGGCCTCGTCAGAGGTATCTCGACCGATCTGTCCATTCCAGAAATCCTGTCTTCACTTTCAACCCCCCAACATATCGGCAATCCCATAAAAGCCAGGAGGTTAAATTATAAGGACTCTTCTGAGGGCATCGTTTCCTGGAAGCCCTCCCAATCTGTCGTCATCACATTTGAAGGACAATCTCTTCCCTCCCATATTTATTTATTTTTCAACTCCTTACCAGTTGAAATGTATACTTATCCCACCACTCAATGTTACAATTGCTGTCGTTTTGGTCATACCAAAGCTGCATGCAGATCCCCTCCCAGATGTTTCAAATGTGGAGAAAACCACACGGCTGACCAATGTTCTTCTCTCTCTTCACCTAAATGTTTTAACTGCTCAGGTGCTCATTCCGCCATTAACTCTTCTTGTCCGGAACAATCTCGCCAAAAAAATATAAAAATTTCTATGGCCTCTGAGAACTTGTCTTTTCTGCAGGCTTCTAAACTATTCCCGCCTGTCAAAAAATCATTTGCTGAGGTTTTATCCAGTAACTCTTCATCTAACCCACCCGCCTCCTCCTCAACATCTTCTCGTTCAACTAAATTCACATACAAAAACCCTATCTCTAAACCGGCTCCTGGATACGATCAGCAACAACACAACTCACTTCTCTTAAATCCCAATGGTTCACCTCTTTCAAATGCCACAAATGGGTGCGCAAACAATTATAATTCATCCTCAACAAACCATCAAAAGCTTTCTGAACAATTCTCCCAAGATAATTCTTCATTTATTCAAACTCTTATTATGCTTCTAATTGACCTAATTTCTTCTCAAACTAATCTACCGTCCAACGCTGCTTCTATTATTTCCACATTAAAATCATTTATTCAAAATGGCTCTTCAAGATGTCAGAATTCTTCAGTGGAATAGCCGCAGTGCTATTTCTAACAAATCGAACCTTCTTAACCTATTAAATTCAAACCTTGTTTCTGTGGCTGCTATCTCGGAGACATGGTTTACTCCATCCACCCACTTTAATGTGGGAGGGTACTCCTGTCTCCGCGATGATCGCCCGGAAGGTACGGGCGGTGGTGCTGCCCTTTTTATTAAAAAATCCCTTTCGTTTTTCCCAATTAATATCAAACCCCCCAATGCTGACTTTCAAATGGTTGCAGCTAAAATAAAGGACACTTCCTTTGTTTCTATCTATCTTCCCCCAACATCGCACTTCAATAAACAAGCGTGGTTGCAAATTGTCCGTCAACTAAGCCCTCCTTTCTTTTTATTGGGTGATTTTAATGCCCATTCCCCCGTCTGGGGTTCTGCTTTCTGTGATCGAGACGGTCGAAGTATGATGGATTTCCTAGATGAATCCAACCTTTTTCTTTTGAATGACGGATCTCCTACTAGAATCTCTCGCCCCAACACAAACCCCAGTGCAGTGGATCTCTCCATATGCTCTACTAATCTGGCACCTCTCTCCTCGTGGGTGGTGTCCCCCGACCCTTGCTCCAGTGATCATTTCCCGATCACCATCACTTATCAAACTTCTTTCCATTCAGACAAGTCCCATATTTCGACAAAGATTAAAACAAAACACACCAAATGGGACGAATTTAACTCACATATGGATAAGTTTATACAAAATTTATCCTATACCGATACATTATCTGTCAAAGATGACTACGATAACTTCAAATCAATGCTCGTAACTGCAATCAATAAATCAAATCCTCCCCCTAAAACCAAATCTCTCAAAAAAACTCCCTCCGACTCCCTGGTGGGATGAGGAATGTTCCAAAGTAGTGAGAATTCGGAAAGCTAAATCTCTTTCCTATCGTCACAATATGACTATGGAGAACTATCTCATACAAAAATGCCGAAGCCAATGCCAAAAGGGTATTGAGGTCAAAAAAAAGATCCGGATGGTACAACTTCTGCAGTTCAGTATCTCCGAACACTCCAATTTCGGAAGTTTGGTCTATGATTCGAAGATTTCGATCCTCCTTCAGTCCAACATCTCCTCGAGCTTCTCATTCTAAATGGATAGACGAGTTCTTGGACAAAATTGCCCCCCCTTCTGTACCTAACTTAGATGAAATAACTCCAATCCACAACACTCCTATGTCTGATCATTGGCTAGACTCTCCATTCACTTTAATTGAATTAAAAAATTGTTTATCAACAGTCAAGGACTCATCTCCAGGCAGAGATGGTATACCTTATAGCATTATCAAAAATAGTAATGATAATGTTCTAAATCACTTTTTATGCATCTTAAATAAAATCTTCCAGACTGGCATAATACCTGATGACTGGAGTTCTCAAATAATCATCCCAATTCTAAAATTAAACAAATCACCCAATTCTGGATCCAACTATAGGCCAATTGCTCTTTCATCCACCCTTAGTAAAATTTATGAAAAATTAATTAAAAACCGGTTAGAATTTTTTGTCGAGAGTAATCATCTTCTCTCTCCATCCCAATTTGGATTTAGGAAAAAGAAATCTACACAAGATAACCTTGCCATCATCAGCACTGATATTAATTTATCCATTTCTAACAAAGAAGTATGTCTTGCAGTCTTTATAGACATAGAAGGCGCCTTTGACAATGTTTCCATCCCAATTCTTAAAAAAAAACTTTTAGGCCTTGGCTTACCCCTCATGTTTGTCCAATCTATTATTAATCTTTTTCTCGATAGGAAAATTTTCATTGAGCTACCAGATGTTACTCCTCAGAGTAGGTCAATTTGGAAGGGTTTACCCCAAGGCGATGTATTATCCCCCTTACTGTATAATATATACACACACGATATGCATGTCACCATTCCCCCTCAAGTAAAAGTTGTTGAGTTTGCAGATGACATAGCTTTCTTCTTATCATCCAAAATCATTCCATCCGCCGTCAAATATCTTAATGAAGCCATGGATGCCCTTTGCACATGGCTCACTTTAAATGGTCTTGAACTTTCAGTACAAAAGAGTCAGTGTGTCACCTTCTCAAATCGTCATAATAACCCCCCTGTTCAAATTTTATTTAAAAACTCTCCAATCCCCAATGCTTCCGAAGTTAAATTTTTGGGAGTAACATTTGATAGGAAACTTAAATGGTCTTCCCACATTAATAATATAGTTACTAAATGTGAAAAAAATTTTAATATTATCAGATCATTGACTGGCGTTTGGTGGGGTGCTCATCCTATCTGCATTAAGTTGCTCTACAATGCACTTATTCGAAGCCATCTCGACTATGCCTGCCCCCTTTTTAGTACTGCATCCAAAAATGCACTCAGTAAATTAGACAAAATTCAATCTAAGTCATTGCGAATAATAACTGGCGCGATGCAATCGTCGCCTATCAATTCCCTTCAAGTAGAATGTTCTGATCCTCCTCTTTATTTAAGGCGTCAACTATTTGCTGACAAATTTGTTCTTAAATGTTTAAATTCTAAAAGTCATCAGGTTATTCCCAGAGTCTCGTTGTTCAACGACTCAACACATTCATCTACAATCAGAGCTCGAACTAAACCTCTCCCTGCCATCTGTAAAAATTTTCGCTCTCTCTCAGAGCTTCAAATTATCAAAAATGATCTTCTTCCTTTGTACAAATTAAAACATAGTCACGTCACCCTATCCCCAACGATTTTAGAAGGGATCGGCATCCTTAAAAGTCATTCCAATCTTCCAGCCCGCACTGTCAATAATATGTTCAATGACATTATTTCTTCTAAATGGCCCAACTCTTCTCTTTTATTTACTGATGGCTCCAAATCTCCGGACTCTCCTAACTGTGGTATTGGTATTAACGTTTACCACAATAATTCTAATGAAAGAATATTTTATTCAATTTCAAACCAATTTTCAATATTTTCTGCCGAGTGCATTGCGATTATTGAATCTCTCAAATATATAATAAAAAATAATTTTGAACATTCTCTTGTTCTCTCTGACTCTCTCAGTTCCCTCCAAAAACTTAAAACCAGTCCTCTTCTTCATCCTGATGATCACTTTGTATGTCTTATTCGAGTATTGATAACCTCCATTCAAAGCTCTGGAAAAACTGTCACTCTGATTTGGATTCCTGGACATGTTGGCATAGTGGGTAACGATATTGCTGATTCCTTGGCTAAACAAGGAGCGTCTAACCCTACCGTTACCCTCGTAAACCATATTCCCCTGTCTGATATTTTTTCCATCATCAAAGATAGATCCCGCAATGTTTGGACAGAGTATCGGAACATTGCTAGTCAATCCAAGGGTGCCCGTTACGCCTCAATTCAAAGGACTATCCCATCAAAACCGTGGTTTCAAAAATTCCCCCATTTTTCCAAAAAAGAAATTTCCTTACTTATTCGTATGAGAATCGGACATTGTTCCGTTCCTTCTCACCTTTATAAAATTCATGTGCTTGACTCCCCAGACTGTACGTTCTGTGGTCTAGATGTGGGAACTTTAGATCACATATTTTTTGATTGTCCCTCTCTAAATAAATATCCTCTCTTCTATCAAGCGTTATCAAAAATTGCCTCTCCTCCATTCAACATTTCATCTCTTCTAAGTCTGAACTCTACTCCAATCTTCCATAAAATTCTGAAATTTGCTCATTTAAATAAAATTAATATATAAATTCACCTTTCCTTTCTCTGTAATTATAAATGATGGCCTAGAACACCCTTGAAGGGTGAAAGCCAGAAATAATTGACCTTCAAAATTTGTTGATAAGTTCAAATTATTACCAAATACATCAATATCATTTTAATATTTGTTACCAAGACTGCAAATATTGTGTTAGAGAATAATTTTAAAGTTAAATGTTAACCGCTGGGAGGCCGGAGACGCGCCGGCGCGCGCGTCATATGCGCATGCGCGAGAAAATAATTAAAATATTTGAATAATACTTCCGACCAAAGACTTTTGGTCTACGATTTTGGCCCTTCTATGTACACAATTTGTATGAAGAACAGTGTCAGAATCGCTTGCGCCGTCATTACTCTCGGAGACACTACAAGTTTCATTCACCTTGTCACCCTGGAATATTTTTAAAACGATTTCTTCTATGACAATCGGCTGTCAGAATTTGCCGCGAATTTAACGGTCGCAATTAATGGGTGTATCGCGAATAAAACGATCATAAAACCTATTAATTTACGTAATAAATGCAAGTAATGTGGTTTTCGTAGATAGTTTATTGTGATGTAAACGTGTTTCAGTTAATAAAATATACAATAGTTCAAAATTTATCAACAAAACATTCAATTCAAAATTCAAAGTGGTGGTTTTTTAGTGTTTTTTTGCGAAGTTCTGCGAATTTCCGCTAAATGTCATGGCATTTGACCGGTTAATCTAATCATTCGTTAAAATAAGTTTATTTAATGCAGGAGTTCACTTACAACAACCAAGGAGTTTAACAAAATTATAATAAAAAGGTTACTTGTTCATTTTTCGCTTGTTTTCTAAAATTATTAAAATAAGACAAGTAATTTATTATTACTCTAATGACTTGTTCGCACTGGGCAAGTAGTTTAGTCGAGTAATTTGCTACTTGACTGGCCGAAAAGCGTTCGCATTACGTCAAGTAGAGTACATTAGTGAGACGCCGGTTGAATGATGATAGGCTGCTAAGCAACAAAGTAAATACGCTAATAAACTGATGTAATGCTTATTTTAAAAGAGGTGGAAGAATAAATCTGTGAGATGAAAATAAATAAACTATGGACACGAAAAGAGATAAAGAGGGCATAACCAGAGAAAACCAGAAATATGTCATTTTTAAATCAGATTTTAGACGTATTTACTCTTTTCCACAAAAAAACTATAAATTGATTTCGAAAGATTGGTCTTTTATCTAGGAAACGCATGTTTTAAATTTGGAGAATGTTGTTTTTAGTATAATAAGGTTATACCATATTGCCTAAGAGCCGGCGACATTAAACCTGTAATGATAGGTCTCCCAAAAATCATACACAAAAATCGTTAGGTCATTCATAGGGGTACACAAAATGGCGGTGCTGCCATTTCTGAAACCGGTCAGCACTAAAAAAAATTATTTTTCAAGACTTCTGTAATCATAAGTCTCCCAAATCCTGATTGTTCCTCGAGACAGGTGAGGGGTAGGACTATACGAAAAAGCAGTGCTGCCCGTCCCCCTGATGGGCCGTCTCAGTTGCTGCCGAGAAATAAGAGACGCCTCGTAGGAGGTATCTGTAATCATCGACCTCCTCAAAAAACCAAAGCTTATCTGAAAGGTTATCATATTTTGTATAAGAAAAATTACTGCTGCCGTTTCCAAACAGTGGACAACATGGCGGCAGCAGCGTTTGACAGTCGCACTCCGCGCAATCGAAATTGGGGTTTCGATTCGGTTTTATCAGCGATCGCCCGGTTTTTTTCGATTTGTATTATTGAAATACGCCTTCCACTATCACGAACAATGAATTTTACGTGTCGTTGATTGTTTAAATAAATGAAATCGCATATTATATGCGATATTTTTCGATTTTTTCAGCGGTTTTCATTTTTTTTCTTACGTCTTTCGTTACATTTTTAAATAAAGACCACCTGAAACGTGAAGTTTTTTTGGCTATATTTTTTAGCAGAAATAGAGTCTTCGACCCTACATTGTAACGGAGTCTTAAGAACCGTTCAGACACGCGGAAGTATTTTAGTCGAGCGAAGAGTTCAGTATTAACAAAACGCGTCCGAACATCGTAATTTTAATGGAGTGGGTTAGTCAGCTCTTTAGTAGATACAATCCATTTCGTTCTATTTTTCGGGCGAATAAGGCTGGGCGCATACATCAGAGTTTTCCATCCGATTGTCTGATCATACAACAGGAAGGCCTTCGCGCCATACTATTCTTATGAAAGCCCGCACACATCTAATAGGTAATAATACTGGGGCCACGCCCTTTTTCAGGACAGATTTAACGGCCGGCGCGGAAGGGCGTGGCCTATTTATATTACCGATCCAGTTTTCGAATCAGATGTGTGCGTAATGTAACGAAAGACGTAAGAAAAAAAATAAAAACCGCTGAAAAAATCGAAAAATATCGCATAAAACATGCAATTTCATTTATTTAAACAATCAACGACACGTAAAATTCATTGTTCGTGATAGTGGAAGGCGTATTTCAATAATACAAATCGAAAAAAAACCGGGCGATCGCTGATAAAACCGAATCGAAACCCCAATTTCGATTGCGCGGAGTGCGACTGTCAAACGCTGCTGCCGCCATGTTGTCCACTGTTTGGAAACGGCAGCAGTAATTTTTCTTATACAAAATATGATAACCTTTCAGATAAGCTTTGGTTTTTTGAGGAGGTCGATGATTACAGATACCTCCTACGAGGCGTCTCTTATTTCTCGGCAGCAACTGAGACGGTCCATCAGGGGGACGGGCAGCACTGCTTTTTCGTATAGTCCTACCCCTCACCTGTCTCGAGGAACAATCAGAATTTGGGAGACTTATGATTACAGAAGTCTTGAAAAATAATTTTTTTCAAAATAATGTTTTTTTAGTGCTAACCGGCTTCAGAAATGGCAGCACCGCCATTTTGTGTACCCCTATGAATGACCTAACGATTTTTGTGTATGATTTTTGGGAGACCTATCATTACAGGTTTAATGTCGTCGCCGCTCCTACTAATAGGTCGTTGGCAGATTTGTTAAATTTTCAAAAAAGATTTTGTATTATACCACACCCATTTCAAATCATATAATCCATGCATTAACCTCTGACAGGCCGGAGACGCGCCGGCGCGCGCGTCGTATGCGCATGCGCGAGAAAATAATTCAAATATTTGAATAATACTTCCGACCAAAGACTTTTGGTCTACGATTTTGGCCCTTCTATGTACACAATTTGTATGGAGAACAGTGTCAGAATCGCTTGCGCTGTCATTACTCTCGGAGACGCTACAAGTTTCATTCACCTAGTCACCCTGGAATATTTTTAAAACGATATCTTCTATGACAATCGGCTGTCAGAATTTGCCGCGAATTTAACGGTCGCAATTAATGGGTGTATCGCGAATAAAACGATCATAAAACCTATTAATTTACGTAATAAATGCAAGTAATGTGGTTTTCGTAGATAGTTTATTGTGATGTGAACGTGTTTCAGTAAATAAAATATACAATAGTTCAAAATTTATCAACAAAACATTCAATTCAAAATTCAAAGTGGTGGTTTTTTAGTGTTTTTTTGCGAAGTTCCGCGAATTTCCGCTAAATGTCACGGCATGTGACCGGTTAAGATAAATCAATCTGGGAAACGCATGTTTCAGAATTTTAAATAAAATCGCGCACTTACAAACTAATAGACGTATTTTTTTTTTTACATTCTTATTTAACTTAGACATTATTGAAAAATTATAAATACTTATGATCAAAAAATAATTACAAAAAGTCCATAATTTTAATAGTTTTATCATTTCGCTTTTCAGCATTTTTGGGTGTAGTTATAAACTTAAGCAAATTTGGAATGAAATAAAATCGATATTGAATTATAATTTTAAAAAGCTGGTATGGAGAATAATTAATCTTTCTCATTGGAACCGCCCTGTACGATCGTAAGAACAACGAAATGGGGATTTTGGGCCGCTGGCTGGTTAAACGCTCTTAATAGCAGCAAAAATAAAGAATTTAAAAGTAGCACTTTTGCTCCAACGGCATGATATATCTGCGTCTATTAATAATCTTACTAAAAAGACAGCTTCACGCATGTCAGAAAAATAGAACGAAATAGATTGACTCTACTAAAGAGCTGACTAAACTACTCTACTAAAACCGTGGTGTTCGGATGCGTTTAGTTACTAATATACTCACTAATCGACTAAACTGTGGAAAGGGGGAACAGTGGCGCATTCGGCACAACAAAGAACTGTATGATACATATCAGCCCATATGAGACTCCTCAGGTTGAGATGGGTTGGACATGTACAGAGAATGCCGGACGCACGCGTCCCAAAATGAATGATGACTGGACATATGGGTAGAAGGAGAAAAGTGGGAAGACCCAGACTGAGGTGGGAAGACGAGGTACGAGGGGATGCAGCACAGCTTCTCCAGGTAACAATCTGGAAGTCAACCGCTGAGGACAGGAGGAGTTGGAGGCAAATGTTGCGGGAGGCCAAAGCTCGATATGGGATGTAGCGCCATAGAGAGAATCGACTAAACTACTTGCCCAGTGCAAACGGCTCTTAAAATTGTGTTACGGTGTCTAAAGTTCAAAATTTAAGAAGCATAGAAAAATGTGACAGAGTGAAGAAGATAAGTACTTACTTAATATAACCGATGTTGCCGTATTTAGAAAATAGGGTTCGGAGCTCATCCTGATAGGTGAAGAGCATGCTGGGCGGGATGTTCCTGACGATGACGGTGCGGCCGGTAGGGTGCTTCTTGATCTCCTCCTTGGGGGCTTCGGCGGCGTCGGTGGCACCCTCAGCGGGGGCGGCGGTCACATCAGCGGCCACGGTCTCGTCCTTTACGGGGGCGGTCCCATTCTCGGGGGCGGCCGTGTCGGGCGCGACGGCTTGCTCGGCAGACATGACGCTACTTCTGCTGCTTTAGAGTACTGATACAAATACTGCAAACAATAGACATTACAATTTTTTTAAGAACTCTCTTTTTATAACTTTTGAAAATTATTCCCATCAATGTAATACAGTGGCTAGCATGGGTGGCACTCGGGGGCGGATCATGTGGTGTCAACCCCCCCATTAAAGTTGACAAACGCAAATTTCGACTTCGTAAAAAACTGGTCCGTCCTTGGGAGGGGGGGGGGGGGGTATGGCTAGAGAATTGTGCTCTTGGGGGGTGACACTCGGGAGGCCACCCCCCCCCTAGCTACGCCACTGATGTAATATATCATTGAAGAAGATAACACTAATAATCTATATGAAAATATATATATATATTTTTTACATTAGCTCCACACAGCAGACCCTGAGGAAAATAATATCCCTCAAGGCCTATGTCATCTTGGGGGATGCTGTGTGGAGGGGTTTTTTTTAAGGAAAGGAAGGAGAGGAAATTCTGAGAAGGAAATAGGAATGAGGGGTGGGTAGGAATCAGGAGGTCAGTATGTCCAGGAGTGACGGACTTACGAATCCATCCTTCCAAGGCGATGGATCGAGAGTTTCTGGCTAGAGAGGTCGAAAGACCTCCCTTAACCAGTCTCTCTCGATCCGGCCCGCCACACAGCAGGCGGTCAGACACATCGGCCACCAGGACCTGGATAAACCTCATCCTGTGAACCCGGGCACCCCTAAGTCACCAAACGTAGTGAACCACTTGGGGTGATCTATGGCAGAGGTTATAGTTATCCAATAAATGGTTCCTGGGGCGGCAGTACCCATACCCGCCCCCCAAATGAAATGAAAGAGAACAAGACACGGAAAAATTAAAAAGAAATATGGTTGCAACTGGGACTCGAACCCAAAACCTCTGGTATCATTATTAACCATTATCTTTTTCATTTTTCTGTGTCTTGTTCTCTTTCATATGTTTGTATAGATTATTAGTGTTATCTTTTTCAATAAAATAAACATTACATTTATTTTATGCCTTTTGTGTTAAAACCTAACCTAATGGCAGTTAACCCCTCCGAATTTTCGAGAATATTAGCTTTTAGTGTCTTAAACGAAATGACATTTTACGATAACTTTTAGTTATAACCGCTTCACAATTAAAGCTCTATAAATGAAACATTTCTGAACGTAGCCGAATAGTAAAAACTGTTTTAGAAAGGTTACAAAATAGGCTTTCAAATTATTATATTACAAATAATTATTAGCATTTGTAAATATTAAAATTTAGAACGCAAACATTAAAAATAGGTAAAAATGACTCACGTGATGTTTTTATGTGAAAACGGTACTAAAATCACAGATTATGCAAACAACAATACTTATTGTATTGTATATATGTGTAATAAACACTTTTGTCACCTCACTTTTTTATCATTTCATATAAAAATATTTAATAAAAATTTAAAATGTGGAGCGCGGTGGAGCTGCCGGTAGCAAATTTGCGCGGGTAAATATTTTTGTCAACTACACGATTGATAGCTGATTCCTGTTATGTATTTCCATAGACAACTTGATAGAAATGTGCAGCTTGATCTACTATCGACCTTTGACTTTTTGTTTTAGGGATGTAACTAAAACAATAACGGAGTTATAACGATTTCTATGGAAACACACGCGCTGACGTATAAACACGCTTATTGTACTTGACTGCTGTCCTATTTCTAACGCTTATATCTGCTTACGTTGCGGAGGGGTTAACGATACAAATCACAAATATAGTAATAAGTGCCATGGGTGACCCAACAGTTGACCCCCCAACAGTTGGTCCCTCGACATTATGTTTTGAAAAAATTTTAGTGCACTAAAATTTTTAGTGCACTATTTATCAATTTCAAATCAAAATCAACTTTAGAAACACTTTTATAATAAGTTGGTATGGATAACAAATGAATTTAATTATAGTCGATTTTTTTTTTTTGTACTTAAAGCTTGGCGAGTAATACCTCCAACGTGGAATTTTTTTTATACATATAAGAGTGAAAAAACTAATTTTTAATCCATCATGCTAATCTGTTCGCTTTTCAGAACAACTCGTATAGGTCTCGTAGAAATGGTTGTGTCTCCCTCACTATCACAGTGAAAAATTTAATAACAGTATTGGAAAGAGCAAACACCACACTATACAGGGTGAGGGATGTACTTGACTTAAAAAATGTAAATAAAATTTTGGTCTCCAGTGACATTTTTGATGTTTTTTTTTTTATTTTCTACAAAAACATAAAAAAATGGTAGGTTTTGGACAGTTCAAGGCGGGGTTAGGTTAGGTGAGATTTAGCTTTATTATTACGAAAAGTGAGTATTTATGTCAGGGGGGGACCAAAAAACATGCATTTAACATTTTAATTTTGTTAAAATTAATTCACTCACGCGTTAACGCCATTGTTTATTCATCACTTTTATTTTAACATTTCATAGACAAGCAATCAATGCTGCCAATCATAGAAAAAATATTTTTGCGTAAAACAAAGTGAATGCATTATTGACAAGTTTGTACCTGTATTTATTATAACAGTAGAACATGGAAAGAAATGAATTAGAATAATTACACAAACCCGCTAGACAAACCCTGCTTTGCCAACAAACCATTCAAAACCTGGGATGTTTTTCAAAATTATGATGAAATGTGAGTTTATTTTAGAGAATTTATTTTATAAGATTGTTACCTACTTCCGACAAATGTCATATTTGATTGTCTATTAGTTAAAAAGGAACATTCCGTATTATCCGTGCATCAAACTTCGACAACACGAACGCTCCGTATTATCCGTGAGGTGGACTAGGTACTGCATATTTACCGATTTTTTTTTTGTTTGATTTTGAAGAAAAAAAATTGAAAAAAAAAGAAATGTCACCAAAAAGTCACCAGAGATCAAAATTTCATTTACATTTTTTACTCCAAATATGCCCAGGAATCGCTGGTTAAAATCCCTCGGGTACGTCCTGTTACACCCTGTATATAATTTAAAGTGAATTACTAATTGTGAAACAATCGAAATTAATTAAACAAAATTTACTTGTGCACGGATAGTCGTGCTAGTCGAGTCACCCTTCGACCACAAAGGCTTCGACGACAAAAAAAAAAAAATCACAAAAAAATTTAAGTACTTAAAATTTGGAGAGGTCATTGAACCGGTATTTCCATGTTAAAATAACTTATGTAATATGGCCTAAGTAAATTATATTAGTTTGCTTGATTTATTCTAATATTTAAAATCAAGAACAAATTTAATCAACTCTGCTCACTGGATCAATGGGGAAAATATTAATAAGGAATTTATTATTTTACACTAATATACTGATGGATGCATCATAAATATAAGTTTATCGATATAATTAAATCGAAAATCTGGATTTTGGAGAGTTCGTACTATAATTTTGGATTCATTAATTGATTTTTACATTAATAAACGACGATTTAATTAAAAGAAATTACACATTTAACGTATTTCAGTTTACGCGGAACAAACTACGCATCCATGTAAATTCGATTAAGGTCAAAAAACTGACATGAAAAAAAACAAGCGGGAAATTAAACAAACAACTTACTTTTAGTATAATAATGGAATTATACGTCTAATACGATATAAATAACTACAAAATGCTTAAAACATCATGTTAAATGCAACGATTACACGAAAACGTGCACCATTAACTGGACCTGGAGGAGGCATTTTCATGTAATTTCGGGCGAAAGTATCGGCAATTTGTTTTGTTTAACGCGTGAATTATATTAATATAGTCATAAATAAGCTAAATACACACAGGATTGGGCTTAAAACCCAGAAAACATATAATTTGTATACAAACAACGCTTTGCCTCTAAATTTCACTGGCAGTCAAATAAGATGGTTTCGGCAACACAATAGACAGTTTTAATATATTCTCGAGCGTGCATCACCTCAATAATCTACAAATACACAATTTTCAAGAGATTTAATACAATTATCTACAATAATTATTGAAAATAAATTGATTTACCGGAATCCGCCTCAGTCAGTTTTTCGTGGCTTCAGAGCGAGAGAGGTGAGGTTAGGTTTGGTCGCCAGAGATGATTTTGTTATTTCCTCTAAGAGTTACCATAGACAAGAATCAGGTACCTATTTAGGATTTCTAATATTGCCCTACAAAAACCTTGTAAAAACAGCAGCGGTGTTCGACAAAAAATTTTTTTTTACCAAAATTTATTATAATTTTATTATTGAAAATGATACATGTAGTGCTTGATACATATAGATAATATAAAAGTAACACTATTATAAAACCATGAAATATTCAAAGCACTGCTAAGATCTAAGAAGAAGTAAAAATACAAATAACAGGCGAACATATTTATGTCTGTATCACCGTATATAAGATCATGGAATTAATTAATTAATTAATTGAACTCAGAATCAGTGGCTGCGTTGGGAAATGCGTCAGGTTCCCACCCACGCATTGTGGGTTCAATTCATCGACTGGCCAAGTCCTACATCATGGCCTAAGCGGCATCTTATGCTTATAATATTAGTAGTAGGAGATGTTCATATATTGCCAAGTTATTCGTAATAGGTATGTTTGTTTTCCTTATTTCTTTCATTTTAATTTAAAAAAATAACCTTGCTAAAAGCATTGAAAATTTCATGGTTCGTAGAAGAAGTGGCACGGGACTCGGTCACTCCAAAGTGTGCGTGTGGGAGGTGCGGCTTTAAATATTTCTATATTTTCAAAAGAATTATGCTACGTCCAGACTGAAGCCAACCTTCCAACTCCGAACTTAGTTCAGAGTTGGAAGGTTGGCCGATCGTGTGGTCGCTGTGGCCAACCCTCCAACCCCGAATTCCGTACTCCAAAATGGCGGACATGAAACAGCTGTAGCTACGCTGTATCTTTTTCAGTTGCCTACAATTATTACGTACGTATAATCATATACTTATATACACGACAAGTTTTCAAACAATTGTTATACCACTTTCCGTAATAATATAGTAATTTTAATAGTACGCGGCACGGTGCGGACAGCTGCGGCAGGCTGGTTCGTGTGAGTTCCCGGGCCAACGCGAACTCCAACCGTCCAACTCGAACTTCCAACGCACGAACACCCCTCCACACGAACGTCCAAACGTTTGAAGTTGGAACGTTGGCCGCAGTGTGGGCTTACCATTAAACCTTTGCCTGTCAATGTTTGCGCACAAAATTAGGCTTCAACTTTTATAATATTTGAAAACTAATATGGGGGTAAAACAGGTTCCTTGTTTTTTTGGTTTGGTTGATTTATTTAAAACCGCTGAAGTGTATAATATTTTTAATTAAAGTGGAGCCACAAAATTATTTTGCTGTGTTTAAAGAAAGAAGTTATTTATTTAGAAATTAATGTGAATGAGGCAGAGTGCGTGCCAAGATCGAATTGTTTGGCAGTCCGTCCTCTCTTCTGTTAGTTAGTTAGTCAGTCAAACTAGTCGAATTGTGATAGTAACACAATAAAAACAGAAATGAAATAACATAATAACTTCGTTTGTTTATCAAATATCTTGTTAAAATTTTGATTACCAGCGCCGGATACAACTGTCGTCACCCACGGTGTTACCATACCGTTAAATATGTAATAAAAAATTCCAACTCGAATATTAAATCTGAAATCGGCAACACTGGAAGACTCCTGTCAGATTGTCATATTCAATCAAATGGGAATCTCGCGAAACGTGTGGGGATTTTTCGCGAATGTGTAATTTGAAATATCACAATGATATAGTGCAATATAAAGCGTAGGTTAAAAGCTTACAATGTTTTCTCTCTCATAGTTGAAAAGATATTTCATAAGACCAGTTTCTTGGGAAATGCGATATTTAAACATTTGGCCTATATTGTTATTTCTAGGAATTTGTGGGATACACCAGGGGATAGTATTATGATTAAGTAAAGGTTAAAGTGCAAGCAATATGGTTCTCAATGCAGCAGCGCAGGCCTTAAGGTGAGTGCTATTTCTCAAATCGAATATTTTCCCTTGACAAACAATTAACTGATATAAATGTACATACTTCAAAGTAAGAAATAACATTTTTGAATTAAAAGTTGAAAAAAGAACTGCAGCTCCTGGTAGTTTTTCTGATTGTTAATTTAGGACTGAGGAACAACGGTTTAGATACCATCAATATTTTCCTGGTGAATGACCACCATTCAGAATTGAAATATTTCTTGAAATGGCTTTAGCCGTGTTTGACCAGATATGAATAGCCAGGTACTTCCCAACCTTCCTCCACGCCATCTCCTTCCCTTCTTCACTCCCTTCGGTATCACAACATATACCCTGATTTTATTTTTATATTTTTTGTGTGAATACCTCAAGAGTCCCAGTTGCTCCCGTCTGGAGGCAGTGGCACTATGGCATCCCCAATTGGGGTATGTTGTGAGGTTGAAGGTAGTGGGGAGGGGAAGGAGATGGGGAAGAGAAAGGTGGGGAAGTACCTGGCTATCCAGATCTGGTCACCAAACACGGCTAAGGCCATTTCAAGCAACGTTTTAATTCTGAATGGTGATCTTACACCAGGGCGATACTGAGAGTATCTTCCACTCTGGAACGTGTCGCAAATATACTATATATTATTTTAAATGAATTAATTGTGAAATAACACAAATCAATCAAATAAAATTTATTTGCCCACGCCGGGATTCGAACCCGCGACCTTCGGATTGCGAGTAAAGAGCCTTAGCCCTCGACCACGCCGGCCGTCGATTGGGGACACCATAGACTCACAGGTTCTGTCGAATCGGGATTCTTGTACGATATTCACATAAACAAATAGAGCTTTACATGTTTATGAACAATTTGAAATGCTCATATCGAAAAAGTTATTTTGGGTACATAAGCGGTTCCCAATTTTTTTTCGGCTATGCAACCCTTAATGATCAACCTTTTTTTTTTGCGGAACCCCAACTCCTATAAATAAAGTGAATTAGCAAGATAAGCGCCGGTAATCGCATTGGCTGCCTGGTTTCTGCAACACGCCCAGGCTCTAACTCTCGGAACCCCTGTGACCCTTGCATGGAACCGCTGCTCTGTGTGACCTATGAGTTTCCGTACACCATGTATAATTTGGTTGATTGTGCTTTCTTTCTGATTTTGAATGAATGTTGGATTTGTTTTTCCAGGCAAGCTGTAGATCTGAAGACCAAGATACTCCAGGGCAGTGAAACATCCGTGCCCACAACCAACCGTACACTTTCATTGACACAATTGCAGAAGGTTTGTAAAAAGTTATTCTTTTCTTTATTATTTATTAGCTGGGATACATACTAGAGAATGGTTGAGGGAGTCCCTTTGACTTCTGTAGCCGTCCTCTCTCGGAATATCGCCTTGCACCGCAGTGGGAGGGATGGATTCATACATCCGTCACTCCTGGACACACTGACCCCTAGATTCCTACCAACCCCTAATACCCTTTTCATCCATCCAATGTTTGAAAATTTCCTACTACCACCATAGTAAGCGGAAAATGTTGCTTGTGTTGTGATGGAGGACTTAGCCAGCCAAGAAATTGAACACGCGACGCTCGGGTGGGACCCAAACGTGATGCTAACTCAGTCACAGACCAATGTTCGATTGGTAAATCAGGTAGCTCATAACAATATTCAAGGTAAGAAATAACATTACCAAAGCAATAAGCGGCAGCCATAGAGTAATTTGCGTAATGTAACAATGGCGATGGGAATGATCGAAATTTCCAATGAGACTGACAAGACTGACGGCTGGTGGCTGCTAGACGATGTAGGAACCTTATTTTTTTTTATTGTTTGAAACATTTTTAGAGTTACAATTTTACAACATAATATAATATAAAATTTTAATCACTCTCCTAATAAAGCAGATGCTTTTGCTTAGGAGAGGACAACTATATATTTTTACAGCTATTGATTAAAAAGTCAATATATTTTCGTCAAGACGAGAAATCACCCTTTTGCTTAGTTCATTCAATATTAGCTGAGACATGTATTGTTAGAAGAGCTCCGGAAATAATAATGATAATACAATTCTGTAAGGGACTCTTTGAGGAAACATCTATGTATAAAAATCAATGTATGTTTGCTTGTATGTATGTTTGTACCATACGCTTTGCTAAGCCAATCATCCTATTGCGATGAAATTCTAGGGATTTGATGTGCGCATGCCCGCTATGGTTCCTATATATAGTGGTGAGCTTTTTTTTTTATATGAATACCGCACAAGAGTCCCAACTGCTCCCGTCTGAAGCCAGTGAGACTATGGCATCCCCAATTGGGGTATGTTGTGAGGCTGAAGGTAGTGGGGAGGGGAAAGAGATAGGGAAGAGGAAGTTGGGGAAGTACCTGGCTATTCAGATCTGGTCACCAAACACGGCTAATGCCATTTCAAGCAACGTTTCAATTCTGAATGGTGGTCTTACACCAGGTCGATACTGATAGTATCTTCCACTCTGGAACGTGCCGCAAATATACTATATATGCTGACTGGTCAGTGGTTGAGTGGGCATAGCGCTTGGATCCCATCCGGGCGTCGCGTGTTCAATTCCTCGGCTGGTTAAGTCCTCCATCACAACACAAGCAACATTTTCGGCTTTCTGTGGTGGAAACATTTTCACAATTAGAGGTATCTCTATTAGTTTATCTCTATTTTTTTAAGTATTCAAAAACTACTGTATTTTTCGGTGTCCTTAATATTGATTATGAATCGTAAAACTAAAAAAATCAAACACTTTTTATACCACTCTTCTGTAATAATATAATCTAATATTAATAATATAATAAATATAATATAATAAATAAATAATTCCACCTAAATAATGTTTTTACTTTTGAATAGTTTCACAGCTTTTCCACATAACTGTCATACAAAATGACAACACCTGTTGAAAATAAAACAAAACTTTTGGTGAGTGATGACATCACACGATTCACCATACATACGGTGGTTTTCAGGGGATCTTGAAAAATTAAAACTTTGACAATTATTTTAACTATTAAAACTAACTCTAGAAATAAAAATTAATATGCAGTTACTTAAGTTAGAAGGACATTATTCCATTATTCATTAAAAATATATATATATATATAAATATATATATATATATATATATATATATATATATATATATATATACATATATTGGTCTGGAGTTACTTATTGTCATGGTTTTCTTCCGATCGTATGTTTAGGGGGTAGTTTATTCTTCTTCTTTGTGTGCCGTATCAGATCCCCCGACGTTGGTGATCACTTTTGAAAATGTCTCTCTGTCTTGCGCTGCCCGGAATAGCTCCTCCACACTTCTAATGCCGGTTCACTCTCGTATATTATGCAGCCAAGACATTTGTCTCCTACCAGGCCCTCGGCGACCCTCTATCTTGCCTTTCAATATTAAATGGAGCAAGTGATACTTCTCCCCTCCAAGTATATGACCCAGATATGAAATTTTTCTGATTCTTATTAATGTAAGCAGTTCTCTATCTGCTCTAGCCCGCCTGAGAATTTTTGTGTTGGTGATCATGTTAATAGTGGAAGTAGGGATGATTTAATGTTTAATTAATTATAATTATTTAACTAATTTTATGTTTAGGTATGTTGTAGGTATCCAATTTGCGAATTCAAACAGTAAGTTTGAATTATTGCCATACAGAAAAAAAACGAGTGTGGCTTAGACCACATGACTGAAGTAAAACTTATAAAAGAACAAACGACATTGACATTAATAATAACGTTATATTTATATAGCGCAGTTTTGTGTCATTTTACTTCAAGTGCGCACTATAATACATTTAAAAATAATCCTTATAATATTTATTTATTTATTTATTTCAAAACATACGGCACAACATGTGCCATTGACATAATTATATTTATATATATTATAATACAATAACATAAGAAAGTGACATATAAATGTAAAGTTAAATATAAAAACAAAGGGTAAAAGAAAGGAGTTAAGGTAATGAGTAGTAAATAGAATTATGATGTATAAAATGAAAGTATAAAGTAAAAGTGTAAACTATAAAATATAAAGTATAATGTAAAAGTAAAAAGTTAAGATAAAAAGTTGAAAGGCAGGAAATAATATAAACTATAAATTACCTTTGTAAATAATATAAAGTACAAAAGTTATAAATATAAAAAAAGTATGACAAGTAAACAGTAAGAAATGCTCTTAGGAGCCAAATATTGAAGATAACCAAAATTTAAAAAAAAAATATATAATAAATAAAAGGAAGGTATTACGGAGTATACAAAGCGATATGAAAAATAGGTACCTATGATATGTTTCTAAGCCATAGGTATTAGAGTGCATACTGGTAGGACATAATATTATGGTTACATGATTATACTTATTATTTATTATGTAGTACTAGCAGATAAATTTTGTCTAATGCATCTTTTGTATGATGACAGACTTTCGGCATGATCGATATGAGCAAATTCATTACCTAAAGTGTGTAAACGATGTATTATTGAATATTGAGAAAATAAGAAAAAAATATACAGTGACATTGATATTCCATTTTGTTGACATATGACATTGGGGTGACAAATGACAATGGGGCAACCTATGACCCTGGGGTGACCTACGACCTTGGGTGACCTACGACCTTGGGGTGACTATCCATATCCTTCTCACTTCCTAAGTCAAGCGTGCGTAAAGGCCCGACTGTTCGCCTCGTAACATCACACTTTTCGTAACAATCACCACTTTTCGTAACGCATTCACCAGCTTACCCCCCAAATCGAGCGTGCGTAAAGAAGTTTTACTTAAAAAACAAAACAAACCTGTCATGATCATATGTCATCGTACGTGATTGAGTGAGGTGGTCAACGATTGTAAATTGTTCTATTTCTAGGCTTACCAGAAAGTGCTGCTGGTTGATTTGGACTACGCCTTGGACAAGAAAGTGGAGCAGGACTTGTGGAATGTTGGATTCAAAAACCAAATAGAATTGCTGCAGAACAATGCCAAGGACAAGAAGGTGAGACCCACACACAGCTAGACAGGGATTAATAATAATAATAATAATAATAATAATAATAATAATCTTTATTCAATGAAATAACAACAATATAACTAAAAAAAATAAAAAAAATAAAAATTACATACTCAATGTAGTTTACAAATAGATAACATCAATCAGTACAGAAAAATTAACAAACAGAAAGTAATGTAAGAAAGGTTACACAGGAGTAGTATAGTTATACAGTATTTTTAGTTGTGCATTGCCTGCCTCACTAGGTGAACCTGTATTGAGGCAGAAATTTTGTTAATTGTTTCTCGCAATTTTATCTATGGTTTTTTTATAAATGTGTAAAGTAGGTTTCCATACAGCAAAAACTTTATTTTAGTTAACATTATTGTTTGCATATACCTACACAATTCGTAAACTGCAAGGTTATTACTACAATAACAACTGTCAATGACTGGGCGTTTGGGTTAGGGCACCAGTATAGGCTCGATCATTAGAATGTATCCATATTTTAACATATTTTTTAAACTCTCTCTGTGTTTGACTCAGTTTGATGTTTTCTGGGAGAATGTTGAATATTTTTGTGGCAAAGTATCTAAAGCTACGTTGACCAAAGGTGGAAGAGAGTGCTGGAACTTGCAATATGTTTTTGTTGGAGTTACGTGTAAACCTTAAGTTTATTTTTTTTTCGTAAAGCACATGTTTGTTTTTAAAGAGATGCATGAGGATAGTTTTTACATAGATCTGTCGAACATCAAATACTCTCATTATTTTGATTACATTAGAAGGTAGTGCGCTGCCGGTGTACATTTTGTGGATTTAAAAAATAATCTCTGTTTAACCCGTTTAATCACAGGAGACCATAAATATGGTATATGGAGACCATAAATAGAAAGAGACTAATTAGAATCAATTGACATCTTATTTTTCTTATTCTATTACTTTTTAGTGTATCTAGTACTTTTTTATTTTTATTTTAAATAATTTGTTTTGAATATTTAACTTTATATTATTTTACACAAAAAGTTCTTTTCACTTTTATATGTACAAAATTTTTTCTTTTCTTTTCTTCACACTGAATGTTAAGTTATAATTTTTAGTTATTTATTAATTTTTATTTTTTCCCCTTTACACACGAGTTTTTAACTCTCGTAAAGGTAAATATGTCTAGTTTATAATTTGAAATATATATTATCATGTTAATTGACGGGTTGAAAACCATACTGGTATAAGCAACATATCAGAAGAAAAGAGAAAATGACGTTTTTGTGTTTTATTTTGTAATGCTTTATTTTGTAATTATTCAAAAAAACATGTAACATATAGTCTGTCAAAAAAGAGTAGAAAATATAAAAACTGGAACTACTAAATTTGTAGACTGGCAACACCAATTTAACTGTCAAATATTTTTTTGAAGTGCAAGGACACTGAATGTATAGAACACAGTAAACCACATTTTAAAAAAACATTTTTTCTTCATGACATAAATTTGATTAAAAGGTGATTTATAAAGCGATTTTCTTTAATTTAATTTAACATAAATTTGAATTTAACAATAGATAGAAAGAAAGAATCACTAATAGTGAGTTTATTTGTACTACTTTTAGATCTGAATGAGTTAAATATATTCAGATCTAAAATTAGAGACATGATCTAAAGCCCAGGCAACGCTAGGTACTTTATCTAGTATTAAATAAATATGAGCAATTTCTAAACTGTGCTTTATATTTTATTACATTATAGTTATTCTTCATTATGTTAACACAAAATTTCAAAGGTATAATAATAATATACCTATATGCAATTCTAATTTTGAGATCGGCGAGTATCTATACTGCAATGAAAAAATATTTTTTCCACTATTATGCCTTTTTAATTTTTTATAAAAATGTAGGTTACACAGCTTTACTATAACACCATGAGTTATGTGTTTAGTATTGCCATTTGATCAACAGTGGCGCCCTCATATATTTTCTACTCTTATTTGACAAACTGTACTTCCAGAAAAAAGTGACTGTTTTAACATGAAAATTTGAACTTAACTTAATAACATTCTTGAAAAAAAACAAAAAATCACTTGTACCACTCTGGTTTTTAATTGGATATTAATTACGCACTTGTACCCTTATGGTTTTAAATAATTGTGATTACGATCACTCCATTTCACTTGTAACTTATTCATTATGGTAGAAATCCAACAGACTTTCTTCATCTGTTTCTTCCAGATCTTCTTTCCTTGGACGCCCCCGAGGGCGACTGCCATATTACTGTTATATTGTTACTCTGAAGGCCTGTTTCACAATCGACGGATAAGTTCTGGATAGCTTACTTGGCAGATCATTTGACAGTTGTAATATGAAATATATGTCAATTGAACTGCCAAGTAAGCTATCCAGAACTTACCCGTCGATTGTGAAACAAGCCCTGAGGTTGCTTCCAATGACTGATAAAACGGATGATGAACCTTTGGCACAAAGTCGAACGGAGACGCCAAGTCTTTAATTTTAGGAGCTTTTAATTTTATATGGGCTTCTCTTAGTCGAGGGAGAACCTTTGGAATGTTACCCTTTTTGGCATCCATATCTATACGGCGAAATTGTGCCCCCATGTCCATAGATTCTTTAAAAAACATACTCTTTGGGTTTGTTTCAATGAATCTCATCCACCTCATTTTCAAACAATTAACTTTATCTTTTCTTATGTCAACTTTTCTATTATGTAGAGCCGTTCCTTATCCAGAATATTCCTAAGTGAGAGATGGCATCTCTGTTTCTATCCGATTTCGGCCTTTCTTCTCCTTTTACCTCCTTAAATATTCAAATTTCGCGCCATTCGGCACGCGACTTTGTCCCTCTGTGAATTCAATCACTGCCACCAACAGCTAGGCGAACGCAAGCGTCGACGCGACGCCATTTTCTTCAATTGACGTCTAGTTTCTATTCCGAACGGTTGTTAGTTGCAATATAAACTAAAAACTATAAAAATTTCTTTCTTCTACAAAATAATTTTACGCAATTATCAACTACGTAATGACAGATAATATTGTGTATCTCTTAGCGGTTGAGATTCCCGCGTACGCGAGTGTAATTCAATATAAACAAAAATGAAATTTTGTTCCTTCAAAAGGCTTTTACGCAATTATTATTCACGCAATGTCAGATAATATTGTGTATCTCGAAGCGGTTGAGATCGTAAATCGATTATACGCGAGTGTAAATCAATATAAACAAAAACGAAATTTTGTTCATCTCTAAAAGAATTTTACACAATGTCGGATAATGTCGTCTCTAGAAGCAGTTGAGAAAAATGAAACGAAATAATTTGAGTTCCGACTGTTTCTCAGATGAATCCGTTAATTGTGACAATAAACGAAAAAGATGAAGGCACCACCGGCGCTCACCAAGTTCCGACAGCTCTATTTCCAGAAGGCGAGAGAAAGGAATGGCACGTTATTTATTTATTTATTTATTAATTTACGGACAACAGTCCATTAAAAACATAATAATAACACGAATAAAAAAAAAAAAACAGAGATGACAGTGAAGGGAGAGCACATAAAAATTAATAGCAATGACAATATAAAATATAAAAAGTACATATAGAGACACTACAAGTCAAAGCATGAAGAAGCATTTAAATATTGCGTAACGACTGCCGAAAGTCATTTAGTTTTACACCAAAAAAATCAATGCTTTGACTTGCGTTGACAAGTCTCGACATTCTGGATAAGGGAGAATGGTATCCGTAATTAGTAGAATGTTGATTGAGGAACAGCAATTCATTATTTCGAAGCCTACGGGAAGGGATGTTAAACTGGATGAGTTGTAACAATGCAGGTGTATCTGTAATACTGTTGATAATTTTAAATATGCAAATTAGATCAGAGTCCTTTCTACGTTTTTCTAAAGAAGGCATGTTTAAAATGTGTTCAATTTCATCATATGAGTACTTGCCTCTTTCAAGACCCAACCTCCAAGCAATTCCTCTTAGGAAACGATGTTGTACGGATTCGATGTGACAAATATGGACAGCGTAGAAAGGAGACCAAATGACACTAGCATATTCAAGGTGAGGGCGAACCAGCGAACAGTAAAGAGTTTTAAGTGTACTTATATGTTTGAAGTCAGAGGTAATTCTATGAATGAAGCCGAGTAGTTTAAGTGATTTATTTACGATATTATTTATGTGATCACGGAAAGAAAGTTTGCAGTCTAGAGTGACCCCAAGGTCCTTGATAGATGTGACAGTAGATAGACAAACACTATTTAGTTTATAATCAAACTGAATAGGTTTTTTGGTTCTATAAAAGGACAAAATTTTGCATTTATCAACATTAAGTTCCATGCAGTTAATTTTGCACCAATCGTTAAATGAATCAATATCAAGTTGAAATAGTAAACAGTCAAGGTGGGATTTAATAATCTTAAGAATCTTATTATCATCAGCAAATAGCCAGAAACGTGTGTGAGAAAAAACTTTTGTGATATCATTAATAAAAAGGTTAAAAAGAAGCGGGGCCAAATGGGCTCCTTGGGGAACGCCGGAAGTTACATCAATGTTAAAAGATTCAAAGTTATTTATTTTAACCCTTTGTTTTCTATCTGTCAAGTAAGAGTGAAAGAATGATAACAAAGGGTTTCTAATGCCTATAGCATAAAGTTTGGCCATGAGAATACGGTGATTAACTTTGTCGAAGGCTTTGGAGAAGTCAGTGTATAGAACATCAACCTGAGTGTTATCTTCTAAGGCTTTCACAATGGTACTTGTAAAGGAAAGTAAATTTGTTGTTGTAGATTTCGCCGATCTAAAATTAACATAAAAGTAGGCAGACTACAAGATTTTGTTTTGCAAGAACAGAGGTCAAGATTCGCAGAGAATGCAGCCTCCGAGAATATGTTTATCGCAGAAACTGAGAACAAGTGCTCAATAGTAGCCAGGCGTAATCCTTGTATTTTACAAATGCCGGGCCCCACCATTTCTCTTAGAGAACCCTTAAGTCTGTCCCTCCTCGGGGCAGACTCAAAGTGTTAGAGCGCCTTTGACGGTAATCAAAAATATTGGACCAATGTAAGATAAACAAGTTCATTAAACGAGCACTTTTTTAAGCTTTTCACAAGTAAATTAAAACGTAGAGCTTTATTGATGGACTTTCACTGATTCTAACTGCAAAACATTCCAAGTACCATGACTTCTTTAGACTTGAACATGAATTTTTACTAGGGCCACCTTGCCAATCCGGGTTTTAAAGAGCTCGAGGTGAACTTTAGGTTGCAGCCATATGATTCTGGGTTTTTTCAACATGCTTCTCTTCGCCGATATAACGCATGCAGCTCTCAATGATAGGGTGCAGCTGCAGCAATTAGTCGAATGGGGTTTCGAGGCACAGGATGTCTCCCCATAAAGTACGAGAAAGTTAACGAGTTGTTTGGAGGTCAGAATGACTTACAAAAATGGTCTGATGACCAGCTGCAGATCACATGTGGAAAATATGACAAAAAAGTACTGATGCAGATCTTTCCTACTTCCTCACATCTCTTCAATAAGGAAGCCCTCTCTACCCAATTGCAGAATTTGGGAGGAGTAAAGAATTGACCATCACTGCTACAGGTCCACCAAAAGAGGGGACGGTTACAAAAAAGATATCAAAACCACTTTCAGGGCCGAGATTTCTTTCCATCTCAAAATTTTTTTTCCATCCTGAGAACCCTTTCGCGCAGACCCCCAAAGGTATCCCAAGCCCTCCACCTCTGGAGTTTAAAGGGGGGGGGGGGAAGATAATAGCAAGCGACCGGTGCGAGGGCAGACCTCTAACCGATGTTACTATAGCAGTGCATGACTTGAGGCCACCAAAGTTTCGGGCGGTGCAATTGCTGAATTACAAAAACAAATGGGCAGCTCTAAATGCTCCCAAAGTTGTTCTGAAAATCATAGGGGATACAGAATCCTCTTCGTTACAAAGCTTCTATTATTATGCCCAACTAATTAAAAAAATATTTGTGACAAAGATTACCCCAGCAATGACAAAGGAAATAGAAATCATCCAATAAACTAAATATATTGGAGCCGGCAGTCAACAACTCCGGTTTTCTTTCCCAAATGTTCGTGGTCCAAAAGGGGACAGCAACAACAGACCTATCCTCAACCTTTTTTCTTTAATGCTGCATCGGTAAATTCCCGAATTTCTCCAACCACAAGACTGGAAGACAAAAATAGAAATGTAGCACGCATATTTCCACATCCCGTCGCAGAGTCTCGCCATCATTTTCTGAGGATTTTGTACAAAGTTGTCATTGCAAATGACATGTCTTCCCCAGGGCTTGAGCAGTGCTCCACAAGCCTTTGCCAAGGTGACCAATTGGGTTGCGGAGACCTTACACCATCAAAATGTGAGGACCAATGTATACCTGGACGATTTCCTTCTGGCCCACCAGGGCAGGGAAATTTTGAAGGTCAAAACAAATCTATTTTTTGAACCTACTAGGAGACCTCGGTTGGACCGTCAATTTGTAAAAAGCATCAACCAGCAGACAGACACAAATAGAAATGAAAGACATATTATGATGGGCACAGAAAGTAAAGGTCTTTATGCCACTACACATCCCCGCTGTCTCTCATTTCCTCTCGACTGATGATACAAGTCGATGGTGCTCCGATTACGGGGAATTGGACCAGGGGACAGCAGGATTGGCACGGAAACTTGAAAGAGATGTTTGCTATACTAAATGCCTTGAAAAACCAGGAAAGATGTTTGAGGAGTTCTACTGTTCTAATATAGTCTATACTAGAACACCACACTACACCTTTATGGGTCGGTACAATGACCTTGCGGACCACTTGTCCCGAGGAATCCGTTTTCCGGAGTTGCCCTTCTACCTCCTGCAACAGAACAGATATTTCACAAATGGGGCAGACCCACTGTGGACCTGTTTGCCTCACAAGGCTCGCGTGGTGGAAATATGTGTCCATAGGCAGGGAAGACAAAGCGGCGATATTTCATAATGTTTTTTGTATTTCTTGGGCATTAACTATGTAACAATTTCTAGACATTTTGTTTTTTGAAGAGTTTTATTTATTTTTTTAGTTAGTTTTAATTCTGCTCGTAAATGATACGGTTGTATCGAAACCGGTCGCGGAAAAATTTAATTTAAGTAAGAAATGTACATTTAATAAAACTCTTCAAAAAACAAAATTTCATAATGTTTTTAGCAGACCTTGGCACTTTCCTCTGGCATGAATGTTTTGTCTAATTCCCCGAGTGCTTGCTCATCTGAACAGCTCCACAGGAAATTACCTGCTAGTAGCTCCCAAATGGACGAAAACTACTACCAGACTTGAAACAGAGAGTATTAAGTCTTATCTTTGCTAGGAAACCATATATATCTCCGCAGATACTAATAGACACCACCACAGGCTCTCACCGCAAATACTTAAAACTGGAGCTGCAAGTGTGGAAAATTGCAACTCAGATGTTAGATTGCAAGGATGGTCCGATATAGAAAGAGAGACATTGACGTGAACGCATCCTGGAGATGTGCAAAACTCCAGTGGATAACAAGCTTGTCTCCCAGTTGCAGAGACTTCATGGGACGAACAAAGTCTTCAGGGCTTAGTTTTCGCAAACCCTAAAAATTAACGAATCTATGTCAAGGTAGAAAAACGAAACACAGGCAGTCATGCAAACTCAACGTGTTTCCGCAGGAAATCTGGGTTCCACCCAATTTCCATTTCAGTACCGGTGGGCAGACCCCGGTCATCATTCTGGTCATCATCAGTTCCTCCTCTGCCAGCAGAGGACGGAATTTTTGGAGACCGACAGTGCACGGGCAAACCTCACACTGTTGCCCCTGAAGGCAATCAGCCCAGGCGATTTCAGGGAGGGCAATTTCTAAGTTCTTTAGAACAATGGCGTATCGCAAATGCCCCCATTTTTTCTCCTAAAAATCCTCAATGGCTATCGGATTCCATTTTGGTTGAGACCACCAGCCCAGACCCACTCTGGTGGGATTGAAAAATTTCGCCACAAGGCACACACCTGAAATTGATAAATCCATTTTTACCCATGGGTCCAACAAAAGCAGCTTCTGTAACAATTTTATTGGCAGATTGGTCAAGACATTACTTAATACCAATACTTATGCTGGTATTGAGGCCTCTGCGAAGAGGACTAGATCAGCAGTGGCTTCACTTCGTTGGTTTGAAAAGTTATTTATCCAATAGAGAAAATTTTTGGAAAAGGTTAATTGGCAAAGTGAAAATACCTTAGAATAATAATATAAAAAAGAAATAAAACAGTCCAATATTCAATAAAGGAGCTGGAGACTTCGTCATCCTTGAAAAGGGAGCAGACCTCCAAAGGTCCTCCATTTCTGGAGTCAGAAGGAGAAGAGACCGGTGTGAAGGCAGACCTCTAACCGGCGTTTCTACATGAAGTCACCCTCAACAAACCGCTTTAGGCCAGTCTTTCGCCATCCTTGACAATCCTGTGTAGACCAATCATTCGCCTGAGGGGGACAGACCCCCAAAGTTCCTCCATCTCTGGAGTCCGAAGGATAAGCAATCGGTGTGAGGGCAGACATCTAACTCTAACTGGCACTTCTACTTGAAGTCATTCTTGACAAACCTGTTTAGACCAATCATTCGTCTGAGGGGGGCAGACCCCCAAAGTTCCTGTATTTCTGAAGTCCGAAGGATAAGCAATCGGTGTGAGGGCAGACATCTAACTCTAACTGGCACTTCTACTTGAAGTCATTCTTGACAAACCTGTTTAGACCAATCATTGGTCTGAGGGGGGCAGACCCCCAAAGTTCCTCCACTTCTGGAGTCAGAAGGAGAAGCAATCGGTATGAAGGCAGACCTCCAACCGGTACTTCTAAATAAAGGTGATCACAATTGACATCAACACTGCCACCAGACGATAGCAGACAATTCTAACTTAGGAATATTCTGTATAAGGAACGGCACTACATAATATTGGAGTTTTACCTACCATTAAAACTCTTATTATGTTGCCTTCCTTATCCAGAATATTCCTCATCCCCTGTCTGGTGAGACTACAATTGAAGAAAATGGCGTCACGTCGACGCTTGCGTTCGCCTAGCTGTTGGTGGCAGTGATTGAATTCACAGAGGGACAAAATCGCGTGCCGAATGACGCAAAATTTGAATATTTAAGGAGGTAAAAGGAGAAGAAAGGCCGAAATCTGATAGAAACAGAGATGCCATCTCTCACTTAGGAATATTCTGGATAAGGAAGGCAACATAATAAGAGTTTTAATGGTAGGTAAAACTCCAATATTAATGGTTACACTAGCCATGGACACAAAGTCTTCTGATTTCATCCGAATTACTTTGAAGGTTTTTCCAATAGATTCAACCAAAGCCATCCAATCTTCAGGTACATAAATATATTGAACTTTCTTCTTCCGCATGGAACTTAATGTTGATAAATGCAAAATTTTGTCCTTTTATAGAACCAAAAAACCTATTCAGTTTGATTATAAACTAAATAGTGTTTGTCTATCTACTGTCACATCTATCAAGGACCTTGGGGTCACTCTAGACTGCAAACTTTCTTTCCGTGATCACATAAATAATATCGTAAATAAATCACTTAAACTACTCCGCTTCATTCATAGAATTACCTCTGACTTCAAACATATAAGTACACTTAAAACTCTTTACTGTTCGCTGGTTCGCCCTCACCTTGAATATGCTAGTGTCATTTGGTCTCCTTTCTATGCTGTCCACATTTGTCACATCGAATCCGTACAATATCGTTTCCTAAGAGGAATTGCTTGGAGGTTGGGTCTTGAAAGAGGCAAGTACTCATATGATGAAATTGAACACATTTTAAACATGCCTTCTTTAGAAAAACGTAGAAAGGACTCTGATCTAATTTGCATATTTAAAATTATCAACAGTATTACAGATACACCTGCATTGTTACAACTCATCCAGTTTAACATCCCTTCCCGTAGGCTTCGAAATAATAAATTGCTGTTCCTCAATCAACATTCTACTAATTACGGATACCATTCTCCCTTATCCAGAATGTCGAGACTTGTCAACGCAAGTCAAAGCATTGATTTTTTTGGTGTAAAACTAAATGACTTTCGGCAGTCGTTACGCAATATTTAAATGCTTCTTCATGCTTTGACTTGTAGTGTCTCTATATGTACTTTTTATATTTTATATTGTCATTGCTATTAATTTTTATGTACTCTCCCTTCACTGTCATCTCTGTTTTTATTTTTTATTTTTATTCGTGTTATTATTATGTTTTTAATGGACTGTTGTCCGTAAATTAATAAATAAATAAATAAATGTGCCAAAAATCTTTGTTGCAAAAAAGCTTTGTTGCAAAGATGGAACTGTGACTCCTTTAGAAGACAGGTATTCTTAGCCCGAATTGCGAAGATGTGTGCTTTAGATTGTGCTTTACAAGCAGATTTTTTTCCAGTTTTCGGTGTTTTTTTTTTCCTTTTACGTGGTGAGCGTTGGTTATCTTCAATTTGTTCAGCGACACCAGAGGGCAGTGGGGTACTATCACTGGAAGGAGGTGCAGTAGCCCCAACATTTTCAGATGCAATCAATTTTTGATCAGAAGACGACTCACTCGACGCATCTTCAACCAAATATTAAGATAAATAGTTACAGCCAGATCGGTACAAGTGACTTTCTCCCTCTGATTGATCGTTTGGATACTTGGAATTTTTGCGCCTTCATAAAAACAGTCAGTATCATTAGACAGCTTAATTATCTTGTAACAAAAAAATAATCACCCAAAAAAAAAATTTTTTAAACATTTTTTACAAACTTTACAAAGTGTCAAAGTGAAGTCGGGTCCATTGGGCGGGCAAACGCCAGACTTTTGCTTTGATAGTCAAGGTCAAAACATTCAAGGTCATAAATGTTTGACAATTTTTGTAGTGTTTGAGCTTCCCATGTTCGGCAGAAAACAAAACAAAAACAAAACTTAAACATCCCATCTCGGGTGAAGCGGTGAAGGCAGGCGGGGGCCGGCGGGGGGAAGAATTCATTTTTTGACAGAAGATACGCGATGCGGCCGTGTGTGGGGAAAACGGAATGGCCTTTTATGGTTATGTGCCATGAGCGAGCATAATCACGAGTTTAAAATATTATTATACCTAAATATAATATAATAATCAAAATATTTGATAATAAAATTAAAATATAATATCAAATATTTATAATTATTCTGTTTTTGACGTAAATGTTTACGCACTCTAAATTCTAGTAACTTTAGGTCGTGCAATACAATGACGTTATTATACACGGTGTCCGGAAACTCGTAGTACAAGCGGAAAACTGGTGAACCTACATCACATAGAGAACCCAAATAAACATAAAGATTTTCAATTTAAGCATTTTTAAATTTAAAATTAAGAAAAAAAATTATTTTAAAAACATTTCGGCTTTTTAGGGTTTAAATTTTTGAAAAGCGGAAATGTCATGATGACAGATGGAAGATGTTATTCTAAAATTATTTATAAGTTGCTAAATCTCTTTTCGTGTCCATAGTTTATTTATTTTCATCTTAATAATTTATTCTCCCACCTCTTCTAGGCATTACAATATGGTTAATTAGCGGGTAAATATGCAGTTAGTCCACCTCACGGATAACACGGAACGTTCGTGTTGTCGCAGTTTGATGCACGGATAATAAGGAATGTTCCTTTTTTAACTAATAGACAATCAAATATGACATTTGTCGGAAGTACCAATCTTATAAAATAAATTCGCTTTTCATCATACTTTTAAAAAACATCCCAGGTTTTGAATGGTTTGTTTGGCTACGCAGGGTTTGTCTAGCGGGTTTGTGTATTTATTTTAATACATTTCTTTCAATTTTCGTTATTTGTTTTTGGGGTGTTATGCCGTGTTGCGCTACCTCCTTCTTTAGCCAACGTTTCGGACATCGTTGCAGTGTCCATCATCAGGGCAGATCCGGTAGATCTGCCGGATCTGCCCTGATGATGGACACTGCAACGATGTCCGAAACGTTGGCTAAAGAAGGAGGTAGCGCAACACGGCATAACACCCCAAAAACAAATAACGAAAATGCTTTTGGCCGTGAAAATCTTAAAACTTATCTTACACATCTGACGTTTGCAAGTGTTGACAATATGGCTTGTATGTTTAAAGTTTTTTTGTTGTTTATTTTTGGGGTGTTATGCCTTCTTGCGCTACCTCCTCCTTTAGCCAACGTTTCGGACATCGTTACAGTGTCCATCATCAGGGCAGATGTGTTATTTTAGTGGTGAAATGTGTGCTTATGTATTTGGAAGCGATACCGTGTCGCCAGCTCCACTCCACTACAAGCTGGTATTACCGTATACTTCACAATGGTTTTTTGCGTTTAGCTTTGGTGTAGCTGTCAATTACCGGATACCAAGAACTATTAAGCTTAGCTCCGTCGTCTCTATTAATATTAATGGGATTTTCGTAATCAGGCGTGCTCTATGAGTTTTGGGTCTTCCCAGGACTTCGGGAACAAATCCAAAATAATGGCCAGTTTCGATTAAGTGCTCGGCGATTGCCGATTTGTCAGGGTGGCCGAGTTTGCTAGCACGAAAGTGTTCCGATATCTTTTTGGAGATCGTCCGCTCTGTCTGGCCTACATAAACCTTGTCACATCCGGATCAGCTGAGTTTATACACTCCATCTGTTCCAGAGGAAACTTGGTCTTTGCAGACCTCAGTAGGTCTTGTATTTTGGTTGCGGTTCCGAAGACAGTCTTGATGCTTTCTTTCCTCAACAGTCTGGCAATTCTGTCTGTCACATTGTGAACAAAAGGTAGGAAAGCACAGCCTTTCGACTCTTGTTCAATTCTGTCTTCGTTTGGTGCAGATTTCGCTCTTATTATTTGCCTTGTCTGCCTTGCCGGGTAACCGTTACGCTCCAGTGCATCGGTGAGCTTTACGCAAAAAAAGCTGAACGCAAAAAACCATTGTGAGGTATACGGTAATACCAGCTTGTAGTGGAGTCGAGCTGGCGACACGGTATCGCTTCCAAGTACATAAGCACACATTTCACCACTAACAATAACACATCTGCCCTGATGATGGTCACTGTAACGATGTCCGAAACGTTGGCTAAAGGAGGAGGTAGCGCAACACGGCATAACACCCCAAAAACAAATAACGAAAATGCTTTTGGCCGTGAAAATCTTAAAACTTATCATTTCTTTCAATGTTCTACTGTTATAAATACAGGTACAAACTTGTCAATGATGCATTCACTTTGTTTTACGCAAAAATATTTTTTCTATGATTGGCAGCATTGATGAAATGTTAAAATAAAAACAATGAATAAACATGGCGTTACCGCGCAAGTGAAATTTTAACAAAATTAAAATGTTAAATGCATATTTTTTGCATGTTTTTTGGTCTCCCCCGACATAAATACTCACTTTTCGTAATAATAAAGCTAAATCTAACTGTTTGGATCCGTATTAACGAGTAAGCGGTTTAATGCATAAATAATAATTAGTGTACCAATTTATTTTGTTGTGTGGCAGCTCCGCATCTGGTTGCAATGTTTTCAAATCCAAAAACACATCACAAACATTTGTCACCAATTGTTCAACTTTATCACAACTACATTGGAGGGTACCCACCGCTTTCCCGCCCTGGTATAAATAACAGATTACTCACTAACTAATAATTCAATTAATTTCATTCACAATTAATCACACAAAGAAAATAACTTAAGAGTCACAATGTTACGCTATAATTAATAACGCACTATTATTTACGTTTCAAATAAAAATAAAACACAAGAAACATCCCACAAAAGAACATCCCACGTCAAAGCGTAAATACAAACTAATTGGGCGGTCCAGAACACGGAACTGTTTGCATACAACTCGAGTGAACTAGCGCTGTTTCATTTTTTAAAACGGTGCTAAAATGAGACGCATGCGGGAACTCTGCGGCACATTCCTTGTATTTTTGAATGAATTCGATGCGAAATAATAACAACAGCAACCATTTTTCTTTCCGTTCCCGAGGATAAAACGGTCCAAGTCCGAAATTTGAAGAAATGAGTTTTTGATGATAATTTACTTGAAGTAAATACGTTTTACGTGAAGTAAAACATGATAATTTACTTGAAGTAAATTATCATCTTTATCAGTGGCCGAAAGATGGAAGTCCCATTATGAAGAAAAAATACGATTTTCAAAATTGCATGTGGATGCAAGTACCATGATGCAAACAACTATCTTAGAAGCAGAAGGGTGTACCATGGACTTTATTCCTTTTATAATACACCACATGTCATAACAAAATAGTCCACTTCATTTAGAGGCAGTAGGACTCAAGTCCATGTTTTTGTTTTTTTTTTACATGAGCTCCACACAAGAGGCCCTGAGGAAAATAATTTCCCTCGGGGCCTATGTCATCTTTGGGGATGCTGTGTGGAGGGTTTTTTAAGGAAGGGAAGGAGAGGAGAGTTCTGGGAAGGAAAAGGGTTTAAGGGGTGGGTAGGAATCTAGGGTTCAGCATGTCCTGGTCATCCGCCTGCAAGACCTAGACAAACCTCACCCCATGAACCCGGCACCCCTGCTAAATCACCAAACGTAGCGAACCACTTGGGGTGACCTATGGCAGAGGTGTTGGTTATCCAATAAAGGTTCCCGGGGCGGCGGTACCCATTCCCGCCTCCCAAATTGAAAAGTTGACTCAAGTCAGCGTTTTTTTTTAAACAATTATTTTTAATGGCTTTACTATAAAAATTTCGTTTCATTTGCTCCTCTTTAAAACAAAACTAATTATTTAATAATAAGTTTTTTTGTTATCTATCATACAACATCTCCTGAACATTTACCTTTTTGGACTTGCTTCCGTACAGAATTTGGTTCGCAAGTTCACAGTTCAAGGCCAAGCCATTAGTAGCTTACCCCTTCTATTGTGTTGATCGAACCGAGCGCAGAAAGGGACAGCAAATTTCACATTGCACTTTGACTTGGAAGCGCGAAAATAATGAACAGCTGTTTTTAACCGTGAAACGACCGTACTACACGGAATAAAATTATGGATAATTTCAAAATAATGCTTTAAATCCGGATTTCTTTATTTGTTTTCTTTTAATTAGTTTTTATTAGTTAGGTACTATGAACATCAGTAATAGTTTATAAGAATTTGACCAAAAAAAAATCAACTTCTGACTCGATTTACTCGAAAACGAAAGCTCAAATCAAAAAAAATTATACCACAAAATCGACTCCAAATGTGATGAGGATTCCCCAGTTTCCCGCTTGTACTACGAGTTTTCGGACACCTTGTATAATGTTATTGGTGCAATAATCGATATTTGTCGGAAATCTTTCCTGATAAATAAATGTCTGTGTTTTCTTCCTGGTGTAGCATCTTTTCCACATCGAACGCATTTTAACATTTACGTAAACGATAAACGTCAAACGTCAAGTTTATTGGTTATCAACTGCGCGGACCTAAAATTATTATTTATGATTTTAAATAAACACACTGTCGTAATGGATGATTATTTCATTCGTGAACTCACTTGTAAATAAAGTCTATTAATTTATAAATCGGTTTCAGAGACACGGAAGAAATTGACCAATTTAAATTTATTCTATTTTTGATGCTACGTAATTATTCACGCACTCTAAATTCAATAGTTATCGATATTATTTGGAAATCTTTCCTGATAAATATATATCTATTAAAATATCTGTGCATCTCAATTCAATAGTAACTTAGGACATGCAATGAACGCCAAACATGCGCCAAACGTCAAGTATTGCGTACGCGTGGACGTCCGTATTCCAGACCAGTTGTCAAATTGTGTGAACTGCGCGAACTTCACCCTAATTAATTGTTTGAAAGTCCTCCAAACGCCGAAATGACCTTCAAACGCCGAACACGGGAAACTCAAACACTACAAAAATTGTCAAACATTTATGACCTTGAATGTTTTGACCTTGACTATCAAAGCAAAAGTCTGGCGTTGGCCCGCGCAATGGACCCGTCTTGAGATTATCATCATGTTGAACTTTGAAGATTTTATTTCAATGCTAACACAACATTAAAACATTCAACAAAGTATGTATTCATGCAGAATAATACTTAATCTAACCTCTTACCTGCAACAGAGTCGTCACTATCCAATAAAACATTAGATAAATCACTGAAAACAATTGATAATCCACTCCGCGCTGACATTTTTGTCAGTTGTACCTCTATGGCTTGCCAACAAACTGCACACCACATACAGTGTGAGTTAACCCAACTAATAATAGATGGCGTTGCGATTTTTTTTCGTTTATACCCTTTTGGCACAACGAAAAATACCACCTTTACTATAACTTCTCGCACTTAACTTATTTTTCTAATTTTTGTCACTTGTACCGGTATGGTTTTCAACCCATCAATTTAAGTACCTTTAAATTAGTAATAAATAAATTTAAAAAAATATATATCAGCTTACACAGGTCTCATAGAAATCATTGTATCTCCCTTACTGTCATTGCAAGAGATATGATATAAACGGTATTGGAAAGAGTAAATAACACGCTGTATATTCAAATCTAAAAGTTAACCACAAAATAATGAAAAATGTTTCAAATCACATTTTCAAATAAATTTATGAAACTTTGAGGATTTTTTATTAATTATTTTTACACTGAAAGGGAATCAAGTTCTGGTACAATATAATAGGAGTGTAATTTTATATGGCAGAGCAGAGACCAGAGCTCAGGATTATGGGAAAGGTATTTTTCTGTCAAGTAGGTGAGAAATCAGAAAATAAAAGAAGATGAATCTTATAAAACTATATTGTATGCAATAAAAAAAACAAACATGAGAGTGCAAATTTAAAAATACAAAGCAATAACATACCAGATGGACTCCTGAACACGCTAACCTATCTAAACGAATTTACGACGGATGACGACCGCGAAGTTGCTTAGTAGAGAGAAGACGAGAAGACACTTCCAGGGTCCTTAACCGGGGACGTCGCGCAATCCCGAGATCCTAGGTCATCCTTCTTTGTAGGAAGAAGGCTGCTACGCCTCCAAGGAGTGTATTTAGCTTAGGGCTATCTTAACAAGCTCCATGAAAAAAGCACGTGGTCCCAACTGATCACCAAGACCTGCGTCTCTCGGTAGAACCGTCAACCGTCCGTGACTTCACGACGCGGGGTCACAAAGGCATATTATTCTGCCACCTCAAGGACCAATCCCTTTACAAGTTCATTTCCAGAACACATTTCCACAAAATGGCCAACCGCCAACAACGGAAAAAAGTGGGATTTACATATCCACTAAAAATAATACCGTACACGAACTTCTCGTGTTACGTAAAAAACACCCCGCGCCTTTTTAAGATAAGATCGACTTAAATCCACATGATATAATGAAATTGAAACACTTTTCAAGTGAGTGAATAATTCACGAACAGCTAGCCCATCGCTGCCCGGGAGGAAGTGACCATAAACAAAAAGAGCTTCTCTCTTTCCCAAAAAATTACCAGTCTCAAAAAAAAACACCATAGACAAAAAAAACAAATAGGCAAGAACTGCACTAGTCACATAATATTTATGTGACAACACGATAAAAAAATGAGGTGATAATAACATTTATAAAACATTTGTCTAATAAAATATGCATGTGTTATTATTTTTTTTTCATTATCAGTAATTTTAGTTAGAAAAAATGTAGGGTGAGCCATTTTTAATGGTGCATGCAAAATTCTTGTATTTCAAAAATTATATGTGTATTTCGATTTATAAAATTTGAAAGCTTATTTTATCATCTTTCAAAAATAGTTTTTACTTCTTTGTTACAATCAGAAATATTCCATTTATTTGGATTTTATAATAAAGTGGAAATAATTTGACTCCCCTGGTAAACAACTAACGTAGATATGATTTTAGATTTTCACGGCCAAAAGTATTTTTGGGGTGTTATGCCGTGTTGCGCTACCTCCTCCTTTAGCCAACGTTTCGGACATCGTTACAGTGACCATCATCAGGGCAGATGTGTTATTGTTATTGGTGAAATGTGTGCTTATGTACTTGGAAGCGATACCGTGTCGCCAGCTCGACTCCACTACAAGCTGGTATTACCGTATACCTCACAATGGTTTTTTTGCGTAAAGCTCACCGATGCACTGGAGCGTAACGGTTACCCGGCAAGGCAGACAAGGCAAATAATAAGAGCGAAATCTGCACCAAACGAAGACAGAATTGAACAAGAGTCGAAAGGCTGTGCTTTCCTACCTTTTGTTCACAATGTGACAGACAGAATTGCCAGACTGTTGAGGAAAGAAAGCATCAAGACTGTCTTCGGAACCGCAACCAAAATACAAGACCTACTAAGGTCTGCAAAGACCAAGTTTCCTCTGGAAACAGATGGAGTGTATAAACTCAGCTGATCCGGATGTGACAAGGTTTATGTAGGCCAGACAGAGCGGACGATCTCCAAAAAGATATCGGAACACTTTCGTGCTTGCAAACTCGGCCACCCTGACAAATCGGCAATCGCCGAGCACTTAATCGAAACCGGCCATTATTTTGGATTTGTTCCCGAAGTCCTGGGAAGACCCAAAACTCATAGAGCACGCCTGATTACGAAAATCCCATTAATATTAATAGAGACGACGGAGCTAAGCTTAATAGTTCTTGGTATCCAGTAATTGACAGCTACACCAAAGCTAAACACAAAAAACCATTGTGAAGTATACGGTAATACCAGCTTGTAGTGGAGTGGAGCTGGCGACACGGTATCGCTTCCAAGTACATAAGCACACATTTCACCACTAAAATAACACATCTGCCCTGATGATGGACACTGTAACGATGTCCGAAACGTTGGCTAAAGGAGCAGGTAGCGCAAGAAGGCATAACACCCCAAAAATAAACAACAAAAAAACTTTAAACATACATTAAATGAATAAATAATCATGCACACTGCAGTATTTCGTGTTTTAAATTAGTTGAAATATGACAGTTGACTTATCAGTCCATAAAAAAGCAATTGCAAGCCATAGATAATCACACAAATTTGACGGTAGATTACGTAAGGAATCGATTACGTATCCAAAAAAGCTAACGAGCATCAGTGTGATTAAGGCGTTGTGTAAAACTTGAGGAGATTTAAACTGGGAGCCTTGCGGTAGCTGAGAGTAAAAACTTCCAAGTAAAGTATCGAGTCAGTCATGCAATCCAATTTGAATGAAAAGGGTATGCAGCATGTTTTATAGATTTGTCTTTACAGAATCCGCGTCGGGCCGAGAACCAAACCCTCCTGCTGTGGGTACTGCAAGCTGCCACTGGCTTTTACATCTGTCTGCTACATCAGATCTGTACCACCTTCAAGCTGAACCTCCCGTTTAGGTAATTACCTTATGACCACTCATAACTCTGAATTTAATATCTGAGATTTCTTTACCTGAGGGAGTTTGTCTACTACGAGGGCTGTCCGTAAAGTAAGGTCTCCAAGGTGCTGTGGTCACGAGGAACGATTTTAGGCAAGATCCGGTAACACTGACGTGTAGCCTGGTTCCCCCGCACCAAATGCCCACCAAGCTGCTCTCTCTATGACGTTTAGTTTCAGCCGTTCGCGTTGAAGCTTCCGCTCACCGCACCTGCCAGGTGTAATTTGTTTTTCGTGTGCAAAGAACAATACTCTGGCAGACATTCATTCTCAGCTGCATAAAGTGTATGGAAAACAGTATATGAGCGCGAAAGGTTGGTTTAGAAGGTCTCGTCCACAGTCACAATTGAGACCAAGAATTCCTCGCAATCTATGTCGTAGCACTCAAGGAATTCTGACGCATTGTTGTTTGTGATCTTTGTTGAGCATTTTTGGGACCCACCTTGCGCAGGCCTTCTGGTATACCAAACGTTCTGTCAAAATCAGGTCAATAGTGGTCTTACTGATGTGACCATATCACAGGGATCCGAAAAAACAAATTATTCACACCTGGCAGGTGGATCGAGCGGAAGCTCCATCGCGAACGGTTGCCACGCCGAGACTAAGCGTCACAGAGAGTACAGCTTGGTGGGCATTTGGCGCAGGGGAACCAGGCTACACGCCAGTGTTACCAGATTGCACTTAAAGTCGTTCCTCGCGACCGCAGCACTTTGGATACCTTATTTTACGACAGCCCTTGTACAAAGCAAAGGTGTGTGGCGATTAGCAATGAGTAGATCGAAGGCCTCCGAGGTGTGTTTCCTTTTAAAAGAACTCGAGTTCTAGGTGGGGTTCTAGGTTCCAAGTTCTTGGTACGAACTGGGTATCAGCTCTTTCCTACCGACTTTTGCTTGGGCATGCACGGAATGAAGCATCTACGGATCAGAAAGGATCTGCATATTGTTGTATTACATTTTGTCAGACTAATTTGTGGATGGTTCGAAAACTCAACAACCATGGAGAGCATTAGTTTCTGTGTTCCTGATGATTATCTCAGTCACCGACAGCATAGATTGTTTTATCTCCCGGCCTGCAGGACTAATTTGCCAATGGTCATGGAGGTGGGAGAGCTATCTTGTTGTTAAATAGAAACACTTCGGATATATACACATATATATTTAACGTCAACGAATCAGAATTTAGACGGCAAGCTTTGTTGCTACCAGTATAAAATCTGCTTTTCCTGCCTTTGCCGATGAGCGTGTTTTGGATTTTGCACTGCATATAGGCGATTGATGGTTGCTTGTCAGTTGTAAAGGGTTAGAAACATAAGGCATTTTTTGTTTTCCTTATGTATCTATAAAAACGCATTGAAATGTAAATTTTGTAATGTTTTTAAAATAAATTACTTGAATCAAATTGAACTCTCAACCAGTCTTAGTTACTCTTCGTTACATTAAATTTGTCGTATCTCAGGTGCAACATCCCGTATCCGTGGGGTGACGTCCCTTACACGGCGTTTCGGCCCCCGCAACCCGCCTCATGTTGGTATATCTGCCAGCACTGCCTGGTGCACCTGGGAGACTTGGCCCGCTACAGTCGTCAGCCACGGAGGGCCGACTCCTTCTACAGGTTGGCAAACTTTCAAATAATATTTTTTGTAAACCATCTACTACGATCACAGTAAGCGTAAAATGTTGCTTGTGTTTTGATGGTTGTGATTAGCCAGCTGAAGAATTGAAATCACGATGCCTGTAGATAAACTACTCCATCTGGCTGTGTAACCATATGTTCCATGAACGATTTTTTTGTCATTTTTTTATTAGTAATTTTTTCACATCCACGATCGTTTATCAATTGAATTAAATTTTCACTACGTTTTTTAGTAAGGCTGTAACTATCTAATGAAAAATCTAAAATTTATAAAGCTGTCTGATTATACAAGCCGACTTATACAAAAAGAGTCAAAGAAACGACCCGTTGCACATGCGTCGGTGCACCGGGGATCAATGCTGCTAGCTCCTTAGAGCAGACTACATTAAAATACCTGTAAAACATGCTCAGCATGCCAACATTGTGTGTGTGCATTAGAGATGGCAATCGGTCTGTTAACAACGGATTGTCAATCAGACAGACCACCCTTCGTTGCACAGAATCAAGTAGGTTTATCAAGTATTGTGAGACTCCCACATTCAATTGTTGGGCGACTTGAAATTTGTACAGGATTAGTATTGAAGAATCTGCCTGCCCTGTACAAGAAGCAATTTGAAATACGTTATCACAGCAGTCCGTTATGTAATTCCAGGCAAGCGTTGACAGTATCACCCCGTAACGGCCAGCCCTACAACCAGCTGGGTCTCTTGCGTGCCGCACGAGGTGACCGCATCGGCGCCGCATACTACCACGCCCGCGGACTGGCCGTGGGCGGCCCCTTCCCGCCCGCCGCAAATAACCTCGCGCGCACGCTGCTAGCCTCCAAGCTCGTGCACGACGGGTAATTATGATTTTTGTTTGGGAATCGGTCGAGAGGGTCCTGCTGGAGAGCTGACCCGGAAACGGGTCCGGATCCGAGCTCGGGGCCGGAATGAACTTTTAAAGGGAAATGAATTTGAGTTCTTTTAAAAAGAAACTCACCTCGGAGGCTAATCCCCACACATCTTTGCTTGATGTGTTGTGTACTGGGGAGTTTATAGAAGTTTTTCTATTGTAATCTTATTTATTTATTTATTCATCATTAGGAAATCAACAGTTAACATTTTTTCATTTAACTAAATGAAGACAATATTAGCGAAACTCAATCGAAAATCTGGAGACAGAAAAATCAGAAAAAGATATTGGCACCTCTGGGATTCAAACCCAGGACCTTCGGCTTTCCGGGCCACAGCTATAACCACTGAACTAAGGTGTTTTGATCCGGTGACTCAGAATGAAACCAACTCAGAACCACCTCAGAAAGGTTGTTTCATAACGCTGATGGATTTCATTCGTTTTGTGCTCCGATTATCATACGGGATCGGAGGAACCCAAATTTTGGACTTCCGCACAATAAGGGTGCCTACCTACACGGAAAACAAGTGTCAAGCGCTTTATCGTCAGTCCGTTGCTAACCGCCGACCGTATCGTGACATTTCGCACCACGCCGAAGTGTTATTCATCATATCGTCACATAAAGTGTAAATCCTACCGTATTCTTTCGTATACTTTGTGTGAACTCGTGACTCAAACTTTACCGAAGTTCTAACAAACAAATAGAACAATCTCGAACGCTTATGGACATCTATGACTGTCACCAAGCCAGAAGACAACAGACGTGAGTACCACTTAATTGTGATATACCTTTCTTGTTTGGTGGTTGGGCATAACTTATCGAAATCCGTAAGCGTCTTAGCAAGAGTAGCCGCAAGGTTACCCTCATCCCCATGTCTCGTGCATGATCATTTTGAATTATTTCGTCAGTACATTTGTTTATTAAAAAAAATGGCTAGTACTTTACAAGGCTTGTGTAGAAGACGGAACGTAGCCATAAGCAGATTGAACAAGGTGTATGAGGTCGGTCAAAGCGTTTTGCAAGATGAAAAAAATTGTTAATGATTTTGAAACCATTCACGCTGATATCTTAGCTTTAGATGAGGCAAACAAGGACATTGAAGATCAAGTTCGCGTAGCTTTTAATAATTTTTATTTCAAAATCGTCGTAATTCACAAGGAATTAACGAATCAATCTTTCGAATCGGAGCCCGCGAATATTATCTTACCAAACCAAAACATTTCAACATTTCATGATCAAGCTATCATAACAAAAACGTCATCGCTTATTTGTGACACGATGAAGGCAAAACCTGAAATCAAAGGGTCCTTGACTGCGTTCACTTCAAAGTGCGCGTTTTGCAAGGGTACTCACCATATCGCTAAGTGCAAATCATTTGCACTCAAATCGGTTCAGGAACGTGCTCAATTCGCAAAGGCACACCGTTGGTGTCTGAATTGTCTCACGCCTTCTCATTCTCTCACGAATAGCAAATCTGTGTTTGATTGTCAGAAATGTCATCGTAAGCACCACACTCTTCTTCATAGGGAAGACAACATTTCTGCTGAAGAGGAGTACCAACGACCCACCACATTTGCCTTTCAAGGAGCTTCTATTTCTGATCCTCCAGTTCTTTTCCTCGCAAACTTCGGTGACAGATCCATCGTACGTTTGCCTACTGCTCATATTAGCAATCGTGATCCCTCCGGCAGTTTTCAAACGTTTCGTGGGTTGACCGGTTCAGACAGTCAAGCACACTTCGTATCTAATCGCACTGCCGAGCGTCCAGTCAGCTCTCAGAAAATCCGTGGCTTAGGCCAATCTTCTATAACCACGTCAGGCGTCACTAATTTCGATGTCGATGTTAAGGGACAAACTACCTTCAACACGAAGTTACTTCCATCGCCAACGATTCAATTCGACCAGTTATCTTATCATCTGTTCCAAGATATACTTCATGCCGACTCTGACTGTCATAAACTGACAACTGACACAGGAGCGACTGACCTACTTCGAGATGTTGAGATCTTGCCATCTTTACCGAGACCCCAATTAACGAGTGATCTTCACCAGCCTTCAGCTATCAATTCACCATTCGGTTGGCTTCCTCTGGATTCGGTTGGTTTTGCTACCGATCGTCAAACAAATTCCTTCATCGAAACCAACCAGTCTCGTCTTCCAGAAGAAGTCAAGAGACTGAGGGAGTTGGACATATTTCCTCAGTCTTCACAGCCCACTAAACAACGTAGTGACCAAGTGTATCGCATTTATCGCTCACGTGACTTTTCTAGTCAATTTATCGAAACCAACCAGTACCGTCTTCCTGAAAAGGTCAAGAAACTGAGGGAGTTGGACACATTCCCTCAGTCTTCACATCTTACCCCTGAAGAACAACGTGATGAGCAGGTCCATCACACTCATCACTTACGTGACCCTTCGGGACAATTCATCGTAGCCTTACCTTTTAGTGAAAAGGATAAGAATATCGCTTCCCCAGGTTCGCGCATCATCCTTTCACTCGAACATAAACAGACATTAAAGCTCAGTTTACGTGAACCGTACTTCGCTTTCATGACTGACTACTTGCACAGTGGTCACATGACACGTGTTCCTGGAAAAGATTTACTCAAGGAAATGCATCACATACTTCGTCATTGCATTCTTCGTCCGGGCACCGTTACCACTATATTGCGAATGGTCTTCGATGCCTCGGTGACGGAGGTTCACGCTCACGTGACTTTTCTAGTCAATTTATCGAAACCAACCAGTACCGTCTTCCTGAAAAGGTCAAGAAACTGAGGGAGTTGGACACATTCCCTCAGTCTTCACATCTTACCCCTGAAGAACAACGTGATGAGCAGGTCCATCACACTCATCACTTACGTGACCCTTCGGGACAATTCATCGTAGCCTTACCTTTTAGTGAAAAGGATAAGAATATCGCTTCCCCAGGTTCGCGCATCATCCTTTCACTCGAACATAAACAGACATTAAAGCTCAGTTTACGTGAACCGTACTTCGCTTTCATGACTGACTACTTGCACAGTGGTCACATGACACGTGTTCCTGGAAAAGATTTACTCAAGGAAATGCATCACATACTTCGTCATTGCATTCTTCGTCCGGGCACCGTTACCACTATATTGCGAATGGTCTTCGATGCCTCGGTGACGGAGGTGAATGAATCATCGTCAAATGACGCCTTCCTTATCGTTCCCAAGCTCCAAACGAACATTGCTGAACTTCTGCAAAACTTTCGTTCACCATCTGTGGTGTTCATTGCTGAGGTGCGGCAAATGTATCGCCAAATATTTCTTCAAGAGCCAAATCACGCGTTCCAAAGAATATTTTGGCGTCATCAATTATCGGAATCTACCCCGGATTACCCATTACACCCTGTGACTTCTGATATCTCTGCCTTTATTCTGTCCTATCGTATTGTCAGATCGTTGACAAAAAAGAAAGGTTACGGATTATCACTCACACGCCACGCGATCACTTCGGACTCAAATATCGATTCTATCGTCATCGGCTGTTCCAGTCTGGAACAAGTTCAACTAACGCAATCCGAAGTCATTGAACATACCAAACGAGGTCAACTTGAACTGCAGAAGTGGGATTGTAGCAAACCGAAACTTCGCGCCTTTCTACCGTCGGACTACTATCTCACTGATGTAATCTTAAAAAATGTTGATCATTCTTTTACTCTCAGAGTATTGGGATGGAAGTGGAGGCCACCGGATGCTTCACCCGATGATACTCGTCACGGGAATCGTTACACCGACCAATTATCGCTTTTGACAGTTATCGCATCTAACCATCGGCGTCAAGCATCATCGGTTGATAATTCATCGGATATTGCTTCACATGGCCATTCTCCGGCCGATCTAAACCGTAACGTGTTATGGTGGGCGGAGCCCTCCAGGTTTGTCCAGCCAAACGACTCTTGGCCCATTTTAGATGGCCATGTTAACAAAACTGAACTCCACTCTGAGGAACGAGTTCAATCGTCATTAGTCCAACATGATGATATTCTGCTGGACTTTTATTAAAAAAATATATATCGTTTTCGGAAACTCCAACGCCTTATGGGTTCTTGTTATCTATTCGTACACAACTTTCTTAACAAAGCCTATCGTCGTTCGGATTTTCTACTTAATCATTTCGAAATTCGTATTCTATCTTTAACCAAACATTGGACATCACTCTCTACGGATGAGATGATTAGAATCATAATTAAAAATCTTGTGCTTATCGCTACGTTTCGTACTTTGAATGGATCTTCTCTTACAAGACCATTCACCAAATCGTAACATTGCCTAGGCAATGTTACTAATCATCATCGTTTCGCGGTTCGTTTTATTCTTTTTTACGTCTATGTTAATCGTATCATTTAGTTTCTTATCGTCTAGTTTGTCTATATCTAGTTATCGTTTAAAATGACTTCTTTTGCTTCGTCTTCTTTTCATCTGCGTCACGTTTCATGGCATTCTGCGTTTCGCTTAACGTTCAACTTTTCTTTAAAATACAATTAGCTGTATTTTGGTGGGCGGAATGTTTCATAACGCTGATGGATTTCATTCGTTTTGTGCTCCGATTATCATACGGGATCGGAGGAACCCAAATTTTGGACTTCCGCACAATAAGGGTGCCTACCTACACGGAAAACAAGTGTCAAGCGCTTTATCGTCAGTCCGTTGCTAACCACCGACCGTATCGTGACATTTCGCACCACGCCGAAGTGTTATTCATCATATCGTCACATAAAGTGTAAATCCTACCGTATTCTTTCGTATACTTTGTGTGAACTCGTGACTCAAACTTTACCGAAGTTCTAACAAACAAATAGAACAATCTCGAACGCTTATGGACATCTATGACTGTCACCAAGCCAGAAGACAACAGACGTGAGTACCACTTAATTGTGATATACCTTTCTTGTTTGGTGGTTGGGCATAACTTATCGAAATCCGTAAGCGTCTTAGCAAGAGTAGCCGCAAGGTTACCCTCATCCCCATGTCTCGTGCATGATCAAAGGTCATTATTAAGAATGATGATAAAAAAATATTAAAAAATTGTAAAAGGTTAGGGTTACTGGCTATTTTAAAATTATTTTTTCCTAGCTTTAATGACCTTTCTGAAGTGGTTCTGGGTTGGTTTCATTCTGAGTTGTCATGGAACCCTTGATCCGATTCGGTCGTTTTTAACTGTATCATACTTCGACTAAGAACTATCAATATTATCTTCATTTTGTTAATGCATATTTTATTGGCTGCTATCTTTATATATGATTGCAAGATTCAAACCTGAACTAAATGCTATCGAGATACTGTTTGGATAAATTTTTATCAATTTTATTTTTAGTATTCAACATCTATTGACTTTTCTGCAAGTCTATGGAAGTAAGTTCAATATTTGTTTTCTTATATTACTAGATTACTAGCTGACCCGGCCATGCGCCACTGTTACTAATGAAATACAACGCCATCTACTGGATGGTTACCCAACCTTTACAACCAGTTTTAATAACTCACGCTGCCATCTGTTAATTTGCATACAAATCAAATCCACACCGCCCGCTTGCCAGTCTGCTCGTCAACCACGTACAGACATTCTCAACCAATTTGCACAAAACCTTGACAAATTATATACCTAAACCTTCTTCATGAATCACTCTATGTATTGGTGTAAAACCACATGAAAATCTGTTTAGTAGTTTTTGAGTTTATCGCGAACAGACAGACACGGCGGAGGACTTTAATTTATAATATGTAGAGATTATGATGGAATTCCACAATGAATTGTCAGTTTCTAAAATATAAATATTGATTTTGTATGTTCCAGGTCTCTATCGCCCGAGTCTCGGTCGGCGCTGTCTCCCTCGGCGCGGCTCAGCGTCCACAGCTACACGGGCGGCTACATGGCCGTGCATCACCGCTTGCAGACGGCCGAGGGACTGGACGAGGCCAGGGCCTTGCTACCCACTCTGGCCTCCACGCTCACCGCGCTCGTCGCCACCGATGAGTTCTCTGCTGATACCATCGTCAAGGTTACATTATATTACGCTTTAAAACCAGAAACTGAGTGTGAAACCATGGGACTATTAATTAGCCTGTTAACCATTCGGAACCATAAGTTTTTTTTCACAATAATATAACATTACCAGACATATGTATGACGTATGAGGTGTACCTGACCTATTAAGTTCAGTGGGGGTATAATGGTAGAATATTTATTGATGGTTGGATGGGGTTTTTTTTGTTTGTAAGAAAACAAAACAGCTTTTATAATAAACAATACTTTTATAACAATTATTATAAGCAATAATTATCAGCCTGAAACACTCATCTACATTGAAAAAATCTTCCGAGAAAAGATACATGCCGCCAACGGGACTTGAACCCGTGTCCTTCTGATTGCCAGTCAGGTGCTCTACCACTGAGCTGTCGGCTTATCTAATACCCACCAAATAATTCAATATAAACCAGTGTTTCATTCAACAATAACTGCTTATTACATTTTTCCTCCTGAAAACAACCAACTTTATTTTTGTGAGAGGCATTGTTAGTGCTAAATCTCTCGCTAGGTGGCGTCGAGACAAATTATGTCTACATTTTTTGGTGAAATACTTTAAACTTGTCAAATATTAATTATTATTTTTAATTGATAAACTAACGTTTAAGACAAGATTTTTATGCATAGCACAAAGGGTAACAATTATTATAAGCAATAATTATCAGCCTGAAACACTCATCTACATTGAAAAAATCTTCCGTGAAAAGATACATAACACCATTGGCGGCGTGTATGTTTCTTTTAAATAAATAATGTAACAAATGTTTCAGATGTGCTGCCTGGATTTGTATGCCGTGTTCTCCACGACGGACGGCCACAAGCTTGCGGAGGCCGCCATGACGGAGGATGAGCGGCAAGCGCTGGCCATCGCCCTGGACCTGGTGGCCGGAACCCTGGCCGCCTTGCTGCTCCCGGCGCACACGCGCGCGCAGGAGGAGATGCTCACTTACCCGGCGCTGCCAGCCGGTAAATAAACTTTTTACAGTGGAAAACTTTAATGAGTGCTGAATATTAAGCGAAAGGGACAAATGCACCTCAGGCTAATAAGGGGCCATCCATAAATTACCTCACGAATTTCATGATTTTTTGATCCCCCCAAATATTTGTGAGACCCCCTCCCCCCTACAAAATACAATGTGAAATTAAGTACAAAATATTGTATTTCTTAATCCTCCTCACTAGGGGGTCCTGTGCCGAGGCGGACTAAAGTTATTTAAATATAGTTCATTTGTCTTCTATGTCGTTTTTAGCGTCTTCGCTAGGGTTTTCTCATTGACCTCTTTAAGCCATATTTTTATTCTTGATTTGTATTCAATTGGATTTTTTATTAGTTTTATGTCTTGGGGGAGGATGTTATGGAGTTTTGTTGCAAAGTATGTATAGTTTCTTTGTCCAAATGTGGTTTTATAACTTGGAATATTTTTTATATCATTTTTATTCGATCTAGTGTTATGCATACACGGTCTAGTAGAGGATTCATTATTTTTGAAGAGCTTCAATAATATATTTTTGGAATATATTTGTTGTACATTTGGTACGTCAAAGTTATTGAAAATTTCAATTGAAGGCGTTCTAATTGGTACTTTCAATATGGTCTTTATGATTCCTTTTTGAATCGTATTCAGGCTATGTAGGTACGTATTTGCAGCAGATCCCCATCCTATGATATATAAATAATTTAGATTTTTACATGTGACGTCACAGAGCTGATGACCCTCCCATACCTCTTGTCACACTTCTCTACTCCCCCCCCCCCCCTTTAGGTGTGAGGTAATTTATGGATGGCCCCTAATATCTAAATAAAATTGTTAAAATCGAGGTTTTGTATTCTCCATTTTTCTCCTCCAAAATTGAACTGATTTTTAAGTTTTTTTTTTAATTAACCGCATTAGAAGAAAATACTCTCGTGTCTGTATGTATTGCTTCTTTAAAAATATATATTTTCTAGTTTGTATACTGAACATCTTTCGATGGTGTTCAAACCAGGAAATTTGAATGATTTTAAAGAGTCCTAACTACTAGCCACTGGAGCGACCAAGCGACATAAATAAATTTGCCTCGATTGCTCGAGATTTCCCAGAAGATCATTTTTAAAATTTTTCGCCAACATTAAAAAAATCATACCTTCGAATTTTAATATGGAGGCACAAAAATTATTATAGTGCTATATAGCCAATGAATTAACCCGTATTTTACTATTTATTTCATATTTGTAGGATTTATAAAAAAAATATTAAAAAATTAAAAAGTTTATAATCTCGCAATTCCTGCGTGTTTGTTACTTTGAAACTGCCGTGAGAGGTACTTATTCGAGTCAACATAGAATATTTTCGATTTCTGTATGTTGTCTGTGGTATACATGATAATGAAAGGTGCATATCTATGGAAAAGAAAAAACTTAATTTTAACTAAACAGCTGATCAAAAATTCGGCATGAAAAAATTTATTTTTAAAATAGTTTTAAAATAGTCTACTAAGTTCGGATTTGCAACATCTACGGTCATAATAGATGAAGCATTTTAATAGCTTCGTTTTAAAATACCTGGCTGGCCAAGGAAATGTTTTAAATAATTACAATAAATGTTTTACGAATGGTAGGAAAATGTTGTCCAATTTTGGACCGCTGTCAATCGCAGAAAAATAAAAGTGGTCCATTTTTTCACCGTAATCGCTCCAGTGGCTAGGAAGTATTTTTAAAAAAAGCCAAATGTACCGACATGCTAGTGGTCGATATCTTTTTTTTTTTTTTTTTAAATAATCGGAGATGGTTTACATACATATATAGTTCCCGTGAGCACTTAGGCCATAGATCCATTGTACTATCTCCTGTTTTACCTCATTCCTTTGACAGTAACCCAGTCCCTTTTATAAAGTTCACCAGGATTGTCATTGGAAATGAAGCTATATCTTCTGGTTCGACAATGTGTCTTCCCAGGTCTCATTTCCCCTCTTCACTCCTCCTTGGTTCCCTGAAGGCTCCACGACTGAAGAGGGCTACATCTCTCCTCTCCACTCCTTAGTTCCCCAAAGGCTCCACGACAGAGAGTCCACCTCCCCTTGGTTCCCTAAAGGCCCCACAAGGGAAGAGTCCACTCCACCTTGGCTCCCTGAGGGCCCCAGGAGGGAAGAGAACTTCATCTCTCCTCCTTGGTTCCTTAAAGGCCCCACAGAGGAAGTGTTCACCAAGATGGCCTCATTTCTCTTCTTCACTCCTACATGGTTCCTCGAAGGCCCCACATGGGAAGAGGACATCATCTCTCCACTTCACTCCTCCTTTGGTTCCACAAAGGCCCCGTGCTGGAAGGGTGCCCTTCCCCTTGGTTCCTTGAAGGCCCCACAAGGGAAGAGTTCATGGAGGTGGCCTCAGCTCACCTCTCCACGGTTTCTCCTCTTGTTTCCTCCTACGGCCCCAGGAAGGAAATCCACAGAGGTGGCCTCAGCACTCCTAGGTTCCCAAAAGGCCCCTAGTTTTCGAATGGTCCAATTTTTTGTCCCACGAGTTACCAGGGAAATAGAAGGTCCACTCCAGCAGAGCCCCGAATGCTGGAGTAAGGTCTAAATACACCGAGATGCGACCTTGTTTCTCGGAGGCACCGTTCGTGTCACTGTTCCCCAGGACATTCAGCCTGAACACGGTAGCTCACACCTTGGCTTGGGATGGCTATTGCAGGTTTGTGTTTCCACTCCCTGAGCGATGGGTTCGCCACACTCCCTACGCTAAAGGTCGATATCTATATTATGTTAAAAAATATATGCAGTAGTGTCAAAATCCAGAGAGGAGATTGGGGAATACATTTGTATGAAAAAAACGCCGCCTGGTTTCCTCTTAGAGACAATGTTAATGTCTTTCAAACGAAAAATGTGGAACAGAAAAGACAGTAAAAGATTCAGTCGCATCTGGAAAATTTAGGGTAGCATTTAGTTTGTGTAGAATCTTGTAATCCATACCAATATTATAAATGCGAAAGTGCCTGTGTTTGTTTGTTATGCTTTCACGCCTAAACTACTAAACCGATTTTAAAAATTCTTTCACCGATAGAAAGCTACATTATCAGCGAGTAACATAGGCTGTATTGCTGACCTCTGGCGTTGTGAAATTTGTATAAATGAAAATGTGTCTATTTCATATATTTTAGCAAAGGAAAGGACATGCAGATTTCTTTGAATAGCTTTGCAACGCATGCCGGGTACCAGCTAGTCGTACATAAATCATAATAAATGCCTTTTTTTGCAGTGAAAGTTCTTCTTGAGTGGCTGAAGATTCATCCGGAGGTGCTGAAGGGACCCGCCTTTGTATCTCGTCTCCAGCTGTGGCCCGGCCTCTGTATTCTCCTCAACTCGCTGCAGCGCTCCATCAAAGACTTCTCCGCTTTAGACTGTAAGTTACCTACTCTATACTGTTAGCACCATATTCGAACATTGGCGCTACTGACTTTCACCGCTGTCCATACAGAATCTGAATCCTTGAAACCAATCCGAATTTATTGAACCATAAAGTTACAACAATCACTCACAGTTGAAATTATGATATGCATAGTACCTACCGAGATGTCATTTATCCAGTACCTACCCTCCCTAGCCACATCACCTTGCTGGAAAAGCATTAGCATTTGGAACAATGACAAGAGAAAAATACCAAATTCAAGTTCATTTGTTTGTGAAAAACAGAAGAAGAATTGGGACTACCTTGGTAGCAATCTAATGGTGTTGTTCGTGTTCATAATCTCGTTTTTGAACTAAATAGAAGGTTTTTGGCCATATGTGTTATGAAAATATTTACTATTTTATAACAATCGCGGTCAAGTACTGTGCTTTCCGAAATTTTACTTGTCTATGGTTTTTTTGACAGCCAAATATTATCCGTTTTTACGAACCACTTTTCGTTGTGGCCCGATTGGGTACGGACCAGAAACGAGACGTCGGTGCCATTTTGTTTAACATGTGAACATTGTCGAGCGTAACTGATGTTACTTTTAATTAAATAAAGTATCCGAGACTGGATCTTAAGAGATCGTATTCGTGAGTTCGGATTGAGTTTACCGGAATGTGCGTGACGCAGAATCCTTGCCGGAACCGTATATACGCGGATGGAAGCTCTCGATACAATGAGAGGGTCGATTTGCTAATCGGGTGTTATTAAAGCCATCCTTGCTCGTCTCGAACGTGTTGGCCGATTGAAAGGAGTAACTATAAAGGCCTAGCCGGTCGGTTACCGTATTCGGGTAATGGCCCCATTTTTGTCGAATTTTCCGCCACGCGCGAGTATAACCGCGCCTGGGATCGAGTGGATGACAATAAGACGACAGCAGCGGAGTCCACGAGACCGATTGTAGAACGTCTAAGGGCGGCACGACTTTGCCGGATCGAGGGCCGGCACGCCTTCGCCGGATGCAGCCAAGGATCCAGGGAGAAGGCATCTCCGTTCATCAACAGCTCAACTTCGCTTTAGATAGGTTAGCGTAATTATCAAACGGTCTGGGGGGGTAAGTCGAATCCAAATTACCACTTTGTATACTTCTTGTATTGAAATAGAATCTCAATTGTATTTGCAAACAATGTTTAATTTCTCATATCTCCTCATCCTCATGTAATTGCGGTGGTAACACCATATGCCCATCCTTGGGAAAGAATTCTCATGCCTACCGCGGTGACAGCATACCTTGTCAGTGCCAAGGTTTGGCGTCCCAGTTTCCGATAGGAAACAAAGCTGATCACTGTAATGTTTACATATTTAATACACCCACTTCATAAGCGGTGTAAACTACACATAGTAGGAGAAACACTCATCAGTTATTAACCACCCAGCATGCCCAAGAACGGCATAGCATATGGAAAGTAAACAATATCGTTTTATACTTATTTGTATTGTTGTGGCGATAATTACCTCCTGGTACCGCGGTGGAACTATATCGACCCATAATCGGCAGAACAGCGTAAACGACGTTTTTGTCAAATTACGCTTTTTAGCGAAAACTGTTCAATGCTGCCTAATCAATGACAAAAATATTGCAGCTCTATCTTACATGCATGACATTTTTTTTAGTAATTATAGCTTTCAGCGTAAGCGACTGTGGTCGGTTACGCTGTCGGTCAAGAATGTTTCCGTTTAGTCAGTTGGCGTCCATCCGGTGACTAGTGCAGACGTGTCGGCGGCTGGTAGTATCGGAAATTTCAAAAATAATTATGTACTCCGAACAGCGTATGCGACATTTCGTAGGGAAAAAATCTGTCAGGGTCAAAACAGCGTTACCGCCACTATCTCAACAACTGAAGGCATTTAGGTATTTGTATTATCAGCTTTATATAGGCAGCAACCAAAGATTAATAATCCTCATTAACCAAAATCCTTTTTGGAATCAATGAAGAAAGTTAATTAAACAAAACCTTCTCCTGAACAATTTACTGTTTGCCGCTTACGCTGTTCTGCCGATTATGGATCGATATAAACTATATTTGTTATTACGTTGTGTGCTTGTTCGCAGAGGTTCAGAGGTAAGTGATTGGTTGTGCTTCTTCCTTGTAATCCATTCTTTTTCCCCACACTTATTAACATACAGAGTGACAGACAATGAGATTAACAATTCAGGTATTTTGCTATTGTGCAAGTTTTTTGTCTTAAACGAACTGTCAGATTTATAAAACTTTGTGTTATTTCCGCTTCGCAATTAACCGGTCATATGCCGGAGACGCGCCGGCGCGCGCGTCATATGCGCATGCGTGAGAAAATAATTCAAATATTTGAATAATATTGTCGACGAAAAACTTTTGGTCTGCGATTTTGACCCTTATGTACAGAATTTGTATGAAGAACAGTGTCAGAATCGCTTGCGCCATCATTACTCTAGGTGGTGCTAAAAGTTTCATTCACCTTGTCACCCTGGAATATTTTTAAAACGATTTCATCCATGACAATGCGCTGTCATAAATTGCCGCGAATTTAACTGTCGCAATAAATGCATGTATCGCGAATAAAACATCGTAAAACCTATTAATTTACGTAATAAATGCAAGTAATGTTATTTTGGTAGATAGTTTATTGTGTTGTGAACGTGTTTCAGTCAATAAAATATACAATAGCTCAAAATTAATCAACAAAACATTCAATTCAAAGTTCAAAATGGTGCTTTTTTAGTGTTTTTTTGTGAAGTTTCGCGAATTTCCGCGATATGGCCTGGCCTTTGACCGGTTAAGACATACACAGTACATTATAATTAGAGATGAAACGGATATCCGGTAACTATCCGGTATCCGGCCTATCCGGCCTAAATTTACTATCCGGTCGGATACCGGATAGTAACTCAATATCCGGCCGGATACCGCATATTCAAAATTTACGACAATTTTCTATAATAAAATTCAATACATTAATCTTTGTGACGTAAATTTCAATAAAATGGCTTATAATTATGACTGCTTTTATTTAAAGTCGAAAAAGTTACAAAAAAGACATAAGGCCTTCCAAAAAACTAAAATTTTCTTCTGAGACATAGACATTCACTCTAATGATAAATACATAAATAGTAAATATCTAAACTAAAAACTTTTAGTAAAAACTTACAAAAACCTCGCAGAGTAGCGAAAGCTTAAATTAACCCCTCCGCAACGTAAGCAGATATATGCGTTAAAAATACGACAGCAGTCAAGTACAATAAGCGTGTTTACACGTCAGCGCGGGTGTCTCCATAGAAACCGTTATAACTCCGTTATTGTTTTAGTTACATCCGTAAAATAAAAATTAAACGGTCGATAGTGAATCGATAGTGAAGATGAAGGCACCGCCGGCGCTCACCAAGTTCCGACAGCTCTATTTCCAGAAGGCGAGAGAAAGGAATGGCACGTTATAAAATTAACATAAAAGTATTAATTTTTTTTGTGTTTAATTCGTAGAACTCCATTTTAATTTTTAGAAATTTAATTAAAATTAAATTTGATAATGTTATTATCGAGTTCTGCAAGTTTTTTGGTTAGTGTTTTAGTTACAGCTGTTTCGACTTGTAAGGTCATTTTCAAACTGTGGTGAAGCCACGTACGGACGACTTATTTATAAGATTTTAACCCCTCCGCAACGTAAGCAGATATATGCGTTAAAAATACGACAGCAGTCAAGTACAATAAGCGTGTTTACAAGTCAGCGCGTGTGTCTCCATAGAAACCGTTATAATTCCGTTATTGTTTTAGTTACATCCGTAAAATAAAAAGTGAAAGGTCGATAGTGAATCATGCTGCACATCTCTATTCAAGTTGTCCATAGAAATACATAAAAAGAACATTCTGTCAGACGCGCAGTCTGACACATAATTTATCCCGCCAAATTTCCTACGGGCGCCCGACATTGTTAATTTCTATTAAATATTTTTATATGAAATGATAAAAAAGTGAGGTGACAAAAGTGTTTATTACACATTTATTCAATAGAATAAGTATTGTTGTTTACATAATCTGTGATTTTAGTACCGTTTTCACATAAAAACATCATGTGAGTCATTTTCACATTTTTTTAATGTTTGCATTCTAAATTTTAATATTTACAAATGTTAATATTTATTTGTAATATAATAATTCGAAAGCTTATTTTGTAACCTTTCTAAAACAGTTTTTACTATTCGGCTACGTTCAGAAATGTTTCATTTATAGAGCTTTAATTGTGAAGCGGTAATAATACAAAGTTTTCGTAAAATGTCATTTCGTTTAAGACACCAAAAGCTAATATTCTCGAAAATTCGGAGGGGTTAACATGATTAACTAATCACAATCACCATTATAGTGAACTAAAAATCGTAAAAAACACAGAGATTTTTGAAAATTAAATACTGAAATTGAATAACCATAATTATACCTCTTGTCAAGAGTGTAAAGAGAAGAGTCTTCTAAAGAGAATATTTTGAATTAATACTCAAAATTAACGAGACAATGTGCCGAACATCCGGCCTCGCAACTCGCCGGATATCCTGTATCCGGTATCCGGCCAAACAACTATCCGTTTCATCTCTAATTATAATACAAGTTATAAGGTATGTTAAATTAAATTTTTACATGGTTATGTACCTATTACGTAAGTCCATAGAATGTCATTTGGTAGTTACGCCTGAGATATGAACGAATCTTAAAACTTAATTAGTGAATAAATGAGTAATAATAATAAAAAGGAAGAAAGGCGGGGGGGGGGGGGGGGGGGGGAGATAAAGAGACATTTTAAAATCAAGAATTATATTCTCACTTATTGTAATTGACTGATTAAAGTTTAGTGAATAGTTAAAAGTGTAAGCAATTTTAAAACAATTTATATCACGCCAAGAAATTTAATAAATTAGTTTTGTATGTTCGCAAGGAATCATGAAAAATGTCTAAGACGTGTAGTAATTTTTCGTAGTGGGTATAAGATTATGATTGCACGAGTAATTGGTGAGTTACTTGCTGCATTAGTGTTATTGGATTCTATGTGAAAATGAGAAGTGGGCCTGGTACGCCTCATTGGGACATTTAAACCAATGATGGATAGCAATTCAGGACTATCTATTTTATTATTTAGCAGGTTATACAGAAACAACAGATCTGATAATGTTCGAAATAAGCTTTCAAATTGTATTGTTACAATTAAATATTGACATTTGTAAATATTAAAATTTAGAATGCAAACATAAAAAATTGTAAAAATGACTCACGTTTTTTTTATGTGAAAATGGTTCTAAAATCACAGAATATGTAAAAAAAAAAAAAAAACACTTATTCTATCATATAAATGTATAATAAACAATTTTTCCACCTCACTTTTTTACATTTCATACAAGAATATTTAATAAAAAATTAACAATGTCTAACGATTAATAATAAATAATAACTGTAGGCGATTTGGCGGGTGAAAACTGTTTCTACAAAAATAAGTATTTTTTATGTATTTCTTTGAACAACTTTGAATGGAGATGTGAAGCTTGACTTAATATGGAACTTCTACTTTTTGTTTTAGGGTTGTCACTAGAACAATAACGGATTTATAACGATTTGTGTGGGAACACACGCGTTAACTTGAAAATAAGCTTATTGTACTTTTCTGCTATTGTTATATGTATTGTCGTGTAAACAAGCTTAGGGATCAGAGTTGTTAATATGTTTGATATTTATTCCATAGATGAAGTAGTCCCGTTACCAGAAGACGAAGAGTTGCAAGGGTATCTACCCATCGACCTAGCGTTCTCCAAGCTGCGCTTCCTCAACTCTGCCAGCATCCGCAGCACCCAGCACATCCTGGGCACATCGCAGGACTTGGAGGGCACTCCAATCAGGGAGATGTTGGCCAAGATAAAACAGAACGGCCAACTGTCGCATTCCGACATCGAAGCTTTGAAGAAGGACCCCACTTTTATAGATTCGCTGAGGGCATACAGGCTGATTGGGTTGGGAGAGTGGCTAGCGAACCACCAAAAAGAAAATGGATTGGAATATATTAGTGTCAGGTGAGAAAATCTTTTTGTTTTATTATGTATACTGCGCAAAAGTCCGCTCCAAGCTGTCCTGTGCGACTTTGGCAACCTCAATTGACGTAAATCTTTGCGTGGTATTGTAATTTATTTTCAAGTACACGGCACACCATGTGCCATTAATGTAAGTATAAATACTTAATACAATGACATAAAGAAATACTTGTGTGTAATTGTAAAGTTCAATTTGGGAGGCGGGTATGAGTACCGCCAACCCAAGAACCATTTATTAGATAACCGACACCTTTGCCATAGGTCACCCCACATGGTTCGTTACGTTTAGTGACTTAGCAGGGGTGCCCGGGTTCATGGGGTGAGGTTTGTCCAGGTCTGATGGTCTTGTCCAAAGCGTCGGCCCACCTGCCGTGTGGTGGGCAGGATTGAGAGATTGGTTGACAGAAGTGTTTTATCCTTTTAGCCTTCACCACGGTTGAAGGGGTGGATTCATACGACCATTACGCCTGGATACGCTGACCCCCAGATTCCTACCCATCCCTCATTCCCATTTCCTTTGCAGAACTTCATCTTCTTCCTTTCCTTAAAGAAACCCGCCACACAGCATCCCCTAAGATGACATAGGCCCTGAGGGAAATTATTTTCCTGTGTGGAGCTAATGTAAAAAAAAGTAAAAAGTGATAATGATTATTTAAAGAATTGTTATTATTTTAAAAATATGTAAATTTAATTTTACATAAAATGTGTGTTTCTCAAAAAAAGTAAAATAAAATTCCAATCTTTCAGTTTATTCAGCATTACAGTTAGTTAACTGGTTTTGTGTTCCCAGCGAGTTGGACGGTGTGAAGGTGTTCAGCCCGGTGCGCAGCTCTCCGGAGACAAGCCGAGAGCTGCAGCAGGCCATCGCGGAACTAACGCAGCTACGGGAGAAGCGGCTCAGCGAGTGCCTGGAGCTCGAGAGCCAGCTCAGTGAAACAATATCCACCGCATCTCAGCGGGACGGTAAATGTCTAATATTCACTCTTTAAATCAGTATTGGAACGGGCTACAAATAGCGAAATAGTGAGCAAGAATATTTCTCCGTTCTTCGGGTCATTATGACCCGAAACTGAAAATTAACTGACCATATAAGTCGTAATTATTAATATAATGAACTAGTTCCCGGCATGCGTTGCTATTTAATAAAGAAATTGTTTCTCCCTGCGTGTCATTTCCCATTCCCCTTCCGCATCCCGTTCCTCTCCCGCGTCCCCTTCCCGTCTCGCGTTCCCACTCCGCCTCCTCCACCTTTCCTCTCCCCACTCCACTTCCCCGCTTCCCCCGTCCTGCGAACCCCCCCTCCCGAATTCCCCTCTCCCCTTCCAGGTTCCCCTCCCCCCCTCCCGTGAACCCCCTACCCGAGTTCCCTTCCCCCCTCCCGCATTCCATACATTTAGTCCCGGTACATTCAGCTATTTTAATTTTTTTATACAAATTTCATAATGCCAGAGCTCACCAGTAGTTTTATACAAATCTTGTCCTGACAATAACGAACACAAAAAAAAAGAATTATCCAATTTGGTGCAGTCGTTCGGAAGTTATTATAACGACTACATATTTTTAAGATTTATAAAGACTTCATGACAATTATTAATAAGGAACTCCATTGAAAAATATTATGGCTTTAAAAAAATATGTCCATATAGACCAAGAAACGCTGATTCTGAATATATAAGTTTTATTTCATAATATTAAACGCAGAGTTTTAAAAAAATTATTAAAAAATGCATTTTTAATCTTTTCACCGCGGCGGCTGACTAAAGTCATTTCATCAAGTGGCTCACACCGCGCGGCGGCTGACTTCAGTCATTTTCAAGTTTCGACTTCGTTTTCTAAGCACATGTATGCCGTATACGATCGAAATTTATATTAAAAATAAGAATATTCATTTGTGGTGCGACCTCTCTGAGAATGTTTATCAACTTCTTCATTGTTTATCTTGGTAAATGAATAAAACCGAGAGCGCGGCCCCAGCCGCCAGTCACAGTTTTGAAAATGCGCGCGAATTTTATTGTCTCTTTCGAGCGGACCCCGTAGCGTATTAGTAATAATACTTGTGCTTCGATATCCACTTTGAAATCTACTTTATTTTTGTGTACATAATTATTTAATTGTTGTATTATTTAAAAACTGACTACAGTGAAACCCTCTTAAGAAGTTCTCTCTTAAGACGTTTCGTGGCTTAACTTGTTGGAGGCCAGGCCATTTAGCGGAAATTCGCGGAACTTCGCAAAAAACACTAAAAAACCACCACTTTGAATTTTGAATTGAATGTTTTGTTGATAAATTTTGAGCTATTGTATATTTTATTAACTGAAACACGTTCACATCACAATAAACTATCTACGAAAACCACATTACTTGCATTTATTACGTAAATTAATAGGTTTTATGATTGTTTTATTCGCGATACACGCATTTATTGCGACCGTTAAATTCGCGGCAAATTCTGACAGCCGATTGTCATAGAAAAAATCGTTTTAAAAATATTCCAGGGTGACAAGGTGAATGAAACTTGTAGCGTCTCCGAGAGTAATGACAGCGCAAGCGATTCTGACATTGTTCTTCATACAAATTGTGTACATATAAGGGCCAAAATCGTATACCAAAAGTTTGTTGTCGGAAATATTATTCAAATATTTGAATTATTTTCTCGCGCATGCGCAGATGCCGCGGCCACCGGGTGACAAGCGGCCGCCCAGAGGTTAAGAAGTTTGGTTTTTTCGGTCCCTCGGCCCAAAATTGACCCAATTTTTCCCACATATAAGGTTTTCCTCTTTAAGAAGTTTGTTTTTTCCGGTCCCTTGGAAAACTTCTTAAGAGGGTTTCACTGTAATTCAATTTTAAAAAACATCTTGTTTTGTGTGTTTACGTATGAATTTTAAAACTTTTTTTTTAACAACACTCAAATTGTCGACACATGGCTTATCTGAAATTGATATTGAAGCAATGTTAGATTCGGAAAGTGTTTTTGAAATAAGTGATGACTGATGACGATACAGATATTGTTTTTGTTGGGCATTATGAAAGTTATGTCTCAATCCCGTCAGTTCAGCCAACAACTTCTTCTGCTGAACCTTTGACTTTCCCATCTCAACCTAGCCGGCCCTCTAAATTCAGAAACCTATTCGTAATAAATTCGCAAAAATACCGAATATTTTCTGCGTAAACCAAATATTTGCGGTTGATTGCCGCCGTGACCGGTTCTTAAAACTTAGATATTCGTAGTAAATTTGTAAAAATACAATATATTTCCACGTAAATCGAAATTTCCGAAACCGAATCCCATCTCGGCCGCCCCATCAAATTTAGATACCTATTTGAAATAAATTCACAAAAATACCATATTTCCGCGAAAATCGAAATATCGCACCGGATTTCCTTTGCAGGCGGCCATTCTAATTCGGGAATTAGAAGTAAATTCGTAAAAATACAAAATATTTCTGCGTAAATCGAAATTTCGCAGCCGAATCACGTCGTGGCTGGCCCTCTAAATTTAGATACCCGTTTGATTCACAGAAAATACGATATTTCCGCGTAAATCGAAATTTCGCGGCAGATTTCCGTTGCAGGCGTCCATTCTAATTAAGATGTTTATAGTATTCGTAAAAATACCTACCATTTCTGTTTAAATCAAACATTTGTGGCCGTTTCCATAGAGGCCGGCCCTGTGAATTCAGATATTTCGAGTAAATTTGTAAAAATACGGTAAATTTCCTCGAAAATAGAAATTTGCGGCCGATTTCCGCCGCAGCCGGCTCTTTAAATCCATATAATCGAAGTAAATTCGTAAAAATACGGCATTCCGGTGTAGACCAATTTAGATTTATAAAATAATAATACGAATTAGGTCGATATCAACCGCATAAATTAACGTTTTACGGCGATTTACTGCCGTAAAATGTCGATCTTATTAATGCAAATTTATCAGTGAAAACAATATAAAATAATTTCACAACATAAATATTAATAAAATGTTAACTATAGAAGTATCTATAAACTAAAACCATAGCATCTTTTAAAATTCGATAAAATTAAAATTGATAACGTTATTATCAAGCTCTGCAAGTATTTTAGTGTGTATTTTTGTTACAGCTGTTTCAGTTTACAGTTTGAAAATGGTTTTGCAAACATTATAACATTATCAAATTAAATTTTAATTAAATTAAAAAAAAAAAAAACAAAAAATTAAATGGAGTTTTACGAATTAAACACAAAAACAATTAATAAAAATAGAGGATCGGCGCAGTGGCCCTTCTTGACGCGTCTCGTATTTCACTACACGAGCAAGTAGGTAGCTATATGTTACGTCATACGTTGCTAGAAGCGGCCATGTTAGAGATTGCTTTGTTTGTTGATATTCACGGCGTGTTTATATTAACGCAATTATAACGTTATCTTCATTCCAGTTGATCTCAAATTAATGTTTATTGATACTTCGATATTGGAGGATGATGTTATCAAGATTTATTAATGTTTTTAGGATTAATCCAGACAATGATTTTGTTTTCTAAAAGGGTTTATGTAAAAATGACATTCGAAAAAGAAAGTGCCGCTTGGGGACGACTGCTTAGGTATATTTTTTTAGCGGTTAAAAGGTTAAACCTCTTCTCAAAACACAGCGTTAAGTTGGCATTACTGAAATGGTTAACGGTGACGTCACAGTTAACCTGTCACCTGGTGATAGTATGTATTGTATTGTATTGACATTTGAAATGACTTGAAGTGCACACGTACCTATGCAATTCAACATTTTGTGTTTTTGGTTTATTTCCATACTGTTTATAGAGATTTAGATAAATAATAGTTATTGTGTTTATTGAAACATAATTTAGGCCCTCAACAATTTACAAAAAGGGCTATATTTGCGGACAATCAGCAATAAATTTTGTCTATTTGAGGTTAAAGTCATGTCATGTTTTGACATTTGGTTATGTATTTTCAAATTGTTTTTAGTGTAGGGCTTTTTATACAAGTTGTTACACACTCGTCATGATCAGTGTATTATAAATACCAGTGTTTCTGTATGTATTATACATAAAACAATGCACCTACAAAGTAACGCCTGACACAAAACACGACGTCACATGTATTTGCAATGAAAGAGATGATTTATTGTTTTCATATTGCACTTTGATTAAATACAATAACAGTAGCGGTGAAATGTGGACATTTTACCAATGTTTTTCTATATTAAAAGCAGTTAATCTTGAATAAAAAACACACCTCACACCTAAAAGTCATTACAAAGCATTCCTCCATGATTCTTCTGGGTTCTTCACAGTGTTGCCAACAGTTAGCTATGCTAAATTGCTAGACATCTTACAAATGTTGCTAGATTGCCAGTTTTTTTTACCCCAAAAAGTTGCAAGAAGTAGCTAAACGTTACAGTAAGTAGATAAGGGAACGTACCCATACTACGTGACCAACTTTTTGCAATTTTTAACCCCCCCCCCAATCTTCTAAATTCTGACAATCGTTTTATTTCCAGGTTTTATTTGGATAAAACAAAACAACCCAAGGTAGAATAAGAGTAGTGCGTACTATTTTGGTTGTATTCTGTCTGTCGTAGCTAGCTAGCACACAGAACAATATTACAGTGCCATAAAGTTATCTGTTCCGGTGGTGGTGTCGCTAGTTGTGAACAAATATGTCATAGAAATATCAAAGATTGTGGCACTGTACTCCAAAAAGGGAGAGCTAGTGCAGCAGGAAACGGGGATTTTCCGGCCAACGCCACTTATACCATAGCGTCTATGACCATAGAGTCGCGTTTGTTTTTTACTTTTAACTATACGACGTAGCGTTTTATGTTCTCTCATGACGAAATCGAAATATCAAACAATGACGAAAAGTTGCTATAAAAAGTAGCTAAAAAGTTTAGCTACAAGTTTCATTAAAATGTAGCTGTCTGACATCAAATAATAGCTAGATCTAGCTATAAAGTTGCTAAGTTGGCATCACTGGTTCTTCATTCAAACAGGGATGTTCTGCCCAAAAAAATTATTTCCCTAGATTTCGAAGTGAAATTTCCCTAGAATTTCACATTTACGCAATTACCTACGTAGCCACCCGATTGTGTAACACTAATCTTGTTATATGTTAATTAATATGATAATTAATTGGAAAGATATCGGAACTTGGTAAATATACTAATAATACCGTGATTTTCCAAATAAAACACTAAACAAAAATTTAAAAGTACGAATACACTCACCACTGAATTAGAGACTGAATTCCAAATTAAAAAAAAACACTTTGCAAAATAAAAATCATAAGCAACCCGCCGCTCACTTGTACCAAGAGTGGTATTTTGAAAACCCCCCCCCCCCTCCCCCCGAACGTGTCACGTAGTATGGGTACGTTCCCTAATATCATTTTGAGTTGTCAGTGTTAAAAATAACATTGCATGTAAGTACATGAACAATAATTAAGATTCATAGGAATTCCAATAAATATATATACGTATATATATTTATATAAATAATACCAGTAATATTGTCATATGTAATAAAAATTTTGCCAGAGTTCGAAATTTCCCTAGATTTTGTCCTGATTTCCCTTATCCCTAAAAAATATTTTTCTCCCCTAGATCTAGGGAAATATCCCTCGACATAACATCACTGATTCAAAATGACAACTTAAAAAGTAAAAAAACTATCGGTTGGTGAAGACCACCATAGATACGGTGCGTTTCTGGGAGTCTTGAAAAATTAAAACTTTGACAATTATTTTAACTATTAAAACTAACTATAAAAATAAAAATGCAGTTATTTAAGTTTGAAGGTCTTTATTCATTAAAAAAAATAAAAAAAAATTGGACTGGAGTTCTCTATTATCCAGATATATTATAATGAAACAAGTACTTTGTTTAAAAACCACTTCATTTTTATTTATATTTGTCGGCCGGTTTCGGTTGAACTCAACCTTCTTCAGGACAATAAACATATAAACTAAATTACAGTACAGAGTTAAGATTCTAAGGTAAACACAAAAGAAAGATAGAGCATGATGAAACACAAAATAAAGAAAGAAAACAGATGCTCTCTCTTTCTTTTGTGTTTACCTTAGAATCATAACTCTGTACTGTAATTTAGTTTATATGTTTATTGTCCTGAAGAAGGTTGAACTTTTTATTTCAGACATTACACAAACAGGGATCGACAGAACACTCGAGTCGATATTGTTGGGCAAATTAATACATTGTTTTCATCTGTTATTGTCTTGCCCGCATCTGCTAATTACATCCTATGAAGGCATATAAAATTACTCTAAACATTTATGTACCACATAGTCGGGAATCTCTTCTGTTTCACTAACCATCCATTCCAATGGAGATCGTTAAGATGACAAGGGACGGAAATTGTCTCTTCAGGGCAATATCACACCAAATTAATAACATCATCGGGAGTTCCAGCAACCACGAAATCGTGCGCCAAGATTTGGCATTCCATGTGGAATCACACAAGTCGGAAGAAAGATACATCTTAGCCATCGCAAACAACATCCCGGATCACCGAAAAATCCACCCAGCCTACTCCGAACGAGAGCAACAAGACCTATACATACGGGAACAATACCTGCTTGGCACATGGGCGGGAGAAGATATTATAATAGCGGCCACAGAGTACTACGGACTTCAAGTCAAAATACACCAACCAGATCAACCTCCAATAATCTACCAAACCGTAGGAGAGTCGAGGGGGACGATAAATCTCTTCTATAAAGGAAACCACTACGACAGTGTGTTAATAAATAATAAAGAAGGGCACACAGAAAACATGCAGTGCACAACAGAGCCAAAACAAAAAATCGAACTGACATGCAGCTATGATGTTCTCAACAACGTCGACATAGACATCGGGCATGTCATCCAAAGAGACTCTCAAGAAATTAACTTTTCGTGTGAAAATTATAAACAACCAGTGACAACAGTAGCTACCTGGAATGTCAGAGGCGCCGCGAATAAGGAAAAAAAGAATCGCATAGACGAAGAACTGAAGGAAAACAATATTAGCATTGCGGGGCTGCAAGAGACGCATTTGGCAACCGGCTCCCTCAAATCCCACAACTACAAATGGCTACTAAACGGAGGAGGAAAGGCAAAAGCAAACAGAGGAGTGGCCATATTAATCAACAAAAATTTAAATGTTGCAGTTAAAAAAAATTATCAGAAAAACTGAGAATATTATCGCAGCACACATATATGAGATAGATTCCGCCAAATCATGGTTCATAATAACGACACATGTGCCACAAGCAAACACGGGAAACGGTAAAAACATAGAGACATTTGCAGAAATAGCCAAGATGATAAGAAACAAACCCAGGCAGGCAAGAGTGATTATTCTAGGAGACTTCAACGCTCGAATCGGTAAAAAAGACCTTAACAGACAGACATGTAACGGAAAAGTGGGACCAAACATCTATCACGACGCCTCGAACGAAAACGGATTATTCCTAATTAATTTTCTTATACAATACAACCTTAAAATCAACAGCACATGGGGAAGAAAATCGGTTAGAACAACATGGGCAGCGAGGAACAAAAAATCTCAAATCGATCACATAATCACTCCAATGTACACGGCGGAGTGTTTTGAGTATATCAAAGGTAAATGGTCAAAAAGAGTCGAATCCGATCACAAACTGATTTGGGGAAAACTTGTGCCTAGGAAAGTGCGCGCCAAAATGCCTAAGAAAAACACTCACGCCGTCAAGCGAAACGACGAAAGAACCCCGACATCACAGAAATTTAACCACAGAGACTGGAACTACGAACTTCTCAAGTCTAGAGAAGATTTAAAGAAGTTTCAAGAAACGGCGAGGAAAAAAACCATGGAAGTAATGGAGGGAAAAAACAAGATTCACAGTGAAACCAACTCGTGCACATGGTCGGAAGTAAAAAACATTCTGAAACACACCGCAAAAGAAACTCTGAAAAAAGAAAGAGTTCTCTCTAGAGAGAGAAGGATAGCTTTAGCACAGATACTAAAAGCGCAGTTTAGGAAAAACAAAGATCCACATGACCCTGAAACGAACAGAAAACTTAAAGAAGCAAGAAAAAACTATACCACAATTCGGGAAGAAGAAGAGCAAAAAGAATGCTTCGCATTCTTTAGTTCTCTGGGTAATCTGAAACCATCAGCAAGAATGAAGTATACATACAAATACTTTAGTAAATTTAAAAAGAAAACCCGACAAAACCAGAGGAAACCCTTCATCCCTATGTCAAAATGGACAGAAGAACTAGAAAAAAGCGAAGGCCCCCAAATAAATACAATCGAAGAAAGAGACTACAAACCTTTGAGAGCTCCCCCCACGATAGAGGAAATCTCCAGCATAATTCGTGGCATAAAAGGCGGAACAGTCCCGGGGACGGACCAGCTTGTGATCGAATTGTTCAAGGCAGCACCCCCGGAACTTATCGAAGAAATCACTAAAATTATCGCAGAAGCGTGGGTCAATAACATCATTCCGGAGGAATGGATACACACAGTCCAAGTTCCAATTCCAAAGACAAAATTCCCAAAAACAATCTCAGAGTACAGACGTATCACAATCTGCAATGTTGGATACAGAATCTACGCGAAAGCACTCCTAAACAAATTAGAAGAAGAATATGACGAGTTAGGAAACTATCAAACGGCATTTTTGCAAAACCGTTCCACAGACGACCACATATTCACCATAAGAAGAATCCTAGACGAAGAATGGAGGGCGGGACATATAACCTACGTTATGTCACTGGATATAGAGAAGGCCTTTGATACGGTAGACCTCCAACAATTGGTTACGATCCTGAGAAGCAGACTAAGTCATGCCCTCACCAATAGAATTAGCACAGCGTGCATGGTAGAGAAAACGTCAATTTCTTGGTTCGGACAACAGTCAAGAGTAATATCAAAAAACCGAGGAGTAAAACAGGGATGCCCCCTTTCCCCAAGGCTGTTTACAATACTTATAGACGAAATCCTGAGAACCCTAGAAGAAGAAATTAATGAATTAAATCTAGATCAAGATCTCAGAATAATCCTTCCAATTATATTATCATACGCAGATGATATAATTATACTGGCAAATAACACTGACATACTTGGTAAAATAATCGAAAAACTGAAACCGCTGCTGAAATCAGTTGGCTTGACCCTGAATGAAACCAAAACCAAACTATTAGTCCGAAATCCAATGAGAACAGCTCCAGAACCACATTGGTATAACGTAGGAGGAACCCTGATGAAACCTGAAAAAGAACTAAAATATCTAGGAACTTACATAACCTCAACAGTGAGCAGGAAAGACACAATCAAGAAGCGATGCAAACAGGCGGTCCAAAATACAAAAATCATAATGCCATTCCTAGTTAGGTTGAAACTAGACTGGCACACAACTAGACTAATTTACATCATGACCATTGCACCGGCAATGATATACGGATTAAAAGCCGCCGCTCTTACCAAATCTAATAGATCGAGATTACGTAAATACGAACGATACATCCTAAAACAAATGCTGGAAGAGTCTAGGAACGCACCCAAAGAGAAAATACACCGAATACTAGCAGGTAAAACAATAACCAAGAAGATAAAAACTTACAGATTAGGATACCTTGGGCACATCTTAAGACGAAAGACGCCGCACCTATTAACAGCAGCTTGGAACTACTCTGCAGGGAAACGCAAAATTGGAAGACCCATCTATACGTGGAATGACTCTTTACAGCACGACATGAGGTACTTTGACAAAACGCTGGAAGAATGGAAGGAAATAGCTAAAGACAAAGATAAACTTCGAGAGTCAACTCAGAAAATATACACCATGAACGAAACGGACTCGGACAACAGTGACCCTGCAGAATAAACAGGAAATGAGGAAGAGGAAAAAGGAACAAGGAAGAAACGTCAGAGATAGGGAGGAACCATGTGAGGGAAGGGGGGAAACAAACAATGCTCAACCCATCCCATTCCTGCCCATCCCACATTCCTAGATTGGCTCATAAGGTTGCCATGTATACCGGCTGATTAAATTCCAACCTCCCACCCATCCTTAGAGCACGTCTTCCAGTCCTTACAAATCAGTGCCCCCCGGTGTACCGGTCTTACCGGGACGGGAGTACTCCTGGCCGGGGGGTACAATCGTATCGTATCGTATCGTATCGTATTATTGTCCTGAAGAAGGTTGAGTTCAACTGAAACCAGTCGACAAATATAAACAAAAATAAAGTGCTTTTTAAACAAAGTACTTGTTTCATTATTTATAATGTCAAGCCACAAAGTGTTTGCTTTCTACAATAATTTATTAATTATCCATTCACTTATTATCAGTATTGTGAATAAGTTTCTTATGTAAAGAAAATTGAGCGTTTTCTGTCTTAGGTTTCTCGGGTCAATAATACCCGATTATGAAAAAGGTCCATTCAATTCAAAGATGCTTTTTGTCTCATACATTCTGAAAAAAAAAAACAAAAATGCCATTTTGTTGAGCAAAACCACAACAAAATCGAAATACATAATTCAGAGAAGAAGAAACCTAAAATAATATAATGCAACAAAGGGTGCTCTTGATTTTCTAGACAAAATGATTTCGGCCTATAATTGATTGATATTTCATGTTTCAATGCTTACGTATTATACTGTGACACTAATACAGACTGGAAACATTTTTATTTCATTATTTTTATTCGTTTTGTCAACAGTGATTTACATCAGAGCTTTCACAGATACAATTACACTGAACATAGTTGATGCTATCACTAATTAAAGACAAACACAATATTGATAACATAAAACTTACGCCGACAGTCAGGCGGCCGTCATAGCATATCTCTTGTATTTCAATGTCTTTGTGAGAAACCAAGGAAGGTTAAGATACTTTATTTCCTTGCCAAGCGAATAAAATATATTTTAGAAAACTAGGAGCATTTTTTATGGTTCAAAATACTATAAAATCGAGGCAAGTTCGGTTAGTTCTTAGTAAATCCGCAACGGATTCGCTGGCTTTCGTGTCGATTTGATATTGTTAAGTTATGGATTTGACCGTGCTGGGGCCCCCAGTCAATCTATGAGTGGTTGTTTTTTAAGTTGATGTTTGTCTCTTTCAGAAGACAACCTGAGTGACCTGGAGGGCAAGGCGGGGCAATTGGTACTGACGGAGGAGATGTCTGCCCACATTACGGAAGTTGAGGTTAAGGAAAAAGGTAAGGCATTTGTTTGGTTTTGAAATGATGATAGGCATAGTTCCTATCGGAATATCATTTATCCAGTACCTACCCTCCCTAACCATATCACCTTTCTGGAAGAGAATTTTAAAATGACAAACAATAACAAGAGTGATTTGAAGTGCTTTTGTTTCTGAAAAAAACAGAAGAAGAGTTTGGACTACATTGAAGGCATTTTTATTATTATTATTGTATAATGAGCAGGCAGCATTCTGCTGATGCGCTCATATCTAATTTCAATAGTTTGACAGTAAATTTTAATTTTCAACTGAGTTAGTCCTTTTTTCTCTCCAAATATGAATCCAATAGAGCTTTAACCCGTTTAATCACAGGAGACCAGATTTGTCCCAACGCATATAGGTCTCACATAAGACGCCGTAACTCCCTTACTATCATAGTTAGAAATATGTCCTAATCGGTGTTAGAAAGGAAAAACAAATTCCAATCTAAAAAATAGCCACCAAAAAAATAAAATGTACACTTTTATGTACACAAAGTTTTGAATCGAAAATTGAAAAAAGTATTTGAAACTTCGGGAATTTAAAAAAAAAAAATTTCATAGAGTGACAAAAAATTGCGGTTACAATAATGTGTTTTTTATACATTTGTCTAATAAAATGTGCATCTGTTTTTATTATTTTTTTTTTATTATCAGTAACTTTAGTTAGAAAAAACATAAGGTGATCCATTTTGAAAACTTTTTTATGTTTGTATGCAAAAATTTTATAATTTAAAAAAAATATATATTTTTCGAATTCTATAATTTGAAAGCGTATTTCATCACCATTCTAAAACAGTTTTTGGTTTTTGAATGTGTTCAGAAATATTCCAAATATTTGCATTTTATTGTAAAGTGAAAATATTTTGACCATCCGAAAAAAAAGCCAAATTTTTGAAGGGTTAAATTGGTTTATGTTAGTTGCATCGATGACATTTTGTTGGTTGTTTGTGTTCATATATTCATAAACTAAAATAAGGTTTTTTTACCATATCAAGATCGTTTTATACTTATTCAGCCTTACTCATCATGAAACCGTACCACGGCTCTGTAGCGTCGCGGTAGCTACACAGTACAGTGGAGGGGGCTACACTGCTCAGGGTAAAAATCTTTACTCATCATCATAATGTTTCTCGACAGCTGTTATGATTTTTTTACGGTAGCAACACTGCTCCAAAGCTGAAAAACGCGGTCAATTTAGCATTTCGCGGCGTGTTGCCAACTTCACGTTTATTCATACGTCAACATCAGTCAATAGATTCTAATTTTGAACATCTGGCTGTCACAGTTATTTTGTTTCCTCTAGAAAAAAATAATCTTTTTTTATTATTTTAACTAATATTTTTATGTTTTCTGGTCAATAAAAGTGTAGTGTGTTGTTCCTTGAGGATTCTTCTCCCCTCTGATCTTCCAGGAGTCACTTTTCGTCGCTGATTTCCAGATATTTATAACCTTTTTTATTTCTGTCACTTTCCATACATTTTTTCTTTTGTAATTTTGTGAACAATGGAGGAGGACCCCCCCGGACACCCTAAAAAGCCCCTAGATCCTCCCCCTGACCCCCCAGATGGTGAAAATGTAGTAATTTCGGACAGTGAATCTGTCATTCTGACTACCACAAAAAAAGGAAGTTTAGTCCCTCTTCTTCAATAAAACATGACTCTCCTTCTTTTTCTCAGTCTTCACCTGCTCTTCCTCAACCTCCTCCTACAAACTTTTATTCTCCTCATTCCTGTGGCCCGTTCATTGTGTACCCTCAAAAAACTGAGCAAGGTAAAACTATCCACCTTCTTGAATTTGGTAAATTCCTATCGAATAGCAAGAACCTTTCGATTAAGCCTGGAGGTGTAAAAGCCGAGGGTCGCTTTCGAATCTCTGTTGAATTCCTCTCAGGTTCAGCCGCCAACAACTTTATCAAAAACATTTATTTCATCAAATTCTAAATTCAAAGCGTACATCCCAACTTTCAATGTCACTCGAATGGGCCTCGTCAGAGGTATCTCGACCGATCTGTCCATTCCAGAAATCCTGTCTTCACTTTCAACCCCCCAACATATCGGCAATCCCATAAAAGCCAGGAGGTTAAATTGTAAGGACTCTTCTGAGGGCATCGTTTCCTGGAAGCCCTCCCAATCTGTCGACATCACATTTGAAGGACAATCTCTTCCCTCCCATATTTATTTATTTTTCAACTCCTTACCAGTTAAAATGTATACTTATCCCACCACTCAATGTTACAATTGCTGTCGTTTTGGTCATACCAAAGCTGCATGCAGATCCCCTCCCAGATGTTTCAAATGTGGAGAAAACCACACGGCTGACCAATGTTCTTCTCTCTCTTCACCTAAATGTTTTAACTGCTCAGGTACTCATTCCGCCATTAACTCTTCTTGTCCGGAACAATCTCGCCAAAAAAATATAAAAATTTTATGGCCTCTCAGAACTTGTCTTTTCTGCAGGCTTCTAAACTATTCCCGCCTGTCAAAAAATCATTTGCTGAGGTTTTATCCAGTAACTCTTCATCCAACCCACCCGCCTCCTCCTCAACATCTTCTCGTTCAACTAAATTCACATACAAAAACCCTATCTCTAAATCGGCTCCTGGATACGATCAGCAACAACACAACTCACTTCTCTTAAATCCCAATGGTTCACCTCTTTCAAATGCCACAAATGGGTGCGCAAACAATTATAATTCATCCTCAACAAACCATCAAAAGCTTTCTGAACAATTCTCCCAAGATAATTCTTCATTTATTCAAACTCTTATTATGCTTCTAATTGACCTAATTTCTTCTCAAACTAATCTACTATTTATTATTTCCACATTAAAATCATTTATTCAAAATGGCTCTTCAAGATGTAAGAATTCTTCAGTGGAATAGTCGCAGTGCTATTTCTAACAAATCGAACCTTCTTATCCTATTAAATTCAAACCTTGTTTCTGTGGCTGCTGTCTCGGAGACATGGTTCACTCCATCCACCACTTTAATGTGGGAGGGTACTCCTGTCTCCGCGATGATCGCCCAGAAGGTACGGGCGGTGGTGCTGCCCTTTTTATTAAAAAATCCCTTTCGTTTTTCCCAATAAATAATATCAAACCCCCCAATGCTGACTTTCAAATGGTTGCAGCTAAAATAAAGGACACTTCCTTTATTTCTATCTATCTTCCCCCAACATCGCACTTCAATAAAGAAGCGTGGTTACAAATCGTCCGTCAACTAAGCCCTCCTTTCTTTTTATTGGGTGATTTTAATGCTCATTCCCCCATCTGGGGTTCTGCTTTCTGTGATCGAGACGGTCGAAGTGTGATGGATTTGTAGCGGCCACTTAACCCGCTCTGCGAAATCTACCGCTGCACCACTGACCTCCACGGAACTCGCTGGAAACACATACTACGGGCAAGCTACTTACAAAGGTTCGAGCGATTTCTCACCTTTGCGTGAATTCACGGCATTACCTACCGTGAGACTAATTACTCGCCGCGGGTATATAAGCAGCGCTCGTTCGCTCAGTCTCAGTCAGTACTTTCCCATTCATCGATCAAGGAACACAGTCCGAGCAGTGCCGCGACTAAGTACGAGCCTGCGCCGGGCACGGGCCTGCGCAGTCAGCAGTGAACAACATTTATCCAGTGTGACACCAGGAACATTTCCAACACCTTCGAGGACTCCATCTCCAACTACCATCTCGACATGAGATGTCAAGCAACAAGCATCCTGCAACAAGCAGCAACAGCAACCGGCAACAAGCCAGCAACCACAACCAGCACCACAACCGGCAACGAGCCAGTAACCATCATCCTCATCGCCTCTCAAGGTTCCTTCCTGCGTCACGTGTGTGCCCCGACCAACTGGACACACAGCCGCCATACCTCGTCAACGCGACGACGGTCGACCGCCTGGACCAAGGTCACTTCTACACCGCCATGGTGTAGAGCAACACGCCGGCTCCCTAAAGACCAGTGATCTTCACCGCCGTAGTCTTCTGACCTTCCTTCACTCATCATCACGCAGCAGCAACACTCGAGGCACCACTGTCACTCCGCTCCGCTTCGACCTCGCTACGTAGCTACAATAAAGACTGACTCATACATCGACTTGACGCCTTTCATTTCACGTCCCGACTCTGCCGATCCGGCCCGCTCCCTCAGATTTCCTAGATGAATCCAACCTTTTTCTTTTGAATGACGGATCTCCTACTAGAATCTCTCGCCCCAACACAAACCCCAGTGCAGTGGATCTCTCCATATGCTCTACTAATCTGGCACCTCTCTCCTCGTGGGTGGTGTCCTCCGACCCTTGCTCCAGTGATCATTTCCCGATCACCATCACTTATCAAACTTCTTTCCATTCAGACAAGTCCCATATTTCGACAAAGATTAAAACAAAACACACCAAATGGGACGAATTTAACTCACATATGGATAAGTTTATACAAAATTTACCCTATTCCGATACATTACCTGTCAAAGATGACTACGATAACTTCAAATCAAAGCTCGTAACTGCAATCAATAAATCAAATCCTCCCCCTAAAACCAAATCTCTCAAAAAACTCCCTCCGACTCCCTGGTGGGATGAGGAATGTTCCAAAGTAGTGAGAATTCGGAAAGCTAAATCTCTTTCCTATCGTCACAATATGACTATGGAGAACTATCTCATATACAAAAATGCCGAAGCCAATGCCAAAAGGGTATTGAGGTCAAAAAAAAGATCCGGGTGGTACAACTTCTGCAGTTCAGTATCTCTGAACACTCCAATTTCGGAAGTTTGGTCTATGATTCGAAGATTTCGATCCTCCTTCAGTCCAACATCTCCTCGAGCTTCTCATTCTAAATGGATAGACGAGTTCTTGGACAAAATTGCCCCCCCTTCTGTACCTAACTTAGATGAAATAACTCCAATCCACAACACTCCTATGTCTGATCATTGGCTAGACTCTCCATTCACTTTAATTGAATTAAAAAATTGTTTATCAACAGTCAAGGACTCATCTCCAGAGATGGTATACCTTATAGCATTATCAAAAATAGTAATGATAATGTTCTAAATCACTTTTTAAGCATCTTAAATAAAATCTTCCAGACTGGCATAATACCTGATGACTGGAGTTTTCAAATAATCATCCCAATTCTAAAATTAAACAAATCACCCAATTCTGGATCCAACTATAGGCCAATTGCTCTTTCATCCAACCTTAGTAAAATTTATGAAAAATTAATTAAAAACCGGTTAGAATTTTTTATCGAGAGTAATCATCTTCTCTCTCCATCCCAATTTGGATTTAGGAAAAAGAAATCTACACAAGATAACCTTGCCATCATCAGCACTGATATTAATTTATCCCTTTCTAACAAAGAAGTATGTCTTGCAGTCTTTATAGACATAGAAGGCGCCTTTGACAATGTTTCCATCCCAATTCTTAAAAAAAAACTTTTAGGCCTCGGCTTACCCCTCATGTTTGTCCAATCTATTCTCGATAGGAAAATTTTCATTGAGCTACCAGATGTTACTCCTCAGAGTAGGTCAATTTGGAAGGGTTTACCCCAAGGCGATGTATTATCCCCCTTACTGTATAATATATACACACACGATATGCATGTCACCATTCCCCCTCAAGTAAAAGTTGTTGAGTTCGCAGATGACATAGCTTTCTTCTTATCATCCAAAATCATTCCATCCGCCGTCAAATATCTTAATAAAGCCATGGATGCCCTTTGCACATGGCTCACTTTAAAAGATCTTGAACTTTCAGTACAAAAGAGTCAGTGTGTCACCTTCTCAAATCGTCATAATAACCCCCCTGTTCAAATTTTATTTAAAAATCTCCAATCCCCAATGCTTCCGAAGTTAAATTTTTGGTAGTAACATTTGATAGGAAACTTAAATGGTCTTCCCACATTCATAATATAGTTACTAAATGTGAAAAAAATTTAAATATTATCAGATCATTGACTGGCGTTTGGTGGGGTGCACATCCTATCTGCATTAAGTTGCTCTACAATGCACTTATATGAAGCCTTCTCGACTATGCCTGCCCACTTTTTAGTACTGCATCCAAAAATGCACTCAGTAAATTAGACAAAATTCAATCTAAGTCATTGCGAATAATAACTGGTGCGATGCAATCGTCGCCCATCAATTCCCTTCAAGTAGAATGTTCTGATCCTCCTCTTTATTTAAGGCGTCAACTATTTGCTGACAAATTTGTTCTTAAATGTTTAAATTCTAAAAGTCATCAGGTTATTCCCAGAGCCTCGTTGTTCAACGACTCAACTCATTCATCTACAATCAGAGCTCGAACTAAACCTCTCCCTGCCATCTGTAAAAATTTTCGCTCTCTCTCAGAGCTTCAAATTATCAAAAATGATCTTCTTCCTTTGTACAAATTATAATACAGTCACGTCACCCTATCCCCAACGATTTTAGAAGGGATCGGCATCCTTTAAGGTCATTCCAATCTCCCAGCCCTTACTGTCAATAATATGTTCAATGACATTATTTCTTCTAAATGGCCCAACTCTTCTCTTTTATTTACTGATGGCTCCAAATCTCCGGACTCTCCTAACTGTGGTATTGGTATTAACGTTTACCACAATAATTCTAATGAAAGAATATTTTATTCAATTTCAAACCAATTTTCAATATTTTCTGCCGAGTGCGTTGCGATTATTGAATCTCTCAAATATATAATAAAAAATAATTTTGAACATTCTCTTGTTCTCTCTGACTCTCTCAGTTCCTTACAAAAACTTAAAACCAGTCCTCTTCTTCATCCCGATGATCACTTTGTATGTCTTATTCGAGTATTGATAACCTCCATTCAAAGCTCTGAAAAAACTGTCACTCTGATTTGGATTCCTGGACATGTTGGCATAGTGGGTAACGATATTGCTGATTCCCTGGCAAAACAAGGAGCGTCTAACCCTACCGTTACCCTCGTAAACCATATTCCCCTGTCTGATATTTTTTCCATCATCAAAGATAGATCCCGCAATGTTTGGACAGAGTATTGGAACATTGCTAGTCAATCCAAGGGTGCCCGCTACGCCTCAATACAAAGGACTATCCCATCAAAACCGTGGTTTCAAAAATTCCCCCATTTTTCCAAAAAAGAAATTTCCTTACTTATTCGTATGAGAATCGGACATTGTTCCGTTTCTTCTCACCTTTATAAAATTCATGTGCTTGACTCCCCAGATTGTACGTTCTGTGGTCTAGATGTGGGAACTTTAGATCACATATTTTTTTGATTGTCCCTCTCTAAATATATATCCTCTCTTCTATCAAGCGTTATCAAAAATTGCCTCTCCTCCATTCAACATCTCATCTCTTCTCTTCTCTTAAGTCTGAACTCGACTCCAATCTTCCATAAAATTCTGAAATTTGCACATTTAAATATAATTAATACATAAATTCACCTTTCCTTTCTCTATAATTATAAATGATGGCCTAGAACACCCGTGAAGGGTGAAAGCCAGAAATAATTGAAAAAAAAAAAAAAAACATCAGTCAATACAATATATTATTCGAGGGGCTTCAGCGAGATTGGTCTGTGTTTGTTTACCGTTTCTAACGCAATTATAAACACTATCTCACCTCGTTTCTACCCCAGTATCGTATGGCACAAAGAACTTGGAGATCGGTAGATACTTTGCAACCCCGTTTATTATTCACATCCAAATACGGCCGTACCAAATCAATCAAACGTCTCATGTTGACTTTGGTAAATCTATATTTAGACCTAAAATCTCCTTCCGTAAATGCCGTAAATGGATCGTACCTTTTTTTTAACCTTTTCCGTAGTCGTGATGCACGAATGCCGCGAATACGGTCAATATTTGCCAAAGCTCCGTTCAAAACGTCAAGATTATCATAAAAGTTCACCATTTCGTCAGTTACAACGCACGGGGTACTGAGTTAACCCTGGTGATCGGGTGGTTTAAATTCTGACAACTACTACATCTCCCGTACAGCGACGCGGTAAGAACACGCGCATGCGCGCGATTAACCCACCATGTTGAGTAACAATTTCACCTTACCCGGTCTTACTCCGAGGTTGTATCTTATTTTGCGATAATGAGTAAGACTGATTGTGTGGTTGTGGCGATAATTACCTCGAGGTACCGTAGTGGAACTAAAACTATATTTGTAATTGTGTTGTTTGCCAGAGGTAAGTGATTGGTTTTCCTTCTTCCTTGTTATCCACTATTTTTCCATACACATATTATCACCCAATTCCAGCAAACACCATTTCGTTTAGTATTTACAGTCCATTTCCAAGTGCATCTGAAGCTGTAATTAGTAAACAGTTTCGGATGTAACAGTGTTGTTACCTCCCATTTGTTGGTTTATTTCTTGAGTGCGCTACTGAGAAGAGGAGATGTAATTAGTTTGTTGTGTTGTTCCAGTGCGTGAGAAGCGGGCCGGCATCCTGAAGCCGCAGGGCTCGCTGGAGCGCGCTCGCGTGGAGAAGGCCGCGCTGGTGCTGGTGGACACCCTGACCCCCGACAGCGCCACGCTCTCCGTCACCGACCTGTCTGTCACTCCTGATGGAGTCGACCACCAGGTAATTTAAAAAAACATATGTTACCAGGAGATATAGCCACTTATCACAATCAAGATATGTGGCTATATCTCCTGGTTCCACAGTATGTCTTCCCAGGTATCTGAACCTTGCTCCCATCAGGACAAGACAATGGCCCCATAGCTGAGTTGGAATCTCTTTACCATCGTCTTCACATTTCCTGCATCTATTGGTGTTTTCCACTCCCAATAGCTGAATGTCTCCTGAGATGGCAGTGTCCCGTTAGTAGTTCTACCAGTTCCTTCAGTGAGTTTCTGTTCGTATCGAGTAGTTGCCTAGTTTGTCTAGGGCAGCGATCGGCAATTGGTGCCCGCGGGCCAGATCCGGCAGGCGAAGTGCTCCCTTCTGGCCCGCAGGTCCAGAGAAGAGTGAGACTCTGAATGGGCCATTATTCCTTCCCACCACGCTTGGCGCACCATCCGTCACAATCATACATTTTTTTTCATATCTAATTCTTATGAAGAAAACATGCAAATGCAAGTTTTAAGAACCCGCAATGCCCGAATGGGATTCAATAACTACCACACTACTAACTTGTTGGTCGTGACACTTCAAAACCCCTTCAAATTTTTCTGTATGTTTCCAGGACACTGCCAGCAGTTGCTCCACGGTATCGCAGGACGGCAACATGTGCGCAGACGTGGGATCGCTGCTGGAGCCGCCGCTCGGGACGGAGAGCAAGGGGCGGCGCGGCAGAACCAACGTGGCCATGCAAGCCATCATGAGGAAACAGGAAGAGTCCAGCAAGCAGGTACTAGATGTTGAACTCAAGAACGAGTCGTAGAAATGATCCGTTCTTGTATGACAAATGTCAACCGTGTACAAATGTAGGGCGCAAGTTTTGCCTCATTCCTCAGAATGTCCATTGAAGTACCGGTAGAACGAGGACAGCATTATCACCTGACGCCTCTGCTTTAAAGATTGCAATCCGTTTGTTAACTTTTTCCACGTGATCTTAACAACAGTTGATACGGCAAAAAGCCATGCCTCACGCGCGCCCGTATCAGCCCTTGTTACGCTAACTTCGGCTACCGATATCACAGCGCTCCTATGTCACAGTTTTTTTTCCCGCTTGCTAGGACATTCGTGTAACTATCACGATGCTGACATCTTCAGGCATATTTCGAAACTAAAATTGTATTTCGTAAGGAACATCTATAATTAAGTGAATGTGTCCTCGTGCCTTTGAGTGCCATAGTTCACAATTTAGTCGACAGATGGCACTAGTAGTAAATCACAGTTTGCGCATGCGATTCAGATTGACCATATTGGACAACCGTCGAAAACATTTATTGTCGAGATCGCGCGTATTCTAAACGCTTTTTTGTGTTGTGAAACTGTGATTTTGACTTTATTATATGACAAAATCTATTCGTTTCGTGTTATTTTTGAGTGTTGAGTTTTAGAACTTGTTTATACGAATTAATAATAATAAGTGATTGAGGTACCACTTGTGTCTATCAACACAGAGTGTTCTGAGTACAAGCACGCGGATAAATGGCGCCGCCTTTAAGATAACGTGGGTATGTTTTATGTATGGAATTTAATGTTTTTGTTTTTATAAACATCTAGGAGTGTTTACAGACGACGATTTGGTTTCAAATTGTAGATAATAATCTCATCTGTTTATATAGTATGATAAATCATGCCATAATATGCTGTAATTTGACATAAAATTGGATGGATAGGTATTTGACATATGACATATACATGTACCGCGTATGGGTATTGAAAAAACGGAGTAGTTCAACGCGGGGAAAAGGTTAAGATAGTCTGCCAAATTCAACAAGGGCTGCACTTGCGATTTGTAAAGGGTCAGTGGTTGTGTACTATTCAAGTATCTGAGGCCCTGTACAGTACGCCCAGCTTCCTGGAAGCTAACTTGACCGTGTCAAGGCGAAACATTGCCTCGTTTCTCTATTCTCTTCATATTTTATACATCTTTTTATGTCTCTTTGGCTGTGAAGCATAGTTTATCACTGCTGTAGATAGTATTATGTTTTAATTGCTTCCAGGTAAAGTTTCTGACTCCGGTCACCACTCCCGACTCCATAGGAGAACCCAGCCAGCTGTCACCGCTCAGTTCCAAGGACACGGAAAAGAAAACCATCCTTCAGCCGAAGGTCATCAAATCCTTGGCCAGCATCCCTACGGACCGCAAAACAGGAGGCATACTCTCTCTGAAAGATAAATCTGCCGGGTACCCTCATCTCGTTCACATCGAAACAGCAGAAATCAAATCGGACGTGTCTAGCAGCGGGGATGATACTCAAACTCCTAAAGAAAAACAACTCAATATGGCGAGCCAACACGCCGAATTCGGTAAACATCTTCCCGGAAAGAACACCGCCACAGAAGTTAACCATAAAGACGATGGGAATGGCGCACCTTCTGCTGGATATGTTCCGTGGAGTGACGGTACATCGGCCGCTTCGTCCCATCCGAATTTCAGCGACGGACTGCAAAAAGACAACAGATTCGGAGCTCAATCCAAACAGAACTTCTCTTACTTTTCCGACGCTCAGAACAGCGGTAGCATTACGCTACCCGTCGTGAATCCCAAAGAGATCGACGTTCGTTCGGTCGCTCTCCAGCGACAGAAGAGCATTATAGCCGCCAACGAGTCTGCTGGGGATCAGTATAACAGAGACAATATGCCGCAGTATAATTACTGGTACGGATCACCGTCCAATCCCAATCAGCACGTCAGCCTTCCCCCGAGGCTGGCCAACTTGAAGAAGAATAAGAATATTCCCGAACATAATCCCAGAATGCAACAGGAACAATACCGATATCAAGAGGCCGGCTCGGGACAAGCGGCTCCCGCCTGGAATACAAACTCCCAGCAGCCGCAGACAACCTGGTGGAAACCCAGCAATCACGAGGCCAATTACGATTCCATGTATCAGCCACAGAATTCTTCTCGTCCGAATCAAAATCAAAACTATTCCAGCTACTACGGTACTTCTCCACAAAACACGGCCGGACACGACTTCCCAGATCAGCCCAACTACAATTATCAGCCCAACGCTATGCAAGGCCGGAATCAAAATGTACCATCGCAGACTAGCCCGAGGTATAATGCAGCTTATCAAGCCACCAATGCCGCATATCCCGCAGCCCAGAACTACGCTCCCTACAATCCGTACAATGCGGGAATGTATCCCAAGTTTGCATTTCCACAGCAGACTAAACCGTCCATGGGGAACGAGTACTGCCTAAGTCCGTATCCAAACGCGAGCCAATTCGGACTTGCGCAGAACATGAATAATCTGCCAGGTGACAACGCTACTATGGGTCAGTATCCGGTGGCAGATGGGAGACTCGGTGTGCCGCGTAGTATGAGTGGAGAAGCCAACAAGTCCACATTTGCGGAGGTGACTCCGGTAAAGGGAAGAAAGCGGGAAGGGAACATGGATGCTTACAAAGTAAGTTTTAAAATTATAAAATACTAGCTTTTGCCCCCGGCTTCGCTCGCATAGTATTAGGGGGGTTTCCACTCCATCTCCTCCACCTTCCCTATCCCCACTCCACCCCCCCTTCCTTCTCCCTACCTCTCCCCCCGCCCTGCCCCCTCCCCAATCTCCCCCCCTCTCCACCACCTTCTCCCCACCCCTTCCCCCCTTCCCCCCCTCACTCCCCCTAACCCCCCTTAACCTGTCACAAGCCATAAAAAACACGGAAATTCCCTAACAAAGCACGCCATTGAATTTTGAATTGAATGTTTTGTGGATTAATTTTGAGTTATCGTATATTTTATTGACATTCCTAGAACAATAAACTATGTACCAAAACAACATTACTTGCGTTAATTACGTAAATTAATAGGTTTTACGATGTTTTAGTCGAGGGACACGCATCAACTTTGACAGCTAGAATTTGCGGCAAATCTGACATTTTCATGTCACAGATAAAATCGTTTAAAAATATTCTGTGAATGAAATTTTTGCCCATCTTATAGAGTAATGTTCAAAGGGTCAAAATCGCAGACAAACATTTATTTCGAAATATTTTTTTCGCGCATGCGCACAAGCTGCTCGCATATGAGCGTCTCCGGCCGATTACAGGTTAACCCCTCCACCCCTCACCAAACTCCACCATATCCATTACGTACATTCATTCACAGCTAGCGTGCCACCTATTGCAATTTTTTTTATACAAATTTCATAATGCTAGAGCTCTGAGCTATAGCCTATAACTTATTCTGATGTATGAGCTATATTATTGTAAAGTTTAATTAAAATCCATTCAGTAGTTTTTGCATGAAAGAGTAACAAACATTCATCCATACATCCAGGCATTCATACAAACTTTCGCCTTTATAATATTAGTAGGATACTAACTGAAGTCCTAGGGTGTTACCCGGGCTGTATGCGAAGTTCTTCTAAATCAGATACAGATAGTAGTTTTTCTCTTATTTTCAACGTCACATTTGACGACCTCTGTGGTCGAGGTATAATGCTCTCGAATAGCATTTCTTTACCTGTGGTCCACGGTTCCCCGTGGGGTCCGCGAATATGTTTGTGGGGGTTCGCAGTCTCGTCTCTGGACCACTTAACAATAATAAATAAATGCCACCAAAACTTTAGTAATCGTTTCGGGATTATTTTCCAGTACCTGACAAAAATAAAAATTAAATATTGTACCCTTTCAACACAGGTGTTACTAATATCACTGGCTTGACAACGGCACAGAAAAATCATTCAATAGAAATATCTTGTGATTCAGTTTTGAAACACAATTTCAAAGAATCCTCTTTGTCAAGTTTTTGGGTGAATGTAAAGAAAGATTATAAGGAAATATCAGAAGAAGCCCTGAAACATTTACTGTTTTTCTCAACCACATACCTCTGTGTAAACGTAAAGGTGTTCTCTGCTCTTGTATATACTAAAAACAAATACACAAACAGATTACAAGTGGAATCCGATACGAGATTACAACTTTGTAGTAACAACAACCCGAATATCACTAATTTAGTTGTAAAAAAGTAACACCAACCTTCACATTAATTAATGGTTAATTAATGTGAATGTTGGTGTTGCTGTTGTAGTTTTTTTTTTTATATTTGTATCTAGTACTAAAATAATTGTCCGAAATTTATTGCTGTTTTTTTCTTTATTAAGAGGGTCCTTAAAAATTGTGCTTGATTTCCTAGGGGTCCGTGGCTGAAAAAGCTTGGAAAACGCTACACCCTTTACATATAAATTCAACTGAGGGGTGTATAAACAAAAATGCTATTATCCAGTAGCTTGTGTCGCTCTCCATAGAGAGAAAAAAAATGGCCTTATTTTTAAACTATTCGAAAACGTAAAAATAAATTAAATTATTGTTCACTATTAGGCCTCTAAAATGGCCGGAAGTTTTGATAAAAAATAGATTTCGTGATTTGGACAAAAAATAAAACAAAGGGTTCATATTTTAAACCAAACTTAACCCCTCCAAAATTCGCCATAGCCCTTAAACTGTCTCAAACGAAATGACATTTTACGAAAACTTTTTGTTATTACTGCTTCACAATTAAAGCTCTATAAATTAAACATTTCTGAACGTAGCCGAATAGTAAAAACTGTTTTAGAAAGGTTACAAAATAAGCTTTCAAATTATTATATTGCAAATAAATATTAGCATTTGTAAATATTAAAATTTAGAATGCAAACATTAAAAATAGGTAAAAATGACTCACATGATGTTTTTATGTGAAAACGGTACTAAAATCACAGATTATGTAAACAACAATATTTATTCTATTGTATATATGTGTAATAAACACTTTTGTCACCTCACTTTTTTATCATTTCATATAAAAATATTTAATAAAAATTAAAAATTAAAAATGTCGAGCGCGGACGAGCCGCCGGTAGTAAATTTGGGCGGGTAAATATTTTTGTCAAACACGCGACTGACAGCTGATTCCTGTTATGTATTTCTATAGACAACTTGATAGGGATGTAAAGCTTGATCTACTATCGACCTTTTACTTTTTGTTTTAGGGATGTAACACACGCGCTGACGTATAAACACGCTTATTGTACTTGACTGCTGTCCTATTTCTAACGCTTATATCTGCTTACGTTGCAGAGGGGTTAATTTTAATTCCATAACTGCAGTACAAAGAATGCACAATTTTTTTTTTTAAACATATGTGATGTGTTGGTTAAAAATATAAAAGGGGAAAATAACACTTTTTCTGAATAAAATCAGAATTTTTGTTGACTTGTTATTTGTATTCATAAACATTTTTTTTCATTTTTGTCAGCTGTACACATTTTTTAATAACAAACAAACGTTAAATGGTTATGATATTATAAATTATTAAGGGTCGGGTATCAAACCGCGCTGACGCTGCAGTTAGGTATTTCTTGTACTTGTAGACAAACACGGCCGCAGCTGACCGCCTGCGTCTGACTAGAGGAGATGTGGGTATACTAGACACTACGGACTTAGGAAATAAAAATACACTTGCCTTATAAAATTAAAATTTAGTTCCTACTATAATAATGGATACAGCTTAACATACTAAGAATCATATTGTGGAATAGCGTGGATAGCTCATAGATACATTTGCGCCTGGGTCAAACTGCCCATTCACTGCACTTAGGTATTTTTGGTAGTTGCAAACAAGCTCGGCTGCCGCGATCTACTGTGTATTTCGGTTAGATTCAGGCACGGCTGCTCAGCATTTTGATAAAATACGGAATAAAAATACACTTGCTTTGTAAAATTTTAATTTATTTCCAACATAATTGATACAGCTCGACAGACTGTAAATCATGCAAGGGCAAGGATACATAGACTTTTTTTAGCCCCTGAACCTTTACAGACGTCTTAGTTTTTGACTCAATGTGACATAGAATCTAATGGTGTTTTGATGTGGAAAAAATTTCTGGTTCATATATGGTTTGTATAATGTTACTAATTTTTTTATAATTTTACCAGAAAATAATGGGTGTGAATAAGTTACGACAACCAGTTTTTACTCTGTGTCTTAGAAATTAAAAACAGGTAGTTTTGTTTTTGAAAGTTTATTTATATGCATACAGATTTTTTTTAATACCTAGTAAGAAAGAATATATTTTACAATTTATCTTTGATATACAAAAAGTAGAACGAAGCACATTTAGAAAAAGACAGTCAAAAATATAAAGAAGTTCAGACAAATTTTTATAAAACAACTAAATGTTTTATTTTTATGTACCTTACAAAGTCCCAACTGTTATCAATCGCCTGGGGCCAGTGATTGGGGTATGTTGTGAGGCTGAATAAGGTGGGAGGGGAATAATATAGGGGAAGTACCTGGCTATTCAGATTTGGTCACCACACACGGCTAAAGCCATTTCAAGCAACGTTTCAATTCTGAATAGTGGTCTTACACCAGGTCGATACATAAAGTATCTTCCACTCTGTTTTTTTATAGAAGACTATTGAAAAGTTTTTTTTCTTTGTATAAAACACGCTGTAACTCGTGTTGTGCGTGTTACAGGTAAAATTGCAAATGTTATATGTAAGTTCAAAATAAATTAATTATTACCCACAATTATTATAGTTATTTCACAGCATTATCCAAAAATAACAAAGTTACTATTATATACTTGTTTACTATTATATAATTTTACAATTGAAAAATGTCCTCCACAACACAGGTGAATTCCTAGTGTGGAGGACATTATAGTATATATTTGTAATGTAAACTTATTAATTAAAAAAATTTAAAACAATACAGAGTGATAAGTGTTAGCTCCTCATTTATTCATAAGACTGTCATTTTGTAATAACATCATCCTTTCTCCAGGTCTATTATCGATAATTCTAAACATTCACAAAAAGTGTGGTAGATCATTCATTATAGCAAAAAGTTTATATGGAAGGCCATTACTCAGGCCGCTTATGTTTATTTAAAAAAAACTTACATGTTCACTGATAGTTTCTGTTATAACAACGTCATTTATATTGCTTCTGCTGCTTTCCTAAAACAACATATAAAATAAATTTATTTGTAATAATACAACCCAGAATTTACCCAACATCGAAATTCATTCGATTTATCAATAGATCTGACAGTCGTTGTTTTCAATAAAACTTAGTGACAATTTGAACGCAATCGGTAGAGAACTCAAAATGCTCGTCGAAATTATGCATTTTGACATTAAATTCGAGTTCGGTGAACCCCAAACTCCTTAAACCTGATTTTGAACCAAATCGTCAAAATACTTTATTTATTTATTTATTTGTTTATTAGGACATACACAGTACATTATAATACAGATTATAAGGTATGTTAAATTAAATTATTACATGGTTGTGTACCTATTACGTAAGTCCATAGAATGTCATTTGGTAATTACGCCTGAGATATGAACCGGTCTTAAAACTTAATTATTGAATGAATGAGTAATAATAACAAAAAGGAAGAAAAAAGGGGGGGGGGGGAGATAAGGAGAAATTTTAAAATCAAGAATTATATGCTCACTAATTGTAATTGACTGATTAAAGTTTAATGAAAAGTTAAGTGTAAGTAATTTAAAAAAAAATTATATCACGCCAAGAAATTTAATAAATTAGTTTTGTATGTTTGCAAGGAATCATGAAAAATGTCTAAGTGTAGTACTTTTACCCAACTTTTACTTAAGATATTCAAGATGGGTGCCGAAATTTTGCATTTGGACATTAGATCCGAGTTCAGTGCTCACCAATACTCCCATATACTGATTTTGAACCAGATCAGTAGAGAACACGATAAATTCAAGATGGATGCTGAAATGTTGCATTTGGACATTAGATCCGAGTTCAGTGCTTGCCAATACTCCCTAATACTGATTTTGAACCAGATCGGTAGAGAACACGAGAAATTCAAGATGGATGCCGAAATTTTGCATTTTGACATTAGATCCGAGTTCAGTGCACTTCTAAACGCCCGAATTCTGATATTGAACCAAATCGGTAGATAACTACAGAGAAATTCAAGATGGATGCCGAAATTTTTAGTTGTCAAAAAGCAAAATGACTTCAGTCCACCTTCAAACTACCTTTGATAGAAATCAGTAAAAAAATTAAATTTTGACATTATTACCTTATTCTCCTTTTCTTCCAGTGGGAGGGTCTATTTTTTATGGCACGGTAAGCAAGAATTCCTTTATTTTTACCCATTTTGAAGGTACCTGAAGTTTAAAAAAAAAAAATCTGTAAAACTGTAAATCAAGTTAAAAATAATTTATTAGATAATAATAAATATATTTTATTTCTACTTACCCGGTTACTGAAACACCTATCTCCTCAATGATTCCTTCAAAAATCGAATAAACAGCGAACAAAACTGCTGCGAAAAAAATATGCGTGCTCTCGCCTTGACCGCTATCTCACAACTGAATGAATTCTGTGAAATTCAACGGTTATATAAGACATCGCGCGGCGTATTATTTTGCCATACATTTTTGTATGGCGGAGAATAGTTGAAAAATTCAGAAAGTTTAGGCGAATTAGAATAAAAATCTAGATACACTGAAGTGCTTTTAATTTAATAGCTTGTTTTAACGTAATGTTTACTCTGAGATTACGGAAGGATTTTTGGTAAAAAATGTTTACAACAGGTTCAGGAGAGATAATCGCGAAGGTCTTTTTCAACGTTTTAACTAAAGTTGCAGTAGGTATAACTTATAGAATTTGTAATATTACAGTAAAAAAAATTTAATCACTAGTAACTTTACACATTTTTCTAACTACCCGTATATAATTTTCTAGTATTGCTGCTACGAGACGCGGATGCTACTGCTAATGCGGAGCGATGTTTTCCAAACCCGACCCTTAAGGTTATTTTAATGGTTAAATTGTTTCTGCTCTAAAAACAAATGTATTTTGAATAATCGAGGTTTTACAGTTCAACTCAGGTGAGTGGCATTTTTGAGCCTGAACATTTGTTAGAGTGGCGGTTTTGTTCTTCAACCAGCATGGCATGGCGGCCATATTAGATTTGCGAAGTACTTATACTTTATCTGACTCGTGATTGGTGCATTTCGAGAGTGACGTTATTGAACCTCACTAAAATTGGAAGAGAGGCGGTTTTGCATTTGACCACCATTTTAAAAGTAGATTTTGAATAAATTAGAGGCGTTTTTACTGTCCAGCCAGGGTCGCCAAAGTTGAGGGAATTATGTGGCTAGTGAATGATACATTTTTTTACAACAGCGTATATTTTTTTCAGCAGTACAATCCACCAGTAGAATCACCCGGCAGCTACTCGCTGTTTAGCGGGGGGCAGGAGGCCTGGGGCTCCGGGGCCCCTGCGGGAAACCCTATGGCCACTACACCGCAGCAGGTAAATCAAATATACCTTCATTTTTATTTATTTTTACATTAGCATTAACAGGAGGCCTTGAGGAAAATAATTTCCCTCAGGGCCTATGTCATCTTTGGGGATGCTGTGTGAAGGAGAAGAAGTTCTGGGAAGGAAAAGGTATGAGGGGTGGGCAGGAATCTGGGGGTCAGTCTATCCAGAAGTGACGGCGAACGAATTCATCCCTTCCAATGTGGTCCAAATCCCGCCGAGAGTCCTGCTGGAGAGGTCAAAAGATCTCCCTCAACCAGTCTCTCCCCATCCGGCCTGACATGCAGTTGGTGGGCAGACGCTTCCGCCGCCAAGATCCAGACAATCTTGACCCCATAAACCCGGGAACCCCTGCTAAGTCACCAAACGTAGCGAACCACTTGGGGTGACTTATGGTAGAGGCGTTGGTTATCCAATAAATGGTTCCCGGAGCGGCGGTACCCATATTCGCCTCAAGGCTTCCTGAATAGCTAGGTACTTCTCAACCATTTCCTACTCCCCCCCCCCACCCCACCTCTCTGCTCTCTTCAGTCTCACAAGATATCCCAAAAAAGGGATGCCATAATTCCACTGGTTCCAGGCAGTTGGGAATCTTATTCTGTGATTGTATAATCAATAGAAAAAAGTTGCATTGATTTAATCTTTTCACCGCGGCGGCTGACTAAAGTCATTTCATCAAGTGGCTCACACCGCGCGGCGGCTGACTTCAGTCATTTTCAAGTTTCGACTTCGTTTTCTAAGCACATGTATGCCGTATACGATCGAAATTTATATTAAAAATAAGAATATTCATTTGTGGTGCGACCTCTCTGAGAATGTTTATCAACTACTTCATTGTTTATCTTGGTAAATGAATAAAACCGAGAGCGCGGCCCCAGCCGCCAGTCACAGTTTTGAAAATGCGCGCGAATCTGATTGTCTCTTTCGAGCGGACCCCGTAGCGTATTAGTAATAATACTTGTGCGTCGATATCCACTTTGAAATCTACTTTATTTTTGGGTACATAATTATTTAATTGTTGTATTATTTAAAAATTGACTAATTCAATTTTAAAAACATCTTGTTTTGTGTGTTTACGTATGAATTTTAAAACCTTTTTTTTTAACAACACTCAAATTGTCGACACATGGCTTATCTGAAATTGATATTGAAGCAATGTTAGATTCGGAAAGTGTTTTTGAAATAAGTGAGGACTGATGACGATACAGATATTGTTTTTGTTGGGCATTATGAAAGTTATGTCTCAATCCCGTCAGTTCAGCCAACAACTTCTTCTGCTGAACCTTTGACTTTGCCATCTCAACCCAGCCGGCCCTCTAAATTCAGAAACCTATTCGTAATAAATTCGCAAAAATACCGAATATTTTCTGCGTAAACCTAATATTTGCGGTTGATTGCCGCCGTGACCGATTCTTAAAATTTAGATATTCGTAGTAAATTTGTAAAAATACAATATATTTCCACGTAAAACGAAATTTCCGAAACCGAATCCCATCTCGGCCGCCCCACCAAATTTAGATACATATTTGAAATAAATTCACAAAAATACCATATTTCCGCGAAAATCGAAATATCGCACCGGATTTCCTTTGCAGGCGGCCTTTCTAATTCGGGAATTAGAAGTAAATTCGTAAAAATAAAAAAATATTTCTGCGTAAATCGAAATTTCGCAGCCGAATCACGTCGTGGTTGGCCCTCTAAATTTAGATACCCGTTTGATTCACAGAAAATACGATATTTCCGCGTAAATCGAAATTTCGCGGCAGATTTCCGTTGCAGGCGTCCATTCTAATTAAGATGTTCATAGTATTCGTAAAAATACCCACCATTTCTGTTTAAATCAAACATTTGTGGCCGTTTCCATAGAGGCCGGCCCTGTGAATTCAGATATTTCGAGTAAATTTGTAAAAATACGGTAAATTTTCTCGAAAATAGAAATTTGCGGCCGATTTCCGCCGCAACCGGCTCTTTAAATCCATATAATCGGAGTAAATTCGTAAAAATACGGCATTCCGGTGTAAACCAATTTAGATTTATAAAATAATAATACGAATTAGGTCGATATCAACCGCATAAATTAACGTTTTACGGCGATTTACTGCCGTAAAATGTCGATATTATTAATGCAAATTTATCAGTGAAAACAATATAAAATAATTTCACAACATAAATATCAATAAAATGTTAACTATAGAAGTATCTATAAACTAAAACCATAGCATCTTTTAAAATTCGATAAACTTAAAATTGATAACGTTATTATCAAGCTCTGCAAGTATTTTAGTGTGTATTTTTGTTACAGCTGTTTCAGTTTACAGTTTGAAAATGGTTTTGCAAACATTATAACATTATCAAATTAAATTTTAATTAAATTAAAAAAAAAAAAACTAAAAATTAAATGGAGTTCTACGAATTAAACACAAAAATAATTAATAAAAATAGAGCATCGGCGCAGTGGCCCTTCTTGACGCGTCTCGTATTTCACTACACGAGCAAGTAGGTAGGTATATATTACGTCATACGTTGCTAGAAGCGGCCATGTTAGAGATTGCTTTGTTTGTTGATATTCACGGCGTGTTTATATTAACGCAATTATAACGTTATCTTCATTTCAGTTGATCTCAATTGAATGTTTATTGATACTTCGATATTGGAGGATGATGTTATCAAGATTTATTAATGTTTTTAGGATTAATCCAGACAATGATTTTGTTTTCTAAAAGGGTCTATGTAAAAATGACATTCGAAAAAGAAAGTGCCGCGTGGGGACGACTGCTTAGGTATATTTTTTTAGCGGTTAAAAGGTTAAAAATGTTTATTTTTCCCTTTTTCAGTCCCTTTGGTCCGGCCCTGGTCCGTCTCCGCTAGAAAGACTCTTGGAACAACAGAAGCATTTCAAGTACCCACCTAACGAATGAGGGAATAATTATTCATCTACTTTGTGATAAATCCATGGAACTCGCAAAAATGGCAACATATTCATCTACTTTGTGATAAATCTAAGCTACTCTGAAATGGAACTCTTTTTCAATAAAGATGCATTCATTTTACTGTTACCAGCCAAAAAAATCATAGAATGTTGCCACTGCGAAAAAAAAGTGAAGAATATTATTCAATGAATTTAAAAGTACCAATTTTGTTCTACAGTACTTACTTGAATTGAAGGGTGAGATTTTCCTCAAGACTTCAAAATTTTAATTTTTCTTATGACAGTTTTGAATTTATTTTGAAAATTTGAAAACTAATTTTGGGGAGATGGATTATTATAAATATTACTCAAATATATAAAATAACATGTTGACGAACAAAAATTTTTAAAAAAATGGTGGATGAGATTTATCAATGTTAGTGGCAAAACTGTATTGCATATCAGTAAAAAAATAGTTAATATGTGATACGCTTTTTTTAGAAATCTTGATGAGTTATAATATATTATGAAGAAATTTTATACTGAAAGTAAATTTGTGTTTATGTATTTTTTATTTATGTAAAATTATATTATCAGACTGCAATGTTACATTTAAAACATGCTCTGTTGTTTTGGTACACCTGGATAAAAAAAAACATGATAAAAAAAATTGTTTTAAAATTGGCTTGTTGTGGAAAGGGTATGGTTGAATATAAGTGTTCTTTTTGGTACTTAGTGACCCATCTAGGTAATCTTATATCAATGCTTTTAATTAAAAACACCTATGATAAGGTAAAAAAAAACTGTCATTTTATTTTGAGTACATAATAATATTTTTCATTTCAGCAAGTTTTGGGTTCTTTCGTTTGGTATAACTCTATTTTATACGCAAACTATCCGCCAAAACAAAACAAACTAATTGTTGAAAATTTTATTCTGTTATTTAAGTCATTAGATTTTATTTCACTTTTTGACGCAGAATTTGAATGTTTCTTGTTAATAAAAATGCCTTCTTTACAACAAAACACTTTGTCCTTTATTTAGACTAGAAACTTATAAAAGTGTGTAGGACAGTCAGAAGACTAATGCTGTCAAAATCTCTCTGTTGGTAGAAACTTAACTGTCAGCTCACCTCGCTTATGAACTGGAGGGGCAAACCTGTATACTAGAGACATCTCTTGGAGAACTATATAAACTCTACGATCTACTAGCACTAGTGCCATCTATGCTTCGTAACTCGAACTATAATAATGAGTTTGAATCACAATTGGTAAAAAACCTTAATGTAAGTGTTTTTTAATGTTGCAAATTAGATGGGAGAACCTTTATGCCATAATTTGTTAATGTGGATGCCAAAATGGTGAAAAAAGAGGGAATGGATGGATGGACTAAATAAGATGTGGGTGCGTGTGTACATAAGTCAACATGCTTGTTTTATGTATGTGTTTTAACCCGTCTGCTTGGTTCAATATATTCGCACCTCACAATCTGGAAGCCTCAGATTCACGCGAAAATTCTGTAACCATCACTTTGGATCGAGATTGTAAAATACCCATGCAAGATAGCTTTCATATTTCAAAGACAATAAGAAGCATTATTTTGTTATTTTTCTGGTTAAAAGAAAAAATACATATGTTTGCATGAGAGGACGAGAGATATAAAGCTTTTAAAATGTAAGGTCGCTCGGGACGTTTTTGGTCTTATGAAAGTATAATGCGATTACGTGTTTTGGGATGTATTTATTCCTAAACAAGCAGACGGGTTCAAGGCAATTTAAAGTATTGTAATTGACATGCCCACCGGGTGTTCAATACTTTAAATTTTTTGGAAAAATGCTAAAAATGAAAAATAAATTTATGTTACAATATATATTATTAGATAAGCAAAAAATCTGATGAGCTCCGTAGCATATTAACAGTGCAAATAAAAATTAACATTTTATATAAAAAGACTTTACCCAATAAAGGCTAGGAACTTTGTAAATCTAATCAATAACGGGTTTGAATCTTGCAATCATATATAAAGATAACAGCCAATAATATGTGCGTTAAGAAAATGAAGATAATGTTGGTAGTTCTTAGTCGAAGTGTGATACAGTTAAAAGTGACCGAATTGGATAAAGACACCTTAGCTCAGTTAGTAGAGCATTTGCCATGTAAGCAGAAGGTCCTGGGTTCGAGTCCCAGAGGTGCCAATATCTTTTTCTGATTTTTCTGTTTCCATATTTTCTATTGCGTTTCGCTAATATTGTCTTCATTTAATTAAAAAATCAATTACCCTTTTACTAATAAACGTATAAACAATCTGATAAACAATCACTTACAATACATTAACCTATTTAAGACGAGCGTCATGTATACATGCCAACCGATCGCATGCCTAAAAGACGAGTATCATCTATATATGACGTTGTTATAATTGTTTAGATAATGAAATGTTTGATTGTTGGATTTGATTTGTTATCTTTTGAACTGTTTAGATTACAGTCTTTGAATGTTTTTTAAGTGACACTGTATTCAATTAAAATGAGATTTATAAATTGCGAAAAATCTGCCCGTCCACGGGTATTGCACATTCTTTAACGACATTGTCGTTAAAAGTTTAATGATCGTTTATCAGTTGTGTAAAATTTAAAACACTTTTATTAGTAAGGTCCCAATGTTGAACTATGTAAATTCTTACTACTGAACGATTGTACATTCTTTTGAATCTGATGTCTTAATTAACCTGATCTGTCGCATATGTGATTGCAGATGTGAAGTCACATATGCAATCTATTTCACTAAAACATTATATAATGTTGTGTCAAAATGTGCACGAGATGGGATGGATTGCGTTGAAAAGGTTAATTCATGTATAAAGATTCAAACATATGCTACTTTACTTTCAGGCAAATGCTCTGTAACAACTGAGCTATTCTGTCTATTTCTATGTTTAGCATCTGCATTGTCTTGTACATAAAAAAGTCAATCAATAAGGGGCAATCGCATTTAAAAAAAAAGTACTTTAAATTTTTTATTGTTTTGTTTATCTCTTGAGGAAAACTGTTTTATCTAATGAAACGAGGAAACCTTGTGAATAAATTTGTTTAAAAACAATGGTTTCTTCTTTAACCTTTAAACGCTCATGCGCCGTGTGCAATAAAGGTAGCCCACTGCCCAAGCATTTTTTGTGAAATATTCGCACCATAATCACCGGTTCCGTACAGGACCGTTGGGCAAATCCGCAGTACCGTAAGGGTCCATCGCGGGACCGCTGGGCGTCTAAAGGTTAATACTTAAATTATAACAATAAATATTGTAGAAAGTGACTGTTATTATTATATAATAATAATTTAAGTTGTGTACAGTTACATAATAAGTGAGTGTGCCGGAAATTATAGGAATTACTGGCCTCGTAAACAATATGAAAAGTTACCACATAAAGATTTCTCCATTTTTATTTGTCGACGTGTACTGACCTAATCTAACCTCACTTATTTAGTCTGAACTTGAAGTAAGTGGTTGTGTGGCCCATATTCATATCCGTTTATACTCTATTTTGTAAAATAGTTAAATAAGTCGTACTTTTGTGTATTATTGATTGACGTAGACTTCAGATACGGACCGCTGGGCGTCTAAATGTTAAGGCAGAAATCTGACTGCATGACAATCTCTGGTGTCATGAATTTTGTACATTATTTTACGATCTGGAATTTGTAGGTGCTGATCAGGAGCAATCTACCTTTGATATGTCGATTTTATTTTATTTACATTAACGTCGCCATTAATAAATTTTTTTACTAATTGAAGATTTTTTCTTTTGGGGAAAAAGTGAGTTCTGAGATATTGCCTGTTAAAACATTTCATTTGTCTGTAATGAGCATATACACATTGTATAAATTAATGTTTAATAAGGTATTTAAATCTGTAGATGACACATTTTATGTATTTTAATAAATTTATTCATTGCATCAGCCACACGCAAAGATAAAAGTGCGCGCACTAATTTGTTGAACCATGAGCGCTTATGAATTGTACCGTCACATAATGCTATCAAATATTTCTTCCAATGGTAGGAGAGGGGGTCAGATGAATTAGAAAGCTGCCACGAAATGCCATTTCTTTGTACTGAATCTATCAACTTGACTGCTGTCATCCGCCTGTTTAGGTAGCTCCGTAATTAAAATAACCCCCTCTCCTGTTTAGGGCAGATAGGGGTTCGCATAACTTTTCACATATCGCCTTGGCAGCGTTTATGGCGGATTACATGGAGAGAGTTATTGTGCATGCTATGATCTTTTATCTTTGCATGTGGCACCTATCTTAGTTTTGAGTACAACAAACATAAAAGAAAAAAAAAAGTAACTCCATTTTTCCATAAATCAATATTTATTTGCAATTTATCTTTGTGTTGCCATAAAATCGGTTTATTCAGAGTCAGTTTCACTGCTGAGTTTATCAGGGTCATCTTCATTAGTGATTGGATAAAACTGCAATACATTTTTCAGCCAATCACAGAAAAAGTTTAAATAATGACAAATATTCCAAGTCAGTGCCTTCCGCACAAGCCGTCAGTTTTAAGTTGACTTGACTTGACCGTTATACTCGAAAGATATTGAAATACAAGAGATATGCGATGATGGCCGCCCGACTGTCGGCGGTCTGCCATCTAATGGGAATAGTTTGAATACGGAAAGAATTCTTTCGTTTAGTTGTTTTTTGAAGGTGTGCAGAAGTATTGGTTAACAATATCGGCGACGCCAGGAAACACAGTCCCACCCAGTAAAAACTACCGATAGCACATCTCTTAAATTTCAATATCTTTAATTATACTGAAAATATATAATGCGCCATAAATAAACCAATAATGCGCGCGCTATCAACTATCCTTCTAGGCCTTGTACTGCCATCTGTGGTTGAGATTTTAAAACGATTTTTGGTGTGAACATAAATAGATATACGGCGCGTAATTTGAATAGATTATTTTGATAATGATGTTTTTCTGCATAAAGACTTAATTGTTCAATGAGAAAAAAGAAATTAAGTGTTAAATAATATAAAAACCCCTTTGCGTAAAGAAACTCAATATAAGAAAGTGCTCTTTTATGAGATAAAGGGACCTTTTACACTGTTTACCTTCCCACTACGAAATTAGTCCTTAATTTATGTAAATCTCCAAGCGCTCTATTACTAAATTACCATTGTATTGTGAATATAGCACTCTAAAATTTAATAAAATAAGGTGTTACATTTCTTTCAGAGCATTGCTACTCTATTTCTTAAAATAAAGCACGTTATCAAATAACAGCACTCTTGTATGAAATTGAGTGTCATTTTTGTAATTGATGAAGCGCCTTTGTATAAAAACACCCTCTAACTTGAAATAAGCACTGTCCTGTAAAATGGAGTGTCGATTTTGTAATTGATGGTGTGCTTTAACACAAAGTAAAGCACTCTTTTATATTATATAGTGTCAGTTTTGTAATTGATGAAGCGCCTTTATATAAAAATGTCCTCTAACATGAAATAAGGACACTTCTGTAAAACGGAGTGTCAATTTTGTCATTGATGAAGTGTTCTAACATGAAGTAAAATAATGGAGTGTCAATTTTATCTTTGATGAAGTGCTCTAAACATGAAGTATATTAATGGAGTGTCAATTTTATCATTGATGAAACACCTTTACAGAAAAAGTGCTCTGGCATACTCTTTTATAAAAGGAAGTGATACATTCGTATTGGTTCCATGCCAACTCAGAATCAAGTCAACTCAACACATCTTTGAAAAGTCATTAAAAGCTACAATTTTTTTTTAAAAAAGCAGCCCATAACCTTAAAGAGGTTCTGAGTTGATTTTATTTTGAGTTGTCCGGTCACCATTTGTATTATATACCAAAAGAAGCCCTATTATAAAATAAAGTGTAATATGTATTACTTATTTTTATAGTTTTGAAGTATTTTTTCTCCGGTACCTTTTCTTCGATAATAATGAACGGTTTCTGATAAATAATAATAGTATGGAACTTTGTCGGTTATGAAATAAAATGGATGTCTGTTATATCATTGTAATCAAGTTACATACCCACTTTGATTAAATTTAATGTGAAATAAGATAAATGGAAATGCATTGTATGTTATTATGTATTTATTATAAATGTTATCTGTGTTCGGTGTATCTAATAAAAGCAACGGTTTTGCAAAAGTTTGTTTTATTTTTGATATTCCGAAATTGTTAGTGGAACAATAAATTTTCCGAAAACAGATAAATTTTATTTCTGCAAATTGTTTGTTTTTAATTTTTTTATCTCGAGTCTCGATCAGAATCAAATCTATTAGTGATAAAACCACTCCGACCTATTAGCTTGTTTTCAAGCTACCTACATCACGGCCATATGTAATAATAATAATATTTTTTTATTAATTTCTTACACCATTACAAATTTTAATTTATTACATGTAAGAAATAACTCCATACAAATATTTAAAAAAAATTGTTTACAAATATTTTATACATAAAAAAAATTTAAAGAAATATATAGCAATTTAAAAAAAAAATCTCAGGCAGTGGTGAAGATTTCGTCAGTGTGGAGAGGCTCTTTCAAGAATCAAAAGAATTTCCCTTTTGAATCTCTCCTCACCGATGCCAAATATATCAATATCGGAGGAGATTTGGTTCAGGAGCAATATACTCCTCCCTACCACAACCGTGTTTTCACAACCGTGTTATAAAATTGTAATATTATGTACGAACTTCCTTCTTCTTCTGGCGCTAACAATATTAATATTAAAATACGGTATAAAATAATTTGTAAAATGTGTAGAATAAAATATCTATGTATGTATACATGTATATATAATATCCTCAAACTGCTTCGACTCTCTTTCTCTGTCTGTACCTATATCTGTAGAGTTTTGTTGATCACTTGGTAATATTAGATACCTGGCAAAACTAAAAATATTTATTGTTGTATGTAAATACCTATTTTAATTGTAAATCTCTAATTTTAAGTCACGGTTGCAAATATTTGTATGTCACCAGTTTTAAGTCAGTAGTAATAAGTCTTAGTTGTAAGTCACTAGCTACATATAAGTCTTAAATGTAGGTTCCTAGTTATAAGTTTGAATCCTAGTTGTAAGCCTATCGTATTCATTTTATTTTATTGTATGCTTATTATATGTACAGCGCCCTTGAGATGATTTTTCATGAAAACGGCGCTTTATAAATCAGCCAAATATTATTATTATTATTACCGGGAGAACCATTGGCAGGTTAGTCCTACAGGCAGGAAGATAGAATAATCTATGATGGTGCTGTCTAAGATAGTCATCTGGAACATAGAGACTCACGCTCCAAAATGGCTGAGTTCTCAATATAGCCTCGCAGCAGTCTGAATAAGTGGGTTGCGGCATACCCCTCTCTTCTGAGCTGCAGGGAGTGAACTCCCAGCATGCCCAGAAGAAAGTTCGTCGGGTAGAGCCATGGAGAGTGGCCATACTCCCTCATGTACAGAAATCTTAGAAACTTTTTTTGAACCCTCTCCAACATGAGGGAGCACCCCATCCATAAATAAACCAGTCATGTCATGTGCAGTCATACCCCATCTCATGAGGATTCCAGATAAGTGAACCACTTTCCAGCCTACTGCGGACCAGGGAGAAGTATAAAATCTTCAGAGCACTCTTCAGCAAAACTCTGATGCATCGGAGAACAAAACCTAACATTTTTACACTCCTTCGATATGAGAACGAAATGTCAACTTACTTTCATAAATAATCCCAAGATCTTTTAAATTAATGTATGAGGCGTACCTGAGTTATTAAACAAAGGCACAAAGTAGACAAAAAATTGTTTCTAGTTTTGGAATAACTTCTTCTTGCGCCCTGTCTATTCCGGATGTTAGCTATGCGGACTTTGTTTACTGCGGAATAACTATAGAGTTAGCAATTGATTTTAAGCCTTTACACAGTGTAGAGTTTAACTCAGATGGATTATTTGGCAGATGTATTTTACATCGGTCCATGAAAACATTTCTCTAGTAGCTCCTTACATTATTATGACAAAGATATTCATGAAATAATCGAAAATATACAATCTGTACCAGGTAATTCCTAGCCTTCTTTTTCCTCTCCCGCACCCTTCAGCCTCACAACATTCCTCAATGTGTCCCTTTTGGTACTTAGTAACCTTAGGCAAACTGTATCCATGCTTTTAATTAAAAAAAACACCCATGATAAGGCAAAAAACTGTTATTTTATTTTAAGTACATAATAATATTGCCACTTCAGCTAGTTTTGTGTTCTGTCGTTTGGTGTAACTCTATCTTATACCAGTGGCGGCCGCTGCCTTGAGAATGTGATGTTCACTTTTTTTTTTTACATGAATACCACACAAGAGTCCAAACTGCTCCTGTCTGGAGCCAGTGGGACTATGGCATCCCCAATTGGGGTATGTTGTGAGGCTAAAGATAGAGGGGAGGGGAAGGAGATAGGGAAGAGGAAGGTGGGAATAGTACCTGGCTATTCAGATATGGTCACCAAACATGGCTAACGCCATTTCAAGCAACGTTTCAATTTTGAATGTTGGTCTTACACCAGGGCAATACTGAGAGTATCTTCCACTCTGGAACGTGCTGCAAATATACTATATATAATTTTAAATGAATCAATTGTGAAATAACACAAATTAATCAAATAAAATTTATTTGCCACGCCGGGATTCGATCCCGCGACCTTCGTAATGCTAGTCAAGAGCCTTACCGCTAGACTATGCCGGCCGTCAGACAATCCGTAGGTATCTACTTATGACAAGAAATTATTAATTAGGAATTTTCAATAATTAATTTATTTTCAAACACACTGTTATTTCCTCTTTTATATTCAACACTGGTTGCACTCATTTTTGTAATAAAATTAAATATTAATAAATTAGGTTGTTGGTATTTAATATAATCAATATAAAAAAAAAAACAAAACAATGACAATTATCACATCACGTCAAGCGCGCGCCGCTAGACTGCGCTAGATGCAAACTGATCTATGTATGATCTTCGCCGAAATTCGATTGTATTCGTGTCACCTCGGGTCATGGTTCTGGTCAATGATTGACCGCCAATCGGTAAACTTCGGCAAGAATCGGAATATGTTGGGTGGGTGGCACACCAATTGAAGCCAAATTCTGATACAAATATTTTGAAATGATTAAATTAGAGATTCTATAGATTTAAATTAGAGAAATTAAATTAGAGATGTGTTTAGTCTTCAGTAAGTAAATAAAGTAAATTTATACATTATAATTAGCCAGTGCTGCACACAAACACACTGTGCGACCAGCCGCCCTTGTCTTATACGCAACCTATTTACAAAAAAAAAACCAACCAATTATTCTTCTATTCTTTGGCACTAATTATTGTAAGTTTTAACAATTATTATAAGCAATAATTATCACCCTGAAACACTCATCCACATTGAAAAATCTTCCGAGAAAAGATACATGACGCCAACGGGACTTGAACCCGTGCCCTTCTGATTGCCGGTCAGCTGCTCTCCCAATTGAGCTATGGCGGCTTATCTTATACCCGCCAAATGATTCAATATATACTAGTGTTTCATTCAACAATTACTGCTTATTATATTTTTTACCTGAAAACAAATTTTTGAGTGAAACACTAGTATATATTGAATCATTTGGCAGGTATAAGATAAGCCGCCATAGCACAATTGGGAGAGCAGCTGACCGGCAATCAGAAGGGCACGGGTTCAAGTCCCGTTGGCGTCATGTATCTTTTCTCGGAAGATTTTTCAATGTGGATGAGTGTTTCAGGCTGATAATTATTGCTTATAATAATTGTTACCCTTTGTGCTATGCATAAAAATCTTGTCTTAAACGTTAATTTAACAATTAAAAATAATAATTATTGTAAGTTTTATTCTGTTATATAAACTCTCATCTGTCGCAAGCCTGCCGGTAGACTAACAATTTTTTTTTGCTTTTTTTTAAAATGCGAATTTAACCCTTATGTATAACTAGCAGACCCGGCCACACGTTGCTGTGGCTAACGAAACACAACGCCATTACCCAACCTTTATAAAATCCACACCACCCGCTTGCCAGCTGCCTGAATTGAATATTTGAATTTTTCAGCTTTTCTCTGCTATAATAAGCATGTATTATACATATAAACCTTCCTCTTGAATCACTCTATCTATTGGTGAAAACCGCATGAAAATCCGTTCCGTAGTTTAAGAGATCTATGCGCACATACATTTTGAGCGACTTCATTTTATACTATGTAATGAAGAAACTGTATGAAGGACAAGTTCAGAATCGCATGAGCCAATATTAATCTAGGACCTAGGTACTATTTGATTATTGTAGCTACTCAGAATTATTTTCTATGAAATTTGCGGTGGCTTTTAGCAGCTGTCAATGTTTTCAAACGAGTATAAAGGTCATTATTTCATTGAAAACTCCTTTGAATTATATTTGTTCATGTTGGGTATGTATTCAGGTTTGTGTAGAAATAATAAAATCAGTTTATATTTGTATGAATATATTTTATGACAATTATTTCCAAAATGGGTGATTTTAAATTATTCTTTTTTTTAGTTAACTATTCTGGAAAAAGTTCTACTACGTGACCCGTTCAGGGGGGGGGTCTTCAAAATACCACGCTTGGTACAAATGAGCGGCGGGGGGCTTAGGTTTTTAGTCACCAGTATTGTTGGTCACATAGTATTGGTACGTTCCCATATCTGTAATTCATGAATAATAAGATATCGTGGGTATTCTGCGAAAAAGCATTAAGTCAAAAATTTGCTGATTTGACTTAATAATGCAATTTTATCATTCGGTGGCCACTCTTTAGTCTACGAAAACGCACTATGTCCTACCTATAATACTTTTCGAGTTATTATCTGAACTAAGTCAATTACGCATAAATCTTTTCAGCGAATGGGCACTAAGGGACTTCGTGCATATTCCTTGGCTAGTTTTGATACCGTAACGTGATATATAATTATGATTACACCGTGTGAAATAGCATTAAGTCAGACTTAATGCAATTTCGTTGAAAGATTTTTGTGTTTATCCGCGGTATTCAAAATCTGACAGTTGTGTTTAAGATAAGTTTCTCGCTGACTAAATTGAATATTATTCACAAAAATGTTGTCAAGAGCGGTAAAAATAATAATATGAATTTCTTTAGGGTAAATTGCCTAATTAAAAAAAATCATTTCTCATTATTGAAGTCCGTAATGTACGTAGGGGTGGGCGACAAGAAGTCATTGCTCAGAGTTGTGTGATATCAAAATTATATGATATCACACAACCATATCATATTCCAAGAAAAAATATTTGATGGTTTAATGTGATAAAAAAATTATGCCACTTGGGCTTTAAAGTTGGAACGCTTCCATTCCTTCTGTCGACGACAGCGAAATAAATGATGATTATATTAATATAGCGGATGAAAATCAATTACATAAAACAACTATTTTGTAAAAAAATATGTATTATTAAGAGGAATATAAACGCTAGAAATATTTCGAATCTCTTGCCTGCAACATTTTTAAATCGAGCGTCTTTTTGCATGAGGCAAGTAAGCGAAAAAGTGGTTTTTATTTATTTTTTTGCATAATTTTATAAGAACGAAAAAAAGTTAGAACATGGAAAACCTCAAAAATAGCCTTAGCCATAAAGGGGTATTTTTAAAAAATTGTTTCTAGTATTACTTCATAGTTAAGTCATAAAAAACTTTTTTTTTGGTGGTTTACGCTTATATTTTTTGTTACGTAAATAATAATTTTATTGTAATTACAATACATAGAAAAGCTAGTAAAAGCTTCAATTTATATGTAGCATATTTTTTAAAGTTCATATTGTAAGCTGATTCGTCGTAAAGATTAATCAAAATAGTATCTAAATAGGATTTCACGTGTATATTCATCTTAAAATAAAAATGTTACACCACCAAACTATTTTTACTTCGGTGCTTGCAATATTGTATCAGCGAAAAAGCATTAAGTCACGCAGTCTTCTATTTAAAAAAAAAATAAGTATGAACTTTTCAGTTATTTTTAAATAATAAGTACAGGCATAAGTAGACAATACAACAATCTATTATACTCTATTCGTCCTAGTCCTGGGTCGATCGTGAAAGACCTGATCGTCGAAACCCGCTCACGAGCCACCAAAGAGCGAGCGGGTTATTTATTCGTCAGCACCCGGGTCTTCTGGGACCCGTGAACCGCGACACACTCCCGCAACCTACCAACTACGACACATTTCTGCACCCCGTGACTCACGGACCGATCGCCGGGTGCCCGTGTGGCGAGTGGCGAGACATGTTAGCTCCCGGAACTCTCGAACTGCAACTGCGACACACTCGCTCGCCGATTGGCGATCAACACACACACGTGCGTGACGTAACAGTATCCTGCTTCCTGCCGTGTATCACGTCATAGCGGGATTGTTTAGTAGATTCGATTTTTGAATATTCGACTAGACACGGAGACGTTTTTAATAAGAGCGTATCTTGGTATTGTTAATCAAAGTGCTAAGTGCTGTTTTCATTTTTCGTGTGGGTGTGAATGTAATAGAAAATAATTGTGCATTGTAATAGAAACTATAAACTGGTAAAAGTGTAAAATGTCTGACCTTAATAAAAAGAAATTATAATGCATTACAGCTTACAGCTAATTTACTTATTTAAATTCTCAAAAAAAGCTTCAGAACAACACGTTTTTTACAAGGTTTTTATATCCTCCAAAACATGATAAAACATTGTTTTTTTAACCCCTGAAGCATGTCTTTTTTAAAATTTATTTCTGGGACCTGACATTACTAGTTACAGGTGTGAGCTGTGAGAGAACGTTCACACAATTATAACCTGGGTTTCGTGTCGCGTATGACTTGACCGGGCTGGGCGGCGAGCGTCTACCGCGCGGCGCGCCCGTAGAAAGTAACTGGGTGATGAGTAATCGAGTTTCGTATTTTGTGTCGCGAAAAGAGCGGGTCTTCGCGACCCGCTCGTGACGCCAGTGGGTCGTGAGCGACCCGGGTCGTGTAAAACGATCGATCGACCCAGGACTAATTCGTCCCTATAATGACTTCAATATATTTTTAAAAGGTTAACTTTACTCAAACTTTCAGATTCAATTATCTCGAAACTAGTATTTTTGACTTAGTGCTTTTCCGCAGTAAGCCCACGATATATTATCCGGTAAACAGAAAACAATCGCTTTGTTTTTATCACAAGCTCATTTTCGCGCGATTTTTCGATATACATACCATCCAACTTTAAACAGGTTAATAATATTTTGTGATTTTTCATAGGTACTAAAGTAAATGTTAAATAAAAAACCGCATTTATTTCACAGATATTATATTTTCATTTTTGATATTCATGATTTAAAAACAAATTTATTAAAATACCATGTTAAAATCACAATAAAATTAAAATATTGACAACAAAAGAAAAAATATAATTGTTCACCTTGGAAAGGACTACAAACACATTATAATATACACTAGAAATGTTTTCCGTGTAGATTTGAATGGAAACCGATGTCGCCACTGACCTAATACTTGTTGGTTCTAGCCCATTTAACAAGCACTCTGTCTCTCTTACACTGGCTGACACCGTATATTGCCATTATATTCGAACGAAACGAAAATTTCGTAATGATGAAAAATAAAATTATATTAGAAATTTAAGCAAAGAAAGATCAGACTTTCGAATCATGAAACACATTCGCATTGTATTTCTTGTGTTCTTTATTTAACGTCTACACCAAACATTATCAAATGGCATCATAAAATTAATAATAATAATTGTATATTTAAATAACATGCAAGAAAATTTATTGACTAAGGCAAAATACATGAATAATAATAATTAGGATTCAATAATTAAATTAACGTAATAATAAATTAATTAAACCTATAAATTCAACCCCCCATTTCAGATTCATACTCTCTTTAAAGTTTACATATTATTTTGTATTTTATGAATATTATATTTATATTACTATCACCTAATAATTAACAATATAACTCATTATTAAATGTCTTATATAATGTTGACTCACACCAAGTTACCTCTATACAATGTAACGCTGTAAAAGACAATGTTATATGAACAAGATTCGTCAATATAAAGTGGGCTTCAAAATGCTCCGATATGAATTCACTCAGCCTCCATGATTACAATCCTTGGCTAAGAGATCTCGGGTTCAAATCCGGCATGAGCAAGTAAATTTCGTTATATGAATTTGTGTTATTTCACAATTTAGTCATTTATATATATATTTTTTTAATATGAATACCGCACGCGAGTCCCAACTGCTCCCGTCTGCAGTCAGTGAGGCATCCCCAATCGGGGTATGTTGCGGGTTGAAGGTAGTGGGGAGGGGAAGGAGATGTGGAAGAGGGAGGTGGGGAAGTACCTGGCTATTCAGATCTGTTTACCAAAACGGGTATGAAAGATGGTATTACACCAGGGCGATACCGAGAGTATCTTCCACTCTGGAACATTCCGCAAGTATATTATACATTATTTATAATTAATTAATTGTGAAATATCACAAATTAATCAAATAAAATTCATTTGCGCACGCCAGGTTCGAACCTTCGGATTGTGAGTCGAGAGTCTTACCCTTTGACCACGGAGGCCGCCAATATAGTATATTTGCGGCACAGTGGTAGATACTTTCAGTGTCGCCCTAGTGTAAGACTACCGTTCAGAATTAAAAATTGAAATGTTGCTTGAAATGGCTTTAGCCGCGTTTGGTGGCCAATTCTGAATAGCCAGGTACTTCCCCACCTTCCTCTTTACATCTCCTTCCCCTCCCCACTACATACAGCCTCACAACATATCCCAATCGGGGATGCCATAGTCTCGCTAGCTCGACGATTAGGAGCAGTTGGGACTCTTGCACAGTACTCATAAATTAAAAAAAATATAATAAATAGTGTGATTGAGGCACTTTCCAGAGTGACAGATACTTTTAGTTTCACTCTGGTGAAAAACCACCATTACGAGTTGAAACGTTGCTTGAAATGGCTTTAGCCGTGTTTGGTGACCAGATCTGATTAGCCAGCTATTTACCTACCTTACACTTTCCCTTCAGCCTCACAACATACCCTAATTGGGGATGCCACAGCCCCACTGGTTTTTAGACAGTTGGAAGTAATGGAACTCATGTAAAAAAGGCATTTTTAACTCAAATTACTTAAGAAATCAATGGCTAGAATACAATTTGTCTTTTATAGAGTTCACACCCTGTTGAATATGGTTCTATGACAGTTGATTTGCGACAATTGGTCCCCCGGCATACTTATATACAATGTGCAGTCAGTTTAGAGAAAATACGGTATACCTAATTACACAAAATATAACTAAGTGACCCCGAAGGGATGTGCACAGAGGATGTACCATCGAAAAACAAATATATAAAACATATTTTCATTCAAATACATAAAGAAAAGATATGCTCCTATATACACTGTGTATACCAGCGCATAAGCAGAAAAAAATCGACACTGTCTATAAATTCGTTATTCATTCTTCTACTTCTTGTGCCCTGTCCGTTCAACGGATGTTGGCTATGCGGACTTTGTTTACTGCGGCCCGGAATAGCTCTACAGTAAACTGGCCAAACCACTGTCTCAGGTTTTTCAGCCATGAGGTTCTCCTTCTCCCAGGGCCCCGTCTTCCGGCAATCTTTCCCTGCATAATGAGATGCAAGATCTCGTATTTATCTGGATGTCCAAGATATTGAGGTTATTTCAATAACTTTTTTTTCTTTATTCATCCGAACCATAACATCTTCATTCGTAACCCTGTCCATCCAGCTTATTTTAAGTATTCTTCTGTAGATCCACATCTCGATATTCATACCAACTTATTAGGGTTGATTTTACTTTTGAAATAGGTAAATAATGCACAAAAAATTGTAATTTTATACTAAATATCATTTCGGGGGATCAATTGTCAAGTTCACCGTTAAATATAGCTTTCAATAATAATACATTGTCAAAGTAAAAAGCTCTTTTTCGTTAGTCCCTGATTTGAATCCTGCAGCGGGCACCGCCTTTCTCCACCTTGAGCAACAACTAGTATACATATTATAATCAAGCTACCAGATAAGACTTTATATAAAGACCTAAGAAAATAATTAAATAAAGAAAAAAATGCAGCAAGAAAGTAAAAATGAGGTTGAATTCGTGTTATTATACTAAAGGCAGTAGTAAAGATGACTTAATAATGTGGTCCTGGCAAACACACATATGGCATGGCATAACAAAATATTTAGACAACGTAATGGAGGAATAGATAATACAGCACGTTCCGCAGTGGTAGGTACTTTGAGTATCGCCATGGTTAAAAATCACTATTTAGAATCGAAAGGTTTTTTTTATTTTTTTTTTTTTACATGAGCTCCACACAGGAGGCCCTGAGGAAAATAATTTCCCTCAGGGCCTATGTCATCTTTGGGGATGCTGTGTGGAGGGGTTTTGGGGGAAAGGAAGGAGAGGAGAGTTCTGAGAAGGAAAAGGGTATATTATTAATATTCTATATTAGACAGCTGTCAGATACAAACAAACAAAAGAACACATTACAAATTTGAATTCAACGGTCAATATTCCATATTTGATAGCTGTCAGACATAATTTAACAATTACAAATTTGGAATTCAACCGTCAATATTCTATATTAGACAGCTGTCAGATACAAACAAACAAAAGAACACATTACACTATTTAGAATCGAAAGGTTTCTTGAATGTGCTTTAGTTTTTTTTTTTACATTAACTCCACACAGGAGGCCCTGAGGATAATTTCCTTCAGGGCCTATGTCATCTGAGATGCTGTGTGAAGAGACCCATGTTGTAGGAAGGAGGAAACACAAAGGCCGGCAAATCGTTCACAAGAATGAGTCGAAGAAGCGACCCGTTCTCATGTGACAAATTTCAACTGTTAGTTGTGTTTGGTGTCCAGAAGAGTGATTCTATATCTTTTTGTGGGTACGAATCGATTCCATAGATAATCGCCCATCAGATTTGTGTGATTGTCAACGGCTTGCAATTGCTTTTTCCCAGCTGATGTGTAAGCTGCAGGGTTGCCAATGCTAATGTTCTAAAATACCCACAATAAATGTTCAAATTCCCCAAATTAGGGAGAACAAAATAACAAATTCCCCACAAATTGGCAACCCTGGTAAGCCCGACTTCACAAATGTCAAATCCATGGTATACAACTTTAAATGTATATTAAATGAATAAATAATCATGTATACTTATGCATTTTGTTTTTTAAACTAGTTGAAATCAGCGACAGTGCTGACAGCTGACACATCAGCCCGTAGAAAAAGCAATTGCAAGCCATAGACAATCACACAAATCTGACAGGCGATTACGAATGGAATCAACACCATATCCACAAAAGATACAGCATCGCATGGCAGATCTGAATAGCCAGGTACTCCCCCACCTTCCTCTTCTCCATATCCTTCCCATTCCCACCATTACTCCAATTGGGGATGCCATAGTCTCACTTGTCTCTATACCTGAATACCGCATAAGAATCTCAACTGCTCCCGTCTGGAGCCAGTGAGACTATGGCATCCCCAATTGGGGTATGTTGTGAGGCTGAAAGTAGTGGGGAGGGGAAGGAGGTGGGGAAGAGGAAGGTTGGGAAGTACCTGGCAATTCAGATCTGGTCACCAAACACGGCAAAAGCCATTTTCAAGCAACGTTTCAATTCTGAATGGTGGTCTTACACCAGGGCGATACTGATAGTATCTTCCACTCTGGAACATGCCGCAAATATACTATATATTATTTTAAATGAATTAATTGTGAAATAACACAAATTAATCAAATAAAATTTATTTGCGCATGCCGGGTTCGAACCCGCGACCTCCAGATTGTGAGTCAAGAGTCTTACCCACTGGACTACGTAGGTCGTCGATGTTGAGTTGAGACTCTTGGGCAGCACTCACACAAACAAAAAAAAAACATTTTTGAGATACTTTGTGGTCGAAGAGTTAAGATCCTCGACGGAAGTAAGGAAAAAAGACGGGGAAGATGAATGTTCCTGGCTGTTCAGATTCGATCATCGAACATGGCTAAAGCCACTTCAAGCGACGAAGTTTCGATTCTGAATAACTGTCTTTCCCCAGAGCAGTGCTGAAAGTACCTAACAATTATAATCAATTAAAATCTGGCACTTATACAGGGACACTTTTATATACATACATACTTAACAATCTGTTCTCTCATATATTATATTCTTTCCGAGGAAAAAAATTATTGGAATACGAAGAAACAAATTCACAGCTACTTGAGGCACAGTCTTCTAACATTCTAAGGCAATCTCCAGCTAAAACACGTCTTTCATGATGAGGAATTTTAAAAAAAGTAGTACAGTATTCCCTCAGTAATCCACCACTCGTTTATCCGACAAGTACTATTATAATCAGCCGTTATTTCTACTAGTTGAAAGCACAAAATCGAGCTCGATAATCATTGGTATTCGTATGTCAAATTCAGTAGTCTGCCGCATGGCAAGACTCGATCTTTGTACACCGATGAGTTAGTCATCTAACTTTTACACTCTTTTTTTGTTTGTTTGCGGAGATGGTTTATTACTAGTTTCCGTGAGCACTTAAGCCGTAGGCCCATTATGCTACTTCCATTTTGCCTCAATCCTTTAACAATAACCCAGTTTCTTTAATAAAGTTCACCAGAGTTGTTGTTGGATATGTGGCTCTACAGTGTGTGGTTGTACAGTGTGTCTCCCCACTACAGGGTATCTGAGCCTAGTTCCCACCAGGGGACAGCAGGCACCATAAGTGAATTGGAGTCTCTTCATCCTCTTCACATTTTCTACATCTATTGGTGCTTTCCACTCCCAATGGCTGCATGTGTCTCCTGAGATGGCAGTGTCCCGTTAGTAGTCCTACCACCCAGCGAGTGCACTGTCCATATCGAGTAGTTTCCTGGTCCGGTCTGTTTATGAGTACTTTGGATTGCCTCGTTCCGGGTGCCCTCTCTCATTCCTTCCAGAACACACTCAGTTACTATATCGCCTTCTGGCTTGCTAGAACTGACCATTTTACCACTCGCATGTGTTCATTATTGTTATTTTAGGACATTTCGGTTAGCTTTCTGTGTATTTTAGCAACTTTCACATGTGTTTCTTTTCCTTTCATTCTGGCAACTTTTTTGTTTAAAGAAATTTACAAAATGGAATCTTCTCACAAGACACCTGACACCTTAACGTTATACCCCCTCAGGCTAAATTGTACGCTTTTGGGAACATCTCACATAGGTATCGTAGAAATCATATCTCCCGTAGGGCTTTAGCTCAAGGACAAACTGAAAAAACCAATTTTAATAAGAAAAATATATATTTTTTTGTTTTTGGGATGTTATGCCGTGTTACACTACCTCCTCCTTTAGCCAACGTTTAAACCTCCAACTTTAGTCAACACATCTGCCCTGATGATGGACACTGTAACGCTGTCCGAAACGTTGGCTAAAGGAGGAGGTAGCGTAACACGGCATAACACCCCAAAAACAAACAACAAAAATACTTTTGGCCGTGAAAATCTAAAATCATATCTAACAAAAATATCAATTTTCTTCAGGAGGCTGATTGCGATTGCGTCGACAACGGCTTTGTTTTCAGTTTCTCCGTAACCTGTCATAGTCATAAATATGATCTAAACAGTGTTTGAAAGAGAAAATAACATGCTTTATATTCAAATGTAGAAGTTTTTCCTTCAAGGGTGTTCTAGGCCATCATATAAAATTTCAGATAAACGAAAGGTGAATTTATATATTAATTTTCTTTAAATGTGAAAATTTCAGAATTTTATAAAATATTGGAGTCGAGTTCAGACACAGAAGAGGTGAGATGTTGAATGGAGGGGAGGCAATTTTAGTTCACGCTTGATAGAAGAGAAGATATTTATTTAGAGATTTTAAATACACGCATTTATTGCGACCGTTAAATTCGCGGCAAATTATGACAGCGCATTGTCATGGATGAAATCGTTTTAAAAATATTCCAGGGTGACTAGGTGAATGAGACTTTTAGCATCACCTAGAGCAATGATGGCACAAGCGATTCTGACACTGTTCTTCATACAAATTCTGTACATAGAAGGGTCAAAATCGCAGACAAAAAGTTTTTCGTCGACAATATTATTCAAATATTTGAATTATTTTCTCGCGCATGCGCATATGACGCTCGCAACGGAGCATCTCCGGCAAGTTACGGGTTAATATTTCTAAAATTATATATTTTTCTAATACTAAAATTAAAAGCGTATTTCATCACCTTTCAAAAACAGTTTTTAGTTTCCGGAGACATTCAGTATTGTTCCATTTATTTGGATTTTATTGCAGAGCGGAAATATTCTGACCGACTAACAGACTATGCCCGGGGCCTCAGGGATTTTTAAAGACCTGAGAGAACTTTAAACCAAGAAATAGAAATATTAAGAAAGATCGATTGTATTTTACGAAATACCTGATTTAACTTTTAGCATATTTTATATGCATGACTATAATCTACAGATTTCACTAATAATTGGACACTTGCCTAGTTTAAGGGGTGGCAGATTACGAGAGAATACCTACTGTATACATATAATATTATTACAACCAACACACACATTAATTACATCATAATATTTTACTTTGAATTCAAACATTGCATTTTCAGTATGTAATTCACATATTCAGTATTCAGTTTTTTGTTCAACAACAATCAATATTCTACGCCTTTCGTCAGGTATAAGTAATCAAACAAAATATGTAACACATCACAAACTTTGAATTCAACAGTCAATATTCTATATTAGACGGCCGTCAGATACAAACAAACAAAAGAACACATTACAAATTTTGAATTCAACGGTCAATATTCTACATTTGACGGCTGTCAGATTTAAACAAACAAAAGAACACATTACGAAATTTGAATTCAACGGTCAATATTCCATATTTGATAGCTGTCAGACATAATTTAACCTCCAGGCGGCGGGAATAATCTTTAGTTATTTCAGCGAACTTGCCTCTCATGCGGGAGCCAACTATAGTTATTTCTGGGTTTGAATCCTTGCTGTTTCTTGTACATGCAAGATAGAGGGCCAAATTCTACATGTAAAAATTCTCCAATCATATCTCTAGCGACATCTATCTAAATTTATCCCGAAATATTATTTGTTTATTCTCAGGAACCATTTAAAGCCAAGGAGACAGAATTTCCCCGTCAGTTGATTTGAATCTCGCGCGTCGGTACCAACCATTACTAATCTCGCGCAGTCGCAGTAGAACAAACAAAGGCGCTTCAATAGAACACTGCGCCGATTGTTCAATTTTCATTCAGTTACGTACATCGATTCGATTGTTTTAATTTGTGAAAATAAAAATACTTTTTTCGCATTTAGGTTTATTATGGTGTATTAGTGTTCGTTACTCTTAATATTTAGCCTTGTTTAACTCAATAAAACTTTTATTCGTAATTATTTATATTATAATATTCAAAATGTCACGGGGTCTTAGTGATAAAGAAATTTTTGAGAGCGTGTTAGATTTAGAATCAGACTTAGAGTTGGATAGTGACGGTGAATCAATTTTATTTGATATCGGTGATGGTGATGATGAAGTTCAAAGTGAACACAGTGTAACTCTTCCCAGTACCAGTGTGCCCGGTACCAGTGCATCCGATACCAGTGAACCCGGTACTTCAAGCATCCGTGAAAACGCATCTTCGACAAACAGTGACATTTTTTCATCATGGGTGTCGGGTCCATTTATTCCGGTCTTTCATGAATTTGATGATTTTTCGTCAGGAATCACAAACATGTCATTGACAAAAGATTCATTAGAGGTAGATTTTTTTTAACACTTTTTGAATCTAGAAATAATGGAGAAAATGGTTCTAGAATCCAACAGATACTATAGAGCTACAGTTAATCAAATATCATTAACTCCCAAATCTCGACTCCGTCAATGGAAAGATACATCAGTGCCTGAAATGTATATATTTTTTGCAATAACTATGCTGATGACTAGGGTTTCTCACATATCGATCGAAGAATATTGGACAACGGATCCTATTTTAGCGTCTTCTCAATTCGGAAAGATTATGCCAAGAGATCGATATCAGATTCTTCTTCGAATGCTTCATTTTTCTGACCCTGCCACACAAACCCCCGGAAACAGACTTCATAAAATAAAACTTTTGGTTGACCATTGCAGAGAAATATTTAAAAAAACCTTTATCCCTTACCAAAACTTGTGCATTGACGAAAGCATAATCGTGTTTAAAGGGCGTTTGAAATTTAAGCAGTATATCCCTAGTAAACGTCATAGGTTCGGAATAAAATTATTTGTACTATGCGACGTTACCACGGGATTTGTATTAGATTTTATTATATACTGTGGAGAAGGAACCGACATCCACGACGGGCAATGTTTAGGTGTTTCTGGAGCAGTGGTAACCATATTACTCACAGATTATTTTGGCAAAAATCACACATTATGGACCGATAATTGGTACACAAGTCCAAAACTACTTAAATTCTTACACGATCAAAAAACAAACGGTTGTGGAACAGTAAAAGCAAATAGAAAGGGAATGCCTAAATTTAGTAAGTTAAAAAAAGGTGACCATGAATCCAAACATACAGGCCCCTTGTTAGCCCTCAAGTGGCATGATAAACGAGAGATTCATTTGTTAACAACTGTGCACGATGCTTCTTTTGCAGAGACTGGAAAGTGTGATAGAAATACAGGCCTACCAATTAAAAAACCGAAGTGTGTACTAGACTACAATAAATGTATGGGTTCGGTTGATAAGGCTGACATGATGTTGAGTAATCTAAGTTGTATGAGAAAATCCATAAAATGGTACAAGAAGGTTGCTTTCCATATTATTGATTTATTCTTACTAAATGCACACATTCTTCACAAAACAGTTTCCGAAAAGCAAATGACCTTGACTCAATTTCAATACGCAATCATTAAACAACTTTTGGAGAAATATCACATACCATCAACACGAAATCAGCAATCATCCGATAGCCCATTACGTTTGGCTGCCAAAGAATTGGCGAATCATATGCCCGGTTTTGTCCCCCCTACAAGTAAACGGTCAAATCCATGTAGTCAATGCCATGTTTGTGCAAATACAACACTTAGAGTTAAGGCTAAAAAATTTACACGTTACATGTGCTTAGAATGTAATGTTGCATTGTGTGTGGTTCCGTGTTTTAAAGATTACCATAATAAAAATCATTATTAACAAAAAAACTATGTGCCAAAGTGAATAAAAAGTAGTTTAAAATATGTTTATATAATTAATGTTAAAAACGAGAAAAAAAGTTAAATATAGTACCTAAGGGTGATGTGGTTAATAAATTTTAAAGTGCGCATAAAATATGCCTATGTGTGTAAAAATACTTCGTATTATTATGACAGCAAAACAGTTTCTATGTTTCGACATTTCGGCGCATTGATCGGTCCTTTGTAACATGAGACGCGCGGCAGACTCAGGCAGACGTAAGTATCAGGCAACATAAAGATAATTCTGTAATGTTTACGTCTGACTTTTGTTGAATAATTTTTGTTTATATTAACACCATTCTAAAATGACATTTGGGATTATTTATGGATAGTTAAAGCATGGACGAGTTTATTGACCTGAATTCAAACAAAGAACAATCATTTAAAATATATCTAATGACGGTTTTAAAACGTAATGTTGTTCGGCTCGATCAAAATATTAAACGTGCCGCGTAGTAGTGTCGGCACACGCACATTTTAACGCAGCCTAGAGGTTAACAATTACAAATTTGGAATTCAACCGTCAATATTCTATATTAGACGGCTGTCAGATACAAACAAACAAAAGAACACATTACGAAATTTGAATTCAACGGTCAATATTCCACATTTGATAGCTGTCAGACATAATTTAACAATTTCAAATTTGGAATTCAACCGTCAATATTCTATATTAGACGGCTGTCAGATACAAACAAACAAAAGAACACATTACAAATTTGAATTCAAGGGTCAATTTTCCATATTTGATAGCTGTCAGAAATAATTTAACAATTACAAATTTGGAATTCAACAGTCAATATTCTATATTAGACGGCTGTCAGATACAAACAAACAAAAGAACACATTACAAATTTGAATTCAACGGTCAATTTTCCATATTTGATAGCTGTCAGAAATAATTTAACAATTACAAATTTGGAATTCAACAGTCAATATTCTATATTAGACGGCTGTCAGATTTAAACAAACAAAAGAACACATTACAAAATTTGAATTCAACGGTCAATATTCTATATTTGACGGCTGTCAGATTTAAACAAACAAAAGAACACAATACAAAATTTGAATTCAACAGTCAATATTCTATATTTTACGGCTGTCAGATTTAAATAAACAAAAGAACACATTACAAAATTTGAATTCAACAATCATTATTCCATATTTGATAGCTGTCGGATATAATTTAATACTTACAAATTTGGAATTCAACAGTCAATATTCTATGTTTGATAGACAGATATCAGATAAGTACCATAAAAAAAGGACACATTACTAATTTTGAATACAATAGTCAATATTCAGTATAAGACAGCTGTCGGATACAATCAAATAAAAGAACACATTATACATTCTTAATTAAACAGTCAAAATTCTATATTTGACAACCGTCAGTTTCAATTAAATAAAATAACACATTTTACATTTTGAATTCAACAGTCAATTTTGTACATTATTCGGACAAACAAAAAATAGCGTTGAATTCAGCAGTCGAAATTCTGTATTTGACAACTGTCAGATATAATCACACAAGAGAACACATTACAATTTTGAATTGGACAGTCATTATTCCATATTTGACAGCTGTCAGATACAATCAAACACATCTTTACAAATATGAATTCAGTCAATTTCAAAAGCAATAAATAATTTGGATAAGGATAAAAGATAAAAATATCTACAATAGAAAGGTATATTTAATTGCTATTTCCGCTTTGGAGGAACAATTTGACAGTATTAATACTCAAGGGACTGTAGGTTAAAATTTAGGAGTCTGACTCCGAGTACAACTCTGACGCCGCGTCATATGGAAACCATCTATGAATGCGAATTTTGTGACTAAGCTTCTATCATAATAGAACAGAATTAAACAAGTAGCTAATGCCAAAAGATGGTGCCACCTACGTTAAGAGGAACGTCGGCTGGCAGGCGTAAGTACTCATGGATTTGTATTTTCATGAATGTCTCCAGTCTGAATATGGAAATGTACGTGAAATTTGTGATTAAGCTACTGATGCCCACCGCCCGCAGGGCCTAGCATCAAAAACCCGAGGAGCAGGTTTTTAACTGCTACTATTTTATTATTATTTATGAAGTCAGTTGCAGTATGTACTTCTGTTAGACAATTAGTTGATATTAAGACATTTTGCTTGTTTTATTTGAGATGAATATTATGCATTATATTTTACTGTATCACTATTGTATTTTATTACATACACTAGCGCAGACCTGTAAAAAATCACGGGTTAGTCACAGAAGTACTATTGCGTACCAATATCTTGTTGAAAGGTGTTCAACTATTATCACGCTAGTAGCAGTGCGCGGGTACCAGATTCGGTAATTTCCGGTCGTTTGACGTTAGAGCATTGCAGGTCAAATGATACTAATTGAAAGTAATACAGTGGAACTAATTTCAATTTTTATAAGAACAACTCTCTTTTTATAACTTTTGAAGGTTATTCCCATCAATGTAATATATTGTTGAAGAAGAAGATAACACTAACAATCTAAACAAAAATATGAAAGAGAATAAGACACAGAAAAATAAAAACATAACGGTTGCAACTGGGACTCGAACCCAGAACCTCTCGTCTCAACGGGATGAGCGCCTTACCAATTAAGCCACTGCCACCTCTTATCAAACCGTCATATCTGTCAATCTCGTAATTCAAATTTTAGAATTAACAATATTATATTAATATTTTTTTTTGGAATATTAGTGTTATCTTCTTCTTCAATGGTAGCAATTTTTTCACTTTACACCAATGGGGATAGTCAATTCAAATTTATAACAAATCAGTTCCAATTTTGAAAATGGCAGTTAAAATAATTTGCCATTAAAAATATTGTATTATAGGTAAGGTATTCCTCTCTCCTACAAGATGGTTCAATCCTCCACCCAGCATCCTCAAAGATGACATAGGCCCTGAAAATTATTTTCCCCAGGGTCTCCTGTGTGGAGTTAATGCAAAAAAGGTACTTTATCCACTTGTCTGAATTCTACAAATAAACACTTCCAATTTTGAAAATGAATCTTAAATTCAAAGCAAAGATTCTAGAGTTCATTGAAACGGAGTTACAGACAGAGGCACAACTGAAATTAGTATTTTTAATTAAATTGACAAAGAAATCGAAGTTTTCAGAAGATTAATTCATTAAATGACGAGTCTTTTTTTCCAGCCGACTATAGTCAAACTTATTATTAATAAAATTACGTTATTGTGATATATAGTTACAATTTTTAGTAGATATTTATTGATTATGCATTATACATATATAATATATTATAATATTGTATTGACCATAGATAAAAGTCACAAGGGAGATGGGTTATTATGAAACGCCATAAAGAATGTCTTTTATTGTCTCCCTATATTTCTATTATCTATGGTATTAACATTACTTACATTTCGCAGTCATCTCAAAACATTATTTCAGGATAGATCAAAAAGTTTTAGGACTTTATTCATAAAATAGAAAATACTAGTTTATTCATCAAAATCGATATGGTTCCCTTCTAAGTACTCCCCGTCGACTGCAACGCATTTACGTCAGCGCTTGATCTAACCCTCGAAATACTGCCCCTACTCAATTTTCAGTATGTCTATCGAAGCCGTTTTCGATTTTTTTAATGATATTCTCTCGGGTGTTGTTTATGGGTGCGAAGCGGTTTTTTTAAGTCGGTTGAACAGGAAAAAGTCGCAGGGAGCTAGATCAGGTGAATTCGAAGGCTGCTGGATAACATTCGTGTTATTTTTGATCAAAAACTCACGGACAAGGATAGCATTGTGCGACGGTGCGTTATTGTGGTGCAAAATTGATGCTATTTTCAGACTTGTAAAAAATCGAAAACACGCACAAAGGTAGAGATACTCGGTACAGCGCAACTTTTACAAACGTCAAGCTATAACGCTGAAATTTAGAGGGAAGTGTCATGACAGATGTGGTAACCTAAAAAAAAAAAAAAAAGAATTCCAATCGGTGACTGACAGCGTCACATGGCGGCCGGTCCTAAAACTTTTTGATCAAGCTGGTATGTATTCTTCAGAACAAAAATTTTACAAATGTAAAAAATTGTCACATTAATGGCATACTAGTACTCTCTCATTAAGGCAAATTAATAAGAGAGTACTATATACATATAAATACAACATCAAGTCCACTTTTAAAACTTAAGCAAAGTCTTTAATCAAAAACAAATGTGACTTGAAAAAAAATATATATCAATAAATGATTAACAATTTATTATCTAGTTTATATTATATTTTACTTGACAGTGAGAAATGCGACAGGTTAAAAAAACCAATTTACAATGAGTAAATAAAAAGCATTTATTATGGAAGTTAGTTTGGTTAGGTACACAAGAATTGTTATTTTTGGCACAGATACTAATTATATGTTGTATTTTGCAATGACTAAACAAAATACGTAATCAGATGTTCGCATTGGCAAGTATTTTTGTCGAGTAGCGAGTATATTAGTAACTAAATGCTTCCGAACAGCACAATTTTAGTAGAGTAGTTTAGTCAAATCTTTAGTAGAGTCAATCCTTTTGTTCTATTTTTTCGTACGAGTAGCGCCCCCACCACGCGTCCCTGGGCACTGACACGCGCGAACCCGTCATTTTAGCAGAGTTCATTTCATTCACGCACAGATATCTCGTGCCATTGGAGTGACGATGTTGCATTGAAAATTCTTTATTTTTGTTGCTATTAATCTCTTTTCGTGTCCATAGTTTATTTATTTTCATTTCAATAATTTATTCTTCCACCTCTTCGTATTTACTTTGTTGCGTTGCAGCCCGTCATCTTGCAACGCGCGGCTTACAAATGTACTCTCCTTGAACGTAATGCGAACGCTTTTCGGCGGGTCATGTAGCAAGTTACTCGCTACTCGACTAAACTACTATCGCTGTGCGAACAAGCCGTAAGAGAAGGACTTGCCATACCGATCCGAATACATAACGAACATTCAGTCGTACAAAAATGGCTACAGTTTCCATGGTTATTATTCAGTTTGTATGATAAGTAATAAATGTTGATGCCATTTTTGTTTAAGCTTATGGACAGAATCTGACGTTATTATTATGCTAACGTCTGTACGGTTGAAATTTAAGAATCTGACTACTGAGGCCGTACCTTTCGCAAGTGGAGTTTGTTACAAATCGACTTTCATAATAGAACTGAATTAAAGCAATGCCAAAAGATGGCGCCACTTAAGAGTAAGATCGGCTGGCAGGCGTAATTACTCTCGGATTTGTACTTTCGTGAATCTCTCCGGGTATGGAGAGAGGATGGTATGATTATGATCATACCATGATCACACCATGTGAACATTTTTCTATCACGCGTCTATATATATATCATTGCCTGTCGCGGTTACTTTGTCCCGGTGACTAGCTGTCACTGGATCACAGTGGATCCGAGGAACCGGCTATTTACTAGTTCCTTTCGTATTTATAAAATGGTCACCAACACTCAAACTGGGCGAAGCAAAACCAAAATCCGCCCGCAGGTTTTTGCTGCTAGTGTATTATTGGTATGCCAAGTCCTCTCTTAGGGTATTTAATCATTTTTTTTTTTATAAATGTTTGGTTAGGTTAGGTACTTAAGTTTGGAAGTTTTACAATCAATTTACGAAAACAACGATAAATACTTGATAATTTTGTATTACAAATGTAAATAATTTTTGTTACAATTATATGTATTTGTAAATCATTTTTTCATTTATTTTTAAATTAAAATTAAATCATTGTAATATTAAAAAATAAAACAATATCAATAATAATAATCTATTCATACAATGTATTATTATATAAATAAGAGTGTCTATAGGTTTGTTGTTGATACAAATCAACAGTTTTATTCCGAGATTGATGAAATTTTGCACACTTGACCTTCAAAACAAGAGGGAGGTCACTGTCTACATGAGATGCACCTTTAAAGCAGAATTTTGATACTTCTTGATGAAATTTTGAACACTTGAAATTCAAAATAGGAGGAAAATTTACTGTTTACATCTGGTATTAAATAACTTTGTGTAAAGCTCTGGCAACACCGGGGATTTTAGCTTTTTTAAAATCAAAATGGAATGGTGTAAAATACTCTCAGTATTGCCCGGCAAAAGACCACCATTAAGAATCAAAACGTTGCATGTAATGGCTTTAGAAAAGTTTTTTGAGCAAATCTGAACAGCCAGGTACAACCTTCCTCTTTTACATCTCTTTTCCCTCTCCACTTCTCCAGCCTCGTAACATGAGGATGCCACTAACTTATTATAAGAATAGGGAGCAGTTGGGACTCTTGTGCGGGATTCACAAAATAAAAACTTATCATCGATTATTTAAATATTTGTGACGATTTATGTTTTGAGAACTTTTAATAATTCTTAAGTTTAATGCATATTATTTAATAATAAATGTGATTTAAATTTTACACAACTGTTAAACAACCATTTACCATACATTAATGGTTTTTTATCAGTTATGTAAAATTTAAAACACCTTTTTTAGTAAGGGGGATGTACTGAAGAAAAATGGATAGATAGAAACGTTTCTATATATTTCGCTTCCTAAAAGTAAATAAATTTATATTTAAATGTGATATTGCTTTCTACACAACCTTTATAATGAATTCGATATGAAAAATAAATTGACTGGCAAATATAATTAGAAAATCCGACAGAAGTGTGCAATGGGCGTCTCTCTACGCACAAAGTAAGAACAAGCTTACCTCACTTGTGGATAAAATTATGAAACAATTTAAAATATTGAAACTCATCCTTTTTTTAACTTTAAATCCATCTTTATCATAGGGAATAAATCTTTAGGGATGCTGTGTGGAGACCCATTTCGAGGAGAGGAAGGAGTGATCACGGGTCTTGAAGAGACAGTGTGAGGGATAGATTCATACGTCTGTCACTTCCAGATTACTAGCCACAGCTTTTTAGAACTTTCTCTCCTCCCTTTCCATAAAATGACCCTCTACACAGCATCTCCAAAGATGACACAGGCCTTGAAGGAATTTGTTTTCCACCTGCCCTGATGACAGACAATGTAACATGTAACGTGGCATAACACCCCGAAAATAAAATCACGACAACACTTTTGGGCGTTAAAATCTCAAATTATATCCGATAATAAATTTTCATCAAAATAAAAAAAAATATGAGATAATCTCGTTAAGCATAAATTTCTCAATAAAAATAAAAAAATTCTCGACTTTGGGGAATTTATATTAGGTTAGGGAACATTCCCAGGAATGTACCGATAATATTCCCGGGTGCACATCACTACCCACAACACACTTGCATACAGATTTGTTAAAAATAATTAAATGCGAATAGATAATTAAATTAAACAAGAAACAGTATTATTCTTAATACGTCAAAACTTATCACTAAAAGTTATTTTAATAATTATACGCATAATAGTTTAAAATTTTCAATATCTTCACAATACTGATCAGACAACGCACAATATTCTTTTAACTTCATATCACAAATACAATAATTATCATCATCATCAGCCATATTGAATTTCATGCATATGTACAACACAGATCAATCTTTAAAATACATTGTTAAGGATTATAATCTCACAGGTAAAGAAATGCAGAGCAGTGGTCAGGGCGTAGTCTTTTACGTCTGTCTTTCCAACATGAAACTGTATCCGTACTCTTGGTCCAGTTGAAACATGCTTTTCTTTTTGATTACCGGAAATTGTATCTGAAAATAATAATTTAAACAATTTAAATAAATTATTTTTATTTATCATTGAAGAAGATACAGTAGAGCGTCGATTATCCGAACTAATTGGGGGACATGGCTGTTCGGAAAACTGGTATTTTCGGATAATACAGCAATACATATTATATTACGTACTTCCGTATTAAGAAGCGGTGAATGAATACCATATTTAAATTTATACCTTTAATGACAAATGGGAATTAAAACGAAGAAAAGTTCAAAATTAATGCTTAAAAAAATCATCAATGTTCGTCTGCCGAAGCAAGCCTACCCGCTTACGAGCGGCTAGGTCACATACTTTTTTTAAGGACAGATATTTGATACTGTTCGCTGCTCCGATCATGTAGGACGCGTCTTCCAAATCAATCTTTTTATAATTTGAGGGAGCGGGCCGGATCGGCAGAGACAGGAGACAGAAATGAAAGGCGTCAGTCGGTGTATGAGTCAGTCTTTATTGAGCTACGTAGCGGAGGTCGAAGCAGAGCGGAGTGACGGTGGTGCCGTTAGTGATGCTGCTGCGTGATGAAGGTCGGAGACTACGGCGGTGAAGATCACAGGTCTTCAGGGAGCCGGCGTGTTGCTCTACACCATGGCGGTGTAGAAGTGACCTTGGTCCAGGCGGTCGATCGTCGTCGTGCTGACGAGATATGGCAGCTGTGTGTCCTTTGAGTCGGCGCACACACGTGACGCAGGAAGTAACCTTGAGAGGCGATGAGGATGATCTCTGGCAGCGGAACGCGATGGGTTTCGAATGCCAGAAAACGGGTTGTATCCCAAGCAGAAAGCGCAGCGGGCCTTATGTGCTGCGGATGAAGACATCTCATGTCGAGGCGCGAATGGGCCGGACAGCAGATGGTGATTGGAGAAGGAATCCTCAAAGGTGTTGGTAAAGTTCCTGGAGTCACAAAGGTAGGTATACCGTAGTAATTCTCGTATGTTCGTACAGCGACAGTGGCGGGCAATTAATTCGGCAAAAGTGGCCGCCACAAATTTCTTGTCAGGCTTTCTTCTCCCTCCTTTCCTTTTTCCAAAAGTAACTAATGTAAAAATTATTTTCTATAATACCGTTTGAAAGCCTCAATAACGCCTTGATCCATGGGCTGTAGTAACGAAGTCACATTAGGTGGAAGAAACATGACTTTAACAAACTCGTCTTTTTCATTTCATGAAGGATGGGCTGGGGCGTTATCAAGAAGCAAAGATGTTTTCGCTCTTTTACCATTTTTTAATTGGTGGACTTTTACAGAGGGTATAAAAGTTTCTGTAAACTATTCCATGAAAATTGTACTATCCATCCAAGAACTCTTTTGCGAAGGGTAAACGATAGGCATCGCGGGCATATTAAAGTGTTTGAAACAATGTGGTTTCTTGGTTTTACCAATTACAAGCACGGGCAATCGGTGGCTGCCAGTAGCATTAGCCCGTGCGTAGGCAGTGATATGATCCTTGCTTATTTTAGGACCAATGCTTAATGGCTAAGTTATAACCAAAGCTAAATGCTGCTAATTCACGACGTAAAGCAAGAGTTTTTCGTGGCAAAGCTTTCAAATTGAGCACAGTTTCGTCTGCATTGTAGACGTTTTCGAGAGTAGGCACACGCGGGTCGGGCGGGCGAAGTAGTTCGGATAAGCGGTCGTTCCGATGATCGACGTTCGGATAATCGACGCTCCACTATAATATTAATAAATCTAAAGGAAAAAGATAACAGATGCAATCAATCATCATCAAACAGTACAGAAAATCGCCAATATGCACTTTTAATGTCTTTAACGAAATGACATTTTACGAAAACTTTGTATTATTACCGCTTCACAATTAAAGCTCTATAAATGAAACATTTCTGAACGTAGCCGAATAGTAAAAACTGTTTTAGACAGGTTACAAAATAAGCTTTCGAATTATTATATTACAAATAAATATTAATATTTGTAAATATTAAAATTTAGAATGCAAACATTAAAAAAATGTGAAAATGACTCACGTGATGTTTTGATGTGAAAACGGTACTAAAATCACAGATTATGTAAACAACAATACTTATTCTATTGTATAAATGTGTAATAAACACTTTGGTCACCTCACTTTTTTATCATTTCATATAAAAATATTTAATAGAAATTAACAATGTCGGGCGCCCGTAGGAAATTTGGCGGGATAAATTATGTGTCAGACTGCGCGTCTGACAGAATGTTCTTTTTATGTATTTCTATGGACAACTTGAATAGAGATGTGCAGCATGATTCACTATCGACCTTTCACTTTTTATTTTACAGATGTAACTAAAACAATAACGGAGTTATAACGGTTTCTATGGAGACACACGCGCTGACGTGTAAACACGCTTATTGTACTTGACTGCTGTTGTATTTTTAACGCATATATCTGCTTACGTTGCGGAGTGGTTAATAGCCTTGCATCTGTCATACACACTCGATTCACAAATAGATACAAACGGAAGTGCTGCCATCTATATTATTAACCCCTCCGAATTTTCGAGAATATTGGCTTTTGGTGTCTCTAACAAAATGACATTTTACGAAAACTTTTTGTTATTACCGCTTCACAATTAAAGCTCTATAAATGAAACATTTCTGAACGTAGCCGAATAGTAAAAACTGTTTTAGAAAGGTTACAAAATAGGCTTTCAAATTATTATATTACAAATAAATATTAGCATTTGTAAATATTAAAATTTAGAAAGCAAAAATTAAAAATAGGTAAAAATGACTCACATGATGTTTTCATTTGAAAACGGTACTAAAATCACAGATTATGTAAACAACAATACTTATTCTATTGTTTATATGTGTAATAAACACTTTGTCACCTCACTTTTTTATCATTTCATATAAAAATATTTAATAAAAATTAACAATGTCGGGCGCAGTCGACCCGCCCATAGGAAATTTGGCGGGATAAATTATGTGTGGCGGCCACTTTTGCCGAATTCATTGCGCCGCCACTGGACTCCACCGAATGTGCGAGAAACACACTACGAAATACCTACAGCGTAAGGTACCGCGCGCACTGGTACATGTCTACCTACAGCAGTGAATAATTCCACCACTTACGCGAAAGGCCTAGAACGTGTGGCTGTGCAATACAAATGCCCGCAGACGGTTCGAGCGATTTCTCAGCTTTGCGTGAATTCACCTAACATTACCTGGCGCGCTAGCAAGCTACTCATCCGGTCGCGCATATAAAAGCAAGCGACCAAGTCACTGCGCTCAGTCTAGTCTCCATTCACTGGTCGACACAATACACACCGGGAAGTGATACAAATAGTGCAGTGCAGTAACTCTTTACCTGCCCTCGCGGGGCAACCGCCCACGCAGTCAGTCCCTAGTACCTAGTCTTCATTCATCGGTCGAGTAAGCAACACAGTCCGATCAGTACCGCTACGCCATATCGGCCCACGCGGGCTGCCCGTCTCGCAACAAGTGAATAACGTTTGTCCAGTGTGACTCCAGGAACTTTACTAACACCTTCGAGGATTCCTTCTCCAACCACCATCCGCTGTCCGGCCCATTCGCGCCTCGACATGAAATGTCTCCGTCCGCAGCACATAAAGCCCGTCATGCTTTCTGCTTGGGATGCAACCCGTTCTCTGGCATTCGAAACCCATCGTGTTCCGCTGCCAGAGATCATCCTCATCGCCTCTCAAGGTTCCGTCCTGGGTCACGTGTGTGCGCCGACTTAAAGGACACACAGCTGCCATATCTCGTCAGCACGACGACGATCGACCGCCTGGACCAAGGTCACTTCTACACCGCCATGGTGTAGAGCAACACGCCGGCTCCCTGAAGACCAGTGATCTTCACCGCCGTAGTCTCCTGACCTTCCTCACTCATCAGCAACGCAGCAGCAACACTCACGGCACCACTGTCACTCCGCTCCGCTCCGACCCCCGCTACGTAGCTCAACAATAAAGACTGACGCACCACACCGACTGACGCCTTTTATTTCTCGCCCCGTCTCTACCGATTCGGCCCGCTCCCTCTTAAATTATGTGTCAGACTGCGCATCTGACAAAATGTTCTTTTTATGTATTTCTATGGACAACTTGAATAGAGATATGCAGCATGATTCATTATCGACCTTTCACTTTTTATTTTAGGGATGTAACTAAAACAATAACAGAGTTATAACGGTTTCTATGGAGACACACGCGCTGACGTATAAACATGCTTATTGTACTTGACTGCTGTCGTATTTTTAACGCATATATCTGCTTACGTTGCGGAGGGGTTAAACAGTATTAATAGCCTTGCATCTGTCGTACACACTCGATTCACAAATAGATACAAACGGAAATGCTGCCATCTTTATTATTAATATGCTAAAAAAGATATTTTTGTAATTCAGTTTCGAATTCAAGAATTACGTTAGCAAGTCGCATGAGGACCTGCACCCCCTAGGAATAAGTACTAAGGATTTGTAGAATTTGGGTGTCTCTCCGGATATGGAAAGATTCAGGGTAATACTTTGAGTTGTGAATAATAGTATCTCTCGGCTATACATTATATATGACGTCATTGCCTGTTGCGATTACTTTGTCCCAGTGACTAGCTGTCACTGGATCAGAGGAACCATCTTTTTTTTGGAACCAATTCTTATCGGATTTATAAAATGGTCATCAACACTCAAACTGGGCGAAGCCGAACCAAGAGCCGCAGGGCCTAGCAGCAAAAACCTGCGGAGCGAGTTTTTATCTGCTAATTATTATTATTATTGAAGTGAAAATTTCTTTAGCACCGTTGTGATTTGAAACTCGATTAAAAAGAGACAAACACATATATCTACAGGATTTATCCTGCGAGAGAATGAGATAGTATAATCGGTCTCCTCTTTGTGCGGTGCTTCCTAGTCTCCCCACTTTTATCTAAGTTAGTTTTCTGAAGGTTTCACTTCTTACGCGTGTGAATTACACACTCTGTTTTTATTTCCTTTTTATTTTTGTGTCTTGTTCTATTAACTGCTCTAAATAAAGTGTGTAATAATGTAAGTAGAACCTTGTAAAATAAATGAACATTGAAAATGTTTGATGTTAGAACATTGTCATACATTTTTTTTTTTTGGGAGGCGGAAATGGGTACCGCCGCCCCGGGAACCTTTATTGGATAACCAACACCTCTGCCGTAGGTCACCCCAAGTGGTTCGCTACGTTTGATGATTTAGCAGGGGTGCCCGGGTTCATGGGGCGAGGTTTGTCTAGGTCTCGGAGGCGGATGACCAGGAGACACTGATTCCTACCCACCCCTTAAACCCTTTTCCTTCCCAGAACTCTCCTCCTCTTCCTTTGGGCCTTGATGGATTTTTTTTTCCTCAGGGCCTCCTGTGTGGAGCTCATGTAAAAAATATATACACATATATATATCTATGAAAATACAACACAGATGGTTTTGAAGATGAGATGATGTATGAACGTGAGTGAGGCAAAGAGTGTGTGTCAAGACCGAGTTGTTTGGCAGTCCGTCCTCTCTGCCTACCCCTGCGGAGAAATGGACTGATAGTTAGTGAGTTAGAAATGAGCAAAAGAAATGCTTTGGCATTCAAAGATCATTTTTGAAAAAAATGTCAGTTAGAACCCTATCCAAATGAGGTGACGAATTACCTTGTTAGAGCCCGCCATGCCCCCCAGCCGGCTGTTGAGCACGAAGGGCACGCCCTCCACGCCGCTCCAGCAGTGCGTGGCCAGCGTGTGGTGCTGCGGGGGCAGGGGGGCTTGGGGGCGCGCGCGGAGGGGGGCGGGAGGGGCGGGGCGAGACGGCTGCAGGTAGGAGGGGCTCAGAGACTCGTAGTCGTGATGGGACGGCGACTCCACCAGCTTCGGGTATTGCTACCAAACAAAATAAACCACAACATTAATGGATGGCTTTGAGAAAGGACACTCGGACGAATAGAACATGATCATAATTAATTGTAATTGGCAATATTCATATAAGAGTATATCCTTTTACTTTAATTCAAAGACAAACATTCCCAGATTTCCATATCGTCTTAAGTTACATTATAGATTACCAACATCATTATAAGTAAGACATGTTGGTTGTAAAATGATGGAGGAGAGGATTTAGCCAGCAGAGAAATTGCAGCCACGACACCTCTGCAGGGGAACTTTTTAAAAAATTATTTAGATGCCCAAAGAGCTTTTACATACAATGCGGTACATGTTTTTTGAAACATTACATTGAGAAGTATAGGTAACAGTTATAGGTACACAGTTAACAAAATATAGGTAACATAACATAAGGGTTAACAAAATATAGGTAACATAAATTAAGGGTTAACAAAATATAGGTAACATAACATAAGGATTAACAAAATATAGGTAACATAACATAAGGGTTAACAAAATATAGGTAACATAACATAGGGATTAACAAAATATAGGTAACATAACATAAGGGTTAACAAAATGTAAGTAATATAACATAAGGGTTAAAAAAATATAGGTAACATAACTTAAGGCTTAACAAAATATAAGTAATATAACATAAGGGCTAAAAAAATATAGGTAACATAACTTAAGGGTTAACAAAATATAGGTAATATAACATAAGGGTTAAAAAAATATAGGTAACATAACTTAAGGCTTAACAAAATATAAGTAATATAACATAAGGGTTAAAAAAATATAGGTAACATAACTTAAGGGTTAACAAAATATAGGTAACATAACATAAGGGTTAACAAAATATAGGTAACATAAGGGTTAACAAAATATAGGTAACATAACATAAGGGTTAACAAAATATAGGTAACATAACTTAAGGCTTAACAAAATATAAGTAATATAACATAAGGGTTAACAAAATATAAGTAATATAACATAAGGGTTAAAAAAATATAGGTAACATAACTTAAGGGTTAACAAAATATAGGTAACATAACATAAGGGTTAAAAAAATATAGGTAACATAACATAAGGGTTAACAAAATATAGGTAACATAACATAAGGGTTAACAAAATATAGGTAACATAAGGGTTAACAAAATATAGGTAACATAACATAAGGGTTAACAAAATATAGGTAACATAACTTAAGGGTTATCAAAATATAGGTAACATAACATAAGGGTTAACAAAATATAGGTAACATAACATAAGGGTTAACAAAATATAAGTAATATAACATAAGGGTTAAAAAAAATAAGTAATATAACATAAGGGTTAAAAAAATATAGATAACATAAGGATTAACAAAATATAGGTAACATAACATGAGGCGCTCAGCGGAAGAGCGGCCCAATCCACATCAGCGAAAAATCAAGTTTTTATATATTTTTGTCACATGTATGAAGCCACAGTGGTCCAATTTTAGTTTTCACTGTTTTCAAAGGATCTTTGAAATAGAGAAAACTAAAATTGGGGGGCCACTTTGACTTCATAAATATGACAAAAATAAATAACAAATGATGTTTTCGCTGATTATAAATTTTTGTGGGTTGGGCCACTCTTTCGCTGAGCGCCTCACATAAGGTGTATGCAATATATAGATAGTTACAAAGGTACAAGGGTTAAGGGTTAGTCCGTACCTTTTGTCCGGAAGAAGGACTGTTCTTGGTTTCCTGCAAGTTAAGTCGGTTCAGTTCGGCCACTAGGAGAGCGGAGGTCTTCTTGGGAGGGCGTTCTGGTGGGGCCCTTCTGAAAACAATCAATCTATTAGAAAAGTCCAAAACTGTGATGGCATGTCACATAAATAATTATGTGACTAATGCAGTTCTTGCTTAGGTGGTTATTTTGTCTATGGTGTTTTTTTTGGACACTGGTAATTTTTTGGAAAAGAAAAGAGTTCCTTTTTGTTTATGGGCACTTCCTCCCGGGCAGCTATGGGCTAGCTGTGCGTGAATTGGTCACTCACTGTAAAAGTGTTTCAATTGGATTATATCATGTAAATCGAAGTCGATCCTATCTTATAAAGACGCGGGGTGTATTTTGCGTAACACGAGAAGTTCGTGTACGGCAGTATTTTTGAGTGGTTATGTGAATCCCACTTTTTCCGTTGTTGGCAGTTGGCCATTTTGTGCAATTGTGTTCTGGAAACAAACTTTAAAAAAAGGATTGGTCCTTGAGGTGGCAGAATTTGCCTTTGTGACCCCGCGTCGTGGAGACACGGACGGATGACGGATTTGCCGAGAGACGCAGGTCTTGGAGATCGGTTAGGACCACGTGTTTCTTTTATGGAGCTTGTTGAGATGGCCCGAGGCTGGATGCGCTCCTTGGAGGTGTAGCGGCCTTCTTCCCAAATAGAGGGAGGACCTTGGCTCTCTGGATTCCGCGCCGTCCCCGATTGAGGAGGCTGGAAGTCCCGTCCCTTCTCGTCTTCTCTCTACGAAGCAAGTTCGTGGTCGTCATCCGGTGTTATATCCGTTTAGTTAGCTTAGCGTGTCCATTAGAAGTCCATCTGGTATGTTTATGTTTTGTATTCTTATATTACCTTGGTATAAATTTAATGCTAACCTTTCATTGGTATGAAATTTAAAAGTTTGTTTTTTGTTGGCTACAATATAGTTTTATAAAATTCATCTTCTTTTTATTTGACTGAAAACCCTACCTACATGACAGTTAACTACTTGGCCCACTATCCTGAGCCCTGGTCTCTGCTCTGCCGCAAGGTTACCTTTTAATGCGAACATGATACGTTTCAGTGGCGCTTCCAACGTGTAAAATCAGTTATTTTCGGTGCCCGAAACGTACTTGTCTGTCATGTGGGGTGGATTTTCAGTTCTTTTGCTGATAATTTTAGTGAAATCAGAGATGAATCGGTGTGTGTGCATTTATTTGGTTTTATATCTAACATTAACCGTTCTGCAGAGATTCTGTGTGTCATTCTGAAAATACACCTCATTGTGTTATGTTCTTTTTTCTGTTGAATATTATTGTTTGTTTACCTTTTCGTAAGGCATGTAATTATAATGACACCAACTTTAAGTGTTGCCATTAAGATAATGTTAAACACAAAATTCATTCATAATATCTCTAGAGGTGATAACCGAAATATTGTTGGGAACATTTTTTCTGTTTACTGGCAATTCTGTTTTAACTGTCAGCTGTCTATTTTTCATCTATGTTATGCTTTATCGGAGCCGAGCTGTCAATTCTTGTTAACATTTGTCAGGTTATGTGCATTGTTTACTTACAAAGCCGCGGTAATTCATTATTAAATACATTATTTTTGTTTTTTAAACATAGGACGACTTGTGACAGACATTTATCATAAATAATTGTTTATTATAAGCTTGCGGTTACTAAAATATTGGGAGAATATAGTAACGGCACTATTCTTGTCCGCATTTGTGTCCGGTTATACCTTCATACATATAAAGGGAATTCGTGGAACGTATGTTGTAAAAAATAATTATTATTTTAAATATTTACTGCATTCTAAGGTGATTTTAAATAAATTATAAATGGCTTTGTCGTTATTGAAAATCAATGACTATTTTTCGAGTTCATACGTACAGGGTGTTTGGTAATTGACGTGTTACAAATAAATAATTAATTATAACAGTTTGGTTAATCCTATTATTACATTTATTTTCATATAATTATTTGAGAATAATAATTTAATTATAAATTAAATTAAAATTTTTATTTATTCTTTAAAAATGGCGATTTCCGACATTAATGGGGTAACCAAGGAAGAAATGATAAAATTGTCAACGGATCGTAACATCGTTCCGGAAGCTACATTATCAAGTATGCGCGAACAGGCTCGCTCTTTTAATAAAAGTTTGAAAGAGGGGAGTGCTTCCAATATGAATATAGGTGATGATAGTACAGGAAGTGGTTCCAATATGAATATAGATAACGATAATACAGTTAGTTTAGAAAAGACTACAACCGTAATTAATAATTATTACCAATCGTCTTCTCCTCCAACTTCTTCTTCGTCCGTCCATTCTTGGGGTTTAAAATTTTCTGGGTCCTCGGATGTCAGGGATTTCATTTTACGCATAGAAGAATTATCCAGATGCCGGAAGGTGGAGTTGTCCTCAGTTGTTACCTCTTTCCCTGACCTCCTGGAGGGAAGAGCTCTTTCCTGGTATAGAACTATTTTTGATGATTCTTTGTCTTGGTCAACCTTGAAGAAGCTCCTCATTTCTCGTTTTGACGTTTGTACCAATCAAACAGAAGCTTTAAAAGCTTTGTTTGCTATGAAGCAAAAGTTTAATCAACCTATAGTGGAATATGTTGAAGATGTTCAGTTAGCAAACTTAAGATTGGATGTTCCACTCTCTGAAGAACAATTGGTGGACTTAGTCTGTGACAGTCTTCAATCTAAATACGCCTTAGCCATTGCTTATTTCTCGGAAAAGAATCTTTCAGCCTTAGTAAGTGTGTGCAGTAAATTTGATAAGCTTTCAGTAGACAAACCCGCACCACACTTTAATTCTTCTTCGCGAGTTACTTTTCCTAAAACCTCGTATCCTCATCGGAGCCCGCAACCGTCGCACCAGCCACAAGCTCAAGGCTCGTATTCTCAACGTGGTAGTTATAATCAGGCTTCCTATTCTCCACACTCGAAGTTTTCAAGTTCTGCTTCTAATAGTCAGAAAACTTTTAATTGTTTCTACTGTAAGGAACAGGGGCATACGAAACAATTTTGTCAAAAATGGAAAAAGGATAATTTTAAACATAATGAATCAAATAAATATAATTCAAAAAACTAGCCGACGATCTGTTGCGTTCTGTGCACAAGGATGACAGGAGATCGTCGTCAGTTCCTAGTAATATATCTAAGTTTACCACGCACAACATGGACGCATGTGTGCCGTTAGCTGATTGTGGACGAGATGTTAGACCACATGTTAATATTAAAATTAAGGATTTGGTTTTTTCAGGACTTTTAGACAGTGGAGCATCTGTCAGTTGTTTCGGGGGTTCTGTTTATAATTTTTTCATAAGTTTAGGTTATAAGTTGAATAAGTTAGATTCCTACGTTACCACCGCGGATGGCAAGCGTCAGGATATAATTGGTACTATGCGAGTACTAGTATTGTATAATAATATTAAGAAATATATTAAGTTTTTCGTTATTCCGTCTCTGTCCTCTTCCATTGTTTTGGGAGTAGACTTTTGGAAGCAATTCGACGTGGCCCCTCAGTTGTTTCCAAAAGTTGACAGCAATGTTAATTTTGGGAAGGTTGTCGGTGAGGTTCGCAAATTAACATCAGCTTCCTTGCTGTCCCCCCAAGACAATCTCAAATTAAATTCGGTTATAGTTAAGTTTAAGTCAATTTCTTTCGAAGAACGTGGTTTAGGTAAAACCCATTTAGTACGTCATAAAATAAATACAACAGGGGATCCTATTAAACAGCGTTACTATCCTTTATCTCAAACTCGCCAGAAACAATTAGAAGCACAATTAAAAGAAATGTTGGATTTAGGTGTTGTCCGCCGTTCCCGTTCAGCTTGGTCAAACCCAGTTTTGATTGTTCCTAAGAAGGATGGTTCTGTCAGGTTTTGTTTGGACTCGAGGCGCTTGAACAGCGTCACATTGGCAGATTCCTACCCCCTCCCTTACATTTCACGTATTTTAGATAAACTAAGGGGTGCTCGTTTTATTTCATCGATAGATTTGAGCAAATCATTTTGGCAGATTCCCTTAGATAAGGAATCCTGTCCTAAAACGGCTTTCGTTGTACCAGGCCATGGTCTGTTTGAATTTGTGAGGATGCCGTTCGGTCTTAAGAATGCTCCTAGCGAATTGCAGCGTCTTGTGGATGCTCTTTTTGGTCCTGAGTTCGACGAGAACGTCTTTTGTTATCTCGATGATTTGATTGTTATTTCGGAAGATTTTGAGTCACATTTGAAGATTTTGAATAAAATTTATGAACGATTAAGAGATGCGGGTCTAACAGTTAACCTCAAAAAATGCGAGTTTTGTAAAGAAGAGTTAAAATATCTAGGTTATATCGTAGACGCGAAGGGTCTTCGTACAGACCCCGTTAAATTAGAATGTATTCGTACTTACCCTACCCCTAAGAATTCGAAGCAAATTAAAGCTTTTATAGGTCTTTGCGGTTATTATAGGCGTTTTATCAAAGATTTCTCTACTATTGCAGCCCCGTTGACAAAACTCACTGGTTCTAGAATGGGAATAAGTAATTTTTCTTGGACTCCAGAAGCGGAAGACGCGTTTAAAAAATTAAAAAAAGCCCTAACTTCTGCTCCCGTTATTAGTTGCCCTGATTTTTCGTTGCCCTTTACTATCCATTCGGACGCGAGCAACGTTGGGATCGGCGGCGTGCTTACTCAGGTGTTTGACGGTGAAGAACATCCTGTTTCTTTTTTCTCTAGGTGCTTAAATGTTCACGAACGAAATTACGGCGTTACGGAGCGCGAACTCCTTGCGGTATTAGAATCAGTCAATCATTTCAGGCCTTACGTAGAAGGAGTTCATTTCACAGTAGTGACGGATCACTCCAGTTTACAGTGGTTGGTTTCGTTGTCCAATCCAACTGGTAGGCTTGCACGTTGGTCTACGCGTCTTTCCCAATATTCTTTTGATGTGGTGCACAGAAAGGGTAAATTAAATACTATTCCAGATGTTCTTTCTCGTAAAGACGATTTTACTGTTGCTGCCATAGATTCTTCGCCTACAACTTCGGATAGTTGGTATAATAATTTGTTTTCCAATTGTATGAATAATCCCCAACGTTTCAATAACTTCCAAATTAAAGATAATTGTTTATTTCGACATTCTAAATCTCGTTTCGCTTTGCAAGAGGATACAGCCTGGAAGCTGGTTGTGCCTTTTGAAGACCGCAACGCTATTCTAAGTAAAGAACACGAATCTATTAACTCTTGCCACCCCGGTGTATTCAGAACGTATAAGAAAGTTCAACTCCGTTACTTTTGGCCGGGTATGTATAATGACGTCAAAAAGTTTGTTAATAAGTGTAAAACGTGCAAGGCACATAAAATAAATACATCTGCGCCGGCTGGTATTTCTACGAATCCAAAAATAGTCAACAGACCGATGCAAATGTTGTCTATCGACCTTGTTGGACCTCTTCCACGTAGTTACGCGGGTTTTATGTACATTTTATCGGTTGTTGACGTTTTTTCCAAATATACATGGATTTTTCCACTCAGAAATGCTACTACTAAAAGCATTGTAAAAAATGTTGAACAATTTATTTTTCTAGTCCACGGTGTTCCACAAACCCTGGTGTGTGATAATGGTAAACAATTTGTTTCAAAAGAGTTCAAACAATTGTTGGCTGATTATAATGTTCCAATGCCTTTTTATAACGCCTATTACACCCCGCAAAATAATGTAGTTGAGCGGTATAACCAAACTATCGGGACTGCCTTGTCTATCTTGACCGAGTCTGACCATCGTAATTGGTCCAGATTTCTGCCTCAGATTCAGTCAGCCTTGAATAATACTGTTAATTTTGCAACAGGTTTCACGCCTTTTTTCCTTATGCACGGCAGGGAACAAATTGTTGACGGCAATTTACACAAAATTAATGTTTCTTCTAGTGTCGTGGACGTACCTTTGGATCAGTCTAGAGCTGAATTTGCAAAAAAGTTGGAAGACTTAGTTCCTATTTACGAACAAGTTTCAAATGCATTAATACAGGCCTTTAAAAAGAATGCCCAACATTATAATTTACGCCGTAAATCCGTGGTTTATAATGTAGGTGATGTCATTTGGAGGAAGAATTTTGTTCAATCCAGTTGTCCGGATTACTTTTCCCATAAGTTGGCACCTAGATTCGTTCGTAATGTTATAAAAAATAGAGTCTCGGATTGAGTGTACACATTGGCAGATATGCAAGGTAGAACTGTAGGTAATTTTCACGTGAAAGATATTGTTCGGATAGATTAGTTTTTTTTCTTTAAGGAGGCCAATGTTGTAGTGTGCAGGCCTACCAACCCTTCACATTATTACATTTGTTTCTTTTGTGATTGTTCTGGTCTCATGATTTGGAGTTTGGTACCTCCAAATCTTGTGCTCAGTACAGACACTTAATTCTAGTTCATTGACGATAAACCGTTTATTTACCCTCGGTAAACTGGAATGTGATCCTTGTGGTCACTGGCGCCCAAATTTTGTTAGTTAAGTCTTTCTTTCCTCTGTTAATATGCTTTTCTGTTAATAATAACATGCACTAGTTTCGAGTTTTTTTTTTGTATTATTAAACGTATGATTATTTTGGTAATAATATACTTGTTCACATGAGTACACACACACTGATTTCATACCTTGTTCCGTCTGTTTAACGGATTTAGTTGTAATGCTATTATTTTTAAGTTTATGCCCTTCTTTCTTTAGTCCACTGGAGGCTCTTTTATTGCCCATTGCCCATGGAACCTCCAGAGAACTTGAGAAGGAATATTTTGGAATTTTGTGTTTCAGAGACTTGAGCACCTTTCTGATGCACAAAAGTTCTATTAGTTTTATTATTGATATTTTGTATTTCATAAGTTTAAGTATGGTATAGCTTTCCTAAAAGTTCTTTATATAAATCTTAGTTCATAAGAAAGTTGTTTTGTCTCTAACAAAGTTAGTACTGCTTCGGCGTGCTTAACTAATAATTAATTTCCTTTGGAATTATCGCTTTGCCTCTAATACAGGAAAGTGTGTTCTGTATAGTTTTTTAAGTCTAAGTCTGTTCTGTATAGTTTTAACTCTAAATAATATAAACATTAATATCTTACTGTTAGTATCATTATTAAACTTTAAATTAAGTATTACTAGTGTCATTCATTAAAATTTTGAATTGATCACTCCTCGAATAGTGTCAACTCACTGAAAGCCATAGTTGATCACACATTTTGTTTTGTTTGTACAAGAAATGCTGACTTTTGTGCACACGTAGAGTGTTTTTTTAAGGGATACCAGCTTGGGTATTACCGTGGTCTCATTTTTTTTACAAACAATGTCACTCTTTTGAGTTTTTGATGCAGGTTGTTTAATGGATTTTTGGATATCCTAAGCTGCGAGCTTAACTTTATGTTTTGCTGTTAAGTACCAATTGACTTTTGTCATGATCTGATAGATAGGTATTGTGTTATGTAAATCCTAATCTGACCACCTTGATTGGCAGGTATTTATTGTTTTATAAAACCTGACCTGATTTGATTTTTGAAAATTGGATAATTTAAATATTATTCTAGTTTGACGACCTTTTTACATATAGGTATTTCTTCGGAATTGTAAATCCTGGTTCAATAATGACAGTTAGATGATCCAATGTAAGATCCCTACTCTACCCACGTCTGATAGACAGTTTGTATACTGATTCTATATTACTTATAACACAGATAAGTATTTTCTTGTGTCCTAGTGTTGCCAACATTGAACTACATCGTTCTGATTGAAAAATGTATATTTATATAGATATTTTCTTAATTTAGGCTTCTTTAATTTTAAGTATTTGTTTATTTTTAAGTTTTATCTTAAGAATGTTAAACCGGATGGACTTAGTTAGATAGGTTACTTTTTTTGCTATTCAAATATAGCGTAAATTCAGTGCGAGTGAGGGCTGTTTAACCCTAAAAAGTGAAGCCAAATTGGCCTTTATTTCCTGTATAAGGAAAAGTGATCAAATTTTTTTTCTTTTCTACAATTTATTTGGTTGTGTTTTTTCTTAAATTAAGTATTGTTGAGTATTTTATAAGTATAAATCTTGTTAAATTGACACGAAAACAACAGGTCTTCTTTATTAAGTAAATTCAAAACTTTGTTTAATTTAGTAGATGTTGGTTGACTCCTTGTTTTCGTGCCTTTCTTTTCTTATTTGTTCTATATTATTAAGAAATTTTACTTTTAAGAAATTTAGTTCTAAGTTGTTATTAATTACTAATTAATGTTTTTGTTATAATTTTTCTAGATACCTGATGGACTCATAGTTTAGTTAGTTTGTGGACTTGGTTTTTCATGTTTGAGGGCAAACATTTTCGTGGGAAGGGGGGAATTGTCACATAAATAATTATGTGACTAATGCAGTTCTTGCTTAGGTGGTTATTTTGTCTATGGTGTTTTTTTTGGACACTGGTAATTTTTTGGAAAAGAAAAGAGTTCCTTTTTGTTTATGGGCACTTCCTCCCGGGCAGCTATGGGCTAGCTGTGCGTGAATTGGTCACTCACTGTAAAAGTGTTTCAATTGGATTATATCATGTAAATCGAAGTCGATCCTATCTTATAAAGACGCGGGGTGTATTTTGCGTAACACGAGAAGTTCGTGTACGGCAGTATTTTTGAGTGGTTATGTGAATCCCACTTTTTCCGTTGTTGGCAGTTGGCCATTTTGTGCAATTGTGTTCTGGAAACAAACTTTAAAAAAAGGATTGGTCCTTGAGGTGGCAGAATTTGCCTTTGTGACCCCGCGTCGTGGAGACACGGACGGATGACGGATTTGCCGAGAGACGCAGGTCTTGGAGATCGGTTAGGACCACGTGTTTCTTTTATGGAGCTTGTTGAGATGGCCCGAGGCTGGATGCGCTCCTTGGAGGTGTAGCGGCCTTCTTCCCAAATAGAGGGAGGACCTTGGCTCTCTGGATTCCGCGCCGTCCCCGATTGAGGAGGCTGGAAGTCCCGTCCCTTCTCGTCTTCTCTCTACGAAGCAAGTTCGTGGTCGTCATCCGGTGTTATATCCGTTTAGTTAGCTTAGCGTGTCCATTAGAAGTCCATCTGGTATGTTTATGTTTTGTATTCTTATATTACCTTGGTATAAATTTAATGCTAACCTTTCATTGGTATGAAATTTAAAAGTTTGTTTTTTGTTGGCTACAATATAGTTTTATAAAATTCATCTTCTTTTTATTTGACTGAAAACCCTACCTACATGACAGTTAACTACTTGGCCCACTATCCTGAGCCCTGGTCTCTGCTCTGCCGCAAGGTTACCTTTTAATGCGAACATGATACGTTTCAGGCAATTATACAACATGCAATAATCACATATCAATTAAATACATTATTAACTATTTTTACGAGAGTGGTCTGAAAAGTTTCCGACTGGAACATGAAGATGGCAGCTCTCGTCAATAAAAGCTAGTGAATGTAGTTGAACATTTTTTGATGCGCAGTTTTTAGTTGATAGTCGTTTGAGTGAGTCGATGTGTGTGTTTTTATGTCAATGGAATAAATTGAATATCGAGCTGTTATTCAATTTTTGTTTGTTTTTTTTTGCGCAGTTTTTAGACAAGGGAACAACAACAAGTCGCTTGGGGCTAGATCTGGTGAGTAAGGCGGATGGTCAAGCAGTTCAAACCGTAATTCATGAATTTTTGCCATGGCAACCGCTGAGGTGTGGACGGCGCGTTGTCTTGGTGAAACAGGATTTTTGGTTTAACGTGAGCAAAAGCGGCACCCAACGCGCAGACAGCTTTCTCATGTCTAAATCTTGATTTAATATGTGACAGACACGTTCTCTGATCATTTTCATAACCTCTGCTATCTCTCTCACTTTAATTCGGCGGTCGTCTAACACTATTTGGTGAAGTTTAGCAATGTTATCGTCAGTAATTGCAGTTTTTGGACGTCCCGAACGTTCATCGTCTCCCAAGTTCTTACGGCCACGTTTAAATTCAGCTGCCCAAAATTTAACTGTGGTAAATGATGGTGTAGAGTCCCCATAAACAGAGTCCAACTCATCTTTGATGTGCGTAGGCGTATTGCCTTTCAAAAACAAAAATTTTATAACAGCTCGATACTCAATTTTTTCCATTTTCACAAAAACACACACATCGACTCACTCAAACGACTAACGAAAAACGAAACGGCCGAAACTTTGGTAAATAACTGTCAAAAGATGCACAACTACATTCACTAGCTTTTATTGACGAGTGCTGCCATCTTCATGTTCAGGTCGGAAATTTTTCAGACCACCCTCGTATATTGTTCCTGAAATTTGTTTCAATGGTGTCCATTTGCAACCGGCAAAGATGAAGATAAGTGTGTCGATACTGATAAATGAAATACAAATAGCTTTTATTAACTCCTCCAATAATATCGGAATCCTTTACATTCTAAGTTGAGGCGCGTATCCAGAATATCAACAGAATCTCGCATTACATTCCGATGTAAATCAGCAAAATCTATCTCGTTTTGTTCAAATGATGTCTTGAAAAACAATTGACCAAAATATTCTTTGTGCACCTGAATACACACCATTTGGATATGGCAAAGGTACCCTTTTCTTGAAATGAAAGGCCCTTTTGTTTCTCATATAACGTGGAGAGAAGATTTCAAAAACATAAAAAAAGATCTTGCCAAATTACATTAATCATTGCATGTACATAAACAAAAGTCAAATACAAAGAACCAAATAGCGAGATGGGCAACGTGGAATGTCCGCACATTACTGCAAAATAGCAAACTGGATAATCTGAAAGCTGAGATGCAAAACGTAAATTTGAATGCCCTAGGTATAGCAGAGATGAGATGGCCCAATTGCGGAGACTTCTGGAGTGGCAACTACAGAATCATCCACACAGGATGCATAAAGGATAAACCTGGCCAAGGAGGAGTAGGCGTTGTGCTGTGCAAGGAATGGGGAAGACGGGTTAAGGGATACGTGCAATATAGCGGAAGAATTATTCTAGTCAAAATAGAAACTAAGCCTGTAGACACTGTAATTATCCAAGTATATATGCCAACATCTAGTCATAGCGAAGAAGAAGTGGAGGAGGTATACAGTTCGCTAGATAAACTTATATTAGAGATAAAAGCAGGTGAAAATCTGATTCTCCTAGGAGATTGGAATGCTGTTGTAGGAGAAGGACGTGAAGGAACTTGCATTGGGCCCTTTGGGCTGGGTGCAAGAAACGACAGAGGAAACAGATTGACAGAATTCTGTGAAAAACACAAATTAGTGATAGCAAACACTTGTTTCCAACACCACCCAAGACAGCAAGCAATACAACTGGAAATCCCCTGGAGACAGACAAAGACTGCAAATAGACTATATAATGGCTGGACATAGATTTAAAAACCAAATAAAAGACTGTAGAAGCTATTCCGGTCCAGATATAGATAGTGACCATAATATGGTAATGGCCAAAAGTCTTCTAAAACTGAAAAAATAAAATATTTCAAATGGGATACAAAAGTATTAAAGATAAAAGAGATCAGCGACAGTTTTAGGGAAAAGACGCAAGAGTGCAACCTAATGGAAGAGGAGAACGTGAATGTGATCTGGAAAGTGATAAAGACGAAGATTATAACTACGGCAGAGGAAACTATAGGCAAGAAAAAACCCCAAGCACGGAAGGAATGGATAACAGATGAGATCTTAAATATGATAAAGGATAGAAGAGAGCTCAAAAATGATAAAAGAGCTGAATCACAAGAGAAATACAAAGTGCTGAGAAACCAAATAAATAGAGAATCAAGAATAGCCAAAGAAACATTCTACCAGAATAAATGCGATGAGATAAACGACGACCTCAAGAGAGGAAATGTAGAAAGAGCTCACGCTGCGGTGAAAGACTTCTTTGAGATGAGAGTTGGAAAGGGTAATGCAATAGAAGGAGAAGACGGCAAAATACTTTACGAAAATGACCAAATAGGAGAGAGATGGAAAAGATATCTCGAAATGCTGTACGAAAGGGAAATAATGACAACAAAACATTGATAGAAAGAGAAAAAGAGGTAGACGCAGATGATTTGGGAGATCTAATCACTAGAGAAGAGTTTGACCTCGCACTGAAAAATCTCAAAAACGGGAAAGCACCCGGAATCGATGACGTTTCGGTTGATCTAATTAAGCCAGCAGGAATAGGAACTATAAATGCCCTGTTTAAAATGATACAGACAATGTATAAGACTGGAAAGATACTGGAGGATTTCGAGAAAAGCCTAATTGTCGCATTACCAAAGAAGGCGGGCACAACGAAATGTGAACAACACAGAACTCTTAGCCTAATATACCATGCCTCAAAAATATTGACTAATATCATTCTAAAAAGAATCGAACCAAAAGTAGAGAACACCCTTTCCGGAGACCAGTTTGGCTTTAGAAGAGGTGTAGGAACCAGAGAAGCAATATTGTCACTACGAATACTACTAGAAAAAAGAATAAAAAGAAATCAAAACACATTCATCGCATTCATAGACCTGGAGAAGGCTTTCGACAAAGTAGAATGGAAAAGACTCTTCGAGATTCTGAAGAGAATTGACATCCAATATAGAGATAGACGAATAATCCAGGCACTATACAAGAATGAGGCCACTATAATTAGATGTGACAATGATACAAAAGAAGCCAGTATAAGACATGGGGTGAGACAGGGATGCTCTCTGTCACCTGTTCTTTTTAACGCTTATATACAAAGTGCGATTGATGACTTGAGAGAGAGAATGAGTCACAGAAAAGGTGTAAAGATACACGGGCAAAAGGTGGATATGATAAGGTTTGCTGACGATATTGCTATGGTTGCTGAAAGCGAAAAAGAACTGCAAGAGGCCTTAACAATCATGCAAAGCATTCTTCAAAACAATTACAACGTGAAGATAAATAAAGACAAAACAAAGCTGCTGACTGTAGGCCGAACGCAACGTCAGATGAGAGTAGAGATGTCAGGAGTTCCACTAAAGAACACCAAGGAGTTTGTATACCTCGGGAGCAAAATAACATGGGACGGTCGGTCTAAGAGCGAGGTCGACAGCAGTATACACCAGGCTAGGCTTGCATTCAATAAAAGGTCGAAAATAATAGAATCGAATAATATAGACCTAAAACTGAGAATACTCCTCATCAAGACCTATGTATGGAGTATCTTGATGTACGGCTGTGAAACATGGGTGCCTATCCGAAAGGGATAAACGGAGACTAGAGGCTTTTGAGATGTGGTCCTATAGAAGACTATTAGGAATTTCCTGGAGAGACCACATTACAAATGAGGAGGTTCTCCAAAGAATCAAAGGAGGAAGGCACCTGCTCAGGACCTTGTCCGAAAGGCGCGCAAGATGGATCGGCCATGTAATAAGACAAGAAGGCCTCTTGCATGCCATAATGGAGGGTATGACCGAGGAGACAAACGCTAGGGGACGCCCACGCCGAGAGTACCTGGAGGACCTGCTGGTGGATGTGCGCTGCTCATCATATGCAGACTTCAAAAGAGCCGCACAAGACAGGGAAAAGTGGAAGAAACGAATAGATGAAATTGCTGCAAACCAATCCCACGATTGAAACCAGAGAGAGAGAGAGTACAGCTAGCTTTATACTTGTAAATTTTTTCCCGTAAATCGCTCACAAGCGATTTATGGCCAAATTACCAATGTAAACGAAACCAAAAGTCATTTAGTATATATAATGTAATTTACAGCAAGTTATAGAAGTTGTTCCTTCATGATTTTTTTGACAGGTCTAATCGCGTCTGTGTGAATTTCCAGCCTTCTCACAGCTTATAAAATCAGTTTGATAAGTTGAGAGAGAGTTTCCGGAAAAAATGGTACCAAAATGAACTGTTGCGAGAAATCTGGACAAACCTAACCCCATGAACCCGGGCACCCCTACTAAGTCACCAAACATAGCGAACCACTTGGGGTGACCTATGGCAGAGGTATTGGTTATCCTATAAATGGTTCCTGGGACGGCGGTACCCATACCCACCTCCCAAATTGAAAAGATATGCTTTATGCCAGGATTTAGCGTAAGTAAAGGAGAGGAACAATAATCCCTAATAACGGGAAAGTTATAGCAGTTGTTCACCTTTTATTTTCGGGTGTAAAGTGTCCATTGGGAAGCGAAACATTCTCGTAGTTGCTATCGCCGTTGGTGGCGTCGGTTTGGCGCAGCGGGGACGCCAGTATGAGGCTGCCGGGCTCGAGGAAAGGGGAGCCGTTGGCCGAACCACCCCCAACCTTGTAGCACACCATCACCCCGTTGATCTCCCTGCAAATAAAACATATACAGAGTAAAGAGGGGGTCTTGGGCTTGGACAAAGGGAGAGGCGTTCATGTTGCGCATGCATCCAAATTAACGTTCTCGGACCGCATATCAAGCCCATAACCTAACCTGATGTAACCTATGCAACCAAATTTTCTTTTTTTTTTCATTGCTTTTAACCGTATGAACGTTGGATGGTATTTTGAAAAACGGCGTGAAAATTACCTTGATGGATTCCGTTCAAATATCGAACAAAGCGATTATTTTCTGTTTACCAGATAATATTACTTATAATTGATTTTAATAAGTTTTCCCAGAATAGCTAACTTTGACTAAAAAAAAAAAAAAAAATTCTCCTATTCGGCAAACAAATATCTAAAAAAATATATTCGTACAATTATAAACTCATTTTATTATTTCTACATAAACCTGAATACATATCATACATGAAAAAAAAAAAAACAAAACCAAAAGCTTATCAATATTCTTTTGAAAAAGTAATATATTGTTATTTTTACCACTGACAGCTGCTAAAAGTGACCCCCAAAGTCATAAAAAATTGATTTAAAATCATTTCGAGACGCTTCAAATCAACTGTTACATCAAGAAAGATATTGGCGCAAGCGATTCTGATCTTGTCCTTTATACAGTTTCTTTATACATAAGGGTTAAAATCGCATAATAAAAAACCAAAGTTTTTTCCTTCCCAGAACATCCAGTTCTTTCTTTCTTTAAAAAGACCCTCCACACAGCATCCCCTAAGATGAAATAGGCCCTGAGGGAAAATATTTTCCTCAGCTAATGTAAAAAATAAATAAAAAATTTATCCCTCGAGCCGGAGCATTTGATACCTCGCTGGATCATTTGATACCTCGAGTCGGGGCATTTGATCCCTCGCCGCACCATTTGGCCCTTTTTGCCCCATTTGACCCTTTTCGCCCCAATACACTTTCATGGACCATAATATGGACATAAGCCGAACAATTTGAATAATAAATCATTGAAGAAGAAGATAACAATAATAATCTAAACGAAATTATGAAAGAGAACAAGACATAGAAAAACAGAAACTGATAATAGTCGCAAATATTTTTGTTTAGATTATTAATGTTGTCGTCTTCTTCAATAATATATTACATTGATGGGAATAAACTTCAAAAGTTATAAAAAAAGAGTTTTTCTTATAAAAAATTTAAAAATAAAGTGGATGCAGCAGATTTTCGAAACCGGAAACGGAACGAACAAACAAATTCACAAAAATGCCAAATGGCTAATAATAATTTGCACAGAACTCACCCGGCATATTGGAATCCCACGGGCGCCTTCTTGAGTCGGCTGCAGAGGATGATATCGGTGAGCGGTGCCTCTGGCTTGGTGGGTGCGGGGGGCGCCAGCAGGTAGCAGAGCTGCCGCTTGCGCCAGGCACGCGCGCCCCCGTCCGCAGTCACCGGCAGGGAGCTGTACCCGGCGGGGGGCGGCTCGGAGGACGAGATGACACGCAGTGCAGACACTGTGCGTCCCGTCGTACCTGAAATATAATTCACCATATTTAAGCTATTTAGCAGTGGAGTATTCAAATAAATCTCTATATATTATAAATTAAAGTCCTCCGCTGCGTCTATCTGTCTGTTCGCGATAAACTCAAAAACTACTGAACGGATTTTCATTTTGCGGCTTTCACCAATTGATAGTGATTCATGACGAAGGTTTAGGTAAATCGTTTGTCAAGGTTTTGTGTAAATTGGTTGAAATATGTAATTAAAGGAGAATGTCTGTATGTGTTGGACGAGCGGGCTGGCAAGCGAGCGGTGTGGATTTGATTTGTATGCAAATTAACACATGGCAGAATGAGTTAATTTATCGAAAAAACTAAAGGTTATTTTAGTAAGGGTTGGGTAACCATCCAGTAGATGACGTTTTGTTTCGTTAGCCACAGCAACGCGTGTCCCGGTCAGCTAGTTTACTCTAAAATCATAATTTTTTGTGCATTATTTACCAATTTCAAACGTAAAATTAACTTCAAAAATACCCTTAATAATAAGTTGGCAATGAATTATAAAAAATAAAGAAATATATATCAATTATTATTTTTAATTGTTAATCTAACGTTTAAGACAAGATTTTTATGCATAGCACAAAGGGTAACAATTATTATAAGCAATAATTATCAGCCTGATACACTCATCCACGTTGAAAAAAATCTTCCGAGAAAAGATACATGACGCCAACGGGACTTGAACCCGTGCCCTTCTGATTGCCGGTCAGCTGCTCTCCCAATTGAGCTATGGCGGCTTATCTTATACCCGCCAAATGATTCAATATATACTAGTGTTTCATATACTAGTGTTTTAAAAAAATATAATAAGCAGTAATTGTTGAATGAAACACTAGTATATATTGAATCATTTGACGGGTATAAGATAAGCCGCCATAGCTCAATTGGGAGAGCAGCTGACCGGCAATCAGAAGGGCACGGGTTCACGTCCCGTTGGCGTCATGTATCTTTTCTCGGAAGATTTTTTCAATGTGGATGAGTGTATCAGGCTGATAATTATTGCTTATAATAAATATATATCAAATGAATTAATACAGAGTGTCGATTTTTTGTACTTATGCGCTGGTGTACACAGTATATGTATAGAGGAGCAGATTTTTCCTTGATACATTTGAATGAAGATATATTTTTGTTATTCGGTGGTACATCCTCTCTGCACATCCCTTCAGGTCACTTAGTTATATTTTGTATAATTAGGTATACCGTATTTACCCTAAACCGCCTGCACCCTGCACATTGTATATAAGTACGCCTGGGGGGCAATTGTCGCCGGATCAGCTATCATGGAACCACGTAAACATAAGGCTAGCTTTACACTCATAGTAAAATTTACGACTTAACGTAAGTTTTGACAAGTTAGTCATAACTACTACTTTACTACTAATTGTAAGTTTTTGATGAGTTACTCACAGGAGCGTTTACATATGCATCCGACTTGTGGTAATTAAAGCTCACGGAAGTTTTTCGGAAGTTCAACCTGTGTAAATGCTCATGTGTAAAAAATAAAATGTTTTAAAATCTCCTACTACCACAACAGAAAGCCAAAAATGTTGCCTGTGTTGTGATGGAGGACTTAGCCAGCCGAGGAATCGAACACGCGACGCCCGGGTGAGACCCAGGCGCTGTGCCCACTCAACCACTGATCGGTCTGTTGTTTATGTTATGTCTGTTGTCCGATGTGTATTAAACTAAAAAAAATCGTAGAAAAACTAAAAACAAAAATCATCCCATTAATTTACATATGCATCCGACTTGTGGTAATTAAAGCTCACGGAAGTTTATCGGAAGTTCAACCTGTGTAAATGCTCTTGCGACCGTTTATATCTGTAAATTAATTTGCGGTAAGATGGCTTCCTGTCAACAACGATCTGCTACTGTCAAATTTACGCGATTTTGTCAATAAATGCGAAAAGGCCCAAATAAAGTATTGAAATAGAATTTGACTTTAATTAATCACGGGCCGAAACGCGCTTTTGTGCCGTCAAAGGTGGAAATTAATGGAGTTCTTTCATTTTATCCGAATGACAGCTACCTGACAGCAACCGGCTTCGAATTCAAATACATAATGTTAAAAACAGAAACATTGAGATTAGAAAGGATTTAATGGAAGGATGCTCATTTTCAGAAAACTTAAAAAGTGTAAATAAATACTAATTATATAGGAAAAAAACCTACGAAAACAACTCTCTTAATTTGTGGCATCTCGAAACGGTGCATTATGGTACTATTTCTTGCGGCAAGTCTCCCAGCTTATCAGTGTTGCCAACAGTTATACCAGAGTGGAAGATACTATCAGTATCGCCCTGGTGTAAGACCACCATTCAAAATTTAAACGTTGCTTGAAAATGGCTTTAGCCGTGTTTAGTGACCAGATCTGAATAGCCAGGTACTTCCCAACCTTCCTCTTCCCCACCTCCTTCCCCTCCCCACTACCTTCAGCCTCACAACATACCCCAATTGGGGATGCCATAGTCTCACTGGCTCCAGACGGGAGCAGTTGAGATTCTTGTGCGGTATTCACTGTAAAAAAAAAAAAAAAAAAAAAAAATACCAGCTTACCACCAGATTCAACCCTTAAATTCACCAGAAAACCACTAAAAATATAGTACTACACTCACACTCGCTAAATTTTCCACTAAAATAAAGTTTAATAAAAGAAAATAGGTTTAGAAATTATTAATTTCCTTTATTAGTACAAACATAATAATTATTAACCAACAGACCGTTTGTAGGTAAATTAACATAAAAATCGCTCAAGACGGAGGTAGAGCAACACGGCATAACACCCCAAAAACAAATAATGAAAACATAAAAATTATTCAATAACGACCAATTCTAAATTTTTGGATCTTGAATCCAAGAATCCCGAAAATGTTGCGTATATTGTTGTTTCGGCATAGTTATATCGCGATGATAACACAACAGAAAGTTGACAGTTCTATAAAAGAGTTGACTGACAAAATGTTGTGCAGGAAACCCCATGTACAAAGACACTGCGCATCTTTTTAGTAGATCAGTGTTGCCTACACAGTAAACGTAAATTCCATTTAAATTTAAAGAAAGTATAATGAAGAAGTATGTATAAGATTATAGTTTTAGTAATGAAACAAAAATTTTCGAAACCGCTAGAAAATCCACCAGCCACTAAAAGAAATATTTAGCCACTAAATGAAGTCTGAAAACCGCCAGTTTTAGTGGAAAATCCACTAAGTTGGCAACACTGCAGCTTATCAAACTGATTTTATGAGCTGTGAGAAGGCTGAAAGTTCGCGCGGACGCGATTAGACCTATCGAAAAACTCGCGAAAGAACAGCTTCTGTAGCTTGCTATAAATACGTTTACATTGGTAATTTGGACTCCAGATACTAATATCTACAGCCTGTATGTCGGATGAATATCTACAGCTCATATGTTGGACTAATATCTATGAACTTCAGAGTGAGGACTAATATCTACAGAGCTAAGGTCGGACGAATATCTATGACGGTCCCAGTGGTGACTAATATCTATGGAGCGTAGGTTGGACTAATATCTACAGAGGGCAGCTGAGCAAGAGGTTGTACGGAAAAGCATAAATTACTTCAATTACGTAATTACTAATTACGTAAAGGCTTAAACGTTTAAAGTACGTACATGAAGTTTTTGCATAACATTACCTATTTTGCTGTTTACGAGGACAATAATTTATTGAACAAAAATGGAGGTCATAATACAAAGATATTTATTTATTTATTTCGAAATACGCGGCACCACAACCTAACCTAACCTAACCTAACTGACATAGAAATGGTCATGGTAACAGACTAAATAATTTAGAAGCACTCGAAATAAAAAAAGCTGTTAAAACAAAAACCCAAATCCTTAATAATCTAAATGTGTCCAATAGTCCGATATTAGGGATTTTTACATACATACATACATAAATTAAGTTTTTTAAACTGCATACGCAATATTACGTTATTCCAATATGCTATACATAATTGCAAATCCAACCTCTGCCAGTGCTATAGATATTCGTCCACACTTTGGTTCTCATAGATATTAGTCAGCAGTTTGAGCTGTAGATATTCGTCCTCACTTTGATTCTCTTAGATATTAGTCAGCAGTTTGAGCTGTAGATATTCGTCCTCACTTTGATTCTCTTAGATATTAGTCAGCAGTTTGAGCTGTAGATATTCGTCCTCACTTTGATTCTCTTAGATATTAGTCAGCAGTTTGAGCTGTAGATATTCGTCCTCACTTTGGTTCTCATAGATGTTAGTCCGATTTGTTCAGTTTTTGGAATTCCTGTAGATATTAGTAGCACGCCTCCGTAATTTGGCTATACTTACGAGTGTAAAGCTAGCCTTAGGCAATAACCAGTAAGCGTATTATAGCATTGAGTGAGTGTACCACTTGGCACAGATTGGTAAGGTTAGGTTAGGTTATCAAAGAGGATACTGGTAAAACCGCAAGTCAATGAATCAGCGCCGGTTTCTTCCGATCCGAATGAATGGCAACTTGTATTTCTGGATAGGCAACATAATAAATGATGTGTACAGTGTTCATTTAGTATCTTACGGCGTATTTATAGAGCAAACCGGTTTATCTAAAACCCCAATGACGTAGAGCAATAAGTTTTGGTATAAATAAATTCGTGTCAACGGCAGGCGTCACGCAACCAGTTCACAAAACATATGTTATAAAATTATAATACAATATTATGTTTTTGTGTGTGACGTCTAAGGAAATTGTTGAATCAAAGTGGTAATTCAATAAATTACGAAAGGCATTTCACAAAAACGGCGCTATACTGAACGGATCCAAATATTTTCATTATTATTTTTATTTTTTATTCAACATGTCGTCCTGTAAGCTGTTTTGCGAATCGGATGGTGAGTAATGGGCATATTATACGGTTCAATTCTGCCTCGCAATTTGGTTGAAGCTACCAAATTGCACCGTGTAAACAAGACATTGAATGATGCTTCATTGTCATTGCGCGTCATCTTTCAACCGTATTGAAAATATTCAACTTGTTTAATATTTTCAATGCAATTGGTTCTGTTGTCCATTCGTGCGCATGCGCGAATGCGGCGTTGCATGCGCGCGCAGCACTGTGCGCGCGTATTGAAGTGTCAAACTGTGACTGTTTATTTTGTAGTGAGTTGTCAACATAGAAAATGGTTTTTAAATGGAGGGAAGAGCATACGCCTCTGTTCTTAGAGCACTTTAAGAACTATCCAAGCCTGTGGAACATTAAATCAGAGGGATATAATTCCCGCGCGCACGACCTGTTTCGAAGACATTCTAAACTCTATGACAGCAATGTGATTGAATGGTCCACTTCTGTCAAGTACGTGTAAACAGCACACCCTTTCAATTATACGCCGTTCAACCAAATCGCATCAATGTGGTTGAAGTGTGTAATATCGCCATAAGATATATAATAGAGTAACGAAAGATCGCAAATAGCGGCGATTGTTGTTGATAATCGTTGTTACCGCTAATTTGTGTGTTGTTTTACGGCAAGCATACAAATTCCAACACGTCGACCCTTTGGAATAACAAGTTTCCGTCCATAAATATACCAATCCCGTTCCGTCTGTCGCGGTAACTTCATGCGATAATGGGATCTGTAGTAAGCTACTTTATAATTTGAGAGGCATTTGGCAGGCAATTTGGATGACCAACACCTCTGCCATGGGTCACCCCAAGTGGTTCGCTACGTTTGGTAACTTAGGTTGTTCATGGGTTGAGGTTTGTCCGGATCTTGGCCCGCCAAGTGTGTGGCAAGCCGGATCGGGAGAGACTGGTTGAGGGAGATCTATTGACCTCTCAAGCAGGACTCTCTCGGAATATTGCCTTGCACAGCAGTGGTAAGCAGAGATTCATACGTCCGTCACTCTTGGATGCACCGACCACAGATTCCCACCCACCCCTCATGCCTTTTTCCTTCCCAGAACTTCCTCTCCTTCCATTTCCAAAAAGACCCTCCACACAGCATCCCCAAAGATGACATATGTCCCGAGGGGAATTATTTTCGTCGGAACCTCCTGTGTGGAACTAATGCAAAAAAAATAAACAAAACACGAGTGCAGTTCACACGCGGTAGAAGCGAAACTATACCAAAACAATCGCAAGCAACAGGAGCCTTGTAAAGAGAGGTCATAATCAAAGCGGCCAATGAGCCTAGACCTAGCGTTATTTCCGTTTCATATATCAACCAATAGGAGCCTTGAAAAGTGACATTAAAATCAAATCCAATGAGTGCAGGTTGATGCTTCGCAGGTGCTGTAATGCGTCATTTCCGTTTCATCCTAATTTCAAATCACAACGGGGATAAAGAAGTTTCACTTCAAAAAGTTTAGAGTTCATTATCGCATGACGTTACCGCGGCAGATGGAACCTTGTTATTTCAAAAGGTCGATGTCCCATCACCAGTGAAAAGTCAATGACGGTAAAAAACGTTTTGTTACAATTCTCCCCTAAAGGCCCGCCTAATTGCCCATTGTTTGTGAAGTGGCAATTTGCGAGCATTATTAGATATAAGGTCCTTCTCAAGTGAACGCCCCACCCAAATTAGCAGGTGCTACCAGCGTTACAACACAATGAACTTACAAAAGTAACGGTTCCGTGACAACTCAGAATCATACAACTTCAACACCCCTTTGAAAAGTTATTAAAAAATTGAAAACAGCCCATAACCTAACCTAACGTACTTGGTTTTAAAAATGTATAATTTTTGATTAGATTGAAAGTATTCGATTTTGATTAGTACTCGTATCACAGCAATTCAATTGTATTTTGATTAAACATCGATTGTTTGCAAAATGTCATTCTCAAATTGTGACATTTTTGACAGTTTCGTAAGAGTTTTTGTAATGATTAAAAAAACTTTTCAGATGTATTGTCATGTGTTTGTAATAATCTAGAAACCTTCGCGACGGTGGAAAGAAGGTATTTTGAAAGTTTCAAACATTTTCTATGCTGTAGCAATTCATAGACAACTCGCACACATGGAAACGTATATTGATTTTTATATATATATTTTTTTATATATATATTTTAGGCAAGGAATGTGTTCCAAGACCGGGATGTTTGGCGGTCCGTCCTCTCTGCCTACCCCTGCGGTGAAACGGCGTGATGGTTAGTTAGTTAGTTTTATATATATATTTTTTTTTACATGAGCTCCACACATCTTTATGCTCACCTATGATGCTGTGTGGAGGGTTTTTTTAAGGAAAGGAAGGAGAGGAGAGTTCTGGGAAGGAAAAGGGTTTAAGATATATACTAGCTGACCCGACGAACTTCGTACCGCCTCAGAATCAATAGCTGTTGAATTAAATTAAGTTTTTTTATTAAGTTAAAAATTACGCAATGAAGCAATTATCAATGCGCAACTGTCCGTGTTTTGTTTTTGTCAGTATCAGAGATGGCGTTGTGTACGGATTTATATTTTTGTGATTTTCTTACTTTTACAATTACTTACGGGAATTCGGGAGGCGGATACGGGTGCCGCCGCCCCGGGAACCATTTATTGAATAACCAACACCTCTGCCATAGATCACCCCAAGTGGTTCGCTACGTTTGGTGATTTAGCAGGGGTGCCCGGGTTCATGAGGTGACTTATGTCCGGGTCTTGGCAGTTGATGCGCTTGCCTGCCCATCTGCTGCGTGGCGGGCCGGATTGAGAGAGACTGGTTGAGGGAGGCCTTTTGACCTTTCCAGCCGGACTCTCTCGACACTCTCGACCCATTGCCTTGCACCACAGTTGGAGGGATGGATTCATATGTCACACTCCCGGACACACTGACCCCAGATTCCTACCCACCCCTCATAACTTTTTCCTTCCCAGAACTTTCTATCCTCCCCATTACTTAAAAAGATCCTCCACACAGCATCCCCTAAGATGACATAGGTCCTGAGAGTGTAAGAAAGAAGGGCAGTATTATAATTATTGTATTTTTCCTTTGGAGGTGTGCAGACATACGTTCACCATTTGTCTCATTTTCGACTATTGTAATTGAGTGTGTAAGAAAGAAGGGCAGCATTATATGATTAAAAACAAATGCACAACAATCAACGCATTGACATTCGACGTTTTTGAATGTTTGGAATTCATGAACAGTTCAATATTATACCCCTCACAATATTGCTGCAGTTCTTTCAAAATAGGAGAATTCGTTCCATACAAAATGTATGGGGAAAATAATTTTCTTTATAACTATTTATTTCGTTAACTTTTGTGATGTTTTAATGGTTATTATCCTATCCGGGGCGGAGACAAAACCAACAAATCAAAGATCATCAAAATTAGCCCAGCCGTTCTCGAGTTATAAATAAAAGTGTAACTAACCCGACTTTGCTTTATATATTAAGATATAACTAACTACCTAACCATCACGCCGTTTCCCATTAACCCATTTTTTTTCAATGAAATTACAAAGGCATTACATTTAATTACATTAATAATTGCATTCCGAATAAGTGAATGGTTTCTTTCGGGAGATCACAATTATGAGATTTTTTTCTGTGTTATTTTGGGGAACATTTGCAGTTGCATAATTAGGATTTACATATTTACTAACTAACTAACTAACCATCACGCCGTTTCCCCGCAGGGGTAGGCAGAGAGGACGGACCGCCAAACAACTCGGTCTTGGCACACACTCTTTGCCTCACTCACATTCATACATCGTCTCATACATTCTCTTCTATTATTCTGACTTTTGACATGACCCGACTCAAGTATCTGATTCACTTGATCGTGCCATGTCTTCCTCGGGCGTCCCCGACTTCTTCTACCATTCACATTCGCGTCGTATATTCTTCTTACACTACTTCCTCAATCAATCAATCACACAAATTATAATTAGTGAATAAGGAACTCCAGTGAAAAATATTATGGCTTTAAAAAAATATGTTCATATAGACCAAGAAACGCTGATTCTGAATATATAAGTTTTATTTCATAATATTAAATGCAGAGTTTTTAATAAATTATTAAAAAGTGCATTTTTAAACCTCTTCGGAAAACACAGCGTTAAGTTGGCATTACTGAAATGGTTAACCGTGACGTCACAGTTAACCTGTCACCTGTGTATTGTATTGTATTGACATTTGAAATGACTTGAAGTGCACACGTACCTATGCAATTCAACATTTCGTGTTTTTGGTTTATTTTCATACTGTTTATAGAGATTTAGATAAATAATAGTTATTGTGTTTATTGAAACATAATTTAGGCCCTCAACAATTTACGAAAAGGGCTATATTTGCGGACAATCTGCAATAAATTTTGTCTATTTGAGGTTAAAGTCGTGTCCTATTTTGACATTTGCTTATGTATTTTCAAATTGTTTTTAGTATAGGGCTTTTTATACAAGTTGTTAAACACTCGTCATGATCAGTGTATTATAAATACCAGTGTTTCTGTATGTATTATACATAAAACAATGTACCGACAAAGTAACACCTGACACAAAACACGATGTCACATGTATTTGCAATGAAAGAGATGATTTATTTTTTTATATTGCACTTTGATTAAATACAATAACAATAGCGGTGAAATGTGGACATTTTACCAATGTTTTTCTATATTAAAAGCAGTTAATCTTGAATAAAAAACACACCTCACACCTAAAAGTCATTATCCGCCATGATTATTGTGGGTTCTTCACAGTGTTGCCAACAGTTAGAAGTGAAATTTCCCTAGAATTTCACATTTACGCAATTACCTACGTAGCCACCTGATTGTGTAACACTAATCCTGTTATATGTTAATTAATATGATAATTAATTGGAAAGATATCGGAACTTGGTAAATATACTAATAATACCGTGATTTTCCAAATAAATCACTTTTTGCTACGTGAAGTAATAATTTAAAAGTACGAATACACTCACCACTGAATTAGAAACTGAATTCCAAATTAAAAAAAAAACACTTTGCAAAATAAAAATCATAAGCAACCCGCCGCTCATTTGTACCAAGCGTGGTATTTTGAAGACCCCCCCCCCCCCCCCGAACGTGTCACGTAGTATGGGTACGTTCCCTAATATCATTTTGAGTTGTCAGTGTTAAAAATAACATGGCATGTAAGTACATGAAAAATAATTAAGATTCATAGGAATTCCAAAAAATATATATACGTATATATATAAATAATACCAGTAATACTGTCATATGTAATAAAATTTTTGCCAGAGTTCGAAATTTCCCTAGATTTTGTCCTGATTTCCCTTATCCCAAAAAAATATTTTTCTCCCCTAGATCTAGGGAAATTTCCCTCGACATAACATCACTGATTCAAAATGACAACTTAAAAAGTTAAAAAATTAGACCACCATAGATACGGTGCGTTTCTGGGAGTCTTTAAAAATTAAAACTTTGACAATTATTTTAACTATTAAAACTAACTATAAAAATAAAAATAAAAATGCAGTTTTTTAAGTTTGAAGGTCTTTATTCATTAAAAAAAATAAAAAAATTGGACTGGAGTTCTCTATTGTGTATTTTTAATAATTCAATCAGTAATCACATTCACATGCTTCTTTCCCAAGGAGACAATTGCCGCTTTGTTTCCGTGGTTGGTGGCTGGTGGCTGGTGGCTGGTGTCTGGTGGCTGGTGTCTGGTGTCTCCATTCACTTTCAAAGGAGGCCTGTCATAATTACATAATAAGATAATAAGTTTACTGTGAATTGAGATGGTGACGCAATCACCCATAATTATAGTTCATCTTGTTCATTGACAAAACTGTACGTTGCAGGTTGTAGGAGAGATTACAGTGTGTATTTAGTTAGCGTCTAGATCAGACATACTCAACCTGCGGCCCGCCAAGCTTTTGTGTGCGGCCCTAAACACTTTATTATCAGAAACTTGATTTTTAAAAATCTATCATTCTAAATTTCGTATATCTTGAGATTCGTTTCGACTTACACGCACAGATAGTGTGACACCCAAAATGGATCGTCATTATGGTCCACATGATCTGGTATAAGAGTGAGATACGTTTTTCAGATTTTCACGGCCAAAAGTATTTTAGTTATTTGTTTTTGGGGTGTTATGCCGTATTGCGCCACCTCCTTCTTTAGCTAACGTTTCGGAAAGCGTTACGGTGTCTATCATCAGGGCAGATGTGTCAGAATGTTGCTATTGCACACGCTAGATAAAAAAAAAAACAAATATTTGACACACAAGTACGCACGCAAATAATTTAAAAATAAAAGTGACCACCGCATCAATTATAATACATAATTGTTAGTCAGGTACCTACCTACTTGAAAATTTTAACATCATCTCTTGCTGTTGTATAAAGTATTTTATATAATTTAAATACGTTAGTTTGGATACGCACAATGGCGGGAGTGTCTTCAAAATGCAATCGAAAAATGTCCGACGAAAAAAGAGTGCTTCAAGACAAATGGTAAGAAGAATATTTCTTTGTTGGGGAGGGGGAAGGAGGGGGGTTGATAATTTTTTTTTCGTCATACAAGTTGCGGCCCGCGTAACTTTACAAATACATGTATGTGGCCCGAAGAGAAAAAAGGTTGAGTATCATTGGTCTAGATGTAAACGACTTCCAGCAATGTACCCCTCATACTTGGTAAGTTCGTATTGAAAATGTCCACCTTGGATAATACTCTATTGTAACTATTGCATAGTCTGTTCAGACAATAATTCTGCTTACAGTTTGTCTTGCATTGATCCACCCTGAACAGGATAGAAGAGCGTGTTGTACGCGCAGGTACATTAAATTGAATTTTATTTAGCAACTCTGGGCATTGAATATTATTGTTAACTAATTTGTACAGGAATAGCGCATCCATAATATGATGCCTTTGTACACTCAATGAATCAATTTTAAAGTATGAAGCTGCCTCTGCATAATTATGAAATCTTACATATGACTTGTAACAAAGATATTTGAGGAATTTGTTTTGAATTGCTTCAATTTTGTTTATATGGATTTTTATAAAATGGAGACCAAACAACTGACGCAAATTCCAAATGACTTCGTACGTAGGCAAAGTAGAGTTGCTTAATGACGTAGATGCTATCAAAAAGTTTTGTGTTTCATCTGTGTTTTATCTCACCAAGGGGAGGGGAAAAACTGCTCACGTAATTAATGTATGCCCCCTTATTCACAACTGCCGGATACAATAATAATCTATATCCGGAAAGATACAAAATTTTCTAATCCGTAGTACTTACGTCTGCCAACAGCAGGTCTTCATGTTATCAGTTTTAAGGTAAGTGGGGCCACCCTTTGGCATTATTGGCTACTTGCCTTTTTTATTTGTTTATTATAAAGACAAGGTAATACAATATGACAGGAAAAAATATAAATATTTTACAGAAAAAAGAAAAGTCCCAATAAACTACTTTTTAGTAGTTTGTCAAAGGGTGCTTTCACTTTGAAGACATAAATAAACTTATTTTACTTTATTTTGCAGTTACAATTTTTGTGTTAGTGTCTCATACAATTTTTATCTTTCGGCGAGCCAATTCTTCGACATAATATTTGTTTTACCATCTGTACATTTTTTTATTTCAGCAGGTAACATATTTAATAAATTTGGTATCATGTAGTCCAGCGTTCTTTGTCCATATTTGTTTAAGTGCTTAGGTACAATTAGTCCTTCATTTAGCGTAAAACGGGTATTATAAGTGTGGTCCAGTTTATGTATGTATATAGGGCTGTTTATATGCTGAGATATAATTTTATACCACAGAATTGCTCTTACTGAGAGAATTTTGAGATTCTGGTAAGGGAACGTACCCATACTACGTGACCAACTTTTTGAAATTTTTAACCCCCCCCCCCCCCCCGGTGACCAAAAACCTAAGCAACCCGCCGCTCATTTGTATGGAGCGTGACATTTTGAAGACCCCCCCCCCCCCCCAAAACGTGTCACGTAGTATGGGTACGTTCCCTAAAAGTACGGAACATTATGTCTTTGTTCGCATAAACTTTTATGCGCTAATAATTTAACTAATGATGTTTGAACCGATTGAACATGATTTACATTTGTGTTACAGGTAAGTCCCCAGGCTGTAATTCCATACCTTATAATAGATTCAGCTAATGATAAATAAATTATTCGAAGTGTGCTTATTGGAACATAGAATTTTAATTTATATAATCTGCTAACAATAGATCTGAGTCGTTCACAGACTTTATTTATTTGTGAATCCCATTTGAAAAAACAGTCAATAATAACACCTAAATAAACATATTCTTTAACCAGTTCAATATTTTCACATGTGCACAATGTAGAGATACCGACATGTAAGCAATCTGAAGTGTGTGTTTTAATTTCAGGTGTAATAATATTTGCCTTGGCATTGGGTGATCTAATATGTATCAATTTAGTTTTTTTTTGCATTTATAATTAAACCAGAGTCATGAGACCATTTCAAAAGTTCAGTGTAATCTTCTTGTAAGAGTTTAATACGTAATTGCAGATCACTGCATGAAATTACCAATGCAGTATCATCCGCGTACATGAAGTGTTTTACATGTTTAAAAATGTACTTAATAAAAGACACATAAATGATATATAAAATTGGACCTAATATGGAACCTTGAGGAACGCCTGCTAAATTCTTCTTTTTTTACTTAAGGTGTTCAATAGCCTTATTCAGTTTGAATTCAGTTCTATCACAAAAGTAGCTTTTTAACAAACTTCAAGAACGAAGATGGTTTGGCATAAAGCGCGGCGTCAGAGTTGCATCGGATTCTTAAATTTCAACCTTACATACGTAAGCCTGTTAATAATAACATCCGATAATAAAATCATTCAAGAAGATAATAGGTCACTTGCATGGATTTCATAACATGGATTTAACATAAATTATTCTAAGTGTGCTTATTGGAACATAGAATTTTAATTTATATAATCTGCTAACAATAGATCTGAGTCGTTCACAGACTTTATTTGGAAAAAATCGTGTGGATAGATCTTTTTACCAAGATTACGAAAATGTTATAATTTTTTTTGAAATGTACAGTTTTTTTTTTAATTTTAAATAAATAAATCCATTATTTGGGCTCGTGACGTCACTACATGAAAATTTCCCGTCACCGAAAATGTTCCAATTAATTTTGTAAAATTCCACACTGATTTATTTTTTTTTATATGGCATCACTTTGATTTCAGGCGAATTTTTGAATTTGACATTTAACGTTCACTAGATATATTGTTTGTTCTCTGCGAACTTATCATTTGGTTTGACTTTTTGACAGATGTTCTGAAGAGAACCCCGTAGATTTTAGATGTCGGTACGTGTTTTGAGGTATAATGGTTATGGTGCTGATTTTAAGAAAATCAAATTTTATAATATTCTTATTATTATTATAATTTACAAGTTCAAGTATATTACATTGGATTTAGTAATATAGACGTTGTACATTACAATGATTTATGATCAATAAGATGGATCAAGGAAAAAAATATTTATGAGATGTAATATTTTTGGTATGCCTCGTTATTCTCCTGTGCCATCGTGTGGAAAACGTTCTTTTTTTAAATGATTTTCGACTACGTAATTATCGTTTTTTCGCACCTATAAAATTATATCCTGTCTATCCGGTTTTTTAAAAAATGGTCTGATTTTTCGGATTGAAATTTTCAAAAAATCGCCAGCGTTTCAAAAATACGATTAAAAAAATACAGAATGTCTTAGAATATTTGCCTAAACCGGATTTTTTTTTAAATGTGATGCAAGTGGCCTATTATAAAAAATCCAAACGAAATATGAAACAGAACAAGATAAAACATAAAACAAATGTAACGGTTGCAACTGGGAATCGAACCCCAAACCCCAGCGGAAATTTAAAAAAATAAAATGACCTTCAAAATTATACTCGGGTTGAAAGGGTATAATTTTAGCCTTGTTCCGCGTTGAATGATTAGGAGCGGGAAGTGGACAGAGAAAGCGTGCCAATGACCTTCGGCCACTTGTGGTAGTGTATACTGTGTGTAGTGAGTGTTGAGTCACCTTCACTGATTACTTAGTTGTTAAATCCGCAAGACATTTTATATTTTGAGCTGCAAATGGGGTATTTTCACAAACTAAGGATTATATTTTTATAGCGAGTTCCCAAGAAATTGTTTTTCCCTGCGTGTCCTTTCCCATTCGTCCCGTTACCCTTTCGTCTCCCCTTCTTCTCCCGCGTCCCCTTCCCTTCAGACGATCCCACTCCGCCTTCCCCTGCCCCGCGAAACCCCCTCCCCGCGATCCTCTCCCCACTCCCATCGCGGGGACGGGCACATCAAATCCCCAAAGTTGCATCGCAATCGGATGAATGATAAGCAACGCATAATTTCATGACGCCACAGCTCACTATTGTGTATAGAAACCATCGCCGGAATGCGCACATCAAATCCCCAAAGTTTCATCGCCATCGGATGAATGGTTTAGCAATGCATAGACAACACACATAGATAGACAAACATATTTTGATTTATATATATATAGATTTATTTTATTAACGTACATAACACACAGAGGGTTAATAAAAAAATTATAAAGCAATAAATAACAACACAGAAATTCTCAGGCGGGCTAGAGCAGATAGAGAACTGCTTACATTAATAAAAATCAGGAAAATTTCATATCTGGGTCATATACTTCGAGGGGAGAAGTATCACTTGCTCCATTTGATATTGAAAGGCAAGATAGAGGGTCGCCGAGGGCCTGGTAGGAGACAAATGTCTTGGCTGCGTAATATACGAGAGTGGACCGGCATTAGAAGTGTGGAGGAGCTATTCCGGGCAGCGCAAGACAGAGAGACATTCTCAAGAGTGATCGCCAACGTCGGGGGGACCTGATACGGCACACAAAGAAGAAGAAGAAGAAATAACTAATAACTATGTTCCAACCAAAATAAACATCATTAAAAATAACTCGTAATATTTATTCATTCACAATAAACTTAATAATATTATCAAAATAATAACTGAACACCTGTACATTTAGTAGTAAACTGTATTGAAATACAATTCAAACTCGGCAAAACAATCTACCACATAATAGCTATTATATTCGAATATTTCTTCATTTATAAACGAACTAGATACTAGATGGTTCCCGGTATGCGTTGCAATGCCGTATTCCATGAAATAAATTGTTTCTCCCTGTATGTCCTTTCCCGCGTGTCCCGCGTTCCATATATTCAGTCCCAGTACATTCTGTTTTCAAACAGTTCGCGTGCCACCCATTACAATTTTTTTATTAAAATTTTCATTTTTCATGTATCACAAATATTCATTTTTGTATATTATAAGAACAATCAATCAAATTTGGTACTTCACACAGGTACCTATTTAAAATACCTATATTTTTTACTAACTTCATATGCATATATTCATTATTTATAGAGTTTATTTTAAAATTGAATTTTGATTGAACAAACCGATGGTTTGCAAAATGTCATCCTCAAATTGTGACATTTTTGACAGTTTCGCGAGAGTTTTTGTGATGATTGAAAAACTATTCAGTTGTCATGTGGTTGTAATAATCCAGAAACTTTTGCGGGGGTTTAAATAATGTATTTTGAAAGTTTCAAACATTTCCTATGCTTAATATAGCTTACATAGGCAACTTACATATTATAAATATACTAGCTGACCCAGCCACACGTTGCTGTGGCTAACGAAACCTTTATAACCAACGCCATCTGTTAAATCAAATCCATACCTCGCTGCCCGCTGGCGCTTGGCTAGATATATTACGTATTTCAACCAATTCACACAAAACTTTGAAAAATTATATACCTAAAAACCTTCCTCATGAATCACTCTATTGGTGAAAACCGCATGAAAATCCGTTGCGTAGTTTAAAAGATCTAAGCGCACATACAGCGTGAGCGACTTCATTTTATACCTTCTCAGTAAAGAGTAAAGAAGCAAGCATATTTTGATTTTTATATATGTATACACTAGCTGGTTCCCGGCATGCGTTGCTACGCCATTTAATAAAGAAATTGTTTCTCCCTGCGTGTCCTTTCCCATTCGTCCTGTTCCCCTTTCGCCTCCCCTTCCTCTCCCGCGTCCCCTTCCCCTCTCGCTTTTCCACTCGGATTCTTCCATTTTCCCTCTCCCCATTCCACTCCCCCCTTCCCCCGTCCCGCCAACCCCTCTCCCTAGTTCCCCTCCCCCTCCCAGGCTCTTATGGTAAACATGTTTTGACTAAAATTAGCATGGATTTTACGAGGGAATTTACTCTACTCCGATTATTGGAATTCTAGCCCCTTAAAAATTAAATAAAATATCTTATAAACTTATTTTTAAACTCATTACTTTCATAGAATACAATTGACAAGGTGGTAATGTGTTTTTTGTGTCATATTAGGGTTCGCTATTTTATATATTTACTAGCTGACCCGACGAACTTCGTACCGCCTCAGAATCAATAGCTGTTGAATTAAATTCAGTTTTTTTATTAAGTTAAAAATTACGCAATGAAGCAATTATCAATTCGCAACTGTCCGTGTTTTGTTTTTGTCAGTATCAGAGATGGCGTTGTGTACGGATTTATATTTTTGTGATTTTCTTACTTCTACAATTACTTACGGGAATTCGGGAGGCGGATACGGGTGCCGCCGCCCCGGGAACCATTTATTGAATAACCAACACCTCTGCCATAGATCACCCCAAGTGGTTCGCTACGTTTGGTGATTTAGCAGGGGTGCCCGGGTTCATGAGGTGACTTATGTCCGGGTCTTGGAAGTTGATGCGCTTGCCTGCCCATCTGCTGCGTGGCGGGCCGGATCGAGAGAGACTGGTTGAGGGAGGCCTTTTGACCTTTCCAGCCGGACTCTCTCGACCCATTGCCTTGCACCATAGTTGGAGGGATGGATTCATACGTCCGTCACTCCCAGACACACTGACCCCCAGATTCCTACCCACCCCTCATACCTTTTTCCTTCCCAGAACTTTCTATCCTCCCCATTCCTTAAAAAGATCCTCCACACAGCATCCCCTAAGATGACATAGGTCCTGAGAGAAATTATTTTCCTCAGTGCCTCGTGTGTGAAGCTAATGAAAAAAAATGCGTTTCATTTCAGAGATTTATTATAATTATTGTATTTTTCCTTTGGAGGTGTGCAGACATACGTTCACCATTTGTCTCATTTTCGACTATTGACATTGAGTGTGTAAGAAAGAAGGGCAGCATTATATGATTAAAAACAAATGCACAACAATCAACGCATTGACATTTGACGTTTTTGAATGTTTGGAATTCATGCACAGTTCAATATTATACCTCTCACTATATTGTTGCAGTTCTTTCAAAATAGGAGAATTCGTTCCACACAAAATGTATGGGGAAAATAATTTTCTTTATAACTATTTATTTCGTTAACTTTTGTGATGTTTTAATAGTTATTATCCTATCCGGGGCGGAGACAAATCCAACAAATCAAAGATCATCAAAATCAGCCCAGCCGTTCTCGAGTTATAAATAGTGTAACTAACCCGACTTTGTTTTATATATTAAGATGTATTTCAAGATTATCGGTATGTTTGTGTAGGCGCATAAAACGCATGTGCTCTTTTTTATATTTTGTATAAGTGCACTCACTACGAGTTTTTTTCTTTTCGAAAACGGGACATTTTGGCGCCCCGAGTCTGTGTTCTGGGTCGCCGCGACAAGCTGCCTGAAAACGGGACTGTCCCGGTGAAAACAGGACGTCTGGTCACATTATTTTTGAATCACAAGACCCCAAACTATTCAATACCATCACCACAATAAGAAATAATATGGACCCAGCCATATTTAATAAAAACTACAATTGACCAATATCTCAAATCAAGAATCAACGCGCTCTCCTACATAAGAATGTGAATATATTTCTGGGAAAAACCACCGCAGAGCATACAAATCAAGAATTGACTCAAGAATATATTATCATAAACATGTATTATTTATATACATATAGTTGAGGAAGATAATGTTAATGAATTAATCGAGAATTTTCTTAAGATAGAATATTTTTTTTTAACCGCTGGTAATTTATTTTTATTTTTACACTGGCGAGATCCCGGCATGCGTTGCTACGCCACTTAATAAAGAAATTGTTTCTCCCTGTGTGTCCTTTCCCATTCGTCCTGTTCCCCTTCCGCCTTCTCAGCATTCCCTCTCCCGCTTCCACCGTCCCGCGAACCCCCCTCCCCCCTCTCATTCCCAGTACATCAGTTTTTAAACAGCTCGCGAATCACCTATTGCATTTTTTAAAATACAAACTTCGTAATGCCAGAGCTCACTATTATATATAGAAACCATCGCGGGGATGCGCAGTGCGCACATCAAATCCCCAAAGTTTCATCGAAATCGGATGAATGGTTAGCAACGCATAAATTCATGATGCCAGAGCTCACTATTATATATAGAAACCATCGCGGGCATGAGCACATCAAATCCCCAAAGTTTTATCGCAATCGGATGAATGGTTTAGCAATGCATAGGCATCTCAAACATATTTTGTTTTTTTTTTTTTTATATATGTATAGAGATGAATGCCGGAAAAAGAGTCCCAACCGTCTGGATGCGGTGGGACTATGGGATATAGTGAGGAGCGGAATGAGTTGGGAAAGATGAAGGTTGAGAAGTACCGGGCTATTCAGATCTGGTCACCAAACACGGCTAACGCCAATTCAAGCAATGTTTCAACCATAATACTTTTTTTTTTTTTTTAATTTTTGAATCAGTATAATAAAAAGTGTTCATCTACTCGAAAAAAGACGAAATTTTTCTACTTGGTATTGAGATCCTGCGGGAATGGGGGAACAAATATCTGATGCTGTTTTTGACACAATGCCACAGTAGAATGTCACAAATAAAGTCCGGGCTATGAGTTTTGACACTACTGCTTCTAACACCGGTGCCAAAAAGAGAGCTTGCACTCTTTTAGAAGAAAAGACAGGGCATAATCTTCTGTGGCTTGATTGTCGTCATCACGCATTTGAAATAATGCTTTCAAAAATATTTGCTGTGTTTTGGGCCATCAAGCTCTCCTCAAATCCCACTTTTCAAGAAATTCAGCGATATTTGGGAAACATTACCGAAGGAGCACTACGATTGTCTTGACCTCGATAAGAACCTAGAACAGTTCGCTGAAAATACTCTTGAAAGTCTTACAACCGCTCCATCTGGAGAGAATCAAGTTCGTTATGATTACGAAGAGCTAATAAAGCTCACCATGATCGTTTTGAACAAACCACCTGCGAAGATACATTGGCGGGTTCCAGGTCCGATTCATCTGCTCATTGGATGGCGAAATTGCTGTATACTTTGAAGATTTTCTCTTTCGAAATAATTTACAAGCATTTAAACTAACCAAGGGAGAAAAAAAACAAATTGTTCGATTTGTTGTGCTCATCTACACCAAAGTTTGGATCGAAGCGCCTTCGGCAGCAGATGCACCAGTAAATGACTTACTACTTTGGAAGAGCATAAATTTGTTCGAAGCCATTGATTCTGAAATCAGTATAGCATCTAGGGGTGTCTTAGAGCGACACTTATGGTATTTGTCAGATGAACTAGTTGCATTTGCCTTGTTTTCAAACAAGCTGTCTGATGTTGAGAAACATGCCACTGTTCAAAAAATGAATTCAACAACAGAAGTCACACTAATTTTACTTTAATTTAAATTATGCGTATAATGGAAAATGTTCCAATTTTTTGTAGTAAATAAAGAGTTTTTAATTGATGGTTAGCATTTATTGTTATTATTTTCCCAATAATCACAAAGTCAAAATTATTTGATGGCACTTCTATGACTTCATTAAACATTTCTTTAGAAAAATGGCACGTCGATACGTAAAGGTTCGCCATCCCTGGCCTAGGGGGGACCAAGGCGAAACAATGTCCGTCTATTTCCGAAACTTGTAATATTTATTTAACCCAATTCGTATAATTTGCTGGAAGCTTTCCACAACAAACAGTCCTTTAATACTTCCAACATCTGTCGATGATATCTGAGAAGTAATGATAGAACAATGCCCCATTGAGAGTTGTTTGTAAGAGACGTTCGCAGAAAAAAAATACGGTTTCATTGAATTAGACAAACATTCACATTCTTTTTGCCAATGTTTAAAGCAGTCTTTCTCAAAGTGAGCTATAAATTCAATTCAATTCAATTTCATTATTTGAAAAACATTACAAAATTTTACATTTCAATGCGTTTTTAAAATACATTTGTACTACGTTGAACAAAAACTATACAAGCATTAATAGAGCTTGCCTTTTAAAGGTAGCTTCAGTAATGCTAAATATGTCGATATCCGAATTAATTCTGTTTAACAGCAAGATTGCTCTCCCGACCGGCATGACCATTGGCAAATTAGTCCTGCAGGCCGGAAGATAGAACAGTCTATGCTGTCGGTGGCGAAGACACCCATCGGGTACGTAGAAATGAATGCTCTCCAAGATAGCTGAGTTTTCAAACCATCCGCGAATCAATCTGAAGAAATCCGTAGCAATGTGTACACCCTTCTGACCCGTAGATGGTTCATTCCGAGCATACCCAAAAGAAAGTCGGCAGGATAGAGCCACGGGTAATAGCCGTATTCCCTCATGTACAGAAATCTCAGAAATTTCTTCTAAACTCTCTCCAACATGAGGGAATACTTTACTTGGTGTGGACTCCAAATTACCGACCCACTTTCAAGTCTACTCCTTACTAAGGAATAAAACCCCCTTGTGGGCGCTGGAGGCTCTCGGGGGGCAGTAGAAGGCTCAAAGAAAATTAGGGGGCGTTAAAGAAATCTAGAGGGGTGACGGCAGACTAGTCTATAAAAAAAGAGTGCTTCAGACCACACGACTGAAGTAAATCTACAAGACAAACCTCGCCCTATGAACCCAGGTATCCCTGCTAAGTTACCAAACGTAGCGAACGGGGTGACCTATGACCTAGGGGTGACATATGACATTGGGTTGAAATATGACCATGGGGTGGCCTACGACCTTGGGGTGACCTACACCTTTGGGTGACCTACGACCTTGGGGTGACCATCCTTATCCTTATCACTCCCCAAGTCAAGCGTGCGTAAAGAAGTTTTACTTCCAAAATCCGACGGAATCGAGACACAACACCACATTTTGGCTGCAGAAGCGAATCTCTCAACTGTACCCTGGCTTACGTTCGGTTGTTCAACGATTTCTGATAGCACTCCCATCGTCGTATTTGTGTGAACGTGGATTTAGTGTAGTAGCAACGTTTTGCTAATTAAACAGAGAAATCGGGGTCTAAGTAAATCGACCGAATTGCAATTTTTCGAATACATTTGTTCGAAATCCAATTTTCGAATACATTTGTTCGAAATCAATTTTTCGAATACATTTGTTCGAAATACAATTTTTCAAACTTCAATTTTTCGAAAACCAATTGACCGAAACACTAGTTTTTAAAATTGATATAAGTATGTAGGAGATACTTAATTTTATCTGTGAACAGCTGACCAAAACTTCGCCGGGAAAAAATATTTTTAAAATTTATTTTTAACATCGTTCTAAAATAGTCTACGAATTTCGGATTTGCGACATCTATGGTTATAATAGACAAAGCATTTCAATAGCTTCGTTTTAAAATAAATGGCTGGCCGGGGAAATGTTTTAAATAATTACAATAAATGTTTTACGGATGGTAGGAAAATGTGGTCCATTTTTGGGCCGCTATCAATCGCAGAAAAATAAAAGTGGTCCATTTTTCGACCAATACCTATACAGTACGTACAAGAGTATTTTATTAAAGAATGGACAATATCAACTAACCTAACCTAACCTTTAGGTTGGGATACCAACTAACCTAACCTAACAGTATCTCGTTAGTCATCATAGGCAAGTGAAATATATATTTTAAAAGTTGATTAACAAATTCGAAAAATATGTCTTTCGGCCAATTGCCGTTCGAAAAATTATTTTATTTTGAGTCTTTCGAAAAACTGAAATTCGAACAATGGATTTCGAACAATTGAATTCGATAAACATGTCTGCTCCCGAGAAATCGGCTGCAAGTTACTGAACTTGCGACTGTTTCTAAGTGAATTCGATCCTGATAAACAAACTCGTCGAAATGCATCAGATTCATCCTTAAGATGAATATATACTTGAAATCCTATTTAGATACTATTTTGATTAATCTCTACGACGAATCGACTTACAGTATGAACATCAAAAATATGCTACGGATAAATCGAAGCTTTTACTAGCTTTTCTATGTATTGGAATTACAATAAAATTATTATTTACGTAACAAAAAATATAAGCGTAAACCACCAAAAAAAATGTTTTTTCATGACTTAACTATGAAGTAATACAAGAAACAATTTTTAAAAAATACCCCTTCATGGCTTAGATTATTTTTGAGGTTTTCCATGTTCTAACTTTTTTCGTTCTTATAAAATTATGCACAAAATAAATAAAAACCACTTTTTCGCTTGCTAGCCTCGTGCAAAAAGACGCACGATTTTAAAATTTTGCAGGCGACATTCGAAATATTTCTAGCATTTATATTCCTCTTAAGATTAAATTAATTTTAAATTAAAAAAACTTCTTTTAATGTTAAAAAATATATGATTTTTTTTGGTGACCGGCCAAATCGGAATGAAACCAACTCAGAACCACCTCAGAAAGGTCATTAAGAGTAATGATAAAAATATATTAAAAAATGGTTAAATAGGTTAATACGTTAGGTTAGGGTTAACGGCGATTTTGAAATTATTTTTTTCATAGCTTTTAATGACTTTTCAAAGGGGTATTAAGTTGACTTGATTCTGAGTTGGCATGGAACCAATTCATTAGCTCCACGCAGGAGGCCCTGAGGAAAATAAATCCCCTCAGGGCCCATGTCACCTTTGGGGATGCCGTGTGGAGGGTCTTTTTAGGAAAGGAAGTTCTGGGAAGGAAAATGGTATGAGGGGTGGGTATGAATCTGGGGGTAAATGTGTCCAGGTGGGACGGACGTATGAATCCAACCCTCCAAAGCGGTGCAAGGCGATGGGTCAAGCGAGGTTCAACGAGCCTCCCTCAACAAGCCTCGCCACGCTGTAAGCGGGTAAACGATGCCAAGTCCTAGACATACCTCACCCTATGAACCCGGGAACCCCTGCTAAGTCACTAAACGTAGCGAACAGCTTGGGGTGACATATGGCAGAGGTGCGGCCGTACCCATTCTCGCCTCCCAAAATGTGTTGTAGTGTGTGTTGGCGAGAAATGTGAATATATCGATCGTCCAGTTGATTAGCAGACATCTCCAAATACTTAGTTTTGAGATAATGAGGAAAGCAATATTCGAGTGCCACCATAAATGTGTTTTACATTCAAATGCTATGTGAATTTCAAGTCACTAACGGCGCTAAAGAAGTTTCACTTTTAACCATGTATTATGTTAACCTATAGATGTTAACGGCAGACGGAAGAGACCGCGGAGCACTGAACAGCAAATTACCCGATATAAGGTCAGTGAGACTGAGAATAAAATAAAAACAAGAATGCCCCACGTTGGGCGCCAAAGTTAATTAATGAATAAGAAATGCTGCAACCGTTGTTTGAAGATTATTAAAGTCATTAAAGACAAAGACCCCGCAATGAACGGTTGTGCAGCAGCACAATGTTACGTAGGGAGGACTGCCAAGAAATTTATTTACAAGTTTTGTTGTGAAATGTATCGTAATTAGTCTACGCTTGGTTCCCACATTGCTTTGGTTGTCTATGGGCTCTTCGGGTTCTCTCTCTGGTTTCAATCCTGGGATTGGTTTGCAGCAATTTACTCTGTTCTTCTCTTGCATTCTTCACTGTCTTTTGCGGCTATTTGAAGTCTGCATATGATGAGCAGCGCACGTCCACCAGCAGGTCCTCCAGGTACTCTCGGCGTGGACGTCCACTAGAGTTTGTTCCCTCGGTCATACCCTCCATTATGGCATGCAAGAGGCCTTCTTGTCGTATTACATGGCCGATCCACCTTGCACGCCTTTCGGACAAGGTCCTGAGCAGGTGCCTTCCTCCTTTGATTCTTCGGAGAACCTCCTCATTTGTAATGTGGTCTCTCCAGGAAATTCCTAATAGTCTTCTATAGGATCACATCTCACAAGCCTCTAGTCTCCGTTTATCTCTTTAGGATAGGCATCATGTTTCGCAGCCGTACATCAAGATACTCCATACATAGGTCTTGATAAGGAGTATTCTCAGTTTTAGGTCTATATTATTCGATTCTATTATTTTCGACCTTTTATTGAATACAAGCCTAGCCTGGTGTATACTCCTCGCTCTTGGACCGACCGTCCCATGTTATTTGATTCTTCGGGTTACACGGTCTCAATTCCGAGTTGTGCCGAAGGTAGGTGTGCAGAGTAATTATAATTCTAGACCTCCGCAAACAAAACCTATTTTTCTCTCAGGAAGATCGTAATTTCTACTTTGTCATCTTCGAGGATGCTGTATGGAGGGTCTTTTAAGGGGAGGGAAGGATAGGAAGGAAAATGGTATGGGGGGTGGGTAGGAATCTGGAGGTCAAAGTGTCCAGGAGTAACGAACGTATGAATCCATCCCCCCAATTACGGTGCAAGGCGATGGGTCGAGAGAGTCCGGCTGGAAAGGTCAAAAGATCTCCCTGAACCAGTCTCTCTCGATCCGGCCCGCCACGTAGCAGGTGTGTAGACGAATCCGCCGTCATGACCTAGACAAACCTCACCCCATGATCCCGGGCACCCCGGCCAAGTCAGCAAACGTAGCGAACCAACTTGGGGTGACCTATGGCAGAGATGTTGGTTATCCGATAAATGGTTCCGGGGCGGCGGCACCCATACCCGCATCCCAAATTGTATAACTATAAATTACGATACGTCAATAAACAGTCACTGTGATCTGAAGAACCAAGTTTTTTTAATAAGCATCTTTTTTACATTAGCTCCACCAGGAGAACCCTGGGGAAAATAATTCCCATCGGGGCCTATGTCATCTTTGTGGATGCTGTGTGGACCATCAGATGCAGTGTTATACAAGGAAGGAGAGGAAGTTCTAGGAAGGAAAAGGGAATTAGGAGTGGGCAGGAATCTGGGAGTCAGTGTATCCATAAGTCAGTGTATCCGTATGAATCCATCCGTCCCACTGCGGTACGAGGCGATGTTCCGAGAAAGTACGGCTGGAGAAGTCAAAACTCCCTCAATCATTCTCTCCCGATCCGGCCTGCCATGCAGCTGGTGGGCAGACGCATCCGCCGCCAAGACCTGGATGAACTTCACCCCATGAACCCGAGCACCCCTGCCAAGTCAAACGTTGCTAACCACTTGGGGTGACCTATGGCAGAGGTGTTGGTTATCCAATAAGTGGTTCCAAATAAAAACCATTTAAATGGAACATTTTTTAACGTGTCCGAAAACTAAAAATATTTTTTTGAAAAGTGACAAACTACACTTTAAAATTTTATTATTAGACATTAACATATATTTTTGTTTTTATGCAAACATAAATAAGTTTTAGAATTTGCACACCACAAGTTTTTTCTTAACTAAAATTACTTACTGACGAAAAAAAAACATGATACAAACGTTTTTTTAGACAAATGTAATATAAACGTTATTGTGGTCTAACTTTTTTGATGTTTTATGTAACGCAATTGCGGCTGCAATTTAAAAAAAAATCTCCGCCGTAAACAGGAGAAGGGGTCATTTTAATTACGGAGCTGCGTAAACGTGCGGATGACAGCTGTCAAGTTGACAGATTCAGTACAAATAAATGATATTTCGCGGCAGCTCTCTAATTCAACTGACTCCCTCTCCTACCATAGGAAGAAATCTTTTATAGCGTAGTGTGTCGGTACAACAGATAAATGCTCGCCATACGCCGCGGCATACCCCATTTCAAACGATTTATTACATGTATACCTTAAATACTAGCTCTTAAAAAGATGAACGTTATCCTTGAAGATAATATCTATACATTCCCCATGCTGAAATGCACATTATATCAAATTCCCTCGATAAAAAAAATTGCCAAGTATGCTCCGAAATTTATTATAAACACGTTTTTTTCAGTTATTTTACCAGTTATTTGTATGAAAAAAATCACAGTGTTTCTTTAAATGCTGTTTTAGACAACCCCCACGAGCTTTTTGCTCTATTTTAAACGAGTCGTGTTTGATTAAACATTTTCACCATTTTCGCTTAAATATTATCTATTTTAATTTAGCGCGCACTCTCTAACATTCTAATTTACACATCCATCCATCTTCTTCTTTTTGAGCGGACATACCGCGCCCTAAATGAACATTTTATTAATTTTATATACAAATGTACGATTCCTAAATAATTTTATATTGATGGTCCACCCTACCGTCGTTCGCCGTAGGTACGGTTATTTCTCTTTGATAATCAAGTACAGTAGTACATTCGTTCATTGATTGTACTGTAAAGAGGAGCACACACGTCTGTATAGAAGTCAATGACCGATCTAATACTGCGAGTAGCCACTTACTGCTTATGCATTTCTTACGAGACACAACCACAATTAAAATAAATCATGTATTATATATTACTAGCTGACCCGACAAACGTTTTTCTGCCATATAAATTATTTCTAGTGAATATTTTGGTTGTTAAATAGAAAATAACGAAAGTATTGTTAAGTGTGTGGGGATGAGATCTATGACAGAAAGAGGAATGGAGCGCTGTAGACGATGACCGCCGATAAAAACAAAACAAAAAAACACCAACTAAAGTAGGAAAATGAAATAAAGAAAATCAGTATGAATTTCGAAGAGCAATTTATTTATTTATTTATTTGATGCAATATTATTTACATTTTTTACATAATTCAATGATGTTGACCTCACTGGGTGGTTTACCCGTGCTGAGACCTCCATTTCATATACAAAATTATACACAATACATATAAATATATATATACATAATATTGGTGAAAAAAAAAAAATAAAAAACATACGATTAAGATAAATTAAACTTAAAAATTAGAGATTTAGAATTAACGTAAAATTAAGAATAAATAATATTATATAAGATTAAAAACGATATTTTTAATACGTGTTGTGTGTTTGTGGGTGATTGTGTTTTATATTGGTTTTGTGTGTTACTTATATGTTTTGTTATTTTATGCTATGATATTTTGGTAGTATTGTCTATTTTGGTCTTTAATCCACTTTGTAATTTTGTGTCGGAATTTATTTTTGTTTTCCTCAATTTTATTTTCAAGTGTTAGACTGTTGAATGCTTTTATAGCGTGATATTGAGTGTACGATATTTTTTGTCAGTCCGTCTTTAGCCAACACAAATAGGTTCGATGGTTTGCCAACGCGAGAACATGACGCCGAATGAAATATCAAAAAGACGCGACGCTTTTCGTGAATGTCTTGCGCATGTGTGGATGAAAGTTCGATGAGGCGGACGTAGCGCCATCTGTCATTCAACAACATAAATAATTTCGTTCTGTATGAAATACGAAAGACGGTTAAATTTATTCGTACAAAAATACTAAAATCGCGATTAAAAAATGGGAGGGTGGGGGTAGGAGGGTTAAAGTTTGGGGTTATAGGTATTTTTTGATGCCAAATAAAAAAAAATACAAAAAAAAAATGTCAATTTTTTTTCTGGATAGTGACACCCTAATACTTAGCGGTATGAAATATACTTTAAAACCTATTCTCTACCAATATACATAAAAAATTTCATAAAAATCGGTCAAGCCGTTTCGGAGGAGTGCGACCACTAGCACCGTGACACGAGATTTTAATATATTAGGTCCTTACATATGAAATTGGCGTTTTGTATGGGAGGAACCTAAAGTCGATTTTTTTTAAATATAATATATTTATTTAATCAAAGTATGTACCATTGCTATCTATGCACTTTTGCCATCTCATATGGATAGTTCATCGATCCCTTTACTAAAAAAACCATTCGGACGGGAATCAATAAAATCTTTAAAGGCGGTTTGGACTGCCCCATCGGAGTTCAATTTTTCCCCTTGCAAGAAGTAATCTGTTGGGGCAAGGTCCGGAGAATCCGGTGGATGTCTTAGACATTCCAATTGAAGCTCCTCTAATTTGATAGCCGTCTGTTGTGCAGTGTGTGGTCTAGCGGTCAACGCGCGTTTGTTGATTTGCTTCACTCAATTCGTGAGGTACCCACCTTTCAAGCTTTTTCACCTTCCCAATTTGCTTCAAGTGGATTAAAACAGTTTTATCATTAACACCGAAGCCTGCAGCTAACTCGGACTTGGTTTGCGATGGATCCGCTTCCACAGTAGCCTTCAATTCTTCATTATCAACTTTGGTCTCCGGCCGTCCACGGGGCTTGTTCTGCAGGTCGAAATTTCCAGAACGAAAACGTTGGAACCAAAAACGCACTGTGTTTTCTTTTGCGGCAACGTCGCCATACACATCATTAATCCTTCGAGCCGTTTCGGCAGCACTGGTGCCATAACGACAATAATAATAACGATATTTCAAGTTTTCCATTTTGTAAACTAAGTGACACAAAGAAAAAAAACAATTAAGGAAAAAACAAATTAATTATAATTTTCGAAACACAATTCATGAGTAAATATGTAGCTGTATAAATTTGAATTTGGAATTCCTAACCAAAGAGAAGATATTTGGGATCAAAGTTGCCGCCAGTGCGGCAAAACGCCAATTTCATATGTAAGGACCTAATATAAGATTTTAGTAATTGTATTAAGGGGTATTCTAGTCTAGAATTTTTTTTTTTTCATATTTCCATAGTTGAGATATTCAAAAGTATCTCCAAAGATTTGATGAAATTCGAATTATTTTAAAAGTTATTGTGTCGTAGTTTAGACGGAATCTAACCAGAATCTAAATAGAACAAAACTTAAAAAGCATTTTTGTCGAAACTACTTTTTTCGAGACAGTTGACACGATATCTCAAGTTCTACTGAACCAATTTACTTGAAATTTGGAGAGCCTTCTCTATACATTACTCTATCGCACTAACTAAAACTATAACAAAATTTAATTTTTACTATTTAAAAAAAAATTGCAAAAACAAAATCGCGAAATTTTTTTTTACTTTTTTTTATTGCACCAGAAAAAATATCTACAATTCATGCCTCTAGACTAGAATACCGACGGTGACCGGACAACTCAGAACCTCCTTTGAAAAGCCATTAAAAGTGATAATTTTTTTTTTGGTTAAATAGGTTATATTAATTTATGATTAACTTTTTTAAAATTTAAACAATATAAAACAAGACATCAATTATTTAGGCACCGAATCGAGAAATAATCACAAGGTCAGGGCTTTTCCCCTCAACATTGCAGCGGTTATAAATCATGTCATTGCAAATTATACGAACGCCCATTGTGTTGGTACAATGAAAACGTCACTTTGTCTTTGACCTAAAAAAAACCTCTACAAATTTGTCGTTTATGTCCGTCTTTAGCGAATGTCCGGACTTTCTAAAATTAATATTTAATTTGTTTACACTTACAGATTCACTTTGGACCCGGAAAACGCTTAAAAAGTGAAAGCCTCAATTTAATCCCTTTTAGGATTTCTTCTCAATGGAGAAATCCTATACAAAACAATTTTTAGAACGGTCTTGGCCAATGGATGTGAGGCGGGAACACTGACAGCAAAGTCTGTGGAACAGCTGGACACCTTCGAAAGAAAGACACTTCGAAGAATCTTAGGAACAGTGCGAGAGGGAGAGGCATGGAGAATCCGCCACAATAAGGGAACGTACCCATACTACGTGACACGTTTAGGGGGGGGGGGTCTTCAAAATGTCACGCTCCATACAAATGAGCGGCGGGTAGCTTAGATTTTTGGTCCCCGGGGGGGGGGGGGGGTTAAAAATTGCAAAAAGTTGGTCACGTAGTATGGGTACGTTCCCTAATGAGTTCTAAGATATCTACCAAGCTCCCAGACTCTTTACCCATTTAAGGCTCCAAAGCTAAGATGGGCCGGACATGTGCACCTAATGCCAAGTACACGAGTACCGAAGAAGGTGTTCTAAAAGGACACCCGGGTAGGGTTGCCATCTGTCTGGCTAAATATTTATATGTCCGGCCTGTCCGGCTTTTGTTAGGCTTTTTGTTAGTGTAACGCGGTGCACGCAGCGCCTGCAGAACGAACGCAACGCAAGCTACGCAAGGCGCAACGTGTTAAGGACGAGGCGGGGGCCTCTTGGTTCGCACGGGTTTTGTCTTCCGAACTTCTGAAATTGGCGGAATATTACTTTCAAAGAGTTTTGAAAGCAATATTCCAGTTGGCCCAGTGGACCAAGGAACGCAATAAATTGCAAACAATTGCTAAAATAGTGTACACATTGTATAATTTAAAAAAAGACATGACAAGGATTTTATTAAATGAATTCCAAAGAAAACGACGTTTTGGATAAAGTAGATGAAAACGCCAAATATACAAAATGGTAGATTTTTGTAATTTTTCAATAATTTGGAGAAGTCGAGATTTCATTTTAATATATGTTTTTCGTTTTTTGTCCACAAAGATAAATATGTTTCATTTTATATATATTTAACGAAAATTTTTAGTCAACTGTTTAACCAGAAAAAGAGCTATGTTTTGTTTGTTTGTTTTATTAGTTTAGTATGTTACGTGTATGTCTACAGACAGAAGACTCAATATTTTTTTTATTTTGTTATTGACATATATTCTATACAAATGTCAACCGATGACAAGGATAAGACTGATTAATGATTTTATTAAATTGGTCAATGCGTGATTAACTGTAACTTGTAACAAATTTTTTATTATTATGTATAAAAGTTATGTCCAAAATTATGTACGTACGTCCGGCTTTTAGGGCAAAATGTCCGGCTTTACAGAGCGCAGAGTCAGGCTTTTTTTTATTTTAGAAGATGGCAACCCTACACCCGGGAGGTAAACGAAAGGCGGGCAGACCTAGGGCTGAGATCACGATGATGTCAGGAAGGATGCAAGAGGACTGCTCCATTTCGCAGATTGGAAGACGACGGCCGAGGACAAAGGGCGGTGGAGACTTATCTTGAAGGAGACCAAGGCTCGAAATGGGCTGTAGCGCCGTGAAGAGTAATAAATCCTAAAAGACTCAATGCTCCAAAATATTACAGAGAAACGGCCTGGATGAAGACGATACCCAGAACCGAAGAGGTTATAGCCTGAGAACGAGAAGAGCCGACCCAAAAAACCTACCTAGGCAAAGAGTTGGGACAGTGCAGTACCACAGCCGCGGGAACCGTTTATTGGATAACCAACACCTCTGCCGTAGGTCACCCCAGGTGGTTCGCTACGTTTGGTGACTTAGCAAGGGTGCCCGGGTTCATGGGGTGAGGTTTGACTAGGTCTTGGCGGCGAATGCGTTTGCCTACCTATTGCGTGGCGGGCCGGATCGGAAGAGACTGGTTGAGGGAGACCTAACCCAGACCTCTCCAGCCAGACTCTCAACCTACCGCCTTGTACCACAGTGGGAGGGATGGATTCATACTGGACACACTGACCCCCAGATTCATACCCACCTCTAATACCCTTTTCCTTCTCATAACTTCCTCTCCTTCCTTTTTTTAAAAGTACCTTCCCAAAGATGACATACGCCCTTAGGGGAATAATTTTCCTCAGGGCCTCCTGTGTGGAGCTAATGTAAAAAAAAATAAGAAAGATTTCTTCTAAATAATGGTGAGCGGACAACTTAGAATCAAGCAACTTCAACACCTCCTTTGAAAAGTATTTTTTTTACAATGCCTCCACACAGAAAACACTGAGGAAAAAAATTCCCCTCAGGGCCTACGTCATCTTACGGGATGGGATGCTAGTGGAGGGTTTTTTTAATGAAAGGAATGAGAGGAAGTTCTGAGAAGTAAATAGGTATGAGGGGTGGGTAGGAATCTGGGTGTCAGTGTGTCCAGGAGTGACGGACGTATGAATACATCCTTCCAACTGCGGTGCAAGGCGATGGGTCATGAGATGGATAAAACACCACTCTCACAACCAGTCTCTCTCGATCCTGCCCACCACGCAGCCAGTGAGCAGACGTATCGGCCGCTAAGACCTGGACAAACCTCACCCCATGAAAACTCATTAAAAAAAATTGTTTAAATAGGTTACGTTAGGTTAAGTTAAGTACTGTTTTTCTTTTTTTTTCATAACTTTTAATGACTTTTCAAAGATGTGTTGAAATGCCACTATGTTGAGATGTCATGGGACACTAAATAATATACCTGAAAGCAATTATTAAACATTTTGTACACTTATGAGGAAACGCGGGTAACGTTTTGTCCACACACGTATTCGCCTATTTCCTCTCTGGATTTTGACACTAGTGCAAACATTTTTTAATATAATTGACTACTAGCAAGTCCCTAAGTTTCGCGTTTTTCTTTATAAGTTACTTCTTATATAATTAAGGACCCTCCAAAAATCATTAAATTTTCCTATTTTAAAGTCATCAAAAGAAGATCAGTATACAAATGTGACAATATGTATAAGATTTACGATTTACGTTAAATGAAGGACTAATCGTACCCAAGCACTTAAATAAATATGGACAAAGAACGCTGGACTACATGATAACTACTTGCTTAATGCATTAACCCCAAAAGCAGAACTTGGCTTAAATATTACTAAAAAATGGCTCGACTCTAACTTATTAACTTAAAATATAGATAAAACAAAATTCATAACTTTCAGCATAAATTCGAGAGGCCAACCGTCCAATAACATCCACCTTAAAATACATTCCTGTCAATCAACCAAAAATAGAAAAAAACAATTGATACTATTTCTAACTCATTGGGTGCGGGTAGTGATAAAATTCCAGCATTCTTTATCAAAATGTGTAGCAAGGTAATCTCGAAGCCCTTATTATTGCTCTTTCAATCCTCATTGAAAGAAGGTATCTTTCCGGATCGTTGGAAGTGAGCTCTTATCACACCAGTATTTAAGTCTGGGGCTAAAAATGATGTGTAGAACTATCGTCCGATATCTAAGTTACCAATTTTCAGTAAAATTTTTGAAAAAATTGTTCGCGAACAACTTTATAACTGCATCCATTCTGTAATACTCGTGAACCAACCATGGCTTTATGAAAAAAAGGTCGGTTGTCTCTAATCTTGCCATATTTATTGAAAATATTACGAAATCAATGGATGATCAAATACAAGTTGACGTAATCTATACAGACTTCTCGAAAGCGTTTGATAAAATTGATCACAGTCTTCTTTTATCCAAATTACTGGCTTTGGGAATTCACGGGGATTTGTATCGATGGTTAGTCTCTTATCTTAATGGGCGCACTCAAGGAGTAACAATTAATGGTCATCTCTGAGTTCGTAAATATACCTTCCGGTGTACCCCAAGGATCTCACCTGGGACCGTTACTATTTACAATTTTCATCAACGATATTATAAAATGCTTTAATTATGCAAATGTTCTACTCTTCGCTGATGATATGAAAATATATCTTCCGATTAACTCTATCATCGACTGCATTAAATTACAAGAAGATCTATTATAGACTTAATGACTACTGTATAATTAATCATCTCAATATGAACACTTCTAAATGTTATGTGATTACCTTCACTAGAAATAAAATTAAATTTGACAATAACTACCTTATAGCCAGCCAATCACTCAAAAGGGTTACTCAAATTCGTGATCTAGGTGTTCTACTTGATAGTAAACTTACATTCGAGGCGCATATTAACATGATTGTGAAGAAAGCCCTTAGAATGTTAGGATTCTTATTCCGTATTGGAAAAGAATTCAAGAACATTCAAACACTTAAAATATTGTATTTTCCATATGTTCGCAGTCATCTTGAATTTGCTTCTTAGATATGGAATCCTCAATGTAATATTTATATTAAACGCATTGAAGCCCAAAGAAAACTAGTCCATCATTTAAATTTCAAGTTTAATATTGGTTATCATGACATAAACAGCTCGCTGGACCTTTATGGACTTAAATTATTAAAAATTAGAAGAGACTCCGCAGATATAACATATCTTCATAAAATTATCAATGGTTATATTGATTGTTCGCCCCTTTTGGCCGAGATTATAGAGTCCCAGGCGTTAGAACCAGAGAAAAATCACTTTTTCATCTTCAAAAATGTTCTACTAATCTCAGACAAAATGCTTTTATATTCTGAGCATGTATTTGATAAGAATTTTAATAATATAGACATATTTTCATGTAATTCAAGTACCTTAAAAAAGTATGTCATAGCTAACATTAAATAATTATTTGACCGTGTTACAAGTTATTGACCGTATTGCTGTGAATCCTTTCCATTTACATGCTTGTCATTTGACTTACTATTGTGTTCACTCCGAGTTGTAGGTATGTATGTATGTACATATTATTATTGATGTTGTAAAAGATTTCTGACTCTGACTACTTTATGTTTTGAAATTTAGTAAGCAGATTATTAGTTTATATGGTGTTTTTAAATCTTTTTTTTACAATTTTTAAGGATATATTTTTGTTAACTTCTTTCGGGTACAGGACCCTTACTTTTTTTTTTACTTTTTAATTATAATTTTTATTATGTGAAAATCTGTTATTGGATATTATGTGTATTATTAATGTTATTATTATAAGTGTAAAATATCTGTTGATTTTCCCCAATAAATAAAATAAAATAAAACACGAAAAAAATTCTAACTGCATAATAAGTTTTATTTTTTAAACTTCAAAGTAAAAGCACCCATTGACAAAACTACTAAAAAGTAGATTATTGGGAATTTTCTTTTTTCTAAAATATTTTATTTTATTTGATTTCTTATAATATTGTAACTTTTTCTTTATAATAATAAAAAAAGACACATAATTTTTTTTTTACATTAGCTCCACACAGGAGGCCCTGAAGAAAAAAAAATCCCTCTGGGCCTATGCCATCTTTGGGGATGCTGTGTGGAGGGTATTTTTAGGGAAAGGAAGAAGATGAAGTTCTAAGAAGGAAAAACGTGTGGGTAGGAATCTGGTGTCCCGTAGTGACGGACGTGTGAATCTATCCCTCCCACTGCGTGTAAGGCAAAGGGTCTAGAGCAGTGGTCGTCACACTTTTCTGGTCAAGGGCCACATAGGACAATGTGAGGTATCACGGCGGGCCGCACACTTATGTTTTTGGGGGGGGGGGGGGGGGGGTTGTATCTTTTTTTAGCAAGTTGAAAAAGCTTTTTAAGTACCGGGTTGCTACCTCCTTCCTTCTTGTGTTCTTGATGTAGTGTCAATTCTTAATAATAATAATGCACGTAATGGAATCTTTCAGTTCAATTTTCATCCACTTCCCCAACTATTGAATGCGTGAATTTGCGCACACGTGATAAAAATTATTGCAATACATACAATAACAAAAATTAACCAATATTAAAGTTTACTTTGCTTTAATTAGTACATGATAAGCGTGTTTTTTTGGTCTTTTTTAGACCTTTTTTTTACCTACACTGTGCCATCTCTACGCCCTCTAATTTTTTCTGGGTCTTCTACTGCCCCCCTGAAAGTCTCAAACGACCACAGGGGGGCGTTATCGCCTACGTCGAGAACCTATGACGTACGCTATGTGTTCAAAAACCAACTGGGCGATTTGAAATCAAATGTCAATCAATTAAAATCAACGTTTTAAAATCATGTGGGTACGTACACAAAATATTTGAAAGAAAACGGATAATATAATTGTACATGAAAAAATATATATTTAAAAAGAAAACGCCAGATATTTGTGCGGGCCGCAAAAAAACGGATAGTAGATATAATTGTACATAAAAAAAAATATTTAAAAAGAAAACGCCAGATATTTGTGCGGGCCGCAAAAAACCGGATAGTATAATTGTACATGAAAAAAAATATATTTAAAAACGGATATTATAATTGCACGTGAAAAAATATATGTTTAAAAAGAAAACGGCAGATATTTGTGCGGGCCGCGAAAAAAAAGATACTATAAAATTGTAAATGAAAAAAAAATATTTAAAAAGAAAACAGCAGATATTTGTGCGGGCCGCATAAAAACGGATAGTATAATTGTGCATGAATAAAAAACATATTTTAAAAGTAAACAGCAGATATTTGAGTGGGAAGCAAAAAACGGAAATTATAAATGTAAGTACATGAAAAAAATATATTTAAAAAGAAAACGGCAGATATTTGTGAGGGCCGCAAAAAATGGAAAGTATAATTGTACGTGAAAAAAAAAAATATTTTAAAAGAAAACGCCAGATATTTGAGCGGGCCGCACAAATATGCGCCGCGGGCCGCATGCGGCCCGCGGGCCGCAGTTTGACGACCACGGGTCTAGAGAGTCCGACTGGAGAGGGCTAGGTTAGGTCTACCTCAAACAGCCTCTCACGATCCGGCCTGCCATGCAGTATGTGGGTAAATGCATTCGCCGCCAAGGCCTAGACAAATAACTAATAAAGTAAGTCACCAAACGCAGCGAAACACCAATGGCAGGGGTGTTGGTTATCCAATAAATGGTTCCCGGGGCGCCGATACCCATACCCCCCTATTAAATGTAATAATACAGTATGAAACTCAATCGAAAATCTGAAACAGAAAAAGATACGATCACATCTGGGACTCGAACCCAGGACCTTTGGGCTTTCCGGGCCGCAACTCTACCAACTGAGCCGTATCTATCCGATTAGTATCATGCTTCGCGACTAAGAACTGCCAAAACCATCTTCATTTTATTATTTTTAATTGTTAAACTAACGTTTAAGACAAGATTTTTATGCAGAGCACAAAGGGTAACAATTATTATAAGCAATAATTATCAGCCTGAAACACTCATCCACATTGAAAAATCTTCCGAGAAAAGATACATATCCCGTTGGCGTCATGTATCTTTTCTCGGAAGATTTTTCAATGTGGATGAGTGTTTCAGGCTGATAATTATTGCTTATAATAATTGTTCATCTTCATTTTTTTACGCATATTTTTTTGGCTGCTTTGCTGATTCAACCAATTCAGTATTCACAACTAAATGCTATCTGTCTTGGACATATTTATCAATTTTTATTTAATATGCGACATCTATTTACTTTGAACAAAAGTAAAGAGATACATTAGCTCTGTTGGTAGAGTTGCAATCCTTATCGATCGACCGTGCTAGGGAGCCAGGAAGAAGATATGCGGATTATTCCTTGGAATAATTTAGCAAGTAATTCTCAGAGATCTGATAAGATTATAATAAGCCACCGTATAACTTTACAAACAGTGACTAATTCAACATTATATGTCTCGTACATTATCTGAAATTTCTTTATCAAGTAATAATTCTAAGCCAACGATGGGAAAATACGAAAAAATTATAAATTCTTCAAAATCGAGATACACCTATAAACTGATAAACCTATTTTTATGTGTATGCCGCAGAATAGTCCCAGCTGCTCCCAACCGTCTGGAGCCAGTGAGACTATGGCATCCCAAAATTAACTAGGGAAAGAAGTTCGGTCGAGTCGATGTTATTATTTAAAATTCTATGTTTAAATGTTAAATCAGCTATTGCTCGCCTTTGTTGCAAAGTTTGAAATGTGCGTTCAAAGTTATTGTTGAATTTAAAGGTAAGATATTTTATAAATTTGTGTTGAATGTTAAAAAAACGTTTAAACGTTTAAAACGGTTAAAGCAACGTTTCAATTCTGAATGGTGGGCGATACGAGAGTATCTTCCACTAAAGCAGGTGTCACACACAGCTATAAAAGATCATCGCCCGCACAATAACGCTCGCCATACAATTTCATACAGACCTGTAACACCTAAGCAGATGATGTGCTCGAAGCTCAAAGTTATACGCAGCTTCTGAGGCGATATGCGAAAAGCTATGCGACCCCTTCTCCGCCGTAAACAGATGAGGGGTCATTTTAATTACACAGCTGCGTAAACATGCGGATGACAGCAGTGAAGTTGACAGATCCAGTACAAAGAAATGACATTTCGCGGCAGCTCTCTAATTCAACTGACACCCTCTCCTACCATAGAACAAATATTTGATAGCGTAGTGTGACGGTACAACACACAGGCGCTCGCGCTTTATAACCCCCAACGCAAGGAGAGGTTTAAGTTTAACTTTCTAAAGCCTCGATGACACACGGCGAGTTACAAGCTACTATCTAAAAGCGGGTAAATCGGCAAGTGAGATTGTCATGATGACACACAAAACTGTCCACTCGCTCAGAAGCGTAGGAAACTGAGGGCGCTAACGACGACTGCGTGAACTAATTCTTCAATGTTTGACAGTCGAAATCAGCTGTTTATCGGAAGCCATGTTGGAAACGTAAATAAACCAATCACGAGCAAGCGGAGCAAGCGTGTAGGCGAGTAAAGTTGACGATCTTTCAACTTTTTTTCGTAGATTGTCAACAATCTGCTAGTTGCTGCTAGTTAGCAAGTGACACGATGACACTGGGCGAGTTTACTAACAGATAGTGAATTTCCCAGATAGTAGCTTGTAAACTAGCCCTGTGTCATCGACGCTTAAGTGTCTGTCTGTCAGCCTGCGACATCGTAGCTCCTAAACGAATGGACCGATTATGATGCCGTTTTTTTTGTTTGAAAGCTGACGTGATCGAGATGGTTCTTAGCTACAATCCATAAAAATCAGTTCAGGCATTTCAAGATAATCAGGTCAGGGGTTGCTTATAACGCTATTTGTGACCCTAGGTTTATGATACCTGACATTTTTGAGGTCTTATTTTTAAATATTTGATGATTTAAAATTAAACAACAAAAAAATTCTTCAATCACTGGTCACTCAGCCGAGTAACCGCCCGACCCCTCGCCCCGCACCATATTTTTCAATACGTAGCGATTTAAAAAATATCTTTAGTTGAAAATAAACATCATAATATCACCGGAAACTTTCATTAACATTTTTACTCCAAATAACGTCAGGAATCACTGGTTAACGTAAGTCAAGTACGTTGCTGAACACCCTGTATAAAATGAAAAAGTAAATAAAAAAAGTCGAATTAAAGTCAGTCGACCTTGAAAAAACGGCTTCCAACTAACTACATACAACAATAGTTGGGGAAAACACAAAACTTTTGCAATATATTATTTATGTAATGTAATGTTGAACAATGGATTCCAATCGAATGATTTATGTGTACTTAATGTTTTTTTTTAATTAATTTATATTGTACAACATTACTCGACTTGTTTATTTAGTTGTTGCTACGCAGAATGCTACGTGGTTACAAGGAAAATTAATTTACATCTAAGATATTTAGTTTAGCGCAGTCCGTTTTGACCATATTACATGCAACATCTCTAATGCAATTCTAATGCATATAATACACTAAATCTTTTATCAGCCCGATTCCAATTAGAGACTAGAGTTAAAGTTAAAGGGGTTTAAGGGGTGGGTAGGAATCTGGGGTTGTGTATTCTGGTCATCCGCTTCCAATACCTAGACAAACCACACCCCATGAACCCGGGCACCCCTGCTAAATCACCAAACGTAGCGAACCACGTGGGGTGACCAATCAATGACAGAGGTGTTGCACCCGGCGGTACCCATTCCCGCCTCCCAAAGGTAATTGAATCTTTCAGTTCAATTTTCGTCCACTTCCGAACTACCGAAATATGTGCAATAATTATTATTACAATACGTACTTACAATAACAAAAATTAACGAATACTAAAGTTTACTTTGCTTTATTAGTATGTGATTAGAGTGTTTTCTTAGACATATTTTTTACCTGCCCACGCCCTCACTGTGCCATCTTAATGCCTCCTAATTTTCCCTGGGTCTTTTACTGCCCCCTTGAAAGTCTTAAACGTTTTCGCCCACGTTGAGAACCTATGACGTACACTATGCACGCGTTCAAAATCCACTTAGGATACATAATATCATAAATCAACTGTGTTAAAAATGTTTTGGGCATTTTTACAATCAAATGGCCGGCGTAGTTCAGTGGTAAGGTTCTTGACTGGCACTCCGAAGGTCGCGGGATCGAATCCCGGCGTGGCAAATAAATTTTATTTAATTAATTTGTGTTATTTCACAATTATTCATTTAAAAAATAATAAAGTATATTTGCAGCACGTTCCAGAGTGGAAGATACTCTCAGTATCGCCCTGGTGTGAGACCACCATTCAGAATTGAAACGTTGCTTGAAATGGCTTTAGCCGTGTTTGGTGACCAGATCTGAATAGCCAGGTACTTCCTCACCTTCCTATTCCCTATCTCCTTCCCCTCCTCACTACCATCAACCTCACAACATACCCCAATTGGGGATGCCATAGTCCCACTGGCTCCAGACGGGAGCAGTTGGGACTCTTGTGCTGTATTCATGTAATTTTTTATTTTTTTATTTGTAAGAAACAAACAGCTTTTACATAATATACAAGTGAACTGAAGTCAAGCCACAGAAATTTCTTATGCTAAAGTACATCGGAAATGAAGTTATAATATCTTAAAATTAATTTTGGGTTATTGGAAGGGGAGAGGAAGCGGGGAATATAGGAAAAAGATGGGAGATGCTCCCGATACATTCTATACTCTCGTATTAATAATCGGTCTTACGCGTAACTTCATATCGATATTTCTTTAGGTTATTACTAAATATGTCAATATTGTGAAATTTTGTATTATATTGTTTTTTTTTTTTTTTTTTTTTTTAATTGTACAACAGATTTTTATCCAATTACTGTACAATTTTCTCATTTTAACAGTCTTAACACCTAGAAGATGATTAATATACAAAAAAATCTTAAGGCTATCTAAAGAAGAGTTATATATATCTAGTGTTTCCGATATTTCGTTCAACAGCACCATTCCTCTTGTCATGCTATGCTGTGCTAGAACATCTGTTCTGCCGTATGGTATTTTGAACAAGTCGTGTCGACGACTTGTTCAAAATACCATCATTGTGCACAAACGCGAGGAATTTCGGATTTTTTTCTAATATTTGTTCTTCATGATGGCAAATAAAATAAATCGGATTGTCGGGTTGATCTTGACGGAATATGAAAATTTATTAAATCGGTAAGTTCTGGTGAGTCCAGGCCATTATTTAGAATTTTAAACAATAGGATTTGATAAAAAATCAGACGAGGGATTTGAAATTGTGAAATTTAATGGATTCGATGTAATTTGAGAAGGATAAGTTTAGTTTATAATTTATGTGTTCAATTTTTTTTTCATTCTTTCTTTTCTTTCAATATGGGCTTGTTATAAAGGAGTCCAGATTGGTGTACAGTGTTCCAAGTGCGGGCGAATATATGAAGTGTAAAGGGAATATAGAGTGTTTATGTTGTAGAAGGGTTTTGCTATACGAATTATAAATCCCAGCATTTTATTGGCTTTGTTAATGACTTCATCAGTGGGTTGGATATATATATTTTTTTTTTTACATTAACTCCACACAGGAGGCCCTGAGGAAAATAATTTCCCTCAGGGCCTATGTCATATAGTTTAATTTAACATCCAGTGTTACCCCAAGGTCCCTGATATATTCTGCTTCATTGATATGTGTGCCGTTCTATGTGTATACAAAGGAAATATTATTTTTATTACGTGTAAATGTTAATTTATTGCATTTTGAGATGTTAATAACAAGTCGTAATCAATAATCAATAAAACAACGATAATCAATAATCGATAAAACAACGTGCACTGGATACCAGGCGCTTTGATCAATTTTTTTTTATCAAACATATAAATTACGATTTTCGGGCTCCCTAAAACTGCCGCCCAGGGCAGGGACCCAAGTTTGCCCCTCCCTACATCCGAAGCTGGTTGAGTGATAAATAGGGCCCGGATTAATATGTAAATACATATTTTCAATTTACACGATTTTCGGTCTCGTATGTGTCCTCTACCTAAATTATCATATATAGATTGTGAAAAACTAATTTTTATATTCCATATTTTTCCATATTTCATAGTTACGTCCATATTTTACAAAAAATATCACAATCATCCATATTTTCGATTTTTATATCATAAAACATGTGTTAGTGCAAATTTTTTTATATAATTTTACGTGTTTGCATTCTCGCCACCACACGGTCGCGCGTGTTTCATTTCTCTCGCGTATTATTCGTCGTAATTTGATTTTTGATTCTCTTTTCTCCGCGCGGCAGCGCCGAAAGGGCAATGCGGGCGGTGCGCGGGCGGACGGGCGCCACTGGGCGCCACACTGACAGTAAGCCGGCGACAGTGATGGTATGTCTAGGGAAATTTCCCTAGATCTAGGGGAGAAAAATATGCTTTTTAAGGAAAAGGGAAATTAGCACAAAATCTAGGGAAATTTCGAACTCTGGCAAAATTTTTATTACATATGACATTATCACTGGTATCATATACCTACATATTTTTTGAGATTCCCATGAATCTGATGAATTGTTGATGTACTTACACGCTTTGTTATCAAGAAATGTTATTTTTATCACAGATAACTCAAAATGATTTTATGTATCTAAATGGGGACCCATGAAAAAAAAAATAAAGTTTTAAGTTTAATTTTTTCAGTGATTGCGGTTGATTTTTATTTTGCCAAGTGTTTTTTTTTTAAATTTGGAATTCCATTTCTAATTCTGTGTTGGGTGTATACATGCTTTAAAATTACTATTTCACTTAGCAAAAAGTGCTTTATTTGGAAAAGCACAGTATTATAAGTACATCTACCAAGTTCCGATAACTTTCATATTAATTAATATATAACAGGATAATGGTGGGTTTCTTCATTTACCGAGAATGCTAAAAATTGTAAAAGTAAACAGTCAAATGCATAGAATTTTTTTTTAATTTCGATCGTTTACTTTTACAAATAGCATTGCATTTAGCATTCTCGGTAAATGAAGAAACCCACCCTTAGTGTTACACAATGATTATTATGTATTTTGTACACGATTTTTGACTTGCCGAGGTGGTACCCCCGAAATCTAGGGAAATTCTAGGGAAATTTCACCTTGAAATCTAGGGAAATATTTTTTTGGGGCAGAACATCCCTGGCCGGCGATCACCAACGACGAGCGACGTTCCTGCCGTGTTGCTTGCGGGTCTTTTTATTTTTACGTACTCAAGTCACCTACAACTACTGTCTAGGTACCTATCAGTTTAATTTCAAAATGCGCAAGGATAAACAATCTTCGTCTTTCAAATTGGAAAAATATATCGAAAATTTCCCAAGCCAATCGCTAATTATAGACGGAAAAGTACTTTATTGTTGAATACTACGCCGAGGATTTTAATGAAATCAGAACAATTATTTCTCAATTGGATGACGATTCTGCAAGTATTTTAGCCTCAAAAGAACTTCTTGAAGATTCTTCTCTTTTTAATGATTTGGCCTATATAAAAAGCAATTATAGCTTTTTATCTCACAAGATAAAAGCACTAGAAAATCCTTCAACATCGCTAAATGAAAACCTGAAGATTATTGAAGGAAAAAAGTTTCTGAAGCGGAAGGCTGTTGCTGAAATAGCTAAACAAAAACTAAAGTATATTTTAGACAAAAATAAAGGATTTGATACCCTAAAAACAATTAATGAAGTTCTGAGCGGAAGCTTTGAGGGTACTGCAAAAGTGTCACACACAATTTCGGAACTAGGCGTCTTTAAGTACGCTCCCATTACATCATGTGACGTGGAAAGATCTTTCAGCCAATATAAGGCTGTAAAAAATTGGAGGTCTTCACTCAGGAGAATTTCTTTGGGTAGACTGGTTTTTTATAAATGAAGCACTTTTATGTTTTAACTTTAAGTTCTTGATTTTTTATTGTTATGATTTGAATATTTACAAACTGACGACAATAACTTTCCCCACCCAACGGACAAGGGTTCAGTAGTATTTTAAATTCTTAGTGCAAGTTTTCGTAAAGAAGTAAGTTAATTTTACCGATGCAAGCCTTTTTATAAAGGTTTCGTACATCTATATTTACCTTGTTTGTTGTGTGAGAATGGGACAAAAATAAAATGATTCTATCGACATCTAACGAACAAATCAGACAACTCTTGGATCGCAATCCAACCTTTGATGGTAACTCAACTTCATAATTGGTTTGAGTCCTGGGTTTAAATCTAAACAAAGGCTATATTTAGACCAAATCGACAAAGTTTTAATTTCGATAATTTAAAAAAGCATGTGATTGTGTACTGCAATCAATTTAATAAAACAGATTTAGAGGAAGAAGATTAAAACTTTATGTTTTTTATTTGAATTGCCTGAACATTTCGCTATATTTTTATAATTTTTTTAATGTAACTGTTACTGCATAGTAATTTGCCACAATAAACAATGTTAAATATGAAAGATATTCTTATTTTATACTCCATATTTTACTTTTTTTAGTCCATATTATATGTACATATTTTGAATTTTTTTTTAATACATATTTATCCGAGTGATAATAAATTGCTATCGAACCATTTTTCGATAAACTTCATGTCTTGATTATTGCAGTATCGTCAGCAAAAGATATGAGTTTGCCATGAAGTGATAATTTAAACATTTGATTAACATAAACTATGAATAAAATTGGCCCAAAGACAGGCCCTTGGGGAATTCCAAATTTCAAAATTTCATCTTCACTTAAGTTGAAGTCACATGGTTCACTCGGATGAAGGTTTACTCGATGAAATGTTCCATTCTCGTTTCACCGCGTGTTCAGACGGTTCCTTCGAAGGAAGAGTTCACTCGACATTCTCGCTACGAAGTCGTCGAGCGTAGTCGCGGCGCGTATTGGAATTCGTCCGGCGCGGACGGCTAAGTTCGGGAATATTTACGATTTCAATTGACATTTCCGATAACGCCGAACTAAATTACGAGAAATTGGCGATTCTTGTAAACAGTAAATAAATTTCAGCACCATAAAATGAACATATGGTTAAATAATAACCTGAAAACTGATATCTACCAGTATTTTTGCACCATGAAATTTTTTTTATTCCAATATAGGCCTCGGCTTGCAATAAAATCCATATAAATGGAATATTTATTAACATATATCAACCAAATATCTAGGAATCACTATTGACCAATGTCTAAAATGGATACCGCATATAACCATTCTTAAAAACAGAGTACGAAAATTGACATATATTTTTAGCTGTTTGAGACACATTCTAAGTAAAGAACTACTGAGAATGACGTACTTCGCATTCTGTCAATCCATAATCCAATATGGTATAATAGGATGGGGTGGCGCCTATAAAACTCACACACAATCTCTTTACATTGCGCAAAAACTAATAATTAAAATAATATTAAAAAATCTTTTCTATATCCATCTGAACTCATATTCAAAGAATTTAAAGTCAGAAAATTAAATACTCTCTTCCTGTATCATTCAACCTTACAAGTTTACAAAGAGGATATCCTAAACAAATCCATACCCTTCAAAAACACAGTAAATCTCAGGCAAAAATACATGTTACCAATTCCCATTTGTAAAAAAACTTTGGGTCAACAAAACTATAAATACTTAGGAACAAATTTCTTTAATAAATTACCAGAAAATATAAGATCCCTTAAGGACAGTTTCAAAAATTTCAAAACACAATTAAAAAAATATACTGAAAACCTTAACTAAAAAAAAATAAATAATAAATAATAATTAAAAAAATATATACATATACACACATATGTTTCTCTTATTCTTAATATAAACTAAATTTAAAAAAAAAAAATCAAAATAACCTAACAAATAATACTTCCTCCCGTACACACAAGCATTTGCTTATTATGGGAGAACATTTAAAAAAATATGTATATTTGTATTTAAAATATTGTATTAAGTTTTTTCTTTTTTATATACTTTCATTATATTTATGTATCTATTGTATGTACTGTACCAAAATAAATAAATAAAAAAATTTAAAAAAAAATAAAAAAAATATCCAAAAACTAAAAACTGTCTTGGAAAGGTGATGAAATATGCTTCAAATTTATTATTAGAAATAACCACGTAATTTTTTAAATTGAATAATTTTTAATGTAAACTTTTAAAAGTTAAAAAAATGGCTCTCCTTGCTTTTATTCTAAATAAAATTACTGGTAACAAAAAAATTTAAAAACACACAATTATTTTGTTAGACAAATAAATTATAAACGTTTCTGTCACTTTTTTGTCGTTTCATATAAAAATAATTCATAAAAAATTCACAATATTTCATAATTTTTTTTTCAAATTCGATCAGAAACTTTGGTTCCATAAAAGTGTACATTCGTATTATTTTGTGGTTAATTGTTATATTGAATATATAGAGCATTATTTTCTCTTTCCAATACCGTTTAGATCATATTTTTCACTATAAGTAAGGGAGAAACAACGATTTCTATAAGACGTGTAGGAGTTATTTTGAAAAGCGAACTAAACGGAGCATTTTGACGTTTAAGCAGCTCCGGCTACTCGTCCTCACGCCAGAAAATTCTCGGCCGACTAATTCGCGAGTGAAAGACTGTTCACTTGAGTGTTCACACACATAATTCGCGTCACGTGTTGTTAAATTCCGGTTGCAAGTGAACAGTGCCGAAGGAAGCATTCCAACATTGTTGGAATGCTTCGTTTGACACAGTCTCTCTTCACTTTCGTGTTCACACGGTTCATTTCGAGGGAAAGAGGCGGAATGAAATCACGAAGATAAATGAACCATGTGAATGGGCTATCGCGAAGAGTGGTGATTGTTATGAAAATGTGATGTTACGATAAGTGTGATACGAACGGGCGGGCTTTTACGCACGCTTGACTTGGGGAGTGATAAGGATAAGGAAAAGGATGGTCAACCCAAGGTCGTGGGTCACCCCAACGTCGTAGGTCACCCCAAGGTTGTAAGCCACCCCACGGTCGTAGATCATCCCACAATCGTAGGTCACCCCAGGGTCGTAAGTCACCCAATGGTCATATGTCACCCCAAGGACGTAGGTCACCCCAAGGTTATAAGTCACCCCACCGTCGTAGGCCACCCAACGGTCGTTGGTCACCCCAGGGTCATAGGTCACCCCATGGTCACATGTCACCCCAATGTCATATGTCATCACCCCAATGTCATATGTTCTTTTATAAGTTAGTGAAGTTTTACCAGTCGTGTGGTCTAAAGCACACTTTTTTTTTTTTTTTATCCAATGTATGGGGTGTACATAGTTGAAGTTAGTTTTGCAATGACATCATGAGTACCTAGTTTCTCTCTAAATCCAAATTGGATAGGACTAAGTATTTTATTATTTTCAATGTACTAGCTTCAAAAACAAACAAAATATGTACTCACCCTCAGATTTAGAAATGCACAGATACCGACACGAGCGTTTGCCAAATAGAAGCGGCTGTCTCCACAGATCCGCATCGGAATCTTCGTCGTAAGTCTTCAGGATGGGCCAGTAGCCAGCCGGGCACTTGCCCCCGTTCTCCACCACGTGCAGCGCGGTGATGGGCCTCTCGTCGGGCAGAGTCTCTGACAGTGTGCCCATGACACCGCCACCACCGCCGTGAGACTCCGAGTAGAACTTCGAGGCCTTGGATTTAGACATGGCCTAGAAGAGAGAGTGCTGATTAGCAAAGGTTTTTGAACATATCTTGGAAAATAGAGCATTGGTATTTACAGAATTAAGACGTGTCTTGAAAAATTGAGCGTTGATTGTTACTGTAGATGTAGATTGCATCTCTAATTAGGAAACATGGACAGACTTTGGAAGATAGATCAGTAATTTGGAAAGATTTGGGCAAGACTTGGAAGATTGATGATCACATAATCACTAATTAGGAATGATTTGGGAACAGCTTTGGACGATTAATCACTAATGATTTGGGAACAACTTAGGAAGAGAGATTTTTTTTATTGAAAATTTTTGATACAATACATACAATAGATACAGGAAATAATGAAAAGTATATAAAAAAGCTTAATATAATAAATGTATGAACAAAAAAATCCCACAAAGGCAATTAAATGCCTGTGCGTGGGTATAATATTGATTTTTTTCTTTTATTTTTATTTATATGGTTATAGTGAACGTTTTAAGTATACATAAATTAGGGATAACAAGTAACTGAATAAATGCATTTAAAAACTACAACATACTAACAGTCTGCACTGTTGTTATATTATCGTATTTATAAGTTTTGTAAGAATAGATGTTACAAGTGCAATTTAAAAACATAAAAATAAACAAAACAAAAAATAGCAAACAATATTATATATCTTTTCTAAAAGCTGTCTAATGATAGATATACTTAACGGCTTTATTTAAACTTATAAGAAAAAAATATCTGTTTCAGTGTTTTTTAGCCAAATTTTGGTATATTTTTTATAAGATTGAAGATTTTGACATATGTTCTCTTTAAAGGATGTACACAGTAAATTATACATTTTTGGAGCTATAAAACTAATATGCCTTTGGGACAACCTAGTTTTGCAGTGGGGTATTAATTATTAGGAATGATTTGGACATGGATTGGAAGAGAGATCACTAATTAGGAATGATTTGGGAACAGCTTTGGAAGATGAATCACTAATTAGGCATGATTTGGGAACAACTTAGGAAGAGAGATTATTAATAATTAGGAATGATTTGGACATGGTTTGGAAGAGAGATCACTAATTAGGAATGATTTGGGAACAGCTTTGGAAGATGAATCACTAATTAGGCATGATTTGGGAACAACTTAGGAAGAGAGATTATTAATAATTAGGAATGATTTGGACATGGTTTGGAAGAGAGATCACTAATAAGGAAAGATTTAGGCACGACTTGAAGAGAAATCACTAATTAGGAATGATTTAGACACGGCTTTAGAACGGCTTGGAAAGAAGATCACCTTATTAGGAATGATTTTGGAACAGCTTTGGAAGATTAATCACTAATTAGGAATGATTTGGGGACAACTTAGGAAAAGAGATTATTAATTATTAGGAATGATTTGGACATGGTTTGGAAGAGAGATCAATTAGGAATGATTTAGGCACGACTTTGGAGCGGCTTAGAAAAAAGATCACTAGTTAGGAAAGATATGGGACGGCTTGGAAAAAAAGATCACTAGTTAGGAAAGATTTATGACGGCTTGGAAAAAAGATCATTAAGTAATTAGGAAAGATTTGGGATGGCTTAGAAAAAATAGCACTAATTAGAAAAGATTTGGGACGGCTTGGAAAAAAGATCACTAATTAGGAAAGCTTTGGGACGGCTTGGAAAAAAAGATCACTAATTAGGAAAGCTTTGGGACGGCTTGGAAAAAAAGATCACTAATTAGGAAAGCTTTGGGACGGCTTGGAAAAAAAGATCACTATTTAGAAAAGATTTGGGACGGCTTGGAAAAAAAGATCACTAATTAGTAAAGATTTGTTATAATTTGGAAGAGAAATTAACCTTTTAAAAAGATAACAAGTACAAAGAACAGGTTTGCAACCTAAAAAAAAACTATAAATAGATAAAATAAATATCCTATTTTATTTACATGGTTACGGTTGTGACCCTTGCCTTTTTATTTTTTTGTTCTTTTTCATATTTTCATTTAGATTTATTATTATTATCTACTTTTTCAATGATAAATATATCATACATTGATGGGAATACCCTTCAAAAATATATATTTTATTCATTTTCGGAAAATCGGCAGGTTACATTTTATCAGTGTGTACTTGTGTAAATAGCCAAAATAAAACCAATTAAGAATTTCCTTCCTTGTGACTTTATACCTCTAAGGGAACGTACCCATACTACGTGACCAACTTTTTGCAATTTTTAACCCCCCCCCCCCCCCCCCGGTGACCAAAAACCTAAGCGTGACATTTTGAAGACCCCCCCCCCTAAACGTGTCACGTAGTATGGGTACGTTCCCTAATCTACATATACAAAAATTTAGGTTACGTATGTTTGTGTCCGCATATCTAGGAAAGTAATCGACGGATTGACTCAAAAATTTTACAAGAACATTGCATTTTAGCAGAAGAGTAATTCCATGTATAATGGTAAGCTCTGGCGTTATGAAATTACTACAGGTGGTGCGCGAGTGGTTTGAAAATGTGCATATAACATATATTTTAGCGGCAGTGAGGAAAGGCAAGATGAGGAGGGTAACGAGAAGGGTGACGATAGAGGTGGAAGGCTGGGAAGGTGGTAGGGGGACGCAGGAGGGGAAGGGGACGCGGGAGGGGAACGGAAATGCATGGAAAAGGACATGCAGGGAGAAACAATTTAATTCTTTGAATGGCATTGCAACGCACGCCGGGTACCAGCTAGTCTATAATATATAATTTTTTTAAATAAGGAAATTTATTAGAAAATTATACAACAAAAAATTGCACGTAAAAGTAAGAAAAATATTAATTATATTGGGCTAATTCTGTTATAATTGAAGATTTCATACGAAGACAAGACATCAAATTATAATAAAACATACTTATAATGCCACTTAAAATTATATGTATATGTTTTTTTACAATAGCTCGACACAGGAGGCCATAACGGACATAAATTACTTGCTGTTGCTGTGTGAAGGAGTGTTTTTACGGAAAGGAAGGAGAGGAAGTTCTGGGAAGGAAAAAGGTATGAGGGGGTGAGGGAATCTGGGGGTCAATGTGTCCAGGAGTGAGAGACGTATGAATCCATTCCTCCAACTTCGATGCAGGGCGATGGGTCGAGAGAGTCCGATAGGTTCAGATTATATCTGCCTCAAGTAGTCTCTCTTGATCCGGCCCGCCACGCAGTAGGTGAGTAAATGCATTCGCCACCAAGACCTGGACACACCTCACCCCAAGAACCGGAGCACCATGACGGCTCTGACTTTTCAGTGTGCTGGAGTGCTATATTAAAAATTGTTATTGGCATTGTTGATGTTGTTGTAGTCGAAAAAATTTGTTTTTTTTTTGAAAATTTATTTTCAATGTAATTTGTTAAAAAAACGCGCGTTTTTATTTACTTAAAATTTTTTTTTTCAAATGTAAAATTTTTTTTGAAGTAATAAAAAATGCGGTCCATCCTCTCTGCTTACCCTTTCTATAATTACGGTCGTCACCCTCACAGAAACAGATAGAGCAACGAAGCGCGTAAGGCGACTGAAACGAGGTAGTGTTTGTAAGATTGTGATTTATGCATTACAATCCCTACCGCATTTCAGTCGGTAGTGCGACTGAAACGCGGTAGTGTTTGTAAGGTAATTTATGCATTACAATCCCTACCACGTTTCAGTCCGTAGCGCGACTGAATCGCGGTAGGGATTGTAAATACGCTGCCCGGCGGGTAGTGGTACAAGGCACCCCTGCTAAATCAACAAACGTGGCGAACCATTTGGAGTGTCTTTTTTTATTTTTTATTATTATTAAGTTAAAAGAAATATAATATTTCGCTTTCTTAACTTAAATACAGAGGATATACAGTATAGTAGTACGAGTACAGAAGTAATATTTTTATTTTATTTTTAATTTTTAACTTTATGAGTAAAACCTCAAATTGTAATATTTAAATAAATGAAGACAATATAAGCGAAACTCAATCGAAAATCTGGAAACAGAAAAATCAGAAAAACATATTGACACCTCTGGGACGTATTTGCCCGGAAAGCAAGAGGTCCTGGGTTCGTGTCCCAGAGGTGTCAATATGTTTTTCTGATTTTTCTGTTTCCAGATTTTCGATTGAGTTTCGCTTATATTGTCTTAAATAATATTTTTACTTTTGTTCCAACATCATATAGTTTTTTTTAAAGGTTTTTATATTCTTTTCCGTTTTTAGGTTATCTGGAAGGAGATTACCTATATATGTGAACTCCCTCGTGACCATTACTTCTCTTGCCACTTTCAGTCTTGACAGTATTTGTGTACAATTTATTGTGTTGTCTAGTACAATGTTCGTGTACTTGTGATGTTTTTATAAATGTTGTGTTTGTGTGTATAAGTCCATTTTGTATTTTGGCAGGGGTGTTGGTTATCCAATAAATGGTTCCCGGGCGGCGGTACCCATACCCGCCTCCCAATTGAAAATCTAATGACACAGTTGGTAGGTAGATAATAAAAACATTACTTTATTACAGCAAAATTCAGTTGGCATCAGTTTATCTATGGTTGGCATTTTCACAACCTTAGAACAGGCCACCTGCCTGAGATATCTTGCTAGGAACTAATATCGACCTAACAAGACATTCTAACACTTCTACACGTTTAATTAAAATAAAATAAAACGTAGGTACATGATTTTTATAATATTGGTATACATCAAAAAATGTAAGAATAGAGAACTCCAGCCCAATTTTTTTATTTTTTTTATGAATAATAATGACTTTCTAACTTAAATAACTGCATATTTATTTTTATTTTCAGAGTTAGTTTTAATAGTTAAAATAATTGTCAAAGTTTTAATTTTTCAAGATCCCCCGAAAACCACCGCATGTGTGGTGAATCGTGTGACGTCATCACTCCTGAAAAATTACTATAGGATCGGGCAATCAGCTGATCAACTGCCGCCATTTCGAATTTCGTTGTTCGAAGTATTCTCCCGAGAAGTAGCATTACTATTTCTTTGTGCAGTAGTTTTTGAATATTTTCAATAATAGAGATAAACTAATAAGAGTTACCTCTATTTTGAAACTCAATAAACACAGCAACTAAATCTTTATAAACAGTATGTAAATGAACGAATAAATTAATACTATGGTTTGTGTCATATCATACATTCCCATACAATGACTTTACGGTGACGTCACGACACGTCGAACAGTGATGTCACCGCTAAATTTTCAATAATGCCAACTTGACGGCGTGTTTTTACGACCCGACTAAAAATGGACTTTTTAATAATTTTTTAAAAATTCTGCGTTTAATATTATTAAATAAAACTTATATATTCAGAATCAGCGTTTATTGGTCTATATGAACATATTTTTTTAAAGCCAAAATATTTTTCACTGGAGTTTTATTGGGAAAAATAAAGGAAAGGATAAAAAGTAAATAAAATAAAAAATGATTGCATTGAGCACGATCAGCACCGGATCTACGACTTTTTCAAACTCATGCCAACTCAGAATAAACTGAACTCAACACCTCTTTGAAAAGTTATGAAAATAATAATAATTGAAAAATAGCTCATCCGTTTTAATCTATTTATCCATTTTTTATAAAATTTTTTCATCACTTTATTCAAAGGAGATGTAGAATTGAGTTCATTCTGAGCAGTGGCGTAGCTAGGGGGGGAGGGCGCCCCGGGTGCGTCCCAATGGGTCCACACGACCGAGTGTCACCCCCCAAGAGCACAATTCTCTAGAAAATGACAACACCAGCTGTTGAAAAAAAAAAAACTGATGACGTCACACGATTCACCGTATACGGTGGTTTTCGGGGATCTTGAAAAAGTAAAACTTTGACAATTATTTTAAATATTAAAACTAAATCTAAAAATAAAATAAAATATGCAGTTATGTTAGAAGGTGAATTTCTTAAAAAAAAAATTGGGCTGGAGCGGGCTGGAGTTCCTTGGGGCATGTTGAGAGACTGAAGGGTACAACAAACAGAAGGGAGAGGAGGGTTTGGAAGTATCTGGCTTTTAGATCTGGTCACCAAACACGGCTAAAACCATTAAAAGCATTTTTGTCGTTTCTGAACGATGGCCTTTCACCGGGTATTTATTTACTATGTGTGATTTGACGTAACATTTCAAAACATCAAAGAAAAATCACAGAAACATTTCAACATTCATTATTATCACTTCACAGAAACAGCAAAAATGGTTTAAATAAAACAATTTTGAACAATTAACAATTTACCTTAATTGAAAGGAATTCGGTTGGAAACTGCAGGCGAAATATTTTGGCTAGACGTAATGCGCTCAGTTAGTGTCAGTCTACCACATTAAAGGGTCAATGCCTTGAGTTGTGCCCTCAAGGTGCAGACAAAGCATATAATTTTGATTTATTGTCATTTTGATCGATAACAATTTATAAATAACGCCATTTTCGTTGTAAACAAAAACAGTATCGAATAAAATCGGAACAATTAGGGCAAAATTCGGCAAGAACTAAATTAGAACTAAATTTTGATTAGATGATAAACAAAACATTTTAATTGATGTCTTAACTTATTAACTTTGAATGATAAATACTTACTGAGCTTTTTGAAAACTTCTGAACAGCCTTTCTATCCGATAGCACAATTACAATCAGAAAACGAAAATATTATGCAAGACACAAAACAACTGATTAGAACTTTTAAAAAACTCACATTGAACACATTTACGTAATTATTATTAACAATTGCACTAACACTGGTTTTCCCTTTCATTAACGCCCATTGTCTGCCCTAAATTGAAATGTCGACAGGGTTAACTTCACTAATAGACGAATTCTTTCACCATTTTAAAACAACAAAAAAGCAGCAAACGTCGAAGAAATGTGAACTAAAACGATTTTTATTAAAAAATCAAACATTCATTTTAAATCTAGTATGATAAAAAATATCATTATGCTATTATAAATGCATTTATTTCGATTAGAAACAGTTCTCTTACGCGACCGGCCGACCAAGAACCAACGTTAATAATACCAATATTTTGACAGCAACCAAAACGTTTTGTACCAACTTGAAGAAAGTTAACCATAGATAAAAAAACTTCAACAAAATAAATTAAATTATTTTTATTTTTATCAGTAATCCGCGCCTTACGGCGGGTTCAAACTAAAACTATAAACTTAAAATTAAGGAGGAACAATTAAAAAAGCTACTGGTTTAAGAAACGACACATTTATTACATTAGGATACAAAAGGCGGGTGTTAATTATTAATCTAGTGTTAGTCTTAAAACTACTTAATTAATTCGTCTTAAATTTAGAAAGTCTGTTTGCTTAATTCTACGGTAAAGTCTTTATGTAATTGTTCAGAATCTAATCACTTCGGTGGTTAAAATAAATAAAATGTTCAGTCACTTCCCTTTGATTGCTGATGATGGAGTCTCCGCGTAAGCACACAGTCACTAGGCACTTTAAACTTAAGTTCTATTTTTTTCACTTGTTATTGCACAGGTAGAGTCGCGAGAGTTCTTTGTTGTGAAAATTTGTGCACAGTGGAACTTGCGCAAATTCCTGGTCGGAATATTTCACGGTCACTTGGCTGGACTTTCTGGCGGAAGTTCACGAACGTATCGGCGGTTCCTGGTCGAAATCCGCGAGCGTGTCTGTTAATTTCCCTGGTCGGGAAATTGCGCGCGGTCGCGTGTAGTTTGGAGAGCGTTTGCAGAACCCTGGCCGGGCTGCAAAACGCTATTAATTTTTTATCCCTGGTCGGGACACTCCGTTGGCGAAGTGGAGTACCAACCCCTAGGCCGGGCAAATGGTGACTGCCTTCGTGGTGAAATTCTCGCTCGAGTCTTCCTTCCTGCTCTGGGGTAGATCTCCAAAAGTAATTCCATCGGCGGCAGCGGCTTTGTGGGCCAAAGGAAAAGGTTTATTGCCTTCGCCCGACGCGGCGATATTGGGTTTTATTTTATCCTTGCCGAAAATATCCTGGCTTTCCAATTTTTATTGCGGTCCAGCTTTGCTTTCGCCGCTCTGTGTTCGCCGCTAGGTACAAATGTTATTATTATATTATCCTGCGTTCGTAAAAATGATTTTAGCTCATCCTTCGTTGCTTTCTAAAACTATATGACTATTTCCGGTACCTTGACTGACTAAGCTCTTTGTGTTTACCGCCTACTCCCATGCTGGCGACCCTATTGTAGATGGTGCACATTTGTTAGTTCCGTGAATTTTTGACATTAAAATACCTAAAGGTATATCAAAATGAATGTAATAAAAAAACGAGTGTGCTTTAGACCACACGACTGAAGTAAAACTTCATTAACTTACATCTCCCTCTCAACTTCCGTTCGCCTCGCCCGATTACACTTTTCACCAGCTTACTTCCCGTCAAGCGTGTTTAAAGAATTTTTACTTCAAAAAATACATTTAAAGTGTATCCCTCTCCCTTCCATAAAATAATTGCTGAAACTATTTCAATAACATTTAAACAAAATTAATCATAAAAACAGGCAACACGTTTTTTTTGGTACAAGTTGTAATTTACTATATTTTAATAAACATAAAAGTAGAAATCGCGTGTATTGTGATTGAACATGTTTAATTAAACAGTTAAATGATACTCTTGATTACAATACTGGGCCAACTTCATTTTTCAGCTTTTTTCTTTGTAAGTAAGCACCTTTATTTTGGGAATATTAATTTTATTTATAGACAACACTTCAAACCGCGTTTTGCCATCTGCCGCGTACGTCATTACCGGTTTTCCACTTTGCTACCAGCGGGTCGCATGATAGCTACGATATTGTCAATCTTTTCTTTATTTTCAACTGCAATGGCCGAAGCACGCGAGAGAACCTTCATTATGATCAAGCCCGATGGAGTCCAGCGAGGACTCGTCGGCAAGATCATCAAGAGGTTCGAAGCCAAAGGATTCAAGCTCGTAGCACTCAAGTTCGTGTGGCCCAGCGAGGAGTTGCTGAAGAACCACTATGCTGATCTGTCCGCCCGTCCCTTCTTCCCAGGACTAGTGAAGTACATGGGCTCTGGACCGGTCGTGCCCATGGTCTGGGAGGGCCTCAACGCCGTGAAGACAGGACGAGTGATGCTCGGTGCCACAAACCCCGCTGATTCCGCGCCCGGAACCATCCGAGGAGATCTCTGCATCCAAGTCGGCCGCAACATCCTGCATGGATCTGACTCTGTTGAAGCCGCGAAGAAGGAGATCGCCCTCTGGTTCACAGAGAAGGAGGTCGTCGGCTGGACTCCTGCTAACGACGGATGGGTCTACGAATAAATCTTCGCTGTCCATCACCATCTTGTGTAGCTTTACCGGTATGACTGTTTTTATTATAAGCGCCTTATGAAATAAACTGTTTCATTCCTCACTCAATACTGTTTTTATTTTCCATCCTGTCAAAACTTAACTTCTGTTATTTGTTTTAACCTCTGGTACATGCATGTTTTGTACATGTGTTTGCAATTGAAAGTGGGGTAAATATCGGTTCGGACTGGCCACGCTTATTACGAATAATTTTTAGAAAAAAACTTTAGATTTGCCTTAATTACTATAAAAGGAAACTTTTTGGCTTTGGGGCGGCGGAAAATAATGCATTTTAATTTTCAATTGCCTAAAACCAAAATTCGCTTCGCGACCGACACAGTGAAAATCCGCGGCCGTACCTGTCACTGTGATGTTGGTATCCTTGATAAATTAACAAGAGCACGACTGTAGCTGGCTTCGTGGGATAATGCGCGTAATTATGAAATTTGTCTAGCGGGCTTGTTTGTGTAACATGGTTTGTGATACAAAAGAAAGTGCCCCTTTATAACGCCTACTCGCGTAAAGGCAAGAAAAACATCCCAGTTTTCAAGTGGTTTAGCGGCTACGCTACGCATTTCATGTAGGTATCCCGCGAAGTCGGCTACAGTCGTATTAGCTCTTGTTAATTTATCAGGGATACCAACATTTCTAAAAATTATTCGTAATAAGCGTGGCCAGTCTGAACCGATATTTACCATCATTTTTAATTCTTTAATTTTAAAGTGGAGATTGAACAAAAATTAAAATGGTCTATTGAACAAACAAGAACTTAGGCGATGACCTGATTTCTGCAATCCATTTGTAAAGATAGTATTATGAGAATCTATTTAAACCCCTTTTAGAAGTGTCAAGGGTTTTTCAGTTATTTTGGGGTTCTTGCATTGATTTAAGTATATTTGCGGTCTGTTCTAGAGCAGTAGATGCTCTCAGTATCGCTCTGGTGAAAGACCGCCATTCATAGTCGAAACGTTGTCTGAGGTTTTTTGTGACAAGATCTGTAGTCCGGTATTTCCCAACCTTTCCTCCCCACTCCCTTCAGCCTCTAAGATACCCCAATAATAGAGAACTCCAGTCCAATTTTTTTAATGAATAATGACCTTCTAACTTAAATAACTGCATTTTTATTTTTAGAGTTAGTTTTAATAGTTAAAATAATTGTCAAAGTTTTAATTTTTCAAGATCCCCGAAAACCACCGTGTATGTATGGTGAATCGTGTGACATCATCACTCCTGAAAAGTTACTGTAGGATCGGGTTATCAGCTGATCAACTGTAGCCATTTTGAAATTCGTTGTTCGAAGTATTCTCCCTAGAAATAGCATTACTATTTTTTTTGTGCAGTAGTTTTTGAATATTTTCAATAATAGAGAAAAACTAATAAGAGATACCTTTATTTTTTAAACATTATTTAGGCCTAAATAATGTTTCAATAAACACAACAACTAAATCTCTATAAACAATGTGTAAATAAACAAATAAATTAATACGATGGCTTGTGTCATACCTACATTCCCATATGTTCCCATACAATGACTTTACGGTGACATCACGACACGACGAACAGTGACGTCACCATTGAACATTTCAATAATGCCAACTTGACGGCGTGTTTCTATGACCCGATTAAAAATGTACTTTTTAATAATTTTTTAAAAACTCTGTTTAATATTATTAAATAAAACTTATGCATTCAGAATCAGCGTTTATTGGTCTATATGAACATATTTTTTTAAAGCCATAATTATTTTCGCTGGTGTTCCTTATTAGGGATGCCATAGTTCCATTGGCTCTGGGACTTGTTTTACTCGTGTGAAATTACACAAAGAAAATTAAGTAGGTATTCCATAATAAGTGCGCTAATCTAATAAAAACACAAAGAGGTTTCTCTACAAGAAAAAATATGTATTTTATTACCGTCATAATTAGATTACTGCAACCACCGAAGAGATATATCAATGGAAGTGTGATACGGGAGTTACCCGTGTGCCCGAAGTAAGCTCACTTTTATCTTACTTCTGATAATAAGGGTAAATGTAATAAGAGATCTTGGAGTTCTATTAGACAATACGCTTTAAAATAAAAACTTGGACTGGAGTTCTCTATTGTAGATGAGCAGTGACCTTTTTGTCAATAGAATCAATGATAAAAGAACAAAATACGCACACTTCGGAGCGACCGAGTCCTGCGCCACTTTAGGCCGCCGCGCAGACGAGTAAAGACCGATAGGTTTACAGCGCAGTTCACTGTGAGATTTTTTTGCGCGGCGGCCTGAAGTGGCGCGGGACTCGGTCGCTCTAAGTAAGAGATGCTAATAAGTATTGTAAAAAAATCTATTGAGAATAAAAGTTTTATTATTATTATATCCAATCCAAGTTGTAAATGTAAACCTTGGGAATCTATAATATAAAAATGAATCGCTGAATGTGTTGCTAAGCGCATAACTTTCGAAAGACTGCACCAAATTGGATAATTCTTTTTTTTGTGTGTTCGTTATAGTCAGGACAAGGTTTTTATAAAACTTCCGGAGAGCTCTGGCATTATGAAATTTGTATAAAAAAATTGCTATTGGTGGCACGCGAGAAAGCGGCTATTGCTATGGAAAGCGGGAGGGAGGGAGAGATGGGAGGGGGACCTGGGAGGGGGGGAGGGGGGTTTGCGAGAAGGGGGGGGGGGGGAGTGGAGTGGGGAGAGGGAAGGCGGAGGTGACGGAGTGGGAACGCGAGAGGGGAAGAGGACGCAGGAGAAGAAAGGGAACGGGACGAATGGGAAAGGACACTCAGGGAGAAACAATTTCTTTATTAAATGGCATAGGTTGCTCATGCCGGGTACCAGCTAGTATTTAATAAATAAACACTGTAAATTTTAGTACGAAGGTAGGTGAGGTTGTGTATTTTTCTTTTTCTATTATTTTCTTAAATTTCAATGTTGTTATTTTTTTTAATCTTATGTAATTTTGCCATCTGTTTTAATTCAAATGGGTGTAGAACACCTATATATAAACCGATCATAGAACACCATTCTAGAGAATAAATCTTCAGTGTGTACAGCTAAATGCATCACTGTTTACAAAAGCATTATCTCATATTATTTTCAATGATAAGTCAAGGATATTTATATCATTACAATTATATCCCGGCGAACTTCGTACCGCCTCCGAACCAATAACTGTTGTGCAAACTTATTAGCTGAATTAAATTCAGTTTTTATTAAGTTCCTCCCCAGAACTTCCTCTCCTTCCTTTCCTAAAACGATCTTCCACACAGCATCCCCAAACGGAAAAACGTTACGGCGCGTTACATGGGGGGGAGGGGGGGTCAAATATCTTCAAAAATTGCGTTACGTAATACTTGAACGCCCCCGGGATGGGTAGGAATCTGGAGTTCAGTGTCCAAGACCACGATAAACCTCATCCCATGAACCCGGGCACCCCTGCTAAATCACCAAACGTAGCGAACCACTTGGGGTGACCTATGGCAGAGGTGTTGGTTATCCAATAAAGGTTCCCGGGGCGGCGGTTCATTAGTTGATTTCTAGTTGTATTCAAACATGTTGTTGGTTGAATAATTGTGAAGCTGTTTTTTTTAGATATTTTCAGACAGAAAAACGTTAGTATGTGTTTTATAAATTCCTCAATGATTGTAATAGTTTTGTTTCGTTTATATTGTAAAGAATATCAGTGTCTATCGATATATATGATAACTACTTAAATATTCAAATTTTCTTTTTTTTTATAACTTTTTTTGGGATTGGCGTATTACTGTTAATAAAAAAGGTGTATCAAAGTCGTCCCAAAGGTGACTTTTGTCAAATATGATATATCAAAGTCGTCCCAAAGGTGACTTTTGTCAAAAATGGTATATCAAAGTCGTCCCAAAGGTGGCTTTCGTCAAAAATGGTATTTCAAAGTCATCCCAAAGGTGATTTTCGTCATATCAAAGACATCCCAAAGGTGACTTTCGTCAAACATGGTAATCAAATTCATCCCAAAAGTGACTTAGGTGAAAAATGATATATCAAAGCCGTCCCAAAGGTGACTTTCGTCAAAAGTGATATATCAAAGACGGTCTCAAAGGTGACTTTTGTCAAAAGTGATATATCAAAGACGATCTCAAAGGTGACTTTTGTCAAAAGTGATATATCAAAGACGGTCTCAAAGGTGATTTGTCAGAAGTGATATATCAAAGACGGTCTCAAAGGTGACTTTTGTCAAAAGTGATATATCAAAGATGTCTTAAAGGTGACTTTTGTCAAAAGTGATATATCAAAGATGTCTCAAAGGTGACTTTTGTCAAAAGCGATATATCAAAGATGTCTCAAAGGTGACTTTTGTCAAAAGTGATATATCAAAGATGTCTCAAAGGTGACTTTTGTCAAAAATGATACATCAAAGGCGTCCCAAGGAGACTTTCGTCAAAAATGATATATCAAAATGGCATCAAAGGGACGTCGGAAAGGTGACTTTGATCACCATGTTTTTTTTTTGTTTTACTCCCCAAACACATTAATATTATACAATTTTAAAAGATATATATTTCAATAGTAAACACGCGCAATAAAATTTTCCAATACAAATGCTGTAAAAAAAAAAGAAGTTTTTTAAGTTGAAAATTGATAAAATTACTCAATTTTACGGTACTCATTGTATCTAAAGAATTTCAACATTTAATATGTATAATTCAAATTGTACTAGACGTTTGTACATATACTATATAAAATAGGGAGCTGGCCACACTGATACGCCAATGGAATTTGGTACACCAGTGTAATTTGGTACGCCACTGGTCTTTTGAATGAATTTACTACTTTCACAAATGCTTCTAGGTATAATGGCAAAAACTGATTTGAGTACTGGATTAAAATATATATTTTTCACTTTGGAGACGGGTTTTTTAGGGTTTCAGGTTACTGGGATACTGGGAGAGGTAAACTGAATCTAAGACTTATTAAAACACTTGAAAAGAGGTTTGAACTTGGAGACTTTGGTTTCTTGAGGATTGTTTCTTCTAGGCTGATATTTTTGAACTGACTTGCTACCGGTTTGCCTTCCATTTTTATAGGGCACACTCGGGTCGGACTTTTGGGGGACAGAACCTCCTTAATTTTAAGGTGCTTGTTTTAGGTAATTTCCCTGGTCGCTACGATTGGAAGTCAGCTGTGTTAAAATTATGTGTGATAGTTCTTGCCAAGACAGTACCAACTCCGGAAACCAAAGCCCCACATCATTTTTATTGTGTTTACAAGAAAAGGTACAAGTTTACATATGTGATAAAAGGTACAATTTTAAATAGTAAATATTTTTCTTAAAGTGCAACAATCACTGATAGACGTCAGTTTTTGGGTATTATTGTACCATATACATACTCATTTTTAGGTGATGATATTTATTTCATGATCCAAATTATTCTCAATTTCTCGAAATTGAGCTCCAAGTTTTTCGAAAGATGAATTCGCTGTCGTAAATATTTACGATTCAGATATTTCCTTTGTTTAGCACCAATAGTGGCTCGGCTGGTCGCATGGTGGGGGTGATGTAAATAGTCAGCCATTTCCTTGACGTTGATCATTGCTGTCTGGAGTCCCTGGTGGAAGCATTACGTGGCTATTCAGATGTGTTTTCCAGTCCAATGGGGCTGCTGCATGTATTTATTATCAATTTCGTTTATGTTTTCAATTGATTAATTAAAGGACGTAATAGCATTGTAGACATCATTTAGAAGGTGCACCAAATGCACATTGTTCCGCTAGCCAATAGCAGCTCTCAGATTGTCTAGGGCGGTACGTGCTGGCGGCACGGTACTCTGTGGGAGTGTAAATTCCATTCTTGAATTTCCAGGGTTGTCATAAGCTTTCGCGCACTCGTTCGATGCACACGGATTTCTATGACACGTTCGATACACAAATTAATAGACAAGCCAATTAGGGAAAGGGGAACAAATCAACTTGGGTGGAGTGCAAGCGGAACTGTGACCGCCATCCTTTCTGGGATTTGTCAATAAATTAATCTGACAGTTTGCACGCATCTTGCATTGTTATGTGTGTCACCATTCGGTTCTCGAAAATAAAATCTGCTTATGAATCACTAGTCATTTTTACAATGGTGACCAAATTGCTGGCTGCTTAAAAAACTTAACTACAAATCGGATACCTAACAAAGGTTGGGACTTGTTTCCAAAACCTAATATTTTATTAGACACTCTTACAAATTTGTTTTAATTTCAATCCCCTCACTCAATTTTAGCATAGCTATTTGTCTAAAAAATAAAATTCAGATCTTGCGCAGAAAAGTCCCACAATGGGCAGCGCTGCAAATCTTTTTTTCACATCGCACTGTACTTTTCTGCGCAGGGTCTGGTTATTTCAATGTGCGCTCTTTGGTGGTTAACTTACAACTGATGTAGTTTATCTTCAAAGCATTCTCGAAACCTCCTGGTGCCAAAAATATGGTGTCGTGGTTCCAGCTCGTCGAAATGATACCCAGATTTTATGTTAGGGCAAGTCTTATCAATTTGGATGTCTATGGCTGCTACCTACCCTGACGTATGGCAGTGAGGATGGAACTAGCAAACGAAGGATGAACGTAGACTCAAAGCTGCAGAAATGAGATCCCTGAGGCGTATGCGTGGTAAAATCAAGAGGAAGGTTGGGAAGTTCCGTCTGCGATTAGGCTGACCGAAGATATGGTCTATGGACACAGCTAAATCCGTTTCAAAAAATGTTTATTATTCCATTTTTAATATTGTTCTGGCGATGGAAGGGTACGTATTTTAGATACAATATGACAATAAAGTGGTTTCCCTGAGGAAAATAATTCCCTTGAGAACCTATGTCATCTTTGGGGATGCTGTGTGGAGGGTTTTTTTAGGAGAGGAAATTCTGGAAAGGAAAAGGGTTTGAGGGTATACGGGTAGGAATCTGGGGGTCAGTGTGTCCAGGAGTGACGGACGTATGAATCCATCCCTCCCACTGCGGTGCAAGGCGATGTTCCGAGAGAGTACGGCTGGAATGTAGAACCGGCCTGCCGTGCAGCTGGTGGACAAACGCATCCGCCGCCAAGACCCGGACAATCCTCACCCCATGAACCCGGGCACCCCTGCTAAGTCACCAAATGTAGAGAACCATTTGGGGTTTATATAATTGTGGCAAACCACAAAGTAAACACTTTTCAGCATTATGTATTATTTATTCAAAAGAATTCTTAAATAACAGATGTAACAATTTATAAAACATTTTATCTTAACTTTCAAAAATTAAAAAAAAAATTACTAATTTGAAAAAAATCTATCTAATAATATGCCAAATTTATACCTAAGCATTATTTTTTATAAAAAAGGTATGTCTTTTTATAACAGAATTTTTTTACTATTTATGTTTTAAAAAATGAGTGCGTTCTTATGCATATGTTTTTACTCAACTAGGTAACTTAAAAATAATAAAAAATACAATAGTTTTTTTTTTGGCTGGTGGTCAGCGTATGACAGTATTATAAAGTACAAATGGAATCAAATTTTGAAATAAATTTAATAGCACCTACTTCTGTTTAGAGATCATCTTTTACTGGATGGTTTTCACATACAAAATGTTTGTTCCTTTTTCTATCTGCGGAGCGATTCTGTATGTTTTGTGGATACGTAATCGCCTGTTAGATTTGTGTGATTGTCTATGGCTTGCAATTGCTTTTTCTGTGGGCTGATGTGTAAGATGCAGTAAGCTGCCAATGCTTATGTTCTAAAGTCCCCAAATTGGGGAGAACAAAATAACAAATTCCCCGCAATTTGGCAACCCTGGTAAGCTGTCAGCGGTGACGCCGACTTCGCAAATATAAAATCCATGGTATACAACTTTAATCGTACATTAAATGAATAAATAATCATGCACACTTACCAGAGGAGACTCTAGGGGTCCAGAAGTGGAAGGTCATTAAAAAAATTATATTACATATCAAATTAAATATGATAATATTCATTTGCAGGTACCTCACGAGTTTGTGAGTCAAATTACATTTAATATAGTAAATTATTTCATGCAACAAACCTAAAATATGCAAAATCAATCTACGTTTATCAAACCATCTCTTTCAGACGCATAATATTCAGCATGCTCTCTCTCCCTCATGGCAATGACCCAAACTGTCTTCAGAATCCGAAAACGTTTTACTAAGCGACATAGTGCCATCTTGTTTATTGTGTGTTGCGTAAAAAGACAGAAGATACGATATCGGGGCATTTGATAAATTGACCCAGCCAATCATAGTGCGTGAGAAAGAAAGCTTTCATTTAAGACGTTAGATGTCACCACTTGCCACTGCCGACTATCTCGCGGTGCATTTCAAATACATTAGAACAATACCAGTTGTTTTGATTTGTTTAATATTTCAAAATACATATTATGTTTTACTGTCATCTCATAAATTTGGGAGGTTTTGACCAATTGACCTGAGGGAAGGGCCGCCACTGTTATTTACGCATTTCGTGTTTTAAACTAGTTGAAGTCGGCGACAGCGCTGACAGCTGACACATCAGCCCATAGAAAAAGCAATTGAAAGCCATAGACAATCACACAAATGTGACAGGCGATTACGTATGGAATCAATTCCGTATAGAAAAAAAGAGAATCTCATGGCTGTTTGCTGTAATATTCTGTAGCAAAAACCCAAATTTACAACATACTTACTACATTAATTCACTTCCCACCTTTGTTTTATTGTCTTCAAATTTCAATTAAGGCCGCTTTTGCCAAACAAATCTGAGCAGACACTAAGGGGCAGTTGTTTCACCAATATGAAATGAAAAGGGTTCGGAGATGATCAAAGTCAATAGGCCACTTGCATGGATTTCGTAACGACGAAAAAATAGTGTGGATAGATTTTTTTACTAAGATTACGAAAATGTTGGTAAAAATTTTTTAGAAATGTAGTTTTTTTTTTTAAATAAATAAAGCCATTATTTGGGCTCGTGATGTCTCTACATGAAAATATCCAATTAATGTTCCAATTAATTTTGTAAAATTCCACACTGATTTATTTTTTTATACGGCAACACTTTGATTTCATACGAATTTTTAAATTTGACATTTAACTTTCACTAGATTTATTGTTTGTTCTCTGATTTGACTTTTTGACAGATGTTGTGAAGAGAACCCCGTACATTTATGCTGTCTGCATGTGTTTTAGAGGTATAATGGTAATGGTGTTGATTTTAACAAAATCAAATTGTAATTATCGTTTTTTCGCACCCATAAAATTATGTCCCGTCTTTCTGGTTTATAAAAGATGGTCTGATTTATCGGATTGAAATTTTCAAAAATACAATAAAAAAAAAATACATAATGTCTTAGAATATTTGCATAAACGGTTTTTTTTTTTTTTTAAATGTGATGCAAGCGGCCTATTGTCAATGTGCATTGAAGTGCGATTGATGGAACTTCAATTAATCAGTCAACATTTTCGCCATTGGAAACAGTACTTAATGCCACGTGCCTAGACTCCAATATCCTTCGTGGTTCTTGCAAGAGCATAAGATTAGGTATTACTGACATTTTAAGCCAAAAGGCACTATCTTTATGAGAAAATTTACAAAAAAAAACATTTCAAATCAAGCGAAAGCTGATTAAGGAAATTCAAAGGAAGATTTGGCACATCAAAGATTTGTTTACATATATCTATTTATTTACATAAGAAAGGGTGTCTGTCACCTGTGGCGGGCGGACGGCGTGGATTTGATTTTACACAAATCTACAGATTATTTCAAGGCTGATGAAATTAATTGCACACGTGGACTTCAAAACAAGAGAAATGTCACTGTCATATTAGATTTTTTTTTAAATGTGCTTATTAAGCCTGGTTTGCTATATTGATTACTAGCTGACCCGGCCATGCATTGCTGTGGCTAACGAAACACAACACCATCACATTTTATAAATGATAATGTACCTACCAACCTAATATGAATATGTCAATTTGACTGTCCTAGAACGGGAGACCTTCCTAGTTGAACGCTTCCTTTATACTGAATGTATTTTATAACAAATAAAATAAAAATCTGCTGGATGGTTACCCAACCTTTATAACCACCACCATCGGTTAATTTACAAACAAATCAAATCCACATTGTCCGCTTGCCAGCCCACTCGTCCACCACATACAGATTATATATTTCAACCAATTTACAGAAAACCTTAACAAATTATATACCTAAACCTTTCTCATGAATCACTCTATCTATTGGTGAAAACTGCATGAAAATCCATTCAGTAGTTTTTGAGTTTATCGCGAACAGACAAACAGATTAATTTATAATATATAGAGATAAATAGCACTACTTGCTAGTACACATACAAATTTCACAATAAAAAGTGTTTTTACGAAATACAGACTTTAACCTCTTGTTTGCCAGGGTAGGCCAGCAAAAAGCACCACCAATTACGACGCGGCTCCCGGCGGCAGAAATGACACTTCGTGTCCAGCGATTCTGACACTGTTCTTTACAAATTTTGTACATAGAAGGGTTAAAATCGTAGATAAACATATTTTTCCCGCGCATGCGCAAGAACTGCGCAGATTTCCGCGCTCCGGTAAATTATTAATATAAATTATTTGGAGTGACTAGACGCATTGCAGGTTTCGCTATGGTAAAGGGCGATAATAGAGCAAGCGATTCTGACCGTGTTCTTCATACACTTTCTTTATACATAAGGGTCAAAATCGCGTGTAAAATCTCATGACACACCGGTGCACGAGCGGCAAACAAGGGATTAATTTTTAGCATTTTTTTTGTATGTGTGCACTATAGTCCGCCACTAATTGGATACTTGCCCGATGTTTGGGGTGGCGGATTAGTAAGAGCATTGTATATAACAAAATAAAACATAAAAAACAATAACCGCATAAAACAAAACTGACAAAAAACATAATAAAATAATAGTTTAGGTTTGTTCTTTTTCTTCACTTTTCCTCAAGGTTCTGTTTTGTTTTGCCGTAATTCATTCCGGGAGATATCTCGTTCCGACGATTTTCTCCACCACATCCCTGTTCCTGTGGCAGACGTCCGATAAAACCACTTGTGCCCCGTTGGTGATGAGCACATCATCCTCGATCCTAATGCCGATTCCTCGGAACTCCGCGGGGACGGCTGTCTCGTGCACCGGGATGTAGATGCCCGGCTCTACGGTGATGACCATGCCGGACTGCACCGGCACGTTGCGCTGGATCGGCGGCGTGTCGTGAATGTCCAGGCCGAGGTAGTGAGAGACGTGGTGCGGGCAAAATCTGAACGCCAGCTGTGAAAAAAGACGAAATATGACAAGTCAAACACAGACAACATTTTACTTGGTGAACATGAGTTCTACGAAATGTATTTTTGAATGTAATATGTATATATTTTTTTAAATTAGCTACACACAGGATGCCCTGAGGAAAATAATTTAGGGTGGATAGAGGATCTTTTTAAGGAAAAAAAAGAAGATGCTTCTGGGAAGGAAAAAGGCAGGAACAGGCCTGGGCAGGAATCTGGGGTTCAGTGTGTCCAGGAATCCATGAATCCATATGCACATCTGGGCCAGGCCAACCTGCTAAGTCACCAAACGTACCGAACCACTTGGGGTGACCTACGGCAGAGGTGTTGGTTATCCAATAAATGGTTCCCGGAGGGCAGTACCCATACCCACCTCCCGAATTGATATCCCACCAAGAAAGAGTAAGAATTTAAAAAAAATTGAACAAAAATTTAATATCACTTCGGCAACACTGATTTTAGAACAAATAATAGTAGATCCAATTGTGAGATTATTCTTGACTACCAAAATTGACAGAATGATATGGACATGAAAAACGACATAACAAAATTTTTGCTTAAAATTTTTAATTGCTAAAAATGCATGTATCTTCCACATAAGTGCACACTACTCATGGCAATGGCTACACTGCCACTTTGGGACTTATGAATGACAAATGTTAAGAAAGAAGTTACCCAAGGCAATGGCTTCATCGTCACTTTTAGACTTGTTAATGACAAATATTAAGAATGAAGTTACCCACGGTAATGGCTTCCCTGTCAATTTTAGACTTGTTAAGAATGAAGTTACTCACGACAATGGCTTCAGCGTTACTTTTAGACTTGTTAATGACAAATGTTAAGAATGAAGTTACTCACGGTAATGGATTTCCTGTCACTTTTAGACTTGTTAAGAATGAAGCTACTCACGACAATGGCTTCAGCGTTACTTTTAGACTTGTTAATGACAAATGTTAAGAATGAAATTACTTACGAAAATGGCTTCAATTACTTTTAAACTTATCAATGACACATGTTAACCACTCCGACCCCTAAGCGTGTTTACACGACAAAATAACAATAGCAGTCAAGTACAATAAACTTCTTTTCAAGCTAACGCGTGTGTTTGTACAGAAATCATTATAACTCCATTATTGTTCTAGTGACAACCCAAAACAAAAAGTAGAAGATCCATATTAAATCAAGCTTCACAGCTCTATTAAAAGTTCTCCATAGAAATACATAAAAAATACTTATTTTGTAGAAACAGTTTTCATCCACCAAATCGCCTACACGCCGTTAGACATTGTTAATTTTTTATTAAATAAACCTTGTATGAAATGATAAAAAAGTAAGGTGAGAAAATTGTTTATTATATATTTATACGATAGAATAAGTGTTTATTTACATAATCTGTGATTTCAGTACCGTTTTCACATAAAAAACATCACGTGAGTCATTTTTACAATTTTTGCATTCTAAATTTTAATATTTACAAATGTTAATATTTATTTGTAATAATACAATTTGAAAGCTTATTTCATAAACTTTTAAAAACAGTTTTTAGTATGGCTACGTTCAGAAATATTTCATTTGTAGAGCTTTAATTGCGAAGCGGAAATAACAGAAAGATTTTATAAATCTGACAGTTCTTTTAACCCCTCCGAATTTTCGAGAATATTAGCTTTTGGTGTCAAACGAAATGACATTTTACGAAAACTTTTAGTTATAACCGCTTCACAATTAAAGCTCTATAAATGAAACATTTCTGAACGTACCCGAATAGTAAAAACTGTTTTAGACAGGTTACAAAATAAGCTTTCGAATTATTATATTACGAATAAATATTAACATTTGTAAATATTAAAATTTAGAATGCAAACATTAAAAAAATGTGAAAATGACTCACGTGATGTTTTTATGTGAAAACGGTACTAAAATCACAGATTCTGTAAACAACAATACTTATTCTATTGTATAAATGTGTAATAAACACTTTTGTCACCTCACTTTTTTATCATTTCATATAAAAATATTTAATAGAAATTAACAATGTCGGGCGCCCGTAGGAAATTTGGCGGGATAAATTATGTGTCAGACTGCGCGTCTGACAGAATGTTCTTTTTATGTATTTCTATGGACAACTTGAATAGAGATGTGCAGCATGATTCACTATCGACCTTTCACTTTTTTATTTTACGGATGTAACTAAAACAATAACAGAGTTATAACGGTTTCTATGGAGATACACGCGCTGACGTGTAAACACGCTTATTGTACTTGACTGCTGTCATATTTTTAACGCATATATCTGCTTACGTTGCGGAGGGGTTAAGACAAAAAAGTGGTTAAGAATGAAGTTACTCACGGTAATGAATTCACTGTCACTTTTGAACTTGTCAGTGACAAATTTTAAGAATTAACCGTTAGAATGCTACGCGGCGCAAAAGCGCTGCGATCGTTTGTATCGAAAATTGCGGCGCAGCGCAAAAGCGCTGCGAGTTTCAGTGTGTTTTCGGTGCTCCGCGGGAGTGCACGTACGCTAACCTCGCGCGTAATTTGTAATGAGAGTGCATTCTTATACATTTAAAAATAACTTTTATCGTTTTTTTATATTATTTTAAAAAAATAACCATGTCACGTGCTATTATTTCGAACGTTGATTCGATTCCTAGTGATTCTACGGGGAGTGAAACGACAGATACAAATAGTGATGATAGCAGTATTATAACGCATCGAAGAAAAAGATTGAGGATTGAAAGTGAGTCTTCTACCTCCTCTTCATCTACAGAAACAGAAGAAACACCAACTTTTGCCAAAATTCCTCCGACAAAAGTGTTTTCTAAATCAACAAATGATTTTTTCGAGACTCCTGGACCTAGGCGGGCGCCTCCTCCCGATGGCACACCCATAACCTATTTCAACATATTCTTTACCATATCACTGCTCGAAACCATCGTAAGGGAAACAAATCGATATGCTGCACAGTTTTTGGCCTCGCACACTGTATCGGATAATTCTCGAGCAAAAAAGTGGACGCCGACAACAATATACGAAATGAAAGCCTTTATTGCTGTCATACTCGAAATGGGAATAACGAGAAGGCCAACAATTAGTAGTTATTGGATAAAAAATTCCCGACACATACCATGGTTTGGGACAATGTTTTCAAGGGATAGGTTCCAACTGATTTTGAAGTTTTTTCACTTGGTTGATAACAGATTATTATTTGAACCAGGCCATCCGAATTATGACCCATGTGGCAGGTTTGATGTGCTTGTCAAACATGCAAATACCGTATTTCATCAGCATTATGTACCAAATCAACAACTATCCATCGACGAGTCGTTAGTTGGTACTCACTGCCATTCTTCGATAAAACAATATATTCCAAACAAAAAACACCATAAATGGGGAATCAAATTTTGGATGCTGTGCGACTCGGTTTCCAAATATTGCTTGGGTTTTTTCTGCTACAAAGGAGCTAAAAATACAGATGACAGAGATTCGGTAGAAAAATATGGTCTTGGATTTACGGTAGTGCAAAAATTGCTTTCAATTGGAAATTACCTGAACAAAGGTTATCATTTGTTTACAGATAATTTTTACACAAGCTTACGATTGGCCAAAGCCCTTTTGGAACAAAATACATATATAACTGGAACAATAAGACGTAACAGAAAAGAGATTCCTCCAGAAGCTAAGAAAGCAATCGTAGGAGAAGCCAAATACCTAGCACATGAAAATGTTTTGATGTGTTCATTCAGAGACAAAAAGTCCAAACCAAAGCCAGTCATATTGATTTCATCCAATGCAGATACTAATAGTGTGACGATCAAGAAAAAGAAAGGGAAATTTGAAAACGAAAAAGTGAAACCAAGCATGATTGATGACTACAACAAATACATGGGAGGTGTGGACGAATCTGACAAAATGTTGTACGTGTATTTGGACGAGCGAAGAACCCTAAAATATTGGAAAAAAGTAGTATTCAACATTTTTGGAAGAATGGTACTCAACTCTTATATTTTGTATGTTTCCAACACTATCGAAAAAAAAATGACCAGGCTCCAATTCACATCGAAAATTATTGAGGATCTCGAAAAGGAGTGGATGAATCATAAAAATAGCGTGTCAACACAACCATCTTCATCAAAGAAAAAATTTGCGCTGGAAAAATTACCGGGACGTAACTTACGCCAGTGCGAGGTGTGTAGCAACAGAGGGAGTGGGATAAAGCGATCCCGCCTTATTTGCGTACGCTGTAGGAAAGGCCTACACGCTATTTGTGCGGCAAAACATAATTGTTGAGCTATTTTTTTTTGATTTTTTATTTTCTAAAAGAAATAAAATACAATAATATTGATATCACTTTATGTTTAATAAACATTAATAAACAATAAACATTTTATCTTTATAATGCAAAAATAATTAATAAAATTGATTGATATTTGTCTAAGTTTTTATTTGACACCATTATTTTTTCCTCTAAATTAATCAATATGTGTATAGCATTTTTCATTTATTTTTGCCAAAATTGCTTAGCACTAAAACGGTTAAGTTATTCACAGCAATGGCTTCACCGTCACTCTTGAATTCACCAATGACAAATGTTTAGAATGAAGTAACTTACGGCAATGGCTTCACTGTCACTCGTGGACTTGGCGATGATTCCCTCAGCACGCAGGAAGCCGCCGAGTGCTCCGCACATGACGTCGAACAGGTGGTCCAGGGTGGGCCGCTCGGCCAGCAGCGTCTCCAGCAGTATGTTCTGCACTGCATGCACAATGTCGTACAGGGTGGCCTGCGCCGGTGTGAACTTTCCCGACACGGGCCACGTGCGCGTTATGTCCGAGTTATAGGCCGAGTGTTGGCAGCCTGCAGAAAAAAGTCAAACAATTTATACAAAGGTTATATTATAATAATAAACAGATAGTAACACATTCATAGGTCGGAGAATGTATAATTAACGTGAACACATGTGTCTGATTAATGTAGGGTTGTGAAACAAGTTATAAAAGATGTGAACGCGTGTTCCAGAGCTCTTTTCCATTTTAACTGCCATTTAACTTTTATATTAAATATATTAAGCGTGCTTGCATGAGGACTATTTATGCGTTAAAGTGAATCTCAATAAAAGATTAGTTAAGTTCCAAAAGGAATAATTTTTATTATATAATATGTTACACACACGCGATAATAGAACAGAAGGTTGAAATACGGATTTTAAGGCAATGTAGGAGCAAGGAACCGTGAACTACTTTGAAACTAGCGGTTGATACGGAATGACTCATAAAATCTAGCTTTTGACAGCTGTGGGCCTGTGGTCCGGTGCGCATCCTTTGGCGCGGGTGATACCATCCAATAAATGCTACAGGGTTAAAAATCGATAAAATCATAGTTCCTACAATATCATACTTTACATTATTTTCCAAAAAAAAAAAAGTTATAATTGGCTCAGCCAGTACAATTCAAATATAAAAAAACTAATAAAATAAAAATGGGACGCACATGTGCACAAACACTGGTTAAGGATCAGACCAGAACAGGATCAAAAGAATTGATAAAAATAAAACCAAACATTACAACAAGCGAGTAGTTGTTACCTGCGTCGACTAGCAGCAGCTCCCCGTCCTTGAGTCTCTGGTTGTCTTGGATGTAGTGGATGGCCGTAGCGCGGTCACCCCCACCCACAACGGGCGGGAAGGCCAAATGCTCCGCTCCCCCTCTTCTACACCAGTAGTCGATGCTGGCATGGATGTCGTGCTCGCTCATGCCCGGTCTCGTGCACGCCATGGCCGAATTGATGGCCTGCCCAGCCACGGTGGCTGCCTGCAGCATCAGCTTGGCCTCCGCCGAGCTCTTGATGAGGCGCTGGGCGGCGATGGTGCGGCGCGGGCAGGCGGGCGCCGAGGACAGGCGGGCGACCGCCACGGCCTTGCGGACAGACTCGTCCGCCTCCTGGTGGGCGGGCGAGGAGGGCGAGTACCAGAGGTAGTCGGATTTGTGGGCGGAGAGGTGACTGGACAAAATAAATTAATTTAAGTAATTATTGCATGTTGACGATGGAAAAGGAATGCTTCATACTTTTCAGGAGAGCAAAAACAAAATTTGGAAATCGTATATGCATTTCTGTAATCAGGCTAATTTGTTTGGTTTTGTGAACAGATCGTGTGGTCTCATAGAAATCGTTGTCTCCCTTAGTGTCATGGTGAGAAATATGATCTAAACGGTGTTAGAAAGAGAAAATACCACTCTTTATATTCAAATCTAAAAGTTAACCACAGAAAAATTAAAATGTACACCTCTATGAAACCAAAGGTTCCTACCGTAATTTGAGAAAAATTATATAAAACATTGTGAATTTTTATGAATTATTTTTATATGAAATTAGCTGGTTCCCGGCATGCGTTGCTATTCCACTTAATAAATAAATTGTTTCTCCCTGCATGTCCTTTCCCATTCGTCCCATTCCCCTTTCGCCTCCCCTTCCTCTCCCGCATCCTCTTCCCCTCACGCATTCCCACTCCGCCTCCTCTCTCCCCATTCCCATCTCCCGCTTCTCCCGCCCCGCGAAACGCCCTCTCGAATTCCCCTCCCCCCTCCCAAGTTCCCCTCCCGCATTCCATTCATTTAGTCTCGGTACATTCAGTTTTCAAACAGCTCGCGTGCCATCTATTGCAATTTTTTTTAATACAAATTTCATTATGCCAGAGGTCACCGATTCTTTTATGCAAACCTTGTCCTGACAATAAAGAACATAAAAAAAAATATTATCCTATTTGGTGCAGTCGTTCGGAAGTTATTCGGGTACATACATTTCGGCGATTCATTTTTATTTATATAGATGATAGAAGAAGAAGAAGATAGATAGATAGATAGATGACAAAAAAGAGAGATGGCAATAAAGTTTATAATACATTTATCTAACAAAATATGTATTTTTTTTGGTTGTCAGTGATTTTAGTTTAGTGTTTAGATGAAAAAACGTTAGGTGAACCATTTTTAAAACTTTTTTATGTTTGTTTTCAAAATTATAATATTTCAAAAATTACTTGTTTATTTCTAATAATAAAATTTTAAAGTGTATTTCATCACCTTTAAGAAAAATTCCATTTATTTGGATTTTATTGCAAAGCGGAAACAAAAATTCTCAGACTTTCTGACAGCGTTTTTAATAACACTCTATATTAAAAATGCCACGAATAGTGATTATGCCGAATACCGAATATTCGGCTAGGCTCTTGGCCGAAGCGACGAATATTCGGTGACACTTGGTACATTTTGCGGGTATCGCCATGGGCATATTTGTTTCATTTGCGAGTAGGTCGTGCCACGCATTATTTGTCGATTGTTACACCAAATTGTGTTACTTTCATTGTGTATATCTTAAAAAATACATGAAAACTGTTCGCCTAGATCGGATAGCAGACCCTTACAAGTGGTGGTCAGCAAACGCAAAACAGTATCCAAGTCCAGCAGAATTTGCTAAGATTTATTTATCATCTCCCGGTAGCAGTGTATATCGTGAGCGGCTTTTTTCGGAAGCAGGTATAATTTATGATGAAAAGCGCAATTGTTTGCTATCAAAAAATGCTGAAAAAAATGTTTTCATTCACCATAACCTAACACTGATAGATTTTAACTATTAAATATGCTGATTTTTTGTTAAAATATTTGTTTTGGTGAGTAATATTGGGCGTTTTTTTTTTCATGATTTGGTATTTGGAATTCGGCCGAATAGTACGCAATATTCGGCCGAATACCGAATAGTTAAAAAAGTAGCCGAATAGGCCGAATACCGAATAGCAGCCAAATATTCCTGGCATCTCTACTCTATATGCCAGAGACCTGAGGGTTTAACGGGATCACAATGAAGTCTTTAATTATAAAATAATAATAACCTAGTATTTATATAGCGCACTTTTGTGTTATTTCACTTCAATTGCGCTTAATTACAATAAACTTAAAAGTAATCCCATTCTGTACTTCTTCTTCTTTGTGTGCCCTATCAGATCCCCTCGACTTTGGAGATCACCCTTGAAAATGTTTCTCTGTCTTGCGCTGCCCGGAATAACTCCTCCACACTTCTAATGCCGGTCCACTCTCGTATATTTCGCAGCCAAGACATTTGTCTCCTACCTGGCCCTCAGCGACCCTCTATCTTGCCTTTCAATATTAAATGGAGCAAGTGATACTTCTCCCCTCCAAGTATATGACCCAGATATGAAATTTTCCTGATTTTTATTAATGTAAGCAGTTCTCTATCTGCTCTAGCCCGCCTTAGAATTTCTGTGTTGGTGATCATATCGGTCCATGGCACCTTGAGCATTCTCCGGTGAAGCCACATTTCAAAAGCTTCTAACTTGTTCATGGTATTTACTTTCAAGGTCCATGTTTCACGACCACACATAACACTTTAGCATTCTCTGCCTTAGTTTTAAACTGATATTGTCATTGCAGAAGAGAGATTTCTTTTTAATGGACGCAGTTCTTGCTGCTTCAATTCTGCACCTAACCTCTACATCTGGGTCAAGAGTCTCCGTGAGAATACTGCCGAGGTATTCCGTACGAGTCCTTATAAAAATTGACTAAATAGTAATGGTATAAATTATGACTAAATAGTATAAATTCGCAGTGCACATTAAACATAACAGTACAGTAAGGAGGTAATCGAAACCAAACAATTACCGGAAACTTGAGGAACATGGCTTTTTAGAGTATATTGAAAAGGAGTTAAGATTCATGAAAGATATAATTTTTCAAATAAGTTGGTTTTTAAAGCCCGTTTAAATTCAGCCAAGTTCTGGATATTAGTAAGAGCTGAGGCACTATATTCTGGATATTAGTAAGAGCAGAAGAGCTAAGTAGACACTCATACTTAAAAATTATATTCTTTCATATTACACACAATAAAACTGCTTTTTTATGTTTTCCAAAAACCTGAAACATTCTTGATAAATAACGAAATGCCATTTAATCTACAGGTATATTAATACTATTATTATTAGACGTAAGACATTTTGAAACGATGTAAAGATCATAAATTTGGATGAAAAATTGGGTACGTTTTTTGACCCATGCTTATTGCAGAATCAACGACGATATCATAATATATGTTGGTACTAAGTCTTACCTTGTCAAGTAATGCGACAGTTCGGAGTAGGGTAAGGCTACATCCACTCTAAACAAACGAGTTGCGTCGTCAATTCCCGTCCGCGGGCCGTCCCACAGCTCCGAGTGAGCGTCACGTCCTCGGACAAACAATATAGACTGGAAATAAAACAAGAAGATTAAACATTTATTCATTTTTTATTACATTAGAACACAATAGAGAAACAATAGAAATCAAAGAAGAGAATGATAGGTTCTTAGAAATTAACTACACCTGAATATAGTAAAAACATAACATACACCAAGTGGATAATTTATGAACAGGGTTGTTTTCAAAAAAACAGTTTAGAAAAGTATTCTGGGTTTATTTTACAATAACACGTTTACATGATGATTTTGCACTTTTTATTTCTATCAGTCTAAGCTCGGCCTTCCTGATTTTTTGAAGGAACTGCATGATTCGTTTGCGAATTAGAAAGAATAAGTATATCTATTTAAGTATAAAAAAATCTCGTGCCACGGTGTTTTTGGTCGCACACCTCCGAAACAACTCGACCGATTTTTATGAAATTTTTTATGTATATTTGGTAGGTATGAGAATAGGTCGGAAAGTATATTTCGTACTGCTAGGTGATTCTAGTCCCAATCCAGTATTTTTTTCTATTTTAAATTTTTTTTTATTTTTTATTTTGGCATCAAAAAATACCTATAACCCCAAATTTTCACCCTCCTACCCCCACCCTCCCATTTTTTAATCGCGATTTTTGTATGAACAAATTTAACCTTCGTTCGTATTTCAAACACAATGAAATTATTTACGTTGTTGAATGACAGATGGCACTACGTCCGCCTCATCTAACTTTCATCCACACATGTGCAAGTCATTCACGAGAAGCGTCATGTCATTTTAACATTTTATTGGCGGTCATCGTCTACAGTGCTCCATTCCTCTTTCTATTATAGATCCCATCCCCACACACTTACAATACATTCATTATTTTTTATTCAACCAAAATATTCACTAGAAATAATTTATATGGCAGAACAACATTATTATTACATTATGTATTTACTAGCTTTTTCCCGCGGCTTCGCTCACATGGTATTAGGGGATTTCCACTCAGCCTCCTCCACCATCCCTCTCCCCACTCCACTCCCCTCATCAATCCACCCACCCCTTCCCCCACTCCACTCCCCCCATCAACCCCCCCTCCCCCCCCCTCCACCCACCCCTTCCCCCTCTCCTCCCCCTCCAACTTCCCTCTCCCCACACCATTCATCCATCAACCCCCCACCCCACACCCTCCTCACTCCACATCCCCCCACCCCACACCCTCCCCACTCCACATCCCCCCACCTTCATCCACCCCTCCCTCTTCCCTTCCTTCCCTCCCCCCTCTTCCACCCCACTCCGCCTCCTCCACCTTCCCTCTCTCCACTCCACTCCCCCCATCAACTCCCTCCCCCTCTCCCTCCACCCACCACTCCCCTCACCCCCTAACCCTCCACATTCCCTTTCCTCACACCACTCCCCCCCATCAACCTCCTTCTCCCACCCCCTACCCCTCCCCAGCCCCTCCTCAATCCTTCCATTTCCCCTTCCTTCTTTCCCCCCTCTCCTTCCCCTAACCCCCTCTCCCCCCTCCCCCCACTCACCTCTCGCATTCCACACATTCATTCCCGATACATTCGGTTTTCTAACTGCTCGCATGCCACCTATTATAATTTCTTATACAAATTTCATAATGCCAGACTCAACGGTAGTTTTATACAAAAAAAAAAACGAAAAAAAAAAAAGAATTATCCAATTTGTTTCAGTCGTTCGGGTTTATACATTTCGCATACATACGTACATTTCGGTGATTCATTTTTAGAGATAGTTATTAAGTATGAATTATTATTCTTCTTTTTATATTCTACCAAAAAATGCGATACCTGTCTATCCAATTAAAACAATAATTGTTCTGTGATGTCAAAATTTGAGAATGACATTTTGCAAAACAAAGATTCTTAAATAAAAATTCTATTTTAGAAAATATTTAAATTAGCAAAGTACCTACTTCCCTAATAATTTGAATCGATTAAAGAATTTATTTATTTATTTATTTAAACGCCCAAAGGGCTTTTACATATAACGCAGTACATTTTTTTATTACAAACAAAATAAAGAGTTGACAAAATACAGATATCATAAAATATAGAAAATAAAATAAAGGTTACATAAAATACAAGATGCAAAGTATTCCAGAACTATCTTGAATGTTGTCCCGAGCGAAGCCGGGTAACCCAGCTAGTATTAGATAATTTTCTAATATCTCCATATCAACAATAATATTAATACAAGTGCATAAAATTGGTGTTCACAATAGTTAATGAAACAAGTTGAAATAGTTGGCACATAACGGCGTTTAAAGTTTGCCAAGTTAAAAATTGTTATCATAACATCCATATTGTATAAGTATTTGTTACCAAGACTATGTAAAGGTTGTATTGTTGTATGTAATATGTATTCTTCTTTTCAATATAAATTGGGTAATGACTTGCTTATATTTGGTGAATGGTGTGTTGAATATGTCAACAACATCTTTATAGTCATTTCCCAAATTTTGTATGCGGCGAGCGGGGGTATACAACTGTGATTCTGTGTTGGAGTTATCACAATAGAACGGTAGATATTGCCTCGATGTTGGTTTGCGAGGTATATGAAAAGAAATCAAGTATAATAGTTCATGGCTGTCAATTATTGAATTTATGATTTTATATAAACATTTTAGGTCATTAACTATTCTACGTTCAGATAATTTTAATAAATTGAGTTGGCATAGTAGATAATCATAGTTGACACAATCCCTTGTAATACCCATTTTAAAATTAATAAATCTTAAGAATTTATTTTGAATTCTTTCTATCGTGAGCGAATGACTAGCGTAGCTAGTTGCCCATACTGTAGAGTTGTACTCAATTTGACTCCTAACCAAAGACATGTACAAATTTTTATAGGTTTGAATATTTTTAAATTGACTGCAAATTCTTATTATAAAGCCCAACATTTTCAAAGCTTTATTTGATGTAATTTCAATATGGTTTATAAAATTCAGTTTTTGATCAAAGTTTACACCCAAATCATTCACCTCGGTTACAGCTGTTAGCATTACATCATTGATGGAGTATTCGTAAATTATTGGATTTTTTATTCTATGAAATCTCATAATTAGACATTTACTTATATTTAGTTGTAAATAATTCTCTTGACACCAAACAAAAAGTTTAAGCAAGTTATTTGACAATGATTGACAGTCATTGATATTTCTTATGGCTTTGAATATTTTCATATCGTCCGCAAACATTAAAACTTGGACATCATTGAAAATAGAAAGAACATCGTTCACAAATATTAAAAATAAAATTGGTCCCAAATGTGATCCTTGGGGAACACCGCTGGTAGCAATAAATTTATATGAAATAAAACCATCAATTTTAACGGCCAATTGCCTGTTACTTAAATAACTGTTAAACCACATGTATAAATACCCTGCTATTCCTAATTTGTGTAGCTTTTTTAACAGCAGGTCATGGTTAACTCTGTCGAATGCTTTGCTGAAATCAGTATAGACTGAATCAACTTGTAACTTTTTAGACATGGATTCGGATATAAAGTTTTGGTAAATTAAGAGATTGGACAAAGTAGATTTTCCAGAAGTGAAACCATGTTGGTTAGGTGAAATTACTGGCTTGATACAGTGAATGATTTTATTTAAAATAAGTTTCTCAAACAATTTTGGAATAGTTGATAAAAGGCAGATTGGTCTGTAATTGCTCACCTCATTTTTGTCTCCTTTTTTAAATATCGGGGTGAGGAAACTGTATTTCCATTTTTCAGGAAAGTGTCCTGTTTGTAATGACTGATTGAAAAGAAAATGTAGTGGATATGCAAGAGTGGTAGCGCAATTTTTTAAGAAAACAGGTGGGATATTATCAGGACCACCGCTCTTACTTTGATCCAGTTGTTTTAGCTGAGTCAATACATCATTATATTCAATTATTACATTGACTAAATTTAAGTTATGATCTGAGGAAAAACTAGGCGAGTAATCGTTGACTATTATTGAGTCACGGACATATACACTTTTAAAAAAGTCGGCAAATAGGTTAGCTACGTTTTGAGAGTCGTTGGCTATTTTTTTTTCATAGCACATATTGGAGGGTATGCTAATATCATCATTTTTCAAAGACTTTGTGTAATTCCAAAATTGTTTTGTATCTCCTTTAATTGACATTTCTACCTTATTTATGTAATTGTTGTAACAAATTTTTGACATATTTTTGCAATCTTTTCTTATTTTACTGAACTCAATATAATTTGATAGGGATCTCTCTTCTTTATATTTTATGTGTAAAACTTTTTTTTTAGCTATTAATTGGATTAATTCCTTATTAAACCATTTTGGATGCTTTGATTCTTTGAATTTAATTAAAGGTATACAGTCTATGATAATGGCATTTATTTTATGATAAAATGATTCTATATTATGGATCATATTGTTTTCCTTGAGAAATGACCAATCTACCTTGCTGAGATGATCATTAATTTCAGTGTAATTGGCATTTTTGAAATTAAAACTAGAACTTGTGAGTTTATTACTTTTTTTTGAATTGTTTGGAATAATTACTGACAGTGGAGGATGGTGGTTATCTATGGGAAGGATAGACTCTAATGCTTTTCTAACTATTATGTCCTCTTCATTTGAAAAAACAAGATCTAGGAGACGATTACTCGAATTATGTACATTATTAAATTGGGTGAGATTCAGAAATATTGACATATCAATGATTTCTCTTTCGCATAATGTTACTGATTGGTAATTAGTACAGTTGAAATTACAATTTGGAAGGTTGTAATCTCCAAAAATTAAGAATTTATGTTTTTTATGTTTTGATTTTAAAAGTTCGACATCTTCGGAATGATTTTTATATATAGATAAATTAGCTGACGGAGGAATGTACACGCAACCAATGATGTAATTTTGATTTTTATCGTTTACCATAATGAAAATTTGTTCGACATCACAATACTTGGTTTTTAACATTTTTGAAGACATTTTATTGGAGACTGCTAAAAGGACTCCTCCACCTCTGGATCTGGAACTGGTCTTGATATTTCTGTCAAGCCGGTAGATTTGATGATAGGGTAAACCAAGCTCCGTTGAGTAAATTGAAGGTTCTAGCCAGGTTTCCGTAAGAGCGATGACATCGTGTGAAGTAAGTGGGGCGTTTATCCTAAATTCGTTCAGCTTTGTCCTTAATCCCCTGACGTTCTGGTAGTAACACATGATAGGTTTTAGTTTTTTGGATTAGTATTTACAATAGTAGGTTTATTATTTTTGTATTTGATTGTGAGTCCGGTTTCACCATTTTGTGTTCTTTGGTCTAGGGTTAATCGTAGATTGGCGAGGTAGTTTCTTTGGGCTGGTGTTTGATCGGAATAAATTTTAATACCAGGGTACTCGGTTATGCTGTTTTTTTTTCTCAATATGTCTATGGCTTGGGCGGGATTGGCAAGCATAACTTTTAGAGGTCTAGGTTTGTCCGATTTTCTGATCCCCAGACGAAAGGTAGTAACGTTGGCTTGCGTGATGGTCGAGTTTAGATTTGTTAGTGTAGTAGAGATTCTCGTCGTATCATCAGTAATTTTGTCGATTTGGGAACAGGCTGAGCTTTCGGGAAAGTTGAATATAATTAAATTTTTCGATCGTTTTTTCCTCTCCTCGAGCTCATCAGCAGCTTCGCACATTGATAAATTTGAAGATTCTTGTGATGAGTTTGATTCTATCAGTTTTGAGGAGACCATATGTTCGTACGACTTAACCTGACCCTCGAGGATTCCAACTTTGACACCAACATCCAACATGGTGCCAGAGAGGTTGGAAAGTTTATTAAGTAATTTAGTCATCTGATCCTTAGTAAGCTTCAGCCCTGGATCAGTAATGCTAGTGTGTAATAAACTTATTTCTTCCTTTGCCTTATTTATGTATGAAAGTGCATCGGTGGTACTCATCTTGATTGTTTGATTTTTATTTGGTATAGTGGTGTCAACCCTGTATCTGAGTTGTCTAATTGTCTATGACTGGACGTTGTTTGGCGTGTGAAAATATGTGTCTATTGCACTCGGGTGACAGTTGATAATATGAGTATGAGTTAAATAGTAAAGATTTACCGGTTGGCAGCTGCTGTTATAATTACACAGTGTTAATTTAGATTTTGTTTAAGTAATCGCCAATAAAAATCACTACAAAGACTCGTTCAATCAATGCACACCGTAAAATTTTGTGGAGCGAAAAAAAATACGTGACCACTGTGACACTTGTTATTGTTGTATTGTGACACTTGTTATTGTTGTAGTAATTATAGATATCTTACTAATCGTGCCACCTATTGTAATTTTTTCATACAAATTTCGTAATGCCAGAGCTCTGTGCTATGGCCTATATGTTTATATTATTGTAAAGTTTCGTTAAAATCCATTCAGTAAAGTAGGAATTAGTATTTTATACATATTTGAATTTTAACATCAAAGGGATGTCCATAGTAACCTAATTAAAAAAAAAAACATCGTTTCCAAGGCGACAATTGGCGTTTGCAATAAATCGACTTTGTTAACGACAGAAAACGTATGATAAATAATTTCATAACGCCAGAGATTATTCATAACGCCAGAGCTTACCAATATATATATAGCCTATAGATCTCGAAAATAATGTAGCTTTCATAAACAACTTGTTTAAACACTGCAACAAACAAACTGCCAGCGTGTTTACAAATATCTCACAATAACACTCTTCATTACCGGCTGAGAGAGAGAGAGATCTGCTTGATCGTATAGTAAGTAATTAACATAAACAACTATAGGTTTTAGTCAAGTTCCGAACCTAATGCCTTTGAGTTTTTACTCTACAGAGGGCGATGGTAATTAGTTTCAAGCATATTGCTTTTAAAACAAAGGTTTGATGGATTACATGATTCAAGCAATATCAAAAGTTTTTCCAGTTACATTGCAGACCTGCTGATGGTAAGGTTCACAAGTTTCCCTTTTGTACTACGAGCTTCCGGAGACTATGTACATATATAAGTACCTGCTGAATATCATCGCATCCTGGGAGGCAGGTCATCATCAGAAGACAGTCAGGCTCCAGGCAGCCAGTGAGGTAGAAGAAGTCCGAGTTTTGACGGAAGACAAAGGGGATCTTGTCAGACATGTACGTCTTGGAAGCTGATGGAATCAAAATCTGGAAAAAATCATTCCATAATTATTATCATTCTGTCAACTATACATTTTTTACATTAATTCCACACAGGAGGCTCTGAGGGCATATGGCATGTTTGGGGATGCTGTGTGAAGGGTCTTTTTGTGGAAAGGAAGGAGCGAATCTCGGTCTTGATCCATTCTAAACAAACGAGTGTAGAAGATTTGGTAAATATTTCCCTATCGAGTCCACGCTCAAAACACACTTTAAAAAATGAAAACAAATTGTACTAGGTAGATTATGGTTAGTATTAAGCAATTCAGTAATCGGAATTGAAAAATATCTATGATTACTTGACAAAAACTGATGAAAAATGACACAAATAAGTTGTAAATACATTGAATTATAGGAATATAATAGTAAATTGACCTTTTGATTAACAAAAACACAATTTATGTAGAGATTACAAGATATAAACATCTGTCATCAAACACTGCGTGGGGCACTCAACACGCGCTAAAAAAGATCACGCATGCGCTATAGGACTTGCGTGGAATTCAGAATGCAATGGTGCCATTCTTTCACAATACATTCTTTCACAAAGACATTTTTTATTAGTAATAATTCGAAAAAGAAAACATAGTTTTTTAATTTTTTAATTTTAACTTTATGAGTAAAACCTCAAATTGTAATATTTAATTAAATGAAGACAATACAAACAAAACTCAATTGAAAATCTGGAAAGGAAAAATCAGAAAAAGATATTGACACCTCTGGGATACGTACAGGGCCGGATCTACGAAATCTGGCGCCCTGTGCAGTAGGTACCGATGGCGCCCCCCCCCCTACATTTTTATTTTGATTAAAAATTCGTTCACCCCAATTTTTTTTATTTAATTATTTTTTTTTACACTAATTTATCAAATAAAATCAAGACAATATAAAGGGTGTAACTTTTCCAAGTGACCTGGCGGTAGCTCTCATACTAGTTTTTTTAAAGAGAGAATCGCCAGGAGCCCTATACTCTCTGAATCTATTGGGTAAACATAAAATTATGGTGATTCTATTCATTGTAATCCACAGTACTTTTATAATCTCTAACAACCAATAGAAATTTAGTTATAAATTAAAAAATCTAATAAGAATATAACCTCAAATTTGTACCTTGCATTTCCCCTGTGTTGAGCGAACAAACACCATACAAACACTAAACACTGACGTATGGTATCAACGGCTTACGAAAGACGCTTACACTGACACCGTAAAATAACAAATCTAATAGAAATTAATTATACATTTAACAAACTTCAAATAATATGTCAAATCAATAATGAAACTGTCAACACGTTGCAACCTGCAAATCCTGCAAACCGTGCGATGTTTTTGTTAATGGGATTTACTGAAGATTTCATAAGAAAATGGTCTTTAACTACCTTCTCCTAGAGACTTAAATCGTACAAAATAAAACAATAGCGAGCGTACGCTAACTAAAATTGTCAGCATTTTGAAAGGCGAAAGTCCGTTTGTTTGATTAACTAGAACAAAAATACGGCGCTGTGATTGGTTATTGAATTTGGATCGCACCCATTCGTCGTAAAAGACGGTAAAAGATATATGGAAAAATAGATCTTACGTTTAAACTAAATATATGGAATTTGTAAAAAAATTCTGTAACTGACTATAAATTCGTAAGCCGTTGATAGCAACCTGATGCATGCGCTTTCTGTTTCTTTGGAAAGTGTTGCTAGAGCGTAATAATTATTTCGTACTATGGGTAATTTTTAAACGATTCAGGGAATATTATAAGAAAATTTTAATACAATATTTATTTTCTCACGGCGCCCCTTTGGAGTTGGCGCCAGGTTTTTGCACGTTTTTGAACGTATGGCAGATCCGGCGCTGGATACGTATCCCAGAGGTGTCAAGAGAAATACAACTGGCATAAAAATATTAAATAAACAAGTTACCGTGTGTCCCTTTTTCCCCTCCCGCATCTTGGAAGCGACCAGCCTCTTCATTAGCTCGGTTCTCCGTTTGCGGAAGTCCTTGACCGTCAGCCCAGCCACCAGCTCTCCGGGCCCCACGATGTGCGGGTGGGTGTGGCATGTGGGCTGCCCCATCACGCCCATCGGAATACTGCTGCCGTCGGGGGCGCTCTTGCTATGGACGTCCACCGTGTTGCCATTCGACGAACTCAAGAATCTTATCTTTGAAAGATGGCGACATCTCTGTGCTGAAATATTGAGAAAAAAATAGAATTTTATTTTTATAGTACACTAAATCTGTATTCATATATCCATCAATTTCACATAACTGAAGATGTTTATTTTCCTCATTTTTGGTATCAAGTGAAAGACTGTTGAATGCTTTCATGGTATTTATGTTGTCTTTGTCCAAAAGGGGTCATCCATTAATCACGTGAGGCTCGAAAGGAGGGGGGGGGGGGTTAGGAAAAATTCATAAAATATCACAAGGGGTGGGGGTATAATGAGATATCACATGTACTTATTTTTCGTGATAATATTCCGAAAATTTCAAAATACTTTGTACTAAAAAAACACACATTAATTTGGGGGGGGGGTTAAAAAGTTAACATCACGTGATTAATGTATGACCCCAAACTTGTGTTTACAGAGATTTTATTTTTTCTTTGTATGCTTGTTTAACTGTTTAACTAGTCTGTTTGTTGAAATTTGTTTTTTTGTTCAAAAATATAGTTTATTGCGATGTTCGGAGGAAGTATATCAGACCAGCTCAATCGGGGCTCCATAGATGCCCGAGTAATTCAGGGTTCCAAGAATCAGGACGTCTTGTATGGGGTTAGCAGTTTCTTCTATAGTCTCAAAGCAAATCTCAAGTTTTTTTTTTTACATTCACTCCACACAGGAGGCCATGAGGAAAATAATTTCCCTCAAAGCCTATGTCATCTGAGATGCTGTGTGGAGGGTTTTATTTGAGGAGAGGAAGGAATGAATATTGGTCTTGAAGAGACCCATGTTGTAGGAAGGAGGAAACACAGAGGCTGGCAAATCATTCCACAGTCGAGCTGCTGAACACAAGAACGAGTCGAAGAAGCGATCTGTTCTCATATATATTTTTTTTATTTATTTCATTATTTTCATATTACATTTGGTTATAATAATGACGTATTGCCCATCTCACTAGGTGTGAAACGCCTGTGTTGAGATGACAATTTACAGAGTGGTTATCTATGATTTTGTTTAAGTAATATTATGAAAAATATGATGAAAGTGACAGGTTGATATAAAATCTTTTTTTTCTTTAAATATACAATTCAAGTATGTTACATATATATAGAAGATTGCAGTAGGTATATGATTACATATATACACACAGTACGTATAAAGGTAAGTATGTTATTAAATACTGGTGATGGAAATGTTTATTTGAGGTGATCAATGATTTTACTTTTAAATGCATTTTTGGATTTGGTGTTTCTAATTTCAGGAGGTAAAGAATTGAACAGCTTTGTTGCATTATATTTAAAACTTCTTAAAGTGTTATTAACTCACACCGCCATATATTCATTTACAAATCAAATCCACACCGCCCGCTTACCAGCCCGCTCGTCCACCACACACAGATATTCTCCTTTAATTATATATTTTAACCAATTTAACCAAATTTTATTAAAACCTTGACAAATTATATACCTAAACCTTCCTCATGAATCAAGGCCTGTTCAGACACAGCTATCAAATATAAAAGATGATCGCACGCCAAATAACTCTCTCCATACAATCCCTTCAGACCGTTCACACCTAAAGCGCTTTTATGCGCAGATAAACCGTAGACAATACCGATCTTATGCCGTAACCGCTTCCGATGCGATATGCCAAAAGTTAAGCGCCTCCCTCTCCGACGAAAACAGGAGAGGGGGTCATTTTAATTACGGAGCTGCCTAGACTGGTGGATGGCAGATGTCAAGTTGACAGATTCAGTACAAAAAATGTGCATTCCATGGCCGCTCGCTAATTCATCTGACCCCCTCTCCCATCATAGGAAGAAATATTTGATAGTGTCGTGTGAACGGTACAAAACATAAGCGCTCACGGTTCAAAAAATATCTGCTCGCGGTTTATAGCCGTGTCTGATCAGGCTTCCACACTATCTATTGGTGAAAACTGCATGAAAATCCAATCAGTAATTTTTGAGTTTATCGCGAACAGACAGATTGACGCGGCGGAGGACTTTAATTTATAATATGTAGAGATTTTCTAACATGAAAAATATTACCTACCCACATAATTCATGTCACAAGTTGTTATTTAAATTATGTTACAAAAAATACAATTTTATAAAGGGGTATAAATTTATTGTTTTAAAGTTGTTAATTCTAATAATTATTACATATATATCAGTGCTGTAAAAAATTGTTCGCAATATAATTTTGTATGCCATCTTACAGACTTAGTCAATCTAGACAAATAAAGTGGGTCAAATAAATTCGAGTTTACACCATGAATTGCCGTTGAATACAAATTAGGATATTATCATTAAAATCATAAATAAAATATATTACCGGAATCCGAGAGTAGGCTGATCGCTATCTTCTTGGGAAACATAAACATTTTCCCGGAGAAATAATAAATCTATATTATTTATTTACACAAATTGGTTTGGAAAACGATTTGGCATATCTAAATATTTCGGGGGTAAAGTATTTAAAATTAAATAACTCTCAGCTTGAGGACTTCAATTACAACCATAAATAAACCAATTACAACCACTCATCAACCACTGCACTATTATTGGACGAATAATAAAAACTGAATCCACGAACAGGTTATGAGAACTGTCAATGTTAAATGTCAATTTTTATCTATGATTTTTATTTCTGCGCTGGGAATTGTTCTCCCAGGATTGGTTTATTTATGTGTTCTCCATACATCTTGGAATAGGCCACTTGCATCACATTTTTTATTTTTTTTCCGGTTTAGGCAAATATTCTAAGACAGGGTTTCCCAACCTTTATTTCGCCGAGCCTCCCCGAACAAAAAAAAATTCATGCCCCCCTTAATAAAGTTTCAACAAAAATAAGAAACACATTTTTTTATATTACGAAACTGAATTATTTATTTGAATTTCAAGTAGGTACAATGCAGAAACAATATATTTATTTATTATGGATCTTTAATAGAAGAGTAGGTACACTCTAAATCATTAATTACTTTTACATTTACATTTTTTAGTTTTCTTTCAATTATGCATATCATTATATTATTTTATTTTTATTTAAATTATATTTTCATAATTAGGTACTATCAGGGCTAGGCAAAATACATGATTTGCTGTAATTAAAATACAAATTACAAAATACTTTGTCGCATGTATTTAAAATACGAAATACAAATACTTTCAAGTCGTGTATTTGAAATACAAAATACATTTGGTTTTGGAAGAACCTTTGGTTGCAATAAATTGTCGTAAGTGCCCTGATCTAAGGATGCGTTTCCATAGAAGCAAAGCTGAGCAGAGTGAAACAGAGATGTGCAAAAATGGACCAATCATATTGCTCAGAAGACACATCTCATTTCCGCTCCACTTGTAAAGTTTTGTGGTATAGGACCCAGGTGTTAGATAATAATAATAATTATTATAATAACATGCGCTCTACTGTAATTAACTAATCTCGTATTCAGTCAAATTATTCTTATAGTGCTTGATCTAATACTATGACACAAAAATGTACAATTCAAAGCAATGACGGATTTTGATTATCCATTATCAATTATTAGTTAACTCACAATACCGCTAAACGATTAAACTAAATACTTGCTTGGACGTACCTACAGTGTTGCCAACTGTAAGTATTAACATAATATATTGCTCTGGATTCTAGCGGTTTTAGTCTATGCATTATCTATATCAGTATATTTTTCATTATCATTATTAAGATCGCTAAATGTATTTTGAAGCCATAAGTATTTGAAATACTAATTACAAAATAAATTTTTAGGAAGTAATTGAAATACAAATACAAAATACGTATTTGTATTTCAAATACGTATTTCAAATACAAGTGATTCAAATACTGCCCAGCCCTGGGTACTATCTATCAACTTTCAAAGTAATTTTAGAACAAATAAATAAATAAAACTTTTAAAGTACTAATGAGATACTTGAGCTTGCATACTCCGTACCGTTGGTCGATTCTGGGTTCAGTCTTTGCTAGAGCTATGGCTATATGGAAATGCAAACGTACCTATTACGCCCCCTCCCCTGACATTTCTCTACGCCCCCCTGGTTGGAAAGTCCTGTTCTAAGACATTCCGTATTTTTAATTATTTTTTAATCCTATTTTTAAAACCCTAGCGATTTTTTGAAAATTTCAAACCGAAAAATCAGACCATTTTTTATAAACCGGAAAGACGGGACATAATTTTATGGGTGCGAATAAACGATAATTGCATAGCCGAAAATCATTTAAAAAAATAACGTTTTCCACACGAATGGCACAGGAGATTAATGAGATATACCAAAAATATTACATCTCATAAATATATTTTTCCTTGATCCATCTTATTGATCATAAATCATTATAATTTTGAACGTCTACATATATTACTAAATCCAATGTAATTTACTTGTACTTGTAAATTATTATAATACTTAATAAGAATATTATACGATTTGATTTTGTTAAAATCAGCACCATCGCCATTATATCCCTAAAACAAGTACAGACAGCATAGAATGTGTACTAGACGTTTGTACATAAACTAAATATAATAGGGAGCTGGCCACAATGACACGCCAATGGAGTTTGGTACGCCAGTGGATTTTGGAATGCCACTGGTCTTTTAAATGAATTTACTACTTTGACAAAAAATGCTTCTAGGTATAATGGCAAAACTGATTTGAGTACTGGATTAAAATAAATATTTTTCACTTTGGAGACTGTGGGAGTCTGGGGTTTTTAGGATTTTAGGTTACTGGGATACTGGGAGAGGTAAACTGAATCTAAGACTGATTAAAACACTTGAAAAGAGGTTTGAACTTGGAGGCTGTTGGTATCTTGAGTAGGTATTGTTTCTTCTTGGCTGATAGTTTTGAACTGACTTCCTACCGGTTTGACTTCTATTTTTATAGGACAAACTCAGGTCGGACTTTTGGGGGACAGAACCTCCTTAATTTTTCTAAGGTACTTGTTTTAGGTAATTTCCCTGGTCGCTACGATTGGAAGTCAGCTGTGTTAAAATTATGTGTGATAGTTTTTGCCAAGATTTTACCAACTCAGGATCCCAAAGCTTCACATCATTTTTATTGTGTTTACAAGAAAAGGTACAAGTATACATATGTGATATAAGGTACAATTTTAAACAGTAAATATTTTTCTTAAAGTGCAACAATCACTGATAGACGTCAGTTTTTGGGTTGTTTTTGTAGTACATACTCATTTTTAGGTGATGATGTTTATTTCTTGATCCAAATTATTCCCAATTTCTCGAAATTGAGCTCCAAATTTTTCGGAAGATGAATTCGCTGTCGTAAATATTTACGATTCAGATTTTTCCTTTGTTCAGAATTGACCAATAGTGGCTCGGCTGGTCGCATGGTGGGGGTGACGTAAATAGTCAGCCATTTCCTTGGCGTTGATCATTGCTGTCTGGAGTCCCTTGTGGAAGCATTAGGTGGTTATTCAGATGTGTTTTCCAGTCCAATGAGGCTGCTGCATGTATTCATTATCAATTTCATTTATGTTTTCAATTGATTAGTTAGTTAAAGGACATAATAGCGTTGTAGACAAGTCATTTGGAAGGGGCACCACATGCACATAATTCCGCTAGCCAATAGCAGCTCTCAGATTGTCGTGCTGGCGGCATGGTACTCTGTGGGAGCGTAAATTTCATTCTTGAATTTCCATGGTTGTCAAAAGCTTTCGCGCACTCGTTAGATGCACACGGATTCCTACGACACGTTCCATACACTCCCCTCAGTGCAGTCTCGACTGTGCTCAGCTACTTCGTCGGGCGTGTCCTTTTCCGATGTCTGAGTTTTGAGTCGGGTGTCTTCGCAGAGTGTACAGTTTCATCAGTTGCTGGCGTGGCAGGCAGAATGACGGCGATTTTGACTGCCGGCCTTACGTATATCCCAGTGCTGGTTTGGATCCGGGCAGTTCTGACTTGTCCATCAGCTGCAGGTATTGCTTCGATGATACGGCCACGTGGCCAACTGTTTCGAGGCAGTGCTGGGTCCATGATGATCACTAGGTCATCCTTCTTAATTGGTGTAGTTGGATGGTGCCATTTTTGCCGGACAGCCATGGTAGGTAGGTATTCCCGCAGCCATCGCCTCCAGAAGGTGTCTGCAAGTTGTTGTCCGATGCGCCACTGGCGGCGTAGGCATGTTTCCTCTTCTTTTTTGTCGTAGAAGGATAATTGAGGGCGCTTCCCGGCTGACCCTAGCAAAAAGTGGTTGGGTGTTAGAGGTTCTTCATCACGTGGGTCAACTGAAATGTGGGTGAGTGGACGATTATTTACCACAAACTCAGCTTCTGCAAGTGCGGTGCGTAGCGTTTCTTCTTTTGGTGCTCTTTCCTTTAGTGCAGCGCTTAGGGCTTTCTTTACTGATCGTACTAATCTTTCCCAAGCTCCCCCCATGTGCGGACTTAGTGGTGGTATGAAGTGCCACTCGATGCCCTGGGTAGCTATTGCGTCAATCATTCTGGCGTCTTGACTTATTGACAGCAGGGCGTCCCTCATCTCGGTGTCAGCTCCGTGAAAGTTTGTCCCGTTGTCCGAGTACATGGCTGCTGGTTGTCCTCTGCGGGCGGTCATTCTTTGTAGGGCCATGATGGCCGAGTCAGCAGTCAGTGAAGCGGCTAGTTCTAGGTGAATGGCGCGTGTCGAGAGGCAGGTGAAGATGGCTCCATATCGTTTTTCTCGATGCCTACCGACCGTGATAGCCATAGGGCCGAAATAGTCAAGCCCACAGTGTGTGAATGGGCGGACGTGATGCATCAGGCGGGGTGGTGGTAATGCGCCCATCAGAGGTGGAGTCGGTTTGCTGCGTCGTATGAAGCAAGTGGGGCAGGCGTGCGTTATCTTCCTGCTTGTTGTGCGTAGTCGTATTATGAAGAAATGATTGCGTATTTCTGCTACTGTTTTCTCAGTACTAGGATGATCCGCCTTTTTGTGGTAGTGACTGATAAGAAGTCGAGTGTAGGGTTCGTCGCCGTCCAGTATTATGGGAGTTCGGGCCACACTCTTTGTTCTTTCCAAGGCTTGTAGTCGGGTCCCCATTCGTAGTAGGTCATCTGGTCCAAAGAATGGGTTCAGGGAGTTGAGGCGGCTGCCAGCAGGCAGTTTTTGACCTTGTCGGATGATGTGTAGATCAGTTGTGAAAGCGTCTTCCTGGGACCTTTTGATCCATCTGTGTTCTGCTGCTTTTATCTCATCGGCTAGTAGTGGGCCTTCTACTGGTTTATTGGGCCCCATCTTGCATCGTCTGATAAATCGGAGGATCCAAGCTGTGGAGCGAATCAGCCGGTGCCATGAGGAGAACCGCTCTACTGATGGGAGTGCTTCGCCCCTGGTGGACACAAGGCCAACGTAGTGAGGTTTGACTTCTAGTGTCAGGTCGTCAGGCCTGTGGGCGGGTGCCCGTTCTTTTGGCCACGCACCCTCCGGGGAAGTGAGAAAGGCTGGGCCAGTAAACCATCTTCCTTCTGGTGTTAAGTCTGGTACCTCTAAGTCTCGTGTTCCTATGTCAGCGGGATTGAGTTTTGTGGGTACCCATTTCCAGTCGGGTATGTTGGTTAGTTCGTCTATTTCCCCCAATCGGTTTGCCACAAAGGTTGAGTAGGCGCGTGGGTCGGTGCGTAACCAGCATAGTACAGTTGTGGAGTCTGTCCAGAAGCAGGTGCGGGATATCAGGGCTTTGCTTTCTTTTTGGATCGTCTGGGCTAGTCTCGCTGCTATGAGGGCGGCTTGAAGCTCGAGGCGTGGAATGGAGAGAGGCTTCAGTGGCGCTACCTTGCATTTACTTGCAAGGAATGTTACTCGTAAGGATCCATCTATTTTTTCGGTGAAGTAGGCCACGGCACAGCAAGCTTGCTCGGATGCATCGCAGAAAAGGTGTAGTGTTACGTTGTTTAGTTTGTTGTAGAGGCAACGTCTCGGGATTGAGATGCTGTTCGTGTGCAACAGATTTAGCCAGTCTGTCCATCTCTGGGCGTGTTCAGGGGCAATGGGTTCATCCCAGCCGACGCTTGAGCGCCACACTGCTTGCAGTAGCATCTTAGATCTGATGGTAAGGCAGGCAACGAAGCCGACTGGGTCGAAGATCTTCATTACTATAGATAATAGTTGCCGCTTGGTAGGTTGTGTGGCCGTGTCGTGGGAGATTGCCTCACGAAATGAGTACAGGAAGCGGTCTGTGGTGGGGTCCCAGATTAAACCAAGCACTCGCTCTGTTTCCGGACCTCCGCTGCTGATTTGTATCGTGGAGCTGGCACGGTCTTCTATAGGTACGCTAGCTAGGGCCGCCGGGCTGTTGGACGCCCAATTTGTCAAGTGGAACCCTCCTTTCGCGAGCAGGGCACTTACACTTTGGGCGAGTGCAGCAGCTTCATTGGGTGTGTCTGCTGCATCTAGGTAATCGTCCATGTAGAACTTGGTGCGTACGGCTTTTGCGGCGGCCGGGTACTCGTGCTCGTATGTTTCAGCCACTTTATTTCGGACGAATTGGGCACTGCTTGGGGAACAGGTGGCTCCGAACATCATCGATGACATTTGATAGGTGTCTGGTTCGTGATGGGGTGATGTCCTCCACAGGAATAGCTGGGACGACTGATCGTCTCGCCTTATTTTTATTTGCAGGAACATTTCTTTGATGTCTGCAGCAATAGCGATGTTTCCTTCCCGGAAGCGTATTATATTCCCCAGGAGGGAGGACAGCAGGTCAGGACCAGTAAGCAGCTGGTCGTTGAGGGAGGTTCCTCGGCATCGGCTTGCGGCATCGAACACCACTCTGATTTTTCCTGGCTTATTTGGGTTGATTACTGCAAAGTGGGGCAGGTACCATTTGCGAGGTGTGGTGGTGGAAGCTTCATGGCTTGATAACTTCTTGGCATAGCCTTTGTTGATAAGTTGATTTATTTTGTCGTTGTAGGCCACTGCTAGATTTTTGTCTTTTTCTAGCTTTTTCTCCAGGGACAGAAGTCGTTTCAGCGCACACTGCCGATTGTCAGGTAACGTGGCTTCTGGTTTGCGCCATAGTAGACCGGTTTCCCACCTTCCTACAGGAAGAGGACGGGTAGTTGCATTCATAAGTGCAATTGCCTGTTGTTCGCTTGCATTGACTCTGGTGGCTGATGTTACTCCGAGGGAGTCGATGGCGAAGTTGGTTTTTACTAGCTCCCTCAACTGTATGTCTGCGGCCGTTTCTGGTTGTAGTGCCAAAGTGGTGGTCGTGTTATTATCTCTGGGGTTGACTCCCCCATGAGCGATCCATCCTAGTGCGGTGCGTGATGCTATTCGCGTAGTATCATTGCATTCACGAACTTCCCTTGACACGATCAGGTGAGCGTTATCTTGGCCTATTAGCAGCTTCGGGACGACCGACCTTCCTTGGGTCTGTTGCTCCGGCAGGTTGAGGTTGCTTATTGTGCTGGCAGATATGTGGAATGTATTACTGTTGCCTGCACCTCGTATTCTTAGTCTCACTCGTTGGGAGAGATTGTCGGAGGTGCACATTCCTTTCGCGCCGTGGATTCGCAGTCCGTGAACTGGGCCGTTTGCTCCGACTTGTATTGCGGTGTCAGCGTCGACAAGTGTTACTGTGGATCCTTCATCCAGGAGAGCGAACACTGACACTTCTTCTTTGTTTGGAGCGCTTAATATGACTGGCGCAATTTTTAATAGTACTCTCTGTCCGGAGTCCTGGCGTCACAAATTGACATTTTCCACGGCGCTTTTTCGTACGAACTCGGGATTATGTAGCAGGGGGTGGTGTGGGGATCTGCAATCTCCTACTTTGCACCATTGGTTTATTTTGCAGCTTCGTGAGTGGTGTTTTTCTAAGCACTTGCGGCATAATCTTCCCGTGCGTACAGTTTCCCATCGGAGTTCAACATCTTTGGCTGCGAATTCTTTGCATTCGCGGGTTTTATGATCGCCGCCACATTGGGCGCAGCTTTCATCAGCAGTTTTTCTTTTTCGGCTTGGTCCAGGGTAAGTATGTTCCTCGTTTACTTTGCGTTTTATGGGGGCAATCTTTTCTTTTGGGCCATCCCTGATTTCTTCTTGATGTCCGGCATGTATTTGCTCATGGCTCGGTAGAAGTCGCATGCGATCACTCTCTTCTTCCTCCTGGTACCCGGCATGTATTTGTTCACGGCGTGGTCGAGATCGTATGTGGTCCACCATCCCACTGTTTGGAATTGCGTTTGACACCTCTTTCAGAAAGGCAGCGAGCTGGGTTATGGTGGCCGGAGCGTGTTGTTTGCGGATCTCGATTAGCCATGCCAGACGCAGGGAACTTGGCATTTTGTCAGTGACGTCATTCATTAATGCAGGATTGGTGAGATAACCTTCGGTTTTCAGGATCCGGAGAGATGCCACCAGGTTTTGTACCGTTCCGGAGAAATCTGCCAGGTCCTCGAGTGATACCTCGGTCGTGAGGTAAGGTAGTTTTTTAACCTTGTCTAGCATAAATTTTGCTATGGAGTTAGCGCTGCCGTATCGCTGCTCGAGGACGCTGATGATCTCTGGGACTTGCGCAGGATCCATTAGTAGGGGACCCACGGTATCTCGTGCCTTGCCTTTGAGGGCGCGCTGCAGCCGAATGAGATTTTCACTTGGAGTCATTTGGCAGGTGGCGGTGGATTGAGCGTACTGCGCCTTCCAGGTGGGCCACTCCAGGGGGTCTCCGGAGAAGGTAGGCAAATCTTTTGCTGTGGATTGCCTGGCAATGAGGGCAGCCATTCTTGAATCATCTTCTAATGTGCGGGGGCTATCTTGCGTTCTGGAAGAGCGAAGGGCCTCTGCCATCACAGAGGCGATCTGGGCCAGTGGGTCGTTGCCATGCTGCAACCATTCTCGGGTGTGCCGTGCTGTCTGATTGGCTGTGTGCGGTGGTGTAAACAATGGGGAATCCTGGCCGGAGGAGGCTGGCTGATGCTGGTACCCTGCTGTGTTGTAAAGTGGGCGCTCGGGTCCGATATGGCTGTATTCGGCCGTAGGGATGTTCTTCGCAGGGCCCGTCAGTAGTGTGTACTCTTGGGTGGCGGCGGCGGCGTATCCGGTTGGATCGGTTACAGCAAATTCATTGGTAGGCTGACCGGCCGGTGTGTCCATTTGAGTAGTTGCATATCTCGTTGCAAACTCTTCGGCCGGCTTGTGAACTTGAGTGGCATATCTCGTTGCAAACTCATTAGTAGAAGGGCCGGTTGGTGCATGCACTTGAGTAGTTGCATATCTCGTTGCAAACTCTTTGGCTGGCTTGTGTACTTGAGTGGCATATCTCGTTGCGAACTCATTAGTAGAAGAGCCGGTTGGTGCGTGCACTTGAGTTGTTGCATATCTCGTTGCAAACTCTCCGGTAGACGGGCCGTCTGACGTGTGTACTCGAGTGGCATATCTCGTTGCGAACTCGTTCGTAGACGGGCCGGTTGGTGCCTGGGTTTGAATTACTGCCTGACCGAGGTTGGCTCGCAGGGTCGGGCTGGTTGGTGCGGGCTCCTGGGTAGGTTGGCTGACTGCTTGGCGTGTTGCAGCGTTCAGGGCTGCGAGCAGATTGGTTGTCTGCTTGGCGTGACGTCTGTCCCGGATGCGCATCTCTCGGCGCAGCAATCGCAGGGAGTCTTCAGTTGATTCAGAAGTTGTTTCGCTGCTTTTACTGTTGGATCCGTGGAGGCTCTTGGCGACACATTCTGGAGCAGGTTGGTCAAGAGTGATGAGGTCAGGGTTCCTGGCAGGGTTCGCACCAGATAGATCGTGGCGGGTTCCGCTGGATGGCGTCTCATCGATGTCTACGGTGCGTGGGCCCGGGGTCCGACGGGGTGCCACTGGCATGTTTCGGCTTGTTCCCGGGGCGTTAGGTTTAGACAGCGATGTTTCGGAAGATGTCGGGGTCTTACGGCCACTGCGAAGAGACGGCATTTCCACTGGGTAAGACTGAAGGCGTGTTATGTGTGGATCCGGCTCGAAGGACCAAATGTACTAGACGTTTGTACATAAACTAAATATAATAGGGAGCTGGCCACAATGACACGCCAATGGAGTTTGGTACGCCAGTGGATTTTGGAATGCCACTGGTCTTTTAAATGAATTTACTACTTTGACAAAAAATGCTTCTAGGTATAATGGCAAAACTGATTTGAGTACTGGATTAAAATAAATATTTTTCACTTTGGAGACTGTGGGAGTCTGGGGTTTTTAGGATTTTAGGTTACTGGGATACTGGGAGAGGTAAACTGAATCTAAGACTGATTAAAACACTTGAAAAGAGGTTTGAACTTGGAGGCTGTTGGTATCTTGAGTAGGTATTGTTTCTTCTTGGCTGATAGTTTTGAACTGACTTCCTACCGGTTTGACTTCTATTTTTATAGGACAAACTCAGGTCGGACTTTTGGGGGACAGAACCTCCTTAATTTTTCTAAGGTACTTGTTTTAGGTAATTTCCCTGGTCGCTACGATTGGAAGTCAGCTGTGTTAAAATTATGTGTGATAGTTTTTGCCAAGATTTTACCAACTCAGGATCCCAAAGCTTCACATCATTTTTATTGTGTTTACAAGAAAAGGTACAAGTATACATATGTGATATAAGGTACAATTTTAAACAGTAAATATTTTTCTTAAAGTGCAACAATCACTGATAGACGTCAGTTTTTGGGTTGTTTTTGTAGTACATACTCATTTTTAGGTGATGATGTTTATTTCTTGATCCAAATTATTCCCAATTTCTCGAAATTGAGCTCCAAATTTTTCGGAAGATGAATTCGCTGTCGTAAATATTTACGATTCAGATTTTTCCTTTGTTCAGAATTGACCAATAGTGGCTCGGCTGGTCGCATGGTGGGGGTGACGTAAATAGTCAGCCATTTCCTTGGCGTTGATCATTGCTGTCTGGAGTCCCTTGTGGAAGCATTAGGTGGTTATTCAGATGTGTTTTCCAGTCCAATGAGGCTGCTGCATGTATTCATTATCAATTTCATTTATGTTTTCAATTGATTAGTTAGTTAAAGGACATAATAGCGTTGTAGACAAGTCATTTGGAAGGGGCACCACATGCACATAATTCCGCTAGCCAATAGCAGCTCTCAGATTGTCGTGCTGGCGGCATGGTACTCTGTGGGAGCGTAAATTTCATTCTTGAATTTCCATGGTTGTCAAAAGCTTTCGCGCACTCGTTAGATGCACACGGATTCCTACGACACGTTCCATACAGAATGTACGTGGTTCTCTTCACGACATCTGTCAAAAAGTCAAACCAAATTATAAGTTCGCAGAGAACAAACAATAAATTCAGCGAACGTTAAATGCCAAATTCAAAAATTCGCCTAAAATCAAAGTGTTGCCATATAAAAAAATAAATCAGTGTGGAATTTTACAAAATTAATAGGAACATTTTCGGAGACAGGACATTTTCATGTAGTAACGTCACTAGCCCAAGTAATGGATTAATTTATAAAAAAAAAAAAACTGTACATTTCTAAAAATTTTTGCAAACATTTTCGTAATCTTAGTAAAAAAAAATCTATCCACACGATTTTTTCCAAGTCGTTATGAAATCCATGCAAGTGGCCTATTCCGGTGAGAGAAAGGGATTTATTTATAAAATACGTGTTTTATAAATATAAATACTAAGTATAAAATGAAGTCGCTTACGCTGTATGTGCGCTTAGATCTTTTAAATTACGCAATGGATTTTCATGCGGTTTTCACCAATAGGTAGAGGAAAGGTTTTTAGATATATAATTTGTCAAGGTTTTGAGTAAATTGGTTGAAATATATTAAATATCTGGCTAAGCGGCAGCGGGCAGCGTGTTGTGGAATGATTTAACAGATGGCGTTGGTTATAAAGGTTTCGTTACCCACAGCAACGTGTGGCCGGGTCTGCTAATGTTACATAAATTGGATATTTACTAGAGTAGATGCATGATATACATTAAATCACCATACACGACATCGAGGATAATTACTTCGAATTTCGAATGAAGTCTAGTGTAAACATATGGTACTAGTATGTGATGATGTTGAAAATTGTTAAAATTATAATAAAAAGTAGAAAATAGAAAAGAGAAAAAGAAAATAACCCGCTGAGGAGACGAATTGGTTTTTGTGATTTATTACGGGAATCACGAATGTATTTGGAACACAAGATCACTAAAATACCCACAATAGATTTCCAAATTTCCAAAAGGTCTTTTACCTCCATAACGAAACCACATTCCACTGAAATTAGCATTTATTTTTTATTATTTAGCAATTTTCGGATTTGTTGACATCTCGGACCCAAATCGGCCGTTTTATTTTCTTTCGTCAGAAGATTCTTAAATAATGCTTGCAAGCAAAAAGATTATTTTGTTTAGTTCTGGGCGAATGGAACCGTCACCCACGGCATTAGAGGAGGTTTTGATGGAACAGACACCATTTGACATGAGCATGCTTATTAAATAGCATGTGTGTTCAATTGTTGACTGTGTGCATGCTCGTTCATGAGAAAGCTAAAACCAAGCCTGCTCATTTATGAACAATGTGTACAGTGGATGAGCATGCTCATTAATGAGCTGGTTTCTTTCAGGATTTTTGAGCCAGTGAAGATTTTTGAGATGATCTGAAATGTGGGAATATTGTATATACAAAGCATAATATTTATCAACGGAGTTTCTATTTCGACGATTTGCTGGACTCAAAAACTCTGCATCACGGGATCGCAGCACTAACCATTCTTCAATCAAATCCAGCGTATTTGTATAGGGGTCGTCCATTAATCGCGTGAGGCTCGAAATCCTTTATTGGATAACCAACACCTCTGCCATAGGTCACCCCAAGTGGTTCGCTACGTTTGGTGATTTAGCAGGGGTGCCCGGGTTCATGGGGTGAGGTTTGTCTAGGTCTTGGAGGCGGATGACCAGGACATACTGAACCCCAGATTCCTACCCACCCCTTAAACCCTTTTCCTTCCCAGAACTCTCCTCTGCTTCCTTTCCTTAAAAAAAAACCCTCCACACAGCATCCTCAAAGATGACATAGGCCCTGAGGGAAATTATTTTCCTCAGGGCCTCCTGTGTGGAGCTCATGTAAAAAAAAGGGGGGGTATAATGAGATATCACTTGTATTTATTTTTCGTTACAATATTCTGAAATTTTCAAAATACTTGTACTTAAAAAAATACACGTGATTTTTGGGGGGGGGGGGAGTTAGCCTAAAACCTCACCACATATTACCAGGGGGGGGGGGTTAAAAAGTTGCTAAAAAGCATCACTTGATTAATGGACGACCTCGTAGGCCCTAAGCCCCTTTAAGGCGGCGATACACATGCCTGTAAAACGGAACAATAGCGTGCATGCTTGTTAATGGCACGTAGAAATTACTGGCGCAATGTGGATACATACGCAAGTTAAACTTGCATGTAATTTGCATCCATGCATGCCTGTATTTGCAAGACGTATACACAAGCTAGTAACGAGACAGTACGTGTCTCAAATCACTCAGTCTCAAGCTTTTTGGCAATGGAAAACATTCGAAGTGAATTAAATGTCATCGTATTGTAATTGGCAGAACAATGTGTGGCTAATTTAATGAGAGAAAAAAAGAAGAGTAAAAGAAGACAAGTAAAAGAAGAGTAAAGTCAGCCACTGGCATGCCTGTACCTGTCGCGACGTTCACGCATGCCGGTTTCGTAGCCACCCGCGTCCCCTCCCTCATGTTGCATCGTTGCATGTCAGCAAATCAAATGTTGTGCCATCTACTTGCGTGGCAGATACAGGCATGCCAGTTAGCGTATACACATGATAGTAGGTGGCACGTGCAAGGAGCTTTTATGCAAGTGTATTAGCTACAGTCATGGGTATTCCCGGCTTTTTTTGAAAGTAGGTTGTGCATTTCCTTCATATTTCATAATAGGGTACAATCACTTTTTTTTTACCAAAAATTTCAAACTGGAATATTAAAAAAAAAATTACGATAGGAATAGTCCTTCAACAACGTTTTGAATATTCAAATTTCAAATTAGGGCTAAAACGCCTTCTTCGCGCGGTTTTGTCTTGTAATCCAGTAATCAGTCTTCAGTTGATAATTTGTTTTTCGAAGAAAATGTCCGTAAATACCGTTTATAAATACAGTATTGTACCAAAGTATACAAATACAACATCTTCAACAGGTCCCAAATGATGTTATTATGTGTAAAAAGCGGTGTCATGCGATGAAAAGGTGCATTAAAAACTGCCATCAAAATCGCGTTGATTTTTGGCAAATTATCAGATCATCCTTGTAGAAAACCACTGTCTGTCATGATAATATGTTTTTACAATATGTGTTTTATACAAACAAACGGGTTTAAGATGCGTAACTAGACTATTATGACTCTCAAACTCATTCAAATCAGTAACTGGAACAAAAACAACTTCACGCGGGAGTCGGTGGGTGCTTTGTGACGTCACAATGTAGCCTGTCAATCATGACTCGTTTTTGGTATTTGAATTTTCTTACAACTTTAAAAGTGAATTAATTAATTTAATAATTTTTTGGGGGATTTTAAGTACGATATTCAAGTTTAGTTATTTTTTTTACATATATTGAAAACACTATACTACATTTACTGCGTGTACCCTATGGTGGCATTATTTTTATTCGTAATTCCAAAGGCAAACTAAACGGTATTCGGCAAATTCCGAGTTGGCAACACTGATTGTTGTCAATTTGGCGGGGTTATCTGGGTTATGGCTTGGTTCATGGGGGATTGGTTTATTTATGGTTCATGGTTTATCTATGGTTTTGGCATTCGGTCGGCGGGCTTGTGTTTTCGTGTAAATAGAAATATCTTTTGATACAGTGCAAAACAGTGTTATCAATAATATTATTGACGCTGTCACATTTTGCTTGTGATCTGGACTTTAGCCATGTCCGTGACTTGCAGGAAGCCATAACCCATGGACGACCCTACTAGCTGGAAGTTCGAGTGTATGCCGATCGTTCATCGTCGGCACCGGCGTGAATACAAGGCAGGGAAACCGCTGACCATCATGTTTTCCCGCACTGACATGCTGCTGAGCCCGATGGACTGGAATGTCTCCGTATCTGGATGTGGATTGCGTTCTGCAAGAGGTGAGGCAGAAGCACGAGGACTGCTTGGTGGAGGATTTGCACCACGCGAGATGTCCAGTGCTGTCAGCCGTCATGATAACCTTGCGGGGACCCAAAAACATCAACTTGGCCAGAGTTTTGCCAAATATCACCATAATGTTAGTTCTCGCCTTATGTCTTTTTTGTTAATCTTAAATTGTTAAATTCTCGCATGGAACCACATAAAATTTGCAGCTACCAACTGGCAATTCGTCGCGCTCTAACCAAAGACGTTACATACTTTAGACGCGGGGTAGAAATCTCGGTAATTATCGGTTCGGACTGGCCACGCTTATTACGAATAATTTTTAGAAAAAAACTTTAGATTCGCCTTAATTACTATAAAAGGAAACTTTTTGGTTTTGGGGTGGCGGAAAATAATGCATTTTAATTTTCAATTGCATACAACCAAAATTCTCTTCGCGATCCGACACTGCGAAAATCCGCGGCCGTACCTGTCACTGTGATGTTGGTATCCTTTATAAATTAACAAGAGCTAATACGACTAGCCGACTTCGCGGGATACCTACATGAAATACCGCGAATCACAAACCATGTTACACAAACCTAGCGTAGCCGCTAAACCACTTGAAAACTGGGATGTTTTTCTTGCCTTGACGCGAGTAGGCGTTATAAAGGGGCACTTTCTTTTGTATCACAAACCATGTTACACAAACAAGCCCGCTAGACAAATTTCATAATTACGCGCCTTATCCCACAAAGTCGGCTACAGTCGTATTAGCTCTTGTTAATTTATCAAGGATACCAACATTACAGTGACAGGTACAGCCGCGGAATTTCGCTGTGTCGGTCGCGAAGCGAATTTTGGTTTTATGCAATTGAAAATTAAAATGCATTATTTTCCGAACGCCCCAAAGCCAAAAAGTTTCCTTTTATAGTAATTAAGGCGAATCTAAAGTTTTTTTCTAAAAAATATTCGTAATAAGCGTGGCCAGTCCGAACCGATATTTACTGAAATCTCAAAGTGGGAAGCCAAACGTAAGACAATTGTACTGTTCTCGATTTCTAGTACTTTAGTACTAAACTGTCACTCGTCAAGTAAGGTCATGTCTTACCAGTAGGAAAATTGCATTTAAAAAGCGCCAAAATGCCCTCCTGTATGATGAGAAAATGTTTCCATTACACGGCAAACATTAGTAAAAGTGAAGAAATAACATTTAATTTATATGTACACACAAATTACTTAGGTAAATATCGGTTCGGACTGGCCACGCTTATTACGAATAATTTTTAGAAAAAAACTTTGGATTCGCCTTAATTAACGTGGATTGCCGACTTCTTGAGGGAGAGGTCGATTCAGACGGTAGTCGATGGTTTCACCTCTTCCTCACACTCGATAAATGCTGGCGCCCCGCAGGGATCGGTTCTGTCTCCGACTTTGTTTTTGTTGCACATCAACGACCTTTTGTCATGTGCACCAATTCACTGTTATGCGGATGACAGTACAGTTCATGATAGCTTTTTGTTTGACAAGCCCCCAAAGGGCTCACAAACTCCAACAGCTCGTAGGGCTTTGAAGCAAAGAATGGACGGTTACCTCGAGAGTGTTTTCTCTTGGGGTAAAAATAATCTCGTTGAATTTAATGTTTCAAAGACCCAATCTTGTCTGATTACGTCTAAAAGGGATCGAAATGAAAATCTAGTCTCTTTCAACGGAAGCAATCTTCCGAACAGGCCCTCCATTGATATGCTTGGTGTAAACCTAAGTGACCAGCTCAGGTATGGGGGCTCCATCGAAGCCAGAGTAAAGTTAGCCTCCCAAAAACTGGGCGTACTGTACAGGGCCCGCAGATACTTTAATAGTACACAACTGCTAACCTTGTACAAATCACAAGTGCGCCCCACGGTTGAATTTGGCAGCCATCTCTGGTCTGGAGCTCCAAAATACCTGAAAAATACCCTCGGCTCTGTGCAGAAACGGGCGGTCCGTTTGATAGATTCTCCCATCTTAACAGACGGATTGCAATCTTTAGAGCACAGGCGTCGGGTAGGAATGCTATCCTTGTTCTACCGGTATTACAATGGAAGATGCTCCGAGGAACTAGCATCATTGATCCCTTCGGCACCGGTGCATAGTCGGGAAACACACCAAACGCGTGCCCAACATTTGTACACGGTTGACATTTGTCACATGAGAACGGGTCGTTTCTTCGACTCGTTCTTGTGTTCAACAGCTCGGCTGTGGAATGATTTGCCGGCCTCTGTATTTCCTCCTTCCTACAACATGGGTCTCTTCAAGACCAATGTTCATTCCTTCCTCTCCTCAAAAAGACCCTCCACACAGCATCCCAGATGACATAGGCCCTGAGGGAAATTATTTTCCTCAGGGCCTCCTGTGTGGAGTTAATGTAAAAAAAAAAAAATACTATAAAAGGAAACTTTTTGGCTTTGGGGCGGCGGAAAATAATGCATTTTAATTTTCAATTGCATAAAACCAAAATTCACTTCGCGAACCGACACAGCGAAAATCCGCGGCCGTACCTGTCACTGTTATGTTGGTATCCTTGACAAATTAACAAGAGCTAATACGACTGTAGCCGACTTCGTGGGATAAGGCGCGTAATTATGAAATTTGTCTAGCGAGCTTGTTCGTGTAACATGGTTTGTGATACAAAAAAAAGTGCCCCTTATAAGGCCCTGAGGGAAATTATTTTCCCCAGGGCCTCCTGTGTGGAGTTAATGTAAAAAAAAAAAAAAGTCCAGCAGGATCCCGCAAAATTTTCGACCGAGATTAGTCCCGAAAAATGTCTGCGGGATCTCGGTATTTCGAGATCCCGGTATACCGGGATTGCATTCCCTAATCGCGATTATAGTGCATATGTTTTTTAATGACAATTTATAAAAGAAAGGTTTTTTTAAGATTTTGTAACGGTTGTTATAAAATATCATTATTTGGATTATTTTTTTGACATACGCGGTGTTACCACATTATAATAAATAAAATGGGGAGACTTACGCTGAGCTATTATAAATTCTCTGTAACTATCTATAAATATTTATTTCAAATAAAATTAAAATAACGGGTAGACTTATACCTCATAAAAAATTACAAAACATAAAACATACTTCTACAACTTTCTTCAGATCTTCTTAACTTTTCGTTATAAATAATTAACAAATTAACTGTGTTTTTAACCTCGATACTTATTTGGTATAAAATCACATCAAAAAGGAACATCAGTATTACTTAACCCCTCATAAAATCACCAATATGCACTTTTAATGTCTTTAACGAAATGACATTTTACGAAAACTTTGTATTATTACCGCTTCACAAATAAAGCTCTATAAATGAAACATTTCTGAACGTAGCCGAATAGTAAAAGCTGTTTTTGACAGGTTACAAAATAAGCTTTCGAATTTTTATATTACAAATAAATATTAATATTTGTAAATATTAAAATTTAGAATGCAAACATTAAAAAAATGTGAAAATGACTCACGTGATGTTTTTATGTGAAAACGGTACTAAAATCACAGATTATGTAAACAACAATACTTATTCTATTGTATAAATGTGTAATAAACACTTTTGTCACCCCACTTTTTTATCATATCATATAAAAATATTTAATAAAAATTAACAATGTCGGGCGCCCGTAGGAAATTTGGCAGGATAAATTATGTGTCAGACTACGCGTCTGACAGAATGTTCTTTTTATGTATTTCTATGGACAACTTGAATAGAGATGTGCAGCATGATTCACTATCGACCTTTCACTTTTTATTTTACGGGTGTAACTAAAACAACAACGGAGTTATAACGGTTTCTATGGAGACACACGCGCTGACGTGTAAACACGCTTATTGTACTTGACTGGTGTCATATTTTTAACGCATATATCTGCTTACGTTGCGGAGGGGTTAAATGCGAAATCAGTACTACCTTATGAAAAAAAAATATATATATAATTTAAATTAGTCATTATAAAATTAAGTAAAGAATCATATAAATTGTGACAGTCAGGAGATATAACTGACTTTATTTCTTGAAATCTAAGTTTCCATTTAGATTAGTTTATTTTTTTATGATTATTATAAAGCTTTGACATTGGGCCTGGTTTTGTTTTTTTATTTTTGGCTCTTCGGGGCAAATTCTTGTAGTCATCCTGAAAGCTTAACTTATACGTACCCATACTACGTGACCAACTTTTTGCAATTTTTAACCCCCCCCCCCCCATCCCCCGGTGACCAAAAACCTAAGCAACCCGCCACTGATTTGTATGGAGCGTGACATTTTGAAGACCCCCCCCCCCCCCTAAACGTGTCACGTAGTATGGGTACGTTCCCTAATATATAAGATGACAATGTACCCTAAAATATATTCAGAATCTTAAGACCATTGTTTGCCGGCAACCGAACTAGATCTTCAATAATCTCATGTCTTTCGTTTGTCCCTTTCTAACGAAATATTGTATTTGCGGTGTGTAGCGGGGAGGCGGGAAGGGAAGATTTCTATGTAGTGGTATTTAGTTGCAGCGCTAGCGAGCAAAATATGGTGTTATAGAGTTTTAAAGAAAAGGGCGCGTAATTATTATGTAACATCATTTTATCGGAGAATACGAGGAATGATCTTTTTGTGTAGTGCCTTGAAATTAACGGAGATATTATATTGTAATAGGAGATACGGGAATCGGATGCATGACGTAAAATTGTAAATAAGTAATATAGAGCGTTTAACAAAATAAGGCATTTATTTCCATGCCCGAATACTTGCACGAAGACGGTGCAATGCCCCTTTTGTTGGTAATATCTTTAGCGACACGTCATATAATATGGGAGACTCCCGACATATTTCGTAATTCCGGTGTCCGGCGTTTCGACGTGTACACAGTAAAAACGCGAGAAACCACCGAAACAAAATTTTAATTTTATATGTCAATATATTTTCGTCAAGATGAGAAATCACCCATTTGCTTAGTTCATTCAATATTAGCTGAGACATGTATTGTTAGAAGAGCTCCGGAAATAATAATGATAATATTATACTAAAGTCATGGTGTTTGAAAGAGAGAGTACGAAAACAGTGTGCGATATAGTAGTGAATGATGAATACTTGGAGCAGGTGGATGAGTTTGTTTATCTGGGTAGTATGTTTACGAGAGATGGGAAGGCTGATAGAGATATTGAAAGGAGGGTAAATGCCGGTAACTCCATTAATGGAGGACTGAATGCCGTTGGAGCTAATAAAAAACTTTCAATAAAAGCGAAACTAGCAGTCCACAATGGAGTCCTGGTACCCTGATGTATGGCAGTGAGGCATGGAACTGGCAGAGAAAGGATGAAAGTAAACTGAATGCTGTTGAAATGAGATCCCTGAGACGTATGTGTGGTAAAACCATGTATGATCGTGTTAGAAATGTGGATATCCGCAAAGAATGTAAGGCTGATGTAAGTATAATGAGCAAAGTTAAGAAAGGGACCCTCAGATGGTTTGGGCACGTAGAGCGAATGAACGAAGAAAGTAGTGTTAAAAGAATATATGATGCAAATGTGAATGGTAGAAGAAGTCGGGGACGCCCGAGGAAGACATGGCACGATCAAGTAAATCAGATACTTGAGACGGGCCATGTCAAAAGTCAGAATAATAGAAGAGTATGTATGAGACGATGTATGAATGTGAGTGAGGCAAAGAGTGTGTGCCAAGACCGAGTTGTTTGGCGGTCCGTCCTCTCTGCCTACCCCTGCGGGGAAACGGCGTGATGGTTAGTTAGTTAGTTATACAATTCTGCAAGGAACTCTAGGAAACATCTATGTATAAAAATCAATGTATGTTTGCTTGTATGTATGTTTGTTCCATACGCGTTGCTAAACCAATCATCATATTGCGATGAAATTCTGGGGATTTGATGGGCGCATGCCCGCAATGGTTAATATATATAGTGGTGAGATTTTTTTTATATGAATACCGCACAAGAGTTCTAACTGCTCCCATCTGAAGCCAGTGAGATGCCTCACGGCATCCCCAATTGGGGTATGCTGTGAGGCTGAAGGTAGTGGGGAGGGGAAAGAGATCGGGAAGAGGAAGGTGGGGAAGTACCTGGCTATTCAGATCTGGTCACCAAACACGGCTAATGCCATTTCAAGCAACGTTTCAATTCTGAATGGTGGTCTTACATCAGGGCGATACTGAGAGTATCTTCCACTCTGGAACGTGCCGCAAATATACTAGGTATGTATGCTTTAAGTGGCACGCGAGCTGTTTGAAAACTGAAAATATCGGGACTGAATTTATGGAATGCGGGAGGAGGGAGGGGAGTTAGCAGGACGGGAGAAGCGGAAGATGGGAGTGGAGAGAAGGAAGGCAGAGTGGGAAAACGTGAGGAGAAGGGTACGAGAGAGAGGAAAGGGAACGGGACGAATGGGAAAGGACACGCAGGGAGAAACAATGTCTTTATTAAGTGACATTGCAACGCATGCCGGGAACTCGCCAGTAAGAAATAAAATATTGTACCATTAGAAAACTTAAATTCAAAATAATAACAACTTCAATTCTCAGCGAGTTAATTCCAAGGAAAAGTTTATCAATATAATGTCGTAGAAGACGTAGAATATTTTTGGAATAAAAAAAAAACAGCAATAAAAACGCCTATAAAAATTTGAGTGTTAATACTCATTTTGGGAGACAGGTATGGGTGCCGCAGCCCAGGGAACCATTCATTGGATAACAAACACCTCTGCTACAGCTCACACCAAGTGGTTCGCTACGTTTAGTGACTTAGCAGGGGTGCCCGAGCTCATGGGGTGAGGTTTGTTCGGGTCTTGGCGGCGGATGCGTCTGCCCACCAATTTCATGGCAGGCCAGATTGGGAGAGACTGGTTGAGGGATACCTTTTGATTTCTCCAGTAGGGCTCTCTCGGAACATCGCCTTTCACCGCACGGGGAGGGATAGAATCATTCGTCCGTCACTCCTGGACACACTGACCCCAGATTCCAACCCACCCCTTCTACCTTTTTATTTCCCAGAACATCCTCTCCTTCCTTTCCTAAAAATACCCTTCACTCAGCATCCCCGAAGATGACATAGGCCCTGAGGAGAATTATTTTCTTCCTGGGCATGTGTGGAGCTATTGTATAAAAACATAATCTTGTCCTTTGTTAATATGTCAGATTTGAAAGTCAAATAATATGTGTAACTTCACATTCAATTATTCTGTAAAGTTCCAAAATCGGCGTCTCGGAATTTACTATGTATATATATTTGTTTTCTATACATACGCCTCAGGGATCTCTTTTTACAGCTTTTTTTAACATTAGCTCCACACAGGAGGCCCTGAGGAAAATAAGGGGTCTTTTTAGGAAAGGAAGAAGAGGAAGTTCTGAAAAATAAAAGGGTAAGTATTGCGGATGATTAGGAATCTGTGGGTCAGTGCATCTAGGAGTGACGGATGCAAGAATCCATCCCTCCCACTGCGATGCAAGGCGATGTTCAGAGAGAGTACTTACGGCTGGAGACGTCAAAGAGTTTCCCTCAACCATTCTCTCCCGATCCGGCCTGCCATGCAGCTGGTGGGCAGACGCATCCGCCACCAAGACTCAGACAAACCTCACCCCATGAACCCGGGCAACCCTGCTAAGTCACCAAACGTAGCGAACCATTTGGGATGACCTATGGCAGAAGTGTTGGTTATCCAATAAATGGTTTCCGGGGCAGTGGTACGCATACCCGCCTCGCATTCAGTCTAGGTACCTACTTTCATTCTCCTCTGCCAGTTCCCATGCCTCACTGCCATAAATACCTAGGTAGGTAGGTACTCCGATATCGTAGAAAATATTTAAAAAATAAAAGCTGAACTGCAAAAAATGATAATCTTACTACCTACCAAGAAACACAAATACGTTGAATATGGTTCTCGATTTTTTCGGTAAAAATTAAGAGTTCTAAAACAACGAACACCTGCATATTGTCAACAAACAAAGACATAGATACACCCATTGTTAATGTATGGCGATTGAGTTATGTATGTATTAGTTTGTCTGGCGCGATTTTACTCCTTCCCCCGGCCCGCGCAAGCTCCCCCGTACAAGATGCCACGTCCGGCTGGCAAATGAGTGGATGAGACAACAACAAAAAACCTAAGTAATTTTACTACAAATCTGCGCGTATCTAAATTCGGTTTTTTACACGAATAAAACTGTTTTCAGTGCAGAATAAAATTTTGACGTATACTTCATCATATTCCTGACTCAGGATGTGAGGAGTTTTTTTTTTAAATTGCGTCCATATGCCCAGAAAAAAATTCCAAAGTTGCCTCCTAAATTTATGGATAAATCGTCATCTTTTGGGGCCTATATTTTATAATTTAAAGCAAAAATCGAAAATCGGATTCACATCCTAACTGTATACATGCCCAATTTATCATTTAAAAAAAAGAAAAAAACAATTAATTTGATATTTTAGCCGTAAATCCAAAACAAAATTTTGTATGAAACAGGCCACGCATGCGTTCCTCTTAACGACATAAGTAAAGAAACCGTGTATACAAATTGCGACTCGCGACCCGTGCACTGGACGGACCTACTGTCGAATTTGCCGTATCAAAGAAAAGAAGAAGAAGATAAATAATGTGGGAATCTTAACGGCGTAAGTAAAGAAAGCGTGTAAACAAATATACGCCGCGGCACGGCGTATTGTACGGTTGAATTTACCCACCCTAGTAGGCCTGGAGATTCGACCTTTCTGCCGCGTTCATTTTAATTAATTCTGAAGAACGTGCTACAAATATTTAAAATGTGTCTCCATGTTGTCCTCCCGAAATTATTAATTCATCGTCTAGAAAAATAAAATCTGGTGCTTACCGCTAACTTTATAGTTGAAAAATGGGTCATATAGTTTTGAAATCGTTGTACGTAAAATATATGAATGGTAAGGTACTGTTTTTATTAATCTAGTATATAAATAACTAGCATTTCTTGTGCGGCATGGAAATAAAAAAGGTTATTATAGTTACGGATTCGCCAGAAATGATAAAAATGTGAGTTTTGAGCGTACAAAAATTATTAGGATTGTGTACCGCCTTAATAAGACCTCAAATATATGACTGTCGGATCGTTTGCGACTCGACCAGGCCGGATTGACTCATACAAAAAATCATTTTTGAGTAGTCATAAAAAAGTCAAAAGATAAAAATTGAACGAAAAAAGGTTGTCTTCGTCGAGCTTCCTTAGAAATCGAGGCATACTGGGAGGGTAAGTATATCTCCTTATTTTTAAGACTACATTTAATTGCACTGTGGCTGGAGTCACACTCCATTTGGGTATGACCCTTTTCAAGGAATTTTCGCATTATTACAACGTTATATTCCATGGCTAAACCTAAAAGAGCATTAGCTAAAACAATGTTTTTGTTTTGGGATGTACATCCATCAGAAAACAGGGTAATTTTTTTGGATTAGTGTCCATGGCTATTACGAATAAATTTTAGAAAATAACTAGATTCGCCTTAATCACTATAAAAGGAAACTTTTTGCATCACGGCTGGTGGAAAACAATGCATTTTAATTTTCAATTTTGTTAAATAAAATTTCACTTCGCGAACCGATACTACGACAGCCTGCCTGCCATTTTGTCACTGTTATGTTGGTATCCCTGACCTGATACAAACAAGAGCTAGATACGATTGTAGCCGACTTCGTGATGAGGCGTGTAATTATGAAAAACAGAATTAATAATATAATGTAAACGGACCTCTAATCAGGCACTGGAATGGAGACAAACCATTCAAATCTTGGGATGTTTTATTAAAATAAAGATAATATTTAAATTTCATAATTACGCACCTTATCATATATCCCAATAGTCGGCTACAATCGTATCTAGCTCTTGTTTGTATCAGGTCAGGGATACTAACATAAATGATTTATGTGAACTAAACTGTCACGGCTCAGTCATTAGTTTTGCAGATGACACAGTCCTTCTATTCCATGGAAAGTCATGGGAGACTGTATTTGAAAAAGCTGAAAAAGGGATGAATCGGGTAAAAAAAATGGCTTGATTCAAATTCTCTAACACTAAATGATACAAAAACTAATTATATTAAATTCAAAATCCACAACAAACAGGCGGATAACCTCAATACAAACCTAAACATAAAAATTCATAAAGACTGTATAAACGTGAACCGAGAAACTCCTTGCAACTGTCCAAAATTGAATGAAATACAAACAATAAAATATCTTGGAATAATAATTGATCAAAACTTAAATTGGAACTCCCAAGTGGAAAATGTGAGCAACAAATTAAAAAAACTAACCTATTTTTTCAAAACAATAAGAAACATTTTAGATAAAGAACAGCTAATTAAAATCTATTATGCCTTAGCCCAATCTCAACTACAATATGGTCTTATCGGATGGGGAAGCTCATGCGATTCCACTATAAAACCAGTCCTCATAGCACAAAGGGCAATTCTGAAAATTATACTACCCATCAGAACCCCTACAGACTATGTTTTTAAAGCGCTGAATTTAATGTCACTGAAACAATTATATACAAAAGATATTCTAATGTACGCATTCAAAAATCAGGATAACTTTACACAGACAAACTCGGGCCGATTCACAAGATCTACATTACAACATACATTCTACCAACCTACAACTAAAACGACTTTTGGACAAAGAAATATGGAATACTTCTCTGTAAAATTATTTAATTTACTCCCTCTTGCAATGAAAACCACAAAAAAAATAACCGCCTTCAAAAGAAGCATAAAAATATGGATTATGGACATGGGAAGGAAGAAAATAGATTCAATTTTGCAACCCAACAAAGAATAATGCTTTGTTTTGTACTTTCTTTTAGATATAACTTAATAATTTCCCTTGGCAATATTCTAACATAGATTAGGTATTTACTTATAATTAAAATAATAAAACTTGTACAATGTGTCCTTAGAACGGGGTACCCCAGTTAGGACACATTTTCTCTAAAAAACTGTAAAAAAAAAAAATATATAAATATAAATAAATAAATAAATAACAGTGACAAAATGGCGGGCGGGCTGTCGTAGTATCGGTTCGCGAAGTGAAATTTTATTTAACGACATTGAAAATTAAAATGCATTATTTTCCGCCCGCCGTGATGCAAAAAGTTTCCTTTTATAGTGATTAAAGCGAATCTAAAGTTTTTTTTTTTAAATTATTCGTAATAGCCATGGACTTTAATCCCAAAAATTTAAAAACAAAACAGGATAATTGGTATAGGTTTTTCAGAAAGAGATTTTCTCAGGCAATCTATGACACATGATGTTAAAACAGAAGCCACTAATCCTGCATTGTGCTTGTCAAACCAGTAACAATGGACATCTTTTGTAGCTAGATTAAACATTGTGAACACAGAGCTTTGTTTTGTAATACAAAGCACTAGCCTGCAACATCAGGCATAATTTTACTGATTGGAGATCGTTCGTATATACGTGTTGTACGAGACGTGGCACTGTAACCGCCACTCGCACAGATGATGTAGTGGGAAGTTGCCGGCTGGCCGTCTCGACGCCAGGGGAGAAAGGGAGAAAAAGTGAGAGAGAAGGGGAAAATGAGGTAAATGTAGGGAGAAATGGGGAGAAGGCGAGGGAAAATGGGGAGAAATTGCAGGGAGAAACGGATCGAAGGCGAGGGGAAGAAGGGAGGTAGAGCGGAGTAGAGGGGTAACCTGCGCCTTGATAAAGGCGTTTCGAAAATGTATGCGGAGTCTTCTTGGTGAGCGGTGCGGTCAGGGCCAAGAAGAAGTCCAACTTGTCCAGTAGATTCGATCGGAGAAGGCAGAAGAGAAGGCGAGATGCTGATGTGATGTTGAGATCTGGAGCTCTGCCGATCTAGCCCAATATCGGCCGTATTTAAAGGGCTCTGAGCCGGGAGTCTGCCCATACTAGGCCCTTTTTTCATCTCAATTCTCCGAAATGAGATGAGTTCTAGGAATTTTGGGCATTAGAGACTTTAAACGCTACTGCGGTTCGTTTTGCTCTTGCCCAACGAAGCAAAAACGCCACACCGTCCAATCTCGCCTTACTCTGACTGCTTCCCCGATACTTCGTTTATTTATGAGTTTGCATAAAATTTACATGGTTGTTCAGAGCCAATTTGTGCAAATTAAATATGATCAATTTGCACAAATTACGTATATAGAAGACCGGGTTTTGCACAGATTTTATATTTGTGCAAAACCCGTTTATAAACAAAAGATATATAACAGATATTTGTGCAAATTGGACCTGCGCGAAGGTTTGTATAGGAACGACTTCGCACAGATTGAATTTGAGCAATGAAAAGGGGTTATCGAGATTAAAGTATTGTGTAGGTATGTACACAGTTGGTGGGGTCAGGGCTTGTTTTTTGTCTTAGGCCGACCACCTGACCCCGTGATTATATTTATTATTTACAAAACATTACAGATAAATTACCTTATAATTAAACGATATTATAATCTTAAATCTACGTCCGGTACACGTGTGCTACTCCTGCTAATGCTTGCTATTATTTTTAGTCCAGTTTTTGTTCTCAGAACATCCCTTAGAACATCTTTTTCAACCAGAATTAAGATCACCATGTTCGACCTCGTCATTCACTAGCAAGGGACTCGCAATCGGTAATGTAAGGTCTCTTGTTTCTTCCATTAATATAGGCTCTATAAAACTTGTCTGTCCAAAGTTAATATCAACAGGTTCGACATGCGATGGTAACAGAGGCGAGTGAACTGTTGTTTCTTCCATCATTACAACACGGCATTAGGAAAGTTCATGTACACTCATCTCGCCGCTTATATTGGCATTATCTGGAATTATAACAACAGGCAAGTTGTTAATGTCGAGGTTTCCAAGTTTTCCTTGGTGGTGATATTTTAATTTTTATTTTTCGGTGGTATTTTTATTCCTAGTTGTTTACACATGTCATCCATCTATTCATCATCACTGCTTTCGTAATCCATGGTGCATTGATATCTGTAAATTTTAAAACTTGTATTAAAAACCGTTATATAAAACACAGCGTAAGTCACTTCTGCATTAACCCCTCCGAATTTTTGAGAATATTCGCTTTTGGTGTCTTTAACAAAATGACATTTTACGAAAACTTTTTGTTATTACCGCTTCACAATTAAAGGCTCTATAAATGAAACATTTCTGAACGTAGCCGAATAGTAAAAACTGTTTTAGAAAGGTTATAAAATAGGCTTTTAAATTATTATATTACAAATAAATATTAGCATTTGTAAATATTAAAATTTAGAACGCAAACATTAAAAATAGGTAAAATGACTCGCGTGATGTTTTTATGTGAAAACAGTACTAAAATCACAGATTATGTAAACAACAATACTTATTCTATAGTATATATGTGTAATAAACACTTTTGTCACCTCACTTTTTTATCATTTCATATAAAAATATTAAAAATTTAAAATGTGGAGCGCGGTGGAGCTGCCGGTAGCAAATTTGCGCGGGTAAATATTTTTATCAACTACACGACTGACAGCTGATTCCTGTTTTGTATTTCCATAGACAAGTTGATAGGGATGTGCAGCTTGATCTACTATCGACCTTTTACTTTTTGTTTTAGGGATGTAACTAAAACAATAACGGAGTTAGAACGATTTTTATGCAAACACGCGCTGACGTATAAACACGCTTATTGTACTTGATTGCTGTCCTATTTTTAACACTTATATCTGCTTATGTTGCGGAGGGGTTAAGCAGAACACCGCGTAAGTAAAATAACGTTTTCATCTTATTTTTTACAATAACATAATTAACCTTTTCCCCGCGTTGAACTACTCCGTTTTTTCAATACCCATACGCGGTACATGTATATGTCATATTTCAAATACCTATCCATCCAATTTTATGTCAAATTACAGCATATTATGGCATGATTTATCATACTATATAAACAGATGAGATTATTATCTACAATTTGAAACCAAATCGTCGTCTGTAAACACTCCTAGATGATTATAAAAACAAAAACATTAAATTCCACACAAAAACGTCCCCTTGTTTTCTTAAAGACGGCGCCATTTATCCGCGTGCTTGTACTCAGGACACTGCGTTGATAGACACAAGTGGTACCTCAATCACTTATTATTATTAATTCGTATAAACAAGTTCTAAAACTTCTGATGACACTAAAATTAATAAAATTTTTATGTAAATTCAAAATCACAGTTTCACAACATAAACAAACGTGTGCGAATACGCGCGATCTCGACTATAAATGTTATCGACGCTTGTCCAATTTGGTCAGTTGGAATCGAATGCATGCGCGTGCGCAAACTACTAGCGCCATCTGTGGAGTAATTTGTGAACTATACACTCAAAGGCACGAGGACACATTTACTTGATTATAGATGTTTTTAACGAAATACAATTTTACTTTCAAAATATGCCTGAAGATGTCAGCATCGTGATAGTTACACGAATGTCCTAGCGAGCGGGAAAAAATACTGTGACGTAGTAGCGCTGTGATATCGGCAGTCGAAGTTAGCGTAACAAGGGCTGATACGGGCGCGTGTGAGGACTTAACTATACTTAAAAACCAAACATCAAGATGTTATCCCTTATATGAACACATAATATTATTAATATGAATTAAACTTACCTTGATTTACAATGTATTTCTTCAGAGCACAAGTAGCGACCTCCCACAATATGAAAGTAAACAGACTTACGTGCTGTTTGCATGACGATTTCCGCGGCACGGAGATACGCTATGTATTTGTTTTCAAAATAAAACTCTTTTATTGGTTGAAATCCTTGTTTCTGATTGGTCTAGAGGTGCGTCTTTCGATTCTCTATAGAATGACATGCAAAAGTGAAAATGGCATTTTTTGGACTTCCGCAGTGTTAGAACTTAAGCGACAAATTGCTAGTAGCTACCTACTTAATTATCTACCTTCAGTAGATAGATAATTAGGTATTGTTGTCAGTAACTGGCAACAATCTACTTTCAGGAATCCGTAATTTTATTCAAATATTGGAACACAGAAAAAAAAAAGCTACACAAGACATTTTTTCATTCTTCCTTTGTCTTCTACTATTTGAGCCATATCATTTGTTTGTTGCCAATTATCATCTGTTTAAATAATAACTAAGTACCCAATACATCAACTTTACACAACATATGTATAAAGGTGAACGTCCACTAAGTCCACACCGGCCGCATCGCATGCACGGCCAATGACGTTTTATAAATAGACTTGCCATTGTCTCACAAACTTAAGGTATAATGTGGCAAGTAAACAACACTCTTTTGTTTTTAGCGGTTTTCAGTAATTTCTTAATTCAAAGAATTAAAAAGCATTCATGCATTAAAAAGATATGCCACTTCCACACCGAAGCCAACCATCCAACACAAACTACCCCTCTACACTACACAATTGTCCAATCATTTGAAGTTGGCCCCAGTATGGCCGTACCATAAGACAATCAAAGAATGTGTGTATTTTCTCTAATGACGTGTAAAATCGTCAGGCTGGAAATATGAAAATTAATTGTATTGTTTATAATAATCAATAATAATAAGTAATTTGCGTGTACTTATAAATGAAATGTTATTTCTTAGCTTTTACTACTGTTTGCCGTGTAATGGAAACATTTTTTCATCACACAGGCATTTTGGCACTTTCTAAATGCAATTTACCTACCAGTAAGACACAACCTTACTCGACGAGTGGCAGTTTAGTACTAAAGTACTAGAAATCGAGGCTAGTGCTAATTGTCTTACTTTTGGCTTCCCACTTTGAGATTTCTACCACGCGTCTACAGTATATAACGTCATTGCGCACGGCACACAACGGTTTTTCTTTATCTTTATATGAATTAGTATATTGGAGGTTATCCACCATTTACCCGCCCTGGTATAAGTAACAGATGGTTACTCCTTCAAGGCTCTCGCAAGGACTCTTAATTTTTTTGAAAGAACCAAGCTGCATTTAGTCGACAGTCTACATTAATGAATCCAGACCTCCAATGTCCCTGCATACATTGTTAGTAAGAGTATGCAAATGCTTACATAATAAACTTGATACAAAGGTGTTAGTAAAACATATATGAATGCATGAAAATATGATAGAAAGCAAGACGAAGGACAGCAGCTCACGGGGGATTTTACCTTGCGTATCCTGCAAGTTACCCTCCACACAGCATCCCAGCAAGTTTACCCTCCACACAGCATCCCAGATGACATAGGCCCTGAGGGAAATTATTTTCCTCAGGGCCTCCTGTGTGGAGTTAATGTAAAAAAAAAAGTACCTGCAAGAAAGGGATAAAAGAAAAGACAAGCATGGCTGTATAAGAAAAAATGGCTCTGCAGTCGGGAGGGTTCCTTCTCTCGTCGTCTGGCAGTACCAGAAAGAATGTGTGTGGCGGTCAGTTAAACCATAACGAGACAGGGCATCTGCGAATGAATTAGTACTGCACTGTGTCCACTATCGGTACCACCCGCACCGACCGCAGGTAATATGTAGCGTGCCGTGCGTGTGTTGCGGCCGGTGCGGACCCGTTCATCTTAAACATTTTGCAGTTTAATATATTTATTGGGGTATGTTCTCTTTACAGTCCCACTCTCAACCTCCACCAACGCGTTCCACCAGCGCCCTGACGACAAGTGTGCCCTGACAGACGAGCAGGGCTGCACTGCCTGCTGGAGTAGTGTCTGGTGGTGGCCACCAATGTCTTCATCACCAGTAAGAAGGGGTCAGTAAAGTTCTGTACTTATTTAGAATTATTTTGTGTTGTGACGCAAAGCTTCGGTCAGCTGAATCAAAGATATTTTTCATTTCAAACAATTTGGCAACAGTGGTTTTTGTACATCTTCTTTGTTCCAGTTTTTGCATAAATTCAATTACGATTATCCAAAAATTAATTTAGACCATAGACATCCAAATGGATAGACAAGCAGTTACAGATGAGGGGTAAAATCAAACTATGGAGGGCGAAGAGGGGAAAGATGACTGTGATTCGTTATACAATCAATCTGACAATAAATAGGCATCTCACATTACAATATCACCATTTAGTTCTTAAAAGCAAAATCTGCTTTGAATGAATAGACCTTTTTACATGGGAGCGCGAATTGCTTGCCACGATAATAACATATTTGCTAAGGCCAAATGCTCACCCCAATACACATGGCAATATTTTGTTGCCGTGTTTAGTTAAAACACTTTTACAAATGTTTCATAATTTACTTACCCCTGTAACCAGCGACGAGCACACTGAAGAACCGCCCACATTCGCTATGTGCACATTGATATGTATATATATATTGTATAGCATACGCTACCGTTTTGGCCTTATATTTCGTTAAATGTATCGATGTTAGCTTCTAGCTGTTCACGGCAAGAATGATGACGTCACACATTTTAGATTCAAGCGAGGCGACGGTTAAAATCGCGGCAAATTCTGACAGGTGATTGTCATAGAAGAAATCGTTTTAAAAATATTCTGGTGTTGCAAGGTGAATGAAACTTCTAGGCGTATCATAGAGTAATCTTGGCGCAAGCGATTCTGACACTGTTCTTCATACAAATTATGTACATAGAAGGGCCAAAATCGCAGACCAAAAGTTTTTTGATGAAAATATTATTCAAATATTTGAATTATTTTCTCACGCATGCGCATGTGACGCGCGCGCCGGCGCGTCTCCGGCCTGTCACCGGTTAAGAAGCATCACATAGGGGCTATTGCACATACTTGTGTATTTTTATATTTATCTACAACTAGCTGAAGTCCCCTTAGGGCTTTACACAGAGTTTTCGAAATCAAATGTAGACAGTGACCTTCCTCTTGTTTTGAAGGTCACATGTGCAAAATTTCATCAACCTCGGCATAAAACTGAAGATTAGCATACAAATCAAATACACGCCGCCCGCTTGCCAACCCACTCGTCCACCACATAGAGACATTCTCCTCTACACAGGGTGTCCGGGGGTAAAGTGCATTAACTTCGGGAGGTGGTTCTCCATGATGGTAGGAGTAAAAAAGATTAACAACTTTTTCTGAAATTCCAACATTTTTTTTCCCATACAAAAAGACGTACCTACTAAAAATCCTTAATGTGAGGTACGCTCTTACTTGCTGAGAGCCTGCCGGGCATGATTGTGGCAACATTGCATGTTTGTGACTGGCCCGTATCGTAACAGCGGAAACTAATAAAGCTGGCCACACACGCCGGTCTAATTTTATGTTTTTACCACAAAACTACCCCTAAAAGTTGGAATTTCGAAAAAAAGTTATTTATCTTTTTTACTTATAATATCATGTAGAATCACCTCCTGAAGTTAATGCACTTTACCCCCGGACACCCTGTATATTATATATTTCAACCAATTTACACAAAACACGAAAATCTACATGAATATCCATTGGGTATTTTAAAAGGTCTAAGCGCACAGACGGCGGGAGTGACTCCATTTTATACTATCGTCACCTCATTTGGATAGGGTTCTAACTGATATTTTCTTTTGCTCATTTCTATACCTAAAATAATTTTCAGAACCATCCGAGTTGTATTTTCGTAGATATAATGTGTATGACAAAGTTCTAACATCAAGCATTATCAATAATAATTCATTTTACAAGGTTCTAACATCTTTACACTCTCTGTTTTGTTTGATCCGATGGTTGATCTAAAATATAAGGCGCATTATGGTTCGTCACTTCATTTGGTAGATTCTAACTACACCTTACCATTTTCTAAGGTTTCCTAAGTTTCCAAAGACGAATTTTCGTAATCTATTTAGCAATTTTATTTAAAGTGTTTTAGTTTATCGTATTTTAATTGAAAATTTGCATATTTAATAAAATAAAATACTTTTTTGTTTAAAACCACGAGATTTTCAAAGATATGCACTCATTATCTATTTACTAATTTCCGATTTTGAGGTTGAATCTCGTGTAAAGTATTTTAATTGAACATATTTTATAGGAAAGTATTTAAATAGGACGTATACTTATACAAATACTTTCCTTTAAAATATGTTCAATTAAAATACCTTACACACGATTCAACCTCAAAATGGGAAATTGGTAAATAGATAATGAGTTCAGGTCTTTGCAAACTTTGACACTTCATATCTCAGAACAAGGTGAAGTGAAGTTAGAACCGTATCCAAATGAAGTGACACTATGTAAAGAAGATATGCCACCATTATTGAGTTTAGGTACCCCTGTGAAATTAATTATTAAATAGTGAATGTTATTATTTCCTACCTCCTAGACTACCCCCAGACCCCGCTGCAGCCGTTCTCCGACAACCTGGACTCGCATACCTACAACGTGTTTGAAAAGGACCCCACGCTACCCAAATCAAAGTCCTGACAGAAAGATCAACAGTTTGTAAAAGTGCCAGAATCGGGAACTAGGATGATTGGCTTAGTTTAGTATGGTGATTGACGTGAGGCACCACGGCTATAGAGGTGTCAGACGAGGTGAGGAGTTTTGGATCCATCGGGACTATCGGCAGTTGAGCCGTCAGGAGTGTCCGCATGTGAAGAGTGACGGGAAGTGCGGATGCAAGAACCAGGTCATGGTGATGGTGCTGGAGGCAGGCAAGGGCCCCCTGGTTAGGGCGGTCATAATGCGGCTACAGTCGTGGATATAGACTTGAAGGTTAGTTACTTTTTACGGAACTCAGTCCTATAACCTCTTGCTAGCCAGGAAGTATTTCTCATGAAATCTCGGAAAGCATACTTTGATGTGATATTTTGTCGATTTATTTTATGCTATCGTTTATTTTATTTACCGAAACACATTCTTTGAACAATTTACTATCGATAAAAACAACATTACTTGTGTTTATTTGATGAATTGACAGGTTTTTTTGAAGTTTTTGTGACCAAATTGTGAGACAAGTGTAGTCAAATTACCTCTATAAATCCTTTATGCTTCACCCCAATTATTTCTAGGTGTAAAATTAAATTAATGAAATAGATATTCTAAAGGTATTCAACGCATCAATCGGCTTCAGTTATTCAAAATTCATGCCAAACTGTCAAAACAGGCGTGCGAACAAATCTAATACATACTGAATTAATCCACATGTTTTGGTTGTGCTATTCTATGCACTATGCCTACGCGCATTAAAGTAATTTTCTGCGTGTTGGATGCTCCCATGGATCCTACCGTCGAATGCATATCCGGCTTCAGACGAAACTAGGCACGCAGAACTAAAGTGCACGTGCGAAAATCTCACTTTTTCTAACATCGTGGATACGGAATAAAGCAGAGAATCCACGTTGTTCCGGAATCCTGTTGCTAGTGTTGGTGCGTCTACGCAACGTTCAACACACGGGCATCGAGAATGGTATTATATATGTATTTCGGCTCGGTCTGTGCGTTTTCTTGTTTTTGACCTTGTCTTAAATTGCAGTATCTATTGCTGTTTACGGATAGAAAAAAATGAACCCAAAGTTTTTTTTTAATTCGGAATAAATAAATAATAATAATTATCGTATTTATTATTCGCCTAGAAAGGACGGGATGCGCATCATCCACAGTATGGAGGGACCGCACCTGGTGTATATTTACTTTAAATTTGAATATACACAGATTATAATAGTTATTAAGTAGATGTGTTGTTTGTTCCAGGGTCCTTTGGTGACAATGAGTTGTCTCCGGAATGCGCGCTGATGGCAACAGCATCCCCTTCTCGTACATCTGCCTCATAAATCGACTCCTCTCCCTTCCTTCCATACTTGCAAACATAACCCATACAAGAATACAAGAAGGCACTGCAAAAATGTGCAATACCTTTGCATGATGATGTCGTTTCTCATCCGGCATGCCGCTTGAAGTCTCGAAAACCCTTCTGGACGGAAGGAGAAGGACTTCTTCGAACACCTCTCCAAGACCCCACTGAGAGACAGCCTGGGTTCTCATTGCCTCGCAAACTCTGGACTCTTACTGTCAATAGGATAAGGTGCTCCCATAGCCGTTGTGCTCACATGATGCACGATGCATAGATAAAGAGTCGGCGATGTGTGAATGCGGTGCGGTGCAGACTACCGAACATGTGGTCAACGAATGCCCGCTCCATTCATTCCCCGGTGGGATTGATGAAATCCACAGGGCAACGCCTGAGGCCCTAGACTGGCTCGCAGACCTAGATGTCCCCCATACGAAAGAAGAAGAATCTGCCCCATGTCGGCACGCCTCTGGGGCCACATCTTCCTGCACAGGCCCGTCAAACACCACATGGAGACTCTTTGGGTGGTGTACCTGCAAAACAAGCTAGACATAGCCAAGCCGCAAGCGATGTTCACGTTCACGCACCCCGGCAGGCGGTGGACTGGCGCCGGTGGGCCGCGCGCACCTTCAAGGCTGCACGCTCCAGCGTGGTGCACAGCTTCTGCTGCTACTTCAGCACCGTGCTGATGAACTCCTAGTTCCCAGTCTTCGTCCCAATCAAGGTATGACACCCTCCATCATATCCGTCATCCAGTTGACTAGTCAGACATCTCTGAAAAATCATATTTCAAGAGTTGAGTATGCAGTTATACAGGGTGTTAACCTCTGAGTGGCCAGGCCATTTCACGAAAATTCACTAAAAAAGCACCACTTTGAATTTTGAATTGAATGTTTTGTTGATTAATTTTGAGCTATCGTATATTTCATTGACTGAAACACGTTCCTAAAACAATAAACTATCTACCAAAACAACATTACTTGCATTAATTACGTAAATTAATAAGTTTTACGATGTTTTAGTCGAACAACACGCATAAATTTTGATGGCTAAAATTTGCGGCAAAAATGACATTTCTATGTTATAGATAAAATCGTTTAAAAATATTCTGGGGTTGCAAGGTGAATGAAATTTATACGCATCTCACAGAGTAATGTTGGCGCAAGCGATTTTGACCCTGTTCTTCATACAAATTCTGTACATAGAACGGCCAAAATCGCAGACAAACAGTTTTTGGTTGAAAATTTTATTCAAATTTTCGAATTATTTTCTCGCGCATGCTCATAATACGCGCGTCTCCGGCCCATTAGAGGTTAAGGGACATACTTGACTTTAACCCGGCGTCAATGACGTGAAAATAATTACGCGGTCAATGAAGCCGGGTAACCGTGCCCCCAATTTTATCGATGGGTTGTACCAAAACTGAAAGGGTTATCTTGATTTTGAAAATTATTTATGGGTTCTTTGCTCATAAAAAAAATATAAATAATACCAGTATCTCTACATGTTATAAATTAAAGTCCCCTTCGCGTCGTCTGTTCGTGATAAACTCAAAAACTACTGAACGGATTTTCATGCGGTTTTCACCAATATATAAGAGTGTTTGTGAGGAAGGTTGTATATAATTTGTCAAGGATTTGTGTAAATTGGTTGAAACATAATGATAATTGTTAGAAGTGTCGGTAAAAGTCAAGCCGCCTGGGAGCTTTCATCTAAAACACTGCCTATTCCCTTTGAGGTATAACAAAACAATGCATGGTGGGATATTCCTCTTTTATAGATCTACAAAAAAGTCTGCGATAGCATACATATATCTATCTTTTAGGGATATCTTACTATACCCATTCTATCTTCTAAAAAAATGGTCACGTACAATGCGGTAATTGGAAAGTTATTTAGACGGATACAGTATTAATCCTTATCAACTTAAATACGTTAGTTACCTCAAGCATTTCATGCACTTTGTTATAATCTTTCGCACCATCTCTACGTATTATAAATTAAAGTCTTCCGCGGCGTCTGTCTGCCTTTTTGCGATAAACTCAAAGATGGCGGTGGTTATAAAGGTTTGATAACCATCCAGTAGATGGTGCTGTGTTTCGTAAGCCACAGCAATGCGTGGCCGGGTCAGGTTTAATATGTTGAGATCAGTTAGTAGTTGGCCCAGCAGTTAATAGTTAATCAATGTGTGTGTGTTTGTATGTTCCAGAGCCCCATCAACATAAAACCTTCTGGCGCTGCAGTGACCCGCGAAAGGTCTGGTACGAGTGGAACGTCACGGCCTCCTGCCCCGGTTGGTCTCCATAGACGACTCCGTCGGATACTCCTCGGACGTGCTTCTCTGATTCCATTTTCTGTACATATGTATGTATTGACACATTCATACACAATATGTTCCTCCGTATACAGATGACTTAATGAAACTGAAGAATTATTGGTGGCAAGTGGCGTCGTGGATCCCTGATACCTATATACCACCATTCTACATATCACAGCCGGGACCCTTGCGTCTCACTAGCTATATATCGCACAGAAGGATGTTCAGGGAAATAGGTGTAGAGGCATTAAAAAAAATAATTTTTTTCTTAAATTGGTAGTAAAACTATTGAAAAATATATTCTGAAAATTTCAAACCAATATTCCACGCCGTTTAAAAGTTATAAGCATTTGAGTGAGTCTCCCTCGGTCGAACTACTTTACTGTCACTCTTTTTTTTTTGCGTTTTTCTCGAAACTACTTTTTTCGAATTTGTGTAACCTCTAGCTCCTACAGTTTTTGATCAATCATTATCAAACTCAGCACATAGTTTGTTTATATAAATACGCTCTATTTTAACCTCAATCCTAAACAATGTCTTTATTTTATACTGTTTTTTTTAATGCAAAAAAAGTACAAAATAATGGTAAAAAATCATACTAAATTTTCACAAGTTTGTGAGGAGTGAGGTTCAAAAAGAAGAAACACTTATAAAAAAGTAAATTTTTTAGAAAAATTGTTTTCAAATGAAAATTGTGACCTCCAGGAGTTACGCAAATTGCCCAGCCGGATGGCGAATTACAATGCGCGGCAGCTGATATCTGTTTTGAGGAAAATATTTGAAACTTTTACCACCTTACTCATAATCGCAGAATAAGATAATACCACGGTAATAATATGAACGGGTTAGGTGAAATTGTCATACAAATTTCACCTAACCCATTCGTAATACCGTGTTATTATCTTATTCTGCGATTATGAGTAAGGCGGTTAGAATATACTCTTAAATATATGTGTAAAATGACCCCAAGGTATAAATATAATATATTTATTCCTTATGACATGTGTTAAAAAAATTCAAGAAAATCACTAATATTTCCTGTCTTCAGAGAGTTAGTTTATATCACCACGCCACTTCATCTCACCGAGATAGAGTGATCTAACTTAAATACGGTTTTCGTAGGTCATATTTAATCTAAAACTAATAGAGATAAAAAAAAAAAATTAACTTACAATTCTTTTCTACGGTATGTGCTTTGTATGTGGTAAAACCATGTGTGTTAGGAAAAATGCCAGGCTTATGCAAGCGTAATGAACAAGATTAAGAAAAGGACTCTAGGTTGGTTTTGAGCTGATGAATGAAGAAAGTTGTGTGATATATATTTGGAGTACACATATATATGCGTATGTGTACAATGTTGTGTGTCTCCCGCACACTTACACTCGTGTGCGGGAGAGTCAACGCAGGAGGTTACAAAGAATAAAACGTCCGTACGAGTGAGGTTTATTTATTGACTGGTTGGACTTACAGTTGTTACAATATTCAGCCATGTGATATTAGGTGGGGGGGATGACGTATCCGCCACATTCCTCCCCTCCTAGTAAAATGGTCTATACATTTTATGAATCCAAAACCTATTCACAGGCATTGTAAAACAAACATTTGTAAAAAAACAATGAAAAATGTAAAAATAATTATTGAAAATACATACAGCTGTTAACAAAAATGAAAAGTTTAAAATATATCAATATGCATAAGATATTTAAAAAAACAATTATTGACAAAAAAATCATTTAACCTTTTAACCGCTAAAAAATATACCTAAGCAGTCGCCCCCACGCGGCATATTTTTTTTCTAATATTATTTTTAGATAGACCCTTCTAGAAAACCAAATCATTGACTGGATTGAACCTAATATCATTAATGAATCATCGCAAAATTATCCTCCAACATCAAAGTATCAATAAACATTCACTTGAGACATCCTGTAATAAAGATAACGTCATAATAATTGTGTTAATCTAAACACAGGCGCTTCATTTCACCAAACAAAGCAATTTCTGAAGTGGCCGCCTCTAGCGACATACGACGCAACATATGGGTACCTACTTACATGTGAAGGAAATGCGAGATAAGGCGGGCCACTGCGCTGATGGTCTGGTTTAAGTTTATATTCTTTTTTCACAAAGTTTTTTTTTAGTTAACATTTTATGGACGTTTATGCTGTGTTATTATTTTATAATGTTTTCACTAGGTACGCTGAATTTCCACTAATATGACGGTATACTGACGACAATGTCAAAAAATATATACAAGAAATACACATCAATTTCAAAAAAACTTTTAGTAGTTTTTTTTTTCGTGGTATATACGGAAACACGGGTAAACACATAATGTCACATTACACTCGGTGCACATATATCGTGAATATTTTTTAACTTTGGTTTTCAGTTTAGAGTTGGTACATATACGACACAGTCGACATGGGTTTTCACGTTTTGCCGTTGGGGGTATTATGTCTGGCAAGTGTTTCGCTAACCCTTTGGCTGACAAACGGAGTGGACTATCAGAAAAACGTGACGTAGATTGAGATGGTTCACTATATTTTTCTATTAACCCCTCCGCAACGTAAGCAGATATATGCGTTAAAAATACGACAGCAGTCAAGTACAATAAGCGTGTTTACACGTCAGCGCGTGTGTCTCCATAGAAACCGTTATAACTCCGTTATTGTTTTAGTTACATCCGTAAAATAAAAAGTGAAAGGTCGATAGTGAATCATGCTGCACATCTCTATTCAAGTTATCCATAGAAATACATAAAAAGAACATTCTGTCAGACGCGCAGTCTGACACATAATTTATCCCGCCAAATTTCCGACGGGCGCCCGACATCGTTAATTTCTATTAAATATTTTTATATGAAATGATAAAAAAGTGAGGTGACAAAAGTGTTCATTACACATTTATACAATAGAATAAGTATTGTTGTTTACATAATCTGTGATTTTAGTACCGTTTTCACATAAAAACATCACGTGAGTCATTTTCACATTTTTTTAATGTTTGCATTCTAAATTTTAATATTTACAAATATTAATATTTATTTGTAATATAATAATTCGAAAGCTTATTTTGTACTCTGTCTAAAACAGTTTTTAGTATTCGGCTACGTTCAGAAATCTTTCATTTATAGAGCTTTAATTGTGAAGCGTTTATAACTAAAAGTTTTTGTAAAATGTCATTTCGTTTAAGACACCAAAAGCTAATATTCTCGAAAATTCGGAGGGGTTAATTGTCTTATAACTTTCAAATGAAAATCTGCCAATGTAATATTTTTTCCGGTAAGCTTGTTGAAGAGCGTGTGCGAATTTAATAAATATAGATCTATTATATGGAAAACCACTTTTTTGTACCATTTTATGGACTTCCTCATGCAATGCAAACTGCTCAACATCATGTTGGTTTTGTCGACAGCGCCCATATGTATATTGTAATCCAAGATACATTTTGGTTTATATATTGGTTCATTTGTTTCTCTGTTGACTTTTTCTGTTGGAGATGAAGAGCTATCGTGTATAGTTGTGATCATATGAACTTCACGCTTATCTTGCCATTTTAAAGCTAATAGTGGTCCACGGTGTTTTGCCTCTATTTCCCCCTTTTCTAATTTTTTGAAACTTGGCATGGTCTTTCTGTTTTTTCGCACAGTTTCACAAGCGTTACTTTTCTTACTATGAAGAAAATCAAATAGTTTTGGGCTGCTATACCAGTTGTCAACCCAAAGATTATGCCTTTTTCCTAAATAATTTTCAAGCAATGTAGTTACGACAGCCCCCGAAACGCCAAGGCACTGATTGTCTGTTATGTCCGTACCTTCACCAACGTAAATAACAAAGTCTAAAACAAAACCAGTCTTACAATCACACATAACAAACATTTTTATTCCGAACTGGTGTCGTTTAGAAGGTATATATTGTTTAAAGGCTAACCTACCCTTAAAAAGAATCATGCTTTCATCGATGCACAAGTTTTCTTCGGGTACTAATGTCTCTCTAAAGATTTTTCTGGTATGATCAACTAATATTCTAATTTTATGTAGTTTGTCACCAGGGATTTGTGTTTCCGTGTGTTCCGTGTGTGTGTTTCGAAGTGTAACATTCTATGTAAAATCTCGTACCTATCCCTTGGCATAGTTTTTCCAAATACATATGTTATTTGATATCAAGGGATCGGTAGACCAATACTCTTCTATCGTCAGATGACGATTTCTGGTCATTAACATTGTCAAAGCAAAGTATATATACATTTCTTTAACCGATGTCACTACCCATCTTTTGAGGCGAGAATTTTCGGATGGCTGTCCCTTTTCGAGAATAGCCAGATAAAATTTGTTTGTCTCCTCAACAATTTTCTCCATTATCTCGTTATTTAAAAAATATTCAAAATATGCAACTTCTTGTGAATTTTCTGAAAGTAATGTAGACGGGTTAACTCCAGACAAGAAGTTATCAAATTCATAAACAATTGGTATAAAAGGACCTGTATTCCAATTGTTGCAATGTGTACTTTGTAAGGTAATATGAATTTTGTGTAGGTAGAACCTATACCTTTTGTCATCCGACCGCTGTCTTCTCAGAGCAAGTAGAACTCCATCGCAGGATAGTGGCGATCAGGATTTAGAGGTCATGCATATAAAAGACGCTTATTTTACTGGTGAAAATTAATGTTATCTTTATTGCAGTTTGTAAGGGAAAATTGAACAAAGGAAAAGTAAATAAAACATAAATACCTTGAGCAATTATTAAATGATGTAGAAAGAGAGAGTCAACCAATTACGTTTAATTTTAATACCGCACACGTCCCGTCGCCGTGACAGTCGTGACATTCCTCCAAAAGACGACAGCAATCCCCAAGACACCGTCCAGCACGTCATCCAACGGCGTGCAGAAAATCTCACCGGCCAAAGCAGAGCAAAGCCGCTTCATTCAAAGGGATTCCACCCAACAACCAGGCACAGCAGATATACACCCATCAGGCGGTGTGTAGAAAATCTCGCCGGCCAAAGCAGAGCAAAGCCGCTTCATTCAAAGGGATTCCACCCAACAACCAGGCACGGCAGATATACACCCATCAGGCGGTGTGTAGAAAATCTCGCCGGCCAAAGCAGAGCAAAGCCGCTTCAATACATCCTCCGTTGATTACAGATTAAAATTCACTTCCGCACGCGGTTCAAGCAATCACTCGGCATCCGGCGAGAAATTAAATAAAATAAACAGGCATCTATGCCATTTGAGTCGTCACACGCTCACAGAAAGAAAAAATAAACTCATTCTAGGCTACATCGCACTAGAATTTTTGATAACAAAAAGCTCTCCTCCAAAATCTCCTCTCGCCTCAAAAAAATTTACGTAATGTCCCCCGCCATCTTTTCCTCGAATGACGTTTCCGGTCCCCTTGCAGTTTGGCCAATCAACAAAGTTAAAAAAAAAGAAAAAATAAATAAAGCCTAGACAATAAACAGTACCTATTTTGAGCAGTACCTGCTCACGAAATAGATATGTTACATTGTTTAATATTTCTTCAGGAATAACATTTGAGGCTTGTTCTGATGAAGTACGGGGTTGTGATGGCAAATTCAAAGGTTGAGCAGAAGAAGTTGATGGCTGAACTGGCGGCATTGAGGCATCATTTTCATATTGCTCATTAAAAACAATATCGTCATCACTTACTTCAAAATCACTATCCGAATCTAACATTGCTTCAATATTATCAATGTCAGATAAGCCACGTCCTGACATTTTGAGGTTTGAAAAAAAAAGTTTTTAAAATTCTTACGTAAAACACACAAAACAAGATGTTTTTAAAATCGAATTTGTCCGTTTTTCAATAATACAACATTTAAATAATTAAGTACACAAAAAATACAATAGATTTCAAAAGTGTATATCGACGCACAAGTATTATCACGAATACGGTACGGGGTCCGCTCGAAAGAGACAAGCAGATTCGCGCGCGAATTCAAAACTGTGACTGGCGGCTGGGGACGCGCTCTCGGTTTTATTCATTTACTAAGATAAACAATGAAGTAATTGATAAAGTTTCTCAGAGATGTCGCACCACAAATGAATACTCTTATTTTTAGTATAAATTCCGATCAAATACGGCATACATGCGCTTAGAAACGAAGTCGAAACTTGAAAATGACTGAAGTCAGCCGCCGCGCGGTGTGAGCCACTTGAAGAAATGACTTAGGTCAGCGGCCGCGGTGAAAAGATTAACATTTAAAAGTAAAAAGTAAAATTATGTCATATCAGTAAACTGGAAATATTGAAACCATTCTGCAAAAACACAATATTTAGTATTTTTCACCACTTTCGTGTTATAAATCCCTTTTGCGAACTTTAAACTGGGTGTTGACGGGGAAGTTAGCGGGTCTGCCTCCCGCTTCGCCTGGCCTCATGATCCTTTCCATGATGCTGGCTGTCATTTTCTCCCGACACAGCCTCCAAAAGATGATATCCACCATAGCAATGCCAATGATTGCACAAACCAAAATTAAAGATGTCATTGAAATGTTGTAGGTTTGGTTTGAGACCTCTCCCCCAGCTTGGGCAATAACCACTTCTTCTTTAGAATTTTGAGCACCCATCTCGTACAAACGTTAGAAAGTAAATGATAATTTTCGGGCGTAATGTAGATACTGACTTGATGAACGCATACAAAAAAAAAAACAGAATGTCATCACAAAAAAACAAGAAAAATTATGATTTTACACTTTTATAAAATATTTGCAGGTGATAGCAATTTCAGGAGAAACGTACTGTCTTTTGATAGTTCGTCCGGCGTGTGTAGTGTATTTTGCTGACGGGGTCGTCAGGGCGAAAAAACCCGCTGCACATTTTATAAATTCTATAAACAATTATTTTGAAATTAAATGCTAATATATATTGCTTATTATCACTACTCTGTGTCAGCAAATCAATTGTCAATACACTTTGTTAAATGTTTATTGTTTAAAAGGTTTATCGCAAGGCATTGTTATATGCTGCAACTTGCAATCCTGAAGATTTGATAAAACTTAAAGTCAGGGCTTCGCAAATAAAATTAAATTACACATAAATTTACTTAACTCACATAAATAGCGTTTGTATATCTTTGAGGAAAATGAACCTTTCTTCCGGATCTTGTATAGGTAGGTTTGATGTTTTTACTCATTGTCGGTTGAGTATTCACTGTGGTGTCTGGCTGATTTTCTTATCTTCCGTGATATAAGCCGGTTTTAATCTGTCAATTGATACAATGATTTTTTTGGAATTAATAATTATACAGAAAGTTTTCTCTCTTCGTTCATAGACCTCATACGGACCTTTGTATGGTGGAGTAAAGGCTCTCTTTACTTCGTTTCGAAGGAAAACGTGTGAACATGTTTTTAAATCTGGATGAATGAAAATATTTCTTTTATCGGGAGCATTCCTTCCATCTGGAAAAGATGACTTTCGAAAATGCTCCATAAGTGTCTTAGTAAAGTCTGTGTCATTTGTTTTTGGCGCAGAAGGTACGAACATATCTCCCGGTAAAGATAACGAAGTCCCATATACCATTTGGGCCGGACTGTAACCTTTGTCAGCTTTGATGGCTGACCGAAGACCCAATAGTATGATTGGAAGTTCCCGTACCCAATTGGTGTTTTCTTGACACTTTGCTAAGAGAGCTGCTTTTAGAGTTCGGTGGTATCGTTCTACTTTGCCGTTTGCTTTTGGATTGTAGGCTGTAGTGTGGATTTTCTTGATACCAAGTTTTCTTACCAGTTGGTTAAATAAATCGGACTCGAATTGCCGCCCCTGATCCCTTGTAATATAGGCTGGGCAGCCAAACCTCGATATCCAATGACCAGTTAAAACATCTGCTAAGGTTTCGGCATCAATGTTTCTGACTGGAACAGTTTCTGGCCACGACGTTTCTCGGTCCACCATTGTGACGCAGTAATGGAATTCTTGGGAAATTGGAAGTGGTCCGACGATATCGATATGTAGATGTTCAAAACGGGATACGTCGTGGAATTCTCCAAGCGGTGATATTGTGTCTACCAACCTTTGCTTTCTGGCAAGATATACATTTCCTTACCCATGCGGCTACGTCTCTGTTCATTGCAGTCCAAAAGTAACGCTGCGTAATCAACTGTCGGGTTGCCTTTATGCCAGCGTGACTCGTGTTGTGGACAGAGGTCATCGCATTTTCGCGGAATTTCAAAGGTAGATATGGTCTTACACCTGTAGTCGACATTTCACAAGTTATTGGTGTATTTGAATCTGGCATAGTAATCAATTTGAAATTAAGATTACCTTGTTTTTTAAGCCGTCGTAATTCTTCATCCTTATTTTGTTCCTTTGCGAGTTCCTCGTAATCGAATAAACCAGTTAAGGTAATTTCTTGAATTCGTGAAAGGGCATCTACGACAGGATTGTCACCTCCTGGATCATATTTAATTTGGGAACAAAATTGTGAAATGAAATCGAGTTGTCTGATTCTTCGAGGTGTGTCGGATGTTGAAATTTTCTTTGAAAGAGCGAAAGTGAGAGGTTTATGATCTGTATATATTGTCAGCTCTCTCCCTTCTGTCATGCTGCGGAAGTGTTTGACTGCCATGTAAATGGCCAACAGCTCACGATCATAGGTGCTGTATTTTTGTTGGGTTTCACTCAATTTTTTCGAGAAAAAACCCAGTGGTTGCCAGGTGTTTTCGACTAGTTGCTGCAGTACAGCTACGACACATGTTTCGGAAGCGTCTGTATTGAGGGCTAAATCTGCATCGAGAGCAGGGTGAAACAGTGTAATGGTGCTTTTTAAGCTATCCGTGCACTGTTGGAATGCCTCATTTGCGGCTGCTGTCCATTCAATTCGTGTTTTATCTTTCTTTTTGGAGTTGTGCAGGAATGTGTTGAGAGGGGCTTGCATTTGTGCAGCTTTAGGAATAGAACTGCGGTAAAAGTTCACCATTACCAGGAATCGGCGTAGCTCTTCTACAGTGCGGGGTCGGGGGAAATCAACAATATCCTTTACTTTCTCTTCGGTAGGGGTAACACCATCGCTTTTAATATGGTATCCAAGGAAATTGAGTTCTTTTTTGCCGAATTCGCATTTGTTTACGTTAGGTATCCAAGGAAATTGAGTTCTTTTTTGCCGAATTCGCATTTGTTTACGTTAATCGTTAACCCATATTCCTCCAAACGCGATAATACTTGTTGGAGATGTTGTACGTGCTGTTCCTCGTTTTCTGAGGCTATCAGTATGTCGTCCAAATATGCAAAGACGAAATCGAGTCCACGTAGTATCATATCAATGAACCTCTGGAAAGTATTCCCAGCATTTCAAGTCCAAAATTCATTTTAGTGAACTCACAAAAGGAGTTAAAATTGCTGTCTTTGGGATATCTTCTGTTGCTATTGGGATCTGGTGATAAGCTATGCATAAATCTATTTTTGTAAATATCTTTAGTTTGTTTAGTGCGTAGGTGAAATCTAATATCCGAGGGATCGTATATCGGTCGGCCTCGGTGATTGCGTTCAAATGCCTGTAGTCGCCGACGGGTCGGATTTCACCAGCAGTCTTATCTACAATATGCAGGGGATTCGCCCACGGGCTGTTGGAATATCATGCTTCGGTGCGTTTTTTAATGATTCCGGTCTTATCAAATCGGGATACTTTAATAATATCTTATGGTATGGATTGTTTATATCTACTGCGTATATTTTGACATTCTTATCCTTTGCAATTGCTGTACTAGTGGTTAGGGTTGTCACCTTATCCACTAGTTTTCTTCCATGCAAATCTACCAACAGTTGCTTTGCCCGGAGAAAATCTGCTCCTATGATAGATTGTTTCACATCAGCTATAATGAAAGTCCAACGGAGTGGCCTTCGTAGTCCCAAGGTCAAGAACTAGAGATCTTTCTCTTTATGTATTTATCTTTGTCCCGTTTGCTGCGTAAAATTTGTAATCAGTCGGCGTTGATGATGTAAATTTTCGCGATGATAGGACCGATATGTCGCCAACTATCTCGATCGCCGGCGTTGATTCGAGTTTTTTTTCTTGTATGTACACTGGTCTCCGCACTTGTTGACCTTTTGTCCAAACCTAAAATGGTACCAGCATAGGTAATTTGAATCACCAGGTTGTGGGGTACGACGGCGATCCCGGGAGGTTGATGCTCGACAGTTTCTGGAAAATGAGCGCTCGCGGCCTCTTGGTCCCCTCTGCAAACCGGCTATCTCTAACTGCAACCTCTCTACTTGACGCGTTAACTTCTCGATGGCCGATGGTTCGTGCGCCTTCAGTTCAGCTACTTCCGTGGCTCGGGTAGTGTCCAGAACCTTGTCGGCGATCTGGGCCAATTTTTAGTCTATCTCCTGTACTTCACTTACGGTGAGGACTGCGCGAGCTGTTTGTGGGAGGCGTCCCAGCCACAGGATCTTAAACGTCTCATCTGAGAGCTTATTTACCGCCAGCTCTTTCATGTGACGCAAAAGTTGTGACGGCTTTTGGTCACCCAGTTCCAGCTCGCCAAGGAGTTGTTGGAGCTGCTGGGTCTCTGATTCTTCGTACACTTGGAGTAGTCTGGTTTTTAGGGCCAGGTATTTATTTTCGGCTGGAGGTTTGTTTAAAATGTCGCTTATCTGACGCAGCTCATTCTTTCCCAATTTAGCCACTAGGATAAAATATTTGTTTTCGTCGCTGATCTTCTGTGGGGCCAAAATTGCCTCCAATTGATGAAACCAAAGCCTTGGTTGCTTCTTCCAAAATTCGGGAATTTTTGTAATTAATGAGACCGTCATCACTTCGGGCTCTGGGGCAGCCCTAGAGACAAAACTTTCCGTAAGACATATTTAAAAAAAAAATAAAGTAAAATTGCATATCGATGCACTTCTATTGTTCCCAGTCGGCGAGATAACAATATCGAAGGAATGTACCGTCTCGCATTACACTTTTGCTTGCCAAAGCTTATCACTCTATTGTTCGCACAGCACTATGTATATCACGTCGGGGTCACCACTTTGGAGTACACATATATATGCGTATGTGTACAATGTTGTGTAAGAGTAGAGTGTGTGTAGAGTGTAAGTGTGCGGGAGAGTCAACACTGGAGGTTACAAAGAATAACACATCCGTACGAGTGAGGTTTATTTATTGACTGGTTGAACTTACAGTTGTTACAATATTCAGCCATGTGATATTAGGTGGGAGGAATGACGTATCCGCCACATATATGATGAAAGGTAGCAGAAGTCGGGGATGCCCTAGGAAGACATAGCGCGATCAAGTGAATCAAATGCTTAATTTGGATCATGTCAAGAGTCGGAATAATGAAAGAGTATGTGTGAGACGACGCGTGAATGTGAATGAAACAAGGAATGAGTGACTGTCTGTTCTCTCTGCCCACCCCTGCGGTCAAACGGCGTGATGGTTAGTTGAATAACTGAGGGAATCCTTATTTTTAATTCTTAAACTAACGTTAAAGACAAGATTTTTATGCAAAGCACAAAGGGTAACAATTATTATAAGCAATAATTATCAGCCTGAAACACTCATCCACATTGAAAAAATCTTCCGAGAAAAAATACATGACGCCAACGGGACTTGAACCCGTGCCCTTCTGATTGCCGGTCAGCTGCTCTCCCAATTGAGCTATAAAGCCGCCATAGCTCAATTGGGAGAGCAGCTGACCGGCAATCAGAAGGGCACGGGTTCAAGTCCCGTTGGCGTCATGTATTTTTTCTCGGAAGATTTTTTCAATGTGGATGAGTGTTTCAGGCTGATAATTATTGCTTATAATAATTGAGGGAATCCTCAGTGTAATGTTACAAAGCAATGTATTCCGGTTAGTGTCTTTTGAAAGGAATGGTATGTCGGATATAGGTTGTAGCAGGTAGCTACTGAATGGTTCCGCATTGTGGTAACTACGCATGTTTCCCGACGGTGGTACGCCTGAGTTTCGGGGTTCGATAGTTTGAGGGATTTCCGCAACCGTCAGTTGGCGTGGAGAGCCGGTGTTGTGAGGTGGGTCGTGCCCTACGCACGCAGCTGGGTGGTTTCTGGAAACTTCGATTACGCGTGAGACAAATGAATATAATTATAGTTTAGATTATGGTCACTGTTTTAAAAATATGTCAGGATGTTTTCCCTGGCTGGCGCCCTATTGATTAAATTCTCCATAGCTTTGATGGCATAGATTTCCTACCGTTGCTATTTAAATGTTTAACCTCTATCAGGATCCTACCTGACACGCTCTGAGATTTATGGTTCTTGCTCTACCTGTTTCTTGCTTATCAATAAATGTCATTCTTTCAACAGCAGACTTATTATTTATTTGATTAATGTCGAATTGGTACCTTCATGCCAGTGTGTGTTGTAGGTAGTTTCTACTCTTATCATATCACGTACGCAAAAAGGTTACAAAATGGCGCCCAACGTGGGGCATTTTGTAACCTTTTTGCGTACGTGATATGATAAGAGTAGAAACTACCTACAACACACACTGGCATGAAGGTACCAATTCGACATTAATCAAATAAATAATAAGTCTGCTGTTGAAAGAATGACATTTATTGATAAGCAAGAAACAGGTAGAGCAAGAACCATAAATCTCAGAGCGTGTCAGGTAGGATCCTGATAGAGGTTAAACATTTAAATAGCAACGGTAGGAAATCTATGCCATCAAAGCTATGGAGAATTTAATCAATAGGGCGCCAGCCAGGGAAAACATCCTGACATATTTTTAAAACAGTGACCATAATCTAAACTATAATTATATTCATTTGTCTCACGCGTAATCGAAGTTTCCAGAAACCACCCAGCTGCGTGCGTAGGGCACGACCCACCTCACAACACCGGCTCTCCACGCCAACTGACGGTTGCGGAAATCCCTCAAACTATCGAACCCCGAAACTCAGGCGTACCACCGTCGGGAAACATGCGTAGTTACCACAATGCGGAACCATTCAGTAGCTACCTGCTACAAGGTTGGAGGTTGGGTATTGGCGTATTGTCAGTATCAGGTTTGTGTTTTTTTAGAATCGGAGTTATGATTGATTTTTTAAGTGTTCCCGGTACAAGTGAATTTACTAGTGACTTCTGGATAATTGCGGTAATTACAGGCGCTATATCCGGAAGACAGGAAGTTTTAAGAGCCAGGTAGGTATGGGGTCTTGAGCGCATTGCTTGTTAGGACAAGACTTTATATCTTCCGTTACTGCTGCAAAAGTAGTGAAGTCACCCGAGAGCGGACTTGATGCTGCGGCAGAAGACGATCCTACCATTCGGGCCCGAATTTTTTCAACCTTACTTCTGAAGTATGTTGCGAGGCTGTTCGCTTGAAGAGAGGAATCAACCTTGTTGTTGCTCTCTCCAGACAGTCCTTATGTTTTGCCAAAGTTTTCGAGGATCCTTTTCTGTCTCAATTTGCTCACACCAAAAGATAGATTTCTTCTGTGTGACTTCTTTATTTTTTTTTTTTTTTAAAGTTTCTTTATTCATTGAAAAAATCTTTTTTTACAAAAGTTGGGGATTTTTCGACCACCATGCTAGGCACATGCCCGTGTTGTGTGTTGTGGTGGTCGATTTTTTATTCAGTAAATTATCATACGCAATATAAAGAATGTGTGAGAGTATTAAGAAAATATACATATGCATAAAATAATATAATAGAATACAAAATAGTATAAAATAATTTAATTTAAAAGAGTTTTCCTTGTAAACTTTTTGCTTTGTAATTCAAAGCTGCCGATTGCTGAAAGTCGGGTTTCGTCTGCAAATCCTCTCAAATTTCCGCATTTCCCTCTTCTTTTGAAGACATTCAGCAACGAACCATTTGCTGCAAATCCTAATGCGGCCGACCTTCTCTGTGAAAGGAGCATTTTTATCGAGTAATGCCCGTAGCGTAGAATTATCTAGAGTTACTAACTCTTCTACTTGGCTCTCGCTGAACTTTTCCTTATCAGAGAGGCGACGCTTTCAATTCGCTGCAAAACGCCTCGAAGTCGAATTCTCTCCAATTTCTGGAGATAATGAATTTGAACTCTAATTTTGGAGGATCGAAGGCAAACTCGGATGTGACGAGACAATGATCCGATAGTCCATTGTCAGTAACATCTACGCTATTCGGGGGAAACCCAATCCGGGAAATGATTACATCAGGTGTGCCTCCTGCATCATGAGTAGCTGAGTTCACCCACTGGTCGCAGCCGAAGTCATGCCAAGTCTCCGTTAGCGCTAAAATGTGAATACCTTTGCCACGTATCAGATCCACAATATCTTCGTGTTTATTAGAATAGTTCTCGCATTCCAAGCGGCAATAGTTGGAGACTTAGGCGAATGCAAATTCCTGATTTGTGCTAACAGCAGGTTTTTTACTAATCTACCCTTCCTTCCTGCTCTACATCCTCTTTTTCTTCCATTACGTTGGGGAAGAAGTACACTATTGTTATCATTATCACTGTTATTATTGTTTATTACCGGCAAGGTTCGTAAAGCGTACAGTCCGCCCAAAGTGTATTTGATGATGACCCTACGGCCCATTACAAAAAATTCTCACAAAAAATAAAGGCAACCTTATATCGGTCATTGCTTCACACTCGCAGAAAGCATGAGGTAGCATCTGTGAATCCAAACTGCACTGTTAAACAAAACTATGTCCGTTAAAAGTATTTTGAATAAAACTTTTACTTGTATTATTTGAAATTGTCCTATCTATTAGAATTAACACTATACAACTATTTTAACATAAAAAAAATATGATTGGGATATTTCACTAATAAGGACGGACTTTCAGAACACTAATATAAGAACTACCCTCTCAAGAGCATATATTTTTTATAAAAAATATAAAAATAAATTAACTTCTTATATTAAAAAAAGTAAGGAAGAGTTTTTTAAAAATAAAATATTATCTTCAGAAAATAATCATAAACAAATGTGGAAAACTGTGAATTTGGCCATAGACAATACAAAAAAAACTCAAAATATTAAGTACATCGAACATGATAAAAAAATTATAGATGCCAATTTACAGCCTAAACAATGTGCAAACATATTTAATTCCTTCTTTGCAAATGTTGGAAAAAATCTTGCGAAAAATATTCATAAACCTTCTAACCCGGAAAAACATAAAAATAAAAATTTACAGAAACGTAATATACTTTCAACATTTGAAATAACAACAGAATGTGAAATCTTAAAAATAATAGAAAATATGAAAGGAGGTTCGTCTCCCGGTTTTGATTCTATTACGACACACATGTTAAAATCTATGAAATCTTACTTAATAAAACCCATCACTCATTTAATAAACTTGAGTTTAACGAAAGGAATATTTCCAATGAACTACAAAAATACAATAATCTCACCTATTTACAAATCTGGTGATCCACACCAAGTAACGAATTATCGCCCAATTTGTCTAATTTCTAACATAGGAAAGATCTTTGAACAAATAGTAAAAAAACAATTGGTAAATTTCCTAGATAGTAATAAAATACTAAACAAAAACCAGTTTGGTTTTATTAAATCACTCAGCACACAAGATGCAATTGCTAACGTAACTTCATACATTTACGAATCATTAGATAAAGGTAAAAAATGTGCGGGCATATTTATTGACCTCAGAAAGGCTTTCGATAGCATATCCCATGAGATACTATTAAAAAAATTAAATGATATTGGCATAAAAGGCAACGCGATTAAATGGATCACCAACTACTTAAAAAACCGCCCTCAAGTGGTAAAAATCAATTGTATTAATAGTGATCAAGAGATTTCAAGCTTTGGAATCCCCCAAGGTACAGTGCTTGGACCAATCCTTTTTACCATATATGTAAACGATATTTTTTTTCAACATCTACATGGTCAAATTACATCATACGCCGATGATACAGTTTTAATAATAAGTGAAAATACTTGGGAAAATGTAGAATTACAGGCCACAGAAGACATCAATACGCTTAAGAATTTTTTCGACACTAATTTACTATCACTAAATAGTGAAAAGACATTTGTAATTCCATTTGCAATCCATCCAAACGACGCTCCCAAAAATTTTAACATTGTCATACACGATAACACTAAAATTCACAGCCAACATTATTGCAAATCAAACTGTACAATATTAAAAACAACAAATAAAATTAAATATCTCGGCGTAATTATCGATAAAAATCTGAAATGGAAGGAACAAATTTTTCCAGTAGTAAACAAAATCAGAAAATTAATATATATATTTTTAAGAATTAGAAATTTTCTGTCGATAAAAAATCTATATTTAATCTACTATGCCTTAGTTCAATCCACTCTACAATACGCTATTATTAGTTGGGGATCCGCGTATAAATGTAACCTTCTTCCAATAGAAATTGTACAAAGAACAATTATTAAAATTATATTAAAAAAATCCTTAGACTACCCAACAGAACGCCTGTTTGAAGAATTTCAAGTACCCACATTTAAAGATTTATATATTAAAAATTCAGTAATTCAAATAATAAAAGAAAAAGATAAATATCCATTTTTCAATGAAAACAGAACTCGACTTAAACATGTTTTTCTATGCCCAAAACTAAATACGTCTTTTGCACAGCATCATTATACTTATCAGGGAAGAACTTTTTTCAATCGTCTACCAGAAGAAATCAGAAGCATCAATGATAAAACCCGAATACTGCTCTCTGTCAAGAGACATTTTTAAAATATTCTTAAAAAAAAAAACTACTGTCAACTAATCTTACAAATATCTTAGTTCTCCATAACATTCTTTCTTTAAAAAAAAAACACACCATTATCAAATAAATACTGCAGCTCACATATATTTATGTACAATTCATTATTTAAGTACTAACTTATACCTAACTAATAACTAATAGCATTTATGTACACTCCCCTTCCATACACAAGCAAATGCTTTTAATGGAAGAGTAGTAAAAAAAAACCTGTAAAAAAAATATTTTGTTGTAAAATTGTAATTATAATAAATGTTTCAATAAATAATTTAAAAAAAAAAAAAAATAAATAAATAAAATAAAATTAAAGTCTGCAGCTACTAAGCGCAAACACGAGTTACGCCTTAGTTCTATCAATTTATTCCGTTTAAGGATAGTTATGTCATTACTTACTTTGATGCCGTCTTTAAATTTGATGCTGTTTCTTAAGACAGTTCTTGGTGCGATGTTGTCAGTGAATTCCAGTTTTATTGGTCGATTTTTATTAGCAATTAATTAAATAATGAATCAATTAGTAATTAAAAAAAATTAATTAAATCGTTAATCAATTAGTATTCGAGCAGTATGGGAACCATCTTGGGGTGTCCCCCCTTCACAGCCATGATTATTAAACATTAATTATTAAAAATTCCTAACAACCACGGTGACTGGAGTCAAGTCGCATTGTCTCCCCCGGAAGTTGTAGATCCATCGCGCCTTGAACGCAACCTCCTCTGCTGCGGGGACCGTGCTTGCACCGACGCCGACTCCTCCTCCGTCAACCTGAAATCAGGAGAACACCGGATTAAATTTTGTAATAATACCGAAGTCTGCAACTCCTGAGGCTCGTTCCTCAAAATTTCAAATGCGGAATGCTGCGCATTACTGCCCTCTTCCTTCCAGCTCACCGACAGCTCCCTCATCTGATCAACATGTCTCTTCCAGGTCACATCGGTGTTCCCTATTTTAAAAATGTAAACCTTTGACCTAGCTTTCTAGTGACTACACCCTTAGACAAGACAACTTTATTAATCTGACGATAATATTTTGTTAAACTTTTCCGTCCAACTCTAAAAACCATGGTTTTTACACCTCTGTAAAACTTAACCTGATCAGATTGTGCTTTAGAAATGTTGACATTTGCTTGCTTGACCTTTTCCGAAAACTCGTTTTCACTGGAATTGAACTGTCGAAAGTAGAACTCAACCCTCTTCCTAATAACAGTACCGCAGGTTTTAAATCCGTAGAGCAATGAAAAGAATTTCTATAGTTCATTAGAAAATTGAACAATTTGACATTATAATCTAGTGGAAATTTACCGTTTATTAAAAGTTTCTTGAGAAAGATTTTTGAATTTTTCAGAATCGTATATCATCCTTTGGGCCACCAGTGTTTGGTTCTTCAGGTTTTCAACTAAACACCCAGTGTTAACCGAGAAGCCCCTTTCAATATTGGCATTGCCATGTGACAAAATCATTACTGTCTTTAAAAACTTCAGTAACGAGTCTGGGCATGCATGCTTTGGAAATAAATCTCAGTAGCTCTGAAGTTCCACTTGTGCACAAGACTAAGAGCATAATTTGACAAAGGCTCAATCAATCTCATCAGCAGCCGCGCCGCTGATCCAATTCTTATCGGTAAGTATGGTGAGTAAATCCTTCATCCGTTTATTTCTTATCTCAGGCATGTAAGCGAGGCTTAGGTCAAAACAAGAAACTGCCTTTGTTAATTTATACAAAAGGGGTGACCTGTTTAGAAGCTTTTGAGTAAATGCTTTTAAGGCAACTGCGGCATCCCTGCGAAATTCTAGAATTAGTAGATCGGTCACATTCTTATCTTTCCTTGCATTTTTTATGGCCTTTTTTGTGCCATATCCTAGATCCACTTGAGCTGGTGCAATCAGATTATTTGAATTCAATAAATCCACTCTAGAGAGTGTTTCTGCCGAAAGCGATTTCATTACATCGTCTTTAACGAACCTGTTCATCACATTTTTGAGAAGTGTGACTAGAGAGCTGTGCAGGAAAGGTGCCATGGGGGAGTCAGTTTGGTATTCCTGTAGGAATGGTTGACATTCAGCAGCCAAGGACCGAAAAAACTCCAACTTTACAGGAAGGAAGGGGTCTGCAATGGCTCTGCTTACAGTTTTGTAACTGGCGCTAGTCGGTTCATTTTTATCCCGTTTCAGACCGTCAACCATTTTCTTCATATTGGGAATAATTTCAATTGCACTTGCAGTGACTTTGACATTTTCCAGCCAACGAACTGCGCAGAACTTTTTTGGAAAAACAGTTGATCCTGAATACTCCGTAAGTTGAGCATGACGGGTCGGGATATTTTTGAATACACAATAGATTGCCCTAAGAAATATCACAATCTCCCAACCGGTGGCCTCAATTCCACTCTTAAATGCACCATGCATGTTATGGAGACCGCAACTTCCCATGTCATGTTTCGATGGATCGTTGACTTCTCCATTAATTTGCATATCAGCTCTAACGTTTTTCAAAAATTTGTGATTGACATTTGGTTCATCCATTGAGATTTGCAAACTTTTTAAAAGTTTAATTGTGGTGAAATAGACTCCGTGAATGACTTAATATGATGTCAAATATCTTGTATGGACTTCATTACTGTCATTATTCCGTCCATCTGAGTTTCTTGACAAACTTTATCGAGTCTTTAAACTTGACAAACTTTACTCGTCAAATCCTATAACAAAATTATCACAAGAAGTGAGGGATTTGATCAATTTATTTTTATAAGGTGCAATACCATCTTTTCATCTATTTTGGAGGGGTACAAACACAATCAAATACACAGAAATATTCCCAATATCGGCGGCGAAAACAACGGATCAAATGATAACACAACTCGTGTGCAACGGGGCGATATCAATCACAAAACAAATAATGATTTGCAATTGGATCATCAGGCGAAATTGTCTAGTGGACAGCGGGCCAACGAATTCAACACAAGTTAGTTACAACACAAAACAATAATACACAGTGTAGGCAATACCTAATTGATCATTGTTCTTGGCAAGGGTATGGACCAAAGGGTAGGAATGGATAAAGGAACGAAGCAGTTATTCAGTTACTAAATAATAGACAATAGTTAGACATCGATTGGCGCAATAAGTACATGGTGAGAGAAAATAATATAACTGTGTACAAACAGATATCACCATTGTATTTATTTAAAGAATAACACATGACTCGACTCAATTCGCAAATAGGCACTGCCAACTGAAAAATACAAAAACATTCAAGTTGTTACAATTATATATATTTATAATAATAATAATAATTGATTGTTAAATGACCAACCTTAATCCCCGGCATACAGGTAGTAAGTTGTGCTGGCCATCTTGAAAAATGAATGAATTCTTGTTGTGTAGTTCGGAAGAGACATCTTCCAGAGAAACTCACAGGTATCCCTCGTAATGTACTTCGCTTCGTCCGTACCTCGGGACCCCCGCTCTTACTTCCGTCCAGCACCGCTCTATGATGTGCTCCGGTTGCTGGATCCATGTAAAATAAGCTAAATAGAGGTTACAAATGATATAATAATAATAATTGATTGTAAAATAATCTTAATCCCCGGCATACGGGTAGTACGTTGTGCTGGCCATCTTGAAAAATAATAATAATTGATTGTAAAATAATCTTAATCCCCGGCATACGGGTAGTACGTTGTGCTGGCCATCTTGAAAAATAATAATAATTGTAAAATAATCTTAATCCCCGGCATACGGGTAGTACGTTGTGCTGGCCATCTTGAAAAATAATAATAATTGATTGTAAAATAATCTTAATCCCCGGCAGACGGGTAGTACGTTGTGCTGGCCATCTTGAAAAATGAATGAATTCTTGTTGTGTGGTCCGGAAGAGACCTCTGCTCTTACTTCCCTCCAGCACCGCTCTATGTTTTGTGTATGTGCTCCGGTTGCTGGATCCATGAAAAATAAGCTGCGATTCAGATTAAGGTGTACGAAACCTTCACGCGTACGCCTTCCAGCCAATCGGAGAAAATTAATGTTCCTGGAAAAATGTAGTCCTTTATTATTTCGAGTAAAGTTTCCTCAGTCCTGTCCTTCACTGCACCCACAAACATTTTTTTAGAGTCTCTAAAAACCCTCCGAAAATCCAAGTACCGTCAATTCGCGTACCCCTGTTATATTTGTGTTTTTCAATTTTTGCTTAGTCAATTTCTATAGTTATGCCAACACTGCCAATTTTTTCCCTTATTTTGACGACACCAGTGACTGCACACTTTCTTACAAAACGAAGAGCAGTCTACGACGGTCTTTGAGCTCATTTATTTATTAATCATAAACGCCCTTACATTTTTTATGTTTTGGTACCTGTATGTGTTTAGATAACAAAGAAAGCATAAATAGATTTTACACATGCTACATAGAAGTAAAGCTGGTTAGTAAAAAGTATAGCATTATACAATAAAGAGAAAAAATTAGTTTTAGAGCTGCAGATAGCATAATATATGTATATAATAAATAATAATAATGTATGGGTTCTTAATATATGTGTAATTTATATTCAATTCAATTCAATTTATTTGTTCTTTCAAAAACATTACAAAATTTAAAATTTTAATGCGTTTTTAAAATATATTTGTAACAGTTTTACATTAAATATAAATGGTAGGCAAAAAAAAACTATATAAGCATTAATTGAGCTTGCCTTTTAAAAGCAGCTTCACTGACGCTAAATATGTCGATATCCGAATTAATTCTGTTCAACAGCAAGATTGCTCTCCCGACTGGCATAACCATTGGCAAGTTAGTTCTGCAAGCCGGGAGATAAAACAGTCTATGCTGTCGATGACGGAGATAACCATCGGGAACATAGAAACTAATGCTCCCCATGATGGCCGAGTTTTCGAACCTTCCACGAATCAGTCTGAAGAAATGTGTTACAATGAGCGCATCCCTTCTGACCCGTAGAAGGTTCACACCAAGCATGCCCAAGAGAAAGTGGGTAGGATAGAGTCACGGATAGTAGCCATACTTCCTCAGGTAAAGAAATCTCAGAAATTTCTTCTGAACCCTCTCCAACATGAGGGAATACCTCACTTGGTGTGGGCTCCAAACCACCGACCCACTCTCAAGCCTAACTCCTAACCAAAGCATTGTATAGTACTGTGAGAACCCGGGTGCCTCTGAAGTTTCTCGCAGTGCGTAGGACGAAACCCAACATTCTCAGTGAAGTACTACACGTCATTATGATATGAGCATGAAAAGTTAACCTACTATCAAACAAAATACCAAGATCTTTCATAGTGGAGACACGTGTGAGACATGTGTTGAATACATAGCGAAGTTGATTTCAAACAAAAATTCGCACTACCGACTTGTACCGCACTAAAATTAATATTCAAAACGATTCCATTTTGACCAATTACATTATCGTCAGAATTTCTGCAGAATTCAATTTCAGAAGGCGAAATACTTTATACTGCTACCATGGAACATTTCAGGTTTAAACAAATAATGTCAGATACTTCAGTAAACTATCACGGAGAGGACAAATGAGTTTGATAATATAACAGAGTATCTAATTAAAATCAAATAAAAAATTAATCACAGTATAAGCCGTTAAAGTAATTGTGTTATTATTACCTATTACAACGATAAACAAGAACAGTTTTTGTAAAGTTTGTTTGTAAATTATAAATTACTAACCTTTATTACGCCCTGTATGGTAGGTGTTTGACGAACATAACTATGTGTGTTTACGATAAACTGTGCACAGAAGATTTCAAACTGAGTATTTATAGTTCTATTGTAAATATTTCAATATGCTGAATTTAAATTTCGATACTGACTGATGACGATAAACATCGATTGTGTTGTATTTATTTCCGAGTCTGTGAAGCCTTTCGATATAGGCGAGTTTTCGAAGTAATTTTGTTCTTTCAATTTGAAGTTCTTTCATTACAAAAGTCATTCCCGGCGGTCTCAAACAAGCCCAAAACATTACAAGTTTACACATTACTTCCAAGGATAATTTGGAATTAGAAAAAAAGTGTTGTGTCGGGTTGCCACGAAAAAATTGCATCTCGTTTACACATTTTTTTTGTGAACCACTGCTATCATTGTTTTCTTGCATATGTATCTGAAGTTATTAATCACAAATGTCCACAATTATCACACACTTTGTCTCTATGTAAAACATCGTGAGCCTTAAGAAATTCTAAAAACACTTCTCGCTTCGCAATAATGTTCTAAAATTCTAGAAGCCGAACTTCGCAAGAATCACAATCCATTTTTATAATTTTTGAAAATTGACTTATGACCATGTTAATATTTTAATATTATCACGACTGATTTTTTTTATTTGAAAATGCAAAATATAAAACAAAAGCATTCACATAACCAGTGGCTAGAAACAATATAAAGACAATAATATTATAACAAAAATACCTAATTCGAATTATTCCCGGAACTGGTTCTGGGTTGAGGTTCAAGCTTGTCATCATCATATGGATTATATGAACTGCTAAATTTTGAGGGTCTCTTTAGATATACATCCTAGGTTTTGAATTCAGGCAAGCAGGGTTTGATAAACAGCTGGCACGTGTTGTTATTAGTTAGTTTGCATAATTATTTTGTCCAGTTTCATCGACATGATCTTTTGGGTAGCTAAGACTGCAGACAGACAGCGTTTGCGCAAAGTTGCCGCTGCAAGGGCAATTGCAAATTTAGCAGATTTTTTTGGTGATGACCTGATTTGGTTCCATATGACTGGGGTTTTATCCCCTGTTTAATTTATTTTTGGCATCAGAGATGATCTGTGAAATAACCGTCATCTGAGCCCATGTTGTGTCCAGAGGTTCAGCAAAGTCGATGGAGTCTTTTTTGCTTCCGATAATACATGATCTCCCTCTCTCGTGCGCTTTCTATCGGCTGGTATTGGTCATGATCTGATTTACTTAACGGGCTCTAATGATTGCCCTTTTGGTGTAGGGACTTCCTGGGGTCCTTGGATGTCTGTAGCTCGTTAGAGCGACCACCATGGATTCAGCAAGACTAGTCGCTCCTAGTGGTGGTGGTTCTCATACGCATAATGATCTTTTTAGGGCTTTCATCTGTTACGCTGTAATTAAGCGTTGAGTATAATACTGTATGGTCTATGTTTTCACCACGAACTTTACGGTTTTACCGAGCGCCAAAATACTGCTTTGTGCAGAATTATGCCCGTGGTGAAATAAAAACATGAAACTACATCTCAGGAGGGGGCATAGGTATGTGATCTCCAGCGTGTTAGAGAATTAAATAAATACAAGTATCTCATTTCCAATTTAAATGTTAAAGAACTTATATATTATTTTAATAATGTCAGGTACAATAAGCGTAAAGTGAATCTACTCACCCTCAGGGACCGATTGAGGTTATACTATCTAGCTAATTCACTATATTCCTAACCGAACCGCGTCTCGTAGTTCGCCACAGGATGATGGGCAGGACCTCCAGCCGACCCTCATCTCGGCCAGTCCGCAACAGGATAATCGGCAGGACCTCCAGCCGATCCTCGTCTCCACAGATCGCATCAGGATAAACGGCCAGTTCGCAACAGGATGATTGGCAAGACAGGGCTCTCAGCAAAGCAGGGCTCCAAGGGAAGTGGAACTCCAAGGGAACGATGTTACGGGGCTTACGTAGCAAGCAAGCGGGACCGTTAGTATTCCCGCACGTGCATTTTCTCTCACACAAGCCGGTGAGCGGAATTATTCTTCTCCACGCGTTTAAAGAGGCATTCTTATTGTCGGCACCCGACAAGTACATACCGGCGCGTCTCGTGCGGCGAAAATACTCATACCGATCGCCTTGATAACTTTACGGTAAACGTCTCGTAATATAAGAACTACCGCGGAGAGCAATCTCGCGACATTATTCATTTAAAACTTTGGTGCACTTTCGCATCCTGTATCAAAGATCGTTCCACATTAATTTTTACGCGCCAATCGACTGAAATTTAAAACTTCGTCCCTTTTAATAACTTAATACTATATGACTGTCACAGCCATGATCTGGCCCAAAAGATCATGCCGGCCAGAGTGGGTTCCATTACCGGACCCGGAAAAGAAAAGAAACTCCCCCTTCCATAACGACTTGTGTTGCCAGTCCTCCTGTTGTACCTATCAACAATTAATTAACTCAATAGTTCGTGCCGCTAGGTTCGACGTTATAAAGCAGTGTTCATATTTTAAAATAAGAAAAGGTAATGATTTCAGCACTGCTTCATAACACATCCTTGGTGAGACATACTGAGTTGACCGAATTGCTCTTCTAAGATCTATATATTCTTTGACTAAAAGCCGGAAATTTGTCATATTTTCATTCTGCCGTTGCTCTTTTCATGGTCATCAGAGTCATTTTCATGGTCATCAGAAGACAGGGAAACCGTCAAGAGTGAGAAAATTGCTTTAAAAAACAATAGTTAAAAAAAAAAGAAAGAAAAGCAGGATTTTGTAAGATTTTTGGGGAACTGAGACTCTTTGAAATAGCAATGGCCACTGTTTTGGCACTTGTTTTAGAATTCCTGTCCATATGGTAAATTTTGAAATTAGGGAAGCCTAATTTTGCAGAATTAATTCACAAATCGAGCCATATTTCGGTTAAAATGAAAATATCACTGCCGATAGTTGCCGCCGAAGTCAGTAATATGGGAAGTTTGGTACGGACCCCTCTCGCATTTTGGTAGTAGCATTTTATTTTTTGTTGCACAATCAATTATTTTAGGTACAGAGTTTACATATTGGATAGTGATATTGGTGTCACCATTATTCTTCCTCATGTCAAGTTGTTGGCGTAAGTCTAGTAAAAGTTGAGTCCTCAACAAAAGTCTTTGGTCGTTTCTGGTCTTGATACAGTTTTTTTTTCATTTTGCGTTTCTGGTCAAGACCTCATGTGCCGAGATAGAATCCTTGAATTCAACCTTAATTGGTCTAATTGTGTTGGAATTTTGTACTCCCAGTCTATACATCTTAACACTATAATAATCACTTTCACCTAAGAATACTTTATTGTCAAATTTTCTCTGAAGAAAATTTCTTTTCAGGGCAGAACTGTCCCATATATTAGAATCATGAGCAGATCCATGCCACCTCGCCACAACATCACGGAATTTTAGATCAGTTACAGCTACACACTGCGTATTAATAGAAAAGTACCCTTTTGTCAATATATTAGAGAAATATACATTTTATATAATATACATTTTGTGACTTATTATTAATAAGTCACAAAATGGCATTTATTTTTGCGAAATAAGGCACTAAAAATATGGCAATATGGCACTTATTTTAGCCCAAATATAGCACTTATTCGGCTCGATATGGCACTTATTTTTCAACCCTCCCCGACCACCCCAGCTATTCCGAGAGGATAATAATACAACATACAAGTTACTTATACTTAAATTATTATTTTTTATTTATAAGATATTATTTACAAAGCTTTATACAAATTGTACGAGACGTGGCACTGTAGTCGCCACCCGCACAGACGATGTAGTGGGAAGTTGCCGGCTGGCCGTTTCGACGCCTGGGGAAAATGGGAGAAAAGGTGAGAGAGAAGGGAAAAATGGGGTAAATGTAGGGAGAAATGGGGAGAAGGCGAGGGAAAATGGGGAGAAATTGCAGGGAGAAACGGATCGAAGGCGAGGGGAAGAAGGGAAGTAGAGCGGGGTAGAGGGGTAACCTGCGCCTTGATAAAGGCGTTTCGAAATTGTATGCGGTGTCTTCTTGTTGAGCGGTGCGGCCAGGGCCAAGAAAAAGTCCAACTTGTCAAGTAGATTCGATCGGAGAAGGCAGAAGAGTAGGCGAGATGCTGATGTGGTGATGAGATCTGGAGCTCTGCCGATCTAGCGCAAAATCGGCCGTATTTAAAGGGCTCTGAGCCGGGAGTTTGCCCATACTAGACCCTTTTTTCATCTCAATTCTCCGAACTGAGATGAGTTCTAGGAATTTTGGCCGTTAGAGACCTTAAACGCTACTGCGGTTCGTTTTGCACTTGCCCAACGAAGCAAAAACGCCACACCGTCCAATCTCGCCTTACTCTGACTGCTTCCCCGATACTTCGTTTATTTATGAGTTTGCATAAAATTTACATGGTTGTTCAGAGCCAATTTGTGCAAATTAAATATGATCAATTTGCACAAATTAGGTATATAGAAGACCGGGTTTTGCACAGATTTTATATTTGTGCAAAACCCGTTTATAAACAAAAGATATATAACAGATATTTGCGCAAATTGGACCTGCGCGAAGGTTTGTATAGGAACGACTTCGCACAGATTGAATTTGCGCAATGAAAAGGGTTTATTGCGATTAAAGTAGTGTGTAGGTACGTACACAGTTGGTGGGGTCAGGCTTTGTTTTTTGTCTTAGGCCGACCACCTGACCCCGTGATTATATTTATTATTTGTAAAACATGAAAACAGATAAATTACATTATAATTAAACTTAAAATTACGTCCGGTACATTCTCCCCCCGGTGCAGTCACGGCTGCGCCTAGCTGTTAGGACGTACAGGTCGGCGGCGTCCTCGACGTCCGGTTCCCCTGGGCTGTTGGGTCCTTGGTCCGGGTGTGGTCGAGGTTGGTGCTGGTGCTGGTCCGGGGATGATGACGGCCAGTTTCACAGCAGGACGGGTGTAAGTCCCCGTGGCTGTCTGGACCCGGGCGGTCCTCACTTGGCCATCAGCAGCAGGGATGGCCTCGATGATTCGCCCGCGCGGCCAGCTGTTGCGTGGTAGCGCGGGGTCCATGATGACCACCAGGACACCGGCCTTGAGGGGTCAGTTGGGTGGTGCCACTTCTGTCGGGCGGCCAAGGTGGCGAGGTATTCGCGGAGCCACCGCCTCCAGAACATGTCCGCCAGTTGTTGGCTGATTCGCCACTGTCGGCGGAGACATACCTCCTCCTCCTTGTTGTCGTAGAGCGATAGATGTGGGCGGTTTCCTGCAGACCCCAGTAGGAAGTGGTTGGGGGTCAAGGGCTCTTCGTCTCGTGGGTCGACAGAGATGTGAGTCAGTGGCCGACTGTTGACCACGAACTCAGCCTCTGCCAGTGCCGTGCGCAGGGTTTCCTCCCTTGGCGCCCTTTCCCTTAAGGTGGCGCTCAGGGCTTGTTTGACTGAGCGGATCAACCTTTCCCAGGCTCCCCCCATGTGGGGACTGAGGGGGGTGTTGAAGTGCCACTCTACGCCCTTGGTGGCAATGGTGTCTGACATCCTGGCATCCTGCTGCAGGGATTCCACCGCATCTCGTATTTCTTTGTCGGCACCACGGAAGTTTGTCCCGTTGTCTGAGTACAGCACCGCGGGTTGACCTCTTCGGGCGGTCATCCGTTGAACAGCCATGATGGCTGAGTCGGTAGACAGTGAGGCCACCAGCTCTAGGTGGATGGCGCGGGTGGAGAGGCAGGTGAACAGTGCTCCATAGCGCTTTTCTCGGTGTCTGCCGACTGTGACCTCCATCGGCCCGAAGAAGTCTAGCCCACAGTGTGTGAAGGGGCGGGAGTGGTGTGCCAGGCGGGACGGCGGCAGTGTCCCCATCAGTGGTGGAGAGGGTTTGCTTCGTCTTAGGTGGCAGGTAGGGCAGTGATGGCTTATCTTCCTGCTGACGGTGCGGAGTCGCAAGATGAAGAAGCTGCACCGGATCTCGGCTACTGTTTTCTCCGTGCTTGGATGGTCCGCCTTCTCGTGGTAGTGGCGGATCAGCAGCCGGGCATATGGGTCGGCGCCATCCAGGATCACGGGGGTCTTCGCCACGCTTGTTGTTCCGGTGAGCTTTCTCAGCCGCGAGCCCATCCGCAAGACGTCATCAGGGCCAAGGAAGGGGGCCAGACTGACAAGGCGACTGGCGGCAGGTAGGGCCTGGCCGAGCCTAATGTTGTGCAGGTCGGTGGAGAAGGCGTCTTCTTGGGACCTCCTCACCCATCTGCGCTCGGCCTCCCTCAGCTCGTCTGCGCGTAGCGTGAACTCGGCGGGTCGGTTCGGGCCCATCCGACAGCGCCTGACAAAACGCAGCATCCACGCTGTAGCGCGGATCAGCCGGTGCCAGGAAGAGAACCTCTCGACCAGAGGTAGCGCCTCTCCAGCTGTGGTGATGTGGCCGACGAAGTGCTGAGGTCTGGTCTCGAGGGTCTGGTCGTCCGGCTTGGTGAGGGTCCGCTCCTTAGGCCAGTCGCTCTCCGGTGTGATGAGGAAAGCGGGGCCGCGGAACCATCTTCCCTGGAGAGACAGGTCGGGCAGTTCCAAGTCCCGGGTGCCGATGTCGGCCGGGTTTTGCTTGGTAGGGACCCACCTCCAATTGGCTATGGAGGTGAGTTCGTCTATCTCGCCCAACCTGTTGGACACGAAAGCAGAGTAGTTGCGCGGGTCCGTGCGCAACCAGCACAGCACTGTGGTCGAGTCCGTCCAGAAAATGGTTGACGCTATCTGCGCTTGGCTCTCCAACCGGATGGTTCTGGCCAATCTAGCCGCCATGAGTGCGGATTGCAGCTCAAGGCGGGGTACGGATAGCGGCTTCAGAGGCGCCACCTTGCATTTGCTGGCAATGAAGGTGGCTTGTAGAGCGCCCTGCACCTCCTCCACGAAGTAGGCGACGGCACAGCAGGCTTGCTCCGAGGCGTCGCAGAAGACATGCAGGGTCACGCTGCTCGTCTTCCGTTGTAGTGACTGTCGTGGGATGGAGACGCTGCTCTCCTGGAGCAGGCTCATCCAATCTCTCCAGCGTTCGGCGTGCTCCGGAGTTATCGGTAGAACGCCACACGGCTTGCAGCAGGATCTTCGACCGAATAGTGAGGCAGGCGACGAAGCCCACCGGGTCGAAGATCTTCATGACAATGGAGAGTAGCTGCCGCTTTGTTGGCCACGTGGCTTCTTCGGGGCTGACAGTCTCCAGGAAGGTGTAGATGAAGCGGTCGGTGGATGGGTCCCACACCAGCCCTAGGACCCTCTCAGTCTCGCTGCACCCGCTGTTGATGGCTACCGTGGAGGTGGCGCGGTCACCAGGGGGTACTCCGGCCAGCGCGTCCTGGCTGTTTGAGGCCCAGTTTGTAAGGTGGAACCCTCCCTTTGCAAGGAGGGACCTTATGTCGCGGACTAGGGCAGCAGCATCGTCAGGGCTCTCCACCGCGTCCAAGTAGTCGTCCATGTAGAACCTTGAACGAATGGCTGCTGCGGCGTCCGGGTACTGGTCTTCGTACTGTCCGGCCACCCTGTCCCGCACGTACTGGGCACTGCTGGGCGAGCAGGTCGCCCCAAACATCATGGACGCCAGCTGGTAGGTGTCTGGTTCCCTCTTGTCTGGCGACCTCCACAGGTAGAGTTGGGAGGGCTGGTCCTCTTTCCGGATTTGTATCCGCAGGAACATCTCCTGGATATCGGCAGCAATAGCGATGCTGCCTTCCCGGAAGCGGAGGATGTTGCCCAGGAGAGAGGACAGCAGGTCGGGGCCAGTCAGGAGTTGGTCGTTGAGCGATGTCCCTCTACATCGGCTGGCGGCGTCGAACACCACCCTTATCTTCCCTGGTTTGTTCGGGTTGGTGACAGCGAAGTGGGGAAGATACCACTTTCGCGGGGCAGGGAGCGACGCTTCATCTGGGGAGAGGCGTGTGGCGTACCCTTTGGCGACAAGTTGGGCCATCTTGTCGGTGTACGCCGCTGCCAGATTGGTGTCCGCAGCCAGCTTCCTCTCGAGGGACTGGAGCCGCTTCAGCGCGCACTGCCGATTGTCGGGCAGTGTGGCGTCGGGGTGTCTCCAGAGGAGACCAGTTTCCCACCGCCCAGTTGTGAGGGGGCGGGTGGTTTGCTCCATTAACGCCATAGCTTTGGCGTCCATGGCATTGACTCTCGCCGCAGACGTAACGCCGAGGGAGTCGACGGCAAAGTTGGATTTTACCAACTCCCTCAGGCGAGCATCTGCGGCGGTCTCCGACTGGAGGGCCAGTGTGGTAGCTGGCCCGTCATTGTTGGCGTTTGATCCTCCGTGAGCGACCCACCCCAAAGCGGTCCGTGACACTATGCGGGTAGTGTTATTCTCACGGACCTCTCTTGTTATGATAAGATGGGCATTATCTTGCCCGATCAAGAGTTTCGGGGTGACGCGTCGTCCAGGAACGCGCTGCTCCGGCAGGCTCAGGTCAGCTACGGTGTTGGCGGTGATGGTGAACGTGGTCTCCAGACCAGTGCCCCGGACCACCAACTTCACGCGTTGGGAGTGGGCGTCGGAGGTACACAATCCCTTCGCTCCATGCAGCCGCAGGTGTTGGACCGGGCCATGGGCGCCGATCTGCGTCGCGGTGTCAGCGTCGATGAGGGTTATGGTGGAACCAGAATCCAACAAGGCGAACGATGACACTTCCCCTCCGGTGGGGCCCCGCAACACGATCGGCACTACCGCCAACAACACGATCGGCACTACCGCCAACAACACGCGGCAGTCCGTTGTTTGGCGTCACATATTCACTTCACCGTTCACATTGCTCTCCCGGTGGAGCAAACGATGATGCGGGTAACGACACTCACCCACACCACACCACACTTTCTCTTTACAATCCTTGGAGTGGTGTGGCTCCAGGCACTTTCTGCACAAGTTTCCCGCACGCACAGTTTCCCACCGGAGGGTAAGCGATTTCGAGATAAACTCGGGGCACTCCCAGGTTTTATGCTGCTCCCCCGCACTTAGCACACGCACTGTTTTTTCTACTGTCACTGTTCACTATTTTCTTCCCTGCCGGTGGTGGTGGGCGGTTGACCGCTCCACCTGATGGCGTATCCGCCGCACTGGCCAGTACGTGCTCCCGGCGCCCTCTGCCGGACCGCAGGGGATCCACCATCCCGCTGACCGGGATCATGCCGGCAACACTCCTCAGGAACGCTGCTAGCTGAATGATCGTGGACTGCGTCGTCTGGCCCAGGTGACGCAGCTCCAGCAGCCAGGCCATCCTCAGGGTGCATGGCATCTTATCGGTGATGTCGGCCAGCAGGGTGGGGTTGGTAAGATAGCCCCCAGTCCTCAGCTCCCGCAGGGAAGTCACCAGATTCTGCACGGTGCCGGAAAAATCGGCAATGTCCTCCAGGGTGGCTTCCGCTTGCAGGAAGGGCAGCTTCTTCACCTTGTCCAGCATGAGGTTTGCGGGACGCACTCCGGGTTCAGCAGGAGTGAGTAAACATTCTCCCTGGCTTTCCCTTTCAGCGCCCGCTGCAACCTGATGAGGTTTTCGCTCGTGGTTAGCTTGCAGGTTACGGTGGATTGCTCATACTGAGCGATCCAGGCTGGCCATTCGAGGGGGTCCCCGGAGAAGGTGGGGAGGTCCTTGGCGGTAGGCTGCCGGGCGACGAGAGCGGTCAACCGGATGTTGTCATTTACTGAGGGGCGGGGGCTATCCTGGTCGCGCGTGGAGCGGATGGCGTCAGCCAGCATGGTGCCAATTTGACGGACCTACTCACCAGTGTGTCGGGCAGTCTCGTCGGCGGTCGGCTGCGGAGGGAACAGCGGTGAGAAACCCTGGGGTGTTGCGACGAGCTGTGGTTGGGAGGCAGACGGTTCGCCATGGTAGGCGCCATCGTAAGCGCCAGGCTGCACCGCTGGTTGCGCCGCAGGGTGGACGTCAGGACGCGCCCCAGGATAGGTGCCAGGGAGCGCAGAAGGGTGCACGCCAGGGTGTGGACCAGGAGCCGCGCCAGGTCGTGCAACAAGGGGCGCGCCAGGGTAGGCAGCAGGGGGTGCGCCAGCATGGGCACCAGGGGGCGCGCCGGGGTAGGTGCCAGGGGGTGCGCCAGCATGGGCACCAGGGGGCGCGCAGGGGTAGGCGGTGGGGGGCGCGCCAGCATGGGCACCAGGGGGCGCGCCGGGGTAGGCACCAGGAGGAGCGCCAGGGTGTGCACCAGGGGGCGCGCCAGGGTGTGCACCAGGAGGAGCGCCAGGGTGTGCACCAGGAGGAGCGCCAGGGTGTGCACCAGGAGGAGCGCCAGGGTGTGCACCAGGAGGCGCACCGGGGTGTGGACCAGGTGGAGCGCCAGGGTATGCACCAGGGGGCGCGCCAGGGTGTGCACTAGGAGGTGCACCGGGGTAGGCACCAGGGGGCGCGCCAGGGTGTGAACCAGGAGGCGCACCAGGGTAGGCACCAGGGGACGCGCCAGGGTGTGCACCAGGAGGCGCACCGGGGTAGGCACCAGGGGGCGCGCCAGGGTGTGCACCAGGAGGCGCACCGGGGTAGGCACCAGGGGGCACGCCAGGGTATGCACTAAGAGGTGCACCGGGGTAGGCACCAGGGGGCGCGCCAGGGTGTGCACCAGGAGGCGCACCGGGGTAGGCACCAAGGGGCGCGTCAGGGTATGCACCAGGGGGCGCGCCAGGGTGTGCACCAGGAGGAGCGCCAGGGTGTGCACCAGGAGGCGCACCGGGGTGTGGACCAGGTGGAGCGCCAGGGTATGCACCAGGGGGCGCGCCAGGGAGGAGCTGCGTCGCGGTGGGGATGGATGCGAGCAGTGCGTCGAGCTGCCTGCTCATCACTCGGTTTGCCCTCCGGAGCTGCCTGACGGTGTCCTCTGTTGTGGTGGAGTCATCCTCTGCATCCGAGGACGAGGACGAGGAGGCAGCGTGTAGGCCGGCAGGGGCAGCCCTGGCCTCAGGGTTGGCAGCACCGGCAGGGGCCGCCACTGGCTCCACGTCGGGTTGTGAGTCCGAGCTCGAGGCTCGGCGACCGCTTCGCAGGGACGGCATCTCGGGACGTCACTGGAAGGCGTGAAGACGTGAAGGCGTGAAGGCGTGAAGACGTGAAGGCGTGAAGGCGTGAAGACGGTGATCCGGCTCGAAGGACTATGTACGAGACGTGGCACTGTAGTCGCCACCCGCACAGACGATGTAGTGGGAAGTTGCCGGCTGGCCGTTTCGACGCCTGGGGAAGGGAGAAAAGGTGAGAGAGAAAGGAAAAATGGGGTAAATGTAGGGAGAAAGGGAGAAATGGGGAGAAGGCGAGGGAAAATGGGGAGAAATTGCAGGGAGAAACGGATCGAAGGCGAGGGGAAGAAGGGAGGTAGCGCGGGGTAGAGGGGTAACCTGCGCCTTGATAAAGGCGCTTCGAAATTGTATGCGGTGTCTTCTTGTTGAGCGGTGCGGCCAGGGCCAAGAAAAAGTCCAACTTGTCAAGTAGATTCGATCGGAGAAGGTAGAAGAGTAGGCGAGATGCTGATGTGGTGATGAGATCTGGAGCTCTGCCGATCTAGCGCGAAATCGGCCGTATTTTAAGGGCTCTGAGCCGGGAGTCTGCCCATACTAGACCCTTTTTTCATCTCAATTCTCCGAACTGAGATGAGTTCTAGGAATTTTGGCCGTTAGAGACCTTAAACGCTACTGCGGTTCGTTTTGCACTTGCCCAACGAAGCAAAAACGCCACACCGTCCAATCTCGCCTTACTCTGACTGCTTCCCCGATACTTCGTTTATTTATGAGTTTGCATAAAATTTACATGGTTGTTCAGAGCCAATTTGTGCAAATTAAATATGATCAATTTGCACAAATTAGGTATATAGAAGACCGGGTTTTGCACAGATTTTATATTTGTGCAAAACCCGTTTATAAACAAAAGATATATAACAGATATTTGCGCAAATTGGACCTGCGCGAAGGTTTGTATAGGAACGACTTCGCACAGATTGAATTTGCGCAATGAAAAGGGTTTATTGCGATTAAAGTAGTGTGTAGGTACGTACACAGTTGGTGGGGTCAGGCTTTGTTTTTTGTCTTAGGCCGACCACCTGACCCCGTGGATACGCGCCATAAATATATTTGGGCATTAATTTCTTTGAATTGATAATTTATGCTATGAGACCATGGAGGCGCCATCTATGGGTTTTGTATTGTATTGAATTGAACCTATGTGACTTGAGATGCAGTGTATTCATGCGTTTCCTTACCTTTGTGAATCAAGCAATTACTTCTGACGGGAGTGTCAGTAAAAGGCCAAGAGATGTCTCTCCTGGTCAGTCATAAGAATAATTCATCCAAGACACCTAAAATGGTTTGTTTTTAAAAATAGTATCCAAACAAGTGAATAACTGTCATCATCTGTTTTGTTGAAAATCTTCCTTGCTGTGCGAAACATCTGTCAAGATTATCGTGGCTGAGCTGCATTCTCTGAGTGAGTGTTTGTTTGTTTTCACTTTGGTTTTTGGGATTGCTGGGTCAACTGTTTCTTTGTGTCACATAGGGAAGAATTCAATTTTCGTTAATTTTACATAGGGTAGTCATCCCTCGTGTCAGGGGCTATTTACACGCCCCTACATATTTATTGGTCCTTCGTAGCCTGGATTATTAATTCATTCATACATTCAATTCGAGATTATAGCTTAATTACATGGATGTTTGAATTTACGTATTTTTTTTGGTAAATTTGAAGTACCTCTCATTTTTTGAGAACTATAGCTGGTCTTGTTTTTTCTTTTGGATGACATATTTGGATGTTCGCAGAATTATCGTAATTTTGGATAATTATTCGCAACATTATTATTATTAATTGATTGTTAACATTGTTCGCAGAATTGTCGTAATTTTGGATAATTATTCGCAACATTATTATTAATTAATTATTAACATTGTAACATTATTGTAAAATTTTGTGGTAATCTTTTCGCATATATAAAAAATGCCAAGAATTACGGAGGAGGGTTTTGATGAGGCTCAAGACAGATCGCTTATTCTTTTAACCGCAAAAAAGGAAAATCTTTTTGTTCGTATGAACGATCTGTATAATGCAACAAATAATATATCTAATTTTGAGTCAAGAAATAACGAAGTGTTTATGGCTCAGTCAGAGATGATTGATCAAATGCGAAGTCAATTTGAAAATATTATAGATAGCATCAATGATCGTCAGTTAACTTTAAATCCAGAATTTAAACCAGATTTTCAAGCTTTAAATGCTTTTGATGATCTTTTTTTGAAGGTCAAACGAACTAGATCGAATATGAAAACTTCTGTAAGAGAGTCACTGACGTCACAAAATAAGTCGCGGGAGCCGTGTATGATTAATCTTCCTGCAATAGATCTTCCAACCTTCGATGGTAAGAATGAAAGTTGGTCGAAATTTTTTGAGTCATTTAAAGCCAATATCCATAATAATAGACAGCTAACTGACTCGCAGCGTGTGCAGTACTTAGTCGGAAAACTCACACATGGGGCTTTGAACATAACCGCAGGCATTGTGCCTTCGGGTGATACATATCAGATCATTTGGGAGAGTTTAGTTAAAAAATATCAAGATAAACGTACACTAGGAACACATTATTTAAATAATATTCTCGATGCGAAAAACTGCACGAATACATCTGCCAGTCTCAATTCTTTCATTGAAAGATATTCTTCGTCAGTGTCGGCATTAAAGCAGTTAGGTATTGAAGATTTAACTGATTTTATTTTGTTTCACTGCGCGGTAAGAAAAATTGATTCACAGACGGCTCAGAACTTTGAGCTGACAGTTCGTAATAAAGAAATTCCTTCTTATAATGAGTTAGTTTCGTTTGTACAAGATCAAGTAAAGATTTTAGAACGAACGAGTAACTCGCATGGTGTCGTAAATAAAACGCATCCCATTTCGTCCTCCCGATCAAATAATACTAAATCGTTCGTCGCGAGTAATGCGAATATTCCGCGCTTCCCAGCTCCGCCGAAAGGATGTATTCTGTGTAACAAAACTGATCATTTAATCAACGTTTGCTCAAAGTTTAAATGTATGAGTTCCCCACAGGCTCGATTTGAATTTATAAAATCGAAAAATGCCTGTGTAAATTGCCTTAGTGGTTCACATACAATCAAGTCATGCAAATCGGGGTTAGTTTGTGATTTGTGCAATAAACGTCATCATACATTCTTACATTTCGGCAGTGTGAATAATATGAAAACCAATACTCATGTACATACGTCGCAAGTACCTACCAGTGAAGAACCGTCAGTCCCCCCTCCAGTGTCATCCAGCATCAATGGAACTGGCATTGGTGATAAGCAAGTGGAGGGGACCGCGAATGTCAATCCTTCGTGTTCGCTTTGTGCCAAAGTAACACCGAACTCTTCTATTTTACTTTCGACCGCACAAGTATACGCGAAGCTTAAAAACGGAAATAAAGTTATTGTTCGGTGCCTAATCGATAATGGCTCTCAAAATAATTTGATTACGGTCGATTGTTGTAAGACTCTGAATTTACCAATAATTCCTTTGAGTAATTCGTTTGTCAAAGGAATTGGATCAACGTCTCGACCAATTTTCGGTTACGTGTATTTGGATATTGAGTCTCGCGTATACCCAGAGAATAAATATAATATACATGCGCTTGTCGTTGACAGTATCACCGATCAATTACCTAATCACTATATAGCCAAGGGTGATATGAGGTACTTAGAGGGCATACCTCTCGCAGACTTAACATGGAATATTCCTGGATGCGTGGATGTCGTCATCGGTGCACAACTGTTCCCATATATTTATTTAGGGAACAGGGTTGAATCGGGTACTAGTGCACCCCCCGCGTTATCGACCGCTTTCGGTTTCGTGTTGATGGGTGATTACCCCAATAATGTGCTCAACACAAACACATCATTCTCGGCACTCGCACTTAATGATTTAGTGCAAAAATTTTGGCTGTTAGAAGAGATACCTAATATAAAATTTCTAAGTCCGGAGGAGACAGAATGTGAGAATCTCTTTACTTCATCAATTTCTCGCACTGATGATGGTAGATATTCTGTTGCTTTACCTTTCTGTAAAGATCCAAGACAATTGGGTAATTCTCGTACTGCTGCCCAACGCCGTTTTTTGGCATTGGAGCGAAAATTTAAACATTCCCCTGCTTTGCAGGAGAATTATAACAAGGTTATCAGTGAATATATTGAAAATAATTACCTATCAGAAGTCTCAGAGTCTGATATCACAGAAGATGGATATTACATCCCACATCATGCTGTCACTCGTCCAGACAAACCAATGCCTCGTATTGTGCTCGATGCTAGTGCTAAAACACACACAGGGCTGTCACTGAATGACATTATTCATACTGGTCCCAATTTGCAAGCCGATTTGTTTCTGCTTTTGCTTGACTTTCGTCTTTTTCCCATCGCTATGACTGCGGATATAAAGCAAATGTACTTACAGATTGAAGTTCCTAGCAAGCATCGCAGATACCTGAGGATCTTATTTCGATTCTCAAATAATGGTCTCATACGAACTTTTCAGTTCAATCGAGTTCCTTTCGGCTTGACGGCAAGTCCATACTTAGCAATGCGGACGGTTCGCCAGTTGGCCCAGGATATGAGACCACATTACCCGGATGCTGCCAAAGTGGCAGAGTCCAAGCTGTATATGGACGACCTGGTCTATTCTATTGCAGATGAGCCCAGCGCCATACGTCTTTCTCGAGAATTAATCTCGTTGTTTAAGTCCGGTGCCTTTGATTTAGTAAAATGGACTAGTAATTCTCAAGTTGTACTTGAGAACCTCCCGGATTCTCACCGCAGCCCAGTGGACTTCACTGTTGGTTCTAACAATACCTCTAAGGTGTTGGGCCTTTCGTGGGAACCAGCTGATGACAGCTTCTTCTTTACGACATCTTATGTTCAGGAGAAGTGCACAAAGCGGAGCATACTCTCCATAGTCGCCCGTTTATTTGATGTCCTCGGCTTGGTCGCCCCTGTCATTCTGTACGCTAAATTACTTATCAAAGAGCTATGGCTGTGCAACATTGGTTGGGATGATACACCCCCTGATAGCGTTATTCGTCGGTTTTCGGCGCTTACACAGGAATTTCCGCTAATTTCAATGATAAAAATCCCTCGCCATGTTGGTGTCCTGAAAGACAGTACGGTGCTCGTTGTTGCTTTCTGCGATGCAAGCATGAATGGTTACGGCTGTGTGATTTATTTGCACACCACTGATCTGTTTGGAAAAATTACAGTGAGATTGTTGTGCGCAAAATCAAAGGTTTCTCCCACCAAAGTGACGACCCTCGCTCGTTTGGAGCTCTGTGCCGCAGTATTGATGTCCAAATTAATACGGACGGTTCAAGATAATTATTCTGAGCGTCTTCCTATTGCAGGAACATATGCGTTTTCCGATTCTACCGTTGCGCTCTCTTGGATACATTCTTCACCGCATCGCTGGTCGGTGTTTGTTAGTAATCGCGTAGCTCAGTGCCAAGAAAATTTGTCTCCAGAGAACTTTTACCATGTTGCTGGTAGTGAAAACCCGAGCGACTGCCTTTCTCGTGGCATGCTTCCTTCCCAACTCGTTTCACATGATTTATGGTGGAACGGCCCATCATGGATTCGCAGCCCACCTTTGGAATGGCCATTAAAACCGTTTCACCCTACCAATACTGGTGAAATGCCTGAACACAAGGCTAATGTGCTCATTGCAACATTTCAGGGTGAAAAATCGGTCCTGAGTGAACTGGCTCAGCGTATATCCACTTGGGATAAACTACTAAGGATTGTTGTTTATGTCCTCCGATTCATAAAAAAGATATCACTTTCCTCTGGAACGGTCAATAATCTTATGACTGCTGAAAAGGCTGTGATTCGTGCTGTGCAGAGTATTCATTTTGCAGGAGATATTGCTGCACTCCAGGAAGGCAAATTTCATTCCAAAAGACTTCAGAGTTTATCTCTATTTCTTGATGGAGATAATCTGTTACGTATTGGGGGGCGGCTTTCTAAATCGGATTTACCTTTTGAGGTTAAACATCCGGTTTTGCTTCCCAAACATGACTGTGTTGTCGATCTGATCATCGCTCATTTTCATGTCGTGAACTGTCATACAGGCCCAGGACTTCTTATGTCTATCTTACGTCAACGCTATTGGATATTAGATGCTAGGACTGTTATTAGGGCGATGGTGCGGAAATGCAATTGTTGCTTCCGCTTAAATCCATCGCATCCTACACCGAAGATGGCAGATTTACCGTCATATCGTGTTGCAGAAGCAAAGGCCTTCGTACATACCGGTGTAGATTACGCAGGTCCACTCCGTATTACGCTGACTCGTCGGAGAGGACAACACTCTCAAAAGGCATATATTTGTCTATTCGTATGCCTTGTGACCAAGGCTATTCATATTGAGTTGGTCTCTGACTTAACTTCAAATGCTTTCCTGGCTGCTTTCAGCCGTTTTATTTCTCGGCGTGGCCCGGTAACATGCTTGTATTCAGATAATGGTACTAATTTTGTGGGTGCGAAGGCACAATTAGATGACCTCTACAAGTTTTTGGTTGAATCTGAATATGAGCCCTCATTAAAGCGCGAACTCGCTAAGCGTCGTATAGAGTGGAAAATGATTCCACCACGCGCGCCTCATTTTGGGGGTATGTGGGAGTCGAACATAAAGAGCATGAAGACACACTTGTACCGTGTGATTGGAACTCAGCTTCTCACCTATGAGGAGTTACAGACTGTGCTAGTTCAAATTGAGTGCATAATGAATTCGCGTCCACTTACAGTTATGTCTTCTGACCCTTATCCAGAAGTCCTTACGCCTGCGCATTTTTTAATGTCGACACCATTGCAGTACTTGCCTGCTTCTGTCCTGGCAGACGGTAAAATCAATTTGACTCAGCGTAAGCAATTATTAGACAGCATGGTTCAGTCCTTCTGGAAGAAGTGGCGTTCAGAGTATCTGCACACCTTGCAAGTCAGGCAGAAGTGGACTACTTCTGATCATCCGATTGATATCGGAACTGTCGTACTAGTGGGACAAGAAGATTCCCCTCCGTTAAATTGGCCTTTAGGCGTGATAACTGAAATCCATCCCGGAATGGATAAAATTGTTCGCGTTGCGACGGTAAAGACAAGATTTGGTTCTTTTAAACGTCCGGTTGTCAAATTATATCCCATTCCAACGCAATAATTTTATATTTTATCTATTTTTGTTTATTTTTATTTATTTATTTCTTTTGATTTTAGTCATTGTTTCAATGATCTCTGACCCAGACATGGCATTACTTAATATCCGTTATCTTGGTCAATTGAACTTTATTACATTGTATTTTTGGTTATTTTTCTTTATTTGTGAGATTCTGCGAATTTCCAATGCGTGTCATTCCTGAATATTACCGGTGAATAGTCACTTTATTTCTATTTCATTTCTTGTTTCATTTGTATTTTTATATTCTTTCTTTTGTAAGCTCTACGAACTTCCAAGGCGGGGAATATGGATACGCGCCATAAATATATTTGGGCATTAATTTCTTTGAATTGATAATTTATGCTATGAGACCATGGAGGCGCCATCTATGGGTTTTGTATTGTATTGAATTGAACCTATGTGACTTGAGATGCAGTGTATTCATGCGTTTCCTTACCTTTGTGAATCAAGCAATTACTTCTGACGGGAGTGTCAGTAAAAGGCCAAGAGATGTCTCTCCTGGTCAGTCATAAGAATAATTCATCCAAGACACCTAAAATGGTTTGTTTTTAAAAATAGTATCCAAACAAGTGAATAACTGTCATCATCTGTTTTGTTGAAAATCTTCCTTGCTGTGCGAAACATCTGTCAAGATTATCGTGGCTGAGCTGCATTCTCTGAGTGAGTGTTTGTTTGTTTTCACTTTGGTTTTTGGGATTGCTGGGTCAACTGTTTCTTTGTGTCACATAGGGAAGAATTCAATTTTCGTTAATTTTACATAGGGTAGTCATCCCTCGTGTCAGGGGCTATTTACACGCCCCTACACCCCGTGATTATATTTATTATTTGTAAAACATGAAAACAGATAAATTACATTATAATTAAACTTAAAATTACGTCCGGTACACAAATGATTGTTTTAATTTAAAATTTTACATTTTATTTGTTAAATAACAACATCAGGTGTGCTGCAACGTTTTCCGTGGAAAATCCCAGCCATCGATCACTCAGAAGGTATTTCATTTTTGAAAAAGCCCTCTCCACATCGGCTGTTGTTGCTGGGGCGTATTTCATAGCGAGGACATCAGCAGGTTCCCAGCCTTCCTTCAGAGTGGCTTCCTCACCAGACAGAAGGGAAACAATATTGTGGACTTCCTCCCACCCACAATTCCTATAGAGGACGGCCTTGATTTTCTCCTGGATCTTCTTCCCGGTGGCTCCTGAATAAACGGTGTCCGAAATACTTTTCATTTTATTGACACTTGCACTCAGCTGCACGCTTTCAGACTGAAAAGATTCAATTGTGCCTGGAATATCCTTGAAATTGGACTCAACAAAAAGAAGCTGAGGGAAGAGGATAGGATTTTCCATCAGTGCTTTGGCGGTTTTTACCGAAGCAGAATCGTCATCCAGCTCTTTGACTACTTGCTTAAAGCCTTCACAATGCTTGGCATAATATGAAGCAGCTGACAGCCAAGTGCCCCACCGAGTGATCACAGGCTCTGGAGGCAGATGAATGCCTGGTAAGTGCTCCCTGAAGACTGCGACCCTCCTTGGTGCCTTCAGGAATATTTTTTTCCCCACTGATATTAGTTTGTTGACTTGAGGATGTTCTTCTCGCACAGCTTCAGCCACTCGATGGAGACCATGTGCCAGACACGTTTCGTGGATGAGCTTGGGATAGATGTCTTTCAGCGTCTTCCCTGCACTCAGCATATAAGATACGCTGTCTGTCACCAGGAGTAGCAGGCGTCCTGACGTGTTGGGGGCTCCTTGCCAGAGAATTCCTACAACAAAAACGACCAAATAAAAATACACTGTAGCTGCTGATAGAACCAGGTTCCTGTGCTGCCAATAGCATACATTAAAAATAGCATAAAAGTATAAAATTATGCACTTACTCAGTGCTTCTTGAACAGTTTGGGCGATAGTTGAACTGTTGGTTTTTTCCAACTGAGTCATGTGGATCAGGTGACCCTTGTGGGCTTTGTCAGCATGCAGTTTCCCCACAACGACGTTTGCAATGTATTGACCAAGTGGGTCAGTTGCTTCGTCAATGCTCAGCCAGATCCTGGAGTCGCCAATGTCTTTTCGTATCTCTTCCAATTTCTAAGATAGAAAGAAAATACATTTGTTTCAATATGAACAGCTCATCAAGGTCTCTGCAAATGCTTGGCTAACTACACAATCAAGTTCGACTGATAATTTGAGCTCTTGAACTTACCTCTTCACATAACCGTGGTACCATTCGTCGTTAGCTGCTCACGCCCGGCAATTTGACATCAGGGCAGTATTTGTCAACATTTCACGCAGGGGTCCCCTTTCTAGTTTATGGAGCGGAATCCCCTCTTGAAGGAAGGCCGTGGTGACCTCTTTTGCAAATTTCTTGTCCTGGGGCCGAATATCCTGATCTGATGCTGCATCTGCAGCTTCCCTCAGAGTCTGCTGCTTCTTCCGTCCACAGCTCGGAGCACTCTTGTTTGCCTGGTGCACCACAGAGCTCTTGTGCTGGTCTAATTGGCACTTTTTCTTGAAATCATACTGCAATAATAAAATTAATTTAGAACTGGCTAAAATAAAAACACCGGTGGCCTGTCTACTAGTCAGGAAAAGTCGGGAATTTGAGGGGGTCGGGAATTAGTAATGCATTTTGAAAATTTGTTCAGTGTGTCTACTAGTACTTTAGTTAAATTATTTTCCCACTTAAAAAGACCGTTATAGAAATAAATTATAGTAAACATTAAAAAAAAAGGTTGGGAAAATTATTTGAGTCTTGAAAAAGTTGGGAATAGGTCGGGAATTTCATTTGGAAAATTTAGTAGACACCCTGGCTGGCACAAGACTGAAAACTGGGTTTAGACATAATTAGGGTGGAAATTGAAATCATGGCCTTTAGGAAGGGGTGTAAGTGAGATAGGACGTTTTAGAAACTTACCATTTTCGTACACAACTTGCAGAATATCTTCCCATCCTCTATGACGAAATCGCTGTCTCCATCTATCCACTTCTTGTAAAGACTGACGCTTGAGTTTAGGCATATCGAATACGAGCGAAAAATGAACGAGCGAAAAATTCACACTTCAGTCACTAACACTAACACTCAGTATGAAAGCTAAGGTTGGAATGAATAACGAGGTGTAGGGAAGGTATAAAGGTAAAGATTCACGAAGCACCCCCACTCCATTGGGTTTTACCCATGGGCTTTACCCATTGCCATTAGAAAGTCTTGCTAACAAAAGGCCCTACTGCAGCCCCCTTCACACTAATCCCTCTACACTGGCCTCAGGGTTCCAGAAACCTCATGTCATTGACTCTGACTTGCACCTCATTTTAAAATGAGCAAAACTAAACAGAGTTTTAACATGTTTTCAATTCGATTATTTAGTAAATATTTCAATCCATGATTCTGTCAGTTCCTATGGTATTCCCTAGTTCAGTTTAACACTTTGTAATGGAAGAAATATGTGTGTATGAATGTGAATCTGAAAAACCAAGCATGAGTAAATATTTCAATCCATGATTCTGTCAGTTCCTATGGTATTCCCTAGTTCAGTTTAACACTTTGTAATTGAAGAAATATGTGTGTATGAATGTGAATCTGAAAAACCAAGCATGAGTAAATATTTCAATCCATGATTCTGTCAGTTCCTATGGTATTCCCTAGTTCAGTTTAACACTTTGTAATGGAAGAAATATGTGTGTATGAATGTGAATCTGAAAAACCAAGCATGAGTAAATATTTCAATCCATGATTCTGTCAGTTCCTATGGTATTCCCTAGTTCAGTTTAACACTCTGTAATGGAAGAAATATGTGTGTACGAATGTGAATCTGAAAAACCAAGTATGAGTAAATATTTCAATCCATAATAAATGAAAGGCTTGCTTTTACACAAAATATGTTAATTTATTATAAACATAAGAACAAGCTGAATTGAAATATTAATAATAGGCTCTGCAAATAAATTATTCTCTTAATCTCAGGGGTGCAACGGCTCTACGATACCAGTTGCTAATTATTTTTGCATAATTAATAATGTCACCTATTTTTAAAATTACTGATTCTAACGAGGTCAAACAAACGCATAATTCCCAAGGCGCCATCTTATTTGCATATGAAATAAAAGAATTTAAGTTATGGTAATGGATTAACCAAAATCTAAAATACATGAAATAATGTTACAAAAATGAATGTTCTTCTACTGCATCTGTAGTCCGGCAAACCCGCTTGATTTCGATCTTCGCTGGTGAGTTCCCTCTAGATTCTTCTCTGATTGTAACTGAACGCCCGTCAGCCAACGAACCTCTGCGCTCCCAACCGTGTGTCATCACGTGATGTGCAGCTGGTGTTTACACACTACAGAAAACCAGTGTAGGAGTGTAGAAAATTGAAGAATACTGGCGACGAGATGCATTTTTCCTGCATCTTTTTCTGAACTTTTGCCGTGATTCTGTCAGTTCCTATGATGCTCCCCAGTTCAGTTTAACACTTTTGCATTTTTCATGCATCTTTTTCTGAACTTTTGCCGTGATTCTGTCAGTTCCTATGATGCTCCCCAGTTCAGTTTAACACTTTTGCATTGTCCTGCATCTTTTTCTGAACTTTTGACCTGATTCTGTCAGTTCCTATGGTGCTCCCCAGTTCAGTTTAACACTCTTGTATTTTTCCTGCATCTTTTTCTGAACTTTTGCCGTGATTCTGTCAGTTCCTATGATGCTCCCCAGTTCAGTTTAACACTTTTGCATTTTTCCTGCATCTTTTTCTGAACTTTTGACCTGATTCTGTCAGTTCCTATGGTGCTCCCCAGTTCAGTTTAACACTTTTGCATTTTTCCTGCACCTTTATCTGAACTTTTGACATGATTCTGTCAGTTCCCATGGTGCTCCTCAGTTCAGTTTAACACTTTTTCATTTTTCCTGCATCTTTTTCTGAACTTTTGCCGTGATTCTGTCAGTTCCTATGATGCTCCCCAGTTCAGTTTAACACTTTTGCATTTTTCATGCATCTTTTTCTGAACTTTTGCCGTGATTCTGTCAGTTCCTATGATGCTCCCCAGTTCAGTTTAACACTTTTGCATTGTCCTGCATCTTTTTCTGAACTTTTGACCTGATTCTGTCAGTTCCTATGGTGCTCCCCAGTTCAGTTTAACACTCTTGTATTTTTCCTGCATCTTTTTCTGAACTTTTGCCGTGATTCTGTCAGTTCCTATGATGCTCCCCAGTTCAGTTTAACACTTTTGCATTTTTCCTGCACCTTTATCTGAACTTTTGCCGTGATTCTGTCAGTTACTATGATGCTCCCCAGTTCAGTTTAACACTCTTGCATTTTTCATGCATCTTTTTCTGAACTTTTGCCGTGATTCTGTCAGTTCCTATGATGCTCCCCAGTTCAGTTTAACACTTTTGCATTTTTAATGCATCTTTTTCTGAACTTTTGCCGTGATTCTGTCAGTTCCTATGATGCTCCTCAGTTCAGTTTAACACTTTTTCTCTTTTCCTGCATCTTTTTCTGAACTTTTGCCGTGATTCTGTCAGTTACTATGATGCTCCCCAGTTCAGTTTAACACTCTTGCATTTTTCCTGCATCTTTTTCTGAACTTTTGACCTGATTCTGTCAGTTCCTATGATGCTCCCCAGTTCAGTTGAACACTTTTGCATTTTCCTGCATCTTTTTCTGAACTTTTGCCGTGATTCTGTCAGTTCCTATGGTGCTCCTCAGTTCAGTTTAACACTTTTTCTCTTTTCCTGCATCTTTTTCTGAACTTTTGCCGTGATTCTGTCAGTTACTATGATGCTCCCCAGTTCAGTTTAACACTCTTGCATTTTTCCTGCATCTTTTTCTGAACTTTTGACCTGATTCTGTCAGTTCCTACGGTGTTCCCCAGTTCAGTTTAACACTTTTGCATTTTGTCGTTTTATTGTCCAATAATAGAACCCCTTCGACCTTGATGAATTCTCCGACTTGGACTTTGTTGACGTGAAACGTGACTCTTCGATGAATTTACTTATTGATGTGACATTTACGACTTTACCTTTGAAAACTTGCAATGAATGATCTTCTTTGTGTAATTGCTGAACTATTACTTATTGTCTCCATATTCTTGACAATATTTTTAGCTTTTTCAAAAGTCAAAGATTCATCTTCGGACAGTAATCTTCTAGTCATGGCTTCATTTTTTAACCCGCAATCCAATAATTTATCCCTCAAAGCTTCATCCAGAAATGCTCCTAAATTACACAACACTTATCGAACTTTTTATTTCTGAATGTAGGTATACATCAATTTCTTCATTTGAATGTTGTTGACGATTATAAAATTTGTACCTTTGAGCTATCGTATATTTTTCTCTTCATACTTATTCTGTAGAGTTGTTACAATATCATTGTAAATTAGCTCATCTACCCTTTTCGGATGAATTGTTTCCTTTAATATTTTATAAATTTCAGCACCAATTATCCATACACAAATATATCCAATACATAAATATATCTTTATCGGTAATATTTATAATTTTCAGATAAATTTGTATGGTCTCTGGATAGTCTACCGTCAGTTGTAAATTGAGCTTGAATGCTTGACTTCCTTTTCGTTTTCCAATTAAAGGGCATATTTTGAGGTTTGAGAGGTTATACAATTGTAATAAAAACACAATGTTTTAGTAGGGGAGACCCGGGACAGTTGTACCAATTTTAATTTTACCATTTTCTACTACATCTTAGTTATAATGTTTATAATATTTTCTTATCAATGGCAGATAGTTGTCTACCAAATTGTTATTCTATGATTTTTCTAAATCTTATAGAAATGATGCTTTAAGCGCATGAACAGATCGGGAGAAATGCTACAACTGACCCCTATCCCGGGGTTGGTTGTTCCAGTAGCGGAATTTAAATTAAAACACAGAATTTAGGATAAAGTTTTTTTAATTTTAATAATTTCGCTGAGGAAAAATAGTTTTATTGTTGGTTTATAAAATTACTATTCAAAATTGCAATTTTGGTGGGACCAGGATTTGCACTGAATACATTGAACCCATTCATCACCGGGCTTGCTCGCACTGTATGATTCTAAGCACACCAGACGGAAATATTCTTCATTTGGACTTTGATGTTCCTGGTTTCTTGCTGGCTCGTCCTCCATTTAGCTCATTCCTGCAAAAGAGATAGGTACTCCTTAGACCACCTTTGCCAAAAATGTTGAACGAGTTGAGTTCAAATCTGGACAACTTTCCAGGATTCGTTGAAGTCAGGTCCAGTTGCGGAGTGACCAAAGATTCGCCAATAAGGAAGTGACCAGGAGTGAGAGGAGTAAGAGGAGTAAGATCAGACGGATCGTTGGATAAGGGAGTGAGAGGACGAGAATTGAGGCAAGCCTCGATCTGCGTTAGAACTGTATACAGTTCCTCAAATGTCAATGATAAGCCGCGAAGAACTCTGGTCAAATGATGCTTGGCCGACTTGACTGCGCTTTCCCATAATCCGCCGAAATGAGGTGGTCGAGCTGGAATGAAATATCATTGGATAGATTGAGAAGAAAAGAAATCAGAAAATGCATTCTGAGCTGAAGAATTCTGTAAGAATGATTGTAATATAACTTTCCTACGGTAAATCCGCATCTCTTCCTCGTGCTTCTCTCGCAACAATTTTTTAAGTATCGGACAGTTAGTCGCCATGTTTTCTAACAGAATACTAATCCCATAAATGAACTAATCTAACTAACTAATCCCAATTGTTAAAGATTTAAGTTCATTTGAAGATCCTGCTAAATTCCCAGAAACTCCTCTAGATATGAAGATCAGCGGGGTTTAGTAGGGATGAAATATGTCTCCATCGCCAGTGCAAGGTTTTGTCTTGAATCTCCGACACGCAGTTGGCCACTAAGGTTTTCCATTGTGCTGGCGATGCGGAGATCCACGCGAAAGTTATAGTAGAACCGCACCAGTAAGTTGTGGATCCTTGAAATGTCACGAGTCTGTTACCTTCCTCATGAGTTGCGATAATAATGGAGCTCCTGATAGTTTTAACCTAGGTAATGATATTGTTTTCAGAGGCACCACTTTTGAGAGTGCGCATAGCAGTCTGCCGATTGAGATGCTGTTCTCAAGAGTATGCTTGGAGATACATGCTCCATATGCACGTTCAGAAGAAATGCAGAATTTTTGTAATTCTGAACATTACTCGATTGTCGGTACATGTCTAAATATTGACAGTTTATATTATTATAATATAATATAATATTCCAACTCATGTTGAAAGTTTAACCATGATTGTTGAATGTAACTTGGAACGTCGGAGTCTCAGTCGGTTGTATTGATTGAGGCATATTTCCGATGAACTGATATCCTCATTGTTTTAAGATGTTGTAGTTTTGTTCTCATCCCACGAACGTTTTGGTAGTACCCAAACAATTTTAAGTGATGTTTAAGTTTTATTTGGTATATTTGTAACTATTTTTGGAATAGAGTTAATATAATAGGTGTTTTTTTTAAGAACTTGAGAATTTTAAATAATAATACAAGACAGAAATATTGTTGGAATGATTTTTTTATTATCTGGTAGATAATTTCATGACATTTATTTTTTAAATATGATTTCCTGCATATCTCCACCGCGGCTGCGAGTTACATAGTCCATTCGATCAGTCCAATTTTTCAATACTTTTTCCAATAAATCTGGCCGTATGGCGTTAATGGTGGCTTGAATGGTGGTTTGTCGGCATAAACCAATGACTTAACATACCGTAAAGTAGGTTGACTTTGGCCCAAAATATCATCCGATTGCAAAGAACATTCAGTAAAATCCAACTTGCTTTTGAAGAGAGTGCTTTGAATTTTTGAATGATGGTAGAAAGAGAGTTAATGACCTATTTTAAATAAATTTAAAAAATGTTAGTATAATTGTAACCAAAAAAAAAGAAGAAATTTGGGCCAAAGTTTCCCATACTGAGAGGATTCTTCGACCCAATTTGGCTGTATTATTGATTTTCACAATGGGGTAAAGTAAACCCAGCAATCACTGTGATCATTCTTAATGCTTACATAAAATGTCAACATTTAACAACAACAAATTTACATATGATGTTCGGAAAAAAATAATAATAAAAAAAAACAATGAATTATTTTAAAGAAATTTTATTAATTATGAAACAATTGTTATACAATAATGTTTTCTTAATTAAATTACTTATTTCAGTAATTTGGCAGTGTACAGTGGTGAAAATTACAACTTAACTTCCCAATATTTTGATATTTCTGGAACTTGAGAAAGTTCTCTTTTGGAACGACACTTCTCGGGGGGGGGGGGGGGGGTTAATTTTTTGCACAATTTCAACCCAGGAATACAAAATTGCATCTTGCTTGTCAGACCATTTCCAGCTTTTTAATGTCTTTTGCATAGAGCTAACTTGCAAAAGCTTCTTTCGTATTTCCAAAATCTTGTCCGGAAAATAGGCGCCTTCGTACACAAATATTACAAAGTCGCCTACTTTATAGGGTGATTTGTTTGATGCTACCCTCAGAGTAACAATATAGAGAGATCACACTATTCGAAATGTTGTTAGCAGATTGTGGACCTCAGATTTTCGTCAGTTGCCCAAAGGGGATGTGGCCTACAAGCTGATGCAGGGTTGTCACAATTAGGTATTTTGTCTTGAGTCGTAAATAATTAAAAGGAATTTAATTTAATTGGCGGTCTGTGAGTTTTCAATGAGCTAGAGTGCTAAGATTGGAAAATATGATGTTATTGATGTTGTTGTACCTGAAAACGAATTTTATTATTTTTTTTTTAATTTCAACTTTTTTGTATGAAGCTATACTGAAATGTGGATGCGGCGCATCCCCAATTTGAAAGAATCCTGAAAATCTTCACACATATATTTTTATAATATATTAGATTATAAATAAAAATATAAACAAGAAACGTTTTAAAATTTATTTTTTAATTTATTTATTGATGGTACAATTAATTAAAAAAAAAAGTTTTATACAGAAAGACAAACATTCCCGGGTTACAAATAACCCAACAATGTTTGAAAATCTCCTAATACCACCACAGAAAGCCGAATATGTTGCTTGTGTTGTGATGGAGGACTTAGCCAGCCCAGGAATCGAACATGCAACGCCCGGTTGGGACCCAAGCGCTATGCCCACTCAACCACAGACCGGTCAAACCAGGATAAAAACCAATTCTTAGAATGATGGTTTCCAATAAAAAGGGTAGTTGCCCATAGTATGGAAAAATAATTAGTTGAAGATAATAATTAATTCTAAAAATTGAAATATGAGATTGACTTTTATGATGGCTTGATAGAAGAGAGCAATAGCGAAATTGGTTAATGCGCACGTCCCGGTTAGACGAGAGGTCTGGGTTCGAGTTCCAGTTGCGACCATTGTCTTTTTTCTGTTTTCTGTGTCTTGTTCTCTTTTATATTTTCGTTTAGATTATTATTGTTATCTTTTTCTTCAATGAAAAAAATATTATCTAAAAATATTCTGTGTAAGCCAATCGTAAGTAATATCAGTCAATAGTAATTACATTTAATATTAAACCAATTTTAGCACAGCCCTGAATTTTTTATAACCAAAAAGAAACACAAAGACAAAGATTATTTCGTCTCTATCCGTTCGCCAATAAATTTAGTGTTGGTATAATGAGAGAGAAAGAGACAGTTTGACAGATGACAGTAGTGTGACATTCGTCCTCGTCCAAAAGTGGCTACATAGCACTTATAACAGTAACTATTTGTCTTTGTTTCTCGTACCTTCATGGAACCGAGCGTAAAGGGAGAGCTATATTTTGCGAATATGTCGACGATTTGTACCAATATTAGTACGGTCTCTCTATATTGTTACTCTGAGATGCTACCATGGCAGCTGACGTCGGCACTTGAGGATAACTTCCTTCGCCGTCCAGTTCTTTGTCAGAAAATTGTAATGGGCCGTCGGAATCATTTGAATCATGCTTGAACCGGTGCATAGTCGGGAAACACGCCAAACGCGTGCCCAACATTTGTACACAGTTGACATTTGTCACATGAGAACGGGTCGTTTCTTCGACTCGTTCTTGTGTTCAACAGCTCGGCTGTGGAATGATTTGCCGGCCTCTGTGTTTCCTCCTTCCTACAACATGGGTCTCTTCAAGACCAATGTTCATTCCTTCCTCTCCTCAAAAAGACCCTCCACACAGCATCCCAGATGACATAGGCCCTGAGGGAAATTATTTTCCTCAGGGCCTCCTGTGTGGAGTTAATGTAAAAAAAAAAAAATGAATAGTTATCGTCCGATTCAGATGAAGAGGTACTTAATATCACGGTAGCAATTCGTTTGGGGGCGAGTTGAATTTGGACGGGATTATTAACATCAGAAATCGAAATACTCTTTCCAGCTTCAACATTAATCTTCTTTTTTCGTGGCACTCTTTTATTATCAGATGTACTTACTCTTTTTGACTGCAAGTGCCCAAGTAACACTGAATCAAATCGTACATTTTGGTTAGTATTTGGCAAGCGCTCTAATAATAAATATATCTACGTCGACAGGTACTACGCCACATTTTTTGAACCCAGCTCGTAAATTTTCAGCTTTAGATGGCTCAATAGATTCCATCAACTGTTTTAATGAGCCTGGAAAATGTCGCTTTGGGAGGGTTGATTCGGAATTGCCATTAGGAGACTCTTTCCATTCAGAAAAGAGTTTTCGCCAGTTGCCTTTTAACGGTCGAAAAAAGGCAACATCCAGAGGTTGAGTGGAAGGGGGTGGAAGGCACACAAACGATATCTCATTTTCGTGGCAGAGCTTAAGTATGTGCTCATTAATGTGACTGCTTAAATTATCGCAAATGATTACCTTTTTACCGTGTTGCTTTTTCAGATGCGGTAAAAATAGGGAAATTTATTTATTTTCCATGTTCTCCGTAAAACGGTTATTCACCAATACATTATGGAGAAGATTACAAATTAGACAAAAAGTATAGCAAAACACATAAAAAGGTCAGTTTCACTACTTTGTGACATACGTCAAAAGATAATTGTTAAACTGCCTGTAGGTTACGTTAAAAATGTCGATGGTCAATGCAGACTCGTTGAGCAGTTCAGTCGCTCTGTTGACTGGCGCGTTCTGATAGGCAGAAGTCCTCGCTTTTGGAGCATAAAAAAGGGTATGGGACCTTCCACGAGTATACTTGTCTGGGACATATAAGTTAATCTCTTTCAAAATAGGTGGATTATGTATAGTCCCAGAGATTATCTTAAAAAAATGTTTTCCTAAAAATATTTTTCGGCGGGCTTCTAATGTATTAAGATCGAGCATTCCTGCTAAAGAATAAGGATGGATACAGGAAAGGGTAGTACATATATTCCCTCATATATAGGTAACGCATGAATCTCTTTTGTACTTTTTCTATTTCGAGAATATGGTTTTGCTCAGAAGGGGCCCAAATAATGGAGCTATATTCCAGGATACTGCGAACAAGTGCTTCATACGTTCTTCGGATTGCGATTCCGTTGGTAAATGATCTTGAATTACGAAGAACAAATCCAAGCATTTTGTTGGCACGGGAGACAATATCAGACATATGGGATTTGAAAAGAGAGATTTGCTTAAAAAATTACGCCAAGGTTTCGAATCTCATTTTTACGTGTTAATTCATGTTTATTAATGTGGTAGGGGAACAGGAATGTATCTTTGGATCTTGTAAATGTAACGACACTGCATTTCTGAATGCTGAAGGGTAAGTTGTTCAGTTCCGGCCATTTGACAAGAGAATCAAGATCGTTCTGCAGAAGAATGGAATCGATGTAACTTTTGATTGCTTTGAAAAGTTTTATATCGTCAGCAAAAAGGAGATATTTTGAGTGGTTTATGGTGTTGCCAATGTCATTGATGAATAAGAGAAAGAGAAGGGGTCCTAGATTCGATCCCTGGGGAATCCCGGAGTTAGTTTTGTATTCGTGAGAAAGATGGTGTCCGTAACTGACATACTGACGACGATTGCGTAAGTAGCTAGCCACAAAATCTGAAAGCCTGAAATTCTGAGAGAATCCGATGTCACTTAATTTTTTTTAATAAAATATCATGGTCGACTTTATCAAATGCTTTCTCGAAGTCTGTATAAATCACATCAACATGTACAAAATTTTCAAATGAATTATTAATATAGGTGGTGAGATTCATGAGATTCGTTGAAGGTGACAGTGTGGGACGAAATCCGTGCTGATTTTCGGTGAGTGCGTGTTTTGTTTGGTTATATATCTGTGAATAAATTATGGTTTCTAAAAGTTTTGCGGGTGCTGACAACACAGCTACAGGTCTGTAATTATCTATTTCTGGCTTTTTTTCCTTTTTTGTGTATAGGCGTTACTTTCGTTAGTTTCCACATTTCCGGAAAGATATTTTTGCGAAGTGATAGGTTAAAAATGTGTTTTAGAGGTTGAATAAAATAACTTGCATATCTTTTGAGGATTATAGGTGGAATACAATCTGGGACGACGGAGTATTTAGGTTTTAGCTTATGGAAAGCTGTAATAATATCGTCATCGTTAATTTCATGAATTTGTACAGGTAAAGAGTTAAATGACGATGAAGCTATAGAGGATATGTCAAGTTTGGGCATATTGTCGCTAAATACTGTGTTACGTAGCGCCCAGCCACCACTCTACCCCAGTGAGTTGCACACCGCCCGCCCCCCGGGCACTCGTACCCCTTCTCACCTCGCCCAAAACGGCCCACGCTCGCCACCGGCAACGCGCGCCATTCTCGTCCAGGCTCCCCTAGCTGTAACCCGTGCCCGTCGCTGCGACAGCGTCCCCGCGCGGTTCGAGAACATTCCACAGAATTCACGGGGCTGAACGAGAGACGCGCCCGTCCGCTATGTTCGGTTGGGCTCGAGTTGACCGACCCCGCTGCTACGCTACCTGTTTGCAATGGATTCCCTGTCGGGCGTAGCCTGCCCTGCTCACAGGCAAGCGCCCCCCTGGAACGCCTGCCCAGCCGCCACCTGTTACCAGTGAGTAACGACTCTTTCCCTCATTTTTGTTGTGTACTTTCATGTCCCGCGAACAATAACCGACCCCCAGGGGAGACGCGAATAGAGAGATTCGGTAGGCTTCCCCATGTGTAGGTAGTCAATTAGTGTACCTGTGCATAATAATTGGTTGTAAATGTACTGCTTTGCTGTATTTGTGTGTGTTCCCGACAATACAAGTAATGTTTACCCTAGACGATCTTTTATTTGACGAGGCGTGACGAGTGTTGGCATATTTTATGTACCCCCTCCCCTTCTTTAGCTACCTACGACCCTTGATGCTGAGAGCCCCTCCTGTTCTGCCGACCTATCTGAGCTAGTTTTGAGGCAGAACGTGGGTACTTCCACCGAGGTACGCAACAACTGATTGAAAATAGTGTGCGAAACCTGCGGCGATCTCAAGATATGTCAAGTTTGGGGATATTGTCGCTAAATACAGAAGATCCATCATATTTATTGTCTTTGTAGTTCATGTGGTTAAGTTTTGTCACAGCCGCGGCGTTTATCGTTAGTGTAAGACCAAAATCGAGTTGGGTCTGTTATTATACTGTTCTCGGCCTCACGTGTAAAGTCAGTGTAGGCCTGACCAATTAACCGTTTGATTGATTTTCGCAAAGTTTTAAAGTTAGCTAAGGCATGTTCGGATTTTGTTTTTTTTCCAAAGATGGTGCATTTTAGTTTTTTCTCGTATGAGGTGAATGATTTCCCCATTAAACCATTTCGGATATTGTCTAACATCTTTGAGCATACGTGTAGATCTTTTCTTAAAACAAATGTTGAAAATATTATTGAGCTGTTCATAAAACATTTCGACAGCTAGATTTACGTCAAGGCAATCGTAATGATTCCAGTGATGTTGTTCTAAGGCATTCTTAAGTGTGTTATCTGAGCTTTCGTCGAAAATCCAACCCATGTTTATGTCTGGAGGCAATGTGTCTGTTTGTATATGTGATTGAGTTGTGTAATCGAATGTGAATGAAAGTGAAGGGTGATGAATATCCTCTCTGACTAATGGGGAGTCATGGCGGCAGATAACAGCATTTTTAGAATTTACATTACTTAATACTAGGTCTAACATGTGTGAATTTATGTTATAAACAGTGTTGAATTGTGTTAAATTATAAAAAGAACAAAAGTAATCGAAAACGTCAATTGGGTTTTTCCCTGAGGGAAAATTGAAATCACCGAAAATAATAATA